>CM057450.1:122297500-127097500 GCA_016271365.2 Neoceratodus forsteri | reverse complement strand
TTATCTACTACCCTTTCTGTGCAAAAGTGCTTCCTAATGTTTCCTCTGAACATCCCCCCTACAATTTGCAAATCATGGCCCCTTGTCTTTGATTACCCCTTTAGTTGGAATATGCTCCATGCTACCACTTTGTTAATACCCTTCAAGTATTTGAAAGTCTCAATCATGTCCCCCCTCTCTCTCCTTTGTTCCAGGGAGTACATGTTTAGGACCCTCAGTCTCTTTTCGTATGTTAAGTGACTGATTCCCTTAACCATTTTTGTCGCCCTCCTCTGGATGTGCTCAACTCTCTCCATGTCCTTCTTGAGGTATGGACTCCAGAACTGAACCCTATACTCCAGATGAGGCCTAATCAGCTGGGTGTACAAGGGTATTAAGACCTCCCTCCTCCTACTAGTGATTCCCCTCCCAATGCAACCCAGCATTCTGCTGGCTTTTGTCACTGCCTTCTCGTAATATGTTGCTACCTTTAGGTCCTGTGTAATGTTGATGCCAAGGTCTCTCTCCTGTTCAGTTACCTTTAGTGGTTGCCCTCCCATGCAATACACTGCTCTCTGATTTTTCCTGCCCAGGTGCATGATGTTACACTTCGATGTATTGAAAGGCAGTTGCCACTCTACTTTAGGGGCATTTAGCCATTCAGGTGATTATCTGTACCATCCAGTACCCACATTTGGGAGGTAACTCTTATGCCAGTAGAATTTTCTGATCATATGTTATTAGAAATGCTCCTAGATCTAGAAAGCTATCCTGCTTTGGTGAAGGGAAGATGGCAGTTAAATTCCTCATTGCTGACCCACCTGGCTGCACAATCAGGTCATATGGATATTTTACAGCCAGGGATTCAGTACTTTGCTGTTATGACAACCCTCTAGATAGGTGGGTGGATACTAAAAAGGACATTCAATTATGGTTTCAAAATAAATAAAAAAACACCTTAAACTGTATTTCCATTATCTTAAAATAAGAGAACAGCTACACAAAGTTTTATGTCTGGCTAGTAAGGACTTAGGTGACTATTCAGATCAGATTCAGCAAACAAAATTGGATGAGACAATCTCGATATAATAGAACTGCAACTCTCGAAGTAGAACTGAAATATGGAATTCAAAAATCTCTGGAGATCCCGTCATAGTCTGTGAAGAGCATACAGCAGCATCTCAGATGTCTTCCCTTAAAAATGATAGCGGTAAAGTTATTTCAGACACCTCAGATATGCTGTCTTTTTTGAACACACGCTCTGAAAACGTTTGGCTCTGTAGCTGAATCTTCCAGTCAGAATCAACAATTTCTTTCTGAATCCCCACTGGGTCTGTCAGAGGCTGAGTCCTTGGCTCTTGGTCTCCCACTTACAAAACAGGAAATTTTAGATGTAAGTTCTGGACTGAGTAATGGAGCATCTCCAGGGAAGGATGGCCCTTCAAATGAATTCTATAAACATTTTCCCTATATAATAGCAGACTTTTTGGTAGTAGTATTCAACCACTTGTGGAATACTAATAAAAATTCCCCTTCTGTTAACAGCAGGATTATAACACATTAAGGGAGACAGGACAGACATTCTTATTTGGAGACCCAGCTCTCTACTTAATTTAGATCATAAAATCCTATCTAAATTATTATGTAATCATCTTACACAGACTGCAGATTATATGACAGTACCAGCACAGATGTGCTCCATCCCTTCTAGAAGAATTTATGACAACTTTTATTTGACCAGAGAGGTTGTTGAACATTGTAAGTTACTGTGAGTTATTTACATAATTATTTATTTTCAGTATTACAATATTATAGTTTACCACCTGGTTTCATTGCTTGGATTCTGTTTTTATAAGTCTGCATCAATTACCACTTGCCTATTACGCTGTTTTGGTACACAATTTCCCATTAGTGTGGGAGTTTGACAGGGATACCTCTTGTGCCCCCTTCAATATTTGTTTGCCTTGGACCCTTTGGTACAATGTATTTTATCAGATATTCAGATTAGAGGGATTACCCTTCCCTTGGGAGGGTAAACTATTACAACTGTCACTTATGCAGATAATGTCTGTTTATTTGTGGCTGACCCAATTTCAGACCAGACCCTCTTGGAAGTGTATTCTAATTTCTCAAAAATTTCAGGCTCTAGTTGGCCCAGTTGCACTGAGGGCTGAGGCGCTGGTCACTTGACCTTGTGCAACACCGGCGACCCGTGTTTGGGAACAAGCATGGACCACCGGGGGTCGGCAGGGTCAGGGAAGGATAGAGCATCCAATGTACTGCTCTTCTTCTCCAGGGAGGAGGTATTTCGGCTGTTGGTGCCTGGTTGCTCCCTAACGGAGGCTGGGGAACACAGCTGCTGCCCTGCAGACAAGGGAGGAGTCGGGGCAGATGCTTGAAGGGGAGCACGTGCGGATGTGAGGGCGCTCCACTCTGTAGGCATCATTGCACGCCGCGACCTCTAGGGGAAGGAAACAGAAAACCACTTGCCGCAGCAGTGTGATGGAGGACACCTCGCAGGATCCACTCCCGGCCAGTCACAGAACTGGCTTCCTGAATTTGGTCTCTGGTGGAGGTTGGGGATCCCCACTGGCCCCAACAGGGGGTAAGTCCTGGGGCCGGGTCAGTGCCGGATGGTGGACATCAGGGAACGGGGCTGGGGGCACCTCTCTGGATGTAAGCCGACAGCCAAAAAGTAATAGCTGAAAAAAAAATTATAGGCTCTAAACTCAACCTAGGTAAAAAACCTGGGCTGGCAGTATAGCCTAGAGGTTAGAGTAAGTTTGATTCTCACAACCTCCACTTGCATACTATGTGACTCTAAACAAGTCACTTAACCTCCCAGTGCTCCCAGGTCATCCCTGAAAACAGGCACTTGTGCCTAGTGGGCCTTACCCGGTTACCAAAGACTAAAATAAAAAGTTGAGGGATTCAGTTTGGGACTACCCCCACTGGGATCTCATCAGTAGCAGGTATTGCTCTTTCAGAAGGTCTCATTAAGATTCTGGATGTTAATTTTGGAAGTAGGAATATGCCTTCTCTGAAATGAGATGAGAGACTAACCATATGTGAGGGTTAAGTTAGCAGCAGATGGAAATCCTGGAAATTAGCTAAAGTTAAAAGATCTTTTATTGTTTGGCAGTTTCTAATACCAGTTCTGCTATATTTAGGTATTTCCTCCACCTGTCAACCTTGAAACCATGATTTATAACATCTTCTTCCAGATGATTTGGGATAGTTGCCTCAATCCAGTTAAACAAGAGATCGCATACCTGCCCAGAAACAAGGTGGCTTATATGTGTTAAGCCCTGTCATTTTCTTTCATTAATTTTTATGTTGACTTACGTGTTCGCAGCCAACATATTGCAGTAGTAGCAGATTTGAAGGCGCGGTCACTGTTGGGTGAATGCAGGGCATGCATCAGTAGGTGCGTTCCTCATTCCCCAATCAGACAGCATGCAGGCACCACATCAGCAGTTTGGAATGTGACCACCAGATCTAACAAAAGGTCCACTGCAATGAGAGTGGAGCTCTCATGCAGCGTGACCACAACACGCCTCCCGACGTGCACGAACACTGCCGCCGCCTCTTGTCAGAATGCCAACGGGGGAGCCCACTCCCCGTCGGCATAATAACCCCCTCCCATTTACAATGTATGCCAAGGGGGTGCCCAATCCCTCATGGCATCATGCGCACTCCCCAACAGTTTTTCTTTGCTGACGGGGGCCCCAATCCCCATCAGCTTCAGTGCCTGAGTGATGTTGCTGATGGGGGAGCCTACTCCCCGTTGGCATTATGTAATATCCCCCTCTACTTTTGTTGTGTGCTGATGGGGGTGCCTAATTCCCATCAGCATAATGTCAACCTCCCGCTTTTGTTGTGTGCTAGCGGGGGTGCCCAATCCCCATCGGTATTATGTAACACCCCCCCCACTTTGTTGTGTGCCGACGGGGGGTGCCCAATCCCTGTCGACATAATGTCACCCCCCGCCTTTGTTGTCTGCTGATGGGGTGCCCAATCCCATATCAGCTACAACTGCCCCCCCAAAAAAAGAGTCAGTTGGCATGCTGGGAGCCCATCCCAATGTGCCACATGCCCTGTTAAAAAAAATGGTCCTGCAATGTTTTTTGTTTTTACCCTGTCAAGAAAACAGTCCCTCGTGGTCTCCTGCCCCCCACAACCATTCCCACCCACTGTACCCTGCCTTCCCACCCCTCCCTCACCCTGTACTACCTCCGGAGTCCGGCGCGATGATTTTCGGTGAACCAGGAACATGTCTGCACTCTTCAAAGCTGACCGCAAACTGAGAAAATGCCGGTAAGCTGTATAATGGAATAAATAGGGTTTTTTCAACTTTGATGCATATCTCAGCCATTTTTGGGAATTTTGGCATCAAATTTTCAACATGGGGTTTTTGGGACCCCTCCTCGTAAATTCTGGCACTGTCGTGGCATTGATCGGCCCTGAAAGGTAATTTCACAGTCACTGTGTGGAATTACCTTTTGGGACCAATTAATGAAACAACAGTGCCAGTGTTCATGAGGTGGGATCTCAAAAGCCAATGTTGCAAATTTGCTGGAAAAAATCCCCAAAATGATTGTTTTATAAGAAAGTTGCACAATTTCCATGCACGCCAGAATCTCGTGAATTTGTAATATTTTCACTCCAAATTTTCAAACTGGCATTTTTCCACACCTCCTTATGAACAGTACAGCTGTCATTTTACATATCCTGGCCGAAATGTGTTTTTGCACGTCCGGCGCAGAATAGCACGGTCGCTAGACAAAATCAGTTTTTGGAATAGTTTCAAGAAATGATGGTGACACTGTTCATGAGCAAAAGTCCTAAGATGCCTATGTTGAAAATTTGGTGACAAAATTCCATAAAATGACTGTGTTACAAGCGTGCATTACGCAGTTTCCACGCACCCGTGTAACTTCGCAAATTTGCACTATTTTCATGCCAGATTTTCAACACTGGCATTTTTGTACACCTCCTTATGAACAGTACAGCTGTCATTTTTCATGTCCTGCCCTAAATGTGTTTTCACACCCATGGCACACAATGGCATGATCACTGTGCGAAATCAACGTTTCGGACACATTAACAGAATCACATTGCCACTGTTCATGAGGGGAGGTCCCAAAATGCCTATGTTAAAGATGTGGTTAAAAAAAATCCCAAAAATAATTGGGTTACTGACATGTTTTGCGCAGTTTCTATGCATGCTCATACCTTCACCAATTTTTCATATTTTCACTCCAGATTTTCAACGTTGTCATTTTTTACATCTCCTCATGAACAACACAGTTGTCATTTTCGACATCCTGCCAAAAATGTGTTTTCATCCCTGTGTTGCCAAATAGCATAGCCACTGTGCAAAACCACCTTTCAGCTAACAAACTGATAGTGCCGCTTTTCATGAGGTGGGCTCACAAAAAGCCCATGTTGAAAATTTGGAGTGAAAATACCAACACACACCTATGGTGTTAGGGTTTCCAACTGTAGCACCCCACCCTGTAGAGACTGACAGGTGTCGGGGTATAACTTGGGATCATCAACTGTAATGCTCACACCATTCCACCCCCACCCTGTAGCCAGTGACAGGCATCGTGGTGTGTCTTACACTGTTTGGCCACAAAGTTCACCTTATTCTCCTATACTGCACCCACCTCAGTGTATTTCCTTATGGAATGGGGTATGTATGATGTCCAAAGACCCCAAAGCACACCACGACACTTGTCAGTGTCTACAGGGTAGGGTGAGGCGAAATGGCATGAGATTATAGCTAATGACCCAAAGGCACACCCCAATGCGTGGCAGTCTCTACAGGTGGGGTTGGGTTGGCATAATTTTAATACTTCACTGTCATTCCTATTATGTGTCTCTAATTCCGGCACTACTAATGCCAATGCCAGCGAGACAACATTTGGCATTTACAAATGCTTGTTTTTCATGGGTCACTTAAAGCTGGGTTTGCAGGATATTCTC
This sequence comes from Neoceratodus forsteri, assembly GCA_016271365.2. Classification (NCBI taxonomy): domain Eukaryota; kingdom Metazoa; phylum Chordata; order Ceratodontiformes; family Ceratodontidae; genus Neoceratodus; species Neoceratodus forsteri. The sequence goes on along the minus strand of CM057450.1, from coordinate 127,091,530 downwards.
TCTATAGCAAGTTACTGGATTAAACATAAGTTTGGTTAAGTATTTTCATGCCGGGTATTCCCATCCACCAAAAGTTTTAAAATCCATGGATCTCTTGGCTTATGGAATTCTAGCTCTTAAAAAAAAGTTAAAAAGTGGAGCATTTCAAGAAATTGGATTTTGACTCTCTCCAGGAAGCAACTTTATAAAGAAGAATTGATGAAAACAGGTATATCAGAACCAGAATTTAAAGGCTAGTCTTCAACTAAAGTTACCTAGTCTTAGATCAATTAATGGATACAAGAGTACCAGTACCACAAAAATGTAGGACATTCTCATGGTACGCCGGGTGTCTGAGGGAATAATAAACATAAATCTACAGATGAATAGATTTGCCCATACCCAGACTGTACTACTGAGATTGAAACATTCAGACACTTTCTTTCGTCATGTACTTTTGTTAAGAGGTTTTGGAAAACATTAGCAACCAGATCAAAACTTCCATGGATGAAGTAACTCTCCTATGAGTATCTTGTCTTAGGTAACTTCTCTTTGCAATTACAGATGTATTATAAAAACACTCTTATGGGAATATTTGCCCGTCTGATGTGACAGGGTTGAATAAAACCCTGTCCCACGTGTTATGCAGAAAGAATTTGAAGCAAGGATCTGGTCTGTCCTCTCCTTTTCTGTCTCATGTCTGCTTGTGCAATCAAATTTTCCTGTGAGACCTAGAAACTGATCACACTGACAGTCTTATGATTCTCCCCTTCTCGTTGTCTCTCTGCCTTCACTTGCTGTTTCTTGCTTTTTCTATCTTTTCTTCCTCCTTGTGAATCTGTGGTTATAAAAATATATGTGAATCTTTGTGTGAAATTGAGGTTACTGGGTTTTGTATTTATTTATTTTATTTATTTGTCCTAGGATTACAAATACATTTGAGCCTAGGCTCTTTTACAAAGGTTCCACATAATTAAAATGAAATGGGTTTGAAAATGTATATAGTTATACTGTTGAAATGATTGCAAAAAGCTATTTAGAACTCAAGGGGTTAACCTTGAGATGCAGTTTGACCTCTACAAACTCATTTAGAGAGCTGTCAACATTAGATTAGTTCTGGTATACAATGTTCTATTTTGTTGCATCTGCAAGGAAAGAAATTGACAAGGTTCTAATACACTTTGTGAAAAACAGGATGCCGCTTAATGAAATCAGGATGCATAAGTGAATTGCCAGACAAAGACTTCTTATAAAAAGGAGAGCAATCTTTTGTTAGAGAGAGAGAGAGAGAGAGAGAGAGATTGAAATTTAGAGTTAGAGATACCCTTGGAGGAAGGATTTTGTTTTGTTTGAACTGCCTGTAAAAGAGCTATCCTGCAGAATTTTGTTTTATTTTATTATCATTGATAAAAACAAAACACTACTTTGGAATTTTATAACTTCTCCTGGTTTGCTTATACTTCCTAACCTGCACCTTGACAGCATCTGAAGTTTTATCATTAGCAGGCTAGATGTAAACTGGTGTTACAGCAGTAAGGATCTTCTTATCTGAAAATTATTCAACTGTTTGAAGCAGCCTTAAATATGTATACATTAGAGAAAGCCAAAAATGTCAGCAGAATGAATTCAAGAATTTATTAAAAGGGGTATCTTGGCTTTCCAAAGTGATAGGTTTAGCTGAAAGGTTTTTTTTTATGTATGATGTTTGTGTTCATTGATTAATTTTGTAACTCTTTTTTCCTTTTGATTGTATCTGATTAACTTGATTTTTCTTTTTATAAAATCCCTCTACTCCTTTCAAGAAGTGCCATGGGATCTTGAACATCCACCTGAACAACCACCAGAACAGGCAGACAGGACCTTAGTTTAAGGTCTCTTCTAAAAGTTGGCACCTCTGGCAGCACAAGATCCCCACCATTCTGGGGTATAGACATTGCTATTTTTAACCAAGAGGAGAGTGCCCTCTGCAGAGCTACCAACACCACTTCCTACAGCACCTGCCATTCACTGGCAGTCTTCCATTCTACTACTGACCAGGTCTGACCCTACTTAGCTTCTGAGATCTGATGAGATCAGGCTCCTGGGTGGTATAGTTGCAAAAATGTTTAGGTCAGTTTAGTTTAGTTGATTTTATTTTTTTTTTTTTATATTAGCAGGGTAGGCTCACAGGAACTCAATTCCTTTTTCAGAAGTGACCCAGGTCTAAAGCATCTCTATGCATTATGACACAATACAAAAAGTAGGGAAATTATATAAAATCAAGTGAATACATACAGGAACATAATAAAAAGATGAAAAACAATTAATTAAAAATTTACTTAAAACAGGTAGGTTTAGAAGTAGTAGGATATATCATGCTAACAGTTATAGGAGTGTCTTCCCAAGTCCTTTGAATTCCAGAACTGCATCATTTTCACTTCCCAGTTCTCTCACTGCTAGAACCCAAGAAGGCACATGTATTCCCTCTCCTACCCTGTTCTGCTGATTTGCCTCCAGGAGGCCTGCTGCCTTGCCTTGTCAAGGGCGCGGCCAACTCCTCCTTCAATTCCCTGATCACCCTGGGGGTGTAACCCATCAGGCCTCATTGTCTTGTCCGCCCTCAATCTATCTGGCTCTGCCCTAACCCTATACACAGTGAATGGGCTCAGATCCACCCATTTGCCCTCCTTCCCATTCGATTTTAGCTCAGGTCCCCTGTAATCTTTATTTTCAGTGTGCATCCTTGGGAGGGGTATGTGGTTAAAACTGTGTTTTTTTTTTACTTAGTGTGCCTCTTCTTCAGGTAGTGGTGGTCACACTTCAGTTCAACTGTCTGTCCACCGTGTTACTGAAAAAAGCAGTCAATTGTTGTCTGCTTAACAGCAGTCAAAGTGTACACCCTGAAGCTTTTCTCTGTGCTGTCCATGAGGTGCCAGTCAGGATAGACATCAATGCACTGCTCCATCCCTCATTGTAAGGTGAGCAGAGCAGTGTGCACATCTTTAGGTGTCACCGGGGTTGGCACTTGCTCAGTGTTTTCCAACTCTTTCTCCTTGTCACACTGGCTTTGGTGGTTGGGTGGTCCAACAATGTTTCAGAGATGTCACATCTCATCATTTGTCTGTGGCTCCTCGTCTGCATCATCAAGATGGCAAAGGGAATCAAATTAGTTTTCGGTGAGCCCAGGAGGTGGAGGGATCAGATCCTGTCCTGGTGCTGGTGGGGGCAGCAGCAAATCAGATTGCACAGTAAAACCTGCCTTCCTTAAGCAGTTCAAAATTGTGTCCAGAGTAACATTGTCCCAGGCTTTCTTTAAAACCCTTATTGCACCCAAAATGCTGATGCACTTCACACACTCCATTGCAGTGAGCTCCTCTCTCCGTCCATCTAGTCTAAGACCCTGGTTCTCATCTCTCTGACATAATGGTATTTCAGAGAGTAAATAACCCGATGATCAAGGGGCTGGATCAGAGACGTTGTGTTGGGTGGCAAAAAAAATCAAACGAATGTTCCTGAGATTTTGAACATCAAGAGGACCAGTGAAATTATGCAGAAGGAGGGCAATTTTCCTTCCACATACTTTTTTATCCCATTGCCTTATCCAGTCTGTGAAAATATCACTGATCTTCCAAGCTGTTTTATTGCTCCTATAAATCACATGTAGGTGAGCTACACAACGGAAGCAACAGGGCATGGCTGACTTGCCAATCACCAAAAGTTCCATCTTCTCAGAACCACTCACGTTGCAGCACATGAGTACAGACAGCCTTTCTTTGGCTTTTTTATGGCCTGTGGGAGCTCACTTTTAAATGACAAAGTTCCTTACCCAACACATCTAAAAAATAAGATGGTTTCATTGGCATTGAAAATGTTGTTGCTCTCATAGCCAGCCAGCATGTCAGGCAGGACATCACAAACCCAGTCACTAGCCCCCGTATCAGCAGCATGTTGACTCTCTACATGGACTGTATGGTTACAAATATTGTTTTGAGCTTTCCATTGCTGCAACCAACTGCCAGTTGGTCTAAAATCTTCCTTCCCCATAGTCTCTGCAATCTGCTTCACTTTTTGTAACAGAAAGGGCTCACTAACTATAGCCTCCCACTCCCGCACACTGGTGACCCATACCAGCAAAGCCTCCTCTATCTCTCCATCTTTCTGTCTCATAAACTGTCTGCCTCTGCCAGTCTGTAAGGTACATGGTAAACAGTGATTTTAATATTGCTAGAACTGGCTTTGGTTTAGGTTGTGACTTTTTGTCCATGTAACCGAATTGTCCACATTACCTGTGTCCGTCCTTGGTGGTGTGCACTGTAACATTTAAACCTCCTACTGAGGACTGGGGTCCCCTTCCTAGAAGGATGCAGGCCTTCACCTGTATAGAGAGCCATGTCCTTTCAGGTTGGCCCCCAGTACCCAGTGAAGCTGAAACCCTTCTCTCTGTGCCATGCCTTCAACCAACTGTCGATGTTGCTGGTGCAGAGTGCCCTATCCTTACCTTGGCTGTACATAGGTAGTACAGTACCTTGGCTTCTTTTGGGCACAGCACCCGATGGAGGAGAAGGAAGAGGAGGAGGAGGAGGAGGAGGAGGAGGCATGGGAGGATTGGCCAAATGAAATGCAGAAGCAGGAGTAGCAGCAGGGCATTATCAGTTCACTTGAGTGTGGTTCTTTGAGGCAGCAGCACCCCACAGAGGAGGAGGAGGTACATAAGGACAAGCAATTGCAGCAGCAGTACCGCTAGCAGTTTACTTGAGTTTGGTTATTTGGGGCAGCAGCAGTACTCCATGGAAGCGGCACAGGAGGATGGGCCACATGCATCATCATTGATGTAGATAGATTTGCAAAGAAAAGCATAAGAAACAAGCATTTGTCAATGCTGAATGTTGTCTCGCTGGCAGTGGCATTGGTAGTGCAGGAGTTAGAGATGCATAACAGGAATTGCAGTGAAGTATGGAACTGACGCCAACCCCACCCTCACCCTGCAGAGACTGACAGGCACTGGGGTGTGCCTTTGGGGTGTCAGCTATAACTCTCATGCCATTTTACCTCACCCTACCCTGTAGACACTGACAAGTGTCGTGGTGTTCTTTGGGGTCTTTGAGCCTTATACTTACCCCATTCCATAAGGACATATGCTGAGACGGGTGCAGTATAGGAGAATGGGGTGAACATTAGGGCTGAACACTCCAAGGCACACCTCGATGCCTGTCACTGGCTGCAGGTTGGGGGTGGGGGTGGAACGGCGTGAGCATTACAGCCAATGATCCCAAGTCACACCCCTGATGCCTGGCAGTCTCTACAGGGTGGGGTGTTACAGTTGAAAACCCTAACGTTGTAGGCATTTGTTGGTATTTTCACTCCAAATTTTCAACATAGGCTTTTTGTTACAACACCTCATGAAGAGCGGCACAATCAGTTTGTTAGCGGAAAGGTGGTTTTGTACAGTGGTTATGCCATTTGGCGACACAGGGATGAAAACACATTTTGGGCAGAATGTGGAAAATGACAACTGTATTGTTCAAGAGGAGGCATAAAAAAATGGCAACGTTGAAAATCTAGAGTGAAAATATGAAAAATTGGTGAAGTCATGAGCATGCATAGAAACTGCGCAACACTCATCCGTAACCCAATTATTTTTGAGAGATTTTTAGCCACATTTTCAAGATAGGCGTTTTGGGAACTCCCTTCATGAACAGTGGCGCTGTGATTTTGTTAATCTGTCCCAAAAGATGATTTCCCACAGCGCCACAGATGTGGGAAACACATTTTGGGCAGGCTGTGAAAAATGACAGTTGTACTGTTGATAAGGAGGTGTGAAAAAATGCCAGTGTTGAAAATCTGGCATAAAAATTTTGCTACAAGTGTGTGTGGAAACTGCGCAATGCATGCTTGTAATACAGTCATTTTATGGACTTTCACCACCACATTTTTGAAATAGGCATTTTAGGGCCTCTGCTCATGAACAGTGTCACTGTCATTTTCTCAAACTGTCCCAAAAACTGATTTCGCACAGCGACCGCGCTATTCTGCGCCGGACGTGAGAAAACACATTTCAGCCAGGATATGTAAAATGACAGCTATACTTTTCATAAGGAGGTGGGGAAAAATGCCAGTTTTGAAAATCTGGAGTGAAAATATTACAAATTTTTCTCATCAAATTTGCAACACAGGCTTTTTGAGAGCCCCCCCTCATAAGCAGTGGCACTGTCGTTTTGTTACTCAGTCCCAAAAGGTGATTCCACGCAGTGACCGCAAAATAACCTTTCGGGACCAAATAACACCATGACAGTGACTGAGGTCATGAGAAGGGGTCCCAATAACCCCATGTTGAAAATCTGGTGCAGAAATTCAAAAAAATGCCTGAGATATGCAAAGTTGAAAAAAACATATTTATGCCATTATACAGCTGACTGGCATTTCTTCAGTTTGCGGTCAGCTTTGAAGAGTGCAGATGTGTTCCCGGTGCAGCGAAAATCATTGCGCCTGACTCCTGAGGCAAGTTTGGAGTGTGGTGGGTGTGGGGAGGCAGGGTGAGCAGAGGGTGGGTGTGGATTGTGGGAGGGGGCAGGGAGACCTCGAGGGACCATTTTCTTCTTTCACAGGGTTAAAAAAAAAAACATTGAGGGATGTTTTTTCTTTTTCAAGGGATTTGGCATGCTGGAGTGGGTTCCCAGCTTGCCACCTAAGTGTTTTTTGGGGGGGATGCTGTCAGCCGACGGGGATTGGGCACCACTGTCAGCACACAATGAAAGTGGGATAAGAGCCGAGGAGATTGGGCATCCCCTGCATAACAAATGGTAGTATTATGCCAACAGGGAATGGGCTCCCCCGTTGGCATATACATTAGGTTAGGGCATGCCGACAGGGGGATTGGGCACCCCCGAAGTCAGCATTATGGCAGGCAATGTGCTGCCATGTTTAATGTAATTTTTCACTAGGGAAAGCACATCGGGAGGTGCCGCTGCATATGACAAGCTTAGTTTGCATTGCAGCAAACTTTTCCTTAGATGTACTCACCACATTATGTATTCCTGGTGTGGCGCCGGCATGCAGGCTTATTGGAGAATGAGGGACGCACATACTGATGCATGCCCTGCATTCGCTCAACAGTGACTGCACCTCCAAATCTGCTACTAATGCATAAAAATTGCTTAGAAAACCAGAAATAAAGACATGAGGCCAGCCCCCACACCCCCCCCCATACAGGCTGTTATAGCACAGTCAAATACCTAAAGTTTCACTATTCATTAACCTAATCTGTGGGAAAACGGAATTAAGAAAACAGAAAACACAGTGGCAGAAACATACTACTTACTTTCATTCATGTGATTGCATGCTCTAAACAAGGCACACAGAAGAGTGTGGAAGAGGTGCAGGTGGGAGAAGACTTGGGCAACAGCGACCACAGCATGGTGAGATTCAGGGTCCGGGCAGGGAGGGAGGAAAGTAAAACCAGTACTACAGTCATGGACTTCAGATGCACAAACTTTGACAAGATGTGAAGGACAGTAAGGTAGACAATGGAGGGTATGGAGAATATAGGGGCAGTGGAGGAGCTATGGGAGGCTATCAAGTGAGGGGAACTGCAAGCCACAGAAATGTGCACAAAAAAGGTTAGGAAGAGCAAGAAGGGGAGAAGACCACTTTGGTTTACAACGGAGGCTGCGTGGGCAGTCAGGGAAAGGAAGAGGGCTTTCAGAAAATTTAAAAGGACACTCAGTGAGGAAGATAAGGAAGAGTGTAGGGAAAAGAGGAGTCTGGCAGGGAAGAAGATTAGAAGGGCAAAGGCAGATACTGGAGGAGAAAACAGCAAAAAGGCCAAAAGGGGGGGATAAACCTTTTCTCAGATATGTGAGGGAGAGGAGCAGGGCAAGGCAAGGGATTACTAGGTTGAGGGGGGAGAGAGGAATAAAATTGGAAAGGGACTATGAAAAAGCAGCATTATTAAATAAGTACTTTAGCTCGGTATTCACGGAGGAGGAGGAGGATGGTAGGGGACCTGAGCTAAAGTCGAAGGGGAAGGAGAGCAAATGGGTGGATCTGAGCCCATGCATTGTGGATAGGGTTAGGGTAGAGCTAGACAGATTGAGGGTGGACAAGGCAATGGGTCCTGATGGGTTACACCCTAGGGTGATCAGGGAATTGAAGGAGGAGTTGGCCGCACCCTTGACAAGGCTCTTCAACTTGTCCCTGGATATGGGGAGAGTGCCGGAGGACTGGAAGAGGGCAGGCATGGTGCCTTTACACAAGGGAGGTAGTAAGGAGGTGAAGGGGAACTACCGACCTGTCAGCCTCATGTCAGTGGTGGGGAAAGTAATGGAGGCATTAATCAAGGAAAGGGTGGTGGATTACCTGAAGGAGAGTGGTTTGCAGGACAGCAGACAGCATGGCTTCATGAAGGGGAAGTCTTGCCAGACAAACCTAATTCAGTTCTTTAATTGGGTGGCTCAGGTGATTGACCAGGGGGTGGCCGTGGATGTGGCCTATCCGGACTTCAGTAAGGTCTTTGACACCATCCCCCATAGGAGACTGGTCAGAAAGATGGAAAGCCTTGGGTTAGGTGGTAAAATAACAAGCTGGGTGGAGGCCTGGCTGGCAGGAAGAACTCAGAGGGTGGTGCTAAATGGGATGAGGAGTGCCTCAGCAGGGGTCAGTTTTGGGTCCGCTTCTCTTCAGCATCTACATCAGTGATATTGCAGAGGGTTTGAGGGGGAGGGTGTGCCTATTTGCTGATGATACAAAAATATGCAATAGGGTGGACACCCCAGGGGGGTGGAGGACATGTGGGAGGACTTAAAGATGCTCAAAAAATGGTCTGGGATGTGGCAGCTGAAATTTAATGCCAAGAAGTGGGGAGTAGGAACAGAAGAGCAGGGTTTACCCTAGGTGGGGAGGAAATCAAAGTTATAGAACAGGAGAGGGATCTGGGGATCATAGTCTCCTCAGACCTTAAGGTAGGAATTTAATGTAGCAGGGCGGTGGGAAAGGCCAGGGGAAAGTTGGCATACATAGGCATTACTAGTAGAAGGAAGGAGGTAATAATGCCCCTTTACAAAGCCATGGTGATCCCACACCTAGAGTATGGGGTTCAGTTCTGGAGGCCACATCTCTGCAAGGATACAGATGCGTTGGAGAGGGTTCAGAGAAGGGCAACCAAGATGATGCAGGGTATGCAGGGAAAGTCACATGAGCAGAGGTGTAAGGAGCTGGATCTGTATATGCTGGAGACAAGGAGAAAAGGGGAGACATGACTGAAACTTTTAAATATGTAAAGGGACTCAATAAAGTGGGAGAAGAGGGTTTACTTAAGAGGAAGGAGGGGGTCAGAAGTAGAGGGCACAGCCTCAGACTGCAAGGAAAAAGATACAAGGGCAATGTGAGAGGATGTTTCTTCACGGAGAGGGTGATGGAGCCCTGGAACAGACTACCAGATGGAGTGGTGGAGGCTAAATCGGTAGAAGAATCCAAGAGGACATGGGACAAACATATGGGGCTGAGTATCAGGAGGAGGGTGGGGGCTGGCAGGGAGGGGGAGGTGTAGGGGGAAAAAAAAGGGCAGACTAGATGGGCTGGTATGGTCCTTTTCTGCCATCACACTTCTATGATTCTATGATAAGAAGGGAGGAGAGCATGATGCCCTCAGCAGGGCAGCAGCATTACTAGAGTGAGACAGACCTGTAGTGAGAAGCATCAGGAACACAATTGTTTAAAATTTTAAATAAAAAAAACAGTACCTATACATACTTCTATACAATATACTTAAGTAGCCCAGGCACTATGTGCCAGTGGGCTACTACCCCTGCCTGTTGACTACCACACAGGTTAAGGGGCCTGGGTTCTGTTGTGATGGTGTTTGGGGGTTCTATCCCAGAATGGAAAGAAAGTAGTGTGGTGCCTCCACCCAGAGTAAAGTACTGTAGCAGTGGACCAGGTGTTGATTGGTACAACACACCTGGAATTCTGTACCTACCCACCACTCCACACACTGGATACCACGTTGTTCACCAATACTGTAAAGCACATATACTTAACAGCTAATACCAACAAAGTGCCCACAACATAGGAATTGCAGCAAACAAACCACAACTTTATTTTAGGAGGAAGGCTAGGGAAGGGGGTACTGAGAACAGGGTTGCTGTTGAAGAGAGAAGTAGATTAATGTGGTTAATGGGGCCTGTAGGCCAGAACACACACACAATGCCCACCCCACTGGTACCAGTGCAACCCCCCTATGTCCTGTCAGTTCTAGCTGTGTACCCAGACTTAACGCAGGCCTGCTTGATGCCACGGGTTGGCCGGCATTGGGGTCCTTGAAGTAAACCTTCCTAGGATGCTAGCTGTTTTAAAGTTTCTCCCACTTTTCCCAGGGCAAGCCCCGGATTAATCATGGTTCTGATGCACTGGAATTCAGCTACTGGTGCAGTAGGTTCAGGTAGTTCAGGATCAACTGAGTCGAGAGGCAGCAAACAAATGGACAATGAAATGCTGGTCCGGACAATGAAGCAATGGCTAGCAACTGGTTGACCTTGGACTTGCTTGAAGACTCTTGCAGCTTGTCACCTTCTGACTTGCTTGCAGATTCTTGCAGCTTGTCACCTTCAGCCATTATGGAGCACACATGAAAAGCCTACCAGGCTACAAGGAACCCAGACCCAGGAGTAACCCCATGGTCCAGCTCCCCAAATGGGTCCAGAGTGCCCTAGCACTCAGGCACGTGCCCATAGCCCCCTGCAGCCCAGTCTGCCTCAATTGATAGGGTTTTTCAGGTTCCCCACCTGGCTCCAAGTTGCAGCAGTTAGGATTGCAGATTCACCTTTTCTGAACAGGAACACGCAGCTCCGGGGTGCAGCAAACAATTTCTCCAAACTCCCACCTTGCCAGTGGATTTCAGCTAGTCATGCACAGTCTCAGGGGTGAAACTTCTACCTTTTCCACAGCTGGATTTTAGTCAAAACCAACAGGTTCTCAGGCTCTGGATACCTGTAGATCTTCTCAGCAATTTTCCCCATTTCAGACCGAGTGCCCACTTTTAGGCTCTGGCACACACACATACAGTTCCAATTAGCCCTTTTCACAGGCTCAGGGTTCTCCACACTGCAGCAGGATCACTGCAAACTCTGGATCTCTAAAACCACCGAAAGCTTTCACCAAATGCCTTGAATGTTCAGCTGCAACACCACAGTTCCTTCAGCCAGAGAAAATCAATCATTCCAATCCTCAGACAATTCAGTTTTATCGATTGAGTCCTGTAAAAGGCCTCATGTCTTTCCAACACACAGCACTGGGCCCCTCTTGACTTAAGCAGAGCCCAGACCAGACCAGACTGTCCAAACTGTCCAAAGTCCCTGGGGCTTCACACAAAAATCCCACCTTCTGATTGGTTGATCCTTGCTGTCCCTCAAAAATATTATTAGTCATTAGCCTCCTTCGATTATTGATTGGTAAGGGGTCTTTGGTACCTAAATTTAGTTCACACCCCTCTCACAAGTCATTCAACAAGCTTTTGGGTGCCTAAAACAATGATTGGCTGTCCACAGGGGTCAGAGTACTAAAGATGGCTGCCATTATATACAATATCATACAGTTCTGATGCAGTTCCCACTTTAAACTATCATTGCAGCCAAAGCAAACAGCTTTTCCATTTATTTTCCCCAGTGTCCGGTAGCAGCCTTTGCCAGCAATAAAGCGATTGCAATATTATATGTAACACTTTCCATCTGCCGGTCGCTGCCTCCGACATGTACAGTCCCCCCCAGGCAGTGATCCAGCTCATTAATATTCATATAGCTCATAACTATGCACACTCCCCCTTCTTCAATCAGCTGGCATGCACTGAGCGCACAGCAGCACCATGTTCTGCGATTCACTCCTCCGGCCCCAAAGGACTTCAAATAACAGTACAGGAGGCCAGACAGGGACTAAAGGACCCTCCAAGACCTGGACTCAGTGGCAGGAGGCAGCGGGGAACAGGAGCAGTAATGAGCTCCTGGGGCAAAACAGGTAAGCCCAACCCACGGGGGGGGGTGTTACTCTTACACAGACCTTATACACAAATGATGGTCATCCCTTGTCCATGCTTACGTCACTCATATGATGCCTATGCCATGAGTGCAGCATGACATTATCATCCACGGGGAGATCAACCACATCAGCAGGTCATACAAGAAGCATGAGGAAGATGAGAAGATGCAGCTTGAGAGACACTGATATTAATAATGTCCACCTGTTCCATCAGTTGTTCTTGATCTGAGAATCTTGCACTGCTCCTGTCTTGAAGAACTGCACCTACGCTTCATAGCAGCTTGGCAGATTGCCACCACATTTGAAAATGTGGTTCTTTAATTGATTTTATTAATTCATGAGGACTGTTCTTGGTGATGACACTTAATCACTGACAGTCACATTGGTTCTTGAGAGCAGTTGATTGTGGTTGATTTGAGATGCATTGTGGATCCATTTGTTGGTATTATTATTATTACTGTTTTTGTGGCCGAGTGCCGTGATTTATGGGTCAACCTGGATGGGTGATGTCACCTTAGCTGTTGTTCGTGAGGGTGTCTTCAAGATGGTCACAAAGCAATTAGATGGCCCAGACACAGCAAAGTCAGGGGGAGAAGGATCAGTCATAATGGAAGCGAAGTAAACAAGATGATGTTTACCTCATTGTTACAAGAAACAGAAATGTCAGCCTATTAGGTTCTGCAAACTACAGAGGGTGAGTAACAAGTTGGAAGCAGCCATAGTGACACATGATGGCACACTGCGTAGCTGTATGCATTAATGTGTGGTGGTACAAGCACAGAAAAGTGCAAACTGTATACTCATATGAAGTAGAAGCACTGTACCCTTGCTGTCAGGTATACCAGGGCAGATGCAGTGGCAAAGGCAGCTATAAAAATAACACTAAAAGGTCATGGGGGTACAGGAAACTTTGCAATATATAATATTTCCTTTATTTTCAATCATAATGTTGTATATTTTTTGGTGATATTATTTAATAACAATTACACTGAGTGGGTACTGTTAATGCCTCTTTGCAGATTACATGAAGCTCTGTGGTAGTGTTGCCCAGGGGCCATGTGCCAGTGGGCTACTATCCCTGCCTGTTGGCCCTCTAACAGGTTAAGGGGCCTGGGTCCTGTTACGGTGGTGTTTGGGGGTTCCATCCCAAAGATAATACAAATAGTGCAGTGCCTACACCCAGAGTAAAGTAGAAGTGGGTCAGGTGACTGGCTGGCACAGTCCCCTGGGATGTTGCAGCTACCCACCTCTCCTACCAACCACTAAACATTCTGAATACCCAACTGGTTAATAACACCATAAACCATGAACAGTAATGATGTGACAGACTCAGAGAATTCCTGCACACAATTTCAAACAATAAATCACAGCTTTATTGGCAGTAAGGACTAGGAAGGGGATACAGGGACAAATGATGGCTGTGAATAAAAAGGAATGGTTAGCGAGCGCAAGTAATGACAACAACAATTGGGCCCGCAGGCCAAGCCCACCCCCACTGGTACCAGTGTTTCCCAGGATGTTCTTAGGGGTACCTGCTAGGTCCAGGCCTGATACGGTTCAGTGGACTGGCCAGCTGTCAGGACCCTGAAACTTTGCAAAATGCTTGGATAAGAAAAATTTAATTTTCCTTTACCCTTCCCAGGAGCCAGGTCCTGGGTACTCACTGTTTGTAGATCTCAGATGCCTGGAGTATGGAGCTCTTTGGGCAATGCAGTACAGGGCAGGAGAAAGCTGGCCTTAGTTTCTCCGTCTGTATGGAACTTGCTCGAGGATCTTGCAGCAGGTCACCTTGATTGTACTTCTGCCCACTTGTCACGTTCAGCCACATCTGGCCCATTGCAGAGCTCTGTGGCAGGACAACACCAGCCCCAGATCCAGGAGTGGCTCCACAGCCCAGCTCCACACAATGGATTTCAGGTGCCCTAGCACCCTAGTAAATACCAGTGACCTCATGAAATGGTGAGTCCCACTTAGAAGGGGTTAGCTGCTTCCCTCCCTGGCTCTGGGTAAGAACTCCCAAATGGTTGGGGGTCCTCCTGCACTGAGTTCAAAAACCAGAAGCAATCACAGGCAGTTGCTCAAGCAAAGTCCAGTGCCAGATGGAGTGGGTGCTAGCCCTAGTTCAATGAAGCCCAGCTGCAATCAGCAGGGGAGATCCAAACACAACAGGCCCCTGCACACTAGTCAGCACTTTCCAGTTAGTAACTGTCCAAAACCTTTTCTTCAGCTGCAGTTGGGACACAGCTCTCAGCCCTTTCAATCAGTTCACTCAGGAAATGTACAGCACCTGGCTGGCACCCCAAAGTCCAGAGACGCTTTGCCTCTGTAGAATTGCATTTACAGTCCCACACAGGTAAAACAACTCTCAGCAGCAACTGTGGCACTTAAATAGAACAGCTCAGTCCTCTCAGCTTAGTTCAGTCCACCAGTGCAGGGTTTCTGCAGCCCTTAGCTTCTCCAAAATAATCATACAGCCCACAGTACCTGGGGAATCAAGGTATCTGTCCAGTCTCTCGTGCTCCTTTCCTTGCTGAACCTGTCCTGAACACAACAATCTCCTCTGGAAGCCTGAAAAATGCCTCCTTAGTCCAGATCCAATCTCACAAGAGTCTTCTGACTCCTACAGAGCCTGGGAACAGACTGACAAAATCCCAGGAAGCCCAGGATCCGAGGTTCTGATTGGCTGATTGAGCCTATCAATTTTCCATAACCATAGAGATTAATATTTCCAAGTGGCTTATTGCGGCATGGCTTAGGTGACTTAATTAGTCCCCTCCTTTTGCCAGGAGTCCCTTTGGTCAGTTTTAGGTACCTAACTATGTGGTTGACTGCTGTGTGGGGGTCATAGTATCATCAATATGTCTGCTCCCATTCAGTCTGATGCAGTTCAACACAGTTCCCCACCTGTTCGGCCGTGGTGCAGCCAAGTCAAACACTTTATTTAAACAAACCCCCCCCCACTGTGTTATAGCCCATTTTGTACCCTCCTAAGCGACCCCACTCTAGGCCAGTTTTGCCCATGAGCTTACCTGTCACTGCCGCCAAAACATACACTCCCCAGGTGGCAGGCCACAACTAATTAATATTCATAGGGCACTCATTATTATTCATAAGCCCCGAGCACTTCCCCATGTTCAAACTTTAATTTTAGAGATTGCTGAGGCTAGGCTTCTGCCCAGTTCTCCTGAAGTCACCGGCCCCCATTAGAGTGGAGAGGGGCCCCGGGACCATGGACACACTCCCTGACTGACCGCAAATCAGGCGCATCAACACGCCTTCTAGCGCATGCACGATTGCCGCAAGCTCTGAGGAACATTTCCCATAGCAGCGACCGCACCCAACACGCCCAGCCCCAAATAGGTTAAAATCAAATGCGGGCCTCTCGGGGGAAACCCAGGGGCACCAGAGGACTTAGTGGGCACTGGAAAAAAAACCTGCAGAAACGGGAGGGAAACAGGACAAACTGGGGCAATAAAGGTAAGCTCCCAGAGGGGTGATACAGTAGGTAGACATTGACAAAGGAAGCTGGGAGATGCTGAGGGAGCTATAAAGGCTAGGATTGTGGTCTAAGGCTTGGCAATTGAAATTCAGTGCCAAACAATGTAAGGTTATGCACCTAGGGGTTTAACCAGTGTAACAAGGCCTATAGAAAGGCTAATAGGATGCTGTGGTTTATCAGAAGAGGTTTTCACAGCAGGAAAAAGGAGGTATTACTACCTCTATACAGGTTACTAATGAGGGCGCACCTCTAATACTCTGCTCAGTTCTGGAGTCCTCACCTAAGGAAGGATAGGGACAGGCTGGGGACAGTGCAGTACAGGGTAACCAAGATGATTCAAACAGAGTCAACATGGCAGATCTCATGAAGCTAGTCTCAAGACACTGAATATGTACTCACTGGAGACCAGGCAAAAGAGGAAGGATATGAAACTTTCAAGTTCCTGAAGGGAATAAACAAAGTGAACTGTGCGGAACTATTTAGCAGGAGTACAGAGTCAAGAATCCAAAGACATGAGTAGAAACTAGCTGGGGGAAGTTTAAGAGAGATGTGAGGAAGTTCTCTTTCACAAAAAGTGTAATGAAGCCATAGAACAGTTTGCCAGTGGAGGTGATGGGCACGAAGATCATATATGGTTTTAAGTACGACTGGGACAGAGAGAGTGAAGGATTAGGTGGTTGCTTAGGTTGGCAGCAATAGGGAGGGGGGCAGGTGGGTGGACCAGTAGGGGTAAAACCCCTATGGACAATAGGTCCTGGGGCAGATAGGGAAATCTGGCGGAGTAGATGGACCTTTGGCCTTTTTCTGATGTCACTGTCTATGGTTCTGTGTGGCATTTGGTGCTGGAAATAAAGAAGCAATTTGAGTAAACAGAATGTTCTCGTTGGGCATCAATGTTACCATTTAAAGTCCTGTTTACACTGACCAAGCTGGGACACATCGATGTAGCTCACTCTGGTGTCAGTCTGCACCATGTGGTTTTTGAAACCAATGGTGTACACTGCTTAAGGATGCCTGTTGTGCTGTCACATCAGTGTGACACTGGTTTCTTCTTGAGAAATGAACTGTGGGACCAGTCCTGCAGTCCGTGCCCTGTGCATTGTGTTGCTAAATTACCTTCAGGCAGTGTTATTCAAAGCGGCTACCATTTACATCACATTTGAAAACACCCACACCAGTTCAGCGACTTTGTCTGGGAGAGGAGCAGAATATTCACACCAGTTTAATACCTGCACAGTTTAAACATGCAAACGTAAACCACTGTGACTCTCCAAACCACCTACACTGGTATAGAAATTGTCAGTGTAAACAGGGCATAAGTTTCCTAGCAGCTTCAAAATGGACCTCAGCATTATCCTTATCTGATAAGTCATCCACCAGGACACTGTCCTCCAGATCCTCCATCCCCACCTCTGATGGCTGGCTTGAGTCTCCCTCTCCCTCTCCCTTCTTATGGTACCTCGATCTGACACAAATTTTGTAGCCAGGTGGAACGTGTTCAGCTGTTCATTTTTATGAATGTCAGCATTTCAACATTCTTACTAGAATGAAATGTTTGTCTGTCAGTAATGATGGCCCCTGTTGTGCCAAACAATCTTTCTGAAGTTACACTAGCTTTTAGGTAGAATATGTACTCAACATCAACTTTTGCGGGGGCGTGGCTTGTGCTAAAGTATGGTAGATGTGGTTTAGCTGACCTCCTTGGGCACATTGTTTAAATGCGCCTAATCAACAGACTAGTCTTCAAGTGGAGTGGCTACTTCTTCATATTGAACCTCCTACTGGTAAATGGCATTGGGCAAGCAGAAAAGTAAGCGGCTTAAACTAACTTTTGAAATTTTAGAGCCTCCAAAGGAACAGCGTACTGGGCCAAAAATCCACATACGTTTGCAGGCCCAAATATCTGCGGAGCAGGAGTGCAGCATGTGTGGCCTGAAGCGGTCCCTGGCAGGGGTCCCTGCTACACTGGCAAACATGTAAGCGGAGATGAATGCTAGATTTACGAGTGTTATCTCTCAGATCTCTCATATCCAATCCATGGTAACTGGCCTGTCAGAAATGTCGGCCTCTCATTCTGTCCACATCAAGGAGTTGGAAAAAAGGGTGAGTGAGCTTGAAGACTCAGTTTTCTCTGTCTCACAGGATCATAACATGATGAGGGAGTCCAAGGAAGAATTGTAGGACCAGGTAGACAACCAGAAAAACAAGTCTTGGTGCTCAAATCTTCGAATTGTGGGGCTCCCAGAAGGCACCAAGGGGAAGAACCCTGCCGAGGGGCCACAGAGGTGGCTGGTGCAGCATTTAAAGTTAAATCCAGATGTCTCACATTATGAAATTGAGAGGGTGCACTGTGTTCGACCCCTGTCTAAGCCAGTGGACCATCCTCAACATTGTCTAACTAAGTACTTGCATTTCACCAATAAGGAGACCATCTTACAGGCTGCAAACATGCAGGGGCCTATCCAGGTTAATAACGGCCGCATGTCTATTTATCAGGACTTCAGAAGAGATCTTCAGTTTCAGTGATAAAAGTTTAGCTTAGTTAAATCTCGGCGTCACTCCTTGGGCTGGTACTTCGCATTCCTGTATCCTGCAAAGCTGTGAGCTGACCATCCAGGTAAACCCACCAAATATTTTACTAAATATTTGGAAGCTGAATGTTAGGTGAAAGAGGAGTCAGTGGCATCTGAGGGGTGATCCTCGACATGGTCCACCGCACCTGCTAAGAGATAAGTACCGTGTTTCCTACTTTGTCTTGCTTTTAACTGTTGGGATCCTACTGGTTAATGTGAGGGGGGTCCCCCAACTCTCCCGGCTCCATTCACCCTGAGCCCATTAGTTGTTCCCATTACCTTACTACTATGGCTCACGGAGGGTGTGTAGCTGGGTTTGAGATATTTTGCCATCCTGGTGACCACCAGTTGCTTCAACTGGGTTGTGCTGACAGCCATGTGGTGCTCTAGTGGACCCAATTGCCCAATGGCCTGTTCACCACTGATAGTCTATAGAAGCTGCTAAAATGCAGGACAATTGGTCCTAAGGGCTCTGGAATGTAATTAACTATTTCCTCTCTTAGGGGAAAGAGTACATGTTTAAATCAGGGCAGTTGTAAGGTTGAGCTGCATTCCTTTTTCAGTTCCCATTGATGCCTCGTTGCTGTGTTTCATCGCATGTGGTTGGCCCGACCATGTCTTGAGACATGGGTTTCAGTGGGCTATGGATTTCCAAAGCGCATAGTGGATTTAATGCAGCTGCTGGAAAAGATATAAGACTGAGCCTCTGGTTTCCCCAGTAATCTGACAATAATTTTTTTTTTGTTCATTTGTAGGTTGCTTGTTTTTGCAATTAGAGAAGGCCTTGGCTGGTTGCTCAGTAGGGCAGGTAGAGGGACTTTATTTGCTTTCCAATGTGTGTTTAATACTGTCCCCTTTTATGTCCTGTCAGGAACAAAGTTTGCAAATGGGGAGAAGTTGCTTTTTGCTATAGCTTTTTAAAAAGGGTCCAGTTCAGATCTTGTACAATGGTTTCGTGACACTTTTGATGAACCCCTGGTGCTTGGCTGGATTGCTTCCCCAGGTCTAAATGGGGGCCAGGAAAAATCTCTTTAGCCACCTCTGTCACACATCTGATTCCATCCACTCGGCTAAGACAGATGGTACTGGGGAGTAGCCCCTTTCTCATCTTATGTTTTTTTTTTGTTATGGTCTATGGTCTGGGCATCTTTGTTTAGGCAGTCTTTTTTTATGTGTCCACTTTCAGTGAGCTTCTTAACTTTTCACTCTACAAACCGTCAATAGTTTGTAAGGGATACTTAACTGGGTGAGAATGTGCTCAGTTGATGGGGGTGGGTGGGTAAGTTGTGGGTTTAAAAGTTATCTTGTTGTTCATATGTATGTTTTGTTTGTTATGCAGCTTCAACTGGGAAGAGGTTTGGCTTCATTCTACTGGGGTTGGGGGGACATATTCTGGGAAAACTGCAACATGTTCATGCTGGTTACTTTGGTTATGCACCATGACAGAACTGAACCTGTGCACTGATATAATTTTGTGCTGGAGCTCCTCTCCAGCTGTTATTAGGCTATGCACCAGATGGGAGAATTGCTAATGTTGTAAACATAGCTACTTGGAATGTCAATGGCCTTAAGTCTGTCATTAGATGCAGACGTGTTGGAGCAGAGATAAAAAGATCTAAAATCCAGGTCTTGTCCATGCAGGAGACCCACATGTCTGATACAGAGGCTGGGAAGACTGGTGGGAGCATATGTGGGGGAGTGGGTCACTTCCTGTTTTTCCTTCAAGGCTTGGGGGGTTACCATTTGGTTTTCTTGGGGGACCCAGGTCAAGGTCCACCACAAACGTTTGAATCCTGCAGGGAGATATGCACTTGTTAATGTAACTCTCGCTAGAGTGGGCATTCTCTCTGTAAGGTTAGTTTATGCACCAAATGCTGAAGACTCGGGGTTCTTTCAGTGACTAGCAGTGGGTATGGCTTCCTTCCCAGGCCCATGGATTTTGGGGGGTGATTACAATTGTGTTCAAGATACAGTTGTAGATAGATCTAACTCTGCCCCCATCCCCACCTCCAGGATCGCAAGTGCGCTGGGGGAGGTAGAGAGTATGTTCCACTTGGTGGACTCTTGGCATCACCAGCATCCAACCAGCTGACAGCATAGCTTTTTTTCCCATGCCCACCACTCTTATGCCAGATTGGACCGGCTGCTGGTCAGCTCCTCCCTTCTTTCTGTCATATGCTCTACTAAATACTCTCTGATTTTAATATCTGACCATGCCTCATGAATCTTGCCATCTAAACCCTGGGATCACCTCCTGTTTGTCATCCATGGCGCTTAGACCCTTCATTGTTGTTGGACAGCGCCTGTCGAGTTTACGTCCAAATCGATTAAGGATTTTTTATTCCACAACGCGAGGAGTGATACTTCCCATGGGACTAGGTGGAGGCCCTTAAGGCATATATTCAGGGTTAAGTGATTGCCCAGTCAGCTTATATTAAGAAACACTCAGAACAGAAGTTCTAGCAGCTTAGAATTCAAATAGCAGTCTGTGAGGAGGTACATATTCTAAGGCCAAGTCCCTCCCTGTATAGGGTCGTCCAGAAACTGAAATGGTATTTCAATTTACTGAGTAGTTCTCTGATAGTGCATTCTATATTATTATTCCAAGTGACCCCATACTTTGATGGCAGCAAGGGGGGGAAATACTTAGTCTGGCAGCTATGCCGACATGAAGGGGAAAAGACAATCAGTCAGACCAACAATCAAACAGATCAGTTCACGTCAGTAACCTTCCAAATGGGAGCTGAGTTTGGGGCTTTTTACAAATCCCTCTACAGCTCCGAGGTTTCTCCTTCAGCCCAACAAATAGACATCTTTTTTGTGAAAGCATCTCTCTCCTCTTTGCTTCCTGTTAAAGCTGGAGATCTCGTTAATTGTGGTGGAAAAAGGTATTAAAGTGCTTTGGGGTAGTAAAGCCCCACATCCTGATGGCTTGCCTATTGATTTTTTTTTAAACATTTGCCCCTGTTTTGTTAGAACCTCTGTATGACATGTTGGTAGAGGGCCTAGATAATGGTATCTTCCCCCCTTTCATGCTATCTGACACAATAACTGTACTCCCAAAACAGGGGAAGGATCCCACCCTGTGTGCGTCCTACTGCCCCATCCCTATACTCACAGTGGATTACAAAATCCTCGCCAAGGTCATTTCCTCACATCTTGAACCCACACTTTCATCTCTAGTCCACCCAGATCAAGCAGGGTGTGTTCAGAGGTGTCAAGGGAAGCATAATATTCATAGGACCCTTAATATTATCCACTCCTGGGGGAAGTTCCCCACACAACATGGAGCAGCTCTTCTCACCCTTGATGCTGAAAAGGCATTTGATTGTATGGCGTGCCTATGTCCTTAGGGCCGAGTACTTGTCAGGGGTGCCCCTTGTCCCCCACTCCTGTATGTCCTTTCCTTAGAACCACTGGCAACGGCCCTAAGGAGTCATGCTGGCATTCGGGGATTTCAAGGTGGTGGCAGTGAGCACAGAGTTGCTCTATATGCGGATGATCTGCTGCTACATCTCAGGAACCTGGCCCATGATTACCTGCTGTTCATGCTCTTTTATGGGAATATGATTCTGTGTCTGGACATAAGGTCAAATGGACAAAAAGTTAAGTTCTTCCCATTGGGTGGTTAGATAGACCAGTTAATCTCATGTCTGGGTGCCTTACATTGGTAGATTGTCATAAATACCTGGTTATATATTTCGGCCAAACTGGGCTCCCTGTATGCCTTAGACTATAACCTCCTGCTTCTTAGATTAGCAGAGGACTGCAGAAAATAGCAGCTGCTACCTCTTTCTCTCCTGGGATGTATTACTACTGTCAAGATGTTCATTCTGCCACAGTGCCTATATTTGTATCAATCTCTGCCTATTTCAGTCCCCTTAGTTAACTTTAAGCACCTAAATTCTATTGTGCATAGATTGTTGTGGAAGGGGAAACCAGCCTGTATCAAATGGAGTACAATCCAGCTCCCAGCACCTTAGGGAGGGGTGGGCCTCCCAAACATCCAGCACTATTATTGGGCCGCCCAGTTGACCTTCTATCCAGTGCGGCAACCTGCTTCTGGGCCTTCCTGGTTAGCACTGGAGGAGGATGAACTGTGGGGTTCTCTCTCCACTCAGTTTCTGTCTGCCTCCTTCTGGTCACTCCCACCCCCCACACCATATCTAATCCATTTTCAGTGGCCACCCTTGAGGCCTGGCTTGCCTCACACAGGCGCATTGACCCCCCCCAACTCTCCTTATACTGATATACACGCTGGAGTGCTTCTCTGCGATATAAGTGATCACTGCCCCATTGCAGGGGTAAGATCCACCAGCATAACAACAAGCCCTGCAAAATTCCTCATGAGGAGATCCAAGAAAAACATCAATATTGAAAGATATTTGCATGATCTAGCTTACTCTCCACACTGGCAAGAGTTTTATCTTGCCCATTCTGTTGAAAAAGCTCAGCAGGTGCTAAATAACATTATAATAAATGCCCTTAACACCCATGCCCCAATCTCTAGTATCTGAATAAAAAACAAATCCTGTCGGTGGTTTACAGCTGACCTCAAAGCTGCACTGCTGGAGAGAGACAAACTCTGGAAAATGGCAAGAAAAACCAAGAATGCAAATGACTGGATGATCTTTAGGAAAGCCAGGAATAGATGCACCAAGAAAGTTAGGGATGCAAAGGCTGCCTTCTACTTGGCCGAACTTGACACTTCCTACCATAATCCTGCTAGGTTTTGGGGAACCATCAAGGGTATGGTGGGGCAGGATGCTAACACCCCTTCCAACTCAATTACACACAGTTATGGCCCTATCACTGGCAAAATGGAAATTCTGGACGCCTTCAATAACCACTTCACAACGGCTGGCCTTGCCTTTGACACCTCTCCAGCTAACCTGCTGAGGGAACAGTTAAGCTCCCATTACACTGGTGATCAGAGAGTTGTCTCTTCCTTCAGCTTCCAATCTATACTGTTGAAACAAGTAGAGGATCTATTATGACAATTAGATACCAAAAAAAGCGCAGGGGCAGACTCTCTGGACCCCTACTTTCTAAAGATTGCATGCCATGTACCTGCAGTCCCCCTAACACACCTCTTTAACCTATCCCTAAACTCTGGCTCCATTCCCACACTGTGGAAGACAGCCCAAGTGGTTCCCCTTCTAAAATCAGGGGACCCTATGGATCTTAATAATTACAGGCCCATTTCCATTCTACCAGTGCTATCCAAGATGCTGGAGAATTAGTGAGTAATCAGTTAAGGAGTATCTTGACAATGCTAACCTCCTAAACCCAGCTCAATCTGGATTCAGGCCAAGCATAGCACTATCACTGCGCTAGCCAAGGTCACAAATGACTGGCAATCCGAATTAGATAAAAAGAATAATGTCTGTGCAGTATTCCTGGACCTGAGCAAAGCATTCGATACTGTGGACCACGAGCTACTACTTTCATCCCTGTACTCCATTGGCCTAGATCCATCCTCCCTTAAGTGGTTCAGATGCTATCTCACCGGTAGGTCATAGCAGGTAAAAGCTGAAGGTGACCTATCCCCATTAAAACCACTGTCAAGAGGAGTCCCCCAAGGTTCTATTCTGGGTCCTATCCTTTTTGCCATTTATATAAATAACATTGATTCAACCTTACCAATTCCTCTGTACACCTCTTTGCTGATGACACTGTTCTGTATGTCAGCAACCGTTTACCTACAGCTGCTCGTGAAATCCTACAAACAGAATTCTCCTTGCTACAATATCAGCTACCGAGAAAGCTTCTGTTAAATGCAAAGAAAACTAAAGCAATGATGTTCACAAAATCAAAGTTTCTACTAGCACATCCTCTCCAATCATTCTCCCCCAGCTATGCACTATACTTGGAGAAAATCTGGAGTATGTAGAAAACTTCAAATACCTAGGTGTGTGGATTGACAACAGACTTGACTTCACTCATCATTTAGAAGAACTGTTAAAAAAGCTTCTCAAAGGCTTGGCCTTCTCTATAGATTAAAACCCTTCCTAAACAGAGACTCAAAGATGAGGTTAGTCCAGGCCGTTTTTCTATCAGTTGTTGACTATGCAGACTTCCTTTATAGTCACTGCCCCATCTCCTACCATCACAAGTTGGATACCTTATATCATAGAGCAATAAGGTTCATTACAGATCTGCCATCTAATACTCATCATTGCTCTCTTTATGCTGCAGTTGGGTGGGTTTCCTTTCACCTCAGAAGGAACAGAAATGCAGCACTATGGATTACAGGCGTTGTCAAAAAACTTCCAAACTATATCCTGGACTGCTTCACCCAGACCTCTCTAGCTCCTATGCCCTAAGAAGCAACAACATCATCCTGCTCAAATTGCCCAAATTCAACACCAGGCTAGGGAGGGCAGCAATCAGCTATTCTCTAGCTATAGCATGGAACACCCTACAAAAATCCCTAAAACTGTCCAATATCATTCCATTTGCATCCTTTAAACAGCATTGTACAGTCTTCTTCAAAGAGAAATGCGATTGCTACCACTAGAGCTAGCATTGTCATCTCACAAATCTCCCTTCCAAACCATATATGGCATATTCCTTCCAGACAGAAACCCCATCTTATGGCACCCATTAATACCTTCACCATCCTAGTATTACATTATGTTGAGTGTCTGCCATGCCCCCACTGGGATATGTATATACTGTACATACTGTAAATATTAGCTTAACTTTCCTATAACCGTTTTTTATCACGTGAATTTACTGTACATCACTGTGTTTATAAACGTTATTTTCCCCTGTATGTATAACTGTCTTATATAAGTGTATGATGTATCTGTTGTGTATCAACTATTGAACCTTGACCTTATCAGGTCCATCTTGTAAATGAGCCTTGCTCAATGATGTTCGCCTGAATAAATAAAGATTTGATGATGATGATGATGATCTCATTACTGCAGTAAGGTGAAAGGGACCATGCTTGGCTCAATTACATCAACCTTTGTTACATTGGTGTCACCTGGCCCTCCACTATGTGTCCCAGTTATATATGGGTGGAGGGATCAGAGACTTCTCCTCACTGAAACAGGTCTGGCGCATAGACCCAGGGGATTTTTTTTGTATACCTCATGGTTCGACATAGACTGGGTGATTCTCTGAATTCTACTCATGATTGGGCACAGCACTCCCCTTTTGAAGAAGAGCTTTACAGATCCCAGCCCTTCAGAAAGCCGCTATCAACCTTCTATCAAACCCTACAGGGTACAGAAAACCAAGCTGCAAGCTCTATTTTGGCCAAAGGGAGCAAGATCTTTCCATCAAAATTGAACCGGCCACCTGAAAACTCACTGCTGAGCACCTTAACACCTGCACCCATAGTAACAAACTTGGACAGCTATATACACAACTTTTATGTACAGAGTGTATATTACTTCAAAAGGGTTACTTGTTATGAATCCAGAAAACTCAAGCAGGTGCCCTAAGTGTTCGGGGGATGAAGCAGACTTTTTGCACCTTGCTGTGGCTTGCCCTAAGGTGACATCTTCTTTGAATGAGGTGCGTAGTATAATGTGTATGGTGATGGGGTATAGACCCTCCATGTTCCCCTTGGAGCTTCTACTGGAAGCTGACCCTTGCCACACTCAGCATAGAGATACAGTACCTCTCTGGTCCCTGGCTTTAGTTACTGCTAAGAAAACTATTACCCAATCATAGATGTCAGTTAGTACCCCTACTATTTAGCAGCGGGCTATCAATTTGAGGCAATGCTTAACTTTGGAAAAAAATACAGCTCACAGCAAGTGGGGCCTATGACTCATATGAGAGAATGTGGCATCCCTTGCTTGAAGCTATGGACAGGGGGCCATTTCTCCACATGATTTGAATCTTATACTCCCCTTTCTGGGGCTGTTCAGGTTGGTTCTTATTCTGCACCTCGAGGGTGGTGGGGGCCTGCTCCTTCCTACAAAAAAGTCCTGCTGATGCTCCTTAATGATCTAGTGGCAGCAGTGCTCTTTATATTCTTGACTGTACTTTAATGTGGTGCAACATGCATAACCGTATGTTGACTGTAAATGCTTAAGGTTACTGAAATGCTGAATATTGACCATATTGTAATCAGCATGTTTTTGATTGTTTACTGATTGTTATACTGTTTTTTTTTTTTTGTTTGCATTCAATTAAAAGATTTAACAAAAAAAATCAACTTTTTGCAAGTGCAGGCCACACGGTCAGCTTAGAATGAAAACTATAGCAGCACGTCCTGGAAAAGTGTAGCAGTGCAGTAAGAGGCAGCTAGCCCCAAATCACAGGAAAGAAACAAAAACTGCACAAAAAATGCAACAGGACGAAAGCTAAGTAGACAAATCCAGAAGCTTTATTAGCTGAATTGCAGGAGGACTGCAAAGTTCTGGCACAGCGACCAGTTCAGGTTTTTGTCAGTGCCATGTCCACCCCAGCGGTATCCAGTGAACGAGGCAACCAAAATTGGGCTCCGACAAAAACGGTGACTCAATTATGGCACCTGTGTTCACAGCTACCAAGCAGGGGGGTGACCGGATACTGGGATGGGCGAATACCACGACAGGAAGTAGCGGGAATACGCTCATGCATGGGGGGGAGAGGCAGGGGAGGGATGGTATGTGGGAGGTGGTGTGGCAGGCAGCTGCTGGGCTGGTCTGCTAGCATAGTGGGGAGGGAGGTCGGCTGGGAGGTGCAGGGTACAAAGTTCAGTCCGGTGGTGTGTTTTTTTTTTTTTTTTGCCAGTAGGCGGCATGTTTTTTTTATGTTTTTCACCCCTCCGACATGCACCCCCTGTAGTAGAGAATCCTTAAGTGGGGGGGGGGTTTGCAGATGTGCCAATGATTTGATTCTCTTATCTCTGAGGCCCCTCTTGGGACAGTCATGGAGAGGTAGAAATGTAGCACCAAGACACCAATGGTTTCTTTCTATTTCCTCCTCACCAGAATTCTTGAAATCCCACTGCACTCTGGTGGCCTCATTAACTGCCTGGAAGGCCCTGGGGAGAATGACCAAGGCTCTGCTACACCCCCTGGAATTGTGCAGCATACGTTCCAGCTGTCACAATCTGACTGATCCCCACTTGGTTTGAACACTCTTTTTCAAAACCTCTGCCATACAGGACTCCATTCCCTATTGACCCTCTTTCTGGAATACCTCTGTCTCCTCTACCTCTCCCTCTTTTTTCTCACAAATGTCTTCTCCTTGCAAGTTGTGTGTGTGTGTGTGTGTGTGTGTGTGTGTGTGTGTGTGTGTGTGTGAGACTGATTAGGTTACTCTGGTTGTATCACTCCTTTACTGTATTATTCATTACCTACTGTATTTGTTGCCGTGCTGTTGATACATTTTGCTTGGTGCAGACAGCTGACATGAAAGACCAGGGTGTCATCATTAGTGACCTCCACAAGTTCAACGCTCAGTTCAGCAAAGTCTATGGGAAGGCAAATGGGATGTTGGGATGTATAGTCAGGACAAGTTGACACTTGACAGTAGGAGACAGGTGGTGAACTGCTCATGTGCTGGTGCATGCTGAGACCATACCAAGAGTACTGCACACAGTTCTGTAGTCCACAATGCAGGAAAGGCAGGGACCTCATGGGCCATACAAAGGGAGTCCATGAAGATGATTCAAGGGCAGCTAGGGCGGTTGCATGAGGAATGCTTGTCAGCCATTTACATGTAAGCATTGGAGGTCAGAGGGGAAAGGGAGCTATGACTGAGACGCCTTCTACAAGACAGAAAAGCTGCTCAAGAGATAAGAGTGCTGCAGGTAGCAAACAGATTTGTACAAAAGTAAGACTGAACACTCGCCACCAAATCACACCACAGCACTCAGCCTGTTGCAGTACAAAGAACTTTGATTGCGGTGCCATGGTGCACATTAAAAACACAAGACCTCCTCTGAACTACATGCCTAATGGATTTCACAAGTGTTTTCAAAGGCCTGTGACAACACATATTCCATGTGAAATGTGTTAGGCATGTCTGGAGCTTGACCAGAGGCAAAGATTGTATGTTGTTTTTCCATACAAGGATAAGCAGTAGAAGCACACTGTACCTCAACCTTTTATCACTGAAATGAGGAACAAATCAAGTTATGCAGATCCCGGGTGTTATAAGGATACCATGGATGCACTGATCCTGTCCATTGGGTACCAAAGCATTGTGACACCTGACTAGGACAGAGCCTATGCATCTGTGCAGCTGGTCTGGTGGGGGCAGAGCAGAGGTGTGGGTGCATTTGGCACTGGTACTCCTATTCATGAAGTAGGATACACACTGCTTTAGTTCTGTAGTGGAGTGCCACAATTATGCCAGAAAAAGTAGCTGTAAATGTTACATGATCCCTGATGTGTTGTGAACATGCCAACAGCGGACATTGCTCAGCCCCGTTCTTTGTTACTTAGACCCCTGTACCATTCTGCCTCTATTTTTGCTACTATATTATACTATACTATACTATTGCTATACAAGGGGGCAGCATAGCACAGTGGTTTATGGCTCTGAGCTGCAAACCTGGAGACCTGGGTTTGAATCCCACAGCCCCCACTTGCATACTGTGTGACCCTGAGCAAGTCACTTAACTTCCTTGTGCTCCTAGAGTGCACCTGGAAACAAGCATCAGCTTAGTGTGTCTCTCCTGGTTTAAAAAAAAAAATATTGTTCCCTTTATCAGTCCATTTATCTTTGTTTCTTTATGGGCAGGATCAGATGTCAGTTGTCTCCCCATTAGTCAAGTATACCTTTTATCTGTTCCTAACTCTTTGGTCTCTCCTCCAGGATCCCCAACCCTTTGTATCTTCTCAACCTCCTTTGCTCTTACCTTGCAGGTCCCCACTAGATTACCTCACCACTGGGATTCATGACTCCACTGCAGCAGGTAAGCCCTCTTATTTAATTAATATTCCCCTACATGGTGAGTGGTATGTAACGGGGTAGCTGGACCCATTATAACTGAACATGGTTCCATGTCATAATAGCAATCACAAAACAGCAATTGCTATTATGGTGAGTGTATATCGTCACAAAAAGCAAATTGGCGATATACACTTTAGGGCGACCCGACTTTCGGATATAAAAAAGTGTTTTTTGGGGCTGTCCCATGCTTCTCCACACCCCCTGAATTAGGATTCTCAACTCCAGAGGGGTGCATGTCGGGGGGGAAATCCAGATCTCAGCTGCAGCAAAATGTAACCCACTCCCAGTCTTGAACCCAGTACCCGCTCTGCCACAGCAAGCCTCCCGCATCAGCATGCCACACTGCTAGCTCAGCAGCAGCAGGTACCTCAGTCCCTGAAACCCCCTTCTCTATCCCTCCCCTTCCCCTCACTATCCCCCCCCCTTCTGTTCGCCGTTCCCCATAGTTGTTGTCCCACACCCTCACTATTCTGCAGGGTAGCTCACAATAATAATGCCACAAATTAGTCACTATTTTTGTAGTCACTCATTTTGGGTCGCTGTTATTACATGATGCCCTGAACATTCATGTTATGGAGTGTTAAGAAATGGGTTGTGATAAGTTGAATCACATAAGGCAGAGGTAAGAAGGAGCAGTGTAAAACCTCAATTGTGTTTGATTCCCTGGATGCTATTCGCATTTCATCTTGCGGTATACATGTTTATTGTTTATTGGTAAATATTCAGAAAGACCGTTGAGTCAGAGACTCATTTACAAAGGTTCCATGTCATACATTAAGGTACAGAGCAGACATTTGCTAACAGAGATGACAGTACAGTATAGTACATAATGATGAATTACATTACATTGCATTACATGGCAATCAAGGGTAGATCAGGAGGAGGCCTAGGTCAGTATAGTAATTGAGTCACATTTAAGCATAGCCACATGGTTGCAGAAAAGACTGTGACCAGCTGATAGTCAGATAGTGAGATAGGAGAGATTTGGCACCAGAAGCAGAGAAAGTTATGGGCGCTAGTAGGACAGCATTCTGCCGGACTAAGTCAGGGGCAGTCACATACATTAGAGCCTTGGAGGAGTTCCCTTAGTCTAGCTTTGAAAGGACCTAGCCTTGTTTCATTGACTATTTGGATGGGGAGAGAGTTAGTCCAATTAAGGGCTTGGTAGCTGAAAGTCCTTTGAAGTTGGGCGGTATGAGGGCGGGATACCCATAGAAGTGGCTTGTTTGAGTTTCATGTGGGTCTGGCTGGGGCTGCTGGGTGAATAACATAGGAAAGAGAGGAAGGGATGAAACCTACGAGTATCTTCTTTGTCATTAGGCATGTATGATACCGGATTCTGCTATCTAGGTTTAGCCATTTTGAGGAGTTGTAGAGTGTACAGGTGTGGGTGAGGTGATCACAGCCTAGGATGAGACGGCAGGCTTTGTTGAGTACAAGGCTGAGTCTGTTTAACGCGGAGGTGGGGGCAGCACTGTACATGGTAATACCATAGTCAAGGAGGGCGAGGATGGAGGAATTGACGGTGAGCGGTAGGGCCTCCGGGGTGAGGCAATGTCTGTACCTATATAGCACTCCTAATCTCGAGTTTAGGGCCGAGGCAAGGAGGAGGAGTATTGTTGTTTATAGTTGAGGGCCAGGTCTAGAGTGATCCCAAGATATTTAAAGTTGCTAACTTGCTCAAGGGGGTTGTGGTTGGCAGTGAGAAATGGGGGACAGAGGTTCTTGCGGGGGTGCGGGTGGGAGAGGATCATGACTTTTGTTTTCTTGTAGTTAATTGTTAGACACTGGGTGGAGAACCAGTGTTCTGCTTCATGGAAGCTATGTGGGAGTGTTTGGTGGAGTTTTAGTGGGTCGGAGTCTGAGGCGAACAGTATGGCGTCATCCGCATAGAGGAGCAGGTTTCTGGAGATGGCCGACGGAAGGGAGTTTAGGTATAGATTGAAAAGTATGCTGAAAAGTATTTGATATATTGTTTTTAAACCTCTTTTCTTTGCTCTTCATTATCTGGTTAATTTACATGGAAATATGATCCTTGCCTCCTACAGTTCACTTTTCTGCCACTTACTCCTTTGCTGAGGTCATAATCTTCTGATTGTGATGATTTGTGGTCGTGGAAATTATTATGTCACATGCAGAAGACAGTGTCTTCAGAAAAGATTAAATGGCAGAAATAGATTAACCGTAGGCAACTGGGAACCTTTTCCCGTTTTTGTATTTACTCTTTTTTGCTGCCAACTGCAGCCTGTGACCCTAGCCCCAACTCCTCTCCATCCCCAGGACATACATTGCTCTGATGCCCCATGGTTTACCCCCTAGCGAGGCCACCAGAATGGGACCAGGTCCTGGTAGTGACTGAATCTGCAAGGGGCAGAGCCTGGTTGGCGGGTGTGGGGCCTCTAGGATGCTGGTATCATCCTGCATTCAGGGTGGGGTTTACAGCAGTTTTCTATCCCTCCCCTGGGGTATGAAAAACAAACAAACACATTGTTGGCTATTACCGATCCCTCCCCCCACGTGATCTACTGCTTTCAGCATTGTTGGGAAACAAGACATCACAGTTTTCAACCCTACTACAGTCAAATAGTGACAGTGTGACTCTGAGCAAGTTGGACATCTAGTTCCTCCATGCCTTTGTTCACACCTCCATTTGCTTTATGAAAAACATTAAAATCAAACATTATTAACATTGACCAATGCTTGTTTTCTGCTGCCACCTATGAGACCTATACCAAGGAATAAGCTTCAAAGACATTTATCTCTGGCCTGTTATTCACATTCTACCTTCTTGTGTACCCACCTAAGTATGACTCACTTGTGTTGAGGTTGCCCAATTTGTCCCACAGACTCTCTCCTCTGGTGTAATGCCCCAAAGTTGGCCATTACAGAGAAAATATTGTAAATAGTAGAAAAGTGCCCTGTGCACTTGCAGCTTTGTAAAAAGTTAGAATTTACAAGCAAGTTGTGTCATAATAGCCTGGATGGAATGCTGTACTAGGTGGCTCATGCACAGTATTCCAATCCAGCAGATCTAGAACCCTGGGGAGGTTCAAGTTTAAACAAAGATTCTACAAGTAAACAGTTGGAGACAGTTAATCCTGGGCAGAGGTTGAGGAGCCAGGACCCAGAAGTCAGGGGGACAATTTAGGCTTACCTTTTGTTTGGAGCCGTCCCTCTGGACTTGCTGTGATCCTGTGCTGCCTCCCCTGTCCGAAGACTTCCTCTGCCGCTTTAGTCCGTGATCGGTGGTGCCATCGGGGCACCACGAAGATGAAAACAGCCATTACCCACGCTGTTGGGGCTTAAAAGTCCTCCGATTATTTATTTTAGCCCCTGAGGGCTCCAACAGTTTATTTTCGGTCCCACGTAGGCAGCAATCAAGCTGCATCTTCGAGTCGGCTGTCGGAGGCCCCCCGGAGCCGTCCCTCTAGCTGTCTGCATGTTCCCTCCCTCTGCTACAGTATCTCCCACCTCCCAGTAGCCTCCTGATTCCCCGAAGACCGCAGAGCGGTGAGTTGGCGGCAGCACATTCAGTGCTGACCACCTGTTTGCAAAGGGGGGACTGCATTTGTGGGGAAAACACGCATTAGGCGCTTACAGAAGGTGGCCGAGTGCCGCAGGGAGCATCGGGTCATTAGGACCCGCGAATTTTATAGTAATAAGGGAGGCCCCGGCCTAGTGGAATAGGGCAAGCCAGCCTAGTGGTACTAAAGGGAGGCCCCGGCCTAGCGGAACAGGGCAAGCCAGCCTAGTGGTACTATAGGGAGGCCCCGGCCTAGCGGAATAGGGCAAGCCAGCCTAGTGGTACTATAGGGAGGCCCCGGCCTAGCTGAATAGGGCAAGCCAGCCTAGTGGTACTATAGGGAGGGCCCCAGCCTAGCGGAATAGGGCAAACCAGCCTAGTAGTACTAAAGGGAGGCCCCCGGCCTAGCGGAATAGGGCACGCTCAAGCTAACATAGGGCTTCAGGCCCGAGGTAATGGTAGGGCATTAGGCCCGAGGTAAAGCCTGGTCTATAGGGAGGCCCCGGCCTAGAAGAATAGGGCAAGCCAGCCTAGTGGTACTAAAGGGAGGCCCCGGCCTAGCGGAATAGGGCAAGCCAGCCTAGTGGTACTATATGGAGGCCTCGGCCTAGCGGAATAGGGCAAGCCAGCCTAGTGGTACTATAGGAGGCCCCGGCCCAGTGGAACAGGGGAAGCCAGCCTAGTGGCACAAAGGAGGCCCCGCCTAGTGGAATAGGGCAAGCCAGCCTAGTGGTACTAAAGGGAGGCCCCGACCTGGCGGAACAGGGCAAGTCAGCCTAGTGGTACTATAGGGAGGCCCCGGCCTAGCGGAATAGGGCAAGCCAGCCTAGTGGTACTATAGGGAGGCCCCGGCCTAGCGGAATAGGGCAAGCCAGCCTAGTGGTACTATAGGAGGCCCCAGCCCTGGCGGAATAGAGGCAAGTCAGCCTAGTGGTACTAAATGGAGGCCCCAGCCTAGCGGAATAGAGACAGGCTCCAGCCTAGTGAGTACTAAGGGAGGCCCCAGTGAGAATAGACGCCTGCTTTCAATGTAGGGCTTCAGGTCCGAGGTAGCCAGGGCATTAGCCCGAGGTAAAGCCTGTCTAGGGAGGCCCCGCCTAGCAGAATAGGGCAAGCCAGCCTAGTGGTACTAAAGGGAGGCCCCGCCCAGCAGAATGAGAAGCCAGCCTAGTGGTACTAAAGGGAGGCCTCAGCCACAACGTACAGTAAGGGATCCTATCCCAGAATACCCTACCATAGAAACAGGGGTTCATTTGAGACTGTTCTATTTGCCTATACTGTGAAATTACTGAGATTACTGTACTGCTTATGTTGAACTATTGCCCTAAGTACCTGAACTATTGTCCTAAGTACCTGAACTGTTGTCCGAAGTACCTGAACTATTGTCCTAAGTACCTGAACTACTGCTCTAAGCACCTGGACATTGGCCTTTATCAGTAACAATTACCCCATAAGTTATAATTTGCCTTCCCTGGCAAATTATTGTACTATTCCACAGTTCTTTGGGCATTCTTCAGTTATATGTTTACTACTGTACGAAGACAGTCTCAATCTTCTACCACACTGCAGTCTCCTAGTGTGGTATGTTACACCACGTGCTCAGAATCAGTCTCTACTCAGAAGAAGACATCCTTCCAACATTCTTCACTTCAGGAAGATCATCCATCAACTCATCCCATCCGTTTGTGTCATCTGCCGAAGTCGAAGTCCGTCGTCACTTGTACCAGTCGTACCCGTCATTTCTTGTTTTCACAGCTTGAAGTATGTCCGCTGAACGCATCACGACAGCGCAGTGCCAGTGTCGTCTGCATGGTTCCTGTTCCAGATGTCCCGGTTGGTCGCCTCACAGAGAGAGAGAGCTCATCTTGAGAACCTGTTCTGTGCCCCCACCTGGTCGTCAACAAAAGTCGAGTCCGGTCAAGCCCAGTCCAGGACACGCCGCTTTCTTTGTTTTGTGTTAGTTCCTGATCCGAGGATTGCAGAGTCAACCATCATCTCTTCAGATTCTTATGGTTCCTGGTCCTGTCAGAGTTCCTTCCGAGTCCAGCTGGCCCTTGGAGTGCTGCAGCATCAGTCGGATCGTGGTAGTCCTCCATTGGATTCATCGCCACACAGATCTTGGTCTTTCTTCATCCTTGGCAATCCTAGAAGTGGGTTTTGGCCGAGGAACCTCTTGCATCAGTGTGTGTTATTTCAGGAACCAGTTGCTTTGGTTCTACATTCCAGCAGCCTCGGAGAGAGCGGGCTTTTGCCAAAGATATATGGTCTGTTTACCAAACCTCTCACCACCCCAGTGGCCTTATCTAGGTCCTTGCTGGGAATTGAGATTAGGGTTCCACAGTTCTGTTTTATTTCCCTTGTAGCTACCAACGAAGAAAGACGGTGCGCACGAAGACGACAGACATTTGGACTTTGTGAGAATTGGATGGTCATTGTAAAACCAAATATTGTATTGTGGGTAGTGAAGAACACCTGATTTCCGTCTATGTACTAGTTGCTCTTACAGGATACTGCTAAGGAATTTTTGGAGTACAGTGGCAATAGGCCGTGGTGCACCTATAGAGAATAATAACCTAGAGTTTAGACATTTTAGAGTTTAGTTGTTACTGTTTAGATATCCATAATGCTGTCCATACTCCCTACTGTTTTTGTGGTGGGTATGTTCCTGTTCGACCATGTCCTCCATCCCCCTTCTATCTAATAAACGTCTTTGCTTCATCCAGTCTCTGTGTACGACTCCTGCCTCTCCTTGTCAGGTGATTCCACCAGCCCAACCCCATTCGGTCCTCAAGCGGCCCCTCGCCATCCCACCTGCCGGGGGTGTCGCTGGAGCTGCTGGTAGTGAGACAGTTCCCTTCACCACTCCGAGTGAAGAACCCCAAGGTATACCAGTGCAGCGACCATTACAAAATTTCTGGCGTAGTCGGCAGGATAGAGATAATTTATCCGAGGAGTCCAAAGTTGGAGTGGCTTAGTAAAAATATTTTAGAGATTTTAAGAGTGTTTTATTAAAGTAAGACTTCATAGAGTATTAAGTAAGATTTTCATAGAGTATTAAGTAAGATTTTAGAGGTTGATAAGATGATAGATTTTTATAGACTGTTAAGGGAATACATGGGGACATGTATTTTTAGGCGGGCCCGAATGTAATGCCCCAAAGTTGGCCATTACAGAGAAAATATTGTAAATAGTAGAAAAGTGCCCTGTGCACGTGCAGCCTAGTAAAAAGTTAGAATTTACAAGCAAGTTGTGTCATAATAGCCTGGACGGAATGCTGTGCTAGGTGGCTCATGCACAGCATTTCAATCCAGCAGCTCTAGAACCCTGGGGAGGTTCAAGTTTAAACAAAGATTCTACAAGTAAACAGTTGGAGACAGTTAATCCTGGGCAGAGGTTGAGGAGCCAGGACCCAGAAGTCAGGGGGACAATTTAGGCTTACCTTTTGTTTGGAGCCGTCCCTCTGGACTTGCTGTGATCCTATGCTGCCTCCCCTGCCGAAGACTTCCTCTGCCGCTTTAGTCCGTGATCGGTGGTGCTATCGGGCACCACAAGATAAGCAGCCATTACCCATGTTGTTGGGGCTTAAAGCCATCGATTATTTATTTTAGCTTCGGTGCTCCAACAGTTTATTTCGTCCCACGCCGGCAGCAATCAAGCTGCACTGAAAGTCGCCTACGTCGGAAGCCCCCGGAGCCATCCTCTAGCTGCCTGTATGTTCCTCCTCTGCTACAGTACCTCCCATCTCCCGGTAGCCTCCTTGATTCCCAAAGACCCAGAGCGGTGAGTCGGTGGCAGCACATTCAGTGCTGACCGTCTGTTTGTAAAGGGGACTGCATTTGTGGGAAAACACGCATTAGGCACTTAAGAGAGGTGGCGGCGCTGCAGGAGCATCGGGTCATTAGGACCCGCGAATTTAATAGTAATTAGGGAGGCGGGACTAGCGACGCCCACGGGGAGGGGCCGAGAAGCAAGGCCAGCATAGCAGCCTATGAATATTGATGAGAGGGCGGAGCAGAGGTGGGATTTGCTGAGATAACAGACAGCAGGCACTGGGAGCCTGGAAATTTAGAAGGGTAACGTCATTTAAAAGGGCAATTCCGGCCCAATTATAAAGTAGGGCATTAGGCCCATTGTAAAGTGTGGCATCAGGCTCAAAGTTTAGAGGGGCATCAGGCTCAAAGTTTAGAGGGGCATCAGGCCCATTGTAAATTGGGGCACCAGGCCCAGTCTAAGATGG
The DNA here is from genome assembly GCA_016271365.2 of Neoceratodus forsteri. Taxonomy (NCBI): domain Eukaryota; kingdom Metazoa; phylum Chordata; order Ceratodontiformes; family Ceratodontidae; genus Neoceratodus; species Neoceratodus forsteri. Next base: position 127,054,805 of record CM057450.1, on the reverse strand, counting down.
GGCACCAGGCCCAAAGTAACGAGGGGCACCAGGCCCAATTTAAGGTGGGGCACCAGGCCCAAAGTAACGTGGGGCACTGGGCCAAAGCAACGTAGGACTTCAGGCCCAAGGTAAAGGTAGGGCATTAGGCCCGAGGTAAAGCCTGGTCTATAGGGAGGCCCTGGCCTAGCGGAATAGGGCAAGCCAGCCTAGTGGTACTAAAGGGAGGCTCCAGCCTAGCGGAATAGGGCAAGCCAGCCTAGTGGTACTATAGGGAGGCCCCGGCCTAGCGGAATAGGGCAAGCCAGCCTAGTGGTACTATAGGGAGGCCCCGGCCTAGCAGAATAGGGCAAGCCAGCCTAGTGGTACTAAAGGGAGGCCCCGGCCTAGCGGAATAGGGCAAGCCAGCCTAGTGGTACTAAAGGGAGGCCCCGGCCTAGCAGAATAGGGCAAACCAGCCTAGTGGTACTAAGGGGAGGCCGCTGGCCTGGTGGAATAGGGGCATGCTCAAGCTAACGCGTGAGGGCTTCAGGCCTGAGGTAATGGTAGGGCATTAGGCCCGAGGTAAAGCCTGGTCTAAAGGGAGGCCCCAGCCTAGCAGAATAGGGCAAGCCAGCCTAGTGGTACTAAAGGGAGGCCCGGCTCAGCGGAATAGGCAAGACAGCCTAGTGGTACTAAAGGGAGGTCTTACCACAACGTACAGTAAGGATCCTATCCCAGAATACCCACCCATAGAAACAGGGGTTCATTTGAGACTGTTCTATTTGCCTTTACTGTGAAATTACTGTGATTACTGTACTGCTTATGTTGAACTATTGCCCTAAGTACCTGAACTATTGTCCTAAGTACCTGAACTATTGCCCGAAGTACCTGAACTATTGCCCGAGGTACCTGAACTATTGCCCTAAGTACCTGAACTATTGTTCGAAGTACCTGAACTATTGCCCTAAGTACCTGAACTATTGTCCGAGGTACCTGAACTATTGCCCTAAGTACCTGAAGTATTGTCCTAAGTACCTGAACTATTGTCCTAAGTACCTGAACTACTGCTCTAAGCACCTGGACATTGGCCCTTATCAGTAACAATTACCCCTAAAGTTATAATTTGCCCTCCCTGGCAAATTATTGTACTATTCCACAGTTCTTTGGGCATTCTTCAGTTATATGTTTACTACTGTACGAAGACAGTCTCAATCTTCTACCACACTGCAGTCTCCTAGTGTGGTCTGTTACACCACGTGCTCAGAATCAGTCTCTACTCAGAAGAAGACATCCTTCCAACATTCTTCACTTCAGGAAGATCATCCATCAACTCATCCGACACGTTTGTGTTGTCCGCTTGATCGAAGTCTGTAATAGTCAGTCGTACCAGTGTGCCCGTCGTTTCTTGTTTTCACAGCTTGAAAGTCACGTCATACAGAAGCATCACGACAGCCGTACAGTGTCGTCTGGTATGGTTTCAGTTCCAGATGTCCCGAAGTTGGTCGCCCTCTACAGAAGAGAGAGAGCTCATCTTGGAGAAACCTGTTCTGCGCCCCCACCTGGTCGTTCGCCGAAAGTCGAGTCTGTCGAAGCCCAGTCCGGGATGTGTCCGCCATTTCTTTGTTTTGTGTTAGTTCCTGATCCGAGGATTGCAGAGTCAACCATCATCTCTTCAGATTCTTATGGTTCCTGGTCCTGTCAGAGTTCCTTCCGAGTCCAGCTGGCCCTTGGAGTGCTGCAGCATCAGTCAGATCGTGGTAGTCCTCCATTGGATTCATCGCCACACAGATCTTGGTCTTTCTTCATCCTTGGCAACCCTAGAAGTGGGTTTTGGCCGAGGAACCTCTTGCTTCTGTGTGTGCTATTTCAGGAACCAGTTGCTTTGGTTCTACATTCCGGCAGCCTCGGAGAGAGTGGGCTTTTGCCGAAGATATATGGTCTGTTTACTAAACCTCTCACCACCCCAGTGGCCTTATCTAGGTCCTTGCTGGGAATTGAGATTAGGGTTCCACAGTTCTGTCTTATTTCCCTTGTAGCTACCAATGAAGAACAACAGTGTACACGAAGTCGCCGGATCTCTGGACTCTTGTAAAATCTGGACTCTTTTGTAGATGTGTGATGCTGATCACCCTAATGCAGTGCTGAGTAGCCTATGTAACTGAATTCTAGTATTAGAGTATAGAAGTACAATACAAACTAGTATTAGAATAAGAGTGGCAGTAGGCCTAAAGGTTATGCTTGTAGTGGTAACCGTAAAAGTGGTAGATAAAAGGTATTGCAGTATTTCCCTGTTATAATTTGCCCTATTGTTTATCGGGCAACCCCCCTTCCTCCTTCTTGTGACTGTGTCTGTCTACCCCTTGGTACCAAATAAACACCCACCCTGCGGGCATCGAAATACTAACTTGACTTCTGCCTCTCCTTGTCCGGATAGCAGTTATCCTATCCGAAAATAATTCAGACCCTGGGTTGCTCATCTTCATCTCGAGCGGCCCATCACACTGGTTGTACCAGACTGCTTTGCATACCTTTCAACTGATCCTGATTTTCAAGGACATCCCTGATTTTGCCTCAAAATTTGACTTTGTCCCTCCTAAAAATTGAATTTCCATGACCAAACAGTGGGAGTTGTAAGCACAAAATAATGTCAAACATTAAAGTTACAGACTTGTTCTTCCTTAGAAAATGCATTTTACACTAAGCCCCTTATTCTACCAGCTTCCTGAGTTGATATCGTCAATTTTTGAAGACGTGTCGCAGATTTTGGTGCTTTGTCCCTGATTTTGTAAGCTTTGTCCCTGATTCAAGAGGCAGGAGGTTGAGAGGTATGCTGCTTTGGGTAGATGTATCTTCCGAGGGCAGTTGCTACAGCGTTCTGTTGGAAGCACATTCCACATATTGCTCTCGCCCTGGAACCTGATCCTATTCTCCATGTTTCTGCTCTCTGGGAGCTTCACATGAACCAATTATCCCTCTTACTCATCCGCTATATACAGTGTTATTAATGCGCCATGCTGGACCACTATTTCTGCCTCTTTTAATGTCTATGCCATTGTAATGAGCACTTTTTGTATCAACTGCATGCCTGACTTATTGCTGCAACTGTAGTTACCTGTCTAATTGTTTTGGCTTTTTGTACTGCTTGTTGTCACCTGACTTACACATTGTATTTCACTGTTGTGTCCTACCCCATTGTATGTAACTTCCGGGTTGTGCCTGAAAATAGGCAGCTTTGCTGTCTAGTGTACCTACCCAGTCAGTGAAAACGAAATAAATAAAATAATAACCAGTGAGCAATTGTTTTCAAAGGGCTCAGGGAGTTATTATTTACTTAAATAACCGGGTGGTTATTATGGAAGATGCACGCTGCCTTAGACTCTGTTAGAGTGAGCTCCGTTCTCACGGTTGTACAGCTGCTGTCACTTTCAGTTCCTGCTGCAGCTGTGAAAACAAATGGACAGTTTGATGATTTTCTTCATTTAGAACTGTGTGTTTGGACTTTTTTTACATAAATAATCTAAATGTTCACATTGTTGTGCCACAAGCAGTGCACATTTAAAAGTTAATATCGGAGTTTGAAAAAAATTAGTTTTTCGTCTGACTTTCAGACCATTGTTCACCTGTTAAGCGGGTTTGTTAATGCATCTTAATTCAGCATTATTCATTGCTTAAGAATGTTCACAATTGTTCCTGTAAAGGTATTTCAATAAATATATTTCAAACTACATATTCCTGTTATGTTTTTCATTTTTAAACATCCAATGTTGAATCCTGCTTGAATCTTACTTTATTATTATGCTGTGGTTAAGTTTTTATAGTTTCTGGTTGAAAAAAAAATGCTCACCAGAAATGATAAAAACTAATGCATGGGTTGAAAAGAAATTCTAATTTAATACACACCCCAGATTTGTGATGCTGGATAAATCCCTTGAGCTTTGCTCTCAGGATTCAGTTAGCATGACAAACCTCAGGTATGTATTAAATTATTGTAATACACTCCACTCCATGCATTATTCTCTCTATAATATCTTTTTATTTACTATTTACAGAGGTCAGTTCCAGTACATGTAGGATGCTCCGACAATAACACGGAGCCACTTACATTCAGCCACTTGTGAGTTATCAACTTGCCCTCTCACTCACAAAGATAAATGGCATATTCTGAGTCAGGCAAGTGTATAGCACAGATATTTCATGTTTGGCAAAATGTCTCCTTCGATGAGCCTGTCTTATGTGATATCACTTGTGCAATGAAATTTATATAGCAACCCACGTAAAGGAACACTTATTATCTATTGCACCTTCTTACAGCACTCCGAGTCTCAACACATGGGTAGTTAATGCTCTTCTCATAGGTTGATGCATAAAGGAATCCCAAAATTTCGAAATCCGATCCCTCTCCTATCCTTGCTGTTCCCAGAATCCTCAATTTTTCTTTGTGCTTCTTCCCAGGCTGGTCACGTTTTCATCTGGCTCTGTGCCAAGCCCTAAGGTCTTCTTAATATTTCTCATTTTTTTACAGTTGTAACTGAAATCCCAGAATGCCTGTTAAGGCATGCAGTTATCCTTACAGGTCTTTTTTAGTAAAAGGACCACTAAACCTGTTGAATTTACAAAACTAGTCTCTGTTAGACACAGCAGTCTCCAAGGCGCAGGGCCTAGAAGTAGCCAAAGTTTTACTGTTGTTGCTTGCTCCTGTGTGTGTTTTAATCTAGTCCCAAAGAAGCTACTCTATTTTAAACAGAAAAAGAATCCAAAATCATGGCTATACAGTTAATCCTCCCCCCTCAGTTCACCATGTTCAACTGAGGAAGGGAAAGTAGTGCACTTGTCCACAAAGTAACCGGAGCCCCCAACCCACCTCCCTTGTTGGCTTATCTCATTCAGCCAACAAAGGATTGAGGCTGCCTGCATTGCTGTGGGGGTGCTCCAATTGCCCAAGGGATCGCGGTTTACCTTGTTCAACCACGACCACCTCTGGGGCCTTCTGAATGCTGCAAAAGGTGCTTTTTATGCCCGGGGGGGTTGCGGTTTACCTTGTTCAACCACGACCACCTCTAGGGCCTTCCCAGCTCTGTATAAAGCATTTTTAGTGCATTGAGTAACAGAATTACAGCCGTTTTCAAAAAAAACGCGAGGAAATCTCACCTGAGTTTCAAAGGAGCCCTCTGGAACTCCTTGTGCTCTGACTGTGGGTTCTGCATTTCCAAAGCCCCTGGTAATGCCTTAGAAGCTCCCCGATGCATCTCCTGAGCTCCCCTGCCTTCCCCATCACCATCTTTGCCAGGAAACTTCGCAAGATTTCTTTTCGAGATCTTGCGCCTTCCCGAGGGAGCTTTAGGGAAGGAATACCTTCTCAAAATGGCAGCACCGTCCTCCCCATTTCAAAATGGTGCCTGCAACGTGGCCACTATCCTCTTACAGGCACAGTGACACCTATTGTTGACTGCACAGTACAAAGCCAATTTTAAAGGCAAATGACCCACATATTAACTAGTGGACACTATTAAAGGGCCAGATATCTGCATTTTATGAGAGTTTTGCCTGTCTTTCCACCTGCTTACTCCATAAATTAATGATGGGCTGGTATTTAAAGAACTAAGGTAGATGTTACCCCCAGTGTTCTTAAAGGGCCCGCCAAGGGGAACAAAGTCAGTGTTTTCTGTATTTGATCAGTTGACTATGATTTTTAGCCACATATCCCCTGAACAAGTCCAATAACATTATGTTTTCCAGTACCATGTCCACCGTAAGACGATTGTGCAGAAAGTGCCCCAACATGTTACTCACCTCGGACCGGGGAGAACTATGCTGTCTATGCATGGTAGACTCTGAGCCTAGGGAGTTCACTCACAACTCGGCCTCCACAGACGAAGATCCCCTAAACGATAACGTATCCACCACTTCCCAAGGCATCGGGCTGCAATTATTCCAAAAACTCCTGGATAGAATCGACTCCCTGGGAACAAACAAATGACCCAGGTCACCCAGCAACACCCTCCATCCTAAGCGCCCAAGGGGCGAACCTACCTCACATGACTCACCAGAGGTGTCAGAAGATGAGCACTCTGATGAAGAGGAGAAGGAACAAGAGGAGGATATGGCCGCACGTCTATGCCCCTTTGAGGCCATTCCCGAACTCATTAGAGTCGTATGTCAAACGCTCAGAATGGATGAGCCGTTGGAACAACCGGACAACAGATTGGATCCCTGGTCAGGAGAGGAAGCAATCCTCCGCTTTCTTCCAGTGTACCAAGCGTTAGAGAGCATACTAGCTAAGGAATACAGGATGCACAGATCCCATTAAGATTAGGGAAGGGATCTTGAAGAGACGGTACCCATTTCCAGCTGACAGAGAGAAACTCTGGGTAACTGCCCCCCGAGTGGATGCAGAGGTCGCATCCTTTAGCAACAAGACCGTTTTGCCCTCGGAATCAGCCTCGGCCCTAAAAGGCCCCATGAATAGAAAGGTCGATGAAATTGTGAGAAAGGTTCATGATATGATGATCATGAACATGAGAGCATCCATGGCCGCCACCTATTCAGCGAGGGCTGTACTCAGATGGCTAGAGGCAGTCCAGCTTGACATCCCCGAAACCAGTGCCCATGAAGCCACCATGGACTATGCCACCCAAGCAATGAAATACGTAGCCAATGCCATGATTGACAGCTTTAAGATGGCATCTAGGTCAGCAGCTTCCATCAATAGAGCCAGGAGATAGGTATGGCTGAAGCTGTGGAATGCAGATCAAGAGTCCAAGTCTAGGGTCATGAAACTGCAATTCTCTGGAGACAAGGTGTTCGGACCCAGAATAGAGGAGTTCACAGTAAAGAAAGGGGATGACAGGGATCAAGGAGGGTGAGCCACTCTACCATCTTTTCGAAACAATAAATTTCGACATTTCTCAGGCAGAGCCAAAAGGGGGCAAGGCCACCAGGGACAGGATAGAGGTTCCTTTGGATTCAAACCAAATTTTTTCAGCAACAGACAGAACTTTCAAGGCAACAGGGGCAGAGGCTCCCACTTCAATGGCAAGCAAGGGTTCAGGACAGCCAAATCAAACAGAGGATTCTGCCAATGAGAATCCGCTGGTCCAGGGCAAAACAGATGCAGTGGGAGGAAGACTACAGCAGTTCGCAACAACCTGGACCAAATCAATCAGCGACGAATGGGTCAGGGAGATCATCTCGCAGGGCTATGCCATAGAATTCAACTCTGTCCCAAGAAGGGACAGATATATAGAATCTCACGTTTCCAGAGACAAAGCGACCTTGCAGCAAGTATGAACCATCCTTCACCAACTGCTACACAGCAGAGCCATAAATCCAGTCCCAATTCAAGAGAGATTCTCAGGCATCTACTCCATATTCTTTCTAGTCCCAAAGAAGACCGGAGACTTCAGATCCATCCTGGACCTAAAATTTGTAAACAACTTTGTCTGGTACCAGAGGTTCAAGATGGAAACCCTAAGATCCACCATCGCAGCAATACGCAAGGGAGATGTCTTAATCTCAATAGACCTGAAGGATGCCTATCTACACATACCTATCAGACCTTCCCACCAAAGGTTCCTCTGATTCAGCATCCTGGGATACCACTTCCAATACCAATGTCTGCCATTCAGACTGGCGTCAGCCCCGCGACTGTTCACCAAGGTGATGGCACCCCTAGCAGCAAAATTACGCGTGGAGGGCATTCATGTGGTCCCATACCTGGATGACTGGTTGATGTGGGTGAGAACAGTGCAACAGTCAAGGACAGCAACACGCAGAGCTCAACAGTTACTGACCGAACACGGGTGGCTCATCAACAAAGCAAAGAGCCACCTGACTCCGACCACAGTGTTAGACCACTTGGGGCAACGTTCAACACAGTGACTGGCACAGTAAGACCATCTCAGACACGCATCTGCACATTAACAGCGCACTGCCAGACAGTTATGCAGAAGAAGTCAACAACCATTTGGCATCTCATGCAGCTACTGGGGGTCACGGCAGCATGCATAGACCTACACAACTGGGCCAGATTACACATGAGACATTTACAACGCCTACTCCTAGACAACTGGAATTACAGTCAACAGAATTACAGTCAGAGAGTAACAATTCCACCTGCAGTGCGGAAATCTCTACGTTGGTGGACAGACCCACACACCTTCTCACAAGGGGCACAATTGGAGAGAGATACAACAAGAACCCTCGAAACAGACGCAAGCCTGCTAGGCTGGGGTGCTGTTCTGGACAGACAGTCCATCCAAGGGAAATGGTCAAACAGGGAGGCAAAACTCCCAATCAACATACTAGAGACAAGAGCCATCTGGCTGGCCCTCATACATTTCAAAGGTCAACTCCAAAGACACCACGTAAAAGTGCGCACCGACAGCCGAGTAGCGATGGCATACATCAACAAACAGGGAGGAACACAAAACAGAGCCATGGCTTGAGAGACAGAAATACTACTGTGCTGGGAAGAAAAGAACCTACTCAGTCTCACAGTAGTCCACCTAGCAGGCAACCTAAACACAAGGGCAGACTGGCTGAGCAGGCAAACGCTACAACAGGGGGAATGGCAACTTTATCCAGAAATTTTCCACGAACTCCAGAAAAAATGGGGCCCCCTTCGACATCGACCTCAAAGCCTCAGCGATTAACACCCAACTCCTGAACTATATGTCCAGATTCAAAGACAAGAGAGCAATAGGGGTGGATGCCATATCGACCACATGGACATTCAGAAAGGCGTATGTATTTCCCCCAATAGCCATGCTACCCGCAGTGCTACAGAAGATCCAAAGCACGGGCAGCAATGTAGTCCTCGTAGCTCTGGACTGGCCAAGGAGAACCTGATACACCCTAATCAGGAAAATGCTAACAGACAATCCCATGAGATTACCTCGCCAACACAATTTACTCAGGCAAGGCCCAATCTGGCACGAAAACCCTCTACCGCTGAAACTGATGGCTTGGTCACTCAAAAGGCTAGACTGTTAGGACTAGGGGTATCATGTACGGTGGTAGATACCTTGGTACAAGCAAGAAGGGATTCCACCAATAGGACCTATAACAAACATTGGTGGGCGTATGCTTCATGGTGCAAGAGCCAGGACTTGAAGGCTTCGCAATGTAGTATTATGAACGTATTAGAGTTTCTGCAAAAAGAATTGGAAAAGGGGTTATCAGACGCATCTCTGCAGGTACAGACAGCCGCAATAGGGGCCATAAGGGGAGAAACCAATGGACATTTGCCTGGAGCTCACCCCTTGGTTCAAGCTTTCCTAAAAGCCGCAACTCTTATCAACCATACCCCAAGACCCCTGACAGCTCCATGGCACCTCAATTTGGTACTTGACACTCTCGCCATCCCACCTTTTGAGCCCATTGAATCCATCCCCTTATCCGTACTTACAATGAAGACCGTATTCCTAGTAGCTATCTCATCAGCCAAGAGAACTAGTGAATTACAAGCTTTATCTTGTAGAGAGCCCTTTATCTGTTTTTTCCCTGACAGAGTAATACTCCAACCCATCCCGTCTTGAATCCTGAAGGTAGCCAACGCCTACCACATGTCCCAAGAGATCTCAGTCCCTACCTTCAACCACCAGTTAGGGGACCCTCACAGGGAAATCCTACTCAGCTTAGACCCAACCCAAGCAATTCAGACCTACCTGACCAGGACGGAGAATCTCCGTCAGACAGACAGGTTGTTTGTTCTACTCCAAGGCAATAAACAAGGTTTGGCAACTTCCAGATCCACTATTGCTAGATGGCTATGAGAAGCCATAGCAAGGCCTACAGGAGTGGAGGTAACACCCCTCCAGCTAACATCAGAGCCCACTCTACTCGAGCAGCAGCCACATCTTGGGCAGAAAGCAACTCCGCGTCGGTCAGAGAGATTTGCCAGGCAGCAACCTGAGAATCCCCGCACACCTTTCTCAGGTACTACCGGTTAGACACAGGATTAACGGGTAACTCAGAGTTTGGTCGCAGAGTGCTTCAGACAGCACTGATCCCAGTTCCTCCTCCCACCCAGGACAAAGTCTAATACTGCTGTACAATCGTCCCATTTGTTGAGACTGGAAGTGCTGTAAGAAGGTGCGATAGGTAATGGTAGTTTACTCACCTGGTAAAGGTGATTATAAAAGCACCTTCTTACAGCACCCCATATCCCACCCATTGTGGAGGAACATGTATATATATTTATATATATATATATATTATGGTAGCACGGTAGTGCTACCTACCATAGTTAGGGTTGAGGAGCCATTTCTATGTTAAACCCCAAATTTTGCACCTTAATAACTTTGCAACTGTTTGACAAATTTGGCAGAAATTTAGAATATACGATCAAGAACCATAGGCCTTGGGATCTGCCAAGTTTTGTACCAGTTGGATACAGGGCTCTGGAGTTATTAAGCGTGATCTCTTGAGCGTTCAGCTTTCTGAATTCTGACGGCGGCAGTACAGGTCGCATAGTTTTGCGTGACTGGCCTGAAATCTTCAGGAAACATGCGGCCGGGGTCCCCAATGTGCCTTTCAAAGATTTGGTGAAAAAATATTAAATGGTTCAAAAGTTATTCAAAAAACAATTTCCCATTATAAGTCAATGGGAAAAGTTAACAAAAAGTTTGACAGTGTCGCAAATGCATTTTTACTTTCGCAAATGGCCCTGTTACTTTCGCAAATCTGCCATTTTGTTTTCAGTTTAGTGATCAGAAAAATGCTTGGCATTTAAATTTGGGACCCTCTAGCAACCTAATTCTTTTTGTATTCACCTAGTCGGACCCTGAGGATGCTAGCCATGTCTTTATTTTTGAGTAAAACACCCAGAAATATGTTTTCAAATTTCTGGAAAAGTACTTTGCAAAGTACTTTCGTGCTCCGCAAAGTGTCGCAAATTTTCTGACTTTCATAAATGACAAGTAGTTTTCTAGTCTGTAGAAAATGACAGCAATTCTTTGGCACTGCGCTGCAAAAGAACGGTTGGGAGTTTTGGGCTGAAATTAGGAGGGAATGCAGCCGACATCTCACAGATGTGCCATTCAGTGTTGTGTTTAAAAAAATATTACACAGCAGCAAAGTTACGGCACTCCAAAGTTGACAGTTTTTCCCATAGGATAACATTACAGCGCCTGACGCATTACAGGAATCCTTTGGCACCCTGCTGCAAAATAACGGTTTGGTCTTTTTTCCTGAAATTTGGAGGGAAGACAGCCAACAGCCCACAGATGTGCCTTTCAGTGGTTTGGTGAAAAAATATTACAGGGAGGCAAAGTTATGGTGCTCCGAACTTCTCTTTTTTTCCCATAGGATAACATAATGTCATTCGCCGCGCCTTTCAGGGCCCGTATCTCGGAAACGGTGCAAGATACGGACTTTTCATCAGAAAAATGCTTAGGGCTAAGTACAAAACTAGCTAAGACAGTCATAAATCATATGACTTTTAAATTTTTTTTCTACATCGTACGGTTTCTGAGATATAACCTATTTAGTATTCCAAGTCCTCATTTTCTGCTCCGATACCCATTATTATGCATACATTCTTTGTACTCACTGTCTTTCTCTATGCAGGTTTTGGGGAAAACCAGCCTGTATACATTACTGTTACCATTGCCCTTTCTGCTTGTGGTTCCGTACGGTTTCACTTATCATTAGCGTCCCACCACGTCATGTGTGTTATCTGTTGGCGTTTTATTTGTGCTTATGTTTCTGTTATTTTTTGCCATTTGTGTCTACAGTACTGTTTCTCTTTCTGTTTCACTTTGCGTCACCATGCCCATTGACATTTCCATTTGCAGGCACCATGTTACTATGTGACAACACATTACGTGGCAGACCGTTCCCGTCTATGCCACCGTGTGCGTTACCCTTTCTGTTCTCATTCATGCTTACGTTACCATGTGCACCACTGTTAGCACTTCTGTTTGTGTTGCTGTTCCTGTTACTATGCCTCAAGGCCCCACGCTTCCGCTGCTGCATTACATTCACTATTTCTCGTTATCATTCTCAAAAAGAAGGGAAATTAGAGGCAAAAAACTCTGTTTAATGCATTAGTTAGGGTTGTTCCACAGCGACAAAAGTGAGAAATTCGGTGTTAGGGTTGAAACCCCCTTGGACCCCCTACCCACCCCCAACCGGCATTGGGGTGTGCATTGAAGCGTCAGTCTAACTCTCACCCCATTCTCCTATACTTCTGCTGCTTTACACATGTGATGGGGTGACAGTTAGGGCTGGTGACTCAATGCACACCCCAATGCGGTTGGGGGTGGGCAGGGTCCAAGGGGTTTCAACCCTAACACTGAATTTCCTCACTTTGTCGCTGTGGAACAACCCTAACTAATGCATTAAACTGAGTTTTTTGCCTCTAATATATATATATATATATAGTGATACAGTTAAGGTAAACATATAGAGTGAGACATCTAAGAATGTATCTGAAACTTTCGCTTTCTAAATGTATACAGTTATAGCACATACATCCCACACAGTCAGTAGCTGTGTAACAGGGTGTCAAATGTTTATAACAACAGTACGTAGTAAACATTTGCTTTTGACATAACATCACCATGTTGTGTATTATTCCACTCAGAAAGCAGGATGTCCTCTGTTTTTTCTTGGTTGCCTAACAGTTTACTTTCAGGAGAGAAACGAACTTTGGAAGATATCATATTGAGGATTCTGGGAACAGCAAGGATAGGAGAGGGATTGGATTTAGAAATTTTGGGATTCCTTTGTGCATCAGCCTATGAGAAGAGCACTAACTACCCATGTGTTGAGACTCGGAGTGCTGTAAGAAGGTGCTCCTATAATCACCTTTACCAGGTGAGTAAACTACTATTCTGTACAAAATGTGAACAAATTTGTTTCAACTATCCAACGTTAAATATAAATTTGGGAGTCTGATGCTTGGTTACTTCTTATTTCTTGAACTTATTTTCTCCTTCATTCCATTATATTCACTCCTGTCACATGTTCAAGAAAACAAATAAAGAACGTGACAAGGTGGAATGGAATTGGTTTTAAATATCACGGTATATATTTTGTAGTGGTGTGGGTGACTGTCTTATTTCATACTATCTGCTGCTGCCAACAGGACACAGACAACAACAGCTCCTCTCTCAGTGGGTTTATCTTGTATAAATTAATATTTATTAATAAATTAATTAATTAAATTTCTTACCATCACACACTCACACCCTCCATAGGATATACGTATGCTCCTGACTACTTGACTTGTTTTCAGATTTTTTTTTTTATATAATTGACAGCAAATTGTCAGGGCCAGGAAACTTTCCAGAGTGAAGGCTATAACCAAGGAAGAGTTTCCCTCTCTCTCTCTCTCTCTCTCTCTCTCTCTCTGTGGGAAATGTTAAGTTCAGCTTGTTATTAAAATCTTGATGGAAGGACATGTTAGACAATCGATAATTTTTTCTTACCCCTGATCACCTCCTCTCCCCCATTATTAACACAAATGTGTACACTGAGGCATTTAACAGTGTTTTACAGTTTAAGGGATTATTTATCAGCCAAGGGTCTAGAAGTAGCTCCCAGGACAGGAAACAAGATTTTGCAACATGAAGTCTTATGGGTGATGGAGGGTAAAGGGTGGGGGTTATGGCCTACTGAGGTCAAATGAAGATCCATGCCCTCGGGCAAAGATCTGGTGACTGCCCCTCCCATCTACCTCAGCAACCCCAACCCAGTCTCTGAAATCTATCAATCTGCCTTTCTTTCATAAATTAGCTTAAAGCTAAAGAATAGGACACCCAACAGTGCCATTATATAGCTTGTGATTACCTACAGTGGGCGTCATAGCAGTGGAGCTGCCAGGCCAAAAAAGGCTGTGATCTTCACTGATTGATTGAATGATTTATTTGTGTATTTATGTATGTAGGATTTGTGCACACCTGGATAGCCCCATTTAGGTGACTAGCCTAGTTGTTTGTGTTTTTTTTTTTTGGGGGGGGGTCCTGGGAGAACAGAGCAGCAGCAAAATTACTGAATTCTTATAGTTTTACAACAATTTTCTAACTAAAATATTATGCACACTCTTTATAATGTTAAATAAACACATTTATATAGTTTGCACAACTCTTCTATGCACCCTGCGCTCCCTAGAACTGATGCTTAGGTCTTCGGTTTCCAAAATGTTTTTGACTCCCCCCCAAAAAAGTCAGTGCGATCTCTTTCTCACACAGATGACAGGTTTCATCAGAATAATGTTGAGAGGTCCAGCCCAGTGGCATGAGAGGCTATGGGGTGCTTACACCTTACCTCCAGCCACACCGGCGACCTGGGTTTGGGAATGGACTCAGGTCATTGAAGGTCGGCTGTGGTGAGAGAGGACTGAGCATCCTAGGGACAACTCTCCTCTCCTCTCCTCTCCATGGTGGGAAAGCTGGTCAGCCCAGCCATAACCTTTCACCAGGTGGAGGCATGCTGGTAGTGAAGTGTGGGCAGCAAATGTAAGGGGGGGGGATCCTGTAGGGAACATTAGCTGGGTGCACCTCCATGCACGAGGCTGACACCCTGCAGCATAAAGTGGGCAGAAACTAGAAAAACAAGACATGCCAGGGGCTTAGTGAAGCCTAGCCTACCCCCTGAGCCCTCACCACCACCCGAATGCCGCTGTTGGTCCGCCTTGGGTTGTTCACTGAGGGGGGAGGACAATCCTCCTCCTCCTTCTTCCAGACCAGCCAAAAGGTGGGATTAGTGGGGAGACCCTGACCAAGGTGGGTATCAGGGGAGGAGGGAGCTGGCTCAGGTGGTGGGCACTGGGCTTATACCCTGCCCCCAGATGCAGTAGCAGAAATAGAATATGGGGGGGGGGTGGAAGAAGAATGTTGCAATTAAATATGTGGTGTAATAAGATTAAAACTGAAATGAACCTTCTGTCTCAGTACTCCCTTTTGCTGATGAGTGTCTTAATAAGCCTGCTTACACTGTCACATTTACTTCGCAGCAACCCAAACACAAATGTGGCAACATGGGCACTTACCAGATTGTGATATGTTGATGCCTGATCCGATCCTGGAGTTCCAGTCAAGTTGCAGATGAGTTGTGATGCGAGCTGTGTAAGCTGCTGTGTGGACAGGCAGCGCCACTCACATTGCCACAAACATTACAAAGGAAGTTTGTCTCAAAATACTAGCCTGCCCTTCGAGCTCATGGCCCCCCCTCTCTAGCACGGCTTGCTTTGGTGCTGAGAGGGGGCTGAGCAGAGGAGACTGCTAGATTGGCATGAGAGATGGGGAGACATTTAAAAAGGAACTGTGCAGCCTTACCTTGGCTGTGTAAACATGGTTAAAGTGTGTGACATGTTTGTGAGTGTGTCTATATCTGAGTGCAGGGCTGGCATCAGGTTTTTGTGGGTCTCAGGCAATGGACCTCCAGTGGGCCCCCCCACCTCCACCCCAAACCAAAAACAGTACAACCTTTACCTCCCTCTGTAGTGCAGCTCCCTCTTCTGATCAGCGTCCACACTTAAGTAAAAGAGAAACAGCAAAACTGTGCATTAAAGTTCACAGACTGCAACCGCGCTCCTGGTCACCAGTCAAATGCAATCAAGTGACCCAGACCCTCACACAATGGCGCCAAAGTTGGCATCCTAGCAAGCCCACCCTGACCTGCCCTTAATGCATCCAGTCTTCCTCTTTCCCCCTCCCAGAACAGCCCACAGTTTAATCGATGTTCGACCTGACTGGACCATCAATCAGGCAGTGGTGGATATTGATTCTAGATTACTCAGAATCTTGCAGCAGCAGGATCCTCCTACTGTCTTTGACAGTTAATTTACCTGGAAATATATTACAATGTAATTTCATATATTTCTAACAGTACTAAAATAAAACTTGCATAGGTCGTAATCCAGAGCTGGCATGTTTAGTACAAACTAACTGATACAGAAGAGTCAGTGGCACCGTGGCAGTGGCTTGGCTCCTGGCGCTGCTGCGCTGCTGAGGTCAGCAGCTATGGTTTCCTGGGGCCAGACAGGTTCTCTCTTGCTCTGCAGACTCAGTTGGCACTGATTTTTGTCACCCGCGCTCGAAGCCCAAGCAACATAGCTGTTAAATCCTAATTGTGCTGTTGTTTTTTTACCTACTGTTTACTGCAGTTTAGTACATTATATCACACTGATTCTGTTGGCATCCAAGCTGACATTTGCTGTAAACATGAATCCCCAAATCCTCTGCAGCAGACATAAAAGCAGGGCTGCTGCAGCAGCGGGAGATTCTGTCATCTGCAGTGCATATTGACGTTTTTATCTTTGATCTTTTGTTTGCAGGTCCCACTGTCACAAGGGAGGCCTTCAGGAAGGAGGCAGAGGGCACCACAGGGAAAGGAAGCAGCTCCTGCTGGGGGACTCAATTATTAGGGGGATAGAACTGGTGGGAGCAGGGAAAACTGAAGTAAGGTGCCTGCCTGGTGCCTTGGCTTGGAGGGACAGGAAGCGCATCCTTAGGATCACGAGAACAGTTGCACGGAGTCTGAGCTGGACGCTCATTGTCTACCTAAGGACAAATGACTTGCGCTATCATGAGATTAGAGCGTGCAGAAGGACTCTTATAGAGTTGGGGAGGAGCTTAAGACAAGTAGCACACACAGTATCCTTCTTGAGGTGCTGTCTGTCAGTGGCATGGGTGAGGCGAGGGTACTTTGCACCATGCAGTTTAACGAATGGTTGAAAAAATGGTGTGGAGCACAGGGGTTTGGCTTCATTGGGGACTGGGGTTCCACCTGGAGGGACACCAGCCTATACTGGCAGGATGGTCTGCATCTGTCCAGGAAGGGAACAAGTCTTTTGGGCAATCGGTTTTAAATGCTTCATTGGCAAGCTTTTAAACTAGTCAAGGGGGGAGGCACTGATAAGCAACAGGAAAATCCCAGCCTCCCCCACAAAAAACAGGGTACTAAATGAGAAAAAGACCAAGGTAGAAAGGTCAGTGGGGGATGCTGCTACAGAAGGTAAAGCTATCAAAAAATGGAGAGCAATGAGTACCAATGCCTGTAGTCTGGGTAACAAGCTTCCTGAATTAGTGGCCTTGATGGAGGCGGAACATCTGGATATCGTGGCAGTCACAGAAACATGGTACACACAGAACCATGACTGAGATGTAAACATACCAGGATATACTATCTATAGGGGGGAGAGGGAGGGTAAAAGAGGAAGGGAGTAGCTCTCTACATAAGAGAAGGAATCAAGCAACAGAACAAAGAGGTAAACAGGGAGGAGAAGAAGCACTGTGGGTCAATTTGGAGGAGGCAATGGCACCACAATCAGCAGGGGTTGTATACAAGACCCCACTCAGAGGGAGGAAATGGACAAGGAAATGATAGAAAGTATACTTAGAATGGCAGAAAAGGGGAATATTGCTGATGGGTGATCTGAATATGCCAGATGTTAACTGGGTGCAGTTGCGCAGCCACTTCTAAGAGTGGGGTTATTCTAGATGCCCTACAGGGGCATGCCTTAGACAACTAGTATTGGAACCCACTAAGAGGGAGCAATCTTAGACCTGGTCCTCACATGGAGATGGAGAGAGATCACACATGTAGAGTGGGTAGCCATCTGGGAATTAGCGACCATCAGACAGTATGGTTCACAATAAACACAGCAATAAGTCAAGCCATACAAGGCAAAAGTACTGGACTTCAGGAGGCTGACTTTGCAAAATGGGTGTTACTAAGGAATGCACTAGCAAATGGGCAGGAAGGAGGTGGAAGAACAATGGAGAATAATAAAACTGCCATCACAGAGGTAACAAGCCTTTATGCAAGCAAATAAACAAAACAAAATGATGTAAGAAACCACTATGGTTCTCAAGGAAGTGGCAGTGAAGGTTCAAGAAAAGCATTCAGAAAGTACAAGGAATCACAGGAAGGAGCAGGACAGAGAATTGTATCAGTTAAAGCAAAAGGAAGCTAGGAAGGCAGTCAGAACAGCAAAGGCCTGAACTGAGGAAAAGATAGCCAACTCAGTTAAGAAGGGGATAAAACCTTTTAGGTACATCAGGGAGCGAAGGAAGACCAAGGGAGGGATAGTGAGGCTTAATAAAGGGGAGGGAAGGTGGGCAGAGGGTGACCGTGAAAACGCAGAGATACTAAACAAATATTTTTGCTCAGTATTTACAAATGAAGAGGAGGGGGAGGTACCTAAAACAAACACTAGAAACACTCTGGATACAGAAGTTGATACCAACCCATTTACAGAAGAAAGGGTTCTGAAAGAACTCTTAAAACTGAAGGTGGACAAAGCAATGGGGCACAGATGGGATTCATCCCAAATTCTAAAAGAACAAGGTAGAACTAGTGACACCCCTGACTACCCTCTTTTAACAAATCATGGGAGGATGGGGTGGTACCTGAGGACCGGGAGGGCAGATGTGATTCCCTTCACAAAAGTGGGAGCAGGGCAGAAGCAGGAAACTACAGACCTGTTAGTTTAACCTCAGTGATAGGGAAAATGATGGAATCACTTCTGAAGGAAAGATTGTCAGTACCTAGAGGCCAGAGGGCACAGGACCCAAGGCAGCATGGATTCACAGTGGGAAGGTCATGCCAGGCAGATCTAATAGATTTCTTTGACTGGGTGGCCAAAGTAGTAGATCAGGAGGGGCTGTGGACATGGCCTACCCAGACCTTTAGCAAGGCATTTGACACAGTCCCACACAAAAGATTAATAAAGTTAGCCAGCCTGGGAGTGGGTCCCAAGATGACAGCCTGGGTAAAGAATTGGCTGGAGAATAGGACACAGAGAGTAGTAAATGGGTCCACTCTGAGGTTGCCCAGTGGGGTGCCCATGAGGTTCAGTATTAGGACAGTCCTCTCAATGTCTCTTGTAAGTGACATTGCAGAGGGACTGGAAGAAAAGTATGTCACTTTGCAGATGACACAAAGATCTGCAACAGAGTTGATGCACAAGGTGGGGTGGAAAGGATGAGAAGGGACTTGGCAAGGTTAGAGGAATAGTCAAATGTATGGCAGCTTAGATTTAATGCTAAGAAGTGCAAGGTAATGCACCTGGGAAACAAAAACCCAGGGGAAGAGTACACAATGGGGGTGAGATGCTAACAACAAAATGGAAAGGGAGCTGGGGTAGTCATATCAGATGACTTAAAGGTGGGCAAGCAAGTAGAGAGGGCTGTAAGGAGGGCTGGGATACTGGGATGCATAGAGAGGCATCACTAGTAGAAAACAGGAAGTTGTTATCCCTCTGTACAGACAGCTGGTGAGACCCCATCTGGAGTACTGTGTGCAGTTCTGGAGACCCAGTCTCCGCAAAGACATAGACAAGATGGAAGCTGTTCAGAGAAGGGCAACTAAAATGGTGCACGGTCTGCACCAAAAGACATATGAAGAGAGACTAAAGGAGCTTAATATGTACAGCCTCGAGGAAAAGTGGGAGAGGGGGGACATGATAGAAACTTTCAAGTACCTCAGGAATCAACAAAGTCAAGAGGGTAGCATCTTTCAAAAGAGGTGTGCAAACAAGGGGCACAATTTGAAGATAGAGGGGTGGCTCAGAGGTAATGTAAGAGTATTTTTTCAGAGAGGGTTGTGGATGCATGGAACGAGCCTTCCAGAGGAGGTTGTGGAGTCAAAAACAGTGGTTGAATTCAAGCATGCATGGGACAGCCATAAGGCAATTCTAGGGGTTGGGGGTAGAAAGAAGTAGGCTGCTGGTTAACTAGGATCTGCAGCTTATCCATTAGGTAGGGAAATGGGCAGACTGGGTTGGTCAAGCGGTCCTTATCTGCTGTCAAATTCTATGTTTCTATGTTTCTGTCCTTCTGAGGCTAAGTACAGTTTCAGAAGACTGTACTTAGCTTTGGGAGAACAGCAGTACTGACAAAGAAGACAGGAAATCGCAATTTCATACGCCTCTTCAGCCAATACATAATCACTGTGCAGTCATGAACAAGTTAATTAACTGTTTAGTACTCCAGTCCCTGCAGTAGATATTTCTTAGCCCTCTTTTACTGGTCAACAAATACTACCTAACTAAACCTACTGAACATAACAGCAGTGCTTTTAACTGACTTTTAGCTTCCATGCAGAATACATGAAAGCATCTGTATTTAATGAAGGCCGATAATCATTTCAACTCAGATAAGATTGTTATATCTATTTTATTAGTTTTTATTCACTCGCAACAGACATGGACATTTGACAGGATCGCCATGTTGATTCAAGCTGCATCACGGTAATTTTTTTCTATCAGTGGTGTTTACCATGCTGCACCTCGTTTCTGCCACAATTCAGTGCCATCAGAATATACATTCATGTCAACATCGAGGCTGAGGAACTGGCTTCTAAAGTCAGCAGTAGCTTGTCTGGTAGTGACTCATATTCAACAGAGTAAACTAAACCCTCTGTAAAAAAAAACAAACAAAAAAAAAACAAGTTAAACAGTGTTATATTTTGTGTCAGTGTTTTCTTTTGAGTAAGATATTTTTGTTTGAGTACAATCAAGTACTGGATCTTTTTAGCACCGCTAGTTATCTTAGGTGTCAAAAGCAAAAGGTGAAAGTACTTTCACTACACTGAACTTAAATTGTAAAAAAGTTTTTCATCATAAAACCTGTGTGTTCTCGTACATAGCAGCGGTGCTAAACAGAAGTAGCTTGGCTCAGGTAGCGTTTGTCTTTCTGTTGGTAACTTTCTGGAGGTTTTGAGCTACCCTCAGCTAGGATCACGTTCCAGGTACTTGTGTTACATTGTTGTGTGTTCTTTCTTCTGGCAGTAGTTCCTGAATTTGTTCAGTACAGTTGTTTTTTTGTGATTTTTATTGTGAGTTTAGGATTTATATTTCAACAGGCATTGTTAGCAACCTTCTGGAAGCTTCTCTGTTTTCCTGTCAGCTAGGACCAGTTTACAGCTAATTGTGTTTAAATACCTGTGTGTTCTCTCACATAGTAGCAGTGCTAAGCAGAAGTAACTTGGCTCAGGTAGCTTTATCTTTCTGTTGGTAACTTTCTGGAGGTTTTTGAGCTACCCTTAGCTAGGATCACATTCCAGGTACCTGGTTGTTTTTGTACAGCGGACGGGCAGGAAAGGAGTGTAGTACAGCAGTCTTCGGATGAACATTCTGGGTACTGTGGTGCTACCCCATATGCAAACACCTCTCTGGGCTGAAGGCAGAGGTCGCCAGTCTCCGGGTTGAGCTGGCAGAAGTGCTTGAGACTCTCACCCCCACCCAGAGGCCACTATGTCCCCAACCTATACCACAATGTCCACCCAGACAAATGTCAGGTTGGGCTCAGGGAGATTCAGGGAAGGGGGGCAGAGACACATCCACCATCCAGTCAAGCTCAAAAAACCCTTCACTGTTTTGGAGGAGCAGTAGAGTCCTGCAAAGCAACCTGAGGCTGAAACCAGGCAGGATGTGAGGGTCCTCCAGCAGGGAGACCCAGTGAGAGAACCTCAAAGGAGGAAAAAGTTACTCCTAGTGGGGGACTCAATTGTCCAGGGAATGGGTCTGGGCACAGATAGGAGGGGGGAAAGGGAGGTCAAGTGTACTTTCTAATTACTCCACACACACACCCACTTCTGATCCCGGTCTTATTCACCTTTCAGGTTATTACCATCTCCTCGCTACTCCTACTTTGTCCTTCTACCCTGAATTGTCCCTGTTTTGCCCTGCAATACCCTGCCTCCTCTCCCACCTCCCCTAAACAGTCATCTGCCCCCACTCAGTGCCCCCTACTTTCCTTTCCTTTCTGGATAGCTGCTTACTGTCTTTTACCTGACAATGCCACCTAGACTGCTACTGTTACCTGAATTATCCTAGTGTTAAAACCATCTCTGTTTCCCATTTACAATGTATTTTTGTCTATGTTTACTCACCTAGCTAGATACTCCTAAACCCACAATGTAGGTATACCCACCCTTTACAACGTGGAACCTTTGTAAAAGAGCGGTCTCCCGCTCAAAGGTATTGAAATCCAAGATTGAATAAATAAATAAATACTGTAAAATAAAAAAGTGTCTTCTAAGAGGCATGGCTCGGAGGGAGGGGGAGAAGATCCAGAGGATCACTGAAGCAGTGGCGGGGGGGGGGTCTGGATGTCGTTGTTCATCTGGGAACAAATTACCTGTCCAAGGAGAGGGCTAGCTTGGAACAGGTTAAACAGGACTTTATAGGTTTGTGGGGGAGCCTGGAGAAAGTAGCAAGCTCCGTGACATTTTTGGAGGTGCTGCCAGTCCATGGCAGGGAGGGGGATAGGAATCTTCACATTAGTAACTTCAACTCATGGTTGAAGATCTGGTGCAGCAAGAAGGGGTATGGCTTCATTGAGGACTGGGGTCCTGTCTGGAATGATGTGGTCCTGTGCAGTGGGGATGGGTTGCATCTCTCCAGAAAGGGGAAGTAGTCCTCAATGAATGGTTCAAATGCTTCGTTGATAAGTGTTTAAACTAGCGGGGGGCCAACAAGTACAGGCAAACTCTAGCAGCCCATCTCGACATGGTAGAGACAGCAGAATGATGTTGCCAAGGTCCCCTGGACCAGGCAGTGGGGGAGAAGCAAAGAAATTGGAGACACATGTTAAAGTTAACAGGGATGGGAGAAAACTGCAGAGGATCAAAATCAGGAGTGGCGGGAGGACAGGCAGTAATACTTGAAAGACCATGTTGACAAATGCTCGCAGCCTGGGAAATAAAATCCCAGACATGGAGGCTGTGATAGTTGAGGAAGACCTGGACATAGTAGCAATAACTGAAACCTGGTACACTGTCAATCATGGGTGGGAAGTAAATATACCAGGTTATACTCTGTTTAGACGGGATACGGGAGGCAAAAAAGGCAGAGGAGTTGCCCTATATGTCAAGGAGGATATAAAGGCAACACAGATACAGGGTAGGCAGGGGGAGGCCGAGGCACTGTGGGTCACCCTTGAATCAGGAAATGGCACAGTAATACATACAGGGGTGATACACAGGCTTCCAGGTCAGGGGGAAGAAATGGACCTTGAGGATGAAATACACAAAATGGCAATAAAAGGTGAGATTCTGCTGATGGAGGATTTCAATATGCCAGACGTGGATTGGACAACCCAGGCAGCTGCTTCAGCCAGAAGCAGAGGCATCCTGGATTCCCTACAAGGGGAAGGACTCAGGCAGCTGTTGCTTGATCCGACCAGAGACAGGGTGATTCTTGATCTAATAATGACCATCGGGGAAAGGATCACAGATGTCCGGGTGGAGAAACAACTAGGATCCAGTGATCACCACATAGTGTGATTCAGCATACAGACAGGGATTCAGTCAAGTCACACTAGGGCGAAGGTTTTTGATTTCAAAAAGGCAGACTTCTCTGAAATGGGGAGAGTTATCAAAAGTGCCCTGGAGAATAGGGGGACGGGGGGGGTGGAAGAACAGTGAGAGAACCTAAAAGGAGCCATAGTGGAAGTAATAAACAAATGCATCAGACTAGTATTAAAAGGCAAGAGAAGGAAAAGGCCACTATGGTTCTCAAAAGAGTTAGCAGAAAAGGTAAGGGCTAAAAGGGCAGGGTTCTGGAAATATAAGGAGACCCAAAAGGAGGCGGACAGAGAGGTGTACCAAGAGTGTCTAAAGGAAGCAGGGAGGGCAGCGAGTAGAGCAAAGGTGCAGACTGAGGAAAGTTTAGCACAGACAGTAAAGAAAGGGGACAAGACATTCTACAAGTACATCAGTGAAAGGAGGAAAATCGAGGGGGGATTGTAAGACTTAAAGGGGAGTGTAAGGAGGGAGTCATGGATAAGGCAGAAATATTGAACAAATACTTCTGTTCAGTATTCACAGAAGAGGGGGAGGGACAGGGATCACAGCCGAGCATCAGATGCCAAGGGGGAAAGAGGTGGACAACAGTCCTTTCACAGGGGAGAGAGTCCTGCAGGAACTTACTAAATTGAAGGTGGACAAAGCAATGGGACCATATGGCATACACCCAAGGATACTGCGGGAGCTGTGAAGAGAACTAGCAGAACCTCTGGCAGCATTGTTCACCAAGTCACTTAACCCGGGAGTGGTGCCAGGGGATTGGAGGAGGGCACATGTCATCCCTTTATGCAAATCAGGCAGTAGGGAGGGAGGCGAAAGAACTATAGGCGGGCAGCCTCACCGGCAGTGGGGAAGATCATGGAGGCACTACTTAAGGAAAGTATAGTGGGACATCTAGAAGCTATCGTGCCCAGGACCCTAGGGCAACATGGGTCCACAGCGGTGGTTGTCAGACAAATCTCATAGACTTCTTCAACTGGGTGACATAGGAAGTAAATCGGGGGGGGGGGGCGCGGTGGACATAGTCTACCTCAATTTCAGCAAAGCCTTTGACACTGTCCCACATAGGAGGCTGGTTAACAAGATGGGTAGTCTAGGCATGGGAGACAAGGTGGTAAACTGGGTTAGGAACTGGCTAACAAACAGGAGACAGAAGGTGGTGGTAAATCGAGTACAATCTGGGGAGAGGAGAGTGACCAGCGGAGTACCTCAGGGATCAGTCTTTGGACCAGTTCTGTTCAATGTCTTCATCAGTGACATTGCAGAAGGGCTGGAAGGAAAGGTCTGCCTGTTTGCGGATGACACAAAGATCTGTAATAGGGTGGATACTCCTGAAGGGGTGGAGAAAATGAGGAGGGACCTGGGGAAGCTTGAGAAATGGTCTGCAGAGTGGCAATTGAGGTTTAATTTAAAAAAAATGCAAAATTATGCACTTGGAACACAGTAACCCTGCGGAGAGCTACAGGATTGGGGTGGGGAATTGTCGACAGACACCAAAGAGGAAGGAAATCTGGGGGTTACTAGTTCAGATGACCTGAAAATGTCAAAGCAGAGCACAAAGGCAGCAGGGAGGGCCAGTGGCATGCTGGGATGCATAGCAAGGGATTTCACCAGCAGAAGGTGTGAGGTAGTGATGCCGTTATACAAAATCCTGGTCAGACCTCACATGGAGTACTGTGCGCAGTTCTGGAGGCCACACCTTCAAAAGGACATTAGCAGGCTGGAGGCATCCAGAGAAGGGTGATTAAGATGGTACAGAACTTGCACCACAAGACTTACGAGGAGAGATTAAGGGACCCCAATATGTACTCGCTGAAGGAGAGGAGGGGAGGAGAAGACATGATAGAAACATTCAAGTACCTCAGGGGCATAAACAAGGTGCAGGTGGGGGATCTTCTAATACAGGAGGAGTACAAGAACTAGGGGGCATGACATGAAATTGCAAGGTGGCAGGTCAAGAGGGAATGTGAGGATGTTTTTCTTCATGGAGAGGGTGGTGGATGCATGAAATGGTCTGCCACAGGAGGTGCTGGGAACGAGCACTGTGGTTGGATTTAAACATGCATAGGGCAGGCATAAGGGAACCATAGAGGTTAAGCAGTGGGAGGGTCAGAAGATGTAATCAAGTACAGGACTTACGGGCAGACTGGATGGGCCCAGCGGTCCTTATCTGCCAACAGCTTCTATGTTTCTTTTTTTTTATATATACTTTATTTTTATTGTTCAGAGAGAAAAATGACATTTTTTTCCATTAAATAGACACAATATTTCATCTTGAAAAAAGAAAAAACACATCAAGAAAAACAAATCCCCTTAAAGTATAATTTTTTTTCCTTTTTTCAGGGGGAATAAATAGTATAATCATATCCCATTATCTCTTGCTCCAAGCATTACCATCCCTTCATTAAATTCCAATTAAAGAAAAATCAGACTAAGGTCACTAGATAATTAATTATACTAAAGATAAATATTATTTCAAGGCAAGAATATCTCATTGCCCTCAAGTTGCCATTGGGATATATTGTGTGTCCTCTGCAGACTCATCCACTTCTTTGTCTGGATCCAGGTCTAACAGTAACGCGACATTTTTTCGAAAAGATGACAAGCAGCATTTACATCCACAAAATAATAATCTTTCCCCTGAAAGATAACTTTTAGCTTGCCGGGGGACTGCAAAATCGCTGTTACCCCAGCCTCTGCGAACTCAGACATGACTGGTAGGAACCTCTTCCTTCTTCTCTAGGTAGCCAAACAAAAGTCCGGATATAGATGTAACTTAGTGCCTTCATATAATAGTCCCTTCTTGATTCTGGCCAGATGTAACATTTCATTTCTTAATGAAACAGAAGGAAACGTACATATCACGTACCTTCCTCTGCCTTGAAGTACTGCTAAATCTCCTTTAACAGGAGAATGGAACACAGAGTCCAGCATAACCGGCTGTTCAGATGAAAATAGAACCGCTAATATTTTTTCAATCTCTAATTGCAATTCAGCATTTGGACTATCCGAAGACATACCAATCAGTCTAAGATTCCTCATTAATAAAGTATTTTCAATCTTTTCCAACTTAGCCATTGTACTTAACTGCTCATGTAAGGCTGCATTAACTGCACTCTCCACCGTTAGCACCCGGTTTGAAAGTTTTTCATTTATTTCTTCTGTTGCTTTAACCCTTTCCTCAAGCCCAGCCATCTTCTCCTCAATTACTTGACAACGAGAAGAAGTCTCTTCTAAAGTGGTATGTACCTTCTGAAGAGATTGCTTAGTATCTGCTTGAAATTCGAAGAGGAACGTCTGAATTGTAGCCAAAGTCGGCTTCATTGTAGCCTTAGTCTTAACGCCCTGTTCCAGACGTATTGATGCCGGGGAAGCCATTACCCCATCTACTTTCGGAGAATCCCTCGTCCCCACTAAGGAGTTGGTTTCCCTGTTTTCAGGGGAAAACAACTTGTCAAAAGCCTTGGCCCATACTTCTGCTGGTTCTTTAAACTTTGATGGGTTTTTTTGCGGCCATTAAACCGCAAGAAGAGCTTTACAGTTCATTATCAGCAGCTGCGTGGCTTTCTGTGTTGCAGAGCAAAGAGAATGAGCATACCACCATGTTGTGCTCATCAGCGCCCCCCTATGTTTTTATATGCAATCTGGATCATGTTAGCTATTGATTTCTATGTCAGTGGGTCACATTAGATAATTGGTATGCGCATTTCATTTTAATAATATAGTCATGAGATACATCCTGATTTGAGTAAATGTTTTTTTCTCACATACCTTTAGAGCTGTCATTACTTCTAGGTTAATTATCAGATGTTGTTTCCCCCTCACAAAGGTATACATGGAATTTTGTAAACCACCTCAAATAACAATTATAATCTCTGAAATACAGAGATCCCCCTTACCAATCATCAGGGGCAGTTCAAGTGGCTTTAATGTGGGGGGGGCACAAAAATTAAGTAAAAGAGCTAGGGGTCGGGGGGCCGCCTAGGCTCCTACAACATTTTACACTTTTTGCAGGGATTTTGTGGCTTTTTGAAGTCACACGGTGTTCATTTCACAAAAATAACTTATGTCATGGCTAGAATTTGTTCTTGATTAATCAGATTAAATTCATTACCTTAAGTAGGTTTGCACACCAGGATAAGGGTGGGTGGTGGACTATTCAGTCAATCATGGGCTCCACATTGAGCACTAAACAGTGAATAAAGACAATGGACAGGCACCACTACTCACACTGGGGCAGCCAGGAGGGACAACTGCCCCCCAGCCCCCCTTTAGCTCTGCCACTGCTCCCAGGTCACTGAAAGTTCCTATGCCCCTTATACATCACAGACCTCAGTATTTCCAAACGTCACACACATGCACACACTGTGCCACTCTACATCTTTCCCCATCCTCACCCCCAATACACAGGACCATCCCCAAACTGACACATGCACACACTGTGACCCTATCCCACCTCCCAATACACACAATTGTCTCTTCAGGGCCTCCAGACTTCCCATACAGTGATGACCTGCAGTTTCTCTGCTGGGGTGGACTTTACTTTTACTACCCCTCAACCCGGTCACTCATGGTTCCTAGTCCTCCTACACACAATGGGCCTCAGGGTTTTCAGGGTCTTCAGAGCTGAGACACATACACACACACACACACACACACACACAACACACACTGCGCCACGCTGATCTCTTCACCCTCCACCTTCCC
This sequence comes from Neoceratodus forsteri, assembly GCA_016271365.2. NCBI lineage: Eukaryota > Metazoa > Chordata > Ceratodontiformes > Ceratodontidae > Neoceratodus > Neoceratodus forsteri. Next base: position 127,026,878 of record CM057450.1, on the reverse strand, counting down.
CAATACACAGGACCTTCCCAAAGCCCACTCACACAAGAATACACTGTGCCACTCCACTTCCCCATAATACACAAAGAGGGCCCATGATGTTTCCCAGACCTCACACACAGTCAGTAGTATAGGCATTAACAATTAAAGGGCCTGCTGCCTGCATTACTAATGTGGACTTTGGACTGTGGAGCATTGGGCAGGCCTTCAGTAAAACAAAAGAAAAACAGACTAGCCAATACAGCTAAAATGGAAGGAAGAATGAGAACTGTCCACAGGTCCACATTACCACCAATTAGCATCGGTGGCTGCTACACGATTTCCTGGGCCGGTTGGTGTATTTCCAAAGCTCAAGAAAGCAAACCCGCATCCATTCAAAACAAACAAACAAAAAAAAAACTTTGACTACATGATTAAGTCCTTCTTCGGCACTAAAACTGCTGAACTGGAAGGTGCAGATCTCTATTTTGCTCAGTTGATCTGTGGCTAAACACTGAAAGGGGCCGTGACAAACTTCGGACGTGAGTGCAACTGAGATTTGTTGCTGACAGGAGACACTAGTGGTATCAGCAACACGTTTTTTAGACTAAGTCAAACCTCATGTAAATCCCAAACACAAAAAAAGGAGAGAGAGAGAGAAGTTAATCGGTAGTCAAGCAGGCATCCACAGTGTTTATGTCTATGACTGACCAAATCATTGCTGTATATGACAAATATAAATGTTTCACATTAAAAATAAAACCTGCAAAACCCATCGGGAACAGATCAGTCTTTGATTTTTATGCTCGTTTGGTTTCCTCCCTACCTCAGCACTGCTACAGGGCCCACCCGCCATATCTCTCATTGGAACTGACAGAAACTATTCGCCCGGTGCACAGCAAGTTCAACTGTTAAGATAGGATTCCATATTCCTAATTAATGCAGCAGAGTTTTGGGGGAAAAAGTACAATTTATCATTTGTTATTTATGCACCAAGACAACCACAGAGACTGGTGAGAACTGCTCGGCTCAACCGCGGCGACTACCTCAATGAACAACTTGCTGAGAGCTCCGGCGCTCAAGCATTAGCCACGCTCAACTTTATTAGCAAGCTTGAACAGAGAAATTGTTTATTGGTTCTCCACCAGTATTATTACTATGGCGACGACAACATTCTGCCCTAGTCGCCACAGAAATACTACATAACTGGAAGAACCAATAAAATTTTGTTTCTATTACCAGTTGCTTGGCAGGCAGGCAGATTAGCAGATTAATGAAGTGCTGTGGCTCTGACGGCACATTTAGTGCAAATATCAACTTTTTCTGTTTTGCATATACTAATTAAGAACAGACAGTCTATGAATGTATTTGAAAAAGGAAAAAAAAATGGCATCCAAAAAAGGGGGGGGTCAAAATACATGTGTGGCCCCCCTTGAAAACAGTGGGGGAGGCCATGCCCTGGTCAGTTCCCCTGTATTAGCTGCCACTGCCAACCATAATCTTCAACCACCACCACCAACCCCCATATGCCCCCTAATCAACCACACATTTTTCTTTTAAAAAATCGGTGACTGCACATATCCTCCTATCACTTTCATGTCTAGCCCCGCATAACAGGCTATGATTGTCAGCATAGTGTAACAGATGTTTCTGTATGCAGAAGATAAACTGTCATTCAGTGTCTGGCTGTGGTGTGGAGAGGATGGTATGTGCTGGTCACTAAAAGGGAGTTGGGGTTGCGGGTAGTGTTGTACAGGGTAACATAGGTTACTGTAATGAGGGCGTGGCATTTGAATTCAGGATCAAATGTGATTTCATGATGGCAGTGTTTGGATTCTTCTGACACGTTTCTGGAGGAGACTAGGGGGGCTCTCAGTGTGGGTTCCATCATACAGTTCTCTGCGGTTACCTTTCCTTCCTGAATTTATGATCTATGTCTTCAGTCAATGAGGACTGAGGGGCAAATTTTACTGCAACTCACTGTCTATGCAGAATACTAGACTTTGTGTGCCAGTCTATTTTTTATTTATTATCATTCTGTTTTTTTATCATCTCCATTAACTACCTTATCTGTCATACATTCATTTGCCCATAGCACATACTGAGTGTTTTTTAAGCATCCACCAACTCCAAATCAACCTATCTCTAATACTGGCAGCCCCATCCCCAAAAACTGAAACATCATGTAACTAAATGTTACTTTATGTTGGTAGGAAACTGATTTGAACATGCATGTATCTGCTGTCACTTTTGGGTGGGGTGGTGGTGGAGGATTTAATGTTGTCTTCTTTATATCTTCCGTCCTTTTTTTTTTTGTTAATTGTCTATGTCCTCAGAGTATGGGGATTGACGGTCCAGCTTTGCAGTCCATCGCTTTCTGTTATATTCAGATCATTGGACAGCTGGTGATCTTTTATCTTTTTACTTATCTCAGTGCTGATATTTTATTACTTCCATTGCACAGCAGTCATTTTCATTTCCTCGCTATGCCCATAGTGCTTTAGGAATTTCAACGTGGAAGCATTTTGTTTTGGTTTATCTAAGATCAACAGGGGGTGCTATTGGCTTTTTCAAATGTGGAAATAGCCTGGGATTATTTCTGCAAGCAACTTACTTTGCTTTGCAACCAACATGCTTCTTCTTTGGAAACAGGAGTTAAATCCAAATAGGTCCCTTGGGTTACTCTGTCTCTTCTTGCACAATTAGAGACTCAGGATAAACTATGCCAAAAGGCCAGAAAATTGGGAAGACCAGAGTATTGGAAAATGTTTCAGGAATTCAAAAATTATTGCGTTTCAAACATCAGAAAATCCAAATCTTTTTTTAAAGCAAATTTAGCTAATGCTAGCAATAATCTAAAGAAATGGAAGGTACCTTCATCGTCCTCCACTACAAATGTGTCCCATGGTGGTTCTGCAGCTTACTCTAAGGAAGGTGTTTGTGCTATGTTTAACTCATTTTTTTCCTGAGGTGCCTACTATGTTGTTAAACAAGACTGGCTTATCCTCTGCTGGCATACGTCACATCCCCTTGCAGTGTTTCCTCGCTCAAGACCTACATTTTATTTAAGATCTATAAAGACTGAGGAAGTATTTATGCTCCCTGAGAGAGGACACTGCCAAAGGAATCAACAACTGAGATAATTTTTACTTAAATGCAGTGCTGCTATCCTAGCGTCTCGCTTAACTTTCATATTAAATCTATCTCCTAGTACTTAAGCTTTTCCTTCAGCCCGGAAACATTCCTTAGTTATCCCTCTCCATAAAGGAGATCCTATCACCACCAGTGGCCGCAATATCAGCCTAAGTTCACTCTCTCTCACTTACAATCCCTTCCTAATCTATCTCACCCTACTTCATTTACTTTTTTCTTTTTTTCCACTCCTTCCTCCTTGTTCTACCTAATCACCCTGTGCTCTGCTCTCTGCTCTCCATGCACAGTCCACGCGAGGTAGGCACCGACACATAGTGGCCGAATACCTTTATGGGCTTAACCCCAAACCTCCTGCTCTCGATTCTGCTTTCTCCACTCACCCTGGTCCACGATAACTGTTCTATTCCTCGGTCTTAAGTTCCCTGTTGCTCATAGGACCTACCAGGCCATCTGGCCCACCCTCCGTCATCTGCCACCCTCCCTCCATTTCCCAACTCCTCCCTGGCTCTCCTCGAAAGGGCCTCAAGATTGCCCACCTGAACGCAAGGAGCCTTCTCACTTAACCTAAATGAGGCTACAGCCTGGGTTGCCCTCCACAAGCTGGATGTCCTGGGCCTTTCTGAAACCTGGCTCAAACCCCATATACCCGATGCCCAGTGCTCCCTCCCGGGGTACAACCACCTCCGACGTGACAGACTGGGTAAGATGAAGGGTGGTGGGGTGATCCTCTACTACCTGGCACACCTAAACCTGTCCCCCATTGACCACCTACTACTGACCCGCCTACGTGTGAGTTCCCACACGTCCTCCTCCTGCTGGGTCATTCTAAGAAGATTCACTTGATATGTACCTACATCCCACCTAAGAATGGTCTGCTGGGACTCTCCTTCCTGCTTGACTGTATTGGCAATAAAGTGGGTCTCAACGAAACTCTCGTACTAAGTGATTTCAACCTCAACTGGTTGGGGGCAAATCGTACGTTGTATGAACCTCTGCTTTCGGGCCTTACACTAAGCCAAGTCATTACCGAACCCACCAGGCTGTCCTCTAGGGGGAACTCAGGAACCCTTATTGACTGGATCCTGTCGAACAGGCCTGCCAATATCTTATCCTCAGGCACTCTCCCAGATGTCATCTCTGACCACTCCCCTATCTACTATGTCTGGGACATCCCCCGCCTAAGATCCCCAACAAAGTCATCGAACTGAGGACTATTCCAAATTTAATTCCCATGACTTCCTGTCTGACCTTCTAGCTGTTGGACTGGCCGTCACCAACTCCACCGACCCCTCACAAGCTTTGGATCTATTTCTAGCCATGGCCGATCCCTTCAGAATAAACATGCCCCTTACTAGGAGAAGGGGAGGGCACCAGTCACTAAAATGGCTAAATGGGGGCCTACTCCCTTATGAAGGCCAGGGATAAATGTTGGGCATCCTACAAGGCCTCCCATAACAATCATGATATGATGGCTTATAGGCACCTCAGAAACACCTGTAAAAGAGCCATCCGCTCAGCAAAAAGCAAGTTCTGCAAAACTGCATTACTCTCCTCCAGCAGCAACCTGAGGAGCTTCTGGCAAAATATTAAAAATGCTATTGGGGGATTGGCTAAAGCACAGGTTACTGACCTGCTCGTCGGTGGATCAGCTGCAATAACCCCACACCATCGCTTAACACCTTAACTCCTTGTTTTCCAAACTGCCCCCCTCCTCCCTCCCCAGTCCCCACTCATCCGTCCCCTGGCCCCCTCTCCCAGTCTCCACCCCCAGCCCCCTTTCCAACTGAGGCTAGTGACATCTAAGGAGACCCAAAAGCTGCTCTCTGGCCTCTTCCCCCATAGCGGAGCAGGTCACGACACACTTGAGCTGAAACTCCTCAGAATGGGGGCCCACCTCCTTGCCAGACCCGTCTCGCACCTATTCAATTCCTCCATTAACTCAGGGATCATTCCCGACCTGTGGAAAGTGGCCAAAGTTGTTCCTATCTTAAAACAGGGGAATGCTAAGGATCCTCAGAACTACCGCCCCATCGCCATTCTGTCCGCCTCCACTAAACTGCTCAAGAAAGCCGTTGCCTCCCAGCTCTCCCAATACATCCTTGACTACAATATACTCTCTCCTGCCCAGCATAGCTTCAGGAAAGGGTACAGCATGTCCACCGCCCTTGCCACTGTCACTTCACTGATCAGGGCAGGCACTGATCAAGACAATCTCACTGGGGCCATTTTCGTGGACCTGTCCAAAGCTTTCGACAGAGTTAACCACTCCCTCCTTGGCTCCACGCTCCTATCCCTCGGGTTCTCCCCTTCCGCCTATGCTTGGTTCCAAAACTACCTCTCCAACCGACAGCAATACACCTACTTCAATCAGACATTCTCCAATCTTTCACCAGTCCTCTGTGGGGTACCTCAAGGGTCCGTCCTTGGTCCGACCCTATTCTCACTATTTATCAACGACCTACCTTCCATCACTACCTATGCCCACACCACCCTATACGCAGATGACCTCGTCCTCCTGGCCAGCTCTCAGGACATCTCCACTATTAACTCCCAGCTTAACACCGACTTTGAACGCATCCATACTTGGCTGGGGGACCACAGGCTCACCCTCAATCTCAAAAAAACTCAAGCCATGCTGTTTGGGTCCTCGAACAAAATAAAATCCTGCCCTGCTCCTCTGCTGATCCTCGGGGCTGATGGCTCTCCCCCTGAGACGGTAACCTCCGCCAAGTACCTGGGTGTCACCCTAGACCAGAGGCTGGACCTGACTTTACACGTCCGTAACATCTGCAAAGCCACTAATTGTAAGCTTGGCCTAACTTATCGAGCCAATAACTGCCTCACCCCCGCCGCCCGCCTAGCCCTTGCCTGGGGGGTCCTCCTCCTCTCTCTCTGCTACGGTCTCGTAACTTTTGCCCCAGTTCCCAAAACCAGCCTATCAAAATGGGACACGGCCTATAACAATGTTTGCTGCTTTGCGCTTTCCGCCCCTCCCCTCACCCACCGTTGTGATCTCTACAACCACCTATGGCTCCCTGAGAAACACTGCCTCTTCTGCTCTAGGTAATTTCATTGACAACATTGTCCGCCTGGCTCCCTCCTGCCCTTGCCTTCCCACTAATCCTGGGGCCCCATCCCACCCTTAGACCTGGGACAACCCAGGAGCGTTTTGTTCCTAGGACCCGCACCCTCATGGGTGATCGGTCCTTCCACATTTATGCCCTCAAACTTTGGAACTCGCTCCTGAACTAGTCAGGGCCTCCTCCTCCCATCCAAGCTTTAAAGCCTCCTCTGGAATTTCCTGAAACCTTCTCCCCCTGTCCCTGTACCTCGTAGCCTACTTCTTTACCCCTTCCCTCCTCCATCCCGGTTGGGTGGGGGCCTCATCCTCATCCTCATTCCCCCGCCTCTGCCCTACTTGCACTTCTCCTCTAGCTCTGGCCCAGCAATCTGGTGCAGCCCCCCTGCCTTTGGCACCCCCCGCTAGCACTAACCATTGTCACAGCTATTGTTTATGCGTAGTGTCTACCTTGTCCTAGAACTAGCCTTGAAATGCCTGTCATGTTAGGTAATTTTCTTGTCTCCTCAAACTGCCTAAATGTGAACTCTATCAATCCATGTTCTAGAGTTATTTCCTATGTATTCTTGTATTTTCCCGTGTATTTCCGCAATCTCAGAGCCACCCCTGTAATGCCTGGCTCTCCTATGTACTTTTCCTATTCTGTAACTGTTTACTGTATGATGTCTGAAACCTGTAACTCTCCCGGGTCGCACCTATTCTGTAACTATTAATGTACGATGTATGACACCTGTAACTCTCCCGGGTCGCACCTGAAAATAGGCACATGGCTGTCTAGTGTGATAACCCGGTTAACAAAAGCAAATTAATAAATAAATAAATAAATAAAACCTTGGTACAGAACTGTTGCCCAATTTCTTGCTTCCCATAATTTCTAAATTTATGTAGAAAATTGTTTCATCTCAATTAATGATTATTTAGCTAATTTTCAGTCAGGTTTCAGACCCCAATGCTTTTTCCCAAACAACACTGATTGACTTTCATGATTATATCTCTAGGGCACTAGATAAAGGGTACTTTGTGGGTTCTGTCTTTATTGATCTGTCAAAAGCTTTTGACATGATCAGACACTCTCTGCTTCTAACTCATTTATCTTCTTATGGCTTTTCTTCAATTGCCACCAACTGGTCTTCATCTTACTGACACTGGAGAATTCAATCCATTTTTTGGAAAGGCTGTCTTTCCTCTCCTCTTCCTATTTCCACTGGGGTTTTACAGGGATCTATACTTTGTTCTGTCTCATTTGATCTCTTTGTAGATCCACTGCTTCTGTCGCAGATTGTTGCTCACTCAGACTCTACGCTGATAACACAGTGTATCTCTATGCTCACAGATCTCCTTCTTCCCTTGCCTTGATTCTTCAGGGTGATTTTGACAAAGTGGTAAAATGGTTTTCTGATAATCTATTTATTATTTATTTGCTTTTGTTGACCGGGTGGGTACACTAGACATAGGAATGCCTATTTTCAGGTACGACCCGGGAGGATACAAATGAAATACAAAACAACAACATCAGTGTGACGCAGTACACATAAACCATACAGTAAAGAGTTAGCCAGGAGAGTAAAGAACATCTCAAACATTAATAAGACTAAATAATACATGGTCAATCAAAGTGGGTAGTCAAAAACATGGATAACAAGATCATTGAGAAGAATGAGATAAGTGCAACACAGGTTAAAAGATTCATATAAGTCGTTAGCAAGAAATAGTGAGCAGCAAAATGCCAGTTAGCAAGTCGAGATACAACAGTATCTGGGGGGTGAGGAGGGGAGAGAAGAGGGTAGTTTTAGGTGTACAACAGGTAGGGTGGAAATAGAAAAAGAGCATGCAGAGCAGGGGATGGGTTTATGGTGGCTGGAACAGTACAGGACTTACTGTGAGTAGGTGTTGACGGTGTAGCTTCTTAAAGCTAGTATGTGGGGGCAAGATGAATTGCTTGAGGATAGTATTCCAATATTTAGGGGCAGCATGGGAGAAAGCTCGAGTACCCATTGTGGTCCTACATCTAGGGACATACAGAGGTGTCTAGTCAACTGAGCGGAGACCATAGGAGGGTTTGAGATGTAGTAGCAAAGCAAGAGATTGAGGAGGCCTGCTCTTATAGTTCCATCAATTAAGGCGCCATAAGATAGGAGAAGCGATGGGCCTCAGGACTAGGCCATTCTAGGTCCGCATAGAGCAGACAGTGATGTTTGAGCCAAGGAGAGGCAGAAGCATAACGGCAAATGTTATTATATGTAGTGTCCCATGTATGGTGGGAGGTCTTGGTTGCACCTAGATAGATGACAGAGCCATAAGCCAAGGATGGGAGAAGAAAGGCTTGTGCCACGGCAAGTCTAGCTGATGGGGTAAGGGCATAGTTGGTACTGGTAGGCTCCTCCAATCTTGGCATTGACTGATTTACAAGTTGTAGTGATGTGGAGATCAAAGTCCAAGGATTCATCAAGAAGAATACCAAGGTATCTAAAGGATGTGGTGTTGACTACCAGGGAATTGTCAGAACAGGATATATTGAAAGAGTTCCTATTAACTTTTAATTTAGCCGGAGAGCCAAAGAGCATTGCCTGAGTTTTCGTTTCATTGAGAACAAGACGGTTTGCAGTAAGCCAGGATTGTATGTTTTGGAACTCTAGCGATAGAGAGTTATTTAAGTCCGATACATTGCTGGCACTTCGGTAGAGTACAAGGTCGTCTGCATAGAGCAAGGTAGAGCAGGTAGACACTCATTGTGGGAGGTCATTTATGAAGATCGAGAAGAGCAGTGGGCCAAGTATGGATCCCTGTGGGACACCGGCATGTATGGATGACAGGTCTGACAGTGCTGAGTTAAAAGCAACAGCCTGCTGTCGATTTGATAGATAACTATGGAACCAGTTCACTGATTCAGCTGAAAAGCCAAGGAAGGTAAGCTTTGAAAGGAGAAGGTGTGATCAACAAGGTCAAAGCCTTGGTGAGATCAATGAAAGTGGTGCCTGTCAAGAGACCGGAGTCCATGGCTGTGTAAATATCATTGGTAAGTTTCAGAAGGGCAGTAGAAGTACTATGGCCTTTTCGAAATCCATGCTGGGAGCCAGAGAGGAGGTTGTGTTTCAGGAGATGCTCTATAGTTTGCCTTGCAACTAGTTTTTCAAGGATTTTACTGAGCACAGGGAGGATGGCAATAGGCCGATAATTGGCCATCTCTTTAGGATCACCTTTCTTTAGGATTGGTGTTATCCTAGCTATCTTCCAAACATTAGGAACTACACCATGACATAGTGACAGGTTGAAGATTTTAGTTAGGGGGGAGGCTATGAAGTAGACAGCTGACTTTCAGAAACCTAGGTTCAAGACTGTCAGCGTCAGGGCTGGTATTGTCAGGGATTGTCAGCAGTAGCTTAAGGACTTCAGATTTAGTGACGGTCCGGAACCTGAAAAGTGGATGGGAGAGCATCGGAACCTTAGCCACAGGAGAGGATGCCAGGTGGCTAGAGGGGAAGGAGGCTAAGTAGCGTGACAGATACAATAAATGATGGTTGAAAGAGTTGGCAATGGTCACAGGGTTGTTACAATGTATGCCATTCAGCAGCATATAATTTGAGGTGGATGGTTAAGCAGTACCAAGGAGAGTTTTGATGACAGACCAAAATTTTTGCGAGTCTCCTCCTGCATTGATTAGTGAATCTTTACAAAAAGAGCTTTTTATATTATAGTACTTCTAAATAGTAAGAAGACTCAAGAAATACTGTTTAGGTCCCAGCACTCTCTATCTTCGGCATTGGAGCTTGTGAATGAATTGAAATATTCTGGCCTTACTTTTGTCTCTTCTTTGATTTTTAGAACACAAATTAATAAAACTGTTTCAAAGTCTATCAATGTCTGGGGTGCTTAAAATGTGCCAGGCACTGCTTGTCAAGCTTGGATTGCAAACACATTGAGTAAGCTTTTCTCACTATTTTGGACTCTGCCGACACTATTTATCATCACTCCCCTGATTTGCTTGTTCCTTTAAGTTTCATCTATTACAGGTTATTTGCTTCATTTTAAAATCAAAATGAGATGAGCAACATTGCACTTTATTGCACCGATTAAATTGATTGTCTTCACCCTCCAGGTGTACTCCTCGTTGGTTGTCCCTTATTATAAGGCAGCAAATATCCAGACCCTACCTATTTATCAGCAAGATTAATTGTTCCTGCTCATACATACAGCTTCCGAGATGTACCTCAGTGTGGCTTCTCCTTACCTAAGTTTTACACACATTATGGCAAAGAATGTTTCTCATATGGGGCCCCTTTTTCCTGGAACAATCTGTCCACCCAGCTGAGAAATTAGCCCACTCTTGATATTTTTAAATATGGTTTTAAAAAAAAAATGCTGCTGTAAGAACAATCTGTTTGCAATTGTTTTTTAATAACTAATTTGTGTTCATCTGTCTTTAGTCATACTTTGTTATATTTATGACTTGGGACATTCTGTAAATTCGACTTGTTTCTCATGGCTCAACTTTTAAATAAAAAAAAATGAGTGCTTGGGTTTTTAATTAAGCACCTGATCCAACTGCACATTACAATCTTTGCAAGAATGGTAACTTCATCTGCTAAACCATGCAATGAGCTAGCAAATTGTAGTGTCTTTAATATGTCTGTGACCAGCACATACCATCCTCTCACATTCACTGCTAGTCACCTAACTGCACTTTATGAATGCTTACATATTGGTTACGTATGCTACGCGTGGACTCTTCAAACTTAAACTGCGCCAGCACCTTATTCATATGAGTACCTGCAGGTGCTACCGTTGAGTCATCCTACGCACCCACTGACTGATCCCAGCACTTCCCAGCCCCCATCTCCAGGATAGGCAAACTGCAGTACTTAGCTCCATCTCCTACCCCTTTATCCCAGCCTACCCCCCCTCTGTCCACACTGTCCTGTCTACCCCACCCCTTCTTCCCCTTTTCCACTGCTTCTCCTTCTGATGCAGACTTACTTTGCACATCGCCACAGTTACTGCCATGGTTTGGCTTGAATTTATGCCCCCTTATGTTAATGTTGTCATTATCTGTTTACTGTACTCACAGTGTTTTATATGTATATTGTCCTGAATTCCTTGCATTGTTGTTTATGTACATGACATGGAACCTCTCAATGAGCATCCGCTCACAGGTGTATCCAAGATTTCAATAAATAAAAAAAATATATCTGTTACGATATGCAGGCAATTGTACAACATCATTAAGTGTCCGACTGTGGAGTGGATGGTATGTGCTGGTTGTTTATTGGAAATGGTTGAGTGGGAGTGGGATGGGGGCTGTGCTGGTGGTGTGGTAGCGAAGAGTATATGGTGTTATGCTGAGAGTGTGGGATTAGAACTGGTGTACAAATTTCATTTTATTCTGGTAGTGGCCAGATTCAAATATCAAACGAGTGTCGCTGTAGGGTGGTGGTGGTTCCGGGCTGGGACTCTTAATATTATTTTCTCCTTTACATTTTATTCTCCTTTCCAGTTTAGTTAGTGACCTACTTTTTAAATGAAACATAGAAACATAGATAGAGACTTTGATGGCAGATAAGGACCGCTTGGCCCACCTAGTCTGCCCATTTCCCTACCTAGAGGATAAGCTGCAGATCCTATTTAACCAACAGCCTATTTCTTCCTACCCCCCACCAAAAATTGCCTTATGTCTGTCCCATGCATTCTTGAATTCTCCCATAGTTTTAGACCCCACAACCTCCTCAGGAAGGCTGTTCCATGCATCCACCACCCTCTCTGTGAAAAATACTTCCTCACATTGCCCTGAGCCGTCCCCCTCTATCTTCAAATTGTGTCCCTTGTTCTTGCACATCTCTTTTCTGAAAGATGCTACCATCTTGGACTTTGTTGATTCCACTGAGGTACTTAAACATTTCTATCATGTCCCCTCTCCTCCTTTCCTCAAGGGTATACATATTAAGCTCCTTTAGTCTCTCGTATGGCTTCTCTTGCAGACCCTGCACCATTTTAGTTGCCCTCCTCTGAACTGCCTCCATCCTGTCTATAGTCCTTGCGGAGATGGGGTCTCCAGAACTGGATGCAGTACTCCAGATGGGGTCTCACCAACTGCCTGTACAGGGGATAACAACTTCCTGTTTTCTGTGGTGATACCTCTCCTATACATCCCAGTATCCCCCAAGCCCTCCCTACACCTTCTGCTTGTTGCTTGCCAACCTTAAGGTCGATCTGATTGAATTACCCCTAGGTCTCTTTCCATTTTTGTTGTTGTTACTACCTCCCCCCATTGTGTAATCTTCCCTTGGGTTTTTGTTTCCCAAGTGCATTACTTTGCACTTCTTTGCATTGAATCCAAGCTGCCATACTTCTGACCATTCCTCCAACCTTGCCAAGTCCCTTCTCGTCCTTTCCACGCCTCCTTGTGTATCAACCCTGTTGCAGATCTTTGTGTCATCTGCAAAGAGGCATACTTTTCCTTCCAGTCCCTCTGCAATGTCACTTATAAAGACATTAAAAAGGACTGGACCCAGTACTGAACCCCGCAGTACCCCACTAGTAACCCCTCTGTCTTCAGAGTGGACTCCATTTACAATTACCTTCTGTGTCCTGTTGTTCAGCCAATGTTTTACCCAGGCTACCACCCTGGACCCACTCCCAGGCTGGTTAATTTGACTACTAATCTTTTGTGTGGGACTGTGTCAAATGCCTTGCTAAACTCTAGGTAGGCCATGTCCACAGCCCCTCCCTGGTCTACTACTTTGGTCACCCAGTGAAAGAAATCAATTAGATTCGTCTGACATGACCTTCCCGCTGTGAACCCATGCTGCCTTGGGTCCTATGCCCCACTGGCCTCTAGATACTCAACAACTCTTTCCTTCAGAAGTGATTCCATCACTTCCCTACCACAGAGGTCAAACTGACAGGTCTGTAGTTTCCTGCCTCCGTCTTGGTCCCACTTTTGTGAAGGGAATCACATCAGCCTTCTTCCAGTCCTCAGGTACCACACCATCCTCCATGATTTGTTAAAAGCGTAGTCCAGTGGTGTCACTATTTCTCTGTTAATTCTTTTAGAATTCTGGAAGTGATTCCATCGGCCCCATTGCTTGTCCACCTTCAGTTTTAGGAGTTCTTTCAGAACCCTTTCTTCTGTGAAAGGACTGGATCAACCCCCTCTCCAGAGTGCTTCTGTTAATTGGATTAGGCACCTCCCCCACTTCTTGTTTTGTGAATACTGAACAGAAGTATTCATTCAGTATCCCTGCTTTATCACTGTCACTCTCTGCCCACCCACCATCCATTCTATTCAGCCTCACTATCCCTCTCTTTGTCTTTCTGTGCTCCCTGATATACCTATAAAAGGTTTTATCCCCCTTCTTAACCGAGTTAGCTATCTTTTCCTCAGTTTGTGCCTTTGCTATTCTGACTACCCTCCCTGCTTCCTTCTGCCTTAATTGGTACAGTTCTCTGTCCTGCTCCTTCTGTGTTTCCTTATACTTCCTAAATGCTATCTTTTTCTCCCTAACCTTCACCACCATCTCTTTTGAGAACCATAGTGGCTTTTTCTTTCATTTTGATTTGTTTATTTGCTTCACACAAAGGCTTGTTGCCTCTGTGATGGCAGTTTTGATATTTGCCCATTGTTGCTAAACCCCTCTTTCTAGCCTGTTTTCTAGTGCTTTTCTAAGGCACTCTCCCATCTTGCCAAAGTCAGCTCTCCTGAAGTCCAGAACCCTCACTTTTGTATGGCTTGAGTCTGTAGCAGAGTTTATTGTGAACCACACTGTTTGGTGGTCACTTGTTCCCAAATGGCTACCCACTTCTAGATCTGAGATCCTCTCACTGTCCCCATTTGAGAGTACGAGGTCTAAGATTGCTCCCTCACGAGTGGGTTCCAAAACTAGCAGTTTGAGGCATGCCACCTGAAGGGCATCAAGAATGGCCCTGCTTTTGGATGTGGCTGCCACAAAGGTGCTCCAGTTAACATCTTCCATGTTAAGGTCCCCCATCAACAGTATCTCCCCTTTCTCTGCCATCCTAAGTATGCCTTCTATCATATCCTTGTCCGTTCCCTCCCCCTGACATGGGGGTCTATATACAACCCCTGTGCAGATTGTGGTGCCATTTCCAGTCTCTAAGGTGACCCACAGTGCCTCCTCTCCTCCCTGTTTACTCTTTCATTCAGTTGCTTTTATCCCTTCCCTTACATAGAGAGCTACTCCCCTCATCTGCCCTCCCTGTCTCTCCTGTAGGTTGTGTACCCTGGTATGTTAACATCCCAGTCATGGTTCTCTGTGTACCATGTTTCTGTGACTGCTACAATATCCAGGCATCCCTCTTCCATCAAGGCCACAAGTTCAGGGAGCTTGTTGCCCAGACTATGGGCGTTGGCACACATTACCCTCCATTTCTTGATGGCCTTACCCCTTTTTGCCCCATCCCTGTCCTTATTGCATTTGTCACTTTCTCCATTTACCCCTGCGCTTCTCCCTATTGACATCTCTATGTTAGTTTCTACCTCACTTAGTACTCTGATATTTTGGGGGGGGCTAGGATTTCCCTGCTCCTTTCCAGTGCCTCCCCCCTTGGCTAGTTTAAATGCTTGCCAATGAAGTATTTAAACCTATCACCTAGGCTCCTGGTTCCCCTCCTGGACAGATGCAGACCATCATGCCAGTATAGGTCTGCATCCCTCCAGGAACCCCAGTCTCAATGAAGCCAAATCCTGAGCTCTGCACCAGTTTTCAACCACTGATTGAATCCCATGGTATGGAGCACCTAGCCTCACCGTGCCATAGACAGGCAGCACCTCGAGAAAGTTACACGTGTGTGCTATTTGTCTAAGGCCCTCCCATCTCCACAAATGCTTCTTGCACTGCTCTGATCCCTTTCTTAGCCAGGTAATTTTTCCCTAGGTGGACAATGACATCCAGCTCCTCCCTGTGCAGCTGCTCCTGTGATCCTGAGGATTCGCTCCCTGTCTCTCCAAGCCATGGCGCCAGGCAGGCACCTTACCTCCCTCTCCCCTTCCTCCCCCAGTTCTACCTTCCTAACAATGGAGTCCCCCACCAGGAGTTGTTTCCTTCCCCTGTAGAGTCCCATGCCACCCTCATTTGGGTCTCCTTTGTGGAAGTTCCCAGCATCCTCCTTGGTCTCCACTGTGGGTGCCTCCATAGAGGAACCACACTTTTCCAGAATGGCATAGAAATTGTGGAGAGGTACAACTGGAGGGATGAGCCTCTGTTCCACCACCCTCACCCTCCCTGAGCCCACTGTGGTCCAACTACTCCTCTTTCTTGGCAACCTCTGAGGCAATGGTAGTGATCCTGGTGGTCCCTGGGTGGGAGAGAAGGTCCCACAAATCCTGGCCAACTCAGCCTGGAGATGAGCAACCTCCTCCCTCAGCCCAGAGAGGTGTCTGCAGATGGAACAACACTGCATCCTCCAAAACATCTCCCGGAAGACTGCTGCTCCACAGCCACTGCACTGCACCACTCCCATCATGTCTTTTTTCTGGCCCCCTAACTGTTATTTGGAATACTTACTCTTTCCTCTGTTTATTTTTTTTTTTTTCTTCTCTCCCTACTTACTTACTGCCTCTGTACCCTTTTATCTCCTGATCTTCCTGTTCTGAGACAAGAAGTTCCTATATTTCTCAGTAGTCTCCTGAATTGCTCAGAGTCAGACCTCCAGCAGCTGGGGGGGGGGGACGGAGAGCTGCTCTTGCCCTTCTAGGATGGTGAGTCTTTGGTGGCTCTGTGATCACTCACTTCCTACTCCCAAACAGGAAGTTCCTGTTGTCAGTTAAATCCTGTGCCTATAAAAGTAGAACTGGTTTAGGGTGGGGGGTGGAGGGGAGGGAAGGAGGGCAATATAGTCCCAGTAGAGACGTTTTAGTTATACCAGTAGCTCCTCCTTCCTCCTCGAGTTCTGTCTGTCCTCTGGCAGAAGCTATCTAGGGCAGTGTTTATATCTGGTCTTAACCTGGCTCCTTCTAGCTAAGCCACTCCCCCCTACTTTGCAAATCTTTCTACACTTAGTTAATTTCACAGATAACAATTCCCTTCTGACACCTGTGACAAGCACCTAGATAAGTACACAGAAAACAGATAACAATTTACTTCAACTACCTCTGACAAACACACTAACTCCTTTTTTTTTGTTGTTTTTTACCCTTAATTGAAGGTCCCAGTACAAGAAATCTAGTTCTTAGTCCCAGGAGAGAAGTTTTAGTTGTACCAGTAGCTCCTTCCTCCTCGAGTTCTGTCTGTGGATTGATGTCACTGGTTTACGTTTGCAGTCTATCATGTTTCAGTTATGCTGCATGTTGAACCGATTGTATTGGTTTATTGTTTTCATTAAATTTGATTTCCTCTTCTTCTTCCTTCACTCATATTGCTTTTGTTTGTGTTTTTTAAGTACCCTCCCCAAACCCACCCACCACACACAGTCACAGTCTGTGTAAGACTGGTAGCTCCATCCCCAAACTGATTGCTTGGGAGCTTCAGTTTGAATCAGAATTTGTAAAGGTGAATGTTGTATTGAATGTGACAGCTTGGGAAAAAGGTACAGTTTTATAAAAATATGAATTTGTGGAAAGTGTTATGGCTAAGACGTGATATTCTAAGGGATGAGAACTAGATGCAGAGATTTATAACCTTTTTGAGGAGGAGTGGTATGAGGGGAACAGACAACACATACAGTACATTGCTGTTGAAGTTTAAACATACAAACATAAATTCTGATGTCAAATAAGGACCTCTATGCCCCGCCCATTCTGCCCACTAAATTATTCCCATCTCATCACCTATTCATGCCCAACACCACAGTAAAGCAGTACCACCCACTTCTCTATCCCCAATCAAAGTAGTAATTTAACAGAGTGCTAATGTTTGGGATGTGAACCAATCAATCGAGATATGTGAAAAGAACACGATATGATGGCTAATGATTTACTGTAATTGAAATAATGAAATTGAACAATTATGAATTGAAGTCTGAAACTGCACTTAACTCAAAAGATACCATTCATTACTGGTAAGTTATGTTTCATAATTCTTATAGCCAAATATTAGAATTGTTCAGGGTGTTTGTGACCTTTAATTTTTTTTAATTAGAAGTTCCAGTACAGGAAAGTGATTCAGTCTTATCTCAATCGACTAATAATGAAGAATTCTGTGCATGTTCTGCCAGCCATCCAGTAAGACAAGGATGTGAAGACGTGTCCGGACATGAGGTAGCACTCATGGAGGAAGAGCCAGAGTAGTAAGGATGCAACCAACTTTCCTTTTAGCATGGGCAAGCACACACAACCTTGAAATCTCAACACAAGTTGCAGAAGTTCATGTATGTTTCTATTCATAACTAACATATATTGTATGGTGTAACCCTGTTAAGCATGGAATTCCATGACTGAAATACAGAGGATATTGTACGGGCAGCCATAAATAACAAGTCTTTGGGTGCATCAAGGGGTTTCTATGAAAACTAGGAACCTCGAGAGCGAAGCCTGAGAGGTGCACTGGTTGCCATAGAAAACCTGTGATGAAGACTCAGGCTTGTGTGTGGATGGATGTCCATGTATTACCTTTTATAATGTATGGGCATCCATGCCCATTTCAGACAGTGTGCATCCTGTCAGCGAACTGGCAGTTGGGGGGGGGGGCACTAGAGGGTTGTAGCAGACTCAAATTACTGATTCAATGTGCTGCAGCTGTTTCTGTAAGTTCAGGTAAAACAAAACAGATTCCTGCTCAATTGGATAGAGGGAAGCATCTGTGTGGCAGTGTTCTAAGTTATTGTGCTGCACTAGTGACATCTCTACTGCAGCACAACAGTACAATGATATCACCACTGCTGTACAACAGGCATATGGAGTGTGGTGGAATACTGTTGTGGATGGAATTCCATCCCTAGAATAGGCTTGTGCTGCAGTAGCGATGTCACAATGTTGTTCTGCTGCACGAGTGATGTCACTACTGCAGCACAACAAGTTAGAATCACACCATGTTCCCACTGATCTCTAACTGCACTGGTGATTATGCAGAAGATGTTTTGTTTTCTCCTGATGTTAACACTGTCAGTTTTTTTATTAGTTTCTGACAGTGCTAACAACATGTCTCGGGTTATTTCTTTACTGGTATGCTTGCCCATACACTATTAAAGACTATGTATGAGTAGTCATACACAGACAAAGTTGGGGTTGAATCTCAAGGTTTCCTTGGTAACAGCAAACCTCTCGAGCTGTGCTCTCGAGGTCTCCTGTTACCAAGGAAACCTCTCGATTCAAACCCAGCCTTGTTGTGCATGGCTGCTCATATGCAATCCTCTATATTCCAGGCATGGAATTCCATGCATAATATCATTCTACCATACACTGCACAGCAGAAGTTAAATGAATAATCATATACAAGTCTGTGTTTGAATCAAGAGTGTATGGCATGTAAGCAATAAGACATGATGGGTTGTGTGTTAGACATTGCTAATGGATGGCTGGGGTGGCGTAGTGAGGCACAAGGCCACAGGCTGAGTGCATGCAGTCCCCTAGCCATGTGTTAGAACTGTCTAACACACATCCCCAGAATGGCTCACTGAGCTTATAAAATGAGTCTGTATATTCTACATGGGGTTTCTAATTTTAGCTGTGCATTAGACGCTTCTAATGCACAGCTAACAACCAATCAGACTGCTTGAAATCCTTTGACCATTTTATAATATAGTGTATGGTGGACCACTATTGTGGATGGAATTCCATCCCTAGAATCAACTTGTTGTGCTGCAGTAGTAACATCATGATGTTGTATTGCACTAGTGATGTCACTACTGCAGCACAACAAGATAGAACATCTTCATGTGGCTGCGTTGTTTGAACCACCATGTTTGCTGAATCGGCTGCGGTGACAAGAGCTGACCCAGAAAGTGAGTGGTGCTTGAAAGAGCCACTAAAGTAAGGCATTTGGGGACTATGGGGGGACCTTACTGGACACAGGCTTGTATTAATGGTTGCTCATGCACTACTGTGCTCTCAAGGTCTCTTGTTACCACAGAAACCTCTAGATTGAAACTCAGCCTTGTTGTGTATGATTACTCATACACAATCCTCTATCTACCATACACTGTATAGAGGACTTTGTATGAGTAACTATACACAAGTCTGTGTTTGAATTAAGAGGTTTCCATGATAACAAAAGACCTCGAGAGCACAGCTCAAGAGGTTTCTTGTTACCATGGAAACCTCAAAGCTTACTCTCTGAAGAAATTAAGAAAGCCATCCACCCACACTGACTCATCTGACTCAGCGCTGAATCCCCAAAGGAACAAGAAAAGCCATCCATGAACTCAGCAAAGACAGAATCTCAAATTAAAACAAGCATTTGTCAATGCTGAATGTTTGCTTGCTGGTATTAGGATTGGAAATGCAGGAGTTAGACAGATGCAGAGTAGGAATGGCAGTGAAGTACTGAACTTCAAGCCAACCCCACCTCCAACCTGCAGAGACAGACAGACATTGGCGAATGCATTTAGGTTGTCACCCATAACGTTCATGCCATTTCACCTCACCCTATACTGCAGACACCGACAAGTGTTGAGGTGTGCCTTGGGGTGTTCAGTTTTAAAGTCACCCCACTCCATAAGGACATACGCTGAAAAGGGTGCAATATAGGAGAATGGGGTGAACTTTGGGGCTGAAGAGTCCAAGGCACACCTCGATGCCTGTCATTGGCTGCAGAGTGGGGGTGGAATGGCATGAGCATTACAGTCAGCAATCCAAAGGCACACCCCTGATGCCTGTCAGTCTGTACAGGGTGGGACGTTATGGTTAGAAACCCTAACACCCCAGGTGTTTGTTGGGATTTGCGGTACAAATTTTCAACATGTCCTTTTTGTGACCCCACCTCATGAAAGCATGTGGGACCTCTTCTCATGAACAGTGGCACTGTAATTTTGTTAATGTGTCCCGAACTTTGAGTTCCCACAGCGACTGTGCCATTCTGCACCAGATGTGCGAAAACACAGATTAGGCAGGATAAGAAGAATGACAGCTGCACCATTCATAGGGAGGTGTGAAGAGATGGCAATGTTGAAAATCTGTAGTGAAAATATTAAAAGTGCTTGAATTTCCAAGTGTATGTGGAAACTGCACAATGCATGCACATAACACAGACATTTAGTGGAATTATTCTCCAAATTTTCAACATAGGCATTTTGTGACCACTGCTCATGAACACTGTTACTATGATTTTCTTAATCTGTCCCAACATTGATTTCCCTCAGCAACTGCGCTATTCTGTGCCAGATGTGTAAAAGCATATTTCAAGTGGATGTGAAAAATGACAGCTATACTGTTCATAAGGAGATCTGAAAAAATGCCAATGTTGAAAATCTGGAGTGAAAGTACTACAAATTTGTGAAGTTATGAAGGTGCGTGGAAACTGCACAATGCACGCTTGTAACACAGTCATTTTATGGACATTTGTCACCAAATTTTCAACATAGGCATTTTAGGACCTCTGCTCATGAACAGAGTCACTGTGATTTTACATATAACCATACATATGAACATATGAACATACGAGTCTGCCAGCAGAACTGACCAATCGGTCTATGTAAGTCTGCCCGCATGTGCAGCTAGCACCCTAGATTGCAGCTGCCCCAGCCTCCTCCCCCCCTCAGTTCCTCCCCCGCTTGTCCCAGTCCCTGCCCCCCTGACTCTTCCTCTTGCTTTATCTCATTCCTTCTTAAAGCTATTGAGTGTCCTACATGTTACCACCCTCTGGCAGCACATTCCAGCTAGACACCACCCTCTCCGTGAAGTAGTGCCTCCTCATTTCCCTCTTGAAACGTCCCCCTACCAACCTTAGTCCATGTCCCCTCGTCTCTTTGCCACTGCTCAGTTTAAACACCCACTTGGTGCTAGGTTTATTTACCCCCTCAGGTATTTAAATGCTTCAATCATATCCCCCCTATGCCTCCTCTCCTCCAATGTGTACATGTTCAGCTCCTTCAGCCTAACTTTATATTGCTTTCCTTCCATCTCCTTTAACATTTTTGTCACCCTCCTTTGCACCCCCTCCAGTAACTTTATATCTCTCCTCAGGTATGGCCTCCAGTATTGCACAGAGTATTCCAGGTACGGTCTGACCAATGATCTGTAGAGAGATAGGATCACATCCCTGTGTCTGGATGAAAACCCCATTGTGATGCACCCCAGCATCCTGTTTGCCTTTGCTGCTGCTCTCCTGCACTGGGCTGAGTTGTTCATGCTCCCAGTTACCAACACCCCTAGGTCCTTCTCCTCCTCTGTGATCCCCAACCTCACCCTTCCAACCAATAGTCCCTTTTCTAGTTCTTAGCCCTGAAGTGCGTCACCTTACACTTCTTTGCATTGAATCCTAGCTGCCACTCCACCAATCATGTCTCTAGTTTGGTTAGGTCCCCCTGCAGTTTTTCCCATTCATCCTCTTTGTCCACCACTGCCCCCAATTTGGTATCATCTGCAAACAGACTAACCCTGCTCCCCACTCCGCGTGCTATATTGGAGATAAAGATCCCAAATAGCAATGGGCCCAGCACTGACCCTTGCGGCACCCCGCTTGTCACTGCTCTAGGTGCTGAGAGCTCCCAACCCACCACCACCCTCCTCTGTAACCAGCTCTCTATCCATTTAGTCAACTTTTTTCCCACCCCCACTGCCGTCAGCTTCCCCCCCAGTCTCCCATGAAGCACTGTATCAAAAGCCTTACTGAAGTCCAAGTACAGGACATGTACCACTTGGCCCCTGTCCAACTCCCTTGTCACCCAGTCATAATACTCTATTAGGTTAATTTAATAAGACCTCCCTGAGATGAACCCATGTTGCCGGCCATCTTAGAGGTCATTACTCTCTAGGAATGCCACCAGCCTCTGCTTCAGTATCGCCTCCATAAGCTTACCCACTATGGACGTGAGACTGACTGTCTGATAATTTCCTGGCTCCTCCCTAGGCTCACTCTTGTGCATGGGCGCCACATGAGCCACCCTCCAGTCCTGGGGCACACACCCCGTTTCCATGGAGGTGTTGAACAGATCTGCCAGCGGCTCAGCCAACAGCTCCACCATCTCCCTCAGCACCCTGGGGTGGATGCCATTGGGACCTGGTGCCTTTTCCACCCTTACTGCCCTCAGCCCCCTAGCACCCTACTCCCTGTGATTACTTTGTCCATCACCTACTCCCCTCCTTTCCCCACCCCCAGCCCATGGTGGTAGTGGACCATCCCTCTCCTTAGTGAAAATGAAGCAGAAGTACCCATTTAGAATTTCCGCTTGCTCCTCCCCCTTTTCCACCCAATCCACTCCCTGCTTTATCCTCACAATATGTTGCTTGCACTTCCTCTTTTCCCTGACATACCTAAAAAAGTCATTTTCCCCTCCCTTATGCCCTGTGCTAACCTTAATTCCCTGGAGGTCTTAGCTTTTTTCACCTTCCTGGCCACCTCCCTTGACCAACTCTCATAAGCCTCCTTATCCTCTCCCTTCCCTGTTCTCCTGTACTTCCGGTATGCAGCCCCCTACGCCCTCACCTCTTGTAGCTCTTTCTTGTTCAGCCAGCATGGTTTCTTGGCTCTGCTCTTCTTACTCCTGGCCCTGGTGCAGGCTACTGTGGCCTCTGTTAACCCAGTCTTTATGACTCCCCACTTTTGTTCTGCATCCATCCCCGGCCTTATATCCTGGAGTCTCCCTTGCAGTATTGCTCCCATCCTCCTGTAACCCCCCTACAAATGGGGGTTCCCAAAAAGTCTTCCTTGAGCTTGCCTAAATGCTCACTGCCAGGCTGGTGTCTTACGTTTTAGCAGTTTAAATGTGATTACCAGACCCTGTATAGCCTCTGTGTACTGTCTCTTTAAGAGCTGCCTGATTGCAGCTTAAGTAATCTGAGAGAGAGCTCTGTTGAAAGACGTAACTATTTACTGAAAATCATTTAGAGTGATAATGATAATGTAGTTTGTCTAACCTGCTTTCTTTGTAGCAAGGACTGTTTTGTTTGTCTCCACTGTCTTGGTCCTGGACTGCAAATTGGACCAATCAGTACTGGTGGGACCTAAAATGTAGCCGGACTACAGGAGATGTCTGAATTCAAAATCTGTAGGAACCGTAGTTTGAACTTTTTGCGCCTTTTTTGCAACTGAAGGGGGAGCTCTTGCTTTGACTGCCAGCCAAATCAGCCAACCAAATCTTTTGGATCTTGGGGAAGTGCCAGGCTGCTTGCAGTTTTCAGTTAGATCTAAACTGGAAGCTGAACAAGAAGGAGCTGAAGTGATTCTGAGCAGCAATCCTGAGTGGATTCATGGGAGAACTCTGAAAAGGCTAAGCTTTTTGGCCTGCATGTCGGTGTGCTGCTCCTGAGAGGAGAGAGAGATTATTTTGGACTAAATCCAAGTTTGTGTGACTAAAGTAAAGTGGGCCAGGCTCAACCTGGAGAAGACCGAAGATTTTGCTGAATGCGATCGGCCTATCAGGAGTTCCAGCTACCCCTAAGCTCCCGGTGTGTGCAGAGACTTTGCGATTGTGACCGGGGAGCGCTTTGCCTGGTACAGTAGAATTCCCTTACATGTAAATGTGCTATGAGCTGCTAGTGGGTCATGAGTTAGTCCCCCACTGTGTGAACTGTGTTCTGCTTGCTGGAAGCTGTATCCTGCCCAAAACAGACTGCATCCGAATTTGTCTCCTTGTGGTCTGGGCCTTCCCAGACTGGCCCAGCCAGACTACCCACTGCACAGAGAAGCCATCGATGAGAGACCTGCCTGGGGATCAGCCCCCTGCTCCTAGCTTGAACAGGAATGATGCCTCTGCGACTCATGTGGGCCCTGCTTTTCCTGGCATTCCAGATCAACCACCTGCAGTCTCGATTTTCATCCAGCCTGTGTCCAGTCTTGGGTATCGTGAGTAAATACCAGGGTAGCTCCCTGCAACAACAGCTTAATATGAGTGTGTCATCTGATTGTCTTGTTGTTTTGTTTCCTTTTCGAACTGAGCCCTCTGGCTCCGGATTACAAATATTGTGTACTGTGCATGTTGTGCTTTCCATCACAGTGCCCCAACCAGTTGCAACCCTGGGCAACGGTCCTGGCTAGCCCATCTCTTCTCCACCTGGGTACCCAGAGGTGGACTGTGTGGGGGGACTCAAAGCTCATGCATAACTGCTTGACTGATATAACCTTTAAGCTAATTAACCTGATTTTGCCCCTCCCTTGTTCAAGTCCCCTAAATAAATCAGATCTAACTTTTTCTGCATGTAATCTGACTGTGGTTCCAGTTTGTACTCAAAGTACTGTACTGTTGCTATTTGCTGTGCATAACCTTGTTTTACAGGGGGTCCCCAGGGTCGAGCCAGAGGAACCAGCCCTGGTGGTAAGTGCAAACAGTGTGGGTACTTGTGTGGTGTACCAGGGGTATTGTGAAAGTGATTATTGTACAGTGTTCAGGCCATTAGAGTGGAAAAAGGGGGGTTACAGTGTCCCAGAGGGCTGTGCCCAGGTTAGTTTGACCACTACCAACCCTGATCTTTGGGTGGAGGCACCCATTTCAGAACCCAGGACCCATAACCTGCTACTAGCCAAGTAGGCAAGGGTAGTAGCCCTTGGGATAGCGCCACCTGGGGTTACACTCCTGATGTCCACCCTACTAAAGTCCACCACCTTAGTGCCCGTGCCTCCTGTCTCCCTGCCCAGCATGAAAATGAGCCACACTGTTTTGTGGTCACTACCCGCTAGTGGGTCCTCCACCCTTACCTCCCCCACCGCCTCCCCATTTTCCAGTACTAGGTCCAGAGTGCTACCAAGCCTTGTAGGCCCACTTACCAATTGCATCAGAAGGCCATCCTGGAATGCATCAAGGAGCACCTGTTCCCTGTTACTGCTAGTAGCCGACGTGTTCCAGTCAACCCCTGGTAGGTTAATATCCCCCACTATCACCACACTCCCCCTTCTACACGCCCCTTATCTGCTCTGCCAACTCCCCATCCTGTTCCCTGGATTGGGATGGTGGTCTGTACACCACTCCCAGCCTCAGCTTTTTGCCCTTTGAGTCCAGGAGCTGTACCCAAAGCACCTCTGTCCTCTCCTCTCCTCTCCTCTTCTCCATTGTCCCTTATGCATTTGATCCCTTCCCTCACATAGAGTGGAACCCCCCGCCTTTCCAACCTCACAGTCCCTGCTGTATATCCTGGGATTGCCAAATCCCAATCATGGAACTCTGTGGCCCAACTCTCTGTCACTGCAGCAGTGTCCACCTTCCCCTCTGAAAGAAGCACCTGAAGCTCTGCAGTTTTGTTCCCCAGGCTTCTTGCATTGAGAGAGACCACCTTCCACCCATACCCCTCCTTCTCCTCACTCTTCTCCTTGGTCTGTGTCCCTCCTCCTGGTAATCCGTACCCTTCCTTATTGTTATTCTTACTGGGTGGTGGTGCCTTCTGTATTACACTCACACCACTCTGCCCACCCCCTCCCAAGGTTACTACGCTTCCTCCTTTACCTATATCTAGGGGGGTGAGCTCATTAGCCTCCCCTGTCCGGACCTTTCTGCCAACCTCAGTCTTTTGGCCCCCCCACTAGTTTAGATCCACCTTAGTAGAGATATACCCCTCTAATCCCACCTTTAATACTCCCCTTCCCGCTCAAGTGTAGCCTGTCCCCAGTGTACCAGTCACTATTGCCCCAGACCCTACACCAGTTAATCATTAACCCATAAATTCTGGTGTGGCACCAATCCCTCAGCCACTCATTGAACTCCTTGATCCTACCCTTCCTCCCAATGCTTGCACATGGTACCAGGAGTACCTCTGAGAATGCCACCGACTCCCCAACCCCCTCACACTGCCTACCCAACTCCTAGAACCTCCCCCTCACTACTTCCACAGTCTCCCCACCAAGTCATTTGCAACCACATGCAACAGTAAATGAGGTTTCTTCCTCCCCCACGTTGCACATTTGAGCAGTGTCTGCCCTGCCACTCCTGCAGTCAACCTGGGGATAACTTCAACCCAAATATGTCTGTGCCTCCCCCCTTTCCGCCCCATCTCACCCCTTTCAGTATAGAATCCCCCAGAATGAGTACCCCCCAATCCCTTACCCCCTTTCCCTTCTAATGCCCCTTCCACCACCTCAGTATTCGCTCTTCCTGCCCCTTACCCCTGCCAGCTGCACCCTCTGTGACTTCTGTATCTGCACCCCTATTTCTGCCTCACCCCTCTTCTCTGCCTTATTCCCACCATCCCTCTTGAACCTCTTTTCAGCCTAACTACTTCCTACCAGGCTTCGCATGTCGACCTCCCCTCCTCCCCAGCTGATTTCTAACACCCCTCCTCTCTCTGTTGTTGTTGATTTAAGGCCCCCATTCCCTTCAACTCCAATAGTGATGCCCTCCCATCCTTCCCCTTCCCATAGCCTTCTCTCCTCCAGTCACCCCCCCTCCTTTCTTACCAGCCCCTTCTACCCTTTCGTGCTCACTATCTCTTCCCCTACCTGTTGCCATTCCTCTCATGCCCCGCTTGCCCTCCCCCGCTTCCCCTCTCTCTCCCATAGCAGAGGCTTGAATCTATTCCTAGTCAATACCCCTCCTACATCTCTTCCCCTTATTAGCTCCCCCTCCTACTTGTTCCCTCCCTGCCCTCCCGGTCCCACTCCTGGTCCCTCCCTACCTGCAGCCATCTGCTCTCTCCTAGTACTCCTCGTGGTCTCTTTCTCCCCCATTAGGAGGCCTCCCCTCACCTCAGGCACCCCTCCCTTCTCCTCTCTTTTCTGCTAGTGCCTCTGATACTGGGGTTGGTTTCAGTCCCTAGTTGTTCTTCCCCGTTCCCCTTGCCATCCCTGCCCCCAGCCAGGATGCCTACCATACTTATCTGCCCTGCCACTTAGACTCCCCCCTAACCTCCACAGTTCCTCCCTCAAACTAGCCAGTTGTCTACAGATCATACACCTCGCATCCTCCAAGCCCAGTCCAGGATCATGGCGGACCCACACCCTGTACACCCCACCACCCTTCCAAAGATGCCCACCCTATTGACATGCAGCACCTGCCCCATTTTAGCCCCCATCTTATGTTACAGGCTCTTACTCCCAGTTTCTGTACCCTACTACAACTGTTAGGGCCTGATTTACTCAAATTCCTATTCCCCCCACAGTAGTCCCCCACTGCCCCCTTGCCGACCGGGTTAATTCAGTCTCAAATCTCATCCGTTAGATACTGTATTACTGCAGTAATCCTAAAGCCTTCTTGTCTGTCCTAAAAGTATCCAGTCATTGCTTTGTCTGTACCCCAGGGACCCTGCTGTAATATAGGACCACACAGGACCCTGGGCGGTTGGGTGGGCAACTCTAAAGTCCTGACAGAGCTCCGTTGAGCTCGCTCACTCCCCCTCTCTCACTCGCTGGTTCTGTTTCTCCTGATGCCGCAGGCTGCCCTTTTGTTCTGGGCTCCTGCCTGTATTGGTGCCTTTTTCTGCCCACATGTACTGGACTCCTGCCTGCATTGGTGCCTTTTTCTGCCCACAAAGAAATCTGCAACAGTCCTGAAAGAGCTCCATTGAGCACGCTCACTCTCCGTCTCTCACTCGCTTTTTCTGTTTCTCCCGGTGCTGCAGGCTGCCCTTTTGTACTGGGCTCCTGCCTGCATTGGTGCATTTTTCTGCCCACAAAGTAATCCGCAGCAGTCCAGACAGAGCTCCGTTGAGCTCGCTCACTCCCTCTCTCTCACTCACTCACTCATTCTGTTTCTCCCAGCGCTTCAGGCTGCCCTTTTGTACTGGGCTCCTGCCTGCATTGGCGCCTTTTCCTGCCCACAAAGAAATCTACAGCAGTCCTGACAAAGCTCCGTTGAGTTTGCTCACTCCCCCTCTCTCACTCGCTTGTTCTTACTCTGTCCCAAACACTGATTTCCCACTGTGACCGTGCTATTTTGCACAGGAAGTGTGAAAACACATTTCTGCCAGGAAAAGAAAAATGACAGCCGAACTGTTCATAAGGAGGTGAGAAAAAATGCCAGTGTTGAAAACCTGGCATGAAAATATAGCAAATTTGCGAAGTTACAAGGGTGCGTAGAAACTGCGCAACACACACTTGTAACACAGTCATTATATGGACTTTCATCACCAAATTTTCAACATAGGCATCTTAGGACCACTGCTCATGAACAGTGTCACTGTCATTTTTTTACTCTGTCCCAAAAACTGATTTCCCACAGGGACCGCGCTATTCTGTGCCAGAAGTGCAAAAACACATTTCGGCCAGGATGTGTAAAATGACAGCTGTACTATTCATAAGGAGGTGTAGCAAAATGCCAAGGTTGAAAATCTGGAGTGAAAATATTACAAACTCATGAAGTTACGAGCATGCGTGGAAACTGCAGAACGCAATCTCATAAAACAGTCGTTTGGAATTTTTTCACAAAATATGCAACGTATGCTCTTTGAGTGCCCACCTCATGAACAGTGGCACTGTCATTTCATTAATCAGTCCCAAAAGGTGATTCTGAGCAGTTCCCGCAAAATCACCTTTCGGGACCGAATAATGCCATGACAGTGACTAAATTCATGAGGAGGGGTCCCAAGAACCGCATGTTGAAAATTTGCTGCGAAAATTCCAAAACATGCCTGAGATATGCACCAAAGTTGAAAAAACCCTATTTATGCCATTATACAGCTTACCAGCCTTTATTCAGTTCGCGGTTGACTTTGAAGATTGCAGATGTGTTCCCGGTCCACCGAAGATCATCATGCCGGGCTCCAGAGGTAAATATGGGGTGAGGGGTGTATGTGAGAGTGGGAGTGCATGAGAGGGTGGGCACTGGTTGGGGAGGGGCACGGACCACGTTGCTGGATCGTTTTTCGTTTTAGAGGTAAAAAAAAAAGTGGGTCAGTTTCTTCTTTTGCAGGTGTGTTTCGTAGACTGGGGTGAGCTCCCAGTGTGCCACCTGCATTTGGGCGGGGACCAAAGCCAGACAGGATTGGGCCCCATCAGCACAGAAACGGGTGTGGGGGAGTATGATCGAGGGGATTAGAGCTCTTGAACACAACAGAAATTGTCCAGTGAGGACATTATGCTGATGGGGTGGGCCCCTGTCTGCAAATTGAACTGGGAAGGGGGACTGAAACCAACTGGGACTGGGCCTCTGTTGGCAAAGAAAGACTGTTTCGTTGGGGTGCATGATGATGAGGGGATTGGGCACCCTCACACAAACAGAAATTGGGGTGGGGACATTATGCCGACCAGGAGTGAGCCCCCATCTGCAAAATGAAGTGGGTCGGGGCATGCTGACAGGGGATTGGGCAACCCCATCAGCTTTTTATGGGGCTCTTGAGGCATCCTGATAGAGCCACCATGTTCCTGGTAATGTTACACCAGGCAGGCACCGCCTGCAATACGGGGTCACCTCATTGCAACAGAATTGCTGATGCTGCAATGACGAGGCGGACTCTCATTGCAGCGGCCAAATCATTTCAAGTTGGTGGCACTTCTGCAGAACCAGTGTCATCAGGACACTGGGCCTGCACTGGGTGCACACTGCCAAGCCCACAAATGCAGTGCTGGCATTGGCCACCACACTGCCGTACCTCCACAACCCGCCTCTCTCCTAAGCTGCCACATAATGTTTCTTGCGCATGCACGCAAGCAAACATAAAAAGAGGGTAATTTCATTCATGAGCTGGAGTTTGAGAGGAAGGTGGCTGTGCAACGACATTCTATGTTATTGTGTTGCAGTAATGATGTCCATATGGCAGCACAAGATTTTGATGTCACTACTGCAGCACAACAGTGCTGTTACAGGCATGGATTTCCACGCTGAATAGTGTTCTACCATGCACTATATAGAGGATAAATAATGTATGGGCATATATTGGTAACCGGTTTGTTAACTGTCAAAAGGTTGCCATGGCAACTATGTAAACCTCGAGAGTGAAGCTAGAGAGGTTTATGTCACCATTGTAACCTCAAGATGATTCCACAAACTGGTTGTCGATTTATGACCATACATTATATTTTATAGTGTATTCTTCCCATAACCAGTACAAAGAAAAAGGAAGCAGTGTCCTTACTATTGGTATTTTTAGTCACTGCCGCTCTGCACTGGGTCCTGCTCTCACTGCTGCAGCCATTTTAGGAAGTACGTTGTTCTGGGCTGCGCACATGTGTAGAGCAATCCCCATTGTTATATCATCGACGTGACATACCATCGATGGGTTAACAACATAGTGACATCATGATGATGGTATAACAACAGCATAAAAAGATGATTATCAGCATATAACAATGTTCTGCCACACATTATATGCTTCTTGAGCTACAATGGTGATGTTACGCTGCTTTGAGTACTAAGAATGCCGCGCACATTTGAGCTGGAAGCTGGGGTTTTTTTTCTATATTTTTTTAATACTTGAAAGCTGCAGAACACTGAATCAATAATTTGAGCCCGTCATGAACCATCAAGTAACTCATCTTCAACCTCTAGTTCACTGAAAGGAAGAGGAGTTTCTGAAATGGGCATGGATGCCCATTCAATATAAAAGATAATGTATGGTCAGCCATACACAGACAAACCTATGTTTCATCTAGAGTTTTCTATGGCAAACAGTGAACATCTAGAATTTAAGTCTTGAGATTACTGGTTGCCATAAAAACCTCTTGATGCAGACACAGGCTTGTTGTGTACGGCTGCCCACATATTAACCTCTATATTATAAATAATAAAATCATTCTTAGATAATTATTTTTTCTGTGTTCATGCCCCTTTCATGTGTACTACTCCTGACTCACTCTGTAGTCCCAGTTTGCATTACTGTGTCATTCTAACTCACAGGAACACTTCCTCTTTCTTCATGCTGCCTCCACAGGCAGGGTCAGATTGGTGGAGTCACACACAAACTCATTGTGCTTGCCAGGTGGTGTGCAAATGGCAATTTGGTGCCCATTCTGGATCTAAGTAAGTATTCCATACATGGAGACAATGGCAATTTTCTTTTGTTCTGTCCTCTTGATACAGACTATAACATGTGATGATGCCAAGTGATGTTCACTCACGATGAGCCCAGTAATGCCCACCAGCTGCATATTCCAGCCAAGCCTCTGTCCTCCAGCTGCACTGCTACCTATTGTCAAAAAGTTTGCAATACTGCAGCAGAGGATAAAAATCAACCCTCTCCTGTAGGGAAAGCATCCTGTGGGATGCCCAGTCACTTAATGTACTGACAGCCCCTAATGATTCTGCTTCATCGCCATATCTGGGTTGCTGGCATCGTTAGTGTTACAGCTGGGATGACAGTCCAGCCTTATTCAATGAAGATTTCTTTCTTAAATGTTTTAGATACCTTTTTTTTTTTTTTTTTTTTTTGCTATATACTTTTTCCCTACTTTGAGCCACCAGACTACCTACCTTTACCGCTTCAGGCATCCCTTCCAGGTCTCCGGCGCCATCTCGAGGGTCGTTGCTCTGATCGTGGGTCCCGTGGTTACTCCATGAAGCTTCCCCCATGGCAGGGTGGAGGAGCTCTCCCCCATGCTCAACCCCCTGAACGGGATCCAGTGCAGTGTACCCACAGAGCCGACCCGGACTCTCTCCCCCACTTAGGGGCGACCATCAAGCACCGATCGTGCCCATATTTCCACTGTTCTTCCCCCCTTTCTGATGTCTATGGTGTGCTATGACGCCCAAGGACCCGAGCACGCGCGCATCTGCATGTCCCCTGATCATGGCATTCTGCCACAGTACGTCCCCACAAATCAGCCCATGCTGCAATGATCCCCAGTCGTCGCCAGGGGCCACCCGAGCACCGGCAGCAGTATATCCCCTTCCCCAGAGAAGGAGAGCAGTCCCATGGATGCTCGATCCTTCTCTTCCGCTGCCGACCCCTGACGGCCCAGGCTCGTTCCCGAACCCGGGTCACCAGCGTGGAGCGAGGTGTGGCATCCAGCGCCTCAACCCTCAGCACCACCAGGCCGGCTTTTAGATACCTTTTTAACTGTACAAGTGTTTTCACCTCTGTACTGGAGCCAGTAGTTTAAATCATATAATAACCGACTAATTTTCACACAAAAATGGTGAAAACCATTATACATGTGGGGCTGGATCTTCAAAGGGCAATGCAGCTCTTGCATCAATCCCTTGTGTTGGCACAGCTGCTCTAAAAACTTCGCTGCAAACTGAGCCCGATTTAGGTAGGTTGGGTGCGATTATGACACTTTTATTGATTTATGGCAGCTTGCATCGAATATTTGGCATGAGCCCCATAAAAAGGGTAGCTGGGGTTGTCGCAAGCTAAACCAGAAAAAGTTGGTCTAACTTGCGACAACTGGTACACGGGATTGGGACTCCCAGTCACCGGCTAGGAGAATGCCACAAATCTCATGCGCCATAAATTTGGTGCTCCCAGGGTTTTTGCATTCTCAGCTCTTTGAAAATTCATCCCAGGTTGTTTAAATCAAATACATAATTATACTGTATGGTGTATCCCAGCTGTTTACCAAACTCGGGATCAGTGCGATTGACCGACTATAAAAGACTGACAATTGTTTGCCCGTATCTGAATTCCCGACTCGTTTAAATGACCGTCAGTAAAAAGACTGAGTACTGTAATCCCAACAAATCACGCTAGAATGAAAGTGGTCAGTCATGCCAGAATGCCAAAATAACCCACCATACACAGTGCAATAATTAATATCCTAGGTATCACTAAATAATAACTAAACCTGTGCCGTGCACCCAGTCACTCTCCACTGCTTTTCTTTTCATTTCTGGAGGGATTCCAGAGGTCACAAAGCACCTCCAAACAGCTGTTCATTCTCACTGCAGTTTAATCCCTCTTGGGTACCTAAAGTAGCTTACCTGTAGCTGCAGCAGGAGGAATTCCCATTTTCAGCCGTGCACCATCCGGTCAGGCTTGTCTCTCAAGCAGTTGCATAGGCTTCTTGGGCCGGATTTTCAGAGCTCCAGGGATGCTGCAAGCCCCTAGTGCACCAAACACATGATGTACGAAGCTTGTGGCAGTACCCTGTCAATGATCGGGATTTTCTATCCCTTGCACCGAGGTGCCCTTCAGCAGAACCACGGTTTTTGTGGTCTGGTGTTAATATACCCCAGGAAGTTATTACCACGGTACTTTGCACCAAGAGCATTGGCGCGGCTGCCGTAAACCATGTAAAATGTATAGCAACTGCGCCCAAGCTTTGAAAATCAGGTGCAGTTGTGGCAAAGAGGGTTGGCGCACTGTGAAAGTTAAAGTCCTGCGGCTTGGGACGCAAGCCCTGCGCCAAGGTTTGAAAATCCGGCCCCTTGTTTCTTTTCCTCCAACAGAGTACACATCATATTACTTGCTCATCTTCCCCCCAAACCTCACTCACCCCTGGGTGGTCATCCTTTATAGCCACCGAACCTGTCTCCTACTTTTGACCGATGTACAGGAAGGAGTGGCACACACACACCTGATTAATACTGATTAGTCATTCAGCTGGTTACGCTCTGGGTCAATTTGTTTCAGCTGATGGTTATTTGAGCAATTGCTGCCTAATCAAATTCAAAGCGCCTGAGTACTGTTTCATTACTGCGTGATTAGGGAGCTCTTTGCTCAGTTACAGCATGCTCTGGGTCAATTTTTTAGGGAAAATGACATGGTAAGCATTTAAATTAGGTTCACAATTTTCAAATGCTAATGGTCTTTTGTTGTTCAGGATATCGTGTGTCTGTAAGTAGAGCGTCGGTTATTTGACCAAGTCAAGAAATCGGGCAATTGGGAGTCGGTCAAACGTACCAGACTCCTGAATTCCACAACAGGAACCTGCATTCTGTGCTGCAGTAGTTACAGCATTATGTTGTGCTGCATTAGCGATGTTAGTGCTGCAGTATGACTTTGAATGCTGTTGCACATACCCTTTCCTCTATTCAACCAGGCTAGAATCCATTTTTTTTAAACTTACAGAAAAACTGCCGTACACTGAATGAGTCATTTTAGCCTGCCATCAAACCTGAAGTACCCTTCCCCCAATCACAAGTTCATTGAAAGGATTCTGAGTGTGTGAAGCAAGCAATAATAACCGACAGGGTGGGTGGTATTGGGCAATGCAGGACTGCCCAGGGGCGTAATGAGGCCCAACGTCACAGGCGGAGGGCCTTATAGCCCTTGGAAGGTTCAGTATTGCCCATACCACCCACCCTGGAGGGTATTATTGTGCTTAGAAAATGAGCACCATGAAAAAAAATATTTAATTAAAAACTTTTCTTTCAAAACTAGTTCAAAATGAATTTTTTAATAAAATAGTTCCTCCGCCTGTATTTTTCATGGTCACACACAAACACACACACACACACACACACACACACACACACACACACACATCCTGATTGCAGATTGTTTGTATTGCTTAAATACCCCCACACATGAAGTACAGGCTGTGCCGCTTATTTTGCTTGTGGCCTCCTGACATAGGTTCGTTGTGCCCCCCAATCATGTGTTTGCTTGTCATTCAAACAGGCATGAAACAGTGCTGGCTATCATCTGCTGTCCCCACCCCAGTCACACTTCTAACAGCAGAAGAGACACTCCAGAGTTTCGTTTTAACTTTATTTTATTTTTTCATGCTTCACAACGGCTTTCTGAAGGAGTGTGGTGCAATAGATCATACAGCTTGTGAGAATTGCGTGGCAGCCGTTTTGTTTTAGGGATCGCGTAGTTGACAATGACGTGTGTGAAGCCCTTCTGGGAACAGTTACAATGGGCGCGTGAGCTGACTAAAGAAAAGTAAAACAAGCCTGCTACATTGAATTATATTGATCTGGTCTGAGGTTGTAATGTTTCATTTTCTGCTGGGGTGCCATGAGTTGGGTATAATTTTGAAAGTCAGAGCTTCGGAAAATCTGCGAGGAGTGGCGCTGGTAGGCGGGCGGCTTTGATTTTGAACAACGTAGGTGGTGCAGCTGAGAGGAGAAATAAAGCAACATATTTATGTGATTCGGCGGAGTTTTAGTTTATTTAAACAAAATTATGGAACACCTGTGGTCCTGTTAGGGAGCTTGTACTGAAACAGCTTTTTTTTGGGGGGGACAGTAGCTCTCTTTAAGTGAGAGACAAAAATGGCGGTGCTTTCCAATGAAATTGGGTTTTTTGGCCAATGAGGAAACGGAGTGGCCACTTGGATATCAAAATGAGTTAAAGGGCACCGTAGACTGGCACTTTTTATTTCCTGGGCATTTATTGAAAGTTAATGTACCCCCTTGATAAGGGTACTAGCCAATCAGATGCCAGGAAATAAAAAGCCCATTTTCTAAATGGGCATAAACACCCATATACTATAAAACATTATGTTTGGGCATCTACACTCAGATAATCCTGTGTCTTCATCTCACATTTTAAATGCAACCAGTGGCATCTCAAGCTTTGTTCTTGAGGTTGCTTGTTGTCATAAAAACCTCGCGAGGTAGACATAGAATTGCTGTCTATGTCTATGCATATGTTATCCTGTATGCATTACTCAAAATACTCATTTTATATCTACTTCTTATTTGACAATACTTCCTCAACGCACTTGTGGTTTCAATGCTCCTAAGTGATGATCTTGCCTCCTCATATGCAGAGATAAATTGCATATTTTTGTGTAAGGCAACTGTACCCGCACTTTCAAATCCATTGCCTGCCCACCTCCCTACTTCCCAATCCCTCTTCTCCCCTAATGTTCTTTCGTCCCTCTCTTCTCTACCTCCCCGCTCCCTTCATCTCCCCTCCATTTCTGCCTGGTCTTGTTCCCCTTGCAGGGTTCTCAGCATCCAGAGGGGGTTAGATTTTGGCTGTCCCTCTCTCTCCCTCTTTCTCTCTCCCTCTTCCATCCCCCACCTTCTACGCCTTGCCTGTCTGCTTCCCTACTTGTCTTATAACTGTCCCCCCCCGGATATACAATAGCAATTTGAATCGTGTGCTCAGCCTGCTACTTCTAGCGCTTCAAATATGTTATCCATACTGGAAGCCTAGGTTTGCTGGCCAAGGCACCTAGCTTCACCTGAGCTCTTTTCTTCTAGGTTGCTTGAATGGACAGAGCAAAGAACCTTACCAAAGCAAGGAAAAGGATTAAGGCTTCTTTTGGCTAGGCGGATTTACTGTGTGTTGTTGTTTTTATTTTGTACTCACAGGGATTGTTACTGTTTGTTGCTAACATTTTATTGCTTTATTTTTCTCTGATTCATATTATAGTATATGGTTAGGGCTTATTATGAATAGAAAGCTGTGGTATACCTTCTGCTGCATTATTACAGGGTGTGCCTACAGGTGTGTGCTTACATATTACTGCTGTAATCTTCTGATTCAAATTGTCTTTTGCAAGGTATATCTTCTGTTACTGTTTTATTTTTCTCTGTAGCAAAGTGTTTCTTACAGGGTATATCTTCTGTGAAACTATTACAGGTAGTGCTTTACAGGTTTTACAGTTTTATCTATCATTAGGATAAGCTTTCAGGGCTACTGCATTTGTTGCTGGCTGATTGTTTCTGCTCTTACCTCTTTGTTTCTTTCATCTGTGGTTCTTCTTTTTTGGCAGGGAAAGGGCCCAGCCACCCCCCATCCCCAAGCACCCCACACTGCACTCCTTTTATAAGGTAGCACAGTCGTGACATTTCCTGTAGCAAAGCAGGAAGGGATGGATCAGAGGAGTATCCACACAGTGACCTCATTTACAGGGGCACTAGTAATTTAACTTGTTATAACAAGTTATACAAAAACAAACAAACAAAACACAAAATCAAACTTTTGCTTCCATTTTCTTCTTTCTAATTACTCTGACCAGGTTATACACCCAGCAACTTATCTAGAATGGATATCATTAACTGCAGGTACTGCAGAATACTTTTCAGAAGGGCAGTTTTACAGGATTTAGGACACTGTCCTACATGCTGAGCCACTGGAGATCTAAGGGCTCAGCTCCAGGCAGCATGGGCAGAGATTGTGCACCTCAAATTGCATATTCAGAGAAATGTATTATAAGAACACCGCCCCATTTCCCAACATCCAACAGAACACTCGACTGCAGAGGGTAGTTGGACCGGAGGTTGGCAGGTGGTTAGAGGGCAAATTGGTGTTCCCATCACTCCGGAAGCTCCAACATATCA
Organism: Neoceratodus forsteri; assembly: GCA_016271365.2. Taxonomy (NCBI): domain Eukaryota; kingdom Metazoa; phylum Chordata; order Ceratodontiformes; family Ceratodontidae; genus Neoceratodus; species Neoceratodus forsteri. Next base: position 126,989,593 of record CM057450.1, on the reverse strand, counting down.
CCTCCACAAACCATATAAAAACTACAAACTGGTATCTGCCTCTATCTCCGAAATCAAACAAAGGGACAGAGGACACTTCAGCACAGGAGCTAGCACAACAAAACTCGCCCAAAACAGGAACCAAAACAAAAAATGCAAAAAGGAAATCCAAAAAACTTCTGATCATAGGAAACTCCATGATTCGGGGAGTTGATACCTATCTCCAAGCCAGGGGTAATGGTCAGATGTCTCCCAGGTACATCAGCGTGGAGAGACACTGATCGCATTGCTAAAATTGTTCAGGAAGCAGGAGAAAACACTGATGTCCTGGTACACATAGGGACTTATGGTCTCACCAACCGGTCAGTTGTGGAGACCAAGGAACACCTGACCAGGTTGGGTGACAAACTATCATCCTTTTCGTCTGGCATCTCCTTCTCTGAGATCCTGCCAGTCTGGGAGAGGGGCAGATGGACAGAAGGTCAGAGAAGGGGAGATAGGGGAGCTAAACATGTGGCTCAGGGCTGGTGCCAGGAAAAGGACACAAATTTGTAGGAACTGGCAACAGTTTTGGGAGCGAAAGTTCTTTAAATTTGATGGACTGCATCTGACTAAGGAGAGAGCCAGTGCATTGGGGCAGAAGTTTGATGTCTTTGCAGAATATTTAAACTAGCAAATGGGAAGGGGGTGCAGCACCCCATATGTCGAATGGGAAGAGCACCCCTCAGCTAGTGGTCAAACAGGAGTTCCGCATGTTTGTAGTTCATTTGTATCACCAGGTAAGGAAAAAGGTCCGACTCCCCATACGATGCATAGGGGAAATGCCAGACCTCGCCCAACAACTAACACACCGAAATCTGACCAATGGAAAATCATAATATTAAATGCTTGCAGTCTGAGAAACAAGATTCCAGACCTGCAGGCACATATACAGAGGCTAAACTGGACATAGTAGCCATTAATGAGACATGGTTTACCAGTATCCACACTTGGGAGACTTCAGTACCTGGCTATGAACTGTTCAGAAGAGACCGAGGTGCAAAAAGGGGGGGGGGGTGGAGCAGCCCTTTATGTCAATGAAAATATCAAAGCTACAGAAATTCAGAATACACATAAGGAGCCAGAAGAACTGTGGGTCACCCTGAAAACAGGAAATGGGACAGCCATATGAACTGGGGTTGTGTACAGGCCTCCAGACCAGGGGGAGGACATAGACACATTAGTTTTAGAAGATATAGACAAAAAATGACAGCTAAAGGGGAGGTTCTGATAATGGGAGACTTCAACATGCCAAATACAGATTGGTCAATACCAGCAGGAATATCTGCCAGAACTAGACACATGGTGGATTCCCTGGAGGGGGAGGGCCTCAAACAACTGGTACAACAACTCACAAGAGACAGGGCTATACTAGATCTAGTACTGACCAAAAGGGAAAGGATCACAGATCTCCAGGTAGAAGGTCACTTGGGGGCCAGTGACATCACATGGTATGGTTCAATTTGGCCACTAGAACTAAATCATCCCATTCCAAGGCACAAATATGGGACTTCAGAGGAGCTGATTTTGATAAGATAGCCATCAGAGTTAAGCTAGCCCTGGCAAAAAGAAATACAGGTGAAGGAGTACAGGCAAAGTGGGCAAGCATTAAGGATGCAATACTTGAAGCAACATCCCACTGTGTTAGAGAGAAAAGGAAGTGCAAAAGAAGGAAATCACTTTGGTTCTCAAAAACAGTAGCAGAAAAGGTCAGAGCCAAAAGGCTGGCCTTCAGGATATATAAGGGAACGCAGCAGGATGAAGATAGGGAGGCATACCAAACTTCCCTAAGAGAAGCAGGGAAGGCAGTAAGGCAGGCAAAGGACCAAACCGAGGAAACACTAGCACAAACAAAGAAAGAAGGTGACAATACTTTCTATAGATACATTAGTGAAAGGAGGAAGTCCAGAGGGGGTATTGCTAAGATCAAAGGGGATAAGGGGGCATGTGAGGAGGAGGACCATGTAAAAGCATCTATCCTAAATAGATACTTCTGCTCAGTATTTACTGAAGAGAAGGGGCAGAGGCCCACAGCTCAGCACCATGGACACGGGGGGGGGGAGTGAGGTGTGCACTAGTCCCTTCACAAAAAAAAGGGTCCTACAAGAGCTCGATAAGCTCAGGGTGGACAAGGCAATGGGATCTGATGGCATACATCCCAGGGTACTAAAGGAGCTAAGGGTGGAACTAGCAGAGCCATTATCAGAACTGTTTAGTGAGTCTCTGAGCACAGGAGAGATCCCAGAAGGCTGGAGAAGGGCTCATGTGATACCGCTCCACAAGAGTGGTAGCAGGGAGGAGGCAGGGAACTACAGACCAGTCAATCTTACCTCAGTAGTGGGCAAGATTATGGAGGCACTCCTTAAAGAAAGGTTAGTGCAACACCTGGAATCCATAGGAGCACGGGATCCAAGACAGCATGGGTTTACAAAAGGAAGGTCCTGTCAAACTAATCTCATAGAGTTCTTTGACTGGGTAACCAGAGTGGTGGACCAAGGGGGAACAGTTGATGTCACCTACCTTGACTTCAGCAAAGCTTTGGATACTGTTCCACATAGAAGATTGTTTACTAAGCTGGGTAGGCTCGGGTTGGGTCAGAAGCTGGTCAAGTGGGTGGCAAACTGGTTGACTGGCAGAAAACAGAGAGCAGTGGTAAATGGTACACAGTCAGAAGAGATGCAAGTCAAAAGTGGGGTACCTCAGTGATCAGCCCTGGGGCCAGCCCTCTTCAATATCTTCATCAGTGACATTGCAGATGTACTGGAGGGTAAGGTTTGTCTGTTTGCAGATGACACCAAGATCTGCAACAGAGTAGATGGTCCAGATGGGGTGTGTAGAATGAGAAGAGATCTGGATAAACTAGCAAAATGGTCGGAATGGGGTTTAATGCAAAGAAGTGCAAGATCATGCACATAGAGAAGAGAAACCCTGAAGCCACCTATAGGCTGGGAGGGGAGTTGCTGGCAGTCACAAGGGAAGGAAGAGACTTGGGCATCATCATCACCAATGACCTGAAATCATCCAAGCAGACCACTGAAGCAGTAGGTAAGGTTAGGGGGATGTTGTGGTGTATTAGTAGGGGTATCACAAGTCGGAAGAGGGAGGTAATAATCCCTCTTCACAAGACACAGGTTAGGCTCCATCTGGAGTACAGCGTGCAGTACTGGAGGCCGCACCTTCACAAGGACATTAACCAAATTGAGGCAGACCAGAGAAGGGCAACCAAAATGGTGCAGGGACTGCATTGAAAAACATATGAGGACAGATTAATGGAGCTCCATAGGTATACCCTAGTGCAAAGGAGGGAGAGAGGTGATATGATCAAAACATTCAAACACCTTAAGGGCATTAACAAGGTGAAATAGTCTGACATGTTTCAATATAAGAACAAAAGCAGGACAGGAAGACACAGCATGAGATTAGAGGGAGGCCGATTAAGGGGTAATGTGAGGAAGTTCTTTTCACAGAAAGGGTGGTGGATGTATGGAATGGCCTACCTCAGGAAGTGGTGGATATGAATACAGTACAGGGCTTCAAACAGGCATGGGATAGGCATAAGGGAGCAATACAGATGAGTATGAATAGATAGGCCATTGACAGAGCAAAGGCCGATGGCACATTTATAAGGTAGAAAAAGAAATGGGCAGACAGGATGGGCCTTGCGGTCTTTATCTGCCATCAACTTCTATGTTTCTGTGTAACCCTTACCCTACTGGATCACCTGCTCTTGGGTTGTAGCAATGTACATTATATCCAAACATGGTTTTGTTTACCCTGGCTGGTTGGTCTGTGTTATTTCTGCTCTGTATTTGTACTACACTGTTTTGTTAGTAATTGTACTGTAGTATTGCTTTGTCATTGCTATGTGTTAGCCTATTCTTCCAATTCTTGCCCCCCACACACACACAGGACACTTCTGGAAACGAGCTGTTTACAGCTCATGTAGTCTTTCCTGGCAAAATATTTTCCAAATAAAATAAATAAATAACTAGTATATCCCCTATATATTACACATTCAATAAACTATAACACTGTATTTCCTGCTCAGATGTTTGTGACATTCTATTGTCAAAATAAGACTGCTTCTCACATGCATGGGAGGTATGTTAATACTCAAATCAAATCCATCTTTATTTTTATAACGCCTTTCAAAAACCAAGGCACTGCACAGATTATAAATACATTAAAACAGAAAATATTAAGCTGTTAAAATCAACTTAATACAATTCAATTAGTCTGGGAAGGCCAGTGAGAACAAATATGTTTTTAACATAGATTTAAAATTAGTGATGGTCAGGCATTCTCTCAACCAATGAGGTTGAGAATTCCACAGGGTCGGTGCTGCAAATGAAAAAGCATGCATTCCAGATGTTTTAAGACGAACCCTGGGAATCTCTAGCACTCCCTTGTCGGTGGATCGGAGAGGGTGATTGGGGGAGTAGGGAGTCAGGAGATCTTTAAGGTAGTCAGATCCCTGTTTGTGTAGGGCTTTAAAGGTAAGCAAGCATACCTTATAGGTGATCCGCCACTGAACTGGCAGCCAGTGCAGTTCGCGCAGCACAGGAGTAATATGACTAGACCTAGAGGTACTGGTCAACAATCTGGCTGCAGCGTTCTGCACCAGCTGCAAGCGGTGGATATCAGCCCCAGATAGCCCTAGGTAGAGGGCATTGAAGTAGTCAAGATGGGTAGTAATAAAGGTGTGGACCAGTGTTGGAAGGTCACCTGGGAGAATCAGGTGTTTCACCTGGGTGATGTTCCTCAGATGGTAAAATGAGGACTTGACCACGGCTGACACCTGGCACTTCAAGGTCAAGCCAGCATCAAAAACAATGCCCAGGTTACGCACCTGATCTGAGGTGATAAGCTGGATACCATCAAGCTAAAGGACCAACATGTGCCCAGCTCCAACACCCGCCCCTGGGTTGCCCGGATCCATGACCAACACCTCAGTCTTATCTGGATTCAATCTCAGCCAACTCGAGCTCATCCAGTCTTTGATCTCAGAAAGGCAGCTATTTAACATGGAAACCACATCAACCTGTCCGGGCACAAAGGACATATACAGCTGAGTATCATCTGTATAGCAGTGAAAACTCAAGCCATATCACCTAATGATATCTCCTAAGGGCAGCATATACACTGCGAACAACATGGGAGCCAGTGTGGAGCCCTGTGGTACTCCACAGGACAGGGGGAGGGCATCAGAGGAAAAAATTCCAGTGACCACCCTCTGAGATCTGCCTGTTAGAAAAGATTGAAACCATTTGAGGACTGTACCAGACAGTCCACAAAGGAACCACAGGGTCTCCAAAAGCACCTCATGGTCCACAGTGTCAAAAGTTGCAGAGAGATCCAGAAGGACCAAGATGGTACGAGCCTTTCAACCTCTCGCCATCAGGAGGTCATTTAGTACCCAGACAAGGGCAGTCTCCGTGATATGCCTCTTCCTAAATCCAGACTGGAGAGCATCATAGACACCGTGAGTTTCCAAATGATTGCCAAGTTGCAACGCAACCACCTTCACTGTAACCTTCCCTACAAAGGGAAGGTTAGAGACAGATCAATAGTAAACTGGATAGACGGGATCCAAGGAGGGTTTTTTCAGGAGTGGTCTAATGACTGCCTCCTTTAAGGGATTCAGAAAGGTTCCCCTCTCCAAGGATCTCCATACAATTTCAGCTAGGATCGGGCAGATAACATCTACACATACCACCAAAAGGGAGGTAGGGCCTGGATCCAAACTACAACAGGTTGGAGGCAAAGTCTGGAGAATGTTCACAATGTCCATTAATTCCAGTCAGCCAAAATCTGTCCAGACAGACCGGGTACTTACCACTTCCCATCAACCTCCACAACCCCTCATGGAGGGAGTCGGGCCGATTCCAGACCTGATGCTGGCACCCTTATCCACGAAAAATCGAGCTAGCTCATCACTCTTAGCTTGTGAAAAATCTCTTTTGAACTGTAGACAGATTAGATTGCACAATCTGTCAACAGTACGAAAGAGTTGAGCCGGTTGGTTCTGCGCAGCAGAAATCTCCCTGGACAGGAACTCTGCCTTTATACAGGTGATTTCTGATTGATAGCCATCATAATGTTCCATCAACCTAAGCCTGTCAGCATCCAGGATGGATTTCTGCCATGCTCTCTCCAGCCTTCGACCACTCCGCCTCAACTCCTTCAAGGACCCATCAAACCAAGGGGACCTTGGGCAAAGAGTGAGCAGTTGAACACGAACAGGAGCAATCAAGTCCAGGGCATCTCCTACTGCCTTATTGTAAGCTAGTACAAGATCCCTGGGACTTGTGCTTTCACCCAGCAATCCTGATAGGTCCAGCACCGCCGATAGACCATCTGGGGTAACTCACCTGAAGGGGCAGTACGAACCATCTCCAAAGAGGTAGGTCCACTTGGGGGAGCCCCGAAACTGAACCCTGTGGTGTGATGGTCAGACCAACTGACTTGTTCCACCCCCAAATCAGTGATCTGCATCCCCAGGAGGAACAACAGATCCAATGAGTGGCCTCTTATATGGGTAGAGGAGGTAACAACCTGTGTAAGGCCCAGCGTTGCCATTAGCTGGAGGAGATTTTGACCAAACTGCGAGAGTTCATCGTCAACCCAGGCATTGAAATCCCCCAGAATTATCCATCTGGAGAATTCCAGCACCATGTCAATAATGAAGTCCTTAATCTCCTGCAGGAATAAACCTCCATCTCCTGATGGACAGTAAATGAGGAGTGTCCTGCAATCTACATCCTCACCCATAACACACTCAAAGGATCTGGTGGTCCCCACTGGAACATCCATAAGACCCAGTTCGGTCTTAAAAAAGATGGCTACACCCCCACCCCTACGATTCAGCCTCAGGCGGTGAATCACTGAGAACCCAGCTGGAACTGCAGAAGCCAAAACTTGGCCTGCATTTTCATCCAGCCAGGTCTCGGTGATGCAAGCTAGGTCTACCGTTTCAACAAGACCGGCTATAATAGCCGTCTTGTTTTTAAAAGATCTAGCATTATATAACACTGCCCGAGTTGGATGAGATGCTGGGTAAGACCTCGACTCCTGTCCAGCACCAATTTCTGGGCCTGTGGGTATGGGAACAAGACAGGGATCACCCCTGTCTCAACACCATTTCGCCCCAGGGCATCGCCTAGTCCCCACTACCTCAATACGTTCCCTCCCCTTTCCATTCCACTACCAGGCCCAGTCCTGCCCCTCTTCCTATTCCTCCTAGCAATTCCAAAGGATTGACAACATATATACGTTTCTGTTGGTAAAGAGTGGCAATTAAATGGACGCATCTTCCTGAGCCTAGTAGGGGAATACTGCCTGACCATCCTTAAACCTTCCCAACACATTAAAACATCTAAAAATATACTGTCACAGCCCCACTTCTATTCCTGGGCAGTTACCACCCAGTAGCCAATCTACACAACAAAAATAAAATTAAAACAAATCCAATAAACCCCACCCCACAACTCTCACTTATGTGCCTTAAAATATTATTAAAAAATAATTCCAAAATGACACATCCATAATATAACAATAATTCACTAAACCAGTTAAACAAATTTCATTAGTCATTTGTTGTCCATGCCAAAGAATCCAGAGATATTTGCAATGCAAAGGAGGAGCTGTCACCAACCACCTTGAAAAAAGTATCTGTCCATATAATGTAATGTGGCTCTCTCACTGTCACAAATCAACTGATGTTATGCAGAAGTAGGCCCTCTCACTGCCTCCTTCAGATACCAAAATAATGTATAATATACCTGCAGTATCAAATAAACGATGAAATTAAAAGTGAGTCTAATCAAATTAAGTCAAAACAATTAAAGATCCAAAAATCTTCTTTCAGAAAAAATAAAATGTGGACACCCAGGTCCTCTCACCACCAGGAGATTCACAAAAGACACTCTCGCTGTTCAAAGTGCAAATCCAATTGTAAATCCAGAGCACAGTAAAAAGTAATCCAAACAGTGCAGACAATCCAAATGGAGAATCCAATTCAATCAGGAACGGCCAGACTCCGGGTCAACAATTAGGAGTAGACAAGGGCCCTCAAAACACCATCCATGGAGGCCGCTGTCAGAAATATTCACAGCCCCACTTCGATTCCCGGGCAATGACCACCCAGTAGCCAACCCCCGAGAAGCTAGGAGAACTACGGGCTCATCAACCCATTCCCTGGCTGATCAAGAGCCCGGTCCCCCCGTGTAGCAGCAAATCCGGCTATTGGCCGCTGGGCAATGTCAGGCACACTCACAATCCTGCAGCTGAACACTCCAAAGTCAAAATCAGAGCCCACGACTCAGGCCATGCTCCAGTACTCAGGCTGGATCACACAAAACAGCCTGAAAATCACACTCTTGGCCAGTTTAAATACAAAAAGATCTTCCAATGGAAAACTCCACTCCATAGCACAGCTTCTTCCCAATGAATCTCACTCCCTCTTCTCAGCTCAAATTTCTCAGTCGCATAAAATAAGCAGCAAGAGGTGGTGAGTTCATTTCAAATCCATGGCAACATATATATTATACAGTGTTGAGCAGGAAATTTAAATAAAAATGCTTTTTATATCTGAGCGGTAACGGGACTAATGTCTGAGCGGTAACAGGACTAATCAAGCGTCCTCAAAGCACACTATGAAGTTAATCCAAAGTCCCGATAATGTACAGCACACTAACTGCCGCACTCCAAAAGCCCTAACTAAAAAACATAATTTTACAATATAGAACAAGCAGAGAAAACAAATACTACAAAAAGAAACGAATAAAAACGACAAAAATAAACAAGTGAAAAGAAATTTAAACAAAAATAAAACTCAGTTGCAGAGAGCTACTTGCAACACGCTCAGCCTGGTGGCCATATCAGAATCCTCTTCCCATACTGCCACTAAGACCACTCTTATGGTTGTAAGAGTGGTCTCCCACATTCTTGGGGTATGAGAACTGCAAACTGAAGGTGAGCTTTTCTGATACCCTAAGAATGTAAGTTAGACCACCCTTACAAAATTAAGAGAGGTCTCAATGGCTGTATTAACATATTATTGATCGAGTTAATTCAATAATACATAAATTCTTTCTAAAACCTTTTCTGAACATGCCCATTTCAATGGCAGCTGTGCATAAGATGCCCTTTGCAGACTAATAGTGTTTCACGCACAGAGGGAAGGAGTGCTCCGATTGGTTGGGAGCACACCTTCAAACTAATTCAAGCTATTCAGTTGCTTGGGATCCCTCTATTTTCAAACTTATATATCATGTTACATCTTTTGAAAATTACGTTACATATTTTGAAATGTTTTTCCTCTTTTCTAAACAGGAAATAATTGCAAGGATGGATATTGTCAGATGGAGGGAGGATGCATGTTGGAGGGAGGATGCATTTCAAATGACACAAACACACGCTGGCGGAATATTTGACCTGCCTGAGGATTCACATAGTCAAGATCAACATATAACTAGTTCCAGTGTGTCTCCACAGTGGTGCATCTGTTCTTATTGTAAAGAGATGCCAATAAATGTAGAAAGGATATGTTGGGAAGGGGGGACTATCCAGTTAATGTAGTCACATTAACTGGATACTTATCTGCTTATCTGAGCCTATTTTAGCTATAGCAATTGCTTATCAGCATGATTTATGTAGTTTAATTAGTCAAGCCCAGCATGAATATAATAAAGAGCTGTGTTTTGCTGCTTACTGGCAGTGTATACTTTGGCAGTACGGAAGGTTAGAAGCAGGAAACAGAAGAGTAATTCCATCTTGTGTCTTGCTCTGTGTGGAGGGTATGAGATAAATTTCCAGATCCTAATGGGATCTATGTTGGTTTTCTCCCACACAGGTTGTGTTAATTTAATTTCAGTTTATGTATGATGCAAAGCAAGCAGCAAAATGACTCAGAAAAATGTATGATACTGTGTTTTGTTAAGACTAACTGTGTTTAGAAGCAATGTTTTCACTCTATTTGTAAATATTTAAACAACAGCACTTTGAGTGCATGTTTGGTGAATTTTGGAGGTCTATAACAATTCAGCTTTTTAAAGTTGTGTGCTTTTATGTGTAATTTAATGTTTAGATAGAATTACGTATTTATTAATTTGCTTACAATTATAATATTTATTCTTTGTTAACTGGGTAAGGCCCACTAGGCACAACTGCCTGTTTTCAGGGGCAACCCGGGAGCTTTAAGCTGATTAAGTGACTTGCTCAGAGTCATACAGCCTGCAAGCAGAAGTTGGGGGAATCAAACCCAGGTCTGCTGAATTAATCTCATTCATAGTTCATTGCTCTAACGCTAGGCTATACTGCCAATATAGTAGAATGCCAGTAGTAGAACATATCTAAGTATAGCAATATTAACCATTCAGATTTGATTAGTAATTATTTATTAAAATCACACAATATACCACTGTTAAAAAAAAATCTCTAAATAAAGATTAATTTTTCAGTTTATTTCTCTGATGTTGTTTATTCTCAAAGTTAACTATTATTATGAGCATATATCTTTTTAAACATGTTCTGTGAAACTTATTTCAAATCCAACTTCCTAAAAAATGTGTAATACATATGACACACTGTATGCATTACACAATCCAATACTCAGTCATCATAAGTTACCTTCAAATTAAAAAAGAAACCAGAAATATTTTTTTTTTAAACAATTTAAAAAGTTGCTGCTACATTTATGACTGGCAACACATGAGCACTATCTGCCTATCTGACGATTTAAATGATACATTTCAATTTTATTTTAATATAGGGAATATCTAGAAATTAAACTTAATGGTAGTGTGATCCTGCGTTCTGCTTAACAATGTTTGGATGGTGTGGTGTGGGGAAGCAGCTGCAGTGCTATAGACAGCATTATAAAACAAGCATTTGTCAATGCCGAATGTTTGCTTGCTGATATTAGCATTGGACATGCAGGAGTTAAACAGATGCAGAACAGGAGTGGCAGTGAAGTATTAAACTCACGCCAATCCCACCTCCACCCTGCAGAGATGGACAGGCATTGGGGTGTGCCTGTGGGTCATTGCCCATAATGATCACTGCATTTCACCTCACCCTATCCTCCTGTAGACACCGACAAGTGTTGAGGTGTCCCTTGGGGTGTTCGGCTTCACAGTCACCCCATTTCATAAGGACTTACACTGAGATGGGTGTAGTACAGGAGAATGGGGTGAAGTCTGGGGCTAAAGAGTGCAAGGCACACCTCGATGCCTGTCACTGGCTTCAGGGTGGGGGTGGAATGGCATGAGTATTACAGCCAGTGATCCAAAGTTACACCTCTGATGCCTGTCAGTCTGTACAGGGTGGGACGTTATGGTTAGAAACCCTAATGCCCTGTGCATGTGTTGGTATTTGCACTACAAATTTTCAACATGGCCTTTTTGTGACCCCCACCTCATGAAAGCATTTGGGACCTCTTCTCATGAACAGTGGCAGTGTGATTTTGTTAATGTGTCCCGAACTTCGAGTTCCCACAGCGACCATGCCATTCTGCACCAGATGTGCGAAAACACAGATCAGGCAGTATGTGAAGAATGACAGCTGTACCATCCATAGGGAGGTGTGAAGGGATGGCAATGTTGAAAATCTGTAGTGAAAATATTAAAAATGCTCAAAGTTCTGGCGTGCAGTGGAAACTACGCAACATGCTTGTACTGCAGTCATTTAGTGGAATTATTTCACCAATTTTCAACATAGGCATTTTGTGACCTCTGCTCATGAACACTGTCACTATGATTTTTTAATCTGCCGAAACATTAATTTCCACAGCGCCGCACCATTGTGCACCAGATGTGTAAACACATATTCGGGCAGGATATGAAAAAATGACAGCTGTACTGGGAGGCAGTATAGCGCAGTGGTTTAAGGCTCTGAGCTGCAAATCTGGAGACCTGGGTTTGAATCCCACAGCCCCCACTTGCATACTACGTGACCTTGAGCAAGTCACTTAACTTCCCTGTGTTCCCAGGTTGCACCTGTAAACAAGCTTTCAGCTTAGTGTGTTACTCCTGGGAAAACAATTGAAAAAAAAAAAAAAAACTTCAAAGGAGGTGTGGCAAAATGCCAATGTTGAAAATCTGGAGTGGAAATATTACAAATCTGCGCACTTCTGAGCATATGTGGAAACTGTGCAACACACAGTCATTTTATGGACTTTTGCCACCAAATTTTCAACATAGGCATTTTGGGTCCTCTGCTCATAAACAGTGTCACTATGATTTTCTTAATGTGTCCCGAACACTGATTTCCCACAGCAACTGCGCTATTCTGCGCCGGAAGTGCAAAAACACATTTCGGCCAGGATGTGGAAAATGATAGCTGTACTGTTCATAAGGAGGTATGGAAAATGCCAATGTTGAAAATCTGGAGTGAAAATATTACAAATTCGCGAAGGTACAAGCATGCATGGAAACTGTGCAATGCATGCTTGTAAAACAGTAATGTTTTGGATTTTTTCACCAAATTTGCAACATAGGCTTTTTGAGAGCCCACCTCATGAACACTGGCACTGTTATTTTGTTAATCGGTCCGGAAAGGTGATTCCACGCAGTGACCATGAAATCACCTTTCGGGACTGAATAACACCATGATAGTGGCTGAATTCATGAAGAGGTCTAATAACCCATGTTAAAATCTGGTGCCAAAATTCACAAAATGCCTGAGATATGCCAAAGTTGAACCCCCATTTATGCCATTATACAGCTTACTGGCATTTCTTCAGTTCCTTGATCCGGCTTTGAAGAGGCAGGCGTGTTTCGGTCCACTGAAGATCATTGCGCTGGGCTCTGGAGGTAAGTATGGGGTGAGGGCATGGGAGGCAGGGTGTGCAGAGGGTGGGTGCAGGTTGGGGAAGGGGCCATGGACTCAATGAGGACTGTTTTCTGTTTTACAGAGTTAAAAAAAAAAATCACGGGACTGGTTTTTTTTTCAGGGACATTGACACACTGGGGTGGGCTCCAGCTTGCCACCTGAGTGTTTTGGGGGCTGTAGCCGATGGGGGATTGGGCAGCCCCATCGGCACATACCGAAAGTGGGGGGAACAAGAGCCGAGGGGATTGGGCACCCCTCGCATGCAACAGAAGCTTGGGGTGGGAGCATTATGCTGATGGGGACTGTTCCTGACGGCAAATGAACTGATCGGAGGCATACAGGGCGGCACCGCCCTGCAATGACTGGACGTTCCTCATTGCAGTGGAATGGCTGACGCTGCAACGCATGAGGCGCCCTTGATTCCAGCGGCAAAAATGTTTCAAGGTGGTGGCATGCTGGCTGAACTAGTGTCAGCAGCAGTGTGCCACCGCATTGGGGAAAGTGGTCCAAGCCTCAAAAGGCACTGGGTCCATTGGCCCCCACAGTGCCGCACCTCCAAAACCCGCTTCTCTCCTAAGCTGTGCCGAAATGTTTCTTGCGCATGCGCAAGCAAACATAATAAAAGAATAGGAAATCTTGCTTCCTGATTTGTTGATAGCCATTCATTAGAAGTGTCTAATGCATGGCTAAAAAGAAGTGCTGCCAACTTTGATGCAAGACATTAAACAGATCCTTGTGCCACTCTATAAAAAGGTAAAAAAGATAACAGCCACCATCCCCCCTTCCCTTAGTAAGACTTTTCCACAGCCTCACTGTCTCTGTCTGACAAAACGCTGTATATTGAAAACATAAAAGAAATCTCAAATACAGTTCTCTACACTTGTTCTGTCCTTTTAAAAAATATCGGCAGCACTCTGTCGTTGCTGCCAGCTCAATCACCTGCCTGTCGCTCGCTCCCACCCCTCCGCCCCCATCACTCACTCATTCACTTCCTCTTACAGGGTACTCTCCATCAAAATTTAAGTCAGTAGTCACAGATGCACACTACAAAGTACCCATTTCTGCTGTTTGTCTTTTCCAACAGTTTTTGAGATTCAGGATTTAAACACTTGCACTTCCTGCATCTCACTACTATCATGCACTAGACATACAGCAGCGATCAGAACTTCACAAAACCACTCTCTCTGCCAGCTCCAGTCTTCACAAAACAGTTGTACGCCCTGCAGGTCCACCCCACCCTATCTCCTTAACTGAGTCCCTGTGCCACAGAATATGAATAACATGAACATAAAACTGCTACTGCTTGTGGAGGGACTATTTTATATAACAAATGCACCTGTTTAACTTTTCTCTTAAATCTGTGTATTATTATTTTTAAATGCAGATAAAGAGTTCCATTTTATAAGCGCAATAAGACACTCCAGGGATGTACATTAGGTAGTTCTAATGAACGGCCAATGGCAGAAAGCACTTAGCCTGTGGCCTTGTACCTTACTACGCCCCTGGCCATGCATTAGAAGTGTCTAATGCACATCAGAACTTGTCTTATTGCTTACTTATAATGTTATCGAGGACAGCAGTAGCCTTGGTATTCAACTGCAATATATAAAGTGTTCTTCTACATGTATTACCCCCCCATTGATATGTACAACAGCATTTCTATAAGTTGCAGTAGCAAACAAGGTCAACCACTTAACCCTGACTGCTTTGTAATGCTATCTATATCCATGCAGCCCGTTTAATACATCATGGGCCCGATATTCAGAATTGCACCTGGCAATGGTGCAAGTGGTTGCGCAGCGCAGCTGAACTGCACTGGAGCAACAAAGGGATATATTCAAAAGATGTGTGCCACGGTGCATCTCTTCTGAATACATCAAAGAATGCACATGGTGCAAATACAATGTGCCAGTGCACCGCTTAGACAGGCCTGCATACCTGGAATGGTAATGCGCCAGTGCAACTGGTGCTGCGCCGGGTGCAATTTCCAGATATTCAGACCTGGATATGCAAATGGAACCATTATGCATGCAAGGCACAAATGGGGCCATTTGCATGTCATTATGGCCCCATTTACATACTGACATACTAACATACTAGACGCCAGTAGAGTAGGCCTATTGATCTATTAAGTCTGCTCATGCTTCAGCACCCTGTTTGAGTACCATAGCCCTCTATCTGTCTCCTTCCACTGTTACTCCATCCCCCAGTCCTGCCCCCCTCCCGGGCAAATCAGCCTCTGCTTCACCCCTTGTTTTTACCTGTCCTACCCTCTCTTGAATCCCTCCACCATAGCTACCTGTACCAGCTCCCTGGGCAGAGCATTCCACGGTTCCACCACTCTCTCGGTGAAGTACCTCCTCCTCCTTTTCTACCCTAATCCTACCACCCTCAATCTTCTAACTGTCCTCTGGTGATTCCACCCTCCTTCAGTACAAATATCTTATCTCAGCTTACCTTATTTACTCCCCTGAGGTACTTGAAGACCTCAATCATGTCCCCACGGTCCCTCCTCTCCTCCAGCAGAACAGGTTGAACTCCCCTAGTCTTTCCTCACATGCAGTGATGAAAGTGAACAGGAACGCACAGGAACTCAGTTCCTGCACCTTTTTTGCAGCAGGAACGGAGTTCCTGTACTGCTTCCCACTGACAATGGAATGAAATTCTTAAACCAGCAACATAATGACAGTTTCTGGGACTGTGACCTGAAATCAGGGTTTCCATAACAACATTTGACTTGCACAACAATGCTATTTTCCTATAAATACTTCAGTATCTCTAACTGAATCTACTAGTGTCTAAACAGATTGATGCGGCTATCCTTCAGACTGAGGATATTCATTCTGCATTTCACATTTGCCAGTGCCTGAGTTCCTTTACTTCTTGTCTACCATTTGCACTACTTCTCATAAGTCATATCCCCCAGGCTCCAGATCATTCTGGTTGCTCTCCTCTGAACCCTCTCCAGGAGCTGGATGTCCTTCCTTAGGTGCGGCCTCCAGAACTGCACACAGTACTCAAGATGTGGTCTAACCAGGCTGTTGTACAGTAGCAAAATCACCTCCCTGTTCCTGGAGGTAATCCCCCTGGTGATGCATCCCAGCATCCTATTTGCCCTGACCGCAACCCGCCTGCACTGCACCGTGAGATGAGCAATTTGTTGTTCAGTGTGCCCTCCTGGTGAAACATGTCAATAAATAAATAAATAAATAAATAAACTGTGTTCTGTTTGCTGGAAGCTTTATCCAATCTAATCAGAATGAATCCGCATTCATCTCCACTCGGCCTGGGCCATGACACGCTGGCCCTGCCAGACTACCCCACTACACAGAGAAAGCCACCAACGAGAGACCTGCCTGGGATCAGCCCCCTGCTCCACCCTTGAACAGGAATGATGCCTCGGCAAATTGTGTGGGCCCTGCTTCTCCTGGCACTCCAGATTAACCACCTGCAGTCTCCATTTTTGTCCAGCCTGTGTCCAGTCTTGGGTATCATGAGTAATCATAAGGATAGCTCCCTGCAACAACAGCCTAATCCAAAAGTGTGTCATCTGATTGTCTTGTTGTTTTCTTTTCACGAACTGAGCCTTCTGGCTCCAGATTACAAATAGTGTGTGTTGTGCACGTTGTTTTCTTCCATCACAGGGCCCCAACCAGTTGCAACGTTCCTGGCCAGCACACCAATCTCCATCTGGGTACCCAGAGTGTGTGACTATTTATGGACCCTGAAGTGCATGCATACTGTTTGATTGATACAGCCTTTAAGCAAATTAACCTGATTATGCCCCTCCCTTGTTCAAGTCCCTTAAATAAATCAGATCTAACTCTTTTTTTTGCATTTACCCTGACTGTGGTTCCAGTTTGTGCAAGAGTACTGTACTGCTGTTATTTGCTGTGTATAACCTTGTTTTACAGGGGGTCCCCAAGGCCGAGCCAGAGGAAAGCCATGGTGGTAAGTGCAAACAGTGTGGGTACTTATGTGGTGTACCCGGGTATTGTGAAAGTGATTATTGTTTATTGTCCCGGCCACTAGTAAGGAAAGGGGGGGGGTTACAGTGTCCCAGAGAGCTGTGCCCAGGTTAGCTTGACCACTACCAACCCTGACCTCTGGGTGGAGGCATCCATTTCAGAACTCAGGCCCCTTAACCTGCTACTAGCCAAACAGGCAAGGGTAGTAGCCCTTGAGATAGCGCCACCTAGGGGTTACATAAAGATATCTGGACATGACCCTCCCCCCCAATCAGGAATAAAAAGAACCTATGCCCCTCAACCTTGTTTGATTTCATAAGGCAGGGGTAGTAACTGCAACATCCATGGCAACCTGGTTACATTCAGGAGGGCTAGTAACCAGTTAACGATTATCCAATCAAAGGAAGGTTACCAACTTTACAAAAAAAGCTGCTTGCCAGGAGTTGGTGTGCTTAGGACATTTAACCCTTAATTACTGTAAATCTTTGTTTATATGATTTCTTATGTTACCTATTTTGCCAGCATTGTTTCCATGTGGTATTGAGTACTTGCTGCTCCTTATCTTATACAGTTGTACCTGAAAATAGACATTCAATTGTCCGACGAACTTCCCAGGTTAACAAAAAACACATAAATAAATCAATAAAATTGTTTAAATACTTTTGACCTGACTAGTAGTTGTATAAGTCACTAAAACTGAGTGATGAGTTGAGCAAGATTTTTAGCCTTTAAAACAAAAACCCTGGTCCTGGTCTCAAATGACATGACTGAATTTGCTGGTCCAGCTGGTCCCAACAGTCCAATTCACAAAAGTATGATAAAACTGGCAGTTTTGTACTGTATAGGGGAAAGGAAGGGAACGGGGAAATTATTTAACCAGGAAAGGCGCACTAAGCTGGAGCTTGTTTCCAGGTGCGACCTGGGAGGTCAAGGAAGTTAAGTGACTTGCTCAGGGTCACACAGTATGCAAGTGGAGGCTGTGGGATTCAAACTCATATCTCCAACTTTGCAGCTCAGAGCCCTTAACCAGTGCGCTATACTGCCTCCTTATATATCCTTATAGCCTTGTATAGCACAGCTGGCTGCTGTTACTCAGAAGAGGCCTTGGGACAAAATGATCTGGGAGACAGAAGTAACCTATTTGACCTAGCTACCATGGGGGGAAGTGGTCCCTGCTTTTTCTGAAGGCCAGTCGAGCTTAGGTGAGAAAATGTTCTGGAGTCAGAGGCAATTATTGGGGCACCTTATGACCCAGTTTAAAGAACACTAGCAATGTCCACAATAATGAAAGATGAGACAAGTGAGCAATTTATTTACACTTCCTCATGCAACTCTCCATAACCCATTTTCTAACTTATCTATCAATGCAGAGCATGGCCAGGTCACTGATGGGCTTCTGTGGTACCCAGAAGAGGATCCTGGGTACACGTCCCTTATTGCAGGCAGCAGAAGCATCCATAGCGGGTGCTTGAGAGGCACAATAACTCCTGAACAGGAACCAGACAGTCCATTTCCCACACATCATTCAGTCCTGAAAGCTCTGTGTCCTTATCAGTAGACCTGGGGGCAGCTGGGTGTTCATATCAGGCTCCTCAGCTGTCACAAATGGAGCCAATTACCAACTTTGGAGCAGACACCTTAACTTGACACACTCAGCTGGAGTGATGATCACTAGTGACCTGAAGCACTCCACGCAGTGCAAGAAAGCAGCAGCAAAGGCAAACAAGATGCTGGGATGCATAGCTAGGGGGATCAGTAGTAGGAGAGAGGAGGTTATACTACCCTTGTACAGGTCACTGGTAAGGCCGCATCTAGAGTATGGAGTGCAGTACTAGTGCCCACACCTCAAAAAGGACATTAACCCGCTGGAGAAGGTACAGAGGAGGGCTACAAAGATGATAGCTGGTCAGCAGGGCAAGGCATACGAGGAGAGGTTGAGGGCACTGAACATGTACTCCCTGGAAGACAAGAGAGAGAGAGAGAGAGAGAGAGAGAGAGAGACATGATTGGGACATTCAAGTACTTGAAAGGGATAAATAAAGTTGATAAGGAGAGTCTCTTTAAGCTGAGTGGCAACCATATCACAAGGGGGTACAGTCTTAAGCTGGAGGGTGGAAGGTTTAGGAGGGAGGTCAGGAAGCACTTCTTCACAGAGAGGGTAGTGGACACTTGGAATGCACTGCCAGAAGAGGGCATCTCGTTGAATACGGTGGGCAGCTTTAAGAGAGGCTGGGATAGGCATAGTGGGAATGTAAGAATCATGGGTAGGAAGGATGGGAGGAGTGGGGAGGGAGGGAAAGGACATTAGCTCAAGCTGTGGACCCTGTAATACGAGCAGACTTGATAGACCAAATGACCTTCTTCTGCTGGCTTCTTCATATGTTCGTATGTTACAATCAGGGGCACAGTATTGATGGGCTCCACCATTATGGGCCTGATTTTCAAAAGAGATAGACTGACGCAAGGGACTTGCATCAAAAGATTGTGATGCAAAAGGTTACTGGCATCACAACTTGCAACAGTCATGATTTTCTAACACAGCTCATCAAATCCTGGCAGCTGTGCCAAAACCCCTGCGCAGCACGGTTGCATCACACAACCAGGTGCACCAGGTCACAAGGGGGCTTATGCCATGGTAGGGCTGCTACATCCCCTTTTTTAGTATTCTGGAAGCCACGCAGTGGGCAAAGCAAGGGGCTCGAATTAGACCAGTCAGGAGGTGGCCTTAGCCCCTTGTGCTTATTGCAACACAAGGTGGAAAATTGGGGGGGGGACTCTGAAAGTGGGGTCCAGGGCAGAAAGGGCATGGGGTGCCATAGCAATGTTGTGGAGAAGGTAGCTATGCCGGTGAGAGACGGGAAAGCTCCAGCCATTTATAGGAATTGAGTAAGCCAATGGGCTGGTACCATGTGTGTGTGGTGGGGTAGGGTTGTTCCAGGGACAAACAGTGCCATGGCCCCAGCTGGGCACAGCCCTGGCAGTAGCCCCAGCCTTGGGCACTGTTTATTCCTGGAACAACCCCCCCCCCATGGTACCTGCCCATTGGCTTTATAGTTATATTAACGGCATCCCTGTCGGTTGCCACATCACTCCCTGGCATGGCCACCTTCTCCCCAACACTCTTATGGCACCCCAATGCCCCTTCTGTCCCCGGACCCATCCTGACTGGCATGTTTCACCCTCTCCCCCACCATCCCAATCCCTCTAGTGTTGCACCAGATGGATCCTTGTGGCAGGTCCTACAAGTGTGCAGACAGTTTGGAGCAGGGACCCTGTTTTTTTATGGAACTGGGTGCAGGGCCCTGACACACCCAGAGTTTGCTGCAGCCCTAGATCACAGCAAACTGTGATGATCTAGCAGCTCTTGGAAAATCGAGCCCTGTGTCTCTCATTCTCTCAGGTCACCCACTCAGCATTGTCAAGCTCCTCCTTCCAAATCCTGCTAGTGCTTTTGCTCCACCCCTTATATCCTGATTGTCATGGTGGTGGACGGGTGAGGACGGCAGAGTGCCCATGCCTTGTTCCCAGCCTGTGGCTCACTAAATGGCCTCCATTGTCTATTGCCATTCACCCTTGATTTTTAATCAGATAAAAATTTCATTACTGAAAAAAGTGACAAGAACAAAATAAATTGGGCATGAATAGTGACAGCAAGGCCATAGTTGGCAGTCCTGCATTTTGGCTGGTTAACATTGCCAGAGCTCAGATCTTTGTCAGTACTGTGTTACATACATTCCTGCCTTCCTGGGTAAAGAACAGGAAAACTCTGCTTGCAGCTCCCTAATTAGTCAGGAATGTTATCTCACACAGATGTTTAATCTGACCCCACTGTAACCTCCACATGAAAACACAGTCTCCTGCAACAGGAGGAGTCCAACCCTTATTGTTGACAAGCTCTTCCTGAAGCAGAAATCCTGTTTTGTGTCATTTTTCCTTCTCCCTTAGAAGATTGTATGTTGTCTGATCTCTTATCTAGACCACAATAAAAGAAAAATGAGGCCTAACCCTGTTCCTAGCACAGGACTATCTGGGGAGGGGTGGCACCAGAATTCCTTGTGTTATAAAGCAGTAACTGTGAAAGATTACTTATAGCAAATATCTCCCACCCCCAGAGAATCCACACTACCTTTGTCCCAGTAATACTTGAACTCATGCCATGGTAGAGCCTCAAACAACCAGCATTCAAAAAGGAGTGAGCCAATTGCCTGCCTGGTACAGTGTGATCTGGAAACTCATCACAGATGTGATATGAACTGCAGTGATCCTCAAACTTTGCATCCTTGGCTCTTCTGCATGAACATTACGTGGCGGGCTACTGTGCCAGCCCAGTGGAGGTGATTTTAAAAGAACTTGGTACTGCTGGAAACCTACACACAGTATAGTCTTTGTATGGAGGGTGTGTGGTTTTACGCACCTGAGAATTACTCATGGTATGCTATTATACCCACATGCCAGTTTTTGATTGCCTCTAAGATGGAAATGGCTGTAAATGATTACATGAATGAAAGGATGATTGCAGTTTCCCTGTAAATGTAACAGAATGTTTGCGGGTGATTTTTAAATATTCGGACCCATTTGTGACCCTTTACTCAATTTACAGCCACAAAATAAAGCATGCGTCAAATATTTGATGCATTCAGCATTTTCAGTGCACAGCTCACAGCACTTAGGACAAGAAGATAGACCATGTTTTCTGTGGTCTGTCAGTCTTGTCACAAGTACCATAGGTACAGCAGAATTGTATGAAACTCTAGCCCTTTATCTGTAAGCAATGAGTCAGAGTGCATGGGACTGTATGGAGTCACCTGTGGGCTGTGGCTATTAAGTACATCTCTCTACACACAGATGTGGAAAGCACTACATTGCAGTCTATTTTATGGATTAAGAGCATGTTAGCCAGGACACCAGGGTAATCCCCAGCTGTTACAAAAAGGGACACACTGGATTACTTCTGTCTTGTGTTGAATGTATCGCCACTAACAGCAAACAAAAAAAGCTGGGGACACCACAAGTAGCTGTGCAGATTATTTATTTAAAGGTGACCTCACCAGGACCCAGCTAACAGAACTTCCTCAATGTTTCACCCTTTGGATTCTTCAGGAGGCCCTTTATGCAACTTTAAATACATAATATGTACAGTTACTTCATGTGTACGCTGTTTTTTTTGTTTTCTTTTGGTGTCGGTCTGGCAACCTCCAACCCCATTCTGCTTTCTCTGACACTTATTCTCCACCTGGTTCTCACCACAGTAATACTTCTCTGTGGTGGGGCCTTTGGGGATGGGCTTACCTCCACAGAACAGCCAAGTCCTGGGTGATGGGGTGAGCAATCAGCATCGTAGGGCCTGAGGGTGCAGGTGTCATTCTGTGGCAGTACAGAGTTAGCAGGTTTCTGTCCCTACCATTGAGACTATGAGGGTTCTGGCACAGGGAAGCACACAAGCATGCAAAGAGTGCCCTGCGTGCTGGAGCCAATTGGCATTTCCCCTCCCCTGCTACAGTTCCAACCCAACTGCACCACCACTTGTGGTCACCAAAGAGGCAGCAGAGCATCAGATGCTGGTTCCCTTCCTCTGGACAGGAAGAGAGCATCCTGTACGATGTTTTATCCTCCTTCTCCTCCTTTCCCTGGCCATCATCCAACATCTCTGGCTCATTCCTGAACTGGGGTCATGAGCCTCGTAAGCAGCAGCCTGCCACGTCTCCAGCGTTGAGAGCAGCAGTCTGCCACGTCTCCAGCGTTGAGAGCAGCAGCCTGCCACGTCTCCAGCGTTGAGAGTAGCAGCCTGCCACGTCTCCAGCGTTGAGAGCAGCAGCCTGCCACGTCTCCAGCGTTGAGAGCAGCAGCCTGCCACGTCTCCAGCGTTGAGAGCAGCAGTCTGCCACGTCTCCAGCGTTGAGAGCAGCAGCCTGCCACGTCTCCAGCGTTGAGAGCAGCAGCCTGCCATGTCTCTAGCGTTGAGAGCAGCAGCCGGCCACGTCTCCAGCGTTGAGAGCAGCAGCCTGCCACGTCTCCAGCGTTGAGAGCAGCAGCCTGCCGCTATGCTGACAGGATGGCCCTCCCTTCAGTCTTGTTCAAGGCCAAGTGATACAGTGACAAGAGCACAGGCTTTGGGACAAAGGGATTCAGTTTCAAATCCCACCAGTGCCAGTAGCATAGCAAATTCCCAGAGGGCCTGGGTGCAAGGTGATGTTACAGGGCCCCGCCCCAGTTTTGAATAAACATCAAAATTATGATTTGGGCCCCTCAAACCTTGTGGGCCCGGGTGCCACTTCACCCCCTGCACCCTTGTAGCTACGCCCCTGACCAGTGCCACCTGCTAACTATGTAACACTCATCAAGTAACTTAACCTTTTAGGGCTTCATTCTAGTCCGTCGTAAAAATGGGTAAATGCAGGATTGCACTGAAAATGAGAGTTTATCAGTGCACTGTTGCAGGGAGGCACACATGGCCAGACCGGCTATCAATTTAATTAGTAGTACTGTCATAATGCTGACATGTTTTCATCCATTGTTGGTCTACTTCAGTACTGTAAGACACATGAAGGCACAGAATTGCCCCAAAGAAGTGCTTGGAAGAGTGCCACCACACAAATGGTTTTGGGAGTACCAGGCTCCAGGGATCTCATAGGGAGGTTAGGGACTGGGACTTTTTTTAAATGTACTCGGACTCGATTCAATGAAACTATAACCATAATACCCTTAGTTCAGGGGTAAACATGCAGCCAATTGATACAGAGGGTGTAGCACAGGGTAGGTAGGCCCTGGAAATTGTGGGGATGGAAATCAGAACCCCAGTTCATAATGTGAAGTGTACAATATGAATGATGCAGCTAGCACTATGCTGTAAGAACTTAATGTAACCCCTAGGTGGTGCTATCCCAAGGGCTACTACCCCAGCCTGCTTGGCTAGTAGCAGGTTAAGGGGCCTGGATAATGAAACGGGTGCCTCCATCAAGAGGTCAGGTTTGTTAGTGGTCAAGCTAACCTGGGCACAGCCCTCCGGGACACTGTAACCCCTCTCTTTCCCTTCTAGTGGCCTGAACAATATACAATAATTACTTTCACAATGACCCTTATTTACCAGGCGATTATCCACACTGTTTGCACTTACCACCAGGGCTGGTTCCTCTAGCTTGACCCTGAGACCCCCTGTAAAACAAGATTATGTACAGCAAATAACAACAGTACAATACTATTGGCGCAAACTGGGACCACAGTCAGGTTAAATGCAAACAAAGTTAAATCTGATTTATACAAGGGGACTTGAACAAGGGACAGGCGTAATCAGGTTAATTTGCTTAAAAGCTATATTAATCAGACAGTTATGCAGCAGTTCAGAGTCCCTACACAGTCACATACTCTGGGTACCCAGGTAGGAAAATGGTGGGCTAGCCAGGAACGTTGCAGCTGGTTGGGGCCCTGTGATGGAAGAAAACAACATGCACAGCACACACTATTTGTAATCCAGAGCCAGAGGGCTCAGTTCATGCAAGAAAAGGCAACAAGACAATCAGATGACAACACTTTTAGATTTAGCAGTTGTTGCAGGGAGCTACCGTCATGTTTACTCACGATACCCAATACTGGACACTGGCAGGATGAAAGTGAGACTGCAGGCTGTTGAGCTGGAGTGCCCAGAGAAGCAGGGCCCACACTAATCACCTACGCTTTGTTCCTGTTCAAGGCATTGAGCAGGGGGCTGATCCCTAGACCGGTCTCTCGTCGATGACTTTCTCTGCGTAGCAGGTATTCTGGCTGGGCCAGTGTAGCAGGGCCCAGGCAAATGGAAATGGATACGGATTCAGTCCGTGGAGCTGGATACAGCCTCCAGCAAGCAAAACACAGTTCAGACACACAGTGGGAACCAAATCACCACCCGCTTATAAGCACACAGCACATTCACATGTAAGAAAATTCCACTGTACCAGGCAAATGGCTCTCCGGTCATAATTACAGAGTCTCTGCACAATCCGGGAGTTCAGAGGTAGCTGGAAGTCCTGACAGGCCGATCGCATTCAGTAAATCTTCGGTCTTCTTCAGGTTAAAGCCTGGTCACAATTCAGTGGCTTAATTCACTCTCCAAATTCGGATTCAGTCCGAAAAAAAACCTCAAGTTCCCTCTCAGGAATAGCAGGCAGGCATGCAGGCCAAACTCAGGCCTTTCCACAGTTCTTCCGTTCGAATCCACTATGAATTGCTGCTCGAACTATCTCGAGCTGTTACTTCTTCACTTCCCAGCTCAGATCTAACTGAAACTACAAGCAGTGTGGGACTTTCCCCAAGAACCTAAAGGTTCGGTTGGCTGGTCTGTCTGTCAGTCACAACAAGGGCTCCCCCTTCAGGTTATTTTAGGCGCCAAAAAGCCCAAAACTACAATTTCTATAAGTTTTGGCCCCACCAAGCCCCTGTAGGCAGGCTACATTTTTTTTTAATTTTTTTTATTTTATTGAAATCTAGGATTACAAATACCTTTGAGCAGGAACTGCTCGTTTACAAAGGTTCCACGTCAAAGGAATGGGGGGGGGTATACATACATACAAAGGTCAACATAATAATACATAGTTACACAATAACAAGAAGTAAGAGACTGAGGCTTAGGAAATTCCAGTAATTCAAAATGTGCCAAATGTTAGGTAGCATGACATACGAGCCAAGGGCAATCTAGGAAATAAGCACTGCATGTGAGAGGGAAGGGGGTATGCAGGCAGGAAGGCCATTGTCGGAGGGTGGAGGGTGAGGGTAAGAGCTCTAAAGGGGAGGGAGAGGAGGGATAAAAGTCAGGAAATGCCTCGGGGGAGGAAAGGGAGAGGGCAAGGGGGTAGGCAGGTAGAAGGGGGGCAAGGCGGGGAGAGATAGCTGTCAAGACTGAAGTGGAGGGCAGTGAACGGTGGGCCCCTGATTAGGTGAGGCAGTCACAACGACTAGTTGAAATGAGATGAAGTCGGAGTTGTCTCTTAAAAGGGCCAAGAGCATCAGCAGTAAGAGTTTCTTTGTTGAGAGTATTGTACCACTGTGGTGCTCTGTTGTCAAATTTTAGAGTCCCAAATGTACTGATTAGCCCATTCTGACAGTTGGGAGAAGACAGAACAGTCCTTGCTGCGAAGAAAACAGGTTAGAACAAACTGCAATATTATTATCACTCTAATAGATACTCAGCAAATAAGCTCATCTTATAACAGAGCTCCCTCTCAGATTAATTATGATGCAATCCAGGCAGCTCTTAAAGAGACAGTGCACAGAGGCTATACAGGCACTCTCTGGCAATACATTTAAACTGCTAAAATGCAGGACACCAGCCTGGCAGTGAGCATTTAAGCAAGCTCAGGGAAGACTTTTCGGGAACCCCCATTTGTAGGGGGGTTACACCCTTCCCTGCCTGGAGAAAATTTAGCGTCCGTGTCAAGTCTGTACCATCACAATATCAAAAATGTAATATAAACGAGACATATATATCATTAGCTTGTTACATCATTATACCTTTCAATATACTTCACATTACTACATCCATATTGACAATACTTATGCAGGTTTCATACAGGTAATGCTGATTCCACTGTGATTAACACATTAGTAACATCACAATATTGCTTCGGGTAATAACTTCCTGTACATTAAACATTGTAGGAGAGGGTCCTTCCCTATCAGCTAACTTGGGGCTGGATGGGGCAGGGGCACCATACTGAGAAGGAAGAACAATCAACCTGGAATTGGCCATTAGGCTCAGTTTGGGTAGTGAGCTCTGTGAAATATAAATACCTTTGTGAACCACATTGAGAGGCAAATCCACTGGCCTCCCAGGAGAATCATAACTGAAGCACAATACTGACTTGACAGCTTGGCCAGTCTTTCTGGGGTGAACAGCCACAGTCTCTGTACTTTCAGCACTAACTTTGGAGCTTTCGTCATTCGTGAGGGGTACCTCTGCATGGATGGGAATGTCCAAACTGGGAGCACTGTCAGCTTCTTGCTCTGTAGGCTCTGCTTCCACAACACTGCTCATTTAGAGAAGGTTCTGGCACAATTAGGCTTTGTGGCATTGAAGGAGGGCTGTCAGTACTCTCATATTGTTGTTCAAGTTCTGGTGTGTCACCAGGGAGACTCAGACCATCAGCCCCTTCTTCGGGCAATTCACACAGTTCCACAAAACACAGAGTCCGCAACCTCAGATGTGATGCTTTGCACCTCACATTCAATGAGCATTGGCTCCAAGGACAATGCTGGGGGGGTTAGGCAGTCCAGAAGGCCCAGCTTCATCCCCACAATCAGTCATAGGGTTACCTCAAAACAGCTGACTCAGTTCATAGGAGGGGTAATAGGCATTGTCACACTCACTATCATCAGAGGTGGACTGACAGTCAATATTATTCTAGGCCGGCTGCGGGAGAAACCTTAACTCTGTAACTACTGGGGTAGGTTGACTCTGTCTCTTTTTTGCAGCAGCACGAGTCTCCGGCCCAGAGGTGACAATGTCTGCTGGCTCAGCTTCAATAATAACTTGTCTAATAGGCAACAAGTGGTCTCTGTGAGTACCTTGCATACTGGTAGATCATCCAACTTTCCAACTACTACATGAGGAAGATGGTGCCACCTATCAGCAATTTTGTGCTTGCCAGGTAGTCCCAAATTGTGTAACAGCACACAGTCTCCGTGCCGTAGCTCATGAGCCTTTACTTTCTTGTCGTGCCTCTCTTTGTTGGGGAGATTTCTTTTAGCGGCCATTGTCTGGGCCAGTTGATATGCATGGTTCAATTAAGCTTTCAGTTTCTGTACATACTGCAGGTAGTTTTCAGCTCAGACCCCATCTGGAGAGACCCCAAAACAGATATCAACTGGCAGGGGGAGCCTCTCTCCCAAACATGAGGTGTTAGGGGGAGAACCCAGTAGCGTCATTTTTGGTGCAATTGTATGCGTGTCCGAAGGTGCTAATCTGCTGGCTCCACTTATGTTTGTCTTTTGGGTGGAGGGTGCCCAGCATGTCTAGAATGGTGCGGTTAAAATGTTCTGGTTGAGGGTCCCCCTGCAGGTGATAGTGGGTGGTTCTTGACTTCCGCACCCCTCACAGAGAGAGCATTTCTTTGATTAGCCAACTTTCAAAGTCTCAGAGTGGATCCGCTGGGGGGGCACCATAGTGGACAAAGAATTTTTCCACTAGTACCTTGGCCACGGTAGAGGCCTTTTGATCTTTAGTTGGAAAAGTTTGTGCATACCATGTGAAATGATCTGTAACCACTAACACATTCCCAATATTCCGCTGATCAGGTTCTTAGCACAAAAAGTCTATGCAGACCAGTTCCATGGGAGTGCTGGTAATAATATCGACAAGGGGGACAGCCCTCTGAGGCAGGGTTTTCCTTTGCAGACAACGACTGCAGATCTTTACATGGTGCTCAACATCAGCCCCCATCTTGGGCCAGTAGAATTGAGATCGTACCAGGTCGAGAGTTCTGTCAATACCAAGGTGCCCTAAGTGATTGTGGAGAGACCTCAGTACCAAATCTTTAAAGGCCGTGGGCAGGACCAATTGCTGCTTGTTTAGTCAACCACTGCAATCCACTGTCTCTCTGTATAACAACTGATTGTGTAACTTCAACCTGGGGCCTTCTTTAAACAATAGGGCAGTTCGCAAGTCAGGGGAATGCAACTGGGACACATCTTTCCCCACACGTAGGGCATCAAGTGCTGGCTGAATCATAGGATCTTGGAATTGAGGGCACTGGATGCTGTCATTGTCAAATTGAGGTAGAGCACTAATATCTAGAGCAGAGAAGTGGCACTAAGCAGCCAGTATACAGGTATCAGGAAGGCCCAAGCAATCTACTAAACAGTCCACTGTGTCCGCAGACATCTGTTCATCTCTATCCAACTTTTGGCACAATGCTCGGATGTCAGGTTCAGACAGCCTGACCCAATCAATCTTGGAAGCGGGCCTTCGTGATAGGGCATCAGCATCAATATGGTTCAGTCCCGGTCTGCATTCGACAGCATAATCATAGGTTGATAAAGCAGAGAGCCACCGGTGCCCAGTGGCGTCTAACTTAGCTGAAGTCTGTACATAGGTAAATGGGTTATTGTTGGTCTTCACCAATATCTTTGGCCCATAAAGGTACTCATGAAACTGGTCAACGATGGCCCATTTTAGGGCAAGGAACTCCAGCTTGTGCACAGGATAGTTTTGTTCTGATGGGGTCAAGCTTCTGCTGGCAAAAGCCACTGGTCTCAAACCATCCTCATGGTCTTGATACAGCACAGCTCCTAGGCCCTGCAGACTAGCGTCTGTATGCAGCACATAGGGCTTGGTAGAGTCAGCATAGGTGAGGATGGGGGCATGGGTGAGCTGGTATATGACTTTGTGGAAAGCTGCTTCACATTCGGGTGTCCAGCGGTACCCAAAAGGTTCACCTGTGCGGAAGTACACTTTCTCTGGTTCTTTGACAGCCCCTTTCTTGTATTTACGGTTGGTAGGGGGTAACCCTGGGTAAGATTCCGGAGCGGGCGAATCACCTTTGAATTGTCTTTTATGAACCTGCGGTAGTAGCCACAGAACCCCAGAAAAGGTTGTAGTTCTTTCAAGTTATGGGGCTGGGGCCAAGTAGTCAGTGACTCAACCTTACTGGGATCAGTCTCTATTTCTTCTGCAGATATTATGTGCCCCGCATACTTCATGGAGGTTTGAAAAAACTGCCACTTGTTGATGGACAGCTTGAGGCTGAAGTCTTCCAATTGGTCCAGCACTTTAAACAGTCGGGTCTCACGCTCCTCTAATGTGCGTCTGAACACAATGACATCATCTAGGTACACTAGACATTCCAGCAAGTTCATATCTCCCACCACACATTCCGTCAGTCACCGAAAGGTGGCCGGGGCACCCGAAATCCCTTGTGGCATTCTCAGGAATTCATAGAACCCCAAAGGACAGATGAAGGCTGTTTTCACATGGTCTTCCAGGGCCATTGGAATCTGGTAATAATAGCTGCGAAGATCTAATACCGAGAACCATTTGCTCCCATTCAAGCAATCCAGGGCATCTTGTATACGGGGCATGGTGTACTGATCTGGGATGGTCCACCAGTTCAGAGTTCGATAATCAACACACATCCTCACAGACCCATTCTTCTTATGCACAACCACAATGGGAGAGTTATATGGGCTCCTTGATTCTTGTATAACGCCAGCAGCAAGCATTTCCTGCAGGTGCCTTCTAACATCATCTATGTTCGCTGGGAGGAGGCGTCGGGATCTCTCTTGAAATGGCCGGTCATCATGCAGGTGTATGTGATGCTCTGCACCCCGGACACACCCCACGTCCCATTCTTTTAATGAAAACACTTTGTCTGGGCAAGTTTTTTGCTAATTCTAGCCTTCCATTCAGCTGGCAACAGGGAATCACCAAAGTCAAATAAGTCCGGGGTCACTCTTTCCTTTTCACCAGAGTACTTGTTGCTGGGTAATACAGCAGTGTCTGCACAGTGTACTGTAGCTAGAGTGCACCCTCTGTTCAACCGCACCTCCCGATCTGACACATTCTGAATCTGGACCATCACTCGTCATGCATAGACATGGGCACAGGCAGGCAAAATGCTGGGTTTAACCAATAATCCCTCTGGCAGCCTTCCATCACCCGGTGCGTCCAACATTAATATTTTATTTTTCACTTCCTTTCTAATGTAAACCTCTCCCTGAATGGTGTACTGAGTACTGGGAGGGAGTACCAGAGAATCAGGATCTTTCTTCTACACTATCCCCACCGGCTCATCTCCGTTGGTTTCGGTAGTCCGTTTTTGCAGATCATAGGCGCTCTTTATCAGGGCTGGGATTCTCAGTGCCTACCCAGTCCGTTTCCCTTGTTTTTCATGACACAACTGCGCTAGTCTTCCAAACATGTGGGCATTGGTTCCAATGAGCAAGGGAATCCCATCATACAATTCCGTTGGAGGGCACACCAGGGCTAGTGTCTCTACTTGTTCATCTACACCAGTTACAGTCACAGAGAAAGACAACCAGATCCGGACATATCCTAGGTAGGGATAAGACTTGTCACTCAGGCCCCATGTGCAAACCTTCCAGAGATTGTAGTGGCACATCATGTAAGTGTTTGTCATACCAGTCCTGGAATACAATGGTCACTTGTGACCCACTGTCGAGCACATCCCGAGCATGGATACCATTGACAGTCACAGAAGTCTCCATCGAAGGGCCCACTATTCTGAACCAGTCTGGAGAGGCAGTAGCAGAGGCCTGGACAGATGATTTAGCCACAAAGAAATTTGAGTTAGGATTTCTCAATCCTGCACTGCGGTAATTTCCGGCGCTCCTTGGCCATGGTCTTGCTTTCCGAAGCTCCCCTTGAAGTCTGTATACAACTTTATCTAGGTCTTTTGGGGACTGGCATTCTCTCTTCATGTGCCCATCCTTCCCACAATTAAGGCACAATATGCTTTCTGGGGTCTGGTATGGCTGAGACATCACATTGGGAGCTGAGGCGGGGGTACTACCAACAGAAAACCTTGGTTCCACCTCTGTCTGCAGTGTGGCGAGCAGTTGGAGACATCTCATCAATTCTCTCACTTCCATAGTCAAGACATCAATTTTTGAGCTGCTGTCAGCAGGAGATGCCTGAGTGTGCACCCCAACCCCCATAGCAGATACAGTCGGATAAGGATCGGGGCCTGTACTCGAAGGAGTTGCCTTCATAAAGAGACTGTTTTTTGTTTCTCTAAACTCCCTCAGCAGTTCATCCCATGGTGGAGCATCAGTAGCAGCCCCTCTCTGACTGGGCCCCCCGGGGCTGACATTTAGTTCTCGGATTCCATCATGTGATTGTGGTGATTCCAGGCCATCAGTGACTGACCCCGCGCCTGGAGCAGGGGTTTCAGCAGCTACGACTGCGCAGGGCTCTGAAAAGCCTTCTTCCTTCCCAACTTCACGAACCTCCTTCATCAACACATGGAAGGGCAAGGGACCAGATTTCCTTTGATGCAGTTGCAATTTGAGCAACACCCAGCTAGAGTGCCGGGCAGAGTAGAGTATATGATCCAGTCTTACCTGATCCACTTCACTAGAGGCCCAGCATCCTTTCCGAAAAATGGTTTATAGGATTCCCTCTAATTGATCCATGTAGGCAGATAACAATTCCCCCAGCTGTTGCGTAATATCTTTAAGTTTCCATTTCAAGGCCTCAACACTAGTGGTGCCCCCAAATGCATTTTCAAGGGCGACTATGTACTCTTGAGCTTTGGCGTCAGGATCAGAGGACCTCAAGGAGAGATAAGTACGGGGGACCCTGGAGACTTTCCCCCAGGCGGGCCTTTTTTTCGGCCTCTGAGCATTGCCAGTCTTGTACCGCAAGAGTAGTAGAGTCTATCCAGGTCTCCAGGTCGACTTCCCCAATAGGAGTGGGGCGGATGCCAGAGAATACCTTGAGCTTGCCGTAAGGGCCATGACTACTTGTTGGCTCAGAGGCAGGAACAGAAGTTGGTGAAAGAACAAGTGCTGGGGTGGGTGTGGACAGTGAGGAGGTGACATTCCCAGGTGGCATTAATAATTTTTTTAACATCTCCACAGTTTTGCCCTCCTCCAGTAACAACTTGGCAAACTTCTCCTGAAAAGACTCAGATAACGGTGGGGGCTCATCATCTGAGGGATCCTTGCTATCTTTGGTTATCACCTTCCAGGCAGCTGGGAACCCTTCTGGAGTGATAGTCTGGGGTACCTATGAACTATCCAGGGGGTCGCTACTCTCTACCAAGGCTATGAAAGTTTGGGAGATCAAATCAGCCTGTTGACCCACCACCACAGGGTTTTTTAAACATTCAACTTAGGAGAGTGCTCCCTCTACAGTGTCCTTACTGGTACCCAGGGGAATATCCAGTATAAGCAGAGCATTTTGGGGTCAATCCCCTGCCCAGAACACTACCCCACCAACTGGTGTTCACTCATTTCTTCTGGGGTATCCATTAATCATTAACAATAATTCGTAATTTTTGGCCACTAGAAGGCACAAAATCCCAGTGGTGAGCCTCCATCATGTAACCCCTAGGTGACGCTATCTCAAGGGCTACTACCCCTGCCTGCTTGGCTAGTAGCAGGTTAAGGGGCCTGAGTAATGAAACAGGTGCCTCCACCCAGAGGTCAGGGTTGTTAGTGGTCAAGCTAACCTGGGCACAGCCCTCCGGGACACTGTAACCCCTCTCTTTCCCTTCTAGTGGCCTGAACAATATACAATAATTACTTTCACAATGATCCTTATTCACCAGGCGATTACCCACACTATTTGCACTTACCACCAGGGTTGGTTCCTCTAGCTTGACCCAGGGAACCCCCTGTAATACAAGGTTAAGCACAGCAAATAGCAACAGTACAATACTATTGGCACAGACTGGAACCACAGTCAGGTTAAATGCAAACAAAGTTAAATCTGATTCATTCAGGGGACTTGAACAAGGAAGGGGCGTAATCAGGTTGATTTGCTTAAAAGCTATATTAATCAGACAGTTATGCACGCAGTTCAGAGTCCCTCACAGTCACACACTCTGGGTACCCAGGTAGGAAAATGGTGGGCTAGGCAGGAACATTGCAGCTGGTTGGGGCCCTGTGATGGAAGAAAGCAACATGCACAACACACCCTATTTGTAATCCAGAACCGGAGGGCTCAATTCATGAAATAAAAGGCAACAAGACAATCAGATGACAACTCTTTTAGATTTAGCTGTTGTTGCAGGGAGCTACCCTGATGTTTACTCACGATACCCAATACTGGACACAGGCAGGATGAAACTGAGACTGCAGGCTGTTGAGCTGGAGTGCCCGGAGACATACTAATCACTGAGGCGGCGTTCCTATTCAAAGCGTTGAGCAGGCAGCTGATCCCCAGGCCAGTCTCTCATCGATAACTCTCTGCGTAGCAGGTATTCTGGCTGGACCAGTGTAGCAGGGCCCAGACAAATGGAAATGAATATGGATTCAGTCCATGGAGCTGGATACAGCCTCCAGCAAGCAAAACACAGTTCAGACACACAGTGGGGAACCAAATCACGACCCACTATAAGCGCATACAGGACATTCACATGTAAGGAAATTCCACTGTACCAGGCAAATGGCTCTCTGGTCATAATTACAGAGTCTCTGCACAATCCGGGAGTTCAGAGGTAGCTGGAAGTCCTGATAGGCCAATCACATTCAGCAAATCTTCGGTCTTCTTCAGGTTAAAGCCTGGTCACAATTCAGTGGCTTAATTCGCTCTCCAAATTCGGATTCAGTCCAGAAAAAAAAAATATAAGTTCCCTCTCAGGAACAGCAGGCAGACATGCAGGCTAAACTCAGGTCTTTCTACAGTTCTCCCACGCGAATCCACTATGGATTGCTGCTCGAACTATCACGAGCTGTTACTTCTTTACTTCCCAACTCAGATCTAGCTGAAACTGCAAGCAGTGTGGGACTTTCCCCAAGATCCAAAAGGTTCAGTTGGCTGATCTGTCTGTCAGTCACAACAAGAGCTCCCCCTCCAGGTTATTTTAGGCGCCAAAAGCCCAAAACTACAATTCCTACAAGTTTTGGCTGCACCAAGCCCCTGTAGGCAGGCTCCATTTTAGAGTCCCAAATGTACTGATTGGCCCATTCTGACAGTGCCGGGCCAAGATGGTGGAGAAGACAAAGCAGTCCTTGCTGCAAAGAAAACAGGTTAAAACAAACTGCAATATAATTATCACTCTAATAGATAATCAGCAAATAAGCACATCTTATAACAGAGCTCCCTGTCAGATTAATTATGACTGCAATCCAGGCAGCTCTTAAAGGGATAGTACACAGGGGCTATACAGGCACTCTCTGGCAATACATTTAAACTGCTAAAACGCAGGACACCAGCCTGGCAGTGAGCATTTAAGCAAGATCAAGGAAGACTTTTCGGGAACCCCCATTTGTAGGGGGGTTACATGAATGTGAAGAGTAAAGTGGCAAGGGAATGCCCTAGTATCTGTGTACCAAGTAGGCGTGTAAATAGATTCAGCCAGCTTGATCCCAGCTCCAGGATTGGACAGTCAGTTTGTGTGTGGTCTCGATATTTGGTGCCTCAGTGTATTGGTAATGGTACCCCTACTCAGTGCTCCAGGCCCAAGGTGGTAAAACTAACTGGTGCAGGTACAGATTCTGTGATGCAAGTCGAGTGCATATCTGATGAGAAATACCACCATATAGAAACATAGAAACATAGAAGTTGATGGCAGATAAGGACCGCCAGGCCCATCTAGTCTGCCCATTTTTTTTCTACCTGGTTGTTGCTGCCATATGTCTCTAGACACGGGGATAGGGTGCCTGGCACTTTCCGGAGTATTAAATGTTTTGCTTACGAAACAGATGCTTGTATCAGTTTAAAATAGCACCAGCAACAGGAAAGTATAGTAAACGCAAATAAAATGGAAGCAGCTATTTTATATTATACAGCCATGGCTGTGCCCTTTATATTATGGTTAAGTGAGCAGTTTAATGTTAAACCTCACTTGTTGAACTTTAATAATGCGGCAAACCCTGGATGGTATAGCCTGTACTTTGACATGCCAGAGTCGGTGCCAAGATTTCTGCATGCTGTAAATTTATTGTGGTCTGTTCAGCAGTCTTTATGTTCTAGAAAGTTGAAAATTACACATAGATACATGGAAATTAAGACCTTTTTTTATCACCAATAGCACAAAAGTGACTGGGAGCTGATGCCTGAATCTTTCAGGTTTGTTTAGAGTTTGGCCCAAGTATGATTCTTCGATAGATGTTTTGCTGGCAAATGTGTAGTTTTTACATTTTTAAGACAATAAATGCCATTTTGATGCATCTGGAGAATGATTTTCAACATTCTAAGGATAACTAGATTTTTGCAAAACTGATGTGCATTAGTGATATGAGAGGGGCCCAGTTTTGGGACTCTAAACTACCATTTTCATGAAGTTTGGCGTAAGGAGCTCCAAAGTCAGCAAGTGTCACAGAGGATGGTGTAAGGAGGAGGGCTTCAGTGGCATAGGGAACTGGGCAGGAGTCTGGGATGAGAAATCCCTGTACTCACCGAACAGGCCATGCACCTCAGCAAGGAAGGGAGGTCCAGGATACTCAAATACAGACAGCTTAAATTTAAACTAAGCGGGGGGGGGGGACTACTATGGGGCACAGAACCCAAAGTTTTCCTAGCGATGGGGTTGTCAGGCCTCCCACCAGGTGAAGGGTATATTAGATAAATCACAGAACCAATATCTGCACCACTCAGCTGCATAAAAAAGCATATTTTTTTGAAAATTACGTACCGCCACAATCAAACATCAGAATGTTACATAAACCCCTACTGGTTTTGCTAGAGCAGCATCATCAGGGGATTGATTGATTGTTCATGCAGTTAATCTGCTGAATTGCACCTGTTCCCTGATGATACTGTCCTGTATATAGGCAGGTCCTCCCCAGAGTTAGCTTCTGAGGACCTTCAGGAAGATTTTAATACCCTTCAGAAGACCATCCTGCACCTAAAATTATTACTCAATGCCAAAAAACACAAAGGCGATGCCATTCTCCCCCCATGCTAACTCCACAAAATTACGAAGCACTGGATTCGCTCCACATGTCAACATGCTGCTGGGGGAGTCCCTTGAATTTGTGACAAAATTCAAATACTTTGAGCTGTGGATTGATCACAAACTTTCTTTTGTATACCACATGGAAGAACTCTTCAAGAAACTAAAACAGAGGCTTGGTCTTTTCTTTCGGATTAGACACCTTCTTACACAAGAAGTTAAGGCCAGGTTGGTCCAAACTACTTTCTTGCCACTTCTTGACAATGGTGACTTTGTCTATGGTCAAGGCCTGAGTACTGCGTTATCCAAACTAGACACTTTGTGTCATCGGGTGCTTAGATTTATCTTGGGAGTACTGTACTCTACTCATCATTGTGCGCTCTATACCATGGTTGGTTGGTGCTTGCTTAAATTTAGACGCCGTAGGAATGCAGTCCTGTGGACTTATAGAACTGTTTTTCACAAGCTTCCTCAGTATATCTCAGACTGTTTGCAAAATGGCAAAAAGAGTTTAAGAGAGTGTCAAGTTTTGTGAGGGAGGTTGTAGAGGCAGAGTCATAGACAACGTCGGCATAGTCGAATACAGGCAAAATAGATTTTATACCTAGATCCCAGCGGGTTGGTAGAGGGAGGCAGTCTTTATGGTGGTAGAGGATGCCAAGTTTTGAGTGTAGTTTTGTGCAGATGACATCGAAATGGGATGAGAAATCTAGGTTGCTGTCCAACCATACCCCAAGGTATTTGAAAGTGGGGACTATGTCTAAGCGGGCACCATCCAGAGTGACAAATGATGGGGTGATCTACAGCCTAGACAACCTCTGCCTGGACCCAGAGAGCACTGAAACAGTTTTCTTTGTGTTTAGTTTGAGCTGGTTTTCCTGAAATCAGTGCTGCACATTATCAAAATCCTGTTGAAGTGGGGTAAGTACATCAGTGGTGGAGGGGCCACTTCATGTGTGAGTACACTGTATCTTTAAGTGCACTACTTTTAAACCACCCTTGTGATGTACTCATCATCCCCCTGATGCTGCTGCTCTAGCAAAAGCAGTAGGGGTTTCAGTGATATCCTGATGTTTGATTGTGGCAGTAGGTAATTTTCAATAAAATATGCTTTTTTATGCAGCTGAGTGGTACAGGTATTGATTATGTGACTTATGCTTATATTTCCTTGCACACTCTTGGACAGTGGAGCTGTTTTGTCTGCCTTTTATATTAGGTAAGGGTGATTTTGGTGGTAAGTACAGGGAGGTGGGAGTAACTGTGAGGGGAGTATAAAAAGGGGAAGTGGGTGGGAATGAAGAGGGTGAAATGGAGGGCAGGGGAAGGATAGGATGGGGAGAAGAGACAGAGAGAATTTAGTGAGGCAGCAGAAGAGGCAGTGGAAACAATGGGAAGAGGAAGGGAAAAAAATAAGATAGATGACCTACAGGCCATGGTGAGGGAGGACCGCATGGATCTGGTGGCAGTCACCAAGACCAGGGCAACCCTGAACCATGACTGGTATTTCTCAATTCTGGGATTCACCCTCTGTAGAAGGAACAGAAAAAGGAAAAAGAGGGAGTGGTAGCACTTTGCAAAGGGATCATGGCCACAAGGAAGGACATGGGGGAGAAGGCATTGCATCAATCTGGGTGCAGATCCAAACAGGGAGGGAAATAAGGGTGGTGTGGTGTATTGGCCACCAAAACAGAGTAAAACCAAAGACCAGGAGTTGGTGCATGAGATCAGGAAGGCTGCAGAGAAAGGAGAGGTGGTGATAGGGGGAGGCTTTAACCTGACTGGCATGGATTGGAGCATCGCACATGCAAAAAGGAGTCAAAAGCTCATGGATGCAGTCCAAGATGGGTTCTCAACCCAGGGGGTGATCAAGTTATCTAGGGAGCAGGCCATTTTGGACTTAATACTGACAAACTGCAATCATGTCAGAGGCATCAGCATAACTGAGTCCCTGGGGAACAGTGATCAACGGTCAGTATGGTTTCATCGTGATACGATAAGGGAGGTACGGAACACAAAAACACATGTGAGCTTCAAAGGGCAGATTTCACTAAAATGGTAGTAAATCTGAGAGAGTGCCTGAAAAACTCTGGGTGGACAAGAGAGTGGATGAAAAATGGTCCTACCCTTACCAAATGTGACACAATGGCAACACCATGGCACCACAATGGCAAGACAGTCGTGAGCTACAAAATGTGCAATGGTACTACCCAGTGGTACCCTGGTAGTACTATGGCAGTTTAAATTTTGATTATTTTTGTTGATATGGTAGGACAGTGGTACAATGGTATCACAATGGAATTGAATCAAACCACTGTGATACCATGAAAACCTTAATGGTAGTACAGTGGTAATCACAGTGGTATTGCAATGGCAAATGAGTGGTATTACAGTGGTATTCCGAAGAACTTTTTGCAAGGGTTAATTCAAGATGGGGTTCTGGCAGTCACTGAAACCTGTCTAAAGCAGAAGGGGGAAAAGTACAAGCACAGGAAACCACTCTGGTTTACAGGGGTGGTTGGCAGTGCAATGAGCAAGAAAAGGGTTTCCTACAAAAGATATAGGAGGACCCAGCAGGAAGAGGACAAGGTTGACTATCTAGAAAGGCTAAAAACAACTAGCAGGGAGTCAAGAAAGGCTAAGTCAGGGACTGAGTTAAGGACAGCAGAGGGGGTCAAGGAAGAAGACAAGCACTTTTTTCGGTGCTACCAATTAAAAAGGATGACAAAAGAAGGTATTGTTAAGCAGAGAAGAGGGCCTGAGTGGGCGGGAGATAACAGAGGAAAGACAGTGGTATTAAATAAATACTTTTGCTCAGTATTCATGAAAGACATAGATGGACCAGATCCACAGGGAAAGATAGGGATAGGGAGGGGGATAGGGATAGGGAGGGGATGGTAGGATGTGCAAGGAGGTGATTATGGAGGTCATGGTCCTCAAGGGGCTGAAGCCCTTCGAAGTGGATAAATCCAGTGGGACAGATGGCATGAAACCCAGGTTGCTGAAAGAAGTGGCTTCAATTCTTGCTGCCCCCCCCCGCTGACCTGCTCAATTGCTCCCTGGATACAGGCATGGAGCCAAGAGAGTGGAAGACCACTGAAGTAGTACCCCTGCACAAGAGAGAGGCAAGAGATGAACCAGGAAACTACAGACCAGTAAGCTTTACACTGGTAGTTGGCAAGCTGACGGGAATAATTCTCTAGGAACAGTTAATCAAGTTCTTTGAAACAAACGGGCTCAGGGTGACAAGCAAAATGGGTTTATGTCAAAACAAATTTGATAAAATTCTTTGACTGGGCTACAAAGGTAGTTGACAGGGACAAGGCAGTACTATTGAGGAAGTAAATATACTGTACTGAACTTCAGCAGGGCATTTGACCTGGTACATCACAAGATCAAAAAGTTGGAGGACCTGGTGGTAGACGAAAAGTTGACTAGGTTGGTGGTCAGGTGGGTAGGGAGGGGAACTCAAAGGGTGGTGATAAGGGTGGTGCACTAAGGGATGAGGAAGGTTACCAGCGGGGTTCCACAGGGGGTCAGTGCTCAGTCTGGTGCTGTTCAACAAATTCATAAATTACATTGTGGACAGTGTAAAGGGCAAAATCTGCCTCTTTGTGGATGACACCAAGTTCTGTGGGAGGGAGTCAAGCATCTTAGGGAGGACTCAGCGATATTAGAAAGATGATCTGGAATCTGGTAACTTGGGATCTATGCAAAAAGTGCAATGTCATGCTCATAAGGAGCAAGAACCTTAGGGCCCTAGTACAGGATACAAACTTGACTGTCTTGGTGTCATAGGAAGAGAAAGACCTGGGGATTGCAATCATGATCCAAAAGAAATCCAAGGGCTTCTGTGACTAGAAGAAATTAAAAAAATAAATCCGAGAGCAGCCCGTTCATATGTGAGTTACTGTAGGCCTCAAGGGAGACATAAAAAAGAATAGGCCACCCACCCAGTATATATAAGTAATTATATACATTTTATTTTTGTGCATATATCTTGAATAAAAATGATGGTGGTGGGGATACCCCTCTCCCCTTCATTAGGATGATGAGCTTACCTATAAATATACATTTCAATAGCTAAATGTAATACTATATCATCGGCCAGGCTGTGTGTATGACAGTATGTAAAACAATGTACCAGAAGCAATAGAAACAAAAAGGACTGCAAACACAATGTCTAGTGCCATAGCAAATAGGTACAAGAGCTATCCATAGTGCTAGTTACTTAGGGATACTGGCACTTGTAGTGCACTCTGGCTGGGGGAACTACACAGCATCAGGAAGGAGCCACGGAAACTAACTACCACAGAGCATAGGTTTTTAGTTTGTTATAGAATTATAGTATGCAAGTAGCATCGGGACTCACGCAGGACTTGGACATAGCAGTTTTAAGTTGCATTTAAAAAAAGTGGACTTTAGGGTCATTATGGAGCATGACCTCAGAGAGAGCTGTCCTAGGTCACACAGTATACATAGTTCCACCAAGTCGCTGCGACAATGAAGTCGTCGCAATCCCTGATGTCGACAGGCAAAATGTCAACAGGCGAAATTTTGCTTATCAGGACATCATTGTTTTTTTGTGGGGGGCAGGGCCCCCCACACCCTCCATGCAGGGGACTCTGCTGCCTGCACCGCCTGATTTTTTAATAATCAACTCTGAGATGGAGTTGATTTGAAAGGGGGCAAAACGCTGGCAAAACCGGTGTCGGTGTACAGCGGGACCATTACAACGACTATCCCAAAATTGTTGCTGTAATGGTCTTTGCTGTAAAATTTTCAGTGTTTCGGTGGTATACAGTATGCATTGAGCTCCCCTATGAGCATCGGTGAACACGGGCAGAGGTCAACACAGCAGTAGCCAGCCAGTGTCTACCATATCAGCCACAGCAGGCAGATAAGCAGCGGACTTATGGGCCACATAATTTGTGACACTGATTAAGTAGGAAGGAACTCTGTACGTAACGTTTTAAATGCACTTCTGCTGTAAAGTTTAGCGGGTGAAATAGTATCACACAGAAAATAGGTAGAGGTAAATGTAAGCAGTTATGTATTCATTCAAGTAGTATTGGTTTTTTGGCCAATGTCCATTACAAACAAGCATTTGTCAATGCCGAATGTTGATTGCGTTGGTGTGTTGAGCTTGTTCACTGCCCCTCTGTCACTCACTCAGTCTGTGTCTCCCGGTGCTGCAGGCCGCTCTTTTGTACTGGGCTCCTGCCTGCATTGGCACCTTGTTCTGACTACTAAGAAATCCACAGCTGTCCTGACAGAGCTCCATTGAGGTGGCTCACTCCCCCTCTCTCACTCGCTCATTCTGGTTTTCCTGCTACTGCAGGCTGCCCTTTTGTACTGGACCCCTGCGTGCACTGCTGGCTTTTTCTGCCCACAAACAAATTTGCAGCAGTCCCAACACAGCTCCGTTGAGCTCACTCACTCCCCCTCCCTCACTCGCTCATTCTGTGTCTCGTCTCTGCCACTGCAGGCTGCCCTTTTGTACTGGGCTCCTGGCTGCATTGGTGGCTTGTTCTGGACAGAAAGAAATCTGAAGCAGTCCCGACACAGCTCCATTGAGCTAGATAAGTCCCCCCTCTCACTCACTCACTCATTCCGATTCTACCAGCACTGCAAGCTGGCCTTTTATACTGGGCTCCTGCCCGCGTTGCCACATTTTCTACCCACCAAGATATCTGCAGCAGTCACAATACAGCTCTGTTGAGCTCACTCACTACCGCGCTGTCACTCACTCATTCTGTTTCTCTTGGCGCTGCAGACTGCGCTTGTGTATGGGGCTCCTGGCTGTGTTGGCACCTTTGTCTCTCCACAAAGAAATCTGCAGCTGTCCTGACAGAGCTCTGTTGAGGTCGCTCAGTCTCCCTCTGTCACACGCTCACTCTGTTTGTCCTGGCGCTGCAAGCGGCCCTTTTGTGCAGAGCTCCTGCCTGCATTGGTGCCTTTTTCTGCTCACAAAGAAATCTGCAGCAGTCCTGATAGAGCTCCGTTAAGCTCACTCAGTCCCCCGTCTCACTCACTGGTACTGTTTCTCCACCGCTGTAGGCTGGCCTTTTCTACTGGGCCCTGCCTGCTTTGATGCCTTTTTCTGCCCACAAAGAAATCCGCAGCAGTCCTGACGGCGCTCTGGAGAGTTTTCTCATTCCCCCTCCCTCACTCGCTCTCTCATTCTGTTTCTCCCAGTGCTGCAGGCTGCCCTTCTGTACTGGGATCCTGCGTTGCGGCCTTTTTCTGCCCACAAACAAATCCGCAGCAGTCCCGACAGAGCTTAGTTGAGCTCGGTCATTCCCCCCTCTCACTTGTTGGATCTTATTCTGTCCCAAACACTGACTTCCCACAGCGACCATGCTATTCTCTGGCAGGAGTGCAAAAACATATTTCAGCCAGGATGTGAAAAATGACAACTGTACTGCTCATAAGGAGGTGTGAAAAACTGCAGCTGTTGAAAATGTGGCGTGAAAATATTACAAATTTGCAAAGTTACAAGGGTGTGTGAAAACAGTTCAACACACGCTTGTAACACAGTCATGTTATGGTATCTGGCCACCAAATTTTCAACATAGGGCTTTTAAGACCTCTGCTCATGAACAGTGCCATTGTTATTTTCATAATCTGTCCTGAACACTGATTGCCCACCGCGACCACGTTATTCTGTGCCGCAACTGTGAAACAACATTTCAGTCAGGATGTGAAAAATGACAGCTGTACTGCTCATAAGGAGGTGTGAAAAAATGCCACTGTTGAAAATCTGGCATGACAATATTAAAAATCTGCGAAGTTACGAGCGTGCACGCAAACTGCGCAACACACGCTTATAACACAGTCATTTTATGGAGTATCATTACCAAATTTTCAACATAGCCATTTCAGGACCTCTACTCATGTACAGTGTCACTGTCATTTTCTTAAATTGTCCCAAACACTGATTTTCCACAGCGACTGCGCTATTCTGCACCAGAAGTGCGAAAACACATTTCCGCCAGGATGTGAGCAATGACAGCTATACTGTTCACAAGGAGATGTGACAAAATGCCAATGTTGAAAATCTGGCATGAAAATAGTGCAAATTCACAAAGTTATAAGCATGCATAGCAACTGTGCAGCGCATGCTCGTAAAACAGTCATTTTTTGGATTTTGTCAACCAAATTTGCAACATAGGTTTTTTGAGAGCCCACCTCATGAACACT
Organism: Neoceratodus forsteri; assembly: GCA_016271365.2. Lineage (NCBI taxonomy): Eukaryota > Metazoa > Chordata > Ceratodontiformes > Ceratodontidae > Neoceratodus > Neoceratodus forsteri. The sequence goes on along the minus strand of CM057450.1, from coordinate 126,946,029 downwards.
GGCACTGTTGTTTCATTAATCGGCCCCGAAAGGTGATTCTGTGCAGTGACCGTGAAATCACCTTTTGAGGTGGATTAACGCCATGTCAGTTCAAGAATTCATGAGGAGGGGTCTCAAAAACCCTATGTTGAAAATCTGGTGCAAAAATTCCCCCAAATGCCTGAGATATGCACTAAAGTTGAAAAAACCCTATTTGTTCCATTATACAGCTTACCGTCATTTCCTTGGTTCATGGTTGGCTTTGAAGAGTGCAGATGTGTTCCCAGTCCACCGAAGATTGTTGTGCCGAGCTCCAGAGGTAAGTATGGGGTGAGGGGGGTGTGGGAAGGCAGAGAGTGCAGTGGGCAGGTGCGGGTTGCGGTTGGGGGGAGCAGGGAGACTACGAGGGACCGTTTCCTTTTTTGCAGGGGGGAAAAAAACAAAAGACATCACGGGACTGTTTTTCCCTTTACAGGGGCATGTGGCACGCTGGGGTGGGCCCAGGGTGCCGCCAAAGGCTTTCTTTTGGGGGGCCAGCAGTAGCCGATGGGGGATTGGGCACCCCCGTCAGCACACAAAGGGGGGGTTATCATTATGCCGACGGGGATTGGGCACCCGCCGGTAGGAATAAAAGTGGGGGGTTTACAGAATGTTGATGGGGATTGGGGCGCCTGTCAGCAAATAAACATGGTGGGGGGTTATATTGTTTGTGAACATGGCGGCTGCCCCCATGTTCACAAACAATATCAGTCTTTCTAGATCCCGCCCTGCAATGACAGGTCACTCCCTCATTGCAGCGGATGGCTGACGCTGCAATGATGAGGCAGCCCCTGATTGCAATGGCAAAACTGTCACACGTTGGTGCCAAGGTTCCAAACTTGTGTCAGCAGCAGCGTGCAAGGGGATTGGGGGAAGCGGGACAAGCCTTTGCAGGCTGTGGGGGCACTGGCCACAACAGTGCCGTGCCTCCACAGCCTGCTTCTGAGAAATCTGCCGCAATATGTTTCTTGCACTGTGCGCAATCAACATAAAAAGTACAGTTAATTTTCAAAACAAGAAATACATAACCAAATTACAATAAATACTATAAACAAATGTCAAACATGGTTCTTCTGTGATCTAGTTTTAGTAACAGATAACAATTAGTCACAAATTATCCATGCAGTCAGAGGAACACTGCACCAACATAGATTAAAGATAGCAGAGCTGACCATTAATTAACTGGTTGTTCGAGCCAGTTTGAGAAGTGAAAGTTAAACCATAATAATATCATTTTTTGAGCCAAATTTTGTTCATGATTACAGGGTAATCTGCCACTGTGTTAATTATGTAATCGTCCTCAGTAGTAAACATTTAGTTGAAGAGGACATTCTTATCCTGTGTTAAAATATTGTACAACCACATAGGAATTAATTAAGTGTGTCTGGGTCTAACATACCATGTACAATTAAATATAACATTCATTCCACTGGGGTGTCAAACAGACGAGGCATACTGATGAGTCCTGGTAGGACGAAACACGTGTCTATGTGATCTGTTAGCACCCTTTGCAAACTGTGTGAGAGGCCTTTCGGCACCATGCAATTCTGCTTAAAGTTGAACCAGCATAACATTCTGTGGTGATTTGCATATGCAGCCCATGATGCTTTACATTGTGTGGGCATGTGTGATTTTGTATTTTCTTGAAACTTGGCTTCCCAGCCAAATGCCCTTTGGGGTAACCCTTGCCTCAGTGTTTGCGCACAGAGGTTCTTTGTCTTTTAAATAGTTTTTTATTTTAATGGGTTCACCACATTATAACCCAGACAGACCATCGTAGGGTAGCTGGTTCATTCCACTGGGGTGTCAAACAGACGAGGCATACTGATGAGTCCTGGTAGGATGAAACATGTGTCTATGTCGTTTGTTGGCACTCTTTGCAAACTGTGTGAGAGGCCTTTCGGCACCATGCAATTCTGCTTAAAGTTGAACCAGCATAACATTCTGTGGTGATGTGCATATGCAGCCCATGATGCTTTGCATTGTGTGGGCATGTGTGATTAAATATAACATGACTCAAGTTCTCTAATTCAGGTCTTTAGCATGTACACAGTGTTGCTGCTGAATCTACTGATTTATTATATCTTGCCAGAATAATGTTACTTTTGAAATACTCCATACAACAGACTGTATATACAATATATTGTATACAGTTGTCTTCTCATTGGGTCAGTTAATACAACAAGACAAAATCTACAGTGGTGACTCATATCATTGTTAACCAGCCAGGGCAAAACTTTTAGTTTCCCATTCTTTTCCAAGTCCACTTTATGACTGATGCTTTCAACTCTAGTTTTGACATACCTTTTGTATTTAGAGCCAAGTATAATGCCCATTTTAATATGTTTTTCCAAGAGCTGAATACCAAAGGTTTCAAGGTCCTTATTAATTCTAGTAAGCCAAGCTGATTGTTTGCAGCCTAACTGCTGCCATTTACATGTTCCAGTTAGATACTGTGCTGGCAGTCTATATTATATAAACTAGTGAGCCTAATTCAATAGTCTATTCTCCTTATTACTGCTGTCGTAGTGAGACTAATTGTGCCCAATTCACCCCTTAGGAGGTGGGCTGGAACCGAAGAACATAGGCCCAGCAATTGTCTGTAAAGTTTATTAAGTGGAGTTTCCAGGACTGTATGAGAGAAATAAAATCAAATCTCAGAAAGGTAAAAGACCAGGGGTATATATTTAGCCCTACATGCTCCCAGGAGAGGTTTTACCAAATTGCCCCATATTGTCTACTGGATCTTAATAGCGCTCCTGAGATCTGGCACAGCCTGATGGAGTGATCATTTGTATGCTTGCTCTAGCCACTGTTAAAAGAAACAGTTAACCCTAGATAAGTATGAGTTCCCTGGTCAATTTCCAGCTGATCAACCTTCCCAGCTTTTCCCTAGTTTGCTGCTGGCTCCAAAAATCAGTATCTGACTTTTGCTTGTGTTTATTTTAAGATTAAAATTATTTGTGAATACTAATAAAAGGTTCAACTTATGCTTACGACCTGCTTCTGGCACAGAAAAAAGGACTAGATCAACAGCATGTGCAAGAGCTGGACATTTGGTAGTACCTGTCATCAAATCGCACCCAGCAAGTCAGGCCCTCTGCTCCCACAGTGCCAACCTCCGAGTGTAGTAACATAAACAGGTAACAGACAGGGTAGCCCTCCTGGCTGCTTGTGGGTCTGAATCACCTTTAGTCTCATGTTGTGGGGGGATTCAAACTGTGAACCCTATGCTAGTGTACCCAACTGTATAGGCTCAGATAATCTGCTCTTTGGGAGGATGCCAGATATCTTTTGCCTAAGGGCAGCTAACCAGGTTTCCAAAATGAACCCTTAAAACTCTACAAAAAGACCTTAGGTATATTCTTACCTTTTCCTAGTCTGGTAACACCATCAAGCTCTGAACAGCTGTCCAATTTAACCAGCTATAAGTCACACACAGAAAGAACTTGCAAACACCCAGGCAGTCTTTGGAATAAAAGGTTTTTTTAAAAATGGATACGAATATGTAAAATGTAAACACAGAACACTATATCACAAAGCATACAATCACGTAAATAAAAACAAGGAAAACTACAAACTCCTACCAAAGTACATTTAGACTTTTGCTATCTAATCTGTTACCTCTTTACAGTGCTTATAGTTAGATCTTGTTTCTTAAGAGCCCAAAAAGAAATGTCACTCAGTTGAATCACAGAATACAGTTTAAACTCTGTCTTTCCACCCCCTCTATGTTATCATCTAGCTCCTCCTTTTAGAATATCAAAATTATACAAACAATCATCTTCCTGTCAGGAGATATTTTAAATACTGTGACTTTAGCAAAAACTAATTTCACAAATTATGAGTCTTTAAATCACGCCTTTCCTTTGGTCTTGTGGTGTTTCCTGTTCCCCTGGCTGGTCAAAGATTTTACAACTTTTCACACTGTTTTATTATAACATATTTTTTCCTGTAAGACGTCATAAAAGTTTATGATCTCCATCCTCTGGCAGATTCATAATGTCCCATTTCATTTCCACTTCAAAGAGCCTAGGCATATCATAAAAAGTTAATAAAATGCTACTCTGAAGTAAGTCAGTTAATTAAATGTTTCCTGCTTCACTGAAACCTGGGTGGGGGCACTCATGGAAGCACTGAAACAATCATACAATACATTTTTATATTACAAATATCATCCAACAATCATAACCAGCTGGCCAAGCATCACAGTCCTCCCCACCTAGACTACATTTGGGAGCTCTATCTCCTGCATGGAATGAGCTTCCCAAATCAGTTCACTCTTCATAAATACGCGAAAGGCCATCTGCTTTCTGATTGGTCGCTCCAGCCCTATGTAAGATTGTCATGTCATACCCTTGCGAGGCTAGACTCTATCTTAATAGTCTACCATTAGTTTTTCCCATTTGGGTCAGCCAAACCAGGGGGTTGTGGTCCGTTTGTACCTCAAAATGCTGCCCATCTAAGTATGGCTCAAATTTCTTTAGGGCCCACACTATGGCGAGACACTCTTTTTCCACAGTAGAGTATGCCTGTTCCTTGGGAAGTAACTTTTTACTCAGGTACACTACAGGGTGATCTTTCCCCTGGTTGGATGTCTGACTCAGTACTGCACCAATACCCATGTCTGAGGCATGAATCTGAACTATAAAGGGTCTGCTATAGTCAGGACTTGTCAATACAGGAGCACTGCAAAGTGTCTCCTTCAATCTGGTAAAGGCTTTTTCACAGGCTGGTTCCCAGGTAATTTTCTTAGGCATCCTTTTCTTTACCAGGACAGATAAGGGAGCAGCCAGGGCACTGTGATCAGGTACATATTTCCTGTAGTACCCTGCTGTCCTTAGAAAACTACTCACCTGCTTCTGTGTTTCTTGTCTGGGCCATGCCTTGATCACCTCTATTTTCACTTGGTTAGGACGGAGCTGTCCCCGGCCTACAACATGCCCAAGGTATGCCACTTCAGCCATGGCCACCTGGCACTTCTCAGCTTTGACAGTAAGCCCGGCCCTCTGAATCCTGTCTAGCACTTCCCTAAGGTGGGACAGGTGTTCCTCCCAGCTGGCACTAAAGATGGCAATGTCATCCAGGTACACCGTGGTGTACTCCTCATCACCATTTAACACCTGGTTCACCAACCTTTGGAAAGTGGCCGGGGCGTTCTTCATTCTGAAAGGCATTACTTTAAATTCAAATAAGCCTATCGGAGTGATGAATGCCAACCTCTCCCCAGCCTGTCAGTTAACTTGACCTGCCAATACCCCTTTGTCAGGTCAATAGTCGTAAGGTAGGTCACCCCTCCCAACTTGTCCAGGAGTTCATCCATCCAGGGCATTGGGAGGGCATCTCACTTTGTGACTGCATTCAGTCCATGACAGTCCACACAGAAATGAGTACAGCCATCTGGCTTGGGCAGAAGGACTATGAGTGAGGCCCAGGGGCTGTGGGATCTCTGGATTACCCCTAAATCCAGCATTTCCTCCACCTCCCTCCTAACGTCCTTTTGGACAGCCTCTGACACCCGATATGCTGTCTGCCGTATGGATGTCTGTGTTCCTGTCTCTACATCATGCGTCACTAAGGGGGTTAGTCCAGGCTTGGCACTAAACAGTGGGGCAAAGTCTGCTAAAACCTCCCTTACTTCCTGGATCTTGTCCAGGGCCAGCTGGGGAGACAATTTAGCTGCCTCAACAGAGGACTCCCACTTGCTTTCTTCCAGCAAGTCCAGAAGGGGGTCTTCTTTGTCCGTCCCCTCCCCAGGACTACATACTGCAAACACCATGTCAGCCCTATTAGCGTATGGCTTCATCATGTTGATATGGTACATTCTTTCTGTCTATTTTCTATCAGATAACTCTGTGATATAGTTCATGTCATTTACCTTCCTAACTACTTTGTACAGTCCTGCCCACTCAGCCTGCAGCTTGTCTTTCTGGACCAGAATAAGGACCATGACTTCCTAACCCACCATGTATGAGTGAGCTCTGGTTCTGAGTTCATACCACACTTTTTGTTTCTTTTGGGCAGCTACCAGTTTGCTCTGGGCTGTCCCCATAAGTTCCTTCAGCCTTTCCCTAAACCTAAGGACATTATCCACTATGGGAGTTCCCTGGGTGGCATGCTTGCCTTCCCAGTCCTCCCAGATCAAGTCTAGGGGCCCATGTACCTGGTGTCCATATAAGAGGTCAAAGGGGGACAATCCTGTTGACTCTTGGGGCACCTCCCTGTATGCAAACAACAGGTGGGGAAGGTATTTCTCCAAGCCCCTCCCATGCTGTTCAGCAAAAGCTTAGAGCATTGACTTCAGGGTACCATTAAGTCTTTCCATAAGCCCATTGGCTTGTGGGTGATAAGGTGTCGTGTGTCTTTGCACCACCCCACACTTCTCCCACAAATATTTCATCAGGTCCGACATGAAGGAACCCCCCCTCGATTGGTGATAACTTCCTGTGGAAACCCAACATGGGAGAAAATCCCAAATAAGGCATCTGCCACTTTATCTGTCCTCAGTGAGGATAGGGTGACTGCCTCTGGATACCAGGTGGCATAATCCACCACAGTCAGGATGAATCTCTTCCCTGAGGAGCTGGGGGTATTTAAAGGCCCCACAATATCCATTTCCACCCTCTCAAATGGCTGCTCCACTATGGGCAATGGAATTAGGGTGGCTTGGGTTTTCTTACCTGGTTTCTCTATTTCTTGGCACCAGTGACAAGACCTGCAATACTCCTTCACCTGCTGGGTGAAGTTGGGCCAATAGAAATTCTGGGCCAACCGCTGTGTAGTGCACATGATTCCCAGATGACCAGAAAAGGGAATATCATGTGCAACCTTGAGCAACTACTCACGATACCCCTGGGGAATGACAAGCTGCCTGCCTATCACCCCTCCCTCTGTCTGCACAGCCTGAGTATATATCAGCCCAGTTTCCCAATAAACCTTATGTTTACTGTCACCTCCTTGTGTTCTGTTAGAGTCTGTCCAAGCCCTCAGCTTCTCAAGACTAGGGTCACTTTTCTGAGCAGCTGCAAACTCCTTACACATTCCCAAGGCATGGGACAGGTCCCCTTCAGTCTCTAAACTAGGGTCCCTGGCACTAGTGTCAGGGCACTCAGGATCACTGTCATCCCTAACCCTCTGACAATGGGTCACCCTTCCTTCTTCGGAGTAACCCTCCATAAATGTGTGGTTAACTGCTACTGGGGAAATTTCTACCCCCTTTTCATTAGTCTCCATGCCAGAAGACACAGGCTGGGGAACCAGCCTCCCAGTGGTTTCCACAATGGCTTCTGTGGTGTCCAGAGAACTACAAATTTCCCTTGCCACTTGGCTATGGGTAACTGCACACACCATCCCCTGTTTGAGATTGTCACCAAGAATGACGTCAACTGCTAACGTTTTGGCTACAGCCACCTGTTGCACAGTTCCCCCTGTTTAACCCCAGTCTAGGAGAACACTAGCGATGGGAAATGTTGTCTCCTCACCAGTAAAGTCTTGTACAGTTACAAATTCATTGGGTATAAGCTGACCAGACTCTACCAGATCCCCTTTTACCAATGTCAGAGATGCCCCTGTGTCCCTTAACCCTTGTGTCTGTACACCATTCACCTTGACTGGGTGCATATGCTCCCTCATGTTCACAGGCATGCTTCCAGGGACACACAGACAATCCGCTTCTTTCCTAGCCCAATGCTGCGTATTGCTCACCCTTTTGGTACACTGTCTGCCAATATGCCCAGTTTCTTTACAGACCCAACATTCGTTTCTTTTCTCAGAGAAATCTTTTCTCTGAAACCTGGGGCTAACTAGTTTTGGTGGAGGCAGTGAGGGTTTTAGCTTCCCTGAAGGCGTGCTTTTCCCTTTCTGTGCTGCCACACCTGCCCCATTTGCTCTCAGAGCAGGCCTGCTCTTGGCATAGTGGTCCAAGAGTTCAGCAGCCTCTTGCAATGTTTTGGGATCTTGGTCCTCCAGCCAGGTTTTCAGCTCTGCTGGGCATGCCCAAAAAAACCTGTTCTTACAAAATAGCATTTTCTATTTTATCTACAGAGTTTGCTTCAATTCCTTCCCTCCAACGTTTTAAAAACTGATGTTGTTTCGTGGCTAGCTCCTCATAGCTCATATCAGGGCTTCTCCTGAGCTTACGTAATTTAGCTCTGTATGCTTCAGCAGTTAAATCAAACTTTTTTAACAGTGCAGCTTTTAGTTTGCTGTAATCATTACTGTTCTTATTGTCCATTTGACCCAATGCATCCTGAGCTTTCCCCGTAAGTAGTGGAGATAGCTGGAAGCTCCAGGACCCTCTAGGAATTTTAGCCTGAGTACAAACGTTTTCAAAGGAATTGAAAAATGCATCCATATCCTCCCCCTCTTTAAATTCAGCTATCAATTTGTAATTCAATTTGTAACCCAGTCCTGTAGTTCCAATTAAACCCAAGCCACTTACCTGCTCTGGTGCTAGTGGTTGGAGTTGTAGCTTCTCTAGTTCATGTCACCTCTGGTGCTCACAAACCTCATGGTCCACCTCTCGCTGTTCTAATGCCCTCTTCCTCTCTGTGACTCGCTGTTATTGCTTCTCCTCTCTCTGAAACTCCAGCTCCATTCTGCACAACTCAGTCTGCAGCCTGATTGCTTCTGACTCCAGAATGCTAGTGACTGTCCCCTGCTGCTGTGGCCCTTTGCTTGCACTGGTCCTACTGTCGTCCCCACTGGATCTGGACACTGTACTGGCCGCTGGCCCCTCCACACTCAAGGTTTGGTCCTTTTCAGTCACAGTCTGTGACTCAATGCTCTGGGTATCTTCTGCAATCAGGGCATCCATGAGGGTCTGCTTGGTGGCTCTCCCCTCATACAGGACTCCTCTGTCCTGGCACAACTTCCTCAAGTAGTCTACAGTGTGCCCACTGTAGTTGGAAGCCATCTTCTTTCCTAACTATGGCTACTATAACTTGCACTTTAGAAAAGAAATAAAACAGGTAGGAACTTGACTGTAAGAAAATAATGTAGTTCTGTTTCTCTTTTTAAAATAAATCACTGCCTTTTTTTGCAAGTGAGCTGTACAGTATTAAGCTGACACACTGAACAGTTAAAGCTTGTGTTACCCAATTTATCCACACTGCTGCTAACCAAACTGTCACAAACGCACTCAGCAGGTCAGGCCCTCTGCTCCCACAATGCCAACCTCCGAGTACAGTAACATGAACAGGTAACAGACAGGGTAACCCTCCTGTCTGCTTGTGGGTCTGAATCACCTTTAGTCTCATGTTCTGGGGGGATTCAAACTGTGAACCCTATGCTAGTGTACCAAAATGTACAGGCTCAGATAATCTGCTCTTCAGGGGGATGCCAGATATCTTTCACCTAAGGGCACCTAACCAGGTATCCAAAATGAACCCTTAAAACTCTATAAAAGATCTTAGGTATATTCTTACCTTTTCCTAGTCTGGTAACACCATCAAGCTCTGAACAGTTGTCAAATTTAACCAGCTATACGTCACATGCAAAAAGAACTCGCAAACACCCAGGCAGTCTTTGGAATAAAAGGTTTACTTCAAAATGGATAAAAATATGTTAAATGTAAACATAGAACACTATATCACAAAGCATACAATCACATAAATAAAAACAAGGAAAACTACAAACAAACTCCTACCAAAGTGCATTTAGACTTTTTCTATCTAAAGTATTACCTTTTTACAGTGCTTATAGTTAGATCTTTTTTGTTGAAATACAAAATACAGTTTAAACTCTGTCTTTCCACCCCCTCCATGATGTCATCTAGCTCCTCCTTTTAGAATATCAAAATGATAGAAATAATCATCTTCCTGTCAGGAGATATTTTAAATACTGTGACTTTAGCAAAAACTAATTTCTGAAATGATGACAGTCTTTAAATCAAGGCTTTCCTTTGATCTTGTGGTGTTTCCTGTTCCCCTGGCTGGTCAAAGATTTTACACCTTTTCACACCATTTTGTTATAGCATGTTTTTTTTTCTCTAAGATGTCATAAAAGTTTATGATCTCCATCCCTTGGCAGACTCATAAAGTCCATTTCATTTCCACTTCAAAGAGCCTTGGCATATCATAAAAAGTTAATAAAATGCCACTCTGAAGTAAGTCAGTTAATTAAATGGTTCCTGCTTCACTGAAACCTGGGGGAAGGGGGACACTCAAGGAAGCACTGATACAATCACAGACTACATTTTTATATTACAAATATCATCCAATAATCATAACCAGCTGGCCAAGTGTCACAGTACCCACCTTTGGGTCATCAAATGATGGATCCATAAGTTGAACTAATAGTTTATTAATATAAATGCAAAACAGGGTTGCTGCCAAAACACATCTCTGACATACCTCCTTGTTGGTAGGGAACATAGCTGAAAGCTGGCCTTAAAATACCTTGCCTGATCTGTGCCCATGTGTTGGTACAGAGTTCACTTATGATACTAACTAATCTTGGTTCAAGACCCTTTTTATGTCTGCTCGTGCATGCACAGCCAACATATTGCGGTAGTAGCAGATTTGGAGGCACAGTCACTGTTGGGCAAATGCAGGGCACGCATCAGTAGATCCGTCCCTCATTCCCCAATCAGCCAGCAGCAGGTGCTGACATAGTGTATCTCTAATGTGGCCAACAGATCTAAGAAAAGGTCTGCTGCAATAAGAGCGATGCTCTCATGTAGTGGGACCACAACATGCCTCCCGATGTGCATGCAACATGGCTGCAGTGACTGCCGCCACCTCCTGTCACAATGCCAACTGGGGAGCCCACTCCCTGTCAGCATAATGACCTCCCTTCCATTTAAAATGTATGCCGAGGGGGTGCCCATTCCCCCTCGGCATCATGCACCCCCTCAACGGTTTGTCTTTGCCGACAGGGGGCCCAATCCCAGTTTGTGTTTATCCCCATCCCTATTTATTTTGCTGATGGGGGAGTCCACTCCCCATTGGCATATTGTCCCCCCTCTTTTGTTGTGTGCCAAGGGGGGGTGCTCAATTCCCCTCGGCTCATGTCTCCTCTCCTCAGTATGTGCTGACGGAAGTGCCCAATCCCCTGTTGGCTACAGCATTCCCTCCAAAAACACTTAGTTGGCACACTGGTAGCCCACCCCAGTGTGCCAAATCCCCTGCATAAAAAAAGTCCTGCAATTTTTTGTGTTTTTTTATAAATCTGTAAAAAAAAGAAAACTGTCCCTTGTGGTCTCCCTGCCCCCTCCCACAACCCATGCCCACCCTCTGCGCACCCTGTCTCCCCACACACACCCACGTCATACTTACCTCCAGAGTCTGGTGCGATGATCTTCAGTGGACCGGGAACACGTCTGCACTCTTCAAAGCCGACATCAAACTGAAGAAATGCCGGTAACTGTATAATGGCATAAATATGTTTATTTCAACTTTGATGCATATCTCAGCCATTTTGGGGAATTTTGGCACCAAATCTTCAACATGGGGTTATTGGGACCCCTCCTCATGAATTCATTGTCATAATGTTATTCGGTCCCGAAAGGTGATTTCGCGGTCACTGCACAGAATCACCTTTCAGGACCAATTAACAAAAAGACGATACCACTGTTCATAAGGGGGGGGGCTCTCAAAAAGCCTATGTTGCAAATTTGTTGGGGAAAATCCAAAAAATGGCTGTTTTACATGTGTGCTTTGCACAGTTTCCACGCACACGCGTAACTTTGTGAATTTGTAATATTTTCACTCCAGACTTTCAAAATTGCCATTTTTCCACAACCCCTTATGAACAGTACAGCTGTCATTTTACACATCCTGACTGAAATGTGTTTTCACATGTCTGGCGCAGAATTGCGCGGTCGCTGTGTGAAATCAGTTTTCGGGACAGTTTGAGGAAATGATGATGACACTGTTCACGAGCAGACATCCTAAAATGCCTATGTTGAAAATTTGGTAATGAAATTCCATAAAATGACTGTGTTACAAGTGTGCGTTGTGCAGTTTCCACGCACCCTTGTAACTTTGCAAATTTGCAATATTTTCATGCCAGATTTTCAACACTGGCATTTTTTCACACCTTCTTATGAACAGTACAGCTGCCATTTTTCACATCCTGCCCTAAATGTGTTTTCACACCTGTGGCACACAATGGCGTGGTCACTTTGCAAAATCAACGTTTTGGACAAATTAACAAAATCACAGTGCCACTGTTCATGAGGGGAGGTCACAAAATGCCTATGTTAAATATGTGGTTAAAACAATCCCCAAAATAATTGGATTACGGACGTGTGTTGCACAGTTTATATGCATGCTCATAACTTCACCAATTTTTCATATTTTTCACTCCAGATTTTCAATGTTGCCATTTTTTTATGTCTCCTCATGAACAATACAGTTGTAATTTTCCACATCCTGCCCAAAATGTGTTTTCATCCCTGTGTCACCAAATGGCACAGCTACTATGCAAAACTACCTTTCAGCTAACAAACTAATAGTGCCACTTTTCATGCGGTGGGCTCACAAACAGCCCATGTTGAAAATTTGGAGTGAAAATTCCAACACACGCCTACGGTGTTAGGGTTTTCAACTGTAGCACCCCACCCTGTAGAGACTGACAGATGTCAGGGGTGTGACTTGAGATCATCAGCTGTAATACTCATGCCATTCCACCCCCACCCCCACCCCACCCTGCAGCCAGTGATAGGCATTGTGGTGTGCCTTGCACTGTTCAGCCACAAAGTTCACCCCATTCTCCTATACTGCACCCACCTCAGCGTATTTCCTTAGGGAATGGAGTCGGTATAATGCCTAAAGACCCCAAAGCACACCACGACACTTGTCAGTGTCTACAGGGTAGGGTGACGTACAACGGCATGAGCATTATAGCTGATGACCCAAAGGCACACCCCAATGCCTGTCGGTCTCGACAAGGTTGGGGTGGGGTTGGCGTCACTTCAATATTTCACTACCATTCCTATTATGCATCTCTAACTCCGGCACTACCAATGCCAATGCCAGCAAGGCACCATTCGGCATTGACAAATGCTTGTTTAGCATTAGCTCCTATAGGGCATTCCTAGAAATGGAACTGAAGGCTGAACAGAAATCTATAAAAGCAACATAGAGTTTTTGTTTCCTTAAACAGATATTTTTCAAATAAATGGTTCCCAATGTAACAATTACCGGCTGTGCAATACCCAGGTCTAAATCTGGTCTGTAGTTCTGAAAGGCCAGCTAGTAAATTGATTTGATCTAGTAGTCTATTCAAAATAAATTTGCCTGAAATTTCCATGAGTGATATGGGTCTGTACATTTGTAAGTCTGTCCTGTCCCCTTTCTTACAAATAGAAATAATTGTCGAACCCTTCCATGATTGTGGAACTAATCTGTTCTGAATGCAGAGATTAAAAAAAAAGCAAAAAAGATTTCTGTTCATAGGAAGGGGGCCATCAAAAAGACTTCAGGGGGAAATCTAGTAGTCTAGACAAATGACTTGGCTCATCATGAGATTAGAGCAGTGCAGAAGGACTTTATAGAGTTGGGGAGGGGTCTAAGACAAGTAGCACACACAGTATCCTTCTCAGAGGTGCTGCCTGTCAGTGGCATGGGTGAGGTGAGGGTACTTTGCACCATGCAGTTTAACGAATGGTTGAAAAAATGGTGTGGAGCACAGGGGTTTGGCTTCATTGGGTACTGGGGTTCCACCTGGATGGACACCAGCCTATACTGGCAGGATGGTCTGCATCTATCCAGGAAGGGAACAAGTTTTTTGGGCAATCGGTTTAAATGCTTCATTGGCAAGCTTTTAAACTAGACAAGGGGGAGGCACTGATAAGCAGCAGGAAAATCCCAGCCTCCCCCTACAAAACAAGGTACTAAATGAGAAAAAGACCAAGGTAGAAAGGTCAGTGGGGGATGCTGCTACAGAAGGTAAAGCCAGCAAAAAAATGGAGAGCAATGAGTACCAATGCCCGTAGTCTGGGTAACAGGATTCCTGAATTAGTGGCCTTGATGGAGGAGGAACATCTGGATATCGTGGCAGTCACAGAAACATGGTACACACAGAACCATGACTGGGATGTAAACATACCAGGATACACTATCTACAGGAGGGAAAGGGAGGATAAAATAGGAGGAGGAGGAGGAGGAGCTCTCTACATAAGGGAAGGAATCAAAGCAACAGAACAAAAGGGTAAACAGGGAGGAGAAGAAGCACTGTGGGTCAATTTGGAGGCAGGCAATGGCGCCACAATCCACACAGGGTTTGTATACAGACCCCTTCTCAGGGGGGAGGAAATGGACAGGAAATGATAGAAAGTATACTTAGAATGGCAGATAAAGGGGAGATATTGTTGATGGGTGATCTGAATATGTCAGATGTTAACTGGAGTGCAGTTGCAGCAGCCGCTTCTAAGAGTGGGGTTATTATAGATGCCCTACAGGGGGCATGCCTTAGACAACTAGTATTGGAACCCACTCGAGAGGAAGCAATCTTAGACCTGGGTCTCTCAAAGGGAGATGGAGAGAGGATCACAGATGTAGAAGTGGGTAGCCATCTGGGAACTAGTGACCATTGAACAGTATGGTTCACAGTAAACATAGCAATAGAGTTAAACCATGCAAAGGCAAAAGTACTGGACTTCAGGAGGGCTGACTTTTCCAAAATGGGTGAGTGCCTAAGGAATGCACTAGCAAATGGGCAGGAAAGAGGGGTTGAAGAACAATGGGGAATAATAAAAACTGCCATCACAGAGGTAACAAGCCTTTGTGTGAAGCAAATAAACAAAACAAAACGATGTAAGAAACCACTATGGTTCTCAAAGGAGGTGTCAGTGAAGGTTCAAGAGAAAAAGAAAGCATTCAGAAAGTACAAGGAATCACAGAAGGAGCAGGATGGAGAATTGTATCAGTTAAAGCAAAAGGAAGCTGGGAAGGCAGTCAGAACAGCAAAGGCCCGAACCGAGGAAAAGATAGCCAACTCAGTTAAAAAGGGGGATGAAACCTTTTTTAGGTACATCAGGGAGCGAAGGAAGACTAAGGGAGGGAGAGTGAGGCTTACTAAACGGGAGGGGGGCTGGGCAGAGGGTGACGGTGAAAAGGCAGAGATACTAAACAAATATTTTTGCTCAGTATTTACAAATGAAGAGGGGGAGGTGCCTAAAACAAACAATAGAAACACTCTGGATGCAGAAGTTGATACCAGCCCATTTACAGAAGAAAGGGTTCTGAAAGAACTCTAAAATTGAAGGTGGACAAAGCAATGGGGCCTGATGGGACTCATTCCAGAATTCTAAAAGAACTAAGGGTAGAACTAGTGACACCACTGACTACCCTTTTTAACAAATCATGGGAGGATGGGGTGGTACCTGAGGACTGGAGGAGGGCAGATGTGATTCCCCTTCACAAAAGTGGGAGCAAGGCAGAAGCAGGAAACTACAGACCTGTTAGTTTAACCTCAGTGATAGGGAAAATGATGGAATCACTTCTGAAGGAAAGAATTGTCGAGTACCTAGAGGCCAGAGGGACAGGGACCCAAGGCAGCATGGATTCACAGTGGGAAGGTCATGCCAGATGAGTCTAATAGATTTCTTTGACTGGGTGACCAAAGTAGTAGATCAGGAGGGACATGGCCTACCTAGACTTTAGCAAGGCATTTGACTCAGTCCCACACAAAAGATTAATACAAGTTAGCCAGCCTGGGAGTGGGTCCCAAGATGACAGCCTGGGTAAAGAATTGGCTGGAGAATAGGACACAGAGGGTAATAGTAAATGGAGTCCACTCTGAAGAAAGGGGGGTTACAGTGGTACCCCAGGGTTCAGTATTAGATCCGGTCCTCTTCAATGTCTTTATAAGCGACATTGCAGAGGGACTGGAAGGAAAAGTATGTCTCTTTGCAGATGACACAAAGATCTGCAACAGAGCTGATGCTCAAGGTGGGGTGGAAAGGATGAGAAGGGACATGGCAAGGTTAGAGGAATGGTCAAATGCATGGCAGCTTAGATTCAATGCTAAGAAGTGCAAGGTAATGCACCTGGGAAACAAAACCCAGAGGAAGAGTACACAATGGGGGTGAGATACTAACAACAACAAAAATGGAAAGGACCTGGGGTAGTCATATCAGATGACTTAAAGGTGGGCAAGCAATGTGAGAGGGCAATAAGGAGGGTTGGGGATACTGGGATGCATAGGGAGAGCATCACCAGTAGAAAACAAGGAAGTTGTTATCCTTCTGTACAGACAGCTGGTGAGACCCCATCTGGAGTACTGTGTGCAGTTCTGGAGACCCAATCTCACAAGGACATAGACAAGATGGAAGCTGTCCAGAGGAGGGCACTAAAATGGTGCAGGGTCTGCACCAGAAGACATATGAAGAGAGACTAAGGAGCTTAATATGTATAGCCTCGAGGAAAGGAGGAGAGGGGACATGATAGAAACTTTCAAGTACCTCAAGGAATCAACAAAGTCCAAGAGGGTAGCATCTTTCAAAAAGAGGTGTGCAAGAACAAGGGGCACAATTTGAAGATAGAGGGGGCGGCTCAGAGTAATTTAGAAAGTATTTTTTTCACAGAGAGGGTTGTGGATGCATGGAACGGCCTTCCGGAGGAGGTTGTGGAGTCAAAACAGTGGTGGAATTCAAGCATGCATGGGACAGTCATAAGACAATTCTAGGGTGGGGTAGAAAGAAGTAGGCTGCTGGTTAACTAGGATCTGCAGCTTATCCAATAGGTAGGGAAATGGGCAGACTGGGTGGGCCAAGCGGTCCTTATCTGCCATCCAATTCTATGTTTCTATGTCTCTCGGTGTGACCTGGGGGGAAGGGAACAAGGGGAGGATAACACGCAGGTTATCAAATAACATTATAGTAATATACATATAATTATCATAATAACATAATGATTATACATGTATTTTTAAATTTACAATTTGGCAGTTGCACAGGAGGAGAATTTGACAGCTAAAGATAAAAGCAGAAAAACTAACATGTACAGCTAAACAAATTAAGTACAATGTGCGTATACATACATGGATTACAGAATTGATGCTGTGGGTTTGTTTTAAGTTAGCACTGGGCTGGCCAGAGAGAGAGACCAGAGCATGTGCGGATAAGTGTTAAGTGTATACGCCCACTGCCATGGATAGGGTGGGGCCGCTGGTCAAGCAAAGAAAATGGTAATATGGGGGAGATTAGTTAAGTGTGCAGACACAGTTAGCAACGAAGTAGTTTGACAGCGCAGTTGCTAGGGAATGGGTAGAGGAAGAATGATGAATCTGAGGGAAGAGAGCATTCCAGAGTTTCGGGAGTCGGTGCGAGAAGGCAGTTTATTCAGTGGAAGTCTTATGACTTGGAATATTTAGTAGCAGGGAGTCAGTGGACCTGAGGGTATGTGGGGGGGGGTGTGAGCCATCATCAGTAGCAAGGAAAGGTAGGAGGGGAGAGCGCCAAGCCAGAATTTTGAGGCAAACTTGGCGCAGTGCAGTTTGCGACAATTCCCTAGGGAAGGGACAGCAAGGGAGCAGTAAAGGTCGCAGTGGTGGAAATGGGGGGTGGCATCTAGAGTGAATCAGCAGAATGCATTGAAGATAGGGTCCAGTTTAGACAGGGTGGATAAAGGTGCCACACTATACACAATGTTACAGTGGTCTAGAGAAGGGGAGGATCATTTTCTGTACTAGTTCCCATCTTACCGAGAAGGGGAAGCTGATGTGGTTCCAGTAGAGGATTCCAAGTTTGGGGCATAGTTTTTTGATAATTGCGTCAATATGGTCGGAGAAGTTTAGATGATGGTTGAGCCATACCCATAGATACCGGAAGGAAGCGATCTCCTCCAGGGTTGTCCCATCCAGTGTACAGAAGGATGGGAGGGTGGGGAGTTGGGCTAACCACTGCCTTGTGCCAAAAGACATGGTGACAGTTTTTTTTTTTGCATTGAAAGAGAGCTGATGCGAGCTGAACCAGAGTTGGACCTTATCGAAGGCCATCTGGAGGTTGGATGCTACTTCTGCGGGGGAGGAGCCGGTGGAGAATAGGATAGTGTCATCCACATACATGTGTATAGAAGAATTTGTGCAAACTTTTGGTAGGCTGTTGAGGAAAATAGAGAACAAGATGGGACCGAGCACTGAGCCTTGGGGGACGCCGGTAGTCATGTTGGGGAGGGGGATGTGACATCAGCAATTTTTACAGATTGTGTTCTTCCAGTGAGGTAGGCACTGAACCAATTAGAGGCTGAGAGAGAGAGGCCTGCTTCCAAGAGGCTTGTTAACAACAGTGGGTGGGAGACTGTGTCGAAAGCTTTGGCAAGGTTGACAAATATAGCCAAAGAGATAATCCCTCTATCCATACCAGAGAGGATGGAGTCAGTGAGTCTTAGCAGGGAGGATACAGTGGAGTGTCCCTTCCTGAAGCCAGACTGGAACAGTGTGAAGAAATTAGTGTCTGAGAGAAAGGAGGTAAGTTGGGCGAGCACCCGGTGCTCCTGAAGCTATGCAAGTGCAGGGAGGAGGGAGATAGGGCGGTAGTTTGAGGTAGAAGAGGGGGGACCCCCTTTTGGTAGAGGAATGACAACGGCATGTTTCCAGGCCTGAGGGACAGCAGCATTGAAAAAGGAGAGGGGAGTAGCTTAGTGTGGAACATACAGAAGTGCACAATGTAAATCCACTTGTGCCATGTGCAGATTTGCAATGTTCAGCCAGGATATGCAAATGGCCTCATTGCACAATCAGTGCCCAAACAGCACATTTGCATCTCATTACTGGAATGTATTCAGGCCAGTTGCATAACATTGGAATGTGCAGTTCCAGCATTTTAGGACAGCACCACCACTCTACAAAGGGATCAGGAGGTACCACAGACTATCAGGCAGGTAAGAATGCATGGTTGTGTGTGGGTTCACTGTACTGACCTGAGTACAATGATACATACCGCCCAACCCCTTAGCACCTAAATGTGTGCCAAGGTGCTAACAACTGGTCAGAATGTGTGACACAGCAGCAAATATGACAGTGCAAGCTCAGAAGACTGTGGAACTAAGTGCACCAATGTTGCTACTGTGTGCTGATACCTAGCATCTCATATTATCATACAATTCTGCGAACAGTCACTGTGGTCGGTGTGTAATGTCACCCACACTATGTGAGTCAGAGGGTTTCTGAGTGATAGCATGAGTGCTGTACCCTGTACTGTGTGACAGTTAAGAGGTTTGCAGTGCTACTACCCATGGCCATGTTCATGCCCTAGGTGGCCGCATGCACAACACTTGAAGGGTCCGGTGTCCTTGGGGAATGCCCCTGCTGCTTCCAGGCTGCAGATGGTGCCACCCCTGCCCCATGTCACTCACAGTAGTATACAGTCCACCACAAGTACACCACAGTGACCCAAACCCAGGGCCTCTGTGGCATTGCCACACTGCAGGGATGGCATCGGCGACATGTATGTGGTTCCTGGTAATGTGGGTCTGGCATGGGTGTGCTGTGTGCACCTCTGGTGTTGCACCATGAGTATGTGCCACTGGGCTGTTCTTGACCCATGCCATGCTGCCCCCATTATCACCATGCATCCAGCTCGCTGTTGTCCCAGATGCCACCATGGGCACATGCCTTCACCGGCTGGCACTCTGACGGCCACATGGGTATAGGCCATAGCACCCAGTACATGCTGCAGTGTAGCTGTCTGCTCCACTGGTATGCTAGGGGACACCAGACATGTGGCAGCTGGGCATCCCCAACCTGGGTGTGGTGGGGGGGTGGCTGCCTGGGCGGTGCTGGTCGTGTCACCCAGTGGCACCTGGCAGGTACCCAATGTGCAGGCACAGCATGGTTGTGGTTTCGGGTACTACCGTCCTGGCATGACTTCTGTGTGTGGGTGCCTGGAGCACATCCTGGTGCACCTCTGAGGTCTGTCTCAGGGTCACCTGCCTGCAGTTCTGCAGCCTGCCTGTAGGTGGCTGGCCAATTTAGGCTATTCCTTTACATACCTAACTTTGTGTGGCACAGTTTTGTGATGTGCGACACATGCGCTGCACATTTTGGCTGAATATACCCTTGTGAGGCATATTCAGGTGCTGCCCCGTATTTTTGCGCTGCATACATTATTTCTGTGTGATCGCGCATGCGGATATGCGCAATACATTTCTCTCTTTCGAATATCATGCTTCTACACATTTTCTGAGATGCACTGTGGATCTCCATTTTGGGCCGCACATTTCCTTTGACTATGCGGGCCTAGATGTCTAGATTTTCTTGCTCAGACGTTAACGTCTTTGAATTTGATAATGACTTTTTCTTCAGGAGTGTGAGACAGCTAGGGGGCATGCATGGCTCCAGCATATGCCAATTTGTTTTTTGGGTGGTAGGAGGTAGAAGTTATCTATAATTCTGTGACCAATCTGTATTTAGGCAACTTAAAAAAACTGGTATAAATGTATAGACGATTGCTTGTGTATATGGGACAGAGAAAATGAAAGGGTATTGGAATGTGTGAACTGGATCAACAAAACTAGCTTTAATCTGAAATTCATGGCTACCACTGATAGTATACAAGTACATTTTTTAGATCTAAAATTGATGTGAGATACTGAGCAAAAAACAGCCATCAACAAAAGCTATAGAAAAAGTACTTCAACAAACTTGGTTTTAAGATTTGACAGCTCCCACCACATTGCCCTACAGAAGTCCATACCCTGCAGTCAGTTTCTGGGCATCAGAAGGAATTGCACTGAAATGTGCGAGTTTGAAAAAAAGGCTGCAAAACTGAAAAAAAAAGATTTATTCAGAGGGATTACAGTTCTGACCTACTGGATAAAGCAATAGCGAAATAAAAGGTAAAAAAAAAGGGAAGAACTATTGAAATCAAGGAAGGAATGATGAAAATGAGCCAACAAATTTTTAAACGAAGTACAATAATTTAGCTGGACAATTACTTGCACCACCTAGTTCATAGTGTACATACTGCAGTGCCCATGAAATCTCTGCTATACAGTGAGAACCATGAGAATGGCAAAAGAAAGATTACAGGAGCACGTAAGAAGTATTACAAATAAATGTCTGGAGACACTTATTTGAGATACACAGTAGTGATCCAAAATGTCTAAAATTCTTGGGTTTGGAAACAGTTAAACCACCCACAAGGGGTGGCAATAGGACAAATTTATTGCTCAAAAGAGAGAGCTTCTAGATATACCAAATACACACAATGAGTCCAAGTGGACTCAGTGAATACTGGACCTTAAACAATTCTTAGCGAATATTTAAATGAATATGCCTAAAACTCTAACTGAGTCACACATGTGTAACCCCCGTGAAGTGAGGTATCATTTATTGTTCATAAGGATGTGCATATTTTTGGACAATTATTTTGGGTTATTTTGACCTAGGCCCTAATGGTTTAATATTTTCACTGCTCCAGGGGACTGCTGGCAGTACAGGAGTACCCTGGGGTGGGCCAGGCCTTTTAAGGGAGCATGTGAAGAGGGGGGGGGAGTTGGCACCAGATAAGCAGGACAGATTGTCCACCCGAGGTGCCATTTTGGTATTTTTTCTCAGAAAGAGTGGAACATGACAGCTGCTGTTGAAAGAGCTTCCCCAACTTGCAACCTCTACTCCCGGAAACAACAATCAAAACTTTCTCTCAAAGAGCTGCTACTCTGCTCCTTAAACCTCCTACTACTCCACCTTCTCATCTCAGGCAGTGTCCATCCCAATCCTGGCCCTAGAAGCTCAGGCCACACACAAACTCCAGGTGCCCTTATCCTTGGAACCATTAATATCTGCAGCCTACTACCAAAGCTGGATGCACTCCAAGCCTTCATATGCCAACACAACCCTGATATCCTTGCAGTGGTGGAAACTTGGCTGATGCCTAAAGTTCCTGACTCGGCAGTAACAATACAGGGCTAGAATGTCCACAGGCTGGACCAGATATCCAAAAAAGGTGGTGCAATCTATATCATAGACTCCCCGTCATGGCACCCTGTAGCAATTCCATCACTTTCTGCCTTGGCCCAGATTCTGCCAATAAAATCGTCCTAGGTCCCAACCATAAAGCCCTGACTATTGTCTCCGTATATATATCCTGCTCAGGGACCCTAAACATGGCTTCAACGACATCCTAATCTTTATCAACTCTCATCCTCCTGAAGCTGAACTTATTCTACTAGGGGATTTCAGCATAAACTGGTTAGCATCGGGCACCAGTGCCTATAAAGACTCCATCTCAGCTGCTAACCTCACGCAAATGGTAAACTCCCCTACTAGGATTAACTACAAGACTGGCACCACTATCCTCCTGGATTGGGTCCTCACCACTCACCCCACAAGGATTTCTCGTATGACTGTTCTCCCAGACTCTCTCAGTGACCACTTCCCAGTCATATGTGCATGGTCTGACAAATTCCTCAAGCCCTCTCCCAAAATTATTGCTAGCAGAGTCCTTCCTCATGGAAAACTTCCACATCTCAAACAATACCTGCGTCTACAAGACTGGCTACCCATCTACGAAGCAACAGATGTTAACTTGGCTCTTGATCACTTCATCTCAATTTTCAATAAAGATTGCAACCTCTTTGCCCCTGCTAAAAGGCACAAAACAAAATCTCTCTCTCTAACCCATGGCTCACTACAGCTCTTCTCTCACAGCTGAAACTAAGGGACCACCTCTGGGCAGTTACCAGGGCCACTGGCAAACAACTGGACATCCAAAATTACAAACAAGCGCGAAAAGCTTGCACAAAAGCCATCCGGCTCACGAAATACACCTATTACAAAGACGCTGTCACCAATACATGGGGAAATGGTTGTGCTTTCTGGGACAATATCAAGGATGTCACGGAGAAGCAGCCAAAAACCTCTCCGGCCATGTTAATGGTTGATGGATCCTCAACCCTCGACACCAAGGTGATTGTAAACATCTTTAACATGGCTTTTTCAGACCTTAGTGCTGTACTACCCCATGACTTTTTCGAAAACAGGGCCTACTCCCCAAATACCTCAGCCCCTCAGTCTAACCATCCCCTCTTCTACTTTAGGGAGGAAAGGCTGAATGAAGCTCACTGCTATATTACTGCAGCTATCTCTAAATCTAGATCTAGTAGCGACACCCTGGACCTTAAGCTTCTGTTGCTTACCCTCGATGAGGTAATTCATCCATTAACAAAAACCCTAAACCTCTCTCTCAGCTGTGGAAAATTCCCGGACTTATGAAAAACAGCTACCGTGACACCTGTCCATAAAAGTGGGGATAAGACGAATCACTCAAATTATCGCCCTGTCTCCACACTGCCCCCACCCTCTAAGGCACTCGAGCGCGTCATGGCTGATCAACTTACCGACCACTTGGATAAATACAATATACCTTGTCCACAACAACACGGTTTCCAGAAAGGTCACAGCACCACCACAGCCCTTCTTGAGTTCACCCGGATCTTTGCACAAATACCTTGACAATGGCCTTTTCACAGGGGCTGTTTTCATCGAACTCTCCAAGGCCTTAGATACAGTACACTATGGACAGGGCCCCTACTTTTCTGCGGCACAGTGGGACCAAGTTCTGCGACAAGATTACCATTTGCCGCAGAACTTCTGCGGCGGTGGTTTGTAATTTCTGTGGAAGTTCTGCAGCGCTAGCAAACTACCACATCACAGTGACAGCTTGTCATCCTGACTTTACTTTCATGGCAGTGGTTATAGCGATCAGGATGGTGGAAAGCACAGTGACACTAGTTCAAAAAATAACAGACTTATAAAAAAAATTTATGCCTAAAAAAGCAAAACAAATGTCTCTCTCCCTTAAGGTCCTAACCTGTTGCATAAATGACACATGCAGAGGGCATCTTATGTGATAAATAAGGTATTTCTATATGTATGCTATCTATCCCACTAATGAGGTTTCCACTTTCTATCACTTATATATTTGTATATGCTTTCTACAGCACTCATGAGGTTCCCACTGTATATCACTTATATATTTATATGCAATCTGTAACATACCTACAAATATGTGTGCGTGTGTGTGTGTGTATACATTTTTTTTTTTAATTTCCATGAACTTGCATCCTCATTCATACAGGTCCCATTGGAAATGGAATAGAGGAGTTATTGCAAAACTCATTTTTCATGTCAACCTGCTTTCCCTGACACACTGCGTAACACCATCAGGCCATGACATGCATGTGAACCAATTGTGAGACAGAGCTCTCCAGCCCATCACAATGTGTCCACCATGTGACAGAAGACTGCACCATACCTTCCCAGGCTCCGAGCAGTGATGTGTTCCACCAATCCTTGTGCTGCCCAGCCAGCTCCCAGAGCTAATCTCTGAACCTGAGTTGCCGGCATGAAAACACAGCATGCTACCCTCTGGCCCAACAGCTGGCCCTGCACACAACATTTCTCCATAACTTTTAGGTGATTCTATCAACCAATGACAATATGTAATCAATAACCCTGGCAAAAATGCGTACAGGGCAATTATTTATTTAACAGGTCTATTCTTTCAACAGGTCTACACATTATTATATTCCACTTTTCAGGGCATAATTACTTTATTTTTCTTAAAAATGACAGTTAAATTCATTTTACCAGTTATTCATTTCAGATGGCATCTCTATACCTTAAAGGCACAAATAGGTTTGTACAAAGTGAGGTATGGACTTAACAGGTCTGTGCCTTTGGCAAGGTTTTGTTTAAGTTGGCCCTGGTGCAATAATGTAAGACTGAAAATTGGATTAGGCTGTAGTGCAGGTTGAGCAAATATCACCATGCCTGATGTGCTGTGCCACCGTCTCAGACAGTGGGAGCTGGTGGTAGATAAGTGACTGTTCACTTCTGTTGCAGAATGCAGTCATTTCATTAGCTAATGCATGATGTTATAGCAATGATAACATCACATTCTGAGCATATGGGGGGGTTTGGATATAAAAAGAGGGGATGGGAACCAGATTCTATAGATAAACAGAAATATTAATAAAAAATCACCAAGAAGAGTGAATTCTGCGGCACCGCAGAAATTCTGCGGTAGATTGCAAATTCTGCGGCCGCAGAATTCTAAGGGCCTTGACTATGGACTACTAACTGACCAACTACTGAATGCTGGGCTATCACCTGACTCTTCTCTCTGGTTTAAAAGCTACTTAGAAAACCGGTCGCAGAGAGTAAAAATTGCTGACGCTCTTTCTGACACCCTGCCTGTTCGCTTGGGTGTCCCACAGGGATCCATACTAGGACCCCTCTTTTTTAGCCTTTTCTTAAACTCCCCTCCCTTACCACTGCTCTGATCATACTATTTGCCGATGATGCTGTTGTATTCTCCACTCACAAAGATCCTGCAACTCTTCAACACAACCTTCAGCTTGGTTTCAGTTCTGTAGAGACATGGTTTCTTAATCATAAACTGGTCCTCAATGACAAGAAGACCAAATCTATGCTGTTCTGCAGCTCTCATAACCCACACAAGCTACACCACCTGGCTATCTCCACCACCCAGGGGAACACTCTAGATCAGGTGGGGTCCTTCAAATACTTAGGGACACAGCTTGACTCTAATCTCTCCTATGGACCTCATGTAGATGATGTAGCGAGAGCTGCTAATACACGGTTGGTCTCCTTTACAAACACAGACAACACCTCATGCCAGAAACTTTGAAGGTTGCAGTCCTGAGAGCTGTGATCTCTGTAATAGACTATGGTCTCATCATTTATGGCTCTGCCACAACCACAACCCTTAGATGCCTCTCAACTGCCTTAAATAAGGCATGTCGGATCATCACTGGTGCTCACCGTCTCACCCACACATGTGACCTGTACACCCAGACCAGCTGGCTCCAACTACCAAACCACATAAAGTTTCTCACCTGCTCCATGGCAAAAAAATCTACCTTGGCCTTGCACCTTCTGGGGTCTCAACTCTGTTACAACACCGAACCAACAAACGGTGCCTTTGGAGATCCAGATACAGCTACTGAAAGTCCCTCACTGTCAAACTTCACAGGGACAACGCTCTTTTGCTTATCGAGTGCCACTCTGGTTCAATGGCCTCAGCCCCACCATCTCCTCTGCCCCAATAATTGGTATGCTTAAAACTAGGCTCCAGGACTATCTCACTACCAACAGCTCCTGTGACTGCCCAACTTAACCTTGTTTCTCCACTTCCCTGCCTGCTCTAGTGGTCCCCTCCTCCCCTCCTTACTGGATTCTACCCTCACATCTTGGTATACCCAATGCTGCACTTTTCACCCTCTCCCCACCCTACCTACATTCTTTCTCCCCCCCTTCCCTCTCCCTATGACTCTGGCACTTCTTATCTCTTGTCAGTTTTCACTGACAAATGCCGCTGGCTGTCTTGCTTACAATGTTACCCTTGAACTGTATTAATCTGTAATCTGTTTGCAATGTCCACATTGTTGTAATGTTTGTCTTGGTGTTCCCCATAATTTGTATTTCTCTGACGTGGAACCTTTGTAAAATAGCCTTGGCTCAAAGGTATTTGTAATCCTAGACTTGATAAATTAAAAAAAAAAAAGCTATGGGGAGGGAGGAAGGAAGACAATAACCCTATGGGAGAAGTGAGAGGCCGAGTGGCAGGAGGGAGTGTTGGAGCCAAGGCTCGAGGCAGAGTGAAGGGAAGTGCCAAAGACAAGGGAGCAGTGTTTGAGAGTGTGTGCCTTGGTTGGGACATTTGTTGGGATGTGCCACCTGAAATTTCATGTGGACAATTGCCCAGGATGGAGACCGTGAATCTGGAGCCATTGGTAGGAGGGGAATAGCAGCCCTGAGGTGAGAGGCTAATCCATTCCTAGCTCTGAATGTCCTGCTAGCTGGTGGGATAAGGGAATAGCAATCTTGAGGTGAGAGGCTAGACGGTTCTGAGCTGCAAGGGGGAGTGTGAGCCTTGTGGGACTGAGAGATGTAGTCCCATAGGATCATTACTGTTGTTCTTGAATGAACTGAACTGCCTAACTTAATGGGGTCGTCCGGATCACGCCCCACAAAATGGACAACATGCGATTGGCACATTACGGGCTCTTGCACTTATGTGACCATGTCGGTCCAGTGTGATATCAAAGTCAAAGTCAAATTTTATTTATAAAAGGTGCTTTTCCAAACCAAAGCACCCTTACAATACACTGTTAAAAAAATTATCTATGGGTTAAAATCCCAAATCATTCCAAATTCATATTAAAAGCAAACCATGCCAGAGAATGCTAATTCAAATAAATAAGTCTTCAAAGCAGACTTAAAGGACTTGGTGGACAGGCACTCTCTCACCTGACGAGGTAGAGAGTTCCACTGGGTTGGGGCCGTATAAAAGCAAATGCTCTGGCCCCTGAGGTCTTCAAATGGACCCTGGGAACCTCCAGCAATCCCTCGTCGGTGGAATGGAGTGGGTGGACGGGGCAGTAGGGGTGGAGGAGGTCTTGCAAATGATGCAGTCCCTGTTCAGGTAGGGCCTTATAGGTTAGCAATGCAACCTTGAAGACAATTCTCCACCACACTAGCAGCCAGTGCAGTTCAGGAAGCACAGGTGTAATATGACTGCCTCCAGATGAGCCAGTCAACAGCCTGGCAGCTGCATTCTGCACCAGCTGCAGGCGGTGGACATCCACCCCCAGAAGCCCTAGGTAAAGAGCATTGCAAATAGTCAAGGCGTGTGGACACTAAGGCATGGACCAATGTTGGAAGGTCCTAAGGCAGAACAAAGTGCTTCACCTGGGCGTTGTTCCTCAGATGGTAAAATGAGGTCTTGACAATTGCCGACACCTGAGTTTTAAGTGTCAGTTTGCAGTCAAGTACAATGCCCAGGTTACGCACCCATTCAGAGGCCCTTAATTGGTTGTCCCCCAATGTAATATCAGAAGGCCAATCAGGAGGCTGATCCTCTACCCAATGACCTGGGTCCACCACCAACACCTCAGTATCTCCAGGTTCAATCTCAACCAGCTGGCACTCATCCAATCCTGAATCTCAGCGAGGCAGTTGTTAAAGACCGAGTTAGCATCATCTTGCCCAGGCATAAAGGACATGTACAGCTGAGTATCATCCACATAGCAGTGAAAGTTCAGCCTGTACTTCCTTGTAATGTCTCCCAATGGCAGCATATACACCACGAACAACATAGGAGACAACACAGAGCCTTGCAGTACCCCACATGACAGGGGAAGAAGGACCGAGGAAAAAATTCCGACACCACTCTTTGAGACATGCCTGTGAGGAATGAGTGGAACCATCTGAGGACTGTTCCTGACAGTCCAAAGATCAACCACAGGTGCACCAGTAATACTCCATGATCCACAGTGTCAAATGTTGCTGAGAGATCAAGGATAACCAAGATCAAACGGCTCTTCCGATCTATCACCATCAGGAGATTATTAAATACATGTACAAGGGCCTTCTCGGTACTATGCCTCTTCTGGAAGCTGGACTAGAGAGGATCATGGACCTCGTGGGTGGTAAGATGGTCTTCAAGCTGCAGCGTGACTACCTTCTCAATCACTTTTACCACAAAGGGCAGGTTAGAGATGGGTCTGTAGTTTGTGAGACAGTCTGGGTCGAGGGAGGATTTCTTCAAAGGGGGTGTTGCCACTACCTCCTTCAAGGGGTCTGGGAACACGCCTTTCTGCAATGAACTCCAGACAATCTCAGCCAGAACTGGTTCGATTACATCTAAACACTCCACAAGGAGGTGGGTTGGACCCAGATACAAACTACAGCAAGTCAGCCACAAGTACTGGACAATCTTCATATCAGTGATTGCTGGCTGGTCGAAATTGCCCAGGCTGACTGGGTGCCTGTGCTCTCTCACCGACAGTCACAACACTCAACAGAATGTGCTAGCTGGATCTCGGATCTAATGGCGGCAATCTTATCTGAAAAAAATCAGGCAAACTCCTTACACTTCAACTGCAAAAAAGCTCTCTGATTCTGCAGACAGGCTGGATTGCACAACCTGTCCACAGTATGGAAGAGCTGAGCTGGTTGATTTCTTGCTGAAGAAATCTCTCTGGACAGAAATTTTGCCTTCTTACTAGAGATTTCTGACCGATAGTCCAAATAATGGGCCATCAGTCTAAGCTTATAATAATAATAATAATATTCTTTATTTTTAATGCGCCTTTCAAAAATCAAGGCACAGAACAAGTTGTAAAATCACACCATAATAAAACATTACAATACAAATTACAATGTCACTTTGTCACCCTCCAGGCCGGATTTCTGCCAGCATCATTCCAACCTTCGAACCACTCAACTCAACTCCCTCAAGTCCCCATCAAACCACGAGGACCGAGAATGAAGAGTGAGTGGGAGAACGTGAACAGGAGCTATGGAATCCAGGGCCCCTGACACTGCGCTATTATAGTACTGTACCAGTTCCCCTGGATCCATGCATTCCCTTGATCAACTCAATAGGTCCAGCAATGCCATCAGACCTGCCAGGGTCACACCTCTTAACTACTGGACTATCTCCAAAGGGGCAGGTCTGTTGGGGGGAGACATGAAACTGAACCCTATGGTGTGATGGTCAGACCACCCAACCAGTTCCACCACCAGGTCAGAGACCTCCATCCCTAGGGGGGAACACCAGATCCAAGAAAAGGCCCTGATTATAGGTCACAGTTGTAACAACCTGTGTGAAGCCCAACGAATCCATCAGTTGGAGGAGGTCCTGTCCAAACTGCAAGAGTTGGCCATTGACCCAGGTGTTGAAATGGGGATATGTTTCCCCCCTGAACTGTGATTAACCTACTGCTCCATGGAGTTGATTTTATATGTTATTAAACTGGATCCCACTGTTTTCCTTGCACCTGCAGTGACATTTTGGTTCTTTGTAATGACCGTTCCAGTCACTATCCAACAATTTTCTTCTAGCCCAGCACCAAGAGGCCAGCCACACTTCACCTCTATAGGGACCTGGAAAATATCAGCCATCTGGTGCAATTTCTGCTGTGGCCACCCCTCCCCATAGACATTTGCCATCATCATACCTCTAGACACTGGTGAGGGGTGGGCTGCACATGTTAGGTTCTGAGTTTATGCACGCTAAGTAGTTAACAGTGATGATACTGTGATAAATAAGCTGGATGCTTCACATTCTGTCCCTGCTCTCCAACCCTCCCCCACGTATGTACCTCCACTTTAACCTGTTATATTAAACAACGGCTGTGTATGAATATACGAACATATAAAATTTGCCAGCAGATAAAGGCCTAGAGGTCTATCAAGTCTGCTCGAATGTGCAGCTAGCACCCCTTATTCTGCAGCTGCCCCTCCCTTCCACCCTTCCCCTTCATTAACCCTCCCCCTTGTCCTGTCCCATCCCCTTTTGAAGCAGTCCACTGTTCTACTGGATACCACTTCTGCAGGTAACGCATTCCACCCAGGCACCACCCTCTCTGTAAAAAAAGTGTCTCCTCATCTCCCTCCTGAATCTTCCTCCCTCCAGTCTCATATCATGGCCCCTGGTGGCCCTCCCCTCCCTTACTTTGAACAGCCCCTCTGTACCTGTCTTGTGTAGTAATTTTTTGAATTTTATTTCGTTTTAGGTTCATTGTAAGTCCCGTGAGCAGCTTCAATGACAATGGTGAATAATAGTTGTTTCTGGTTTACTCAAGTGGATCCCCAGAAAATCACTTTAGTAAAGATGGGAGATGGATTATCACTGGCTTTAAATAAAGAAACATTATTATACACAAAATTAATTTTGATTAGAAGCATGACTTGCCTGGGATAAAAAATTTATTGGCAACGACTGCTTGTTCAGTTCAACCTTTTAATTGTAAGTCGCAGTTTTGCATTTTTGCACTGACGTTTGATCATTCTGAAAAAAATGAATCTGTTTGGTGATTGCTGTTTGAAGTGATGACATAATTGTGATATAGTATTTGAATGAATTGTACACCCGTAAGACTCCACCTCCTGACGAAGCCTGTGAAGGTGAAATGCTGAGGTGTACTGCTTTCTGGTGAAACTGTACGTATGGACTTGAAAATCATGATTAAAAGCTTAATTTTGCAATTGTGCCTGTTTAAGTCTATTTGTTCAGAGTGTGGAAAGTGCTTCTGCTTGTGCTTTGGATCTTTGACTGTGGGGTAGCCAACCCCGTGGAAGCAACCACCAGTGTTCCCTTGCAGCACAGCTGACATTGATTACAGGAGTCAAAATGACCGGCATGAAGTAAGGAAAATCGGAAAAGTTTCAGACTTTTAACAAAGAAATAAAACTCAATATTAAAGCTGAAACCATACCCAGTAGGGATGCTGGCCTCAAAGGAGGACAACTGATTTCCTAGGGTGGCAAAAATGCCTCCCAGCAACCTGAAAGAGCAAAAAACTGTGTACAATACAGCTACCCACCCTGTATGCAATGAGTGTCAAAGTACTGGTGGATAACAGACACTCAAGCTAGAGGATAAACCAGGCAACAGAAGGTCTCGGGCCTCCAAAGGGATAAAACTATCCCTTAGAGAAAAGAAATAGACCACCAGGGAAAGGGTTACATTAACTATACAGGGGAGCCGAGATGGGGAGGGGGGTCGTCTAGATCACCAGGGAAATGTCTCACTAGACTCTACAAGGGAATGGGATGGAAGGGTTACACTGAACAACAGGGACACTTTTTTATATGTTGGGTGGGGGAGGGACCACTAGCCACCAGGATGTATTCTTTTCTTCCTTGGACCAGTGATCAGCGATCATGGGGAGAGAGCACTAGCAACCAGAAACACATCTTTTTTTATAATCAGGCCAGCCATCAGCAATCATGGCCGGGGTGGTGAATCCACTGGCACCAGGGAGTATTCATTTCTTTTTCTCAGGCTGGTGATTGTCAGGGGGAGGGACCACTAGCTACCAGGGATACATCTTGTTTTTTTTTGTATATTCAGGCCAGGGGTTGAGCAGGTTTAAGGAAAGTTTTCAGTCGGCAGTATTTGCTCTGCGCAAGGGGCCCTGTAATAGGCCCGTGCATGGAGCAAATGCTTTGTGAATTGGACAGTGACGATATTCATGTCACCTCCCCCTCATTTGCATTGCTGCCCCCGCCATACTTTGCACCAGCACAAACCCGGTTTGAGTGCACAAACCAGGCTTTTGTGAATACTACTTTGGCGCAAAACCCAGTTTGCGCCAGGGCAAGGTTTTGTGAATCAGACCCCAGAAGCAATAGTGCTACAGCCCCAAATGACATGGACGCTGCAGGCCACATAAGAGTCCATCATGATACACCTATATCAGTAATCCCCATTACCAATGCAGTGTAAACACATGCAAAGAAATATTAGATCGATAACCACCATTGTGAAACCCTCCTCATTCCCTCATCCTTATTCCTACAACACAAAACACATTCTGAAATTGCAGGAGAAATTTAAACTAAAAACAGAATGCATGCCACCATGCAATCACCAGGCACTATAATAATGTCTCAGAGGCCTGGAGGAGAAAGAAAAGAGTTATTCAGACAGCCAAAAGGAACTCTCAGAGTCTCTAAGTGGAGTGGCACTCTCAAGGTAAAAGCCATCTCTCATCCAACCAGGGAAGTACTGCTTGCAACACTGTGGAAAGCATATAGTGCCACCAGTCTGTGGGAGCCAGCTAAAGTCCATCTGAGGTGAGGAGCAACACATTCAGTCCCAAACTGTGGAGGAATAAGTCCATATGAGTAACCAGGGGGGTAGCTGGTTGATAGAGGTAAGGCGGTCCTTGAAAGAATAAATTAAACGTACCACCCTGTAAACAGGGCATGTACATGGATGTACCTGCAGTCATGGAGAGCGACCCCTCTCCACTGGCCCTGAAAAGAAGGATATACCATGGCCTGAATTTATGAGGAAGAAGCTGTACCAAGAGCTGCGGCAAACAGAAGAATGGCTTGAAAGCAGAACACACCCGCCTTCCCAAGCATTGCTGCTTCGGGGAACCAGGAGTAACATTTGACTGGCTGCAGTGCCAAGTTGAGGTCTGTGCAGCAAGTTCAATAGCAGCAACAGATAGGCTGCAGCAACTGCCGTCTCACACCACCAGACCCAGATCCAGTCAGCCCCTTCCAACCCACCCCATACTGGTGTTATTTGAAAAAATTATATGGACTATAACACGCTTCAAGTAGGAGTCTATATGCGTTGCAGGTTCTTCAAATGGGTAAAGATTTTGACCGCAGTATTTTGTCATCTCCTCTATTTCATGGCCTGTGCTGTCTGCCATCTCAGAGGTAGTGGAGCTGAATCCTGCTTTATACCGGAGGCCCCTTCAGATGGTAGCATCCCACAGGTGATCAGGTCTTCTTGGACTGCTGTAGCAGATGTATATAGGTGTTGGCCATCCAGGGACTGAACTAGTAGCCTGACTCGATACGGGATCTTAAATTTCAACTGTTTTTGTCTCAGCAAAGGCAGGTGGGGCAGATAAACTCAATGAGCCTTCATAGTGGCCACAGTATAATCAGTCTCAAAGTAAATTTTAGATTGTCCATAAAAGATTTATTTTTTTCCACCAGGCCTTCTGTAGTATGACCTTCTTGACTGTAACTCATAAAATGAACTATCACTGAGCACAGGCAGGCATGTGGGGAGCTAGGTTTCAGGCCAAGTGCCCGATGGCTGCACTCAATGTTCAATTTAAAGTCGGCATCCAGGTCTAATGCTGTTCGGAGGAACCTTTCCAGGAACGCCAGTAAGTTATTCCCCTCCAAATTTTCAGGTAAGTTGTACAGCCACATATTTTTCTGTCACGCTCGGTTTTCTGACTCTTCCTGCTGGGCCCTAAGTTGCACCTGCTTGTCAAGGATGGCTTGGAAATGATTTTCCAGGTGGTCGACCCAGCCATCCGTGCCCGTGGTTTGGTGCTCTACAGTGTCCATGTGCTGCTCAGGGGCTGCGACACCTTAAATCCTGGCAAGAATCTTTAAATTCAGGTCTAAATGCTTACAACTCCTTAAAGATAGCAACCAACTTCACTTTTTTACTGGGAGCTGGCTTGGATTTCAGTGGGGGTAGGGTCAGGCCGTGCTATGCTGGAGGTATGTAAGAGCTTTGAGTCTGACAGCTCCTGGCAGGATCTGGCTGCATCTTCAGTCTGTGCCACTTTGTTTCTCCTTTTTGGCTTCACCATACTCTAGTTAACCCTCCTCACAGGTAATGCAAGTGCTTTTGTAGCAGTTAGATCATTAAAAATGGGGTTTTATCTTGGGAAGGGGAGGAGAGGAGCTGAAAAACTGGTCTGCCATCTTCCTTGTGACATTACCCAGAACTACCCTTCCTTAACTTTAAATGTTTATTATGCATAAGATGAATATCTTTTTTAATCAGTATCCCCAATCCTCTGCTCTTATTCTTTCCAGTAGAGTTTAGTTGGCCTAGTCAGCTTCTCTTTTGCTTAATCATCTACTTTTCAATCAAATGGGTCTTCTCTAACATCAATATTCCTGTTATACTTTTTGATTGTAACAAACCTTTGTTCCTTTTTATGTAAGAATTGTTCCAGTGATATTCCAGGATGCCAGCTTGATTTAGGGTTGCCACCTACCTGTTTTTTTTCCAGATCATCCTGATTTTGGGGGTTTTGTCCGGCTGCTTGGTTTTCTTGCTACTTAGTCCAGTAATGAGGGACGGGCGGACCACGTGGCATCAGTTGGTGTCTTTTTTAATTTTAAACTTGCCTCGCCCGCACCGCCACCAAGTGAGTGAGCCCCGCTACCATTTCACAGAAAGCCTTAGCCAACAAACAGCATAATTGTTTTGAAAGTCCATTCACATTGAAAGGCAGAGCAAATTAAAAAAAACACACACACACACACACACCAGTCCTCCTGGACCTGATCCCCTCCCCGGTAGTCTCTCTTATCCCCCCACACCACACCATGCCGCCACAGCAGCTGCCTGACCTGTGGACCTGACCACTGTTTATTTTTGTCCAACAAACTAACAACACAAACAATAAGGGAGTCTCACTTCGTGAATCTAGCTCTCTCGCCTGCAGCATGCCGGTGTCTCTCATCGTCTCTCGTCATCTCTCAATCAGACTCGAGCTGGCTGAATGGTCTGGTCTCTCCTCCCCAGTTCACTCATGTGTATGGAGCAAAGCGAACTCACAGCCTGGTGGCTGAGCTAAGAGCAATAAGCAGGTTTGAGGATGGCAGCCTATCAGGAGCTGCATTCGCTGGCCCTGTGTTTAATGGCCAATCAACAGTGGGCATAACAGAAGAATACTGATTGGTGCATGAGTGAGCAGTGATTGGTCCGTTAGTGAGGATCAATCACTCTGTTTATTTCATGAAGTGTTGCAGCGAAAAAATTAAACAATAGCAACAAAGAGGGCTTTGCCCTATATTAACCCCATGCCAGCAACTTGAATTTGCAGTGGTGGAGTCGTGGGAAGATCAGAGAGAGAGAGAACAAAGAGAACTTGAAAAGGCACAGCAGCTGAGCAGCAAGGATTGACACATCCAGGATCGGAGGACCAGTGGGGTGCAGACAGAGAACCTACCAAAGCAGGGAACCAGGAGGTTGGTCTGATTTTGAGGAAATCGCGGGACAGCACACTCTGACAGCTTCAGTCATCTGATCTGACGTCTGATGAGACTGTCTGTCACACTCAAAACAGCTTGAGGCTAGCAGCAAGTGTAACTAAGGTATGCTAAGGCTGACAGTTTTATTTATTGAATTTTTTTTTATGAATTGTGTCTGCATGAGGTCTTATGTTATCACGATGAGTAGTCCAATAGCTCAGGTTAGGATGGTAGAAGCAGCCTTACATAGCAGCAACACTATAGCTGTAAATCAGTATTATGCTGGCTAACACTGAAGCAGCCTGATTTTATAATTTATTATTTTTATGTGTGTCTGATTAACTGGAGAGTCAGCGACAGCAAGTTAATACTGTACAGGCTTGCCTAGCAGAAGCAGAGTTGTCCAAAGGTCTCATTCATGCTTAATGCTAAGCTAGGCAGGCTGACAGTCTTATTTTGTACATTCATTTTCATTATCGGTGTGTGCTGCTGTGCAGCCTGTGCTTGTGTTCTATATATATAGATAGATAGAGATATATATATATATATATATATATATAGATATAGATATATATATATAATACACACACTCTTTTTAAGTAATGTAGTTCCTTTACCTGTTTGTACTGTAATAATACAATTTGTAGTAGCCTTGCACCACTGCTTGTGGTTTTACCTAATGTAGCTTGCACAGTTTTGATTGCTTGTAATAATAAAGTTTGCACATTTTCATTATCAGTATAGGTGACTGTACCTGAAATTTGACAAGCCATGTGACATGAACAAGAAAGGGGGTGTGGCCAGTGACAATGGGCGGGGCTGGGGTGGGTCAGGGTGGAGCATATCAGTCAGGTATTGGCCCGATTTAAACGTGGCAACCGTGAATTTGATTGGAAGATTATTCATTGGATTGGCTATATTTATCTTGGAGGATAACAACCAGAAATTTCAGTATTAGCCTGAAAAGGGAAACCCTACCCCACCCCACCCCCAACCATACACCATGCACCACAAAATTCAGACAGATCCAGTATTTCCCCTAAAATAAAGCATGCCTTTTTGTATGGGGTTACCATGTTGATAGTAGTTGAGGTTAAATGAAGGAAAACAATGTTTAGTTGAAAAAAGGCAGAAAAATGGTGAAACAAATAACAAACATTATCCTAAAAATTAAAATAACACCAAATGTAATGGTGCAAAGATTATCACGCTGTGCACTTTGACTAGGTTAGTAATGTTTGTTAGCCATGGCTTCTGCTCCCTCTTACTCCCCAAAGCCCCTGCAAAGTGGAAAAATCAAATGAGATCATTCAGAAAGAAAAATAAAACAGTATTTAAACTTTACCTTCAGAACAAAATTTACATTTGCATTTTACTGAAGTTGGGCATTTTAGAAAAAAATAGTTGTGTAAACCTGATATGAATATCTTTCTCTCTTATTCTCTGAGCGCCTTGAGTCACAATCGATAAAGTGCGCTTAATAAGTAAAGAATGATGATTCTGGAAAATAATGGATTGACCATTAAGAATACATTTCATTTTTGCTGGGATCATCTCGTGCGCTTCATATCCATTGGTCTGCAAGCACTTCCTGAAAGGATCTAACTTTTTTGATTATACAAAATTTCAGTGGGTGAGTCTTGAAAAATCGATACAGTAGCCTCTTCTGAGATTACCCTTTTCTTCTTGTACACTGACTGCATGATGTGGTCTTCATCTACAGATTCAAGAAACTTTAGTGGCTCGATCTTCAAAAGCTCTTAGAATGCCATAAGCCCCTGGTGCACCGATCATGTGGCGTACGGGGCTTGTGGCATTCTACCAGCTCAGATCAGGATTTTCACTCCCGTGCGCCAAATGCCACAAGTTAAACTAGCTCCCTCTGGTCTAACTTGAGGCATCCCACAGAACATTTTTACGAGGCTTGTGACAAATATTTGGCTCAAGCTGCCATAAAATGTGAAAAATGCTGCTGCTCAATGTACTAAAAAGCAGGTGCAGTTGTTAAAGGAGTTTTAAGAGCTATGCCTAAACAACTTGTTAATGCAGGGCTTGATGCAAGTCCTGCATCTCCCTTTGAAAATCAAACGCGAAGACTCTAGGCCCCATGTTCAGCCAGCAGTACCTGTGCTGTGATTGCATCACAATTGTACTTTCACTAGTGCCAGTACACTGCCACTGAGATAATCAGAAGAACTGCATTGGTGCTAACACCTTTGAATAATGGTGCTCAGTGCAGTGTATACTCGCAGCTCAAAACCATAGTGCTGATGCAGAGCAACATCATAGCTCAGGTACAGCACAAGCACACACACACACAGCATTGAATATTTATTTTTTTATTTAAACTTTGGTAACCAGGAAAGGCACACTGAGCCAGGGCTCATCTCCAGGTGCAACCCAGAGGAATTTGGGTAAATAGGAAACATATGCAAAAGAAAACGTGACAGGAGAGCAAGGTACAACAAAATACAGCCAGTTTCAGAGCACACAGTGCAGTTACACAAACTCACTAGAACATTTACTATTGTGTGAGTATAAAAATAAAATGCCTGAGTGCAAATAAGTCAGAACTAAGCTCGGGAAATAGTTAGGGGCAAAGGGAAAGGAGAAGTAGGAGATTTATCTTTAGGATCACCAGGAATATAAGCACTGAATGTAGCTCTGTGCACAGGCACAGAACTGGGGTGTGTGGCTGTGGGTGTGAGAGGAGGGAGCCAATGAAAGGTACACAGCACAGCAGCAAAGGTATGAAAAAGATTTTAATGCACAACTAGGCAATGGCCTGTAGAACAACAGCAATAATAATAACAGCATACAAAAAAGAAAAACACCACCCATAAAAGACAACAGAAATAAGAGCACCTGCCCATGAAAACAAAGAAAGGGCACCCACCCATTAAAACCAAAAATAAGGCCACCTAACCATGAAAATAAAAAAAGGGCACCTGCCCATTAAAACAACTGAAAAGGGCACCCACCCATGCAAAATAAATAAAACAAAGGGCACAACCCTGTCACAGTCTATGCCCTTAGAGGCTGTAGCAGATGGTGGTGGTGGTAGCTGCTGCCACTGTATTGTTGGGGCCTGGTCCTGGACGGCCTGGTTGGTTTTATCAACCTACCTTATTAAGAGTCTCTGCAGACAAATCTACATGCACAGAAGGTCCCCCATCACTCTTATAGCATGACATTCCTCCTATCACCGGCATCCCTCCTGGTACCTGTGGAAAGAGATACACTGACCTCATACAGCTGTGCACACAGGACAAAGGACACAGGAGTGGCATAATGTGAAAGCACAACCAGCACACACATGGCCCACCATGTCATGCATAGGAGGCCGGAGTCAAACAGCTACAGTGAAATGTGCATGGCATGCCAGAGCATTGTGGATCTGAACAGTAGAGGACTGCACATACAATGAGAGTGCCATGCTGCAATGGAGCATGACTGACCTGTGAAAGGGACACATGACACCGGCAGGCATGCGAGATTTGGAAACGCAACACATGCAACAGTGGCGCTAGGTCAGAGTGCGATAGGCAGTGTAACGGCTCAAGTGGCTAGGAGTCACATCAACACACCCTGCAGACCAGACATCCAGTTCACAGGCCAACACAGGTGTGTAGGACAACAGACATCCATGAGCAACCTGGAGTGGCAGCAGGGGCAGGGCCCAGGCACATACATGTGATACACACAGCACAGCTGTATGTAGAAGGGACTGTCATGTAGCACTGTGTGCAGCAGGCAGGGTGACACATGATTGCAGCAGTGTTGTATACAGCTGGGCACCTGACACATTGTTCCGCAGTCAACACAACACGGGCGTGAGATTCTGAGCTGCTTGGAGGCACCCTCCCTGCCAGCAGATGCTGCTCCTATCCTAAGTAGAGGATTTCCCCTGATACAGAGCCTGTGCAGGGCATTGACCCTGGAAAGTCCCAGTTTTGGTTGTACTGTATGCATGCCACTGCACATGTACCATGGAATGATCCCACTGTGGACATCACTGTGTAGGTTGGACACTACCAACTATGCATCTCAATGCTGAACAAATATGATAAGGTACATTCAAGAGCCATCAATGATTACACTGCCATTGACCCCATGCCACATACGGCCAGCTCTGTAAGATACAGTGGCATGACACACAGTGCATATGGCACTGGAGAGGGCACTGATACGGGCAGACTGCCATGGGCACTGTATACTGCACACATGTCGCAGTGGTGTATCAGTACAACAGTGGCCCTAGCGTACCTCTGCCAGACAGATGTGCATAACTAGGCCCAACCATGTGGCACAACAGACTCGACTAACAATGACAGGTATACCACCTGGGAATGTGAGCATTACTACCAAAGCCCTAGTGTACCACTTCTGCAGCACAAGGGCCGGCCCCCTGCATGGTGCAATGCATACCAAGGCACAGTAGACACACACACAGAGCAGCATGCCTGTTGCAAAGACGATTGAAACAGTTGATGGCACAGCCCCTGACACAGCAAAGTGTTGATGGTGGGACAATGCGCCAAGGGCCAGATAAGTGTCCCCAACCACAACTGCATAGCTGCTGTCCCCACAGGCATGTGTGCAACTTGTCGAGACACACACAGACATCCCCCCCTACAATGGAAGCATGCTGCATAATATACAAGCACTATTGGTAATGACTTCCTTGATCCCTGTCTTCTACATCAGGTCCTGGACCAGGTCATCTCACCTATCACCTGCCTCTTTAATAAGTCCCTCTGCTTAGGGCAATTCCCCTCTGTCTGGAGGGTCGCTACTGTTACCTCTATCCACAAGGGTGGTGATAGGACGCATCCGGGCAACTACCGGCCTATTTCAATCCTCTCTTCTCTCTCTCTAAGGCCTTACAGAAAATCGTGGCCACCCAAATCTCTGAATACCTCTCTAAATATGGTGTCCTTTGCCCTGAACAACACGGCTTCAGAGCCGGCCATAGCACCAATACTGCACTCCTGGAGTTCGCTAACTTTCTGCACACCTCTCTGGACTCTGGCTCCTTGGCTGGTGCTGTGTTCATTGACTTATCAAAAGCCTTTGACACTGTCTCACATCCCTCTTGTTAGCTACCCTTGGGCACCTAGGCTTTGCTGGACCAGTCTCCTGGTGCTCCAGCTACTTGTCAGCCCGCTCGCAATGTGTGAAAGTTAGTGGAACACTTTCCAGCACCTGCTCTATCCATTCTGGAGTCCCTCAGGGCTCTATTCTCGGACCCTTGCTCTTCTCCCTCTTCCTCAACTCCCTACCCAGTGAATGTACCGGCAAAATCCTACTCTATGCTGATGACACAGTACTCTTTGCCTCCGATATTAACCCCATCTCACTCCAGAACTCTCTTCAGCAAGCCTACAATGCCGCTGAAACCTGGTTCACTGAGCACCGACTCATCATCAACCTAAAGAAAACCAAAGCTGTGCTCTTTGCCCACCCCCAAAATAAGTCCGGCAACTTTCCTCTCTCTGTCCACTCCACCTTCAATCTCCCTATTGAACTTGTTCCCTCTTATAAATACCTTGGTATAACCTTTGACCCTACCCTCTCTTTTCATGCCCATATCTCTGCCCTGACCTCTGCCTCCAGTACACAGCTGGGTATCCTTTACCGTCATAAAAACTGCCTCCCCACTGATGCCCTCCGCCTTGCAGTCACCTCCTCTGTTATATCCCTAATTGACTATGGCCTTCCTGTCTATGGTGCGGCGGACCAGACGGCCCTTCGCAAGATACACCTTACTCTTAACAAAGCCTGTAGACTTATAACCTGTGCTCATAGACTTACCCATACCTGCCTTCTTTGTTCCATGGCCAATTTACTCAACCTGGATGAGCGCCTCATGTACCAAACCTGCCAACTTACCTATAAAGCTCTCCATGGCCAATCCCCCCTGGGCCTGTCTGACTCAATCCACCAGGCTAACCCCTCAGTGCACACCCGCAGCTCCTGCAAAACTGCACTGGTTATACCGAGGGTGAGAACCTCACAAGGTCAAAGGGCTTACCCCTACAGAGCCCCTTCCTGGTATAACACCCTCCCTGCCGGAATCACTGAAGCCCCCTCGTTATCGTGCTTTAAATATAGCCTCAGAAATCACCTGCTCACCTCATGCAGCTGTTGCTGCCCTTAATCTTCTCCTCTCCCTGACAATGCTCACTGAGCAGCTCTCTTCCTCCCTACTAGGCCACCCTCACTTGTCTACTCTCCTCTCACTGGTGTCCTCCTCTCATCCTCCGCTATCCGTCTTCTTAATTGATCTCCCCCTTATCTACTGTCTTTCATGCCTAACTCACCTGTATGCATTATTTATGCCTTAGAAATGCCTGTAACTTTGACTGACACCTATTGTGTACCTGTATTGCTGACTATCTGTTGTCTGTTGTACCGCTGTTTTTGTCCTCTATGTGACGAGGTACCTTTGCAAATGAGCCCCTGGTTCAAAGGTTGTTAAACTGATGTTAAAATAAATAAATAAATAAATAAACCCAGACTGCAAAACACACAATGCAAGATAATTAAATGGATGTGTGTCTACAGATCATCTTGGCTCACCTTGGTCCCTCTGGGCCCCATAATGGCTGGGTGCCCCATCTCTCCAGCACTGCTCCTAACAGCCCTCCACCAGGCCATCCCTGGGTTGCCCTTGCTGGGCCCTGTTGTCTGTGAAGGACAAAGGTGATGTGATCAATAGCATGCAGTAGAACACATGGCACATCACTATGAACCCTAAACAGGGGACACACACACACACACACACACACACCCCAGTACTGTGCAACAGCAGCAATGTGTGCATGGTGGAGATGGACAGGACCATGCAACGACGTGTCTTACCATTGTGCATAGCCATGGCACACCACACAGAAAGGTGTGACCAGGGTCCAGGCACAGCCTCCACACTATATACCAGTGTTGTAGCTACGGCCTAGCACTGTGTACATAAGACCCGTGTGGTAGCCCTGTCCAGCCTTCCTCACTACCCATGTCCAACATACCCATACAGGTTAGCTACACACCATGTACACCTCATATTTTGTATGCAGTAGGATGCATGTAGCCCCA
Organism: Neoceratodus forsteri; assembly: GCA_016271365.2. NCBI lineage: Eukaryota > Metazoa > Chordata > Ceratodontiformes > Ceratodontidae > Neoceratodus > Neoceratodus forsteri. The sequence goes on along the minus strand of CM057450.1, from coordinate 126,903,465 downwards.
GGCTGCATACAACAGAGCACAAGAAGCATACGAGTACAGGGGTTAACCTTGTACAGCAGGTGTAGCTTAACACAGCCCAGGTGTTGCTCTGTTAATTTCTTATTTGTTTCAGTACCTAAAAGCCCTGAAAGTCTCTTTAATTGTATCTGTTTGCCATAATATTTTGTATTTTCTTTGTATGTATGTCTTACTGTACCATGTTCCCAGGTTGCACATGGAAACAAGCTTCAACTCAGTATGCCTTTCCTGATCACCAAAATTTTAAATAAATAAAATAAATACAATGGCAGGTCCTACAGTGGCACACCCATTCCAGTACAATAGTATACGATACATTACATGGCATATTCATACCAGTATCCAAGCTACATAACACGGCCAGTGAACATGGGATGGACATTGGCTTTAGTGAAATGCTGTTCGATACACCTGTAACCCCCCTACAAAGAGTGCCTGTATAGCCTCTATGTGCTGTCACTTTAAGAGCTGCCTAGACTGCAGTAATAATTAATCTGGGAGGGGGCAGAGTGTTGTCATGCTCGAGTCCCACCAGAGCTGCCAGGTAATCGCTCCGTTTCTGCCATCGCTAATTGCGCAGAGGGAGCCCTGTTAATAGATGTAACTGTTTGCCGATCATTCATTAGAGTAGTAATGATAATGTAGTTCGTCTAAACTGCCTTCTTTGCAGCATGGATTGTTTTGTTTATCACCATCATTTTGGCCCGGAACTGCCGAATTGGGCCAATCAGTCTGGTGGGACCTAAAATGGAGCTGTCTGGGGTCAAAATCTGTAGGAATTGCAGTTTTGGGCTTGAAGCCTTTGTTGTGACTGACAGACTGATCAGCCAACCATATCTTTTGGATCTGAGGGAAATCCCCAAGCTACCTGCTGTTTCAGTCAGTTCTGAGCTGGTAAGTGAAATGAGAACAGCTCAAGCAATTTGGACAGTAGTTCTGTGTAGTTTTGCATGGGAGAACTGTGAAAGGGCTGAGTTTTGGCCTGCATGTTTGCCTGCTGCCCCTGAGAGGGAGAGAAGAGAATTATTTTGGACTAAAACCAAGTTTGTGAGAAGGAAGTAAGCCACCGATTTTTTACCAGGTTCATTCCTGAAGAAGACCAAAGATTTTGTGAATGCGATCGGCCTGTCAGGATTTCCAGCTGCTTTTGAATACCCGTTTTGTGGAGAGACTTAGTGATCGTGACCAGAGAGTGGTTTGTCTGGTACAGTAGAATTTCCTTACATGTAAATGTGCTGTGTATTGAAAGTGGGTCGTGATTTGGTCCCCCACTGTGTGAACTGTGTTCTGCTTTCTGGAAGCTGTATCCAGCCCAAAACGGACTGTATCTGAATTTGTCTCCATTTGGCCTAGGCCTTGCCACACCGGCCCAGCCAGACTACCTGCTGCATAGAGAAAGTGATCGACGAGAGACATGCCAGGGGATTAGCCCCCTGCTCCACACTTGAACAGGAATGACGCCTCGGCGATTCGTGTGGGCCCTGCTTCTCCTGGCACTCCAGATTAACCACCTACTGTCTCGATTTTCATCCAGTCTGTGTCCAGTCTTGGGTATCGTCAGTAATCATCAGGGTAGCTCCCTGCAACAACAGCCTAATCTAAAAGTGTGTCATCTGATTTTCTTGTTTTTTTTTTTTTTTCCTGGAACTGAGCCCTCCGGCTCCAGATTACAAATGGTGTGTGTTGTGCATGTTGTTTTCTTCCATCACAGGGCCCCAACCAGCTGCAACGTTCCTTGCTAGCCCACTATTCTCCAACTGGGTACCCAGAGTGTGTACCTGTTTATGGACCCTGAAGTGCATGCATAACTGTTTGACTGATACAGCCTTTAAGGAAATTAACCTGATTACGCCCTTTCCTTGTTCCAAGTCCCTTAAATCAGATCTAACTCTTTTTTGCATTTACCCTGACTGTGGTTCCAGTTTGTGCAAGAGTACTGTACTGCTGTTATTTGCTATGTATAACCTTGTTTTACAGGGGGTCCCCAGGGCCAGGCCAGAGGAAAGCCCTGGTGGTAACTGCAAACAGTGTGGGTACTTGTGTGGTGTATCAGTGAAAGTGATTATTGTGTATTGTTCTGGCCACTAGTAAGGAAAGAGGGGGGTTACAGTGTCCCGGAGGGCTGTGCCCAGGTTAGCTTGACCACTACCAACCCTGATCTCCGGGTGGAGGCACCCATTTCAGAACTCAGGCCCCTTAACTTGCTACTTGCCAAGCAGGCAGAGGTAGTAGCCTGTGGGATAGCGCCACCTAGGGGTTACATTTTGGAGGCTCACCACTGGGATTTTGTGCCTTCTAGTGGCCAAAAATTATGAATTATTGTTAAAAATTAATAGCTACCCCAGTAGAAATGGCTGTACACCAGTTGGTGGGGTGGTGTACTGGGCAGGAAATCAACCCCCAAAATGCTCTACTTATACTGGATATTCTCCTGGGTACCAGTAAAGACATTGTAGAGGGAGCACTCTCCAAAACTGAATGTTTAAAAAACCCTATGTTGGTGGGTCGACAGTCTGATTTGATCACCCAAACTTTCATAGCCTTGGTAGAGTGTAGTGACCTCGTGGACAGCTCTAAAGTGCCTCAGACTATTGCCCCAGAAGGGGTTCCAGCTGCCTGGAGAGTGATAAAAAAAGACAGTAAAGACCCCTGGGAGGATGAGTTCCCACCATTATCTGAGACTTTTGAGGAGAAATTTGCTAAGTTGTTGCTGGAGGAAGGGAAAACCGTAGAGGACTTTAAGAAACTATTCCTGCCACCTGGGGGTGTTCCTTCCCCAACACCCCCTCCCACTCCAGCACCCGTTACTGCCCCGCCTTCTGTGCCCACATCAATTCTGGCCCCTATATCTGTACCTGCCATTAGTCACGACTCCTACCAAAGGCAGACAATCTTCTCGGGCACCCTCCCCACCATCCAGGGGGAGGATGACTGGGAGACTTGGATAGACTATGTTGCCCCTCTAGATCTTGAATGGCAATGCTCAGAAGCAGAGAAATGAAAGAGGTTGAGTGAGAGCCTCTGAGGTCCTGCCCTGTCTACCATCTGTGCCAAGTGGGCCAATAACTCCGAAGCAACTGCACAGGATTATCTTGATGCATTGGAAAATGTGTATGGGAGCCTGGACTCAGATGAGGATCTGTGGTGGAGAGTAAGAAACGCTCAGGAATACCCAGGGGAGCCATGTCTCTGGATGTACCTCAGCTTGAAAAGCTGCTACAAGAGTGCCTCAGAAAGGGTAGTTTGCTGTCAAATGAATTAGATCAAACTAGGCTGGACTGGATCCTTAAGTCTGTTCCATTTTCAGAATTGTTACTGCTTCAGTTGCGCCTTGCCACCCGACTGGAATCGCCCCCCTACTATGACAAGCTAATGAAAGAAATTCATGGGGTTGAGCAAAGATGACCCCATGGGGGACTTGCACCCATATCTGCTGCTGCTGCGCAAGTGACCGAGAGCAATCAGCCAAGTGAGGCTCAGGGGCAAAAGTCGGCACTTAACAAGCACTCTGAGAATGCCCAGGACTTCCCACCCTGGGCCCAGCATTGGAAAGACGAGCTACTAAAGGAAGTCTTAGAATTGAAGATGGGTGCCTCTGCAAGGGTTTCCCCCATGGAACAAGATTCTGGTCCCTTTCAGGACGTGACTGCCATGGGGGTGAGGGTGCACCCTCAGGCATCCGCTACAGAGGGTGGCTCCAAGGCTGAGATCACTGGATTGACTGCAACTCTAAAGGAACTGTTAAGACACATTGCACCACCCTCACCACTACAAGCAGATACTAGATACCAATCTCTTACTACTGCTTCAGTTCCTCATACAATGTTCTTTCCCAGGATGACCCAGGAGTCTATCATTTGTCACAACTGTGGAAAGGATGGCCATATGAAAAGAGAATGCCGGTCTCAGAAGGACTTAGAAAGAGTAGTAATCAGACTCCAAGGGGGGCTCTGAAAAGCAAATCAATGGCCAAGGGATGCCTGAAATGACCGCAGTGAGGGGTCGAGAAACCCTCACTCAAATTTCTTTGTGGCTAAATTGTCTGTCCAGGCCTCTGCTACCGCCTCTCAAAACTGGTCCAAAATAGTGGGTCCTTCAATGGAGACTACCATGGCTGTGAATGGTATTCATACTCGGACTGTGCTTGACAGTGAGTCGCAAGTGGCCACTGTATTACAGGACTGGTATGACAAACACTTATCTGATGTGCCGTTGCAATCCATGGAAGGCCTACATGTGTGGGGCCTGAGCAACAAGTCTTATCCATACCTAGGGTATGTCCACCTCTGGCTGTCTTTTCCTGCAACTGTAACTGGTGTAGAGGAGCGAGTAGAGAGGCTGGCCCTAGTGTGTCCCCCCCACTGGACTGTATGATGGGGTCCCCCTGTTAATTGGGACAAATGCACATATGTTTGGGAGACTGACGCAACTCTGTCACAAGAAACAAGGGCGACTGACTGGGAGGGCCCTGAGAATTATGGCTCTGATCAAGAGGGCCTATGATTTGCAACAGAAACCCGAGGAAGTAGACCAGGATGAATCGGTGGGGATCGTATGGAAGAAGGATCCCGAGTCAATGGTACTGGCCCCTAATGCCCAGTGTACTGTTTAAGGGGAGGTCCACCTCCGGAAAGATGTCAAGAACAAAGTACTGATGTTGGATGCGCCAGCCGATGGAAAATTGCCAGAAGGATTATTGGTCAAGCCCAGCATCTTGCCTGCTCATGCCCATGCCTATGCACAACGAGTGATGGTCCAGTTTCACAATGTGTCAGATCGGGAGATCCTGGTGAACAGAGGGTGCACCCTAGCTATGGTAAACTGTGCAGACACTGCAGTATTGCCCAGCAACAAGCACCCTGGTGAGAAAGAGAGAGTGACCTCAGACTTGTTTGACTTTGGTGACTCCCCGTTGCCAGCTGAATGGAAGGCTAGAATTAGCAAGAGACTTGCCCAGAGAGACCAAGTATTTTCGTTGAAGGAATGAGATGTAGGGATGTGTCCAGGGTGCGGAGCATCACATACACCTGCACGATATACGGCAATTTCAAGAGAGGTCCTGACGCCTAGCCCCAGCAGACATAGATGATGTGAGAAGACACCTTCAGGAAATGCTTGCTGCTGGCATGATACAAGAATCCAGGATCCCATACGCCTCTCCCATTGTGGTTGTGCATAAGAAGAATGGATCTGTGAGGATGTGTGTTGATTATTGAACCCCGAACCGGCGGACCATCCCAGACCAATACACTATGCCTCGTATACAAGATGCCCTGGACTGCTTGAATGGGAGCAAATGGTTCTCGTTGTTGGAGCTTCACAGCGGATACTACCAAATCCCAATGGCCCCAGAAGACCATGAGAAAACAGCCTTCATCTGTCCATTGGGGTTCTACGAGTTTCTGAGGATGCCACAGGGGATATCAGGCACCCCGGCCACCTTTCAGTGACTAATGGAACATGCAGTGGGAGATATGAATTTGCTGGAATGCCTGGTGAACTTGGACGACATCATTGTGTTTGGGAACACCTTAGAGGAGCATGAGAACTGACTGTTTAAAGTCCTAGACCGACTGAAAGATATCGGGCTCAAGCTGTCCATTGACAGGTGCCAGTTTTCCCAACCTCCGTGAAGTATGTGGGGCACATAGTATCTACAAATGGATAGAGACTGATCCCAGTAAGGTTGAAGCACTGATTACTTGGCCCCAGCAGCATAATCTGAAAGAACTACAATGTTTCCTGGGGTTCTGTGGCTACTACCGCAGGTTCATAAAAGACTATTCCAAGGTGATTCGCCCACTCTTGAACCTTACCCATGGTTACCCTCCTACCAATTGTAAATACAAAAAAGGGGCCATTAAAGAACCAGAAAAAGTATACTTCCACCCAGGTGAACTCTTCGGGCCCCGCTAGATGCCAGACTGTGAAGCAGCCTTCCATGAGATCATATACCAGCTCACCCATGCCCCCATCCTCGCCTATGCTGACCCCACCAAACCCTATGTGCTGCATATGGACGCTAGTCTGCAGGGTCTAGGAACGATGCTGTATCAAGACCATGAGGATGGCCTGAGACTAGTAGCTTTCACCAGTAGGAGCTTGACCCCATCCAAACAAAACTACCCAGTGCATAAGTTGGAGTTCCTTGTGCTAAAATGGGCCATCATTGACCAGTTTCATGAATACCTCTGTGGGGCAAAGATATTGGTGAAGACTAACAATAACCCATTGACCTATGTACAGGCTTCAGCTAAGTTAGACACCACTGGGCACCGGTTGCTTTCTGCATTATCAACCTATGATTATGCTGTCGAATACAGACTGGGCCTGAACCATATTGATGCTGACGCCCTATCACGAAGGCCCACTTCCAAGAGTGATTGGGTCAGGCTGTCTGAACCTGACACTCGAGCATTGTGCCAAAAGTTTGATAGAGATGTCTGCGGGCACAGTGGACTGTTTAGTAGATTTCTTGGGCCCTTCTGACACCTGCATGCCAGCTGCTTATTGCCACTTCTCTGCTCTAAATATTAGTGCACTACCTCAATTTGACAATGACAGCATTCAGTGGGCTCAATCCCAAGATCCTATGATTCAGCCAGCACTTAATGCCCTGCATGCGGGGAAAGATGTGTCTAAGTTACGTTATACTGACTTGTGAACTGCTTTATTGTTTAAAGAAGGCCCCAGATTGAAGTTGCTCAATCAGTTGTTGTATAGAGAGACAGTAGATTGTAGTGGCAAAGTAGACAAGCAACAATTGGTCCTGCCCACAGCCTTTAAAGATTTGGTACTGAGGTCCCTCCACAATCACATGGGGCACCTCAGTATTGACAGAACCCTTGACCTGATATGATCTCTCTTCTACTGGCCCAAAATGGGGGCCAATGTTGAGCACCATATAAAGACTTGTAGTCGCTGCCTGCAAAGAAAAGTCCTGCCTCAGAGGGCTGCCCCCCCTTGTTAATATTACTACCAGCACCCCCATGGAACTAGTCTGCATAGACTTCTTGTGTTTAGAACCTGATCAGCAGAACATTGGCAGTGTGTTAGTGGTTATGAATCATTTCACATGATATACACAAGCTTTTCCCACCAAAGATCAAAAGGCATCTACTGTGGCCAAGGCGCTAGTAGAAAATTTCTTCATCCACTGTGGTGCCCCCCAGCGGATCCACTCTGACCAGGGCAGAGACTTTGAGAGTCAACTAATCAAAGAAATGCTCTCTCTATGGGGGGTGCAAAAGTCAAGAACCACCTCCTATCACCCGTAGGGAGACCCTCAACCAGAACGTTTAGCCACACCCTTCTAGACATGATGGGCACCCTCCATCCAAAAGACAAGCATAAATGGAGCCAGCAGATTAGCACCTTGGTACACGCATACAGTTGCACGAAAAATTATGCTACTGGGTTCTCCCCCTACTGCCTCATGTTCGGGAGAGAGGCCTGGCTGCCAGTTGATGTCTGTTTTGGGGTCTCTCCAGATGGGGTCTGAGCCGAAAACTACTTGCAATATGTACAAAAACTGAAAGCTGGTGGTGAAAGGTGAAAGGTGGTTCAGCGACCGCAGACTGGTCATTAACCTAAAGAAAACCAAATCAATGCTCTTTTCCCACCACCAAAATAAAGCTAAAAATACCCCCCTCTTGATTATCCGCAGCACTCTGCACCTGCTAGAACAAGTGACCACATACAAGTACCTAGGCATCACGTTCAATACTGTCCTCTCTATCCACACCCACATTAATGCCCTGTCAGCCGCCATTAACTCTCAGATTGGCCTTCTATACCGGCACAGGGACTGCCTGCCTCAGGTTGTCCTCAGGCTGGCCATCGCCTCCTCCATCTTGTCCTTCATAGACTATGGCTTGCCCATCTATGCCGCAACTGACAACACTGCCCTCTCCAAAATCCAACTCTCCATCAATAAGGCCTATAGGCTCCTGACCGGTGCCCCCAGCCGAACTCACACCTGCCTTCTCTATACTACCACCAATCTACTCAACTTTGAGTAGCAACTGCTCTATCAGACCAGCCTTCTCGCTAAGAAATCACTGCTAGGACTCTCCCCCCGGGGTCTCCACCTCCCTACAGCAATCATCATCGTCTGTCACCATCCATAGCTCTGTTAAGGCCACTTTCAAGGTGCCCAGAACCAAGACCTCTCTTGCCCAGAGATCCTTCTTCTACTGAGCCCCAACCTGGTTCAACTCCCTCCCTAGCTGCATCTCCAACTTGTCAAAAACTGGCTCCTTCAAAACAGCCTTTTGTAACCATATCTTTAATACCCACTGTTGTGGAGCAACTAACCCCCTGTTGTAACCTGTGGTACCCACCCACCTTGCCCCCTAGCTCGACAACGTCCACTGGACAGCCTCTCCCTCCCCCAGACCCACTCCTTCCCTACTAGGTCCAAACAGGGATGTAACCCGCTGTCTTCTCTGAGGACCTACTATATTCATGAGTGTAACTCACAATTTTGTAACATTATGTAACCTAAGTAACAAACAAACTACTATATTATGTAACCTACAGTAAGTGTATCTATGTTAAATGTTCCTTTTACTGCACCTGTAATGTTATCATCTGTTTTAATCTGCACTGTAATAACTGTCTTGATATCTGCCCCCGTGACGAGGTGCCTTTGTAAATGAGTCTCTGACTCAAAGGTTGTAAACCCGATTTGTAATGAATAAATCTTCCCCATAGAGTAGGTGGAAAGTTGGATGATTTACCTGTGTACAAGGTGCGTCCAGAGAACAACTCCAAAGCTGTCAAGACCATGCACCGTAACCACTTGCTACCTATTGGCCAAGTCATGATTGAGGCTGAACCCCCAGAAATTGAGCCCCTTGGGCCAGTGACTCGTGCTGCTGCATGAAAGAGACTGAGTCAACCTACCACAGTGGTCACAGATTTAAGGTTTCCTCCGCAGCAGACCCAGAATGATAGTGACTGTCAGTCCACTTCTGACGAAAGTGAGTGCAACTATGCCTATTACCCCTCTTATGAACTGAGTCAGCTGTTTCGAGGAAATCCTATGACTAATTGCAGGGATGAAGCTAGGCCTTCTGGACTGTCTAACCCCCCAGCTTCATCCTTGGAGCCAATGCTCACTGAAAGTGAAGTGCCAAGCCTTACGTCTGAGGATGAGGATTCAATGTGTTTTGTGGAACTGTGTGAATTGCCCGAAGAAGGGGCCGATGGTTTGAGTCTCTCTGGTGACTCACCAGAACCTGAGGAACAGTATGAGAATATGGACAGACCCCTTTCAGGGCCTCACAGTTTGATTGTGCCTGAACCTTCACAAAATGAGCCAAGTGTTGTGGAACCAGAGCCTACAGAACAAGGAGCTGACAGTGGTCCCAGCTTAGACATTCCCCTTCACACAGAGGCACCCCTCACAATTGATGAAAGCTCCAAGACCATTGCTGAAAGTACAGAGACTGTGGTTGTTCACCCCAGAAAGACTGGCCGAGCTGTCAAGCCAGTGATGTGCTTCAGTTACAATTCCCCCTGGAGGCCAGTGGATTTGCCTCTCAGTGTGGTCCACAAAGGTGTTTATGTCTCTCAGAGCTCACTGCCCAAACTGAGCTTGATGGATCATTCCAGGTTACTTGTTCTGCCCTCTCACCATGGTGCCCCTGCCCCATCCAGCCCCAAGTTAGCTGATAGGGAAGGGCCCCCTCTTGCATTGTTTAGAGTACAAGAAGTTATTACATGATTCTGTATTGTAATGTTCAATTTACCTGTGTGAAACATGCATAATGTAGTGTCAGAATGGAAATGATATAGTGGAGTACATTGAAATGTTATACCAATTGATGAATCATATAGTACTCGTATAGCATGTTAATGGTATAAATGTCTTGTATATGTTGCATTTTCAATGTTATGATGGTACAGACTTGACGCAGACACCAAGTTTTCCCAGGCAGGGAAGGGTGTAAACCCCCCTACAAATGGGTGTTCCCGTAAAGTCTTCCATGAGCTTGCCTAAATGCTCACTGCCAGGCTGGTGTCCTGCGTTTAGCAGTTAATCGTTATTGCCAAAGAGTGCCTGTATAGCCTCTATGTACTGTCGCTTTAAGAGCTGCCTAGATTGCAGTAATAATCTGGGAGGGGGCTGAGTGTTGTCATCCCACTCGGGCTGCTAGGTAATCGCTCCGTTTCTGCCATTGCTAATTGCACAGAGGGAGTCCTGTTAATAGATGTAACTGTTTGCTGATCATTCATTAGAGTAGTAATAATAATGTAGTTTGTCTAACCTGCCTTCTTTGTAGCAAGGACTGTTATGTTTATTCCCACCATTTTGGCCTGGAACTGCTGAATTGGACCAATCAGTCTGGTGGGACCTAAAATGGAGCCGGACTACAGGATCTGTCTGGAGTCAAAATCTGTAGGAATTGTAGTTTGGGGCTTTTGGCACCTTTTTGCACCTGAAGGGGGAGCCTTTGTTGTGACTGACAGACAGATCAGCCAACCAAATCTTTTGGATCTGAGGGAAATCCCCAAGCTGCCTGCTGTTTCAGTCAGTTTTGAGCTAGGAAGTGAAATGAGAACAACTCAAGCGATTTGGGCAGTAGTTCTGTGTAGTTTTGCATGGGAGAACTGTGAAAGGGCTGAGTTTTGGCCTGCATGTCTGCCTGTTGCCCCTGAGAGGGAGAGAAGAGAATTAATTTGGGCTAAAACCAAGTTCACGAGAATGAAGTAAACCACTGATTTTTTACCAGGTTCATTCCTGAAGAAGACAGAATATTTTGCTGAATGCGATCAGCCTGTCAGGATTTCCAGCTGCTTTTGAATCACCAGTTTGTGCAGATATTTTGTGATCATGACCGGAGAGCAGTTTGCCTGGTACAGTAGAATTTCCTTACATGTAAATGTGCTGTGTATGGAAAGTGGGTCGTGATTTGGTCCCCCACTGTGTGAACTGTGTTCTGCTTGCTGGCAGCTGTATCCAGCCCAGAATGGACTGTATCCAAATTTGTCTCCATTTGGCCTGGGCCTTGCCACGCTGGCCCAGCCAGACTACCTGCTGCATAGAGAAAGCCATCGATGAGATACCTGCCTGGGGATCAGCCCCCTGCTCCATGCTTGAACAGGAATGACACCTCGGCGATTCGTGTGGGCCTTGCTTCTCCTGGCACTCCAGATTAACCACCTGCTGTCTCGATTTTCATCCAGTCTGTGTCCAGTATTGGGTATCGTGAGTAATCATCAGGGTAGCTCCCTGCAACAACAGCCTAATCTAAAAGTGTGTCATCTAATTGTCTTGTTTTTTTTTCACGAACTGAGCCCTCTGGCTCTGGATTACAAATAGTGTGTGTTGTGCATGTTGTTTTTTTCCATCACAGGGCCCCAACGAGCTACAACATTCCTGGCTAGCCCACCATTTTCCATCTGGATACCCAGAGTGTGTGACTTTATGGACCCTGAAGTGCATGCATAACTGTTTGATTGATATAGCCTTTAAAGAAATTAACCTGATTACGCCCTTCCCTTGTTCAAGTCCCTTAAATAAATCAGATCTAACTCTGTTTTGCATTTGCCCTGACTGGGGTTCCAGTTTGTGCAAGAGTACTGTACTGCTTTTATTTGCTGTGTATAACCTTGTTTTACAGGTGGTCCCCAGGGCCAGGCCAGAGGAAAGCCCTGGTGGTAAGTGCAAACAGTGTGGGTACTTGTGTGGTGAATTAGTGAAGATGATTATTGTGTATTGTTCCGGCCACTAGTAAGAAAAGAGGAGGGTTACAGTGTCCCAGAGGACTGTGCCCAGGTTAGCTTGACCACTACCAACCCTGGCCTCCGGGTGGAGGCACCCGTTTCAGAACTCAGGCCCCTTAACCTGCTACTAGCCAAGCAGGCAGGGGCAGTAACCCTTGGGATAGTGCCACCTAGGGGTTACACACGTAACACCATGGCTACTCACATGGCATATTCATTCTACCCACCACAGCACCCATAGACATACAATGATCACATGTCACTGTGGTATCACAACACCCTTGGTGTTATGGCACGTGCATGGTTCCAAGATCCTCAGCGGGTCTTGTACTGTACAGGGCAATGGGGCATCTACTGGGATAGTGGTCCTATACATCTGCATTGGTCATACAAGGACTATACAGTTGATCATGTCCCTTTCATGAGTACAACCAAAGGTCAATCTGCTTTCAAATACCGCATGCCCAAACTCTGGAATGATCTGCCTGCTGACATTAGACACTCCACTAACTCCCATCACCTCAACCTCCTCCTCAGTGCCCACTTCTCCACCAGCTGTACTTGCTTCTAGCTAGTAGTCACTATCGTCTGGAGCCCACTAATGTGAGATTATGTGAGACTCGCAAGCTTAGTTGCTGAGCCGGTATACCAGTTGCCCACTATTTTTTCAGGCAGAATTTGGAGTTACTTGTATCTATCCCATATGACTGCATTACATTTTCTCTCTGTATAATTGTCCAGGTCTGTTTTCTCATGTTTTGTATTGTAAAGTAAATGAAACTGTTTGGGACATGTCCCCCAGGACGCATCTGGAATTGAGCAACTCCCTGCTCAGTATGCTTTCCTGGTTAAACTCTTAAATAAATAGATAAATAAATGTCCCATAGGACAGAGTGGGCTTATCAGGTACTGTGCATACAGGTGCACTGCACATTTCCTCAGGGACAGTAACACAGAAGTCCAATATCAAGGAAATAGTACCACACCCCAAACACCGCAGCAGTCATACATACAGTCAGCTGTCCTCACTGGCGTACCATACTTTCTCCGTTGTCCGACCCTCACACCAGTGATCACAACCAACTAGTGATAGGTCTTCCCTGTGTTTCCCCCTTTAGCTGGCTGTTAGTGCAGCACATTTGTGCTGCACTAACATTGAATAGATTGGCACTAAATGTGTTTCTGGGTGAAGAAGAGGCCATCCGCACATGGCAGTAACTGAACTGCATATGCGCATGGTGTGCAAGCACCGTACAACTCTGCACATGTGCAATGCCATAACATATCAAAGTGCGCATGCTGTCGCAGCATCATGATGTCAACAGTGACGTGTCACAACATGTCTGCGCTGCATGAGGATTTAGCGCTAGAACAAAGATGACAGCGCTTGGAGCAGACCTGCAAAATTCAAACAGTATGCAAATGAGCTAGTTTTGTACTCAGTGACCTAAATCTTCATTTGCACAGCATTACTGGAATGTATTCATTCATAGAAAGCATAAAAATATAGAAATTGTTGGCAGAAAAGGACCACTTGACCCACCCAGTCTGCCCAGATTTTCCCTGCCTAGTCTGTCTCCTCAGACTCTGCCTGGTCTCCATTGACCTCCCCCCACCTATTTACCAGTGTTCCCTTATGCTTCTCCCTGCATGTTTGAAACCCTTTACTGTTTCCATTCCCACCACTTCTGCTGGCAGATTGTTCCGAGCATCCACCACTCTTTCAGTGAAGTAGTACTTCCTCACATCCCTCTTTAACTTCGATCCTTCCAGCTTCATTGCATGCCCTCTTGGTCTTTGAAACAGATTCCCCTCCTGTACCCTGTCCACCCCTGTAAGGTACTTGTAGATCTCTATCACATCCCCTCTAGAGTGTACATGTTGAGATCCCTCAGTCTCTCCTCATAGGGCTTTTGATGTCATTCCCACAATATTTTAGTTGCCCTCCTCTCAACTGCCTCCACCCTGTCTATTTCCTTTATGAGATGCGGCCTAAAAACTGGACACAGTACTCCAGGTGGGGTCTCACCAGTGACCGATACAGTGGTAACACCACCTCCCTCCTCCTACTTGTGATATCTCTCCCTATGCACCCCAGCATCCCACTGGCACTGCCAACTGCCTAGTCACTCTGCCCTTCCACTTTGAAATCATCAGATATGATAACCCCAAGGTCTTTTCCTACTCAGTGGCAGTCAGTACCTCCTCTCCCCAATCTGTACTCAGCTCCTGGGTTTCTATGCATTGGGTGTTTGATTTTGCACTTTTTGGCATCAAACCCCAACTGCTATGCCCTCAACCACTCCTCAAGTTTCCTAAAGTCCCTACTCATTCTCTGTACCCCCCTTCTGAGTATCCACTCTATTACAGATTTTGGTGTCATCTGCAAAAAAACATGCCATTTGCATGCCTAATTGCACCTGGAGCATATAAGAGGAGCAAAGGGCACCACACAGATTCCACAGTGGTACTGCAGGCAGCTAGATGTAAGTGTTGTGGAATGGCCTACAATAGGGATATGGGTGATCATAGCACTGTGTTTATGTGATATCAGGACTAGACCATTGCTGTATCTGCACATGGCCAGGAGCAGTGTTAAGCAGGCAGCTAGCTATGTGTTGGACAAGGCCGTGCAGGAACACATACATGTCTCAGTCAAGGGGCACTGGGGCCTGCATGCCACTGTACCTTTGCTCTGTGTTCTGCTGAGTGCATTCAATGCTCAGTGCTGTTGGTCCTCCACATTTCCAACAGGTAACATGATGGAGGAAGAGTGCCAGAGAAAAAGTTAAATTCTCAGAGGAGGAGGAATTGGTCATGATCCAGGCCTGAGTGGCCATTGAGGACCTGGTAAGCAAATGGAGGGGGACCAGTTCAGAAACCCGCAAGGCCTTGGACCAGATCACAGAGGCCATCAACACTGTGCGTGGAAGAGGCCAGATGCTGGAGGATGTGTGGAAGTGGCCAATGGATCTGTAGAGATGCACCAAGGAGGTGATAGCGTGGGCAAACCTCCAGGTCACAGGTGGTGGCCCCAGTATTGTGGTGACCCTAGCCTTTGTGGAAGAGATGATGGTTGGAACCATGTGCTGAGTGGAAGTGACTGGTGTCCTGTGAGGTAGCTTCAAAAGCCAGGTCAGACCAATACAGACATGAGTGTTCATCCCAGAATTCTAGAAGAACTAAGGGTAGAACTAGTGACACCACTGACTACCCTCTTTAACAAATCATGGGAGGATAGGGTAGTACCCGAGGACTGGAGGAGGGCAGATGTGATTCCCCTTCACAAAAGTGGGAGCAAGGCAGAAGCAGGAAACTACAGACCTGTTAGTTTAACCTCAGTGATAGGGAAAATGATGGAATCACTTCTGAAGGAAAGAATTGTCGAGTATCTAGAGGCCAGAGGGGCACAGGGACCCAAGGCAGCATGGATTCACTGCAGACGGTCATGCCAGACGAATCTGATAGATTTCTTTGACTGGGTGACCAAAGTAGTAGATCAGGGAGGGGCTGTGGACATGGCCTACCTAGACTTTAGCAAGGCATTTGACACAGTCCCACACAAAGATTAATATACAAGTTAGCCAGCCTGGGAGTGGGTCCCAAGATGACAGCCTGGGTAAAGAACTGGCTGGAGAATAGGACACAGAGGTAATAGTAAATGGAGTCCATTCTGAAGAAAGGGGGTTACTAGTGGGGTACCATGAGGTTCAGTATTAGGACCGGTCCTCTTTAATGTCTTTATAAGCGACATTGCAGAGGGACTGGAAGGAAAAGTATGTCTCTTTGCAGATGACACAAAGATCTGCAACAGAGTTGATGCACAAGGTGGGGTGGAAAGGATGAAAAGGGACTTGGCAACGTTAGAGGAATGGTCAAATGTATGGCAGCTTAGATTCAATGCTAAGAAGTGCAAGGTAATGCACCTGGGAAACAAAAACCCAGGGGAAGAGTACACAATGGGGGGTGAGATACTAACAACAACAAAAATGGAAAGGGTCCTGGGGGTAGTCATATCAGATGACCTAAAGGTGGGCAAGCAATGTGAGAGGGCAGCAAGGAGGGCTGGGGGGATACTGGGATGCATAGGGAGAGGCATCACCAGTAGAAAACAGGAAGTTATTATCCCTCTGTACAGACAGCTGGCCAGACCCCATCTGAGTACTGCATGCAGTTCTGGAGACCCAATCTCCGCAAAAGACATAGACAGGATGGAAGCTGTCCAGGAGGGGCAACTAAAATGGTGCAGGGCCTGCACCAGAAGACATATGAAGAGAGACTAAAGGAGCTTAATATGTATAGCCTCGAGGAAAGGAGGGAGAGGGGAGACATGATAGAAACTTTCAAGTACCTCAAGGGAATCAACAAAGTCCAAGAGGGTAGCATCTTTCAAAAAAGAGGTGTGAAAGTGGTGGAATTCAAGCATGCATGGGACAGTCATAAGGCCATTCTAGGGGGTGGGGGTAGGAAGAAGTAGGCTGCTGGTTAACTAGGATCTGCAGCTTATCCAGTAGGTAGGGAAATGGGCAGACTGGGTGGTCCAAGCGGTCCTTATCTGCCGTCAAATTCTATGTTTCTATGTTTCTATGAGTGACCGTGTTAACCCCATGACATTGAGCACGTGTGTGTGCATGCACCAGTGGTGTTGGGGGTCGCGTTCCTGTGGGAGGGAAGCATGGTGACATGGGCCATGGCAGGACAAGCAAAGTGTGCAGACACAAGATGTACTGCACAGATCCATTTTCTGCATATGCACCTACTGTATCCCTAGGCATGCATCCTGCATGGCTTGCGGTACACCATACACATGGGACATCACTGCTGTATGCTGGGTCTGTAACGGTGTACCTGTTGGCTGAGTCTGACTGTTCCACCAGGATGCCTTAACATTTCCATGTGCTCCCCCCTCTGGTGGGTTCCTGGACACCTTCTACACGCTACAGCTCCTTGTGTTCACCAGCTATTGTCTAATGATGAAATGACTAATGACTTTCTAGAAATCTGATAAGCCCGCCCACAGACAGCTTCACCCTCCCTCAGGCATCACTCCCCCTCACAACTCTGCTATCTGAAATGGCAGCCATATTGTTTTCAGTAGCCACATTAACCAAAAGTCTAAAATGCCATTACTTGCCAGACAACCACCATGACAGCTATACCACAACCAAATGTTGACCCAGTACTCACAGAAGATGACCTCCTCCACTTCCTAGATGCAGAAAATGAGCCAAGAGAAGAATGAGAAACAGAAGCTACAGCGCCAATGGAAACACCAGAAATGACCGGTTTCCCACCACCCGCCCACTAGGTCACCTGCTGTTTTGCTCACACACTGTTTAACTCCCCCCCACCTCATGGTAAGTTTAAATATATATAGCAAAAAGTTTAAAAGTACTAGCATCTCGAGAACTGGAGCGTTCAATCTGTGGTTTGTAGCTAACAGTCTCACAGCATGCACGCCAACTCCCTGGCAGTTGGTGTTATGCCAGCCCCCATGCTCACTCACTCCTTGCCATGCCGGTTCAATACAAATAGAAATTGCATAGAAAATGGAGAAAACAAAGGTTTCTTACCCAAAAAACACACAATAAAACCAAAATATGGGTGTGTGTGGGGGGGGGGGGTATGATAACCACGACCAAAAAATAAATAAATGCAATTACAGAGGCCACAGTAAGACAAATGTCCTCGGTTGACAAGAAAAACAAAACATACAACACATAGAGGCGGGAGAGCTATTTTATTTAAAACAGAGACAAAAGAGTAACTTTTTTATTACTCAGTCCTAATCATTTTAATTTTGGCATGCATCTGCAATATACTCATTTCATAAGTTCAATAATCCACTCCGGGGTGTGTGTTAGTTCTAATGCATGGCATGACTAAGTTGCTGGATGCACTCGGCCTGTGGCCTTGTGCTTCACATGCTCCCTAGCCATGCCTTAGAACTGTCTAACGCGCACCCCGTCATGTCTTATTGCTTACTTTGAGAATATGTGGCACTGCAGGTATATGTAAGAGGCAAACACAGACCTAGTGTATCACATTTACATGGAACATTGATGTGTGTGTTACACTGGGCTTTCCCCTACTGATTTTCCAGGTTGGCTACTGTATCTACTTTCCAGGTGGGCCCCCTGTACACCAGTCTGACCCTGCCTGTTGAATGTGTTACACAATGGGTGTAGACCACATGGTGGTATCCAGGTATCCTGATGGTGTGGACATCTGTGGTGTAATCCCCTACTGAGCCACATGAGTGTTGTATACTGCATGATCACCAATGAAGGGAGGTGTGTGATGTGTACAGCACTGGTCGTATATGGGCACTGCACTGTATGGGTGGCATGGGTGGTGATACACAGTACACCGGTCTTGCATGCTGTCATGGTTAGCACATGGGTATATGCATTACTCTGCAATATCATTCTCTTCTCTCAACAGCTCAGTCCATGGTAATGGATACCATTGCCAAGGATGCCCCGGGCCCATCACGCCAGCTGCTGCTCCTGAGAACCAACCATGCTGAGGCCAAAACAGAATCTGACAGTGAGGAGGAGGAGGATGACGAGCCATCTGTGGAGGAGTGGAGAAGATGGGTTCCAGCTCAGACCGGGAGGAGTTGCCGGTTCCTGCTGGCCCCCTCTACTGATGGGGTACAGCCCCCCCCCCACCAATGTCTCCAATCCAGCCACTGATGTGCTGCCCCAGGATGCTGCTCCCCGCACAGCCACTGCCCTGCTGCCCCAGGCCAACCCCACTGGCCCAGCCTCCACTGGGCCACTCAAGACCAAGGCACCTGCCACAACATAGAAACATAGACTTTGATGGCAGATAAGGACCACTTGGCCCACCTAGTCTGCCCATTTCCCTACCTACAGGATAAGCTGCAGATCCTAGTTAACCAACAGCCTATTTCTTCCCACCCCCCACAAGAATTGCCTTATGTCTGTCCCCTGCATTCTTGAATTCCCCCACTGTTTTTGACCTCACTACCTCCTCAGGAAGGCTGTTCCATGCATCCACCACCCTCTCTGTGAAAAAATACTTCCTCACATTGACCCTGAGCTATTCCACCTCAATCTTCAAATTGTGTCCCCTTGTTCTTGCACATCTCTTTTTCTAAAAGATACTACCCGCTTGGACTTTGTTGATTCCACTGAGGTACTTAAAAGTTTCAATCATGTCCTCCTGTCTCCCTCCTTCCCTCAAGGGTATACATATTAAGCTCCTTTAGTCTCTCCTCGTATGGCTTCTCTTGCAGACCCTGCACCATTTTAATTGCCTCCTCTGGACTGCCTCTATCCTGTCTACGTCCTTGCGGAGACTGGGTCTCCAGAACTGTACGCAGTATTCCAGATAGGGTATCGCCAACTGTCTGTACAGAGGGAGAACAACTTCCTGTTTTCTGCTGGTGATGCCTCTCCCTTTACATCCCAGTATCCCCCCAGTCCTCTCTACTGCCTCCTCACATTGTTTGTTAACCTTAAGGTGATCTGATATGATTACCCCCAGGTCCCTTTCCATTTTTGTCATTGTTACTACCTCCCCCCCCATTGTGTAATCTTCCTCTGGGTTTTTGTTTCCCAGGTGCATTATTTTGCACTTCTTTGCATTGAATCCAAGCTGCCATACTTCTGACCATTTCTCCAACCTTGCCAAGTCCCTTCTCATCCTTTACACGCCTCCTTGTGTATCAACCCTGTTGCAGAGCTTTGTGTCATCTGCAAAGAGGCATACTTTTCCTTCCAGTCCCTCTGCAACGTCACTTATAAAGACATTAAAAAGGACAGGACCCAGTACTGAACCCTGCGATATCCCACTAGTAACCTCTCTTTCTTCAGAGTGGACTCCATTTATAATTACCTTCTGTGTCCTGTTGTCCAGCCAATGTTTTACCCCCGGCGGTGGCACTACAAATATAAAATGGTACCCATGCTCGTCTGCACTTTTTGAAAATAAGTACCCCATTCCTTGTTTTTCCCCTATTTATCCCATATTGCTGCTAATTTTAAACATACTCTTTTCCTTGATTTGACAGATGAGGAGGAGTACCACTCATCAGTGAAAGTGCCACCACCGGGGTTTTACCCAGACTACCACCCTGGGACCCACTCCCAGGCTGGTTAATTTGTTTATTAATCTTTTGTATGGGACTGTGTCAAATGTCTTGCTAAAGTCTAGGTAGGCCATGTCCAGAGCCCCTCCCTGGTCTACTACTAACACTGACCATTCCAGTGGGTGAGGGTCACCCCACAGCAGATGCCTCAGTGTCAGGCTACCTCCTGCATTGTGGGCAGCCAGATGCCGGCACACCCAGGGCATCGCACATGCCAGCACATGGCGGCACAATGACGCACACCCCTGGACATGATATGTTCTTTGGAGGGCTCAATTCCTCATAGGGCCATGATTGTGGGTGGCTCACACTTCCCCACACCCATCACCCATTGCATGGACGATGCCCCCCCACCACTGTTTCAATTACAGTGCACGACCCATGCCCATGTATGTGGTGGCAGTACAGGTCACACCTCGGGTGCCTGTATTCCCTGAGCCCTACACCAAATGTACCACTTCATACCCTATCACAATATCCGTGTTCCCTCACCCTACCCATCTGAATGGCTGTTACTTTCTGCAGTCCCCTTTGTACTCCCCCGGCTGGATGGCTCTGTTATTTGTTTTCAGCCCTTTATACTCTCATGGATGGCTTCATATTTGTTTTAAGCCCCACTTTTGTGACCGCTGCCTGGATGGCTTTGTATTGGTTTTCAACTCCCCCGTGAACCCCCTTCCTGGCTGGCATGTTATTTATTTGTTTCATTGCCCTTATACCTCC
The DNA here is from genome assembly GCA_016271365.2 of Neoceratodus forsteri. Classification (NCBI taxonomy): domain Eukaryota; kingdom Metazoa; phylum Chordata; order Ceratodontiformes; family Ceratodontidae; genus Neoceratodus; species Neoceratodus forsteri. Next base: position 126,882,872 of record CM057450.1, on the reverse strand, counting down.
CTGCCAGAAAGACTTGTTTTTCTCTTTTCACCACCCCTCCCCCAATACCCTGCTGCCTGAATGGTCTGTTATTTCTTTTCATCCTCCTTTATACCGCCTCCACCTGGATGGCTTCATATTTGTTTTCAGCCACCCCATGAACCCCCCCCTTGCCTGGATTGCATGTTATTCCTTTTTATCCCCTCCCCCTCAGATGGCCTGTTATTTCTGCTAATGCCTGTTTTGTCTTGCTCTTACTTTCTGACCTTTGAATACATTTTGTTAAACCATTACTGTCTCCTGCGTACTCTGTACTCACCATCTGGGTCAGAAGAGGTCTGTGTTGAGGTGACCTTGATACTCCCTGGCTCTCCTGTCCATCCTGGGGTCACACCTATAGAGCTGCTCCTGCATCCCCTGGTCCGCTGGCTTTGCATCTGCTGCAGTGCTTCTCTCTCTGGTGCCCGCAAACATATCCCATGGTTGAGTGACACGTTGTGTAGTATGCAATAGGCAAGAAATGTGGCATTCTGAGGAGTGTATTTTATAGCTCTACTGGAAGAGACAAGGCATCTGACCCACATCCTGAGCATGCAGGACAGGTGGTAAGAGCCAGGGAAGCAGTAGGAAAAGGGTATCGGTTAGTGACGTCACTGGCAGCTGGGGGAGAGGCTTTGGGTGTATGCTCACCGATGAGGCGCTCACCAGGTATATCTCCTCTTTCAAACCTGTGGTCCAGGGAAGAATTATGCCAGATGAAGGTGTTGTGGGTTGCTGGGGTACTGCGCCAGGACAATGACGATGCACCCTGTTGCATCACACACCAACTGACAGTTGATGGTGCGGAAGCTGTTTCTAGTCACATAGGCCTCCACCCCATCACCTGTGGGTGCATGGATGGCAACATGGGTGCAGTCAGTGGCACAAAGTATGACCGGTAGCTTCACAATGCGATAGAATTGCTGCATGGCTGCTGTTTGCTCTGCTGGTGTGGCAGGGAATACGTTTAACTCCCCACCATGTGCCAGCAGGACATTTAGTAACTGGCCCAACAGGCGTGAGGTGGCAGATTTTGTGATACCAGTGGTGTCCCCAACCAGTATCTGGAATGTCCCGGTGGCAAAGAAGCACAGTGTGTATCATCTGCTGTCACCCTGAGCTCTACAGGCATGGCATGGCATGGTTGCGGTGCATGTCTGTCCGGAGCTGGACATGAAGCAGCTGACACAGTTGCATGAGCACGGGCCTGTTGAGCCGGTATCGACCCACAATTTGTTTGTCACTGAGGACTTCGAATGTGACTCATGGATGGTACTGTCTGTTTGTAGCACAGTGCCTCTGTTGCCTGCGCAGGGTCCCGGGGAGCTATTTGTCTGCTTCTCATCCTCCATGTTTCTGGTATGTGCTGCACTGCCTCTCTCCATCTCTGGGGCTTGCCCCTGGTTAAGACGTTCTTTTTATAGACCTTAACTTGTGCTGCACCAAGTCACTCTAAATGCAGGTAACACAGTGCTAAACTGTTGGCCCCTCCCCACACACACACATACTTTTTCAGCGCTGAATACATTAACCTTACACTCTGCCATTAGTGCTTCTAACTGGCACAGCACAATTGGCTGAACATTGCAATCCAGGCAATCTGTGATTTGCACCAGTACAAACCTTTTGAATATGGGACCAATATGTCTAAGTGGTTGGTTATCAGATTGTTTTCTCTGTAGCATTACAATGTAATCAGTCTGTTTCTATGTGTTTGTTAGTTCAAACACATGAAGATAACTTTTAAATATTTCACTTGCAATGTCCTCTTAAATTAAATGTCTGCTCCCAGCTTTCAGCCACACCAAGTAGCTATATATTCTTTCTACAGAAGCTCATTTCAGAATCCATAAGCTTGTCAGCCATTTCTGTCTCCTGAATTTCTTGCTGTGTTACAGTTTGTTTTAATATCAACATTTTCCGCTTCTAGTTGGTTATTCTAGATTCCGGCTCTTTTATTCTTATATTACTTTGGTTCTTTTCCCAGTAACTTCTTTTGCTATGTTTTTCATTCTCTACCTTGGTAGTAATACTTTCAGTTTTATTTAGTTTTTACTTAATGTCATAGATTTCTTTAAGTATTTTTTCTTGCACACCCAGGAGGCTCATCTGAGTCTGCATCTACTTATGAATCATAGAAAGTTCAAGAGAGACTAGTTTATAATCAGCTCTTAGCCCATACCCTTACCAAAAATTGTGGATTGACACTAACTTGCGCCTACCTTTTTCTTAAGATTTAAATTCCCTATAAATTCACTTGAAACTGTATTTAATCCAGAAAAAGTCTTATGATAATTTCCTATTTTACGAATGGTTTAGTTTTGGCTGTATACACGACAAAATGTGCTAATTTATCAATCCTCTGTATATTTTTTGAGCTCCTGGGTAGCTGTGGAATAAGAGAGCCTTCATGATCTGGGCATTAACAAGATTGGATCTGCAGTGCACAGAGAACTGTTAAGACGCCTGGTTCCAGTTTTATGGAGAGCTTCAGACTGCAGAGTCCATCCCCACTGTCTGCCGTGAGTGCCTTGCACAAGATAGCCACTGGGGCTTAGTGTGAATGTGTGATTCACAGCGCATGCGCAAGAGCCAATAGTGCCTGGGCCACGGTGGGAGTTCAAACAAAGGGGAACTATATTTGCCATAACCTTGGGGCTACTAGTGGCCAAACAAAGGATCAGAAGATCAGGCCAGGTAATGGACAAGCCGTGGTCACCATTATGGACCAGGGTCAGTACTGGGGGTTCCCTGTGAGAGTTTGATTGGTGAGAGGCATCTGGGCTAAATAGGAGCCTATTTCTTGCTGTTCAAAGGCATAACACTGGGCTACATTAATTAGATTAATGTGGAAGCTTTCTCCCCACAGCTAATCCAGGAACTGCTAGAAGGGGTTCCAGGTTGCCACCACACTGGATAGAGAACTTGAGAACCTCACTAGCAGGGGGGCCCTCATTCCTTCAAGCAAACCATAGTCTTTGTGACCACTGTAGAGGCTTTCACCAGACAGCTAATCCAGAAGCCACTAGCAGGGGTTCCTGGACACCACCATGCTGGCTGGAGCACTCAAGAGCCCCACTAACAGGGAGGCCTTCACTGTTTCAGCAAACAACTTTATGTAACCATTGCCTGATGGGGAGTGTGGGGGCTTCAGCTAAGTCGCTCAGTAAGCCAGCATTCAATAGCAGTCCTAAGAGTCAGCAGGTGAGAAACTGTCTAGAGGAGCAGTAGTATGCATTTCAGGGAGACAGAAAATAAACTGCTTGTGGATTTTACTGTAGCTATGGCTATGACATGAATTTTAAGCTATAAGAGTTCCTGAATGCCACCATCTTGTGCTGCTGGTTGCAGGGTAGAAGGATAGAGCCGATATTATGAGTAGAGTAGAGTCTCACATCAATAAAAGGATCACAAGCCAACACCAACCTTAGGTTGAATTGTTTCTGGCTGGGGCAGGGCACTTAGTCCACAAAATCTGCTGGTACAACTGGTCGGAGATACGTTGGTATGCCTATACAATTCTCACAAGGTGGGGCATTTTGCAATAAAACACAGGAATTACTGCAGGGCTGTTGGTAAATATGTAAATCAGCTCAAGGCCTACATAAAATGCTTTTGAACTGAAAAAGAAAATCTACTTTCAAGACATGTTTAGTCTTACTTTCTTGAAACAAGTTTAGAAGCATTTTTAAATCCTAAATAAATCTTCAGTGGTTATGGGAAAAAATTATTTTCAGAAAAGAAGACAAGAGTAATCCACAAAGAATCAGAAAAACAACATTAAGACAGAAGTAAGCTGAAAACAATCCAAAAATGGATTTATTTTTTGTAAGGGGATTGAATCACACTCTTCTCATGAATGTCCAACATGACTTTTGTAAACACCATGACACTGATACTGAAACTGGTGCACCTTACCTCAGATATCATTCAGGCCAAAGATGACAGAAAATCAGTAGTAGCTGTGTTCATTAATCTAACCAAGGCCTTTGACCTAGTGGGCAAGGAACTCCTCCTGGCCAAGCTAATGAATTTGGGCCTTGACTTCTTCTCCTGCCATTGATTCAAAAGCTACCACATGGGCCAAAATCAGTCAGTCAACTGAGGAGCCTCTTCCCCCCCCCCAACCTGTGATCTCAGATGGGGTGCAACAGGGTTTTGTCCTGGGACCCATTCTCTTTTCACTATTCATCAATGAACTCCCCTACAACTGCGGTGGAGCCAAAGTCCTTCGTTACGCTGACGATGCGGTGCTCCATGGAACCTGTCCTGATGCCAACATCATCGGTTCTGAACCCAACAAGGACATTAGGGAGCCTGAAACATGGCTTGACTCTAACTGGCTTGTCCTCAATGTAGCAAAAAAAAACAAAAAAAAAACACCTTAAGGCCATACTATTTAGGACAAGGAAATTTGGCTTTGACCATAGTGAACTCCTGCATATCACTGCCTCAAAGGGTACCCGGTTAGAGGTTGTGGATGTGATAAAGTACCTTGCTCTATGGCTAGACTAGTACCTTTCCTTCAAATCACATACTGAATGAGTAACTAATTTCCTCAGATAGAAGTTGGGTGCACTTTATAGGCTCAGGGCCTACCCACTACTGAAGCCCGCCTGTCTGTTACTACTAGTGTCCTGATCCCCACAGTCCTGTATGGGGCCTCCATACTCTTCCCTCTGAAAGACACTGAACTCAAAAAGCTGAAGTACACAGAATCTGTAGATTTGCCCTGGGCTCTGGTAATAGAGAACATCACTGCAATGTTCTTGCTTCCCTCAACTGCCCCTCCCCCAAAAAAGAGATTTAACTACCCTACCCTATGCTTGGCCTATAAGATGCTAAATGGCTACTTCCTTAGTCTTATAGATATCCTGGTCTGTAGGCCCCAAAGGAGGTGCACCTCCTTTCTTCCTCTACTAGAGGTCCCTAGGGCCCTGACTACAGCAGGTCAATGTTCCTTCTCACACAAAGCCTTCCAGCCCTGGAACGAGCTCCTTCATCCCATCCATGAAAGCACGACACTCTCATCCTCTAAAAGGTAGCTCAACAAGCATCCCCTTCCAAAACATAGCTGCACCTGCCTCTGCTAATATCTACTACATCATCATCACCTTATGATGCTTTAAGTCATCGTGTGTTGTCTATGAGCTTTGTCCGATTCCTGTCTATATTGTGCAAATAGATAAAGTATGTTGTATTTCTGATTCTTATTTTTTGACAATATGTATCTGTTACCACCACTGTTATTATTGCTGTTCTTCATTTTCATAACATGCTTATTATTGTGCACAGAACTTTGTCACTATGTTCACTTTCTGTACTAAACGTAGTGAAGCTGGGTCGCTCCTGAAAAAGGGACACATGTCTCAGTGAGCCTTCCCAATTCCCGAAATCCAATCAATGAAAGTAAATATGGTAGAATTTATAGAAGTATTTTCCTCACACAGAGGATGAGGGGAGGCCTGTAAAACTGTGAGACTTGAGTCCAGACTGGTATATTATCCATCATTTCTACTAATGAAGGCCAGTTTGCATTGTTTCCAAGAGCCCCTTTTCTTCATACTTATTATGCATGGTTGGAGTCAATCAATTTAAACATTGTTTTCAGTGATTAAAACTGGTGCTACAGTACACACATATATGCTGCATGTTCCCTTTATTTTTTTGGTCTGGAGACTTGGACCCTGCTCAGTCCCTCCTGAGGGTAGTTCCTTATCTGACACATTTGAGCATATATCATAAGGTCTAAGTTTGCAAGTTTCTGTAGATGTTTATGTTGTTCATAGAGAGAAGTAGCAGGGTCAGCAGATTCTGTAGTTGCTCCCCATTATGGCTATTGTTTTGTCAAAACTCTATCATCTCGCACTGGCACCATTACAGAGCTTTTGGATTTACCGTCAACAAGGGAATTTGCAGTACTTGAGTACCTTGAGTCCCTAATTCCATTCCCTCCTTTCCAGGGGTTATCTGTTCAATCATTGCTCCACTGCTCTGTGACTGAGAGTTCACAGAAGCAGAAGCTGAGGTCATCAGCACGGGAGCCACCAGCTGAATTTTAGCAAGAGGAAGCGGTTTAACTGGACTTAATAATGGAAATAAAGTAACATTTGTCAGCTCGTTTCTGTAAGCACAGTGGTTATCTTTATTGATTCATAACTCGGAATGTCTTCCACAGGCCTTGTCCAACCAGCAGATGGTTGGAGAAAAAAGCTGATTCTATGCTGACTTGTAGTCCAGTATTTTAACTTATTTATATTTTTTTTGCTTTTAGTGTTTCTTTTGCTGTTCTGGAGTGGAATTAGTAGACTTGATTACTCTCTACACTCTCATCTGTGGTTTGGGCAGTGCTCAAATTACCGGGGGGGGAGCTAAAGGGCAGTCCCTTACTTTTGGATGGCCCCTGAGTTCTATGTAATTGAGTAGTATTGGGGGCATGTTTTGCCTCCCCCATACTTCTCATTGCTGAGGCTGCCAATCTCCAGTCAGGAACACAGATTGCAGCAGCCCTGCCTGAGTGAAAAATAGTAATTAACACCATGTTTTCCCTTTTAACAGCCATCCAGGAAAGCAATAGCTTCCCCTCAACCCATAGCCACACAACTGGCATCAAAGTGAGTTAAGTGATACTTTAGACAGATATTTATCTAAAGCCATGTTTACAGAGTTGCAGTGCTGTTGCATTTGCGCTGATCCCTTCCCGAATTGCTGGCTGCTTCTCCATCAATTCAGTGTTTACACTGTCCACCCTCGCAGCGCTGCAGGTTGCTCTGAGAGGGGCTGTAAATTCAGTGGAGGATGCCGGGAGACACTGGGACAGAAGGCTTCCCATTGGAGTGAGTGCATCAAATGGTTTATGTAAGTTAACACGCTCGCCTCTGACACAGGTACCCAAAATAGAGCTGCAGCAGAAAAGGGATCCGAGGCACACTCATGGCGCTCTGGAAAGTGTTTATGAAGCAGACTTTGCAGCACATCTACTTGTGGACATGGGTTGATGTGCTGCAGAGTCGGTGGTGTAAACAAGCCTTAAGTGATAGCATGCTGTTGCTTGATTACTTTGATGGCCACCTTCCAGAAAACTAATAAACAAAAGCCTCCCACAGCTAAAAATAGCAGTATCCACAGCTGGCACCGAATTAGTCCTTCACAGATACAGCTGCCTGATTTAAGGTTCAAGATGGCGACCAGTGTGGGTCTGCCAAAGCACCCAGCAGCCATTTTATTTTAGTAGTTTTTAGCCTTATTGTTTATTTTTACTGTTTAGTTTTTAGTTAGTGTAAGTCAAAGAGATTTAGTGAGGTAGATTAGATAGGTTTCAGCATTTTACGGGAATTTTTATTTGAGGTTTATTGATGCCTACTGTCTTCATCGAATGACCTGGATGACAAAATCATTAGTGGCCTGAATGACTCTAAACCGCTAGTGTGTTTTTACCTTTCATTGTGCTGTGATTTGGCATTTTCTGTTTAGTGGGGTTGCTGTCTCCCATCGAAAATCTCATCCGCTCGAGTACTAATGGCCTTTCCGTGTTGAGCCCGTCCACCTGGAGGAGTCTGTTGGAGAGGAGACCAAAATTGAGGAGTGGCTCAACTACAATGTGTGGGAACTAACTGCCAGTTGTTGCTAGGGTGGTGAGTTGATGGCAAAATATGTAAGACCCCTTCTTTTTGGACTCTATCTTGTGCAGAGACCACACAACTGAAATCAGAGGAGGACTGTTTGGGGTTCAGGTAGTTTGACTGGGTGGTGGTGTCCCTCTCTGGGCCTTCTCCGGGGGGGGCAGCAGCAGGGTCCTTCACCATAGGGTGTGGTGATGCTGTGGACTGCAAAGAGGTGCCCGGAGTATGGGCGTCGGAGGGTGTCATACCTCAGAGGCTATAGTCCTGGGGTGGCCTGAGCAGGGTTAGCCACCGCCTGACTGATTTTCCTTCAGTCCTGAACTTTGCAGAGGTCCCAACAGGAGTTACTTCGGGATTGTTCCTTCCTGGTAGCGGACTGCAGTTGCTGGCCTGGGGTTGGCTGCTTGGGGCTGGCATCCTGTGGAAGGGTTTTGGGGGTTGTTAGCAAGACAGCGGCATAGCCTTGAGAGCCGGGGAGTTCCTGAGGTGGGGTTCGGCAGGTCTGTATCTTTGGGACCCCAATTCCAGGGGACGTCTTGCCTAGGGGGCTACTCTCCCGGGGCAACATATTTCTGTGGCAATTGAAGACCGAGGAGTAGCGTGATATCTGTTGGTGTGGACTTGTGGGGACTTTTCATAGATATTGCTGGAGAACTGTTTTGGACTTCTGTGGCTGGTGTCATGGCTCATGTGCTAGTTTGAGAACCTCTACCCAGTTTAATAATTCACCACATAAATAGTAAAAATCTTCTTTTTATTGTCATTATTTATATAAGATGTGGCTCATAATCATTTCCATCATTTGTTGTTTTCACAAATGTAGTCATCATTTTGTGGCTTTCAAAATATGCTAACATTTCAGGACTTAAACTTGTCCCTTCATCAGAACTTGAAAGCTGTAACATACAAAAACATGTTGTTTAATATTTAATTTTCAACAGTTCTCACAATGAATTAACTGCAGATAGTAATATTTCAAGCATTTGGGCCATACCTCATAAACTACTGTGCAATGCTCCTCAAAAGTGGGAGGGGTGGGGCTGCCACTGGATCACCAGGGATAGATGATATGGCACTGTACCGCAATCGCAGCAATGGGTGGGGGGGGGTACCACTAGACTACCAGGGACATTGATAACGGTACTATTACGGTGATCAGGGACACGGAAGGGAGGGGGGCCACTAGACTACCAGAGACAGTCTCACATAACAGTTATCGGGGCATCGGGACTCAGGAGGGGTCCACTGGACTACCAGGGATATGAGTGTGCTTGTGGATGGTGTTCTGGGTGGGCAGCTGCGCACCCACAGCTGGCTGCTGCTGTGTTGCGCCCTGCAATACAGGGGCCCACCTGTGGGTGGCTGGGAGTTGTTCTCACTCCTCACGGGCTCAATTTTGAGCCCCCTATGCAGCGCACTGCCGGATTTCACCAGCATATGCACTGCACAGCCCAAGCTGAATATCGGGATGTGCCGCATATGCATGGGCATGCCTCTGCATCTGCGCCAGATACATTACTAATGCACTCGCACATCGTAGATTTGTGCCATTAACCTGCCCCTTTGAATATTGGGTTGTGATACATTGGGACTTGTGCAACCCCTTTGAATATCTGGGCCCGCGTGTCTAAATTAGTTTAAAACTTTTTATGTACCATGTTACGTATGTAGTATTAGAAAGAGACATTAGGATGCTGAGGCATACTGTAAAAGCAAATTTTGTTTATATAGAATTAGACTTCTTTCGTGTAGGATAGTTCACTGCATTTTTTACAGAAAAGAGCTCCTTGGTACTTAGTTGGTGGGAGGCCAAATCTTTGACCTCGATCATCTCATCAGTTTCAAGATTTTTTTCATTTTGTTCCATGTTTGATAATGTTTGTATTTTGTTTTGCATGTGATAATGAGAATGAAATCAATCTATTTTTTATTACAATATGAGGGTAAGTCTTAGCCTCTGCAAATGTCATAAGCTTATTTTAGTCTCGTCTATGTAAAAACTGTATCTTAAATCTTTAATTCATTTTGCATTACAGTATTTTTTTTAAATAACTGTGAGTGGATCAGCACTTTGCTGGTGGAAGGTCAAATTAGGTGACCTTGAGCACTCTCTCAGTATAAGAATTAAATCTTTGGCCTTTCCTCCCTGACTTTTTTATAATTCACATAGCCCCCTTCATGTTCCACACATTGTATCAACATTATGATGATGGAATGTTTATTGAGGGAGGGAGGGACCGCAGACAGCTCTTCGTAGTGGCTTGCGGTTTCTTTAAACAGACCGAGCCGTGGGAGTTAGTCACATCGGTGACTTCATCACGCTGTATCTTCAGCATGACTCCCACGACTCAGCCTCCTTCATGCTGCAAAGTGAAGCAGCATTTCGAGGAACACCCGTTTTTTGGCCTCGGGTGTAATGGCGGCACATGGAGCTCTATAATTTATAAAAATTCATATTAAGAATAGTAAAAACATTTGCACTTTTAATTGCCAGCATTTTGCAAGCTCCTTAAAAAGAGGATATGCCACAAAACACTTTGGAAAAGTAAATGAATGTACAACATTTCATCAAGAGATGCAAGATATTAAAGCCTATAATTTTGTTGTAGGGAAAGAGGCTTGTTTGAAATTTTTATTTATTTATTTTTATTTAGTTTTTGTTTACCAGGTAGGTGCACTAACCATAGACATGATTATTTTCAGGCACGACCTGGGAGGATACAAAACAACAAATACAAGGAAGACATTTCAAATACAAGTACAACAACAAAATCATCACACCAATTTACAATTAGGTTGCAAGGGATTAGCCAAAAACAAGGAGGTTATGTTAACAGTGCAGAAAAAATATGGAGCAATACAAAAAACAAAATTCAACCACAGTTTGCTTAGAGAGAAACCTGATATAAAAAAATACATTTTCAGCCCAAATAAGGGATTGAAGAGTTAACTTATGGGAGGGATATTAGTAGGTGAAAGAAGTAGGTGATTCGGAGAGGTGAGGCAAAGGAGAAGTATAAAGGAGAGGTAAAGGGGAAGTGCTTAGCGTGTTGGGGACAGATAAGAAAGAGGAGGTAAGACAGGGGTGATAAGGGCTAGGGAGGTTTGAAACAGGAGCATTTGTGAGAAGTTGCAAGATAAGTGAACAAAGTATTTTTGAATTCATCTCCTCCTTTCTAAAGGGTATGAAAGACTTTCTAGAAATAATATGAGAAATAATACCACATTTAGAAAAAGGATAAAAATAACCTATTAAGTGTAAATTGTTACCCCCCACTGGGATTGATTTGAAGCTATGCTAATCTAACACTTATTTACTTTTTTCTCAGTTTAAAATGGCCACAAATTTTAAAAAAGTAAGACTTTCAAGCAACATTGCACAGTAGTTTATGAGGTATGGTCCAAATGCTTGAAATATTACTATCTGCAGTTAATTCATTGTGAGGACTGTTAAAAATAAAATGTTAAACAACATATTTTTGTATGTTACAGTTTTCAAGTTCTGATGAAGGGACATGTTTAAGTCCTGAAACGTTAACATATTTTGAAAGCCACAAAATGATGAATACATTTGTGAAAACAACAAATGATGGAAATGATTATGAGCCACATCTTATATAAATAATGACAATAAAAAGGAAATTTTTACTATTCATGTGGTGAATTATTAAACTGGGTAGAGGTTCTCAAACTAGCACAAGAGACATTCTGATTCCAGATGAATTTGAGTCACTCCCCTACTTTCATTCATATTTACTTTAGTACTAGGACCAAAAGGTGGGGATAGAAAAAATAGACTCAGACCAGCTAACTGAGCACCTTACGAGACACAACCTCCTAAGTAAGGAACAACATGGGTTCCGTGCTGGCCACAGCACCATCACGGCCCTCACTGAACTAACTCCGTTCATCCATGGGGCCCTGGACCAAGGATCTATTGCCGGGGCCATCTATGTTGACTTAACAAAGGCATTTGACACGGTCAATCATAATCTTCTCATCCAAGTCCTGCCACAACTAAATGTGGCCTCTGAGGTATCGGCCTGGTTCAAGAACTACCTCTCGGGTCACTCTCAGCAAGTAAGAATCAACTCCACCATCTCCAGCCCCAAATCTGTGTGCTCTGGCATTCCACAGGGGTCAATTATGGGCCCACTGCTTTTTACTGTCCTCCTTAATGCACTCCCCAAAGCTTGCAGTGGTCATCTCCTGCTTTATGCTGATGATGCTGTTCTTTACTGGCAACACCCACAGCCAGACACCCTCCAGCTCACCCTTCAGGGGTTTTTCAGGGAGCTGGAGAACTGGTTTACTGATCACCGCCTGATCATTAACTATTCCAAAACTAAGTCCATGACCTTTTCACATCGCCAAAGCCCACACAGCCAGATGACACTCCAAATTACAAACTTGGATGGTACCCATCTGGAACATGTTACTCATTTTAAATACCTGGGTGTCACCTTAGATACCTCCCTCTCCTACCACAGACATGAACATCTCCTCTTGTCAGCGATCAACTCCAGAATTGGTACCCTATACAGGATCAAGAACAGCCTGCCTGCCCAAGCCATGCAGATAGCTGTCACCTCTTCCATCCTCTCACTTATCGATTATGGGATTGTAATCTACGGCACTGCTGACAAGTCCACCCTAAGTAGCATAATCACAGCACTTAAAGCCTGTCGCCTCGTTACTGGCTGTGACAGACTCACCCACACTTGCGATCTGTACACACTAACTGGTTGGCTTAATTTCTATCAAAGACTCAAATATCAAACCTGCATCTTAGCAAAAAAGATCCACCTCCAGCTTACTCCAGCCAGTCTACTCCCCATCGTCAGCTCGGCCCCTCACAGGCGGATTACCAGACTGTCGGCTACCTCATCCTTCACGGTCCCCCCATGTCGAACGTCTCTAGGGCAGAGATCCTTCCGCTACCGTGCCCCCAAATGGCTCAACACCTTCCCCCCCTACTCTCTCCCAGACCCACAGCATCTCACTTTTCAAAACAGGCCTTCGAACACACCTCTTTGAAAACTCTATATGTGAATGCCAATAAGGCCTGCTCTCTCCTCCTTCATCCCCATAACTGACTCAGGGACTTCCTAGTCCCTACGTACCACCCTCTGCATTAGCTCTGTCTTGGGTTCACATGTATGCCTCCTAAAAGCTTTCAAAATGCCTCACAACTGCCATGTCAAATCTGTAACCTGTAAAAATCTAAGTGTATATAAACATTTGCTTCTTTTATTGTTTTATACTGTCTTGTGTCTCTCCACCCCCTGTAACCACCATGGAGCCATTGTATAAATACTGTCTGTACTGAAACCTGTATATAATTGCTCATTCCGTCTGTCTTCCTTGTACTTTGTTCTCCCTCCACCCCCTGTAAACGACGTGGAGCCTTTGCAAAACAGTCTATGACTCAAAGGATTGTAATTCCGATTATACAGTAAATAAATAAAAAATAAATAACTATACCTGTTTTGTGTACTCTGGTGTCATGGCTCAAACAGTGAAGGACTAGAACTTAACTGGGGAGGCGTGAGAGTGCCTTAGCTTTTTTTATTATTGCACTTATTTATTCTGCTGATATACTGTGGTAGTGGGAGTGCTGCAGTTTGGACAGTAGTTTATCAGGTGGCTGGGGTGAGAAATCCATTCTTCCCAGACTCAAACTTGGAAGCCCTGGTGTGCTTCATTTTATTGCTGGACACTGTTTCTTTTTTTTTTTTGTGTGTGTTATTTCTTTCTACCCCTGCGTGCTGCACAGCTGCCACTCCTTCGGGCTTACCAAGGCTGTCCTCTGACCCATCCGTCCTCTGAGATTCTGCCTCAGATCGCAGCCAACCCCCAGGGTGACTCAGCGTAACCCTTCACCGGATGGGTCCCTCTCCTCCGAGGGGGAAGGCACCAGCCAAGGGGGCAGACCAGCGCACCACTTTTAGCCCAGGGGATGCTACTAAGGCAGAGAGCTCAGTAGGACCCTGATGGCCTCAGAGCGCCAGGCAGCCGTCATCTGGCTACCATGAAGTGGTATTTCCACTTTTCTATTTACTCCCTCCTTGCATGCATCAGCAGTGCTCCTGGTCTCCACCAGAGGCCGCTGCGGCGTGACAACAACCCACTACCCACCCCCAGGAGAGGAGAGCAGTCCTCTGGACGCTCAATCCTCTCCTGCCCCTGCCAGCCCCCGACATCCCTAGTCTGTTCCTGAACCTGGGTCGCCGGCGCAGGATGAGGTAAGGCGCCAGTGCCTCAACCCTCTGCACCACTAGGCCGGCGGACACTGTTTCTAAAGCACTAAGGACTTGGACCATATTTACTACGTCAAATGATCTATTTTTTGGGTGGTGGTGGGATTTTTCATGGCATATTTTTTAGTTGGGTTGTTTTGTATTTGTTTGCTGTTTTGTGTTTGACTGCTACATTGGGTGGTGGTGGTGGGATTTTTTTATGGTATATTTTCTAGTGGGGTTGTTTTGTGTTTGTTTGCTATTTTGTGTTTGACTGCTACATTGGGTGGTGGTGGTGGGATTTTTTATGGTATATTTTTTAGTGAGGTTGTTTTGTATTTGTTTGTTGTTTTGTGTTCAACTGCTACATTGGGTGGTGGTGGTGGGATTTTTTTATGGTATATTCTTTAGTGAGGTTGTTTTGTATTTGTTTGCTGTTTTGTGTTTGACTGCTACATTGGGTGGTGGTGGGATTTTTTATGGTATATTTTTAGTGGGGTTGTTTTGTATTTGTTTGCTGTTTTGTGTTTGACTGCTACATTGGGTGGGCAGACATGTGTTGGCAGACAGCTCTCCCGGCCAGGCACTATTGTCCTTCTGAGCTTTGGGGTCTCCATCCCTTTAATTGTCTCCCATTGCCCACTGAGGTATATGGGTGATGTCGGGCTTTGGGGGTAGTGGGGAGGAGATGTAGGGGTGGAGGCACTGGACCAGGAGGAGAGTAGAGTTGGGTGGGTGAGTTGGTGTTGTGGGGATCAGAAGATGCCCTGGGGTGAAATGGGTTCTAGGTAGGGGTCCTCCTTGTCTAGTGCCCATACCCAAGGGCTCCACCTTGGGTGGGCAGAAGACACAGCTGGCCTCAGTGTCCCATCCTACTCGGATGGTGTTATGCAATGACAGATCTATTAAAAACAAGACCGCAATAATTGCAGATCTTGTGGGGTTATCAGACCTGGCTTGCATCACTGAGAATTGGCTGGATGATAATTCTGGCCCAGTTCTTGAGTCAGCTCTTCCATGCAGGTTCTCAGTGATACACCATCTGAGGATAGATCGTAGGGGCAGGGGTGTAGCCATTTGTTTCAGATCAGAATTAAGCCTTGTAGATGTGCCAGTTGGGGAGACTGAATCCTTTGACTGCATCATTGGTGCAGGTGTAGAGTGCAGGATTCTTCTCATCTACCGTCCACCTGGGGACATGAAGCAATTCCTGCAGGAAGTCGTGGACTTTAGCATCGGAGTCTCCCAGATGGATGGTTCTGGGGAACTTCAATGCCTTGGTTGATGAACTCTCACAATTTGGACAGGACTTCCTCCAGCTTATGAATTCTATGGGTGTCACACAGGTGATTACCTCTGTGAACCATAAGCATGGTCATTTGTTGGACCTGGTCTTTCTACTGGGTATGGAGACCTCCAACCTGGTGGTGGAGCTGGTCGATTGGTCTGACCATCACACTATAAGGTTCAATTTCCAGGCTCCCCCCATAGGCCTGCCCCTATGGAGATAGTCCAGTACCGCCCTTTAAGGGATTTGACCCCAGATGGCCTGATGGTGGTGCTGGACCTATCAGGTTTTCCGGGTGCAAGATTGGATCCAGACAATTTGTTACTGACCTATAATAAGGCCATGATGGAGGTTCTGGATTCCATAGCTCCTGTCTGGCTTTGTCCTCTCACCCTTCACCATCAGTCCCCTTGGTGTGATAGGACCTTCAGAGAGTTGAGGAAAGTGGGATGAAGGATGGAACAGTGTTGGGGGAAATTGGGTCTTGATGTCAACGAGCTTAGATTGATGGCACATTACAAGGACTACCAATCATCAATCTCCCATGAGAAGGCAGAGTTCCTGTCTAGGGAGATCACCATTGCACAGAACCCACCAGCTCGGCTCTTCCGAACTGTGGACAGACTGTGCAATCCAGTCTGTCTGCAGTTTCAGAGTGCGTTGTCACAGGAGAAGTGTGACAAACTTGCATGGTTCTTTGCAGATAAGGTTGCCGACATCAGGTCTGAGATCCGTTTAACCCATTTTAATGGGTGTGGTGGAGGTCGGTGGGAGGTTACAGGGCCTCGATGTGTCTGGTCCAACTTTGACCAGTTGGCAATCAATGAGATTGTGAGGATCATCTAGAGTATGCGGATGACCTGCTGTAGTTTGGACCCAGGTCAAATGCACCTCCTTGTGGGGTGTGTTGAGGTTATGGGCCTAGTCCTAGCTGAGATTGTCTGGAGTTCCTTAGAGACAGGTGTGTTTCTGCACACCCTGAAGGGGGCAGTTGTTATACCTCTCCTTAAGAAATCTTCTCTTGATCCAGACTGTCTTACTAACTACAGACCAGTCTGTAACCTTTCCCTTATGGGTAAGGTTTATGAGAAGGCAGTTGCGCAGCAACTGGAGAGTCATCTTTTTTTTTTTTTGTGTTAACTCTCTTTCTCTCTCCCTGGTCTGGAACTCTCTCGGGCTATCCCCACTGGCCTAACCGCTCTACTGTCCGCCGTGTCTCCCGTCAACTTCAAAGTAATTACGACCTCCAGGTCCGCGGGGGATAACAACCCCGGAGAGATCGAAGGGGGCAGTGACAGGAGACCAGCATTGGACATGTGGGGCGGCGCTGGAGGAAGCCGTCACCTATCCGGCCAAGGAGGGTGTTTCTCTTTGCACCCCTTAGTCCCCTCCCTCCTATGTGTGGGCATGTTCCCGACTTCTCGGCACAAGGCAACCCCTGCCAGCGTCGGGCCACATTGAATACGTGCTGCTCAGCACTCTGCGATGCCCCCGATCTCCACCAGGGGTCACCGGAGCACCAAGCTACCTATCACCCTCCCCTGGGACAGGAGAGCAGCCCTGCGGGTGCTTCATCCTGTCCCTCCCCTGCTGACCCCTGGCTCCCGAGATCACTCCTGAACTTGGGTCGTCGGTGTGGCGCGAGGTGTGGTGTCCAGCACTTCAACCCTCAGCGCCACTCGGCCGGCCCTGAGGATCATCTTACCATCCATAATATGTACAATCCTCTCCAGTCCAGATCTCAGAAGAGACGTAGTACCTAGACGGCTCTAGTTCTGGTACTCAATGATCTTCTGATAGCGAGAGATTGGAAGAGCCATTCCATCTTAGTTCTTCTTGATCTTTCTGCAGCATTTGACACCGTGGACCATGGTATGTTATTGGAGCGCCTGCGGTTGATCTGTGGACTGATTGGTACAGTCCTCAGATGGCTTTAGTCCTTCCTCATAGGCAGGTTTCAGAGAGTGGTGTCAGGGATTTATTCCTCTGGCTCCTTCTTCCTATCTTGTGGGATGCCGAAGGGCTCCGTCTTATCACCCATGTTGTTTGCGGTGCACATGCTGCCATTGGGAGACATTGCAAGAAGGTATGGGCTGAGTTTTCACTGCTGTACAGATGATATTGAGCTGTACATGTCCTTTGTGCCTGAGCAGGATGATGCTGTCTCGGTCTTTAACAACTGCCTCTCTCAGATCCAAGATTGGATGAGTTCCAATTGGCTGAGGTTGAACCCAGACAAAACTGAGGTTTTGGTTGTGGACCCAGGTCAGCAGATTGTGGGGCTTTTGGCTGGGTGGCCTTCCAGTCTTTTTCTGGGTGACTGCCAACTTTTGGCTTCTAATCGGGTGCGGAGTCTGGGCATTATCTTTGATGAAGGATTGACACTTAAATCTCAGGTGTCATCCGTCGTCAAGTCCTCTTTTTATCATCTGAGGAATATCAACTAGATTAAGCATCTGGTTTTGCCTCATGACCTTCCAACGTTGGTCCATGCCTTTGTGACCACCCACCTTGATTACTGCAACTCCCTATACATAAGGCTACCGGGGGTGGATATCCACTGCTTGTAACTGGTGTAGAACATGGCAGCCAGGCTGTTGACTAGTTTGTCTCGATCTAGCCATGTCACACCTGTGCTGTGTGATTTGCACTTGCTGCCTGTTCAGTGGCGGATCATCTTTAAGGTCGGCTTGCTGACCCATAAAGCCCTACATGGACAGGGACCCTGTTATCAGCAAGAGCTTCGATGCCCCTACTGCCCCCTCCACCCATGCTGCTCCTCTAACAAAGGATTGCTAGAGGTTCCCAGGGTTTGTTTGAAGACTTCTGAGGTCCGTGCATTTATATTTGGGTCCCGACCCTGTGGAACTCTCTACCTCGTCGGATAAGAGAGTACCAGACCGTGGAGAGCTTTAAATCTGCATTGAAAACACATCTTTTCTATTGCTTTTCCAGAGTTTGAATGAAATGAATGATGCTACCGTATTTGATCTATTTATGGTTATTTTAACGTGTTTTTAAATTAGTATTACACAAACACTATGATAATTCGAATAGCGCTTTTTATGGATAAACTTGGATTGGATTGGATTAAGAAGGTGATAGTCAGAGATCCTTATCTTTAACCTTATTTATTGTAAAGCAAATGCTGCTTTGCTTGCCTTCTTTGATGTCCAGTGTGACGCCTCCCTTGAATGGGCACAGTTGGGGGTGTTCATTACAGCTCAGACCATAAATGACTTAAAGATCAAATGCACATACTTAAGCAAAGCTTGAATTCACTTGAATTCAAGTCATTGTGTCATGATTAGTGTTTCCTGAAAATATCATACAGTTTGGGTTTGTAGTTTTCCCCTAAATCAACATATGTTAATGTGCTCTGCAGTCTGAAAACAGTGAAGATTTTTCTGTCCCATCATTCTTGTCTAGCCTGCTGCTTCAGCAGTTAAGTCCCTGATTGGCTGAAGAAGCTGTTGCAGTTCCCAGTCACAGCAATCTGTAGACTAATTATTTTTACACAAAGTTTGTTACTAACCCATTTGGTTTGTGTATAGCCAGAGTAGCTTAAAATCTAGCATTCTGTTCTGATTAAAAGTTAATCATTTGAATTTTAGCACTGAAGTGGTATGAATGAATGTCTGTGAGAAATTTCCTTGTCTGTATTACAGCTGTCAGTTCTTTCTCATCAAAACTCTGCATTGTTTTCTGGCTATATAACACAGGGTTGTTTAATGGATATGTAATCCCCCTCCCTCTAACACTCTTCAGGTGGCACTTTAAATACTTGCAAGACAAATTATTTTATTTTTATATCACTCACTCCTGCTCGAACATTACTGGGCTTTCCTCAAGCAGACAGCAGCTTCAGTCCAGGCTCAGATAGCAGACTTCAGAAAACTACCCCACTCCCCTCCCTGTCTAGGGGTTTGATGATATTCTGTCTCTGGGAAAGGGAAGGGGTACCATCTTGACTCTAAGCATATTTAAGGAGGGAGTACAAAACACAGTACCTTTAACTTTGATGAATTCAGGTTCCTTTGTTGACGGCTCGAGCACCTTGGAAGCGCTTGCTCACTGCTGACTCTCTCTCCCCCCAGTACCTCGGGTAGTAGCAGGCTCCACAGGCAGGCTATAAAACAGTTCATTAGGCAAGCAGCAAAGTAAATATTTTTCTCCACAGATTAAATGATCCCAGTCCAAATGACTTAAAATGCAAACCAATCGGCATTTATTTCTTTTCTCCACAAAAATGCTCAATCAATAACAGTTTGAGGATCCTCATTTGATATATCAGTACAGTTCCATATTTCTATGGCCCTCAGCCATGGCACAGACTTGGGGGACCCAGGATTAGAACCTGGGACTTAGCGACTCTGTTCCCTTCCCTTTCAAGCCAAAGATGGTTCAGTTTCCTCTCAGAAATACATTCCTACTGCTTTAAACATCACTTTATGATTGCTGCCCCACCTGTGAAGTAGAGGCACAATTACTTTTACATGCTGGTACACTTTCCTCTCTTGGGGGGGGGTATGATGGTACACATACAGGCACTCCCAGTCCTTTCCACTAGTGGCCACCCACACTGCAGAACCACAGGCAGGGTTCTCCCAGATGCAGGGGCCTCTTTCCTCACAACAGTCAAAAATATAAGCAGCACAGTACCTTTTAGAAGTGGACATGGCCAGGCAAAGGGGTATCTGTCACCTACCCCACTGGAGACATCACTGCCACCTCAGTCTCAACAGGCCCTCCATGGCAGCCACTCTCCTCAGCTTCTGTGGAGCCTAGCAGGCTCCTCTCGATCCCTCACAGAACTGCTGCTCCTTCTTGCTGCATTCCCCCTTTAGCTCTTCAGGGGAATCTTTCCTCACATTTGGGAGCCAGGGGGCAATCTCCCCACCCTGGTTCCAGGCTTCCCCCAGCCCCGACTGACAGCCACCCCTTCCCGGGCCTGCAAGCAGGCTCCCACTCCTCCTCAAACGCTCAATTACAACACTTCTCTCCATGCCAAATGTTGCTTTTTCAAAACAAGACATGAGCATGCCTAAGCAGGAGCTCAGCAAACATGTGCACGTTCACACAACCTTCCACAATGCCAACAGGGCATTTAAAACTAGTAACCCCCAACTGACACACTGGTTACAGATATAAAATAAATCTAAAGTTTGTTAATTTATAGAAGTAGTGTGTCTTTGATGTAGCTTCCATAAATAGGTTCATGTGAGAACAATTTTGTTTTTATGTCAGACTGACAAACAGGTGTCTGCCACACTCAGCTACTATATGTCAGGAACATATACTGTATGAACTCACAAAATTCAGTTCTTTGAGGGTTTCTGTGTGAAAATATATCACGTATGTGTATAACTAGAAATACTACATGGCATCCTGATGCCCTTGTCTCCCACCTGACAGTTGAGGCAGCAGCACTCTGCTGCCTCCTTTCCCCTGCCCAAGCCCCCTGTCTTCTGCCCCCATTTGAGGCTGCTGCACCCTGCTGCCCACTGTCTTCTCCACACAGTCAGGGCTGCTGCACCCTGCTGTCTCCTGCACAAACAGTTGAGGCTGCTACACCCTGCTTCTCTCTGTCCCCCACCCATTTCAGTCAGGGCCAATACACCTTGTTGCCCCCTGTTCTTGTCTCCACAGCTGGGGCTGCTATACTCTGCTAAGCCCTAGAGTCCCAAGTCCCCTGTCTTCACAGTTGGAGCTGTTGCACAATGCTGTCCCAGGTCACCAGAGGTAGGGTATTAGCTGCAGCTGCTACCTACTTCCATTGCCCCAGCTGGGCAAGACTGCTGCACCACACGCACCCTGTCCCACAGTCACAGCTGCCATACCCTGATGCCCCCTTGTGTACTGCCACATGACTGAGGCATCTGCACCATGCTGTCCTCTGTCTCTGCCACCACATCTAAGGCAGATGCATCCTGCACTTGTCTACACAGTCAAGGCTGCTGTGGTCTACTGTGCCCAAGAGCTCCATGCCACCACAGTTAGGGCTACTGCTCCATGCTGCCACTTGCCATAAGACAAGGCAGAGCATGTGCTGCATCCTGCCACCACAATTGGGGCAGTTTCTCCCTGTTGTCCCATGCCACCAGAGTCAGATCCTTTGCTACACCCTTCTGCCCATGTCCCTTGTCCCAAACAGGTGTGTCTGTTGAACCCTGTCCTGCAGTTTGAGCTGCTGCATCCTGATACCTCCCCATGTCTCCTGCCTGAACAGTCCAGGCTGCTGCACCCTGCTACCCTCTGTCCCCCACCCTACAACACAAGATGAAAGTATTTTTTGTTTTTTCTTTCAAACAGTTTAGGCAATGTACCAAAAGGTCTGATTCTGGTGGCAGGGAGCAGCATGGTGCAACAACCCTAACTATGGAGACAAGAGGTTATATGGTGCAACAGGGCACAGTAGTGGCAGGGGACAAAGGAGAGCATGGTGCAGAAGCCTTTGCAGAACACAGTGGGACATCAGGTACAGCAGCCCTGACTGTGAGATGGGGTGCATGTGGTTCAGCGGCCCTTCCCATTTGGGGCAATGGAAGTGGGTAGCAGGGTGCAGCAAAAGCCTCACCTTTGATGGCCTGGTGAAGCAGTCCCAACTGTGGAGGCAGATGCCGTGGGACCCTAGAGCTTAGCAGAGCACAGCAGCCCTGTCTGTGGAGACAGGAATAGGGGGCAACAGGGTGCATTGGCCTTGACTGAGGGAGGAGGACAGAGGGAAGCAGAGTGCAGCAGCCGCAACTGATGGGAAGGAGACAGGGGCATCAGGATGATAAATAGTATTTCTTGTTATACACATACATGATGTATTTTCACACAGAATCCCCTCAAAGAACTGAATTTTATGAGTTCATACAGTACATGTTCCTGAAGTAGAGTGTGGCAGACACCTGTTTGTCAATCTGACAAGAAAACAAAATTGTTCTCACGTGAAGCTATTTATGGAGGCTACATCAAAGACACACTGCTTATATGAATTAACAAACTTTAGATTTATTTTATATTCATTAAACTACTCTGTGTTATATAGCCAGAAAACAATGCAGAGTTTTGATGAGAAAGAACTGACAGCTGTAATACAGACAAGGACATTTCTCACAGGACTTTCATTAATACCACTTCAGTTCAGCACTAAAACTCAAATGATCAACTATTTATGAGAACAGAATGATTGATTTTACGCTAATCTATCTAAACACAAACCAGATGGGTTAGTAACAAACTTGGAGTGAAAAGAATTAGCTACATAGACTGCTCCAACTGGGAATTGCAACAACTTCTTCAGTCAGTCAGAGACTTAATTGCTGAAGCAACAGGCTAAACAAAAATGATATCATCACTCAGTGATAGGGACAGAAAAATCTTCACTGTTTTCAGTTACTGCAGAGCACATTAATGGATGCTGTTTAAAAAAAACATCATGATAGTTTCAGGAAACAGTAATCATGACACAGGGACTTGAATTCAAGCTTTTATTAAAAATATGGAAAAATGGTGCATTTGATCTTTTAGCCAGAGGTAAAAGTAGTAGCCAGTAGCCCCTACACCGAGCCCCTGGGAACAATTTATTTGTTCACTGTCACTAAATTGTCAGAGAGAGGGGGAGAGAAAACAAGCACAGTTTTGGGAGCTCAGAGGTCTAGTGTGGCACCTCTGCTGTACTGCCTGCTGTTCTGTGGGAGGAGTCTTGTTAATTTAGGCAAGATAAGAAAAGCAGGAACACACAACTTCAGACGGTATGTAAATATGTTTTTTTTTTTGTATAAAGGTGGGGGGGATAGGCCAGAACTAGGATGAGTAAGTCAGGAATCAGGGGAACTTGAGGCAGGCAGGCAGTGCTAGCTGGCTGGGGCTGGAGTGTGGGGTAGTGCCAAATGTGAAGCTGTACTAGATCCTGGACCCCGTAGCAGTGTCAGCACAAGCTGCCACCATAGAGAGCTGAGAGAGGGGAAGGGAGAGACCCTGAATGGGCCAGGACTACACTCTTTTGGGCTCCTCAGCCTGACCTTGCATATGGAGAGGGAGGTACTTTAGTCTCTAGAGCCCATGTGCAGTAAGGCAAGCTTTGGAAGGGGGTACTTCTCTCCAGTGCCAATATGAAATCAGGTAAGGAGCCTAGAGAGAGGGTTGTTGTTTTTTTGTCTCAGGAGCCCATGTAAAGTAAGGTAAGGCTGGTGGGGGAGGGGATGTTTTGTGCCTCCAGGCCCCATGTGAAGTAAGGCTAGGTTGAAGAGGGGGGTGTTTGCCTCCTGAGCCCATGTGAAGTAAGGTAAGACAAGGCAGAGGTGTGTGTTTGTGTCTGGACCCCATGTGAAGTAAGGCAAGGATGAGGGAGGGGTGTTTGTTTCCAGAGCCCATGTGAAGTATGGTAAGATGGGGGGGTAGGGGTTGCTATGTGTCTCTGGAGCCCAGGTGAAATATGTGTATTATAGAAACCAGACAGTATGTTGCTTTCTGCTACTTGAGTAATGCATCCCAAGTGATTTATATAGTGCAGCCGAGGCATAGCCACAACATTCTCAGATTTTTGACTAGTAGATCAAGAAGAGCTAGCCTGTATGTGTATAACATGACAGAAATTCAGTGCTCAATCCAGTAAAAGAGAAGATCCTTTAAATGATGAATATTTTGGATAGTGGTGTGACTGAGAGACGTGTGTGGGTGTGTATGGGGCTGGTCAAAATAAGGGTGCTCCTGAAAATAGGGAGACCTGGAAGGAAATATTGCATGTGTTAGGAAAGACACATGTTAATCTCACTGCCTCCTAAATCTGCCAGCAGTAGCCCCTGAGAAGGTAGGACATGCCATCAGCTGGGGTTTATTTAATCATTGCAGGGGGATGTATTTGACTCCTAATAGTGAAAAATGTATTTTGAATTTTGCAGGCATGGAAGTCAAACAATGATGTGATATTTTTCTGAATGAATGGGGGTATGGCCTTATCTGTAACGTATATATTACAAAATTCTCTGACAACATTATATTGGCATCCAAAGTCGTAACCTGGGAGGTATTTTGACTTCTCCAAAACTGGAATGACTTTAAAAATTTGACCACTAAAGTTTTTGACATCAATCATCCAAATTTAATTCAACCTCAGAGACCATAATGTACAGCAATCTTATTTAAGAAATAAAGTGGGTGGCATGTGTGTGTGTGGGGGGAGGGGGAGTCCCATTGTTAACTGGTGCAGTATTTATCCTCAAGTTTAATTTCATCTTTTTTTAATACTCTGCCTATCATCATAATGAACAAATCACACTTTGGTTGTCTCTTTATAGTAGTGGACTGGGTCCCCTCCCATCTATTTTCATTGCCTGCTGTTCTACTGCTCTGCTGTGTCCCCTTTTTTCTTGTGCTCTATCAGAACGGCAGCTTATGATCATCTTTACATAAGCTGCTTTGCTTGTTCACTTCTTGTGTATGGGGTATGGGGCATAACTTGCAGACAGTGGGCTAGCAAAAAATCCTGGGGGGGGGTGGTGTTGTTGGCAGGAAGGGGCAATTTTATTTAGTTTTTGTTGACTGAGTCAGTGCACTAAACAAATTCTGCCTATTTTCAGGCACGACCCGGGGGAGGGGGATACAGATGAATGCCAACGGACCTTGAAGCAGATTAAGCTGTTGGTGGTATTTTTAGTGAATGAGGGAAATGTGGCCAGGACACCGGGGAAATTCCCCTACTGCGTTGCTGACAGTAGGGGGAGACGCTGCTCCGCTTGGCAGTCGACCAAGATGGAGGAAGAGGAGCAGTTCGTGGAGGTGGAAGGAGAGCAGATGGAGATAGAAACTCTGGAAACAAATGGGGAAAATACAAGTACAAAAAGTAACCTTGAAGTGGCAACGAAGTATCAGACAAATAAAGCTACAGAAATGGAGTGCAGTGCAGGAGCAATGGCAAATTCAAACAGAAGGTAACGTTGGAACTTCCCAGTGATAGCGATTCGTGCCTAGACTCTGTGTTAACTGAAATATGTAGAGACAAGGAACGTGGAAACCGAGGAAGATAAAATGTTAAAAAAGCAATTTGAAGCTGTAGAAAGACAGTACTTCCAGCAAAAAGCACAGCTGGAAACTAAGTTGAGGGCTTTAAGATTTGACAACTCACAGAAATCTGTCAAAATGTTGCAGCTGTCTCATGGTGATGCAGCAGCATCAAAGCAAAACCGCTGAGCTGGGCGATTCAGGTGGAGAATGCAGAGATTGCTGCTCAGGCGCTAGTAATAGAAGCAAGGAATGAAAACATGGAAATTGCATCAGGAATGGCTCAAATGAGCAAAACACAGCTCAGCTTAAGACACTTTGGGGAGTCAGGACAGCAAGCAAATGCTGAACAAAACTGGTCGGTCGAGTCAGCATTAGAATCTGCTGGATGGCA
The DNA here is from genome assembly GCA_016271365.2 of Neoceratodus forsteri. NCBI lineage: Eukaryota > Metazoa > Chordata > Ceratodontiformes > Ceratodontidae > Neoceratodus > Neoceratodus forsteri. The sequence goes on along the minus strand of CM057450.1, from coordinate 126,857,321 downwards.
ACAAGATGTGGAAACAGGTCAATGGATTTCAGGGGACTCCCCGATTGTAATGCCTGCCCCTGAAATAAATCAGCACAAGATTAATGCAATTAATAGCCCTCACAAACAAACTGCTGGTCTAGACCTTCCTTCGGACTTAGAGCTTACGCAAAATCCTATTCTCCAGCAAGCTAGGGAGACAGTTGCAACTCAGTCCCCTGGGGACACCCCAGAACTCCCTCTTCCCAACCTCAGAGGCCTCTGAATCTGATTAATAAGATGGCTCCTAAAACTTTTGCATCTCTATTTAAAATGCCCATATACCCAGCTAAACAACATAAATTGGCTGACCCTTTACACGCCTTGTTGACCTCGCCTGTACCACACTGTTTATCTACCTCTTGATGTTATCTGCTGTGCCTGATGATCTTATATGTAACGTGATTTGCTTGTTTACTTGCCTGTTAGTAATGTATCGTATTTTGTTGCTCTACTGGGCTGTCTATAGACATCTGTTGCCTCTGCCTGTATTAAGATGCTAATTACCTCCAAATATATTTTTATGTGCCTGATGCTATTGTTTGTACCCTGTATTTGCCTGACGTTCATGTTTGTACATTTGTAATCCTCCCTGGTCGCACCTGAAAATAGGCACTTGGCTGTCTAGTGTGTTTACCCGGTTAACAAAAGCAAATAAATAAAAATGTGGTTTGCCTAACATATATAGGCAGAATGGAAACCCCACTGGAAAGACTATTTGTGGCAAAAACCCTGTTAAAAGAATCAATGAAGTTTTTTTCAACAGAAATCTATGCTGTCATACATATTTTGGGAGAGACTATATTTTACATAAGTTTTAAAACAACAAATGGGTTGGAGTGTTTTTGGACTAAATATAATATTTGTTAAAGAAATGTATGCTATGGTCACATTTTTTGGCAACGCCACTAGTGAAGTCTACATACAAAACTATAACGATTCTATTTAGAAATGAAGGGGACAGTGTACATGATCTAATCATGTGGCTAAAACAAAGACGTACTATTGTCGACGACCCAGAAGCTATCCTGGACACGGAAAACATTTGGACTGGGGGATGGAGGGTTAAAATGATGCTTAGAACATCAGAAACTGGGATGTCTCATCTTCCAACTTCTTTCTTTCCAGGAAGGGACAGGGGCATTCTATTTTACACTGGACAACCTAAAATGTGCTATAAATGTGGATCTCTGAAACACTTAAGCAATGCATGTGATCAGATAAGATGCACCCTATGTAGTGAACTGGGGCATTTAGGAACAGATTGTATTAATGAATGTAAGTGCAATCTATGTGGAATGCTAGGTCATACATTCCAAAACTGTGGGAAAGCAGCACATAATATCCCAGATCAATCAAATGGTGATGAACAGAGGCTATTGGTGGCCTTAGCACAGAAAAATAAAGCAGGAATCTCAGACCAAAGGCAGCAGGAGAGAGTAGCTATGAAAGTGCAAGAGCCCCCCCCCCAGTCCCTTTAGTTGGGGAGAAAGAACTAGACACGCCAGGTACCAGCAAACTGAAAATCACGCAGCCTCCCTTAGTGAAGGAAGGTAATTCTAAAGAAAGGGATATACTAGGTGAATCAATGACACCCCCCCCAAGAGGGCAATGAAAGGTTGGGTTACAAGACAAAAATCAAAATAAGTGGATGTCCCACAGTACAAGCCACAATCCCAACCTCAAATAAATATATCCTACATTCAGAACACTTGGGGGATGAATCTGATTATTTCTCTGCAGATTCTTCAGTCCCTGAGGGAACTACTGACACAGAAAGGAATAATCCAAGGAAGGGGCAACAAAAAGGAAAACAAAAGTAAAGTTAAAAAATACAGATAAGCAGAGTGGGAAAGGGAGTTATAAGACATGACAGAACCTTTTTCATTTCACACTATTAATGTCAGTAGTGTGAAAAGGTTAGTGAAAAGAAAAACGGTTCTCTCTTTTCTCACATATTTGCACTTCGGAGTTATATTTTTGCAGGATACAAGGCAACACATGTTAAAGAAAATACAGCAGGCATCTGATTCCTGGTTTATAGGCCCATCATTCTGGTCCTTAGGGGAAGAACCATGTTCGGGACTGAGAATACTCTTTAAATATCCAGAAACCAAACTGTTCAAATTATATGATGTATACGAAGGGAGATAATTGATAATAGATGTAATTATGCAACAAAAACCATATTGCCTAATAAATACATATGCCCCTTCATCTAAAGCTTTAAGATGCGATCTCCTCAGGTTAATTCAGCCATATTTGCCCACTACATTTATAGTCATTCTTGCAGGAGATTTTAAGTGCCCCTTAAAAGCTAAAACCGCAAAACAATATTGCAATTCAAATTTACTAGCACAGACAGCACAAACTGCTAAGCTCAAAGATGCAGTGTATGCATTTACAAAACAGGAAAAGCCCACATTCCAGAAAGGAAAATTGGGAACAAGAACTGATTATATATTTGTTTCAGAAATAATAGAAATACAGAATGCTATGGTTCAGGCTAATGAATTTTCGGACCATTGTGTAATCTCTACCACAATAGGTACTAATAGACAGAACAACACAGGCCCGGATTACTGGAAAATGAACACTTCATTAATAACTGATGAAATTATACTACACACCTTGCGAGATTTTATGTATGCTAGAAAATCAGAGTTCATTTTATTTGAAGACTCGGTACAATGGTGGGATGATACAAAAGCAGAACTTAAGAAATTGTGTAAGCATATAAGTAAAAACAAAGCTAGGAAACATTATTTAACATATCTACAACAAAGGAGAATATTGCAACAATTATTGTCTTTTTCATATGATACAAGTCAAGATGTAGCAGCACAAATATCTAAATTAAAACAAGAAATGTTAAAATGTCATAATAAAAAAGCAAAGTCTGTAGACTACAATCAGAAATTTAGTACACAAGGGATTAAAGAAAATGTATGTCTGTATGAGTATTGGCAAAATCAAGAAAAAAAGAAGAATATTTTGAAATTAAGGGATATGAATGGGAAATTCAAACTAACCAAGGTAAAATCACACAATTAGTGGTGGACTATACTAAGGAGATGTCCAAGGAGTTAGATACAAAACGTTAAGAATTTATCTGACTTTCTAAAAGATATTAAAGTGCCAGATTTACAAAACACTGTATCTTATTTATCAAGTCTAGGATTACAAATACCTTTGAGTCTTGGCTCTTTTACAAAGGTTCCACGTCAGAGAAATACAAATTATGGGGAACATCAAGACATACATTACAACAATGTGGACATTGCAAACAGAATACAGATTAATACAATTCAAGGGTAGCATTGTAATAAGGCAGACAGCAGCATTTGTCAGAGAAAATAGACAACAGATAAGAAATGCCAGAGTCATGGGGGGAATGTAGGAAGGGTGGGGAGAGGGTGAAAAGTGCAGCATTGGGTATACCAAGATGTGAGGGTAGAATCCAGTGAGGAGGGATGGGGGGGGGGACCACTAGAGCAGGAAGGGAAGTGGAGAAACAAGGTTAAGTTGGGCAGTCACAGGAGCTGTTGGTAGTGAGATAGTCCAGGAGCCTAGTTTTAAACATACCAATTATTGGGGCAGAGGAGATGGTGGGGCTGAGGCCATTGAACCAGAGTGGCACTCGATAAGCAAAAGAGCGTTGTCCCTGTGAAGTGTGACAGTGGGGGATTTTCAGTAGCTGTAGCATGGATCTCCTAAGGCACCATTTGTTAATTCGGTGTTGTAACAGAGTTGAGACCCCTTCAGACTTAATAAAGCCCATCAAAGAATCTGAGGTAAAATGGGTTATTACAAACCTAGCAGCGAATAAATCCCAGGGACTGGATGGGCTTTCGAATGAAATATATAAATTAATAGCATAATACTGGATGACTGAACTCACGGTAGTTTTTAACACCATTCTATCTAAAGAACAGATTCCTTTGCTGATGAACATGGGATTCTAACATACTTGTATAAAAAGGGAGATAGTACAGATATGGGAAATTGGTGCCCCATCACTTTATTAAATTCTGATTTTAAAATTCTAGCGAAAATTTTAGCAAACAGATTATCGAAAGCTACGGTAAATCTGATATTGCCAGTGCAATCATATGCAGTGCCAGGGAGGCAAATATATAATTGTTTATACATGATTAGAAAATGGGCTTTTTATTTCCTGGCATCTGATTGGCTAGTACCCTTGCCAGGGGGGTACATTAACTTTCAATAGATGCCCAGGAATTGAAATGTACCAGCCCCAGTACCCTCTCACCCACTCAGGTATCCCTCTGCCCATCCAGCTTGCTCATTGGCTAAAAACATTGAAATACATTTGAAATCACTGCCTTTTTTTTTCTCTCACTTAGCGAGAGATATTGGGCCATTAACTACAAGCTGTCTCAAAATACCCCACACAATGGAACGATCTTTTTCTTTTCATTTTTAAATTTTATGTACATAACCCAATTCTCTAGATCTGACTTTCGCTTCACCCCCCACAAAATTAAAATCGTAAACATGACATATTTTTCTCTCACTTACCGAGAGACACTGCCCCCCACCACACACACACAAACACACAAACTCACTCTTCCTGTACAACTTTTGTTATTTCGGTTAATATAAAAAAAGTATTCTCAGCCAAATTCATTCGGTGCAGAAGTATATTGATTTTGATTTCTTTTAAAGACGTTTGTATTTAAAACAGCGCTAGGACATCGCGCGCTCAGCGTACTTCAACACCTTTTCCGTCTTACAGTCTTATTCTAGCCCTAACTCCAGTAGCGCTGACTTTACAATCAAGGCTTCCTCCCCTAATGTCACTTACCCACCTGCCAAGACTGTGCTCCTGCATTTTTACGATCGGCAACCACGGCAGTCAACGCTCTTCTGTCGGCGCCCTCTCACCACTGATCCGAGCACAGTCCTTCTCCACAACTCTCCCAACATGCAGGTAATGAAAATGAAGCAGGAGGAGTGAGGGCTTCATTTGACGAATAAATGCCTTAATTTAGTAAAAAAAATTGCCACAGATGAAGTGGCACTCCCTTGCAGCACTAGCTCTCACTGTTTCCACAATCTACCACACTGTTTTCCCTGCAAGCTGCAAAAACAACACACATTCCTTTCCTAAATGACAGAGCACTAGCCCGATTGTGCTCCCTTTGAAGTGACTGGTGCTGCAGACTTGCCCATGTTTCAAACAGCAATCCAAACAAAAACGGGAGTTACCTGTCACCACATAGAGCTCAGCAGACTGTTCTGACTCACTACTCACAAAAAGAAATAAAATAAAATAAACGTTTCTCCTCTGTGTCAGTGGTGGGGTTGGGGGACAAAAAGAGAAAATAACTCTGGGGGGGGAGCAACACAAGAAGTAACAGCACAAAAAAACAGAGGGACTACTTTACCAACAACTGTTTTACTTCTAGTTTTCTATTAATTTTAAACTAATTTCCTCTGTAAATTTAATTTTAATTAATTCAGACACAGATGCCCATTTTCTAAGCGCAATAATGCCCTCCAGGGTGGGCGGTATGGGCAATACCCGGACCGGCCAAGAGGCGGCCCTCCGCCTGCAGCTTCGGCCTCATTACGCCTTGGCTGTCCGGCATTGTCCAATACCGCCAACCCTGTCGGGCATTATTGCTTGCTTAGAGAAATAGTGCAGCAAGGGGAAATAGGGGCAATGGACAGTGTTCTAATATCACTAGATCAACATAAAGCATTTGATCAAGCAAATGATAATTTTTTATGGTGTATATTAGCACATCATAAAATTCTGCAGAATTTCATAAACTGGCTTAAAGCCTTATACAAATGACAATTAAGGTTATAACACAAGGATGGTTGGGACCAATAATACAATTACAAGGAGAGGTAAGACAAAGAAGCCCTTTAAGTCCCATATTGTATACTTTTTTCATAGATACGAACATATGAACATATGAAATTTGCCAGCAGATCAAAGCCTAGAGGTCTATCAAGTCTGCTCGAATGTGCAGCTAGCACCCCTTATTCTGCAGCTGCCCCTCCCTTCCACCTTTCCCCTTCCCCTTCATTGACCCTCCCCCTTGTCCTGTCCCATCCCCTTTTGAAGCAGTCCACTGTTCTACTGGATACCACTTCTGCAGGTAACGCATTCCACCCAGCCACCACCCTCTCTGTAAAAAAGTGTCTCCTCATCTCCCTCCTGAACCTTCCTCCCTCTAGTCTCATATCATGGCCCCTGGTGTCCCTCCCCTCCCTTACTTTGAATAGTCCCTCTGTACCTGTCTTGTTTATTCCTTTCATGTACTTAAAGGTTTCAATCATGTCCCCCCGTCCCTCTTCTCCTCCAGTGAGTACATGTTCAACTCCCTCAGCCTCCTCTCGTATGATAAGACCCCCAGCCCCTTGATCATCTTTGTCACCCTGCGCTGCACCCCCTCTAGTAACTTAATGTCCCTCTTCAGATACAGGCGCCAGTACTGCATGCAGTACTCCAGGTGCGGTCTAACTAATGACCTATACAGTGGCAGAATCACCTCCTCCCTCCTCGAGGATATACCCCTTGCAATACAAACCAGCATTTTGTTGGCCTTTGTAGCTGCCTTCCTACATTGTGCCGTGTTGTTAATTGACCCTGTAATGAGCACCCCCAGATCCTTCTCCTCCTCTGTCTGGGCTAGATGCACTCCCCCTAGCTGGTAAGTCCTCCTTGGGTTCTTCATCCCAAAATGTAGCACCTTGCACTTTTTGGCATTAAAGCCCAGTTGCCAGGTGTCTGACCAGGTTTCAAGCTTTGCCAGATCATCCTGCAACCCCTGCCATCCCCCTAGGTCATCCACCACTGCTCCTACCTTGGTATCATCAGCAAACAGACTGATCTTGCTCTTGATGTCCAGTGATATGTCTGCAATGAATATCCCAAACAACACTGGTCCCAACAGCGAGCCCTGTGGAACACCACTCTTCACTACCCTTGGGTGTGAGAGCTCCCCACCCACCACCACCCTCTGTTGCCTTCCCTGAAGCCAGTTCCCTACCCATCTCACCAGATTTGCACCTGCCCCTGCGCCTATTAACTTACTTCCTAGCCTTCCATGCAGCACTGAGTTGAATGCCTTACTGAAGTCCAGATACAGGACATCCACTGCATGGATCCTGTCCAGTTGCCTAGTTACCCAGTCATAGAACTCCACCAGGTTGGTTTGACAGGATCTGCCCCGTATGAAGCCATGCTGTCTGCTGTCCTGTAGTCCTTTGGCCTCTAGGAGGCCACCAGCCTTTCCTTCAAGATAGTCTCCATTAGCTTACCCATGATGAATGTGAGTCTCACTAGTCTTTAGTTTCCCGGTTCATCCTTGGGGCCACTCTTGTGAAGATGCACCACATGAGCCATCCTCCAGTCCTGAGGTACACACCCTGAATGTAGTGAGGCATTAAATAGGTCTGCCAAAGGTCCTGCAAGGATCTCTGCCAGCTCCTTCAGTACCCTGGGGTGGATGCCATCTGGGCCTGGCGCCTTATCCACCCTCAGTGCCTTCAAACCATCCCAAACTCTGCCCTCCATGATTTCCCCATCTGTCACCCCCTCCTCCTGGTTTCTGCCATTTCTCCCCCCTTGGGTGTCACCCCCTCTTCTCTTTAGTAAATACTGAGCAGAAGTACTCATTTAGTGCTTCTGCCTTATTACACCCTGCTTCCACCCAACCCCCCTCCTTCCTAATCCTTACTATGTGGTCCTTACAGCTCCTTTTCTCCCTGATGTACCTAAAGAAGTCCTTCTCCCCCTTCTTAATGCCTTGTGCCAGCCTGAGTTCCGTAGATGCCTTGGCTCCCCTTACTGCCCCTGTCACCTCCTTTGATTCCATCAAGTACTCCTCCGATAGATTTCTTTGACTGGGTGACCAAAGTAGTAGATCAGGGAGGGGCTGTGGACATGGCCTACCTAGACTTTAGCAAGGCATTTGACACAGTCCCACATAAAAGATTAATATACAAGTTAGCCAGCCTGGGAGTGGGTCCCAAGATGACAGCCTGGGTAAAAAATTGGCTGGAGAATAGGACACAGAGAGTAATAGTAAATGGAGTCCACTCAGAAGAAAGGAGGGTTACTAGTGGGGTACCGCAGGGTTCAGTATTGGGACCAGTCCTCTTCAATGTCTTTATAAGCGACATTGCGGAAGGACTAGAAGGAAAAGTATGTCTCTTTGCAGATGACACTAAGATCTGCAACAGAGTTGATGCACAGGGTGGGGTGGAAAGGATGAGAAGGGACTTGGCAAGGTTAGAGGAATGGTCAAATGTATGGCAACTTAGATTCAATGCTAAGAAGTGCAAGGTAATGCACCTGGGAAACAAAAACCCAGGGAAAGAGTACACAATGGGGGGTGAGATACTAACAACAACAAAAATGGAAAGGGACCTGAGGGTAGTCATATCAGATGCCCTAAAGGTGGGCAAGCAATGTGAGAGGGCAGCAAGGAGGGCTGGGGGGTTACTGGGATGCATAGGGAGAGGCATCACCAGTAGAAAACAGGAAGTTATTATCCCTCTGTACAGACAGGTGGTGAGACCCCATCTGGAGTACTGTGTGCAGTTCTGGAGACCCAGTCTCCAAAAGACATAGACAGGATGGAAGCTGTCCAGAGGAGGGCAATCAAAATGGTGCAGGGTCTGCACGGAAGACATATGAAGAGAGACTTAAGAGCTTAATATGTATAGCCTCGAGGAAAGGAGGAGAGGGGACATGACAGAAACTTTCAAGTACCTCGGGAATCAACAAAGTCCAAGAGGGTATCATCTTTCAAAAAGAGGTGTGCAAGAACAAGAGGCACAATTTGAAGATAGAGGGGGCGTCTCAGAGGTAATTTAGGAAGTATTTTTTCACAGAGGGTTGTGGATGCATGGAACGCCTTCTGGAGGAGGTTGTGGAGTCAAAATCAGTGATGGAATTCAAGCATGCATGGGACAGTCATAAGGCAATTCTGGGTGGTGGGGGTAAGAAGAAGTAGGCTGCTGGTTAACTAGGATCTGCAGCTTATCCAGTAGGTAGGGAAATGGGCAGACTGGGTGGGCCAAGCAGTCCTTATCTGCTGTCAAATTCTATGTTTCTATGTTTCCCTGTCCTCCCCTCTCCCTGTTTTCTTGTACTTCCTAAAGGCAGCTCTTTTCCTCCTTACCTTTTCCATTACCTCTTTGCTCAACCAGCTTGGTTTCTTAGCTCTAGCCTTCTTGCTCTGGGCCTTGCAGCAGGTTTTGGTTGCCTCCACTATCCCCAGCTTTATGAGCTCCCACCTCTGGTTAGTGTCCATACTAGATTGAATTCTGGCCAGGTACCCTTTTACCACTTCTCCCATCCTCCCAAAGTCGACCCTCCTGAAGTCCAGCACTCTTGTGCCAGATTCCACTCCTTCCTTGCCCATATCCAAAGTGAGCCATACTGAGTGGTGGTCACTCCTGACAGCGGTTTCTCCACTGTAAGTTCTCTCATAAAGTCCCATTTGCCAGCACAAGGTCAAGGGTATTCCCTAACCTGGTTGGTTCACTGACCATTTGCAGCAGGAAGCTGTCCTGGAAGGCATCCAACAGTACCTGCTCCCTTCTGTTCCTGGTTGTTGGGGTATTCCAGTCCACTCCTGGCATGTTGAAGTCCCCCACAATCACCACACTACCCTTCTCGCCAGTCCTCCTGATCTGTCCCCCTAGTTCCCTGTCTAACTCCTCCGTCTGAGATGGCGGCCTGTAGACCACTCACATTCTAAGAATCCTATTCTTGGAATCCTGGATTTGGATCCAAATTGACTCCTTACTACCCTTCTTCCCTTACACACTTCAGTCCTTCCTTCACATATAGTGCCACACCCCCCCCTTTCCCAATCACCCTGTCCCTACAACATAGCCTGTACCCTGGTACAGACAGGTCCCAGTCATTGTATTGGGTGGCCTTTGTTTCTGTGATAGCTGCAATGTCCACCTCTCCTTCTGCCATGAGCACCTGAAAACTCTGCAGTTAGGCTCCTAGCATTAAGAGTAACCACCTTCCACTCTTCCTCCCCATCCTGCCCTCCTTTCCTAGCATCACCAATAGTACTTGCCATTTGTCCTTCGTCACTGTTATGTGGGGTAAGCTCATATGGTTTCCTAACCTGTGGTCTCTGCATGTCTCTGGCCCAATTGCCACCCCCCCGCTCCTAGTTTGAATTCCCTACTTCTTCTATGTACTCCTCCATCCTCTATTTCAACACTTTCTTTCCCTCCTCACTCAAATGCAGTCTGTCCTTGGCATAGAGACTACTGTCCTCCCAGGTCCCTCCCACCCCCACCCCAACAGCCCATACCCTTTAGCACAACACCAGGTTCTTAGCCATCCGTTAAATTCCTCTATTCTCAGCTTTCTTGTTGTGCTTGCTTTTGGCACCGGAAGTATCTCGGAAAAAGTTACTGATCTTCCTGCCCCCTCAAATAATTGTCCTAGTTCCTCAAACCTCCTCTGGACTATATCTACTGTCTTGTCAGCCAGGTTGTTCGTCCCAAGATGTATAATTAAATGAGGCTTGTCCCTACCCCTTCTAGCATATTTCAGAACAGATTGTCTCACCCTTTCCGCTATCATTCCTGGCATGGCCTCCACCTAAATGTGACTATGCCTCACCCACTTACTACCCCACCTGACTCCTCTTAGTATTGAGTCCCCCAGCACTAAGATTCCACCACTCTTACTCCCTGCTTGCTTCCATTCATCTCCATCTCTCATTTCCAGCTCCTCTGCTTCCTCCTGCACATTATTTCCCCCTTTTGCCCCTGTTGCAATTCTCCCAGCAGAACTTCCCCCCACTCTGGTTTGGTCCAGGCATCTATCAATTAGTCCTCTAATTTCATCATTTCCCTCCTCCTCCTCCTTCTTCCTCTCTAGCAGTGCAAAACTATTTTCTGAAGACCCTTCACAAATTCCTGCACCCTCTATCTTCATAGTAACCTGTTCTCTCCTTTCCACTCCGTGACGTTTGCCACTTCTTCACCTCCCCTCACAAGTCCCTATCGCCTCCTTCCATTTGTCTTTTGTCTCCTGACCTGATTTCCCCGGCAATCGTTCTTCCTGGCCTGGGCCCCCTTGTCCCTGCTTCCCTTCTTCTGACCCTCTCCTTACCACTGTTGGCTTTGATTGCCCTCCCACAACTCCCATTCTTCCTCCCTCCAGTATTGGGCTAAACCCACTCCCAGTCTGCCGTGTCTGTCTTAGTTCCTCCTGCAGATCCTCAGTCTCCTTTCTGAGTTTCTCTGCATGGTTGCACACTAAATATCCTCCCACAGTCAAGGCAATTTTTAGAAAGATTGGTGCACTCAGTTGTTGCAGCCTACCACCTTACCCATTGCTGTCATTGCCCACCAGCGGCCCCCACCCTTCCAGATGCAGGATACCAAACACTCCCCCAAGTCTCCCCTCTCCCCCCTCTATCAGTGCAAAACACTCTTTTCTTTATTTCCCTTACCTCCTTTGTTGTACATGTTTAGATATATTGAGCAACTGCTTTTTATATTCCTATCCATCCTATCCACACCCAAAAAGAGACTTTAAGTAGCCATTGCACAACCTTCTTCAAACTCCTACTCCTCCTTTCACCAATGCAATATCAATGCGAAGAAGTAATAATGAAAGCTCCTAGATTTGCATTTACTTCCCTTCCACTGAGATAGCAGTCATTTCTTCACTCGCTGCTGTTCCTTTCCGGGATGCCTGCTTCTGCTATGACAGATGCATATGATTTGCCCGTTTGAAGAAGTGATGTCAGAACCCCTGGTATAAATGAAATCATGGACCAGGGACGAGTAGGGTGAGGGGTTGGGGTGAGACCAACCCAAGTCTTCCAGAAACAATCAAGTAGCTGAGGCCCACCTGGTCAGATCATTAGCACCCTTCCCCCACTCTGCACTAACCTTTGCAGCTTGTGAAGCCAGCAAAAATGAATCACAATTCTACTCAAAGCCCACAAAATAGGCTTTCTACCCAAAGAAACAGGTCTCCAATTCAAACAGCTTCACCAACAACACATCAAACTAGGCCTGAAATTAGAAGATATAGGTCTCTGATTCAAAGAAACAGCCCCAGTTAAATCACACCAAATGGGTTTTAAATCAGAAAAAATAGGCCTCTACAAATGTAGCCTGCTACACAGTGAAACATCAAACAAATGAGCCCACTTATAGCCACCAAAACAGTTTTCAAAATTTCAACAGCCCCAAAACACTACCCTGCTAGCCCCTTAGAAGTAGTAAGAAAGAAAAGAAATAACCTTCTACCAAGTAAAATCCACAAGAAACAATGTAAAATCAACAAGAAGCTACTGTACTGTAACAAACCTGATCCTTTCCCTTCTAGTTCCTTCGATCCATTACTGCAGAAAATTAACATGTCAAAAATGTTTCAGCCACATTATTAGGATTACAAGAAAGTCCCTTTTGTATTTTAGCATATGCAGACGATATGAATATCATTGTAAAAAATGAATCATCGGTTCTACAGGTATTAAAAATCTGTACTCAGTCTGGGCAACTCTCAGGGGCATCTCTCAACTTAGGAAAATGTGTGGGACAATGGTTTAATTACTGTCTAAAATATGAAAGTATAATAGGGGGCATTGAGATAAAAGATGATCCACTGCCTATTTTAAGTATTTTCTTTGGAAACTTTGACATGGATATATTCAACTGGGAGAAAAAAAATCAATATAGGGAAAATGAAAGTGAGCATTTGGAACAAATGGAAATTAAGCAAAAAGAAAAGGATCTACCTAATTAAAACACATCTGATACCAGTTTTCTATATTTATGTTATATATTTCCACCCCCTAAGAGAATAGAAACAACACTCCTAAGTATATTTTTCAGGCCTGTTGGAGTAGCAGGCTGAATCATATAAAAAGAGAGATTTTGTATTTGGAAGTAAAAAAAGGGGGACTAGGGATGCCAAACCCAATTTTTTTTTTTAACAGCTTCTTTCTACATAATACAATACGACCACTAATAATGGGAGAACAGAACGGATGGGAAGTGCTCTTAAAGCCAATATGTGCACAGTGGGTAGATTTATGAGATAATGGGGGATTAAAAGCATTAAAAATATGGCATAATTCCAGAATACATTAGAGACATTCTTAATAATTAAACAATGGAATATTACAACAGCAATATTAAAAAATCTCCAGAGAAGGCAATGATACTTTTATTTATTGGAAACAATATGCACTGCAGAAAATGTGTTCCCGAAATGCCCAACACATCAAAAAGACACATTGATTAAATTTTTAAATAATAAAAGAATACCGGAACATCTATGGGACTTCCATTGGCAAGCCTGTCAAGAGAAGACACACTACAAGTTTTGATGGTAATACTTAAATGAAATATCTGGTTAGTCAGATGCAATTTTGTATTACAACAGAAAAATGGGAATTACATAGAATTATTAAGCAAAGTGGTAGCAGGAATGCAGAGGATATATAATATGGAGAGAAAAAAACAAAATCAGTAGAGATTATGGCTGAATTATGGGTTGGGTGTCCATGGATTACAGACAGTGATGTTCCTATAACATAAGAATGTTCAAAAATAAAAAGTGAGGGGAAATATAGGGATATGAAAATAAAGTAAATAATTCTGAAGGTGTGAAACTAAATCTTTAAAGAGTGTTTAAGTGGAGGGAAATAATAAACGGGGGGACTACAGGAGATACCTGCAGTATACCTAGTAGACTTTCAATTTTTATCTTCTCTGGTTTATAAATGTACAAATATGGACTATTGTTGTGTTATTATTAAGTTATTTTCAATAAAAAATATTCCCCTACTCTTTCCAAGAAGTGCCATGGGATCTTTAACATCCACCTGAACAAGTAGATGGGACCTTGGTTTAATGTCTCATCTGAAAAATGGCACCTCAGAAGTGCAGCACTCCCTCATGCTGCACTACAGTGTCAGTATTGGGATTTAACCCAAGTGCCTGGTATGTTGATAGAACCCACAGCTTTCTGATCTTCTGGCCTCAGAGGTGAGTGTGCTACCTGTTGAACCGCTGACATTGCTGTTAACAAAGGGGTAAGTGTGATCTGGGGATCTGTTTCACAGAGTGTGAGAAAAATGGGGAGTTAGAAGCAATCCACTTTACAAATGAAGCAAAGAATGCAATTTCATTAAAAGTTTAATTTTAGAAACATTCATGCAGGAAACAGTAACATCTTTATCACAAAATGTTTCATCCTGGTGGGCTTTAAGTAAGCATTAATCCCCAACAGAGGAGGACTCTACCGGTGGATTAATGCCCTGGTGGTGGTGGTGAGGAGGGGGGGATTGGTACTCGAGGCCACAGGCCAGGTGCTTCCAACCACCCACCAGGCATTAATCCACCGGTAAAGCCCGACTCTGAAGGGGATTAATGCACTTGTAACATGACAAGTGCAAGGAAGATATTCTGTAACTCATGGTGCAGTTGAAAGTACATAAAACTTACTGACACCAATAATCCTCCTTGCTAAACTATGCAGCGTTTACTTGTTTCTAAGACAGTGACATGATCTGAAAACGTGTGCGCTCACACCTCATGATACACACTCATTTATATAGTGTCCGGTGATTTTCAGATACTGACGAGTACACCACCATTGTATCAAACACACAAAGTACCCTACAACTCTCTAATTCTTAGTGACCGTTTTTACACTTTTCGGCTTCCCAGTTACATCCCGCTCATCCATGGCAGCACTGCAGTCTGGGACATTTCTGTCACTAAACACTCACACTACCAAATCTACATACATGCATATGTGCTGGTCTCTCTCTCTCTCTCTCTCTCTCTGTTCAGCATGCCACTGATCAGTGCACTGTTCCCTGCACCGCGCGGGTCCATGTAGACAGTTGTTTCTACACTTCTAGGCTTTTACACTATCTCCTTTTGTTGCTGCATAAGTCCGTGATATCTTTTTCACTTACTCCCACAATTCCACACCTCGCATGCTCTCTGCCATTCACTCGCAACCTGTGGATCACTCAGTACCATGACCACGATGACTGTACTGCTCTTTTATTACAGGTGGCACGTCTTTTCAATGCCTTGTACACATACTGTCTCCTCCTGGTTTCAATGTGGTACTGCAGTAGCGGGCAGTATTCAATGCACTTTTCATATCTGGTGGTTGTCACTGATATTGCAACAGCGGGCTCTACTGTTGGATTAATACCCACTCCGTTTCTGTCACATGATGTGTTTCAACAAATCAGCTTTCTCCATTTCACTATCTACTTTAGTGCCATGTTACAACATATCTTACTTAGCTCTAAAATGCAGGAAAATGCACCATTTATAGTGATGTTTTAAAACATTTCCTGGAGGAGCATGCTCCCATGCCCCCCTAAGCTTTGTGATCATTTTTGCAGTCTCTTTTCAATGACTCTGAGCACACCTCTGAATATGGGCCATTGAGCCCCACCTACTTTTTTCATCATAATTTGAGCACTGGGTTTGGGGTCAAGTTTTAAGTCTGAAATGAGAAAAATTTTCTTGAGTTTTAGTGAGAAGTGTTTTAGTTTTCTGGTGAACTAGTGCTCAGTGTAGTTGGTAGTCAGTACAAGTGGACAAAGGAGTGCAGACTTCATCAAATCTCCATGTGACAGATAGCATGACATTTGGGTAATGCTGTGCTTAGATCACTCAGAGTACCATAAGTGTGAGAGGAAACACAGAATCATTTTGGACACAGGCCAAATAATTTCTCAGTTGGTTCTCAGATCTGGAGCCCAATATAACACTCTTAGAAAGATTTAGAGGGGAAGCACAAAGTTACAAAAAGTACAATTGAATGTCATTACATATTTACATAATACAATAACTATATTCTTGATAGTAGTAGGTTCAAGTTATGGAGGTATCAGAAGCAATATTCTGTGGCAGGAGAAAAGGAAAAAGGATGGGCTGGTTGAGTATGGCGTGAAGGAGGGGGTACCAGTCTCTAGAGAGGTTGGAGGAGGGATATGTGTTAGCAGCCACAGGTATTTTGTAAGTACTGGAACAACATCATCTGGAAGGATCTCAGGCTGCTGAGATGCTTCACACTTTCAGGTTGCATATCCTAGGTGGTTGGGGTGGCAATGGTAAAGGTTTTTGCTCTGATTGATTTGTGTGCTTGAGGTAGGTCCACGATATTTCTGAACCAGGAAGACAATCGTTGTAGACTGGTCTAATGATGAGGCTGCTTAGGTATGAGGATAAAGACCCTGGACACAATTATATATATGAGTGCCCCACCTGAGCTCCCTTCTTTTATCTGCTGGGAGAAGTCCAAGCTTTCTATAGACAATACAGGGATACCATATTTTTGTATTTATTGCAAACTCTCCAAGTGACCTCCCTACCACTTACTTTCATAAATAGGATAAACTTATTTCCATGTTTATACGGATTGCCAAACAACCCCATATTAAATATTTTCTTTTGTAATGCCTGAGATCACGGGGTGGTTTTGCATTACCAAACTGAGCTCACTATCATTTGGCTGCACATATTCGAACTGTGCTGTATTAGTTATCTGTGAGATACGTGGCACATTGGAAAATCATAGAACTAATGGAGGTAGGTATGGCTTCCCCTTAGAGGTACTCTGTGGTGACCCTTTCTGTCCCTCACAGATAGTGATGGAGAACTACTATATGGCAAACAGCCATAAATGCTGATGTCAGGAGTTGACACACAATAAGCTTAAAGACTACAGCTTCTTCATTTATTCCCTCACATATAATAACTCCTCCTCCCCAGCTTCTCTGGATTACACATTGCAGGAGTAGGAACAGTGAGATCTTTATCAACCCCATCAATTTATTCAGGATGAGACCTTGATCCCTTTTGCTACTCTTCAACAGCTATTTAGTCTGAAGCAGCAGGACCTGTATAGATATTTCCGGGTTTGACATTTTATCAGACCATAATTAAGCATTTTTAAGATTCAGACAGTCCCAGAATGTTTTTATCCTGTTAAAATTCATTTAGGGGGCACCCCTCTCCCCTCTTTGATATCCCAGTTGTATAAGGTGTTGCCACAGAGAACGTTCTGTGATACAGGACCTATAACCAGATGGGAGCTGGAGGGTGGAATTGTAATTCTTCCCCCCTGCAGAGGATGCAACAGTATGTCTAATATCCACAAGATGATGTTCTTTTATATCTGGAAGGAGTTTTCATGGAAGACTATGCTAAGATGTTTTTGGACCCTTGCTATATGAGTTAAGTTCCAACCCCACCTTATGACCAATTGTTGGAGAGGTTACAGGACCACTCCAGCAAATCATACTTGCATCTTTTGGCAATGCTTGTTTACAACCTTATTGTCAATAATTGGAACTAGAGTTAGGTGACATTTTTGGGGACATGGATACCATTACTTTCTGTGAAGTGTTATTCCTAGACTTGCCTTCTCAATTTAGGGCTCTCTCAACTCATAAGCTGATGACTATCTGCTTAACAGTTGCTAAAAAAGACAATTACTAAGAACCAATTTATTCGTCGGAGTTCCTACGATTTGGAAATGGCAGGATTTACTAGTTGAAATACACTCTATGGAGAAATAACTTGACATTACATCAACAGCTGGATGAACAAAGTGGGTGAATTTATATATTTTACTGGACCAAAAAGAGATTTACAGAATATAAGCTTTCAGGCTACACAAAGCCCATCATCTGTTAAAAAACTGTAGGGCTATGTGTAGCCTGAAAGCTTATACTGTATTCGCTAAATCTCTTGTTGGTCCAAGAAAAGGTATCAAATCACCCACTTTGTTCATATTTTTGTAGAAAGACCAATACAGTGGATCTATGACACTGCATCGACAATTTATCGACCCAACGTTTCCCTGTCACCACTGTGTTGACCGCAATTGCGGTTGGCATGATGCTGTGCCCCCTGCATTCCTCTAACTTACTATTATCAACTCTGAGATGGAGCTGATTCAGGGATGGGCTTCAGGACCTTGGGAAAGGGTACTGGGGGTCCCAAGTGGACTTAACAGCGATGTGTCGATGTTGTCGGCATCGACCACATCATTGTAAAGTTGTCGCTATAGAGATGGCATACCAATACGGCTACAAACAATCTCTACATCAACAGCTGGAGACATTTTAAATTTTATTGTGTAGATGGGTGTTGTACATTATGTCTAAAAGACAGAACATTGTCCCGTGAACCTCATTTTGCATTTATTAGTCATTTCCTGCTCCCCGTGAGTTTGTGGTTTCCATTGCCCCCCTCCCTTTTTTGATGCCTGGATACTTTTCCTACTGTATGTTTAAAGAACTGATGTAGTCAAGAGATTGTCTCTCTGTAATCTTGTTACATTAATTTTGTGTATTCTATTATTTTTCTGTTTAATTTTGATGTTATCTGTACTTATGCTGACACCTTGATTCATTAATTTGACTGCAGTGTTCTCTTTTGAACTGTTCAGTTCTGTTGATTCACTGAATTTTAATAAAAAGATAATTATATAAAAAGAGAGTGCCGTAATAAGTTCTCTTATCAAATGCAAGTCAAACCGGCATGTATTGTTCAAATTTATTTATTGTTCTTTGGTGACTGTGTGGGCTCGCTGGAACTAAAATATCCCACTTTCAGGAGACAACTAGAATTAGTTACAGATGTTTTAATTTTTTTATTTATTTCTTAACTGGGTAAGAACTCTGGTCCCAGGGACCATTTTCAAGCATGACCCAGGCCATTCAGATGGCACATAGCATATAAATTAACAACAAATAACATGTACAATGGCAATAGTAATGGTATGTACAAATAGGATTGAAAGCAACAAATGTAAATAGCACTAAACAGGCGTCATTAGCAGATACACAATATGTTACAGCAAACATCAGAGAGATTTGGCTAACAGTAAAGTAGATTACAAATGAGTAAAATCAAGAAGCAACATTTAGATAGAACAGGTTCATTGAGTTTCAGAAAATAATGTATCCATAAAGTGCTTTTTGAAAATATGGGGTGAGACAAGGGCTTGAGTATTTTCTGGTAGGGAATTCCAGAGTGTGGGTGCTGCATATAAGAATGCTCTGCAACCCATTTCTGTATTTAGTCTGGGGTGCTCTAGCAGGCAGCTAGCGGAGGATCTAAGCTCCCGTGTACTAACCCTCAGAGCTAGTATGCTTGCCAAAGGAGACTTATTTCCCACTAGCAGGGTTTTGAGGGTAAAGCAGCCTAAGATTTGGTTCCACCAATCCTGAGGGGAGTGTCAACCTACAGACTGGTAGAGCTGGCAGTGGTGGGTACGATAAGGGGCTTGGATAACAAATCTACAGATGTTATTATATGCCATGTTTAGCCAATATAGTAGCTGTGAGGATGATAGTGACTCATATAATGGGGGAACAATATTCCAGAAAAGGGAGTAGGGTATCCGATCCCTACCATCAGTCTGGTATCCACGGACAGGAGATGTTTGATCCTATAGCAGATACCTAGGCATTGATTTAATTTTCTCAACGCTGAGCCTGTGTGATTCTCAAACATGAGTGAGGGAACGAGAGAGACTCCTAGGTATTTGAATTCAGTTACCTGCTTTATTAAGGAGGAGGCATCTGGTGATGAGATGTTGAGCATGACAGTCTTCATAGCCAGCGAGCCTTGCTAGCCTCCGTTTGGATCCGAACAGTATGCGTTTAGTCTTTTTTGTGTTAACTATGAGCCTCTGGCCCTTTAACCAGTGGACCACCTCAGAGAACTCCATGTTCAAGGTGTGGGATAACCTGGAGGGGCAACTATCGCTGCTATAAAAAAATCAGGTAATCCGTGTACATAATCTTCATATCGGTGTGTTGCTCCATCAGTAATGGATTTATGAAGAAGGAGTACAATAGAGGACCTAATATTGAGCCCGTGGTACCCCCGTATGAACATGGAGAGGACTCAACAACACACCAACAACCTGTACCAGTTGCATTCTATTGTGGAGATAATTTTCAACCCCGCCTATTGTGTTGGCAGAGAACCCGAGGCTTGTCAATTCCTTCCTTAATATTCTGTGGTAACAGTACATTCAAAAACAAGGAAACAATGTGCAACATAATTTGTTACATAGGTGGGTACATAATCATGGCCTATTTACAGATGACAACAAAGTCTGTAATAGGGTAGACACTTGGGTTGGAATGGAGAGAATGTGTAGGGACTGTCAGAAACTCGAGGAGTGGTCAAAAGCATGGCAGTTGGTGTTCAATACCAATAAGTGCAAAATCATGCATCTAGGGCATGGGAACCCAGGAGCTGCTTTGTAGGATGGAGGGAGGTACTAGCAGTCTCTAAAGACCTTAGGGTTATCATATCTTTTTTTTTTTACTTTAATTTTTATTTTGAGTATTTTAGGCATACCAGTATTGTTCAATACAATTCAATTAACATATTTCTTTTTCCATCTAATAAATGTTGGTTCTACACGTATTCTTTTCTTTTACTGAAAGACACTAAATATTCTTGACCTCCTGAAGTTACCGAGACTAGTTACTCAGATGAGAATCTAGGGACAGCAAAAAGTTCACTGCAGACTGATATGAGCTTTAGATGAAATGGTACAGATTCTTGCATCGAAACCACTAAAGTCTCTGATCCTGTTCCATCAAGGATATAGTCCGAGTTCCAACTCCTACCATCCTCAGTCGTCACTTTCCTCTGGAATAATAATCTCAAAACCATGTGGTTCTATCAACTACAGGAATACAACATTAAAATGAAAAATAAAAAGAAAAGAAAAGAGAAAAAAAAAACAACCCAACAACAATGTGCACAGATACTCCATCTCTTTCTCCTTTTTTTATACATATATATTTTCATTTTAACACCCAGCTTCCTATTCCCTTTGTCCACATTTCCATTTCCTTCCTACCCTTACGTATCCCCTTCCTCGATTCCCATATGGGCCATCGACTTAGACTGCTTTTCTGTATGACTTTATGTTACCCCTTCTATCATCTCCCCTCTAGTTCTTCCCTGTACCCCTCTCTCCACAGCCTCCAAGGCCACATGTTCTGGAAGTTTTCAACTTTAAGATGCAGTGTGTATGTAATATTTTCCATCCTTTCTATTTCTTCCATTTTTGAGACCCACAGAGTTAGGAAGGGGGGTTCAGAGGATAGCCATTTGGTGGTGATGCATTTCAATGCAACCACTCTCATTATCTGGCACAATTCCCTTCTTTGACGCCCTCCCAACGATAAGGTGGGGAGGCCTAACACTAAGTCCTGAAATGTAAAAGAAATAGGGAAGAGTGCTACTCGTTCTATCGCCGAGTGTACCTGTCACCAGAAACTTGACAGTCTGTCACATTCCCAAAATATGTGGAAGTGAGTACCCATTTGTGTACCGCACTGGCGCCAGCATGCCGAAGAGGTCTGTGGTTTATAATGTGCTGTTATCTCTGGAGTTCTGAAAAATCTAATGAGTATTTTCCAATTGAATTCCCGTCACATTGTGGCCAATGTAATTTGCCAACCCCTCTGAAGCCTATGGTCCCACTCTTCTCTTGTAATGTTTTTTTTAGCATCCCTCTCCCACCTTGTTCGTGTCTCTTCTAGGATTGGAGCCCCTTTCGAGTCCGATAGAATTGTGTATAATGCTGACAGGTACCTCAGTTTATCCCTACTTTTATTGATTCCACCAGTGCGATTCGAGCAGAGTCAGGTCTCTGTTTATCTTTAGTAAATTTCCTTCTTCTAAGGAAGTGCGTGTTTGGAGGAACCTATAGAAGTCTTCTTCTTGAAGGAGAAGAGCTCCTGTAAGGTGCTAAAGGGAGACAGCCATTCTCATCTAGGAATTGTTTAAATGTGTTAAGACCTTATGTTCCCAACACGCAAATCCAAATCAGCCCGGGGGACTCGTGTATGTCTAATCAAGGAGAGGGGTCCCAACATGTTCGTGTATGTGTTATCCTTTTAAGTTTTTAAGATACACAGGGAGTGTTTAACCCATGGATTGTCTGTAGACGCAAAACCTGGGAGATATCTCTGACATGGCAGGGTCCGTAATTTATAGTTGTTCATTGTATTTTTTTCTAATAGATACCATCCAGAGTCTATCCTCTGTTTGGCCCATGTAACTAATTGTGACCCTTGAGCCGCTAAGTAATACAAATACATATTAGGCAATCCTAACCCCCCTCTTTCTTTTGACTGTGTTAGGGTCTTATATGAAACTTGTGGATGTTTCCCTGACCAAATAAAGTTAGAAATTTCTTTGTTTAGCTGTTTCCAGAAGTCGGGCTTTACAGGGATCGGAAGGGTTTGAAAGAGAAACAACCATCTCGGTAAAATGTTCATCTTGATTACCTGGATCTTACCATACAATGTCAGGGGTAGCAGTTTCCAACGGGCAAAGTCTGCTAGCATATTTTTATACAGCTTCATGAAATTATCCGTGAATAATCGAGATATATCTGTCAAAATCGGAATCCCTAAATAACAAAAAGTATCATTGCGGGCCCATTTAAATGGAAGATTCTGCTTGAAGTCCCTCTGAGGACCCCCACTTAATATCACTGCTTCCGATTTAGTATAGTTTATTTTGTATCCCGCTAATGTACCAAATTTGTTCAGTGTATTTAATAAGTGCGGTAGGGAAGTTTGAGGGTCACTTATAAAAAAAGGGAATCATAGGCATAGAGAGCGACTTTTTGTTCTATTCCCCCTGCCATTACCCCCTTAATTTCAGGATTCTCTCTTATCTCTATCGCCAGTGGTTCCAATGTTAGGGCAAATATTAGGGGGGAGAGAGGACATCCCTGTCTAGTCCCTCTATTTAAAGATATTCTATCAGATAGCAATCCGTTCAGTTTGATCCTTGCCTCTGTTTTATGATAGAGCGCTCCAATGGCTGAAACAAAATTTTCTCCCAACCCAAATTTCGACAGGGTGGACAGCATAAAGTGCCAGTCCACCCTGTCGAAAGCCTTCTCTGCATCCTTACTAATGGCCATCTGAAATGTTACCTTATTCTTCTGGGCTGTTATGATATTCAATAAGCATCTTATATTATCTTGGAGAAATCTCCCTCCAATAAATCCTGTCTGGTTCTGATGGATAAGGGGGGCAATATATGTCTGAAGTCTCTCCGCCAAGATCCCTGTAAATATTTTTAAGTCTACCGGTAGCAGGGAGATGGGACGGTATGAGCCACATTGCTCAGGGTCTTTATCCGGCTTCAAGATAACCAAAATCTGGGCTAAATTCCAGGAAGGTGGCACTGATTTATGCTGTAATAAAATCTCATTGCATATACTAACCAAATAATTCTCTATTTTTACAGCAAACTTTTTATAAAACTCGGCTGGTAGGCCATCTAGTCCTGGGGCCTTACCATTTTTAAGATGCTTTATTTGTGATCTCACCTCTCCCATAGTAATAGGGGAATTAAGGTTTGTCCGGTCTTCTTCCTCTAATGTAGGAATAGGCAAAGATCCCAAATAATCCTGCACTACTTTATGGTGCTCAGGAGTT
Organism: Neoceratodus forsteri; assembly: GCA_016271365.2. NCBI lineage: Eukaryota > Metazoa > Chordata > Ceratodontiformes > Ceratodontidae > Neoceratodus > Neoceratodus forsteri. The sequence continues at coordinate 126,833,787 of CM057450.1, read as the reverse complement.
GTTTCCGCTGTATAGAGATCCGCATAGAATTTCCCAAATCTATTTAGAATCTCCATCAGAGATGTTGTGGGGCCTCTCTCCTCTCCTTTTAACCAGACCACCGCTCTATTGGCTGCTTCTTGACTCAACTGCCATGCTAACAGCCTGCCCGCTCGGTTCCCATGTTCAAAGTATTTTTGTCTAGCATATCTTAGCTGCCCTTCCATTTGTCTATCTAGTATCTGGTTTAGTTCTTGTCTTGCCTTGTCCAGCTCCTGCTTTATATATGTATCCTGTCCTATCTGATGTTGAGTCTCTAATTGGGTGATTTTCTGCTCCAGCAACGCTCTAGTCTGGATCCTCTCCTTCTTTAATCTGGACGAATACTGGATAATTTCCCTTAAACAACATTTGAGCGCATCCATCTTATCCCTTCACTTGTATCACCTTTAAATTATGTTGTTCAAACTTCTTAATAACTTCCCCACTAATTCCCAAAGTCTTCCCTTGAAAGGTGACTTACATTTAGCCTCCAGCAAGATTGCCGAGGGGTCGATGTGAGAGCTAGCTCCAGGGAAACTGGGGCATGATCTGAAATGGTAATTGGTCCAATATCACATTTCTCCACCCTTTACAATTGGATGATAGAAGAAAATAATCTATCCTAGAATAGCCCCTATGCCTGGGAGAATAATGAGTGAAATCTCTTTCCCTTGGATGCATAAAGCGCCAGACCTCTGATAGGCCTAGTTCTTGATTCAACCTCTGGATTAGTTTCCCTGTACGTGTGGCTCCACCCCTAGCCCCTCTGGACCTGTCTGCCGCTGGATGTATTACTTCATTAAAAATCTCCACCTATAACTACTAAACTCTGCACATCCATGACTGCTTCTTTGATGACCCTTTCCAAAAATGTTAATCTGGGGGTATCTTCATTTGGGGCATATATATTCAAAAAGGTACACTTCTGACCCCTGTATGATCCTTGTAACTGTACAAACCTACCCTCTGGATCTGTGCGGACCTTCTCTACCACAAGCGGGGCATCTCGTCTAATCAAGATTGCTACGCCTCTGCGGTGAGGGCTTTTTTCAAAATGTGAGGCATATACCTCCCCCACCCAAGATCTTTTTAACTTAAGATGTTCTGCAGCAGTTAAATGGGTTTCTTGAATAAATGCAACTGTAGCCTTTCTCCTCCCAAGATCCTGTATAATCTTCGCCCTTTTTACTGGATTATTTATCCCATTTACATTAAGTGTAACTATGTTTAAATCAGCCATAATCTTTTAAATAAGGGAAAATGAGTATCATCTCTTTACCACGTGACATTGCTAGCTTCCGGTGTATTGTGAGCATCTGTGCTTTATCAACCACATACAAACTAAAACTCCACTAAACATATAACTAAACCTTTGGTAACTTATAGTACATTGCAACTATTAAACATGAGTTCTTTCAAGGTGGCTTTACCATGTGTCCACCCTCTCAAAGATGTTATTTCATGAGGTGTGGATGGATGACCTCTTAAATGAAGCCATCCGGCCTGGCTTAGCATCGCTACTTAAAAGCCAGGTATTTGTTACGCACCAGCTCTTTCAGTAAGTCACACGTTTAGAACTAGTCTAAGCATTATTGACCAGCCTGAAAAAGGAAGTTAGGCCCCTCGTCCAGTTCTTGTTCTGAACTTATCACTCGGCTACTTAATTTGCTTAATGTAAATCATAAACCCGTCAGATACCTTAATACCTGAATATCTAGGTAATATATCCCTTTGTGGGGGGTTTGCCAACCGCTGAGAACCCTACAGCCCGACCACCCAACCTTGACCCTTCCCATGACCTCTGGGGGGGTCCCAAAGACCAAAAGCCGCACTCTTTCCTACATATCTTAGAGATAGTCCATTACTGTTTGGTTTAATATTTATTTAAGTTTATCCAATTGCTTCTAATGATGCAGATTGCCATCGTAGGATCTAGAGGGGGGGAGGAGGACACCCCTAAGACAGACAGACAACCAGTATTCCTTTATCTATTGTAGATATTTACATTTCCAGTTTTCTTATCTTGATGTTTATCTTATGTAGCTCTAGAAACCTTCACCAGTGGCTCCTCGTTATGGAGGTACCAACCTAGGTGGAGGTATTATCCATGGAGCTTTCTGTTTGCATGGAGCAGCCCTTCGTCAGTGCTAACCCCATCGGGTCGCAATCTCACCTCTAGGGCTGCCTTTAAACATTGGGAGTTACTATCTCATCCACTGATCATCATCTCAATCAGAGCGCCTCCACCCCTAGTCCCCCCCGACCGCTCAAGCCTTTGTTTCCAGAAGTGAGAATCTCTTTTCAAGAATGCAGCTGTCCTGTTTTCCCCTCTCCCCCTTTAATCGAGGGCCGTAGGCTGCTGGTTACCCAACGTGACCTCTCCCCCACCTTTGTATCCGAGTGTTTTGATAATAGTGCCAAATGAATGAGAATGTATCCATCTAATCTAATTTCCCTATAACAATTCTATTATACCCATCCTTTTACCAAATGGTCAAAAATACCATCTACTAGATCTACTAGATTCAGTGGGCCGTCTATGTCAGCCAGAATTCTAAAGAGATATTATGAGATCAGCATATATAGTTCAGGTTTGGAGATTTTCTTCATTTTGTTCTGTTAGGAAAACGGCCTCCCAATTCATAACACAGTCTCCTCGTCTTTGCACTGTTTTCCACAGACCGGATACTTCCGTGTGATCATGTAACCCTTTTCTTTTCATTCCACCTTTTACCATCCTCCGACTGCATTTTGTCCCCACTTGAAAGCGACTCCTGGGGAATCTCCGTCCACCTCCACCGATGACAGAAAGTTCTTTGCCTCCGACAGGTCAAGCGAATCTCTTAGGCCCATTTTCAGTTACAATTTTAAGTCTAGCTGGATATTCTACAAATGTTTTGATGCCTTTCTGTTGCAGGGCGTGAACCGCCACTAGGGCCTTTCTGCGTTGGGCTAACAATTGCAGTGTATAATCCTGGTCGAAAAACAATCTGGTGTCCCCAAATATTATCTCCTTCCTTGACCATGCCTTCTTTAATAAATCCTCCTTAATGCGAAAATCTAAAAAGGTTATTATTACTGACCGGGGGCGAGCATTCAGATCTTTAGGCCTAGGTATCAGAGAGCGATGGGCCCTAATTATGTTTAGCAGTTTTTATGGCCAGCCCAGTATCTCTGTTAGAAAAGATTCAAAAACATCGGGTAGGGCCTGATTCTGTGCCTTCAGGCAGGCCATGTATTTTTTATGTTATTTCTTCTGTTTCTGTTTTGAGTTCCTCAATCTGATTCAATTGTAGTTCCCTCCTGTGTAAGTCAATTAGGGCCGCATTGTGAACTTCCACCATGGTTGAACAGTCTGTTAGGCTTTCTTCTACTTGCCCCATTTTCCCCTCCAGACTCTCTAGTTTTCTTTTATTTTCTTCCGTCCCCCTTTCCAGTCTCTCTAGGGATTCGCTCATTTTTTGCAGCGTTGCACATAATATTTTAGAGGTTATTGTACACTCTTGTTCTTCTTTTTCTCCCGAATTATCTCCGGCCTGCCACGAGGATTCTGATGTGTTGGCTGATTGCGGCTGAGCGTAGTCTAGTAATGTTTTTAGCTGCGAGTTCAGCTGGTTGACGCTTTTCTCTCTCTGTTTTTGTCTGGAAGTCATTTCGTCACGATCTCCACTGAATTCTAGTGATGGATGGGTTAGACTTCTTTCTGATTTTGATGGATTTAGCCTGGACGAGGTAGAGCTACCAAATCAGGCTGCCATTCGGCTGGTGCACGCACCGGAAGTCGCCCCAGGGTTATCATATCTGATGATCTCTAAGTGACAGTGCAGTGTGACAGAGCAGTGGATATGGCCAGTGGGATGCTGGGATGCACAGAGAGAGGTAGCAGTAGTAGTAGAACTTATTTATAATTATTGGCACCCTTACCCAGAGGCTCAGGGTTCGATTACAATAAAAGCAATAAGGGTAGAAAATATCATATAGAGCAACACAAAATAATTAAATTATTTCTAAATCAATACTTAAATAATAAACATCATAAATAATTTAGCTAGAATTATTATAACAGCTTTCAGTAATTAATGAGCTAAAATTATATAAAAACCAAACTGGGGTATCAGGATGGTACAGAGGAGTCAATCCCCAAATGCTTGCATAAACAAATATGTCTTTAGGTCCCTTTTAAAGGCCTCCACTGAAGGTGTTTCCCTCAGGGCTCTCAGGAGAGTGTTCCACAAAGCTGGGCCTGCCACCTCAAAGGCACGGTCACCTGAGGTTTTTAACTTCAACCTGGGTATCACAAGGAGACCCTTCTCAGTAGAGTGAAGGGGGTGAGAAGATGCATAAGGAATGCAGTCGGTCTGCCAGATAGCCCGGGCCCAACCCGTGTAGGGTCTTATAAGTGAGCAAGCCCACTTTAAAGGAGATACACCACTTCATCAGCAGCCAATGCAGATCATGCAGCACTGGAAAGACATGACTCGACCTCAGAAGGCCAGTCAGCAATCTAACAGCTGCAGGTACTGTACCATACCTCCACTGACCCTGAGGTATAAGGCATTGCAGTAGTCAAGCCTTGGAGCAACAAATGTGTGTACCGATGTCACCAAGTCTCTAGAGGAGACAGGGGATTTAATTTGGCTTAGATAATAAAAGCCATTCCAGACTACTGCAGACACCTGAGCATCAAATGTCAACCCCCTCATCCAGAATGACCCCTAGATTTTCCATCTTCATGGAAGTCAAAGGCCCAGAGAAGTCTCTCTCTTGGTAGCCACCACTCCACCTCTTTGACCTGGCACAGTCATCACTACTCCAGTATTATCAGGGTTGAGTCATAAGTAGCTTGATTTCATCCAGTCTTGGATTTCGACCAGGTATCTATTGAGCAAAGTCGGCCACACCTACCATCTCGGGTGCAAAGGAGAAATAACGCTGAGTGTCATCTGCATAACAGTGAAGCCTCCCCAGGGGTTGTATGAACACCATGAACAACACAGGTGAAAGTGCCGAGCCCTGGGGTGCACCACGTTGAAGTACCATCGTGGATGAGGAAAACCTTCCTAGCATCCATCCTCTAAGTCCTTCCACTGAGATAATACTCAGACTAGCAGATGATTTTGCTGGTGAGCACTACATACTCCCTAAGCTGGTCCAATAACAGCCCATGGTGTCAAAAGCTGAAAAGACATCCAGGAGAATGAGAACTGACCATGCTCTCCTATCTCTCGCCCAGAGCAGGTAACTGTGCACCCTTACCAATGCAGTTTTCATGCTATGCCTCAACCTAAAACCAGACTGGTGAGGCTCAGTATGTAAATGGTGGTGCAGTGTGTCTTGAGCTGCTGTGCAACCACCTTCTCAATAACCTTCCCGAAAAAGGATCGATTAGGGACAGGTCAGTAATTCGACAAGATGGCTGGGTCCAAAGATGGCTTTTTTAGGAGGGGCTTAACCAGTGCATCCTTCAATGTCTCTGAGAAGACCCCCCTTTGATACGGAGTACCATACAGTCTCTGTAAGCACCAAGCCCAGCTGCCTGATGCAACTCACTAGTAATTGTGTCAGACCTGGATCTAGTTCACCAAACACTGGCCTCAGCTTCAAGATCACCTCATTAACCTCTTCAAACGTCACCTGTCTGAACTCTCCAGATGACCACTGAATGCATCTGAAACATGCAGGCCTAGTCCTGCTGGGGTGTGTTTGTCCATTTGGTGAGATCCTGGCCCAAATACAGGACATTCTGTCTGAGAAAATTTGGCAAACTCTTCACATTTTGTGAGTGAAAATGCATTCACAGGCTCCAGACAAGGTGGATGGGAAAGTCTGTCTGCACTCAGAAAAAGCTCAACTGTTTGATTGCCCTCAGCAGCAACCTCCCTTGACAGATATCCTGCTTTTGTTTGGGTGATTGCTCTTTGATACTCACCATAGTGAGCATCCAAAGCCAGTTTGTCCTCCAGGGCCCTGGATCTCCTCCAACAATGTTATAGCCTCCACCCTTTTGCCTTCATCTCCCTTAGCTCACCTTCATACCACAATGTGTGTACAACCATTGGTGCCAAAAAATCAAAAGCTACTTCAATGGCCCTTTCATAGGTCACCACAGCTTCCTCCAACCCCATGGCACATGCCACCATCATACTCGATGTGTCTGGTACCCCCAAGAGAACCTCCAGCTGAAGCCCACGCAAAGGGTGGTATTGGACCATATCCACAGGGGGTGGATTACAAGGGCAGGCCCTAAAAGACAACATGATAGCGCAATGATCCAGTCAACTAACTGGATGAATCTCGAGGTCAGTAACATCAAGCCCCAGAGAGAATACCAAGTGCAAAGCATGGCCATGTTGCTGTGTTGCAGAAGTAGTTCTTTGTGCGAGGCTCAGAGATTCCATACCCCATAGGAAACCTTGACCAAAGTGTAAGAGTTCATTATCAATCTAAGCGTTACTTGCCCAGAATAAGCCATCTAGTTGAGTCCAACACTCTGTCAGTGAAAAAATCCATTATTTCTGGCAGAAACTCCCCCTCACACCATGGAAGCAGGTCTCTGTAACCCCTTCGCCCAGGTTGCACCGGGAGATGAGCAACATGTTGTTCAGTGTGCTTTCCCGGTAAAACATTTAAATAAATAAATAAAATAAACACCAGTAGGATCCTGCAACCTACACCTGGACCCCCATGCACAGCCACATATTCAAATGACAAGGTATCCCCAACTGGGCTTCACCACCAGGTTCAGTCTTGATCTAAAACAGATGGCAACCTCCCACCCCTCTGTAGTTCTTCCTCAATGCACTATGTAGAATCCAACTTGGAAGGTTGACACCAATACTAGGCCAGTAGCAGGTGCTGTATCTTCAGCAGAGGACGGAGGTGGCATTGCCACTGCAGCTATCACTCGCTTGTGAGACCCCAGCTGGAGTACTGAGTCAAGTTCTGGAAGCCACACCTCAAAAAAGACCTAGACAGGGTGGAGGCAGTCCACAGGAGTGTACCTAAAATGGTGCAGGAGTTTGCATCAAAAGCCCTACAAGGAGTGACTGAGGGATCTTATCATGTACACATTAGAAGACAGGAGAGTGAGAGACCTACAAGTACCTCCTGGGGTGAATAGGGTGCAGGAGGAGAGTCTCATTCAAATGAGAAAGAGGATCAGGACCAGAAGGCATGCAAGGAAGCTGGAGGGGAGTAAATATGCAGGAAAGAGGGAATGTTGTCTGAAATCAGTTAAGGTCTGTGTAGACAGACTAGGCAAGGACCATCTAGGAAGACTGCATGGACCAAAGGTTTTTTGCTGACAAATTCAATGTTTCTATAACAGTCTATAAACATTGAGGTGACCTGTGCAAAGAAAAGTTGTATAAAACAGTTAATGCACGAATTGTACAACATAGAAAACTACAGTTTTGACAGGCCAACAGCAAGTAGACTGTATATCACTAGTCACGCTGTAGCAGAGAGCATGAGTAAGCAGGCTGGCTGCAATAAAGTCAGTGACACATTACATAGACTGGGTTGCAAGATGTGTATTTGGCTGAGAATAGGAGGTGCACCTTGAGGGCTAGCATAAAGTAGCCATGGGACTGACAGGCTTAGGTAGTGGGGGAAAGGGAGTTCCATAATGAGAAATCTAAGTAAGCAAGGGATCTGTACTTATCAAGGGGATTATTAGTGGCTTGAAGCTTCTGGAGCTCAGGGTTCTGTACAGGGTCTGTGTGGTCAAGATTGGGACCAGGCTAAGCACAGCTGAGTCTGAGTAGTTTGTAGACCAGGCTAAGCATGGTGAACTGCATCCATCCTTGGAGGGTGGGCCAATTAGACACTGTAAGGAATTTATAATGGTGCTCTCCCTCCTGGGACTGACAAGAGCAAAATGATCAACTCTGTTATATGGTTCTCTGAGCCTGGTCTTCTCAGTTTCTTTGAAGACAGAAGTGAGGTCACCCTGTATGTAAGAGTAGGGGAAGGATGCTGTTTTTCAATGCCCAGAAGGCAGTCCTTACCTAGGTCAGCTTACAGCCTGTAAAGTAGAGCCAGCATCCAGTTTAGTACCTGTGTGATGGGTTCTATGTGCATTCTGTATGACAGGGTTGAATCCAAGTGCAGTCCTAGATATCTGACACTGTCGTCGATTTTTAGCAGGGACCCCATGCAGGTGTCAGTTCTGAAAAGGACCAGGTATTACTGCAGTTTCCATTTTGCACCAAACAGCATCACATTTTTTTTTTTTTTGCCATTTAGGACAAGATTGTTTCTTGTGAACCATTCCTGCAACTGTCTGAGGTCATTCTGAAGGAAACCGTTTATAGTGTGTACGTCATCTGCACAATGGTACAGAACAGCATCATTCACATATAACACTTTTGCACTGCCACAGTTTTTGGACAAGTTGTTGATGAATAGTGTAAAAAGCAAGGGTTCAAGGATTGAGCCTTGTGGGGCACTTTCAGTGATGTTTCTAGGTGATATATTTACATTTATTTTTATATTTATTTATGTCTAGAATTACAAGTACCTTTGAGCCAAGGCTCTTTTACAAAGGTTCCACGTCAAATCGAGGACAGTACTGTAGAATACAATGAGCATGGTAGAATAGGCAGGGTAAACAGGTTACAATCAGTTTCATGAAGATACATGCATTTTGGAGGAGACAGGGCAAGGGCAGATGAAGGTGTACAACTAGTGTTACAAGACATGGGTAGGACAGTGGGAGGTGAGAGCTGCTATGGGCATTGTCGCATCAGACAGAGAAGTGCAAGTGGTTGGGTAGGGTTGAGAGGTGGAAGAGAGTTAGGGAGAGGGGGAGGAGGAGGAGGAGAGATAGGGGAGAAGGAGTTAAGTGCTAGGTGGGGGAGCTGAGGCAAGGACTGCAGGATAGACAGGAGGGATGGCTAGACAAGTCAGTCGCAGGTGCTGGCGGCAGTGAAAGAGAGAGACGGAGCCTTGCTTTGAAGGGGCCAAGCTTGGGAATGGAGGCAATCTCGCTATTGAGACTATTCAACCAGCTTGGGGCCCTGTAGATGAATGAATGTCGTCCCAGAGGTGTTCGTTAGTAAGGGACCAGCAGGAGTTGAGATTCAGAGCCCCTAGCATGGCAGAGATTGCTACTTGGGCAAATGAGGGCTTGGACACCCTGTGGAGCAAGGCCCATGGTTATCTTCTTTGACATAATGCAGGTTTGGTATTTTAGGTGGTTTGAGAGTCGTACCCAGCCAGTTTGTGCGTAGAGGTCACAGGTGTGGGTAAGATGATGGGATCCAGTTATAAGGTGACAGGCTTTGTTAAGAGTGGTGGAAGTGTGTCTGAGGGCTGTTGAGGTGGTAGAGCCATAAATGATGAGGCCATAGTTGATTATGGAGGCTATAGAGCTTTGGACAGTGACCCTTAAGGCTTCTGGGGTAAGGAATGATCTGTGCCTGTAAAGGAGACTGAGTCATGTGTTGGCAGTCTTGGCGATGCTATCAATATGGGCACCATAGGACAGGTTACTGTCAAGAGAGATCCCAAAATATTTTAAGGAATATACCTGTTCAAGGGCCATTTTAAGGCAGTTTGTGATGGTCAGGGGATGCAGCCAGTTCTTGTTTTGGGAGTTACTGAAAAGCATCGATTGAGTTTTTTTTATAGTTAAAGATGTGCCTGTGCTTGCTGAACCATTTTTCAACTGCGGTGAAGCCAAGCTGGAGGTTGTTTTGCAAGGATTGTGGGTCCTTATGGGTGGTGTAAATTACAGCATCATCATGTAGAGTATGATTTGTTCTGGACAGGACTTGAGGGAGGTTATTTAGGAAGAGACTGAACAGAAGGGGACCCAGTATGGAACCTTGAGGAACTCCAGAGCAGACTAATCTTGCATTGGAGAGGACACCAGCAATTTTTACTCTTTGAGGTCTGTTTTCCAGATAGCTTTTATATCAAGCTGTAGAGTCTGGGGAGAGTCCAGCATTTAAGAGCTGTTCCAGGAGCAGACGATAATGGATGGTATCGAAGGCCTTGGTTAGATCTATAAAGACTGACCCAGCTAGCTGCCCATTATCCAGAGAATTGTGGGTGGCTCCGGTGAATTCCAGGAGGGCAGATGTGGTGCTGTGCCCTTTTCTGAAGTCATGTTGTTGTGTACATAAGATATTGTGTTTGTCCAGGTAATTGATGAGCTGGTCAGCAACTAAGCATTCGATGGCCTTGGATAGGGGAGGCAATATGGAGATTGGTTGGTAGTTTCCATAGTTGGTCCTATCTCCATTTTTATGGACTGGAGTAATGGTAACGGCTTTCCATCTGTCAGGGAACAGGCTGAGACAGAGGGAGAGGTTGAAGATCTTAGTTAGTGGACTAATCACCTCATCTAGGGTGAGGAACAGCAGTTTTAGGTCAAGTGAGTCCCCACTATTTCTTGATAGTGCAATAGCTTTACTTATGTATTTGCCGCTTCGTGCATCTTGACAGCTTTGAAGTAGAATGGGGGATGTGTGGGGGAGGGAGAAGTGCTGGTTGGATGAGCAAGGAAGTGGGATTCATCAAAGTAGTCAGGGGAGAGAAAATTACTAAGGTCTGTGAAGGCAGTATTAAAGGTATTAGCAATAGTCGCGGGGTCAAGAGTGATAGTCCCGTCAGCGATTAACGTAGTTGGGGAGGTTTTTGGTTGTTTTCCAGTTACTTCTTTGCTATTGTTCCAGAATGCTCTCCCATTTCCCCATGAATTGGAGAGAGCTTCCCTGTAGTAGGCACTTTTGTACAGTCTGATTGATTTTGTGCAGTCATTTCAAGCACGTTTATAGTTCTGAATGTTGGCTTGCGTACCGGATGCCCGGGCCAGAAGCCAGAGGTGGTCCCTTGATTTTAGCTGCGCAATTAGGTCAGTGGTGAGCCATGGACTACAAAGGGCTTTGACGTTACGCTTTTTGAAGGGGGCGTAGGAGTTACAGGCTGGGTTGAAGGTGGTGATGAAGAAATCCAGGGCCATGTTGACATCCATTGCATTGTGGATAGGAGACCAATCTTGCTGCCTGAGGAGGGATTTGAAGAGATTCAGCTTCCCACAGGAAAGGATTCTGCTGGTGATGACTGATGGTGGGGGTTTGCAGAATTCATTTGACCACTCGCATGTGACAGGGGGAATGATCACTAAGGGAGTCGGGAAGGATGGAGATGTTGGAGATACGGGTAGGGTGGCTGGTTAGCACCCAGTCCAGGAGGGAGCCAGTTCAAGTTCTGAAGTTGTGTCTGGTAGGGGAGGTGACCAGTTGTGTAAAGTTAACAGAGATGATGGCATCCTTGAGGCTCGCAGTATCAGGGGCAAGCCAGTTTATGTTAAAGTCACCAAGCACGATTAACTCTGAACCAGGGGGTCATGTTCGGGTGAAGTCCAGGATGGCATTGAGGCCTTTTATTTGTTCCTTTGGTGGGGGGATGTACACCACAGCAACTGTAAAAACTTTGCCGTGGGCTCCTAGAATGATGCAAATAGGGAGGATCTGTGCAGATGAGTCTGAGAGAGGGGTGTTTAGGGGTGGCCCATGAGAGACTCTCTGAGGTATACAGCGCAACCCCCTCCTCTTTTGGCCAACTGTTCCAGCCTAAAAACATTGTAGCCAGACAGAGCGATTGACAAGTCAGAGACTTTAGGTGTTAGCCAGGTTTCGACTACTGCAATGATGTCCGGTTTGTACTAATTTGAGACAATTTGCAGGGCATCAAGCTTCAGAAGAAGGCTACAGATGTTGAGAGTAGCTAGGGAGAGTGCCCCGGTGTGTTTTGCTTGGTTGGTCGACCCCTGAGTTATGGGTCCAGGGTTAGAGTGAATGTTTCCAGACAGAAGCAGGAGGAGCAGTAGCTTCAAGGTACACAAGCGTAGGTCCCTGATGGAAAGTTTTCAAGTCTGCTTCACACCGATAGGTAGACAGAGCTGCTGGCACTGGTCCCAGAGTGATGTCATATGTACTAGAAGTGGGAGAGGAGATGAGGGAGCCCTCGACCCTCGATCAGGGGTACCTCAGTGCTGCTATTCATAATCCGCTGAGGGTCCGGGGGGGGGGTGCAGTTCAGTTTACAGAGTGCATGGGTGATAGTGGACAAGGTCAAATTGATAACTTGATAGAGGGGAGGGGTAACAGGCTCCAGGGAGGTACAAGAGGGGAAATAATGACAAGAGAATAAGGAGTTGAGGAAGCATAATGGGGTGTATCATGACTTTCAGCAGTCGAGGTTGGCAAAATGGGGGGGGTGGTGCAGGAGGGAAACACAGGATAAAAGATAAACAAAGGGGTGGAGTACTAAAGGGAGAGGAAGGAGTAAGAGAGTCTTTTAGCACTGCAGAAAGAGAGATAGAGGAAGGGCAAGACAGAGAGAGAGAGAGAGAGCGCTGGCTGAGTATGGTGAGGTCCTTGAGAGAGGCCCTACAGCGTTTAAGCCGGAGGGGGACTGAGTCAGGGATGAGGGGCTTAGGACAATTTAATAAGGTCCAAGGAGCATGTGGGGAGGTGGACACAAATTTACAGCTTTTTGCAATGCAATCTAATTGGCAGTAAAGCACAGACAGAGAGAAAAAAGCCGGTCCAATCAGAGGCAGAAGCGTAGGGCACTAGTCCAATCAGAGATGGCAGCAGAGTGATGAAATTATACTTTTTATCTTGACACATTGTTTTCTGTTTTCCGAGTAGTAACTGAACCATAAAAGGGTGTGCCTGCCTAGGTTCAGGTTTTGCAGTTTTTTGCTAACCAGGTTGAAAGCCTTTGTAAGGTCTATGTAGACAGAACCTGGGATTTTCCCCATATTCACAGCACTGGTGGTGTCATTGAGGAAGAAGGTTTGGGCAGAGCCAGTGCTATGATGCTTGCAGAAGCTGTGCAGTGCATTTGCTAGAAAACTGCAACTTTCAATGTATACGACCACTTGGGCATGTACCAGTTTCTCCTGTATCTTACCCAATGTATTGATGATGCAAAAGGGTCTGTAGTTTTCAACCAGATTCTTTAGTCCATTTTAAGGTTGCCTGATGTAGTCAGGACAGACTTCTTGCAATTACTAGAACTAGACTTTCAGAATCCGACTGACAGATAACCCATGTTCCTACCATGATTACTGTGATGTGACCTCACAGTAACCATGGTAGCAATATGGATTAATCTGTGGAAAAAGTAATACAGGGATCCCCCAGCCCCCAAATGGGTGGCTGCTTCTCAGCCCTTTCATACAAAAGAAAGCTGCTTCTCCACAGCTGCTTCTCACACCCCCACCCATATAAAAAGTAGCACAGTGCTCCCTCACTGAAGGTGTGATTGGTGGCTGCTTCTCAGTCCTCCAGTACAAAACAATGTCATAATCAGTGGCTGCTTTTCAGCTCCCCATGCAACATAAACCCAGAATCAGTAGCTGCTTCTCAGCCCCTCACCCACACAAAACCAATGCTGCTTCTCAGCCCCCCATACAAAGCAAAGCTGTGTTCGGCAGCTGCTCTCCCTGGGCTAGTACCCCCCACCCTGTCCATTTTCAGTGTGCAACATTAGGGAGCCCACCTCCCGATGCCACCAAATAAACACTGACACTAGGATGCCCAGTATCAGTGTCAGTATCTGAAATAAAGAAAACTGTCCATCGTAGTTATTTTCTTTTTGTTTGCGTGCAATATCCTGTAAAAGGAAAAAAGTCCATCAATGTCTATTGCCACCATTACCCTCCCCCCACCTGATCCTCCCACTCAGCACCCACCCCTTATTTAGCTACCAGGGGTCCAACATCATAATACTCTCTGAACCGGAGACACATCTTCACTCTTCAATGCCAGACTGCGAACTGAGGAAATCAGGTTATGTGGTTCAATGTATTTCAATGGGGTTTTTCTCCTAATGACTTGATTATTTCTAAAGATTTTTTTCCCAAAACTTTTAACATGGCCTTTTTGGGACCCTACCTCATGAACAATGCAGTGAAATTATGCAAAAACATACCAAAAGGTGATTTTGCAGTCACTGTGCACAATCACCTTTCGAGCAGGATTTTAAAATGTTCTCTACTCTTGTTCACGAAGTATGGTCATAAGAAGACTATGTTGAAAATATGGGGGAAAATACTAAGAAACAACAAACTTATGAGGGTACATTGACATTTTTCAATGCAGCTTGTAACTTTGGTAATTTTCAACATTTTTACCCCACATTTTCAACATGACTATTTTTTCACACCACCTCATGAACATGACAGATGTCAGTTTTCAAATACTAGCCAATATGTGTTTTCTCACTTATGGCATGAAGTCACCTTTCAGGCAGGATTTGAACATTTTCTCCAGTCTTCTTCGTGAAGTGGGGATCATAGAAAGGCTGCATAGGATCATAGCAAGGCTATGTTGAAACATTGGGGTAAAAATATAAAAAACAACAAAGTTCGCCAGCTGTCGACACAGTGGTAGCGCTACTGCTCACACCAGTGACCTGTGTTCAGGAACAAACTTGAGTCGTCAGGGGCTGGGCAGGGGGAGGAGGATCCCACTGGAAGCTCTCCTTAGAGAGGGACGGCAGCCGACTCCACTGTAATACTGCCACTTGGGTGACTACAGGTGGCAGTGCAGTTGGGAGTGGCTTGTGGGTGGGAGGATGTTGGCTGGTGCCATAATACACACGCACGCTTGTGCGCATACTTGTACACCCTTGCTGCCAATGTCCTAGGGGACAGAAATACAAATGGAAAAACCCTGCCCAGCAGGATGATGCTGACTGCTCGCAGGCCTTTCACCTAGCTACCCAGGCACCAGCGCAAATAGACCAGATCCATTCTGCGACAGAGTTTGGGACAGTCTGCACCACCTCTGCCAGAGAAGGTTAAGCTCTGGGGGAACTTCGGAGGTACGGGTAAGTCCTGTTGGATGTTAGAGTGATGGGACTGGGGCAGCCAAGTAGAAGGGGGCTGACCAGAGATGTAGGAGCATAAATATCTGTAGCAGAGAAAATAAAGTTGACATTTTTCAATGTACACTCATACCTGGTCCCACGTCTCAACAGCCTTGCATTAATGCTGACTGGACAATTATGAAAGGGCTCCGCATTGCCCATCTAAATATCAGGAGCGTGTTATCATAAACTCACTGAACTTGATGCTTGGGTCACTGTCCACAATCCTGATATTCTTTGCCTCTCAGTGACATGGCTAAAGCCCACTATCCCTGACTCAATCATCCCCTAAATAATTTAAATTTTATTAGGAATGATAGACCGTCTCCAAAGCAGGGTGGGGGAGTTGCTTTGTTCTACAAAACACATCTTAATATCTCACTAACCCAACCCCCCCCATCTCCACTTGTGAATCCCTTCATGCCATCCTCCTAATGGGTGCGAAGAAGCTACACATAGTCTGTTCACCACAACATAACCCAGATAGACCATCTTAGGGTAGCTGGTTCATTCCACTGGGGTGTCTGACAGACGAGGCATACTAATGAGTCCTAGTAGGATGAAACACGTGTCTATGTCTTCTGTTGGCACCCTTTGCAAACTGTGTGAGAGGCCTTCCGGCGCCATGCATTTCTGCTTAAAGTTGAACCAGCATAATATTCTGTGGTGATTTGCATATGCAGCCCATGATGCTTTGCATTGTAGGGGCATGTGTGATTTTGTATTTCTTTGAAACTTGGCTTCCCAGCTAAATGCCCTTTTGGGTAACCATTGCCTCAGTGCTTGCACACTGAGGTTCTTTGTCTTTTACATAGTCTGTGTTTACAATCCACCCCAATGTGACCCATCTGGCTTTGCTAAACTGCTTGAACATTCTGTTAATACAGCTGATCACAATGAATTACTTATTCTTGGCAATACTAACCTCAGTTGGCTTGGCCCCAATCATGACACCCTCCTTACCTTGGTGAAAAGTCACAATTTTCATCAAGTCATAACCATGCTCACTACAGTAAACTCTAATGCAACATCTAGTACCTTGATTGACTGGGCACTAACAAATCGCATTGATAGAATTGCGGCTGCTAGTACCTTACCAGATGCTAAATCCAACCACTCCTCTAGCTATTGTGTGTGGAATCACTCCATGGCCCTTTCCTCATCACCACATTGTATTACCTTTAGGAACTAAGACAATCTGGACCAGAAGAAATTCCTATTTGATGTGTCATCAATTGATTGGTCCTACCTTTTCCAGACCCATGATGCCCAAGCTGCACTAGATTTCTTTCTAGCCCAATTTAGTGTACTTCAAGATAGGCATACACCCTTTGTCACCTGGCGAGTACGTGGCAAACCTACTAGGTAGCTCCATAAAGATCTTCTGGCATCTATCTGCCTCAGGAACAAGAGTTGGATGCATTTTAAAAACTCTATTCTTCTAGCTGACTACAATACCTACAGGTTCCAGAGGAATACGTGTAAAAAACAGATCAGTCTAGCCAAAAGCTCTTACTGCAAAGGACTCTTAGCTGATGCAGCTGGTGACCCCAGGAAATTCTGGGCCCATGTAAAAACATTTCTAGGGTCTAAGCAAACTCTCTCCACAAATGATCTGGTCATTAATGGCATCTGTTGTATTGATCTGTCGATTGCAAATACATTTAATAAGCATTTCTCAGACCTGTCTAACTTCACATCCTCATTTCAATCTGCCCGGCCTTCTCCTCAATCTACACCTTGTACCCCTCTGGCTCTGCACCCACTCTTTTACTTCAGGGCAGTATCCAAATCTGATGTTCTTAAACTGCTAAACTTCATCTTGGATAACACTAGTGTAGGCTCTGATGGTCCTGAACCTAAATTTTTTAAACTGGATGTGCTCTTCATTGCCCTGCCTCTGCCCAAAATCCTAACCTCTCCTTGTGTCATGGCCATGTACCTGATATCTGGAAAATAACGAAAGTCACTCCAGTCTTTAAAAACGTGGACAAAAAAGACATTGCAAATTACTGGCCTATAGCTTATACTGTACTATCAGTCCTGAGTAAAATCCTTGAAAAGTTAGTCGTCGCCCAAGTCATGGATTTTCTGTCCAAGCATAACCTCCTGTCACCAAATCAACATGGCTTATGAAAAGGGCACAGTACCTCCACTGCCCTGTTCCACTTTATGAATGATACCCTATGTGCACTGGACTCTGGCCTTCTTACGGGTGCAGTTTTAATTGACCATACCAAGGCATTTGACTTTTGTGGACCATCCCCTTCTTCTTGATGATCTTTCAGCCCTTGGTTTCTCCTGTCACTTGGTGGCTTGGTTCAACAGGTATTTATCAAACAGAGTCCAGACTGTGAAATTTAACTCAGCCTTGTCTGATCAGATGTCCATTAACCTAGGTGTCTCTCAGGGATCCATACTAGGCCCACTTCTCGTTTCTACTTTTATTAACAGGATCACAACAAATATCCCTGGCTCTTCATCTATCCTATACGCAGATGACCTTGTTCTGTACTCTAACTCCAAGGATATACTCCAGATTAACCAAATTCTCTCTTCAGCCTTTACCCCCATTCAATCCTGGTTATCCAGTCATAAGCTAATATTTAGTATCGGCAAAACTCAGTCAATGCTCTTTGACTCTGCCACCAAATTAAAATCTACTCTGGCCCTGTTTAAAATATCCTGTATGGATGGCTTCATTCTGGAATCAGTGTGCTCTTTCAAATACCTTGGAGTCCTAATTGTCGAAAACCTTAACTTTGATCGACACATTATGGCCACTTATAAGTCTGTCAACATCAAAATTGGTGTGGCCTATAAAACCAGCCATGTCCTCACATCCTCTGCTAGACTTGCCATCACCCATGGTATCCTGCTTCCAGCACTCTCCTACGGTGCCATCACCTATCTAAATGCATCTAAGACACTACTTAAGAAGTGGGATACTACCTACAACAGTATCTGCAGATATGCCTCTGCTTCCCCTCAGTTGAAACACCATTGTCAGTTCTATACTGACCTTAATTGGC
Source organism: Neoceratodus forsteri (assembly GCA_016271365.2). Lineage (NCBI taxonomy): Eukaryota > Metazoa > Chordata > Ceratodontiformes > Ceratodontidae > Neoceratodus > Neoceratodus forsteri. The sequence goes on along the minus strand of CM057450.1, from coordinate 126,815,842 downwards.
CATCCCCCTCTTCTTTTTGGCTCCTTGCATTTAGCTCCATGACACACAGTATTATTAGAGCTGCTATCCCTGTCTCTCTAGCCTCCCTATTATTCCCTCAGCCCTCCACCCATGGCCTTCAATCAACTGATAGATCTCTTCTGCATGTTCCTAGATATAATCCAAGAATTCAATAAAAAAAAAAAAGATGTAAAACTCTCAAGGGAAGTACAGCTTTCTCCCATGCGGCTCCCAAACTTTGGAGCTCCCTACCCCTGGAAGTTCGTCTATCTACTAGTCATGCCCAGTTCAAAAACAATTATCACTCCTTCATCAGCCAGGCCTCCTGCTCGTGTTTTAACCTTCCTTGAGTTTGTTACTTCCCTCTTCATGTCTTACACGACCCTAGGCTGCCTTTCATTTCTCTTAATCTTCCTTACTAGTTACCTTGATTTGCACTTTTTATCTTATGATTATTGCTGTCCTGGCACTTTATCCTGCCTAGGTATTATTATTACCTGAATTGTATACCCTGCTGCTTGTTCATTGCCGTTGTCTTGACTGTACTTGTACATCATTGTTCTCATGATACTTATTCTGTATATATTGTGATATTGTTCATTGTTTACTCTGTATCTTTGTAATCCTTTAATCCTTGTAATCCTTATAACCTCCTGGGCTGTACCTGAAAAAAAGTCATTTTTTGGCTATGGCACCTACCTGGGAAACAAAAACAAAATAAAATAAATAAATACGTTTTCAATATTTTTACCCCACATTTTCAGCATAGACATGTTTTCATACCACCTCATGAATACGGCAGCTGTCATTTTTCAAATGCTATCCAAAATGTGTTTTTGTACTTGTGGCATGAAATCACCTTCCCCCCAGTATGCTTTAGATTCTTTTCAAAGGGTATTTATTCATTCATTCATTCACTCATTCTATTTTTTTGTATTTGGTTTTATGCAACTCTAAAACTCAATAAAAATTATATTCGGAAAAAAAATGCACCTTCTGAACTACCTTAACTTGCAGTATTTTATTTGTGGTACTATTGTGATGCAAGTGTGGGAGGGATATCTTGTAGAAAAGTGTGAGACAGCATTACTGCTGGTTATGGCAGTCATATTACCTCTCAGTTCCCTACAACAGACGACACTAGCATAACAATAATACAACAAAATAAAATAAAACCTTACAAATTAAAAGTGACATTGTAGAAGGACTGGAAGGAAGAGTATGCCTCTTTGCAGATGACACAAAGATCTGCAACAGGGTTGATACACAAGGGGGGGGTGGAAAAGGTGAGAAGGGACTTGCCAAGGTTGGAGGAATGGTCAAAAGTATGGCAGCTTAGATTCAATGCAAAAAAAGTGCAAAGTAATGCACCTGCTCCAGGGGAAGAGTACACAGTGGGGGAGGGGGGTACTAACAACAACAAAAATGGAAAGGGACTGGGGGAGGGAGAGTCACGTGATGCTCTTGACTGAGTAGCTGCTCTTCATTGGCTCTCCATTTCACCACGCTAATAATTCATTCATTTTACTATTACGTAACCGCTTTACTTTCGCTAACGACAAAGAAATCTACTGCAGAACATATCTGGAGTATGTTGACTGCATTTTCAGACATTTTTTGCCAACACGCAGAAGTGGAGATGAAGCCAGCCAGCCCCTGGCATACACTTCCACAGATGCAAGAAAAGAATACCAAAAGGCTGAAGACCCATGGTCGGGATCCGGCAAAAGCACAGCTCCTACCAAGGTGCCTGACTTTGCTCTGATTTTGGAGATCTAAGCAGATGGGTGGGAGACCAGGAAGTCAGATCTTTTTCCTTAGAAAAGTGGAAAGACAGTAACAACTCGGAAACAGCACAATTACAGCAGAAAATTAGTAATTTGGTGACCAAGATGGAAGACCTAGAAGGGAGAAGCTGGTATAACAATTAAATTGTGTTTGAGCTTTCAGAGGGTGAGGAGGGGACCACATCTATCCAATTCACCCAAAAATTTCCAGAATGGGTTGCAGGCCCCTCTCCGAATGGCCCAATCTATATAGTAGAAAGGGCTCACTTTTCCCTTCACCTGAAACCTCCTGCCAACTCCCCCCCCCATCCTTTTATGTTCAAGCTACTGAACTTTCTCAACAAAACAGCATGTTTTACAGAAGACATGGGACCTTAGGGAAATCTTATGGGAGGGCACTAAATTTAGACTCACCCAGGATCTCCTGGCGGGAACCCGTCAGAAGCATGTGGCATTTCACCCCGTAGTAGCCAAGCTCATTGCTGCAGAATTAAAGTTTAAAATGTTATATCCTGCTTGCTTACAGGTGCTGCTACAGGGCACCTGGACTCCTTCGACAGTGGACTCAGCCACCCAGACTCTTTTTTTTTTTTAACTTTTTTTATTGAAATATCAAGAAGAGTACAGACTCTCAAATTTACCGACTTTAAAACAGGATTACAGTTCGTATTACTACCTCTTCCAAAGTACATGTTTTCAATAATTAGGTAACATTCATTATATAAATAACCAATTTAACAATAAAAGAAAACTTAAAACATTTACAGTAAATCACAATGATAACAATAAACCAATGCTGCGACCCTACCCGTACCCCCCCAACAAAATTACTTACAATAGAAAATAATATTCAGCAACTACTCCTATATTTCTAGCATATCTTTCCAAAAGAAAAAGAAGTTAGGTTTTCTGTATTTTAAATACACAGTTCCTCTTATATTACATGAAATATATATCAGATATAAATAGAAATAAATGCCCCTTACTGATTAGTTAGGCATCCAGTTCTGGTCCCTCAATCTAAGGCCTATCTTGTGATGTATTAGCTTGATGGGGGTATATTATAATGTATTGTATGCATTTTTATTTCGATATTGTTGGAAGAAATAGTTCCCATCTGGTCCATCTATTAGTGTACTGTGGGCATCTCCTTTGGAGAGAATAAGTAAGTTTTTCCATCTCTTGTATTTGTAAGGTAATTTTAATCCATTCATCTACTGTCGGGGGGGGGGTCTACCTGTAACCACCTCCTAGTTAAAGCTTTCAGGGCTGCAGACACCAGGATACGCCAAAGATGTTTGACCTCCTTCCCCTTTAATTGTATTGGTTCTAGACCCACTATCAAACGTTCTGGGCCCACTGCCCCTAGTCCCACAAAAATTGTGAGTAAGTGATTCAGTATTGTGGCCCAAAATGGCTTAATCTTTGGGCAATGCCCAAAAATGTAGGCATGTGAGGCCCTACTTTCTCCACAATCCCTCCAGCATGTCACAGGTTTGTTTGGGTCAGATTTAGCTTGGACCTTTGGGATCAAGAAATACCAAATGCGAATGATGACCAGAATCTCTCCCAGTCCATTTGGTCTGTCTGTGAACCTAGTTCTTCTTCCCACCTGTCCTTGATCAACTTGATCAACTGATCACCTTGTACCCCAGGTCCTGTAGATGATTAGTATACAAGAGAGTTATCGCTCCTTTCCCAGTGAGGGAGGCCCAGATAGTATCAAAGGGAGGAGAAAGAGGGACATCCAGAGTTTATATGTTGAAAGGGTTGTTAAGCTGGGCACATACATAATTTCTAATCTGATAATACTGGAGTCTGTCAGTTGGGGCAAGGTTATATCTGGGAGCCGCCACCTTGAATGACAAGGGGGAGCCTCCTTGCAGTGTCTGCTGGGGGAATGAAAATCCTTCTCAGCTTGTCTTCTGAACCATTGGTCCAATAAAGCAGGTTGAAAACTTTCATCCCAAGCCCACCATTTGTATCTCCACATAAAGAAAGGAGTGGACTCTTTGCGAGTCCCCCATCTCCAGCTCTCCAGCGCGGCTTCCACTGCAACAGGTATTTTCCCTTTCTGACCCACCCTCAAATGATAATGAAAAGGCATAACCTGCAATGGAGGATCTAGTTCTATACCCAATTCCATCTCCTTCCAATGAGAAAAGTAAGAGGGGTTCTGCCACATTAATATTAACTTCATTTGGGATGCTACCCAGTAACCGGGGAAGAAGAAGAAAAATCAGCATTTATATAGCGCTTTTCATACACAGTATCCCAAAGTGCTTTATAAGCAATGCTAGACTGGTAGTGAAGTGATTGAATGTGTGGTGGTGGCCATATCACACATCATCACCCACACACAGCCTGGATAATTGCATGAACCAGTTTATGGGAAGGGGAATGTTGGCCAGGACACGGGAATGTTCCCTGCTCTTCGTGAAGAGTGCACTGGGTTCTTTTACTTCCACCTGGACACCCACCTGGACAACATCAGGATGGGTGGAAGGGACCTCGGTTTAACATCTCATCCGAAGGACAGCACACTCCAGCAGTACAGCACCCCCCAATACTGCACTCGGATGCCAGTGATTTTTAGGTGCAAGTCCAATCCGAGTGTCGGATGGGAACCCACGACCTTCGGGTCCACAGGCGGATGTGCTACCAACTGAGCCATGCTGACACCCTCAGGTAGGTATGGGATCGCCAATCCTCCCCTCTTTTTAGGCAAGTATAGGATTTGCCTTTTAACCTGTGGCCTAACTGAACTCCAAACATATAGTAGCAGTTGTTTCTTCCAGGTTATCAATTCCTGGGGTGGAATAACACAAGGGACACTTGGTAATACATTCATCTTTTCTGCCTGTGCCCTAGAGTGCAAAGGCATTGGAAGTAGGGCCCAACATTTATATTCCTGATTAATGGTGTTCACTAAATCTACATAATTATCTTGAAAAAGGGAGGTGGAGCTCACCTCAAGATAGACCCCCAGATATTTCATCTTTTTTTTTAAGTCCCATCTCATGGGGTATTCTCGCTGTATTTTAGGGGAGGCTTGATAGAAAAAGTTAAACACTTCTGTTTTTACTGTGTTTAATTCGTATCCCGAGACTTCAGTAAAGGATTGAATCTGATGGAACATCTTTAATAGGGAGACTTCAGGGTTACTTAAAAAAAGTAAGATATAGTTGGCATATAGGCCTATTTTATGTTCAGCCCCCCCATTACCACCCCCCTGGACCCTTGGATCCCTGGATTAAGGCGAATCGCTTGTGCTAAGGGTTCTATAAAAGAGCAGATAGGAGAGAGGATGGGACAACCCTGCCTAGTTCCCTTCTCCAACCGAAAGGAAGGTCCCACATGTCCGTTCAGCCGAACATAGCCCTCAGGGGTGGCATACAGATGGGAGATCAGTCGGCAAAAAGCTTCTGAAAAACCAAAGCTGGCTAGGGACGCCTGAAGACAAGGCCATAAGACCCTATCAAATGTCTTTTCCGCATCAAGGCTTATCACCAGGGCTGGTTGTTTACTGTTAGATATATGGTCTATAATATGGATGGCTCGATGTATACTATCCTGTGCCTGACGGCCCGAGACAAACCCAACCTGATCTATATCTACAGTCTGTGGAACTATTTTTTTCCAGGCATCTGGTGATTATACTAGTTAGGATTTTATAATCCGTATTTAGCACTGAAATCGGCCAGTAGGAAGAACATAGTTAGGGGTCCCTAGCCAGCTTGGCTATCGCTGCCCACTGCCTGCATCCATGAGGGAGTGGCAGCACCATCTTTTCCCCAGCATAAAATTATAGCCCCTACTCAGCAAAGGGATGACAGGCCACCGAAAGAGTTTGAAGAACTCTGCCAGGAACCCATCTGCTCCCAGGCACGTCCCAGCCTTCAGGCAGGTAATTTCTGTGTGTATCACAGACTTCAATATGGGTGCAGTCAATCCGGCAGCATATTCCCACCTAACCTGTGGCAATTGCAGCGCATTTAGAAAACTTAGGTTCTGAGTCGAGTCAGGTGGGTCACCAGCACTATATAATGTCTTATAATAGACTGTAAAGGCTTCGGCTATGTCAGTAGTAGTGATCAATTGTTGTTCCGTGACAGGGTGAACAACTTTGTTGCTAGTGTATGGTAGAACGTTATTCAGCATGAAAATCCATGCCTGCAATAGTGTGGTTGTGCTTCACTCACTCCATCATACTGGCTGTTGTGCTACACTCACTCCGTCATATTGGCTGTTGTGCTTCACTCACTCCGTCATACTGGCTGTTGTGCTACACTCACTCCATCATACTGGCTGTTGTGCTTCACTCACTCTGTCATACTGGCTGTTGTGCTACACTCACTCCGTCATACTGGCTGTTGTGCTTCACTCATTCCATCATACTGGCTGTTGTGCTACACTCACTCCATCATACTGGCTGTTGTGCTGCACTCACTCCATCATACTGGCTGTTGTGCTACACTCACTCCATCATAATGGCTGTTGTGCTGCACTCACTCCATCATACTGGCTGTTGTGCTACACTCACTCCATCATACTGGCTGTTGTGCTGCACTCAGTACGTCAGTAGTGTAGCACAACAAAATGGAATGCTGTCTTGCGCCTCAAAGCCCTCGAGTAGCGGTTGCCGTTGTTTGCCTTAATGCCTCATGGTTTTGAGCTGGTATACGACAGAGACAGCAGCAGCTGTCAACAGCAGTACGCCCCCCCCCAAAAAAAAAGCAGCAGTAAACTAACTAAATCCGCAAAGCAACAAATAAAAAACGTCTTCCACATCCACCAGTCAGCCTTGATTTGACTGCAGTGAGATCAGTGAAGAAGAAAGTCACATGGCAGGATAGTGGCAGATAAGGAAACTTTATTTCTTTCATTCTGAACATTTTTTTTTCATCTGAATCGTAACCATGACTGCCCATACACTATAAAAAATTGTGTATGAGCAGTCATATGCATATCAGGTTATTCTTGAATCTCACCATTTCCCTGTTAACAGACCTCTCGAGCTTCACTCTTGAGGTCTACTGTTACCAGGGAAACAGCTCGATTCAAGAATAACCCGATTGTGTATGACTGCTCATACACAATCCTCTATATTGCGGCACTGGCTCTTCTCTGGTGCAGTCTACCGGCCAACAACCTGAGAGCCCATGGACCACCTTCATAGAACTGTTGTTTCAAATATAGTAAATTTTGTTCTACCTTATAATCAAAAATAGCATTATATTCTTTCTTAAGTTTCTGTAAGGTTCTCTCTCACTGGGCCTCATAATGGCTTTTCTGTAACTTTTCTATTTCTGTAATCTGGGTTTGCAAAAGGCTTTTCCAGGCCTCTCTCTCTCTCTCTCTCTTTGTCCGGTGTGCTGAAAGGGCTATAGGTTTGCCCCGACTAGTACCTTAATCGTATCCCATAAGATAGTGGGGAAAATTTCATGTACATCATTCATTTCCAGGGCTTTTCTGATCAAATCTTTAACTGAATTCTGTACCTCCTCCTCCTGCAGGAGAGACAGATTACATTGCCACAAGGAATTTGTCTTTACCCTGCCAAGATTGGGGGAAAGGGGGAAATTGTTTAACCAGGAAAGGCACACTAAGCCGAAGCTTGTTTCCAGGTGCAACCTGGGAGCACAAGGAGGTTAAGTGACTTGCTCAGGGTCACACAGTATGCAAGTGGGGGCTGTGGGATTCAAACCTACCTAGGTCTCCATGTTTGCAGCTCAGAGCCCTAAACCTCTGCGCTATATAAACTGCAAAAGGAGTGGTGCATGGTCTGGCAAAACAATCTCCCCAATCTCCACTTTTCTTATCCACGAGACATGCTCTTTAGGAATAAGAAAATCCATGTGTAGACTTTATGAACCACGGAGTAGAATGAGTACTCTCTCTCAACCATGCAAACCCCTCCAAGCGTCAGTGTAACTTAATTCACTTAATAGTTTACTAACATTGGTGGCCACCCTGCAGTCCACCTGAGCCACACCTGAGGTAGTATCTAGGTGTTCATTAAGAACGAAGTTCAAGTTCCCTCCCATAATTAAAATACCTTCTGTCCAGTCTATAATTTTCAGTATTAGATTTCTGTAAGGGGAGATCACGTGGTGCCTAGCTAGACTAAGCAGCTTGCTCAACTCTCTCCCTCTTTCCAGCTCCCAATTCAGATCTATTTCACTAGATAAGGCTCAAAGAAGGACTTATTTTACAGGCATAACATGCTTCTTTAAACCTACCTGATTGACAACTGCAAGAAAATTCAGTTAATCCAACCATGGAAGTGAATATGCAGCGAGAACCCCCCCGACCCACTCCACCACCATCTCCTGAGAAGGCCGTGAAAAAGGCCAAGTCTCTAGCAGAGAAATCAGCACCAGTTTCCTCCGGCAAGGCTATGGGAACACCATTATCGGAGGAATGGTTTCTGCAAGAAATGAAACTGCTCCAGGATGCCCTACTAATGCTAACATCGGATGTGGCTACTTTAAAGAAGGAGGTGGTCGATATCTCCCAGCAGGTTAAAGATAAGGAGATCTGAGCAGTTTCTCTGGAAAGACAGAAGGTGACTACGGACCCTAAGATTGTGTCTCTCAAACGGCAGCTAGCTAAAATGGAGTTGAAGATGGAAGATCTCGAGGGCCAGAGTCAAGAAAATAATCTGGTGATAGTGGGACATCCAGAAGATGAAGAGGGGTCCTCTTCCATTCTTTTCACACAAAAGCTACTTGAAAAGATAGGGGGCCCATCGCTGAATGGCCCCTCTTACATTGTGGAGCAAGCCCATCGAGCACTAAGACCTAAGCTGACAACCGGGTCACCCCAAGACCATTCCTGCTAAAGTTACTTAATTACCTGGATAAGCAACATGTACTGGCTAAGTTTCGGGAAGTACAGGTAGTATTGTGAGAGGGTCATAAGATCCGTATCTCCCAAGATTTGTCAGCTTCGGTGAGGCAAAAGAGGGGCTCTTTTTATTCAACAGTCTCCCGGCTTATCCATGCTGGCATTCACTCTCTGATGCTATACCCAGCTCAGCTACGAGTACGGATCCAGGAGAAATGGCACACATTTGAGACTCTGGAACAAGCTGCTAAGGAGATGCAGGGGCTGCTCCGGATTTGTTTGCCAAGTGAATGAAAATGCTGATCATGGCCTTCTGGACTTCAAGTAATGATAATGCGACATCTTGCAGCACGACTGGCCATTTGTGACTTTCTGATGGATGGACAGCCATCTGTTAGAGTGATATAGGTGCCCAGGTGGATTTTGTCCCGCAATTGTCTGTGTCCTGCTAGCTGATCGCACTGTGTAATGAATATAGTGGCTCCCAGTAGAGCGGCAACAGGCTCAGACATAGACTCACCACAAACTTTCTAAGACGGAGGGGCAGCTTTTGGTTTCTTGTATTTCCCTGGGATACATTGCTGTTTGACTGTATGTGTCTGGATAACTTCATGGTGTCTTTCTGCTCGACTGCGCGCACATCCACAGAGCTGCATTTATGGATGCTTTGCAGACATCTTGGACTCACGAGCGTGCACACAGCCACAGAACTCCCTTCAGACTCATTAATTTCTGTTGCCTGAGTAAATCTGGACCCTCAGCACTTCCTGGGGTTAAGCGAGGGGTATCTTGGGCTGCCCCCTCTTCCTTTTATGGGGGTGGATGTGCACCTCACCTGTTGGATTTGATATGGGTTATTTTTCACAAGGGACCTGGTGTGTTAACATTTTTGGATATGATTTGCGACTACGAAGCCCCACCATTATTGCAATTGTTTTTTGTTTAAATGGTCGGCTGAGGAGTGTTGCAAATACTAGTGTGCAGTATCAATTTTTCTTTTGTGGGTACTATAAACATTCAGTTATCTTAGCCTCCTGATGGCTCCCGTGGTACCCCAAACTTGTGTGGCTTAGTTACACAGCAGTGGCAATTTGGACATTTCCTAACTAGGTTGGCCTATTTCTCACAGCCCATTTTCTTATTGTTCTGCATTGGCTCTGAATTAGTATTAGTCTCACAGATACTTGCATATTTTTGTTATATGGAGGGAAGTTGGGGAGGGATCATGTTCTGAATCAAGGGAAGGGGGCTGTATCATCAAACAAGTTCATATATGGTCTTTAGTTTGTATAACACAAACGGATGATCTGGCAGGGGTAGTTTTAGGTATACTATGTAAAACTGGTACTGTTATTTTGTGGTGGTTGGGGTTGTTGATATCCGTGTAATGTGCCTGTGGTGGGATGTTCAGGGGGCCTGGGGGAGGGACTCATGGTATCGGCATGGTAAACCGGAGTTGCGGTTACAGGAACCAGATGGAGAGACTCATATCTATGCAATTGCTAATCATATAAAAGTTATTACATAGAATATCAAGGGCGTGCACAATAAGCACAGGAAATATAAAATATTGAAACATTTACAAGTGGGAAAGGGGCAAATTTATTTTCTACAAGAGACCCACTTCCTTGTTACAGAGGAGAATCTCTTAAGGAGGCTCAATGTTGGACAGGTGTATGCAGCAGGCATAAGTACCCACAGTAAGAGAGTGGCTATTCTGTTAGCTAGAAATCTGAATTTTAAATGCAGTCAATGTATACAGGACCCTCTAGGTAGGCTTGTCTTTGTTTTTGGCACCCTAGAAAAGTCTGAAGTAGCCCTTGGGTCTATCTATGGTCCCAACATAGACAACCCATCCTTCTTTATGGAAGTTCTTAACAGCCTAATGCCCTTCCTGTCTATCCCAGTCATTCTGGGAGGTGACTGGAACCTCTCTTTCTCCACAGACCTAGACAGAACAGGTAAACCAAGGGCTGGTTTGTCCCCAGCACCAAGAGCTGTATGGGATATGTCTGACAAATTAGGTTTATGCGATCCCTGGAGGGTATTGTACCCACATCAAAGGGAATATACATTTTGATCCCTTGCACATGGTACAGCCTCTCATATAGACTATTTCTTACTAAGCAAGCAACTCCTTGCAGGCCTTATGGCATCTCAGATTGCACCGGAGGTTATATCGGACCACACCTCGGTATCTTGTACCTTAGTTTTATTGCTTAATTATAAAATAGAAACTAGCTGGAAAGTCAATAACAGACCACGAAAAGACAAATGGGTGGCAGACAGATTGAAGTCCTGTATTGCACAATATGCAGAGATCAATCTTAACACCACAAACCGGTCGAAAATGGAATGGGGTGGCCTGAAATGCTTCCTACGGGGCGAGCTTATAAGACTAGCATCTGTGCGATGCCATAAACGAGAACATCAGTCAAAGATTTACTAGATAAAATAAGGGATATGGAAAGGCATATCTCTCCTTCGGCTACAGACACCCAGCATCAGGAGTTGGTGCGTCTTAGGGCACAATACAATGTACCGTTGGGGGAAAAAGCAGAACGTATTATTCTTAAAAACAAATCCGCCTTCATAGACCAAGGAGAAAAGGCTGGTCACTTACTTGCTTTAAGGGTTCACCAGCAAGAGGCCTCTTGATTGGTGAATGCAATCCGTTCAAACCAGGATGGCCTGCTTAAAACAAATCCAGTTGAAATAGCTACAGAATTTCATTCCTTTTATAAGGACCTCTATAATGCTAGGCCTGACCACCTGACAGTTGTACATATTGATGAATACTTGCAGAACATCTCCTTGCCCATCTTATGTGTAGAGCAGCAGGACTTTTTGATACTCCTATCATGGAAGTGGAAATTCAGAGAGCAATCAAAAGTCTATCTTTAGACAAAGCTCCAGGGCCAGACAGATTCTCCCCAAACCTTTATAAAGTTTTGGAGGAGGAACTGACTCCCTGGCTACAAACACTGTTCAGGACTATAGTTTCAGGGGAGTGCCAGGATCCTCATCTCTTTGAAGGGACAATAGTTGTATTGCACAAGGAGGGGAGGGACCCAGAATGAGTCTCAAACTACAGGCCGATATCACTTCTTAACTATGGTATCAAGATTTTAGCCAAGATCTTAGCGGCTAGTATGGGGCAGGTTACGCCATATCTGATATTGCTGGAGCGAGTGGGCTTTATGGAGGGGAGAGCCTCCCTGGACCACATGAGAAAACTGGACCATATTTTCTCTGCATCCCGAGATGACTTTTCTCCAGCTGTCCTGTTGTCTTTGGATGCAGAGAAAGCTTTTTGACATGGTGGATTGGGTTTTCCTTTTCAGGACTCTACACAGATTCGGATCCCCACCCCTTTGTGCAATGGGTTAAAGCCCTATATACTAGACCCAGGGCTCGAATCTATTGTAATCGCTCATTCTCCCCTTATTTCTCCCTTCACTCTGGTACCAGGCAGGGCTGTCCCTATCCCCTCTTTTATTTAACCTCTATCTGGAACCACTCTTGGTATGGATTAAAGAAGACCCTGTCATCTGGGGAATAACAGTGGGGTCACAAGAGTTCAAACTCTTGGCATATGCCGATGATATACTCTTACACCTATCCACTCCAAGGGCCTCGATCAGTCGAACTCTGTCCTTGATCCATGAATTTGGGAGTTTTACCAACTACAAATTGAATCTGGAGAAATCCACAGTGTTTCCCATAAACTCATTTGCCCATAAGGGAGACATTGCAGATTTGGGGCTACAGTGAAAACCCAAGAAGCTGAAACATCTGGGGATATTTCTGACTCGGGAACCCAAATCCCTGAAGGAATGTAATCTGGATACACTGGTACACACAATCCAGCAAGATTTGGACAAATGGTCAATGTTGCCTCTCTCACTCTGGGGTAAAATCATTTTAACTAAAATGAACATCTTACCACGGATTTTTCATCCCCTCAACATGTTAAATATACGATTACTGCAGACCTGGTTTACCAAACTACACTCATTGATAACTCAGTTCCTCTGGAAAAGCAAGCAAGCCCATAGAACTTATGGAAAATTGGCTGCCCCAAAGGCTAAAGGAGGATTGAGACTGCCCCACTTTAAACTTTATTACTGGGCTAGCCATTCTGTGAAATACTTAAAATGAATAAACAATTCCAATGCGTCTTCTACAGACCCATACTGCCCTCTATGGCTTACATTAAAAAAGGAACTTATATCAGCTCAGGGTCTATCTCCTCTTGCCCTGCTACATATACCTCCTAAATTGCTCCCACTCACCCTTAAAGATACCCCAATAGAGATATCACTAAAGACCCACACCCAGATGTGCTTCTTCTTGTCCTACCTACACAATTGAGATCCTAACCAGCCACTTACAGGAAACCCAAATTTCCTGACTGGGAGTGGGGGTTGCTGTCAAATTCCTGGCTCCCGCAACTGGCAAGTTCCTCTATAGTGGAGTTATGGAACAATGGCCAAATACTGTCGTCTGGTGACATTATCCATAAATACAATTTAAAACTCTAGTCATTCTTCAAAGTTTACCAGACTAGGCACTTGTTGGTAAGTGCCCAATTAAGTCAATCTGCAGAAGAGGATGGGAGGTTCCTACACCCAATCAGACTTGCAGCCAAGCAACCTCATGCCGTATCAGGTATTTACACCATATTATTAGACAGAACCTTCCGGCAGTTAAATGGAGCTTCTAGCTACTGTGAGGCCTAGTTCCCAGAGAAAATATGTAATTGGGAGAAGATTTGGACTGATACACACAGATTCATCTCCCAGGATAGACTAAGATCGATGCAATATCAGATTATTAACAATATGTATTATACACCGATCAAATTGGCCAAAATGAACAGGATTCATTTATCTGCCTGCAGGCGATGTAAAACATAGAAACATAGGCTTTGACGGCAGATAAGGACCGCTTGGCCCACCTAGTCTGCCCATTTCCCTACCTACAGGATAAGCTGCAGATCCTAGTTAACCAACTGCCTATTTCTTCCTACCCCCCACAAGAATTGCCTTATGTCTGTCCCATGTATTTTTGAATTCTCCCACAGTTTTAGAGCCCACAACCTCCTCAGGAAGGCTGTTCCATGCATCCACCACCCTCTCTGTGAAAAAATACTTCCTCACATTGCCCCTGAATGGCCTTCCCATCTTTAAATTGTGTCCCCTTGTTCTTGCACATCTCTTTTTCTGAAAGATGCTACCCTCTTGGACTTTGTTGATTCCACTGAGGTACTTTAAAAGTTTCTGTCATGTTCCCCCTCTTCCTCCTTTCCTCAAGGGTATACATATTAAGATGCTTTAGTCTCTCCTCGTATAGCTTCTCTTGCAGACCCTGCACAGTTTTAGTTGCCCTCCTCTGGACTGTCTCCATCCTGCCTATGTCCTTGCAGAGATGGAGTCTCCAGAACTGGATGCAGTACTCCAGATGTGGTCTCACCATCTGCCTGTACAGAGGGATAACAACTTCCTGTTTTCTGCAGGTAATGCCTCTCCCTATACATCCCAGTATCCCCCAGCCCTCCCTACTGCCTTCTCACATTGCTGGCTAACCTTAAGGTCATCTGACATGATTACCCCCAGGTCCCTTTACAATTTTGCTTTTGTTACCCCCCATTGTGTAATCTTCTCCTGGGTTTTTGTTTCCAAGGTGCATTACTTTGCACTTCTTTGCATTGAATCCAACCTGCCATACTTCTGACCATTCCTCCAACCTTGTCAAGTCCATTCTCATCCTTTCCACGCCTCCTTGTGTATCAACCCTGTTACAGATCTTTGTATCACCTGCAAAGAAGCATACTTTTCCTTCCAGTCCCTCTGCAATGTAACTTATAAAGACATTAAAAAGGACTGGACCCAGAACTGAACCCTGCGGCACCACACTAGTAACCCCTCTTTCTTCAGAGTGGACTCCATTTACAATTACCTTCTGTGTCCTGTTGTCCAACCAATGTTTTACCCAGGCTACCACCCTGGGACCCACTCCCAGGCTGGTTAATCTGATTATTAATCTTTTGTGTGGGACTGTGTCAAATGCCTTGCTAAAGTCTAGGTAGGCCATGTCCACAGCTCCTTCCTGGTCTACTACTTTGGTCTCCCAGTCAAAGAAATCAATTAGATTTGTCTGACATGACCTTCACACTGTGAACCCATTCTGCCTTGTTGCCTCTGTGATGGCAGTTTTGATGTTTCCCCATTGTTGCTCCACCCCTCCTTCTAGCCTGTTTGCTAGTGCTTGTCTTATTTAGGATAAGATGTATTATGGAAGCCTTGTCAAAGCATATACGTGTACTTTTGTGGATGATAATACCATGATTGAGGTGGTCTGAGGGGAAGGGGGGGAGTTTGTATGAGTGTTTTAACATACTTGATCTGTCTTTTGTAATGTATTGTGTTTTTCTTGGCCTTTTTAGGCCATCTTAAAAGGAAAAGTAATAAAGTTTTGTGAATTTCAAAAAAAAAAGATTTCTGTAAAATTCATACTCCGAACCCGGGGGAACATTTATTGAGACAATAGTGACCAAATGCCCTGAAACACTCCTTTCAAAAATGCATACCTTCCTTCGTGGTCAACTAGGGATGCCTTTATATTGAAGGGAACTCATTTCGGGACTAATATTACTGTGTTCCTTCGTTGTCCCCCCTCCATATGTTGAGGCAATAACATGAGTAAGACCACATTTCTCTAGTTTCTCGTGTTCCAGTTTGTATAGGTGGGTCTCTTGGAGCAGACAAAAATCTGCACCTGTTTTCTTAATAAAGGATAAAATCTTACTCCATTTTATGAGGTTTGTAAGGCCATTCACATTAAAGGAAAGGAAAGGGTGCTGTTGAGCAGCTAACTGAACAGACGTGAATTTCCGCGCTGCTCCCTCTTCATGGCTATAAATATTAAAATAAAAGTTACAAAGTGCCCAAAAGTGTGAAAAGCATATAGCAGATGGTGTGCGAACTTGGGATGCATGAATATTTGCCATCAGGATCCTCTAAGAGCCAGAGGACTGCGACAAAGAGCGCAAAGAAGGGACGTGATGGTGGTGGCCTAGTTTCCTTTTCAGCAGCGGAGGTGGCGGCCCTCGGAAGAGAGGTTACGGGGCAAGTTATAGCAGCACTGGAACCCTGATTAATCAAGCTTGAAGGAAAGCTTGACCTGAAATTACAAGAGATACAAGAGCAGCAGGTGGTGCAGGCTGGCAGAATGACGGAGATGGAGGACAGAATATCACACATGGAGGACGAGCTGTTGGCAACTTCTGGGCTCATGGTGGCACTTCAGAAGGAGCTGAATGAGCTAAAAGAAGCATTTGACTATCAGGAAAACTATCACAGGCGGTTGAATCCCAGACTGAGAGGGTTAACTGAAGGTATGGAAGGGGAAAGTGTGCTGAACTTTTGCTCAAAAGTATTGCCTGGGCTACTAGGCCTGCAACCAGCGAAGGGGAAATTAAAGCTTGAGAGGGCCCATTGGGCCATGATGCCCAAACCTGCGAATGACCAGCCGCTGAGGCAGATAATATTTAGGTTTCATCACTTTCAAGATAAAGAACTAATGCTGAAGGCATATCAGGAGAAAGGAAAGGTGGAATATGAAGGCCACCATCTATTTATGTTGCAGGATTATTCAGCCAGACTTTTGAAAAGAAGGAAGGCATTCAATAGTATTATGCAGCAACTGCGTGATTTGAAAGTGGAAAACTTCCTGATCTACCCAACTACTTTAAAAATAAAATATGAAGGCGCTACATATTCATTTTGGGAAGTGGAAAAAGCAGAGGAATTTGTGAGGAGCCTGTGGCAAAAGCTGCGCTGAGACCTGTATGGAGATCTGGGTCAGGGAGCTGAGGGCTCTGCAATGAGACTTGAGAGATAAGGCACAGATGTAAATATGGAGGATCGTTCACTTATATTTGGTTCTGGAGATATTGTTTTGATGCCAAAGTTCGTGCTGGTGAAGATGGGAGACTTTGAGAAGATGAGGACATTGTCATACGTTAAAAAGAGCTGGGAGACTTGGAACTGGATAAAAAATGGTGGAACGCCCAAAAAATGGCGGGGAGAGACGTGGAGGAAACAGACAGTGGCAGAGAACAAGAATACGGTGAAAGGAGGAACTAGACCTAATGGTGGAGTTATCTGGCTGCGAGAGAGACTGCCATAAGATCAGTGATGAAAAGAACTGCCTCTAATAATGTCTGGGTGCAGGTAGGGGTGGGTGGGAGGGGCTTAGCACATTTTTTTTAGTGCGGCCTGCTTTCCCGGCTAGCCCTTGCTGATACCCTTAACTGTATGGAGCAAATTTGTGTGGCATTAACTAAAAAGGGGGGGGGATAAGGCAGAGAAATGGGGAAATTGAAAATGACGCATTTAAAGGGGAGTAGGATGGAGAAAAATGAACTGAGGGTGGGGGTTAGGAGAAGAGATATGCGGGGAATGGATAGGGATGGTTATTATGGGGCACAAAGGTTAAGTGGCTGTGGGGGAGAGTGTGGAAGCACCTGTTTCAGCACCTGGGATGTGGCGGACACTTGAGTCAGTGAGACTATTAGTGTCTAAGGACCGAGGGAGAGTGCAGGGGTGGGAGGTGGGAAGGTGAGGATTGAACTGGGGGTGGATATTTCAAGGTGAAAAGGAAGAGGGGAGCATGGGAGGAAGGGTGGTAAAGAGCAAAAGAAGCAGCTAAAAATGAAGGAGGGAGGAGTTCACATGGGAGATGGAGGGAAGAAAATCAGTAAAGGAGAAATGAAAGGGGGGGACATGGTGGGGGGAATAACGGGTCAGAGGGAAGAAAGGAAAGGGGATGTGTGTATATAGTTATTTGTTTAAAATGTTATTGAAAGTGTGTGTGTGTTGTTATTTTGGTTTCTTGTTTTTTATGAACAAAGTGCAACCAAAGAAGTTACATACTGTATATAAACCTTCATGGTAATGATGGAAAGATGATGATGAAAGGGAAAAGAGGAGTATACGTGGATGGTGATTAGTAAAAATGTTAATGTAATCACCTGGAATGTCAGGGGTATTACTAATCCAGTAAAGAGGTCTATGTTGCCGACAGCCCTTAAAAAAGAGGGAGCCCAAGTAGCTTTGCTACAAGAAATGCATCTAACAGAAGTACAGCATGCCAAACTGGTTAGGGGATGGGTGGGGAAATGCTATGCGGCTTCGGACTCAGAGCGTAAAAGGGAGGTGGCGATATTAATACATAAGGGGCTGAACTTAGAGGTACAGAGAATAATCAGGGACACGAAGGAAGGTAGATGTATTTTTACTATGGGGACCCTGAATGGAGAACAGATCACTTTGGGATCAGTATATGCCCCAGCGGTATTTGAATACCAATTTTATGCCTCTTTGCTGGATTTATTGGTGAGGGAGTAATTCCCAGGGCTAATAATGGGGGGATTTGAACTGGGTCATGGATCCGAAGATGGACCACTCCGAGTGGAAGGGGAGAAGTTCGGGGGCAGTGCAACAATGGAAAGATGGAATGGCGGAATTGGAAATGGTGGATGTATGGCGAACAGCAAATCCGGGAGTGAGAGAATATACATTTTTCTCGAACCCCCATAAAATATGGATGCAGATTGACTATATATATGCTACAAAAGAATGGTACATGCGATGGGGGAGGTACAGCACAGCCCAATACATGTATCAGACCATGCTATGGTGATAGTGAAAATACAAGGTAGGGAACGACGGGGGACGCCTCCTGCATGGAAATTTCCCATTTACTTGGCCCAGAATGAAGAATTTAGAAAACACCTGGAGGATAGCTGGGATCTCTTCATGGCTACAAATGATAAGGAGGGCACCTTGAATAACATTTTATGGGAAATGGGCAAGGTATTTATGAGGGGAGCAATTATTGAATATGTTTCCCATATAAAGAAAAAAAGATATGCACAAAGGAAGGAGCTAGAATGTAAACTAAAGGAATTAGAGAAAAGAGTGGCCTGAGGGGAAAAGGGGGAGGCCATTCGGGCACTGGGAGTAATTCGGGACGCACTGAATGCACACCTAAGGTCAGAAGCGGGGAGAGCTAATCTGTTTAACAAAAGATACATATTTGAATGGGGAAATAAACCAGGTCCAATGGTGGTTAACCTTATGAAGGGACACAGAAGGATGAATAGAATGTTGGGAGTGAGGGATGAAAAGGGCACCCTACAGAAGAAAGAAAGAAAAGGAGAAATGGAATGCCTTCAGGGCCTTCTTTCAAAAGCTGTACCAGGCAGAGGATGAGGGAACAAAGGAAGGGATGATAGAATTTTTAGAGAAAATAAAAGTCCCAAAAGCCACACAGGCACAGACGGAAAGGTTGGGAAAACCAATAATGGAGGGAGAGGTGTTGAGAGCTATTCAAAAGTTGCAGAAAGGGAAAGCGAGTGGCCTGGATGGGTATCCAGTGGAATATTACAAGTTGCTGGGGACCTGAGTTGCAAAGTTATTGTGCAGTGTTTCAACAGGGAGAAGGGAGAGAAGAGGTTAGCTTGCAAGATACATGTTATGATGCTAGTATATGCCTCATACCAAAGGAGGGAAAGGACCCTGCCCTGTGCACCTCGTACTGGCCAATATCACTGTTGAATTGTGATCTGAAGATAATAGCTAAAGTTTTGGCCAGTAGGCTAGAGGAAATTTTGCGGGGGCTGGTTCACCTGGACCAAATGGGGTTTATCAAAGGAACGACAGTCGTATCATAATATGAGGAGGCTACTTAATGTGCTGTGGAGGGCAGGAAAGGAGAAAGAAGATATTGGGATCCTCTCGATAGACGCTGAAAAAGCGTTCGATAGGGTGGAGTGGAAGTATTTGTTTGAAATACTGGGGAGGTTTGGTCTGGGTGAAACGTTCCTAGGGTGGGTAAAGGCGATGTATAGAAAGCCCAGGGCGCAGGTAATTGTAAATGGGGGCAGGCCGGAGAGCTTCAACTTGGAGAGAGGTACGAGGCAGGGCTGCCCGCTCTCCCTGCTATTGTTTGCACTTGCTATAGAGCTTCTGGCAGTGGCAATTACAGAAAGTAAGGACATACAGGGGGGTGGGAGGAGAAGGTAGCTTGCAGCAGAGGCTGGCACTATATGCGGACGATATGCTGTTGTTTATGAAGAATCCTAGGAGTTCGGTTCCTGCTCTCTTGGCCTTGATTGAGGAGTTTGGGAAATTTTCAGGGTATAAAGTTAATTTGGGAAAGTCAGAAGTTATGTGGCTGAAGGGTTCGGGTGAGGAGATTAAACATTGGGGGCTCAAGGTGGTGGGGGACAGCATGATATATTTGGGGGTGCAAGTGGGTAGATCCTTGGGATCACTGTATAACTTAAACTATACCAAACTGATAAAAATCATAGAAGCGGACCTGAGAAGATGGGAGCACTTGCCCGTGTCATGGTTGGGTAGAATCAATATAATAAAAATGAATGTGCCACCTAGGATCCTGTATCCCCTACAAATGATACACCTGGGCCTGACCAAGGAGGATATGAATAGGTTGGAGAAGGCCTTTACCACTTTTATTTGGAGAGGGGAAATGTCAGAGGTTGAGTCTAGGGAAGCTAAAGGCAGATAAGGGAAAAGGGGGGGTTAAACTTTCCGGGTTTGGAGAATTATTTTTTGGCCATGCAACAAAGATATGTGGCAGACTGGGTACATAAACCTGAAGTAGCCAGATGGGTGGAATTGGAACAGGGAGAGGCACAGGGGAAACTAACAGCATATCTCCATAGTAGAGGGCTAAGGGCATATAAGATGGGAAAAGAAGTAAATCGTATGGTGGTATAGGTACTGATGGCCTGGAAAGTGTTGAAGAGGAAAGGATGGACACAAGGGAAAGACACACTCTTGTTGCTGGTGGCAGGGGATCCCTACTTCTTGCCAGGAATGGAGGATATAGGATTTGGGAACTGGGAGCAAAAGGGAATAGGTAGTCTGTGGCATCTATTGGTGAACAGGCGGTTCTGCTCGTTGCAGGAGTTGCAAGAAGTGGTAGGAAGGGATAAGAGGGATAGGTTCCGGTACTTCCAGACCAGGGCATATGTGGGAAGTTTGAGAAAAGAAAATAAAGGGCTGTATGAAGTGGATCCGGTAGAGGGGATGATATATGCAGCTAAAAAGCAGGAAAAGGGGTTTATAGGCAGGGTTGCTAAGAGAGGGAAAGCTATATTACCAGATAGGACAATAAGGACTAGGAAATTGTGGGAGAGGGAACTTGGGAGGGAGATATCGGACCAGAACTGGATGTTACTACTACAGATACATTCTGGAATAATGATATGCAACAAATATAAGGAGGCTTATTTTAAGTTTATACACAGAGTATACCTACCACCAGTAACTGTACATAAGGCGCATCCTGAAGTGTCGCCCTTATGTGGAAGGTGTGGCTCACAAAGGGGAACGTATTACACTGCTTTTGGGAATGCCCGATACTGCAGAGATATTGGAGGGAGGTAGTGAACAGAGTGGGGAAAATAGCTGGAAGAAGCTGCCAATGGACCCTTTAGGATGTTTATTTGGAGTGGAGAATGGGGAGGAGGAGGAATGGGTACCGCTTCCCAGGTGGATTAGGGTACTGTTCATCCTGGCTCGACATGGGATCCAGAATACGTGGGTTTCACAAGTGGCACCAACAGTGCAAGGGTGGTGGAGGACAATGTTACAGACATTGGGACTTGAGAGGCTAACGTATGTGATGGGAGGAAGGGAAGAGGGATTTGAAAGGCACTGGGCCCCGTTCTTGGCCTCCCTGATGGAGGAAGAAAGTTGGATGTTTTGGGAGAGTACAGGAGGATAAAAAAGGAAAAAAGGAAGTGAAGAAAGGCATGTGAAAGTAGTAAAGATGAAGTGGTGAAGGTGAGGGTAAATAGTATGGTAAGTAAGGCTAAGAGAGTGGATAGAAGTAAATGATAGAAGAGTGCGGAAAAGAGTGGATGGAGTTGAAGATTGAAGGTACCTGACAAGAGAATAACTGTTGCACTTTGCTTTGATTTGTTTTGATTTGTTCTGATTTGGTCTTATTTTATAATATATTATCTGATATAATTTTAAACCAGTATAATTCAATGTAAGCAACTCTGTAGAAATCAACTATAATATTGTGTGGAATGAAGTGAAGAAACTGATCTCTGTGGGATATAATGGTGGTAACTGGATGAATAAGTTATTTATTTGACTGTACGTAGTAACTTACTGGAAAAACAAATAAAAATATTATACAAAAAAAAAAAGGAAAGGAATGAAGAGGGAACACAAGCCATAATAATAATGTTGCAAGGTACCATGTTCCCACCTCCCCCAGGACCCCTGAGGGTGACAGCAGGGTGGCCTTCGTAGGTAGAGGTCAGATAGGTAAGTTGCAGCAATTAACCAAAAAAACAAATAGAACATATGTAAAACTAATAAATCACCAACTTTTATTGAACAAAATCAAAGTCAGACTAACTCTGATTTGTCTGTTGGAGGCTAATAACCTTGCTACACTGCAAAGAACAACGTATAACTCTGTTTAGGACCTGGAAACCTGGTAAGGCATAATATTGTTGGGGACTTGTTAAGAAGGGGAGCTACGCTTTCTACAGAAAGTTTCATTTTTTTTCCTTATTGGCATTAAGCAGAGAATTGCAGGATTCCATTAAAAGTGTAGTAATTTTATAACCAGAGAGCGTGAGGTACAACTGGAGTTGCTTGATTCCTGGGGTTGAGACCTAGGATTTGGAAAGATATTTTAGCAACATTTTAAAAGTGTCCTACTGGCTGAGGAGTGAGTTCATTTTTATCCCTGGACTCAGTAGAGTGGTTTGTGTAAGAGCAGTGGTCTAGTAAATTGTGGTGTTAGTTGAATTACTATAAAGGGCAGTACTCAATAGGGTGGTAGAGCAGTTGTGTATTTGATTGTTTCTAACAGTCACCAGTGGCTGTGGACTACCCACCACCCTTCCCCCCACCCCCAGGCGTGTTCCTTTATAGCCATATTTTGATATCACTTCCTCAGCAGGTCTTGGGGCAGAACTTTCATATTCTTAATAACCCAGCACAGTGTACAAAGGGTAGGTACACACCACAAATAATAATAATAATAAAATATATATATATATATATATATATATATATTACATATTGTATATTATAAGGGAGAGGGACATGTGGGGAGTGGTGCAATGCACTGTCTGTGGAGCAACAGTTTTCTGGGAGACATTCTGGAAACTGCGTTGCTGTCCTATTTGCAGGCAACTGTCAGCTCTGAGGGAGGAGATTGCCTACCTCCAGGCTGAACTAGCAAGGACTAAGGAGGCCTCCCCCACACAAAGAGCACCACTGCCACAACCACTGCCTCAGAGGTTGCCAAGTATGAAGAGCAGTTGGACCACAGTGGGTTCTGGGAGGGTGTGGGTGGTGGAACAGAGGTGAAGCCCCCTAGTTGTACCTCTACACAAACCATACGCCAGTCTGACAGAGCAAGGTTCCTCTATGATGGCACCCTCAGTGGAGACCAAGAAGAATGTTGAGGACATCCACAAAGGAGACCACAAAAAGGGTGGCAAGGAACACCACAGGGGAAGGAAACAGCTTCTGATAGGGGACTCAATTGTTAGGGGGGTAAAACTGGGGAAGGAAGAGGAGAAGGAAGTAAGGTGCCTGCCTGGTGCCATGGCTTGGAGGGACAGGAAGCGAATCCTCAGAATTGCAGAAGCAGCATCACAGAAGAGGGAACTAGATATCATTGTCCACCTTGGGACAAATGACCTAGCTAGGCATGGAATCAGTGCAGTGAAGAATGAATTTGTGGAGTTGGGGAGGGGCCTCAGACAGGTAGCAAGCACGGTAACCTTCTCAGAGGTGCTGCCAGTCCATGGCAGGGGTGAGGCCAGGGTACTGCACACCATGCAGTTTAATGAATGGTTTCAAAACTGGTGCAGAGCACAGGGCTTTGGCTTCATTGAGGACTGGGGGTCCACCTGGAGAGATAAAGGTCTATACTGGCATGATGACCTGCATCTGTCTACAAGAGGAACCAAGCTCCTAGGTGACAGGTTTAAATGCTTCCTTGTCAAGCTTTTAAACTAGCCAAGGAGGGAGATGCTGATAAGAGGCAGGAAGTTTCAAGTCTCCCCCCACAAAACATGGCAGGTAGTAAAGTAAACACTGAGGTACAGAGCTCAACACAGGGCAGGACAGGGGTAAATGGAAGAATAGACAAGTGCAATAAGAGCAGGGATGGGGAAAAAAAGGATAAATCCAACATTAAATAGAGAGCAATGAGTACCAATGCCCATAGTCTGGGAAACAAGCTTCCTGAGCTAGTAGCCCTGATGGAAGATGAACAATTGGATATTGTGGCAGTCACAGAAACATGGTACACAGAGAACCATGACTGGGATGTCAACATACCAGGGTACACAATCTACAGAAGGGACAGGGAAGGTAAAAGAGGTGGTGGAGTAGCTCTTTACATAAGGGAAGGGATCAAAGCTACAGAACTAAAAAGTAAAGGGGAAGGACAAGAGGCAATCTGGGTCACCTTGGAGACAGGAAATGGCATCACAATCTGCACAGGGGTTGTATACAGAACCCCGTCTCAAGGGGAGGAAATGGACAAGAAAATGATAGAGGACATTCTCAAAATGGCTGAAAAAGGGGAGATACTGTTGATGGGGGACCTGAATATGCCAGATGTTAACTGGATGACATGTACTGCAGCCACATCCAAGAGCAGGGTCATTCTCGATGCCCTGCAGGCGGCAGACCTTAGACAGCTAGTGCTGGAACCCACTCAGGAGGGAGCAATACTAGACCTGGTACTCTCAAATGGAGAGAGGATCTCAATTGGAGAGAGAATCACAAGTTTAGAAGTCAGTAGACATCTAGGAACAAGCGACCACTGCACAGTGTGCTTCACAGTGAGCACAACCATGGAGATAAGCCTTACAAAAACAAGGATACTGGACTTTATAAGAGCTGACTTTGGCAAAATGGGTGAATACCTGAAGAATGCACTAGCAAATGGCTAAAAAGGAGGGGTGGAAGAACAATAGAGACAAATCAAAACTGCCATCATAGAGGCAACAAGCCTTTGTGTGAAACAAAGAAAACAAAGCGGAGTGAAAAACCACTATGGTTCTCAAAAGAGGTGGCAGGGAAGGTTAAGGAGAAAAAGACTGCATTCAAAAAGTATAAGGAATCACAGAAGGTGCACGACAGGGAACTGTATCAATTAAAGCAGAAAGAAGTGGGGAATGCAGTCAGAATAGCAAAGGCCCAAACTGAGCAAAAATAGCCAACTCAGTAAGGAAGAGGGATAAAACCTTTTATAGGTATATTAGGGAGCACAGAAAGGTTAAGGGAGGGATAGTGAAGATTAATAAAGGAGAGGGGAGGTGGGCAGAGGGAGACAGTGAAAAGGCATAGATACTGAACGAATACTTTTGCTCAGTATTCACGAAAGAAGATAAGGAGGAGTTACCTAAACCAGACAATAGAAGCACTCTGGTTAGGGGGGGTTGACACCAGTCCATTCACAGAAGAAAGAGTCCTGAAAGAACTCCTAAAACTCAAGGTGGACAAAGCAATGGGGCCTGACAGGATTGACCCCAGAATCCTAAAAGAACTAAGGAAGAACCTAGTGACACCACTGACCACGCTTTTTAACAAATCGTGGCAGGTTGGGGTGGTACCTGAGGACTGGATTAGGGCAGATGTGATTCCCCTTCACAAAAGTGGGAGCAAGGCAGAAGCAGAAAACAACAGACCTGTAAGTCTGACCTCAGTGGTAGGGAAAATGATGGAATCATTTCTGAAAGAAAGAATTGTTGAGTGCCTAGAGGCCAGCTGGGTACAGGACCCAAAGCAGCACGGATTTACAGCAGGAAGTTCATGTCAGGTGAATCTAATTGATTTCTTTGACTGGGTGACCAAAGTAATAGACCAGGGGAGGGGCTGTGGACATGGCCTACCTAGACTTTAGCAAGGCATTTGACACAGTCCCGCACAAAAGATTAATTATCAAGTTAGCCAGCCTGGGAGTGGGTCCCAGGGTGGTAGCCTGGATAGCAAACTGGCTGCACAACAGGACACAGAAGGTAATAGTGAATGGAACACATTCTGAAGAAAGGGGAGTTACTAGTGGAGTACCTCAGGGCTCAGTACTGGGTCCAGTCCACTTTAACATCTTTATACGTGACATTGCAGAGGGCCTGGAGGGAAAGGTAGAGGAGAGACAGGCAGGGGAGAAGAGGGGGAGGAGTAGCTCTCTATGTAAAGGAAGGGATAAAAGCAACTGAACAAAAAAGTAAACAGGGAGGAGAGGAGGCACTGTGGGTCACCTTGGAGACTGGAAAGGGCACCACAATCCGCACAGGGGTTGTGTACAGACCCCCATGTCAGGGGGAAGGAATGGACAAGGATATGATGGAAGGCATTCTTAGAATGGCAGAGAAAGGGGAGATACTGTTGATGGGAGACCTGAATATGCCGGATGTTAACTGGAGCATTTGCTGCAGCCACATCAAGAGCAGGGGCCATTCTTGACGCCCTACAGGTGGCAGGCATTAGAACAGCTGGTTTTGGAACCCACTCATGAGGGAGCAATCTTAGACCTCGTACTCTCAAATGGGGGCAGTGAGAGGATCTCAGATCTAGAAGTGGGTTGCCATCTGGGGACAAGTGACCATCAGACAGTGTGGTTCACGTTAAACTCAGCTACAGAGTCAAGCCATACAAAAGTGAGGGTACTGGACTTTAGGAGGGCTGACTTTGGCAAGATGGGAGAGTGCCTCAGAAAGCACTAGCAAACAGGCTAGAAGGAGGTGTGGAGCAACAATGGGGAACTATCAAAACTGCCATCACAGAGGCAACAAGCCTTTGTGTGAAGCAAATAAACAAATCAAAATGAAAGAAAAGCCACTATGGTTCTCAAGAGGGTGGCTGTGAAAGTCAGGAAGAAAAGATAGCATTCCGAGTAGTAAGGAAACACAGAAGGAGCAGGACAGAGAGCTGTATCAGTTAAGGCAGAAAGAAGCGGGAGGAGTCAGAATAGCAAAGGCCCAAACTGAGGAAAGATAGCCAACTCAGTTAAGAAGGGGGATAAAACCTTTTATGGTACATCAGCGGCGTAGAAAGACAAAGGGAGGGATAGTGAGGCTGAATAGAATGAGCGGTGGGTGGGCAGAGGGGACAGTGAAAGCAAGGAAATACTGAACTAATATTTCAGCTCAGTATTCACAAAAGAGGAGGAGAGTGCCTAATCCAATTAACAGAAGCACTCTTGATAGGGGTGATTCCAGTCCTTTCACAGAAGAAAGGGTTCTGCAAGAACTCCTAAAACTGAAGGTGGACAAAGCAATGGGTCCTGATGGACATTCCCAGAATTCTAAAAGAATTAAGGAAGGAACTAGTGAAACCACTGGCTACTCTTTTAATAAATCATGGGAGGATGGTGTGGTACCCGAGGACTTGAGGAAGGCGGATGTGATTCCCTTCACCAAAGTGGGACCAAGACAGAGGCAGGGAACTACAGACCTGTCAGTCTGACCTCTGTGGTAGGGAAAGTGATGGAGTCATCTGAAGGAAAGAATAGTTGAGTACCTAGAGGTCAGTGGAGCACAGGATCCAAGGCAGCATGGGTTCACAGCGGGAAGGTCATGTCAGACTAATCTAATAGATTTATTTGACTGGGTGACCAAAGTAGTAGACCAGGGAGGGTGCCAGGACATGGCCTACCTAGACTTTAGCAAGGCATTTGACACAGTCCCACACACAAAGATTATTAGTCAAATTAACCAGCCTGGGAGTGGGTCCCAGGGTGGTAGCCTGCAAAAACATTGGCTGACAACAGGACACAGAAGGTAATTGTAAATGGAGTCCACTCTGAAGAAAGGGCGTTACTAGTGGGGTACCAGGGTTCAGTATTGGGTCCAGTCCTTTTAATGTCTTCATCAGTGACATTGCAGAGGGACTGGAAGGAAAAGATGCCTTTTGCAGATGACACAAAGATCTGCAACAGGGTTGATACACAAGCATGCGTGGAAAGGATGAAAAGGGACTTGGCAAGGTTGGAGAAATGGTCAGACGATGGCAGCTAGGATTCAATGCAAAAGTGCAAAATAATGCACCTGGGAAACAAGAACCCAGGGAAGAATACACAATGGGTGGAGGTAACAACAACAAAACAGGAAAGGGACCTGGGGTAATCATATCAGATGACCTTAAGGTTAGCAAGCAATGTGAGAAGGCAGTAGGGAGGGCGGGGGTATACTGGGATGTATAGGGAGAGGCATCAGCAGCAGAAAACAGGAAGTTGTTATCCTCTGTACAGACAGTTGGTGAGACCCCATCTGGAATACTGTGTCCAGTTCTGGAGACCCCATCTCCATAAAGACATAGACAGAATAGAGGCAGTCCAGAGGAGGGCAACTAAAATGGTGCAGGGTCTGCAAGAGAAGCCATATGAGAGAGACTAAAGGAGCTTAATATGTATACCCTTGAGGAAAGAAGGGAGAGGGGGGACATGATAGAAACTTTCAAGTACCTCAAGGAATCAACAAAGTCCAAGAGGGTAGCATCTTTCAGAAAAAGAGACTTGCAAGAACAAGGGGACACAATTTAAAGATAGAAGGAGGGCGGTTCGGGGCAATGTGAGGAAGTATTATTTCACAGAGAGGGTAGTGGATGCATGGAACAGCCTTCCTGAGGAAGTTGTGGGGTCTAAAACTGTGGGAGAATTCAAGAATGCATGGGACAGACATAAGGCAATTCTTGTGGGGGGCAGGAAGATATAGGCTGTTGGTTAACTAGGATCTGCGGCCTATCCTGTAGGTAGGGAAATGGGCAGACTAGATGGGCCTAGCAGTCCTTATCTGCCGTCAAAGTCTATGTTTCTATGTTTCTTTGCAGATGACACAAAGATCTGTAACAGAGTTGATACACAAGAGGGGGTGCAAAAGATGAGAAGGGACTTGGCAAGGTTGGAGGAATGGTCAGACATATGACAACTTAGATTCAATGCAAAGAAGTGCAAAGTAATGCACCTGGGAAACAAAAACCCAGGAGAAGAGTACACAATAGCAGGGGAAGGTACTAACAACAACAAAAATGGAAAGGGACCTGGGGTAGTCATATCAGATGACCTAAAGGTGGGTAAGCAATGTGAGAAGTCGGTAAGGAGAGCCAGGGGGATACTGGGATGCATAGGAAGGGGCATCACAAGTAGAAAAAGGGAAGTGGTTATCCCTCTATACGGACAGTTGGTGAGACCCCATCTGGAGTACTGTGTGCAGTTTTGGAGACCTCATATATTCAAGGACATAGACAGGATGGAAGCAGTCCAGAGGAGGGCAACTAAAATGGTGCAGGGTCTGCAGCAGAAACCATATGAAGAGAGACTGAGAGAGCTTAATATGTGTACCCTTGATGAAAGGAGGGACGGGGGGGACATGATAGAAACTTTCAAGTACCTCAAGGGAATCAACAAAGTCCAGGAAGCTAGCATCTTTCAGAAAAAGAGATGTGTAAGAACAAGGGGGCACAATTTAAAGATAGAGGGGGGACGGCTCAGGGAAAATGTGAGGAAATTGGTTTTTCACAGAGCGAGTGGTGGATACATGGAACCGCCTTCCTGGGGAGGTTGTTGGGTCTAAAACAGTGGGGGAATTCAAACATGCATGAGACAGACATAAGGCAATTATAGTGGGGGGTTGCAGGAAGTAGGCTGTTGGTTAACTAGAATCTGCAGCTTATCCAGTAGGTAGGGAAATGGGCAGACTGGGTTGGCCAAGTGGTCCTTATCTGCCGTCAAAGTCTATGTTTCTAAGTAACACTTCCAAGGTAGAAGGCCAAGTTATTTGGGCCTTTAGTCCTGCTCTTTAGCACCGAATAAGAGTGCTATAGATCTTTTGGGTGGGATGGAAGAGGACTTCTTACCTCACCTAGTGAGGCCCTCTTCCTGAGTCCTCACAGAAATCGTGGGGCTCGTACAATAGTGGAAGAATCTAACCTCTGGATTAAGGACCTGTTACCAAATTCTCTTCAGTGAGGAGGAGAATGTCTTCTCTTGATCTGCCCTGCATCAGCAGTATGGTGAAGAAGTGAGTGGAAAACTTCCCCTTCCTCATCTATCACACAAATTAAATAAAAAGACCTCCAGGCATAGGACCCCCCCCCCAACCCTGTCAAAGCGAGAGTGGGGGATCTCTGTCACACCACCAACAGTTTTCTTATGTTAAGTTTCAAGCTGAATCTCTTAAAGTTATTAACCCAAATGCAGTATGAGATCCCCATGGGCTGCACATCCCGCATCACAGCTGCCCCCCCCACCACCACCAATTGTATGTATGTTTCTTGTAATTGTATGCTAAAACAAATCAGGTTTTTATATCATCTCTTGTAAAAACAAAGCCAAGTACGATCTTTTCCAGCCCCCATAACATAACTCTCCTTCCCTTTACCCCCTGGTGTGGGCTGTTGCAATGAATGGTGGCTTATTTCAGTAATTTTTGCAGTCATCTTTTTACTTTTAAAGGCCACCAACCTGCAATTTGTTTGCACAGAGACAGAGCCAAAAAGGGAAAAAAGAAGTGTGGGTGGGAGGGGACTCCAGACCAACACACAATGGGGGTGGGAGTATAGTCTCTCTCTGAGCACAACTTTTGAAGGTAATTAAGGGGAAGTCTATTTCAAAACTGGTCCATACCTCCAAAGATTCCCAAACTAAGGAAAAAAAAAAGGGGGGGGAGAGGGGGCAAGTGCCAAACAAAATGAAGTGGTACAGTTACCATCCACTGAAAAAGGGAAAGATAAAGGGTCCAACTAAGTGTATGTCCTCAGAAATCCTCTCCATAAACAGCAGAGGGGGAGCAAAAGCAGCATGACAGGAGTTCCTCTCCTAGGTAGCAACTGCTAATCCTGCTCCAGTGCGCAGGAGAGAAAAAACTTTCAAGTCTGCGTCATGGGTAGCACACTCAGCCCTCTGCTGAAGTTAGTTCCTTTTCAGAAACTCCTGGGAGTTTTTTAATAAGGTCATGTAGCAGCTGTACCATCTGGGATGATGCCTTCCCAGGAATAATTCTGGGTTTATGTAATGCTACCATCCGCCATTCCTGAGGTGCTTCTTTTCTCTTCTGAGAGACTGGTCTAGTAGGGGTTGGTACATCAGTTCCATGCTTCTGTAGTGCTTCTCAAGCTGCTTGCGGTGACTCATAAATCTCTGGGCCCTTCTTCCAGAACACTCTCAATCAAGCTGGGTAGGGTTTTGTATTCTGATCTGCTTTTCATCAAGCACTTTAGTCATGTCCCCATATTGCAAGCATTGCATCTGAATATCAAGAGGATAATCCTGATCGAAAAAGAGGTGGGAGTCTAAGTCCTTTACTTCTTTTTTCTGCCAGGCACGACGTAGAATATCTTTTTTTGTTCGGTAGCTATTGAATTTTACAATTATAGAGTGAGGGCGGGTTGTGTTGTCTTTCAGTTTAGGAATAAGTGCCTTATGGGCTCTCTCTGTGTGCAGCTTGTATCCTGAAAGAAACTTAAGTACACCTCTAAGCAGATCTGAAAGAAAGTCCACTATTTGACCAGTCTCTGCTCCTTCTTTCAGCCCATAGATGCGCAAATTATCTCTTCTCGATCAATTCTCTAAATCTAGGCATTTATTTTCAAAGTCGATTGCATGCTGACGTAGCACTTGAACGGTGTGGCCCAAATGTAGCACACCATCCTCCATTGTCAAAAGTCGGTCCTCCGCTTCCTGCACCTGTCTTTCCACCTGGTTCAGTTTATGGTTTAACTGCCTGAATTCTTGTTTATTTTCTGCCCTCATCTCCCACAGCTCCTTCAACAAGAGATCTAATCTCTGCCTGGACAAATACTCAGTTTCCTCATCCGTATCTTAAGTAGCAGTACTTTCTGCCACACAGACATGGCCGGCCACGTGGGTCGGAGAACTCTGTTTGGATCCGCCATCATCTTTCTTCATCCTGACTTGGTGAGTGGATCCCCTGTCCTTTTGAGAACCCCCTCCCAACATGGTAAGCATTTTGTGCAGTTATTTTTGAAAAAGATGGGGGTTTTCTGCAGGGCGAGATCGCAGCCTCTCCTTTAGCTGCTGTAGTGATCCGTGGTAGAACCGGAAGTCCCGGCCACCCAGACTCTTAATAAACTGCTGCTAGAACTCTTTAAGGAGCACCGAGCCTTAGTGACCCTCTGTAGGGTGATTCTTTCAATTGGACAGAAGTGTGCCTGTTTTGCTGAGCTACCTGTTTCCCCTGCATTACATTTGACTTTTGGTCTCCTTACTGTGGTTAGGCTTTCTGGAGTGCCTGTCTTTATTTGGCCCTGTTCCCCCACCCCCTTTACTTTAACTGAACAAATCCATGTCAATGAGGTGTTGCTGGACTATTTTATTTTTGGTGACTGCTGTTCCACATCTTTCCTCAATCTGCCGGATGGCTTCTTCCTATGGGACAACTCCCCTTTTGCCCTGCTACCACCACGCCATTAGCGGACACTTTGCCTGTGGCTTCCCATCTTGTAGGACACATCACAGTATCAAGCAGCTGCTAGCAGTGGCGCTGGAGTCTTTCTAAAGGTGGTGGGCCCAAGGTCCAGGGGTGATGGGCTAGCCATGGGGGGGTTAGCAACAATTATGAGGAATCATAGCTCCAGACCGGCACCCCTGAAGTTCTGCATTGTTAGTCCACAGGCTACTTAACCCACTCTTTCCATTTGCCATATCCTTCAACAACTCTAGTATGACAGCATAGTTGCTGCCAATGCAACCCCCAACCCCTGCGTTAGCAGCAAGAAAGATGACTCAGCTGTGACAGTGAGCAAGGTGGCTGATCGTCTCATCTCTGATCCAATCACAGCTACTTACCCCATGGGGCTGTCTGGCACTTTAGCCTGCAGATCTGTTCCGCAACTGGCCTCTGCTCTGTCAGACTTCTCTGAGGCTCCGACCTGGTCAAAGGCCACACATGGACGGTCATCACATGCCATCACAACACATACACAGTGAGTTGATGTTCATCTCGGGAAGGATCATCGGCATCGCCTCATGAGGAGGAGAGGGTATGACTCTACTATTTGGGATGGACAGTAACTCAGCAGCGGTACTACTGCTGCAGTTGACTCCTGTGTCACTCAGGTGGAACTGAGTTGGTTGGGACAACGGTTTGGCGGCAGGAGTAGGACTAGTCTGCGACTCACTACTGCCAGTGCCTGCCACCAGAAGTAACTGCCAAGTAAGCCCACCGCGCATTCTTCATCGCTGCTGCCTAAAATCCCACATGCGGTTACACTACAATCATGCACCAGAGAGTTCAAATATATGGTCATGTGCAGTCAACCAGTCATGTAAGGCTGCGAGAGATGCATGATAGGAAGAGCATCATCTTTTTTTGTTTCTCTCATGGCTGCTTGGCACTGACTGATCTAAACTACTTGTCTGCTGCCAAGCAACCACGGGCCGAACTGCAAGTGGCTCTGCACACCTTACTGCACCGGCTCTTCTTCTTCTTCTTCTTCTTCTGGACTTCTGCCACTGATAGGAGTTCCTTTTTTCCCCAAGTGCACATACTTTATTTGTCAAAAAGTGAGGGGGCATGGTTTGGGGGCCATGGACCCCCTGGCCCCCCCATCTCCTGTGCCTATGGCTGCCAGACCTGCTTTTAGAAATCCTTCTTGGCAGTTCACATGGTGGGATGACTACGCAGCTCATTTTCCAAAGTTAGAAGATTCCTGGCTGAGTTTTTTGCATTCCTTTACTCCTTTCGACTCCCGGATTGGTACACTATGGGACCATTTCCACAGAGCACAGGATGATACTTTTTTCACCATTAGTCCTTAGCAGTTATGCAGCAGTCCTCAGCAGCAGCGAGTCTTACACTGGAGCTTGGGTGCAGGATGGCTCTCGAGACTGCATGGGTGAGTTCGGTCCGTGGCTCTTGTGCAGGCGATTCTGCCTCTCTGTGTCTTTTTTGGTAGAGGGAGGATTCTACCTGTGCTCTGGGCCTGGGACTATACAAGCATTTTCTTTTAATCATCAATATTATCTTTGCAGGACTTTTGAAATGACTACCCAGGCTATTAAGGACTTTGAAACCCAGTATTACTGTATACAGCCTCTTGGCACTGGGGCTTTCTGCATAATTGTTATGACTGTGGGACGTGGGGGAGTACTCCTTGTTGTGGGTGGTTGTTTTTTGGGGTACATGTCAATAGCTGCTAGGTCAGTGCCTATGCCCGGTCCCTTTCACAGTATGTTCTGTGGGGACATAGGTAACCTTTTTTCCTCAGTGTTGGTTATTATTTGTTTTATGGCCTATTACATGATCTTAAACTTAGTTTTTGTAATGGTTACTGTTGTGGTAGAGTGAGAAAAGCTACGTAATCTTTGATGTTACTCATTTTATTTTTTGAGGAAAGGTTCACGGTTTGTTACAGGTAACTGTGGGGTGGGGGAGAGCTGGATGGGTGAAGTGTGGGGCTATGTCCGATTGGAGCCTCATGCGGCAGGTTAATTGGGGATAAGGGAGTGCTTTGGGTTGGATAGAGGGATCAGTGGGGGTATTTGTGCTGGATTTTATTCTTGATATCTCTTTTTGGAGGGTTGGGGGTGGGGCGGTTTTGATTTGCCTTGGATAATCTGGTTCTTAGTGTGTTACTTACTTGTCTGTGGGCTGCTATGGGTTGTCTAGGTTGAAGGGAGGGGGTTTAGGGATGGGTGTGTGGGGGGGTGTTTGGATTTAAACTGGTCCGCCTAGATTTTTGTGTACCGTTCACATGCATGAAGATTGTGGTGGGTTATGTGGGATGTAAGGGGTGGTGTTTGGGGTATTTCTCTGGAGGCTGGTTGGTGTACAGTGTGAAGTACTGGGCTCTTCCCATGGGGTCTGTGTTTCCTCCCAAAGCTCTTTATATTTTCTAATATGGTATGGCACATAATATCAGGTACTGCTCATGGAATTTTAAAGGAGCCCAATCACCGACAAAGCGTACCAAAGTTTTATTGCATCTTCACAAGTTACAGGTTGATGTGGCTTTTTTGCAAGAAATCCATCTTCCTCCAGCCCAGGTGTTGTCTTTATTATGCTCTTGGGTTGGCCTGGTGTTTGGTTCTGGATTAGATTGTTGTAGGTGGGGTGTGGCCATTTTGGTATCCAGATCAGTCCCGTTCCATCTCCTCCAGGAGGTCAGTGATCCTCAGGGCAGATACATTTTCATGACAGCACTGCTGGGACGGACCCAATATGGAGGACCCTTCCTTCTTTTCCCAGATCATCTCCATTGTGTCTCAATGGCCCTCTCTCTTCCTGTGATTCTCGAGGGGGACTGGAACGTGGTACAAGACAATGACTTGGACAGGACCTCAAGATGTGATCAACCCCTTACACCGAGTGAATTTGCCCTGTGAGATCTCATGGACTCATTAGGGCTTGTAGACCCCTGGAGGATTCTACATCCAGACTTGAAAAAGTTTTCTTTTTACTCTATTCCACACAATTCCTTTTCCTGCATTGATTTGTTTTGTATTGCATGTTGAAGCATTGCCAGGTGTCCTTTTAAACCATTACAGTGCAGAGGTAGTGTCTGTCCATCATCCAGCTCTCTTACAGGTTGCTCTCGCCCCTTTCTGGTACGGGATAAGACCTGGTACTTTAATAACCAACTATTGAAGCTTCCAGAGATGGTTAAGGGGTTACAACACTTTAGTTCTGAATTCTTTACCTTTAACTCACCTACGATGCCAGAAACTGACATACATTTAAGAGAAA
Source organism: Neoceratodus forsteri (assembly GCA_016271365.2). NCBI lineage: Eukaryota > Metazoa > Chordata > Ceratodontiformes > Ceratodontidae > Neoceratodus > Neoceratodus forsteri. The sequence goes on along the minus strand of CM057450.1, from coordinate 126,780,412 downwards.
AAGAAAGCATTCAGAAAGTATAAGGAATCACGGAAGGAGCAGGACAGAGAATTGTATCAGTTAAAGCAAAAGGAAGCTGGGAAGGCAGTCAGAACAGCAAAGGCCCGAACTGAGGAAAAGATAGCCAACTCAGTTAAGAAGGGGGATAAAACCTTTTTTATGTACATCAGGGAGTGAAGGAAGATGAAGGGAGGGATAGTGAGGCTTAATAAAGGGGAGGGAGGGTAGGCAGAGGGAGACTGTGAAAAGGCAGAGATACTAAACAAATATTTTTCTCAGTATTTACAAATGAAGAGGGGAAGGAACCTAAAACAAACAATAGAAACACTGGGGCCTGATGGGATTCATCCCAGAATTCTAAAAGAACTAAGGGTAGAACTAGTGACACCATTGACTACCCTCTTTAACAAATCATGGGAGGATGGGGTGGTACCCGAGGACTGGAGGAGGGCAGGTGTGATTCCCCTTCACAAAAGTGTGAGCAGGGCAGAAGCAGGAAACTACAGACCTGTTAGTTTAACCTCAGTGATAGGGAAAATGATGGAATCACTTCTGAAGGAAAGAATTGTCAAGTAACTAGAGGCCAGAGGGGCACAGGACCCAAGGCAGCATGGGTTCACAGCAGGAAGGTCATGCCAGATGAATCTAATAGATTTCTTTGACTGGGTGACCAAAGTAGTAGATCAGGGAGGGGCTGTGGACATGGCCTACCTAGACTTCAGCAAGGCATTTGACTCAGTCCCACACAAAAAATTAATATACAAGTTAGCCAGCCTGGGAGTGGGTCCCAAGATGATAGCCTGGGTAAGGAATTGGCTGGAGAATAAGACACAGAGGGTAATAGTAAATGGAGTCCACTCTGAAGAAAGGGGGGGTTACTAGTGGGGTGCCGCAGGGTTCAGTATTAGGACCAGTCCTCTTCAATGTCTTTATAAGCGACATTGCAGAGGGACTGGAAGGAAAAGTATGTCTCTTTGCAGATGACACAAAGATCTGCAACAGGGTTAATACACAAGATGGGATGGAAAGGATGAGAAGGGACTTGACAAGGTTGGAGGAACAGTCAAATGTATAGCAGCTTAGATTTAATGCTAAGAAGTGCAAGGTAATGCACATGGGAAACAAAAACCCAGGGGAAGAGTACACAATGGGGGGTGAGATACTAACAACAACAAAAATGGAAAGGGACCTGGGGGTAGTCATATCAGATGACCTAAAGGTGGGCAAGCAATGTGAGACGGCAGTAAGGAGGGCTGCAGGGATACTGGGATGCATAGGGAGAAGCATCACCGGTAGAAAACAAGAAGTTGTTATCCCTCTGTACAGACAGCTGGTGAGACCCCATCTGGGAGTACTGTGTGCAGTTCTGGAGACCCAATCTCCGCAAGGACATAGACAAGATGGAAGCTGTCCAGAGGAGGGCAACTAAAATGGTGCAGGGTCTGCACCAGAAGACATATGAAGAAAGACTAAAGGAGCTTAATATGTATAGTCTCGAGGAAAGGAGGGAGGGGGGGACATGATAGAAACTTTCAAGTACCTCAAGGGAATCAACAAAGTCCAAGAGGGTAGCATCTTTCAGAAAAAGAGGTGTGCAAGAACAAGGGAGCACAATTTGAAGATAGAGGGGTGGCTCAGAGGTAATGCAAGGAAGTATTTTTTAACAGAGAGGGTTGTGGATGCATGGAACGACCTTCCGGAGGAGGTTGTGGAGTCAAAAACAGTGGTTGAATTCAAGCATGCATGGGACAGTCATAAGGCAATTCTAGGGGGTGGGGGTAGAAAGAAGTAGGCTGCTGGTTAACTAGGATCTGCAGCTTATCCATTAGGTAGGGAAATGGGCAGACTGGGTGGGGCAAGCGGTCCTTATCTGCCATCAAATTCTATGTTTCTCTGGTGCTCTTTCAAATGCGCACTTCAGGGTGAAATTATATGATTGGCAAACAGAAGAAAAATGGAATTATCCTGAGCCACTTCCTCCCTCCCGTCACAAATCAGAACAGTTGAACAGGATCTTTCTGACTCTTCCCCACCATCAGCATGGGAGCATCTTGAGGCTCTTCGGGCTAAATACAATACCCTCCTTGGAGAGAGAGCTGAGCATCTTCTCTGCAGACTAGAGCCAAGTATTTCGATCAGGGGGAGAAAGTCGGAAAGCTTCTCGCTTTGCACTTGCGTAGTCAGCAAGTGGACAGGATTGTTCCATCTATCTGATTGGACTCCAGCCATCTAATTATCTCCTCTAGAGATATAGTCTCACAGTTTCAGGGGTTTTATCTTTCTTTCTTCCTATGCAGCCCCCCCAGATCCTTTTGATCTTTCCAACTTAGATACTTTCCTTCAGGATCTGGATTTTTCCATACTGAGCCATGCCCAGGTTGGTCCATTGAAGGTTCCTTTGACTCTGGTGGAGGTGTTTACAGTGATTGACTCTTTAGCCCCCAACAAATCTCCTGGCCCTGACGTTTTTCCTTTGACTGTGGCGGAGGTTTTTACAGCAATTGACTCTTTAGCCCCCAACAAATCACCCGGCCTGGGCGGTTTTTCCTCAAATTTCTATCAAAAATTTAAGGAATTGTTAGCACCACATCTTCTTGATCTGTTCCAGTGTATTTTCTCACAAGGCCTGTCAGATCCCTGTCTTACGGCTTCTATCATTATGGTCCTGCTTAAACCAGGTCAGGATCACTCAATATCCAATTACAGACCTATATCCTTAATCAATGTGGTTTTAAAAATCCTGGCTAAAATTTTAGCCACCAGGCTAAACTCTGTATGGGATTGTCTTCTTAGTAGGGAGCAGGTGGGATTTGTCTCGGGTAGACTAACTGCAGACCACATTCTGAAACTCCTGCATCTTATCCCCACATCCAGGGATTCTTCTATACCATCGGTTCTGGCTTGACTGGATGTGGAGAAAGCTTTTGACAGAGCCCCCAGAGATTACTTGTTCCACCTGCTCCCTAGGCGTGGCTTTCCCTCTGAATTTATTAGATGGCTTAGGATGCTTTACGCTAACCCCACGGCATGCATTTTTTGTAATGGTCTTCTGTCTAACCCCTTCCCTTTACAGCAAGGAACTCACCAGGGGTGTCCCCATCCCCATTTTTATTTAATTTATACCTTGAGCCCTTGATCAGGAAAATCAATCTTTCCCCATGAGTTCCTGATAGTTCCTTGGGCCCTTCGCAGTATAAGTTGTCTGTCCATGCAGATGATATTCTTCTACACATCACATCTCCTTCCATTTCCATACTGGAGGTCTTAGATAGTATAACTCAATTTGGTGTTATTTCCAACTACAAACTCAATTATTCAAAAACAGAAGTCTTTCTCTTGAACGCTGCGACTACTCATGCTAGTGTGGAGCATCTGGGTCTTCTTTGGGTGAAAGATGAATTAAAATACCTGGGAATGTACTTCAGTACTGATCCATCTAAAGTAAAAAATTACAGTCTGGACCATGTGCTCACACAAATTCAAACCGACCTCAATTGCTGGTCTCTATTACCGTTGTGCCTATGGGGTTGTTTGAATATCCTTAAGATGAACGTGCTTCTGTGAATTCTGTATCTCCTCATTATGCCTGGCCTGACTCTACTCAAGGCATGGTTTCTTCAAGTCAACAGAATTTTCTGTCATTTTCTTTGGCGGGGAAAGCCTCCTTGGAGAGCTCTGGCAAAGCCAATGAGATCCAAAGAGGCCAGTGGGCTGAAGGTCCCTAATGTTTACCTTTACTACCTGGCCATACACTGTTCCCAACTTTCTTTATGGTTCCGTTCAGCCCCTGAGGGCCTGGACTCTTTTTATGTCTCCCAGTGGATGGATTTTGAATGCTCATTGTGCTCCCATTTAGGTTTGAACCTTTGTGCTTTGCTGTACATTCCCTTTAAGAGGGTTCCTGGCCCCTTAAAAAGTACCCCTGTTGGTTATTCTCTTTATGCACACAACCAATTATGTCATTTGTTAAATTTAGACCCCTATCACAACGTTACCCAATCTATCCTGGAAAATCTGAATTTGAAGATTGCTGAGAAGATGCTGACTCGGACGATCTAGCCCTCTCTGGAGTTTTTGTCAGTCGCTCAATTGGTCTGCTGGCAAACATTACTTTTATGGAGGCTCAACAAAAATTTAGTTGGCTTATGTCTATGTGTTTTAAGTATTTTCAGCTCAGACATATGCTATTCCAATATTTTGGTGCTGGCGTCTGATCTAGAGAATATGGGGACAAATTGCTCCCCTTGATATTGATAATTCCCACCCTCCATGCTATAGCCATTTTTCATGTGTGGTTGTAGGACCTCCTTGCTGAGAGAGAGTCTAATTTTTTTTATTCTTGGAATCAGGTTCTTCCTTCTCAGGGAGGCCCCTGTGATTGGCTCCATATCTGGAAGGATGTATATAAACATATCAAATGGGACAGGTCTCGTTACATGCAGTTTCAAATTTTACATAACATGTTTTACACTCTGGTTAAACTTCACAGAATGGGTAGGCTGGCCTCAGGTGTATGTACTAGGTGTCAGAGAGAATGGGGTTCATTGTTTCACATTCTTTGGACCTTTGAAAAGGTTACGCCCTTTTGGGAGGATATTAGATGTCGTTTGGATCCTTTACTGGGGCTCAACCAGGCCTTCACACCTGAAATCTGTATTTTGGGGGACTTTGCTAAGATTTTAATCAGTAGTCAGAAATCACATATTGCTTTAATAATCAGCCTGCACCAAGAAGGTTATCCTCTGACACTGGTATGATCAGACCACCTCTACTTATGTGAAATGGTACAGATAAATACTTTTTGCGCTGCAGGCTGAGCATACTATTGCAAATGTATCACACTCCCGCAAGAAATATACTCAGGTATGGGAACCCCTTTTTACCCTGTTGACTCTTGATGCTAGGTGATGGTTGGTTACTCATTACTTGTTACACACTACTTACTATTCCCCATTCATGGTTTATTACTTATGGCTGTGACGCTTGGCCAGCTGGTTATGATTATTGTATGATATCTGTAATATAAAAACATAGAATGTGATTGTCTAACATAAGACAGCTTGTGCTTCCATGGGTGCCCCCCCCCCCAGGTTTCAGTGAAGCTATAGGATATATTAAACTGATGAGGAGATCTCTGTAATGTAATTAACTTCCTTTAGAAATGGCATTTTATGGCCTTTTTATGACCTCATGCTTTGAAGTTGGGAAACTAAAATATACATTTTATTACAGGACAGGACATGGCTATCTCACACCTAGGTGAGGGATTGCAGGGTTGTAAACCTCAAGGGATCTGGTGGATCAAAGACTTATAATTTGGGAAATGAGTTTTTGCTGATGTCACCTTATCTAATATACTTCCTGGTAGGACATCATGTTTGTATTTTTTTGATTATAAAAGGAGGAGCTAGATGACTCACCATGGGGGTGGGGAGATGGAGTTGAAATGTATCCTTGTAACTGGGGAATATGACATATTATTTTGGGACTCCGAGAGAAACTAACTAAGGTACTTACAGAGGCAATACATTAGATAGAAAAGATCTAACTGTCTGTTGGAAGGAGTTTGTTCTGTAGTTTTCCTTGTTTTTCTTTTATGTGATTGTGATACTCTTTGATATATTGTTCTGTGTCTACATTTTTCATATTTTTATCATCTTTTAGTAAAATCTTTTTTTGAAAGATACTGCCTGGGTGTGTCTTCCAAGTTCTTTTTACATGCGATGTATACGTGGTGAAGTTTGACAACTGTTCTAAGGGCTTGATGGTGTTACTAAACTGGGAAAAAGGTAAGAATATACCTAAGGTCTCTTATAGAGTTTTAAGGGTTCATTTTGGAAGCCTGGCTTGGTGCCCCGGTGAAAGATTGTACAGCAATCCCTGGAGGGTACGTATCTGAGCTTGTACATTGGGTATGCTAGCATAAGGTTCACAGTTTGAATCCCCCAGAACTTGAGGCTAAAAGATGATTAGAAACATAGAAACATACAATTTGATAGCAGATAAGGACCGCTTGGCCCATCTAGTCTGCCCATTTCTCTACCTGATGGATAAGCTGCAGATTCTAGTTAATCAACAGCTTACTTCCTCCTACCCCTCACTAGAATTGCCTTATGTCTGTCCCATGCATTCTTGAATTCTCCCACTGTTCCTGACTCCACAACCTCCTCAGGAAGGCTGTTCCATGCATCCACAACCCTCTCTGTGAAAAAAATATTTTCTAACATTACTTCTGAGCCGTCCCCCCCATCTTCAAATTGTGCCCCCTTGTTCTTGCCCATCTCTTCTTCTGAAAGATGTTACCCTCTTGTACTTTGTTAATTCCCTTGAGATACTTGAAACTTTCTATCATGTCCCCCCTCTCTCTCCTTTCCCCAAGAGTATACATATTAAGCTGCTTTAGTCTCTCCTCATATGTCTTCTGGCGCAGACCCTGCACCATTTTGGTTGCCCTCCTCTGAACAGCCTCCACTCTGTCTATGTCTTTGCAGAGATGGGGTCTCCAGAATTGCATGCAGTACTCTAGATGGGGTCTTTCCAACTGTCTGTACAGAGGGATAACAACTTCCTGCTTTCTACTGTTGATGCCTTTCCCTATGCATCCCAGTATCCCCCCAGCCCTCCTTACTGCCTTCTCACATTGCTTGCCCACCTTTAGGTTATCTGATATAATTACTCCTAGGTCTCTTTCGATTTTTGTTGTTGTTATTAACACACCCCTCATTGTGTACTCTTCCCCTGGGTTTTTGTTTCCCAGATGCATTACCTTGCACTTCTTTGCATTGAATCTGAGCCGCCATATATTCGACCATTCCTCCAACCTTGCCAAGTCCCTTTTCATCCTTTCCACCCCACCTTGTGTATCAACCCTGTTGCAGATCTTTGTGTCATCTGCAAAGAGACATACTTTTCCTTCCAAGTGCTCTCCAATGTGTACTTATAAAGACATTAAAGAGGACCGGTCCCAGTACCGAGCCCTGCGGTACCCCGCTAGTTACCTTCCTTTCTTCACTATGGACTCCGTTTACTATTACCCTCTGTGTCCTGTTGTCCAGCCAGTTTTTTATCCAGGCTACCACCTTGGGACCCACTCCAAGGCTGGCTAACTTGTATATTAATCTTTTGTGTGAGACTGTGTCAAATACCTTGCTAAAATCTAGGTAGGCCATATCCACAGCCCTTCCCTGGTCTACTACTTTGGTCACCCAGTCAAAGAAATCTATTAGGTTCATCTGACATGACCTTCCTGCTGAGAAACCATACTGCCTTGGGTCCTGTGCCCCACTGGCCTCTAGGTACTCAACAATTCTTTCCTTCAGAAGTGATTCCATCATTTTCCCTACCCCTGAGGTCAAACTAACTGGTCTGTAGTTTCCTGCCTCTGCCCTGCTCCCACTTTTGTGAAGTGGAATTACATTTGCCGTTCTCCAGTCCTCAGGTACCACCCCATCCTCCCATGATTTGTTAAAGAAAGTAGTCAGTGGTGTTACTAGTTCTACCCTTAGTTCTTTTAGAATTATTGGGTGAATCCCATCAGGCCCCACTGCTTTGTCCACCCTCAGTTTCAAGAGTTCTTTCAAAACCCTTTCTTCAGAGAATGGACTGGTATTGACCCCCCTATTCAGAGTGTTTCTCTTGTTTGGTTTAGGTATCTCGCCCTCCACTTCCGTTATGAATACTAAGCAGAAATATTCGTTCAGTATTCCTGCTTTTTCACTGTCACCCTCTGTCCACATTCCCTCCCCTTTATTAAGTCTCTATATCCCTCCCTTGGTCTTTCTTCACTACCTAATGTACCTATAAAAGGTTTTATCCCCCTTCTTAACAGAGTTGGCTATCTTTTCCTCAGTTTGTGCCTTTGCTATTCTGACTTCCTTCCCTGCCTCCTTCTGCATTAACTGATAAAGTTTTCTGTCCTGCTCCTTCTGTGTTTCCTTGTATTTCCTGAATGCTGTCCTTTTCTCCTTAACCTTCCCTTCCACCTCTTTTGAGAACTATAGTGGGTTTTTCCTTCATTTTGTTTTGTTGATTTGCTTCACCCAAAAGGCTTGTTGCCTCTGCGATGGCTGTTTTGATTATTCCCCATTGTTCCTCCACCCCTCCTTCTTGCTCGTTTGCTAGTGCTATTCTGATTCGGACCCAAAAGCAGACAGGTGGGTTACCCTGTCTGTTACTTGTTCACACTATTTCGCTCTGAGTTTGGCATCGTGGGAGCAGAGGGCCTGACCGGCTGAGTGTGTTTGTGACAATGGTTCCACACCTTGCATCCCTTGAAAGGGTTAGAGCCTGCTATGCAAACTTGCATATCAATTTTGACATGTATTTTCCCTTTTTTATGTTGCTTGCGTGCATGCACAAGAAACATGTTGCGTCAGCTTTCTCCACAAGCAGGTTGTGGAGGCGTGGCACTGTTGTGCCCAATGCCCCCACAGTCTGCAAAGGCTTGTCCCCGTCCCCCAATGCCGTGGCACACTGCTGCTGACACTAGTTCAGCCAGTGAGCCACAACTTTCTAAAAAATCAGCCGCTGCAATCAGGGGATGCCTTGTCATTGCAGCATCAGCCATCCACTTGAATGAGGGAGCGACCCGACATTGCAGGGCCGGATGTGAAACCCCTGATATTGTTTATGAACATGGCGGTGGGTTGCCGCCATGTTCACAAACACTATAACCCCCCCACCATGTTTACTTGCTGACAGGGGAGTCCACTCCCCATCAGCATTCTGTAACCCCCCATGTTGTTCCAGCTGACAGGGTGCCCAGTTCCCGCCAGTATAATGATACCCCCATTGTTCCTGCCGAGGTGCCTAATCCCCATCAGCATATCAGATACCCCTGCTATTTTGCCACGGGTGTCCAGTCCCGCTGGGTACAATGATACCACCCCTGCTTTGTTGCTGCCGACGGGTGCCCAATCCCTGTCGGCATAATGATACCCCCCCATGTTGTTCCTGCAGATAGGGTGCCCAATACCTGTCGGCATAAAGATACCCCCCTTCCATTTCTATAGCCGAGGGGGTGCCCAACCCCCGGCTCCTGCAGCTCCCCTCCCCCTCTCCTTGTTTGCCGACGGGGGTGCCCAATCCCCCATCGGCTAATGCACCCACCCACTCACACAGGTGGCACGCTGGGAGCCCACCCCAGTGTGCCAAAGCACCTGTTAAAGAGGAAAACGGTCCCCCAATGTCTTATTTTTATTTTTCACCCTGTGAAGAAAAAACGGTCCTCGGAGCTCTTCCTGGTCCCCCTCCCAACCCGCACCCACCCACCCACTGGGCACCCTGCCTCCTCACATGCTCCCCACCCCATACTTACCTCCGGAGTCTGGCACGACGATCTTCGGTGGACCGGGAACACGTCTGCACTCTTCACAGCCAACTGCGAACTGAGGAAATGCCGGTAAGCTGCATAATGTAATAAATAGGGTTTTTTCGACTTTAGTGCATATCTCGGGCATTTTTGGGACTTTTCTCACCAAATTTTCAACATGGGGTTTTTGGAACCCCTCCTCATGAATTCTTGATACTGTCATGGCGTTAATCAGTCCCAAAAGGTGGTTTCGCGGTCACTGTGCGGAATCACCCTTTGGGGCCGACTAATGAAATGACAGTGCCAGTGTTCATGAGGTGGGCTCTCAAAAAGCCTATGTTGCAAATTTGGTGGGAAAAATCCAAAAAATGACTTTTTTACAAGCGTGTGTTGCTCAGTTGCTATGTACGCTCGTAACTTTGCGAATTTACAATATTTTCACGCCAGATTTTCAACATTGGCATTTTCTCACACCTTCTTGTGAGCAGTATAGCTGTCATTGTTCACATCCTGGCTGAAATATGTTTTCGCAGTTCCTGCGCAGAATAGCGCGGTCACTGTGAGGAATCAGTGTTCAGGACAGATTAAGAAAATGACAGTGACACTGTTCAAGAGTAGAGGTCCTAAAATGCCTATGTTGAAAATTTGGTAATGATACACCATAAAATGACTGTGTTACGGGCATGTGTTGCGCAGTTGGCACACACGCTCATAACTTCGCGAATTTATATTTTCACTCCAGATTTTCAACATTGCCATTTTCCCAGACCTACTTATGAACAGTGTACCTGTCATTTTTCCCATCATGGCCAAAATGTGTTTTTGCACTTCCAGCGCAGAATAGAATGGTTGCTGTGGGAAATCACTGTCCGGGACAGATTAAGAAAATGACAATGATACTGTTCATGAGCAGAGGTCTTAAAATGCCTATGTTGAAAATTTGGTGGTGATAGCCCATCAACTGACTGTGTTACAAGTGTGCATTACGCACTTTCCACGCACCCTTGTAACTTCGCAGATTTGTAATATTGTCACACCAGATTTTCGACAGTGCCATTTTTTCACACCTCCTTGTGAACAGTACAGATGTCATTGTTCACATTCTGGCAGAAATGTGTTTTTGCACTTCCAGCGCAGAATAGCGCAGTCACTGTGGGAAATCAGTGTTCGGGACAGATTAAGAAAATGACAGTGGCACTGCTCATAAGCAGAGGTCCTAAAATCCCTGTGTTGAAAATTTGGTGACGAAACTCCATAACATGACTGTGTTACAAGCGTGTGTTGAACTGTTTCCACACACCCTTGTAACTTCACAAATTTGTAATATTTTCATGCCACATTTTCAACAGTGGCATTTTTTCACAACTCCTTATGAACACTACAGCTGTCATTTTTTCACATCCTGGCTAAAATATGTTTTTGCACTCCTGCCTTACAATAGCACGGTCACTCTGGGAAATCAGTGTTTGGGACAGATTAAGATTAACCGAGTGAGAGGGGGAGTGACCGAGCTCAAATGAGCTCTGCCGGGACTGCTGCGGATTTGTTTGTGGGCAGACAAAGGCCCCAACACAAGAGCTCACTACAAAAGGGCAGCCTGCAGCACTGGGAGAAACAGAACGAGAGAGCGAGTGAGGGAGGGGGAATGAGCAAACTCACCGAAGCGCTGTCAGGACTGCTGCAGATTTCTTTGTCGGCAGAAAAAGGCATCAATACAGGCAGGGGCCCAGTACAAAAGGCCAGTCTGCAGCGGTGGGAGAAACAGTACAGCGAGTGAGACAAGGAGACTTAGTGAGCTCAACAGAGCTCTATCAGGACTGCTGGGATTTCTTTGTGAGCAGAAAAAGGCACCAATGCAGGCAGGAGCCCCGTACAAAAGGGCAGCTTGCAGCGCCTGGACAAACAGAATGAGCGATGAGAGAGGAGACTGAGCAACTTCAACGGAGCTCTGTCGGGACAACTGTGGATTTCTTTGGGGACAGACAAAGGTGCCAACACAGCCAAGAGCCCCATACAAAAACGCAGTCTGCGGCGCCAAGAGAAACAGAACGAGTGAGTGACAGAGCAGTACTGAGCGAGCTCAGCGGAGCTCTAGTGTGACTGCTGCAGATTTCTTTGTGGGCAGAAAATGTGGCAACGCAGGCAGGAGCCCAGTACATAAGGCCAGCTTGCAGCGCTGGCAGACACGGAATGCGAGAGTGACAGAGGGGAAGTGAGCGAGCTCAGTGGAGCTGTGTCAGGTCTGCTTCAGATTTATTTCCGGCCAGAAAAAGCCGCCAATGCAGGCAGGAGCCCAGTACAAAAGGGCAGCCTGCAGTGCCAGGAGACAGAGACCGAGCGAGTGAGGGAGGGGTAGTCAGTGAGCTCAACGGGGCTCTGTTGGGACTGCTGCAGATTTGTTTGTGGGCAGAAAAAGGCAGCAATGCATGCAGGGGCCCAGTACAAAAGGGCAGCCTGCAGTGGCAGGAAAACCAGAATGAGTGAATGAGTGAGCTCAACAGAGCTGTATTGTAACTGCTGCAAATTTCTTTATGGGCATAAGAAGGCAGCAACGCAGGCAGGAGCCCAGTAGAAAAGGGCAGCCTGCAGCGCTGGCAGAACAGAATGAGCGAGTGAGAGAAGGGGAGTGAGCGAGCTCAACGCAACTTTGTCGGGACTGCTGCAGATTTCTCTATGGGCAGAAAAAGGCGCCAACAGAGGCAGTAGCCCAGTACAAAAGGGCAGCCTGCAGCGCCGGGAGACCCAGACTGACTGAGTGAGACAGGGGAGTGAGTGACCTCAATGGAGCTCTGTCAGAACAACTATGGATTTCTTTGTGGGTAGAAAAAGCCAACAACACAGGCAGGAGCCCAGTACAAAAGGGCAGCCTGCAGCGCCAGGAGAAACAAAATGAGCGAGTGAGAGAGGGGGAGTGAGCCACCTCAAAGGAGCTCTGTCGGGACAGCTGCAGATTTCTTCCTCAGCAGAACAAGGTGCCAATGCAGGCAGCAGCCCAGTACAAAAGAGCAGCCTGCAGCACCGAGACAAACAGACTGAGCCAGTGACACAGGGCCACTGGGCGAGCTCAACAGACCAACGCAATCAACATTCGGCATTGACAAATGCTTGTTCAGGATTGAGATGCTCCTCTTTTGCTGCGTTCTAGTTGCTATCAGCTTGGTTCTGCCTGGGATACCCCAGCCTCCAGAGAAGGGGGAAGGGACGGGGGGCTGTTGTTGGGGTGGGAGTGGAGGGGGTTAGTTTATACTGTTATGGTTATAGATTGGTTGGGAAGTTTGCATGTTTTGGACAATTTATTTTTGTAACTGCTGCATGTCCGTATATAACTAGCTCAATAGTCGTCTTGTTGGTTATCGAGCTGTATTTTGGAGTCACTGTATCTTCAGTGTTCTCTGTGCCTCACTTTCAAATCAAGTTCAATAAAGCTTATTGAATTTAAAAAAGGAAAGGGACCAGGAGGTAGTCATATCAGATGACCTAAAGGTAGACAGGCAATGTGAGAAGGCAGTAAGGTGGGCTGGAAGGATACTAGGATGCGTAGGGAGAGGCATCACCAGTAGAAAACTGGAAGTTGTTATCCCTCTGTTCAGACAGACAGTTGGTGAGACCCCATCTGGAATACTGCATCCAGTTCTGGAGACCCCATCTCTGCAAGGACATAAATAGGATGGAGGCAGTCCAGAGGAGGAAAACTAAAATGGTGCAGGGTCTAGATCAGAAACCATACGAAGAGAGACTAAAGAGCTTAATACATATACCCTTGAGGAAAGGAGGGAGACGGGGAACATGATAGAACTTTCAAGTACCTCGAGGGAATCAACAAATCCAAGAGGGTAGCATCTTTCAGAAAAAGAGATGTGCAAGAACAAGGGGGCACAATTTGAAGATAGAGGGGGGACAGCTCAGGGGCAACGCGAGGAAGTATTTTTTCATGGAGAGGTGGGGACTACAGGAATGGCATTTTGAGGAGGTTGGGGTCAAAAACGGTGGGGGAATTCAAGAATGCGTGGGACACACATAAGGCAATTATAGCGGGGGTAGGAGGAAGCAGGCTGTTGGTTAACTAGGATCTGCAGCTTATCCAATAGGTACAAAAATGGGCAGACTGGGTGAGCCAAGCGGTCCTTATCTGCCGTCAAAGTCTATGTTTCTGTGGATATTCCCCCTCCAGAGGAGAGCAGTTTCTGCGGCACTCAATCTTCCTCCTCTGGCCGGCCCGCCAACATCCTGGGCACGTTTCCAAATCTGGGACATCGGCGTCACAAGCAGAAGCTGTACCTCTGCGCAGGCTGGCAGCAAAGTGCAATTGCGGATTGCTTGGCTGTGCTCTTCTTTAATTTAACATGGCAGTATGTCGCAACAAACAATCAAATAAATGAAGAGAAATAGCACAAAAGAATGTTTTGTAGCATTTTGATCTGTACTTCTTACACGGCATATTTTTTTATTTGTACGAAAAAAATGTTTGGTTTTACTTACTTCTGTTCAAAAGCAAGAAGTACAGTACTCACTGAAAAAATATTATCTGGAGCCTTGCATGGAACAGCACAATATCGGCATTGCACATGACCCAGTGCAGTGTCTACACTGCATGTGGCAAAGTGCGGTGTCGGCATCACCATGGCACAGCACAGTGTCAGTATGCCACATGGCAGTGTTATGTTGGCACTGCATGTGACACAGTGAAGTGCAAGCAGTGCACGTGGCACAACTCACCGATGGCATCACACAGTGCATTGTTGGCAGTGTATGTAGCACAGCACAGAGTCTGCATGTCACATGTCACATGGCACAATGTGATGTCTGCACAGCATGTGGCACAGTGTGTTATCGGCAGTGCAAGTGTGTTCCTGGTATTTGGACACACCATGCCATGGTAGATGATGTGGGGTCTTTAAATATTCAGTCCTGATATGTCAAGGCTGTGCCCCATGTATATGGGAGTGGGGATAGAGGTAAATCGGTGTCCTGGATTTGTGGAGATACCATGGCAGGGTAGGTGGGGAAAGTGAGTGGTGGTGTGGGTGGTCTCAGAAATGTGGAAACACTGTGCCAGTGGGGGTTGGGAGTGTGTATGTGGAGACAGTGGGCTATTTAGATGGGATGGCCATGTGCACCAACTTTACTGGGCTGTGCCACGAGCTCTGCTATCACTGCATTGTGGCACATATGCTGCTATAATTGCACTGTATCACATGGACTGCTATCACTAGTACCCATTGGCACCCCATAGCAATGTGCACTGAAGACACCACAGTGTACCACGTGCACTGCAGACACCACACAGTGCAGCACCAGTATTACACATAGCACAGTACAGTATCAACACTGCATGTGAGAAAAGGATACATACATTCTTCTGTTCCAGGTTGTACATATTGAGGTCCTTTAGTCTCTCTTTATAGGACTTTTGACACAGACCCTGCATCATTTTGGTTACCCTCCACTGGACCACCTCCACTCTGTCTATGTCTTATGGAGGTGAGGTCTCCAAAACAGGACACAGTATTCTAGGTAGGGTCTTACCAGCGATCTATACAGAGATAACACCACCTTCCTCTTTCTGCTGGTGATACCCCTCCATATGCACCCTAGCATCCCACTCACCCTATCTACTGCCTTGTGGCACTGCCTGCCACCTTTAGGTCCTCTGGATGACTACCCACAGGTCTCTTTCCTGCTTGGTGGACGTCAAGACCACTCACCCATTTTGACTGTCTTAATCCAGCACAACCCTAGTGGCCACTAGAGGTACTGAATCAGCAGCCCCCCCCCAACACATTATGCCCCGGGTCTAATGGCACCCCCTCCCTCCAATCCCAGCACAGTGACGTGACATCCCTGATGTTCAGTGCTCCCAATCCCCATCTCATACAGTTAATATAATTCTCTGGTGTCCAGGGTCCCTCCCCATGCCCCATGCCTGTCCAATGTGGTTAATATAATTCTAAACATATACCAAAACTAACATGCTCTAACCTTTGCAGTCCTCACAAAATACAATTCACATATCTACTTTGGGGTGCTACTGGTTTGTGGCATTGGGGTGCTACTAGTTTGTGGCATATAACAAACAAATAAACAGGATCCAGTGGAACCCCCCCAACATTGCAAATCTGAGAAATAAAACATTTAAACAGCCTGAATTGGCTTTTCTTACTTTACATCAGGAGCAAAGGAAGACAAAGGGAGGGATAGTGAGGCTTAATGGGTGGGGGGCAGAGGGTGACTGTGGAAAGGCAGCTATACTAAACAAATATTTTTGCTCAGTAGTCACAATTGAAGAAGGGGAGGTACCTAAACCAAACAATAGAAACACTCTGGATAGGGGGCTTGATACCAGCCATTCACAGAAGAAAGAGTTCTGAAAGAACTCTTAAAACTGAAGGTGGACAAAGCAATGGGGCCTGATGGGATTCACCACAGAATTCTAAAAGAAGTAAGTGTAGAACTAGTGACACCACTGACTACCCTCTTTAACAAATCATGGGAGGATGGAGTGGTACCTGAGGACTGGAGTAGGGCAGATGTTATTCATCTTCACAAAAGTGGGAGCAGGGCAGAGGTAGGAAACTACAGACCTGTTAGTTTGACCTCAGTGAGAGGGAAAATGACGGAATCACTTCTGAAGGAAAGAAGTGTTGAGTACCTAGAGGCCAGAGGGGCACAGGACCCAAGGCAGCATGGATTCACAGCAAGAAGGTCATGTCAGACGAATCTAATAGATTTCTTTGACTGGGTGTCCAAACTAGTAGATCAGGGAGGGGCTGTGGACATGGCCTACCTAGACTTTAGCAAGGCATTTGACACAGTCCCACACAAAAGATTAATATACCAGTTAGCCAGCCTTGAAGTGGGTCCCAAGATGGTAGTCTGGGTAAAAAATTGACTGGACAACAGGACACAAAGGGTAATAGTAAACGGAGTCCACTCTGAAGATAGGGGGGGTTACCAGTGGGGTACCACAGGGTTCAGTTCTAGGAACGGTCCTCTTCAATGTCTTTATAAGTGACATTGCAGAGGGACTGGAAGGAAAAGTATGTCTCTTTGCAGATGACACAAAGATCTGCAACAGGGTTAATACACAAGATGGGATGGAAAGGATGAGAAGGGACTTGACAAGGTTGGAGGAATGGTCAAATGTATGGCAGCTTAAATTCAATGCTAAGAAGCTCAAAGTAATGCACCTGGGAAACAAAAACCCAGGGGAAGAGTGCACAGTGGGGGGTGAGATACTAACAACAACAAAAATGGAAAGGGACCTGGGGGTAGTCATATCAGATGACCTAAAGGTAGGCAAGCAATGTGAGAGGGCAGTAAGGAAGGTTGGGGGGATACTGGGATACATAGGGAGAGGCATCACCAGTAGAAAACAGGAAATTGTTATCCCTCTATACAGACAGCTGGTGAGACCCCATCTGGAGTGCTGTGTGTAGTTTTGGAGACCCAATCTCTGCAAGGATATAGACAGGATGGAGGCAGTCCAGAGGAGGGCAACTAAAATGGTGCGGGGTCTGCACCAGAAGACATATGAAGAGAGACTTAAGGAGCTTAATATGTATACCCTTGAGAAAGTAGGGATGGGGGACATAATAGAAACTTTCAAGTACCCTCAGGGAATCAACAAAGTCCAAGAGGGTAGTATCTTTCAGAAAAGAGGTGTGCAAGAACAAGGCACAATTTGAAGATAGAAGGGGGACGGCTCAGAGGTAATGTGAGGAAGTATTTTTTCATGGAGAGGGCTGTGGATGCATGGAACGGCCTTCCTGAGGTGGTTGTGGAGTCAAAAACAGTGGAGGAATTCAAGAATGTATGGGACAGACATAAGGCAATTCTAGGGGTTGGGGGTAGGAGGAAGTAGGTTGTTGGCTAACTAGGATCTGCAGCTTATCCAATAGGTAGGAAATTGGGCAGACTGGGTGGGCCAAGCAGTCCTTATCTGCCATCAAAGTCTATGTTTCTAAACTCTCATTTTAGCATGCTCCCTTTGATGTGCTGCCAACACTGCACTGTACCATCTGTACTGCCGTAACTTGCCACATTAACTACTGTTGCTGCACTGCTGTAATTGCACTGTACCGCATGCACTACCAGAAATTATGCAATTAATTAAAAATGTTGTGGAAATTGGGCACGCCACCCTAAATATGTGGATGGCATAGGCGGATTTAGAGGGGGGGGGCTAAGGGTGCTATAGCTCCCCCATCATGGAGCTCCTCTATTAGTAACACACTGTGCTGCATTCTTTATCAGTATGCACTAATGCCTCCATGAAAGCTGCCTGAGCCACATGGGTCTCAGCTGTCCTCCAGGAGAGCAGGCCTTAGCTAGGTGCAAACTGTGCCCCTGCACCTTGGGGACCATGCTCATCTGTCCTCCAGCAGAGCTGGCCTTAGCTAGGTGCAAACTGTGCCCCTGCACCTTGGGGACCATGCTCATCTGTCCTCCAGCACAGCTGGCCTTAGCTAGGTGCACACTGTGCCCCTGCACCTTGGGGACCATGCTCATCTGTCCTCCAGCAGAGCTGGCCTTAGCTAGGTGCAAACTGTGCCCCTGCACCTTGGGGACCATGCTCATCTGTCCTCCAGCAGAGCTGGCCTTAGCTAGGTGCAAACTGTGCCCCTGCACCTTGGGGACCATGCTCATCTGTCCTCCAGCAGAGCTGGCCTTAGCTAGGTGCAAACTGTGCCCCTGCACCTTGGGGGCCCATGCTTTTTTCTTGAGGAAAAAAAATAATTTAAAACATTTAAAAATGCCTAAATGTTGTTAGAGATGAAAATGTTTACCAGCAAATGAAAGTGGAAGACAACTGGTTCTGTTACTGTTACAAAAGGTGGGGTCAGCTTTGCTGCAGTGGAAAAGATTAGGTTAAGTAAGTGCTAATGGCCATACTTTACACATCCCAGGTTGACTACTTTCACAAACAAAGAGCTATATAATATTGACAAGAGAACTTGGGCAGGATTCTCACAACTTTGGGGACAAAGTCCCACTCCACAACTACAGTTGCAGGCTGAAATCGCCCGCAGCTGCGCCGGTTGCGATTCTCAGCCAGCAGTTGCGGAGGATGTTACGGCTGCTCCCACCAGCTGTAGCATCTTGCCACAGCTGCAGAGATCTCCCAGGCAACACCTCCCGCAAGCGGCTGTAAATCGTGGAGTCGGTTGTGATCTGGCTCCACCTTTGTGAATACCCGCCGCTGAGGGTAACCTGCGGTTCCACAAGTGGCAACTTCTTTGCATCATGCGTTTACTCAAGAAAGCTACGCGGGTATTTCATCATCTTTGAGAATCCTGCCCCTTGTTTGTAACCTGGACATGTAGGTGAAACAATGAATGATATGACAAAATATATTTCAGAAGTATGTGAGCACTCAAAATGGTTTAAAAACCTGACCAGCACAGAGCAAAACCGGATTTCCTGATAGGGACCCTGAAAACCTGATCGCCAGGTAAAAAAAACTGACAGGTGGCAACCTTACTGGTGCCCCATGATAATCCTCTCAATTCTCTCTTACTCACACCTCCAGAAAAGTTAAGTTGTTTAACTTGTTTGCAAATCAGAGTATCTGAGGTGTGAGTGTCCAGTGATGATGTCCGTGTCCTAACAGAAATGAATACGGTAGTAGTACCGTACTTACTTAAGTTCTTGCTCCAGGCTCAGTCAGATTCATTTCCAATGGTGAAGTCAAATAATTCAGTGCAGTCAATGGCTCTAATGAAAAGATGCTGGTTAAACTAGCAGGGGGCAGCTGCTGGGATTGGACAGGACATTAGTGTTCCATCAAACTGGGTGTGTAATAAATGTAGTACTAGTGTTATTAATTTCTAGCATGGGGAGCTCAACTTCATAACATTAAAATTGTTTAAGGTCACTGCCAGTTTTGGCCTATATGGCAATTGGATTTTGGTGTGGATTTGCAGGAGAGGGAGTTGGAGAGTAGTGCCCTCCTGTAGCATGCTAGGAATGGTACAAAACTAATGCTGGGGCAAGTCTGGTCTCAGCGACAGCATGAACCAGGAGAGGCAGAAACTGGTACATGAGAC
The DNA here is from genome assembly GCA_016271365.2 of Neoceratodus forsteri. Classification (NCBI taxonomy): domain Eukaryota; kingdom Metazoa; phylum Chordata; order Ceratodontiformes; family Ceratodontidae; genus Neoceratodus; species Neoceratodus forsteri. The sequence continues at coordinate 126,761,056 of CM057450.1, read as the reverse complement.
CTTTGAACTGAGATAAAAACTTCAGCATGTACTGTTTGTCTAATCTGTGTGGTCTTTTCAGTCGTGGTTGTACAGTGTGAATGAGCACAGAGGGACTTAATAGACATAGGGACTTTGAAGGTGTTCTGCTGTGTATTATGGCATGTGCAGGAGTTTCTGCATGCTTGAAGAGTAAAATTGCCAACACAAGTCATAAGACCTTGTTTGGCTCGTTGACACAGGCAGTTACAAAACCGAAAAAAAAGTGATAGAATCAAATATTTAGTTTATGTAGTTCTATGTGTTAAATGGGGGGGGGGCAAGTTGTGATGTATCAAAGCAAGTGCTGTTGCTAATAAAAAAATGCATTTTTATATTTGTTTAAAAACTGTTTTTCTGTCTGCTTACTGACTTCTTGGGCCAATCATAAAACAAGCATTTGTCAATGCTGAATGTTGATTGCGTAGGTCTGTTGAGCTTGCTCACTGCCCCTTTGTCACTCACTCAGTCTGTTTCTCCCGGTGCTGCAGGCTCTCTTTTGTACTGGGTTCCTGCTTCTGTTGGTGGCTTTTTCTGCCCACAAAGACATCTGCAGCAGCCCTGATACAGGTCTGTTGAGCCTGCTGACTCCCGCTGTCTCACTCGCTCATTGTGTTTCTCCTGGTGCTGCAGGCTGCCCTTTTGTACTGGGCTCCTGCCTGCATTGGCACCTTTTTCTGCCCACAAAGAAATCCACAGCTGTCCCAACAGAGCTCTGTTGAGGTCGCTCACTCCCCCTGTCTCACTCACTCATTCTGTTTCTCCTGGCGCTGCATGCTGCCCTTTTGTACTGGGCTCCTGCCTCTGTTGGTGCCTTTTTCTTCCCACAAAGAAATCTGCAGCACTCCCGACAAAGTTCTGTTGAGCTCGCTCACTCCCTTTCTCTCACTTGCTCATTCCGTTTCTGCTGGCACTGCAGGCTGCCCTTTTGTACTGGACCCCTGCATGCATTGCTGCCCTTTTCTGCCCACAAACAAATCTGCAGCAGTCCCAACAGAGCTCCGCTGAGCTCATTCACTCCCCCTCCCTCACTCGCTCGTTCTGTGTCTCCTGCCGCTGTAGGCTGCCCTTTTGTACTGGGATTCTGCCTGCATTGGTGGCTTTTTCTGGCCACAAAGAAATCTGAAGCAATCCCGACACAGCTCCATTGAGCTCGCGCACTCCCTCCCCTTCTCTCACTCACTCATTCCGTTTCTGCCAGCACTGCAAGCTGGCCTTTTGTACTGGGCTCCTGCCTGCATTGCCTCCTTTTTCTGCCCACAAAGAAATCCACAGCAGTCAAAATAGAGCTCTGTTGAGCTTGCTCACTACCGCTCTGTCACTCACTCATTCTGTTTCTCTTGGCGCTGCAGGCTGCGCTCTTGTACGGGGCTCCTGGCTGCATTGGCACCTTTGTCTGTCCCTAAAGAAATCTGCAGCTGTTCCGACAGAGCTCCGTTGAGGTCGCTCAGTCTCCCTCTCTCACACGCTCATTCTGTTTGTCCTGGTGATGCAAGCTGCCCTTTTCTATGGGGCTCCTGCCTGCATTGGTGACTTTTTCTGCCCACAAAGAAATCTGCAGCAGCTCTGATAGAGCTCCATGGAGCTCACTCCATCCCCCTGTCTCACTTGCTCGTACTGTTTCTCCCACCGCTGCAGGTTGGCCTTTTGTACTGGGTCCCTGCCTGCATTGATGCTTCTTCTGCCCACAATGAAATTTGCAGCAGTCCTGACAGCGGTCCGGTGAGTTTGTTCACTCCCCCTCCCTCACTCGCTCTCTTGTTCTGTTCCTCCCAGTGCTGCAGGTTGCCCTTTTGTACTGGGCTCTTGCATTGGGACCTTGTTCTGCCCACAAACAAATCTGCAGCAGTCCTGACAGAGCTCAGTTGAGCTCGGCCACTCCCTCCTCTCACTTGCTCGATCTTAATCTGTCCCAAACACTGATTTCCCACAGCAACTGTGCTATTCTCCGGCAGGAGTGCAAAAACGTATTTTAGCCAGGATGTGAAAAATGACAGCTGTACTGTTCATAAGAAGGTGTGAAAAATGCCACTGTTGAAAATGTGGCATGAAAATATTACAAATTTTCGAAGTTACAAGGGTGTGTGGAAACAGTTCAACGCACGCTTATAACACAGTCATGTTACGGAGTTTTGTCACCAAATTTTCAACATAGGGATTTTAGGACCTCTGCTCATGAACAGTGCCACTGTCATTTTCTTAATCTGTCCCGAACACTGATTTCCCACAGTGACTGCGTTATTCTGTGCCGGAACTGTGAAAAGACATTTCGGTCAGGATGTGAAAAATGACAGCTGTACTGCTCATAAGGAGGTGTGAAAAAATGCCAGTGTTGAAAATCTGGCGTGGCAATATTACAAATCTGCGAAGTTACAAGGGTGCATGGAAAGTGCACAATGCACACTTGTAATGCAATCATTTGATGGGCTATCATCACCAAATTTTCAACATAGGTATTTAGGACCTCTGCTCATGAACAGTATCACTGTCATTTTCTTAATCTGTCCTGAACAGTGATTTCCCACAGCGACCGCTCTATTCTGCGCCGGAAGTGCGAAAACACATTTCGGCCATGATGGGAAAATGACAGCTGTACTGTTCATAAGTAGGTCTGGGAAATGACAATGTTGAAAATCTGGAGTGAAAATATTACAAATTCGCGAAGTTACGAGCGTGCATGCAAACTGCGCAACGCATGCTCTTAACACAGTCATTTTATGGAGTATCATCACCAAATTTTCAATATAGGCATTTTAGGACCTCTACTCATGAACAGTGTCACTGTCATTTTCTTAATCTGTCCCGAACACTAATTTCCCACAGCAACCAAGACACCCTGCCGGAAGTGCAAAACACATTTCGCCAGGATGTGAACAATGACAGTTATACTGTTCACAAGGAGGTGTGAGAAAATGCCAGTGGTGAAATCTGGTATGAAAATAATTACAAATTCCCACGAAAGTTCTGGCGCGCGTAGCAACTGCATAGCATGCTAGAACAGTCATTTTTGGATTTTTTCCACTAAATTTTCAACATAGGCTTTTTAAGAGCCCACCTCATGAACACTGGCACTGTCATTTCATTAATTGGCCCTGAAAGGTGATTCCACGCAGTAACTGCAAAATCACCTTCCGGGGCTGATTAACGCCATGACAGTTCCAGAATTCATGAGGAGGTGTCCCAAAAACCCCATGTTGAAAATGTGGTACCAAAATTCCAAAAAAATGACTGAGATATGCATTAAAGTTGGAAAAGCCCCATTTATTCCATTATACAGCTTACCGCCATTTTCTCAGTTCGCGGTCGGCTCTGAAGAGTGCAGACGTGTTCCTTGTCCACCGAAGATCGTCGCGCCAAGCTCCGGAGGTAAGTATGGGGTGAGGGGTGTGTGGGGAGGCAGGGTGCACAGTGGGTGGGCCACCGAGGGACAGTTTCCTTTTTTACAGGGTAAAAAAAAAAAGACATTGCAGGACTGTTTTTTATTTTACAGGGGCACGTGACCCGCCTTTCTTCACCAGCAGAACAGACTTTCTGCTCCTCAACCAGTCCTGGCCAGCAAATCTCCCTGCCTGAAGTGGGACAACCATTACACCTCCCAGCTCAGCCTTCCGTCCTCATTTATCATACTCCCTACAAATAGACCACCCTTCAAGCCCCTGAACCAGCTACTCCTCTCCAGCCAACCACTGTCCCTTCACATGAATTAATGACACCTCCCAGGCCAAGCATTTCCCATCCTAGTAAGACACCTGCTGCCCGGCCCCACTGTATACACCTCTGTCATTAGACGCCCCTCACTCCCAGTCCACCTGGACACCTCCCTCCCTGCCTGCCAGATACCTCCCTCCTTGCCTCCCTCCACATCCCCTTGGATGCCCCTCCTTCTCCAGACACCCCTTCCTCCCAGGCCCATAGACATCTCACTTTCTGGCACCTGGACACCCCCTCCTCTTAGGCCCCTCTGGGCACCTCCTCCTCCCTCAAGGGACCATAGACACACACCATACAACACTCTGCACCCCCACTCACTGAGCACCATTCGTTACTGACTGTATCTGTGCCCCCACAAGCCCTGACCTCATACTTCTGTGGCCCACACAGCCTTGAAAGCATGCTCCTTGATCACCACCCCTCCCATGACAGAAGGCTCCATAGCATCTCCTTACCCCAACACAGCTGCTTGATACTGATCCCACTCAGCCTTGTCTGCTGCATCTGCAGTCTCCTCCCTCCCTCCCACACCCAGTCAGCCCTAGCATCCAGCTTGCCCCCCCTTTGCCACAGGCTCTCAGACCCATCCCATAGCCCTGCCTGGACTCCACACACTGGCCACTACACTTGGATGTGAGTGTGATCACTTCTGGCTCTAAGAGTTACAAGGCAGACACACATGGATGTCAATGAGCCCACTTCTGGGTTTTGTCATCCACAATATGACTGTGTGCTTTACATACTTGTGCTTGGCAGCCCTGAAAGGCGATGTCATCCTAGTTTTTTCTTCCAGTTTTTTTTTAAATCTATTTCTTCCGTGCCGACTAGCTCTCATCCACCTGTCCCTCCCACCCTGTCACCCCGGCATCCTCTGAATTTTTTTTTTCCCTTTGGTAACTGGGTAAGGCCCACTAGGCACACGTGCCTTCTTTCAGGGGTGACCCATGAGAACTGAAGAAGTTGAGTGACTTGCTCAGAGTCACACAGTATGCAAGTGGAGGTTGTGGGAATCAAACCCAGGTCTGTCTGCTGGATGTACCAAGCTTATTTACAGCTCGTTACTCTAACCTCAAGTCGATATTGTCAGCCCCTCTGGCTCTTCTCCCAGGTTTGCCCTACTGGTGGGGTCAGCGGGGATACCTCAAACCCCACTGGGAACAGGATCCAGTTCACTTTATCATTGCCCAGATTGTCAGGTGTGGGGCATGTGGGAGACCGGTGTCATCCTACCACATGCTCCCGCATGCAGCATACCAGCTGCCTGACCTGTCTCCTGCCACCTCTACAGTCTCAGCTTGCGGACCACCAGCTGCCACTAGGGCCAGGCTGACACCAGGCACTGATCCTTCCCCTCCCTTCCCCTCCCCAGAGGACAGCAGTCAATAAGATGCTTCAGCCTCCAATCTCCCCCCCCCCGGCCGATCATCTGGCTCCCTAGCTCACTTCAGAACTCGGGCTGACAGCGATACAAGCGGCAGCTGTACCGCTGCACTGCCGGACCAGCCTACCTCTTCCTTCCAATTCTAGAATGGCAATGCGTCAACACGAAGCATGAGGAGCTCACCACCATATTGTGGATGTCAAGCCCCAGAAGTGGCCCAGTGAAATCAAAGGCCCAGATATTCAAACTGCGCCCAAAATGTGCGCAACAGCAGGAGCAAGCACAAATCAATTGCGCATATGCGCAACAGACACGATATTCAAACATGGAGCAGAACAAATTGCGCAAGCAGCCAACATCTGAATATCACACAAACTGCACCATAGCGCAACCAGGAAGGGGAAGCTGAGCAGGGTTGGGCGCTTATAGCGCAACCAGGGCAGCCCAGCTGAGCAGTCCAGAGGTGCCATAGCTGCACATCCAGGGAGGCAGGCTGGGGCCCACCGCCAGCCATGCCACACATGGGCACAGGAACACACTGCAGAACCAACAAGACACCTGCACACCCCAAGCACAGCATCACTGGGGGGTGGGACGGATGATCTACTGGCCCATGGGGACAAGCCAACAAAGCACAGCAGAGCCATGACGCCCCAGCACAACCACTGGCAGGCTGAGAGTGCCACACACAGGGGGTTGACAACCACAGTGCACATCAGCCCCCCATACGCACAGCACACCCTGCACCGTGACCCCAAGACACCACCCATGTGCAGTGACTGGCACTGCAGGAAACCATGCATCCCCCCGGCACACGTCAACCCCGTGCAGCAGGGAAGCATACAAGCCAGACACACCCTGTGCACCCAGCAGTGGGTGGCAGCAGACGGCAAGACCAACAGAAAGTCACTGCCATGCTGGAGATACCTCCCCATGCACACACACGTGCACACAGACACACATACACACACACACACATACCCAGGACCATACCACCCCAGATGGCATGCACACCACTGCAACTGAGCAACCATAGCCAGCTGCAAATCAGAGACCAACACAGTATTCATAACAAAATATAAATGTATTATCAAAATGTAAAACACAAAACAATCAACCATAACTATTTACAAGGGGGGGTAGGGGTACAAGGTAGGGGTGGGCAAGGGGTAGGGATGAACAACTTGGAGAGGGAAGGCAGGGTGGTAGGGATGGGTGAAGTGGGAAGGGTAATCTGGCCTAAGGCCCAGCAGGCTGGTTCTCCTCCACCCGGTGCCGCTGTTCCCGGCGATGCCTCATCCGCAGGCCATGTCGCTGGATGTCCCTGAGGATGGCCTGGTTGTCCAGGGACACTTGCGTCAGCCCATGTAGCTCCCGCTGTATCCTCCTGAGAACAGTGAGGCCTAGGAAAATGGGAACACAGTCAATGGCTGTGACTGACCACAACCCTGAACACCACCCAACCTGCAAGCCATATAGCCCAATGTCCCGCACCTGTGATGGCATGCACCCACCCACAGTGAACATGCACATGGCCATCACAAACAGGCGGCACCAGCTATGTGCACCACTGCACACACACACTGCCCATGTCCATCACAGCACAAACAAGGCTGTCAGTGACGTAAGCAGCGTGGTGCGATGCCAGTTACACAGCTATGTGCCCAGTGCATGCATGGACCACCAGTGATGCATACACAGGCGAGCGTGACACTGGACAGTGATGCATGTCGCCTGTGTCGTGCATGGTTGTATTGTGCATGGCTGGTGGTCATGCCCCCCCAGCATGCAATAGCATCCATGAAGTAATGATACTCACACTCCTCAAGCAGCTATGTCTGCCGCTGCTGCTGCTGCTGCTGGGGCGCACCACCCACAGCACCACCGACCGGCACCGGGGCCCTGGCACGGCCCTCCTCACCCCATGCCTGCATCCTCTCTGCCCGTCCTGTGGGAGACAAATGTTGAGAAAAACATATCAGTGTGACTCCAAAGCAGACTGCCCCCTGCCCCAGTGAGAGTGCCTGCCCACACAGCCAGCCCCATGCATCTCACACCTGCACACACTGACACAGCCAACCATGTCAGAGCCATCACCTATGCACATCCACCAAAACACAGTCACACCCCTACAGAGAATACAGGTGCATAGATAGTACACCCACCTGGCCTAGGCACCACGCCCCTCCTGGCATGTGACTGTAGCCGCCCATAGAGCTCAGGATCCCTCCTGCAGAGGTCACTGTATCGGTGCCAGCACTGCTCAGCTGACCGGCACCGCCCAGTGACCCCCACCAGGTCACTGGCCACTTGCTGCCAGACCTGGGTCCTAGCTATGGTGAGGGGCACCTCACCATACAGTGCCCCATAGTGGGGCTCCACCAGGGCCACCAAGTTGGCCACTTCCACAGGGCTCCATTGCACTGCACTCCTGCGTGCCATGCTACCAACTTTACAGCAGGCAATATGGCGCCCTGCTGCACCATAAGCCCACGTGGAGATGTTGCGCAATAGACCACCATAGGTTCCAATCACGCTGTTCGAACAGCGCCTTCAGTTCACATGGCGCTGTCACCAGACAGCGCAATAGGGCCGTACACATGGCAGCCGAACAGCACCAGGGGGCAAAGGTCGGACACCAGGTCATAGGCAATGATGCAAGGCCACGCACAGCGCCATCTGACGTATACGCATCCTGCGTGACCGACCACCTGCGTACCAGTGCCACAGTGGACTATTGTGCAGTAGTGCCACAGCGCCATATAGTGCCCAGTGCCGTAGCACCACTGGCACAATGGTGGCCATGGCCTGAATTGCCGATCGTGCACAGCACGTCAGCAGCACGGCAGACGCCTATAAGCTATCTGAGCATGCGCAATGCAGTGTACCACACAGTCACAGATCTGCGCCATTGGCTCAGCCGACTCAACCGTGTGCGCAAGGCGCAACTCACGCGATATTCAGCCGACACATGCAAATCATCTGATCAGCCATTCAAAGGCGCAGTGGCGCGATGGTATCTCATTATAGTTGCTCCACCCTAATTTGCATGCATTGCGCTATAAATGTCTGATACTGGGCCGCGCTGGCCAGATTCGGGTACTGCAGGTGAGAGGTGAGTTGCATGCTGTGTGATGTTCTGGACAATGGTCATGGGAAAATGCTGTAGACTGCACAGTGACAGGTGTCCACTTCCCCCCATACAGATCGCCATGACCGAGCAGAGACAAGGTGAGGGTGAGGATGGTGGGCGTAGGAGGAGGCCCAACTTTACCCCAGCAGAGACAGAGGCCCTCTTCCAGACCTACCTGGAGGAGGAGGAGCCACTACTGAGTGGACGGCGGGGCACCCCTCAGTCCCGTGCGGCTACATGGGAGGGGTAGCTCGGGTCAGTGAACCTGCACGAAGCCACCAGCGCCTCCGCAGGAATGCAAGAAGAAGATGGGGACAGACCACAGAAGGTTGAAGGAGAAGGTGGCAGCCTCAGGGCGGCACGTGCTGGCACTGGCGGGGGGCCAGCCAGCAGTGTTGGAGCTGACCCCGGCTGAGGAGAGACTGGCTGCATCAATGCAGCGGAGTGCTATTGAGGGCGTACCAGGAGGTGGATTCCAAACAGGTCCCATCACTGCACGGTATGACATGGTGGTGGTGTTGGGGGGGGGGAGGTTGTTCACATGCACTCACATGTACTCTCTTTCTGTTACAGATCCTGTTCATCTTCAGGAGACGGTGGTGGTGGGTCTAGGCAGTGATGATGACCTGCTGGACATGGAGGAGGGTCCATCCACCTCTGTCACCAGCCAGCATGCACTGCAGCAGCATGCACGCTGGGCCGCCAACTCTGGTGTCAGTGATTCGGGTGTGGGGGGTGCACAGCCTGTGTCTCAGCAGTCTGGCATGCTGTGACTGTGGCTGTAGCACGAACCTGCACCATTGATGATGCAAGGACTGCAATGGGCAGTGATATGTGTGTGTCCCATGACAGACACACAGCAGGCCAGCACGTGCCCCTGGGCTTTTCTGGTTCCAACTTGTGTACCAGCATGTTGGCACAGTCCCAGGCTGTGCCTGTCAGCACTGGTGGGGCAGCACCGGTGGCTGTGCAGGTGTCTGGCACTGTTGCGGCCACAGCGGTGGAACAAGTGGACCCTGGGGCACAGCGGTTGGAGAGGCAGCAGCAGCAGTCACCCACCAGGTCTGGGGGTACAGTGTCAAGCGGTGGCACATGTCCGCCGCCCTTTGATCCACCCATTCCTGGTCCTGGCGAACAGCGCCCACCCTCAAGGGGTGTTGTGCATCAGGACCTTCCACACCCTGGGGGACAGGATGCCATTGGGGCACAGTACCCATTGGACGAGCACACCCGCCTGCTGCAGGAATCAGTACAGCAGCAGAGGCGGGTTGCAATGTCTGTGGAGGCACTGTCTGTGGCTGTGGAGCGGCACAGCAGGGAGTGTGCTCTGGACCGCAGAGCTGGTTCGTAGGCAGACAGATGTGACCGCCACCATTGACAGGCTGACCCAGGCAGTGGTCTCTGTCGGACGATTGCACACAGTCAGGTGCCCTGTACCGTCATAACCCCATTACGTTCACTCTCCACTCCCATTCCCCGCGCCGTGGCGATACCAGACCTGTCGATGCCGGGTTCTGCTGTGGGCATCCCGAGCACCCCTGGTGCAGGTTTGTTCGGCATGCTGCAGACCCCTGTGCGGGCAAGGTCGTGTTCGCGCAGTGGGACCCCTGGTGGTCCAACAGTGCCACCCCATGTGGCCCCTGCTCAGCCTTCCAGGGCTGTTTGGTCACGGTGGGGCCACCCACGCATCCGCGGTGGCCGTGGGACAGTGCTACATGACTGACCTGTCTCCCAGTGCAGGCTCTGTCTGGTGCTGCCCTGTGTGCAATGTGTGTCATGGTGGGCAGTGCACTGCTGGGGCTCTGCTCACGCCGACACACGGACCACCTGCACACCCCTCCCAACTGCTGTCCACAGGTGCGTGTGCATGATGATGCCTGCATTGTACTGTACACCAAGGTGCAAGGGTGCCCAGCATCTGACACACGATTTGGACAGTACAGGTGGTGGGGTGGTCGTGGTTCTGTGTGTTAGCAATGTTGGTTCTGCTGTGCTGTGCATCTGCCCATGTACGCCTCGTGCCTGGTGCGTGTGTGTCCATATGAGTGTTCACCCCTCCTGATGGTATGTTTGTATGCCTGGACCCTTCCACTCCCTGGGCCATGCACCCTGGTGTGTTACCCTGTGTGCCTGTGGTTTGCGTATGGACAGTGTTGGTTGCACATGTCCCCTTGACTTACCTGTGTTGTGCATAGTGCTCCTCTGTGATGGTGTCCCGTGCAGCTGGGCCTGCCGGATCAGTCGGGGGTCCCGCTGTCCTGGGGGGGCTGCTAATCACCATCAACACCGGCGCCACTGGCGTCCCCATCGCTGTCCCCCTCTTCAACCTGTAGGGCTATCCCACAGTCTTTGGCCATGTTGTGCAGGATGCAACAGGCCAGGAATATCCCACAGGCCTTTTGGGGGCTGTACTGTAGGGCATTGCCGGAGGTGTCTAGGCATCGGAAGCGTGCCTTGAGCATCCCAAACACCCGCTCTATGATGTTGCATGTGGAAGCATGTGCCTCATTATAGCGTTGCTGCGATGGGGTCATGGGGCGCCGGTATGGTGTGAGCAGCCAGGGACAGAGTGGGTATCCGCTGTCACCTGTGTGGAGATAGTGGAGATCAGTATCATGTTCAGGTCCATATTGCCCATATCCCTGTGTGCCACTACCATGGCACCTGTGGCATTCCCACCCTTGCCCCGAGTTTGCATTCCATACATGTGTACTCACCCACTAGATGGCCTGTGGGGATGTCCCCACTCTCGAATCGATGGCACAGTGCAGACTGATGCCATATGAAGGCATCATGTGCTCCACCAGGGTGTGTGGCACAGACATTGATTATGCGCCCAGTGGCATCACACACCACCTGGCAGTTGACACTGGAGAAGCCCTTTCTGTTCCTATATGCAGCTCCATCGGGGCCAGGTGGCGTGCGAATGGCCACATGGGTGCAGTCTATGGCTCCTAGCATGCCAGGCATACGTGCTACCCTGTGGAACTCCTGCATGTTTGCTGTATGCTCTGCCACGCTGCTGGGGAAATGGATGTACTCTGCAGCATGTGGCAGCAGTGCGCTGAGGAATTGGGTGAGGATGCGTGACGTGGCCGACTGTGTGATGCCTGTGGTGTCCCCTGTCAGCCTCTGGAAGGTGCCCGTGGTGAGCAGGCACATGCAGGCTGTCACCTTGGTCTCCACTGACAGAGCGTGACTCCGTCATGAGGGTGCCTGCATCACATCACTGCACAGCTCACAGAGCCGCCTCAGTATTTCCCTGTTCAGGCGGTACCGGCCCACGATCTCTACATCTGTGTACAGCTCATAGCTGATGCGGGCACGGTACTGCCTGTTGGGGGTGTACCGCCGACGGGCCCTTCCACGGCCTCGCCCCCTGCAGCTTGCATTCTCACCCCTCATTACAGCTTCCATGTGAAGCTGGCACTGTCCATCTCCTGGCTTCTGACCCCGGCTGGTGTTGCTGTGTTACCCCACTGTCCTCACTGCTACTTCCACTGCACCGGCACCCCCGCTGGCCTCTACAGCCTATGGCCCATGCTTGCCTTGCCTGCCCTAGCCTGTCACCGTCTGTCTGTCTGTCTGTCTCTCCTCTCTCTCTCTCTCTACCCCACTTGGCATCCTTGTAGCGTTCTTGCGCTTCCTTGAGCCTTTTATTTTGGCTCATTTCCGCTTAGTGTGCAATTTCCGGCTGTTCCGTTGCGCATTCAGTGTCTTTGAACATCGCATTCGCGCCTTTATGCATGGATCCACCCCCTTCGGTTGCGCATGCCTTCATTTGCATTGCGCTGTTGCTCAGTATGTTTTTGGTGGCACAACTGCCTCCTGCTGAATATCGCAAAATGGCGCACTTTTGGACTTTCGCATGCACAACCCTTTTGAATAACCCACCCAAAGTGTTTAAAGAGGGACTATGGTCACAAATTACTGGCATCAATAAATTCAGAATATGGATTAACATGGCCCCAATCACCCTCATGCCAAAAACTGAGGTCCCTTAGTTACTTTGTTTAAAAGTTACAAATCATTTTACAACCCTAAATTCTCTGCCTGTTCAAAAAAGCCAGGTTCAGTGAAGAGGTGCTGATGATGTCATCTCCTGAACTCACAGTCCAGCCTTCCCTGTCAGCAAGCTTACAGGATCTGCTTCTCCAAAGTTTAAAAACTATGTGCAAATGGTTTTCTTGAGTAAAACAGGTAGCACCATTCAATACAATTGCTTTAAAACTTATGTGTGTTTCAGGTTTTGTAACAAAGTTGACAAATTCATATTTTTGTTTTTGGTGCTTTTTTGTTGTGGTCCTTTTCTCCAGGGTTGCTGAATGCTAAGTCACAGCAAACTAATGTGAGATTTGCAGACTGGATATCTCTGATGTGGTGAAAGGCTGTGATCATTCACACCTGTCATTCAATTGAGGTGATTTCTCAGGATGGCACTTTAAATCAATTATTCCATCACCCTGTAAAGAGAGGGGGGGTAGTGCTGTTTTGAAACCTTAATAAGAGTTTATATGGAGTGGCCAGCTCAATGCTTAATCACCCAGTCAATCAATCAATCAATATTTTATTCATCATCAAAGTATGAATGAATGGGATACTCAGTTGAGCAGAGCTCATTTTCTGTTTTCTCACTGACAGGCTGTTACTTGAGCTATATTCAGGCTCATCTGCGGTATACTCCACATTATAACATTTGTTTTACCAGGGCTAACACGTCCACCCCAGAAGGATTTAACACATATAAGGCCCCCTATTAAAACTTATTATAAAGCAAACATTGACAAACAACAATGCAGTTACCAACATTTCAATACTTGTAGCAATAGAACTTCCAAACAGGCACTGCAGAGTAACACTTCACATGGTATCAGCAGCCTGGAGGCATGGTGACTCCGCATCCTACAGCTCTAGAGAAATGAACCACACCAAAAAGGCGTTAAAATACAAATTGTCAACTTTGTTGCAAAACCTGAAATGCATAGATTCTATAGCACTGTTTTTAGAATGGTGCTGCCTGTTTTACTTGTGAAAACCACTGCAGAATGATCTTTTAACTTTAGAGAAACAGGTCCTATAAGCTTTCTGACAGGGAGGGCTGGACTGCGAGTTCAGGAGATGACATCATCAGCACCTCTTCACTGAACCTGGCTTTTTTGAACAGGTAGTGAAATCAGGGTTATAAAATAGCCCATAACTTTAAAATGAAGTAACACTAAAACCTAATGTTTGGTATGATATTTATTGGGGGTATGCTTATTCTAATTCTACAATGCAGCACTTTTGACCAAAGTCCCTCTTTAAGGCGGTGCACTCCGCAACATTTTAAAAGTAAACATAAAAAACTTGCAAATAAATTAAAAACTTGCCATGTTCTTGACTGTCAAGCAGAGTAACCCACCCGACCACCCTCCCTTCAGCTAGACTAGCCCCAACACTCCACGTCATTTGACTACCTCTCAAGGCCATGAACAGCATCTGCCCCTGAGTACTCTACATGTGGCCTAAATACCCCTACAGCACCACACTCCTCACCTTAGCCGGCTACCTTCCCTGCAGCTGTACCAGCCTCCTCACCACACTCCCTGTAGCTGAACCACCACCCTAGACCAGCCTCCAGCCCCTCCCCAAACAATCCCGGCAACTGGACCAGCCCCAAGCCAGTATCCACCTAGACTACTCCCTCTGTAGCTTGGTCCTCCCAAAGAATAGCCTGACTATATCCCATCACCATCCCACAGCAGGATCCTTCCCCATAGACAAACCACCCACCGCAGCTGCCTCCAACCCCCCTCCCCTTTCAGGATAGTGCCAGGGAGAGGAAGATTCACTACAGAGATCTGCTACTATGGTGCTGCCAAGGATCACACAGTATAACGTCTGACAGACAAAGCACACCTCCTCTCACTCCATCTCTCCTTTCGCAAGTCACAGAAGCGTGTGCTCCCTTGGCAGTTACAGACGCGGCTGTTTTTTTTAATTTAAAAGTGCCAGGGAAACTGGCAAATGTAAAGACCCAGAAGTAGCCCACTGTCACCCACATTGTGTGCAGCACACTTAGTCTCCACAGCATTTTAAATTATTAATAAAACTGACATGTTCATGGATGACAACCACAGCTAGTGAGTGGTGGAGAGGAGGGAAGGGAAGGTGCACTTCTCTTATCTGCCAGAAGTAATACTGTGGGAACCTGTGTTGTTCCACTTCTTGTCCCTCTCCCGACTGGGGGGGGGGAGTGTTATCTGCAGGGGATGGATTGTCTATGGGGGGTCCTGATGTTGGTGGGGATGGTATGCAGTATGTAGTGTCCCCAAGTAGCAACATCCAGTCTCTATAGAAAAAGGGCTTGCCAGAGACCACAGGCAGGCATGATAAGGTGCTTGGGGACACCCCTTCAGGCTCATTTAGTTAACCGGGGGATATGTAGGAGACAAATGGTGCAATGAGAAGTGTCAGTAGGGAAAAACATGTTTATATCCAGAATTCTGCCAAAGCACTTGTCAGCAGAGCTCCCAGTTCTACAGTATTTTACAGGGATTTGTAGCCATATACTGGGAATTTCTTGCATTGAATAGACAGTAAAACAGAACAATTCAATCTTCCAGGGGGAAATAATCCAGGAAATAATGTGATCTACAGGCAAACGAAGGGAAATCCCCATGGAGTTACACTGCCCATTCAGTCTGGGAGCACTATGACAGTACGCCTCAGCCGTCCCCACCAGCAGCCCCAGTGCACAGTAAATACCCCTGCATGCAGCACAGAAATCCCCAGTACAGTCATTTGCTCCAGTTAGCATCCCTCCGGCCAGTAAACGCCACAGCAAATACCCCACAGAATAGATTCCCTCCTCTGCAACCAGTTCTCCTGCACTGCCCATGCCTGGGCTAATTTCAACTATCATTTATTACCTCCAGCCTGTACATCAGCTCACTGAAACAACTGTCCAGGATTAGAAGAGAGTCCGCTCCTTCAGAAAAATGCCCAGAGTAAGCGTATTTTTATTTTACAGCATTCAAAAAGAACTTTAAACTAAGCACACCATCAAACACGTGTGGATGTCAATGAGACGGCTTCTGGGGGTTGACATCCACAATATGGCGGCGCACTTTACGTGCCTCTGAAGGAGGCGTAGCCATTCTGGTCTTTCTCTTTCTAGTTCTATGGGTTCTCCTGTGTCTCAGGAACTCTCTGTGACTCCTGCTGCAGGCTCTGGAGCCTGACTGGTTGTGATGTTGTCCACCAACCCTGTTGCCATGGTACGTAGTAGCTAAGATGAATGCCAGATTTATAGTCCTTGAGGGGGAGTGGCCCCAAAGTCTTATTTTCAAAAGGCTTCTACTCTCAAATGATTATTCATACCACCCAACAGTGTAGCTAGGGCAGTCTGTGCTGGTGTCCAGTCAGTCCAAGGCAGTAATCAGTGTGAAACCCTAATATTTGCTAGTGCCAATGCATTTCTCCATCAGTTGTGGTGGAACTGCCTTTGATAAGCAGAGGGAAGAATCCTGGAGCTTCTCATCACTCCACTCTGGCTCCCTCTGCCAGTCCATGTCCTCAGGGGTTGCAGGGAGCAGAAACAATAGTGGCAGGGTGGCTGTGACTCCAAAGAATCAAATAGGTAATCTTCCACACAATGGGGAGGGTTACATACCTTATTTCAGGCACTGATGTTTGACCCCCCATGACATCAAACTCACTCTTATACTCTCCTAATAGCTTTCTATTATTAGTAGGGGAATATTAGTGAATAGACAAAGGGAGAAGAAAAGGTCACTGGAAACCAGTTAGGGTCTGCAGAAGCAGTCTAGGCAGGGACTATCTGGGAAGACAACGGTGCCAAGCTGTCTTTTTGTGCAAAAACAACAAATCAGAGCACACTCTGAACGGGGGGTAAATGCAACAAACATTGTTTTCAGCCTAGATTGGTAATTTACTCATCTGATTTCAAAAGGAGTGAGGGTCTCTTAGTGTTCACCTTAGGGCCCTGCTGTGAAGTCACCCAGCTACCAACGTTCAGGTAGACCACCCATCAGTTGGGTCCCTACTCTAAACTGCATCTGCCTCAAATGGCTTACATTTATAGGGTACATCAGCCTGGCTTAATTAAGGTGTGGTCCCCAGCCAATGTGCAGGTAACTGGTGCGGAGCTAACTAAATGAGAAAACCATACCTCTCTATTTACAAACTTTATCCAATGTTAATTGCTCACCCTTGCTCATTCGCAAAGTATAAGGCAGGCTGCTCCTTCCAAAGACCCCCCCAGCTCCATCACCATGCACCCCAGGGACTTGCCTCAATCACAGTCTTCCCCATGGCTTTACCCCGAGTGGGGTCTATGGCTCCCACATGCCAACCGACTGGATCTGGTTTCCAGAAGAGGGCCTTGTAGCCTGGGTGCGGAGCCTGTAAGGGGTTGGTTTCATCCTGCCCCACTGCTGGCTATTTTCTGCTGTTCCTTCCATTGGAGGAGTGGATATGTAATGCTGTCCAGATGTTCTACGCACATTCCCATGCATGGGACATTGATGGCCAGGTGAATGTCAGGAATGATGTCCCCCTGCCTACCCAGAGAAGAAGAGGTTTCCTCCAGATGCTCCGTCCTCCTCTCCCTGGCTGACCCCTGACACCCTGATATCGCTTCCAATCCCAGGTCACCGGCATGGTGGCAGGTCAGGCTTGATGCCTTGACCCTCTGCACCCCCAGCTCTGCTGCCGCCATTGGAGAACCAGCCTTCATCCAGTCACGATTATGAGTTTTCCTTTGGCCCCCCCCAAGGATGTGCTGAGCAGTGGTGTACAAGGCAAACATACGTGTATGTGTATGTGTATCCTTTCCAGTGCTGGGCAACCTCCCAATCCAGCTGCTGGAATGGTTTCAGCTTGCTACAACACAGCTTCACCTAGGTGGCAGCCATAAAGTGAAGTGCGCTTATCCCCCCTTTTCCCCAAGGAGGAGGGGAGCTGTTCTGTTGGATGCTCAATCCTCCTTCCCCAGCAGGCCCTTGACAACCCATGCTCACTCCCAAACCCAGGCTGCTAGCCTTGCAAGCAGTAGCAAAACTGCTGTGCTGATGGGCCAACTAGATTTAGCTAATTTTAACCCTCTCATTCAGTATGAATCTAGGGGAAACAAGCATTTGTCAATGCTGAATGTTATCTTGCTGACATTGGCATTGGTAGTGCAGGAGTTAGAGAGATGCATAATAGGAATGGCAGTGAAGTATGGGACCAACGACAACCTCGCCCTACCCGGCAGAGACTGATAGGCATTGGCGTGTGCCTTTGGGTCGTTGGCCATACCGCTCAAGCCATTTCACCTCACCCTACCTTGCAGACTCTGACAAATGTTGTGTTGTGCTTTGGGGTCATCGGGCCCTACGCTCACCCCATTCCATAAGGCAGTATGTTGAGATGGGCGCAGTATAGGAGAATGGGGTCAGCTTTGGAGCCGAAGAGTCCAAGACACACCTTGATGCCTGTCAGTGGATGCAGGGTGGGGGTTGGGGGTGGAATGGCATGAGCATTACAGCCAACAATCTGAAGGCACAACCCTGATGCCTGTCAGTTTGTTCAGGGTAGGACGTTATGGTTAGAAACCCTAATGCCTCAGGCGTTTATTGGTATTTGCACTCCAAATTTTCAACATGGCCTTTTTGTGACCCCACCTCATGAAAGCATTTGGGACCTCTGCTCATGAACAGTGGCACCATGATTTTGTTAATCTGTCCCGAACATTGATTTCCCACAGCGACCTCGCCATTCTGCACCAGATGTGCAAAAACACAGTTCATGCAGTATGTAAAAAATTACATCTGTACTATTCATAAGGTGGTGGGAAGAGATGGCAATGTTG
Organism: Neoceratodus forsteri; assembly: GCA_016271365.2. NCBI lineage: Eukaryota > Metazoa > Chordata > Ceratodontiformes > Ceratodontidae > Neoceratodus > Neoceratodus forsteri. Next base: position 126,742,957 of record CM057450.1, on the reverse strand, counting down.
AAAATCTGGAGTGAACATTTTAAAAATTCTCAAAGTTACAAGCGTGCATGGAAACTGCACAATGCATGCTGGTAACACAGTCATTTAGTGGAATTCTTTTACCAAATTTTGAACATAGGCATTTTGGGACCTCTGCTCACAAACAGTGTCACTATGATTTTCTTAATCTGTCTTGAACATTGTTTTCCCCCAGCGACCATGCCATTGTGCACCAGATGTGTGAAACCACATTTTGGGCAGGATGTGAAAAATGACAGCTGTACTGTTCATAAGGAGGTATGCAAAAATGGCATTGTTAAAAATCTGGAGTGAAAATATTAAAAATTCTCAAAGTTATGAATATGCATTGAAACTGCACAATGCACGCTCGTAACATAGTCATTTTGTGGAAGTTTGTCACCAAATTTTCAATATAGGCATTTTGGGACCTCCGCTCATGAAGAGTGTCACTGTGATCTGTCCCGAATACTGATTTCCCACAGCAACTGCACCAATGTGTGCCAGATGTGCGAAAACACATTTCAGGCAGGATGTGGAAAATTACAACTCTACTATTCACAAGGAGGTGTGAAAAAATGGCAATGTTAAAAATTTGGAGTAAAAACATTAAAAATTCTCGAACTTAAAAGAGTGCATGGAAACTGAACAATACATGCTCGTAACACAGCCATTTTTTGGAATTCTTCCACCAAATTTGCAACATAGGCTTTTCGGGAGCCCACCTCATGAACAGTGACACTGTCATTTCGTTAATCAGTCCTGAAAGGTGATTCCACGCAGTGACCATGAGATCACCTCTCAGGACAGAATAATGACATGACAATGACTGAATTTATGAGGTGAGGTCCCAAGAACCTCATGTTGAAAATTTGGTGCCAAAAGTCACAAAAATGGCAGAGATATCCACCTAAGTTGAACCCCTCCTCCCCCCATTGATGCCATTACACAGCTTACCAGTGTTTCTCCAGTTTGTGGTCGGCTTTGAAGAGTGCAGACGTGTTCACGCTCCACCGAAGATCATTGCGCCGGGCTCTGGAAGTAAGTATGGGGGTGGGGGGGCTGCAAGGATGTGGGGTGTGCAGAGGGTGGGTTGGGGGAAGGGGCACTGGAGACAATGAGGGACTGTTTTCTCTTTTACAGGTATAAAGAAAACATAAACACATCACGGGATGGTTTCTTTTGTACAGGTTTGTTTTGGCACACTGGGGTGGGCTCCCAGTGTACAACCTGTATTTTTTGGGGAGGGAGACTGAAGCCAACAGGGATTGGGCCCCCTGTCAGCACAGAAAATGTGTCTGTGTTTGGGGGGGTGTATGATGCCAAGGGGGTTTGGACACCCCACCAGCATACAAATTATAACATGGAGGACAATATGCCAACAGGGATTGGGCTCCCCTATTGGCAAATGAACTGGGGAGGGGGCATGCCGACAGGTGGACTGAGCACCCCTGACGTCGGCTTGTTGGGGACTGTGAGAGGTGGATGGTGACAGCCGCCGCCATGTTTATTAAAATGTTACACCAAGCAAGGCACGCTCTGCAATGAGGGGGAGCTCCCTCATTGCAGTGGCTAAATCATTTCAAGTTGGTGGCATGCTTTTGCAGTGCTGTTATAGACAGCGTGCTATTTCATTTGTACCACAGAGCTCAGCCCAAAAAAGCAGTGGCGCCACTGGCCACAACATGACTGCACCTCCAAAACCTGCTATTCCAAGCTACCACAATATGTTGCTTGCGCATGCATGCAAGACAACATAAAAAGCCACCTAAAATGATGCAACAATCTATTTTGGGGGGGTTAGCATAATGCAGTTTTCCTCCTGTATGTTTTACCAGAAAAGAAAGGTAATAAGAGGGCCTCCCAGTTGCCCAGTACAGGAATCCCAGCTTTGGCCTGGGATGCTGTTGGCTGGGCAGCTGACAAGGGAAAGTGCCATAGTCTGGGGAGGGTCGGTGTCACGATCCACCACAGTGACACCCTCACCCCCTGGTGGACATTCAGGGAGCTTGCTCCAAGAGGGGGCCGTATTGCATATGTGCAAGGTGACCACTAGGCTGTACATGCCACCCAGGGTGGTGAAAATGAATGAGAGTCAAGGTCAACCTGGAGTATAATTGGCAGCTGCCAGTATGATGGGTGCAAGCACACTTTGAAACTTCTATTGTTGCTCCACATACACTGGATCCTTATCACACAGGAGAGGTGATGTGCTTCCCTCAGAACCTCGCCACATGGGTGCGGAAGCTATGGGGGAGGTCCAGAGTGGGGGAAGTCAGTGTTAGATGGTCCCTGGCAGAAGCCCCAGTGCATTCCTTTTCCTTAGTTCCCAAGTTCCCAGCCTTGCATTTACAGGAGGCCCACTGGATGCTCAGCCCAATAGCTCTGAAATTAGCCCCAGTAGCTCATTTAATAGTGTCTTGTAAGATAGGAGCCTCATAGCTCTAAAAGTTCATAAAATGTCACAGTGCTGGTGCCAAGCCAAGGTTCCTCCCCTTCCCCCACAAACTCCAACATATGTTTCATTGCATACACAGGCCTCCCACCAGGATAGGGAGATGAGTGTTTGCTTATGTGACTGATTTCAATGCCTTTCCTTAGTTAGCTATACCTCCCCCCCACCAAGGCATGAAACGTCCTGTTTTTGAAAGAGCTTTTCCAGATCTATATATAATATCACTAGCAGAAGTTTTGCAACTGTAGCCCGAGTTGCGTCTCTCATCTATGTGAGTAATATTGAAACATTATTAGAACTTTTCAAGGATGAGTCAGTCCATTTAGACTCACTTCTGAATGGTTTATCACCTAGTAACGCTGATAATTCTCCACCCAGCTTCAGTAAAGTACTTAACATAGCGAATGCTATTTCTTCAGAATGTAAACGGTTTGACGTCTGTGATTTTATTGTTTTTAAGTAGTTACATGCTGTATAACTTAATATTTTGTTTATCATTGCATTTCCATTGTACCTCTTTGTCAGAAGTGGCTGAAAAAGGGCACGTCCCAGTCCACTGCCTGCTAAAAAAAATGAAATTCTCTAGACCAGTGTTCAGGTTTTAAATATTTTCTTTTAAAAAACTTGCTATTTGCAGGCATGGTCAGAAAACAAAAGTGAACCAATGGCTGGGCTGCTTCCCAGTGCAGGGAACATGTCAGGCTGAGGCATTTCATGACTTCACCTTTACTGATTAGTGGGAGGCAGATAAGCTCTGCTCATTTCTAGGGGACTGGACTGCTGCAGTAATACAGAGCAGTCCAGCTGCAGTAAGACTTTGATCTTTCCCACCCGTAGGTTATAGCACATAGATCAGTTTAAAGGCTGACAAAGTGATCTTTGCACACTTTAAACTTTATAATCAAACAACTCTGTTCTGGAGGACTACATGAAGCAACTGCCACTACACACATGCACACAAGGGCTTGTAGTAGAAGCCAAAACTTACAAAAATTTGTGCAGATGAGATAATGATGTGTAGTCATTCAACTTGGAGAAAACAAATGAACATCTTTTATAAAAGAAAAATACACACTTGCTGACTCATGTACATCGGTTTTCACTTAACAGAATAAAGCAGTAAAGGATAAGGCACTCACTTTTTCAAGTGGTTGGGTTGGTTCTGCTGTTGTTCCAAAGCTGGGGTTCAGTGAAAATGCTTTGCTCCTCCGAGCCCACTCCAAGGCCTAGTTGGCAACTGCAGAAAAGAATACAATAGTATATGGTTAGTAGTTTTTGGCCCCCATATTCAGAGTTGGCCATGTGTGCTGCACTGAGAGGAGCTCAATTAATCAGTCAATCTTTATTTTACCAGATGAAACACCATTGAGTAAAACTCATTTACAAGATGGACCTGAATTAGCATGAGCTCTGCACAGCAAATAACGCACAGCTGGCTCATGGCAATATTTAGAAAATTAGCGTGCACTAACCTGAGTGCACTAACTGTCTGAATATGGGGCGATGTCCGTACAGCACCTAGTGACTATGCACTGCACAGACACAGACACAGACTGAAGATGGCCCACAGGAGCCCAATGGAGAGAGCATATCCCAAAGTGGATAGCCCTAGGGCTTCTGTGGGCCATATTCAGCCCTAACTGTAAATGAGTCAATTGGGCATGCAGGCTGCGAAGGAGCCACTGGCATGCCCATTATGGGCTCATGAGCGTGGGAGCACAGCCCCTCGAGCACCTGTCATGCCGTGTCATTAATCCCATTCTGATGGTTTAGTGGTCCTCCCCGATTGCAAGACCAGTTATAATACTGTTCCCATCCTAGTGGTCTAATGCCCCCCCCAGCCCTGAAAGGGCATCTGCCCCCAATCTGCCCATTCAGGAGCCACCATCCTAGTCCCCCACCCTGGTCACCAGTGCCATACTACAGCATTTGAGTCAGTGAATGGCACAGCCCTCTGCTCACCACCTTGGCTGGCCACCTTCTGACTGACACCATGTGATCACAAGTTCTGAAGGAAACATTTTTTTTATTTATTTATTAAGTCTAGGATTACAATACCTTTGAGCAGGAAATTGCTCATTTACAAAGGTTCCGCATCAGCAAGGAAGGGTAACAAAAGAAACAGAGGTAACACATTACAGCGGTTTCTATACAGAACAGTAAAAGTAGCATACTAGTGCACTGTTGAAGGTAAATCAACGTGTCAAAGCAAAAATAACAAGAGAAGGCAGCCTAGAGGCCTTGTGAAAAGCAGCAAAGGTAGGAAAGTGTAAGGATGGTAGAGAGTGAGGAAAGAGAGCAGGGGAAGCAAACAGGGTGGGAGGGGTAGGGGCAATGGGAGGGGAAGGGGAGACCGGGGTGGGCAGGCGTGGAAGCAGGCTTGTGAGAGAGGAATAGTTTGGTGTACTAAAGTGCAAGGAAACTAGCGCAGTTTCTACAGTACTCGCGATTGCATAATGATGGTCAGACGGTGACCTGCCGAGGTTTTGAATGGAGGGTGGCCACTAGATCACCAGGATGGGATTAATGACATAACAGTATGGGCAATTGGGGGGGGGACCACTAGACCATCAGGGATATGGAGGACCATGCCAGGAAAGGTAATAGGGGTGGGGGAGTGCACCGTTGCATGGGGATCAGGGCAAGGTTTCAGCACCAGAAGCTCTTTAATGCTGCTGAAACTGCTGAATAGACAACTGCACCCACTATACATGGGAAATCCCTCATTTGCATGGATGCAGCAGTGTGCTGTCTCACTGTCAGGTCAGTGTGGTACACTGGGGGGGTCCCGTCGGTCAGTATTAATCACGGTTAGTGCTGTGTTAACTATTTGAATATGGAGGCTGCTGTGTATGGAAATCTATATGGTCAGAAATGCTGTTGTGCCACCAAAGTGATGTAGCTATGATACAATTAGTATTCACATAACAGTTCTGTGGCTATATCACAATACAAAGTGACGTAGCTATGATACAATTAGTATTCATATAACAGTCCTGTGGCTATATCACAATACAAAGTGACGTAGTTATGATACAATTAGTATTCACATAACAGTCCTGTGGCTATATCACAATACAAAGTGACGTAGCTATGATACAATTAGTATTCACATAACAGTCCTGTGGCTATATCACAATACAAAGTGACGTAGCTATGATACAATTAGTATTCATATAACAGTCCTGTGGCTATATCACAATACAAAGTGAAGGCATGTTGCTTTGCACCTTCCCCATGAGTCTCCAATCCAAAATCCCCACTTCCAGCTCCTTAGTACCCACTCCAATGCCCAGGTTTGTACTTCTTACTTCCTATAGCATGGTAAAAGGAATTACGATCATAACACAAACTCCCACACCAACTTCCAATCCACTGCATTAAGTGCTTACATTTGAATAATGCTTACTGAAACAGAAGTGCTTAAGGTAAGCATATTAGCAACCAACGTGAACGTTTTTTTGATCATAAATCCTTTTTCTTTAGTACAGGAATTACAGTGGTAGCCCTCCTAATCTTTAGCTTTACCACAGAAAAATGTACCACGTTACGATGTTGTTATATAGCATTTCCCCTTACAGCAGTATCATTCAAAGTGCCACATTAGTCGAAGTGTTACCTTATTGTGCTGACTAAGGAGGATCAGGGTGGCCACCACTGTAAGAGGTACAGATTTGATCTGTCAGGTGAGTGTTAAGTAGCAGGTAATGGTAATGTTGTATTTTTGTAATAATGACAAAAAGGGGAACGTTTTTAAGTGTGGGAGAGGGCGATGGCATCTTGTTCTTGAAAATATATTTTTAAATCATATACTATATGAACTATTTTATTGGTGACCATATACACCAACGTTGAGTTTCCATCTTAAGGTTGTTATGATATCACAGTACGTCTCAAGCTTCTTTGTTGAGGACACTGTGATGTCATAAAAACACCTTGGAAATATAGCCTTGGTGTGTATAGTTACATATACATTAGTCACTATATATATTTAGGCAAGGAAATACTATCTAGGAAAATGTAACTCATTATAAATATTTGGGTGTGACTCTCAATGCAAAGCTTATAATGTATCCAACATAGTTAACTGTAAAAAGGGAGGTGATCGTATCAACTTCAAATTGTCATACAGCATCTGAAGCACACAAAGCCATCACGCTCCAGGAAAACCTGCCCATATTTGAATGCAGTAAAACTATCCTTCCAGGAACAGATGAAACAGAGGTGATTAGATCGACAACAATGATGAATAATATTTATAGAGTCACATCATTATATCCACAGAACACACACCATTAGGTTCTATACTTACAGTTACATCAATGCACATATTCTCTTCAGTATGAAAGTTCTTACAGTGATGGGGAGTTACTAGTTACTGAAATATTACTTTTTTTGGTAAATATGGTACTACTAACAATGCTATCAATATTAATTATTCCTAAAAGCAATTCCCGAAGTTCCTGTAATATACATTTTTAGTTACTCTTGAGAGGAATCACTTATCCTTCAATTGGTGTATTCTCACACATTTTACCAGGACAAGGTGAAAATGAGACAAATCCAGGATTTAGGTCTAGCTGGTATTCCAACATTGTTCCCACAAATGTTCTTTTCATAAGTACATTCATAGCTATAGAAGATACATAATAAAACTAATGCAGTATAACATAAAAATTAATAAGCATTATAATTTGGATCATCATTTTTAAATCTAACTGGTCCAAACCAGGTCACATGACATGCTTTAGTATTAAAGGGAGCCTGACAGCCTTTTGTTTATGTTTCTAGTGCCCTGCTAAAACAATATCTGAAGCCATATCTATGAATGGCCTCCCCATATAAAGTGCTAGAAGCACAAAGAAATAATTATTTTTTCTTTTGTGTACCATATTTTATGCTTTTTTCTGACCCGACTTTAACTCCAGCAGACTGCTCCATCCAGTGCGTGTATGACCAACATGGTGCCGAAGCACCTGAAAACTTGTGCATGGACGGGTTTTGATAGTGCTATGAGCTAAAGGTATTTGCTGATAGGGGCCAGTGTCCTGAGTGCCATAAAGTTACTAATTTATTAAAACGAGTGTTGTAACTTAAATTATTTTATCTTTGAAATGTAAAGCCATGACTCCAGGCATGTGTATTAGTTTCATACTAATACGCATGCCCAGAGTTACAGCTTTATATTCCAGAGATAAAATAAATTATGTGAAAGTGCTCATTTTAATAAATCAGTAACTTTATGGCACTCATGCCACTGGCCCCTATCAGCAAATCTCTTCAGCTCACAGCACTATCAAAGAGTCAGACTCAGTCATGTCCAAGTTGTCGAGCACTTGGGCACCATATTGGTCATGCATACACTGGATGGAGTGGTCTGCAGGAGTTAAAGTCTGGTCAGGAAAAAGTATAAAATTTGGTACGCAAAAGAAAAATGATCACTTTTAGTCCTGCTAGCACTTTATATGGGGAGGCTATTAATAGATGTGACTGCAGATACTGTTTTAGCAGGACACTAAAAACATAATCAAAAGGCTGACAGTCTCCCTTTAATTGTAAAATGACATTGAAAAATCCACAAACATGATTGAATGAAACATGTCATAAGACCAGCATTAAATATAGGATAAAGTATGGGATGCAGTGTGTTACGAGAATTTAATACACACCCAAGTTGTTGGATGGCACATAAATGCCCAAGGGGTTTATGGGAGCCATTCAACAATGAGGGTGTGTATTAAATTCGAGTGTATACACTGTACCCCATATTTTGTTTTATATAATTTAAGGGGTTGCGTATTCTTGCTTACTCCTGTCTGCCCTCACTGTGTGGTGCAGAAATAAAAAGTTAATTATTTTGATCCAGGCTGTGAGCACCTGGCCAGTGGTGCTACTGCCTACTCACCACCCCAGCCTGGGGTGAAGTTAGAGGACAAGGAGGCAAGAGATGCTAGCTGGTGAGAGGCGCTGGAGACAGGCAGTAGGAGAGATGACTTGGGGGCCTTGCTGCTCTCAACAATCCTGTCTCTTGTGGCCCGATGGAGAGTGTGAGATTGATGATGAGGGACCAAACCTATTTTTAAAATAAAAAAAAAAATAGGGAACCTTAGCACACAGCAGGGATCCAGAACACTCGCTCTTCTCAGGTACTGCTGACAGTCTGACACAAAGAACCGTGTATTAAAAAAAACGCCATAATACACATACATATATTATGGCATTTAATACACGCCTCTTTCAATGGGAAAAAATGCAACCCATTAATTATATCAATAATAATGGATATGCAACTGTGTGTTATGGATATTTTTCACACACCCAAGGTGTGTGGTGACTCAGACACTCTGGTGTGCAGCGGTTAGTTAGATGGTGGACAAAATACTTTGCACAAATAGGCTTAAATAATTATCCATACACTTGGGAGCCTGATTTGATGTGTCTTTGCCCAAATGGGCTTAAATGTAAGCATTACAATATTGGCAGCCTGATTTGGGGGCAGGGTCACCTAAGCTTCTGCAAGTTTATGGATGGAAGAGGCCAGTTTACTATACACATTAAAAAGTTTGATAAAACAGATATTGACATGAGTTTTCTGGACATAGTGGGAAAATTGATCATTGCAGGATGAACTATTGACTCCCAGTACTGCTGTAGCCTGGTTTGCCAATTATGTGCAGGGTAGGCAGCAGCTAGCCAAATGCAACATGATACTATCTGAGCTAACTCCTGTTGTAGTGAGTGTCCCTCAGTGTTCTATCCTGGGGACCTATCTTTTTTCCTTGCTCATAAATTACCTTCCCCAAATGCCAGCCCACGGTATTACCACCCTTTACGCTGATGATTTGGTGTTACTAACTAGCTCCCAAGATATTTAATTCATCAGCTCTGAACTAAAGGCCAGTTTCCACCAAATCCTAACCTGGCTTACACTGAACAGATTAGTCCTTAATTTTAGGAAAATGCAAGCTATGCTTTTTGGTTCTCGGACCCAGACCATGTTCTGTATCCATGGATGTTACTAGTGCTGATGGCTCTTCCATTATTATCCCAGAGTCACCCTTGAATTCCAGCTATATCTCTCCTTGTACATCCATATAATGTATGTAAGGCAGTTAATAACAAGCTGGCCTGACCTACATGGCCAAACATCCTCAACACTCCTATGTACGTCTCGCCATTGCCAGAGGCTCTTCTGTAGTATGGACTTCTTACTTTTACTCATACTGCTAAGTTCACCTTACCTATGTGGGATGTAGGGCTGTGCCAACAACTGTAGGGCCCCCCTGCAAAATATGTTGTGGGGAGTAACCTCCACACCAATAAACATAGTTAGCGCTTATGAAATATTTATTACGTGTTTTGTTGTCAGTCTTTCTGAGCATCCATAGTTTGTCCATGCTGCCCTTGTCCCACGTCCTGGCACCATGATCAAGGCGCCGAGCAAAGTAATTTTTCTCTGCTCCTCCTGGGGACACTGGCACAAGATTAGATGTTTTGAGTAACCGGCCCTGTTGCTTCTTAGTTCTGTACTCTCCCTCCCAACCATGTGAACCTGAAGTTGAAATCTTCTGATGCTACTGTTGACAAACCCAGTTTTAAATGGATAAGCAATTCCCAAATAGAAATTTGCAAGTTTGTTTGTGATAAAAGGTTTTCTTAGGCCCTGTTCACACTTGGGTAGTTGAAGTGGACTAAGTGGGCTAAAACGTGTTAACTCTCCTCAAGTTCAGTTTCCATCTGCACTGAATATGGTTCCTGAACCAATTTAAAAAACTGTGCTCAAACCTTACTTCAAGGTAGGCTTGAACACAGATTTAAAATCAGTTCAGTTTTGAAATCAAACTTACCGGCAGTGCAAGCAGTGTAGTCCGCATCACGGCTGTTGCTGTTCCATGGTGCCAGATGTCCCGCAGTGCATGCTGGTAAGCAGCTTGCGAAAACATCAGGGGTAAACATGCATCAGGAAACATGGATTGCAGACTGTAGTGTGAGTGCACTAGCACGAGAAGAAACACAGATGATAACTCGCTTCTGGGAGTGTGAACGCTGCAACACGGTAAGCACTAATTCGATTTCAAAAACGTTTCTTGCTTACTGTGTTCAGTGTGAACAGGGCCTTAATGCTGATCTCTGAGACAGTGGGACCCCTGACAGAGTGGGTCCTACTGCAACTGCAGCTCTTGCACCCCCCTGGTCATGGCCCGATGTCACCATGACAGTGTGTGTCATTTTTGCCTTCTCTGCTGCTCATCTTACTTATCACTGTGAGCTCTACTGGCAACTATCACACCTTTGCCTTGGGTTGCTTTGTTGATAAAGTGATTAGAACTGCCATCCTTCCTGTTCTGGTGGAGCAACTAAGAGCTGTTAACTCAAGTTACCCTTTCAGGTCTAATGACTTGTCTCTGCTCTCTGTTACAAAAACCCACACAGCCATGGGAGATTAGACCTTTGCTGTCTGTGCACCCTGGCTATGGAATCCCCTCCCACTGCCTGTTTGCAGTGCCACCTCCCACAGACTTTTTAGAAGGTCCATGTGAGATCACATGGAATCTAATTTGGCTTGTAATTGCACTCCATTTTGGTATCTTTCTCCCTCCTATGATTGGTAGGTGGTAGTCCCTGGCCTGGTCTGCTCAGGACCATGATTGCATACCTTTGTGTCATATGTATATACAGGTATAATTGCTATGATCTTTACTTTACTGGTACTTTACCCGTATGCTGTTGTCTTTTCACTGTTAAAAGTGTATGCCTGCATACTTTGTAACCTCTCGGGTTGCACCTTTGTCTAGTGTGGTTACCTGGTCAATAAAAAACAAATAATTTCCCAATGATGCTATTGTTAGCCAACAGTTCTTCCCTTGAGGTCAATATTTTCCTACTATATCCTTCCATTCCAGTCAATATTTGTACACTATTACAATTACTGATTGCTTTTCATATAATGTAATAAGTAGCAGTAACTTATTACAAATTTGTGAGAGGAACTAGTAACTGCAATTCACCACTTTTTAAAACAGCTTAATCTGGTTCAAGGTCAGTTGGCATTCATCTGTATCCCCCTCCCCCGGGTCCTGCCTGAAAATAGGCAGGATTTGCCTACTGCACTTACCCGGTCAACAAAAACTAAATAAAATAAAATAAAATAAATAAAAGTAATTTCTCGAACACTTGGATCTTGTTAGCTGTATTGTGGCTTTGATTTAAAACAAATGGCCCCCTAAAGGATTACAAAACATGTTTCAAAAGATGCCACCATTTACTGGGTTGGTTGGTTCAGCTGGGGTTGCAGCACACTTCAAACTAAGATGTCATAAAACACCGGAGCATGGAGACCAGGATATACACTGGGACATGAAAGGAAATGGGCTGCCAGCTTTGTTGTGCCAAAATATGCTCCCGTCCCTTCCTAAGCTGCTGCAATAAAAAACATTTTGATCCTTTTAACTGCTGCCTCATCAGGAAGCAACACTACTCTCACAGTATTCTGTGGCTTTTTTAAAGTCAGCAGGATTATTACACTCCAAATAAGCGCATTTGTTTCCATTAGCGTCAGCCAGCCCTCGTCTCTCATGAGCTGCTTGTCACTCTTCACCCTAAATAGAAACAGTAGTAACATAAAGCTAGAAATATATGACATTTCAAATATGAAATCTGCTTCAGGAGTGAGGCAGATATAGGGGAGAAGAGCCATGGTTCATTTGTTTATTTAAAATTTGGTGACCGAGACAGTCACACAGAGAGGAAGCTCATTTCCTGGGGCAAACCTAGGAGGGATACAGCAGGCAGTGAAACAGCAGTAACAAATATATTGACAACAATGGGTGCATGTACATGAACAAAAAATAAATAATACACAGAAAAATAATGAAAAAAGCCAGTGCAAAAAAGTGTGCAAATTACTTATGTTACAGGGGTCGTATTGTTAATATGGTCTGTAATTATTTTTCCCTTTACAGAAACACAAGATGGTACACTTCACACAGCTAGACAAATCAGGTTGACTACTTTACTGCAGTTTGTGCAAACACCAAACAGAGATGTTGTGACAGGCTCACTGGCGCTTTGTGCTAGTCAAGCTCTTCATCAGGGGGTGAAGCCTGAGGTAAGGATGTGTTTTCTTTCTTACACATTTCTTAAAATGACAACATTGCATATAAAAATAGGGATCAAAAATGGCAGTCCCAACATGCAATTAATATATCAATCCCTGTTCCTTACAGCTGTAGCTTGTCTTTTAAACAGGATATGTACTTTTCTTTATGATCTTTACTTTCTGTTTTGGCGTGCCTTCCTGGAGCAGGGTTTATGGTCGAAATGCCATTTCAAGCTGTATATCCAGAGGTTGGAGAGATCACCAGTGGTGGGACACAAAGATCAATCTTGGTCCTAGTCCTCTTCAATAGCTTCATCTGTGATACTAGAGTAGGCATACCTCTCAACTATTTGTCACTGAAATAAGGGACATGGACATTTTTTGGCACTCGAAAGGAGGGACAATGAGGGACACAGACCGTCGGAATGAGGGACACATCCTCAAACATGGAGATATATGCTCAAAGCATTGTGGGAATCATTGTGTTTAGTTGTATAATGTTTATTTTTGATTTATCATCTTAGAATATTATGAATTTCTGCTTTGAAGTCTTCATTTACATCATACTATCTGTGTGGGCAGCACCTTTTCCATGAAGGACATATGAGGGACAGGGTACTTTTAAGAAGTAAAATGAGGGACGTCCCTCGTAATGATTGAAAGCTGAAAGGTATGGGAGTAAGGGTCCAGGGGAGGACCTGCCTCTTCGCAGATGATGCTAAGATCTGCAAAAAAGTGGATAGTGAAGATGGGGTAAGAAATCCCAGGGAGGACCTGGAAAGGCTGGAGAAGTTGTCAAAGGTCTGCCAATTCAAATTCAACACCATGAAGTACAAGGTAATGCACATAGGGACAAAAAATACAAAAAATGGAATACAGAATGGGGGTAACAGTGGATAAAAGACCCAGGACAGGGATATGGGGGTAATAGTATCTGACAATTTGAAAACATCAGCACAGTGCAACGGGGTACTAGGAGGGCAAATGGGAATAGGATCTTGGGATGTATAGGAAGAGGGATCAGTAACCGGAGGAGCGAGATGATTCTGCTACTGTACAGGTAGGTACCCAGTTCATCATCACCTAGTGTACTGTGTTCTATTCTGGAGTCTGCACCTGAAAACAGACAAGGACAATGCAGAGGCAGTGCAGAGGAGGGTAACCAAAATGATTCAGAAAAGACTTACATGGAGAAGTTGATGGATCTCAGCATGTACACATTGGAGGAAAGAAGAAAGAGCTGATTAAATGATCGAGCTGTACAAATACCTCTACAGAATAAAGCAGAGAGCAGAGTTGCCCATGCTGAGTGGGAAGACAAGTACCAGGGAAACTCAATGAAGCTGGCAGGTGGGAGATTTAAGAGGGATGTTAGAAAGCATTTATTAACAGAGAGGGGTGGTAGAGAGATGGAGCAAACTACAAGGGAGGTAGTCTGCATGTAATCAATAATGCCGTTCAAATGTGCCTGAGACAGACTGGGGTTGATAAGGAAGATGGCTAAAGAGCAGGGGGGAAAATCAACTTTAGGTAGGGAAGGCTGGTAAGACTTGATGTGCCACAGGGCCTTCTGTGGCCAACAACTTTTATAGTTCTGTGTTTCATGAACAAAGACAACACCAACGTGCTCCAAATGAACAAATATTGTGACTTGCGATGCCCCTCCCACTTACACTTGTACACACAGTGGGTCCAGAGCAATACACGTGCTCTATAGTGCATAATAAATTGAAGACAGTGTAGTAGTAAAGACCCTTGTTTTCATACAGAATATAACTCCTACGGCTCGAAGACCTGTTTGCAAATGTGTCATATTACAGTGGTATTGTTGCATAAATCTCATAAGATTGTGTGGCCTAGTGAATACAGCACAGGCTTGGGAACAAAGAAATCACAGGTTCAAATCTCACCAGAGCCAAATATTCACTGTGTGACCATAAGCAAGTCACTTAACCTCCCAGTGCTCTAGTCAACATTGCAGTAAACATGGGCAAAAGCAGAACACTACTGAAAATGAGATTCTACATCTCAGCTGAGCTATCATTGATTAACAAACTGTTAAATAAATACAATAATATATCTGAAGGAAGGAAAAGTGAACTGCAGGAACTACTATTTCTGGATAGTCATTTCATTTTTTGACATAGTAGAATACTGTTTTGACCCATAGTTTTTTACACCAGTGGACCTAATTTCCCCCATCCAACACTGTTGCTGTCATGTGCTCCCCTGCTTCGAACAGACTCCTATTCCAAGCCTAACAACTAAGCATGTACATAATAAAAAATTATATGTAAAAGCAGTAAAAGAGACCAGAGACCTCACAAGAAAGTTAGGAAAATCACTTTCCCATGGATTTACATCATTTTTCTAATCCCACAAAAAATTATTACACATTCCTGGTACACCACGGGCATTTTAAATCATTCATAGTGTCACTGCTTTATGGCAGACATTTTTATTAAATGTTGGGTTTTGTTAGGGGGTTCTAGTCAAACTAAAACCAGACACTGCAAGTAAATTACACAATAATGAAAGCTGTTGATAATGCTATATATTTTGTCGTATAGGGTCTGTGTAACTATTTATGATTATCTGTAGAAATGACTGAAATATTCCATTGGTAATGAATTAGTTCACTTGCGTTGCATAACACTTGTAATCACCATTGTTGTATGTGTCTGTCTCTCATTATATCTTTGCTGCTGAAAAGATGATCTGCATAGGTATTTTATGTGTGTAATATCAGTAATACCGGATACCTTGTTGCCTTCCATAAGAAAATATAGTCCTACATTAGCTATTAGGCTACTTTAATAAACCTGAATCTCTTGCAGATTGTCAAAATGGATTTACAGCATGGTGTAGTACACCACTAGCACCATGGACGACTAATGGGAGCCATGTCTATTGATGTCACCACAGCCTTCTACCTTGTCAGCCACTCAACATTAATAAAAAGACTACCTACCGTATGCATTGGTGAAGCAAGTGTGTGATGGTTTCAAAGCTATTTCTGCAACAGAGTAGATGTTAAAACTTGGAAATAGTATGTCTACATAGAAACATAGAATTTGACAGTACATAAGGACTGCTTGGCCCACCCAGTCTGCCCATATTTTCCCTGCCTATACCATCTGTATGGACACTACTTGACCTCTGGTTCCCTCCCCCACCCTCGCTTCCCACTAAGAGTTCCTTGTGCCTATCCTATGCATGCTTGAAGCCCACCACTGTTTCTGCCCACACCACCTTTACTGGAAGACTGTTCCAGGTGTCCACCACTCTTTCAGTGAAGAAGTACTTCCTCACACCTCTCTTGAATTTACCTTCTGCCAACTTTATTGTATGTCTCCTTGTTCTTGTGCATCTTTTCCTCTGAAAAATATTCCCCTCTTGTAGGCTATTCACCCCTCTGAGGCATTTATGAGTCTCTATCATATCTCCCTTCTCCCTTCTTTCATCCAGGGTGTACATACTGAGGTCCTTCACTGTCTCCTCATAGGGCTTCTGATGCAGCCCCTGTACAATTTTAGTTGCCCTCCTCTGGACTACCTACACTCTGTCTATGTCATTTCTTAAATGCGGTCTCTAGAATTGGGCACGGTATTCTAGATGGGGTCTCACAAATGATCCGTATAGTGGCAAAACCACTTCCTTCTTCTGCTGCTGATACCCCTCCCTATGAACCCCAACATCCCACTGGCACTACCCACCACCTTGTTGTATTGCTTCACCACCTTGAGATCATCAGATATGAATAGCCCCAGGTCCCTTTCCTGACAGTGACTATCAATACCTCTTCTCCCATTTTGTATTCCACTTAGAAGTTGACGGCAGATAAGGACCGCAAGGCCCATCCAGTCTGCCCATTTCTTTTTCTACCTTATAAATGTGCCATTGGCCTTTGCTCTGTCAGTGACCTATCTATTCATAGTCATTTGTATTGCTCCCTTATGCCTATCCCATGCCTGTTTGAAGCCCTGCACTGTATTCATAGCCACCACTTCTTGTGGTAAGCCATTCCATGCATCTACCATTCTTTCTGTGAAAAGAATTTCCTCACATTCCCCTTAATCGGCCTCCCCTAATCTCTTCATGTTGTCCTCTTGTCCTGCTATTTTCTTATATTTAAACATGTTAGACTCTTTCACCTTGTTTATGCCCTTAAGGTGTTTGAATGCCTCGATCATATCACCTCTCTCCCTCCTTTGCTCAAGGGTATACATATTGAGCTCCGTTAATCTGTCCTCATATGTCTTCTGATGCAGTCCCTGTACCATTTTGGTTGCCCTTCTCTGGACTGCCTCAATTTGGTTAATGTCCTTGTGAAGGTGTGGCCTCCAATACTGCACGCAGTACTCCAGATGGGGCCTAACCAATGTCTTGTACAGAGGGATTATTACCTCCCTCTTACGACTTGTGATACCCTACTAATACACCCTAACACCCTCTAGCCTTACCTACTGCTTTAGAGGTCTGCTTGATGATTTTAGGTCATCAGTGATGATGATGCCCAAGTCTCTTTCTTCCTTTGTGACTGCTAGCAACTCCTCCCAGCCTATAAGTGGCTTCTGGGTTTCTCTTCCCTATGTGCATGATTTTGCACTTCTTTGCATTAAATCCCAGTTGCCACTCTTCTGACCATTCTGCTAGTTTATCCAGATCTCTTCTCATTCTGCCCACCCCATCTGGATCATCTACTCTGTTGCAGATCTTGGTGTCATCTGCAAACAAACAAGCCTTACCTCTAGTCCATCTGCAAGGTCACTAATGAAGATGTTGAATAGGACTGGCCCCAGGACTGATCCCTGAGGTACCCCACTTGTGACTTGCATCTCTTCTGACTGTATACCATTTACCACCACTCTCTGTTTTCTGCCAGTCAACCAGTTTGCCACCCAGTTGACCAACTTCTGACCCACTCGAGCCTACCTAGCTTATTTATCAATCTTCTATGTGGAACAGTGTCAAAAGCTTTGCTGAAGTCAAGGTAGGCGACATCAACTGCTCCCTTGGTCCACCACTCTGGTTACCCAGTCAAAGAAATCTATGAGATTAGTTTGACAGGACCTTCCTTTGTAAACCCATGCTGTCTTGGATCCTGTGCCCTATGGATTCCAGGTGTTGCACTATCCTTCCTTAAGGAGAGCCTCCATAATCTTGCCCACTACTGAGGTAAGACTGACTGGTCTGTAGTTCCCCGCCTCCTCCCTGCTACCACTCTTGTGGAGCGGGATCACATGAGCCCTTCTCCAGTCTTCTGGGACCTCTCCTGTGATCAGAGACTCACTAAACAATTCTGCTAATGGCTCTGCTAGTTCCTCCACTTCTGTGTTTCTGTGCCCCAAGTGCATGATTTTACACTTTTTCACATTGAAACCTAGCTGCCATACCCTTGACCACTCTTCAAGTTCCCTCAGGTCTCTTCACATTCTTTCTATCCCCTCTGCAGTGTCCACCCTATTGCAGATTTTGGTGTCATCCACAAAGAGACAGACCTTCACTTCCAGCTCCTCTGCAGTGTCACTTATAAAGACATTAAAGAAAACTGGTCCCAGTACTAAGCCCCATGGTACCTCACTGGTCACCCTCCTTTCCCCAGAATGAACTCCATTTATACCACCACTCTGTTGTCTATCCCTTTGTTACCCATTCTACCACTATTTGACTCATCCCATGCTGCTCAGTTTCTTTATAAGCCTCCTATGTGCAACGCTGTTGAAAACCTTACTGAAATCTAAGTAGGCCATGCCCAACCGGCCCACCCTGATCAATTTCCCTGGTCACTCAGTCAAAGAAATCTATTAGATTTGTCAGACATGACCTCCACCTCCCTTTAAAATGCTCCAGAATCCTTTAATTTAGCAATTCTCATTTATCTTTTCCACCATGGATGTCAGACCATGTCTCTGATGCCACTGATGTCTAAAAAAAGGTGTATCACCTTTAAAATTCCTCAAGGTTTAATCTGAGGACCTACACACTTTTCTTTATTTATCAATAGCTTACCATTACTTGCCAGATTGTAAAAATACATTGAACCTCCTTGAGGCAAGTGGAAGTTAAAAATTTAGCATGAACAAGCCTCCCCTCAAAAAAGGTTTCAAATTAAAAAAACAGCTTACCAGCAGATGTGGTAGAGGTAGATACAGTGACAGGATTCAGTAATGCATGGGATAGACACAGAGGCATCTTAGAGGTGGGGGGGTCCGGAGACTGAGTAGGGTCTGTGTCGTCACTATAGGTAGGGAATATAGGGCAGACTAGGTGGGCCATTAGGTCCTTATCTGCTGACAGATTATATGTTTCTGAGTCTAGGGGGGTGGCACAAGTTTTCCATTGGGCTCAGTCCCTGGGCAGCTGACCTCCACAAAGATGACACTGAAGGAAAGGTGAGAGATCTGTAAAAAGTACTGCCACAAGGCATCCATCAGGATGGTTTCCACCCTGTGTCCCACTCCTGATTTAGAGACATTTGAAGGTCAGTGTCACACTTGGACAGGTGGTTCTGATCCCTGTATCATTTTTTGTAAATATAAAAAAATGTATGATGGACTGCATCAAGAGCAAATGCTGTCTTGCTGGAACTGACACATCAAAACCCCCAGGGATAAGTTCAAAGGACAGGAGGTAGCTTAAACTGCAGATATCTGAGGTGCAATTATCTTGTTAGTTTGCTTTGAAGGCAGGAACCAAGATATCCATTTTTATAATGCCCTCAGGGAAATCCTTTGATCTGCTATGCATGTTGTTTGGACCATTGTCCCAGGAAGCCAGCTCATTTCATCAAAGAGACCTTTGATGTCTGGGGATACCAGGTCCCAGACTAAATTAAGGGGTCCAATATACATTTGCTTTGAATATACAGTGACTTACATCAAAGAGACTTTTGATGTCTGGGGAAAAGCATAGCACAGACAGGTTTGGCCCAGTCACATAAAGAGAGGCGATTCCTTATGTCATCTATTATTTTTTTAAATATCTTAGTAGGACAGCCTGCGTTATAAAATATTCATTTTTATACACCAAGGTGGAGTTAGGTGACCTCAGAGAGAAGGCCAGCTCAAGACTGTTTTTTAAACTACTGAGCAGACCTTAGAGAACACACTTTCATATTTCTGACTAAGAGAGGAGGCACATCAAAGCACTGAAAGATTAAGAAGTAAGGACCTTAGACAAGACAAGTCTGAGTGTTATTATTTGTAGGAATCTGCACTTTTAATCCTGTTTGTTTTAAGGCTATATGTGTTGGGATATTTTGTTCTGTGATTTTTCTGTTTTCCTATTTTACCTATTTTAAAGTAAAGATATATATTTTAAAAACGGAAACTGCCTGGTGTGCCTTGAAATTTCTTTTTATATAAGTGAAGCTTTGAAGGTTATAGTTGACACTGTGTATGAGCTTATTGTGATACCAAACTGGGAAATAGATAGAGTTCTCTAGGCCTTGCATAGAGTTCTAAGGGGTCATTTTGCACTATCTGGTTAGGTGCCTGTAGGCAAAGATATCTGGCCCACCGAACACAGAATTATCTGAACCTGACAATTGGGTATGCTAACAAGAGGTTATCAGTTTGAATACCTCAAAAACTTGAGACTAAGGTGACTCGAACCCACAAAACAGACAAGAGGGTTACCTTGTACTGTTCACTGTTCACAATTCTATGCTCAGAAGTTGGCACTTTGGGAGTAGAAAGCTGACCTGCTGAGCGAATTTGTGACAGTCAGCAGCTATAGTTATCAGGTAGAGAATAAGCTATAAGTGCTCTCCCATAGGACAGGAGTTCAGATTCCAGACATAAATGAGCATGCCGAGGTAGCAGGTTTGCCTTTCCAATAAGCTGCCAAAAGAAAGACCGTGTTCAGGTGGTAAACACCCAGGGATGAAAGAGTTAGTTGCCTGAGAAGAGATATACAGTGATCAGGGGCCATTGGTACCATAACTAATAAAAAGAGCTGTGCAATCTATGATAGCACTAAGAATTACATTTTATTTTGTAACATAGCCATTGGTACTACATAAGGAATCTCTGAAATAAAGGACAAGGGTCATGTTCAAAAGCTCACCTGAGGGAGGAAAATGTAATAGTCAGGGACATAACAGCAGTGCCAGGCTGGAGACCGTCAGGACATGCCTAGCATATAAGAGTGAGCACCTAGCAATTAATTGTTTCTATCCCCAATGCAAGAGCTTGCATAGCAAGAGATCATTAGAATGTTTCATATTTGAATCCCAACACAGACTTCTGACATTTGTCACTGAGGCTGCAAGTCATAATCCCTAATGGGTAGTGATTAATGACCAATGTTCACTGTTTGTGCTGGGCACAGGCCTATATACTTGAGAACTACCATCTATGTCAATGATGTATACCATCTGATGAGTGATCAAGTCTAAAGGGCCATGTACACAACTTGCAAGCAAACTTGTTTTCTGTTTCATTGAAACTGGAAGTCTGTGTCCTATTTCTTTTTTTCCATTCTTTGTTTCTCCTCCTTGTCACCTGAGCAGCTCCCTTCCGATGGTGACTACAAGCCCCATCACCCACCGTCTCGGGTCATCCCCCAGCTAGCTACTTATCACTATGGATGAGTTAGAATGGAGCCTGCAGGCTCTCTGGCCATAATTCTGTTGCACGGGGGATTTCCTCCAATTTTCTCTCTGTCCCTGTGGTCGGAAATATGTGCAATGGTGTGGATGCATGGTGTAAAGATGCCATACCTACTCAGTGCCTCCACCCAGTCCTCCAAGGACCAATCACTGTTGCTGTATCACCCAGCCTCTGCTGGGTGTCAGGGAAGCAGTGGCTCATGTTGTCCTCCTTCCCTGAAGGAGAACAGCTATCAGCGGACACTAGAACCTCCTTCCTCTGACTGATCCTGAGCAATGCAGGTCCATTCCTGAACCTGGGTTGTCAATGTGGTGGATGGTGTGGCACCCAGTGTCTCAGCCCACCGCAACCCTGGGCTGGCCCCATCCTTGTCCTATTTACCTTACAGTAGCCTAATACTGTAAACAGAGACTCCGTGGTATGGAGGGATGCAGAGTAATCCAAAAAACTTTAGTTGTGGTCACTGCCATGGCTCATGAATGGTATGAACTTTTGGAAGTGGTTCAGAGGTCAGGCCAACAGTTCTGGAAGATGTAGGCAGGATTTGGATTTTTCCAAACCTTAGCTTTGCAACTCAGTCAAGACACAAAGTTTTTGATGCTGTCCATAAAGTGCTTTGAGGGTTTGGTGGCTTGCATATTCTGCAGTTCCCAGCCAGGCTGAAGGTGGTATACACCAGGAAAATGTATCCATTCAGGGATCTGAAGGATGCTGTCAGTTTGGTGATCCAGATCAGAAAGGACTTTGTGGCTAAAGATCTAACACTTGAACAAGATGAAGACTGAACTTTGAAACTTTTTCCTTGTGTTTCAGGTAATGGTTAGGGTTTTCATTTTATTTTCCTGAATTCTGTGGTTAGACTAATGTTTGGACATTCTCTAAGTGACTTACACTCTAGGTGGCTATTTTGTATGAGGTTACACAATGGATGGTTTGGACTTCAAATGGAGCTACTGGGTACAATGAGTTATTTAAGCTGAAATGTGTTATTTTTGTGGCACAATGTTTGCCCTCCACTGGTGTTAGCTTGTTTCAGTTCTGTCTGAAATCCTTGGGATCTGTAACCAACATATGTTTTTAGTTTAAACTCTGACTTCTTTTTTAATCACTAAATTATGAAAGTGAGGTCACTGCTTTTTATATTAGTCATAGTGCTTTGCTTAAGTAAATACTTTTTATGTTACTGCAAATATTGATTTTTTTTAGTTAGTGCATATATTGAACTACTAGTTTGAAATATTGTAGTGTACTCTGTGTGATTATTTGAGAATGCAATATACTTCTGTAACCCCCTTACAAATGGGGGTTCCTAAAAGCCTTCCTGGAGCTTGCTTAATGCTTCCTGCCTAACTGGTGTTCGGTGCTATGGCGCCAAAATGTGGGCGTTGTGAGGCTTTTAAAGCCTGCAGTGCTGCCTCTTTAAGGGCTGCCTGCTCGCAGGGTTCAGCTGGCTGGTATGGGGGACTGGTGTTTCCCTGTTCGAGTCCCGCCTGAGCCACAGTGAAATCGCTCCCATTTGGCAGTCGCTATATGCACTGGGGGAGCCCCTTTTGAAAGATGTAACTGTTTGGGCATAACTAGCTAGCCTGTTGATGGGATTATAATTTGTTTAACCTGTTCCTTTTGCAGCTGAGACTGTGTTGCTGTGCCCCTCCATTTTGGACCAGGACATTCTGAAGGGTCCAATAGGGGCAGGGGGTATTGCAAATGGAGTAACTGGTGACCAACCAGAATGAGGGCTCTCTGGGAGCCGATGGACCAATGGGGATACTGCTGATAATTGTGGGAAGTGAAGGCTAGACCATGGCACCTTTTTTACACCATTGAAAGCAGGACTAAGTGACTGGCAGCTGTAGCCAGCCAATGGGATCGGGTGGCACCCGAGCAGAGAGGATAGCCCCATGCTGTCAAGGGACAGAGGTGTTGTGGCTGTGAATGAGGAGGGAGCTCTGAGCTCCTGCGCCATTGAGTGTTCACGCAGGAAGTGCGTGAAAGGCCTGAGGCGGCCATTTAAATCGCCGGCGATCCACGGACTAAATCCGCAGGGCAGCGGTCAGAGGAGGCTGTGTACAAGCACAGCTACGTACCAGGCTCAACCTGAAGAGGACTGGAGAATCTGTTGAATCGTGCTTGGTCTGTCAGGAAAGTTGAAGCTGCAGTGAGACTCCCGATAGCTGTGAGTTTGGTCGGGCCATAGGAGCAGCTGCCTGGTATGGTACCCTCTGTTGTCTTTCATATAAATGTGTGGAGAAGTATCTGAAGTTCAGGCTCAGCCCTGTGAGTGAAGTGAGAGCGCTTTTTCTTCTGGAGTTGTGAGTACTAAATCAGGGTAGCTCCCTGTTAAATGTTGCTAGCCAGGGCAAGATTTTCTGGTTACTTTGCTGACTACATTAGCTAAGCCGGCTGGCTCCATCAAATCGTAATAGGAATTAAAGGCTCATCTGTGTCAGGGCCCCAACCAGTTGCATCGAGGAACTAGCCTTTAGGGCTTGGGTACCCATGGACAGTAACTTATAGGTTAGGCCTGTGCACAGAGCTTTAGGTGAACATTTTTATATTGTAGTGGTAAGCTAATCAACCTGATTCCCCCCGGTCCTTGTTGTCTCCCCTTGAATAAATCAGATTGCTTGTTTTGCAAAAGTACACTGGCTAATTTGTGTATTAATGGGGAAATATTGCACAGTGAATGTGGTGTAACTGTACCTTGCTTTTTAGGGGATTCCCGGAGTGAGCTGATTGGTTCGAGCCGGGGTAAGTATATATGGTAAGGACACTGACATTGAACTGTGTGGGCCACTAGTGGGAAGAAAGGGGGGGGTTGCAGCAACCCAGAGGGCTGTGACCGAGTCAATCTCGACTGTTCTAACCCCGACCTCTGGGTGGAGGCACCCACCAATGGATCTGGGCCCCTCACCCTGTCACAGTTAGGGCAGGCAGGGGTAGTAGCCCTTAGGATAGCACCCCCTAGGGGTTACACTTCTGTTTACATTTTTTTTGAATGACAGGACTTTAGTAGCCTATAATGGCTCATTTTAATATATGGGGAACACATTTTATTTCTACTTGAACTGGTTCTTGGCTTATGGGTCATGGGGCTTATTACTGCAAATAATTTTTTATTTGACTGTTATTTTCAGTTGCCCACTTGTTGTAGAAATGCTTTGTCCTGATATATAATGTATCCTGGATATGTGAATAAGATGATGTATTCTATCTCTGATACACTTATTGTTTGATAGTAATCCAATGTATTAGGAAACAAAAACTTTTATTAGAGATTCTATATTCAGGGGATTTTTGGGGGGATATATAGTATTATTTTGTCTTGGAATATAATCTGTTCTGAATATGTGAATTTGTTATCCATGTTGTTTCTAATGTAATGACTACTGTCAATCAATAGACTCAGAACATGAACTTTCACCTGAATGTCTCAGGCTCAGTCTCAGAGCAGTTACAAGAAGTGGAGTGCACTCTTTCCAGATTACCATGCCAGTATCCTGTCACATACTAACCTTGAATGCAAAGCGGGGAAGGTGCAGTATGCAGAAAAAACATCCACTGTACCTCATGAGTACTCAGTTGGGTACCCCTAGGTGTACATAGACATTACTGGTGTAATGAGGCTTTTCCCCTTGCTAGCCAGTGCCCCATTACTAAAGTGTTAATGTGTGGAAGATATGCTTTGAGTCCTTGAATTTTCCAGGCCCCTCCTCAAGCTTTGCTAGACTGCATGGCATGCATGTCTGTACATATGCTTAGTGGCTATGCAAATGCTTGGAAGCTGCCTGCCACTCACACTTTAATAAGAGGGAAAGGCCCAGTCAGAGATGTCTTGCCAAAATAATTCTTGAGGGGGAGAGGACACAATCAAAACCTAATCAAAGGAGAGCATGGATTTACACTTTTGCAGCCCTTCCACTGCACACAATGTGAATACCAAGAGGACAGAGTAATAGGAAAAGAGAGAGAGAGAGCGGGGGAGGATCCTTATGAAAATGGAATGTATTGCAATATATTGAAAAATATGCATTAATGTATGTCGATACACCAAGAAATACATTGTCCCAATGTAATACATAAAATATTATGAAATATATTTTAAATATACTGACATAATAGACTTCGAACCCACAGTATGCAAAAATATATGTCACTATATTGAGAAATACATTGACTCAATGAAATATAATACACAGTGTATTTCAGCATATAATGAAACCACATATTCTGCCTCATGCATTGCTTGAAAGCATGTGAATTTATTTAGTAATACATTGTCTGAAATATATTATTAGTATATTTAAAATATATACTGTATTCTTTGTATGTTACATATATTTATATACGTTACATATATTTTTATACATGTTGCATATATTTTTTATATATGTTACATGTTTTTGTAACTGCTTACTTTCGTCCCATGTGTACATTTGCATAACTAATTTGTATATTTCAAAAACAGAGTTTATCTGCCAAAATCATAATTTCTAGTTTCACAATACTTTTGAATTTGCAACATTAGCTTACAGACTGAAAAGGAAGGTACAAGTTATAAAGCAAATGCATATAGGATCTCACCCTGACCTAAAAGTGAAACAAAATGGGGTGGTATGAGTTTGTGAGGTAAGTCATATGTGTAAGTATAAATGTATAAAATGTATGTTTGAGTTAAAGTTGCGCTGTAAAACAATAGTTCAATGTAAATATCTCCATGATTAATAACAAAATGAACTCCAGTTGTACAGATAGAGGTACATATAAATAGTTTCCTTTGTTTTTGTCTGGATAAGTTAATAGTTATAATTAATATATAATTAATATTTATCACACATGTATATTATATACATTTGTAAATATAGGAAAGAACAGTTGAAATGTAAAAAAAAATACACTTATACATATAATGCCAATATATCAGTAACATATATTTACCATTCTTATTTCAATATATTTGAAATTTAATCAATATATTTTGCAATATACATTATATACTAAAGTGGCAATAACGTGTTTATTTATAGTACATTGCAATATATTTGCAAATTTTAAAATATATTGAAATATATTGATTTTCCAGTACATTACAATACATTATAAAACAAGTAGATTGGAATATATTTTACTATATGTAAATATATTGTTAATAATATATTTTAAAATATATTTCATTTTCGTAGGGGATTGCTTGAAATCTGATTAACAGAACTAGATTTGTCATATTTCAGTATTTTTTACTTTCGCTTGCGCGCATGCACAAGGAACGTCTTGGGAGAATGGGACCCTTTGGAGGTGTGCCCTTCCCCTGCAATCCCCTGCTCCATTGAGCAGGCGTGGCAGTCCTGCACCAATCAGATGCAGTGCTGTGTATGACAGCGGTGGTCTTCTCTTCAAAGAAACCACTGCACAGCCATACAACACCAGCGTCCGCCGCCCCAAATCTTGCTGCCACGCTGAGGCCCACCCCAGCGTGGCCAACATCCAGCGTCATCTGCCGGCACGGGGTGCCCACACCCCCGTTGGCTCCACGGCCCCCTCCAGCCATCCTTCTGCCATGCTGGGAGCCCACCCCAGTGTTGCAAATGTCCCACATCATTTTTTTTTTTAAACCTGTAAATTGAAAACGGTCCCACGGCGCTTCTCCCAGGCCCCCCTACCACAACCCGCACCCACCCACTGTGCATCCCGCCTCCCCACACCCCCCTCACCCCATACTTACCTCCGGAGCTCGGCACGACGATCTTCGTGGACGGGAACACGCCTGCACTCTTCAAAGCCGACCGCGAACTGAGGAAATGCCGTAAGCTGTATAATGGGCTGATAGGGAGTTTTCAACTTTATTGCATATCTCAGGCATTTTTGAATTTTGTACCAAATTTTCAACATGGGTTTTTGGATCCTTCTCATGATCGGTGTCACTGTCATGGCGCAAGAGTTTAGTCTCAAGGGTGATTTTGCAGTCACTGCGCCGAAATCATTCTTCGGCCTGAATAATGCCATGACAGTGACATCATTCATGAGAAGGGTCCTAAAATCCCATGTTGGAAAATTTGGTGCAAAAATTCCAAAATTACTGTTTTACAAGCCGCGCTAGCAGTTCCTACGCACGCCGAAGTTTGCGAATTTTCAATATTTTCACACCAGATTTTCAACACTGCCATTTTACCACATCTCCTTATGAGCAGTACAGCTGCCATTTTTCACATCCTGCCTAAACGTGTTTCCGCCCATGTAGCGCATAATGGCGCAGTCAGTGTCTAAATCAATGTACGGGACAAATTAAGAAAATCACTGTGACACTGTTCATGAGCAGAGGTCTTAAAATGGCTATGTTGAAAATTTGGTGAAAAAATTCCTAAAATGACAGTTTTAATGAGCGCATGCTATGCAGTTCCTACGTGACGCCGAAGTTCGCAAATTTTCAATATTTGCACTCCAATGACTTCCAAATACCTAAACAGCACATAGAAGCAAGCAACATTCGGCATTGACAAATGCTTGTACTTCTTTGTCACTGATTTTTTTAAGCCATGTCCAAGTGCCAAATACCACTTCAAATACCTGCAAGCGAACGTTCGGCATTGACAAATGCTTGTTTCTTCTGAAATGCAAGGCCAAAAATCATAGTTTCAAGAAAGGGTCTGATGTGGAACTGGAATGTAATCGTAATCCAATTCTCCACCCGACTATGCTAAAATCTCCCCCATGCAGTACAAAAGAGAATAAAAACTCAGACTAGGGTGCATTACAAAACTAAAATGTCCCACCTACCCCAACACTTGTTTCAGCTTCCTTTACCTTAAGTGCACAGCTGTGGGAGACATGTTGAAGGTCTGTATCGGGCTTCCAAATTTGTCCAGGACATAGAGTTCACACCAGGGCATCCAGCAACCAGCATTGGCCACCACAGAAAATACAAAACTTGAAAGCCTGCCCTATCACAGTTGCCCCTACCCTGCTGCACTTGCCCCCCCTTACTAGTCAGCCCAGTCCTGATGAGTCCCTCTCAACCAGATTCCATTCGTCTGTTCTGAACACTATTTGGTAGGCCTCAAAATCCAATATGCTGGGAGGAGGACTGATGACCAAGGCAAAGTACCTCCCAGCCCAGCCATCACAGTCCTTTGTGTGACCTGGAAAATAATTGAGGTGGCAAATTAGAAAATGAAACCCTGGTTATAGCCACCAGATTCCTCACTCAGTACAGTAGCTGGCATAGCAACTATACTGATGGGTTTAGTCCAGTAGACCACCTCAGTTGTTTCCAAGGTCACACAAGGAGGACCATGATGCTAGGCCATGGGGGGGGGGTTGATTTGACCTTCAGTCATCCTCCCAGCACATTGGCTTATTGGAGCATCAAAATAGTGTTCTGAACTGAAGAACAACATCAGAATGGGAGGGACTCATCAGGTCCAGGCTGGCTAGTGGAGGGATGGGGAGGGCAACTGCCATGGAGTATGGGCAATTGCAGAAGGGTAGTGTGTGGTCACAAGTGTTGAGTTATTGTAGTGGAAAAAACTGATTGCTGGATGCAAAGGAGTGAACCCTATATCCCTAGATGTATTTAGAAGCCAGGCCTGGACCCTCATCACAGCTCCAGCACTAATACGCTTAATGTAAGGGAGGAGAAACAAGGAGGGGAAAGGGGGAGGTCTTTATTTTTGAATGGCTCCTAGTCTGGCTTTTTATTCCCCTTTGTACTGGGTGGAGTACAGGTTTTACTGTAGTTACATGTAGAATCAGAAATCTTTAATACAGCTCTGATTATGATGCCTTAACTGGCAGTAAAACAGAAGCAGTGTTCCAATTTCTGATAATCCAATGGAATCAGATTGAATGAATTCTACAGAGTCTGAGCACCCCTAAACTGCATTTCTTTTAAACTGCTTTTATTGTTCTACATGCATTAGAAATAGAACAAATTTATTGAAATGTTTCACCAGGAGGGCACACTAAACAACAAGTTGCTTGTCTCACAGTGTGACCTGGGGGAAGGGGGTTACATAGGGTTGTGAAGGATGATCAGTTACAATAATATGTGGGTAGTACAAACAATACAACATTGTAAGATTGTGCAACAGTTGGAACACATGGTATTGTACAATAAACAGTATTATACAATGACAAGAAAGAATGCTGGGCTCTGATTCGTCTGTCTGCGGCTGGACCCGTGATGTTATCTTAGCATAACATCACAGCTCTAGTCTCAGCACACTAGAAGCCACACTGAATGTTAAAAAAAACATCACTCCGCAGCTTTCCTATGAGCAGCTTCAACAGTCCCCGCTCTGCTCTGCTCAGAATAGGAGCTCCCTGCCCGCTCTGAATTGACGCTTCTCCCAAGCCCCACCACACACAAAAGCCATGATTTCTTCATCCATTGCCACGAATGCCCCATTGCCACTTTAGTTTACTGCCAAAAAAGAAAAAATACAACAAGCAGAACCAAAGTGAAAGCCGTGTAACGTGGCTTCACAGCAGTCCCCTGACGTAGTGTCAGTCCATTCCGTGCTCGTTGCATTTTGTAAGCATTGCAAGTATCTGTGTAAAAAAAAAATAAAAAAGGTAAACTCTACTCCCAGTTTCATTGTGAGGAAAAACCTCACAAACAGTGAAACGTACATTCCCTCCTCGTGTTCCCTCTCATTAAAACGTACTGGACTGAGCACGTAAGCTTTGATTTTCAACCGTCAGCACGCGTTATTGTCAGAATGCCCGCCACCCTTCAAATCACTGTCTTGTTTTTTCTTTCTCTAAATACATAACACAGCCCCCAAACCATTCTCCCCACCACCTATGTACCTAGTTCTTCTTTTCTTGCCAGACGATCATATCAGCAGCATTGAGTGGCGGGCAGCAGTGATGACAGGGCAGGAAGTACAGACAGTGGTCCCAGCCTAAAACATTACCACAGTACAATACTATCACAGTAGAACATAACTACAACAGAAAACTGAACTGGCAGAACAGGACAGGGGTGGGACAGAAAAGAAAAGAAAGCACACATAGACAAGCAAGAACAAACAAAACAACTGAAAAATCCACCTGCCACTCATACAGCTCCACCTAGAGGAACTTTTTTATGTAAATATACTTCCACCCACAAAAATCAAGTAAAACAAAGTTTTAAAATGACTTTATTTTTAATTTTGTCCCTTCTATTTAGCCATTAGTCATGATGATATTGATAATCACTCCAGGGTGTGTGTCGTGCTGGAATAACATCACTTCTGGGGCGATTAGCTGCACTCGGCCTGCGGCCTCGTGCCTAATCACCCCAGGCATGACATTATCCCAGCATGACACACACCCTGTCGTGCATTATTCCTTTAGTATAACATTGGGTAAATTACAATACATGTCCAAAATCATATAAAATAACATATAAATGTACAAAACAGTAATAGTGTGATAGAACCATTTATAGTGCATGATGTACCAGGAGCAGACTTGAGGTAGTACACAAGTGCTGCTGCAGTAAAAAGGATGGGGTAGGTTTTGCACACTGGTGACCCAGAAGGGCAGGTGGAGAAGAGAGGTGGAGAGGCAAGAACTGAATATGAGGAGAAGGGTTAGCCATTTCCTGACTTCCCCCTTCAGGATGTTAAAAACCCTGCCGGGGGCTGTAGGATGGCAGAAACTGGGGATAGGTATTAAGGAGGGTTAAAGCAGGAACAGCTGAGGGAGAGGTAATTGTGTAGGGCAGAGGTAAGGGAGTAGTTGGAGGAGGAGGTCGATTTCGGGGAGAGGGAATTCAGATTTTAGGAAGCGATGGGCGAAACCAGTCTGACCGATGAGGGTGGAGTGGCGAGGGACTGTCAAGGTGTGGGTGTCATTTGATCTGAGAGAGTGGGTGGGGAGAGGTGCAGTGGAGAGAGAGAGGATGAGAGATAGGAGGGGAGCCCCCCAAACTAGAATTTGGAGGTTAGTTTGGCACAGTGAGAGATACATCTGCGAAATAGTTGAAGGAAGGTTAGAGAGTGATAGAGTTCACAGTGGTGGGAGCGGGAAGGTGAGTCAAGAGCAAAGTGGCAGAAGGAGTTAAAGAAAGTGTCCAACATGGTCAGGGAAGATTTGAGAGCAGCACCATAGACTATGTCACAGTAGTCAAAGATGGGAGTATCATCATCTGGACAATTTCGCGCCTCACAGTCATCGGGATTCAACTACGATTCTTGTACAGAGCACCAAGCTTGGAACACAGTTTCTTCAGGATAGTATCGATATGCACAGAAGTTGAGGTGCTGGTCCAGTCAACCCCCCAGATATCTAAATGAGGAGGTGTCCTCCAGGATGGTCCCAACAAGGGTATGGAAGGTGGGAAGGGTCGGAAGCCTAGAGAGTCTCTGCCTGGTGCCAAAGGTCATTGAGACTGTCTTCTTGACATTTATAAAAAGCTGGTGAGAAGCAAACCAGAGCTGAACTTGGTTGAAGTCATGCTGTAAGCTGGCTTCCACAGCAGCAGAGTTTTTGCTGGAATTGCACAAAACAGTATTGCCAGCGTACATGTGGATAGAAGAGGATGAGCAGGCTGTGGGAAGATCATTAAGGAAAATGAAGAAGAGTAGGGGACCAAGCACTGAGCCCTGAGAGACACCAGTGTTGATGGGGAGTAGAGGGGAGATGGAATCAAGGATTCTCACCGATTGGGTCCTGCCAATGAGGTAGGATTTAAACCAGTTGGTGACTGATGGAGCAAGGCCAGCTGAGGAGAGGGAATCAAGAAGGAGGGGATGAGAAACAGTATCGAAAGTTTTGGCTAGGTCAACAAAGATGGCTAAGGTGATCAGGCCATCGTCCATCCCTGAAAGGATGGAGTCAGTAAGCCTGAGGAGGGAGGTGGTTGTTGAGTGGTTCTTCTGAAAACCAGATTGGAAGGGGGTGAAGAAGCAGGAATCAGAGAGGAAGGGTGATAGTTGAGAGAGAACTAAATGTTCTTGAAGTTTAGCAAGGCTAGAAAGGAGGAAAATGGGGTGATAGTTGCCAGGACTGGATGTGTCACCACCCTTGGGGAGAGGAAGGACTACAGCATGTTTCCAGGATGAGGGTTCTTGGGCAGAAATAAAGTAGAGGTTAAGGATTAGGGAGATAGGATAAGCAATTGCAGGAGCAGAAAGATAGAGAAGTTTAGGATCAAGCTCATCTGGTGAGGAGTCTTTAGAGGGGTTGAAGGGTAGGAAAGCACTAAGAGTTTCATCAGAGGAGAGAGTAGAGAAGGAAAAAGGGGGAGGGGTAGGCCCTGGCTGAGGCGAAGGGCTGAAGTTAGTAGATGGCAATGGGGAGAGGGAATTTAGAAGAGACGTGGTGCACGAGGTGTAGTAGGTTTTAAATTAATTGGCCACGGAGCCAGGGTCAGAAACTAGGGAGTTATTTAATTTGAGAACTGAAGGGGGGGGACAGAATAGGGCATGAACTACCCTCCAGAATTTAGATGGAGAGTTAATGTTAATTAGGAATGAGGAGTTGAAATAATCAGACTTAGCCAATCTAGTAGCTTTAGTACATGAATTGTGTAGCGTTCTTTACGTGGCGTAGCTGTTTGGATGTTTAGTAGATTTGTGTTTTCTCCAGGCCCAGTCATGCTCCCTGAAGCAGGCCAGTAGTTCGGGGGTGATCCAGGGGAGGTGAAGCCCATGGACTCTGGTCCTTCTGAAAGAAGCAAAAGCATTCCAGGTGGCAATGAATTTATCCTTAAAATAGTCAAGGGCTTGGTTGACAGAAATGGCAGTGGAAAGGGGACCCAGTTGGTGAAAGCAAGTGCAGAAATTCGTGGGGTAAGGTCTAAGGATTTAAAGGACTGGAGCTGTATGATTTTAGGGGGAAGTTTGGGGCAATGAACCTTACATACAATGAAAATGGGGTTTTGGTCACTAAGGGCATCGGGGAGGAGACCAGATTTAGTGACATGGTGCGGGTGTGTTGTGAGTGCCCAGTCAAGCAGGGTGTGGTTTTGTATTTTGGGATTAGGGCATGTGGGCTCAAGTATAAGTTGAGTGAGATTTAGAGCAGTGACGTCATTGTGTAGCTTGTTTAACTCGGGAGACAGCCAATTTAGATTCACGTCACCCTTTATGAACAGTTCACCAGATTGCGAGAGGGAGGTTATGTTGGCTAAGAGTTCAGTTGTGACAAAGGGTTAAATGCTTGGGCAGCAATAGATGCCAGCCACAAAGACTGGGATTGAGAAAGGAAGGGTAATGCGGGTGACAAGGGCTTTGTAGGTAGCCAGAATGGAGGCAGATAGGGTGGTAGTAAACTGCAGTGAGGACAGGATATACATGGCCACTCCCCCTCCGTGACCCGATCGATCTTGTGTGGAGATGGAATACCCAGGGATAGCAATGGCACTGTCAGGGGTGCTTTTTTTGAGTCATGTCTCAGTAACAATTTTAGGTAGCAGGCTGCAGATGTTCAGGTGAAGGAGCTTCAACCCATTAGGGAGGGTTGTAGTGGAAGTGGGGTTTGGAGACATGTTGTTTGGGTAAGAAGCCAGGGTAGGAGAAGAAATAGGGCCAGGGTTGGGGTGGATGTTCCCTGATGAAAGAAGGAGGAGGGCAAGGATGAAATAGTGAAGTTTAGGACTTTTGTAATTGGAGTAGGAAATACTGGAGGGAGGGGAAGAGGGAGGGGGGTGGAGAGAAGGAGATAAGGAAACGAAGAAAGGCAAAGTGACTAGGAAGGGAAAACAGAAAGACTGAAGGGTAGTAGGGAAAGTGGGGTCTGTTTACAAGGGGAGCTGTCGGGGTGATTGACAGGATGGAGGAGGTATCTGGAAGGGAAGGGAAGAGAGAAGTGACAATAGGTGTAGAGGGGGAGACTGGGATGAGGGTAAGAACCAGGAAGGGTGTGAGTAGGAGGGAGATGGAAACCATTCTGGGTAGGGTAGTAGAGGCTTTGTATAGGCTTACAGATTCAGATCACACCACTCAATGTTAGGATGTAGATAATTTGCTTTAGGTATGAATGACCCAGGACTAGAAGTGTTAGGGGAGAGCAGTGGGAAGAGGTTTGCAACCTACATGTGTTGTTGCCCTCTAGTGGCTTTACAGTATAAGTTGCAAATGCAAAAGTAGACCAAAAAAAAGCACTGACAGGTCAGTGCAGGCTACGCAAATGCTGCTCTGCACTGAACTGCTCACAGAAGTGTGCATCTGAGTGAACTGGCAAGCAAAAAGATCAGGACTTCACTACACAGCTACTAAAGGAAGGAACATCTAAGGTCAGTGTTTCTCTGCAGTCTTATGCCCTAGTCCAATGATTTCAGCACTGGCTGCAGCGTTGGGCAGGAAACCAATGTCAGCACTCTGGGCCATCTGGAACCATTCAGTTCCCACTGGGAGGATGGCTCCAAAATCCCCTTTCTCTTGTTCTGGGTCCAGGACCAGATGTTACCTTATGGGCCAAGGAGGAGCGTGGGCAGCAGGCATCTTCTCGACCTGTCCTGGGCAGGCGGGTTGCTTATGGAGGGGACCATGTCAGCGGTACCAGCCCAGTAGGCTCTGATCAGCCTGAGAGAGGGGAACAGAAGAGATATCTGTTATAAGCCTTGGTGGAGGTCAGAGGGAGCTGTCAGAGCAAGGAGGTGTGAGAGAAAAAAAATTAACAGTTGAAAACAACTTGGGATGATGGGGGGGCTCTGTTACAGACTCTGGTTAGGTGCTAACAACAAATTGCAGCACAGAGTTAAAACAAAGGGTCTTAAATGGGGCCATGTATCTGACCTGAAAAGTTTGGTGCCAGGTCCTGGGGGAACATCTAGTAGCCAGACAGATTAGAAATGCAGAAACAGTCTTAAACGTTAACATTATAGCCAGTAACAGTTAATGGTATGCATTCTGTCCCAAACCTACTACATGCAAAATATTGTACATCTATTGTGTATTTAATTTCAAATGGTTTCTGAGCAGGAGACTGTTGTATATCATTTGCCAGAAGACCTCCCCGTAGCTATTTATTTAGTTAGTTTTTGTTACCAGGTAAGAACTCTAGACAAATAGCTGCCTATTTTCAGGTTCACTCTGGGAGGATACAATCAGGATAATAGTACAAGGGTTACATGGATCATTAAGAAAACAGTCTCCCACTCACACTTCCGCCAGAGGGGTGAGCAAATGTGTATATTGCTCAGAGAGGAGCCATCACTTATCCAGCTCCATTACAATGCATTAACTTGAATATATTGCCTATGCAGTTAATCAAACAAAATAAACATAAGCAATCTAAAACATTGGTATGTGTGGTCATTTATTATTACGTATCTTTCCGTATGTCACTGATGATCTTTACACTCTGACTTCTCCTGTGTCTGCCCAGTAGTTATATTAATTGGGATAGCACCATTCTGCCTTCTGTCTCTGTGACAGGGAGCTCCTGCCACTCTTGAGGACTGACCTTTTCTTTTCTTAAATCTGTTGCAACAATTCTTCTGTTTCTTAGCCTTATCTATCCTTTACAATTTCTAGTCCATTAGGTTGGCCACCTATTGGCACCCCCTCCCCTTTCTTGACTATGCTATAGTGTCCTCTTTAATTTTCCTTTTCCCTCTCAGGTCCTCATACAGGGAGGTTATTGTGGTGACCTCTGAGCTGATGTAAAACAACAGGCTGCGTTCCTCGTTATTGGATTTAGTATGCAATAGCACTATGTCATAAAATACCTTGCTGTATATGCCTTATGTGTATGAAATCTGTAAATGTCCAAAATACCACGACAGTAGGTGTTTTTGAAAAAGGTAAAAAACTACTAGAATTAAGTTACCGGGGTAGACATATCAGAAAACCCTCATTGTGCTATTTAAATGCATGTAAATTACTGTGTGTCTGAGAGGCCCTTTGGCACCATGCATTCCTGCTTTAAGCTGAACCAGTCTAAAATGTCATGGTGATTTTCATATACATCCCATGATGCTTTGCATTATGGGGGTATGTGTGATATTTTGTTTCTTTGAAACTTGGCTTTATTGCCAATGCCCTTTGGGATAACCCTTGCTTCAATGCTTCTGCACTGAGGTTCTTTGTCTTTAGCTTGTTATGGGGTTTTTCTATTTTGAACTCCCAAACACACAAGACCAACATAGGGGATAGTTCAGTTCCATAGCAGAGATAGATCAGTATATCAGTGGATCAGTTGGT
Organism: Neoceratodus forsteri; assembly: GCA_016271365.2. NCBI lineage: Eukaryota > Metazoa > Chordata > Ceratodontiformes > Ceratodontidae > Neoceratodus > Neoceratodus forsteri. The sequence continues at coordinate 126,706,654 of CM057450.1, read as the reverse complement.
GCTGACTAAGTGCAGAGGAAGGACATGCATAGTCTTTTGCTGCAAACTGATGTATTGAAGAAGGGATATGCCATTGCTTAAGGTTATCCCATGTTTTAAATAAACATCACACAGAAAATTGTGTGTTGAGCCTGAAGTTCTGCGTCTGGGCCATCTGTTATCCCACAGCCTCTCCACAGACTCCTTTATCAAATTCATAAATGGCATCCTTATGGAACCATGTTAGTCTCTCTGCATATGCAGATCTGTTGTGTTTGCCTTCACCTGCTTAATATTCTTCAATATGTTACCCAATCATGTAAGGAAGGGGATCATTCTATCATCTAACATTTAGTGTTTGCTTTGCCAGCCACTGCTATTATTGTAGTAATGAGCAAACACCAGAAGACCCCCTGACAAAGACGCATGTGAAAATCGTGGGGCCGGAGTTAGTGCTACCTGTCTCAGAGCAAGTTAAATTCTTTATACTAACCTCTTTGGTTCCCATTACCGGTATTTTACATTTTATTATTTTCTAACCCTCCTGGAGTGGAGGATCCTTCTGATGTTTACTTTTATATTCGTCCATTGGAATACTGAGGACGTGGCTGAACTGCATGCTGCTGAGCTGCGGAGGAGCTTTGAGAGCAGGGATTGTTAAATGCCTAATTTTTAATTTTAAAAGGTATGCCACCTGTGAAGTAAACTTAACAGTTCTTACCAGAATTTCTTGTGTTCTGCCACGGCTGGCCATCCTCTCAGGCGTTCTTTGTTTCTCCTTACAGGATGAAAACCTGTGGTGGTGGGTTGGATTGACGGAGAACTGAGGGGCCCTTCAGAAAGGCTTATGTCTGAGATGTGTGAAAACAGACTGCTATTTAGTACAAGCTACTGCTGGGATATATAAAAAGATAAGAAAATGATTCTTATAGACTCATAGAGACTCTCCGTAGATTTATGGTTATAGTCTGGCCATATTATATATTGTTCGATAATGCATTATTGCAATCAAATGGTTGTTTCATTGTGAGTTGTTAGAGTTTGAGGGTTTTTTTTTTTATAATCTTGCCCAGTTGTTTCACTTGGTTTTCATTTTTATTTTATTTTATTTCATTTTCTATTTTTGCGCCCTACCATCAATCCTTTTTTTGATTGGTAGTGGCTGTCACATGCAGTGTGTGCTTATAGCACATTTGTGGCGTTTTCTTCACCAGATCATTTGTTTTGGATCAAGCAGTTGGCCGCATTCAGCCAGGCCCAGCAAGTACAGCAGTGTAGCAGTGTAGCAGTTGCATTCTGCCTGCTTGTGCAGTGTCTGGAAGATTTTCTTTTATCTTATGCCTCTTAGCCTGCGCTGTTTTTGTGCTCCTTTTTCTTGAGAGGTTTTTTTTTGCCGCTACTGCTGATATCTGTGGCGGCACGTGAAATGAGTCCGCTCCTGGAGCTGATTAAGTAAGCTGTTTTTTCTTTTCTATTTTGGCGGCTGTTTGGAGGGTTTTAGCAGTTGTGGTTTCTTTGGGGGAGATTTTATCGATTTTTTTTGTCTCTTCTTTCTCTCCTTTTTGGATTCCATAATTCTCCTGTCGCAGAATTAAAACTCTTTGTTATCCAGAGTGATAAGTGAATGTATAGTTATTATTATTTGTCTAAAAGCAAGATCTTGGAAAGTGGATGTCCCCTGCATATAGTAACTGTGGAGCTTGAACGTCCCTCCGGATTCCTCTGGATAAGCTGCAAGGGGTTCAGAATATTTTCAAGGCTGAACAGCTAAGCAGTTGTGCAGTAAAGAAGGAAGAGGTACTCCGACAATTGGATAACTGGACGATTTGGCCAAACTGGATATCTTTTGGTGCGTCCTGGGAGCTAAGTTTTTTTTTGTTCTGAATTGAACTGTACTGAACTGAACTGTTTTTGCAATATTTAAAGCAACATTTAATGTTTTTGTTAACTCTCTAGTGACTCTTTCATTTTTGTAACTTCTTGTGATTCCCTGGATTTCTTCAGATTTGATTGAGAGTACAAATGTTATATTCCATGAATTTTGTTTTTTAGATATGGATGCATAATATAGATAATATAGATAATTTCGATATTTTTTTGTATCTTTTGCATCCAATTTTAGTGGTTGTTGCATATTTCTGTATGGGCTATTTTTTTTAGCTGGTGATTTTTTATTGCAGTATATACATATTTATATATATTTTTGTGAAATATTGTGAAGTATGGTGGTTACAAGAGTGCAATTTGTTGGTGATATGAGAGGATGTTCAGGGGGTTTAAATCCAGATGCAGTTCCTTTTTCTCCTCTGTTGTCCTCTGGTAAAGAGAGCAAAAGGAATCCTAAAAATCAAAGTAAAACCAAAAGCAAAAATAAAAGGGTTAATAAATATGGCAATAGTGGCAATAATGGTGGTAATAATTTTAACAGTCACACAAAGTCTGGCCATAGCTCAGAGAAGTTGGAGGATTTTATTAAAGTTAGTTCAAAAAAGTTTCAAAAAAAGAAAGGGAAGAGTGTGCTTGGGGGTTGTAATGAAACAGGAGATTCTGGGCAGGATTCATGAACATCGGGGAAGGTCCTGCAGCTGCGGAAAAACCTCGGCACTAGTGGGTTTCCACTTGCAAAGCCGCAGGTCACCCGCAGCTGTGGGTATTCACTAAGGTGGTGCCAAGGTAAGACCAGCTCCATGGATTATGGCAGCTTGCGGGTGCTGTTGCCAAGGACAGCACCGCAGCTGTGGGAGGCTGCTATGGGCTGTGGGATCCACTGTAGCACCCTCCACAATTGCTGCGGCTGTGGATCGGCCACTCTGCAGCTACGGCAATTTCGAAGCACAAGTGGTGTTGCGGAGTGGGACTTAGTCACAAATTGCTTCGTGAAGCCTGCCCTCTGAATCCAGCATTAATAAATCTTCAAAGCTTTTAAAACTACAGTCTGAACAGACTGATTCTAGCACATGGTTTATGCCGACTAAGGTGACCAATCAGATTAAGCAGACCAAGGAAACGAGTATTCTAGCTCATTGTATCACTAAATCAATTAGAAGTCATGAGGAAAATGAAGATTGTTTGTTTAAGGAGATTACAGGGGGAGGCAGTGGATGTGGTGGATTTTCAAGATGCGGAGATTTTAACATCTTCTGCATCTGTAAACTCTGTAAACTCTGCAAACATTTCCCCGATGGATTCAGTGAATCCTAAGATAGAAGATTTTAACTATAGTAAAGATAGTATTTATGATCAGACTTCTGTACTTGTTGGAGTAACTCCAGATAAAATGAGGAAGGCCCCACAGATTTCACCAAATACTAAACAGAGTATTTTAGATGCCCCTTTGGTAGGGGATGCTGTAAAATCTTCACTGGCTCTTAATGAGTCAGATAACTGGTTGTTTTCCGGAGTTGACAAGAGTTCTAATGTGAGTCTTCAGACCCCTGACAGTTTTACCACAGGTAGGTCAATTATTAATAATGCCTCCCTGGGGAATAAAACTGATATCAATGTTAACTTAGGTGAAATAATGACGGACCTGCACTATACGATACTTGGTTTAAAATCCTTAAATACTGATTTCATCTCAAAAGGTATTCCAAAAGTTGAGATAGTGTCTCAGGATAATTAAATATTAAGGGTAATTGATTCAGTTACCCCTGGTAATTCTAATGAAGAATGTTTTAAAACCTCAATGATGTATTATCCTACAGCGCTTAGTCAGGACATAATTGACATAATGAAGAATCAACATGTAGCCAATTTAATTTTGATGGAGCAATTTGTGATGGTGAAAGAAGAGCTGGATAATTTAAAAACAAACCTAGCAATCAATGGAGCTAAGATGGAGAATCTAACTAGAGTATTAAATAATAACGTTCCATCAAGAGAGTCTGTATCTGTGTCTACGATTTATGCAGAAGAACCAGGTAGTCCAGTGAGTGCTAGTAGTTTTGATTCTTTAACAGTCAAGGTTAATAGCCATGATTCTTTGATAGATGATGAAGTCAGATTAATAAAACTGGATGTTCTAGCTGGAAGAGATAATAGAGAAACTGCTAAAAAGGATAAAGACAAAGGGCAACGAGGACTTACAGGAAAATTAAGAGAACAACAACATAGTACACTATGAAAAAACTTCAACAAAAAAGATGTTAGTGGTCTTTCCAGTACAAATAAAAAGAATAAAAGGAAATATAGAAACAATAAGGATAGGGTGTTCTTAAATGAAGAGCCTTGTACTGATGATAATAATTTAATTGATTTAGAAATCACCGAATGTACTGAACCTACTAATATGAGAGAGAGAGATATTTTGTGTTGGGTCTGTACAAACTAATGTGTTGGGAAATGAGAAAGTTAGCCAGCAGGTTGATGGAGTTATGGCAGTAATGAATAATTGTCAAGAAGTTTCCAATGAGAACAAGGTCATTAATGATGTTAGCAATGATAGACCTCTGAGCATACCTGATCGTATGAGCTATATTAGAATTCTGGGCCTACAACTGGAGGCTAACGGGTCAGAGGAACTTTTGAAGAAACAGGTTTTGTCTATTTTCAGAGACACTGTGGGTCTCTCTTCGGAGGATGAGGATTTTGTCCTCTCCAGAGATACATCTCTTGCTGAGATGCCTTCATTGATTAAAGTTTTCAGTTTTCACAAAAGAGTAATGTTGAGGGGCTATCTTTTGGTAACCTGAGCTTTGACTTAGTTGAAGGCTGCGTTAAATCAACGGATATGGGGGAGGTTGGATGCAGCCCTGTTTCACTCATATTACTTGGTCTGAGACGAATATATAAAGAGACCAGAGATAAGTTCAGATTTTCACTCTGTAATTTTCTTTCCAACATTATTGGGATCAGATTGGGAAGAAATGGAATCTTGGATGTTTTTAGATATCCTAGTTTGCATCAAGACTGTCTGGTAGATGTGTTATGTTATAATAAGGAGGTTAGTGATAAAATCCTGGCGAAGGCAGTGCTTCTTGACAATTTGGGAATCTATGCTGTTGCTTCATCAGTGATTTCTGATGACCCTGTATTGATTAATACTAAGCAGATTGTTAAAATCCAGACTCAGTCTGTTTTGGGCAAACCATCGGCACAGGATTTATTATAAAGTAGCTAGACTGATTTGAGACATGAAAATAGATTTGAGACACTAGTAGACTTGGTGGATTGACAAAGCTTAAAAATCACAGATCCCTTTCATGATTTATTAATTAGTATACAAAAATGCCAGTCTTTAAAGGATCTACCCAACCATTTAACTGATATATCATGGACTATTGCTGGCTTTAGGGCCAAATTGGTGGATATAGAATTTGTTGAATATTTGTCTGTTTTTTCTGTGATTTGTTCCTCTTATAAGAACTACAGATGCAAAATACAGTTCACAAGTTTTTTATGGGTGTGAGCTTTGGGATCATAAACAGATTTCTATATTACAGAAACCAGCAATAAGAGTGCTCAAAAGAGCTATTGGTTTCTGTAAAACAACTCCCATTCAGTTTGTTAGAGCTGGATTGGGCCTTCTAATCTTATTGCTCTAGCTGAATCTCATGTAGTTAACTTCTGGATCAGGCTTAATCTTTTACTGGATCAACGCTATGCAGAAAAATGCTTATTGGAAAAATTAATTGGGAACTTCTGGACTGTAAAAAATCCAAATTGTTGGCCAGGGTTAGAGATATTAAATTCAGTTGGTTATCTGAATCTATTTGTACTGACTACTCAAAGTAATAGTATTTCAAAAAGATACGGACTGTATCTCAAGCATTTGATCACTGAGAAATATAGGATATGTGATTTATATTATATACAGGATTAAAAATATGCAACCTGGTACACTCGAAATGACTGCCACCATTATTGCTGCTATTATCTAGAATACCTAGAAGAACCTGAGATGCGTCAGACTTATGCAAGATTTCGGATTTTTTTTCAGTCCAATGTGCTTGTGTGTAGGTTTAACAAGATCTAATTGTTTAATTGTTTAATTATTGTTTCGGAAAGACCTTTGAGCATGAGCTGATTTACAAAGGTTCCACGTCAGGGTGGACAATAAGACAATATACATATTCAGTGGTTACAGAGGCCTGATCATTAGGCATTAAAGAGCGATTACATGACAATTAGACAAATAGGAGAAAAAAACTGAGCAGTTGTAATTGAATACTAAACTATTTCTAATCATTTGCCCTAGGTAGCACACCCCTGGAAACCTCCACATCCGTTAATACTATGGCAGAGTAACTGCATAGGGTTTAACACTATCCCAGATGGCAGGAGGCTGGGTGACAGTGAAACAAGGGGGATTGGGTTTGAAACCAACCGCAGAGAGCGAGAGGTGGGAGGATAGTGAAATGGGGAGGCTGTGATGGAGGCAGCAGCTCCAGAGGGCTTTGTCAGTATGGTGTGTGTATGTGGGGGTGGGATTTGGGAGGGGCAGTATCAAGTGCATTTAAAGAGGACTGATAGTTTACTTAAGCCCTTGGCTAGGCTGGAATGGAGGCAGGGTTCTCTAGGTAGCCCTGCTGGGTGTTACCTTGGGGGCAGGCCTATCTGTCAAATGAGGCCTGAGAAGCAGATGCATTTTGAGTTAGACATTAGGTGCTGTTTGAGGCCTACTTTGAATTGAGACAGGCTGTTGTTTGGTTGTAATTTCATCAGGAGTTCATTTATCCAGAGGGGGAGCCCGATAGGAGAAAGCACGCTGCCCTAGTGAGGTTTGGCGGAATGGTATGGACAGTGCTCCATTCTTCCTCCGTCTGGTGATGTGTGTTGAGAGAGAGGCCTTGAGCAGGTTTCCTATACAGAGTGGAATTTTTCCGAGGAGTGCCTTCTTTCCCAGGAGGCAAGTATGGTATTTGATCCTGTCTTTTAGGTTAAGCCAGTTTGTACGCTCATACAGGGTGCAAGTATGAGTGTAGTGATCTGCACACAGGGTGAGGCGGCATGCCTTATTGAGTGCAATTTGGACCCTTTTGAGCACTGTATCAGTAGCAGCTCCATAGACCACCAGCCCATAGTCTATCGTGGAGAGTATGGAGCTGGAGACTGATATTCAGAGTGCTTCTGGAGTGAGGGATTTCTTATGCCTATAGAGGACCCAGATCTTTGCATTTACCACTTTGACAAGGGAGTCTACATGGTGCGCATAAATGAGAGACAGTCATCAATGGTGACTCCAAGGTACTTGAACAAGTGCACCTGCTCAATCTGCTCACCAGCCTTGTTGGTGATTACGAGGGGAGCATGCTTGTGTTTGTTGTAGGGGCTGGATTGTAGCATGGCCTTGGTTTTCTTGTAATTTAGTAGCAGCTTTTGCCTACTGAACCAGTCCTCGAGTTTATTGAAAGAGTTCTGTAGTTCTGTTTGTAGGGCAACCCGAGAGGTGCTGCTGCTCAGCAGAACGGCATTGTCCACATACAGAATAAGTTTGGTGTCACAGGCTGTGGGTAGGTCATTTACAAAGAGGCTGAAAAGCAGGGGCCCTAGAATTGATCCTTGAGGGACTCCTAGGAGTACATCTCTGGAGCTGGATAACGTCTGCCTGATTTTGACTCGCTGGCTCCTGTGTGTTAGGTAGTCATTGAACCAATTCATGGCATTTGGTGCCACACCCAATCTTTGGAGCTGGAGTACTAGTAGAAGGTGGTTGATGGTGTCGAAGGCTTTGGTGAGGTCAATGAAGATGGACCCCACCAATCTGCCTTCATCCAGTGCCTTGTGCGCATAGTCAGTGTGTTCCAGCAGTGCTGTGGTGGTACTGTGTTTTTGCCTGAAGCCTTGTTGGTTTGGGCAGAGCAGATTGTGCTTATTGAGGTATTCTGTGAGTTGACTTGCCGCAATTTTTTCCAAAGCTTTGGATAGTGGGGAGAGGAGAGATATTGGCCTGTAGTTTGACACCAGTGCCTTTTCACCATTCTCATGCGCTGGAGTTACCAGGGCTTGCTTCCATACCTCTGGAAATTGAGCTAGGGCCAAGGATTTATTAAATACCATTGTTATGGGCATGATAAGAACATCAAGGGTGAGAGATAGTAACTTCATGTCTAGCCCGTCACTCCCCAATCTGGTTTTGCCTAGGACTTTCCTCACCATCGTTAGAGCCTCCTTCACCGTCACCTTCTTAAAGTAGAAGGCTGGGTGGTTAGTTATGAACAGGTTGGCACAACCTTGGTCCTCCACAGGCAGAAGGTAGTCTGGAGGCAGCACTGAGGACAGGTCTGTAAAGGCCTGGTTAAAGGCATCAGCAATGGCTAGCGGATCTGAGGAGGATGAGTTATTAATGTTGAGCATCTTAGGGTGCTGCTTTGATCTTACAAGGATGTTCTTGATGTTGTCCCAAAACCTCTTTCCATCTCCCATGTATTGTTAAGCTGGGTCTTATGGAATTGGCTTTCGAGCCTGATAAGTTTGGTGCACCGATTTCAACCCATTTTGTAGCACTGTAGGTCATGCTTGCTGCCTGAGTTTAAGGCTTTTTCCCAGAGGCAGTCCTTCTCCTTTAGGAGGGAGAGGAGCTTGTCATCAGTCCAGCCATTAACCTCCCCCTGAATTTTCCATTTTGTGCATGGTGCATAGATATCACAGATGGAATTGAAGCCCTCAGTGAAAAAACTATGGACCTGGTCCAGCATAGGTGCCTTGTTGATGGGGGACCAGTTGTAGGCAGACAGGGCCAATTTGAGGGATCCAAGTTTGCCTTTCTGCAGAATCCTGCTGTCATTGAGGTGGAGTGGGTTTTGGCAAGTTTAGTGGTCCATATAAAGGAGAGTGGGGAGTGGTCACTTAGCATGCCTGGGAGAACCCTGAGTTCGGAGAATCGAGTCGGTGAGCTAGCTAAGACCCAGTCAATGAGGGTGCTGGTAGCAGCCTTGTAGTTCTACCTGGTGGGGTGAGTTACGAGTTGCATGAGATTGTGGGAGGTGATTAGGTCTTTGGAGGGTGTTGCCTCCTTACATAACCAGTTAATATTAAAGTCACCAGTCCAGATGAGTTCTGAGCCCATTCTGAGTGCGCTAAATTCTTCCATAACAAGAGGAAGGCCTTCCTTGGCTTTCTTGGCGGGCAGGTAGGTTGTGGCAATGGTAAGGGTCTTGCCATTTAGGCTGTCTTGTATTTTTACCACTAGTAGCTCATAATCCTCCACAACTTTGGAGATGGGGAGGACGGAGCAACTCTGTGAGTTTCTGGCATATAGGAGGCAGCCGCCACCTTTCCCTCTATTCTATCAAGTCGAAATGCTTGGAATCCTTTGAAGGCCACCTCACCATCTTTAGATCCCAACAGCCAGGTTTCAGTTAGGCAGAGTATGTCAGGGGCATGGATGGTCATCCAAGCCTGGAGCTGGTCTAATTTGGCAGTTAAGCTGCTGATGTTTAGCGATGCTATCTTTAGGCCATTCACTGTATGGACCCCCCTGCTCCTCAGGGTTGTTGGTCCAGGGTTTAGGTGAACATTGCCAGAGAGTAGCAGTAGCAGAAAGATAACCTTTCTGGTAGATAGGGTGATGTTTATCTTCCCTCGTGTCTTCCGTCACCTGCGCTTCAGGTGGGGGAGGTGTCTATAAACCTCTGTTAAATTAGGGGGAAGCTAACTGTTAAGGTTATGGTTTGGAAGGTTAGCTTGGCGATAATTGTGTATGGGAGGTGCGGTAGGATAAAGAGCCTATCGTTACCAGAAGTGGTAGTGGCCATGTGTATGCTTTTCTTCCAGCTTGCTCCCAGTGAGGATTCAGAGTGGGGAGGTAGGGGTCCAAATTCGTATATGGTACCAGCAATGCCAAAAGAGGTAGTGAGAAGTAGTAGTAGGTGGTTGCACCCCATGGTAGTTTGTTTGGTGTTGCTGGCCTGCTTAACTGCTAGCTGGTTTATAGTTGAAAGGTATATAGTCGAATTAGGGTGAGGTCCCTAACAATAGGGCAGGTAGAGCAGTAATTGAGAGGAGTTAGATGGGTGGCTGGAGAAAAGTTGAGAGCAGTGTGTGATCCTGTGGGTGGGACTGCTTTAAAAAGGGGCAGTGAGAAAGTGGGTCAAGTCAGGTATTGAAGACAGTGAGGCCAATTGCATGAAAATGTACAGCAGTGGAGTGACCAATCAGCTGCTAGGCTGAGGAAAGGGGCGGAGTAAGGGTCTATTTAATACTGTGAGGAGGGGAGGGGGTAGGTGAAAAATTCGGTCCAGAACCCAGCACAGCAAGAGATTTCCCTGAGAGCAGGAAGCGCCAGGCGTTAGAAAATCAGCCAAGGAGCAAAGCTGCTAATCAGTGCCTGGCTCCTCCACTGGGCATCCAGTCAAAACAGTGGCATTCAAAACCACGAGTTTCAGAGGTCCAGTGCGTACCTGAATCTGTCCAGGGGTCAGTCAGGTGGTCTGTTAGCTGTGGCCTGCTCGGAGATAGCCAGGGCCACAGGAGCAGCTTGGAAAGCTCGCAGATGGGCTGTCTGTGGAACAAGAAGGGAAACACAGAGGATTAAATACAGCTAGAGTACAATAGCAAGCTCAGTGGGGGGGGCAGGCAATGGGGTAGGACAAAGCATGAGGTAAAGTGGTAAATGCAGGGCAATTATTTAGAGCTAAAGAGGAGTTAATTGGGGGTCTGTGCTTTGGCACTGGGACGTCTGAGGAGGACAGCAGCAGCAGGGGGGTGTAAGGGAAGGGTTTGTAGGTAAGGCAGAGAAGAAAGTAGGGTGTTTAGAGAGACAGCATTACAAGTGGGGCAGAGAAATTAATAATTAGCAGTGACCAGTGTGGGGAAGGGGCAGGGTTTGTCAGTAGGGCAGAAATGGAAAATTGCAGCAGTCTTGCTCAGTAGCTAGGTCTAGCAGTCAAACATCAGCTACTATACAATACAGTTTGTCCAGCACTAGATTGCACAGCACTAAGATCTATGACCAAGAATCTACTTATTGCTTCTGTGGTAGCAATGAGAGGGAAGGCTTGGAACATGTAGTCCTAAAATGTCTGTGGTATAGAGCTGCCAGACAGAGATGGTTGGGGCCAATTCTTGTCTCCCTTATAGACTGCCTGAAGGAGATAATATTAAGGACTCTACTTACCACAGAGGATGGGTACATTATTATAAATACTGCTCTCTTTTTATGTGACATACAGAAAATAAGGAAACAAATAATATGTACCATTCAGAGTTAAAGCTCTTTATTTATGCTGCTATAATTATTTGCTGTTTTGCACAATACTTCTGTTATTTATCTGTCAAATGTATTGTCTACTTACTCGTTTGTATTTCTGTTTACTTTTCTGAAATGATCTTTTTATGATTGAACAAATAAAGTTAATACATACATAGAACCAGCTGCACTGGTTCCTTCCCACAGCACCATTGTGTTTCTGCTCTGTTAGTGTAGTAAGTAGAACAAATTTTCCTGTCTTCTAGACTGTAGCTTTATCAATCAATCAATCAATCAATCACTTTATTTAACCAGGCATAAACACCATTGAGCATGCTCATTTTCAAGGTGGTCCTGGGCATAAATACAATACAGTACACTTCATAAGATTACAATTACGGTGGACAATGGTGCAAAAAAAAAAAAAAAGAAAAAACATTGTGAAGGTGCCAGTCAATATGGGCCTATACATAACGGTCAACATAATTAACATGCAAAGGTACATAATGATAAGCCTTACTGAAATGAGAAGAGACAACAATCCCATATAGTCTCCGCTGAGTAAGAGCTCATACCTAAATGATAAAAAATAAGGAGGTACTGTATTAAGGAATAGGGTAGAAATTGGGGTGAAAGAGTAGGCAACCAAAAGGGAGGCCAGAATAGGTAAAAGGTAAAGAATAGGTAGGGTCATCCTGGATTAAGGGAACTAGGCTTGTAGGTCCTAGGTTTCTGTTGTTAGGAATGTGGGGTGGATGAGATACTTAGGCGTAGGATTTGAGAGTGGCACCCGAGGCTTAGGGGTTATCAGTATGTGAAACAGTTGCATGATTCCTTCAGATAATCCGTTAATAGAGCTTTGAATGTGAAAATGCTTGGAAGTGAGGATAATTTTAATAAGTCTTGCATAGTGTTCCAAAGTGATGGAACTGAGAAGTTGATTGCTGCTGAGCCAAGGGTAGTTTTCACTCTAGGAATCTGGAAGCAGATTAAGGAGAAGCGTCTCAGGCCATAGGAACCTTTAGCCCGTTTGAAGATGTTCGAGATGTATGCAAGGAGGTTATCAGATAATGCTCTAAAAAACCAGAGGAGAGCATCCCTTTTTCTTCTAGTTTAGAGTGAGGTCCATCCCGAAACCTGGTATAGACGACAGTGATGTGTACTACGGGGTACATTTAAGATAAATCTTAAAGCCCGGTGGTAAAGGGTGTCCAGTTTGTTTAGCATCGTTGATGGGCAATGACTGTAAAGGAAGTCAGCGTAGTCCAGTATAGGTAGGAATGTAGTTTGCACTAGTCTCATTCTGGCTTCTAACGTGAGTAGGTGTTTAATGCGACAGAATAAACCTAATCACTGTCTTAGTTTCTTCAAGGTTTCATTTAAGTGGCACAGAAAGTTGAGCTTGTTATCCAGCCAGAACCCTAGGTATTTAAAAGTATCAACTACTTCAAGGGGTTCATCTAAGAGTGTTCAGATCTGTGTGATATGTGGACATCCGGAAGTAGACTTTGGTGAGAGAATCATTGCTTTAGTCTTTTTGGCATTGAGGAGGAGCTTATGAGTGAGAAGGTTGTATTGGGGGGGGTGATGAAGTCTTTCTGTAAGTACTCAAGGGCCAGATCCAAGGATGAATTTGTGGTATAGAGTACAGTATCATCTGCGAATAAGTGCACATTTGCTGTGCCCAGCTGCGAGTCCAGATTATTGATGTATATTGTAAAGAGGATAGGGCCCAGGACGGAGCCTTGTGGGACTCCTCGTAACAAGGATTTTTGTGGGGACAGATCTCCTATGGCTTTGACTTGTTGTAACCTATTGGTTAGGTAGCTGGTGAACCACTTAATGGCAGAACTATCAAATCCAATGTTACTCAGTGCAGTAAGCATGATGGTATGATCCACAGTATCAAAGGCCTTACTTAGATCAAGGAAGAGGGCAAATACATGTTTCTTAGAGTCCAAGGCCATTTGCCAGTCTGTAGTTACTTTGGCAAGAGACGATATTGTACTGTGTTTGGCTCTGAAGCCGGACTGAGCCAGGTTTAGCAACTTTTGTGAATCCAAATATTCTCTAAGTTGGATGTTGGCAATTTTTTCAAGTAATTTAGAGAGGACGGATAGTATAGAAATAGGTCGGTAATTGTTCAGATCACTCGGATCCCCAGTCTTGAATAATGGTAGGATGTGGGCAGTTTTCCACAAGACAGGTAGCTCACCTTGAATCAGAGAGATGTTGAATAAGTGTGTAATGGGACGGTCAGATAGGTATGGCCAAGTTTTAGGAAAGTAGGTTCAATATTATCTGCACCTGCACTCTTTTTTGTATCCAGAGAAAGGAGGAGGTCCTCCACTTGCTTGAACATAATTGTGAGGAAGCTGAAGGGGGTGGGATGCGGTTGGTTATGGTTGTGATTATCAGTGAAGCCAACAGTGTAGTCTCTTGCCAGGCTAAGTTTGCTGATAGGTGAGGTGTCAAAGGCAAGCCCTGCAGTGGCAAAGTGATCCTTAAGCTTTTCTAGTATATCAGCTTTGTAATATAGGTGGTACCATCAGACACAATTTTGTTTGGAAGGGGTGTTGCAGTGGACTGACCTTCGACTTCTTTGAGGATGCTCCAAAATTTGGCAGAGTTGTTTTTATTGTCTTATAATTCTTTTTGGAAGTACCTAGCTTTTTCTGACCTAATTAGCTTGGTACAAGCATTCCTAGTGGTATGGAATGCTAACCAATCAGCCTCCAGGTGGGATTTCCTTGCTTTTTTCCACCAGTAGTCCCTATCCCTAAGTGCTTCCTTCAGGATGGGAGAGAACCAGCCAGGAGTTTTATTTTTTGATTTGATCAGTCTTAGTGGGGCGTGTTTGTCTATTAGCTCCAGTAAGAGGCTGTGAAAGATGTTAAATGCCTCGTTAAAGGTGGGAGCTAGGTAGAAATCCTGCCAACGAATGTTGCTTAGATCTTTCAGGAAGATGTACTGGCAGAACTTTTTCAGGCATCTTTTCAGTTTGAATTTGGAGGCGGTTTTTATTTGGGAAGGATGTCTGATGCAGGAAGTAGCACAATGGTCACTTATATCATTGAAGAATACTCCAGTATGCGAGATAGTGTGAGGTTTGTCTACTAGGATAAGGTCCAGGAGGGTGCTGCGCTCAGGGTTTTTTCTGTTAGGTCTGGTTATAGCAGTCACCATTTGTAACAGACCATTAACATCGCATAGAACCTTCAATTTCTTAGAGCTGTCTTCATTCCAATTTAGATTGAAATCCCCCACTATAATACACTCAGTATCAGCAGAGTCAAGAAGGTTTTGAAGGTGTGGCAGAAGTGCCCAGCCACCAGACGGTGGTCGGTAGCATGCTGCCATAAGGAGTGATTTCTCGCTGGAAAGTGATAATTTTAGAGCAAGGCATTCAAATTCCTTAGCCTTTGAGGTACAGTCAAAGACTGTGACTGTGAATTTGCTTTTGACATATATTGCAACCCTTCCCCCTCTAGTCGGTCTATCACAGTGGTAGATGATATATCCGGGTACGTTGATAGATTTGTCCAGGGTCGAGGGTGTGAGCCAGGATTCAGTTATCATGAAGAAATCAGGAGATACATGTAGAGTCCAGGTCTGTATAGAGTCAATCTTCTTTAGCAAACTACAGACATTGATATGGCGAAAGCTAATCTCTTTATATTGAGGGAGGTCCGCAGGGGCATCCAGAGAAATAGGTGGACCTGGGCTTAATTCAACATTTCCCGAACAGAGTAGGAGAAGCAGTAGTACTTTTTTACAGTGGTGTCTTAGCCTGCTAGACATTCTTTTGTTACTCCTTCTAGCGTACATTGGTTTAGCGGTGGCTGTGTTAAGGGCAGGATTGCTATTTGCTAGGGATAAAACATAGAGAACTGATAGAGCTGACACCATCCTTGGGAATTGCACATGTTCTATAGTTATGGCATGGTGGGAGGAGGGGCATGACCATAGAGGAGACGTCCCTGATGTAGAATGCCATGATCTAATGTGGGAGGCTATATCTTGGTAGATGATAGAGGAGGGAAACTGGCCTTTGTCCGAGTTGCAAACCGAAATTTTGGGTAGAGTATAATAAAGTAATATAAGGCAACTATAGAGAAGGATAGGCGCAGATGGCATTCTTAACATGGAGATATTTCCTTTTACCAGTAAAACCACAGGATTTGCAACAGTTCCTTGAGAGGGCCAAGAAAATGAGTGGATCTTGTGGGATGGGAGCCCAATGAAAAATTAAGGCCAAGATAACTAATAAGGCGTGGCTGGCAATAGTAGTAGGAGTGAGCTAGAAGGCAGGCGGGGTTTATGTGTATTTAATCAGGACCGAGGAGGGATTGGTGGGGGGCAAAAATTGGCAGCTAGGGCTCCTTCCTGGAGGTAATCAGTCCCTGAGGGTAAGTCCATACCTCTGCTTTCTGTGAGGGCTGGTGGCTAGACATGGACTGCGGGTGGCAGTCTGGCAGGTTGGGTTCATCAGAGGACCACGGCTGTGGCTCTCAAGACTACCTGGAAGGAGAAGGCGGAGGAGAATTACATAAGAAAGTCAGAGGGGGTGGGGCTGCTCATGGAGCTAAAAAGAAATGCAGACTGGCTTAAACAGGGGGGTTGTTGCAGACCAAAATGTTAAGCAAGGTGCCTCCAAGTCTGAGTGGGCAAAAACAGTGCTATTTAAAACACAATACTAGCATAAAAAGATGAAGGGGGGGTTTCAAAGGCCTGAGCTGAGATCGCTACTGGTCTTATGAGGAACACAATACAGGCATTTACATTAAATCAGAAAACTTCAGCTATAAAATACAAACAAGACAGTTTTAACAGAAAACATAATCTAGCACAATATAGTCAAATATTAACAGTGCAGAGCTATATGGAGCCAATCGGAGTGCTCCTGGGTAGCTTTATGGGTAGCTTTCCTAGGATAAGTGTATTAATTGAGATGCTTTGGGTTACTCTAATAGCTTTTGTATTTCGGCTCTTCTTACCTGCCAGAACTGTTTCACTTTTGGGCACCAGATGACTTAAAGGTGGGCAAGCAATGTGACAGGGCAGTAAGGAGGGCTGGGGGATACTGGGATGCATAGGGAGAGGCATCACCAGTAGAAAACAGGAAGCTGTTATCCCTCTGTACAGACAGCTGGTGAGACTCCATCTGGAGTACTGTGTGCAGTTCTGGAGACCTAGTCTCCGCAAGGACATAGACAAGATGGAAGCTGTCCAGAGGAGGGCAACTAAAATGGTGCACGGTCTGCACCAGAAGACATATGAAGAGAGGCTAAAGGAGCTTAATATGTATAGCCTCAAGGAAAGGGAGGAGGGCATGATAGAAACTTTCAAGTACCTCAAGGGAATCAACAAAGTCCAAGAGGGTAGCATCTTTCAAAAAAAGAGGTGTGCAAGAACAAGGGGGCACAATTTGAAGTTGGGGGAGCGGCTCAGAGGAAATGTAAGGAAGTATTTTTTCACAGAGAGGGTTGTGGATGAATGGAATGGCCTTCCGGAGGAGGTTGTGGAGTCAAAAACAGCGGTTGAATTCAAGCATGCATGGGACAGCCATAAGGCAATTCTAGGGGTGGGGGTAGAAAGAAGTAGGCTGCTGGTTTACTAGGATCTGCACCTTATCCATTAGGTAGGGAAATGGGCAGACTGGGTGGGCCAAGCGGTCCTTATCTGCCGTCAAATTCTATGTTTCTATGTTTCACCCCCAGAAAATGTTCAAATGGATTTCAATGCTTTTACAGTTCTTCTAGCAGGCATCCCAATGACGTAGTTTGGAAATACTTAGAATGCATTGGGGTATTAAAGTATTTTGCCACAAGACGCCAGCAGAATTCTTTCCAGCTGTTTGACACTTAAGTTCAGTGTATCCCTGTCATGTACTGTACTTTCCCACTCCTTATCTGCAAGAATTATATAGGCATCTCCTTCCCACTGGTTTTTAATGTTGCCTCACTAATTATTGTCTCTCACGTGTAAATAACAGTATGAGCAGGAAATGTACCCTTTTGTGGCCCCTCCTCTCTTAACTAATTGAAAATATTGATAACATTCATTGAGGTCCTTACTCAGAGCCTCTTTAATATCCTTTTATAATTCATGTGCCCTGACCTCTAAATATCTGAAGGGATCTTGGCCCCACAGACCAAATTCCTCCTTTAATTGTTGGAAACTCCCCTTTGTTGAGGAACTGTGAAAAAGTAGCTAGTCCTCTCTCTGGTCCCATCTTTTGAACATCTGAGCCATGACAGCATATTTTTATGCTTTATGATGGGAGTTTATTGGTGTAATTTTCTCTCTCATAGTCCCTTCGTGTCTTAATCTGTTCCATATATCTAGGACCTGTTTTGCCCATGGATTTGTAACTGTTCTTAGTTGGTCATTGGACAGGGTTACCAGTGATGGAACCAAGAGACAAAGGTCTTCATACTCCCTCACTTTCTTTTCATATCACCGCTGTATATGTTCTCCCTCCTGCCAGTACATCCATAATGGGAATTGATGTGCTGCCCTATTACCAAGGCCCCTGGAATTCTGCTGTTCTGCGGTTACGGAATTTGCCTCAGAATTTGCATCATGCTGCAGAATATATATAGTGCCGCAGAATTCATTGTTTTTGGTGAATTTTCATATAAATATACTGTTTTTCCATAGTGTTAGGCTTTCTTTCCCACCTCGTTTAGCCTGAAGCCCCTCCTCTATGCTCAGCATACGATATCATCGATGACATCACATCATATTTAGCCAATGACAGGACTGCATTCTGCCAGAGAAATGAATAAATCATGCCACAGAAATCAGAAAATGCTGCCGCAGAAGTCAAGGATCCCTGCTGCAGAAATCAGAAAATTCTGCCGCAGAACACCAGGGGCCCTGCCTATTACACTCTTTAAAACTGGGCAAACCTAGTTCTCCTTTGTCCTTTGGTAGTATCAGTTCTGCCCATCTCACCCTTCTTTTTGTTTTGCAGCCCACTTTAAGTTGGGAAGCCCCCTTAAAGCTGGGTTACCGGTTGTCTCATCTCCTGACACAGGAAGTAGGGGCCCCTTGTGTGTATGAAAGGCCTGTGTCACAACTTGGCTCAGTGCAGCTAAAGGGCATCTCAAGCCCCAGAAGATCAAACAATCAAAAACAGATGCACTCTTAAGTGGAATCGATAAAGTGTGAATGTTATTTTGTCCTAAAGGATCCAATCACAACAGTTGCTACAGTAATGACTGGGTCCTTTAGGTCATAATAAAATGTTGCACTTTATTTGTTCCAAGTACAATTACATCTATATTCATTTGCTTGTTTTTCTGGGGCTCCAGGGTGCAGGATTTCCTGACAGCCCACCCCTTCATGAAATGGCTTGGATTGTTTGTGTGACAGAGGGAATGGAAAATGGAGCACAGATCCCTGGGAATTCATCCCTCCAGGGATGGCAGGGAGAATCAGTGAGTACAGAGGAATATCAAAATAAACTTGTGCTACCCTGCCACTTTGTATGATTTAATGTTAGTAGCTTTGGCTGCAGATCATTCTGAGAAGAGAACAGCAAAACGTTCAAAACATTTAACATGTAATGGTTTTACTAACTATACCTCTCAGCAGCCTTGTGTCAGATTAAACTGAAATGTGCAAGGTTTGTAGATTCTGCCTCCATGTACAAATCATTTCCTGCCATCAAGTTCCTCAGATACTGTGTGGCCCTCCCCACCCGCCCCCACAGCAGTTAGGGCTCTGCTGCCACAACAGACTGCCTAAAGAGGACATGTGGGCCAGTGCCTGGAAGATCTACAGAAAACAGCAATCTTTGTTATCTCTCACCCTCTTCAGCATGGCCACTGGTGTCAGAGGTGGGGCAAGGACTAATCAGACTCTAGATGCCAGGTATAGTGAGGAGGGCTAAAAGGATGTTGGAGGACTTCAGTAATTCACCTGGGAGAGTGATGGCCAATCCGCCATTGTGTGACAGTTAGATACCCCGCCTTCTGTGACTTACATCTGGAGTAACCAATGGGAAGGCTGCCTGTGTGAAGCCCCAGGAACTGGGCCGAGCCAGTCAGTCTGCCTAAGGCAGAGTCAGACAGAGCAGGCCTGTGGTCTGCACTGACTGTGTAAGACCTGTGCAGATATTTTGATGAGAGACTTGTGTTTTTGAAGTTGAGGAGAAGACTACAAACAGTAGAAGGGAGAGAGAAAGCCACTCCAGTCTGCAGCTGAAGGATTTAGCTGCATTGTAAGTTGTCCTATAGCTGAATTTCATGGCACACTGGGAGAGCCTTTGTTTTCCTGATCAAACCTCAGGAGTCTAAATCTGCATCATAGCAAGAGGGGTCTAAAGGCATCATACTCATTGCCACCACAGCCAGGTGAGCTACAGAGGCCTTCGATCCTCAAGACACCTGGAAAGACCAAAGTAGTGACAGTGTAGCTGAAACTGCGTGAGGTGCCAGAGAAATCAACTGGCAGACGAGAGCTGACAGAGCTGCTGGAAGTGAATTATCAGACTGCAGAATGAAGTGGGTACATTCAACTAGAAATCCAGCTGGAGAAAGAGGCCTGCCTGCCTGCTTCAGGGTAGCCATGAGTAATCAAGCAGGCCCATGGTCCTGCGATACATATCTGCATCTAGTTTACAAAGGCCTAATGAGTTCTTTCATTTATGGACTAGACCATTCAGCTGAGATTAGTACAAATATTGGGCTTGTTTATTTGTTTTAAAGGGAAGGTCCCCTCAGCCTTTTATTCTGTTTGCCTGTGTAGTTGTAGGCATGAATGATGATTGTCTGCATTGCACCCTCCAAATGTAATCAGAATTTAAATGTAAATGAAAGTACTTAAGTCTGCTGTGAAAACCTGCTTGACTTCATTGCAAAGGTCATGACCTGACTCGTGTAAGATATCCTGGAATTTTATGTTTTAGTGCTAAAGCTTGTAGTAGTTATACCATATTAATCAGTGTTGTTGCAGTCTCTATGTTCATATCTTATGCTGGCCATGAAACTTTTCCAGGTTTAGTAAGTGTCATACTGTTTTCTGTAGTTTAAACTGTATCTGAGTTAGAAACAAAATACTTTTAAAGAATACAGGGACTTCACAAGACATGTAACAGAACTGAATGAGAGTATAACTTCTGCTGGCTTGTGCATATACAGTATGCATCATCAACTCCCATTGCACTTTGCATGAGTGGGGTTATGACCTTTGCAATGGAGACAAACAGGTTTTCACACCAGGGCAAAAAAGAGTGATACAACCTCATTTATATTTAAATTAGGATGAAACTGGGGGGATGCAAGAGAGGGAGTCATTGTCCATGCCTACAGACTATATAGGTATACAGAAAACAGGTTGAGGGGAGGAGGAGGAGTAGGAGGTACCTAAACCAAAGAATAGAAGCACTCTGGATAGGAGGGTCGATACCAGTCCATTCACAGAAGAAAGGGTTCTGAAAGAACTCTTAAAACTAAAGGTTGACAAAGCAATGGGGCCTGATGGGATTCACCCATGAATTATAAAAGAACTAAGGGTAGAACTAGTGATGCCCCTGACTACACTTTTTAACAAATCATGGGAGGATGGTGTGGTACTTGATGACTGGAGGAGGGTAGATGTGATTCCCTTTCACAAAAGTGGGAGCAAGACAGAGGCAGGAAACTATAGACCTGTTAGTTTGATCTCAGTGGTAGGGAAAATGATGGAATCACTTCTGAAGAAAATAATTGTTAAGTACCTGGAGGCCAGTGGGGCACAGGACCCAAGGCAGCATGGATTCACAGTGGGAAGATCATGTCAGATGAATCTAATAGATTTCTTTGACTGGGTGACCAGAGTAGTAGACCAGGGAGGGGCTGTGGACATGGCCTACCTAGACTTTAGCAAGGCATTTGACACAGTCCCACACAAAAGATTAATGTACAAGTTAGTCAGCCTTGGAGTGGGTCCCAAGGTGGTAGCCTGGGTAAAAAATTGGCTGGACAACAGGACAGAGAGTGTAATAGTAAACAGAGTCCACTCTGAAGAAAGGGGGATTACTAGCGGGGTACCGCAGGGTTCAGTACTGGAACCGGTCCTCTTTAATGTCTTTATAAGTGACATTGCAGTGAGACTGGAAGGAAAAATATGTCTATTTGCAGATGACACAAAGATCTGCAACAGGGTTAATACAGAAGATGGGGTGGAAAGGATGAGAAGGGACTTGGCAAGGTTGGAGGAATGGTCAAATGTGTGGCAGCTCAGATTCAATGCAAAGAAGTGCAAAGTAATGCACCTAGGAAATAAAAACCAAGGGGAAGAGTACACAATGGAGAGTGAGATACTAACAACAACAAAAGTGGAAAGGGACCTGGGGTAGTCATATCAGATGACCTAAAGGTAGGCAAGAAATGTGAGAAGGCAGTAAGGAGGGTTGGCAGGATACTGAGATGCATAGGAGAGGCATCATCAGTAGAAAACAGGAAGTTGTTATCCTCTGTACAGGTAGTTGGTGAGACCCCATCTGGAGTACTGTGTGCAGTTCTGGAGACCCCATCTCTGGAAGGACATACACAGGATGGAGGCGGTCTAGAGGAGGGCAATTAAAATGGTGCAGGGTCTGCACCAGAAGACATACGAAGAGAGATTAAAGGAACTTAATATGTATACCCTCGAGGAAAGTAGGGAGAAGGGGAACATGATAGAAACTTTAAAGTACCTCAAGGGAATCAATAAAGTCTAAGACAGTAGCACCTTTCAGAAAAAGAGATGTGCAAGAACAAGAGGGCACAATTTGAAGATAGAGGGGGGACTGCTCAGAGGTAATGTGAGGAAGTATTTTTTCATGGAGAGGGTTGTGGATACATGGAACAGTCTTCCTGTGGAGGCAATGGAATCAAAAACAGTGGGGGAATTCAAAAAAGCATGGGACAGACATAAGGCAATTCTAGTGGGGGGTAGGAGGAAGTAGGCTGTTGGTTAACTAGGATCTGCAACTTATCCATTAGGTAGGGAAATGGGCAGACTAGGTGGGCCAAGCGGTCCTTATTTACTATCAAATTCAATGTTTCTATGTTTCCCTTTAAGTGCACCAACACCAGCCAACCATGTGTAACATCGATGCGCCTACATCGATTCGGCTCCAGGATATCCAGGCTTCCCCTGAAAGCTCACTTAACTGTGCTGCAACCTTAGCTGCAGCCCTCTCCTGTCCTCACATACCTTTCCATGCTGCCGCGGGAGTCAGTGGCTACTAAGACTAACATTACTGGAGCAATAGTTATACTTTAAATCACTGCCAAAATATAGCTCCGAACCTGGAAGTGACGTGTAGGTCCCGACTGAGTGCACACAGGGTCTGATGGGTATTCCACCCATTTAGTGACATAAATAACACCATTACTGTGAATGTAACAGCAGTGGTTGGAACCTCATATACTTATTTTATTGCTCCCATATGGGTCTTGATGCCTAAAATAATACTTACAGCAATGGCCGGGAGTTGCTGAAAGTATTATTTTAGGCATTAAGACCCCCATGGAAACAATAAAATAAGTATATTAAGTTCCAGCCTCTGCTAATACATTCACAGCAATGGTGTTATTTATGTCACTAAATGGGTAGAATACTCATCAGGCCTTGCGCCCACTTAATCGGGACCCGAGTGGTGCTTCCGGGTTTGGTGCTCTATTTTGGCAGTGATTTAAAATAATTGCTCCAATGATGTTAGTCTTAGCAGCCACTGACCCCTGCAGCAACATGGAAAAGCATGTGGGGATGGGAGTGGGCTGCAGCTAAGTTTGCAGGTCACCTTTAAGCATAGGGATGTGTACTGGTACCAGTCGGGTCATGGGTAGTGCCCAGACAGTGCAGTCCAGAGGCAGTTATTGTGTTGGCTGTGGGGGAACGTTGCACATTTGTGTAAAGTAATTCCAGGGCCATTTGTGTTTAGAAATTCTGCCTGGAAGGGCAACTGAACAACAGCTTGACAGTGGGGAATCACTTGCTGTTATTTGCCTTAACCTTTGTCTTTCCTCCTTCAGAGCCCTGATTTTTGTTCCTTATATACCCATTGTAATTTTCATGTTAACCACTATGCAAGTGCATTCATGAGTGGTTTACTTACCAAGCCTACAAACAGCCAAGATCCTAGTAGTCTGGTTGATTGGATAACCTACAACACTCATGCCAATTCTTAATAAACCTTACCAGTTTATTAAAGGTGGTTGTGGTGCCACATGAATGTTCCAGGAACACAGTGCAGCAGGATTCATCACAGACTTGTGGCTATGGTGGGATTCCTGTATGAGTGAGGCTCTTAGTGCGAACCCTTTATTACTGTAACTGTGTGTTTAATTTCTATTCTGTGTTGGTGTGCAGTAGAGGGAAACATGTTCCAAGAAGATCTGGTGGAGCCCCAGAAGTACCTCATGTGAGGGGACAGGGGCTAGCCTGCCTTTATGCCCGATTCTTTCGACAGAGGGACGCAGAGTGGAGCAACTGGATAGAACAATTTTGCACTTGCAGATGAACTAAATGGTAGGGATACAGCTGCCAAGCTGAATGTTTTGGAATTCCTCCTGCAGTGCAACGCTCATGACTCAAGGTACTAGCACAATTAAAAGTAGACAAGGAAATGGGACCTGATGGGGTGCCAGGATACTGAGGGAGCTCAAAGAGGTGCTAGCTGCACCTCTGACAACTCTGTTCAACTTATCATTAGAAACAAGGGAGGTTCCGAGAGACTGGAGGAGGGCAGATGCGGTCCCACTTCATAAAAGCAGGAACAGGGATAAGGCGGGAAATTACAAATCTGTCAGCCTGACTTCAGTAGTGGCAAAGTAATGGAAACACTACTGAAGGAATGGATAGTGGAATACCTTGTAATCAGTGGATTACAGGATCCAAGGCAACATGGTTTCACATGGGGGAGGTATTGCCAGACAAACCTGATTGAATTCTTCAAGTGGGTAACCAGGGTAGTGGATCAGGGAGAAGCAGTAGATGCAGCCTACCTAGATTTCAGTAAGGCCTTTGACACCGTTCCACACAGAATACTGGTGAACAAGCTGGCCTTTCTGGGAGTGGGTCAAAAAGTTATAAACAGGATAAGAAGTTGATTAAGCAACAGGAGTCAGAGGGTGATAGTAAATGGTGTCCACTCTGGGGAAGGCAAGGTGACCAGCATGGTGCCTCAGGGCTCAGTACTAAGCCTGGTCCTCTACAATATCTTTATTGATTATATTGCTGAAGGGCTAGATGGGAATGCATAAATGTTCACAGATGACTCAAAAATCTGCAAGAGAGGAGACACGGCGGGGGAGTGAAGGATGATTTGAAAAAGTTGAATGAATAGTCAAGGGTTTGGCAGTTGGTTTTCAATTCAAACTGTGCAAAATTATGTACTTGGGGCACAGAAACATGGGGGCGATGTACCATTTGGGAGGGGAAGTTGTGGCAACCACCAAACAGGAAAGGGACCTGGGGGTAATCATTTCTGATGAACTGAAGGTAGTCAAGCAGTATGATGAGGCAGTGGGGAAGGCTAGCAGGATGCTCGGTTGCATAGGGAGTGGTATCAACAGTAGGAAGAAGGAGGTAGTATTATCTCTGTACAGATCACTGGTAAGACCCCACCTCAAGTAATGTGTCCAGTTCTGGAGGCCCCACCACTGGAAACATATTGATAAGGTGGAGGCGTTACAAAAGAGGGCTACCAAAATAGTGATGGGCCTGCATCCAAAGCCCTATGAGAAGAGACTCAAGGAACTGAATATGTACTCTCTGGAGGAGAGGAGAGAAAGGGGGGTATATGACAGAAACATTCAAATACCTAACAGGTATTAATAAGGTACATAGCATTTACCATAGAAAAAGAAGCTCAAGGACAAGGGGTCACACGATGGAGCTGGGGAGGAGAGGAAACGTGAGGAAAAACTTCTTCAAGGAAAGAGTGGTGAACACTTGGAACAGCCTTCCAGTGGAGGTGGTGGGTGCCAAAACAATGATAGGATTCAAGCATGCATGGGACAGTTACAAGGGGACCTTGGTAGTAAGGCAAGGGGAGGAGGTGACTGGAGATTGAGTAGGGTCTGCAGTGGTACAGTAGGCAGGGAAAACTGGGCAGACTACAGCTGGTAGTAACCATGGGTAGTTGATTGATGAAGAGGGAGAAGAAGAGGGGACCAAGTACCGAGCCTTGAGGCACTCTGGAGGTCACCAGTAGGGGCTCGGAGAGGACTTTATTGAAGCAGGTACACTGCTTTCTGCCATGTAGATAACCCATTAGCCATTTCATGGCATGGGGGGAGAGGCCAAGTGACCACAACTGTGCACCAAGCAGTTTGTGGTCAACGAGGTCAAAGCCTTTGGACAGGTCGATAAATATTGCACCAGAGAGTTTGCCCTGGTCCATGGCTGTCCAGATACTTGATGTAACCGAGATTAAGTCTGTAATGGTGCTGTGTCCCTTACGAAAGCCTGCTGGGCTGGGGACAGAAGTTCATGAGAGTGGATATATTCCAAAAGCTGCTCAGCCACTACCTTTTCAAGGAGCTTGCTATGGGTTGGGAGAATGGCAATCAGTCGATAATTGTCAGGTAGTTTGGGATTTCCTTGCTTCAGTACAGGGACAATCCTCGCCTCTTTCCAGATGTCTGGGATGGTCCCCAGACCAAGGGATATGTTGAAGATAAAGGCTACGGGTGAGGCAATGTGTGCAGCACCAAGCTTAAGGAGTTTAGGCTCCAGGTTGTCTATGACAGGATGGAGTACTGGGAGAGGCCAGCTAGGCATTTCTGCAAGTCCTGAACTGATACAGCCCTGAGGTGGAACATTGGACGAGGAGGGTGACCCTCCAGCAGAGTGGAGGGAAGGGGGCGGGACAGAGCCTCATCAGGTGAGAAGAGGGTTGTGAAGGCAGAGAGGTCAGAGAAGTGATTATTTAGGGAGTTGGCAGTAGTATGAGGATTATTGCAGGAGACTCCATTTATGACCATGTCCGTAAGCCCCGGATGGGAGGATCCACTGACAAGGGATTTAAAATCTCTCCAGAACCTCCTGGGATTACTGGCAGAGCTTAGTAGGGCGGAATTACAGAAGTCACTCTTTGCTGTCCTGATGGCCTTTTTGCACTTGCTCCTGAGGTGTCTGTACCTTTGAATAATCTTGGGATCACTGGTACCTTTGGAATGAGCCCAACACTTATCTCTCTCCCGCATCTGGGCTAGGAGATTCCCATTTAACCAGAGGGTAGCGGACCCCCTCACCCTACGGGTGACCTTGGGAGCATGCTTGTCTTGCAAGGCCCCAAAGGTGGAGAGGAAGTAAGAGGTTGCTGCTGAGGGGTCAGTGGCACCATGCACCCCAGACCAGTCAGTAACTCTTAGGTCTTCCAGGAACTCCTCAGTATTGAATCTAGAGTAGTTTCTGGCATGCATAATTTTGTGTGGAATTTTGGGGGTGGGAATTTTCCATACACAGAAAACCAGTGAGTGGTCAGAGATGGAGTCAGACATGTACCCGCTGATGAGATCCTGTCAGGACGGTTAGACATGATCCAGTCCAGTAAGGTGCTGGAAGATCCATTTGCTGTCTGCCTAGTTGGTTCCTGGATGAGCTGGGTCAGGGCAAGGTTAACAAGCAGAGGCTCAAACTGCTTAACATTACCACTGTATATACATTATGCTACAAGGAACCCATACCATAAAAACCTCATTATGTGGAGACGTTTTCATTGATGACATCATAGTTATCTGGAATGGTACCCCAATAGAATTACAAGAATTTGTGTAATACAGCTATTTGATACATTAGGATTTATGCAGATCTAGAGTGTAAGGTCTTCTAACCAGTTCCATTATGAAGCCTATTATCCTCCTCTACTGCCACCTAACTGGCCTGTTCCTTCTAACTCTTAACTATAGTACCAATGTCGAGCAAACTTCTAGAACTGATACCTACTGGTGCTACCTTACCCCTCCCTCCAACTAAATCTATCCTGCAGATACATGCATTCATTGCTGTTAAATTACTGGCATCACTTGCATCTCACACACCCCTTTTTGGGTCATTTTCTGCCATCTTCACCTGCACCCTATGCTCAGCAATCCCTCTCCTTCAAAGCCTGGGTGCTCCTCTTCGCATCCATAGGGTGCATTAGACCTCAACCTACAGAGTCTCCGACTCTCTCTCTTCCTAAAACCTTAAAAAGGGGCAGATTAGACAGCCGAAATCATTGTTGAGTGCCATTAAACAGATCCTACTGATCTTCCTTCTTTGCTCAGGAGACATTGAGCTAAACCCAGGTACCCCCTTCCCCATCTCTGCCCCTTCAGTTCTGGTAAATCTAAAGCAGATGATTCTTCTCCATGTTAATGCCTGCAGCCTTACAAAAAAATTGGATACTATCCAAACCTGGCTAAACCACTCCTCCCCAGATGTACTTGTAATCACTGAGTCATGGCTAAAACCACCTACTCAGGATTCTCTAAATAAACTTCCCTTCCTACAAGGTTTTCAGAATGGATAGGCAGGCCAGAGGGGGTGCAGTAGCCATCTACTTGCAGGATAGATACTCCACCTCTGTTATTAACTCCACCTCAGAGCCGAGGGAGTTTGAAAGCCTCGCCATCAAGATCCAACTTTTCCCAGCCCAATCACTCATTGTAATAGGGTGTTACAGACCACCGTCAGCCAGGCTCAAGGTACTAAACCATCTGATCATCTTACTTGATGCAGCGTCCTCAGAGTTCATAGTCATGGGTGACCTAAACTTGGATTGGCACTCTCCTTACTCAAAACCTCTTAAACGACTGTGTGATGCCTTCAGGCTCCACCAACTTGTAACAGAACCCACCTGCCCAAATACAAAAAATCTTGCCAACAGTACACTGCTTGATATCATACTAGTAAACAAACCACTCCTGTTCACCCATGCGGGTGTTTTCTGCAGTGACCTTAGCGATCACTGCACTATTACATGTGTAAGGTCCCTACCTAAACCAATCTCAACCTCCAGATACATATTCAAAAGGTGCCACTGCAACCTTGACACCTTCGTCTTCTTATCCGATCTTCAACATGCAAATTGAAAAGATGTTTACCTTGCCCCTTCTGTTAACGAAGCCTATGATGTATTCCATAAGATACTTATGGACACGATAAACCGTCATGCTCCCCTTGTGAAAATACAAACAAAGAAAATTTCTTGCACATGGTCTTCAGCCAGTCTAAAGTTGACTCATCTCCATAGGGATGCCTTGTGGGAAAAGGTACGGAAGACTAAACTTCCTGCTGATTGCACTGCCTTTAGAGTGGCCAGAAATCAGTGTACAAAGCTTACTAGGGCTGCTAAGTCTAGTTACTATAATAACAAACTTTACGTGTCTACACATTGTTCTTCTACATTCTGGAAGACTCTTAAGGAGGTTGAGGGTTGCAGGTCTTCCAACTCCCTCCCTTCCAAAATTATAACTGGAAATTCCACTTACACAGACAAACATGACATCCTAAATTCATTAAATAACCATTTCACCACTGCAGGCCTGGCCTTCAACTTCTGACCTGCCTGCAACCTACAAAACCAGTTATGTGAGCAGGGCATAGCCATCTCCTCCTCTCCTCGTGGCCGTACTCCCCCTTCTCCTAAAGTCCAATCTCACTGAAGCAGGTGGAAGACTTACTTCTCAAATTAGATCCAAGAAAGAGCCCCGGTGCCAATCTCATAGACCCATACTTCCTAAAAATAAGCTATCACATCCTGGCTGTACCCATTACCCACCTTTTTAATCTGTTCCTTATGCAGGGTATCCTTCCCATGATTTGGAAAACCACCCATGTCATCCCCTTGTTCAAATGGGGAGATCCTGGTGGCCTTAATAATTACAGGCCCATCTCTCTGCTCCCCACCCTTTCTAAACTGTTAAAAAAATTAGTTAACCAACAGATTAGAGACCATTTAGACTCACACAACCTGCTTAATCCAATACAGTCAGGCTTCAGAACGCACCATAGTATGGTCTCTGCGCTGGAGAAAGTCTCTAACGACTGGTTGAATGCCTTGGACAACCAATTCTATATGTGTGACCTGTTTCTGGATCTAAGAAAGGCATTCAACATGGTGGACCATGACCTACTCCTCGACATCCTCTGCAACAGTGTATTTGATATCGTCACTCTTAAATGGTTTGGCTGTTGCCTTATTGGGCGTTCCCAGCAGGTCAAAGCAGAAGGAGACTTCTCCCCACTGAAAACCCTAACGACAGATGCACCTCAAGGTTTAATTCTGGGCCCCCTTCTCTTCACAATTTATATCAATAATATACACAGTGGTATCCAATTAGCCAGTATTCATCTATTCACTGATGATACCGTCTTATACATCTGCAGACCTTCCGTTGTCAAAATGTGTTCTAACCTTCAACTTGAGTTCAGCCATCTTCAGAAAAACCTATTGTAACTAAAGCTGCTTCTTAATGCTAAAAAAATGAAGGCTATGCTTTTTTCACTCTTTTCTGAGACACCCCACCTCAGATTACCACCCTCCTTGATGAACTTCTTGAATCTGTGTCCAGATTTAAATATTTGTGTGTGCGGATTGACCACAAATTGACCTTTATTGACCATATAGGAGAACTAACCAAAAAGCTCAAACAGAGGCTTGGCATATTCTTCCATTTTAAGCACTTATTAACACTGGAAGCAAAAACTAGACTTGTACAGTCAACCTTCCTCCCCTTACTAGACTACGGGGATATTCTCTATGGACACGGGACCAGCACATCACTAAAAAGCTTGACATTCTATATGACTGAGTCCTAAGATTCATTACAGAAGCACCCTACACTACTCATTGCTGTTCCTTATACGCTCTAGTGGGGTGGACCGCCCTTAGCTTCAGATGCTACAGAAACACAGTCAATTGGACTTACCAAGCCGTTATTAAGAAATGACCCACTATATATCTTTGACTGCCTCCCTATTTGCTCTCCTGGAAGGTATGCACTGAGGAGCCTTTCTTACATATCTCTAATCATTCCTAAAGTCAGAACTCAGTTCAGCAAATCAGCTATAAGCTATTCCTTCCCCTCCTTGTGGAACAAATTGCAAAAGACCCTCCAAATAGCCGCTCCACTAAAACTTAATACCTTCAAAACCTTGTTCACTCGGGCTGTCTCAGAAAATTGAAACTGTGTGCACTAAAATTCTTTTTCTACTTCCCTCTTATTACCCTCCCTCTCCATATCTGTTTCTCACTTTCGGCTCCATTTTATCATCCTTTTCTCCTGTTTCGAGGTTCTTCTGTAAAACCTCGGCCTAGGTGCATGCTATTCTTATCTGATTGTTGTCTGCCTCTGTAAGAACTACCTTGCTAACTTTGACAGATGTCATGCTGTACTACGTTGACCGATGTTAACAATATGCTTTTCTGATTGTAACCATCATTGTATGTACTGACCTAACTGTGCCAGCTATTATGCTGTATCATGCTGTCTACCTCACTTTATCCTATGTTTTTTTACTAATGTCAACATTGTAATTATGCCCGGGTCCATCTTGAAAATGAGTTCTTCTCAAAGCTGTTTCACCTGGTTAAATAAAGATTGATTGATTGATTGACTTGCATTCATCAAATGAAAATTTGAGATTTAAATACAACAGTAGCAGTCAACAGGCTACATATCTTGACAACACTGTAAAAAGGGATTCAGAAGGTGATGTCAACACAGATATTTTAGAAAAGAGGTAGCTGGAAATACGGTTCTGATGGCATCTAGTTGTCACCCAGCACATGTTATCAAAAATATACCGAAAGGAGGAGTTTCTTAGAACCAAAAGAAACTGCAGCACAGGTGTGGGTTACAGTGCAGAGGCCAATACTCTGGAAAAATGCTTTGGTGAGAGGGGTTACAACCAAGACAAAATTAAGCGGGCCAGAGAATATGCAAATGATGTTGCGTGATCCGCATTGCTACCGAACAGAAATAAGAACAATAGACAGAGAGAATGAATGTAGTTACAACTTTCTGCACGTACGCATTTGTTTTCAGTCATTCCTAATAAACATTTCAGAGTTCTAGCAGCAGATAAAAGTCTTAAAAAGGTGGCAGAGGCTAAACCTGGACTCTCTTACAGAAGGGCTAAGAGTCTACAGGACCTGTTAGTCCATAACCACTTTCAGGACAGAAATGAAGGAAGAAATAACATGAGGTTAAGTAGACCACAAGGATGCAATAAGTGTAATAACTGTATTTGTTGCAACATGTTATGGTGGAAAATACATTTCAGACAGTAAACAGCGCAAAGACTTTTGATATCAGACAAATGACAGCATGCAGCACTATTGGCATCATTAATTAACCACATGTCGCTGCCAGGATTTTTACATTGGAAAGACGACCAGGAGTTCTAAAACTAGGCTAGGGGAACATCAGAGCATTATAGCTCATGAAGACCCTACATATGCAACTGCTGCTCATATTTTGAATACTAGGAATCAAGATTTTGGCACATACTTTTAAATACATGGCTATTGATAAGGTTGGCCCCAACCCACAAGGACGTAACTGTAGCAATTTAGTGTTAAAAAGAGAAACATTTTGGATCTTACAACTGAGGGCAAATAAATATCCTGGTTTGAACCTAGGTTTTGAAATAAAACCATATTTAGAGGAAAGGAGAAGGAAAGGGGGTTATGCTGCCACATAAGTGTATACGTGGCTATACAGTTTCCCCATTTTTTGGTTTTAATGATGTCCTGTATTGGGATAATAATGTTGTCACTTTCCCCTTTGCTCTTAAATAAACTACTGTCTAGTATTCTCATTTGCACAGTTCACATTTTCTCCCCCTGCCCGCTCCTTTTTTATATGTATATGTACATTGTTGCACAGGATTGTATGTAAGTCTTTTTTAACAAAAGACAACAATGTCAATTGTATGTGTTACATGGCTTCAGCAAGTGTTTGTGTGATTATGTTGATGGAAAAAGTTGTTCTAATTGATTATGTGTTCTTGTTGGTGCATTTTAAAATGTGTCATGATCATGTCATAGAACAACTGTTATTTAATGTGTTTAGTCTCCCATTGCCCTAGCCTTTGAGAAAGGGTCCAGTTGGTGACCAGAAATGCATTAGGTGGGCAAACATGTTGCCATGTGTCTTTTTTTAGATATTAAAGTCTTTTTACTTATGTACGGTTTTCACATCATATGTACACCTGCTGACTTCTTCAATTGTAAAATAATGCTTTTTTTATTTATTTCAACCTTGTACTGTACTGTATACACTGCAAATACTTTTTCTTCCTTGTATATTATTGCTTTTTGTATACCTGCTTCTGTACTGTACTTTGATGTATTCATGACCAGGTCCACCTTGCAAATGAGCCTTGCTCAATGGTGCCCGCCTGGATAAATAAAGATTTTGATTGATTGATTGATATGTGGTGGTGTGTCCCTGGTTTATACATGTATTTTTAGCCCGACATTATGTTCACATGGATCAAGTCCAGGTTGTGGGTGTGGCTAGTAGAGGTGCACAAAAACAGGACTTTTCCATGTCACCTACAGTTGGATGGACTGACTGAGCAGGTAAACTGCACACTCCTAGCCATGCTGTCCTCTTTTTTTATGGTATGGCCAGACTGAGTGGGACGGTCTGCTGCCATGTCATGTTGACTTACGGGAATAATGTCCAGTCCTTGACTGAGCGTGTTACAAATTTTAACTACGCCAGCAAAGTTAGTGCAAAATTCTTTTTTTTTTTTACAAAAAAAAAGACAAACTGAATGATCTACCCCGACCCACGGTGACATAGTGTGCCCACCCTCCTCCCACCACCAAGGCACTTTCTGAGTATGTACCCAACTCCTCCACCGCCCTCTTTCCCATCCCCAGAGTCCCAGCAAAGTTTTATTTATAGTGTATATTAAATATCATAATAGTGGCACCTTCCCACCACCCAGCACATCAGTAGCACCCACCACCCACCTCTCCCACCCTTTCCCTGTCCCCTCAGTCACTAACTAGGCACCATAAGCCCCCCTCAATAACCATTCTCTAGCACCCAACCTCCCTCCTTCCCCAGGCCCTCAAAATAATAAACGGGTATAAGGAAACCTGTAAAAAAGGAAATATCCCACACTGGAGGGAGTATGCTTACTCTTCAGTGTCCTGCAATAGAATGAATGAATGATGACAAACTACCATATACTAACACCTGATCGTACAGGTGTTACATTAGATGAGGACATCATTGCTTATTCATGTGCACACTGTGATCAGACCTCAAGGGTCTGAATCTGTATCATAACAAGTAGGACCTAAAGCCATCACACTGAGTACCACAACCAGGTGTGCTGCAGAGGCCTGGGATCCTCAAGACACCTTGAGAGACTGATGATGTGACAGCCCAGCTAGCCAGAGTGAGTGACTGGCAAGAGAGAGCCATGAAAGCCGTCAGCAATATGACATCTGACTGAAGAATGGAGCAGGTACATCCCGCCAGGACTGCAGCTGGAAATGGCAGCAGGCCCGCCTCCAGGTATACATGAGTAACCAAACAGGCCAATGGGTCCTGCAACATTCTTTTGTATCAAGTTTTCAAAGCCCCAAGTAGTTCTTTCATTTTGTGGACTACGCCATCTGGTTGGGATTAGTATAAGTACTGGATCTGTAAGTGCACCAGTGCCAGCCAACCACAGGCAACATCAACAGGCCTACACTGATTCCACAGCTGAATACCCAGTCTTCCCCTGGGAGCTCCTTTAAAACATAGGGTTGTACACTGGTACTAGTTGGATCATGGGTAGTGCCTAGATAGTACAGTCTGGTGGGAGTAATTGTGTAGGTTGTGGAGGCAGGTTGCACATTTGTACTAAGAAAATACCAGGGGCACTTGTGCTCAGCAACTGCAAGTTGTTCCTAGATGGACAACTGAAACAATGCTTGACAGTGGGGGAACAACTGCTATTATTTGCTTTAACCCTTGCCTTTCCTCTCTTAGAGCACTGGTTCTTGTTCCACAATGAACCGATTATAATAACTGGTTAGCGATGATTATCAACTGTGGGCAGAAGCTGACAAACTCCATTATACAAGGGTGATTATACATGACCTTGTATAATGGAGTTTGATTATACACATGTGTATACTCACCTGTGTATAATGGAGTTTGATTAGGCACTTTTTGCAAACATTCTAAAATCATTCTCATGCTACCGCTACTGGCTCCTCGCACCATCAACTCGATTGTGCTAACATCACTGAAACCACTGAACGGGAATCTAACATATGTGCGACTGAAGAAAGACACATTTCTCACAGAAACAACTTATAACCAGTGGTCTGGCCCGGTGGCACTGAGGGTTGAGGCACTGAGCGCCACACCTTTCACCATGCCGGTGACCCGTTTTCAGGAACAAGCACGGGTTGCCATCGGTCGGCTGGGAGGAGATGGATTGGTTGTCCTATGGACTGCTCTCCATCTCTGGGGAGGGTGTATCACAGCAGCCTGTGCTTGCCTGACCCCTAGCGGAGGCTGGGGCTCAACGACACAGAGCTGCATCACAGGGGGTGGGGAGTGGCAGACGCTTGACTGGTTCGCGCATGGGAGTGTGCACGGGCTCAGTCGCTGGCATCATTGCATGCTGCTCTCCCACATGAGGGAGAAAAAGAGGGAAAAAGCAAGGCTCCCAGAGGATGATGAGGGGGAGCTCACAGGCCCCACACCTGGCTAGCCACGGTGCAAACGGATCCAATTTTGGTAGGGGAAGGGTCCCCTCTACTGATCTCGATAGGGGAGGTAATCCCAGGGGTACTGCACCAGCTGGTGAATGCCAGGGTGATGGGGCTAGGGCTCCCCTCCCCAGATTGAGAGGGCCAAGGAGTAGGAGTATAAACTAATAAAAAAATAAATAAATAAATAACCAGCGGTCTACTAGCATCTGTTTACCTACCTAAAAAATGGTACATTCACCATTTCAGCAACCTAGTGACCTAGAAAGACAAAAATTCATAGAGCAGCAAGAAAAAAGAAACACTCTAAGAAAAATCAAGACCGACATTAGGCTATTCAACAAGCACCTGTCTGACAGCAAAATGAACGGAACCAGCTATAAAAAATAAAACGTGGGAAGTGTGTGTCAACTCTGATTTTATGCACACCCTCAGTGCATACCTCTCAACTGTCCCTGATTTTGCCTCATACTTTTCCTCTGTCCCTAGTAAAATTTGTGTTCTTGTGACAGAACAGTGGGGATTAAAAGCATAAAATAATGTCAAACATTAAAGTTACAGACTTGTTATTCTTCAGAAAATGCATCTTACCACAAATCCCTTTATTCTATCATCTTTCTGAGTGAATAGTACCAGATTTTAAGATGTGTCCCTGATTTGGGGGTCTTTGTCCCTGAGTTTTTTAAGCTTTGTCCCTGATTCATGAGGCAAGAGGTTGAGAGGTATGCCTCAGTGTGCGATACCTTGATACACCCCATGAGCTTCACTATCAGGGTTTATGAGGCATCAGACATCAAGGGTGTGCATACAATCCAAGTTGACACACACTTCCCCATGCATTATTCTATATATTATCACGAGCACAATCACGATGGAACTGAGGGGGTCTAGTCCCCCCCCTCAGCTTTTTAAGCCCTGCAAAATGGCGAATGACATTGGCATTGGTGTAAAAGGCTTGGTAGATCCATGTCCCCACAATATATTAGCCATAGCTGCACCTATGATTGTTATTTACATGTTAATCACTGTGTGCAGTGCAGTCTTGTGTGGTCTCCATGCCGAGTTCGTCAGGAGATGATACGGTTTTGACTTGGCCAACTGGAGTGCTTCAAACACTTGCCCCCAGATCCATTCATACTGGACCTTCCTGACTTATCAAAGTTTGTGACAGCGCTATGTAAGCAGCCTGTACAGACAGTGCTGAAGGGTCTGTCACAATACAAGAGTGAAAAAATCAGAAGTTTATGTAGAAGCCCTTCCTATATATCACCACACAGGGTTCCTATGAGTGACAAACCTTATACTTTACAAGTGGCAATACCACATAGAAGGTATGCTGGGATTTGGTCATACGTAAGATGAACATAAAGAAACCAGATTTTAACCCACGGGGGCTGAGGTATTGTGAAATCATCAGCATTGTTTCACAGACATATAGAATATAAATGCAGACATACACATTTATGCACGTCTGCAAAATACATGCATATTAAGAATGAATGCATCATGGGAGCTGCGGGGGCATTCCTTGCACAGTATTCAAACAAAATGAGGCTGGCTCATTGGTGCAGCAGTAGTATGATTACCTGTGATGCCAGCGGCCCAGGTTAGATAGCGAGTCCAAGTCATCAGGGGCTGGCCGGGAGCAGGAGGGTCAAGTGTCCCAGTGGACACTCCTCCACCAGGGTGGGTGGGCAGAAAGCTCTGCCCCAACACCACCACCTAGGTGATCATATGTGATGGTGTCAGCAGAGTGTCTATGGGGTGGGAAGGATGCTCCCTGCGGAAGATATCAATACGCTCTGCATTCAGCATCATACTACCAGTTCCATGGAGTGTACTGGGGGGAGAAAACAATGGGAAAAAACATTGACTGTGACAAGATGAGGAAGAGACCCTCCACAGACACCATGCCACCTACTGAGCTCGGGGTAGGCTTGACCTAGCAAGACTTCCAGAGGAGGAACTAGGGTACCGCCTTCCAACCCCACCACAGGGGAAAGTTGTGGGGATAAGAGCAAAGGAATCAAAGAGGGGATGGCACCAGTAATGAACGTGTCAAACCTTCTATTGATTAAAGTGCTGAAAATATGCTAAAATCACATATATAGCAGGGTAGCACAAAAAATAGCCAAGAGAGCGCAACAACTCATATTTTCAGCACTTTAATCAATAAAAGGTTTGATACGATCATTGCTGGTGCTATTCCCTTTTTGGTTGCTGTGGTTTTGGGTCTCAGGTAAGGCACAGTATCTGTGGAGTGGTGTAATTAAGCAATAATGCACAACGGGGTATGTGTTAACATAGAAACATAGAAGCTGATGGCAAATAAGGACCGCAAGTCCCATCCAGTCTGCCCATTTCTTTTTCTACCTTATAAATGTGCCATCGTTTTTTGCTCTGTCAATGGCCTATCTATTCAAACTCATCTGTATTGCTCCGTTATGCCTATCCCATGCCTGTTTGAAGCCCTGCACTGTATTCATATCCACCA
The DNA here is from genome assembly GCA_016271365.2 of Neoceratodus forsteri. NCBI lineage: Eukaryota > Metazoa > Chordata > Ceratodontiformes > Ceratodontidae > Neoceratodus > Neoceratodus forsteri. Next base: position 126,669,349 of record CM057450.1, on the reverse strand, counting down.
CTTCCTGAGGTAGGCCGTTCCACGCATCCACCACCCTTTCTGTGAAAAATAATTTCCTCACATTCCCCCTTAATCGACCTCCCTCTAATCTCATGCTGTGTCCTCTTGTCCTGCTATTTTTCTTATATTGAAACTGTTAGACTCGTTCACCTTGTTAATGCCCTTAAGGTGTTTGACTGTTTCAATCACATCACCTCACTCCCTCCTTTGCTCTAGTCTAGGGTATACATATTGAGCTATGTTAATCTGTCCTCATATGTTATCTGATGCAGTCCCTGCACCATTTTGGTTGCTCTTCTCTGGATTGCCTCAAGTTTGTTAATGCCCTTGTGTTGTGAAGGTGTGGCCTCCAGTACTGCATGCAGTACTGCAGATGGGGCCTAACCAGTGTCTTGTAAAGAAGGATTATTACCTCCCTCTTCCGACTTGTGGTACTCCTACTAATATACCCTAACATCCCCCCTAGCCTCACCTACTGCTTTAGTGGTCTGCTTGGATGATTTCAGGTCATCTGTGATGATGATGCCCAAGTCTCTCTCTTCCCTTTCTGACTGCCAGCAAGTCCCCTCCCAGCCTATAGGTGGCTTCAGGGTTTCTCTTCCCTATGTGCATGATCTTGCACTTCTTTGCATTAAACCCCAGTTGCCACTCTTTCGACCATTTTGCTAGTTTATCCAGATCTCTTCTCATTCTGCCCACCCCATCTGGATCATCTACTCTGTTGCTGATCTTGGTGTCATCTGCAAACAGACAAACCTTACCCTCCGGTCCATCTGCAATGTCACTGATGAAGATATTGAAGAGGACTGACCCCAGGACTGATCCCTGAGGTACCCCCACTTGTGACTTGCATCTCTTCTGACAGTATACCATTTACCACCACTCTCTGTTTTCTGCCCGTCAACCAGTTTGCCACCCAGTTGACCAACTGCTGACCCACCCCAAGCCTACCCAGCTTATTAATCAATCTTCTATGTGGAACAATATCGGAAGCTTTGCTGAAGTCAAGGTAGGCGACATCAACTGCTCCCCCTTGGTCCACCATTCTGGTTACCCAGTCAAAGAAATCTATGAGATTAGTTTGACAGGACCTTCCTTTTGTAAACACATGCTGTCTTGGATCCTGTGCTCCTATGGATTCCAGTTGTTGCACTATCCTTTCCTTAAGGAATGCCTCCATAATCTTGCCCACTATTGAGGTAAGACTGACTGGTCTGTAGTTCCCTGCCTCCTCCCTGCTACCACTCTTGTGGAGAGGGATCACATGAGCCCTTCTCCAGTCATCTGGGACCTCTCCTTTGCTCAGAGACTCACTAAACAGTTCTGATAATGGCTCTGCTAGTTCCACCCTTAGCTCCTTTAGTACTCTGGCATGTATGCCATCAGGTCCCATTGCCTTGTCCACCCTGAGCTTATCGAGCTCTTGTAGGACCCTTTCTTTTGAGAAGGGAGTAGTGCTCACCTCCCTCCCCCCTGTGTCCATGGTGCTGAGCTGTAGTCCCTGCCCTACCCTCTCTTCAGTAAATACTGAGCAGAAGTGTCTATTTAGGATAGATGCTTCTACATGGTCCTCCTCCTCGCACACATCCTTATCTCCTTTGATCTTTGCAATACCCGCTCTGGACTTTCTCCTTTCACTAATGTATCTATAGAAAGTCTTGTCACCTTTTTTTACTGTTCATGCTGGTGTTTCCTTGGTTTGGGCCTTTGTCTGCCTTACTGCCTTCCCTGCTTCCCTTAAGGAAGTTTGATATGCCTCCCTATCTTCATCCCGCTGCATTCCCTGGCCTTTTTGGCTCTGACCTTTTCTGTTACTGTTTTTGAGAACCAAAGTGGTTTTCTTCTAATTCTTTTGCACTTTCTTTTCTCTCCAATACAATGGGATGTTGCTTCAAGTATTGTATCCTTAATGCTTGCCCACTTTGCCTGTACTCCCTCACCTGTATTTCTTTTTGCCAGGGCTAACTTAACTCTGTTGGCCATCTTATCAAAGTCAGCTCCTCTGAAGTCCGAAATGTTTGCCTTGGAATGGGATGATTTAGTTGTAGTGGCCAAACTGAACCATACCATGTGATGGTCACTGGCCCCCAGGTGACCTTCTACCAGGAGATCTGCGATCCTTTCCCTGTTAGTCAGTACTAGATCTAGGATAGCCCTTTCTCTTGTGGGTTGTTATACCAATTGCTTGAGGCCCTCCCCTTGCAGGGAATCCACCATGTGTCTAGTTCTGGTAGATGTTCCTGCTGGTATTGACCAATCTGTATCTGACATGTTGAAGTCTTCCATTATCAGAACCTCCCCTTTAGCTGTCATGTTTTGTATATCTTCTAGCAGTAATGTGTCTATGTCCTCCCCCCGGTCTGGGGGCCTGTAGACAACCTCAATTCTTATGGCTGTCCCATTTCCTGCTTCCAGGGTGACCCAAAGTTCTTCTGACTCCTTATGTGTATTCTGAATTTCTGTAGCTTTGATATTTTCATTGACATACAGGGCCACTCCATCCCCCCTTTTTGCACCTTGGTCTCTTCTGAACAGTACATAGCCAGGTACTTAAGTGTCCCAAGTGTGGTTACTGGTAAACCATGTCTCGCTGATTGATACTATGTCCAGTTTAGCTTCTGTCATTATTGCTTGCAGATCTGGGATCTTGTTTCCCAGGCTGCGAGCATTTGCGTACATGATTTTCCATTGGCCAGATTTCGGTGTGTTAGTTGTTGGGTGAGGTCTGGTGTTTCCCCTGTGCATCATATGGGGAGCTGGACCTTTTTCCTTACCCGGTGATGCGAATGTACTGCAAACATGCTGAACTCCTGTTTGCCCAATAGCTGAGGGGGAGCGGTGTTCTTCCCATTCAACGTAAGGGGTGCTGCACCCCTCTCCCCATTTGCTAGTTTAAATATTCTGCAAAGACGTCAAACTTCTGTCCCAATGCACTGACTCCCTCCTTAGTCAGATACAGTTCATCAATTTAATGATCTTTCACTCCCAAAACTGTTGCCAGTTCCCTACAAATTTGTGTCCTTTTTCCTGGCACCAGCCCTTGAGCCACATGTTTAGCTCCCCTATCTCCCCTTTTCTGACCTTCCGTCCATCTACCCCCCTCTCCCAGACTGGCAGGATCTCAGAGAAGGAGATGCTGGATGAAATGGATGATAGTTTGTCACCCAGCCTATTCAGGTGTTCCTTGGTCTCCACAACTGACTGGCTAGTGAGATCATTAGTCCGTATGTGTACCAGGACATCAATGTTTTCCCCTTCTTCCTGAACAATTTTAGCAATGTGGTCAGTGTCTCTCCATGCTGATGTCCTGGGGTTCCTGTTTTGGGCGAGTTTCATTGTGCTAGCTCCTGTGCTGCAGTGTCCTGCTCTGCAGTATCCTCTGCCCCTTTGTTCAATTTCAGAGATAGAGGCAGATACCTGTTTGTAGTTTTGGTATGGTTTGTGGAGGTAATATGTTGGAGAGCACTGAGTGATGGGGCACCCGATTTGCCCCTCCTAACCACCTGCCAACCTCCCAGACCAACTACCCTCTGCGGTCGAGGAGCTTCTGTTGGATGTTGGGGAAATGGCAGGTGGTTCTTATAATATATTTCCTCCTGAATATGCAATTTGAGGCACACAGTCTCTGCCCCTGCTGCCTGGAGCTGAGCCCTAAGATCTCCAATGGCCCAGCATGTACGACAGTGTCCTAAATCCGGTAAAACTGCCCTTCTGAAAAGTGTTCCACAGCACCTGCAGTTAATGATATCCATTCCAGATAATTTGCTAGGTTTATTACCTGGTCAGAGTAATCCGAAGGAAGAAAATACAAGCAAAAGTTTGATTTTGTGTTTTGTTTGTTTGTTTTTATATAACTTGTTATAACAAGTTAAATTACTAGTGCCCCTGTAAATGAGGTCACCGTATGGATACCCCACTGATCCACCCCTTCCTGTTTTGCCACAGGAAATGTCACAACTGTGCTACCCTATAAAAGAAGTGTAGTGTGGAGTGGTTGGGGATGGGGGTGGGTGGCTGGGCCATTCCCCTGCCGAAAAAGAAGAACCATGAACGAAAGAAACAAGGAGGCAAGAGCAGAAACAGCAACAAATGCAGTAACCCTGAAAGCTTATCCTAATGATAGATAAAACTGTAAAACCTGTAAAGCACCACTTGTAATAATTTTACAGAAGATATGCCCTGTAAGAAACACTTTGCTACAGAGAAAAATAAAGCAGTAACAGAAGATATACCTTGCAAAAGACAATTTGAATCAGAAGATTACAGCAGTAATCTGTTAGCACACACCTGTAGGCACACCTTGTAATAATGCAGCAGAAGGTATACTCAGCAACAACAATTTGAATCAGAGAAAAATAAAGCAATAAAATGTTAGCAACAAACAGTAACAATCCCTGTAAGTACAAAATAATAAATAACAACACACAGTAAATCTGCCTAGCCAAAAGAAGTCTTAATCCTTTCCCTTGCTCTGGTAAAGTTACTTGCTCTGTCCTTTCAAGCAACCTAGAAGGAAAGAGCTCAGGTGAAGCTAGGTGCCTTGGCCAGCAAACCTAGTCTTCCCTGTTGTGGGATTTACCCCAGGTCTTGTGTGGTGTGTCACAAGGCGCAGCTGAGTGACTTTAACCACTCAAGAAGTGTGTAAATCCCACTACTAGACATGCCCTGAAGTGTATTATTGCGATTTTAAAACTAATCTGTTTTTAAAAATTAAAATAAAATGAATTAGGTTCGAAGTAAGTAAACATTTGATTATCAGGATCTTTACCAGTTGTCTGTTGCAGGATTTACACACAGTCATGTGACAGGTTTAGACCAATGAAGTTACATGATTTTTGAGACCCATTTTATAATTGTTGTTTCTTTGATTCGAGCAAAAGTCAGAGGTAAGTCCGAGAGATGGTGAGTGATGTGGTTGGTTGGGGTGGCCATCAGTAGACAGAGTGCCAGCCAATGTGTGGGGAGAAAAAGAAAGTAAAAAAACAAAATGGGAACAAGAATCAGAGGTGGACTCAACTGAACGGTAAAGAAAAATATCCTGGAAAGAGGGTGGAAAGTAATTGCCTCTGTAAAAGAGAGAATACAGCTGAAAAATCCTTGTTCATTTTTCCCATACACTGAGCCTCACTGCCCACCTTGGGGAAGGTGGTAGCTCAGATCAATGCTAATATAACTGTTCACTATGGGGTATCACTCTCATATCTTTTGGAGATGCCTCATATTCAGGGGTACTGGCACCAGATTCATGTGGAGCTGGACAGAATCTGGGGGCAGGCAGTCCTCCAAGACTTAGAAACATAGGATGCGATGGCAGATAACGGCTGCTAGACCCACCAAGTCAGCCTATTTTTAACCTTTTTTTTCCTGCAGACCCTACTTGATCTATTTTAAAAGTAGGATTCTGGGTCTCCTGCCACTGTGTGTGTGTGTGGGGTGGGGGGGGGAGTCACTCCTCAGGTCAGAAAGTGCTTCTATACTCTATCTGCCTAATAACACTAAAAGGAATCACCTCCCATTGGTTATCACCTACAATCCTAACTGTAATGGAGTGGAAGGAGTACATGGAAGTGCTGTATCAATTGGAAGGAACAACTGCAGATCGCAGACTTTTCAGGGAGAAATTTGTAGATAAATGGAGTAAGGGGCAAGCCTATTCTATGTCCATCCTAGATTAAAGGGCAATATCCTAAATTCAAGGTTTCACTTGCATTAAAGGGGCACAAGCTGATTTAGATTTACTGTTACTCCATATTATCCTAGTGAGTACACATTTAAATTACAGCATAAGGAATAATGTATGGGTGACCATACACAACAAGCCTGTGTTTCCATCGAGGGGTTGAGATACCAGTATATGGACCTTGAGAGAGACGCTTGAGAGGTTCGTTCTGGTATCTCAGCCCTGAGATGGAAACTCAAGGTGAGTTGTGTACGTTGCCCATATTTTATTTGTTATAGTGGTTGGTTTAAAAAATAAAGACGCAAGTTCTGTAACCATAATGCTGTTAGAAAGGGGAATCCCCTGCCTTAATACTGCAGGACCTATTGATCCTATTTAAACAAATAATCTGGAGAAATAATAATAAAAAATATCGGCCAGGTTAGACAGCTTACTTTAAATATTTGGTTGATCCTGAATCCCTAATAGTCTCCGTGTCCCCCGTGGCCAGTCCTGTCATGACGTGGGTAATGGTGTAAGCCATGGGGGATGTCTATGTGCTGGCATGTACTAATATAGTCTAATATTCTGTAACAGCACATTTTCAAGGTTAGTCTACTGGTACGGATCATGCAGATTCAGCCTGATCAGTACCGGTAGACTAAGCATGAAGCTGTTACACAGTATTACATATAGAATAATGGCTGGGTAGGGGGTCATAACAAGAATTTTACACCCCTGAGGTGTGGGATGCCACATAAACCCCAAGACCGATGCTTGAGGGGTTTATAAAGGCATCGCACACCGGGAGGAGGTGTAAAATTCGAGTTTTACTCATCTATCCTGCCTTTATTTCATATAATTGTTGGGGATCATTTTTTTCACCATAGCAATTATATAAAATAAAGATGTCCCTAGGGAGCTGCAGAATGGTCAGGTTTCTGTGTGGTCCGCGGCTCATGATAAAAACATTTACTTGATTGTTTTTTTTGTAAGCCAGCTGAGTTTCAAGTTCAGAGTACCATTTTTTTAGCCCAGCTATTACAATTTTTTTTTTAAATTAACTTACCGCTGACTCAGAGTGGGGAGAACTCTGTAGTGCCGGGGAATGGAGGCTGGCACTGAGGAATGGAAGAGCGGTGGCTGTGCATGCTCAGAACAAGGGAAACTGGGTGCGTGTTCACCGTTATAACCAGTCGGTTATAACGGTGAATTGCAACTCGATTTCCCTTAGGGAAAAAATGTTCACCCATAATTATAGTACACTAGTATGTGCCAATGCAAAGACAGCCCCCGTGGCTTCGTCCATTACTGAAGTCATAACAGGACTGGCCGCAGGGGACAGTAGGACTATTAGTTCCACAGCATGGCTGGCAGAAGGACACAGGATCAACCAGATATAAAGTAAGCTGCCTAACCTGGCAGGTACTTAAACAATTATTTCTTTACACTATTTGATAAATTGGGACTTCTAGGTCCCACAGTATTAAGGCTAGGGAGCTGAGGATTTACCTTGAAAGCAGTCAGCAGGAGTGAGGATGAGGGAAACGTAAGTGCACTTTACAATAGAACATGCACAATAAGCCTTTCAGAATGTGCACAGTGGGCTTCATGCATCAACGGTATGCGCCCTGTGTGTGAGCATGTAACACACGCATAGATATGACATACAACTGTGTGGCACACACAGCACACCATAGAGGCATGCAAGAAGTGTATGTGCTGTCAAATGCAGGCAGTCCATGTGTAGCTGCATGTCCGCTGCACGCCTCTCATATGCCGGGGTGCTGGGTGCCTGCATAGCATCAAGCACAGCAACCCCAACATGCATACATGATGCCTGATACAACACTTAGGTGCATGAGTGGCAGTGCAGATACTTATGGCTGCTGGAGAGCTGCCATACATGGCTGCGTGGAGAGATGCCAGCAGCATGAACAGGATGGGACAACACGGAGATGCAGGATGTGTGCACAACGGTCTGCAATGCCACTCATCCATCCCAATGTGCCCAAGACATCCTGGTACCACCACATGGGTCCAGTCTGACACAGACAGTGTACCCATAGCTCACCAATGTCCAGCAGGCTGTACTGACCAACCATGTGCATGGATGTCCATGGTCTGTGGCTGTGATGCCTGGGATGGCCCTGTGCAGTATAACATACCGCTGCATGCCTGGCACGCCATGTATGGGGTACGATGCGGACTCAGATATGTCAGCAAGGTGCATACCCACTGTACAGGCAGTACACACATGTCGACAAACCAGGTTCCACACATGGTGGAACCATGGGTGAATCGCACAGCGTACACATCCCTCTATCTGCAGCAACAGGAAGCACCCAGCTCACTTCCCAGCAAGTGCAGGCCATGGCAATGGGGTGCAGTGTATGTGTACATGTGGCACGGCACCACCATGTCCCCCCAAGGGCACACAGACAGGACACCACCACACAGGGCCACCACGGTGCCCGTAGCACACACTACCATGCCTACATAATGGAACGCACACATGCCCTGACCCCAGCCCTCCCACCTCCCGCACACACACCCACAGTGGTGAGTTCACATCCATGCAGGAGTCAGTAAACCACATAGAAAGGCAACTCAATGACATATATATATATATATATATATATATATATATATATATATATATATATATATATATATATATATATATATATAAACAGAAACAAAGCAATAATCCGTAGTATACATCAGCATCCTGGCCAATGGGGGGCAATATGCATGTGGATGAACAACAAGAATAAATAGTAAGAGTCCCATAACCAGGCAATTATATGCATACTCAGTCCACAGATGCATCCCTGACATGGTGTACTGTAAAGGGCAAATGCCCTAATCATCCCCCTCCTCCCCAGAGTCCCCACTGTCCCCAGGTGGGGTCATTGCTGTCCATGTGTGTGGCACCAGCATGGGATAACAAAGTAGCCCCCTGTAGTGCTGCAATGAGAAGACAACAGACAGAGGCCTGTCATGAGCGGGAGCAATGCGATGTCACCAATAGGCACTGTAAGCATGCACAGGTGTGATCCAGTGATGTCCACCTACCTTTGAGGATGACTCCAACTGCCACTTCTCCCCATTGTCCATCTTATACAAAATGTAATCCATGACAACACCCAGGACAAAAAAGCTGGAGTCCTCACCCCTCCAACGCAGCCTTCCAGGGATGTCACCACTTCACAGGTAGCCCCATCCTGCTGCTCCAACCATGTTAGTACTATCCTGTCTGGAAGACCTAGATGATCCTGCATAACACAGAAGAAAAGCACAGTTTTTCGCAACAAAGGGACCGCAGACGCAGCTCCACCACATCCCCCACACAGGACACATGGTACTCACCCTGACAGGTACTGTTAGCCGCCACAGGTGTCCCTGGTGTGGTGCATCCAGGTAGCAGTCCTGCAACACCCCTCACAACTTCTTTGGGTATTTACCCATCTGCCCAACCTCTGAAGTGCTCAGGTAGGCTGCAACTGATGTGGCCACCATCACAAGCACAGCATCTGCTGGTCATGTGTGCACACGTGATGCTGGTAAGGTGTGCCATCAGTGTGCATAGGGGGCCCCACATGCACACTTAAAGGAACAAACCTGTGATTGGGCACAGATAAAGGGCCACAGTTAGGGTATGCACAGGTGGACAGGTATCTATAGGGGCATGACAGAATGTGCCCAGGTATTCTTGTGAATGTTCTCCTGTGGGATGCGGTGTGGGAGCAGCGATGGATGTGGGAGCCATGTCCCCATGTATTCCCACCATGGCTAGATGCACAGACCCTGAGGGGCATGCATTGCATAGAGCACTTCAAACTGGACCAGCCCACCATACAACAGCGGTACAACACGGTCCTTGACACTATTGCACCATTGACAAGGCGGATCAGGCCATTGTCAGTGGAAACAAAGGTGCTAAGTTCACTGTTGTATTATGTATCAGTGTCATTCCAGAGGGTGTCCAGGGATGTCATCGGCCTTAGCCAGTCCTCCATGTCCAGGGCCATCATGCAGGTATTATGAAATGGGTACCAAAATATAAGCAATGTGATTGGCCACTGACCCTGTGATAAAGTGTTTAACACACAGGAAAAAGATCCAGCAGTGCTCAGTGGGCATTGATATGGGTGATACTACCACATTAGAACTTTCAAAATTGAAACGGCCGCCATTTTTTCTCCACTAGCCACAGCAGTCAAAACACCAAAGTAAGCAACTCACTGTCATGTGTGCCACAGTCCAAGTTTAACACACAAAACCTATTTCAGTTCGTTATAACTCATAACAAAAAAAAACTTTGTGACTGCCACAATGTCTTCCAATCCTACCAGCCTGCCCCCTCCCCTTCGCTCGCAGTCCTCAATAACCAACCTGCCAGCCAATAGATACTTCTCTCCCCGGCTCCCATTTATCACCTCACATACTGCTCTTTTTAACTTCTTTTCGACGTGCTAATAAAAAATAAATTACTGCCACAATCTCTTCCCATTCTGCTCACCCGTCTGCTTTCTCTCTCATAATCCTCCTAAACCAATGAGCTCCCACCAGCCGAGATCTTTTCCTATTCTTGCCGCCCATCCACTCTCTCGGTCACAGTCCTCCTCAATCATAGCTGCCACCTGCTCGATATGTCCTCCTTTAACCCCTCCAATTTCTGTTACTTTTTTTATGGGAAAAAAAAACGGAACTGGAGCGGGAGGGGAGGAGGGTATCAATGCCATGACAACCACACAACTGAAAATGCTACAACTATGGCAGCCTGCCCAGGTCAAAAATCCTCAACTCAAAAAAAAAAGCACACAGTAAACTGGTGGAGGAACTATTTTATTTAAATTAGAGAAAAAGATGTAATTTTATTTTACTTAATATAGTTATTTTTACTTTTCACATGCCTCTATGATGTAAATGGCCATTTCATAAGCGCAATAAGCAACTCCAGGGTGTGTGTTATACACTTTAACACATGGCTAAGAGGCTGGATGCACTCAGCCAGTGGCCTCGTGCCTCACTACGCTTCTTAGCCGTGTGTTAAAGTGTCTAACACACACTCTGTCGTGTCTTATTGCTTACATAGATGCCCTTCTGTACCATGTGTGTGAGCACATTAGATTCCCCACCTCTATGGTCGACGTCCATGCAACAAAATAGGCATTCTGTGCCATGCATGGCATGCTCAATGTGATCGGTGCAATAGACTGCACACACATATAGGGATTTTGTCACCATCCAAACATGAGAACCAGAACAGAAAGGGGTTCCATAGTGTGAACTGTCAGGCCATGTGCGATGCTGAGGACACATTCACAAACATGTGTGCCAAGTACTCGAGATCCTACCATGACTCCTATATACTGGAAGGCACATGGCTCAGTGACATCCAAGCCAAAGGATGCAGCAAGGGATGACTTTTCGGTGAATATGTGGCGGCAACATGTGCACCACCATGCGTGCCCATGTCAACTGCAACTGACTGTGTGCTATTCTTGCCCCCTGCATAGGTAACAGCAGATACCCACTGAGGCCATACCTGATGACACCAGTCCTGGACCCACAAAGCACTGTTGAAGTGGTGTATAATAGTACACACAAGAGGACATGGGCTGTCATCGAGAAAACAATAGGGCTTCTGAAGATGAGGGTCTGGTGTCTAGACCATACAGGTGGAACGATGATGCTGTCACCAGGAAAGGCATGCAAGGTTTTCTCCACATGCACCATGCTCCATAATGTTGCTATACATCATAATGTACCCATGCCAGGTGACCCACAGCCATGTTCAGAGCAGGATGTTGATGATGGGCATCCAGGTGCAGGATGGTAGACACTGTCTGGCCATGCAGCGTGGGATGCCCTTGTACAGCACACATTCCATTGTTAGGTAAGTCCATCCACAGGCTGGCAGACAGTTCAGACGTGGGATGGGTGCACCAGCCACCACTGGGTGCCTGTGGGTGTAACGGCAGCATCAGCGTGCGCTGTGGGGATAGACAACATGGTTGTGGAGCATGTGGTGCAGTGGACAGCGGGGGATGCGGATGCACAATGATGACATCATCATCTGAATGCACCCGCCCATGTGTGTGTGTGTGGGACCCTGTGGAGGGGGGATATGTCCCCTTGTTTGGAGTGGGTGGGTGTTGGGATGCATGGAGGGGGTATTGCTGTGGTGGTGGGCCATTGGGGGGGGCTGTTCAGTAGGGTAGCATGTGGTATAGCACACCAAGGGGAGTAGTGTTATGGCCAGTGTACAATTGTGTGTGTCTTAGTGTAGCCACAATGCTGTGCTGGCAGGTGTACATGCAATGGTACGATGTGTGTGGTGATATGTGGTGTGGTATGTGCTGGGGTGACACTCAGTGCTTGTGCTATACATGTCTGTCATGTGTACATTGTTACAGACATTTTCTGTTATAGGGCTTCTTTTTTTTTTTGAAATTAGATAAACTTTATTGAGGGGCTTCTTCATTAGCCAGGCTGATGACTGTGTGCTCAGTTGCCATGCTGGCCCCTGCATGATCACATCATCTCTGCAGTGCACAGCAGAGGGTCATGGCACCATTTGCTGGTCTGCTGGCCCCTCCTCTTGTGTGGTGCTGTAACTGTCCATGTGGTCATGGGGTGCAACTGGTGGGAGGCAGGTGTCCTGTTCATCTGTGTCTGTGCACTGTGTTCCCAGTGCTTGCCACTGCTCCATGCTTGTGCCATGGGACCTTGCATCCGCGGTTGTGTCCGTGGCACAGGACGGCATGGCAGGGTTATGGTCTGCAGGCACAGTGCTGCCTGTGTCTTCGAGTGTGCATGTCAGGGGGGAGGGCATGGACAAATGGCACGAAGGGGTGGCAGACTAGGGGTGTGGTGCCATACCCTCGACGTAGTGGTCCACTAGCCAGCACAGTAGGTCACCCAACCTGTCAGTACCATGCCACATGCCACGTACCTCCTCAGTCAGTCCTAGGATCACATCTGTATTGCAGTTCTGGGCCTCTAGTCCATTCCACTCCACCTAACTCAGCTCTGCAAAGTATATCCCCAAGAGACCCCTTGCTGCACGCTGGCCATGGCCAGACCCCAGCCTTTGCTAATGGGTCCTCATCACCACTGTCCACTGGGCTTCCTGCTGGCATTCTGCCAATGCTCCAGAGGGCTTGACATGCTGGCTCTAGACCATGTCTGTTGCTGGGGCTCAGCGGCCTGTGCTGTGCGGGGCTTGGCTGTGGGTGTGACTTGGGATACCCCTCCTGGGTGCATTCACCACTATCCTTCACCTCGTCAGGCTCCTCTGTCCCTTCGGGCATCCATGCCTGTGTGCTTTCCATGTCAGTATCTGTCACCGGCCACTGCTCGAGCACCTGCCCAGTACCTGTGGGCGACATGGGGTTGTTAGTACAGCTGTGGCAGTGCCATCCTGGGTGCTGGTGTCTGGGATGCAGCCACCCCATTGTCATACCTGTGCCATCATCTTCCTCTGTGCCATAATTGCCTCCGTCCTGCTGTGCCATGTCATCCCATCTGGCTTCTGTTGCCCCAGTGGTGGTGGTGGTGTGTCCTTCTGTGCCGGGGTCTGTGGGGTGGGAAACAAGGTGGTTATTACATGCATGGAGTGTATTCCATCTGGTCACCACCACCTGATTGTGGTGCCATACCTTACAGGGTGTCAATGCCATCCACCTCACTGTGCAGGGTCACCTCTGTGAGGGTGTCTGCTACCAGCCTCCCCACTGGGGTCAATACAGTTTCTATGCTGGGGGAGGCCCCACCTGTGCCCAGGAGTGCCTGTATGCCTGCGGCGAACTTCTTTTTCACTGCTACATGCAGGTCATGCCACTTATGTTTTATGACCAACAGTGTCCATGCCTCTGGGCTGGTGGCATTCATGCAGGTCTGTATATCTAGCCACAGGTGTGTCTTGACCTCTGGGGCCATGGACAGGGTTCATGCCCCATACAGTGGGTTCTATGTGAGAATAGGAAGCGCAAAATGGCAACTCGGAAACAGTGAGGGCAAAACAGTGAGGGCACAAACAGTGAGCGTGACTGCTTCAGGGGGCTATGCCCACCTTGCTCCCCCCCCTTAGTATGGATAACCAACTCGGGGGGGGGTAACTCTAGGAGCGGAGAAAGCCCAAGTCACCAAAATGGCAAGTGCTGTTTTGTCGTCGCTGTTTCTGTTCATCGACGTTTTGTGCTTGCTGTTATTGCAGGATACCCACACAGTGTGGCATAGTGGGTCCTTATATTGAAGACCATTGCTGTCATCTGGCTACTGGTGAAGTTTGGTGCATGGGGCGTTCACTGCCCAGGGTGCGAACACATCCCCGGTGCTGCTCGCCTCCCTGTGCTGCACCCATGGGTGTCATGGGTTTCGATGGGATGTCCTCCGCAGTCTGGCCATTCTCTAACATACGCCTGTGCATTGTATACATCTGCCGATCTACTCCACACCTATGCACAGGGCAGTCCGTGACAGTCTTATATGGCAGGATCACGGGAAGGGTCCGTGTATCCCTGTCCTGCCCTGTGTGGGTTGCGTGGGCCACTACGCAGTCCATGTGGTTGAACCCAATGACTTTAGAACATGCACAATAAGGGCTTTAGAATATGCACAATAAGGTTTTGCACTCATTTGAATTCAATGCACAATAACTCCAAACCAAACAGTATAATGATATAATTAGACAAGGGTACGTACAGTTCAGAGGTTTTCTCAGTTGTTATTGTGTTCTTCATTGAGTGGTTAATGTATCTTACCTGTATTAGGCTTCATTACCGAGCAGCAGCATTTTTCATCTACCTGAATACCCAGAACTATCTATTATGAGGGTTCAGACATGTGTTTTGCAAGAAGTGATTGCTGTAATGTATTACAATGTTATGCACTATCTCCTTGATTCATTAATAAACTCAAGTTACAAAAACAGAATGAATGTACCATCTTCCTGAAGTGCAATATGAGAGATGGCCATTAATATACATTGACTGTGTGGATGTTTCCCTCTCCTCTGGGGAGGTGGCAAAGTGTATTGAATTTTTCTGCTGCAATGAAAATGAACAGCTGGTGTGGCAATAATGATGACTGTGCTCACATGTCTGTACACACCCCCCCCCAATGACAGCAAGGGACCTCAGAGAGATTAGGTGCCATATCCCTCATTTAATCATACCTCTCAATTGTCCCTGATTTTCAGGGACATCCCTGATTTTGCCTCAAACTTTTACTCTGTCCCTCCCAATAATTGTGTTTCTGTGACCAAACAGTGGAATTTGTAAGCACAAAATAATCTCAAACATTAAAGTTACAGACTTGTTCTTCCTTAGAAAATTCATTTTACACTAAGCCCTTTATTCTACCATCTTCCCGAGTTGGTATCTCCAATTTTAAAGATGTGTCCCTGATTTTGGTCCTTTGTCCCCTTCTGTTTTTAAGCCTTGTCCCTGATTTATGAGGAAGGAGGTTGAGAGGTATTGTCAACGGCAGCATGGAACAGGACTGCTTTGAGTATGTTCTTCCAAAACTGTTTAGCTCTCTAAAACATGGGGCTTTATGCCATTAAGGAGCCGATCCCTAGTTTGGCATCAAATTTCCATTCTGGAACAACTCCACGTCAGATTAAGACATTGCTATTATATGTAGCACTATAAGCAATCTATGCTTATTTAGCATTTCACAGCACTAGACTGGTCTCCATACCTCTCAACTGTCCCTGATTTTCAGGGATGTCCTTGATTTTGCCTCAAAATTGTACTCTGTCCCTCCTAAAAATTGTCTTTCCATGACCAAACTGTGGGGGTTATAAGCATACAATAATGTCAAATATTAAAATTGCAGACTTGTTCTTCCTTAGATAATGCATGTTACACCAATCCCTTTATTCTACCAGCTTCCTGAAGGGATATCTCCAATTTTGAAGAAGTGTCCCTGATTTTGGTCCTTTGTCCCTGATTTTTTTAAGCCTTGTCCCTGATTTATGAGGCAGGAGGTTGAGAGGTATGCTGGTCTCATTTACTTAGGTGTAGCACCGAAGAGGGGTCCAGGGGACAAATCAGCAGTACTTCTATTATAAGAAAAGAACACAACATAGCTGTAAGGTAAGCTGGCTGGTGGCAAGAGGGTTGAGTCCCTTTGTGCCTGACCTTTTCCCATGCTGGTGACCTGGGTTCGGGAGCAAGTGTGGGTGGCTGAGGATCGGCCGGGAGGAGAAGAATTGAGCATCCAGAGGACAGTTCTCCTTTCCCAGGGTGAGGTGGCCTGCCTTCTCGGCCCTTGGTTGCCCCCAGGTGAAGGCCTGGGAGAAGTGCCGGCAGTGAAGGAGACATGAAGGAGGGGTTGCAGTGCTGTAGATGTATGTGCTTCCACACACACACACACACACACACTTATGCACGCTGCAGAAGGACTAAGGGAGAAAAGTGGAAGCTGGTCAGTCTGGATTACATGAAGTCCTGCATGCCTCCCTCCGCCCTGCACTGTTGGCCAGCTACCTGCCCAAGTCTGGATGCATGGCATTGGATGGGGGGAGAATGGCTATCCTTTTCCCGACCCTACCATGGGGTGCAATCTGTGCAGGAACTGTGGGTGTGTTGGTCCAGCAGGATGAGTGGCAGAGAAGGCAAGGACAGGGTTGAAAGCCTGCCCACATTGACTGAGGAGAAAAACTTCTATGTCAAAAAAATTATTGAAAAAACATAGCTGCAAGGGTAAGTGGTGGATCCGGGGGGGGGGGCATGGGGGCATGTGTCCTCCATATTATTTGGAGCCGCAAATTAAGACATGGGGTGATGTGCGTGACATTTTTGGGTGGGGTGGGAAATGTTTCAGGTGGGCATATCACTGCACCCCCTTCTTTAAATTCCTGGATCTACTTCAAAAAATATACAATACCGAGTGGAAGGTGCAAGATAATTGCTTACCTACAAATAGGTTTGGTACCTTAGTTTTATTCATTTTTAAGACTAAAAATCCCCTGCAATTACCTACAATAGTGAGATACTGCTAACATTTAGCCCGCCCTACACTGCTAATTCACATTTTATATAAATTACAATGTTTTGCTAGGATGCTACAGGTCAGTGGCTCAATGGTCTTTATGAATCAACAAACAGAACTCAGTGCACCCCCACACCAAACACATCCCAAAGGGCCTGTAAATTACGTAAGGTTTTTCTTTAATTTTCTTATCTACCTGCTTTCTTTCTTTTTACCATGATTTAATAAATTCTGTTCGGTGCCAATACAACTGCTAATTTATTAGTTCAAGAAGAGATACAGAATAACGTGTGGCTTAGTTGTATTATACTTTTTGCACTATTGTGATATAAAAATCCCACAATTACTAATCAACAACGGGAAAAGTTTATGGGACACAGATTCAGCTACCCTCCAGGAACTACCTGAAAGCAGCTGGTATACAATGGTATAGATTCCTACACAATCTATAGCATTACATTACAGCTGTGCTGTGATTGGCACCCCGCTGACCTTTTCCAGTTTTGGCCATGCCCAGAGGACTGTTAACAAGCTAACAAGAAGTTCACTTTCAGTTTGGGAAATGGAAAGAATTCACTGAGGGAACCCATCAGCTTTGATCAAGTATTGAACATATCTTACAGGGCCTGGGGATAGGTTTATTCATTATATACTGCATTTTTACACTTCATTTAGTCAGTTTTATGTCTTTAGGGGTATGCATTTCACATAGAAGCAACCCATCTACATTTTACTCTTGGAAGTGAGTTAGACTTTTAATTTCACTCCCAGAACTGAGTTCAACTGGGTTCCCTCTCATCATACCTCTCAAGCTCCAGCAGTCTAATGCATAGCACTGGCCTTTAAAATGCAGAGCAATTGCCAGAATGTGCAGTAATTTCTTATTTTAAAGAATAATATGTCTAAGATTAGTGTGCCCTATATGTTTAGTGTTAGGGAATGCTTTTATTAGTTTAGTTGAATGTTTTAATGATTTGTGTATCCAGAAATAGCTCTGACATTATGAAGAACATTACTAAACCTTCACAGAGCAAGGGTACATTTGAGTGTAAACATTACAGCGATGTGTGAAATTCACAGCAGATGATAGGTATGCCTCCCATTTCCGCTACTGTCTGCTTTAAGCTTCAGTAAGCAGGCTTAAATATGTGACAGAAGGATGGTATTGGAATCTAGTGGCTAGATCACTGGCTTGAGAACCAGTATGTTCAGGTTCAAATCCCACCAGTGTCATTTACTCAGCTATCCTGAACAAGCTGCAGTAATTCTAAATGTAAGAGCAAGACTCGTGAGATATCTGCATCCCTCTCCCTCCCTGCACTCTCTATAGCCACTCTCACTGACATACTTCTCAACAGAATGAACCTACAGGTAGTCTTCTTCCTTTTCTCTCCACATTACAACCGCCCATGTCCTAGCAACCCCCCCCCCATAACCCATTTTTTGTCTACTAAACTGTTTAGCTTACGGTTCAGTGTACTCTGTCATCCAGATTTTATGCCTCAATGGTTCTATATAAATTTTTTTGAAATTCTCTGTTTATTCATTTTACAGAACAAAGAAAACACACAAAGATCAAAACACAGCGGTAACAAGAGACATAATAAACAGATAACAGAAGTACGAGACCCATAGAATCCAACCCCCACCCCCACCCCGGAAGATGTCACCACCAATAAAGGATGTCCCTGAATTATCATCAACTAGTGCCCTGGGGCGAAGTACAACCGGAATTTGTCGTTTAGATCTTGTCTAAAACAGACATTATCCTAAAAGAGGGATAAAATAGGGTGAGAGAGAAAGGAACCTCAGGGGAATCCAAAGGAGGCTCAGTGAAGGTACAAGGCATACAGTTTGCCCCATTTTTTTTGGAAAGTCAGTTTAGCATGCCTAGAACTGGCTATTAATTTTTCTACTTTAAAACATTGAGACATTTCCGCCACCCACTCCTGATAGGAGATCTCCAATTGGTCTAACCAATGACGGAGAACTAATCTTTTAACTGCAATTGAAATTAGGGCCATATGGTATTTTTTTTCCTTAATCTTAATGTTGGAGTATATGCCTAGTATACAAATTTCGTGTAATTAATTCTCTAACCCCAAAAGTGGGTCCAGGCTGTCACAAATACTTTTCCACAAGGGCAACCTTCACACAGGCCCAGAATACATGCAATATACTACCCTGCTCCTCACCGCATCTAGTACACTTAACAGAACTGGACTTCCCAAATTTAGCTAGTTTCAACGGTGTATAATACATATTATTAATTATGTAGAATTGTATAAGTCTATTCCTATCCATGGTGAGGAATGTATGCATATCTCTCCAAACCTGGCTCCAGGATATGGAAGACCCAGAAATTATAGACATCCACACCTTGGAACCAGTTAGAGCCTCCGGGACCTTGGTGAGTATAAGCTGTGCATAAAGCCTGGCTATACTATGGGGCTTAGTTACATGGCTCCTAAGCTGGTCCAGAAAGGGTCTGATATTAGAAGTGATCCTTTCCAATCCAAATACCTTGGCTATGAGGTGTCTCAGTTGATATAACTTAAAAATGCTCTGTGAGGGGATATTAAATTTTGTCATCAGGTCCCCAGAGGAACCAAGTGAGCCCTGTATATAAAAGTCATCCACAATACAGTCTCGGATCTGTGGTAACCATGTCGGAGTCAGCCATTGGGACCCAATCCTAATGTTAGGTTAAGAATCAGCGTCTGGGCTGGATCCTTGAGTATTGAATTCTAGCAGAGGCACAGTACTGGTTAAAACCTTCACCAAGTTCCTATCACTGAGTTTCCTATGTGAGCCGGTAAGGTCGAAAAGTTACAGTAAAAAATGTATTGAGGGTCGATATTGTGTTCCTTCAGAAGCTCGAGTTCAAGCTTCAGCCATTTAGGCATATAGCATTCATTTGGAGGACAGAGCCATTTGCCCATTTTGACTAAGTGACTGGCCCAGTAATAAAATTCAAAGTTGGAGTAGCAAGGCCTCCGTTTCCTTAGACACACATAATTTGAAAAAGGATCTCCTCGGCTGTTTGCTCTCCAAATAAATTTGGTTAAGGATGAGGACCTTTTGGAAAAGGGATTTAGCAGCCATAGGTTTAAAAGGCTCAGGTAAAAAATACGTGGAGTATATTCATCTTAATTATACTAATTCTCCACCTATAGATAAGGGAGGTTATCCCATCTATTAAGGTCACTCTGTATTTTGTCCACCAAATCATCTAAATTAAGTTTCTTTATCGTGTCCACATCACGGGCTAGATAGATGCCCAGGTATTTGAGATGATCCGGGGCCCATTTCATTCCAAACTGGGCTACATTAGAGTGGAACAAGTGTGAGTTGAGCGGAAATATTTCAGATTTGGTCAAGTTCAATCTGTAGTTGGAGACTTCACCAAATTGGTTGACAATCTTCAGAACCTCTCGTAGAGACCTACATGGGTTGGTGAGGTGGAGAAGGATGTCATCAGCAAATACCGATATGGTCAGCATTTGTTGGGCAATGACACATCCTGTAATGTCGGGTGAAGATTTGATACGCATCAACAAGGGTTCAAGATAAAGACTGAATAAGTACGGTGATAATGGGCAACCTTGACAGGTGCCCGAATGCAAGGAAAATCTGGATGAAAACACCCCGTTACAATAAACCCTTGCTGAAGGTGAGCCGGATATCGCCTTGACCCACTGAATAAATTGTTCGAAAGCCCATCCTATTTAAGGTAGCCCACAAAAATCTCTAACTGACACGATCGGGTTAGTTTTTTCCGCATCCAAGGCAACTAATGCCATAGGAATCTGAGAGTCTTGGGCTAAATGAAAATGTGTGAGAGAGTCCTCATATGGTCTGATGCTGATCTCCCCTGGACAAAGCCTACCTGTTCCACACTCAGAAGTGGCTGCCAGGCCTGTTTAATCCGTAATGAGAGGATCTTAGTCAAAATTTTAATATCATAATTAAGCAACGAAATTGGCCTGTAAGGTTCTATATAAATAACTTGCCATATACTGGTGGCTTGCTCCATTGGCTCTCAACCTAGCTACCCCATAATCGATGTACATGTACACTTTTTTACATCTTTTTTTTTTTTGGTCTTTCTCTGAAATTCCTTACTTGTACTGTGATTTTATTGTACATGTTCATGCACTTACTACCTAGGGTTACCACCTTTTAAGAAGCCCAAAGTGGGACATTTCCCCAGGACATTTCTTACTGAAGCATGATTTTTTGCAGGACAGTACATAACCTCGACCAATGCAACAGATTTATTTTCTCTATATAATCAGAATTAAAGAGCCACTGATGCCTCAAGAAGAACTACGAAAAACATATAATTTGGACACAGATCAGATTATATTTCTCATTAGCTCTGTATTTCCTATCCCTATTATTTGTTCCTGAGGTAATATGCATGAAAACAGGATAGCTGCTCCTTGAGGGTTCATCAGCTCCTGTTGTTTCTTCCCAACCTGATGTCATAATACTCTGCTTGTGACATCACATTTATTCCAACAGCAACAGACTGTGATGTCATAACAGAGCATTATAATTTCAAGGTGGGAATAAGCTACAAAGCCAGACGAACTCTAAGGGATAAAGAACTTATTTTTCTGGGGATATCTTTAGTAATAAATAATGGAGAGGAGAAATCTATAGAAGAAATATGAAATGCAAGCTGGGTTGTGCCTAAATATTATGTTTTCCAAAGTTTTCCCAAAGGAGTCAGTTGCTCCTTAAGGCTAAGTATTGTGGTTTCTTAGTTGTTTCTATTGTTTATTATCATTTTAAGGTATTTTAGTTTTTTGCAACATATAGTGGAAAGTTAGAAAATAGTTTTTCTACTATAAAGTCAGGACATGTAGTATTTGTCATGCTTTTTTGAAGGACACAGCTGCCCAAATCAGGACTGTCCTGCGAAAATTAGGACAGGTGGTAACTCTATTATGGGAAGGTTTTAAGCCTGAGGTTCAGTGGGCAGAGTAACTACTTCACTTCCCCATCAGGCCTCAAAAGGCCACTCCTCCTGGGCTGTCCCAGGATCCATTTCTCATTGCAGCTGGAGGCTCTGCCATCCCTCCCAATGCTTCTTGCTAGCAACCAGCATTTTGCCTTATCCAGCCTCCTGCCGCCCACTACACTTCTCTTCCTCACTCGTTTTCCCCCTCTTTCTCTGCCGCTCGCTCTGCGTCTGTCTTTTTCCTTTCATCTTTGTCCCCTCCCCGACCCATATCTCTTGCGGATTCTGTTCTCTTGGCAGTTCTTCCTTCTGTTCCCAGCTCACCTCCTCCATGTTGTGTTTTCTCTCCAGGTAACTTTCTCCCTTCCTCCCCATGCTCCTAGCTGTCAACCTCAGCCCCTGCAGTGCTCTCTGGGTTGGCGATCTTCCCCCTCGCACTCTCTTTTTCCTCCTCTCAATTCCGTTGCTTCCTCACCACACCAGCGTTTCTGGGTTGGGCATCCTTCATAGCGCTCTGCCTTCAAGCTCTTCTCCTGCCCCCCATTGTTGCTTTTCTCCCTGCTCGTTCTTCCCTCAGAGTGGTGCTCTCGCTCTTTTTCCTGCTGGCTACTGTTTCAGCCATCATCCTGGTTTGGGTGCTCCTGTTCCTTCTCTTTCTACTTCTCCTGGCTGCTCCATCACTGTTCCATACACTGGCCCCTCCTCATCCACTCATGTTGCTCATAGGTCCATTGGTGGTGCAAGTGGCTTCTGCAATTTCTCCGCAGCAATTTTTTTTTTATACTTTCTTTGTTGAAGAAATATATCAATACATTTTCACATCCTCAGATTGCAATGAGTTTTCATATTTTTCTGTATCAGGCATTCATTCTTATATTACTCATTGTTCTCAAATAGTATTTCCTTCTAAGTTAAGTTTCTTGAATTTTATAATACTATGTAAAAACATCCCCCCTACAATTAACTATTAAGGAAACAATAACACATAACTGAAAAACAAAAAATACATATACAAGAATTGTAGCAGTATTCTTCTATTTGCTCTCAATATCTATTCTAATGGCGTTCTACCGTTCTGAGATGCCCTGGGAAGATTTTGTTTGGTTAATATCCTTTCCTCGTCAGTTTTCTCCGTTTGGTCTACCTTTGTCTAAAGTTGTCGTATTTCCATAGATTTGTTCCTGTTTCCTGCCTAACCTTCTCCCTGTCCATTGTTTACCATCCATCTTGTCCATCTTTCTATAAATTTGGGAGTTCTGTCTCGTATTTTTTTTATTTAATATTTTGTACATATGCATAAAACAGACATTTCCAGAGCATGTACCGTCACTAATGGTTAACATTATACATTACTAAGGATTATGAATACATACTACAAGTGGTACAGCATTGGAGGGTAGTAGTCAGGTTGATATCATAAAATAGGTAAACGACATCCAGGAGCTACATATGCAGCTAATGCCCAATTATATCACATCCCACTGTAAAAAAAACCAGCATATTGTAACCGACCATAATTGGTCCTTTAGTTTAAATCATAATTAATACTGAAGGTCAATTTTCCTAATTCCGGAACTCCCATAAAGCCCCTATTTATAATAGGTTACAAGTATACTTCCATTAACTTGACTCCAGGAGAGCTAATCAAGATAAATGTAACACTTTCTATCAGCACCTCTCTTGTTAAAGAGAAATTAGAGGATACCCTAGAGAGCTAGAGACCAGTTCTTAGCCCCATCACTATTATATTGTGAATGAAGTTGGGGATGTGATAAGTCGATCTCTCTTGGCAGTCTGAAACCTTAAATTTAATTGTACCTGTTAGAACAGCAAAACTGTTAAACAACCAACTGTTGCAAACGGTGTGAGCAGGAATAACAACTCGCTATTATAAGGACATATTAAACTGTCTCTGGGTCTAAGTTTTCTTTGCTTATAAAGCTCTGAAAAGACTAGCAATGTTCAAGGTGTGCCAGAGAAGAAAGAAAGCCATACTGTCTAGTAGGCTGACTGGCTGAGTACTGTTAGAAGTCCAATAGAGTCTTACTTAAATATCATATCCAGTCGGAAAAATTCACCCCACCATTTAAATAAAATGCCTCTTAAGGTGGCTTCCAAATAAATCGTCTATATAATTGCGAACTTCCCCTTCCCGCTGAACAACTAAAGTATTATACTGTAAATCCATAGCCGTTGCCAGGGGGGGTTCGTCTGGTTTGAAAGAACCCCCCCTTTGAAACTCCCCCTTTATTTTTCATTATTTTTAAAAAAAAAAAAAAGTTTCATCATTTCTGTTTATTTTTTTACTGTTACAGAGTGCTAATGCACAGATGATGAACCCCAGCACTTTCTCTCTGCATGCACCCCCTCCCTCCTTCTGCTGCCAATCAGCTCCCTCAGTACCAGTAAGATGACTGGAGCTGCTTTCTGAGTCTTTTTCTGCACCTTCCCCTTATGACTGGCTGGCCAATTGGAGCTCACATCAGCATCGTGAATGTGACCTCACTACAGCACGGCCACTGTCTACAATTCACACTGTCAGTTAGTACTGGAGGAAGATGGAGCATGGTGGCAGGCTCAGAGATGACATCACCAGGAGAGCAAAAAAGAAGTAGAGGACCTCTACTTATAATATTTTCAGTCACAGGCAGCTAAATTTTGCTGGCCACTATTGCTGAAGATGTGTCCCTTAATAACTGTATATTAAGGGATAGGCTGTGCAGTTGGGCAAGAGAGATTTTCAGGTGGCTGGCTGAAAATGTAGAAATAAATTATTTAAATCCCCCTCTATACAAAAATCAAAGTTGTCATGTTTCATATGACTGTTTGAACTTTTCATAAGTAAAACAAAAGAGGTACCACAGTGGAAAGGCAGTGCAAGTGTTTGGAAGGGTTTGGCTGGGATCTGCACTGCCACCTCATTAATTGTGCTCTTCAGGGAGGTCTTCACTCTGGTCCCATTTTCATGGACATTCAGTACCACTTTGGTCTGTGTCATCTGTGCCAGATGCCGTTAAATCAAATAAGTTGTGATGTGTTTTCTCCAGATGACCACGTGCCAGTAGAATGACATTTGTTGCTACAGTTCACTGTTTTGAACATACCCGCTGTACTTTTGGAAGCATGGTGGGATAGGGTTGGGTGGTGGTGGGGGGAGTAGGCATTTAGGAGATGGTAACTTTGCACTGAAAGTCCCTGCCGCTGTCAAATTACCTTTCCCCTCACTCCCTTTGTCATACCTACCACATTGGAGAATGGAGTGGGGGCAACAATTGTAGTACTCAATATTGAACTAAGACTTATGTTACAGATTTTTTTCCAAGCAGGGTGCCTGGAATAGAAACATAGAAATATAGACAATGACGGCAGAAATAGACCAGCGGTCCATCCAGTCTGCCCAAGTTCCCTATAATCCCCGGAACCTACAATTTCTCCAGGGTACTAACCCTCCCTGTCCTCTTTCTGGTCACCTCCTTGGTTCTGTTGCCTCCAGTAACCACTATTCTCTTCATTATGTCCCAGCCCTGCTTGAATCATCTGACTGTTTTTACACCCACCATTTCAGCTGACAGACTGTTCCAAAGTTCCACCACCTTTTCCATAAAGTAGTACTTCCTCACATCTCTCCTGAACCTACCTCCTGTTAATTTCCATTAGAGCCCATGTGACCATGAATTGGTACTCAGGCTAAATAGTACCCCGTAGTTCACTTTAATTCATTTCAGGAACTTGAAGATCTCTATCATATCTCCTCTCGCCCTTCTGGTCTCCAGTGAGTACATATTTAGTGCCTTGAGGCACTCCTCATAGGATTTGCCCTGCTGTCCCTGAATCGTTTTAGTTACTCTGCGCTGCACTGTCTCCAACCTATCCTTATCCTTTCTGAGGTGAGGACTCCAGAACGGGCACAGTACTCTAGGTGAGGCCTCACCAGGGATCTGTAGATGGGAAGTATTACCTCCTTTCTTCTGCTATCAGTACCCCTACCAATACATCCCAGCATCCTGCTAGCTTTGCTATAGGCCATGTTGCACTGACTCAATTACTTAAATGCTATATTGAGTTGTGGATGATGGGGGTAACAACAAGGGGTAGAGGGAGTTCAGATATGAGTAATTTAGACTTAAAATAAGCCACAAAAGTGCACCACTGAGCATACCATAGCCCATGGTTTCTGGGGCCTATCAGACCCAGACCCCTGCCCTAGTAGCAAGCCAGCACTGCAGTAAGTTAGTAGTATACAATACCCAGCCAAAACCAGCTGCAGACTCTGTATTGAGGTTCAGTGCATTAGCATTTGCTCTCTCTATATATATCTATCTATATATCTACATATGTAATAGATAACCTACTCTAAGGTGTGCAGTCGTGCTCTGATATATGCATGCCTTGGTGTGCGTTGTTAAGCATGCGTCCGCAGGCCGAGTGCATCAACCACCCAAGGTGTGTATATATCAGAGCGCGACTGCACATCCTAGAGTGGGTTATCTATCTTATAAAATGGCAAAATTGTTTTGGAGGAGGGTAAAAGTGAAGGTGTGCGGTCGCGCTCTGATAGATGCATGGTCATGTGATGAGTTTTATACAATCAGAATGCTGGATTTGTTATTTATTTTGCTTCCCATTTTATAAATACACACACACACACACACACACACACAATCTGAGCTACCCAGATAGTAATAATTGTCCTTAGAGCAGGAGGTGGAGGGGAGCTCACAGATGAGTTATTCTGGTTTAAAATAATCTACAAAATTAGCCACAGAGTATCTAGTACCCCAAAGCTTCTGGGGCCAAGCAGCCTCAGACCCCTTTCCTACACACCAGAAGATACAGCTGCAGATATTAAAACTCATAACATAATATATCTGAGACAATGTCTTAGGTATATTACATTAAAGGCATCTTGCTGCCCTCCGGTACTGAATACATATGTATTCACCCTGCCGCCAGCCAGATAATAATTTTGTTTAGAGCAAGGAGTGTAGAAGATCTCAGATATGACTTCTTTAGCTTCAAAACAAGCCACAAAATGCACCACAGAGCAATTCTAGGATTCCATGGCTTCCGGGGTACTAGCGGCCCTAAGACCCACAGCTTTTTTTCAAAAGTTGCAGGCTGCATAAAAAGAACCCCCCTTGTGAAAATCCTGGCAACGGCCCTGAAATCGGTACAAGTTTAGTAGCAGGAGAAAAAATAAAGATTTGGCAAGCCAGTTCGACAGTCTTAGATTAGAAGCAACTACAACTTTACAGTTCAGTTTTCATCCGACTCATCCCCTGAGAACCGTTCTTCATGTACTCGCCGTGCTGCGATCTTCTGAATGCAGATCCCTACCTCCTTCGATTCAGTAGATCTATATTGCTTATGTCCATCAGTGAAGCAAAGCCTGGCTGGACAAGCCATAGAGTACAGAATGCCTAAGTCTCTGAGTTTATATTTGACCCCATCAAAGGCTTTGCGTCTCATTCTAGTGGCATATGCTAAATCCAGGAAGAAAAGGACTCTGCTTTCATCGTAGTAGATGGAGCTTTTGTTTCTGATAGTTCCTAGGACCAAATCCCAATCTGCCACCGAAGGAAGAGTGAGCAAGATGGTGCAGGAGTTTTCAGGTTTAGTATTGGGCCTGCGAGGGGTAATTCTATATACTCGCTGAGGTTTGACTTCACTCAGTCCTGTGATTTTTGAAAGCCATGGACCCAGAAATGCTGAAAGGTTTTCACCCTCAGTCCCTTCAGGGAGGCCCAAAATATGGATATTTGCAGCTCGAACTGTATTTTTGAGCTGCTACACTCAGCTCTTTAGGGCTGATTGCTCTTTGATGGAGGTGGTGGTTGATGCGAGGGCCTTTCCCGCTGTTGCCTCGACATTCTTAGTAATTTCCCCCATGGCGTCCATTTGCAATTCCACAGCCTGAAATCTTTGGGAGGAAGAGTCTAGCTTTTTTTCAATCCCTTGCACAGATTTAGTAAGCGCATTTACTGCCATTTGTAGAGAATTTAACAAGGCTGATAGCTGTTCCGTGCTGGCTCAGGCAGCTGTTCCATTTGCATGGTCTAGTAGTTTGGTTGCAGGAGCACACGGCTGAAAGAAGTCTTGTTTTCCTGGTTTTGTTTTCCCCATAATGGCATAGGTTTTATATCCAGAGATAGAAAAATCAGTGCACAACACGATGAGTTGTATATTTAGCAATTCTAATGCAGGAATAAGCAGTTTTATATGATATTAGAGCTTTTCTCAGGAGCTCTAGAAAGTTGCTGCTTCTGGCTGGGCTGCTAGCTCGGCCCCCCCCATCCTGTATTGAATATGTTAATCTCTCCATTTCCTTAATTTCTCGTATGATTCCCTTCCATTCTGCAGCTGTTGATGATTCCTCTTTTAGCCATCTACGTGTTATCGCTTTTCCCGGTGCTACTACACAAATGTTCTAGAGATATCTGGCATCTGCGCCTCTTACCTCCCTTGGTGCCAAGCCCAGTACTAGATGACTCATCTGTAATGGTTTCTCTATTTGAAACAAAACCTTCACTTTTTGCGTTATTTGTGTTAGGAACTCTTCTAACTTTGGGCAGAAGAAGAAGACTTGTGTATGTGTGGCTTTTGTTTTCATCACAGTGTCTCCAACATTCTGTTCCCTTTGTTTTATCCCATTTAGCTTGTATTTGTGGAGTCAAAAAGAAACAGATTCTTATTTTCCATGCAAATTCTTGCCACTTTGGTGCAGCTGTAGTTTTGAAACCCCTCTCCCATATCTTCTGCCACTCCTTGTCGGTCAAGTCACAGTTTGCCTCTTTCTCCCATCTTGTGATCAAATATTTAGCATTAGAGACCTTATGCCCCTGTATGGTGCGATAAATACTTGAGATTGTCCCTCTCGGGTACTTAGTCATGGGCTTCTTCCTAAGATACCTTCAGTCAAGGGAATAATTCCTGCAGCACCTATGGGGGAACCCTCTTCCAGGGTTCATGGCATCATACCCCTACAGGGTGGCATATCCCACAGATAGAGAGGTGAACAGCCGCAATGTATCAAAGTCACACAAGCATACATCTCATCCAGTTGTGCAACCAAAATTGAACTATTACTTTGTTATTGTTGTTTCACTCCCTGCTGTACCCCCTACCCCAGTTCACACCTGGAAATAAGCCCTGGCTCAGTGCACCTTTCGCAGTCACCAAATTTTAAACAAACAAACAAATAACAGGAATTATGGTGTTTTCCAACAGATTAAACTGGGTTTTGCTCTGCTTCTAATAGAAGCAGGTGCTGAACTGCAGCTCCCCCCCCAAAAAAATATTGTACTTACTTTTTATCATTTCTTTGCCATTTTCCTGACACCACTGGTTTCTGCAGAAGACACTGTGTATCACATATAGAATAATGAATAGGGAACTGTGCACAAGAAGGCTGTATTTCCGTCAAGGGGTTGATGACATCATAGACCTTGAGAGCAAAGCTCGAGAGGTCCCTGATGTCATCAACCCCCAAGATGGAGACACGGCCTTGTTGTGCACAGTTCCCTATCTGTTATTTTATATAGTATATGGTTCCCCCAAAATGTGCCAGCTAGTATTTGTTGGTTTCTGTACCTTGTCCTGACACTGCAGTTTCCTCCTGGTGCGTGGTGGGGTCCCGCTCCACTGCTGACGCCAAAGGTTCTTGCTGTCATCTGGCTTAGCTTTATTCCCCAGGACCACTGATTTAAAAAAAAAAAAAAAAGACAGTTGACAAATTGATAGTTTGGAAACACGGCGCCGACTATGGCAGTCCATGTCCAAACTATCTGAGAAGCTTGTGCACAACCGCTCGCTTAGCAGTGCCGCCATGTTGTACAGTTTTTTTTGTGAAGCCCAATGTTTCAGCCAATTGGGAAACAGTTAAAGGTTAAGAAGTTGTTGTACTATTGTTGTGACATCAGAATGATAGCACAACAACTTTTTTGACCTTTGAACTGTCCTACAACAGGATTTGGAAAACCATTGTTTTCCATCCACAATAAACCCTAACCCAACCGAAGGTGTGACTTCAGCAAGTTAATGGGACCACAGTAAATCAGTTTGGTCTATTATAATGGAGAAATGTGGCAGCCATGTTAATCCAGTCAACAAGTATGTTGCAGGTGATGCCTTTTACTGGACTAACAAAATAGTTTTTGAAACCAGCTTTCGAGAGTTAAACTCCCTTCATCAGGTCAGTAGCCATTAACGTGCTGAAGGGAGCTTAAAGAGGACAGGAAATAATTTCTAATTGGTAGCTGTTTATAATGTTCCCATTTGCAAAAATGATATATGTAAGCCTACATGCTCTATATGTAACTGTACCTAATTTAAAAGGGAAACAAAAACCAGTCATTTACATTGTTTTGTTTTGTTTTGATGGGCAGCATTCTATCACAGTTCTCTTTATGGAACCGGTGAGGTTTTTTTTTTTTGTATTATGCTTTTTATCCCTTCTCCACACCCCTGGTCAGCCATTACTTCAGGTTTTTCCTCAAGGTCCTTCATGTCTGCTTGCACATCCTTGCACCAGCCACTAGCTTCATATCATGCCCCGGAATCGGCATATCCCTTTGCTGGGTGAGTCACCCCTCCTCCGAGAGGGAAGGCACTGGTGGGGGACAGCCAGCACACACTATTTTTTACATTAGCCCGGGTGCCACTGAGGGAGTGCTGGCAGTCAAGGCCTGAAGGCAGCAGGGGATCGGAGGAACCATCATCCGGTCAGCCAGGGCAGCTTCCTGGGTTTTCTCTCTGGGAGTGGCATGCCACATGACATCAAGGCATACGCCGACGTCCACCACTCCCCCAATGTTTCAGCTCAGGTACTGTACTGTACTCTCAGCATCCACCAGGAGTCAGCAGGTGCCGAGATGCATCTCCCCCTCCCCCCTGAGAAGGTGAGCTGTCCAGGGATGCTCCCTTCCTTCTCCCCCGACTGGCCCTCCAGGGACCCGAGTCCATTCCCGAACCCAGGTTGCCAACGTCACAAGCAGAAATCCAACTGCTGCGCCAATGGGCTGGCTGATCCAGAGTTTTAACTATAATGTCACAGTTTGTGCACAGAATTCGAAGCATGGTTCTGACAGCATAATAGCTCCTGCTGAGCATTCTGTACACAAACTGCGACATATTCAAAACTCCACTTTATTAATTCCATGAACAGAACTGTGCAGAATGTTGTCCATAAAAAGAAAACAATTGAAAACAGAATTTTCACATCAGACTTTTTTTTCAGATATACAGCTAAACAGTTACATGGCTCATTTGGAGGTCTTTCGTTTCTGTTACTAGAACATCACTAACTGCTATGAATAAGAACAAATTCCCTGTCCCCTTTAACTCTTGAAAGCTAGTCTCAAGAACAGTTGTGCTATCCAATAAAAGGCATCGCCTGCAACACGTGTTTTTATTTCTCATCTATTTTGATGCAGTGTATGTACTTGTACTATGACCGCGAAGCGGTACAGTTCCATGATGATGGGGATCGGACATGCTGCAAACACAGTTCTAACTGGCTAAGCATGGCTGTAAACTGGTAGCTTTCCTTGGTGATGAGACACGATCCATGCTGCACCCACAGCTTTAACCAGCTGAACTAGGTGACATGGTTTGTGCTGTTAGAGACTGCAGTGGAATTGTCCAAACCAGAGCTCAGGTTTAGAAACATAGAAACAGACTTTGACGGCAGATAAGGACCGCTTGGCCCACCTAGTCTGTCCATTTCCCTACCTATTGGATAAGCTGCAGATCCTAGTTAACCAACAGACTACTTCCTCCTACCCCCACAAGAATTGCTTTATGTCTGTCCCATGCATTCTTAAATTTCCCCACTGTTTTTGACCTCGCAACCTCCTCAGGAAAGTTGTTCCATGCATCTACCCCCCTATCTGTAAAAAATACTTCCTTACATTGCTCCTGAGCTATCCCTCCCTCTATCTTCAGATTGTGTCCCCTTGTTCTTGCACATCTCTTTTTCTGAAAGATGCTACCATCTTTGTCTTTGTTATTTCAGTTTACAGTGCCACTCTCTGCATACTTATGTAAACTGGAATAATTATCAGCATAATGACTGCCTCTGCCTGTAGCTCCTCCTCTCCCCCATTTGTCTGTTCTCTCAGTACATACAAACTGTAGTAACCAGGCACTCACCAACCAATTCATATGGACACCACAGCTTCTGTTGCCACATAAATAATTTATTTAAAAAATCCCATGGTGGGGAAAAAGACTGTACACATCTATTACTGTCCCCAGCATGGGATTTAAATAAATTATTTATGTGGCAACAGAAACTGTTGTGTCCATATTAACTGGTTAGTGAGTGCCTGGTTGTTACAGTTTGCATGCTCTTGAATCACTGAGAGCACCACAATCCCTGTGCACACTATTTTGCTTGTGTCTCTCATTACATACTATGGAAGTAAACAAATTGTTCCTGCTATATTGTATATAGTTAGCAGCATTCTTTCAGCTGCAGAGATAACAAAGAAACAGATTTCGATGGCATATAAGGACCACTTGACCCACCTAGTCTACCTATTTTTCCCTGCCTATACTCCTATACTGTCACTGCAAACCCTGCTTGATCTCCCGCTCCCACCCCCTTGCTTTCCAACTAAGATTCCCTTGTACCTATCCGCTGCATGATTGAAGCCCACCACTGTCTTTGCCCTCAACACCTCTGCTCAAAGATCATGTTAGCAATATGCCACTCTTCCAGTGAAAAAATATTTATTTATTGAATTTTGTTGACCAGGTGGGCCCACTGAGACCAAGGGTCCCTTTTTCAAGGGAGACCCAGGATTAGTTACATGTCTGATAAAAACACATGGACACTTACTATACAAAGTACAGAGTTCAGTAATAACAGTCACAGAGTTAGGAACAGCTCATGTAAGCATATCAGAGAATAATCACACAATGCAGGACTGGAATACTTCTTCACATCTCGCTTAAATGTATCCCCTTTCAGCTTCATTGCATGTCGCCTAGTTCTCATACATCTTTTCCTCTGAAACATATTTCCCTCCTGTACCTTATTTAACCCCATGATGTCTCTATCATGTCCCCCTTTCCCTCTTCTCTTCCGGGGTATGCATATGGAAATTCTTTAGTCTCTGCTCATAGAGCATATAATGCAGCCTCTGCTGCATTTCAGTTGTGCTCCTCTGGACAGCCTCCGCCCTGTCTTTGTCCTTACTGAGATGTTTTCTCCAGAACTGGACATAGCACTCCAGGTGAGGTATCACCAGCAGTCTATACAGTGATACCCCTCCTTATAGCAAGGCAAGACAAAGTTTATTTGTATACCGCCCATTCCCGGAGGCTCTGGGCACCTCACATAAAGACATGTAGAAAGTAAGAAGGCATACATAAATACAAATTTAAAACAATAAAAACAGATAAATAGTACAAATAAATAAATTCAGTGGTTTCTTCATTTTTCAGATTAAATAATTATATCAGTGAAGGTGTCTCTTGAATACTTCAACTGAAGGGGCCTCCCTGATGGCAGAGTGAAGTGACTTCCACAGGACGGGCCGGTGATACTGAATGCCCTGTCACCGGCAGTGTTTAGCCTCACCCTGGGAATCGGTAGGAAGCACCTAGAGGAGGAACAGAGGGAGTGGACTGGGATGGCAGGTGTTAGGAGATCAGACAGATAGCCTATGCACCCCAGTATCGCACTGGCCCTACTGTCTTGTCCCACAGTCTCACCACCTTGAGGTCATCAGATATTTATTGCTCCCAGGAGACTTTCCTGTTTGGTTACCATCAAAACCAACCTATACCCACTTTGGAATCTCCTTGGGATAATTCATTGCATTCTTCTCTTAGGGATGGTCAAAAAACATAATCTCATCTGTCTTTACAACCCCCAAAAAATGGTCTCTCGTGGCTGTCCACCCTCTCCAGTGCGATTTCCTCAATAGCCAAACATAACAAGTTAATTGCTATGGTGACTTTAACTTGGGCTGGTTGGGCTCCCCAGAACAAGTCATATGAAACCCTTATAAGCAAACTTGATCTTGCCCAGCTCATCTTTGACTCGATCCATCTCTCACCCAAGGGTGAGAAACGCAAGCTCTTGGATTGGCTGATCTCAAACAAACCTGACTGTATCCAATCATCGGAGATGCTACTAGATGCCTTTAGTGACCATTCTCTTGCCTTATGCATCTGGAAAGCTAGAGTTCCCATAGCCCCTCCCAGAATCTTCACCCTGCTTGACCAGTCTTGCCTTGACTCCCCTTCCCTTCTCCATGAATTGTCCCTCACTGACTGGGACCTTATTCTCTCCTTCCACGAGGTAAACTCTGCCTTCATTCTTCTCTAATTCCTGTTGAACCAAGTCCAGGATAAACTTGCCCATCTCACTAAAAGGTAGATTAAGGGGACCCTACCAGATGGCTGTACAGAGACTGTTTCACCTTGTTCAAATCCAGGGACAAATTCTGGCACAAATACAAATCTATAACGGACCCTGCTGACTGGCTTGCCTATAGGCACTTGCATAATATATGTAAAGGGCCTCTTGCCATGCCAAGAGTATTTTCTGCTGTATGCAATTAATGGCCACCTATGTGAATCCTAAGCATTTCTTGGGGCATATAAAAGGTATTCTAGGCTGCCCATCTAAGAGAATGACAAACAACTTGCTAATAAATGGGATCCACTGCAATAACCCCAAAACCATTGCCAACACTTTTAATTCCCACTTAATAGATTTCCCCTCTGCCCTGGCTGATGCCTAGTCCTGTCCCCCTTCACCCAAAACACCCCACTTTCCATCCTTACATTTTAAGCTTGTGTCCCCTGAGGAAGCCCTTAACATCTTAAGGTCTTTTCCAGCTAGTGGCAGCACTGGCCCTGACAAACTCCTACCTATGTTTTTACATCTTGGGGCTCCAAATCCTAGCTTACCCTGTTGCACAAATCTTTAATTTGTCTCTTTCATCTGGCATTGCCCTTGATGCCTGGAAAACTGTCAAAATCCCACAAGTCCTAAAAAAAGGGGACCCCAAGCTTCTGAACACCTACCGACCAATCGCATTATTTCCCATCCTCAGTAAATTGTTAGAAAGAGTCACAGCCTCCCAAATGACCAAATTCCTCCAGTCTTACAACCTTCTCTTGTCTAATCATCATGGGTTTCGGAAGGGCATTGTACCACTACTGCCCTGACTCATCTAACCAGTGACATCAAAACTGCCATGGGTGCGAGTTCCCTCACTGGAGCCATTCCTATTCACCTCTCCAAGGCTTCTGACACTGTTGACCTCTTTCTGCTCCACTCCAAATTACTTGCCTTAGGCCTCTCTCCTCATATATCTACTTGGTTTGGGAGCTACTGTATCTCTCTAGGAGACAGCAATTTATCCTTTTCAACAATGTTGTCTCATCCCTCGCCCCATTAAACTTAGGTGTCCCCCAGGGGTCCGTACTCTGTTCCCTGCTCATCTCAATTTCTGTAAATAACCGCCTCTCTGTTCCATCTTGCTGATCCTGTATTATGTATGAGGACAATATTGTTCTGTATGCTAGCTCTTCCTTCTACCACATGCTTCAGTCGCAATTACAGGAGGATTTTGCCATGGTCCTGTCATGGCTCATCAGAAATAAATGAATCCTCAGTTCCTCAAAGACCCATGCCATGATATTTGGATCAGAAGACAGGCTTCAGTCCTGCTCTGCTCTCTTGCCCTCATTTGTAGGGATGGGCCCCCCTTTCCTTGGTAACAGATTTCAAATATCTTGGGGTTACCCTCGACTCAGGCCTGGATTTCCCCCTCCATATCACTCAGACCTGCAAAGCAGTCAACTCCAGGCTTGGCCTAGCCTACAGTGCCAATCGCTCCCTCATACCAAAGGCCAAGCTTGCAATTGCCTAGGGCGACCTCCTCCCTTGCCTGCAATACAGTCAGATTATCTATTCCCATGCCTCCAAATTAGCCCTTAACAAGTGTGAGATGTCCTATAATAACATCTGCCATTTCTCCCTGGTCTCCCCACACTGCATGCACTGTTGCTCCCTGTATGCCTCCCTGGGTTGGCTTTCTCACTTCAGGGTCCAATCATACTTGCTAGTCTGCTTCATTGATAAATTATTTAGGTCTCCATCTCCACCCATTCCCCTTCCTCCGGCACCACCACAGGCCTACTCCCTTGGGTCTGCAGACTCAGCTCTTCTTCATGTCCCAAAATGTGCAACCAAGATGGGTGAACAGGCCTTCATTGTCATTGCACCAAAATTCAGTAACTCACTTCCCCTTCAAATTAGGAGTCTCCCCTCACATCGGCTCTTTAAAAGTGCCCTTTATAGGTATCTGCTGAGTTTGCCAGTTTGTTATTGGAATTAATAGATCCCAGGTTGATTGTTTCTCTTTTAAAGTCCATTGACCTGGAATCCAGATCCAAGGTTTTTACTTGGCATGTGAATTGATTTGTTCATCTCTATGTACCATTTACCTTGTCCTCTATGTACCTTGTTTTATTCTGTTTGTATATATCTCTGCACGTTAGTCTATGCTTGTTACTTGATTTCCTTATTTATCATTATTAGCTGTCACTAATGGCTACTTGTATTTTGTTTTACATTGTGGTTTTGTTCCCTCTTGTACTCTCCCAGGTTGTACCTGAAAATAGGTATTTATTTGTCTAGTATACAGTAGCTTACCTGGAAAACAAACACTTAATAAATAGAAAAGGAGAAGGTACTGTATGCTAGTTCCTGTTGCATACTTCCACAGCCCTGCACCCTCTCCTCTTGTTAGCAATATGTTGCATAGCTCTCGCCATATAGCTGTAAAATGGATTTCTTAGTTTTCATAATGTAGCTGACATGTGAATAAACTCAGCCACCACAAAAAAGTGACTCTTCACAGGCCAGATACCTACTCTACTATTTTTATTTATGCAAAAATATATGGCAGAGTTGCAGGCAATGATGGCGGAGGGAGAGGTAGATATTGCCGCCATCTGAGAGACCTGGGCCACCCAATACCAGGACTGGGATCTCATGATTCTGAGAAACAATGTGTTCCGCAGGGACCGGCAGGAAGGAAGGGGGGGAGGGATGGCTATTTATGTCAGGGAGGGGATACTCTGTACAAGAAAGGAAGGGGATGAGGGGAGGCCAGAAGCCATATGGGTATTGCTCCAAAGCCCTAAAGGTAAGAAGCTCAGGATGGAGGGGGGAGTGTACAGGCCACCCTCACAGAGTGAGGAGGTGGATAGGGAGCTGGGGGAGCAAATAAGGAAGGTCAGTGGCAAATGGAATACAGTTATAGTAGGAGACTTCAACCTACGTGAGGTTGACTGGCAGACAGTAACTGTAGCACACACCAGGGAACAGGTGCTGGTGAATGCTATCCAAGACAGCTACCTAGTGCAATGGGTGATGGATCCTACTAGGGAGGGGAACGTACTGGACTTGGTGCTAACAAATGGGGATCAAGTCCAGGATGTGGTAGTACAGGACCCTCTAACAGGAAGTGACCACCTCTCAGTGTGGTTCCACCTCAGCACAGGGAGGGAGTTGGCTAAGACCAGGACAAGAGTGTTGGACTTCAGGATGGCAGATTTTACCAGAATGGGCAGCATCCTAGAGGGGTATTTAGCTAAAATTAACCCAGGGATGGATGCTGAACAGAAGTGGGCAATCATTAGGAAGGGGCTGAATGAGGCCACAAACACGTGTGCCAAATCTCAGAGTAAGCAGTCCAGGTCAAAAAACCTAGCTGGCTCAGCAAGGAAGTGGAGGGGAAGGTGAAGGAAAAAAGACTGGCCTTCATTAAGTTCAAAAAATCGGGGCATGAGGAAGATAGAGAGGTGTTCACAAAGGCATCTAGGGATATGACAAGGTCAGTCAGGGCAGCTAAGGCAGCAAAGGAGCTGAAGTTGGCTCAGGGGATCAGAGAGGGGGAAAAGGGGTTCTTTAAATACATAAGGGAGAAGAGGAGTTGCAGTGATGACATTGTTAGAATCAAGAGAGAGGGAGGATGGGCAGAACAAGGGGAAGATCAGGCAGAGGCACTCAATGAGTATTTCTGGTCAGTGTTCATGAAAGAAAGGAATGGCCCAATACCGAAGGGGAAAGGGCGCAAGGGTGGGAGGGAGGCAGAGATAACAGATGGGGTCAGCCAAGAGGAAAGAGTTCTGAAGGGCCTTAAAGCCATGCGGGTGGACAAGGCACCAGGACCGGATGTGTACACCCCCGGGTCCTGACGGAACTGGCAGAGGTGTTGGCAGGCCCTCTGACAGACCTGTTTGACACCTCCTTGGAGATGGGGAATGTGCACAGTGACTGGAGGATGGCTCATATGGTGCCCCTTCACAAGAGCGGACCCAAGAACCAATCAGGTAACTACAGACCAGTGAGCTTGACTTCCATAGTGGGGAAGTTGATGGAGACAATTCTGAAGGAGAGATTGATAACCTTTCTTGATAGCAATGGTCTTCAGGATGAGAGACAGCATGGGTTTGTCATGGGAAGATCTTGCCAAACTAACCTGATTGACTTCTTCGACTGGGTCACTAGGGCGGTTGATGAAGGCCATGCTGTGGATGTCCTGTATCTGGACTTCAGCAAGGCTTTCAATTTGGCGCCACACAGGAGATTAATGAGCAAGCTGAGGGGCATGGGAGCAGGGGAAAATCTGGTGGGGTGGGTGGAGATCTGGCTGCAAGGCAGACAACAGAGGGTAGTTGTAAGGGGAGAGACATCCAAGCCAAGGCCAGTAATGAGTGGGATACTGCAGGGTTCAGTGATGGGCCCTGTTTTGTTCAATGTTTTTATTGGAGACATTGCAGAAGGGGTCAAGAGTAAGATCAGCCTGTTCGTGGACGACACCAAAATTTGTGCAAAAGTGGACAATAAGGAAGGGAGGCAGGCACTCAGAGATGATCTAGCTAAACTTGAACACTGGTTTAGGGAGTGGCAGTTGGGGTTTAACACTAAGAAGTGCAAGGTCATACACCTCGGAGCCAGAATCCCAGGAACAGCTACTGGCTGGGGGGAGTGCAGGTAACAGCTTCAGAGGAGGAAAGTGACCTGGGGTAATAGTTACAAGAGACATGAAGGTATTAGCACAGTGTAGGAGGGCAGCAGCAAGGGCAAACAGGATGCTGGGTACATTGCCAGAGGGAACACCTCTAGAAAGGGGGAGGTCATCCTGCCATTGTACAGATCACTGGTGAGGCCACAGTTGAAGTACTGTGTACAGTACTTGTGCCCATACCTCAAAAAGGATGAAAGATTAATGGAGGGCAGTGCAGCGTAGGGCTACAAAAATGATCATGAGACTAGGGGAGTTGCCATACGAGGAAAGGTTAAAGGAGCTCAACATGTACTCATTGGAAGACAGAAGGGAAAGAGGGGATGTGATAGTGACCTTTAAGTACTTGAAAGGCATAAACAAAGTCAGGGAGGGAGGAGTGTTTTGCTTAAAGGGGGGAAGGGTCACTAGGGGGCACAGTCTGAAGTTGGAAGGGGGAAGGTTTAGGAGGGAGATGAGGAGGCACTACTTCACAGAGAAAGTGGTGATGGATTGGAATGCACTGCCAGAGGAGTTAATCACTCAAAGGACAGTGGATAGCGTTAAGCGGGGTTGGGATCAAGTCAAGGGCAGGGTTAGTACAGACAAGAACACAAAGGAGGGAAGAGCCAGGAAAGAGGAGGAAGGGAAGGGTTTGGGTGGGGCAGCTGTAGTGATATGAAACTGAGAGCTGCACAATTGGGCAGATTTGATAGACTTGTGGGCCTGTTTCTGCTGGCAATTTCATATGAACATGCCAGTCTCTGAGGCTAACAAACCAACCAGTAGAAAATGCCTGCAGAATAAATGGTACGTGGGGCCTGGGATCAGGGCTAGTACAATCCCTGGATGGGCTTTATTACCCTAAAATAGTAATTAAAAAATAGCCAACTGACACTAACACACTGGGCCCAGGATTTACTCCCCTCAATTCTCTTCATATACCTTGTCTGTGTTTTAATCAATGAAATCCATTGTCCACTTGTGTAGCTAGGTCGCCATGGATGTTGCAGTTACTAGTGCTGCCTTGTGGGCTCAAACAAGTTTGAGAGCCTGGGTTGACAAACTCTTAATTGGGTGATTCTTAGCCATGATTTTAAGTAAGCCTCCACTCAGGGAAAAGGTTTAAAGGG
The DNA here is from genome assembly GCA_016271365.2 of Neoceratodus forsteri. Classification (NCBI taxonomy): domain Eukaryota; kingdom Metazoa; phylum Chordata; order Ceratodontiformes; family Ceratodontidae; genus Neoceratodus; species Neoceratodus forsteri. The sequence continues at coordinate 126,629,542 of CM057450.1, read as the reverse complement.
GAAGTGTACCATAGTTTCACACCAATATTTTCCCAACTGCTTATGTGTACCTGTTGTATGCCTCCTCCAGTTGCCAGCAGTCATATTGCTGTCCAAATCTAGATTATAAATAAAAATATACAGCCCCCAAAAGTTATCAATGTGTTTATCCTCCATTTTACCATCAATGTTGCTGGAGGATGATGTCATCAGAGCAACAGATAATGGTGCTGCACTAAATGCAGTTCCACCAGTAAACCAAACCCACAATGTTTGGTTCCCCACTTGAGTAATGGAGGAACCCTTTATGTGTTGTGCACATCCTGAAGTGCAGGTCTAATAGGGACTAGGACCATGTGAGTGTGATGCAGCACTGATTTGAGGTATATACAGTATTCATATAAGGAAGTGCCTGTGTGTATTGTGTTACTGTTTCTGTTAGCAAAAACAGTTTACCCAATAAATGACTCTGGGTACAATAAGAGTTTTAAGTGGTATTATACAGCTGTTGTATTATGTTGTGTGTGTGTTAACATTCTCTGATTTGATTGACACCAGCAGTGAGAAACAATCTTACAAATAGGCCCCTTTTCCTTTGTAACTTGGCAGTCAGTGATTGGATGGCTGCTGTAAGACAATAAAGAATTCAGCTATAACAAGGAATAGGTTACCAGGAAAACATCAGCTGCAGCATATGAAAAAAGGGTAATCTAGTAGTTAAAGCACAGGCACAAGCACCAGGGGACTCTGGTTCAAATCCTACTAGAGCCCTTTACTCTCTAACCCTTAAGAAGTTCCCCTAAACTCCTTGGAAACTGTGATGGCCTCTCAGGTCCATGACTTTAAAAGTGCCCCAATTCCCATTATAAATCATTAGCAGTGATGTGTGAGCTACAGCACTTCACTTTCAAGGTACTAAGGATAAGCTGTGGCATCCACCGCCCCACACACTTTGTAATGCCAGCATTGGAAGTAGGTGTCCCTCACAAATCAGATGCTACACCCCAGCTGTTGTAGGTAAAGAATCTAATCAGTCTCAGTGTTTGTAGTGCTCTGTATTTGCTTAGCTCACTCCTCCCATGTCATATGCATTCTGTGTCTTGGTATTTCCAGTCAGAAACTCAGATTTAAGGAGCATTTGAATTGTAAAACAATACTCTTCATAAAGTAAATGATCTAGCTCTCCACTTTCAGGCTGCTGAAAGGGGATGTGGTATAATTCAGTCTTGTGTGATCCTTTGGTGAACTGCTCAGGCCCACCTTGTAATGAATCTTCTTAAGGGTGTTCATCTGATTCAATACAGAGTGACTGACTGACTGCTCAATTGATTAATTGGTTGATTGATTCCGTCTACTACTTTCCACAACATGTTACAACTGTCTCACAGAGAGAAATGAGCAGTACAAAGAAACAGATTTTGTTTCTTGTGAATGAAATACTATTAGATGTATTATTTGCTCTACACATACAGTATTAAGGCTACAAGTACTACTCCCTGTGTGAGTTACATGACAGAACTGCCTTAAACCATTGCAAACTTAAACTAAAATCAGGTTAGAGAGCATTGATACCCTTATCTTTTGTTCTGCACTGTTGCTGCTGTGACATCAAGGAATGGGAGGGGCTGTATTACAAGTGACTCATTTGCATGTAAATGGAGGCTTACTTGACATTTTACTTCCTTGTGTCAGAGCCTCAAACTCTAGATATGTGTTGCAACAGAAAAAATGGCTGCTCTCTTATTGACATAGGTACAGTACTTGATGTAATGTATAATAAATACATCAGACATATCCAAATCATAAAAATACAGGAGTCTTCTCCTTTAAGTAGGTCTGGCGTAAGTATGGTACCCCTCCCCCCACAGGTGGGTTGATCCTCCCCATAGGATCAACCCACCCATGAACCAATACAGTGCAATAATAGTCCACCCAGTGTTGCCATTGCAGGGCAAGCCCTGCTTTACTCATGCTTCTCCTAAACCAGAGGCTCTCCCTTGATGTGCAGGATGTGGTGGAGCAGTAGCAACGTGTCCCTCTCTGGCTGATTTTGCTCTCTCTCCCCGATGGCCTCTGGTGTTGGCTGATGACATCGGCTGGTCTCTCAGGACCAGTAAGGCTTCTCCTGATCTCTGTATTCAGTAGACAATCATCCTCTCTCATCTCACATGATAACTTATCCTGTAAAGCCTGAACAATGCCAGATCAACACCACATGTCCTGGCATTCAGCCCCTAGTGTGTTGTGATGACCAGCGCTGACCTTGTGATACTGGCTGGGCAGCTTCCAAGACTGAGAGCTGCAGTCACAGTTGGACAGCTTGGGGCTGTGTCACAGCACAGTCAATTCAGCTGCAGCCTTCAGTTTCAGTTCATGCTGAGCGAGTACATGATTACCTCCTTTTTGATCTCAGTAGGAGCTCTGCCTTGCCTCTGTCTCTCTTGTAAATATGTAGTCTGCTTCCTCCAGCAGTTCCATATAGGCTCCAGCCTGCTTCCCACCACAGTCACACAGGCTGACTAGACTCTGTCGCAGCACAGACCCTGCTGTTCACTGGGTAACGCCAGCTCTTGGCTGGTCTTTTGAGTAGTCAATCACTCTGGGATAATGCTGAAGGTCTGTCTCTGGAGAACCAATTGTCCAGAAACTCATGCTAGGATTTATTAAGTCTTCCTATGTCCCAGGAGTTCTTTGTGGCTCCCCTTCCAGGTTTTGCAGCCTGGCTGTCAGTTGTAAACCCCTGAACCCTGTTCATATGATACGGAAGGGTCAGAGTGCACAAAGATGGCTGGCCTGGCACCCTTTCCTGCAGTGAGGCACAGCCCCAAAAGTCCTTAATTTTACAAGGCTACTCTCCTTAAACTTTAATCAGTGACCTCTCCATTGCGCACATCACACTTGCCAGTCTGGTTCAGTAAGGGAAATTTTTGGGGAGTCCCTATGGTTGTCACAAATGAGATCATTTGCTACATGAGCAGCAGGTGGCTGCTTATGATGTGTGACAGGAGCTACTTTTGTATGCTGGCACACAGAGCGCAAAAATGCTGCAGCCATCTTTGTTCCCAGTCCCCGTTGGCATTCCTGGAGACAAGACAGCAACAGAACTGGCGGCAGTGGCTGCTGGAGCCAGGTTAAGCCCCCACTTGAGGTGAGAGTTACACTTGCAAGATATTCCCATCCTGGCAGTCTTGTTGGGGAAGCAGTTTTCTTTTCTCATGTTTTCTGCAGTTATTCCCATGTGGCCTTCACAGCATGGAACATAGGAGCATCTCATGCCTGTGAATGGCTCTGTAACGTGATTGCTTATGGACATGGGGAAGACATCAAAGAAACCCAACTGAGTCCACAGGCCACATATTGGGCACCACAAGAGTGGTATTCAATGGTCGTATCTGTAGCCTGTCAAGTTGTTAACGCCTTTCGCCTGGATTTGTGCCCAGTCTTATGCCTAATAGGCATGGGATGTCTAATTTTGTAACTTGTCCCAGAAATGCTGGACACACTGCATAATATGTTGCTTTGCATTCCTTTCATGTGGCTAGGATCGTCTCCAAAACTTCACTACAGGAGATGAGTCATGTACACCTGGGTAAAACACACTGTAAGCCAGTTTAGAAGCAGGGCCTGAAATGATTGGAGATCTCATAAGAGAGAAATCTGATTTCTGTTTATTCCACAGTTTATGTTCCTTGCATGGCCCAACTGAGATGCAGCATCTCATTTCCACGTGGTCCTACTGAGGCACAGTGTCAAGGCCAAGGGGCTTGCCCAATGTCAAACAGCAAGCCAGTGGCTGTGGTGGGAGTTGAACCTGAGTTCTCCTGAGTTCACAGTTCAATGCTCAAACAAATGGACCACACTGCTTTCCCAAACATTCTGTGAATACTAGTTTCAGAAGAACCATAGCAACCGATGGTGATGACTGTCTCCCAGTCATCCAGAAATATGCAACCCCAACCCCCACCCCACCTGCAAGCTGGGAAACTAAGCCTGTATAACGGTCTCTGGGCAAAGTCTTTTAGGCCTTGAGCTGGAAGGCAACAAAGAAAAAGAAGTATTAGTACACACAAATGGTCATGCTATTACAAAAAGCTTTATTTATTGAAAAACAAAGCTAAAAGCACTATGTACTACTAAAACAATACATGTTTCAAAATGCATAGCTAAGTCTAACAAACAGTGCTAAAAAAACAGACATGACCATGTGGAAAGGACTGGATGTCACCAACACCACTACGTGTCAGAGTACACTACTCCTTCATCGGGGGCGCTTGAGGTGAATGGCGCCTCTGTTTGGTTGGTTGGGAGTTAATTAGACTGTAATGAGGTGCCTCCACCTAGGGGATGATTTTAGCAGGTGGCCCACGGGGTGCTCCCCCACATGAAATAAATGCAGCGCCCACCCTCAGTAATGGAGACCCCCAATAATATGCTCACACCCCAACTTATCACTTTAGGAATGCAAATGAAGAAGACCACAATAACACTAAGACACAGAAAATGTAGTTCTATAACTGTAATGCAGCTGTGGGCAGAGCAGGTTACCAGGACCTGCATAGTGTGTGCCATTTAGGGTTATGATATATGGCCTGTAACTTAAATAAACTCCCAACCAACCAACCAGAGGCGCCACTCACCTCAAGCACCCCCGATGAAGAAGTAGTGTACTCCGATACGTAGTGGTTTTGGTGGCATCCAGTCTATTCCACATGGGTATGTCTGTTTTTTTAGCACTGTTTGTTGACTTAGCTATGCATCTTGAGACATGTATTATTTTAGTAGTACATAATGCTTTTAGCTTTGTTTTTCAAAGAAATTTCACCTAAAGCAAATGCACTTACCTTTTCTTCCTAATCTTCTCTACTTTGTTTCTACTAAATTGTCCCTTTACTACTAGTTGTTCTCATCTACTTAGACTCTCACCTGTGCTACTTCTCGTTCCCCCCACTTACTCTATATTACTATCCATTAATTAGACTACTGATCTATTCCCTATATGTAATTGTGGCCTTTTTTACCTAGAATGTATAATTAATTGCCTACTGCATTCCTCACTGTATGTAATCTGTTGTCTCAAGTACCACGAATGTAATTGTTTATCCACTCTGTAATCTTTTATCCACTCCATACCCCATCCCCCCAGGTCACACCGGGAGACGAGCAACTTGTTGTTCAGTGTGCTTTCCTGGTGAAACATTTCAATAAATAAAATAATGCACCAGTCATTAGTGCACTCGTAGGGTTAAGCTAGCCCTGCATATCAAGGTTGTGAAATGTAATCCAAATGTTTAAATGTATATATCCTGTTTCCCTGCTCATGCAATGTGTTCTGCTTAGTGACAGCATGTCCAGGTGATAGCAATACCCCTTTGATTACCTTTTGGTTGGGAGGGTTCCCTGGCAATGTTTCTCACCCGCTAGGAGCATGCCCACCAAGCAGTGGTGCTCAAATAGTGCTTTTGTGGATCCGACTATCCTCTGTCAGGTAGTAGTGGTATCCAATTTAGGATCAGCCCAAAGTCGGATTCTGAATCCATAGTCAGTTAGTTGTGTATCTGAATACAGATCCATCAGATGCAACCTCAGACAGTTGAATCTGATGGTCGGATCCCAGGATCCAATGGTCAGATTCGTTGGATCCAGCCTCAGTTAGTTGGACCCAATAGTTGAATACCTGGATCTGATGGTTGGATCCATCAGATCCAGGTCGGAGCCTCAGATACCTTGGATACTTACATTGGATCCTAGCAGGTTGGATACTTGGTTTGCTGTCTATGCCATCTGATGTTATCCGATATCAAAATGATAGTATCTGATGGTATCCTACCTAGTAGGATATTATCTCAGCAACACTACCACCAAGAGTTTAGTATCTAGTATGGTACTCCAGCTCGGGGTGCCTGTGTGGCAGTTCTAGCTGTATCACCTATAAGTGCCCTTCTGGAGCTGCGATCAGCCACAGGGGGCCTGCTGGCCACGGGATGTTGGCAGACTCCCTGGGTCTGGGAGGCTCCCCACTGGTGTGGGTCTCTGGAGGCTTGGCTCCTAGCTTTGATTCAAGATTATGGATAGCAGGGGCCTGTTGGAGACTCACCCTTTAAGAGGGTTTCATGATGGTGGCCATCCTGTCTGTCCTGTGTTCCTGTGAGGGTGAAAGTACTGCATGTGTTTCTGTGCCGGCACAGGACTCCAGCCTAAAGCAAGAGGCCTGTCTGTGAGAATGGCAGAAGATCAGGGCAGCTGGCACTGAGGCTTGGAACCTCAGAGCAAGGGACAGACTCAGTTGGTATAGTACATCACTGTTTGCTGTGACTGTGTAATGTGCTCCTTGAACCTCATGGAAGCATGGGGCTTGGGCAGATCGTCAAGGCAGCCTATAGCTCATGTTCTGTACAACTGTGTTTTCCAAAGAGTATATCCCTTCTTTAGTCACTCTGCCAGGCAGCACCACCACTTCTGTGCAATGCAGGGATGACTTCTGATCATCGAGTCCCACTCAAAGAGGTGAATGGGGCACTATATGTAACTGATACACTATGGGTGTCACCTGAATGTAATCAGGGAAAAGTGTGACCAGCTTAAAGAAAAGTAACAGGCAGGAGAAAATGGAGACTGACCTGTAAATATGTTTAAAGTAACTAAAGCTGCTAATCGGAATCAAACCCATAGCCAGCTGTCATTCGGGACTTATGAACATATGAAACTGCCTGCTGATACTGGCCATATGGTCTATCAAGTCTGCTCAACTGTGCAGCTAGCAATCCCTTACATGCACAGTAATGATGATTGTGCTGATTTTAACTGGGCTCAAAATCAGGAACAGTGGCAGTTGTTTTCCCATACCTCAAGCTGTGTTCACAGCTATGTAAATAAATGTTTGGTGTGTTTTGCAATTTCTGCCTAAAAGTGTCATGCCCTTTATCCAAGTGATTTCCTGAAGAGTACAGTGTTAAACCTGAAATGCAATGGTAATGCAGATTGTAATTAATTTATGGGTTGCAGTTTAAAATTAGTTACTGTCTACCCCGAGCTGCGATGCAAGGGCTGTGTGTGTTTGCAGCATACAATGCAAGAGCAAACCTATTTTTTGACCAGCAAAGGTGGCTCCATTTTCCCCTGGGGCCAAAGGGGTTCATTAACAATGACGACAATGAGGAAGAAACAGAGGGACAAAAGCAGGGCTCTTCCATCCTTGTAGCACGGAGACTGCTGAACAGAGAAAGTAAGCAGTTTGCACCCACAGGGGGATCAGGTAGTCAGGATGGCCGAACAATATAGTGATGACGCACTGGGACTTTATATAGTCATGTTGCTCAGGCCATGCATCCAGGGTTGTGGTCTCAATGTATGGTCCTGGATGTGTCCAAGGGCACAGGGGTTAGCTCTTGACGAGACATACCATCAATATACCACTGAACACAGTCCAAGTCACCCCTGAAGTTATAACCCATTCCCTTACCTCACTGACGGGATTGCTGATGGTGGGAGGAGGGAGGTCTTGCAACATAGTACAAAGGATTTGGGGAGGACAGGAACAAGCTCTGGATGGCAGAAAGAAATGGGTTAAGTGCAACATAGAAACATAGAATTTGACAGCAGATAAGGACCGCTTGGCCCACCTAGTCTGCCAATTTCCCTACCTAATGGATAAGCTGCAGATCCTAGTTAACCAGCAGCCTACTTCTTCCTACCCCCACCCCCAGAATTGCCTTATGACTGTCCCATGCATGCTTGAATTCCACCACTGTTTTTGACTCCACAACCTCCTCCGGAAGGCCGTTCCATGCATCCACAACCCTCTCTGTGAAAAAATACTTCCTTAAATTACCTCTGAGCCGCCCCACCATCTTCAAATTGTGCCCCCTTGTTCTTGATATACAAGATATACAATATTCAAAACACTCCCACTGCATCTCACCACCCTCAGGTGAGTACCCACAGTCTCTTGTTAGTCCCTACTGGTGTACCAGTTACCCTTTAGTCCCTTAGGAGCTCCCACACAATCACAGCTGGGAAGTTACAGGCCTGATGATGGACCTCAGTGTGGTACTGACTGTAAACAGGCATTAGGGAGCCTAAAACAAAATAAATTATTCATAACAGCAGATAATTTAAGTTGCTCCTGGCAGTAAATCTTTGGGCAGTGCCTAAACTGCACAACATTTCCCACTGCTTATCTAATGAGCCTAGCAAATATGTACAAATGATGGAGTATTGACCCAGTGCTCACAATCTCAGACAGTCTGTGCATCCAGTTGACTCCTTCAAGAAGACTCACCGTGGACTGGGCAGAAACAGGTTGAGCTAAATGTGAGGTGGACCCAATGACTTGCCAGTGGCAAAGGGTAAAGGCCGTAGAGATCCTAGATGTCTTGGTCCTCTTCACCACAAGGAGGTACTTTGCTTCACCCACTCTGAAGAGCAGGCAGTCACTCAGGAGGACCCACTGAAGGTTCAACCCACTGCTCGGACAAGTGCTGACAGCAGTCTAGAAGAACAGTGGCTTACCTCTCTCCCGGCTGTACAGCTGTAGCAAGGCAACCCTTATACTCCAGAGGCGCTGGAGCTCAAACAAGGCAACCCCTGCTCCGTTGCACCAAAGCCCTGCAAAGGTACTTTTGTATTGTTCAGTTACTAAACTGGCTTTTTTTTTTCAACCAAATGGTTGAATGTAGACTCATATAGCACTAATGTCTATCTGTCAGTCCGTCTGTCTGTCTGTCTCTCTCTCTCTCTCTCTCTCTCTCTCTCTCTGGCTGAACTGATCTAAATGCTCATATTCCTGTGTCTACCCACATCAGTCCTCATTGCTGCCAGAGTCTGTGGGGGGCTGGGAGAGCAAAGAAACTGGATGTGGCAATGGCCATGCAGATGATGGGGGCAGCCTGTGCCAAAGTAAGGGATGGTGCTCCAGTCCTGCAGCTACAGTCTGGGCTAGAATCAGGAATGAAAGGAGCACTCAGAGTGTGTGTGTGGGGGGGGGGGGCAAGCTGGTGCTCCATCAGGTAACTGAAAGGTAAGCCCCCCTCTGGGAGGGTGGTTACATGGAAATGCATAAAAAGTCTATTGGATGCCCCTTAAATAGTATATTTTGGGCATAAAAAGTACAATGTGATCTGCTGGAAATATAAAACAGTCGAAGATATGATTATGCAGTCATTGTAGGAGTACTCTAAAAATGTGGGAAGAAATGGGGAGGCCTGTTTAGGAATACTGACCTGGCAAGGACTATGAACTCTAGGAGTAAGTTTCCTATGTGACAACCACCAGATACTCTGCTTCCATGGGCATGCCTGACTGCTAATTGGGTAATGATGGTAATTGGAAATAGGGAAGTTATGCCTAGAGAGTTTCTGAGGGGGGCTACAATTTAAAATTATTTCAATGTTTGGGGAATAGCAATGGGGTATTTAGTGCTTGTGTAACTTGTAGTACTTTTTGTGGCTTTACTCTGTTCCTACCCTTGAGTAGTAGGTATGTAGGTAGTAATCTGTAGGGAATAGAAGGCCCAGGAACAAGGGTGAGAAGAGCACCGGAGAAGAAGGAGAAGATGATAGTGGTGGACAAAAAAAATTCCCTAAGCAAGGGAGGTGCATTAGTGGAGAGTTTAAGTAGAGGTTGTAGGAGGAGCTATTCCCCACATTGAATCTCAGGCTAAGCCCTCCCACTAAATTTTGGAAAATAGCAATGGGGTATTAAGTGCTTGTGTAACTTGTAGTACTTTTTGTGACTTGACTCTATTCCCACCCTTGAGTAGTAGGTATGTAGGAAGGAATTTGTAGGGAATAGAAGGCCCAAAAAGATACCTCCTCCAGCTCACGGAGAGTATGACCCTTGGCACTCAGGAGAGGACCAGGTTGAGGAAACCTCTGAGGACCCGTGGCTGTAGGTCTGCCCATCCTCTGGGCATACTAAGAGGAGAAGGGCCTGGTTCTAGTAACCATAGCTAATTTGAGGAAAGTGAGCTTCCTGGAGATGATGTTCCATCCTCGATCTGTGGACGATGCAGCTTGAATGATGATCCTGAGGTTGAAGAGTAGGTCTTTTCTGAAGGAGCGGCAGAATCCTAAGTATGGAGCAGATCCAGTTGAAGAAGTGCTAATGAAGTTCAGATTTCCAAGGTGATGAAGGATGCACGTCCAAAGAGACTACAGGGACATAAAGAGCAGGGAGAGCATAATTTGATCGATATGTTACCAGACAGTGAACGATGGGAAAAGTGATGACTTGTAAAGTTATAGGTGAATGATCCAACTTGTGTAAGTGTAACCCCTAGATGGCACTATCCCAGGGGCTACTACCCCTGCCTGATTTGCCACTAACAGGTTGAGGGGCCTGGATCCAATGGCGGGTGCCTCCACCCAGAGGTCAGGGTTTGCAATAGTTAAACTAACTTGGTCACAGCCCTCTCGGACACTGCAACCCCCCTTTCTTCCCACTAGTGGCCCACACAATATATCAGAATTACCTTCACAGTATACACTTACCCCCAGGACTGGTTCGGCACTGGGACCTCCTGTGAAATGAGATACAGTGCAACAATCACAGTACAGTACTTTAACATAGACAAATACCTCAGGCAGTATAACTTTGCTGAAACAAGCAGCTCTGATTTATTTGGGGGATATAACAAGGACAGGGGAAATCAGGTTAATTAGCTTATCACTCTAATAATCTACCTATGGCTCTGTGCAAGGCCTATCCCTATCAGTTACTGTCCCTGGGTACCCAAGCCCTAGTGGCTAGTCCAAACCGTGGCAGCTGGTAGGGGCCCTTTCACACAGAGAAAAGGAGAATTAAACAGTCAGCAGTACAGTAATTCCATTTGGATTTAATGTGGCAATTCAACAGGAGGCGACCCTGAATTAGTACTCACGACCTCCAAATAAAATAGGGTCCTTCAATGTCAGCAGAGCTCACTTGAGGTACACAAACCTCTTCATACATTTATATAAAAGAAAGCACTATACCAGGCAGGCTGCATCTGTATCCCGATCGCAATTACTGCACAATACCGGAGAACACACAGCAGATTCAGTTCTGACAGACCGAGTGCAATTTTCAGCAATTCCTCCAGTCTTCTACAGGGTGAGCCTGGTTTCTACTCTTCAGATATCCTTTGATTCTCTTCACAGGATGGATTCAGTCCTAACAAGCTGTTACACAAGCTGCAGACCGAACTCGGGCCTTACACACGTTTTGACTAAAAACTGCACACTGAAAAGCACAGGGCTCCTTCCTTCTTCTGCCAAAGCTCAAACTGAAACTCCAACTGACAAAACCGGGCACTTCCTTTGAGTTCCTCCCAGTTCTCGACTGGATTGGCTGTCACTCACAATAGACTGCTGCTGTTGGTCCAAAAGGCACTGAAGTCTAAACTACATCTCCCAGAGTCACTGCCCATACAATCCTCTTGTGGCTGGCTCAGATTATGAGTCCAAGTTCTGATTCGTCCAAGGCACCATTTTAGAGCTAGCTTACCCCACTGATTGGTCCAGTTCAGCAGTTCAAAACCAGAATGGGGAACTAGGCAGACACTGTTCTGACTGCAAAGAAAGTAGGTTAGACAAACTGTAATTTCATTATTACTGTAAATGATTTCTGGCAAACAGTTACATCTTTCAGATAGGTTCCCTTTGCACTCCTAGTGACTGCAAAATGGAGTGAATTGGCAGCAGCTCGAGTGGTACTCAATCAAAGAAACACACAGTCCCCCATACAAACTAATTATGTCTGCAAGCAGACAGCTCTTAAAGAGACAGTACCAGAGGTTCTAAAAACACTCACTGATAAATGGCTTAAACGCCAAACACCATTCAGGCTTGGAGAATTCAAGCAAGCTCCTGGAAGTCTTTTGGGAACCCCCATTTGCAGGGGGGTTACATAAGGTTTGACGTTCAAGGTAAAGACTGGAGGTACGGAATTCAGTAGTGAGCGATGGGCTACTAAGTAAGCATCCATGAAGTAGAAATGAGTAGAAGAGAGCCTCTGAGTGCCAGATGGGAGTAATGCCATAAGTGATTAGTAGACGAATAGAGGAAGATTTGCAAATGCAGTCCAGCTGGTAACCGAATATATATAGAGAATAACTGGCAGTTCGGTATAAGGAATTGGATGGCTTATTTGAGCATGATGTCAAAAGTATACTTGTAAATGCTCTGCTGGTATGGTGGCTGAAGTGAATACAAATAATTCTGTGGCATAATTGTCCGTGAAATGCATTGAGGTGGCTATGGCCGTGGCTAATGCTGGTTAGGTTTACAGGTACTCAGATGTCGAAATAGTTGAGAGAAGCTTGGAGGCGGACATATGGAAGAGTCTGCGCGTTGGGTTGGTAGTGAGGTCGAGTAGTGTTGAATGTCAGAGGATCCTAGTGTTATGATTGGTTAAGACCTGTTGGGAGGCAAGACTGAGATAATGAAGTTGCCTTAACAGTTGGGGATTTCTGAACTGAGAATCGGAGGAGCCTATTCTCGGTGAAAGTCTTCTCCAAAGGGAGTAATGAAGATACTTCATGATGGATAGACTAGAAGCCTACTGAATGGGTGGCTAACTCGGCAGATGGCAATAAGGTGAAGAAATGCAGATGAATTTATGAGGTATGTTGATTTCCAGGAGCTGGAAAATGGTAGTTGGAAAAGGATGAAGTTAGTAAGCAGCTAGGCATTGGAGATCCAACGATGAAAGTTCTGGGAAAGCAGCTAAGATGGTCTTCGGACAAGCAATGTCTGTTGAGAAAGTAGGAGTTGAGTAATAATGGTTAACAGAGTTGGTTTTGGTATGAGAGGCTGCAGAAGGTAATAGATGATGTCTGTAGTGGCCTGCAGTATCTTGTGATTCCCGGTATCCTAAGCAACAAAAATGGTTACGGTGTCAGAGCATAACTGAAGGAGTTAAGACCCCTCTGTATGTGAGGATAGCCTGTGAGACATAGTAGATAGGGAGTCCACAGTATTTGAATAGACAAAATTCGTAGGGAGTATCCATTAGGAAGAGATGGGATCCTTCTATTGTCCAGGTGAATGAGATTCCAGGAATGATCGTAAGGAGCTGATTGGGCAGTATGGAAAACTATATGCTGATATAAGAGTCTACGAGGCATGTTATCCAAGGGATGATTGCTAGAAGTAGTTTCCTCTGGTGAAATGAACAAGTGATCCATTGAGTAGTGGATGGATGCTGTTGGAATGGCTAGAGTAGGAATGTGAGATGGATAAACAGGAGGAGCAGATAACTGGGTAGGAATACTGGACAGACATATGGTAGTGTGCCCAAGAGAGCCACAGCAAACAGGACGAAGCCCCAAGCCTGCAAGGCGGAGATGAAAGACAGCTATCCAAGGATGGAAGTAAAGTCCAGAGGGAATCCTGATGGACTGAATGAATAATCTGGGGAGGTGATGGGCTAGGCAAAGTCGGGAGGACATACAGAGCAGGAAGGAACAGGACCGGGTCAGCTCTTCAGCAAACAGCAGCAAAATACAGGTTGGCTGTAGTAAGGTACCAGAGGATGATCCATGGAAGGTCAAGGAGCGAAGTGGAGTACTGAGCAAATGAGTTAAGGCACATGAGTCCCACATCTGGCGAAAGCTGCAAATGACGAGACGGAAGGATGGAAGGTGTTGGAGCAAAGAAGGATGAGGTCCCCAGATTTGATGACTAAAATGTAGTCGTACAGCAGTCAGAAGGGTGATCTACAGCAAGGAAGTCTATAAGGTGGTTGAACTGGAGTGAGATAGAGACTGAACAATCAGGCAAGATCCAAATCTTGAGGGAAAGGAGGTCAAAAGAAGTCATGTACGATGGTTCATGGAGGTGCAGGATGGCGACTGGTGAGGAAGGAATGAAGTCAGCGGGAGTAGAGGGGTCCTGCTTCCAGAGGGAAGCTGCAACTGTTTAGGAAGTAGATATTGCAGAAGGATGAACTGACAGGTGCAGATGCAGGCTCCTAAGTGAAAGATTTGAGATTAGACAACCTGGACACGACACGCCAAATTAAGTATGACAGCGGATGCAAAGTCAGTAAGTGGTTCAGTTCTAGGATGGAGCAGCGAGCCTTGGTCCGGTATAGAGTATGCAAATTGAGCAGACTAATGCAGAAACGATTGTCCAGTCCTGGTAAGTAAGGAGAATAACCAATAATGATATCACAAGGCAGTGGTAGGAGGTAAGAGGGAGGAGGCAACTGAGAGGATGATATCTTGATACAAACGGGAGTGGCAACCAGGTATGAGCCAGAGTCAATATGAAAGTAGTGGAGTCACAAAAAAATGAGCAACCAAACCAGGTAGTCAGAGTGTGAAGACCAGCATACAAAGCCTGTAGGAAAGTTGGGAGACAGAAGGAATTTGGGGTATAAAAGGCCCCGTTCCCGAAGGGAGGAGGCAACCCGTAATAGGTATAGGTGTAGAAGGTGGAAGCAGTTGAAAGCAGATGCAGGTTCCTGTCTATGTCAGGCAGCATGGTAGGACTGTGAATTGAGGCTGCAGACCAGGTAGGATGGAGAAGGCAAATCGAGCAAAGTCATATTCTTGAGCGGGAGCAGCATTCAGGTATCAGGCTGAGAATGCGTAAGGTATAAGCAGTTGAATGTAGATTCATGCATCCATCGTAACGGTTGAGGTGAAATGATTATGACTTAAGGGAATTAGGCATGTGTAGATTGAGGGAACATGAGGAGGAGAAGTTCTGTTCCTGAAGGGAGGCGGCAACTGTTATGAGGTAGAGAACGCATGATATGACTCAATAGATTGTCGACATGGCCCCTATCCCTGGTAGTCGGGGCAAATTAACCTTCACTCGATGCTGACCAGCAGAGTTAGGCATGGAAAATATCATGTTGGTAAGTAGTAGGAGGTAGTGACTGTAACAGAATCCCATTCCCTGGTAGACAGGGGAAGCCTACCTTCGCGGAGCACCTCAGTAGGTTTGAGTTAGGGACGGAGACCAGAGTATTGCTGGTATGGGCTAGCTGTAACTCGGAATGCTGCTGTAGAAGAACAGTAGATTAGGAAACTTAAATAAGATAGGCATGATGAATAAATGACAGGTATGGGAAGATAGACGTAGCATGATAAGAATGGTAGGCATAGAAACAGGTGTGCTGTAGAGAAAGTTCAGCCAGTGAAGTAGCAACGAAGCAGTGGGAGGAAGGCCCCACTGTAACTGAAGCAGGAACCTGGGGAGAGAAGAAACTGGGCACAGGTGAGTGAGATTGGAGGCAGCAGCCTTAGTAGGCCAACCCCCGTCACACCCCATATCCCCCATACCCCCAACAAGAAGAGGGTGTCCATGACCCCCACACATCACAAGACTAACGCATGAGTGGAGCAGTGGTGCAGAGCACCACACCCAATGCTGCCAACCAGTATCTGTGACAGGAAAATGACCAACAAAACTGCAGATGGGTACATGGGTAGTCAGTGCAGCTTGGTGCACTGGGTCCGTGGATGCAGCACGAACACCGTGATGCAGAATGAGATTGAGCAAATTAGGCAGAATATTACCAGCAGAGGAAGAGAGGAGAACAGGGGATGCAAATGGTAATTTCCAGGAAGGCACAAACATCCAGGACAGCGTAGCGCTGATGAAGGAAGGAGTTGTAGGTAAGCACAAGAAATCCACTGGAATTACAGCTGCCACTGCAAAGTAAAACGGCACTAAATGTGTCTCCTGCATAGGGGACTGACCTCGAGATGCATCGTGGTTCGAGGTGCACAGGCTGAGATTTCAGTAGGGAATGTGGTGAGGGTCACAATGCTTTTAAATGTGCCAAGCCTGAAAGCTGTGGACTAGGGTTAGAATGGGAAAGATCTTGAGGCAATGCAAGAACAAGCGAGTACTTTAATGAGCATTGTCAGCATTATAAGTCATGTTGGTCAGTCTTAGGGGCCACAGCCAAGATGGAAATGACAGAACAAATAAGAAGCGTTTTCCATGGTTAATATTAATTGGTTTCCAGTTCCTAGTCATTTGGAAATATATATAGCACTACCAGAAACTGTTAATATGGTATAATGGGTTAAAGAGCATGCAGACATATCCTTAGTAACGGGCAGGAAGCACGCCGCAGGATTTAGTCTAATAGCTGAACAGCTCTGCAGTCAATCATCTATTTGTAAGCTAAAGGAGCCCCCCCCACCTACTTTTTATTTGGGGAGTCATATAGTAACTCAGAACCATTTAATCGATTAAAAAAAGGTACATCACTGCTCTTCATAACCTTGCTGATACAACTGGCGCTATGGCAGACCTAGTACAAGCAAGCAGTTATTTATTTAGTTTTGTAGAGCACTGTAGAGGAAGTACTTATTGTAGTAGGGAGCGCTACTGGAAAAGGAAACAGGGAATGGGTGGAGAGCCAGCTAGCAATCATTCGTGAATGGAGAGAGGGAGCAAAAGTGTGCATGGGGATTTATTCAAGGGAAACAAGATTCAGTGAGAAAAGACCCAAACCAAACAAGTAACTGCGTAGCATGATCCCAATGAAATGGAGGAAATTACTTACGCAGTTCTGAGTACTACATAGTTCTGTATGGGCAGGTTGGTCCTGTGAAAAATAAACTAAGCAGGTGGAGAGACGGCATACAACAGAGCAGGGGAAGTCGAGGAGGAGAATAAGACACCTACAGGGGATGGGAAGTGGGCATGCGATGAGAGGGGAGAAGGAGGAAGCACTAAATGAGAGAGGAGGTGGGGACACTCATAAGCATCAGAGGTCGAGGGGATGTAACGCAGGCAAAAAGCCCAAAAGGAATGACATGGGGGAAAGAACACAGGAAGGGAGATGAGCGGAGGAAGGGGGCGGGGAGGTGGAACAGGCCGCTGGGAGGAGAAACCAACCAGGGAATGGACAGGGGAGAAAACAAGGAGACGACAGAAGGCAAACAACAGAGGGCAGGGGGGAGCAGGAAGCAGGGAAACAAACAAAACAAAGCAGTGGGAGCAGAAACAGCACAGCCACACGATCCACGCAGGGAGCTCAGGGGAACAAAAAACACTCCCTAAGTAAGGGAGGTGCGTTAGTGGAGGGTTTAAGCAGAGGTTGTGAGAGGAGCTATTTCCCACATTGAACCGCGGGCTAAGTGCTCCCAATAAGGGAGGACATTAAATATAGGATAATGTATGGGGTGCAGTGTGTCACAAGAATTTAACACACACCCGAGTTGTTGGATGGCACATAAACCCCAAGGGCGAAGCCCAAGGGGGTTTATGATAGCCATCCAACAACGAGGGTGTATGTTAAATTCGAGTTAAACACACTGCACTCCATATTTTGTTGTATATAATTGAAGGGTTCTGTTGTTTCTTTGTTTTGAGATTTGTGACAGAAAGAAGAAAGTGTAGTCTTACTTTGTATTGATGACGTTGTTAATTTTGTAGTTGAAACAGTAAACGGAAAGTTCAGCATGTAAATTTATCTAATTAAATTACTGAAAGAAGAAAGTTTAATAAGAAATAACTGAGATGTTTGTGGCGGTTTTCTCATGTTGCAACGTTCGTTTTCAAGTGCTGTAGCATTTTGAACTGCAGAGAAAAGAGAAGGCTTGAAACAGAGATTACTTAGGGATGGTGGTAAAAGTGTTTACTGTAGCAATGTACAATTCTACAGAAAATGTTATATTTAGGCAATAAAGTGCTGTGCGGTGGCTTTACTGTGTTAAGAATATCTTAGTGACATCTGTCTGAGTCCTTGATGACTTGGATTCTTCGTTGTTTCTGTGGGTGTTGGTTCGATTTGTGGATATTAACTGTTACTGAGGTATGGAAAATGCAGGCGACCCCAAACATAGCTCGCATGTTACCGGAAGCTATTTCATTGTGTTGGCTGGGTAATGAGCTATGGAAACCTCTTGGCTGAGCAGCTTTGGATTTGTTTTTTGTCAGGGAATGGAGCAAAAAGGTAGAAGATTTAATACAGAGCAAACGTGATTGAGGAGGTGAGTGACTTAGGGAGAAACGAACATTGAGAGGCTTGAGCTGTGTTGCGTCGGGAGGGCTTTTCTATGGATAGGCTCGTGCTGACTTTCTCTTTCGAGTGCTTTAGGATTGGAAGAAGCCGCATGAATGCTGTAACACCTAGTCAGGTGTTACGGTATTTAACGCACGGCTTTTTCCATTGAAAAAAATGGAATCCAGTAATTATATTACATTTTACAGTCCTTCTGCAGCCCAAAGAGCAATACTTAGATGTGAATTTGCTCTATGGGCGTGACTTATTTTTCGCATGTATGTGTTTACATATGTATTATTTAATAACAACTGGTGACTGTTTTTTCCTATAGGGAAACCCAGTTATAATTTGTTGTTATAACCAGCTGGTTATAATGGCAAACACGCACCAGGTTCCCCTTGCTTCAAGCATGCTCCAGCTGCCATCTTCCCGTAGTCACGCTGACACTTCACAGCCACTTGCACTCCGCTGTAAGTAAATAAAAAAACAAACTCACCTCTTATGATTGCACTGTTAGAATGAACCTTTAAAAAAAAAAGAAACGGTTTCAGCAGCTGTTTCAACCCGACCGCGGACCATGCTTAAACCCAACCAGATTGCGGCTGAACAGCAATGTATTTCTATTTTATATAACTCCTGGGTGAAAAAATTCTCCTCAGCAATTATATAAAATAAAACATGAGGTGGTGTGTAAAGCTCAAATTTTACACACACTCTCGTGTTGGTTACTTAAATAAATCCCTCGAGCTTCGTTCTCAGGGTTTATGTAACATCCAACACCTCAGAGTGTGTGTAAAATCTCATTAAACACACCGCCCCATGTATTATTCTATATTTTATGTTATTTAAACATATTTTACCAGGTAAGCACCCAAAGCCCAGGACTCATTTCCAGTTGTGACCGGGGGGGGGGGGTTGCAGGGAGAAATAGGGAATGATTACTGGAGTATATAGTACAAAATATATTGAGTCAATAACATAGTACATACATTAGAACTGGGAGAATAGGGAATAATTAAGCAATAATGCATGACAGGGTGTGAGTCGTACTGGGATAACATCAGGTGGTTGGCCGCAAGGCCACAGGCTGAGTGCGTCTAACACCTGAGAAGTGACATTATCCCTGCATGATGCACGCCCTGGAGGGCATTATTGCTATTATACAATGGTTTGTTATATAAAGAATAAAACAAAATAATTTTACAGAATGTTTTTGTTAGTGTGGAAAAATAATTTTGTTTCTTAAGAGATGGTGCAAATATAAACAATCAGTCAATTCTTTCCTTGCCATTGTATAATTACAGAGTGCATACTGTACAAGATGCAGGAATACTTAACATAATACATACAGCACATTAGGAGGTACAATGAGTTGATTAGGTGGTAAACAGATGGCAACTATAGCCCCTCCAAGAGAGCACAGCAATTGCACAAATAATACAGAATTTATATGGAGGAGTGATGGATAGAAGGAGTCTACTTAATAGCCTTCCTGAGCTAACTTGTGAAGTTGCAATTATAGAACTTCTGTCCTTCCATGGCGCCTATACCAGGGGGGAGCCTGTGCTTTGCCATGGAGGGTGGGGGCCCTGGGCTCATCTGGAGGTACAGTACGTGCTAGGCAATGAGGACAGGCCACCAGAGATTTGTAATGGGATTAGTTCAGAGCCTTGCTTGCTTTTGGGGGAGGAAGGAGCCATCACTTTGAAGGGTTGATTGTTCCAGATGTTTGGGAGCCAGTAGCTTATGGAGACTTGACCTCGATTGTGCTTGTGTTGTGGAATGTGGAGGCAGTGACTTGCTTCAGATCTGAGCAAGTAGGTGAGATTCACAGATGGTTCTATGTCATAATGGCGACCGTTGAAAGGCGATTGTCATTAGGGCAACTGTACATCACCAAAATACCCCCTGGTGCACAGCAAAAGGGCACCAGGGACATTACCCCTCACACCCCCCTACTAAAGGATTCTCAACTCCAAGGGGGTGCATGTCGGGGGGGTGCAAAATGGAAAAATAAATTTGGTCCAGGCGCAACAAAATGTACCTGTGCCCGGACCCAAACCCAGCACACTCACAACCGCAGCCCTGAACCCACCCACCATGCCATTAGGCCAGTTCAGCAGCTCACTGTGGCACCATCCCTCACAATTCCTCCCTCCCTCCCACCCCTTGCTAAGCATGCCGCTCCCCCCTCACGTGCGTCTACATGTAACGACATCCTGTCACTATGTGCGCGACCCCCCCCAATCCGGTCGCCCTCCCTGGTGGGTAGCCCCAATGACATGCATCGCAACTGAGTTGCCGTTTTTGTAGGTGCACAATCGCGGTCGCCCATGTCACGGGATACCGTCACGGGTGGGGAAGAGAGGACAGGGAAGTAGTTGGGCAGTTGGTCTGTCCAATATTTAACTTGCATGAGTGCAGTGTGCATTGTTTGTCTCAAAGGGGGGCAGCCTAGCTCATTGTACATGGTGAGTACGGGGGGGAGGGGCATCCCAGTATGAATCTGCATAGAGAGTTGAAAAGCATAGTTAATTTGTCAAGAGAGGTGGAATTTGCTCCTGCGTAGACAATGTCCCCGAAGTCTAGAAGTGAGAGGACTGATTGTTCAACAACCTGTTTCATAATGTTTATTTGGAGGCAGCCTTTTACTTTGTAGTAGAGCTGTGCGAATATAAAATTCTGTCCATGGAATGACCATGTTTAGACTGCAGTGAAGTCCTGCTGAAGGGATCTCTTGATGGAAGGGGCAGAGGAGCCTGATGAGTAGATTATGGTATCATCAGCATACATGTGGATGTTGTTGGCAGAGATGGGCAGTGGGAGGTCATTTACAAAGGTCATGAAGAGCAAGAGCCCCAACAACGAGCCTTGTGGGACCCCTAGGGAGACTGGTAGGGCAGGGGAGGAGTTCTGGCCAAGCTTGACAGGTTGGGTATGATTAGACAAGTAGGATGGCAACCATGCAAGGGCTGCTGGGGAGACACCAAAGTCTGCTAGTTTGTGTAGGAGCTGTTGATGGTCCTTGGTGTCAAAAACATGTGTGAGGTGTATAAATATGGCCCTGGTGTCCAGCTTCTTGTCCATGTTGTTGTGAGTGTGGTCAGTGACTGAATTTAAAAGGTTGAGGTTGAGTGGTTGGAACAGAAGCCGGATTGGTATGATGTTAGGAAGCCAGTTTGTGCATAAAAGTTACAGAGCTGTTTACTGACAAACCTCTCTAGGGTTTTGGAGAGGATGGATAGCAGGAAGCTGGGGTGGTAGTTTGAAGGTGAGTTGGCAGGTCCACATTTGTGGGTTGGTACTACCAATGCATGCTTCCAGGTATGTGGGAAGGAACTGGTGGTGCACTGGGTGCAGTTGAAAATGTAGGAAATAGGGGCAGCTGTTGCTGATGTGCTGATTTTGAGAAGTTTAGGTGAGATGCCATTGGATCCACTGCTGGATGTTGCGTTTAGCACTGTTAGATCTTTGTGGACAGTGTCAGCTGCAATCGCCTGCAGGCAGAGGCTGCCATTAGTGGTGGGATTGACTTGCAGGGAGTCGGGATGGATAGAGATAAGAGCCCTGGAGCCTTCAATGAAGTATTTGTTGAGGGTTTCAATGGTCAAGGGAGGACCATGGGTGGACCGAGCCTCACTGGTGGAGGCAATAGGGTTGATTAGGCTGTTCATCATCTTCCAGTATTTAGAGGGGTCTTGGGAATTGCAACATAGCTTGTTCTGGATGTAATTTGCCTTGGCTAGTCATGTGGCCCTGGTATACTGCTTCTGGAGGATAGTGTAGGCTTGCCTGCACTGGGTTCACCCACTTCATTTATGCCTGGTCCAAGCCAAGTCTCTTTGTTGGAAGAGTTAAATTCTGTCTGGGGTAATCCAGGGTAGGGGGTGACCCCAGACTCTAGACTGCTTGAGTGGGTGTGTCAGTCATTGATGTCTGGGAAGGTGGAGGAGAAGTGCACCATTGTCTCTTCCAGGTCAAGGGCCATTAGCATAGGTGCAAAGTTGGCTGCAAGGAGATCCTGCTTGAATCTGTCAGGCAGAAGGATTTGAAGGCTCTCTCAAGGGTTAGCCGGGGGGGGGTGACTTTTGTGCTTTTAATTTTTCACACACAGTAAGTCATACAATGATCACTGAAGATATCTGGCAAGGTGCCAGAGGTTAGGATTCTTTGGGGATGGGATACCAGCACCCAATCTATTGTGCTGTGGTTGGTGGATTTGAGGTTAAAGCAAGTGGGTGAGGAGATGAAATGATGCAGGTTCAGGCTTTGATTTTTGAATGGAGGTTGAGCTTCAGGCTGGCTGACCAGTTAATGTTGAAGTCACCGAACACGATGTGTTCACCTTTGGGGAGGGGCTCCAGTAGTTTGTGAATTAGATCCCTGACCACATCGGAGGGGATACCTGGGGAGAAGTAGACCCTGGTTATCTGCATTTGGATGGAGTGTGGTTGAGTAAGGACCCCAGATATGAGTTCATGCGATTTTGGGGTGGCTTCTTGGTTTGTAATGGAATAGCTATGGGAGCACGCTGAGTAAATGAGGACACCGCCCCCTCACTTGAAGCAGTCTTGCCTGTGGGATATATACCCTAGAATGTCTATGGTTGAGGAGGGGATGTGGGCTGAGAGCCAGGTTTTGGTCAATATCAAGAAGACAGACTGGTTCAGGTTTGCCCAGGTTCTAACTAGGTCAGTTTAGGGGGAGGATGTGGCATATTTTGAGGCTGTTGAGGAGGAGAAGGGGGCCTCCTTTTAGATTGCTGGGCAGCCCAGACTGGTCTCCATATCACTATCCAGTAAGACACCAGAATTAGGAGCAGTTTCCTGCACTGCAGCGGGGGTGTCCTGAGGTGTTGTTAGGTGGTGGGTGAGAATGTGCAGTGTAGCGTAATTTGCATTAGAGCCACTGGGCAGCAGAGAGGACACAGTGAATCCCATGATATGTGTAACCCCTAGGTGGCGCTATCCCAAGGGCTACTACCCCTGCCTGCTTGGCTAGTAGCAGGTTAATGGGCCTGAGTTCTGAAACGGGTGCCTCCACCCGGAGGTCAGGGTTGGTAGTGGTCAAGCTAACCTGGGCACAGCCCTCTGGGACACTGTAACCCCCCTCTTTCCTTACTAGTGGCTGGAACAATACACAATAATCACTTTCACAATACCCCTGATACACCACACAGGTACCCACACTGTTTGCACTTACCATCAGGGCTTTCCTCTGGCCTGGCCCTGGGGACCCCCTGTAAAATAAGGTTATACACAGCAAATAACAGCAGTACAGTACTCTTGCACAAACTGGAACCACAGTCAGGGTAAATGCAAAAAAGAGTTAGATCTGATTTATTTAAGGGACTTGGACAAGGGAGGGGCATAATCAGGTTAATTTGCTTAAAGGCTGTATCAATCAAACAGTTATGCATGCACTTCAGGATCCATAAACAGTCACACACTCTTGGTACCCAGATGGAGAATGGTGGGCTAGCCAGGAATGTTGCAGCTGGTTGGGGCCCTATGGTGGAATAAAACAACATGCACAACACACACTATTTGTAATCAGGAGTCGGAGGGCTCAGTTCGTGAAAAGAAAACAACAAGACAATCAGATGACACACTTTTAGATTAGGCTGTTGTTGCAGGGAGCTACCCTGATGATTATTCACGATACCCAATACTGGACACCGGCTGGACAAAAATCGAGACAGCAGGTGGTTAATCTGGAGTGCCAGGAGAAGCAGGGCCCACACAAATTGCCGAGGCATCATTCCTGTTCAAGCTTGGAGCAGGGGTCTAATCCCCAGGCAGGTTTCTCGTTGATGGCTTTCACTATGCAGCAGGTAGTCTGGCTGGGCCAGTGTGGTAAGGCCCAGGCTGAATGGAGACAAATTCGGATACAGTCCGTTTTGGGCTGGATACAGCTTCCAGCAAGCAGAACACAGTTCACACAGTGGGAAACCAAATCACGACCCACTAACAACTCACAGCATATTTACATGTAAGGAAATTCTACTGTACCAGGCAAACCACTCTCCGGTCGCAATTACAGAGTCTCTGCACAATCCGGGAGTTCAGAGGTGGCTGGAAGTCCAGACAGGCTGATCGCATTCAGCAAAATCTTCGGTCTTCTTCAGGTATGAACCTGGTAAAAAATCAGTGGCTTACTTCATTCTCACAAACTTGGATTTAGTCCGAAATAATTCCCTTCTCTTCCTCTCAGGGGCAGCAGGCAGACATGCAGGCCACAACTCAGGCCTTTCACAGTTCTCCCATACAAAACTACACAGAACTCTTGCCCAAATCACTTGAGCTGTTCTTCTTCACTTCTTAGCACAGAACTAACTGAAAATTGCAAGCAGTCTGGGAAATTCCCCAAGATCCAAAAGGTGCGGTTGGCTGATCTGTCTGTCAGTCACAACAAAGGCTCCCCCTTCAGGTGCAAAAAGGTGCCAAAAGCCCCAAATTACAATTCCTACAGACTTTGACTCCAGACAGCTCCTGTAGTCTGGCTCCGTTTTAGGTCCCACCAGTACTGATTGATACAATTCGCAGTCCAGGACCAAGATAGTGGAGATGAACAAAACAGTCCTTGCTGCAAAGAAGGCAGGTTAGACAAACTACATTATCATTATCACTATAAATGATTTTCAGCAAATAGTTACATCTTTCAACAGAGATCCCTCTCAGATTACTTATGACTACAATCCAGGCAGCTCTAAAAGAGACAGTACACAGAGGCTATACAGGCACTCTCTGGCAATCACATTTAAACTGTTAAAATGCAGGACTCCAGCCTGGCAGTGAGCATTTAGACAAGTTCGAGGAAGACTTTTCGGGAACCCCCATTTGTAGGGGGGTTACACCCTTCCCTGCCTGGAGAAAACTTGGTGTCCACGTCAAGTCTGTACCATCATGCATCAGTTAACATAAACGTATTACTTTACTATACATATTCACTACACTTCATGATACTATATCCATTCTGACAACACATTGTGCATATTTCACACAGGTAAATTGAACATTTCTATACTGAATCAGGGAATAACTTCTTGTACCTTAAACAATGCAAGAGGGGGCCCTTCCCTATCAGCTAACTTGGGGCTAGAGGGGGCAGGTGCACCATGGTGAGAGGGAAAGACAAGTAACCTGGAATTGGCTGTCAAGCTCAATTTGGGCAGTGAGCTTGGTGAGACATAAACACCTTTGTGCACCACATTGAGAGGCAAATCCACTGACCTCCCAGGAGAATCATAACTGAGGTGTACTACTGGCTTGACTGCTCGGCCAGTCTTTCTGAGGTGGACAACTAGTCTCTGTACTCTCAACACTGGTCTGGGAACTCTCGTCACTTGTGAGGGGTACTTCTGCCTGGGTGGGAACATCCAAACTTGGGGCACTGTAAGGCTCCTT
The DNA here is from genome assembly GCA_016271365.2 of Neoceratodus forsteri. Taxonomy (NCBI): domain Eukaryota; kingdom Metazoa; phylum Chordata; order Ceratodontiformes; family Ceratodontidae; genus Neoceratodus; species Neoceratodus forsteri. The sequence goes on along the minus strand of CM057450.1, from coordinate 126,604,205 downwards.
GCTCTGCAGGGTCTGTTTCTACAACATTTGACTCACTTTGAGAAAGCTCAGGCACAATCAAGCTTTGAGGTACGGAAGGGGGGTGGTCAGCACTCTAATAGTGTTCTTCAAGTTCTGGTATGTCACCAGAAATACTCATCCCATCAGCCCCTCCCTCAGGCAAATAATACAGTTCCACAATATACAGAGACTCAACATCTTCAGACGTGATACTTTGCACTTCACTTTCAGGGGGCATTGGCTCCAAGGACAAAGCTGGGGGGTTAGGCAGTCCAGAAGGCCCAGCTTCATCCCCACAATTAATCATGGGGGTACCTCGAAACAGCTGACTCAGTTCATAAGAGGGGGAATAGGTATAGTCACACTCACTTTCGTCAGAAGTGGACTGACCGTCACTATCATTTTGGGCCTGCTGTGGAGGAAACTTTAAATCTGTGACCACTGGGGTAGGTTGACTCTGTCTCTTTCTTGCAGCAGCATGAGTCACCGACCCAGGGGGCTCAATTTCTGGGGGGTTCAGCCTCAATCATGACTTGGCTGACAGGTAGCAAGTGGTTACAGTGCATGGTCTGGCAGTATAGCCTAGAGGTTAGAGTAATGAGCTGTGAACAAGCTTGGTAAATCCAGCAGACCAGACCTTGGTTTGATTCTTAGTGAGGTCCCACCTGGAGTACAGTGTACAGTTCTGGAGACCATACCTACGTAAGGACATAGACAGGGTAGAGAAGGTTCAGAGGAGGGCAACAAAGATGGTGCATGGGTTGCATCACAAATCCTATGAAGACAGGTTGAAGGAACTGAACATGTACTCCCTGGAGGAGAGGAGGGAGAGAGGGGATATGATAGAGACATACAAGTATCTTACAGGAGGAACAGGGTGCAGGAAAACACTATTTTTAAGCAAAAAGATGTTTCAGGACTAGAGGGCATGGGATGAAGTTGGAGGAGGGACGATTCAGAGGAAACATGAGAAAGAATTTCTTCACAGAACGGGTGGTGGACAAGTGGAACACCCTGCCAGAGGAAGTGGTGGGGGCTGAAACAATCACGGGATTTAAGAATGCATGGGATAGACATAAAGGAATTCTAGAGGTCAGGGGTAAGGGGAAATAGACTTCTAGGAAAACAAACTGAACTTACAAGCTCAAATGGGCAGACTAGGTGGGCCATAGGCCCTTATCTGCCGACACTGTCTATGTATCTATGTATCTATGGTCTTGACAGCTTTGGAGTTGTTCTCTGGGAGCACCTTGTACACAGGTAAATCATCCAACTTTCCAACTACTACATGGGGAACATGGTGCCACCAATCAGCAATTTTATGTTTACCATGCAGTCCCAAATTGCGTAACAACACACGGTCTCCAGGTCGAAGATCTTGAGCCTTTACTTTTTTATCATGCCTCTCTTTGTTGGCTAAATTTCTCTTGGCAGCCATTGTCTGGGCCAGTTGATAGGCATGGTTCAATTGAGCTTTCAGTTTTTGTACATATTGCAAGTAGTTTTCAGCTCGGATCCCATCTGGAGAGACCCCAAAACAGACATCAACTGGCAGCCGGGCCTCTCTCCCGAACATGAGGCAGTAGGGGGAGAACCCAGTAGCATAATTTTTTGTGCAATTGTATGCGTGTACCAAGGTGCTAATCTGCTGGCTCCATTTATGCTTGTCTTTTGGGTGGAGGGTGCCCAGCATGTCTAAAAGGGTGTGGTTAAAATGTTCTGGTTGTGGGTCTCCCTGTGGCTGATAGGGGGTGATTCTTGACTTTCGCACCCCCCATAGAGAGAGCATTTCTTTCATTAGCCGACTCTCAAAGTCTCTGCCTTGATCAGAATGAATCCGCTGGGGGGCACCATAGTGGACAAAGAAATTTTTCACTAGCACTTTGACCACGGTAGATGCCTTTTGATCTTTGGTGGGAAAAGCTTGTGCATACCGTGTGAAATGATCCATAACCACTAACACATTGCCAAGGTTCCGCTGATCAGGTTCTAAACACAAGAAGTCAATGCAGACTAGTTCCATGGGGGTGCTGGTAGTAATATTAACAAGGGAGGCAGCCCTCTGAGGAAGGGCTTTTCTTTGCAGGCAGCGACTACAAGTCTTTACATGGTGCTCAACATCGGCCCCCATTTTAGGCCAGTAGAAGCTAGATCGTACCAGATCAAGAGTTCTGTCAATACCGAGGTGCCCCATGTGATTGTGGAGGGACCTCAGTACCAAATCTTTAAAGACCAAGGGTAGGACCAATTGTTGCTTGTCTACATTGCCACTATAATCTACTGTCTTTCTATACAACAACTGATTGAGCAACTTCAATCTGGGGCCTTTAAACAATAAAGCAGTTCGCAAGTCAGTGGGACGTAATTTAGACACATCTTTCCCCTCACGCAGGGCATAAAGTGCTGGCTGACTCATAGGATCTTGGGACTGAGCCCACTGAATACTGTCATTGTCAAATTGAGGTAGTGCACTAATATCTAGAGCAGAGAAGTGGCAATAAGCAGCTGGTATGCAGGTGTCAGAAGGGCTCAGGCAATCTACTAAACAGTCCACTGTGTCCGCAGACATCTGTTCATCTCTATCAAACTTTTGGCACAATGCTTGAATGTCAGGTTCAGACAGCCTGACCCAATCACTCTTGGAAGTGGGCCTTCGAGATAGGGTGTCAGCATCAATATGGTTCAGGCCCGGTCTGCATTCAACAGCATAATCATAGGTTGATAATGCAGAAAGCCACCGGTGCCCAGTGGCATCTAACTTAGCTGAAGTCTGTACATAGATCAACGGGTTATTGTCAGCCTTCACCAATATCTTTGCCCCATAGAGGTATTCATGAAACTGGTCAATGATGGACCATTTATGTGCAAGGAACTCCAACTTATGCACAGGGTAGTTTCGTTCGGACGGGGTCAAGTTCCTACTGGCGAAAGCTACTGGTCTCAGGCCATCCTCACGGTCTTGATACAGCACCGCTCCTAGACCCTGCAGACTAGCGTCCATATGCAACACATAGGGTTTGGTGGGATCAGCATAGGCGAGGATGGTGGCATGGGTGAGCTGGTATATGATCTCATGGAAGGCTGCTTCACAGTCAGGCATCCAGTGGGGACTGAAGAGTTCACCTGGATGGAAGTATACTTTTTCTGGTTCTTTAACGGACCGTTTTTTGTATTTACGATTGGTAGGAGGGTAACCCTGAGTAAGGTTCAAGAGTGGGTGAATCACCTTGGAATAGTCTTTTATGAACCTGCAGTAGTAGTCACAGAACCCCAGGAAACATTGTAGTTCTTTCAGATTATGGGGCTGGGGCCAAGTAGTCAGTGCTTCAACCTTCCTGGGATCAGTCTCTATCCCTTTGTAGCTACTATGTGCCCCACATACTTCATGGAGGTTTGGAAAAACTGGCCCTTGTCAATGGACAACTTGAGGCCAAAGTCTTCCAGTCAGTCTAGAACTTTAAACAGTCAGTTCTCATGCTCCTCTAAGGTGCTCCCAAACACAATGACATCATCCAAGTACACCAGGCATTCCAGCAAATTCATATCTCCCACTGCACGTTCCATCAGTCACTGAAAGGTGGTCGGGGTGCCCGATATCCCCTGTGGCATCCTCAGAAACTCGTAGAACCCCATTGGACAGATGAAGGCTATTTTCTCATGGTCTTCTGGGGCCATTGGGATCTGGTAGTATCTGCTGCGAAGATCCAACACCAAGAACTATTTGCTCCCATTCAAGCAGTCCAGGGCATTTTGTATACGAAGCGTAGTGTATTGGTCTGGGATGGTCTACCGGTTCAGGGTTTGATAATCAACACACATCCTCACAGACCCGTTCTGCTTATGCACAACCACAACGGGAGAGGCGAAGGCGCTCCTGGATTCTTGTATCACGTCAGCAGCGAGCATTTCCTGCAGGTGCCTTCTCACATCATCTATATCTGCTGGGGCTAGGTGTCGGGACCTCTCTCGAAATGGCCGTTCATTGTGCAGGCGTATGTGATGCTCCGCACCCTGGACACATCCCACATCCCATTCCTTCAATGAAAACACTTGATCTCTCTGGGCAAGTCTCTTGCTAATTCTAGCCTTCCATTCAGCTGGCAATGGGGAGTCACCAAAGTCAAATAAGTCTGGGGTCACTCTCTCCTTCTCATCAAGGTGTTTGTTGCTGGGCAATACTGCAGTGTCTGTGCAGTGTACTGTAGCTAGGGTGCACCCTCTGTTCACCCGGATCTCCCAATCTGACACATTGTGAATCTGGGCCATCACTCATCATGCATAGGCATGGACACGAGCAGGCAAGATGCTGGGCTTGACCAATAATCCTTCTGGCAATTTTCCATTGCCTGGAGCATCCAACATCAGTATTTTGTTCTTGACAGCTTTCTGGAGGTGGACCTCCCCTTGAATGGTACACTGGGCGTTAGGGGCCAGTACCATTGAATCGGGATCCTTCTTCCACACGATCCCCACTGGTTCATCCTGGTCTACTTCCTTGGGTTTCTGCTGCAAATCATAGGCCCTCTTGATCAGAAATGGAATTCTCAGGGCCCTCCCAGTCTTTGCCCTTGTTTCTCATGACAGAGTTGCGCCAGTCTCCCAAACATATGGGCATTTGTCCCCATTAACAGGGGGATCCCATCATACAGTCTGGTGGGGGGACACACTAGGGCCAGTGTCTCTACTCTCTCCGCTACACCAGTTACAGTTGTAGGAAAAGACAACCAGAGGTGGACATACCCTAGGTAGGGATAAGACTTGTCGCTCAGGCCCCACACATGTAGGTCTTCCAGGGATTGCAAAGGCACATCAGATAAGTGTTTGTCATATCAGTCCTGGAATACAATGGTCACTTGCGACCCACTGTCAAGCACAGCCTGAGTATGAATACCATTCACAGTCACCGTAGTCTCCATTGAAGGGCCCACTATTTTGGACCAGTCTGGAAAGGCAGTAGCATAGGCCTGGACAGACGATTTAGCCACAAAGAAATTTGAGTTAGGGTTTCTCAAACCCTCACTGTGGTCATTTCAGGCACCCCTTGGCCACTGATTTGCTTTCCGGAGCTCCCCTTGGAGTCTGTTTACTACTCTTTCTAAGTCCTTCTGAGACCGGCATTCTCTTTTCATATGGCCATCCTTTCCACAGTGGTGACAAATGATAGACTCCTGGGTCATCCTGGGAGAGAACACTGTATGAGGAACTGAAGCAGTAGTAAGAGATTGTGGTCTAGTATCTTCTTGCAGTGGTGAGAGCGGTGTAACGAGTCTCAACAGTTCCTTTAGAGTGGCAGTCAATCTGGTGATCTCAGCCTTGGAGCCTCCCTCAGTAGCGGATGCCAGAGGGTGCACCCTCACCCCCATGGCAGTCACATCCTGAAAGGGACCAGAATCTTGTTACATGGGGAAAACCCTTGCAGAGGCACCCATCTTCAACTCTCAGACTTCCTTTAATAACTCGTCTTTCCAATACAAGGCCCAGAGTGAGAAGTCCTTTACATTCTCAGAGCGCTCGTTAAGTGCCAGCTTTTGCCCCGAGCCTCACTTGGCTGATCACTCTTGGTCACTTGCGCAGCAGCAGCAGATATGGGTGCAATCCCCCATGGGGTTGCCTTTGCTCAACCCCCCGAATTTGTTTCATTAGCTCGTCATAGGAGGGGGCGATTCCAGTCGTGTGGCAAGGCGCAACTGAAGCAGTAACAATTCTGAAAATGGAGCAGACTTAAGGATCCGGTTCAGCCTAGTTCAATCTAATTCATTTGACGGCAAACTACCTTTTCTGATGCACTCTTGTAGCAGCTTTTCAAGCCGAGGTACATACACAGACAATGGCTCCCCTGGGTACTGCTGAGCGTTTCTTACACCGCACCGCAGATCCTCATCTGAATCCGGGCTCCCATACACATTCTCCAATGCATCAAGATAGTCCTGTGCAGTTGCTCCGAGGTTATTGGCCCAATTGGCATGGATGGTAGCCAGGGCAGGACCTTGGAGGCTCTCACTCAACCTCTTTCGTTTCTGTGCTTCTGAGCATTGCCATTCAGGTACTAGAGGGGCAACATAGTCTATCCAGGTCTCCCAGTCATCCTCCCCTTGGGGGGTGGGGAGGGTGCCCGAGAAGATTCTCGCCTTTCAGAAGGAGTCATGACTAATGGCAGGTACAGATATAGGGGCCAGCATTGGCACAGGCACAGAAGGTGGGGCAGTAACAGGTGCTGGAGTGGGAGGGAGTGTTGGAGAAGGAACAACCCCAGTTGGCAGGAATAGTTTCTTAAAGTCCTCCACAGTTTTCCTTTCCTCCAGCAACAACTTATCAAATTTCTCCTCAAAAGTCTCAGATAATGGTGGGAGTTCATCCTCCCCGGGTCTTTACTGTCTTTTGTTATCACTCTCCAGGCAGCTGTAACCCCTTCTGGGGCAATAGTCTGTGGCTCTTTAGAGCTGTCCACGAGGTCACTACACTCTACCAAGCCTATGAAAGTTTGGGTGATCAAATCAGCCTGTCGACCCACCACCACAGGGTTTTTTAAACATTCAACTTTGGAGTCTTTGGTGTCTTTACTGGTACCAAGGGGAATATCCAGTATAAGTAGAGCATTTTGAGGGTCGATCTCCTGCACAGTACACCACCCCACCAACTGGTGTACAGCCATTTCTACTAGGGTAGCCATTAATCTTTAACAATAATTCATAATTTTTGGCCACTAGAAGGCACAAATTCCCAGTGGTAAGCCTCCAAAATGTAACCCCTAGGTGGCGCTATCCCAAAGGCTACTACCCCTGTCTGCTTGGTTAGTAGCAGGTTAAGAGGCCTGAGTTCTGAAACAGGTGCCTCCACCCGGAGGTCAGGGTTGGTAGTGGTCAAGCTAACCTGGGCACAGCCCTCCAGGACACTGTAACCCCCCTCTTTCCTTACTAGTGGCTGGAACAATACACAATAATCACTTTCACAATACCCTGATACACCACACAAGTACCCACACTGTTTGCACTTATCACCAGGGCTTTCCTCTGGCCTGGCCCTGGGGACCCCCTGTAAAACAAGGTTATACACAGCAAATAACAGCAGTACAGTACTCTTGCACAAACTGGAACTACAGTCAGGGTAAATGCAAAAAAGAGTTATATCTGATTTGTTTAAGGGACTTGAACAAGGGAGGGGCATAATCAGGTTAATTTGCTTAAAGGCTGTATCAATCAAACAGTTATGCATGCACTTCAGGATCCATAAACAGTCACACACTCTTGGTACCCAGATGGAGAATGGTGGGCTAGCCAGGAACGTTGCAGCTGGTTGAGGCCCTATGGTGGAATAAAACAACATGCACAACACACACTATTTGTAATCCGGAGCTGGAGGGCTCAGTTAGTGAAAAGAAAACAACAGGACAATCAGATGACATACCTTTAGATTAGGCTGTTGTTGCAGGGAGTTACCCTGATGATTACTCACGATACCCAATACTGGACACAGGCTGGACGAAAATCGAGACAGCAGATGGATAATCTGGAGAGCCAGGAGAAGCAGGGCCCACACGAATCGCCGAGACGTCATTCCTGTTCAAACGTGGAGCAGGGGGCTGATCCCCAGGCAGGTCTCTCGTCGATGGCTTTCTCTGTGCAGTGGGTAGTCTGGCTGGGCCAGAGTGGCAAGGCCCCGGCCAAATGAAGACAATTTGGGCTGGATACAGCTTCCAGCAAGCAGAACACAGTTCACACAGTGGGGAACCAAATCACGACCCAATAACAACTCACAGCACATTTACATGTAAGGAAATTCTACTGTACTGGGCAAACCGCTCTCCGGTCGCAATTAGAGTCTCTGCACAATCCAGGAGTTCAGAGGTGGCTGGAAGTCCAGACAGGCCGATCACATTCAGCAAAATCTTTGGTCTTCTTCAGGCATGAGCCTGGTAAAAAATCAGTGGCTTACTTCATTCTCACAAACTTGGATTTAGTCTGAAATAATTCTCCTCTCTCCCTCTCAGGGGAAGCGGGCAGACATGCAGGCCACAACTCAGGCCTTTCACAGTTCTCCTATGCAAAACTATACAGAACTCTTGTCCAAATCACTTGAGCTGTTCTTCTTCACTTCTCAGCCCAGAACTAACTGAAAATTGCAAGCAGTCTGGGAAATCCCCCAAGATCCAAAAGGTTTGGTTTGCTGATCTGTGTGTCAGTCACACCAAAGGCACCCCATTCAGGTGCAAAAGGCGCCAAAAGCCCAAAACTGCAATTCCTACAGATTTTGACTCCAGACAGCTCCTGTAGTCCAGCTCCTTTTTAGGTCCACCAGTATTGATTGATACAATTCGCAGTCCAGGACCAAGATAGTGGAGATAAACAAAACAGTCCTTGCTGCAAAGAAGGCAGGTTAGACAAACTACATTATCATTATCACGCTAAATGATTTTCAGCAAATAGTTACATTTTTCAACAGGGCTCCCCTCTTAGATTACTTATGACTGCAATCGAGGCAGCTCTTAAAGAGACAGTACACAGAGGCTATACAGGCACCCACTGGTAATCACATTTAAACTGTTAAAATGCAGGACACCAGCCTGGCAGTGAGCATTTAGGCAAGCTCAAGGAAGACTTCTCAGGAACCCCCATTTGTAGGGGGGGGTTACATATGAGCTTAGAGCTATATCCTGCAGTGGAGAGGCCAGAATTGCAATGTAGGATGGAGAAACTGGGCCCACTGGCTTTACCTCTGCCTGTGGTGGGGGGGGGGGGCGAGACCTATGGCTGGTGATCACGGGGTGCTGGGACTGCTGAAGGCCTTACGCAACACAGTCCGGGAGGTGGCTTGGTCAGCAGTTCTGGGCACAACATGGGACAGCAGATATACAGAATAGTGTGTGGTCAACCATACACAACAAGGCTGTGTTTCCATTGAGGGGTTGAGATGACATCATAGGGACCTTGAGAACGAAGCTTAAGAGGTCCCGATGTCATCTCAACCCCAAGATGGTAACACAGCCTGGTTAGTGCATGGTTGTCCATGTACTATTTTATAAAGTATAAGGTTTAAAAAAATAAGTGATTTTTATTTTTTTAAACAGTGCTCAGCACATGCTTGGCCACCAGTTCGTCTCCTGCCACAACCCCTCTCTGCTCTACCACATGCATACCTACTCACTGGAATAAAACAACTGCAGCATTTTTATTTCTAAAAACCTTTGGTTACCGAGAGTAACTTACTTCTTCTCAGATAGGCACGATGCAGCTTTACTGAGCAGCTCCGTCCAGTCGCACTCAACATGCTGTTGTCAGAATTTTGCACTGAGTCATGTGGTCAGTTCAAAGGAGAAAATCTGTTGTAGTATCGCTGTGAAGTCACAACAATACTACAACAACTTTCTGTGACCCTTGAACTTTCCTACAACGGCTTTTACAAAGCCACCAAATTCCATACACAATAAACTCTAAGCATATACTATATGTAAACCCCGCAAAATGGGCTTATCTGCAGAGGGGCCAGGAAAAAAGAGCACAAATGGAGAGAGGACTGAGACGAGGCTCTCTGGCTACCCTTTCCCCTGTCCAAAAAACAAGAGCAGGAGGAAGGCTGCCTGCTGGGTTGGAGGCTGTCTGGCTACCCCTTCCCCCGCTCCAGGAAGCAAGAGGAGAGAAAGACAGAGCTGCTGAGAGAAGGAGAGCAGGAGGTTTCCCTGAGGGGACTGGGGCAGACTGACTGGAAGGGACAGTTAAAGTGAGCCTCGGGCTTTGGGAACTGCTCCACGCAGGGGGTCCTTAAATTTCAACCAGGGGAGAGCCCTGGAAACTGGGTGGCCACTAGCCCAGGTCTGGCTGAGGGGAAGCTGATCCACCCTGTGTCTTCAGTTTGAATCCGTTGCTGCAGTAGAGACCAGAGAGATAGAAGGACAAACAGGCCTGCCTGGTGAATACTGTATACAAAGGCCCTCGGGCGAAGCTGGAAAGGCCAGGCAGGTGAAGAACAGTGCCTCCTCCACCGTCTGTGCACATCCTTGAATCAGGGAGACCATCACCCTCCTGGGGAAGCCGTGATGTACCCTGAGCTGCAGTTCTGGGGATTCTTTGTTTGCATCAGCCAAGAGGGTTGGGGAAGAGCCCCACCCCCAACAACAGACTGATTTTCTTTGAACCTGTGTTGCTCTGCAAGGGTCCCAATGAGAGACTGCAGGCCTGCAACTGAGAATGGTGAGGTACCCACCATCTGGGATTATTCTGGGTGCACCCAGGGAAGGGGGCAGAGCTCTTACTGTGTTGTGTGCATATTTTTATGGAGGCTTGTGGGAGAAGCCCTAACCTCCTCTGTCTAAGGTCATTTTAAATAAGCAAGGGATGACTGCCATATTACATAAGTATTTGTGTTTTGCTGTTATCGTTATTGCTGGGGGGGTGTTGATCTAACTGTGCCATTGTTCCTGTGGGGGTAACCTGTCTTGCTCACAGGAGGCCACACCATTGCCCCAGGTGGAGGCACCAAGTCACCATTGGAGATCTGACCAGGACTCAGGCCTGGCCCCTTCGGGAGGTCCACTGAGGACCACCAAGGGCTCCGGGGCAGCCCAGGTGAGTGTGACAAGAGGGTTTTTTACAAGTGGAGTCACCACTGAGCTCTTTGTTGGCCTCGAGAGTGCTCCTTTCCTCCAAGAAAACATACAGTTGATTTTTTTTCCTCAACCCCCAATCTTGTTCTGTTTCCATATTAAATATTTATTTGTTTTGTTTTTGTTTTGTGGTTGTTTGGGGTTGATTTGGCGAGTGGTTTTTCCAGCTGGTTGGAGACCAGGATAATGGCTTTCCAGGATGTAGGGAACAGGTGTGACTTTGAGAGTTTTAACCCCCATAGGATCCTGCTAGTGCGCAACATGGCAGTGGGGCAGAACAAAGAGGACGTCCTAGATATCTTAGAGGGGACCCTGCCAGACTGCAGGGCGATAAAGATTTAGTGGGTGGTGACAGACCAGGTTAAGGGGTGCAGGGATGTAACAGTGGAGGCGGGGAAGGACACGGGCCCTGTGGAAGTATCCCCCAAAGTCACCCCAGATATGCCACAAGAGACCTGGGTCTTGCTGAAAAAGGGGATGGCCAGTGACCTGCCCTCAGGGGAGCCGGACCCTTCGGGCCCTCTGAGCAAGAAGCAGGCCGATTTTGAAACCTGGCTGGGGGTATAGCTTAAGGAGGAAGGGAAGACCCTGCATGATCTCCGGACCCTGCTCCCAGGAGGCAGGGCACTCCCGATGACACTGCCCCCTTATATGGGGATGGCCCAGTAGCAGTACAAGTGGCTCTGTACCTTCTCCGGAACCATCCCATCACCCTCGGGGGAGGATGATTTCCTCTTCTGGAGCAGCCAGACCACCCAGATGATTCAGGTATGAGGGTGTTTTGAGGAGGAAAAATGCAAGCGAGTCTTGGAAAGCATCCGGGGTATGGCACTGGATGTGATCTGATCCTTGCGGGTCAGCCAGCCCAACTGTGCTCCCCATGAATACCTGGACATCCTGCAGAGTACTTTTGGGGTGGTCTAGAAGAGGGAGACGGTGCTGGGCCAGCTGTGGAGCACCATGTAGCGTACTGATGAGAAACTGTCCTATTATATTACCCGGGTGGAGACTGTGGTGTGCAAGCTCGCTGAGGCTGGGCATGACCCCCCGTCAGCGGTGGCACAGATGTGGCTCGAGCAGATCCTGTGGGGGGCAGTGCACTCACGCCTGATGGTGGTCACCCTCGGACTGCGGAACCGGAAAGGTGATCCTCCCACATTTAAGCAGCTGTTAGATGAGGTGAAAGAAGAGGAAACCCAACAGGAAATGGGAGCCCTGCTGATGGCACTCGCTGCCACCAGTGCCACCCTGTGACCTCAAGGCATGCCCCCACCGGAACCAGCCAGGTCGCCAGACTTGGGGGCTGTCTTGCAGGAGGTCCAGGGCGTGAACGACCTGGTACACACCATGCAGCTGGCTATGAAATCCCTCCCTTTTCCTGGCAGGGCGGCACCTGACTCATGGCGACTGCCACCCACCTACCTACCCTGCCCCCCGTCCCGGGTCTCGATGGTCCCTGGGGCCCCAGGATGGGTGGTTCTGCTTCAAGTGTGGGCAAGATGGTCATACATGGTGGGGCTGCCACAGGGAGGAGAACCCACAGCTGGTGGCTGAGAAACGCTGGGAGCAGAAAAATTTCAAAGGGGACCAGTAACAGTGCAACCCGCACCCCCGAAATGGCCCTGCTCCACTTTTTGGATCGAGCCTCGGGTACCTCCAAATCGGGGTGTACCAATGGGCCTTATTGGTCCTTGAGCAGACATCAAGGTCTTGGTGGAGGGGGTGACTTGTTCTGCATTACTGGATAGCGGGTCCTAGGTCACCATCATCCACCAGCCTTTTTATGACCAACACCTAACACACCTACCTCTCCTAACCCTGTCTGGATTGTCCATGTGTGGTATAGGCAGCACAGATTACCTGCATGATGGGTTTTGTGTGGTCAACATTTCCTTCCCGATGGGGGGGAGAGACCCAGCCCACTATAGAAGCCCTCGCATTGGTCTGCCCTGAGCCAAAGAGCACCCTGGTGCTTATTGGGACTGATGCCAATATGTTCGAGCGGTTGGCCCAGATGTGCTCTGACTGGGGTGAGATAGGCAAGCTCGCTAGCCCTTCAGTTAAAACTGCCATGAAAAGGGTGGGGCTTGAGGTGATGAGCGACCCTAGTGGGGCTGACGGAGGCGGGGTCGGGGTGGTCCGACGGGTGGATGGGGGGAAGCTAACCCTCCCCCAGGTGCTGAATGCCACGTGGTGGGCATCACTCAGTTTGACCGATCCCCACAGGGGGCTGCTTTCATACTCAACACCCCCCTCCAGGTAGCTTGCCACATGGGTTATTGGTCCAGTAAGGAGTGCTGCCTTCCCCGGAAAGTTCCCTAGCCAAGCGAGTTACTGTGAGGGTTTGGAATGAGTCCAAAAAGCCAGTGACCATCCAGAGGGGTTGTGTGTTGGCCACTATCTTTAGGTGTGACAGAGCTGTGTCTGTCGTCCCTGTGGAAGACCTAGGGTGGGGGAGATAGACCCATCCTTGTTCAACTTTGGAAGCTCCCCTATCTCTGACATTTATAGGTGGAGTCTGAGCCACAATTTGGCGAAGCACCAGTGGGTTTTCTCCTTACATGAGTGGGACATGGGTTGTGTCACCGAGGAAGAACACCATATCCAGCTGACAGATGACCGCCCATTCAGGGAACGGTCACGGAGGTTGGGCTCCAGGGATGTGGAGGATGTTCGGAAACAACTGCTGGAGTTGCTGAACACCGGGGTCATCAAGGAGTCTCGGAGCCCATATGCTTCCCCCATTGTGGTGGCCCAGAAGAAAAAGAGCTGAGCGGTGAGGATGTGCATTGACTACAGCTCGCTAAACAAGTGGACTATCCCAGACCAGTACATGGTACCCAGAGTGGAGGATGTGCTGGACAGCTTGTCGGGGAGCAAGTGGTTCTCCATGCTGGATCTCCAGAGTGGGTACTACCAGATACCCATGGCAGAGGGGGACAAAGAGAAGAGAGGCTACCTTCCAGCACTTGATGGAAAGGGCTGTGGGAGACATGAATCAGCTTGGGGTCATAGTCTATCTGGATGACCTCATTATCTTTGGGCGGACCTTAGAAGAACATGAGGCCCTGCTGATGAAGGTCCTGGACTGGCTAGAGGAGTTTGGCCTAAAGGTCTCCATCGACAAATGTCAGTTCTGTCAGCCTGCGGTTAAGTATGTCGGGCACTTCGTCTCAGCTGAAGGGGTGCAGAAGGACCCAGCAAAAGTGGAGGCCCTCCAATCATGGTCCCAGCCCACCCACTTGCATGCCTTGCAGTCCTTCTTGGGGTTCTGCAGGTACTATTGTCAGATCATGAAGGGTTACTCCTTGGTGATACGTCTTCTGAATGACCTGATGTGAGGTTACCCTCCAGTGAACCAGAAGAAGGGACAAACCTCTCGTAAGGGATATCTGTGCATTGGGGAACCTTTTGGGGACCGATGGACTCCGGAGTGTGAGGATGCCTTCAGGGAGATCATCCGGAGACTGGGGTAGGCCCCTGTCCTCGCATTTGCAGACCCCCTTAAGCCCTATGTCCTGCACACAGATGCCAGTTTGAGTGGGCTGGGTGCTGCCCTGTATCAGGAGTATTCTGAGAGGTTCCATCCTGTGGCTTTTGCTAGCCATGGCCTGCTCCTCCAAGAGGAATTACCCGGTTCACAAACTGGAGTTCTTGGCATTGAAGGGAGTAGTGACGGAAAAGTTCCACCAGTATCTGTATGGGGTCCTGTTCACCGTGAGCACTGACAACAACCCCCTGATGTACGTTACCATCACGGCGAAGTTGGACGCGCCGGGGCACCGATGGCTGTCAGACCTTTCCACATACAGTTTCAGGTTGGATTATCGGAGTGGACAAGCCAACATGGATGCGGACGCCTTGTCCCGACGCCCACATAGTGACACCCCCGACCCCCGCCCTGGTTCAAGCGCTCTGCTTACTGGTGGAGCCCCCTCCTGACACTGTCACATGTGCCACCTGAAGTATAGAGGTAGAAAGCTATCCTGCCTGATTATCTAAATTTTGCAGGCCTGGATCTCTCATCCCTGCCTCAGCCTAGTAAGTTTGACCTGCAGCATGAGCAGGCATCGGACCCCAGCATACATGATCTTCTTTGGGCTATGGCGGAGGGGAAATCCCCCCGGCAGGTACAAAGCAGTCATCCTGATACCCGCCAAATGATAAGGGAGTGGGACAAGCTGGTCCTGCGGGATGGATTGCTGCTGCATGCGGTGCAGGACAAGGACCATCCAGGCCGATCTAAACAGCAGTTGGTGTTGCCCATGGTATGCCATGGGGCTGTCCTTAAGTCCCTACATGATGATATGGGGCACTTGGGCTATGACCGCACCCTAGACGCATGTAGGGCCAAGTTCTATTGGTCCAGGATGAAAGAAAACATGGAGAGCCACTGCAAGCACTGCCTGTGGTGCATCCAGTGAAAGACCTTGCCCAGAAAGGCCACTCCTCTGGTCAACATCAGCACCAGTGGGCCCCTGGAGTTGACGTGCATGGATTTTCTGTCCTTGGAACCCGAGAGAAAAAACACGGCTAACATACTGGTGATCACGGATCACTACACCCAGTACACTCAGGCTTTCCCCACAAAAGATCAGAAGGCAAGCACTGTGGTTAAGGTCCTGCAGCAGTATGTCCAGCATTACGGCCTCCCCAAAAGAATCTACTCTAACCAGGGCCAGGACTTTGAGAGTCGTTTGGTGAGGGAGTTTCTGTTTTCCTATGGCATACAGAAATCCCACACCACCCCTTTCCATCCCTGGGGGGATCCACAGCCCGAATGCTTTAACAGGACATTGCTGAACATGTCAGGCACCCTGGACCCTGCGGACAAAGTGAACTGGAGTCAAAAGGTCAGTCAGTTGGTGCACGCATACAACTGTACAAAAAATTATGCAACCCAGCGCTCCCCCTTTTACCTCATGCTTGGTCACGAGGCCCGGTTGCCAGTGGACCTTTGCTTCGGGGTATCCACTGATGGGACTTCCCATAAGTCGAACCTCGAGTATACCGGCCAGCTGAGGGAACAGCTCTGGGCAGCATACAAGCTTGCCTCCGAAGCAGCGGCTCGTAGCTATCAGGGGAACAAAAGGAGGTATGACACCAGAGTATACAGTCAGGAGCTGGGAGTGGGGGACAGGGTCTTGCTGCGTAATCTAGGACTCCAGGGAAAGCACAAGATCCAAGACCGGTGGGCCCCGGACAGTTACCTTGTGGTGGAAAAACTGTCTAGCCTGCCAGTGTATCGTATAAAGCTGAGCATGGTCGTGGGCTCGAGAAAACGGTGCACTGGAATCATTTGCTCCCCATAGGGGAGATCGTGACAAACCCTGCCCTGGGACCCGACCCGCCAGCAGCAAGATGGCCTGTAACCCAGGGGAAGCATAAGCAGAGGGAGCAGGCCTTTTCCTCCCCTCTTGGCCACTCCATTGGGGGTGCCGATGTCACCCCCCTGCCACCCCAGAAAGAGCTGAGGGGCCACTCCAGCGATGAGAGCAAGGAGGGGGACTCTGCCTGCTCTTGGTGGGGGACGGATCCGGACAGTCTCTGCCCCCAGTGGGAGTAGTACTGCCAAAACTCCGCCCCTTCCATGAGTACCAGCCACCCAGATCCTGCATCCTACTTGAACCCAGAGGCCCGGCCTTTTGTCCCAGAGGCCCGGCCCACTGCTCCTGGGTTGGGGCCCAATCTAGGTACTGTTTTGGGTAGTAAAGAAGGCCACCTGGTGTGCCCTCCTCTACCAGACAGTGAGTTAGCTACAGCCCCTGCCCCTGTTCCTGATCTAACCCCTGATAGTGTAGAGGTATCGGGTCAGCCCTGGGGGGGGGAACGGTAGACTATGACCCTACAGGACAAACCACCCCCACTGACTTGGTCCCCATACCCAACGACGCCATGTCTCGAAGATTGGGACAGCCTCCCCAGCCCACTGTAAAGCTCATGTATGACACCCTATGCGAGTCCACAAACCTGCCAATCAATGCCCTCCTCAAGCCCATGGTGCCTGTTCTCTATCCCCCATTGTGTTGCCCTAGGGAGGCAGTAGGGAACTGTAGGTGCACACCCTCCATTCCCTGTATATAGTCCATTATTGTGGCTGGACCTGATACAAGCCTATCTGGGAATATGATTGTGGTTGGTGCTAGTTAGCAACTAGGTGTCTAACTACTTGTTATGGGTTCCTAAAAAGGGTAAAAGGGGCTTGTCGGGATGCCAGGTTTCCAGTTAAGGGAGTGTGTAAGCCCCCCAAAATGGGCTTACCTGCAGAGGGATCAGGAAAAAAGAGCATGAATGGAGAGAGTACTGAGAGGAGGCTCTTTGGCTACCCCTCCCTCTGCTCCAGGAAGCAAGAGGAGAGAAAGGCAGAGCTGCTGAGAGAAGGAGGGCAGGAGGTTTCTCCGAGGGGACTGAGGCTGACTGACTGGACTGGAAGAGACAGTTAAAGTGAGCCTCAGGCTTTGGGGACTGCTCCACGCAGGGACCCTTAAATTCCAGCCAGGGGAGAGCCCTGGAAACTGGGTGGCCACTAGCCCAGGTCTAGCTGAGGGGAAGCTGATCCACCCTGTGTCTTCAGTGTGAGTCCACTGCTGGAGTAGAAACCAGAGAGACAGAAGGACAAACAGGCCTGCCTGGTGAATACTGTATACAAAGGCCCTCGGGCAAAGCTGGAAAGGCCAGGCAGGTGAAAAACAGTGCCTCCTCTACCCTTCATGCATATCCTTGAATCAGGGAGACCATCACCCTCCTGGGGAAGCCGCGAGTACCCCGAGCTGCAGCTCTGGGGATTCTTTGTTTGCATCAGCTAGGGGGGTTGGGGAAGAGTGCCACCCCCCATGACAGATTGATTTTCTTTGAACCTGTGTTGCTCTGCAAGGACCCCAACTAGAGACTGCAGGCCTGCAACTGAGAACGGTGAGGTACCCACTGTCTGAGATTGTTCTGGGTGCATACGGTGGGGGGGGGGGAGCTCTTACTGTGTTGTGTGCATATTTTTATGGAGGCTCGTGGGAGTAGCCCTCATCTCCTCTGTCTAAGGTAGCTTTAAATAAATAAGGGATGACTGTTTGCCATATTACATAAGTGTTTGTGTTTTGCTGTTCTTGCTATTGTGGGTGGGGTATTGATCTTACTGTGCCAAAGGGGTCCGTTATTAGGGGGCTATATCATTGTTCCTAGGGGGTGGTAACCTGTCTTGCCTACAGGAGCCCACACCATTGCCCCAGATGGAGGCACCAAGTCACCATTGGAGATCCGGCCAGGACTCAGGCCCGGCACCTGGGGAGGTACGGTGAGGATCCCCCAGGGCCACGAGGCAGCCCAGGTGAGTGTGAAAAGAGGGGTTGTTACATATAATATGTAACTAAACAAGCAGTGGTTGTTAATCTTATTCAGACTAAAACAGTATGCATTTTGCAGTACAGTTTGTAACCTAGTCAGCGTCAGTTGAGTGCAATGCTAATCGACAGTATAAACGTAGGGGTGGAAAAGGTGAGAACATGTAATGTTGGGCAGAGTAATCCTGGACTGGCCTGAGCAGCATCTTGAGTTTGGCACTGTAGCATTAAATATTCATCAACACAGTACATAACCCATCCCAGCTGCTGGAAGGAAACATGCAGACAGAGGGTGTTATCAGAGGCAGTACAAGGCATGGTGCAGCATGAACAATGATTGGGCCGGGACCCATTAACTATCTTGTGGCTCAGTACATGGCCTGACTCAATTGGCAAATGCAGTGAGAGTAAGTTTACATAAAGCAGTGCAAGACTTGAAGCAGCATAAAGAACAGCTGAAACTTGAAGCTATACCTTTGTTATGCAACTAGTCTATGCTAGCAGCAATTAGAGTCAGCAGCGTTATAAGGCTTATCATAAACAATGTAAAGCATGGCTCTACCGGAGCTGCAGTATGGAACTCTGAGCAATGCCAGTAAATTCTGTAGCTCAGTGCTCTGGTTAGCAGAGCACTAGTTAGAGAATGTAGTACCATTAAACAACAGCCAGCAATATACGGCTTGATAGCTGAGCAGCAATTGCTGTCATTATTACAACACTGGTAGTAATACACGCGACACAATCTAGTACTAGAGAGACTATATCATAGGCTTTTAACAGTGCAGTTCATGACCTGACCCGTGTCAGTGACTGTGTGGCAGACCATGTGTGCTGTTCATTGTGAAGAGAGACACTGCAGTCAATTGTTCAAAAAGGGTGGACAAGCACAGTGGAGCATGCATATACTGATTATGGCAATTTATTTGCTCTCAGTGAGCTGGTCGACAGAGAGTCCTGCCCTAGTCACATCTGCCATGGCTGACTCTGCAGACTTCCCACTCAACTTGTGCCACTCACTGATGGGATGCTTGTAGTGGGGCAGCTTGTGGTCAGGGATTTAAGCTGGACGTAAAAGGATGAGCATCTTCCCCCATGGCATGACTGGCTGCTAGTGGGGAGAGCCGGAGATTCAAAATATCTGTACTTGTTACACTGTGGTGTGGGTGGGGGCTTGTTCAAACCTTCATGGACCCTTTCTATTTATCCTGCCATTCGCCACTAGTGTCCTGGACACTGGGGGTGGAGTCCTTGTTTACGATCACCATCATGCTGTATCTGCAGACCAGAGGTGCTGGAGGTTGGAGAAGCATGGGAGGGGAAGCCTGTTGTAGTCTTCCCCAAACCTCCTGTGTCTGATGCTGGTTACTGCTGGTGGCCTGGACTCCAGGAGGAGTAGCGCTGAGCAGACACCATGCATAGATACAGGAGGATAAGTCTGACTGGTGGAGATGAGCAGGTGAAGGGCTTAAGAGCAGATCAAGAGTCAATTGAGCAACTTCCGTGTAGCCTGATTGGCTACTGACAGGAAGGGTGTGAGATTCAAAATACCTATCCTCGTCCACTGTGGTGTGTGAAAGGGGCCTTATTCAAACACTCCAGACCCTGTCTGTTTGGGCTTCCAGGCCACCCCTGGTGGCCTGGATGCCAGAGGGAGTCTTTGTTTGTGGTTGCCGCCATGCTGTAACTGCAGACTTGAAGTGCTGGAGGGTGGAGATGCAGGGGAGGGGAGAAATACTGTAGTCTTCCCAACGTCTCCTGTGTCCAATAGCAGTTCACTGGTGGCCTGAACTCTGGGGTGGAGGTGAGGAGCGGGAAGTTGTGCTGATCAAATGCCGCCGCATAGGTGAAGGAGGATGAAGCCCGGCTGACAGGAAGGGTGTGAGATTCAAAATACCTATCCTCATCCACTGTGGCGTGTGGTGGGGGGCTTATTCAAACCCTTCAGACCCTGTCTGTTTGGGCTGCCAGGTCATCCCTGGTGCCTGAATGCCAGAGGGAGTCTTTGTTTGTGGTTGCCGCCATGCTGTAACTGCAGACTTGAGGTGCTGGAGGGTGGTGAGGCGTAGGAGGGGAGAAATGCTGTAGCCTCCTGTGTTTGATGCCAGGTCACTGCTGGCCTGGACTCTGGGGTGGGGGTGAGGAGGGGGAAGTTGTGCTGAGCAAATGCCACTGCATAGGTGCAGGAGGATGAAGCCCGACTGGTGGAGATGAGGAGGTGAAGGGCTTAACAGCAGATCAAGAGTCTATTGAGCAACTTTCCCATGGCTTGACTGGCTGTTGGCAGGGAGGGTGCAAGATTCAAGATACCTGTCCTTGTCTGCTGTGGCATGGGGGGAGAGGGCTTTTTCAAACCCTCCTGGACCCTCTCTGTTTGTGCTGCCAGGTTTCCACTGATGGCCTGGTGCCGGAGAGACTTTGTTTGTGGTTGCTGCCATGCTGTAACTGCGGACTTGAGGTGCTGGAGGGTGGAGAGGTGTGGAAGGGGAGGCACGCTGTAGTCTTCCCAAAGTCTCCTGTATTCAATGCCAGGTCACTGGTGGTGTGGACTTCAGGGGGTAGTGCTGAGCGGATGCCACCGCATAAGTGCAGGAGGATGAAGCCCAAGTGGTGGAGATGTAGAGGTAAAGGGCTTAAAAGCAGATCAGGAGTCTATTGAGTGCCTTTCCTGTGGCCTGACTGGCTGCTGGCTGGGAGGGTGTGAGATTCAAAACACTGGTCCTTATCCACTGTGGCATGGGGAGGAGGACTTTTTTAAACCCTCATGGAACTTGTTTGTGCCAATGGGTCACCGTTGGTGGCCTGGACACTGGGGGCCGGGGAGTCTATGTTTGCAGTCACCCCCCCCCCACTAAAACTACAGACCTGAGGTGCTGGAGGATGGAGAGGCATGGGAGGGGAAGCATGCTGTAGTCTTCCCAAAGCCTCCTGTGTTTAATGCCAGGTCACCACTGGTAGCCTGGATGCCAGGGGGTGCTAGTGCTGAATGGACCCCACTACATAAGTGCAGGAAGATGAAGCCCAAGTGGTGGAGATGAGAAGGTGAGGGCCTTAAGAGCACATCAGGAGTCAACTAAGTGGCTTCCCCATGGCCTGACTGGCTGTTGGCGGGGAGGGCGTGAGATTCAAAATACCTGTCCTTGTCTGCTGTGATGTGGTGGGTGGGGTTTGCTCAAACCCTCCTGGACCCTGCCAGTTTGTTCTGCTGGGCCACCGCTGGTGGCCTGGATGCTGGGGGTCTTTGTTTGCAATCACCCCGCACTGTAACCGCAGATCTAAGATGCTGGAGGGGGAGACACATGAAAGAGGAGGCATGCTGTAGTCTTCCTGAAGTCTACTGTGTCCAATGCCAGATCACCACTGGTGGCTTGGACTCCGGGGGGGGGGCAGCAACACTGAGCAGACACCATTCATAGGTGCAGGAGGATGAAGCCCGACTGGTAGAGATGAGCAGGTGAAGGGCTCAAGAATGCATGGGATAGACACAAGGGAGCCCTGACTACAAAGGGCAACTAGAGTGTCAAAATAGATCTAAAACAAATGAGCAGACTAGGTGGACCTAGCGGTCTCCTACTGCCATCAACTTCTATGTTTCTATGTTAAGGGCAGATCAGGAGTCTATTGAGTGCCTTTCCTGTGGCCTGATTGGCTGTTGGCAGGGAGGGCATGAAATTCAAAACCTGTCCTTGTCCGCTGTGGCATGGAGGAAGGGTTTGTTCAAACCCTCATGGACCTGTCTGTTTTTTTTCTGCCCTGTCACCTGCATGCCTGGGGGGGGTGGGGTTGCTGAGCAGATGCCACCACATAGGTCCAGAAGGATGAAGCCCGACTGGTGGAGATGAGCAGGTGAAGGACTTAAAAAAGATCAGGAGTCTGCAGAGCACTTTCCCCACCACCTGATTGACTGCTGCCAGGGAAGGCATGAGATTCAAAACACTTGTCCTTGTCCGCTGTGGTGAGGGGGAGGGCTAGTTCAAACCCTCATTGTCCCTGTCGGCTTGTAATGCTGGGTCACCGCTGGTAGGTTGGAAGCTGGGGGGATCTTTATTTGTGGTCACTGTCATGCTGTAACTGCAGACTCGAGGTGCTGGAGGGTGGAGGGGCATGGGAGTGCAGGCATGCTGTAGTCTTCCCAAAGCTTCCTGTGTCCAATATCGGATCGCTGCTGGTGGCCTGGACTCCAGGGGGGATGGGTAGTGTTGCTCAGACATGGCCACATAGGTGCAGGAGGATGAAGACTGACTGGTGGAGATGAGCAGGTGAAAGGCTTAGAAGCAGATCAGGAATCTATTGAGTGCCTTCCCCCTGGCCTGACTGGCTACTGGCAGAGGGGATATGAGATTCAAAATACCTGTCCTTGCCTGCTGTGATGTTGGGGGAGGGTCTGTTCAAACTCTTACAGATCCTGTCTGTTTTCTCTTGTCAGGTCACCGCTAGTGGCCTGGATGCTGGGGGGGGGGGGATCTTTGTTTATAGTCACTGTCATGCTGTAACTGCAGACCCGCAGTGCTGGAGAATGGAGTAGTGTGGGAGTGGAGGCACTCTGTGGCCTCCTATGTCTGATGCCAGGTCGCCACTGGAGGCCTGAACTCCAGAGGTGATAGTGCTGAGCGGACATGGCTACATAGGTGCAGGGGGATGAATCCTGACTGGTGGAGATGAGCAGCTAAAGGGCTTAAGAGCAGATCAGGAGTCCATTGAGCATCATCCCCCTGGCCTGTTTGGCTGCTGGCTGGGAGGGTGTGAGATTCAAAATACCTGTCCTTGTCCACTGTGGCATGTGAGAGGGCTTGTTCATAACCTCATGGATCCTGTCTACACTGGGAGTCTTTGTTTGTAATCACTCCCAAGCTGTAACTGCAGACGCAAGCTGCTAGAGGGTGGAGAGGCATGGGAAGGGTGGCATGTTGTAGTCTTCATGAAGCCTCCTGTGCCTGATGATGGGTTGCCACTGGAGGCCTGGATTCAATGGAGTAGCGCTGAGTGGACTCCACCACGTAGGTGCAAGAAGATGAAGCCCAACTGATTAGACATGACAGTCTCTCGACTCTATCCTGGAGTAGCAAAATAGGCTACTCAGCAAGGCTAGTCTGAAAAGGATGACCTATGTCCTGTCAGAAAAGTTGGGACAGGTTTGCCTACCAGTGTCCTGTGATAAAACTCTAGTATGGCATATCTAGAGCACAAGATGAAAAACGTGAATACCAAATGCCTTGGAGGACTATGCAGCCCCTTCCCCCATGCCTTGGATACCATTACCTTCATTTTGTGCTGGTGATTTGTAGCATTTGCTTTAATGGCGGAGCAGCAGCCAACACACTGTCCTGCCATGTGGAAGACTTGGGTTCAATCGGCAAGTCAGTTTCCCATTCTCAATCTGGTAGAGCTCTAGGTGAGCTGGGTGTGCAGGCAGCACATACAAGTTCCAGGGAGTGTTTGCAGGTACTACTGACCATGTAAGCACTCTCCAGTGACTGAATTTTGATGGTCTTCATGTCTGTCATCCCAGCCCTTGGGTAGGATGCGACTCCACTGGTTTGGAGGTGAATGAGGCGATTTGTAAAGGACCACTAGGGTGCTCAACACCTTTCACAACTTCTTCATTGTCGGAGATTTAAAATTCTACCATAAACCAAGGGACAGATGATTTTCAGTCATAAACAACAATGTGAAAAAAACACACAGGGGTGAAGGGTCACAATGCTCAGTAGACCAACACTACCAAAATATGGTCAAATGTGGTCAGAAAGAATACTGAACTATCAAAACTGGTAGCCAGTCTTTTCTCAAAGAGAACTCTTGTTGTCCAAAATGTGCATGTATTTGCCGGTCTTCGGGCTAAGAATGGTGGTGGTGGCTGGGAGCTAGTGTACAAAGAAGAACAGTGAGAGTATGATATTCTGAGTTGGGACTTTTGATGGTTCCTAGATCATGCTTGAAGCATTTAGGGTACCCGGCATTTGCAGTGGCTAAACCACATCTCTGGAACAAGATGTCATGATCCCTGATGGTGGTCCCCTCAGTACAGCAGTTCCGTTCGCACTGACATTTCTGACTAGTCTGTCACTTCTGTCTGGAGTCAGGTTTATGTGTGAAATTGTCCAATAGTTGTTTTTTTTTATAATTAAGCTTAGTTCTAACAAATTCTGATTGGCTTAAAGCAGTTTGGGAGTTATTTATCCTGCTGTACAAGTCTGTATTTGATTTAGTTATTTACTGTTTGATTTGTTGACTGAGCAAGTTCACTAGTCTCAGAAACCTTCAGGAATGACGTGGGACTAGGAAAGCAAGGAAAAGGGTGGAGATAAGAGGTACATGGTTATGAATAATTTGGGAAATGCATTTTCAAGGGTAACTGAAAGTTCAGATAAAAAAAGTAAAAATGTTTGGATACGATTTCAGTAAAGTGGCACAACAAACACATGGTATTTTGAGAGGCACCCTGAGCCTTTGAGAAAGAGCACCAAATAAATTAACTACTCACTTACTTGCATTATATCTCATACCCCTTATAGTACTCCGCAGTCAAAAAGCAATGGGATATTCCCCGTCCATCCTATAGGCTGATGCACAATCAAACTTGAGCTGGCTGTAGGCCAACCCTCTTGTCCCATCCTAGTAGCTCAGTTTACTTTGTGCATCTAGAGAGGTTGGTCGTGATCCAAGTCTACTCCCAACAATCAGTAATTTCCAATTCAACTGTTCAGGTACAGCAACTCTACTCTTATTTTTTAAATAACTAACAAATACCTGGTAGTCAGTCAGAGTGAAATTTACACTAACATAGGCAGCTACTGCCGTACAATATTTATTATAGGATGCATCTACATCACGTTGAGGAGTTAACATCTGAGGAAAAAAGGATATATATATATATATATATATATATATATATATATATATATATATATATACTGTATATCTTTTGCTAGGGGCACCCTCAAAAGGAGAAGAAGAAGAAGAAGAATTGGGGCAGGGATCTCTCCAGTAGCTTCCTTCCCACCAGAGGCACACCCCAGCTGCCACAATAACCCCAGTTGCAATTCTTCAACTCCCAGGGGATCAGGCAAGTCCCTCCAGGAGCAACATGCCCCTAGCTTCAGTCAATTTGGCAGTTTTTGCTTGTGCTGTCCCTCTAGGAGTGTCCTCACAAGGCTACAAATAAATAAAAAAGAGCCAACACAGTGAGGAGTGTCACGGTGGCTGGAGCCCTCCAATAGCTCCCAGAACCACGACGACACCCAGAAACATGAGTTTAAGTGCTTGACTTTACCTCTTGTTACCATGGTGCCCAGTATTGTTGAAACGCACGTCCCCTGTTCTTTCTTCCTGCTGGTGGTGACCGTTTTCCTTCTTGCTGCCAAGGGACAATAACTGCTTCACCTCCCAAGTGACCCGTAGCCATTTTAAAAAGGGTCGTCTACGCTAAAGACCCTATTAGCCCTAAACATCAAAACAAAGTCTTTGTCTCGGTGGACACAGCAGGACAGCAGCTTCTCCACCTACTGAGACTCTCCACAGCCATGTTGGCCATTTATCTGTCTTCCTCACACTTCCAGAAGCCCCGCAGTCTCGTGAGACTTGGGCTCAAATTGACACTGATACTATACTTGCAGATCTTGCGGGCAAATCCTGTGAGATTACGGTGGCCATCTTGCTTAGGACCCAGCTATTACAAGAGATAGGGCTGTCCCAAATCTTGTCCTAACATCGTGAGATTTTGGCAGCCATCTTACATGGGGTCAGGAATCATGTGCTCCATAGGCGTCAATGGAGGCAATGGTAACAAAGGATTATTACCCTCAGCAAACAGCAATGGTTTAACAGACTGGGTTTGTCCAATCCCGGTAAGTCCCTTTAGCCCACGCCCACTCCCCCCAGGCTCAGAAACCAACCATTAAAGGGACAAATCAACCTTATTAAAAATAAAGCTTGTATTTTTATGTGGCAAACAGAATGGAAAGCCCATATCTCATACTTTTTTTCTCTCTCTAAATCCTACAGATCGACAGAAGAAAATCAGAGTAATGAGGAAATGCAGAATTACCTTCCCGGAGGCAGACAGGGGGACACTACCTGCGCAGTCCGTGTGATAATGGAGAATAAGGGATCCAGAAGCACAGAAGAGCAAAGCTCAGACAGAAGCAGCCCCCCTCCTTTGATGGCTCCACTGGCCCTAGACACCAGCCAAGCACAGCTCCTACTTCAATTACTAGAAACTCTTAAGGCTGGCAATCTGGTACCAGTCCCAAAGAAAGCTTCTCAAGACATAACAAAGGGTGAACCCTCACTCAAAAGGAGCAGAAAGGATATGGAGAGCACTACGACCAAAACCCCAAAAGAACACGAGGAGGAAATACTAGACAAATCAAAAGGAATGTGTCATGGCGAGAACATTGAAGAACTAATCAGGATGGTTAGAGCAACACTCAGAATTGCTGAGGATCCTGAGCAACCCTCCACATCAGAAGATCCACTGTTATCATCGGGCCAACCAGAAGTGAAGGTGCACTTCCCATCCCGTAAAACTATCGAGGCTATTCTCACTAAAAAGTATGACACTCCTGAACCAACCAGGTCACCGGAAAAGAACATGGTCAATAACTGGTACCCTCTCTTCGAGACAAGGAGAGAGGCTTGGGGGAAAAGCTCTTAAAGTGGATCAACTGGTATCCGAGTTTTATAAATGCACAACCATACCTACTGAAAGCATAGTGGCACTGAAAGAGCCCATGGACAAAAAGATAGAGGAGTGTCACGACCCCACTCAGCAGGTCAGGCCCTTTGCTCCCACAGTGCCAACCTCCGAGCACAGTATTGTGAACAGGTTACATAACAGGGTAACCCTCCTGTCTGTTTGTGGGTCTGAATCACCTTTGGTCTCAAGTTCTGGGGGGATTCAAACTGTGAACCTTATGCTAGCATACCCAAATGTACAGGCTCAGATAATTC
The DNA here is from genome assembly GCA_016271365.2 of Neoceratodus forsteri. Taxonomy (NCBI): domain Eukaryota; kingdom Metazoa; phylum Chordata; order Ceratodontiformes; family Ceratodontidae; genus Neoceratodus; species Neoceratodus forsteri. The sequence goes on along the minus strand of CM057450.1, from coordinate 126,577,325 downwards.
TGCTCTTCGGGGAATGCCAGATATCTTTCGCCTAAGGGCACCTAACCAGGTATCCAAAATGAACCCTTAAAACTCTATGAAAAGACCTTGGGTATTCTTACCTTTTTCCAGTTCAGTAACACCATTAAGCTTATGAACAGTTGTCAACTTTAACCATCTATACTTCACATGCAAAAGAAAGAATTTTGAAAGCACACGAGGCAGTCTCTTTAAAATAAGAGGTTTACTTAAAAAGATAAAAATATGTAAAATGTAAACACAGAATAATATATCACAAAGTATACAATCACTTAAAAGAAAACAAGGAAAAAGTACAAACATAAACTCCTACCACAATACAATTAGACTTTCCTATCTAATGTATATCCTTCGTACAGTGCTTATAGTGGATGTTGTTTCTAAGAGCCCACCAAGAAATGTGTCACTAAAGATCAGACACAGAATAGCTTAAACTGTTTCTATACCCACCTTCCATGATGTCACCTAACTCCTCCCTGTTAAATATATTTAAAAAAATACACACAGGATGTCCTGTTAGGAGGTATATTAAATAAGGTGACATCAGCAAAAACTCATTTCCCAAATTATAAGTCTGTGATTTCCCAGTTCCTTCTTTTTTGATCTTTGAGCAGTTTCCTGCATTCCAAGGACATCACAGGACTTTTACAACTCTGCAGTTTTCTCACCTAGATGCCATGTAACTTTTAGCACCAGCTGAAATTAACTGTTCTTCCTCCGAAGGTGTCATAAAATGGATATTTTAGTTTCCTGGCTTCAAAGCAACACAGATCATAAACACGGCCATAAACTACAACTTGAAAGTTAATCAAATTACAGAGATCTGCTGTTTAACATATCCTGTCATTTGGACTGAAACCTGGGGGGGGGGGGAGTCATCCCAGGAGCACAGGATGTCTCATGACAGACAATCACGCACTATATTTTCATATTACAAAATCATAGAGCAATCAGAACCAGCTGGCCAAGTGTCACAAGGAGTAGCTAAGAAAAATATATGAGGTATCGGGAATGTTACTCACCACAGATACGATGATCTAGTTCACAAGCAGAGCACTTCTACGGTGGATGGAATCCTTGACCGAGTCCATCCCGGAAGACTCACCACAAGCAGACATGGCAGAATGTGCTCTGCAGGCAATCAGATATATTACAGATGCATCCTCAGACATACTGAGGTTTGGATCCAGAATGACAAACAGGACCAGACATGCACTTTGGCTGAAACTATGGCAGGCAGAAAATTAGTCGAAGAGCACCTTAATAAAGCCTCACCCCTTACCTAAAAAACAGATCAATGGGAAAGAAAGAGCAAGGAGACAAGGATGTCTACCTATCCTCAGACAGGCCCTTTCATCAAAAGTCCAAGACCTTTAGGCCCAAGAGGCAACATTACAACCCCCACAATTCTAGACAATGGAACCAGAGACCCAAGTTCCAGCATAGGGCATATGGGAACAAAACAAAAGACAACTCCAACAAGTGGCAACAGAGGCTACAAACCCAACTTTAAGAACCAAGGAACAAAACAATGAAATTATGCAGGTCCCAGCAAATCCCCCTTCAATTGCAGGGAGACTACAGGGATTTGTGTCTCAGTGAGCCCACATGACGTCCGATAAATGGATGAGGGAGGTCATCACGATGGGGTACACCAACTTAAAAGTGAATCAGTACCATCCAGAATGTTTACATCACCCATCCCAAATGCCTCGAGAAAAATTGAGCCATAGATCTTGCGGTAAAAGACTTGATACAAAATGAGGTTATTTCACTAGTCCCAAGGGAGGAAAGAGACAATGGAGTCTAGTCCTTGTTCTTTGTGGTCCCAAAGAAGACAGGTGGTATGCGTCCAGTTCTGGACCTAAAGTACTTGAACAAATTCATGGTTTACAAGAAATTCCTAATGGAGACCCTAAACTCCACCCTGCTAGCCATTCAACCAGGAGAGTACCTCACATCCATAGACCTGAATGATGCGTACCTGCACATCCCAATACATCAGGCACACCAGAAATACCTCTGGTTCACCATAAAGAGGGAGCACTACCAGTACACTCACCTACCCTTTGGTCAGGCCTCAGCCCCCGTGTTCACCAAGATTCTAGTCATCCTGGCAGCCCACCTGCGAAGAAAGGGAATACATGTCTTCCCATACCTAGACTACCGGTTGCTCTGAGCAAGAATGGTGGTGCAGGCACAACACAACATGAACCTGGCGGTGCAATGCCTTCAAGAGCATGGATGGGTTATCAACTGGAAAAGAGCCAGCTAACACCATGGCAGTCCCTTTCCCACCTAGGGGCGGTGACAGACACATGACACAATTGAGTAACCCCCACAAGGAGGACAAGGTACACAACCTCTGTACACAAGTCAACAGGTTCATACAAAGGCCCAGCAGGGCAGAGTGGTACTACCTTCAAATCCTGGGGTTCATGTCCACGACAATAGACATAGTCCTATGGGCCAGACTACACATGCGGCTACTGCAGCGATACCTGATAGAGTCTTGGGACCAGACATCCCAGAACTTCCAGTTTCAAGTAACACCCTCTACCAAGATACTAACCGGATTATGGTGGTGGACTTACAAGGCAAACTTGATGCAAGGTCGGACATTACCCAAACCAAGCACAACCATCATCACCACATTGGGCAGAAAGACATCTGTTGTCAATCACAGCAATATATTTAGCAGGGAAAGCCAACATAGAAGCAGTTTGGCTGAGCAGGGTAACCCTAAATCAGTCAGAATGAAAGAGCTTTCCAGAGGATACAACACAGGTGGGGGCCCCTTCAGATAGACCTCATGGCCACAAGGGACAGCACACAGTTGCCAAAGCTCCATTCCAGATTCAAAGACCAAAAGGCACAGAAAGTAGACACCCTATCAGCACAATGGACATCCTGCAGGGCATTTGTGTTTCCCCCAATCATGATGATACACAAAGTACTCCACAAGATATGGACCACAGGAGCGACAGTGGTGGTGGTGGTACCACCAGACTGGCCCAGGAGACCCTGGTACTCCCTGATTCAGGCAATGACAATAAACTCACCAATGCCACTACCGCAGTGGCCGGACCTGCTGAGCCAAGACCCAGCCCTCCACCCAAATCCCTCATCTCTGAAGCTGACGGGCTAGTTACTGAAAGAGAAAGACTGTTGAATCTGGGTTACCACCCCAGAGTGGTTGATTGGCATATGCAGTCACAGAGACAATCCACCAACATGATGTACCACAGACACTGGCAAATTTTCAGTAGATGGTGCCTGGAAAAAGGGACATCACCCTCAGTGGCTGGACTCCCACAGATTCTTGACTTTCTAAATGATGGAGCTAGCAAAGGCCTTAACTCTTCCTCTCTCATGGTACAATCAATGGCAATCTCATCCATCGGGGTCCATTACCAGGGATAGGTCCCATCGGGACACATCCAGATGTAATCAGACTCCTTAGGGCAGTTACAATACCTACACCCAGGGTCAGACAACTGTGCACCACATGGCAACTAAACATTGTCCTAGAGGTCCTTCAGAGGCCACTATTCCAACAGGATTCACTTTATTGGTGTACATTAAAAAACTATGTTTTTAGTAGCGATATGCTCAGCCAGAAGAATAGAAGAACTCCAGGCACTATCCTGTAGAGAACCATTCTTAGCCTTTCATAATGACAGGGTCACCCTGAGAACAATTCCTTCTTTCATCCCAAAGGTGACCACTCCATTGCTTTTAGAACAGGTCGGAAGTCCAACTGCCCATCCTAAATATGGGACAAGACAACACAACAGTTATTCCACATCCACTGGATGTTGGCCAACAGCAGAGGACATACCTTGCTAAAACCAACAACACCCACAAATCAGACAGACCGTTTATCTTGACCACAGGAAAACAAGCGGGACAGGCAGCCTTAAAGGACATCATAGATAGGTGGCTGAGGTGTACCATAGCCGAAGCCTACGGGGAGGCAGGCTCACTCCACTCGAGCAGTGGCTACTTTTTTGGGCGGAGAAAGGCCAAGTATCAAAGGCCAACATTTGCTCGGCAGCCACATGGTCATCAATCCATACCTTTACCAGGCATTATCACCTGGATGTGGCATCTGCAGACAGAGACTCTTTTGGCAGGGCAGTGCTAAGAGGGGGGACCCATCTGAACTGACACAATCTGCCTCATCTCACCCAAACAAATGATGACTACACCGCTTCTAAGGTCCCATTGGTTTTTGACTGAGTACTACTATAAAGAGTATGAGATATAATGGTATTTACTCACCTGGTAAAGGTGATTATTTGAGTACCTTTTATAGTACTCCGCAGCCCCATCCAGGGCAGCAGATGGTCAACATGGGGAAATTAACCCTTTAGTCAGCCTCTAGAAGTCTACAGGGTCTAACATAGACTGTTCAATACAACAATGTGTAATAACAAGTCTTATTACTTATAAGGATGGTTATGACTAAGTCAGAATGATGTTGTGAGCCTAATAATAAACAGTAACCCACTTTTCATTACAGAGTGAAATGTTATTATGTTAATGTGACATAGGTTACATAGGGCTACCAGGTACCAACTAGAGAGGATTACTTGTACTTTTGGGATTTTTTTCTCCTTGTTTTCGTCAGTATCATACTGGAGCTACTAGGATGGGAGAAGGGGATTGGCCCACAGACAGCTCAAATTTGATTGGATCGTGCATCAACCAACAGGATGGACAAGGAATGTCCCATTGTTTTTTTACTGCAGAGTACTATAAAGGATACTCTAATAATCACCTTTACCAGGTGAATAAATATCATTTTCCATTCTAGCTAATTCCTGAAGAAGGCCTAATGGTTCAAACACTGATTCTCACTTTATGTTCTATTTTCGGTTGTGCATTTAGTTAAACCCTTTGTTCTATCTGCCGCCCACACTTTGACACAACACTCTTTTTTGATTCATACAGAGAAACTAACTGCTTGCTGTTCCACTTCAGTTCCCAGAGCGTAGGCTACGTGTGTGGTATTTGGTTCAGTAATGAGTTTGCAGAGCTGGCCCCTGGATCAAGGTGAAAAAAAAAAAAAAAACGCCTATCCCGTTTCATTCACTATTGAGTGTATAGAACCTGACTTTCAGGGGGCAGGAAAAGAAGAAAGGAATCTGGTTTTATGTCACACCTTTCATACATACTGTATCCCAAAGCGCTTTACAATCCCAAAAACAGAGGACAGAGAATGTTGCTGTCATTTTCAGTGCAGTACTGGGACAATCCAAAAAGCACAGCGATAAATCACGAGGGAGAACTGAGGTTAATTGATTTGCTCAGGGTCATACATAGATCATGTAGGGGTTGTGCACTTCAAACCCATGACTCCTTTTTCTGTTCTGCCCTCTGCCACCAGAACCAACTGCCTCCTTGATTTCCCCAAGAAATTATCTTGATATGCTGTTGGGGGGGGGGGTTCAGAAGTGTTCGAGGTAGATGCAAATGCATACTGTGCCTGTGTCTGAGTTCACTCATTTGTGTCTTGGAAGTTCTGCTGCTATTTCTAGTTTGCATCCATTTACGACAGAAAAAAGTTACAATTTGCTGCAAAAAACAGATGTAATGGCAAGTTGCATCCAGTTGGGACACATTTGCGACTCCGGGTCACTCAAGACCCTATGGAATTGTATCCTGTCTTAACCTGACCCGGGACCTTCTTTATGCTCCCTGAAGGTGTAACCCTCAAATTACGTATGTACCAGGACTGTACGACCTGTATTATTGCTTTATTATTGTATGTGTACTTTTTTATTATTGTATGTGTACTTTTTTATTATTGTATGTGTACTTTTTTGTTTCCTCTGTATTTTTACTTTTATCTGACGTGGAGCCTTTGCAACAGAGTCTATGACTCAAAGGATTGTAATTCTGATTCTATTCAATAAAGAAATAAATTTGCATCTGTGTGTGGAAGTGAACTTTGTATGCTGTTACATCATCTAACAGATGATCTAGCAGGTTTGAGCGCATCTTGCCCACTGTATCTAAGGAAGCCCCTCCATGACACATATTTTACAACAGCAGCACTTGAGAAAATGTGACTTCCCACCTGGGACTAGGCAGACAGTCTTCCTATTTGTGTCTTACCAGAAAGCTTTAAATGTTTCCATGGAGAGTAAGTCTTTCCTAGCCAGATCTGGGTATTGTTTTTATCAGGATGATCTTGGCATTCCAAACGTCATCATTTTATCTCATATCTGTTTTCCTTTTCTTCTCAGGGAGGAAAAACAGAATTGTTTGGGCTTCTCAGTTACAAAGCAGAGCCAGGTGGGAAGAGTCTGCAGTCACATAGTATCAACAATAGAGTACGCAAACTCAGCTGCTGTCTAGTATGCAAATGTCTCAGTCAGTCTGCCTAGCTATAGCAATGGTTGCAATTCTTGCTCTCTTAAAATTTACATAAACACCCATTCCTAACTTTCAATCTTCAGAGATGTATAATGTGGGGAAGAAACTGATACCCAGTTGTAATTTGTTTAGAGGTTGTTTTTTTTAACTATGACCCTTACAAATCCTGTGCCCTGCCCCCATTTTTAACTTCAAAGGAGGAATGTTTTGCAGTAGGACTGTATGATTACAGGATTATCTCACCCTCCCCGAAAGGCTGAATTCCAGAGATACTGGTTTTGATTGGGGATTGAAAGGAGGGTTACCACCTTTCAACAAGCTTATATCAGAGTCTTTCATAGGGACTATAGTGTTTTCACAAGGACAGTTTGTAATATCGAATCTCACCCAGTCCAAAAGGCTTTGTCCCCCAAACTAAGACTGCTTGTTGTCAGTTTTTGTTTTTCTGTTTTTTCAATTTGTTTGTATTACATATAGGCCTACACTCAGGAACCTAAAGCGCTATGTTAAGACCACTACCATACCTCTAAACCTCCTGCCTCATAAACCAGGGACAAGGCTTAACAAACTCGGGGGACAAAAGACCATAATCGGGGACATAGCTTCAGAATTGGTGACGCACAGTCAGGAAGCTGCTAGAATAAAGGACATAGTATAAAATGTATTTTATAAAGAAAAACAAATCTGTGACATTATTTTGTGTTTACAGTCCCCATTCTTTAGTCACAGAATCACAAATTATTGGAGGGACAAAGTGAAATTTTGGGGCAAAATCAGGGACATCCCTGAAAATTAGGGACAGTTGAGAGGTACTGTATGACCACTGCATTCTGTGCCTTTATTGTTAATTACTTACCCAATTCAGCAATTGCCCTTGTTGTTCAATGTCATATTGATGATACTCTGGTTAGTAAAGAGTAAGTAGAGTGATGTTAACACTGGAAGTAATGCTCCTGAATACAGCCCACAGAATTCATACACATTTGCCTTTCCTTCATGGAAATAAGGAAAACACTGCTTCAGTGTCAGATCTGGATATCATCTGTTTTCTCAGTTTTGGGTCAGGGTGGTGGAATCTGCCAATCCAGAAGTGTCCTGATCAGACTAGGAGAGATGGGAGAACCCTTTTGAGACTCACAGTACTGCAGCATTCTGGCTCTTGATGGCCTCCCTTCCAAGTTGTGATCTCTTTTCAATCATGAGGTCCAGTTTTCATTGGGTGACCTGCAATACCAATGTGCCGCAGGCTACCTGAGCAGCCCAGAATTCACCTTTCACAGGAATCACTGGAGGTGTCCTCCATCACTTGCATCAGCGTACAAATGATGCAGCTGTGCTCCCGTATAGAACAGCATGTGTACATTTGACTTCCACCAATTTGTACATTAACCACTGTACTTCTATCAGATTTATTGCTGTTTACTCATCCCAGGTGTATACTGCCTTATATATTGCCTCACACATTGTGTAATTTGTGTCTATTATTATTCATGTATATCTCCCTCCCTCTCCTATTCCCTCTAGGTCACATCTGTAAACCAGACCACTGTTCTCATCATAGTATGCCTGTTAAAACATTTTAAAATAAAAATAAATAATATAGTAGCTGAAAATAGGTCACTTAATCAAGTCTTTCTTTTTGGTAAACCAAACACATAAATAATATAATACTGCTGCAGCATAGGAGAGGGTGCATAACCAGTGCCCCCTCCCCCAAAACACACACACTCACTCTCCTGCACTGGCAACCTTCTGTTCCAGTGGGAGAACCTAGAAGTCTGTGTTTGGGGCCCTCTAGAGTCAATAAAGCTAATAGTCACCGGTACCTGAGAGGCATGACTCCCACAGTGTTTAACATGCCCTAATGTCAAAGAGGGACCCGGTGCTGGCATTCCCATGTCCTCCCACCTATAAGCTTTCTGCTATGACCTGGTGTTGGCATTCCCATGCCCTCCCACCTATAGGCTTTCCGCTATGCCGAAATCGAGCGGAGAGATGTTAGACTATGGAAGTGCTGGCATGAAGTGACTCCTGGGCGCATCGGCCATCAGGGAGCTGTCATTGTTGCAACCATTGCAATAAAGCCACCCTGGAGAAAGGTGCATTGTGGCAGGCTGTCTGTCTCAACTTCTTCCCAAAGGCTAACAGGATCAAGCTCGGGTATTGAACCCTGTTCCCCTATGTACAAGGGGAGCACCTTGACTGCTAGGCTGTTGGAGCATATGCTGAATTTTAATGTTGGAATCAAACAAGAGGTCAAAGACATTTAAAAACAGGGACTGCCTGTTAGCCCAGAGGGTAGCGCATTGTGCTTCCACACCAGTGACTCGAGTAGAGGAGTGAGCCTGAGACACTGGCAAATGGACAGCTGTTGATCAAGGAGTACTGTGGATAACAGCACATACTTGAATGGGATGGCTGGCGCCACATGTCTGCAACATAGAAACTGTCAGCAGATAAGGACCACTAGGCCCATCCAGTCTGCCCATAAGCCCTATACTTGTTTGCGGCCTCTGACCCTATCTGGCCAGTGGCTTTTCATCACTCCTTCCCACCTCAAGATTCCCTTGGGCCTGTCCCAGGCATGTTTAAAATCACCCACTGTGCTCGCTCCCATCACCTCTTGTGGCAGACTATTCCATGTGTCCACCACCCTCTCTGTGGCAGCGAGAAGAGATGTGGGCCATGTCATACTGCTGACAAATGCGGGTGCACTACGAGAAGGGAAGTTTAGAGAAACAAACTGGGACGTGCTCCAATCACAGTCACAGGTATCAACAAGTTAATGTCTGTTAAGTGGCATATAGCTCACAAATGCAAAAGTGCAAAAAACAAAGCAGACAATTTGAGCACCTTTCCCCAGTGCTTCAAGGTTCACAGACTTCTTCTTCAGGGCCGGGACCTGTCGATAACTAGGAAAGCTGCATGTCTATGCCGTATTAAGAACTGATTGGTATATTAGAAATAGATATTGGAGCAGGCCAAGTCTACAGATCAACAGGAGAAGCAATAAGTTAAAATACCAGGAAAATTCATTAATTCAGAAATGCCAGATTGCACGGAAACATTGTGGTATCAATGTGGGAGCCAATCAGTGTCACCATGAAAGTGTGACTCCATCCTATAAGGAGGTCAGTTCAAAATGGGAAGGCAGGGAACAACTCCGGAGGCCCAGTGGCATCATACTCCATAAAGTGCTGTGACAGGCCCTATGGTAAGGCATGCCCAGGTCATACATATGGTGCTGCAACCACTTCTGGTTAACTGGTAAAATAAGGTATGCGGGTAACTGCTGGAGACAATTCAACAGATCAGGCCACAAGGGCCATGACTCTTGGGCTGAGTAAGGAAACCACTGTTATCTCTACCACACTGGGAGTCAATAATCAGCCCAAGTTAAACAGCAAAACCCAGTTTTATTAACAAGAGCAGTCTGGAAGAAAAGGGATTAGTGCAATCATAAATTAAGAAAAAATAGAACTAGTGAACAGTAAAAAATATTGATATTTTTAGGGGGGGGGTGGTTCTTGATAAATGGTTGGAAGTTGAAAGTGAGAAAGGATACCTGCAGTAATGGTAGTTTACTCACCTGGTAAAGGTGATTGTGTTACTGTATATCCATGGAACTCACATTTTCCTTACCTTAGGGTTATGTCTGCCTGATAGGCTGCCAGATGCACATATGACCGAAGGATCTTGTTTCAATCCCCTCACCAAGTCCCCTCTGTGTCCCTTCTCTCGTCAGTTTTGTTACTTCCACAGCTGAAAAATATAAATATGGATCTTGTATGCACAGACATTAAGTACTTCTCGAGGCGTTGTGGTTCTTACTATATCTACTTAATTGGACTTTACTCCTCTCTACATATCACCATTAGTGTTCACTGTCCTATGCAGCCAGTATAGTGTTATGCTTGTGCAACTGTGTTAGTTTGGTTTTGGCCATTCGCACTCTCTATTCCAGAGGAATTACCACCCTGTAGGGGTACAAAAGGCAAGGAACCCTCAGAGAGGGTTCCAACCCTAGAGGCGCCACGTGGCTCAAGGTACCACAGGAATCCCCCTAAGGAGAGAAGTGCTGCCGGATGGTGGGACAAAGAAAAAATGCTTCACAATGAGGCTGAGAGGAACTGCTTATATAGCTCAGGAAGTGGGAGTGGCTGGCTGCTTGGCCACTGAACTCCAGGCAAAAGATTTTCCAATTATAATACAATTTCTTTAAAGACTAGTATATATGGGATATGCATATCTGTTGTCTCTATTAGAGTTGCATAAGTCGGGTCCTTAATGACCTCGAGCTGCTTTGCTTCACTGTCTCTTGACCTTGTTATCAGTCCATGCATCTTGCTGCTTCTCCTGGGAGAGCTGGAGTGCCATGGATATACAGCAACACAATCACCTTTACCAGGTGAGTAAACTACCATTGTGTTGCCTGTATATCCATGGCACTCCCATTTTCCTTACCTTAGAGTATGTAAAAAGCAGTGTCCCAGTAACTAGGGTGGAGTGGAGCAATCGGATGCCACATAGGCTAGTGCTGCAGTCATTAGCACCTTAAGTCCAAAAGAATTTCTCTGTGGTATGAATGTGTCGAGTCTGTAATGTTTTGTGAAGGTATGCATGGTGGGCCATGTTGCCGCTGAACAGATTTCCTGGGCTGCAGCAGAGTTCCTTTCTGCCCATGAGGTTACAACCACTCTGGTGGAGTGGGCCTTGATTCCCATTGTTGGCACCTTGTGGCTTGTCTTGTAAGATTCTGTGATTGTTCTTTTGAGCCACAAAGCCAGGGTTGACTTGGCCATCCCTGCGCCCTTCTTGTGCCTCGCTGTCACAACGAATAGCCTTTCTGTTTTTCTGAATGGTTCTGTCCTTGCTATGTATGCTGTCATTGTTCTTTTCACGTCCAGCAAGTGTAGGGTTCCTTCTCTTATGTTTGAGTGTTCCCCATAGAAGGTAGGTAAATCTATTGGTTGGTTGCTGTGGAACTGAGAGTTTACTTTGGGAATGAATGAATGGATTGTTCTGAGTGACACTCCATCTTGTGTAAATGTGGTGAGTGGCTCTTTACAGGATAATGCAGTCAATTCACCTATTCTTCATGCGGAACATATAGCTATCAAGAAGACTGTTTTTAGGCCGAGCCAATAGATGTTGATGTCTGTTATCGGTTCAAAGGGTAGTCTCGTGAGTGCGTGAAGCACTAGGGTAAGGTCCCATGGTGGGAGTGACGTCATATGTCTTGGTCTCAGGTTATTAGTCACCTTTAAGAATTTTATGATGCCTGGGTGTGATCATGGGCTTATTCCTTCTATTGTTCCAACGGCGGCACCTATAGCTGATAGCTGTACTCCCAGGGAGGATGGTGCGAGACCTTTTTCCAGACCATGCTGGAGAAATAGCAAGATGTTGGCAATGGATGGTGATGCTGGGTCTATTGCATTTGATTTGCACCAGGTGGCGAATATATTCCACTGTCTGGAATATGTTGTTGTTGTCATGTTACGGTGTAACTGTAGCATGGTGTTTATTACTGAACTGTAGTAACCTGTGTTTAGCAGTCTCTCCCTTTCAGGAGCCAAGCCATGAGATGCAAGTTGTCTGGATTGGGATGGATCACTGGACCCTGGGTCAGGATATCTGGGCATGTTGATAGCTTCCAAATGTCCATGGCCATTGCCACTATCATTGAGAACCTTGCCCGTCTGGGCCAGTATGGTGCTATGAAGATTATTATCCTCCGTGAATGGTGTACCTTCAATAGGACCCGAGTAATCAGTGGCAGGACATGTACGAGTAGTTGTGGGTCCATGAAATCAAAAGGGAGTCGACTCCCAAGGACTGTGTTTCCCTGAACTTCGAATAAAACCTCTCTGTTTGTTCTTGTTGGATGCCATTAGATTCATGGTGATTGTGCCCCATTTCTTTTGGATTTTCTGAAACACTTCTGGGTGGAGTCTCCACTGCCCAGGATGGATTTTATAAATAAATAAATTTTTTAAATAAATAGGTGAATGGCTGTGATGTGACTCAGATGTCTCTGTGACCACTTCTTGATTTTGCTTGTCTCCCTGTGTAGCGCTGCACTTCTGGTTCCCCATGCTTGGCTATGTACACCACTGCTGCCCTGTTGTCTGATCGAATCAGGGCTGACTTGCCCAATATATAAGGCTGGAATGCTATCAGTGCATTCCAAACTGCTCTCATTTCTAGTACGTTGATGGGTAGTCTTTTCTCTAACAGTGACCATCTGCCCTGTGCCCCATCGAGGCTCCCCATCCCCACAGGCTGGCATCTGTGTGTATTGTTATGTCATGTGTCACCTCCAGGGGGTTGCCCTTGGTTAGGTGTCTTCTGATTGTCCACCAGTGTAGAGACGCTCTGACTGTTCTTGTAAGCATCACGTGCAATGCATGTTCTCCTCCGTTGGGGAACCGAATTGAAGTAGCAGAAGCTGCAGAAGGCACATGTGCCATCGTGCCCAAGGTATGAGGTTGATGCACATGGACATGGCTCCGAGTACCTGGGACAGCAGTGCAATGTTGGGCCTTGGCCTGTTCAGTAGTTTGCGAATGATGTTCATTAGGTTGGTGATCCTTGTGGATGTCGGCCTAACCTTGCCCTGTTCTGTATCTATTTCTGCTCCCAGGTGTTCGATTTGCTGAGTTGGTGACAGACAGCTTTTCGTGGTGTTGATTACGCATCTGTGACTGGTCAGGGTCTGTACCATTTGTGCTGTTGTGTTTACTGAATCTTTTGCCAACCTTGTGCAAATGAGCCAGTCATCCAGGTAGAGAATTATGTGAATTACTTCTTCCCAGAGCTTTGCTGCCAACACCACTGAAACCTTTATAAACACTCTTGGAGCTGATGCTAGACTGAATGGCAATGTTCTGTACTGAAATTGTTGACCCAGAATGTGGGACCTCAGAAACTTTCTTCGGGCTGGATGCTTAGGAATGTGGAGGCAGGCATCCTTTAAGTCTATTGAGGTAAGGAAATCCCCTTGTCTTATTGAGCGTAGTGTTGATCTTATTGTCTCCATTTTGAATCTTTTGGTTTTGATGAATCTGTTGAACCTGCACTGGCCTGAGGTCCCCCGTCTTCTTTGGTACCAAAAAGAAGATCGAGTAAATGCCTCTTCCATATTCTTTCTCTGGCACCGGTTGTGTTGCCTTTGTTTGCAGCAGCTGTTCAGCACCTCTTGGACTTTCCTTGGCGGATATTTCTTTTTGGACACTTGGGATATTACTAGCCTTTCTCTTGTTGGTACCTCCTTGAATTCTATGGCGTACCCTTGTGCTATCACCTCCTGCACCCATTTGTCTGGTGGTGTATATTTCCACATGTTAGTGAATAACTGAAGCCTCCCTCCTAATGGGATGTCCTGCTTGACTAGGATGAACTGGGTGGGTGGTGTTGGGTGACTCTCTGCCTGTGGAGGGTAGTCATGGATTCATTTTTCTATTGTTCTTTCCCCTTTGACCTGTGAACCTGTTTCTTGGTGGTCCACCTCTACCTCTGTAGTTTAACGTGCCCCTGTTGTGAAGATTGAATCTGCTGTAATTTGTGTATTTCCTATCCTGAAAGGAATTGTTGTTAAATCTCCTTTCCTGCCGGGGTCTGAAACCTTGGGATATACCTCTGTGTGATGGGAGGTAGCCAGCATCTTTGTCGTCCTCACTGTCCTTATTCTGGTCTCTTCTCCTGAGCAACTCTTGGAGTCCCTCACTGAAGATTCGGTCCCCCATGAAGGGGAGCTTTTGCAGCCTGGCCTTCGACGCGTTGTCAGCATCCCATAGCTTCAACCATAAGGAGTGTCTTGCCCTGTTCATTACTGCTGCTGATCTGGAGTTCATCTTAAGTGCATTGATAGAAATGTCTCTGAGATATTTGGCCACCAGGAGGGTATAATTGAGCAACTCTACCTCCTGGAATTTGGGTGGTAGTCTCTTGTTAATTTCTTCCAGCCATTTGATTTGGACTCTGGCAGCATAGACTGTTGTAGTGGCAACTCTGACTGACTGACCCAACATCTCAAAGACCTTCTTGAGCATGCCTTCCAGTTGTTTTGCTCACTGGGTCCTTCAAAGCCTCAGTAACCTCTGTGGGTAATACTGTCCTCATGTTAAGCTCTGCTATTTTGGTATCCCATGATAAGAGCACTGGGGAATGGGTGCCTACAATAATGGTGACCCACTCCCCAGCGCATGTCAGGGATGGCTACAGGAGGGTAGGGCGACTGGATGGGAGGTGGGTGACTATAGCAACAGGATGTTGCTATACGTACGTGCGCAGGGGGTGGGAGCAGGTATGCACAGAGAGGGATGTGAGAGGTGGTGCTGCAGTGGGTTGCCGAGCCGACCCCGTGGCGTGGTGGGTGGGTTGCGTCGTCAGTCGGCAGGGTATTGGGTTTGGGTCTGGGCACTGATATGTTTTTATTGTGCCTGGCCCAGACCTTTTTTTTGTAATGTTTTCACGCCCCCCCAACATGCCCCCCACTGGAGTTGTGAATCCTTTAGTAGGAGGGTGCAGGGGGCGCATCCCCCTGTGGGGAAGGGGGTGCAGGAGTGCAGCCCCCATGCAGAAAACATTAAAAAACTAAGTCCCTGGCACCCTTTTGCTGTGCGCCAGGGTGTCAGAGTGCCAAAATAAATGTTTGGCACTCCTGACTTCTGCATAATGGCAATCACCTTTAGGCTTTCGCTGTTATGACATAGAACCACTATTTTAGGGTCTGTTTTTGGGGCTGTGCACCATGTCTTCTGCCTGTCCTCTTGTATTGAATATTATCTATCCATGGAGTGTTTTTCTGGAATTCTAGCGGGGTCTGTAGCCTCCCATTCCTTCACTATCAGTTCATCCAAGGCTGGGCAGATTGGGAAGAAGTTTTCCTCTTTAGGAGGCATTTGTAGCATAGGGTCCAGTTTGCTTTCCGGACGCTTCTTGGTTTGTTCAAACCCTAGGGTGGTTCTTACCCAGTGTACCAGGTTTGTAACATTGTCTGCTGGAAATAACTTTGAGGTGATGAAGGATATTTCTTGTGCCTTTGGCTTGGGCTTCTTGTGGGATTTGCTGTCTGATTCTGGCCCGCTACCCTGAGAACCCTCAGACTCCTCTTCCTCATCATGTGACATCTCATCATTCGAGCCCTCATTGTCCTTGATAACCAGTAGGGTGGGTTTGGCCACTTGATGGACAAGTGAGGTGTGGCCTTTATCCTGAGTTGAAGCAGCTTTTGGATGAGGGGCCGGGGTCACCCTGGGATTTGCTGTTGCCGCCATTCTTTCCAGCACTTTCAACATAAAACTCTGCTGGCTCTCCATCATGGCTACTATCACTTTCTGGAGTGCCACGGTGGCGGGGTCCATCTGCCACTCCTGTCTGGCTGGGAGCATGAGGCCCTGTCATAGTCCTGCATTTCCATCTCTTGCTCTGAGGATTCAATCTCACAGGAAGGGCAGTTTATGCCTTTCTGTTGTGGTGGCATGGGGGAGCTGCAGGATTGACATTCCCTTGTCTTTGACATCTGTAAAAGATGAAGGGAAGTTGCTTAAACTCTGCCTCATGTATAATTCTTGTTTTTATTAACAATAGCAATAAGGTGTCATGCCAAGATGTGTTGCCCTCTATAAGATGGGTCACTATTAGAGTGAACTATTTGAATGCAGTGGTGCCCCACTCGGCATCACCCCTTTAAGAAGGTGGCTGCCTAGTTTAAATAGTTGCACTGTAGAGTGCATCCTTCATAAGTAGGGGTTTCTCCTACATTGCATTCCTGACTTATAATGTAGTTGCTCCTTTAAGGCAAGACTTGATGGGCCATCCCTCCGATAAGACAGTCGAGACACCCTTTTAATGAGCTGATGGCAAATGACTAAAATGGTGGCTGCCCTGTAAATTCCCCTACCAAGATGGCAGGTGGCTGCTCAATGCGCATACGTGAAGTTACTGAGCATATGCGTGCTTGTCCACATACCCGTGAGTGGGCGGGGAAGAGCGCATGTGCAGACAAGCATACGTGCATGACAGGATGCCGGACGGCCTGGCAATGGAGATGAAGGGTGGAGAAGTAGCCGTGGCACCATTTTTAAGTCTCATGTCTGCACTCCCCAACTAGAGGAATAATGGATGGTGCAGGATACCTGATTGAGGAGCCTCTGATCGGGACCCCAGTGCAAGTTGCACCAAAAGACGTCACTACCAGTATATGGCCAGAAATCTACGATAGGCTTGATTCTCTGCAATTACAGAGGAATAGAAGGCAGATAGTAGCCTAGTTCCCTACTGCTGGGCAGGGGTAAGGGAAACAGCTACTTAGGGCACTGGACCAATTCGCCCCTGCTAGAGGGGAGTAGAGGTGTAGACAAGCCAGACTGAAGCTACATTAGAAATTTAAATAACGCTTGTCGGCCCAACGCTGGCGTCTGCTGAATCAGGGGCTGCAAGCATAATCCTAGGATTTTCTCACTCGTGAGGGAGGAGTTCCTCCAAGCCACACATGATTTATAGCCACATATCCCTGTAATACTAAGCACTGTAACTAGCTAGAACACACAGGCTGTAATTCAAATTAGGCTGTAACCGACGACCAACGCATGGTTATCCCCTCAGATAGGCTCATGGTTAGGATGCCTCTGAGGTAATTTTGACTAAATATGCCTCGTTTAGGATGAATATCTACATTTGCTATAATAATATCAATACTGTCTGTGCGATCCTTATGAAATACACATAACCATAAACCAAATTCATTACTTTGTCTGCTGTGTTGCACAGGAGCTTGGCAGAGTTCTGCAGCCTACCAGATGCACATAAAAAAGCTGATGAGAGATGGGACAGAATGGGGACTTGGTGAGGGGATAGAAACAAGATCGTTAGGTCACGTGTGCATCTGGCAGCCTATCAGGCGGACATAACGCTAAAGTAAGGAAAATGGGAGTACCATGGATATGCAGGCAACACAATTATGAGCTAGACGATGTCTGGACAAATCTGTCTAAATTCTATCTCAATAACCTGAGTATAGTATTACCCTAAGTATAACCTGAGTATAAATGTTTCATCACAGCCCTGATGGGTGCCCTTCTAGGTTTCTAGGTGGGCCAGGACTACCCCTTTCCACCTGGTACCAGGATTTGAACAAACCCAAATGGGAGTTCCCTTAACTCAATCCCTGGGTACCACAGGTGTAGGTGAAGGCCCATAGATGTTTCTGCAGGTTGGCTGGCTTTTGCACTTTAAACAGAGGAATGTGTACAATTCCCAAAACCCCACAGGCTATGTAGCTGCTTAACTGGCAGGACCCTTCCCCCAAGCAGGGTATTCATAATCCAGCTTTCAAAACACAATGAAACAACAGGTGATGTCCCTTGAAACACAGACCATGTGGAAGCATATTCACAATTCCCAGACTTGAATGGCTCCTCCTGACACAGCAGCCCATAGGACTTCTGCTACCCCAGAGCATCTAATATACAGGCAGGTTCTTCCTTTCTGCTCTATGATTTATTAATTGGCTGACAGTCTGATCTTTTAAAATGAGACTAAGATCATGGCTAGATGTCCAAAACAAATGTATGTGTTCATCAATATAAATTATGTATTGTCTAGCCTGTTTTATCCTGTATTGTTTTTTTAATATGTTTGTTATAAATTTGTTTGTGTGTATCTATACTTGATGTTTTTTGTAAGAATTGTTGCTGGTGAAAACAGGCAGAACTGCTCATCTGGCTTACAAGTATAAAAAAATAAAAATGAAATGATGAAACAACCACCTTTGGCACCAGTCGTCGACACCTTCAAATCTCTCCGGACTGCTGAGGACCCAGCCCAACCCACATCTGTCCCACTTCAAACTCTTATGTTGATGGCAGCCTGACGTCTTGCTGTAGTGCCAGTAACGGGATTATTAGCAGCCCTCAGTCTCTTGCTCTGTGCTGGATCTTCAGTGTCGCACACATACTACGTGCATGCAGTTGTCTCTCTCATCCTCTTTGGAACTCAGCAGCTCTCTTCACAGATTGCCCTACACTTTTTAAGCCTGGGATGATGCAGCTTGCACCACTGTGAGCACAGCAGGCCTTTCTACCACAGGATCGCTACCAGATCTAACTGCCTCCAGTTCAGTCCTGCCTCTTTATTTATTTATTTGAAAACTGGTAACCGGGAAAGACATATTGAGACAAGGCTCATTTCCAGGTGTGATCCAGGAGAAAGGGAAGAGCAGAACACAGTTACAAAAGCCATGTTTACACAGTGGCAGCACTGTGGCATGTACGTCGCTCCCTTCCCGATGTGCCATTTGTGGTCCTGTTTACACAATCCACCCCCACAGCACTACAGGTCGCTCCGAGGAGGGGCTGTGAATTCACTGGAGGCTGATTTTTAAAACAGCCTTTGTAGTGGAGTGAGTGCAGCAAAGCATTTACATGTCATTTAATGCACTCACTCCACTACTGATCCTACAACTGAGTCAGATCAAAAAGATGATCTGGCGGGCACATACGGCACTCTGTTTACACTGCCGACTTTGCAGCGCATCAACCCGTGCGCACAGGTTGATGCGCTACAAAGTCGGCAGTGTAAACAGGGCTATTAAAATATAAACCAGGCAGATAATGAAGTTACAGAAACAATGACAAAGTGCATAAGTCGAGTGAAGTATAGACAGTAGTGCCAAACATTGCAACTGGGTACCTCATTCTACCATCTGAGGAAAATCGCTCAGATAAAACACCTGGTTCTGCCCGACGATCTTCTGACTCTGGTCCATGCCTTCATGACCTCCCGTCTTGACTACTGCAATGCCCTGTACCTTGGGCTACCAGGGGTCGATATCCACCATCTGCAGTTGCAGTTGCAGAATGCGGCAGCCAGGTTACTAACTGAGCTTCCTCGGTGTAGTCATATTACACCCATGCTGCGCGAGCTGCACTGGCTGCCAGTCCAATGGTGGATCACCTTCAAGGTCGTCTTGCTGACCTACAAAGCCCTATACAGACAGGGACTGTGTTACCTGCAAGAGTTTCTCCGCCCCTACTACCCCTCCTGATTGCTCCACTCCACCAATGAGGGATTGCTAGAGAGTCCCAAGATTCGGTTGCAGACATCCAGGGTTCGAGCATTTGTGTTTGTGGCCCCCACCTTGTGGAATTCTCTACCTCGGGTTCATGAGTGCCTGACTGTGGAGAGCTTTAAAATGGCATTAAAGACCTTTTTATTTAATCTAGCATTCTCCGTTACCTGATCATGATTTGATTGTGTTGTTGCTGAATTTTAATCTATTTAAACATAGAAACATATGATTTGACAGCAGATAAGGACCGCTTGGCCCACCCAGTCTGCCCATTTCCCTACCTAATGGATAAGCTGCAGATCCTAGTTAACCAGCAGCCTACTTCTTCCTACCCCAACCCCCTAGAATTGCCTTATGACTGTCCCATGCATGCTTGGTGACCTCCCGTCTTGACTACTGCAATGCCCTGTACCTTGGGCTACCGGGGGTCAATATCCGCCATCTGCAGTTGGTGCAGAATGCGGCAGCCAGGTTACTAACTGGGCTTCCTCGGTGTAGTCATATTACACCTGTACTGCGCGAGCTGCACTGGCTGCCAGTCCAATGGTGGATCACCTTCAAGGTCGTCTTGCTGACCTTATAGTTTAATATTTATTAGCCCAATTACTGTAAAGCGCTTTGATAGTTTGAATTGCACTATGTAAATAAAGATTTTTTTTTCAGATTTAGTGTACTTTATTCAAGTTTAAAATAGAATTACAAAAAGAACAAACAGTAGAGTTAGGAGCATAACAGTATATACATTGCAAGTAAAGATACATTCCTTTTTGTTCCCAATATTACAATCATTAAAGCCAAATGAACATTAATGAGGCATAAGGTGATTAAGGTCAACCATAAATAGATATAAACATTGCCCTCCCTTTCCACCCCCCACCTGCACCACTAATGGCAGTATGAAGAGACCAGATATTTCCACACACCAACAGAGAATTTTATTGGCACTGAATTACGAGAGCACAGGCAAGGAGAAGAACTAATTAAAATATAGTAATCTCACGCTTACATTAAAGGGTCAGTAATGTGTGTAGAGGAGCCCACACTCTGTGATAGTAACTTGCTCTTTTTGATAGACTGGCCAAAAGGTTTTCGGCATGTAAAGCAAAGAGGACCTCATGTAGCCATTCCGTGAGTGTGGGGGTACATTGATCCAACTAGTGGCGTAATAACACTTTTTTAGCGCATAAAGATATAATAGTCATATGTTTGCGCTGGTTGCCCATTAAGACTTCACCATAATCCCCCAATATACATATCTCAGGTTGGAAGGCATCAGAGAGACCTAGAATGGGATCTAACTTTGCTCTAATGGCAATATGTGGAGTAATGTGTCGGGTTGTTCACCACATCAGGAACAAAGATTGGTTGACAGCTTCCCCATTTTATGAAGTTTGACTGGGGTGTAATACAGATCATGAATTGCCTGGAACTGGAGAAGGCAATAGCGGTCCCGTTTAACCTCCTTGTATAAATGAGTCCATATCCGGGGTCAGAAACGGGCAGTGGAAGGGGCAGGAGGCAGAACTTGATCTCACTTGTAGTGAGGATGCCCTTCCATGTCCCCCAAGAAGTCACGCAGAAGGTGGTAAAAGAAAGAGATGAGATGGGAAGAGGGAGAAGTTGAAATAACAGGGAGAATAGGGCCAGCCAGATTTTGGTCCCAGGGCTCAGGACCAAAGTGATGGAGAAGAATATGGGAAAGCTGGATATATTTAAAACAATAGGAGGTGGAGAGGCTGAATTTAAGTCACGCTTCCCGGAAAGACAATAGTTTATGGTCTTTTAATAAGTCACTAATGGTTACTCTCATCTCCTGTGGCCAGAAGGATGAGCCAAGGATCTGGCCTCCTATTTTGAAGCTAGGATTGTGTAGTATGGGCTGTGAGACGTCTTGTACAAGAGAGGTATGGGTGATGGTACAAAGCTGTGAATGTACATGAAGTGCTGCCATAATAGGGGTATCTCACAGCTGTTTAGGGATATACTTAAGAGGAACGTACAACAGGGACCCTAGATTGAGACTGTGTAGGGAACATAATGTTTTCTCGATTTGTAGCCATAATGGGGAGTATGGCGTCAGATGTGTCAGGAATGACAGGCTTAACCAATGATGAAACACCGAACAACTAATAGAGGGGTAATAATGAAGAAAGCTGGCTAATTGGAAGCCACCTCTTGACCTTGTGCATTGTAGCTTGGCGAATGCTATGGAGGGGAGTTGCCCAGCCAGATAAAGTTGGAAATGATTCTGTGTACCTGTGTGAACCAGGCTTTTGGAAGGAAGTAGTTGTACATCTGTAGAAGATATATGAGGCGAGGGAGAACATTCATTTTCACCACACTTATTCGTCCCCAAAGGGAGATAGGGAGCAAGGCCCAGCAGTTTAAGTCAACTTTAATTTGGGTAAGGACCCCGTCCAGATTGTATTGCTTCATTTTGCAACTAGATCGAGAGAGGTGAATACATAGGTATTTCATCTTGTCTTTGACCCAGTGAGCCCCAGATGTTGGATGTCTGCCTCTAAGGTGAAAACATTAAGAGGCATTACTTCCGTTTTGGATAGAGTTAGCCTATAATTGGAGAACCCACCAAATTCCTCAATGATTGCTAGAGTGACAGTGAGAGAAGTGGGGGATGTGTTATGTGGAGGAGTACGTTGACTGCGTAGACTGATAATTTATACTGGGTGGGCCCAATAGTTATCCCACAAACCAGTGGTGAGGTATTAATTTGCCAAATAAGGGGTTCAAGATACAGGTTAAACAGAAATGGGGATAGCGGGTATCCTTGTCTGGTGCCCTGGTGGAGAGTAATGAGGTGTGAGAGTACTCTGTTGCAAAGTATGTGAACCGTGGGGTGTACATATAAAACCTTAATCCAATGGATAAATTGAGGGGGGAATCTATATTTGGGCAGCAGGTGAAAAAGGTAGTCCCATGATACTCTATCAAAAGCTTTCTCTGCATCCAGTGATACCAACGAAGCAGGAGTGTGAGAGTCCCTGGACGCAGAGATCAGGTAAGTTAGTTTGCGCAGATGGTCTGCAGAGAGTCTGCCAATTACAAAGCCAACTTGCTCCAGACTTATGAGCCCATGCCAGACTCTAGTTACATGATTGGCTAGAACTTTTGCAAGAATTTTGAGATCTACATTAATCAGGGAGATAGGCCAGTAATTAGAAACCAGAAGAGGGTCTCTACCCGGTTTAGGGAGAATTACAACCATGGCCTCGGTAATGAAGATGTCTGACAGGCCATGCTTGTGTACATAATTATAGGTGTTTAGAAGAATGGGAGCAAGTTGAGACTTAAAGGCTTTGTAAAACTCCGTAGTGTAGCCATCAGGACCTGGTGCTTTGTCTGCTGTGAGCGCATCTATAGCTAATTTTAAGTGTTAGGCGAGCCTGTAAAAAGGCAACCTGTTGCCGCCCTAAGTGTGGGAGCTGGACATCCTGTATAAACGGGTTTAAAAGGTGATGGTTAAAGGCAACAGGGGGATGAGAGTATAGAGATTGGTAGTAATCCTGAAAACAAGATACTATCTCATGGGGTGAAGTAACTATATTGCCAGCAGAGTTACGAAGAGAGGACACAATTTTGTCTGTGGCTTGAGCCCGAAGGTGTAAAGCAAGTAATTTCCCAGCCTTGTTGCCTTGGTCAAAATAGTGGACCTTAAACTGCAATATAAGATGTTCCGCTCTATCAGTTAGTAAGGTGTTATAATGAGAATGGAGAATTTCTAACTGGTTCAGCTCAATAGGGATGGGCTGAGGAGAAAGGGATAGCTCTAGCTGCCGGATTTGTTGGAGGAGGGTAGAAGTAGCCTTGGTGGCAATTTTCTTTCGAATGGAGGCAAGGCGAATAATTTCCACTCTTGTGGTGCATTTCAACGCCCCCAGAGGAGGTCCAGCTTGGACATAGACAGAGAATTGTCCACAAGGAAAGTGGAGATAAAGGTGTGGAAATGAGAGACAAATTGGTCTGATTTTAGTAATTGGGTATTAAACCTCCAGACCTCATCCCTATTTGTGGGGGAACCTAGGGTCCAGTGTAGAAGTGTGGGATGGTGGTCTGAGATTACTTTGGATAGGTAGTTACTGATAACACAGCAGGAAGATGCCCAATCCCCAACAAGAAATAATCTATTCTGGAAAACGAGTTATGTGGGATTGAGTGAAAGAAATATTCTTTTTGAGAAGGGAAAAGCGCCCTCCAGGGATCAATAAGCCCCATGGAGTCCATCATCTCTCTGAGGGCCAGTTGTGCTGGCGAAAGGGAGTGATTGCTAGCCTTGGATCTATCCAGGATGTTGCAATGTACAAGATTCCAGTCACCACCCAACAAGACGGGCAGGGTGGACCAAGGGGCTAAATGCGTCGTGAGAGAGGTAAAGAATTGGGGGTCCTCTGTGGTTGGTCCATATATGGAACCAAGCACAACTTCAGAATGACCTAGAAGTGCCTTGAGGAGGATGTACCTCCAATGCGGGTCAGTGGTGGAGTCCAGCAATCTGAACGGTATTTTGCGGGCTACCAAAATAGCAACTCCCCCTTTACGAGTGTCCAGCCCTGTTCCCAGCACCTGGCCCATCCAGGACCTTCTAAACTGGAGGACCTGAGAGGGGGGCAGGTGGGTTTCTTTCAGGAAGATGACATCTACACTTGTCTTGTGAAGGTCTAAAAGAATTTTGGCCCTCTTGTTGGGAGATTGGGCACCCTTTACATTCCAAGAACAGAATTTAAGACTTATTGCCATATTGTAAGGTGATATTTAACCCTCTGTCAGGACAGTGTGATCTTCCCAAGATTGTTTTGAGCTTCAGAGTAAGACCTAGAACAACAACATTAGTGGTGCGTACCCCAACCTTTAAACACCTAACCCCGGTCTGAGATACCAAATCTAGAAGTGGGGCTTGCAAAAAATAGTATAACTCTGTAACACAGAACTTGTTAGTGCCAGCCCCATACCATATTCCATTCCCCCCCATACCCATCCCAATAAACCCCCCAAACAACAACAAACACGTAACCAACATTATAAGTGGAGAAAAAAAAAACATTGACAGCAATAACTTCGCCGCACCCCTGTCCCCCCACCAAACTTACTCCAACGTATAGCTTGCAACCTGAAATGTGAGTAAAGGTAACCCCAACACAATCAACAGTAATTACCATCCCCCAAAGCAACCCAGGCCCACAACATGTAGCAAAGTACCCCTGAGAACATAGCAAAATGTTTAGTAAAAACAACCAGATAGTCCCGGGGGCTATCAGGAGCCCTGTAATGTTAGATGCAAAAGCCAAAAAATAAGCCGAGTGACCATATGAAAGCTGTGGGCACCCTCCACCCTTTTTTCTGATATGCAATCCATTGCCAAGAATGCAGGATTGACCACTAACCTCCCCCCGCCCCACCCCTGAATAAGAATGCCCAGGATACATTGTTAGACCTACTAATACCATTGCAACATCGCGGACTTGTAGAGAAAAAACAACGGGGGAAAAAAGGGAGTATGTTTAAAGTTGGTTGGTCCAGATCTTGAATCTGTATAGTCTCTGGCCCAGCATGTTCTAGCCTACGAAACAAAACGCAACTGTTGAGTCCCTCCTCACAGGGGGGAAGGTGGGAGAAAAGGGATTAATGTCACCCGGAAGTGGTGGCTTGTAGCAAGGATATGAAATGTGTAAAGAAGTGTCCCCAAGCAGCCATAACGCATTCCCATACTGCATTCAGGTGGGTAGAAATAGTTCCAAGGACCATATGCAGACTGAGGGTTACTGCGGGTTACTGTGGGCAGGATGTAAATAACGGCACTGCAGATATCAGCTTGTTGCTTCGTAGGTAGGCCAGGGACAAATCAACAAGAAATGATAGAGCAGGCGTAGAGAACAAAGCAGGAAAAGTCCACGTCGCAGTACAGTCCTCTAGTGGAGAAAAAAGCAATCACATCCATCGAGAAACCGGTGGTGCACACAGTCGTGCTGCAAAAAATGGCTGGAAGTGACCCTCTAGTGACGAGACTCAGCACGCACTGAACAGCTCTGGAAACACGGCCTGCAATGCTGGGAAGGCCTGCTCTGTGATCTTGAAGTTATGCCAGGAGCCTTGATGAAGAATCAAAAGGCGAGAGGGATAAATCATCTTAAACTTGATACTGACGGCTATTAATTTTGTAACCATGAGGTGATACACTGCTCTCTTCTGCCTGGTGGTGACAGGAAGGTCTTGGGTGAACTGCAGTTTTTGACTGTCCCACAGAACCTCCTTGAGTTCTCTCACCTTGCCAAGGACATGGATTTTATCCAGGTAATTAAGGAACTTTAAAATCAGAGGCCTTGGGCGGGGGGGAGACCAGCCGCCTGTTTGGGCTTCAACGAGCGGTGTGCCCTCTCAATGACATAGATCATATTATTGGGAGAGGGCCCCATGATCTTAGTGAGCATTTTTTGTAGGAATAAGATTGGCGTAGCCTCTTCTGCTTCGTCTGGAAGGCCAAAGATGACGATGTTGTTACGGCGACTTTAGCCTTCCAGATCCTCAAGTTTAGAGTCTGTTTTAGATAGCTTTTGCCAGAGAGAGACCAGTTCAGGATCCACCTTGTCTCGCCACCCTTCCAAGGAGGTCATGCAGGCAGCCACGTCGGTAATGGCTCATGTGGCTTCAGTAAGATCTCCATGCAGCGACTTCAGCTCTTTAGTCAGGTCTTGCAGAGCTAATTTAAAAGGCTGCAATT
Organism: Neoceratodus forsteri; assembly: GCA_016271365.2. Taxonomy (NCBI): domain Eukaryota; kingdom Metazoa; phylum Chordata; order Ceratodontiformes; family Ceratodontidae; genus Neoceratodus; species Neoceratodus forsteri. Next base: position 126,551,115 of record CM057450.1, on the reverse strand, counting down.
CTTCCAGAAACTTTTGCTCCATAAGCATTAGTTGCTGTGGGGAGACAGCCACTGATTTAGTAGAGCTAGCCAGCTGGCCTTTGGATCACTTTGTGGATTTCTCAGGAGTCTATGGCGGTGTGTGGTGCAGCGGGGCCTGACGCATCTCCGACTCCATCCCTGTTGCTTCCCAGAAAGCTGCTTTTCCCCTTGTCTTCCCTCTTCAGACAGGTGTTGTTACAGGTAGGAAGTAGCGACTGCCGCTGAAAACTATTGAACCCTGTAATTTAGTGGTTTTTAGTATAAAATAAACGGGTGGAGCGGGAGCTAGTCTGTGGAGCTGCTATTCAGGCAAGGACACCATGTGATTTCAAAAAAGATTATTATTTAAACGTGCAGAAGAGCATCGCCCATCTGCCAAACACCTTGGCGGGTTTTTAGATTATTGAAAGGAAAACCCATATCCTCTGGATTCAAGGTATTGTCGTAAGAGTGGTCAAGCACCTTCACAAATGGAGAAATTTGATAGCAGGCGATAAGATGCCAGCATCCATTGAATGGGAGATTCTCCAGGTTGTTCTGGATAATGTCTTCCTCCTGTGGGGTCGTCCAGACGTGGACTTGTTCACCATGCCACACAACGCCAAACTGCCTCACTATTGCTTGATAGAGCCCGGTCCTGGAACTTTATGGTTGGACGCGTTGTCTCATTCCTGTCCCAGTTGGGGGTACAGGTACCAAGGTGATTGACTTTAGGCATGTGGACTTTAGAATCATGGGACAAATTCTGGTGGGGCACCTGGAGGGGATTAAACTGGACTGGGATACAAGTCAGAAGAGGGATGTCATAAAAAAGGGGCTAGTGGAGGCTATGGGGGCATGTACTAGAACACAGAGCAAGAAAGGGAGGGCAAATAAGCCCTGTTGGATGACTCAGGATGTCAGGGAGGGGGTGAGGGCCAAGAGAGAGGCATTCCGGAGGTTAAAATAGTCGGGGAGTAGAGAAGACAAGGAGATGTACATGAAGAAATACAAAGAGGCCGCCAAACTAGTCAGAGCAGCCAAGGCACAGCTGAGGCTGGCACAGGGTATTAAAAATGGAGAAAAGTATTTCTTCAGATACATAAGGGAAAGAAGGAACAACAAGGACCAAATAGTGAGGATAAAAAGGATGGGGGTGGGTGGGTGGAGAGAGGGAAGGATCAGGCAGAGGCATTAAATTAATACTTCTGTTCTGTATTCACACAAGAGAATGTGGGGCAGGTACCACAAGGAAGGGGTAGGGTAGGCAGGGGAGTAGGGGGTGACAGATGCAAGGATTACTGAGGACAGGGTACTGGAAGGACTGAGGGCACTGAGGGTGGACAAGGCACCCGGGCCAGATGGCATTCACCCTAGGGTACTCAAGGAGCTGGCTGAGGTTCTGGCAGGGCCACTGGCTGACTTGTTCAATACCTCCCTGGACACGGGATGCATACCACAGGACTGGAGGATGGCCCATGTGGTGCCCATCCACAAAGTTGGCCCAAAGAATGAACTGAAAAACTACAGGCCAGTGAACCTCACATCAATCATGGGGAAGCTCATGGAGAAAATCCTGAAAGAGAGGCTGGTGACCATTTTGAAGGACAATGGACTCCAGGATGGGCATCAGCATGGGCATCAGCATGGGTTTGTTTTGGGCAGATCCTGCCAGACCAACCTCATTAAGTACTACGATTGGGTGACAAGGGAACTAGACAAGGGCCATGCAGTGGATGTCCTGTATTTGGATTTCAGCAAGGACTTTGACTCTGTGCCACACGGGAGGCTGGGGGGAAAGCTGGAAGCTGTGGGGGCTGGACAGAAGACAGTGAAATGGATAATGAATTGGCTAAGGGGTAGGCAGCAGAGGGTGGTAGTGGGAGGGGAACTCTCAGCAATGAGGGCAGTGACAAGCGGAGTGCCACAGGGATTGGTGCTGGGGCCGGTGTTGTTCAGGTTATTCGTAGCTGATATCTCACATTTTTTTATTTTTATTTAGTTTTTGTTGACCGGGTAAGTGCACTAGACAAATCCTGCCTATTTTCAGGCACGACCCGGGGTTGGGGGGGGGAGATACAGATGAATGCCAACTGACCTTGAACCAAATTAAGCTGTTGGTGGTATTTTTAGTGAATGGGAGAAATTTGGCCAGGACACCAGGGAAATTCCCCTACTCTTTGCGAGTAGATGGGTGGCGCTGTGTCTACGGGATTCCTCTCAGTTCGATGGAGGAGGACAGTGGAGGAGGTTGTGTTGGGGCTGGTAAGCCTGAAAAAGTCAGCGGGGAATATGGTATGGCTGGGATGCACCTGCAAGGTGGCCAGTGCATCGTACCTCAACCCCCGCGGTGTGCTGTAGTGCTACCGGGTGGTGGATCCGCCGAAAATGGAGAGCTAATATACTCTCATGCGGTGTCAACACCTGAAGGTGTAAGGCATTCTGAAGAAATTTTTAATCTCCCGCGTGGGGATAGTGATACAGCTGGGATGCACCCGAGCAGTGGCCAGCTTAGTGTACCGGAATCCCCAGGGTGGAATTGGAGATGCACAACACGGAAGTTTGTGGTAATAGGACTACAGAAAGTGGTCTGATGGTTTTGGAGGAGCCCGCGGTCCCAGGAGAGAAAGTCGATGAACAAATTACATTGATTTGTGAGTCCCTAACTCCACCGCAGGAGTTTGCAGCTTTTTCTGATTTACTAGAACAAAACGGCAGATCATGGAAACAGCTATTGCTGAGTTTTCAAAATTACAAGCTGAAGAAGAACGCAAAAGAAAATGGCCTGTTTTGGACTCCCCTTCAGGCCTACCAGGTACTGTGTCTAAAGTGTTAAAAAGTGTCCTGACTACCGATGAAAATTTGCCACAGGTTTCTAAACCTATGATTGGTAAACCCTGGTCCCCACAACAAGCTCTTCGAGAGGAGGGCTGGATACAAACAGATACGGGAGGATGGATAGCCGACCCATTAATTCCCCTGTCTGGAACAAGCAAGGAAGGTGGGAGAAAATATGAAGTCCCTTTACAGGATAATGAATCTAGCTATGAGCATGATTGTTTTACAACTTCTCCTGTAGGAATTTCAAACTCTCCTTTATGTGTTTCTCCTCAAACTGGGTTACTTGATCCACAAATGCATGTTTCAGTGTTACCAGAGGTTAGTTTAATGCAAGCTGGTACTCTTGAGGCTTTAAATAAAATGCAGGTTTTAGCTTCAGAAATTAATCCCATAGGGGATAAACCTATTATTACTCAAACCCCTGCTACATTCGCTAGTTTATTTAAAAAACATGTTTCTTTGGCAAAACGTAGGAATGCTGTACGGTTACAGTTTTTAGGTCCTATGGATGGTATGCCTGATCGATTCTATATAGGGAAGGTGTTAATTAAGCAAATGCTGGGATTTTCCCCAGGTGAAGTATACACCCTTATACACACCCCAGGGGACAATAATTATGATATTAGTTTCCGTACACCTGATTTGTTAAATAAATTTTGGATGAGATATGCTTTGTTAAAAACTAATCCAGCTTGGTTACATTTCCAGGCTATACCTCTCACCAAACAAACATTTAAAGTAATAACTGTTCTTTTTCTGAATGAGGGAGTGAATGTTGAAGATATAACATCTTGGTTAGAAAGGAAATGTTCTGTTCAAGGGAATCCTGAACCTATACTAGACGATGAAGGGTTTTGGAATGGAGGGTGGAGATATAAGGTTAATTTATTTCAATCTGAAGAAGGCTTACAACATTTACGTAGCTGTTTCTATTTGGGACGGGATAAAGGTTTTATATTTTATCCCGACAACCCAGGCATTGCTACAATGCGGATCGACTAGACACTTAAGTAAAATGTGTGAAGTCATTAAATGTGCACAATGTGGAGAACAGGGGCATGTTCTTATTGATTGTCATCATCCTAGTAAATGTTCACTTTGTGGAGAAGCTCATTCTTTTGTTGACTGCCCTTTAGCTGCTCAAAACAAATCTGGAAACTACAGTATCCAAGATTTTTACATTAATACTGCGGTTAGAGCTGCCTTAAGGCATCAAACCTCTCCACCACCTCCTGAACAGTCTCATACACATATCTCTGTTGGTCATGAATATGCCCTGACCCAAAAGGAACCTCAGCCTAAGACAAGTTCTGATGCCCTTGAATCTGGATCAGCATCCGCAAACCTTGTATCTCGGGTAGAGGTTCCTGGTAATCCTTTAGCTTCAATGCCTCCACCTCTCCCGCCTGAAGAAACATTTACTCTGGTAACTTCCAGAAGACGCATTCTTCATTCTGGTAATACCAGAATGGTGATTCCTGGTCCCCCTACAACATCCACCCATAATCCCTTTATTGTACTACAGGATGATACAGGTACTGAATCGGATTCAGTTTCTGTACATTCCTCACAACAAGATGTTACTTCTGATATAGATCAAAATTTACCACAAGGTGGTTTGGTTAAAAAGAAAAAGAATAGACTGGGAATGAGAAAAGGGAATAAGAAAAAATAGTAGGGTTAAAATGTCTTTACGAATATGGATGGTTTTCTTTTTTTTCCCTTTTTGATGTCAGCAGCACACAATCTTTCGGTAGCCTCTTTGAATGTAAATAGTATGTTATCTGAGAGGAAACAAGTGCTGATGTTGTCCCTTTTTGAGAATAAAGATTATGATGTGGTGTTTTTACAGGATACTAGATTGCATTCAAAACTCGATGTTGAATCAGCAACTACTGGTTGGAAATAGGGGATTACTCATTGGTCAGTGGGTGAAGACCTTTGTAGTGGTATTGGTATTGCCCTTAATAATCCCACGGCGAGGGTAATACAATTAGTAGATCTTTCTCCTGGTCGGGTATTGTTATTGGATGTAGTGATTAACGGCGGCCGTTTTATAAATGTTTATGCACCTCGGACTAAGATTGAACGTATTGAGATATTTAGGTTACTACAACCCTATTTGTTCACCTCCAAGTATGTTTTTCTGGGCGGTGATTTTAATTGTAGTAGATATAGGACAGACAGAGGATGTCAAACCACTAAGATATTTTACGATGCTACATGCCTGAATAATTTTCTGGTTCAAACGGGCCTTAATGATGTTATGGCTCTTAAAGGGTCTCCAGCAAAAACATTTTTTCAAGGCAATAAATCTACACAGATAGATTTCTGATTTCTTTCAGATTCTCTATGGGTTATAGACACTAGGACGGTACCTGTTACTGCATCTGACCATGCCATTATAGCAGTTACAGTGGCAAGTCATATGCCTATGCATCGAGGTCCAGGATACTGGAGGTTGAATTTGGCCTCATTACTTCTCCCTACAATAGAAGAAGGTTTTCTAAATATTTTAAAAGCCAGAAAATCAGTTGTGTGTCTCTATGGTACTTATTGCGAATGGTGGATTGACACAAAAACTGATATTAAATGCTTTTTTCAATCTATAGGGAGATTATGTGGAAAATATAAAACCGATATGTACTTGGAGTATAGAAAATAATTTTTGGATTTACATTTTCGTGCAGCTAATGGTGAGATCTCAGTTCTTCCTCGGTTACATGAAATAAGAGAACGGATGAATAATTTTCAATATGACCATGCAAAATCTTTGGATAATGAACGTCATTTTGACACCCAAGGTACAAAGGCATTTTTGAATTTGTTTCAATTTAGTGCTTCCCAAAGACATCAGAAACATATGACAGGGCTTATGGATAAGGCAGGAGTATGGTGTACAGATCCCAGAGAGGTTATGAATATTGTTAATATACATGTGCAGAATCTTTTTGGAGTTGTTGAACCCCTGAGTCACAAACACGACATTTGGTTGGGATGCGTTAATTTGCCCCAAATTTCAGATTCAGGGGTATCTACATTAGTAACATCAATCACAACACTAGAGGTTACTACAGTTCTGGCACAAACAAGAACTGGAACAGCCCCAGGAAACGATGGTATACCATATGAAATATATAAAATAATTTTTCAACAATTATTGGACGAATTCACTGCAGTTTTGAATGAAATTCTAAAAACAGGAATATTGCCCCACAACATGAATGAGGGGTTAGTAGTGTTTATGTATAAAAAAGGAGATAGAGGGGATTTACTTAACTGGAGACCCATTACCCTATTGAATATGGATTTTAAACTGTTTTCCAAAATACTAAACAATAGACTGTTACTTAATGCGCATTTCCTTTTACACTCTGCACAAACATGTTCCATTCCACATAGGAAAATAACTGATAGTCTAATACTTTTGTGTTAACTTTTTCAAAGAGGATCTACAGGAGAACTTACAGGTCTGATTTTAAGTTTGGACCAAGCAAAGGCCTTTGATAATGTAAGACATGAGTATCTATGGGACTGTTTAGCTGGGTATGGTATACCGCATATATTTATAAAATGGATACAAATTTGTTATGCTAACGCTACTGCTCAGGCATTTTGTAATGGATAGATAGGAAAGAAATATCCCGTATTACAAGGTATACGTCAGGGTTGCCCCCTTAGTGCTCTTTTATATTTATTCACAATTGATCCTTTAATTCAGCAGCTATATGGTCATGATAGTATACGAGGACTCTCTTTTTCAAGTACTGATCCCGAAGTTAAATGTGTCGCATATGCTGATGATTTATGTTTCTTGATTGGGGATCTCCCCTCTGCACTTGTTTTAAAAAGGGTTTTGCAAGGGTTTTTGTTATATACTGGTGCACAAGTTAATTATGACAAATGTAATTGCATACCACTGGGGAGAGAACCAGTATACTTTACAAAGTTATTGGTATACCAGTGATTAAAGGTACGTGTAAAATTTTAGGCCTTCTTTTTGGAGCAGGAGGTTTAGCATATTTAAACTGGAAATTTAAACTACAAGAAGCACAAACTAAGGTAGATATATGGAATACATGGAGACTGCCAAAACTGAAACGGATTCAAATGATAAAGACTTTTTAGTACCCATATTTTTATATGTTAGTGCAGTTTTTAGTCTTCCTTCAGTTTTGGAAACACAGTTATATGTCTGTTTCTTTTCTTGCATTTGGGGCAGTAGACTGAATCCTATAAAAAAGAGTTTTGTTGTTTAGGGAAAAAAAACATGGGGGACTAAAAATGTTACATCCGATAGTTTTCTTTTTTACTATGTTTCTATATACGAATTTACAACCTTTATTTACAGAAAGAGACACACAATGGAAATCTTGGCTTCAGGATACTATAGGTGATTTATGTCTTTTTTGGCCTGAACATGAGACATTCCCAAGACAATGGTCCATAAATCATCTCCCACAATCTCTTAAATTGTGTTTTGGAAAAATTAAATTATGGGGTATTTCAAGGCACACTTTCCTACACTTTAGTAGGAAACAACTTTATGCTTATATAATACAGAAATATTTCCAAGATTTGGCCCCATTTGATTGTTATTCACCTCAACTAAAACTCTCAATTGGCAATATGTTAACCTCATCCCGCATACCGCCTTGTATGTGAGATGTGCTATGGTTATCATTATATGGTAAATTAAATGTTCGTGCTAATTTAAAGCATAAACAGATCTCGGATCGCTATTGCCCTAGGGAAACTTGTTTTGAATTGATCGAGACTATGGAACACTTATTTTTGGAATGTCTCTTTATCATAGAATTTTGGAACCTGGTTTTGAAAAAATGGCCTACTTTCCCTTTGTACCCTTTAATGCTAGAAATGCTATGCATAGGGATCTTACCAGTAACTACTTTTCAACATGATAAAGTAACATTGTGGTTGTTTTTACTTTGTTTTAAGTATTATATTTGGTATGTGAGATGTCGTTTCACTATACAACAACAATATTTTTCACAAGATGCTTTATTTGGTATGGTTGCTAAGGCAATTTTAGATTAAAAAAAACAAGATTATGAGGAATTTCCTCTATCTATTTGTCAGTCTAGATGGGACTCTATATATTGGTTGTAACCTTTCTGGGTTAAATCTAGTATAACCTACTCAGATTATGTCAACTCATTTTGCCTTGGGTGTTGTACCACTGTTTTGAAAAATCCTTGTTTTGTTCATTATGATAATAAAAATTCCCCTACGTTTTTTGGGGGAGGGGGTACTCAGCAATTTAATGCTCTGTTTTAGGACTCTATTGACAGAAGTTTTGTGACGTATATATATATATGCTGAATTACTTACTTGGGTGCAGCTTTATATTATTATGCATATGATTTTATTTCAAAATCCCCCTACTCTGTTTGTGGAGAACAGGGTGTTTAGCTATAACACTCAGTCTTTAAGATTCTAATGTTGATGTTCTTCTCTTTTTTTCCTTTCAGTTGACTGTATGATTGAAATACTTATCTTGTTTATTAATCATTTACATTATGATTTTGTCTGTTGTAACACTATCATGTATATGTTTTGCTTTCTAGTATTAATAAAAAATTCCCCTACTCTTTTTCGATAAGTGCCATGGGATCTTTAACATCCACCTGAACTACCACCAGTCCAGGCAGATGGGACCTCGGTTTAATGTCTCATCCGAAAGACGGCACCTCAGAAGTGCAGCACCCCTCTCATGCTGCACTACAGTGTCAGTACTGGGATATTAACCCAAGTGCCAGATGTGGGAACTGAACCCACAGCCCTCTGATCTCCTGGCCTCAGAGGCGAGTGTGCTACCTACTGAGCCACTGACACTGATTTAGCCCCACCACCACCACTGCGAGGAAACCCCCGATCCAATGGCATGCACACTGAACTTGCCAGGTGATAGTGTAAGTTGCTGGTTGCAGCGAATTACTGTATCTAGCTTTTTTTCTGTATAAAAAAAAAATTCACTGAGGTGGCATGGTTACCTTAGTGCTACAGTAACACTCCCACTAATGACTGTTGCTTTCTCCTTGTTCTAAAGGTGGAAAAAACTAACCATTAGCACCACTGCGCTCTAACATTATCACTGAGCTGCATCTTTTGGATCCCGATCCTTGTTGCTACCAGCCAAGCAAAAAAATAAAGTCATACTACTGGCTTACTTAAAAACATACTGTCTGAAAAGAAGCTGTTCAAATTAAAATAAAAGCACAGTTGATGCGCTACCACCTCTCACTATTTCCTGACATCCTGTATTTACATCTGGGTTTACATTGCCTTGTCAACTTGGGTATGTGTCTGACAGCAGTTTAGAATGAAGTGCAATTTAAACCAGATCAAACAAAATAATTTTTGGTCTTCTCGCTCTGTTTACTTAAATTAAAGCCCCTGTCCTGACTGCACACTGCCTATCGCTCTCTTACCCTTCTGTCCTGACCCTCACACTGCTCTGCAGCCGCGTTCATCTCACCTGAAGATTTGTCACTGCTGGCCATGATGTAATCCTTGGTAAGCCACTTCACGAATGGACTGCTGCTGGAGGGAACACACTGCACTGTTGGGGTGGGTAAAACAGCAAGTAACAGAAGTGAACAGGTGATTTAAAAAGTCTATGAAACACAGCAGACCCTCTGCTGGCAAGCATACCAGTAAAGGGACTACTTTACAAGAAAATTGACTTTCTATTAATTTTTGCTTATTTGCAAGTTTAGTTTAGTTTTTACTTTGAAATATTTAATTAAAAGGTTACCTGTAACCCATTTTCTAAGTGCAATAATACCCTCCAGCATGGGCGGTATTCAGGAATACCAGACCTTCCAGAGGCTATAAGGCCATCCCTGGGTAGTCCAATATTCCCCAATACCGCCCACCCTATTGGGTATTATTGCTTATGTAGCCCACTCTCCCAACGGTTGGACAGGCTCCTCAAGTTGATTCTACATGTATCTGTTAGGATACTGACACTGTTGGCAAGCAGCCTTCTTTAACTTCAACTTTATTGGATAACAAATTGAGATAACACTATCTCTTTTTCAATTGCATCCAAACATATAAAAAAACAGTACATATAAAACAAACCATAACTCAACAGGTCAAACATTACAAAAAAACACATTATTTAACAAATCCCCAGATTGCTCTTCAATTATCCGTAACATTTACAATGTTTATTATAAAGCCCAGCTAAATACTTTTTAAAACGAGCCAAGGATATCAACTCATATATCTTTAATTCCTTTGCTGTACAATTCCATGTCTTAGAGACTGATGATGTCAATGTTTTTTCACCATATCCAGAATTACATCTAGAACACAAAAAGTGATCCCAGATGTAGTCCTAAGTGAGTATTTTAAGTCTGTTCTAATTTTTAAGAGGTCCAAAAGAAATAATGGCAATAGGCATAAAACAAATTTATAAACAAAAAGATTCCAGTGAATGTCACATCGATCCTGCAAAGATGTAAGGCCTGTTTTTTCATACAGGATACAACTATGTGTTCTATAAGGTAAATTTGTAATAAACCTTAGTGCACTTTTATAAAGTGGTTCTAAGGCTACTAATACTGATTTTTTAGCATTTTTGTATATTCAAGCCCCATAGCCCAAAACCAGCAAAAATAGTGAGGTAACCATTAATTTCTTTACTTTACTCGTAAACATTGTTTTATTCCTATAGAAAAATCCAAGCAATCATTTCAGCTAATTTGAGATGTTATTTATATGTAAATCAGAAGATAAATGACAATCAGGCATCAACCCTAGGTACCTATAAGAGGTTGGCTGTCCCAACGCCACCCCAGATAATGTATGAATATTCCCTTTATAAATATGTTTATTATTCTTTTTTTGGAATATCATCCAGAGTGAGTTCTTATCATTCAGCAAAAGCCTCAAATCAAGAAGCATATCCTGAACTTTCAAAAAATCCCTTTGCAATACCCCAACTGCTTCATCCATATCACTTCCTACAGTATATATAATAGTATCGTCAGCATAGAGATACATGCTGGTGCCAGTAGAATAGCACTCAGGTAATCTATTCACATACAATAAGAATAACAGGGAACCCACGACTGAACCTTGAGGTACCCCTGATCCTATATTAAAGAATTCAAAACAAATGCTGTCCATTCTGACACACTGCTGTCTAGTATGCAGATATGAACAAAACCAGCTTAGAGCAGTCATGCCCAATCCTGCTGATTTTAATCGATTTAGTAATATTGTATGATGAACTGTGTCGAATGCCTTCGACAGATCCAAAAACACAGCTGGTACACTACAACTTCTGTCGAGGCATTCATCTATGGGTGTAGGCAGGCATACTCCAAGCACTCCGTGGTGTGCAATTTTATTTAAGGGGGGGTAGCAAATAGGCTCTGAACTGCTTCCTTTTTCCATGAAAACTAACAAAGAAAATATTGACCCTTTCTGTAATTTTATTCATAGGAGTCGAAACTAGAAGGACTGGTCACTAATACTCTCTTTGCATCCCAAGGACAATACAACTTTACAGGCTCTGGGGTGGTATGTCAGTGTATTAGGGAACAATGCATGGCATTTGTATTTACCCATGCATGGCAACAACCATTGTCATGAGATACAAAAGTTGTATTTATTATGCCAAATGAGGCAACAAACACGGTCCTGGTGTACATTTGTATATTGTCTGGCTATACCTCGGGGGAGGGGTAGCTCACCCGAACAAGCGGGGGGTAGCAGTGAGTCCACTTGGTGTGCAGATCTGAAATCTCTGGCTACATCCCTGCATTCGTCACATTGTCAACAACCTTAGCTATCACATTACTGGTGTTATATCCCTTCCTAAACCCATATTGCTCCTTAGCAATCAGATTATGCTTAAACAAGTAATGGCTAAGCTGACCATGCACCAATCTTTCAAAGATCTTAGCACAAGTAGGCAAGAGTGAGACTGGTCTATAGAAACCAGGGTCAGAAGGACAACCCTCTCCCCCCTTGAAGACAGGAACAATGTATGCAGTTTTCCAAACCTGGGGAATTTCAGAAAAGGAAAAAGAATAATTAAACAAATATTATAAGGGTTGAGATAAAATAGCTGATGCTATCTTCAAAAAGAAAGGAGGGATTCCATCACACCCTGGTCCCTTATTGGAATCCGATCTCTGGAGTTGTTTATAAACATCTTCAGCAGTTATTGGTTGCATAACAAAAATAGGTCTAGAAACACCCAAAGAAAAATCAGTATCCAAAACTGGGATATCCTGATCTGGATTTTTCATTTCAAATGTCTTACCTACTGTAGCAAAATAAATATTAAGTGCATTCAACTTATCCTCAGTTGACATCAGGATCTTTCCTCCACTATTAATAACTGTTGGTAAGGAATTTGATCTTTGCTGACCTATTAAAGAGTCAGTACCTTTCCAAAGTGCTTTAGTATTACCCTTAGACTTATCAAAATATATATTATAATAAGCCCTTTTTGTTTTTTTTTACCTCCTGAGTACTCTTATTTCTAATAACCCTAAAAGCCTGTATATCTACCAATTCCTTTTTTTTTCTTGCCTTTTGCCAATATTTGGATTTTAATCTTAATAATTGTTTTACTTCCTCAGTAATCCAAGGTGTCAATTTCTTATTAGTTCTTCTATGCTTCAGTGGGGCATGTTTTTGAATAACCTCCAGTAATGATGTTTTAAAATAAGACCAAGCTGCCTCAATATCAGAACATGCTGTCATCAACTGCCAATTAATTCCTGCCATATCCCTTAAAAAGCTTGATCATTAAATTTTTTGAAAGACCTGATATATATTGTATGAAACCTTACTTTATCTTTTTTTGTGTTTCTAATACATGATATATAACAATGATCACTCAGACCAGACTCACGTACAGCAGCAATATATCTATCCCCTCTATTAGTAAATATTAAATCCAGTAATGAATCATGAGCACTATTATTTCTATTGGGTCTAGTAAGCATTGTTATTAGCTGAATCACCTCAGATCTTTCTTGCTTTTGCATATGTAGACTGGTGCACTTATTACCTGCACTGCTGTTGGAACAGTATCCCATTTTACTCTGAACCCATGCTATTTTAGGTTATGCTTTGCCTTATATTGATTACTGTACATTATTTTGTTGATTACTGACAATGCCTCTGGCTGTTACCATCTCACCTACTCATGCATGTGTTCCCCCTACCCTTGTACTGACGAGGATCCTTTGTAAAGGAGCTTTTAGCTCGAAGGTTGTAATTCTGATTTCTCAATAAATAAATAAATTAATAAAAACATATTGGTATGCATACATAGATTCTCCCTTCCCCCTACCCACACCACATCACCTAAAACATACACAGCCCACCTCCCCACCCTGTACTTCACCCCAAGTCAAGATGAATCATATACACACACCCTACCCTGCCATCTACCACTCAACTTCCCTCCTCCAACAACTCCAAATTTAAAAGATACAACTGAAAACAGAAAACCATTAAGCAGTGGAGCAAGTGAGACACCCTCTTTAGTGTCATGCAATAGGAATGCATGAATGAATGAATGCATGAATGAATGCTGATGTCCTGATCTATAATAACACCTTACTGGCTGCTTGTCAGTAGAAGCAAGGGAGTTTTCCTAGTTTAATGCACAACATTCCCCTATCAATAAAGCAGATCAGTGCAACTCCCCGCTCAAACATTACAAATGCTGAAGATAAAAGTAATAAATACACTCTCTATTCTATTAGCAGTTCCCATACTGGCTCAGCACCCCTATTTGTTCTTAGAGGTGGGTAAACCACATCTGTTTTCTGAAATGTGGATGATTTTGTGGTAGAGTGGATACACACTCAGCCCACAGCCCAAAAGGCAAACATCAAATGAAAACAAAGTTTTTGTTGCTGCCCCGACAAGACTGGGGTTAACACATCATCCCTAAAATCCTTGTTGCTACCCCTTACATGACTGGGGTTCACACATTATACCTAGAATACTTGTTGCTACCCCTTACATGACTGGGGTTCACCCTTTATACCTAGAATACTTGTTGCTGTCCTGCATGAGACTGGGGTTCACACATCATCCCTGGAATCCATGTTGCTACTGCAAGACTCTGGTTCACTCATGGTCCCTAGAATACCTGTAGCCTGGACGCCATGTCCCAAATGGGCTACTACCCCTGCCTTGTGGGTCCAAAACAAGGTTGGGGGGGTCTGGGTTCCTATTTCTGCTGTAACAAAAGGTTCTTTCCCAAGATAATTTTATTGCTCAGTGCCTCCATCCAGAGTACAAATTATGGGCGTTATGCACCAATGGGCAGGCAATATGTGCTGGAGGCACATTACCTGACTGTGGAGCTTCACACCTACGGAAAGGTGTGCACTGGTGGCATGAATGACTGCTGGCCACCTGTCCATGGCCCTGCCCCCTGCTGGCTCACAGGACTCCGCAGTGCGGCCAGGGGCAGGGTCGCAGGCCTGGCCGAGCATCCAATCAGGTGCCTGGACTGGGCAGCTCAGTGGATCACTTCTGCAGCGGGGCACGTGTTGGCTGTGTGCCCCACAGATGTCTGAAGGCTGGTGGGTATGGCAGGTATGAGGAGGGCATTGCACCAGAGCAGTGTACAGGGCCAGGGGGCTGTCCGCCAGTGGTGGTAGGGCATGTAACATATGCCGCCTTTAGCGGGATGTGCTGGTGGTGCTGGGGGAGTGGCACCATGTACAGCACCCTAGGGCTGGTGCACCCATGAGGTGATGTGTGTGTGGGTAGGGCATGTTCACAGTGTGCGGCTACACCTGTCTGTGTGCTGGGGTGGTAGGGAGGCAGCAGCCCCTCTATGGGTTGGCCCTGGAGATTGGGTGGACATATCACCCTGATGCTGGGTGGGTTTCCAGGCATGCGCGAGACACATAGGGGTTTAATGGCAGGGTCTTTCTGAGCATACCCTGTGCCCCTGTATGCAACCCCGCAGCCAGCACTATGTGCCTTTGTGCATGGCATGTAGTGCTGGCACGCCCCCGCATGGTGGAGTCAGCGGCCCTGGGAGATTGGGCGCTTACTGTCTGCACACACCCTCCCATTGTGCATACTGTGCAGGGGGGGTGCAATGTGTGCAGAGTGGCTATTTGCCCAAGATGTGCGGCACATAGCCACTCTGCCCCTACATGCATAGGGGCCTAAAGTGGGTCTGATATCTAGCTACTACAACCCCCTGGGATGCTGCACTTACCCACATTACCATATTGTCACCCTCTTACATGGATTGACATTTAGTAAAACCCCCAAGTTCCAGATTTTTGAATTATTGACTCACTCTAATAATATGCCATGATTCAGATTTGTAAAAAATGGTTAACCAACGATTTTATTTACAAAGGATGCAGGGTTAGGAAAAGGTAGATTGGACACAGAGGTAAAACAACAGTTTTTGATCGGCATCAGGTAAAACATCAGTTGGATTAGAATCAGATGATCTGAAATAGAAAATAATAATTTTGCATTTTTAATTCAGACCTGTTTTAATACAGGTCATCCAACAATCTTCTGATGGAGTCAGATTGGCTTTTCTACCTAACTAGCTGCATAGGTTTACACATTCAAATACCCCGACTGGTACCAGTCCCTAGTCCTGAATAGAAACCTGCAATTCTATATTTATTTGGTTACCCAGTACTAACTGTTGCAGGCCTGTTATTGGTGCAGCTGGTTGGCCAGCGTCGGTGCGCTTAAAGCAAACCAAATTAACTTTACTTTTCCTTAGTTGCTTTCTTAAAGTTAACTCTGTAGTTAGGCAAGTGAATCCTACACTTTAGTGGCTTTTAGGCTTTAAACCTGAACTGGCATGGACTAAAGGTGGAGGGCGGAAGGTTTAGGGGACATGTTAGGAAATATTTCTTCACAGAAAGAGTGGTTGAGCCCTGGAACAGACTGCCGGAGGCGGTGGTAAGTGCCAGTACAGTGGAGGGATTCAAGATAGCCTGGGACAAACACAGAGGGTTGTCAAGGGGAGGATGAGGGGAATCCTGGGGGGGGGGAGAGTGACAGGTAGAGGGAGGGAATGGCCATCACATGTCTATGAATCTACACATCTATGAATCTATGGACAAAAACACAGCAACAATTTACAGTCTCCTTCATTCGCTTTCTAGAAACAACCAGCACTGGGAACAGGGCCAGCATGCCTCAGACCCCCACGTCTAGGCATGACTGCTCGGGGGAGGCACAAATGGCAGTGTCTAGCTGGCACATTACCAGGCAAACTCCCAATGCTAAGTCTAAGCACAGTCGCTTTTCCCTTACAGGAAATTATGCACATTACTCGGGTTGGATTTTCAACCACGCTGCTAGAGTAGCAGCCATGGCACTGTTGCAGTGATGCACAGTCTCATCAGGTAGACAAAAGTCTCTTTCCTTTCTCTTGGAGGCAAACACTGGAGCTTAAGGCAAGTCTCCCAGCCACAGTAGGCATATTCAAAATTGTAGTCAGTTCACCTGTTTTCTCAAGCTTCTCATAAGCTGTCTAGCAGGCAAACAGTTCTTTTTGGCAAGCATGGCTTTTGCAGCTCCAAATAGAACATTAAACTTCTCACAGGCATTACTGGCAAATGTCCTTTCTCTGGGGAGACGCCCAGATGACCCTTGCAGAAACAATACCATCACATGTCCACTCACACAAACACTGGACCATCTTCGTCCATTCAAACAAGCACTGGACCATCTTCCGTCATGTTATTCAAACAAATGTCCATCCGATTCTGATCCCATTTTAACCCAGGATGCAGACATAACTGAGCACTTCTTTAGCACAATGGGCTAGCTGGCCCAAGCAGGCTTCCAATTTTCCTGCACTTTCAAAGCAGATTTTTACTCACTTGGGATCAGTTCTCACAAGTCTCTCACAGCAGAGGTGCATGTTTTTTACAGTGCTCTCACTGCTGAGATGGTAAAGTTCTTGCAGCTCTCTCACTGCTGCAGGCAGGTTTCTTTATAGCTCTCTCACAGCTGAAATCAAATCATGAATTCTACAGCAAATCTTCCCAAATGTGGAAAGGCACATTGTGGACCCTGGGGGACTAATAGCTGGCAACCCCAGACCCACACTCTCAATCCTTGCAGCCACATTTCTCTAGAAAGGGGCCAGAGCACCCCTCCTTGTGGCGGGGCTCGCACCGAACTGAACTCAGCTTGAAATGTCTTTGGGGTTTTGGGAGCTTCTGACAGCTCCTGATTGTCTGAATCCCTTGTCTGCTTGAAAAATATTCATCAGGCTCCCTCAACACCTGCTTAGTTAAGTGAAGGGGCACCAAACATTGTCCCTGTTTTTCCTCCACAAAGCTTCTGCACAGTCCCACAAGTCTCTGGCACATATCCTGGCATTCCACTTGGCTGACAGAAGGTCAAAGGCTGCAAACATGGCTGCTGTTAAACACAGTCCCCATGCAGTCCATACAGTGTCCAATGTTTTAGTTTTGGTGCAGCCAGTGTAAACAATTTATTTATTCAAGGCTCAATAGTTTTGAAGCAGTCCCTGTGCCCTATCGAGCAACTGTAGAGTTTAACGATTTATTTGAACTACACACCTGTTGTTGCTGCTGAAATTCAGTGTCCCCAGGCAGCAGGCAGGGTCTCATGTTAATATTCCTATGGCCTCATTAATATTCGTGAGGCAGATTGCTTTCTGATAGGCACTGTTTATTTAAAAGTAATTGAGGCTTTTCTTGCACCTTATTCAGGTCTCTGGTTAATGAAACTTTGGGACCAAGACCTCTGTAAGGGCTTCTGTTTGGCCTCTACAGCAGCAAGAAGACAAAAGTACACTACTGCACATGCGTGGGCTGCCCACCTGCACATTTGTGCAACAGAGAAGCGGCAGCTCATGATTTGACTCCTCTGGGGGCAGGATGGAGGCTTTTAGGGCCAACTGAGAACTTGAGTCAGGAGCGGAGCATGACCGGGGGAGAACAGAGAGACCAGGGCAATGGAAGGCAACTAGATAAGCCCCCACAGAGGGGGTTCCATATCATAGTGGATCCATCATAAGAAGCAACACTGATGTCAGCTGTCAAAACAACCCAGGAGGAAGGGCGCAACCATGGCGGCAGTGATAACCAGTTTTGGGACAGGAGAAACAATAGAAAAAATATGGAGGAAAAAAAAGAATCGAACACAAATGCCTTGCAGCTCCCTTCCCACAAACGTCAAGAGCAAGAGCAAGCCCACGTGTCACTTTGGTTAAGAAACTATGACAGTCGGAATGCTGTACAGCCTGAACTGGATATTGCAATATATTTTCTTCATTGTGTATGGTACATGGACATTCTAACATACTCTCGGAACTAGCATTCAAGGCAAGACATGACAATTTTATTTCTGTGGCACCCAATCCCAAGTGCTCTGGGCAATACAAAACAATGAAAACATTTCAAAGTAAATTTATTTGTTATCTAAGGTTATGCTATCTTCTACTTTAAATTAAATTAAATTAACCTATTTCATGCGTTAATTAATAAAACAGGCTTCTGGCAGCTAACCCAGGTGGTCTCTACACTATTATGTAATTATATAAATTCCTTTTATGTGGGATTTCTGATCACTGCGGTGTTGCAAAACTGTAGAGATGCAGAGAGAGGCAGTTTACAGCTGTAAAATGATACCTACATCAGAAACAATAGTCCTTCCCATACCTGGCAAACTCCACATGCAACTGATCTCCAAACAGTATATAACAAAACACACTGCGGTTATCCCTTGCATAAAGTTAGTTAGCACCTTTGTCGATCATCAGTGGATATTAATGTAATTACTTCATGAATATTACCAGCATACAATTATAGAAGTTAGATTCAGAGTGTACATTCTTGCAAGATCTTGTATCTCAATTGTTATGGCTGAAACGCTGGCCATCAAAAACAGCTATTCTGCTCCATCTGTGACCAACACAAGTTAGCTCCCCATTGATACTGCTTAGCTTATAAGCATTACCTTCACAGGAAAAACAAGGTACAGGTGCCGTTACCCACTCTCAATTGAACAGGGCCTCTGATTGACCACTGGAGTGTAATCCTGACTGGACCGACCGTGGTGCGTCCCCAACCGATTCCTGAGCCCAGTCTCTTTCTCTCTCCTCACTCTTACCAGTGTCCCTTTGACTCCTAAGCATTGACTGGCCTCTCTGATCAGCTGCTCTTCTGGCACCCAGCCTCTGAATTTCAAAGTTCCTCTGAATCCCACTCAAGAAAAGACAGGGACTGGACAACTGACCAGCAATGGAAGCTGCAGTTTTGGATTTGGCACCTTGACAGAGTGCATCAACATCACCCAATGACGTGATGCAAGGGGGAAAAAAAATAAAATGTTTAACAACCCGATTGGTTGGGACTTCCGGCTGGGACGGAAGAGAGACTGCTTGTTGGGGGGGCAGTTAAAGAAGGGGTCCAGGGACCAGCTAACAGGCAATGCAACATACAAAAAAAAAAAAGCAGAGGAAGAAATGTGAGCCAGCTGGAGCCAGCCAGCACAGGTATCCTCAGTACAGGGGTCACAAATGTGATCCCTGGCGACCTCTAAAGGACACCCGTGCCCCTCAACCTAGTTTCTATATGCCTGTGTAGTTTGTAGACATGAACAATGATTCCCTCTCTTGCATCCCCCTAATTTCATCCTCATTAAAATATAAATGAGATTGCTTCAGTCTGTTTTGCCCTGGTGTGAAAACCTGTTTATTTATTTCAAAAGTTTCACCAGGAGAGACATACTGAGCTGTAAACAACTCATTTCCAGAAGCGTCCTGGGGGAGAGGGAGAAATACATATCCATACAGCGTGAAACTATTTACAGAGAATGTACACTCATGTTAAGGCACACTTTTACACAGTGTATTGTATCCCCTAGGTGGCACTATCCCAAGGGCTACTACCCCTGCCTGCATGGCTAGTCGCAGGTTAAGGGACCTGGGTACTGAAACGGGTGCCTCCACCCGGAGGTCAGGGTTGTTGGTAGTCAAGCTAACCTGGGCACAGCCCTCCAGGACACTGTAACCCCCCTCTTTCCCTTCTAGTGGCCTGAACAATAATCACTTTCACAATGACCCTTATTCACCATGCAATTGCCCAAACTGTTTGCACTTACCACCAGGGCTGGTTCCTCTAGCTTGACCCTGGAGACCCCCTGTAAAACAAGGTTATGCACAGCAAATAGCAACAGTACAGTACTTTTGGCACAAACTGGAACCACAGTCAAGTTAAATGCAAAAAGAGTTAGATCTGATATATTTAGGGGACTTGAACAAGGAAGGGGCATAATCAGGTTGATTTGCTTAAAGGCTATATCAATCAGACAGTTATGCATGCACTTCAGAGTCCCTACACAGTCACACACTCTGGGTACTCAGGTAGGAAGATGGTGGGCTAGCCAGGAACTTTGCCTGGGGTAGGCCGGTGTCGCAGCTGGTTGGGGCCCTGTAATGGAAGAAAGCAACATGCACAACACACACTATTTGTAATCCGGAGCCAGAGGGCTCAGTTCATGAAAGAAAAGACAACAAAGCAATCAGATGACAACACTTTAGATTTAGCCATTGTTGCAGGGAGCTACCCTGATGTTTACTCATAATACCAATACAAGACACAGGCAGGACGAAATCGAGACTACAGGTTGTTGAGCTGTAGTGCCAGGAGAAGCAGGGCCCACATGAATCACCAAGGCATCATTCCTGTTCAAAGCGTTGAGCAGGGGGCTGATCCCCAGGCAGGTCTCTTGTCGATGGCTTTCTCTGTGCAGCGGGTATTCTGGCTGGGCCAGTGTGGCAAGGCCCAGGCCAAAGAGATATGAGTACGGATTCAGTCAGCTGGAGCTGGATGCAGCCTCCAGCCAGCAGAACACAGTTCAACACACAGTGGGGAACCAAATCACGACCCACTAACAGCACACTACACATTTACATGTAAGAAATTCCACTATACCAGGTAGATTGCTATCTGGTCGCATTTACGGAGTCTCTGCCCAAACTGGGAGTTCAGAGGTGGCTGGAAATCCTGACAGGCCGATCACATTCAGCAAATCATCGGTCTTCCTCAGGTTTCAAGCCTGGTCACAGTTTAGTGGCATTAGTTCATTCTCACAACTCGGATTCAGTTAGAATAAACTCTATTTTCCCTCTCAGGGACAGCAGGCAGACAGGCAGGCCAAAACTCAGCCCTTTCACAGTTCTCCCGCGCGAATTATGCAGGGGCTGCTGCTTGGATCACTCAAGCTGTTACCTCTTTCACTTCCCAACTCGGACTGACTGAACTGTAAACAGTCTGGGACTTTCCCTTGGATCCAAAAGATTTGGTTGGCTGATCTGTCTGTCAGTCACAACAAGGGCTCCCCCTCCAGGTCTGTCTTGGTGCCAAAATGCAAAAACTATAATTCCTACAGAATTTTGCTCCCACAAAGCCCCTGGGGACAGGCTCCATTTTAGACTCCCCAAAGGTACTGATTGGCCCATTTCAGCAGTCCAGGACCAAGATGATGGAAACAAACAGAATGGTCCATGCTGCAAAGAAGGCAGGTTAGAACAAAATGCAATACTATTACTACTTTAACAAATGATCAGCAAACAATTACATCTTCTAACAGAGCTCCCTCTGCACAAGTAGCAGTGGCAGAACAGAGCAGTTATCTGACAGCCCGGGCAGTACTCGAACATAGAAACACTCAGCCCACCTCCCAGATTAATTATAACTGCAATCTAAGCAGCTCTTAAAGAGATAGTACACAGAGGCTATACAGGCACTCTCTGGCAATAATATTTAAACTGCTAAAATGCAGAACACCAACCTGGCAGTGAGCATTTAGGCAAGCTCAAGAAAGACTTTTTGGGAACCCCCATTTGCAGTGGGGTTACAATATCATAAATTAACATTGAGTAATACACATTGAATGTACAAAAGCATATACAAAGGGATTATTTTACAGAAAAAGCAGCAACAGCAGTAAGTAACATTTGCCTACAAGAACAGGGGATGAACCAGGTTAGTGCAAGTGGCTAAGGGAAGTCTAGCAAAGGATGAAGAGTAGCGAGGAGGAGAAAAAGGAAGTTAGATCATAAGAAGGAGACAAGGGAGATCCAGTATTAGGTGGGTAGGTGGAGGAAGTAGAGGAATGGAAGGGGGAGGGAGGAGGTGGAGGGGAGATATGTAGTATGAAAGTCGGGGTGGGAGAGAGAAGGGGGTGGAGAGCCAGAAAGACGAAGGTATGGGGGCAATAATGGGGGGTGGTAGAGTCGGGGCAGTTATAGGAGGGGGCAGAGTTTGTCTCCATTCCAAAAGTCATGAACCCACTCATGCAAGGCATCATGGGACTTGAGGATGAATACATGCACAAGCAGAAGAAGGTTAACTCTTATTCAGTTGTTACATGTCCTGTGAAGTCCCTGTATTCTCTAAAAGCATTTTTTTCTAGCTCAGATACACTTGTCTTTAAACTACAGAATACAGCAGGGCACTTACTATACTTTGAAAGGTTTCATGGCCTGCATAAGACAAGGAATCAAAAGAAAAGCAGCTCCAGCTAATGTTGTGTCAGCGTACATCAGCAAACAGAAGAACAAAAAACACAGCAGTAACACCTCTTTGACAATTTTCTGTATTAAACTCACATGAATGACGAAAAGAGTAAAATGCAGTGGCTCCATGCAAGGTGACAACAGTTCCCAGAACACAAACAGTCCGACCAGTTTCATGCCAAAAGCGCCTCCTCAGGGACTAATTTGGTAATCACAATTAATCATTTAAATAGAAAAAAACACTTAAAGTGACAGTACAATACTTATACCATTAATACAATACTGATCAAATAAAAGTTAGTTAAATAGTACACCACCCATACCAAAAAAACAAGGTCCAAATATTTTAAATAATGGAAATTTTTGGATATAAATATGGTAATATGTGTTATTTATAATGTCTTCACCTTTTTTTTCAGGTTGAATTTACTTCAGCAATCCTGGTATATAACGTACCTGCAATTTCAATTTCTACTTGATTTCAATTTTATTTTGCCTGTTAAGAGAAATATTTACTAGTCTGGTATTGTATTATTTTGACTTATAGCAATATGTCCATTTATCATTATAAAATTTAGATTATGGGCATTTATTTTGCATTTTAGGTCATTGCACTCATACTAAAACTAATTTTGTTTTTTTGGTATGGGTGGTGTACTATTTAGCTAACTTTTATTTGATCACTATTGTATTAATGGTATAAGTATTGTACTGTCACTTTAAGTGTTTTTTTCTATTTAAATGCTTAATTGTGATTGCCAAATTAGTCCCTGAGGAGGTGCTTTTGTCGTGAAACCAGTTGGACTGTTTGTGTTCTGGGAGCTGTTGTCACCTTGCATGGCGCCACTGCATTTTACTCTTTTCGTCATTCATGTGAGTTTAATACAGAAAATTGTCAAAGAGGTGTTAGTGCTGTGTTTTTTGTCCTTCAGGATAAGACAAGAACATAAGGACTGCAGAGAACAACAACAGCACTGACTAACACAGTAGAACTACTGCAGGCTTTAGCACCAAAAGATCATAAAACTCCAGGATGCCTTACACGAATCAGGTCACAACCTTTGCAATGGAGTTAAGCAGTTTTCCACACCAGCAGCTTTCTACACCAGCTTCCCAGCACCTTCATTTACATTTAAATCCTGATGAACTCAGGAAGGTGCAATAGAGGCAATCATTGTGCATGCCTACAAACTACACAGGGAAACAATAAAAGGCTGAGGGGATCGTCCCTTTAACTCCTCGTGTGACCATGAGCAAGTATGAGCAATGTGCAAATGCACAAAGTAAACCCTGCTGTCTTCAGAAAACTCTTGTTTCACTCATAGGGCGGTTATCCTACGGAACAAGCTTCCAGAGGAAGTGGTGAAAGTGAGTATTGGAATCTTTCAAACTAAAGTTGGAATACTGTTTGTGGAAAATAACATTAAATGCTTGGCATAAATAACAG
Organism: Neoceratodus forsteri; assembly: GCA_016271365.2. Taxonomy (NCBI): domain Eukaryota; kingdom Metazoa; phylum Chordata; order Ceratodontiformes; family Ceratodontidae; genus Neoceratodus; species Neoceratodus forsteri. Next base: position 126,527,266 of record CM057450.1, on the reverse strand, counting down.
GGAGCTACTAATCCCAAAAGAGATTACTGGAGTGATGGGGTGTGGGGGTAGATGTCAGAAGAAAGAGACTTGGGGATTATCATCAGTGGCAATCTTAAATCCTCCTTCCAGTGCAACAAAACGAGTAGGAAGGACAATATAGTGCTGGGGTGTATGGGTGGAGCTTTTCTAGTTGAAGAAAGCAGGTAATCCTGTCTCTGTACAGGTCCCTGGTGAGTCCTTACCTCAAGTACTTTGCACAGTACTGGAGCCCACAGCCTAGAAAGGACAGGGATAGGTTGGAGACGGACCAGAAAAGGAAGACACAAATGATTCAAGGTCAGCAGGTTAAACCACATGCCTGGGAAAAGTCTGAAAAGTCTGAATATGTACTACCAGGAGGAAGGGTGGCGACATGACAGAGACATATAGATTTCTACATAGGGTCAATACGGTGCATTGTTCTGAGTTGTTTACAGTAAATGGGAGGAATAATTACAAACAGTTAGGGAGTCAGTTGAAGCAGAGTTTCAGGACATACTGTACTTCTTTACAGAAAGGGAGGAGGATAACTGGAATAGCTTGCCCAGTGTTGTGGTGAATGCTGTATCCATTGCTGGATTCAAGGCACACTGGTACGTGTTCTGGAGTACTGTAGTAGATGGGAAAATGGGGGCTGCCGGGGGGATCTGAGTGGGCACAGGTATGTTGTCAGACCCATTAGCTTAGGCTAGGGTCTGTAACAGGATGTGGCTTGTAGGTAAGGGTTTCAGGGAGGACTGAATGTAGGTAGAGTCTTTTTCTGCTTTACTCTGTCCAGATAATATTACTGGGTACAGTATCAAATCACTGAGAAAGAGAGGGTCAGGAGACGCATACACCATAGCTGCATTATCATGCCTGAGAGAACAAGCATTTGTCAGTGCTGAATGTTTACTTGCTGGTATTGGCATTGATAGTGCAGGAGTTAGAGAGATGCATAATAGGAATGGCACTGAAGTACTGAAGTAATGCCAACCCCACCCCCACCCTGCAGAGACTGACAAGCATTGGGGGTGTGACTTTTGGTCATCGGCCATAACGCTCATGCCATTCCACCACAACCCACCCTGTAGACACTGACAGGTGTCACGGTGTGCCTCGGAGTCTTCGGCCCTTATGCTCACCCCATTCGATAAGGAAATAAGCTGAGATGGGTGCAGTATAGGAGAATGGGGTGAACATTAGGGCTGGTTCCCTATTGCCCCCTCCGCCCCCCCGTTCCACCAGCGAGGGATTGCTAGAGATTCCCAGGGTTCATTTGAAGCTATCGGGATCTCGTGCCTTTGCCTTTTTGGCTCCAACCCTGTGGAATTCTCTACCTCGCTGGTTAAGAGAATGCCCAACCGTTGATAGTTTTAAAACTGATTTAAAGACATATCTTTTTACTCTGGCCTATCCTGTCTAGTTATGGTTGTTTTAATGTTTGCATTTTGCTGTTCTATTTATTCTTGTACAGTGCCTTGATTTTGAAAGGCGCTTTATAAATAAACATGACTTGACTTGACTTGAAGACACCAGCGCACACCTCGATACCTGTCACTGGCTGCAGGGTGGGGGTGGGGTGGAATGGCATGAGCATTACGGCCAATGACCCCAAGTCACACCCTTGATGCCTGTCTGTACAGAGTGGGTGTTACAGTTGGAAACCCTAATGCTCTGGGCGTTTGTTTGTATTTGTGCTCCAAATTTTCAACATGAGCTTTTTGGGACCCCACCTCATGAACAGTGGCACCATCATTTTGTTACTCAATCCCAGAAGGTGATTTCGCATAGTGACTGCACTATTCAGCACCACAGGTGAGAAAACACATTTCAGGCAGGATGTGAAAAATTACAGCTGTGCTGTTCATGAGGAGGTGTGAAACAATGGCAGTGTTGAAAATCTGGAAGTGAAACAGTGAAAAATTGGCAAAGTTATGAGCATGTGTAGAAACTACGCAACGCACACTCGTAATGCAGTCATTTTTTGGAATATATTCACCAAATGTTCAACATGGCCTTTTTGGGACCTCCCCTCATGAACAGTGGCACTGTGATTTTGTTAATCTGTTCTGAAAGTTGATTTTCAACAGCAACCACGCCATTCTGCTCCACAGGTACAAAAACACATTTTGGGCAGGGTGTGAAAAATGATAGCCATACTGTCCATAAGGGGGTGTGGAAACATGGCAATGTTGGAAATTTGGAGTGAAAATACTAATAATTGATGATGTTAGGAGCATGTTTAGAAACTGCACAATGCACGCTCATAATGCAGTCATTTTTTGGAGTTTTCTCACCAAATTTGCAACATGGGCTTTTTGGAAGCCCACCTCATGAAAAGTGGCACTGTCATTTCATTAATCAGTCCTGAAAGGTGATTCTGCACATTGACCATGAAATCACCTTTTGGGACCAAGAAACTAAATGACAGTGCCAGTGTTCACAAGGTGGGGTCCCAAGAACCCCATGTTGAAAATTTGGGACAAAAACTCCAAAAATTGGCTGAGATATCAACATAAGTTAAAACCTCCCACTGACTGCCAATATAGAGCTTACCGTGATTTCTTCAGTTTCCAGCTCGGCTTTGAAGAGTGCAGACGTGTTCCTGGTCCACCGAAGAGCACTACTCCCGACCTCCACTGGTAAGTATGGGGTGAGGGAGGGTGTGGGTAGGAGGGTTCGCAGATGGAGGGTTGGGATGGGGAGGGGCGGTGGGGACAACAAGGGGCAGTTTTCTTTTTTCTTAGGTTTAAAAAAAAAGACCTTGGGGGACAATTTTTTTTTACAGGTGAAATATTATTAAAACAGATTTCTGCACACTGGGGTGGGCTCCCAATGTGTCAGACTAGTGGAAGGGGAGGATCAATGCCAACCCAGGGATTGGGCACCAAAAGGTCAGCTGAGAAATTAGGGGTGTAGGGGGGGGGTCTGGCGCATCCGACATTGGGAGTGGGCATTCCGGTGCCAGAAATATAAATAAATATTTTGGCACAATGGGGTGGGCTCCCAGTGTGCCACATTAATGGGGGAAGGGGGATACATGCTGACACAGGGATTGGGCACCCCAATGTTGGCTTTCCAGAGAGTGTGGGGGTGTGGGGCGGCGGAAGCCGCCAATGTGGTAAGCTGCGCTGCAGCTCATTTATTTATTTATTTATTTAACTGTTTCACCAGAAAAGACACACTGAACAAACGGGACAGGAGCCGACAAGAACTGAAACTCTGCCCATGCGCATTACTGTGCACTGTAATGCACAAGGCCAGATTCTTGTCAGCTGGATGTCTGTGGGCCTGGTTGGGAGAGATGGGGGAGCTGCCACAGCAATGACAAAATTGTTCGATTGCAGTGGCAGATTTCTTTCAAGTACGGGTCTCACTCTGAAACTGCCATCATCGGCAGTTTCTCGGAGGATTGGTGGCCAAGGGACAAGCCCATTAGAGCATCTGCTGCATTGGCCACAACATGGACACACCTCTGCAATGCTGTATTATCTCAATATGTTTCTTGTGTGCTGCACGCACAAGCAAACATAAAAAGGTGGAGCACTTGGCCACTGGTTCTTAGAACGTTCTGCCACTGCCTGTTTCTCTCTCCTCATTTACAAAGTCCATAAAAAACAATCCATAACAAAAGTGCATTAGGTTCATATACTGTATGCAACTGGGGATAAACAAGTGTCAGGCTTCCTTGCAAATCATTCCTGGAAACAGAAGCGCCTTTGGAATATTTTTGGAGCCAGTCTGGCCTACTGATTAAAGCACAGCACTGGGCCTGGGTACGCAGGTTTGAACCTCCCCATTGGCTACTTAAATAAAGCTACCAACCATCCTGATTTTCCGGGGATAGTCCTGATTTTAGGTAGCATGTCCCGATGTCCCCACAAATTTTTCAGAATCTCACTTTTGTCCTGATTTTTGCTGTTTGTCCCATTTTTGTCCCATTTTTATGTTGTCTTGCACATGCGCAAGCAACATATTGTGGTAGCTTGGAATAGCAGGTTTTGGAGGTGCGGTCGTGTTGTGGCCAGTGGCGCAACTGCTTTTCCGGGCTGGGCTCTGCGGCACAAATGAAATCACACGTTGTCTATGACAGCAGTTGAAAAGCATGCCCCCAACCTGAAACAATTTTGCCACTGCAATGAGGGAGTGATCTGTCATTGCAGGGTGTGCCTTGCCTGGTGTAACATTTCAATATACATGCCAGGCAATAGCTGTCGCCGTCCGCCTGTCACAGTCCCTTGGAAGCCGACATCAGGAGTGCCCAATCCCCATGTCAGCATATGTGCCCCTTTACTGTTTTGGTCTGCTGAGGGGATGCCCAACTCCCCCCCTCGGCATCATGCCCCCAAATACAGACCTGCTTGTCAATTGGGGGTTATCCCCTGATGGCATGTTAACCCCCCCATCGTCAGCATTTTTCTGGTGCTGCCTCACCCTACTGTGTGTGCCACACTGGGAGCCCACCCCAATGTGGCTAACACAACCTCCCAAACACAAAGGCACTAGGCGCCCACCCCAGTGTGGCCAAAACCTGTTAAAAACAGAAAACGGTCCGCAGTGATTTTTTAAAATTTTTTATTTTAGTTACCTGAAACAAATAAAACAGTCCCTCTCCATTGGGTCCCCTTCCCCAGCCCACACCCACCTTCTGCGCACACCACCTCTTCACCCCTCCACCCCATACTTACCTCTGGAGGTCGGCGCGATGATCTTCAGTGAAGCGGGAACACATCTGCACTCTTCAAAGCAGATCGCGAACTGAAGAAATGCCGGTAAGCTGTATAATAGAATAAATAGTTTTTTTTTCAACTTAGGTGGATATCTTGCCCAGTTTTGTGACTTTTTGCTCTAAATTTTCAACATGGGGTTCTTGGAACCCCACCTCATGAACTCAATCACTGTCATTTCATTATTTGGTCCCGAAAGGTGATTTTGCGGTCACTGCACAGAATCACTTTTTGGGATGGAGTAACGAAATGACAGCATCAGTGTTCATGAAGTGGGCTCCCAAAAAACCTATACTGTGAATTTGGTGAAAAAATTCCAAAAAATGACTGTGTTACGAGCATGCGTTATGCAGTTTCCACGCACGCTTATAACTCCGAGAATTAATATTTTCACTCCAGATTTTCAGCATTGCCATTGTTTCACACCTTCATATGAACAGTGCAGCTGTCATTTTTCACAACCTGCCCAAAATGTGTTTTTGCACATGTGGTGCACAATGGCGCGGTCACTGTGGGAAATCAATGTTCAGGACAGATTAAGAAAATTAATGTGATGCTGTTCATGAGCAGTGGTCCCCAAATGCCTATGCTGACAATTTGGTGAGAAAATTCCACAAAATGACTGTGTTACAAGCGTGCATTGCACAGTTTCCATGTGCAGTTTCCACGCACGCTCGTAACTTCAAGAATGTTTTATATTTTTACTCCAGATTTTTAACATTGCCATTTTTTCACACCTCCTTATGAACAGTGTAGCTGTCACTTTTCACTTCCTGCCCAAAATGTGTTTTCGCACCTGTGGCGCACAATGGTGCAGTCGCTGTGGGAAGTCAATGTTCGGGACAAATTAAGAAAATCACAGTGGCACTGTTCATGAGCGGAGGTCCCAAAATGCCTATGTTAAAAATGTGGTGACAAAATTCCACATAATATCGGTGTTACGCGCGTGCATTGTGCAGTTTCCAATCACGCTAGTAACTTTGAGAATTTTTAATATTTTCACTCCAGATTTTCAACATTGCCATTTCTTCACATCTCCTTATGAACAGTACAACTGTCATTTTTCACATCCTGCACAAAACGTGGTTTTGCACATCTGGCTCAGAATGGCACGATCACTGTGGGACATCAACGTTCGGGACAGATTAACAAAATCACAGTGCCACTGTTAATGAGCAGAGGTCCCAAATGCTTTCATGAGGTGGGACCACAAAAACCCCATGTTCAAAATTTGGAGTGGAAATACCAACAAATGCCCAGGGTGTTAGGGTTTCTAACCATAACATCCCACCCTGTAGAGACTAACCTGCGTCAGGGGTGTGACTTTGGATTGTCAGTTGTAATGCTCACACCATTCCACCCCCACCCTGCAGCCACTGACAGGCATCAAGGTGTACCTTGGACTCCTCAGCCTCAAAGTTCAATCCATTTTCCTATACTGCACCCATCTCAACGTATTTTCTTATGGAATGGGGTGAGCGTAAAGCCTGAGGACCCCCCCGGCACAACGCGATACTTGTCAGAGTCTGCAGGATAGGGTGAAGTGAAATGGCATGAGCATTATAGCCGACACCCAAAGGCACACCTCAATGCCTGTCAGTCTCTTCAGGGTGGTGTGGGGTTGGCATCACTTCCATACTTTACTGCCATTCCTATTATGCATCTCTCTAACTCCTGCACTACCAGTGCCAATGTCAGCAAGACAACATTCAGCATTGACAAATGCTTGTTTTGTCTGTGTTCAGTTTGGGCCCAGTGACATCCACATTTCAGTGCCACTGTGGCACTGCTCAAGCTGGACAGCAATTTCAGTCTGCGCCTACCAGTGTTGCGCCATGAAAGACGCCTCAGCGGTAGTCAGATAGCAAGGGGGAGTACCGTCAGCACCTTTCCTTCCAGGTTAGACTAACTGGGTAGTGCAAGCACGTGTGGCCATCTGTCTGCCAGCAGCTGAGGGACTCCAGAGTCAGACCGAGGAGGCATTTGTTTGTTGGCATCGTGAAGAAGGTACAAGGAAAGGTACCATATGCTGATTCAGAAAGTTGCTGTGCGATTGATCCGGTGCCGGGAGGGAGTGAAAAGCTGAGTGTTGCATATTTTTATGCTAATGTCACTGTGAGTGGGCAGGGCCAGAGCAAAGTGGCAATGAATGAATGTGCAGCTTGGCCCTTTTCTGCCTGGTCAGGAGTGAGTGAAACTGGAGGTGGGGTGGGTCGTACACAGGATGGGCACAGAAAATAAGGATCCTTTGGTTTACTTTTCAGCTCCATATTTTTTTGTAATGTGCAGTGCAGCCTTGTCTGACTGGTGAGGGATTAAGTCACAGTCAATTTGGATCATCAGGCGCAGAGGTTTCTAAGGGCACTTGGGAATATGATATGGCACTCTGCCAGTTTTGAGAGAGGTTTATGCTTTTTGGAAATAATATTGGAATAAATTCCATTTGTCACTGCAGCAGGCGTGTTTGGATGCCGCATGGCATTTGAGTTTGACTGACTGAGCCTGTCTCATGGTCACATTTCACTAAGAACTGAAATCTTCCATGCTGTGTATGAAAATGTGCTTACCAGTGTTGAGGGTAGGGATGCATTAGGGGTTATGGTTAGGGTTTCTCTAAAAAAAAAAAAAAAAAAGGAATTTTGACATGTCCCAGTTTATTTGGTAGCTTTACACATAAACTGTGCAACTCTAAGCAAGTCACTTGGGGGGGGGGGGCTCAGAGCTAGGAACCTAAAGACCCAAGTTTGAAATCCACAACCATCCTGGACAGTGTGTCTCTAACCTTCACCTTCTTCTAATTTCTTGCTGCTCCCTCTTTGACCTGTCTAAATCTTCCTGTTTTCATGAAATGGCAGCGACACTCCCTCCCTTCCCCTCCCTCCCTCTCCTGGATTGCAAAATCCTTTAGGATACAGATATATGAAAGAGGCTATATATAACCAGATTCCGTCTTCTTCCATTTTAACAGTTACCCATGCCACAGTGTGTGAATTATGCAACTTACAAGTGTGTGCTACCCCTACCCCAGGATGCTTCTTGAAATGAGGTTACTACAATTCTCAGTTGTCCTTTTGAAGTTTGCAAACCATTTTAAACAAAATAAAAATAATAATCAGCAATTAATACTTTCCATTAAAGAACCTTTACAACCATCTCTTGTAATAACTGAGCGCTGCAGCTGTTACGGCATGTGCCATGTATCTGTTTTCACCCAGCATTTCCTACAGTATGTTCCACTGTTCTTTGTAGTGGTGTTATCTAGTTTTTGTAAGTTTTTTTCTTCCTTCTAGAAACATTTGCAATCACTGTTTTCCATTACTTTTGCCTCCTGCTGCCTTTTTAAAACAAGAGACAGACCCCTGCATCTATAATCCTCTCTGTTGGTCGGCTCCGAGGAACATGAGTAATTCCAGTCAAGTGACCTGCCAACCCCTGCAGCTAGATCCTTATCAAGTAGATTAGACATTTTCTAATTTTAGAAGGTCCCTTCCCCCAATCCCGCAGACTACTCTTCCAGTCCAGCAGACTCGCCCTGCTCCCAGCTGAGCCTTGCACAATGCACATGCAGTACTTTGACCAATATGACAGGCGGGTTCCCTTCCCTGCACATCCACTCACAGCTCAAGAAGCTACAGGGAGATTCTGGGTCAGAAAACTGAATCAAGAAAAATACAGTTCGATATGATTTGCCCATATTTGACAGTGGAAGGCCAGAATCCTGGTGTGGTGGGGGCAGTGAAGCATTAAAGCTCATACAGGGGACATGCAAAGCCTGTTACAAGAACCATGTGCATAGCAGTGTGTATTTATTACCTTCTGATGAGTCAGGGAAGATTAGGGCTCTCTACAAGGGTCAACAAAATATATGCAGTGCAAATAATAATGAAGATGAATGCATAATAGGTTGCAAACTACACAGTTCCTTATGAAAAAAAGTGTGCTAGTATTACCAAAATTTAGAAAAAGATGAAAACATTTCTAAACAATGTATTTCTAAACCACCTTAGTTTTTTACAACAATGTGTAGAAGTTGTTGCATCATTATATAGTGATATGAAACTATATATCCTGATATATGGAAATAGCAACATTTCAAACTTTCCATGTGAAAATACCTTCAAAAAGTAAACAAACAAAAAAGCATAAATGCTGTAATGTAAATTGTAAACATACATGTTTACTACCAACATATTATACTGGTGCAAAAAAACCTGCACTGACAAATGAAAACTGCATTGATCTATTGATATGGAACTGAATCCAAGCTTTTATTTAAAAAAAAAAAAATGAGGGCCCAGTTTCTAGTTGCAAGGGACTGCACTGACTAAAGTCATTTATTTCTGACCCCCTTGAGATATGCTCTGAGGAGTCAACGGCCCATGCCACATAAAGGCAGATCAAAGTACACTGGTGCAAGGAAGGGGTATTCACATTGCCAACTACCACCATCGCAGCTGTTTTGCAATGTCTCTTAGTAGTGCCAGGTTTCACTTGTGGCAAAGGGGAGTTGGACAGTTCTTTCGGGTGTACATCGATGTCAGGAGAACACAATTGTTTTGGGATCAGTTATGTGTTTGGGACACCCATGTAGCCAGGCCTAGGAAGGGGGTAATCTAGACTACAAGGAAATTGAATGACTATTACAACTTGTTGGGGTGCCCACTGGACTACTAGGGTAAATGTTAGGGGAATGAGATTACTTTAGTCAGAGGGCCAGAAGTGACCTGAAGATACAGGATGGTGGTGGGGAGGACAGACATTTTTGCACATGTGATATGTGTGGTGGTAAATGCTACCATTACTGTGCATCACCCCCCCCTCCCCTGATACAGACAGAAACATAAAACAAGCATTTGTCAATGCCAAATGTTGTCTCGCTGGCATTGGCATTGGTGGTGCCGGAGTTAGAGACGCATAATAGGAATGGCAGTGAAGTACTGAAGTGATGCCAACCCCACCCCCACCCTGTAGAGACCGAAAGGCATTGGGGTGTGCCTTTGGGTCGTCAGCTATAACACTCATGCTATTGTACCTCATCTTACCCTGTAGACACTGACAAGTGTTGTGGTGTGCTTTGGGTGTTATACTTACCCCATTCCATAAGGAAATATGCTGAGGTGGGTGCAGTATAAGAGAGTGGGGTGAACTTTGTGGCTGAACAGTGCAAGGCACACCACGATGCCTGTTACTGGCTTCAGGGAAGGGGTGGGGGTGGAATGGAGTGAGGATTACAGCCGATGATCCCAAGTCACACCCCTGATGCCTGTCAGTCTCTACAGGGTGGGGTGCTACAGTTGGAAACCCTAACACCGTAGGCAAGTGTTGATATTTTCACTCCAAATTTTCAACATGGGCTGTTTGTGAGCCCACCTCATGAAAAGTGGCACAATCAGTTTGTTAGCTGAAAGGTGGTTTTCCACAGTGGCTATGCCATTTGGCAACACAGGGATGAAAACACATTTTAGACAGTATGTGGAAAATGACAACTGCATTGTTCATGAGGAGATGTAAAAAAATGGCAACGTTGAAAATCTGGAGTGAAAATATGAAAAATTGGTGAAGTTATGAGCATGCCTAGAAACTGTGCAACACACGTCCGTAACCCAATTATTTTTGGGATTTTTTTAACCACATGTTTAATGTATGCATTTTGGGACCTCCCCTCATGCTATGTGGCACTGTGATTTTGTTAATTTGTCCGAAACGTTGATTTTGCACAGTGACCACGCCATTGTGCGCCATAGGTGTGAAAACACATTTAGGGCAGGATGTGAAAAATGACAGCTGTACTGTTCATAAGGAGGTGTGAAAAAATGCCAGTGTTGAAAATCTGGCATGAAAATATTGCAAATTTGCGAAGTTACAAGGGTGCGGGGAAACTCCATCATGCACACTTGTAACACAGTCATTTTATGGAATTTCGTCACCAAATTTTCAACATAGGCATTTTAGGACTTCTGCTCATGAACAGTGTCACTGTCATTTCCTCAAACGGTCCCAAAAACTAATTTCTCACTGCAACCACGGTATTCTGCGCCAGACGTGCGAAAACACATTTTGGCAAGGATATGTAAAATGATAGCTGTACTGTTCATAAGAAAGTGTGAAAAAAATGCCAATTTTGAAAATCTGGAGTGAAAATATTACAAATTAGACGAAGATACGTGATGCAGCATGGCAACTGTACAACGCACGCGCCTAAAACAGCAATTTTTTGATTTTTCCTGCACCAATTTGCAACATGGCTTTCTTGAGAGCCCCTCATGAACAGTGGCACTGTCATTTGGGTGATCGGTCCCAAAAGGTGATTCCACGCAGTGACCATGAAATCACCTTTCGGGACCAGATAATGCCGTGACAGTGCCTGAATTCAAGAGGAGGGGTCCCAATAACCCCATGTTGAAAATTTGGTGCCAAAATTCCCAAAAATGGTTGAGATATACACCAAAGTTGAAAAAACCCTATTTATGCCATTATACAGCTTACCGGCATTTCTTCAATTCATGGTCAGCTTTGAAGAGTGCAGACGTGTTCCCGGTCCACCGAAGATTGTCGCACCAGACTCTGGAGGTAAGTATGGGGTGAGGGTGTGTGTGGGGAGGCAGGGTGCGCAGAGGCTTGGCACGGGTTGTGGAGGAGGCAGGATCATGGGGACTGTTTTCTTTTAAAGGTTTAAAAAATAAAAAAATAAAACATTGCAGGATTTTTCTTTTGTAGGGGATTTGACACGCTGGGGTGGGCTCCAGCATGCCACCCAAGTGTTTTTTTGGGGATGCTCTAGTCGACGGGGATCTGACCCATCGGCACATACTGGAAGGGGAGGGGACATGAGCTAATGGGAATTGGGCACCCTTCAGCACACAACAAAAGCGGGAAGGGGACATTATGCTGACAGGGAGTGGGCTCCCGTGGCAAAATAAAGTGGATGGGGATAAACGCCTAATGGGGATTGGGCCCCTCGTCTGCAAAGAAAAACTGTTCTGGGGGGCGCATGATGCCGAGGGGCCTTGGGAACCCCCTCTGCATACATTTTAAATGGGAGGGGGGTTATTATGCCAATGGGGAGTGGGCCCCCCATCAACATTGTGACAGGAGGTGGCGGCAGTCACTGCCGCCATGTTGAGTGCACATTGGGAGGCATGTTGTGGTTCCACTGCATGAGAGCTTCTCTCTCATTGCAGTGGACCTTTTCTTCGATCTGGTGGCCACATTAGGGATGCATGATGTCAGTGCCTGCTGCTGGCTTATTGGGGAATGAGGGTCGCACCTACTGATGCGTGCCCTACATTCATCCAACAGTGACCACACCTCCAAATCTGCTACTACCACAAGTTGTTGGGTGGCATGCAAGCACGAGCCAATATAAACAATGATGGCAGAAGGAGACTAAGGTCCATCTAGTCTTCCCAAGTGTTTCTGAGAACTATTCTGATCTCAGGACCTAACCCCCCTTCTGTTTTATACTCCCAACTGCTCTCCATACCATTGTTTGTGCCTTAGCGCTGTCCTAACCCAGTTTGAATGATGTCATGATCTTAGCTTCCACCACCTCAGTGGGCAACCTATTCCATGGTTCTACCACCCTTTCCATAAAATAGTGTTTCCTAAGCTCCCTCTTGAAGCCCCCCCCACAAGATACTTTGTTCTCAATATAGCAATTTTTTTACACTGACAGAACAGAGCTCAGTTTTTGCCACATTTGTTCTGGTGTTAACAAATTGTAACTGAGACTCTCACCCCTAGTTTCTAAGCCTAACGGGTCAAACGTAAGGTCTTTGGAAAGACACTGGGTGATATTTTCTATCCCCCCCCACCATCACCACCAATAAGGTGTGGCAAAATCTGGCCACATCTCCAATGTTTGCACCTGAAAGGTAGACCCCTTACAAAGTAGTATATAGTTCGGTTGCAGCTACTGTGATTTCCAGCACTTTGGATGATGCAAGTTGCAAAAAACAATTGGTCATTCACCTGTAAGAGAAGTTCTAGGAGTGGTATAAAGTTCACACCCACACACAGGACAGTTTCACTGGAAAGTGCTGATTCACCAGAACATCTTCAAGTTAAGCTCCTCACACCACCCAGCCAATATATCCTTTGGCTCTGCCCCGTGACATTAGATCTTGCATGCTGGAAGCAGGGTTCCATGGGCCATTTGCCAGGGAGGCTGGGTAGGTGGTGAGTATGTGAACTGCATACCACTCCTAGAAATACGGTTGCAGTTGAGTAATCTATTTTTCTAGGGGTGTTTATATAGTTCACTATCCAAACATATCCAGACTTCCAAGGTGAACACCCCTATTTGGCAAAAAAACAACTAGAGAACTGAGGTCCCACAAGCAGCGTCCCAGTGAGACTCTAGGTCAATGCTGTAATGAGAGATGAAAGTGTTAACTGAATTCCAGTTGGCAGCCCTACAGATCTCCTGGATAGGGATGTCCCTGGAAACAGCCACCATGGCAACAGTATATCAGGGAAATGAGCCCTAAGCCCTAAGGGAAGCTCCTTACCAGCCAACCTATAGTTGATGCAGGATGTTATCTACCTGCCAATCATCTGCTTTGCTGCTGGTCTGCCAGGTGTAACTTCTACATATGTCACAAACAGCTGGCGAGCCTCACTGTGAACTACAGCTGTGCGCTCCTTATAATAAGACAGTGCCCTCCGTAGGTCCAGAGTATGGAGCCTGCAGTCAGTCTCCAAAGAAGAGTTGGTAAAATAAAATATAGCAGGAATTTTCTCACCTGGTAAAGGTGGAACTCAGATGCAACCTTTGGGAGGAACTTTGGGTGGGGGTGAAGGACAACCTTGTCCTTGTGGAAGACTAGGTAAGAAAACTACACCGAGAGCTCCTGGAGCTCACTAGTCCTTCTGGCTGACATGACGGCCACCAAGAAGGCCTTCTTCCATGACAGGTGTGACATTTTACACCTGTGCATAGGCTCACTTGGCTTGTCCATAAGCATAGCCAGCACCAGTAATAAGTCCCATGGTGGTGGTGGTGGTGATTCATGCACTGAATGGGACAGGTGATCACAGGCCCTTGAAAAAGTGCCCAACTACCTTCTCCTGGGCCACCATCAGCATGCCAGCCTGCATTCAATATGCAGAGATGGCTGCCAGGTGCACCTTGAGGGTCATTGCTCATAGCCCCAGCCGGGAGAGGGACCAGAGGTCCCTGAGGATACTAGCCATTGGGCAGGCAAGGGGATCAAGCTCCTTGCCCTGATACGAAATGGAAAATCTTTCTCATTTAAAGGTATAGCATCAGTGAGCCGACTCCTTTCAGGAGGCCTCCACAACGTGGAGCACATCTTCCAAAAGACCTAGAGCCTGGAACTCTAGCCACTCAGAAACCAGGCTTTGAGGTGCAGGGACTGAAGGTCCATAGGAGGACCATCGCTTGCTGTCTGGTCAGCAGTTCTGGGTGAAGAATCAACCTCCACAGAGGCCTGTTGCTGAGGAGATATAGGTACCAGAACTGCCATGGCCAGCCTGGAGCTATCAGGATCATCCAGGCCTTGCCCATCACTCTGTGGATCAAGGGCAAGGAAGGAAAGGCATACATGAGGCCTGGGGTCAAAGGTCTTGTGAAAACATCTCCCAGCAGTGCCCTGGACTGTGTGTGTGGGGGGGTGGACACAAAACAGCCTCAGTTTTGCATTCTCCCAGGAGGCAAACAGATCCACTAGAGGTGTACCCCACAGAGAGAACAGGTGGTTCCACCACCTCCTGATACAGGAACCACTTGTGTGACATCTCTCCCACCTGACTGAAAGTGTCCGCCAGCGATTGTGCACTCCGGCAACATGAATAGCCAGGAGATGTGCACCCAGACTGTGCACAAGAGTCCAGCTGTGGAGGGCCTCCGGACACAAGGGAAGAGAGTGCATGTCATCTTACCTGTTCAGTAGACCATGGTCATGGTGTTGTCCATCTGGACTTGCATGACCTGATCTCTGACTAAAAGAGAGAATTCCATCAGCGAGCCACACTGCATGGAGCTCCAGCAGGTTGATGTGATGATGGGACTTCCTTGGTGACCAGAACCCATGGGCTCTGTGATCCCCCAGGTGCACTCCCTACCCCACGAGATGTGCCTATCATGAGAGTGATGGTCAGCTCTGGGAGGACAAATAAGACCCCTTCCTCCAGATGTTCTGGGATCAGCCACCACTGGATGGCATCCCACATCAACCGAATCACTGTGACCAGCTGGTCCAAGTTGCCTCGGTGCCAGGATCATTGATGGCCCAACTCCCTCTGCAGGCCCCTCCAAAGCTGCCCAGTGATGGGTCGGGGGGTGTCTGCCTCCCACCTGTCCAGTCCCTGACCCAGCTCCCTGTGGAGGATTCGCTTCACCACTTCTGGCCACACTGGTTTATCTTTACTGTGGATAAATGGGTTCTCGAGGTGGGCAGCTTTGGAGGGGGCCCCACCACTGGGGTTGGAAGGGCACCACTTCCTCTATCACTGCATCTTTTTGGCCCCTCGCCAGAGAACTTGGAATTGGGGTACCAGGCTCGGTATTGCCCCAGACTGGGCTGCTGCCAAGGCTGCAGTGACTGAAAAGACTGAAACTGAAAGGCATTCTTTTTTCAGTTTCTGGGCCTTCAGGTCCATCTGGGACAAAGCCACAGAGTACAAGGTAGAGTTGAACTTCACATTCCTGGTGAGATGATGTTCCACCCCTGGTACAAAGAGGTCAATACCCAAGAAAGAGACATCAGCCAGCTTGTGCTGAGTATCTGATGTGAAGGAGGAGTGCCTCAGCCAGGCCATGTGATGCATTGTGATGGCCGCTGTCATGGCATGGATGCAGGAGTTGCCCATGCCTAAGGCCATTTGTAGCTGGTGTTTAGCCAGCGCTTACCCTGGTCTCTGACCAACTTCGCTGGCAGGTGCTTGTCAGCAGGGAGATGAGGGAGGATTTAGAAACATAGACTTTGACGGCAGATGAGGACCACTCAGACCACCCGGTCTGCCCATTTCCCTACCCATTGGATAGCCTGCAGATCCTAGTTAACCAATAGCTTACTTCTTCCTACCCCCCCCACCAGAAATGTCTAATGCCTGTCCCATGCATTCTTGAATTCCCCCACTGTTTTTGACCCCACAACCTCCTCAGGAAGGTCGTTCTATGCATCCACCACTCTCTCCATGACAAAA
This sequence comes from Neoceratodus forsteri, assembly GCA_016271365.2. NCBI lineage: Eukaryota > Metazoa > Chordata > Ceratodontiformes > Ceratodontidae > Neoceratodus > Neoceratodus forsteri. Next base: position 126,511,367 of record CM057450.1, on the reverse strand, counting down.
TACTTCCTCACATTGCCCATGAGCCGTACTTTCATCTTCAAACTGTGCCCCTTGTTCTTACACATCTTTTTTTTTTTTTTTGAAAGATGCTACCCTCTTGGACTTTGTTGATTCCTTTGAGGTACTTGAAAGTTTCTATCATGTCTCCCCCTCTCCCTCCTTTCCTCAAGGGTATACATGTTAAGCTTCTTTAGTCTCTCTTCATATGGTTTCTGGTGCAGATCCTGCACCATTTTAGTTGCCTTCCTCTGGACTGCCTCCATCTTGGTTATGTCCTTGCGGAGATAGGGTCTCCAGAACTGCACACAGTACTCCAGATGGAGTCTCACCAACTGTCTGTACAGAGGGATGACAACTTCCTGTTTTCTACTGGTGATGCCTCTCCCTATGCATCACAGTATCCCCCCAGCCCTCCTTACTGCCTTCTCACATTGTCTGCTACATTTAGGTAATCTGATATAACAACCCCCAGGTCCCTTTCCATTTTTGCTGTTGTTAGTACCTCCTCCCCCAAATGGTGTACTCTTCCCTTGGGTCTTTGTTTCCCAGGTGCATTACTTTGCACCTTTTTGCAATGAATCTAAGCTGCCATACTTTTGACCATTCCTCCAACCTTGCCAAGTCCCTTCTCATCCTTTCCACCCCCCACTTGTGTAACAACCCTGTTGCAGATCTTTGCATCGTCTGCAAAGAGGCATACTTTTCCTTCCAGTCCCTCCACAATGTCACTTATAAAGACATTAAAAAGGACCAGATCCAGTAGTGAACACTGCAGTACCCCGCTAATAACCCCCCCTTTCTTCAGAGTGGACTCCATTTACTATTATCCTCTGTGTCCTGTTGTCCAGCCAAATTTTTACCCAGGCTACCACCCTGGGACCCACTCCCAAGATGGCAAATTTTTTATGTTGATTGTGCGCATGCGCAAGAAACATGTTGCAGTAGATTGCTGCAGAAGCAGGTAGTGGAGGTGCAGCAGTGTTGCGGCCAATGCCCCCACTACCTTTTGAGGCTTGGCCCACTTTCCCCAATGGGGTGGCACGCTGCTGCTGACACTAGTTCAGCCAGCGTGCCACCACCTTGAAAAGTTTTAGCCGCTGCAATCAGGGGCCGCCTCATCATTGCAGCATCAGCCATTCCACTGCAGTCAGGGAGTGACCCATCATTGCAGGGAGGTCCCCATGCCCCTGACCATGTTTGCTGATGGGGAGCCCAGTCCCCGTCGGCATAATCTCCCTACCCCCACATTTCTGCTGTATGCCGAGTGGGTGCTCAATCCCCCTCAGCATCATGCGCCCCCCCGTCTGTGTTTGCCGACGGGGTGCCCAATCCCTGCCGGCTTCAGTCCCCCCTTCCCAACTGAATTTGCTGACGGGGGAGCCCATTCCCTGTTGACATATTGTATACCCCCCACAATGTGTAGTCTGCTGAGGGGGGGTGCCCAATCCTCCTCAGCTCATCACCACCACCATAAGTGCCGATGGAGGTGCCCAATCCCCCATTGGCTACAGCTCCCCTCAAAAAAACACTCAGATGGCAAGCTGGGAGCCCACCCCAGCATGCCAAATGTCCCTGTAAAAGGAAAAACTGTCCCGCAAGGATTTTTTTTTTTTGCCCCTGTAAATAGGAAAACAGTCTCTAGTCGAGTCCGGCGGCCCCTCCCCCAATCTACACCCACCCTCTGCGCACCCTACCTTCCCACACCCCCCTCACCCCATACTTTCCTCCGGACTCTGGCACGATGATCTTCAGTGGATCGGGAACACGTCTGCACTCTTCAAAGTCGACCGCGAACTGAGGAAATGCCGGTAAGCTGTATAATGGCATAAATAGGGTTTTTTTCAACTTTGGTGCATATCTCAGGCATTTTTTGGAATTTTGACACCAAGATTTCAACATGGGGTTTTTGGGACCCCTACTCATGAATTCAGCCACTTTCATGGCGTTATTCTGTCCCGAAAGGTGATTTCGCAGTCACTAAGCAGAATCACTTTTTGGGACCGATTAACAAAATGACAATACCAGAGTTCATGAGGCAGGCTCTCAAAAATCCTATGTTGCAAATTTGGTGGAACAAATTAAAGAAATTACTGTTTTACGAGCATGCGTTGCGCAGTTGCTACGCACGCTCGTAATTTCACATATTTGCAATATTTTCACTCCAGATTTTCAACATTGGCATTTTTCTGCACCTTCTTATGAACAGTATGGCTGTCATTTTTCACATCCTGGCCAAAATGTGTTTTTGCACTTCCGGCACAGAATAGTGTGGTTGGTGTGGGAAATGAGTGTTCGGGACACATTAAGAAAATCACAGTGACACTATTCATGAGCAGAGGTCCTAAAATGTCTATATTGAAAATTTTGTGGTGACAGTCCATAAAATGACTGTGTTATGACCGTGCGTTGCGCAGTTTGCACGCACACTCGTAACTTTGCAAATTTATAATATTTTCACTCCAGAGTTTCGACATTGCCATTTTTCCACACCTACTTATGAACAGTACAGCTGTCATTTTACACAACCTGGCCAAAATATGTTTTTGCACTTCTGGCACCGAATAGCTCGGTCGCTGTGGGAAATCAGTTTTCAGGATACACTGAGAAAATGACAGTGACACTGTTCATGAGCAGAGGTCCTAAAATGCCTATTTTGAAAATGTGGTGATGAAAGTCCATAAAATGACTGTTACAACTGAGTTGCGCAGTTTCCATGCACCCTTGTAACTTTGCAAATTTGTAACATTTTTACGCCAGATTTTCAACACTGACATTTTTTCACACCTTCTTATGAATGGTACAGCTGTCATTTTTCACATCCTAGCTGAAATGTGTTTTTGCACTTCCGGTGCAGAATAGCGCAGTAGCTTTGGGAAATCAGTGTTTGGGACAGATTAAGATCGAGCAAGTGAGAGAGGGGGAGTGACCGAGCTCAACTGAGCTCTGTTGGGACTGCTGTGGATTTCTTTGTGGGCAGAAAAAGGTGCCAACGCAGGCAGCAGCCCAGTACAAAAGGGCAGCCTGCAGCACCAGGAGAAACAGAACTAGCAAGTGAGGGAGAGGGAGTGAGCGAGCTCAACAGAGCTCTGTCAGGATTGCTGCAGATTTCTTTGTGGGCAGAAAAAGGTGTCAATGCAGGCAGGGGTCCACTACAAAAGGGCAGCCTGCAGCAGTGGGAGAAACAGAATGAGCGAGTGAGAGAGGGGGAGTGAGCGAGCTCAGCGGAGCTCTGTCGGGACCGCTGCAGGTTTCTTTGTGGGCAGAAAAATGCACCAATGGAGGCAGGTGCCTAGTACAAAAGGGCAGCCTGCAGCGCCAGGAGAAACAGAATGAGCGAGTGACAGAGGGGGAGTGAGTGACCTAAACAGAGCTCTGTCGGGACACCTGTGAACTTCTTTGTGGGCAGGAAAATGCACCAATGCAAACAGGAGCTGAGTACAAAAGGGCAGCCTGCAGCACCGGGAGAAACAGAACGAGGGAGTGAGAGAGGGGGAGTAAGCGAGCTCAACGAAGCTGTGTCAGAACTGCTGCAGATTTCTTTGTGGACAGAAAAAGGTGCCACCACAGGCAGGAGCCCAGTACAAAAGGGCAGCTTGCAGCTCCCGGAGAAACAGAACGAGCGAGTGAGAGAGGGGGAGTGAGCGAGCTCAACGGAGCTCTGTCGGGATTGCTGCAGATTTCTTTGTGGCCAGAAAAAGGCACCAACGGAGGCAGGAGCCCAGTACAAAATGGCAGCCTTCAATGACAGGAGAAACAGAATGAGTGAGTGAGAGAGGGGGAGTGAGCCACCTCAACGGAGCTCTGTCGGGACAGCTGTGAACTTCTTTGTGGGCAGAAAAAGGCGCCAATGCAGATAGGAGCCCAGTACAAAAGGGCAGCCGGCAGCACCGGGAGAAACAGAACGAGCGAGTGAGAGAGGGGGAATGAGCAAGCTCAATGGAGCTGTGTCGGGACTGCTGCAGATTTCTTTGTGGGCAGAAAAAGGTACCAACGCAGGCAGGAGCCCAATACAAAAGGGCAACCTGCAGCTCCGGGGGTAACAGAATGAGCGAGTGAGAGAGGGGGAGTGAGCGAGCTCAACAGACCTGTGTCAGGACTGCTGCGGATTTCTTTGTGGGCAGAAAAAGGTGCCAATGCAAGCAGGAGCCCAGTACAAAAGGGCAGCCTGCAGCGTTGGGAGAAACAGAATGAGGCGAGAGAGAGGGGAGTGAGCAAGCTCAATGGAGCTCTGCTGGGACTTTACAGTTGCCCACCCTCCCGCCCTAGGTCCTCTGTGGTCCAATATTACAGCAGGGTCTCTGGAGTGGAGACAAAGCAATGATTGGATACTTTAGGATTGCTGTAATAATACAGATTTAGTTGTTCTGTTTCTTTCTTTAAATGAGCTAAAATTTCTTTCTCTAAATGAGCTAAGTACTGAGCTATACTGTTATGATTGCTGTAATAATGCATATTTATTTGTTCTGTCTATTTCTCTGAGATGAGTAATACTTGTGTAACCCCCTTGTCACCCGGGGTTACTAGAATCCTGCTTATATCTAGTGGCTGGCAGGGAAAGGCAGCTTGTGACACATCAGTTAAATGGGTTTCACACTGTCTCACTCTGTCCTCAGTCTCAGCTGAGCTGGAGGGATGACATTATTTAGAATTCTCGCAGCAGCATAAGCCACAGTGGAATGCTGCAGCTGGGAGTTAGGTTAGAATGTTGGGGTTTTCAAAGTCAGTCTGTAGTAGTCTTCAGCCAGGCTCAGTGGAAGCAGGAGGTGCGCTGCAGTTGGCAGCCCCTCATAGCCTAGCTCTGTAATAGAGCTACCACAGGAAGAGGGTGTGTGTTCTCGCCCTAGAGAAGGACACAGAAGAAACCTGTAGAAGTGGTTGAGACCGTTCCTTGGTTTGTTCCAGTGCCCCATCCCTGAAGGGATGGGGGTGAGACCACCTTTCAGGGACAAATCCTCTGGCCTTGCTGGAAGAGGAAAAGCTGCCTGGTAAGAGAATTTGTACCGAGGTACCAGATGTGTGATTTCTGTGTGAGAAGCCCTGGGGCACCTGTGAACCATGGTGAGTCTGCTCTGACATAGAGACCATGTTTTCACCGAGACAGTTGTGTAAAGTATCTGCTACTGTGGGGCCAGGAAAGGACAGCCAAGTCCAGTACTTGAAGTTATGTGTATGGCTTGAAATGCATCTAACCAGTGGGGGTCTACAGGGATGGACATAGCCATTTAGAGAACGTTGCAAGTCAGGACACCAGTTACATGGAATATAGATTGTTAAATGTGATATACATTTTGAGATAACATTCTACAAACAGAGAGTTCAAAGGAAAGGTGTTGACTCCAAATGAATGGCCGGGTATGGATTTGGGGACAAGAGGTGGGAGATCCCCCATCTGGAGTAACCAGATTTACCTCTACGGATTCACTTTGGGCACCTATAACTTTCTCCCAGGCACTTGGCCAGTGTCTGAAGAAAGTACCCAGACATGAGATTAAGAAGTGTTTTTCCCTTTAGAGCTAGAAACGCTCATGGGTGGTTGAGGGAGCCACCGCCAAAAATCCATGACATATGGAAAAGTGTACCAGTGCTGGCCAAGGGCCATGCCAGGGAATCCGAGAGAGAGACTACCAGTTTGGGCATGGGAGCCCAGTGTGTTCAGAACCTGAGGGTTGTGATGATGAAGAAGATGTGTTCTGACCTCTATAGATCTGCATAACCAGTGAGTGTAGCCCTGTGGGGACCCATCTTGCTTTGTATTCTTGTGTTGAAGTGAATAAAAGCCCCACTTTAGAATCCCATTCCTGGTTTGGATATTTTCAGTTATTGCTTCCCGTGTCCGGAATTACTTGGGTGCCTCTGACCAGAAGTGCAAACCTAGCCCTGATGCCGAGTGAATGTTTTCTCCCCGAACCTAGGCTAACCAGGTAATGGGTTACAAATTGGAGGCACCACGCTAATAACATCTAATAATAAAAACCCCACGAGCCCTGGTTACAAAAATGGAGGACCACTGAGGATTTGGGTTTGGAATCTAGGATGAGAACAAGAAAGATTTGCTCGGATTAGGGCTAGCGTTTTGGCTGTCTGGCAGTAGGTAGCCCAAAAAGTAGAAGCATCACCCAAATGTCCCGCTGTGTGCTGCTGTTCATGTGCTGCTGTAATTGTGCCATCAGTTTACTGAGGAGCAGTAAAGCCCAAGAGTGTATGCCCCTTGTCCTGCATCAAAGTTATAACATTTGCCAGCTTTTTAAGGTATTGTGTAACAAGAAAAGTGTGGAAAACTGTGGGAAACAAACAGAGATTTGTGCCTAGATGTTGGACGTGCTTGTTGTATGGACAGAGAGAGTGTCGCTGAGTGAAATGCCATGAAAAATGGTCGAAATGGTGCTCCCACCGAGGAGCTACAGTTGAAAAAAAAAAGTGTGGTTTACAGTTTCAATTTTGCCTGCTCGACGATCGCCGTGGAGGAGAAGAGCATGAGAAGAAAGAGGCTCACTTGCATGGCATCGCATGATTGGTGAGACTGCAATCAGTCCTGCCCCCAAACCAGCCCTAGAGTGACTGCACAGTGTTTGAGAGGGAGAGAGAGAGAGAGTAGTGTGTGAACTGGCTTGCCAGGAGGAGCGTCACGGTGACTGAAAATGTCATAAAAGTGGTAAAATCTTATTTTCCATTTAAAATCGGGCTCAACCCACATTTCGATTCATCTGGAAAGAGAGTGAGTTGTTCGGAGGGACAATCGGCAGGACTGCCAGTCCGCTTCATTCCAGAGGCCTCCAAGACCGGCTGTAGGCCGAATTTTCCATCGCAATAACCAGCTACTGATTAAGTGAGTACCAAACTCAAAAAAACAACTCAAACTGTGTGTGATTTTAACTAAAGCCAGCTGAATCTGTGTGTAGCAGTGTGATCATTTTGCCAAGAAGGACTGTGTCATAATTGTGGGTTCAGCAACAGTATAATTTTCAAAGCCATGTGAGAGACTGTGGGTTGTATGAAAGATGCAACAAGAAATACAGGCAATCCTGTGCAATGAAATACTGTGGCTTTAGGGACTTTTAAGCAAGAACAGTGAGTTACAACAAATAAAAAGTCCAGTAAAAAAACATATAAATGTACTCAGAGAACAGACAGTGCAGTTTAAACAGTTTGAGTAAACTTTATCAGTAGAGTGTGTAAATCGGATGCGCAGTGGCTTGAGTCAGAAACAGAACGTTGATGCACAGGAGTGCTGCCGCCGCCATTACAGGGTGGGGTAGTAAAGTAAACACAGCAGCAGGGGAGCCATTTTGTAAAAGTTTTTCCAACAGACTGGGACTTGAGATAACAGTGAGCTTTTGTTTTTCTCTGCAGTCATGGCTTCGGGATCAGCCCGTTACTCGAATCATGCCCGGGCTATGATAGTAGAAGAAGTTAACAGATTGAAAGATATTGAGAGATGTTACTACAGGAGACCTCCTCATGTGGCGATTCCTGGATATCCAGTAAGAGTGTGCATAATGTGCTTAAAGGCTGGAAGGGACGTCTTCATGGTTCCTCACTGTTCTGGGTGCCTAGACAGACATGGCTTAATCAAAGCACCCAAGATTCATTTGACTCCCACATGGACAAAGCTTGAAGAACCTGTAGATGGCAGCACACAGCACTGGGTAGATCCTGTTGGAGGAGGCTCAGCAGAGTGTGGCACGAAGCAAGAGAGTGCAGATCTACAGGCAGAGCAAAGTAATGATGTATTCGAGTCCGGGTCACAGAGAGACAGTGCGGAGGGAGCATCAGCAGATCCTTGGAGAGAGGGGCCTAGCCTAAGTCTCAAAGGAGAAGATGAGATGAGGGAGACCCTTGAATGGGAGGTGTCAACCTCCACGCCCAGCGAGGAGTGGATAGTCTCAGGAGTGAGGATACTGCTCACTCCTGGGCTCAGGTCCTCAGCAAGGAAGAGGATGAGTGGGAACCTATGTGGCCTTATGTAGAAGGTGCAGATCCACAGCCTCGGCTCTTGCCTCGGAGGAGCGAACAGAAGAGAGACTGATAACTCCACAGCCCTGTCCCCACAAGGAGGAGTCAAAGATCCATTTTACATTGCATTAAGTATGCGTAGCTGGCAGAACCAGGACTGGCCACCCCCAAGCCAGGCCAGAGGTCTCAAGTTGACCAAGTGTAGTAAAGAGGAAAGACTGGTTCATAGGAAGGAGAATGAGATCTATGGGATGTCCTTTCCTACCTTTCCTCGAAGAGTCTGGGAGGAGATAGAAAGAAACAGGAAATCCTGGATAATGGAAGAGGCCACAAGATATGTGCATCTTGGTGCAAGTCGGTATGTCCAAGACAGAGTGTTACAAGAGAAATTCAGACAATGGAAAGTGGGCAGATCACTGTTTATAGACACTGTTCAGATCATGGATGGAGGGGGACATGAAACCTTCTTCAATGTGAATTATGAGCGCCCAGACAGGGTAATAATTCTTGCATCTGACCCATTGTGTTACTTCCCGCAATACAGGCAACTTCCTGTGAATGTGCTCATGCCTACCAAGTGGAAAGCAGAGCAATGGTAGCCAGTGCTGCCATCCTGCCATTGCTGTACCTATGTTGTTCCTCCAGACTGGTGTTCCAGGAACCAAGTGCCCCAGATTCGTCAGCCTTGCAGTATACTGGCCTCCCTGATTCCATCGACTGGCCTTCCAGATGACTTCATATCCAGAGAGGACACCAGCCCAGCTGTATCCTGATTCATCACCTGGGATTTTGGATGACTTCAGACCAGCTGTTTTTCCTGTCCTGTTCCAAGGTTCCATCTCCAAGATGACATAAACCCAGCAGTTTCCAGATGTGCCATCCTGTCATTTTCTGGAAGATGTCCACCCAGCTGTATCAGAAGAATGCTGCCAGGGAGAGTCTTTAGCTGGAAATCCAGGTGTCGTATTGATTTTGTTCTACAAGGGTCTGGTAAGTCCAGACTTTTCTATTTTAATGACATTGCAGTACACACCCTACACCTAGCAGACTTCAGACTGTTTAAACTGTCCTCAAAGACTATCCCCTTTGGGATTACAGTCCTACCAGAACTGTGCTTCACCGGGCTCCGGCCCAGGAAAGACTCTTTCTTGGACTTACCTTCGGGTACTAATGTCACTAGATGGGACTTTAAGGGCACTCCATCCCCAAAATGTGTATTGTAAATAATGTTGTTGTTTTTCTACTTTTCTAAAAAATATTTTTTGGTATTCTTCAGTGTTTTGATGGTAGGGGTTAGATAGCACTGTGTTTGTTTTGTCTTTTCTCTTGCAGGTGTTCCTGAAGAAGATAAGAAGAGAAGACAAGAAGAGAAGGCAAGAAGAGGAGGAGGGACTCAGCAGAGTCTTCCATGTGCTTTAAAGTAGCAGTGTTTAAAGTGCAGTGTTGTTGTTTGCTGTGTTTAACTTTTCCTTCCACAGGTATGGTTGTAGGGGAGTGTGGGAGTAATACCTAGGGCATAGTATTAGCTCCTTGTGTTTGGTTGCAGGTGTCCAGGGTTGGGGGGGAGGTTCCCCTGTTTTGGTAATTTGGGTTATGGTCAGATAGATTTTCCTTAGAGGGCTAGGGGGATAGACAGGCTGTGGTCCTTACCTGCAGTAAGGGCCACAGTACTGATCTATTAGGGCTATGCTCTGGGCAATTCTACCAGGGCCACTAGGTAACCATAGCAAGATCATAGACTAAAGGCTGATGCGTCAGCCGATGGCCTCTGGGCCCTTAGTGTTGCCTGCCTGTGCCTAGCACATGGTTGGAGAGGGCCTGATCACCCCTCTCCGTAGGTAGCAGAGGGTAGGATGACCTGGGCCGGGTAAGTAAATGACTGCGGACAGCCATTTTCCTGGCCGAGGGTGGGTGTAACCCCCTTGTCACCCAGGGTTACTAGAATTCCACTTAGATCTAGTGGCAGGCAGGGAAAGGCAGCTTGTGAGACACCAGTTAAATGGGTTTCACACTGTCTCACTCTGTCCTCAGTCTCAGCTGAGCTGGAGGGATGACATAATTTAGAATTCTCGCAGCAGCATAAGCCACAGTTGAATGCTGCAGCTGGGAGTTAGGTTAGAACGTTGTGGTTTTCAAAGTCAGTCTGTAGTAGTCTTCAACCAGGCTCAGTGGAAGCAGGGAGTGCCCTGCAGTTGGAAGCCCCTCATAGCCTAGCTCTGTAATACAGCTACCACAGGAAGAGGGTTGTAGTGATAGTATAATATGTTGATTATTGTCACTCCATTTTGTATGCTATTTCATGTAATGTATGTCATTTTATACTCCATTTTGTATTGTGTGACTCCATGTTACATGCTGCTTCATTTAATTGGTGTTTTGCTCTTTAGATAGCCTCATTATTATGTTTTGCTTCAGACAGTGTATTTTGCTAACTTGAAGGTTGCATATTTTCAGGCAACCTGTTTTTGTAGTTTTGTTTAAACTTCAGCTTAGCTCATAGTGTTCTAGGCACCCGGCCAGTGTTTGGAGCACAGTGACCTAGCAGGTGTAGGGAATTCTGAGCAGTCCTTATGGTGTGAATTCGCAATATCCTGGGAGCCCGCCAGCTTCTAGAATGTGTAGACAACACTATGAAGGCTGCACTTGTTATTTTTAGCATAGAATAAGATATAAATGTAGCTTTCTCATTGCCTGGTTAGAAGCCTCACCTGCAGGGTGGACGTATCACTGTGGGGCCAATTCCGGTTCGTGAGACTCCTAGCCAGGCTGATAAGGGGGCTTCCAGCCATTGGAACAGGCTTGGATGTAGCTTTGGAATCGATGATGTATAACCTTTGTATTATATTTTGCTATAATAAAGCTTTGGCTTGTTGTACTTATTATAACCTTTATATTATATTTTGCTATAATAAAGCTTTGGCTTGGTATACTTATTGTACTGTTATTGTGTGTATGTGAGTGTGAATGGCAAATAGCTGCTTGGTTTGAGTTGGCAGAACATTTTTGGCGAGTCAGCAGGATTCGAAAATAAAATGTCTATTTTAGGAAAAGGATGAGTTCTTTTTTAAAGGTGTATTAGGCTCAAACAAGCAAGGGCAACTGCCCTTGTACTTGTAATTTGTGCTTGCTGCAAGTATATACTGTTAGAGCCAATGATGGCTTTCACAGTTCAGGCTGCTTTTAGGAGAAAACAGCGGCTGGTTAAGAAGTTAGATAAGCAACATCTAGAAAAAGAAAATAAACTACTGTGGATGTACGCACAGTAGGTACTACAGACGGGATGATTTGAAAATCCTCCCCCATGTTGCCTATCTGTGTAGTTTCAAGTTTTTCTGTATCAATTTTAAGTTCCCTTGCTCCCATAGAGGCTGAAACATTTGATCCTAAACCCAGTACTGGGGACCTCTACCAGATGGATCTCAACCTAGTACTGTTAGAGATTTTTGTTTGTTTTGTTTTTAAACTGCAAACCAGAGCTCTGAAAAGACTTGGTTTGGCAGGTTACTAAATGGCCAAAAGAAAACCTTGAAAGGGTTAAAACCTTTGAAAGAGTTAATAGCTGCAGGCTTTGAAATTATCACGAGGTCCTGCAGTCAGTTTTCTTACTTAGACTAGTATATCGGAAAAGAAGAAGAAAATACCTGGCACCGGTAAGTCTGAATTTTTTTTATTCAAAGTTGTTTTATGTCTGTCTGTTTTATTTCTGTAAAATGATACTAAACAAGGTAATGTCTGCTTTTCTCATGCATATTTTCAGCTTATATCTGTGTTCTGTAATTATGTTCTATTGTCAAGGTTAGTAGATAGGATTGACTGCCTTCAGTGCACAACATGTTACAGAAAAAAGAAAGAAGAATCTTTGCCTCATAGCTGACTGTTTTAATTGGCTCTATTTGTAATGGAACATTTGTGCTGCTTAGATAGGGTCAGTGAAAAACTTTTGTTTGTAGTTGTTGCTTGGAGCAGGTAGTGTTGATGGTGAAGAATTATGACGTCATATAGATTGCAATGTGCAGAAGGAGTTGAAGTTTGCAAGCAACGTGCCAAGCCACTGCTAGGTGAAATGTAATGTGTTAACAGCTATAAATGGCTTTATCATACTTCTAGTTAAAACCAGAAACTTTTGCAAAATGGCAGAGTGCCATATTTTAGTTATGTGCCAAAAGTGTAATCATGTTATACTAGATGTGTTCACTTACAGATGATGTGTTTAAACAGTGTTTTGTTCTGGAAAGATTTGGCATGGCAATATGTATAAATGTGTTGGTTTAAAAATTGTCAGTGTTACAAGACAGGCAGGAGGCAGCACATATATCTAAACCACGTCAATTTTCTAATGGAACTATGGGCATTACCTCAGCAAATTGTGGTGAAACAATGTCAGTCTTATTTTGTGTTAAGTATTTCTTTGTGTATGTGTATGTGTGTGTACTGTCTTGGCCAGCAGTTTCATTGTGTGTGCTCTATTGTTATTTAAAGATATTTTAATATTGGTGGTGTTCAGGGACACTACAGGAATGGCTGGGTTTGAATGACCCTTGCATGCACACTGTGACCTTTGCACGTTATTTGACCTTCTTGTGTTTCAACATTTTATGTTACTACCAGTTCAAACTTGATGTGTATTCCATGCCTAAAGCACAACTTTTCACACAAATGTATGTTTTCATGAAAGCACACCAAGAGTGAACCATGTAATTTGACTTTTTATTGCAAAACTAGTATTCTAAGTGAAGAGGAACAAACTTTTACAATTTTGAAAAAGGACTATTACAGCTGTTTTTGAGAGTTTACCATCTACAGAGATACGACGACGGTATTACCATCAATCTGGACATTTTGTCATGCTTAGGATAAGGGAACCCAGGACGCTTGGCTTCTTTATCCTATGGAAATAATCTTGTTTTTATTTTTAAACTGATGTGTGTTTGTTTTGTTGTTTGTCTGTGTTTCACAGCTAACCTTTATTGCTACAGTATTCGAGCTGTCTCTGTGACCTCGAGCTGTGTCTTCCACCAGTAGGAGCTTGGAGGAGGGGTAAGCTACCCTTCCTCCTTCCGGTGTAATACCCACAAAGGTTGCAAGGTACATGTCATATTTATACTGATTCATGGTCTGTAGCCAATGGTTTAACAACCTGGCTGCCCACTTGGGCTAAGGATGAGTGGAAAATTTATTCAAAAGAAATATGGGGAAAAGAACTGTGGCAGGAAATATGGACTATGGTGCAAAATACTCAGACCACTGTATTTCATGTTGATGCTCATTGTGCTTCAGATACACTAGAACGATGGTATAATTCTATTGCAGATGAAAAAGCTAAGATTCTTCCAGTGGATATTGAAGAAACTCAAAGTCAGCAGTTATCAGGGCTGGCAAATGGGCACATCAAAATGTGGACATTTGGGAGAGAAAGCCACTTACAGGTGGGCATATAGTAGGGTACCCCTAACATTGGATTTGGTTAAAACTGTTGTTGCTCAGTGTCCTATATGCCAACATGGGCAACAAAGACCAATCCTCATATTGTGAAAGGACAATTGGGGAGGGAAAATTACCGGACAAATTTGGCAGATTGATTACATTGGACCTCTACCCTTAGTGGAGGATGTCGATATGCTTGCACAGTTGTAGATACATATTCAGGGTATTTATTGGCATACCTTGTAAACAAGCTACACAGAAAACACCATTAAGGCAATTAACTTAATTATGTTGTACTATGGAATACCCTTGCAGATACAAAGTGACAATGGTTCCCATTTTAGGGGGAAAATGGTACAAGATTATGCTCAAGCCCATAACATACAGTGGGTATTTCACATCCCTTATTACCCGCAGGCAGCAGGGTTAATTGAGAGAATGAATGGATTGCTGAAAGAACAGTTTAGGAAATTGGAGGGGGGGGAGCCTACGAAAATGGAAAGAGAATTTGCATGAAGCATTACAGATTTTAAATAATAGACCAATTGGAGAATCTGAGACCCCCTTAATGCGAATGATAACTCCTAATTTGCAAGTGCAGGCTTACTCAACTACAGAAACAGTGTTATATTGGGAAATTACACTAGGAGATCTGTCTCTTGCAGGGCAACCCAGAAGCTGCTGGACTTGATTTACATGCCCTTCAAGAGATACAGAATAAACAGCAGAAACATTCAAGTGATAGAAACTGGTATTGGAATACAAATTCCACCGAGACATTTTGGTTGGATAGCACCTAAATCAGAACTAGCCCTCAAGGAATACAAATTTTGGGAGGAGGATTGATTGTGATTACCAAGGAGAAGTGAAAGTAATTTTGTTGAATAGTAGAGAACAAAATCTGTTAATTCAACAGTATGACAGAGTGGCTCAATTGTTAATTATTCCAGTTTAAAAGTGACCCTATAAAGGACAAGCCCCACACTCTTAACAGCAAGGGAGGATAAAGGTTTTAGATCTACAGGAGGTTTTAATAATGGTAGCAAAATATGGGTTACAAACCCAAATGGCCTCCTGAACCAGCTGAGGTGATAGCCACCGAACGAGACAACACAGTGTTAATTATCAGGTCAGGGAAAGAGAGATGGGAATATGTACCAGCGAACACATGTTATCTTCGAGAATAATCAGTCTGTGTATTTTCTAGGTTCTTCAATGGATTCTAAAAGGAATAACACTCTCTCACGGTCCATGGTAATAGCCTATTACCCCAGGTGGAAGAATATTGAAGCTTGACGACCCACTTGTACAATGGGGTTGAAATCTTCCACCAGCTTACGGGTGCAAGACAACTTTACTTGCCCTGAAAACCAAGGATGTCCTATAGTGAACATTACTTTTCACCAGATGTGAACATTTGAAACCAGTTGAGACAATGGCAGGACGATTATATGTCCAACCTATGCAGGACAAAATTGGATTAAATTACAGAACCAGACTGCTATTAGATGCTGCAACTTACCGAATAGTTGCATGGTGACTGTACAACACAGACTTGATTGCTGCATGAATCAAACAGACATTTTCAATGCAAGTATTACTTTGATTGACATAGACACGTTATTCTGCATGAATGCTACTGCAATAACTAATAGAACTACTTGGGCAGATCACATTACAGTGTTGAAAAATCATCCTGTAATTAGCAATGATAGTATAGTTAAGGTTCCATCCACATGTACATCAGTAGCGCAGCGGTATCAGAAAAATGTAATCCATTTTAACATAACGTTTATGTTTAGTAAGAAAATGCAAATATAAAAGAGCTTGGTATGATACGCTATTAGGTGGAGCAGGGCAGGCATGGGAATTTTAAATAGTGTTGATATAGAAACACTGACTAACAGCTTCAGGCAGTAGGAATTGATGTATTTAGCTTAATTAACTTACAAGCTCAATGGATGCCAACTGTTTTCTTACCCCAAAGATTAACTTTGAATTATGATTTTGAGTTCTTGCAGTTATTTAATGCTTCACAGGTATAGAGAATGGAGTAGCAGAAAATATTTTACGATTTATTGATTGGACAGAATGCACAATGCGACATATATGTATCTATAATGCAAAGAAATAAGGCCCAGAGTGATTTAATGAGTAATAATGAATATGTGTGGAGGACCGTGTTCAAATCATGGATTCCTAGTAATCATTGGATTGTAATGTCATCCACCACAGTAAAATGCACAGATAATATGTAATATTACCTGTAATTTTTGGTCCCCATTATTTGATCCTGAGTTTTGGTACTACATTTTAACGGAGATTATATAGATAGTCAGAACACCACCCATGACTTAAGTCTGTGTTCAAAAACAACTGATGGAATACTATGTGGACAGCATTCCAGACTTTATGAACCTTGTTTACTGGAGCATTCGATAAATTTGTGTCAATGGACAATTTTACCCATAACCTTTACCATGTTTACAGAAATAGGACCCCAGTATGTTTGCATAGTAACTAATCAGGAGAATACTGTTAGGATGTATAACTTAACTCATCCTTTTCAGGTTGTTTAAGAATGTGACTCATTTGTGGTGGAAAATACTACTTACCCTTTGTCCCTGATAATGAGCAGAAGCTTATTTTGTATTGGCAGCCCAATATTTTAGATCAATCAAGATTGAGTGTCTCATTAAATAAAATTAAACAGATAATTCAGGAAACAGATGTAATGCAGGCTCATTTGGCAATAAGAAATAAATCATTAGTGCAAAGTCAGGTGCAAACTACAATAGTTAAAAATAAAATGATTGATTTAAGTTCCAAGATTCAACAAGAGACTACTCATTATTGGTGGGATATTTTTACAGGATGGTCTCCATCAGCTACAAAAGTGTTAAATATTCTGATACATCCTATCATAATCATTGCTGTAGTGACAATTATCTTGCTTATTTGGACTTGTTACTTATCATGTTATATTCGTAGTAATTTTGCTATGGTACCAATATCATACAAATCATATTCACAATAATCAAAGGACCGAATGTAGTGATAGTATAATATGTTGATTATTGTCACTCCATTTTGTATGCTATTTCATGTAATGTATGTCATTTTATACTCCATTTTGTATTGTGTGACTCCATTTTACATGCTGCTTCATTTAATTGGTGTTTTGCTCTTTAGATAAGCCTCATTATTATGTTTTGCTTCAGACAGTGTATTTTGCTAACTTGAAGGTTGCATATTATCAGGCAACCTGTTTTTGTAGTTTTGTTTAAACTCTGCATACTCATAGTGTTCTAGGCACCCACCAGTGTTTGGAGCACAGTGACCTAGCAGGTGTGAAATTGGAGCAGTCCTTACAGTGAATTCGCAATATCTCAGGAGCCCGGCCAGTTTCTAGAATGTGAAGAGCAACACTATGAAGGCTGCACGGTTATTTTTAGCATGAATAAGATATAAATGTAGCTTTCTCAATGCCTGGTTAGAAGCCTCACCTGCAGGGTGGACGATCGCTGTGGGGCCAATTCTTGTTCGTGAGACTCCTAGCCAGGTTGACAAGGGGGCTTCCAGCCATTGGAACAGGCTTGGATGTAGCTTTGAATCAGTGATGTATAACCTTTGTATTATATTTTGCTATAATAAAGCTTTGGCTTGCTGTACTTATTGTAACCTTTATATTATATTTTGCTATAATAAAGCTTTGGCTTGCTATACTTATTGTACTGTTATTGTGTGTATGTGAGTGTGAATGGCAAATAGCTGCTTGGTTTGAGTTGGCAGAACAAGGGTGTATGTTTTCACCCTAGAGAATGACACAGAAGAAACCTGTAGAAGTGGTTGAGACCATTCCCCGGTTTGTTCCAGTGCTCCATCCCTGAAGGGATGGGGGGAAGACCAGCTTTCAGGGGCAAATCCCCTGGCCCTGCTGGAAAAGGAAAAGCTGCCTGGTGAGAGAATTTGTACCGAGGTACCAGATGTGTGATTTCTACGTGAGAAGCCCTGGGGCACCTGTGAACCATGGTGAGTCTGCTCTGACATAGAGCCCATGTTTTCACCGAGACAGTTGTGTAAAGTATCTGCTACTGTGGGGTCAGGAAAGGACAGCCAAGTACAGTACTTGATGTTATGTGTATGGCTTGAAATGCATCTAACCAGTGTGGGTCTACAGGGATGGACATTGCCACTTAGAGAATGTTGCAAGTCAGGACACCAGTTACATGGAATGTAGATTGTTAAATGTGATATACATTTTGAGACAGCATTCTACAAACAGAGAGTTCAAAGGAAAGGTGTTGACTCCAAATGAATGGCTGGGAATGGATTTGGGGACAAGAGGAGGGAGACCCCCCCATCTGGAGTAACCAGATTTACCTCTACAGATTCACTTTGGGCACCTATAGCGTTCTCCCAGGCACTTGGCCAGTGTCTGCAGAAAGTACCCAGATGTGAAATTAGGAAGTGTTTTTCGCTTTAGAGCTAGAAGCGCTCATGGGTGGTTGAGGGAGCCACCACCAAAAATCCATGACATATGGAAAAATGTACCAGTGCTGGCCGAGGGCCATGCCAGGGAATCCAAGAGAGAGACAGCACCAGTTCGGGTGTGGGAGCCCAGTGTGTTCAGAACCTGAGGGTTGTTGTGATGATGAAGAAGATGTGTTCCGACCTCTATAGATCTGCATAACCAGTGAGTGTAGCCCCGTGGGGATCCATCTTGCTTTGTATTCTTGTGTTGACGTGCATAAAAGCCCCACTTTAGAATCCCACTCCTGGATTGGACATTTTCAGTTATTGCTTCCCGTGTCCAGAATTACTTGGGTGCCCTGACCAGAAGTGCAAACCTAGCCCTGATGCCGAGCGAATGTTTTCTCCCCGAACCTAGGCTAACCAGGTAATGGGTTACAAATTGGAAGCACTGCACTAATAACATCTAATAATAGCACCCAACCCACACCTTGGTTACACTTGGAGTGCAATAGGATTTATAACTGGACTAAGTGAAACTATACGAGAGTCAAGAACAAAATGTATGGTAGCTGAGGGGCAAAAAACGGACAAGGATGCTTTAGGATTACTACAATAACACAGTAACTAACAGACGAGATTTGAGACTGAATTACCTCTGGTCGGCAAGGGGGCAGTAGGGGGATTAGTGTGGGTGGGGGGGACAGAAATTTGAGTAAATAGGGGCCTAACAGTTGTAGTAGGGTACAGAACCTGGGAGTAAGAGCCCGTAGCATAAGATAGGGGCCAAAATGGGGCAGGTGACACATGTCAATAGGGTGGGAATATTTGGAAGGGTGAAGGGGTGTGCAAGGTATGGGTCTGCCATGATCCTGGACTGGGCTTGGAGGATGGGGGAGTGTATGGTCTGTAGATGACTGACTAGTTTGAGGGAGGAACTGTGGAGGTTAGGGAGGAGTGTGAGCGGCAGGGCAGATGAATATGATGCAGGCATCCTGAGGGGAAGAATAGGGGATGGCAAAGGGGGGAGGAAGAATAACTAGGGACTGGGCAAACCCCCGAGTATCAGAGGCACTAACAGAAAAGAGAGAGAAGAAGGGAAAAGCTGCCCGAGGCGAGGGAGGGGTCCCTGATTGGGGGAGGAAGTTATACCACGAGAGTACCAGGAGAGAGCAGATGGCTGCAGGTAGGGAGGAACAGGGGTGTCATGGAGGGGAAAAGTAGGAGGGGGGAACTGATAGGGTTAACAGATGTAGGACAGGTATCGACTACGAATAGATTCAAACCTCTGCTATGGGACAGAGAGGGGGAGCAGGAACGTACTGAAGGGGGGAGGACAAGCGGGGCATGACAGGGATGGCAACAGATAGGGGAAGAGATGGCAAGGACAAAAGGGTAGAAGAGGGCTAGTAAGGAAGGTGGGGGTGGTGACTGAAGGAGAGAAGGCTACAGGAAGAGGGAAGGATGGGAGGGGCATCACTATCGGGGTAGAAGGGACTGGGGGCTCTAAATCAACAACAGCGGGAATAGGAGAGGTGGTTGGAAATCAGCAGGGGAGGAGGGGAGGTCGACATGGGAAGTCCTGTAGGAAGTAGTCAGGCTGAGAAGGGGTTCAAGGGGGGTGCGAGGGATAAGGCAGAGAAAAGGGGGGTGAGGCGAAGAGGGGGGCACAGATACAGAAGTCACAGAGGGTGCAGTTGGTGGGGTAAGGACTAGGAAGAACAAATACTGGGGTGGTGGAGGGGCATTAGAGAGGAAGGGGGTAAGGATGGAAGTACTCATCCTGGGGGATTCTATGCTGAAATGGGTGAGATGGGTCAGAAAGGGAAGGGCACGGCGGGGAGGAAGAAACCTCATTTACTGTCGCATGTGGTTACAAACGACTTGGCGGGGATACTGTGGAAGTAGTGAGGGGGAGATTTGAGTACTTGGGCAGGCAGTGTGAGGGGGTGGGGAAGTCAGTGACATTCTTGGAGGTACTGCCGCTACCATGTGCAAGCATGGCAAGGAAGGGTAGGCTTGAGGAGTTCAAGTGGCTGAGGGATTGGTGCCACACGAAACATTATGGGGTAGTGACTAACTGGGGTAGGGTCTGGGGGAAATAGTGACATGTATGCGGGGGACAGGGTACACTGGAGCAGCAAGGGAAGGGGAGTATTAAAGGCAGCATTGCTGCCGGGCCACTGGCGCTGAGGGATGAGGCGCTGGACTCCACACCTCGCACCATGCTGGCAACCCGGGTTCGGACGCAAGCCCGGGCCACCAGGGGTTGGCAAGGGAGGGATAGGATTGAGCGTCCAGAGGACTGCTCTCCTATCCTAGGGCAAGATCCAGGGACCCACTGCTCTGTAGCGGCACCTGGTGACAACCGCGGGCGCTACTACAGCAGTGTAGTAAAGGGTGGCAGAGTGTGGCGGATATTGGCATGCTGTGCCTAAGTGTCATTGCAGGTCTGTACTCTGCAAAGGGGAGAAAAGTGGAAAATGGGCTACAGTCAGACAGCATGAGCTTCCAAACCACCACCCCCCCCCACCCCGAATGGCACCTCCTCAACCAGATCCTGCTCTGGTGGGTTGACCTGAGAAGCACCTCACCACCCCACCATGGGGGTAATCCATGGAAGTGAGCAGGTCGGCCTGATGTTAAGGGCAGGGCTGGAGGGGGGTCAGTCAGGATGACCAAGCCGACCGTAGCCGAGCGACAAAATATGTGGAAAAAAAAAGGCAGGATTAGTGGGGTATATCTCTACTAAGGTGGATTTAAATAAATGGGGGGCGGCAAAAGACTGAGGTTGGTAGAAAGGTCCGGACAGGGGAGCCTGATGAGGTCACCGCCCTAGATATAGGTAAAGGCGGAGGCGTAGTAACCCTGGAAGGGGGCATGAAGAGTTGTCTGAGTATAATACAGAAGGCACCACCACCCAGTAAGAATAAGGAGGAGAAAGGGCGTGGACTACCATGAGGAGGGACACAGGCCAAGGAGAAGAAGAGTGAGGAGAAGGAGGGGTACGGGTAGAAGGTGGTCTGACTAAATGGATAGAGATCTGGTTACAGGGAAGGGTGCAGAGGGTGGTGGTAGTGGGGTAGCTCTCGGCACCCAGAGCAGTGACAAGTGGGTACCGCAGGGCTCAATGCTTAGCCCAATGCTATTGGGCTCTTGTCTCCGATACAGCACACGGAGTGAGGAACGCAGTTAGTCTGTTCTGCACATTATACCAAATCAAAAGCAAATAGTTATAGTAGCAGAGCCCCCAAACTTACACACACATACTCCCCAAAAAGCTGCTTAAAGCCTGCAATTCCATTCAAATCAATTCCGTTTTCTTACTTACTTGGGGTTCAATGCCAACAAGTGTAAACTCATGTACCTAGGGCATAGGAACTCCAATGCTGGGTATAGGATGGGGAGAGGTACTGATACTCACTAGACATAAAAGGGTCCTTGAGGTTATAATATTTTTTTTCCCAGTTGTTTAACCAGCTGAGACACACTAAGCTGAAATCTTGTTTACAGGTGCAACCTGGGAGCACAGGGAAGTTAAGTGACTTGCTCAGGGTCACACAGTATGCAAGTGGGAGCTGTGGGATTCAAACCCAGGTCTCCCGATTTGCAGCTCAGAGCCTTAAACCACTGTGCTATACTGCATCAGAGGACCTCAAGATGGCAGTACAGTGTGACAAGGCTATGGGCAGGGCAAATTGGATTCTGGGGTGCATAACGAGTGGCATCTCCAGTAGGAGGAGGAGGGATGTTGTGCTGCTATTGTATTACTCCCTGCTATACCCCCAGCTGGAGTACTGTTTCCAGTTTTAGAGTTCACACTTCAGAAAGGACATAAGGTGGAGGTTTTCCAGAGGAGGGCAACTAAAATGGTTCAGAATTTTCACAAGAATTCCTACAAGGAAATACTGAAGAATCTTAACATGTACACTCCGGAAGATAGGAGGGCGAGAGGTGACATGATCAAGACCTACAAAGTACCTCACAGGGGTAAAGAGGGTACAGTTGGGGAGTTTTCTTCAAATGAGGATGAGCACCCAAACCAAGGGAAATACAATGGAGCTGGGGGGGCATTCAGGATAGATGTGATGAAATATTTCTTTACTGAAAGGGTGGTAGATGCCTTGAATAGACTGCCAGGAGAAGTGGTGGAAGCTAAAATGGTAGGCGGCATGAAGCATGCATGGGATAAATATAGGAGTACATTAGGAAAAGGGGAAGAAGGGGGTCAATGGAGATCAATAGGGCTATGGAAGTGGAGTAGGTTCAAGTTCATTGCAGGAAAAATCCATTAAGCAAGCACATTCACAAGGAGGTCCTGATGGATGTAGGCAGAATAAGACATGCAGTAACGTATACAGGCAGGAGTTACAAGTAGGTAGAGAACACTTCGGCAGACTGGGTGGGCTGAGCGGTCTTCTTCTGCTGACAAATTCTATGTTCCTATGGCGCCATGTGTTAATTCAGGTGCAGTGTTCATTTAAAGTTGGGCATACCATATATCCAGATGTAAGGTACAGTAAATTATCAAATTAGATGCAGCCCACTTACAGTACAATAAACAGAACCCCAGTGCTTCGAGAAGCATCTACTCTTCATAAGACTGCTTAAAGAGCTGGGGTTCTATTTGCAGAGTCCACACCAGTATGCTGATCTTAAAATCGACACCGCATCTGAATGAGTACTTGATTCTTGCTCACTCCATTTCTTCCCCACTTTGAAATCTGCTTGTCCTGAGTTAGGTTTGGGCTGGCAGTGCCTCGCCTGTGTTGGAAGATGACCAATAAGTGGCACTGAAAGACATCAGACTTCACAGACAGTGAAGGCAGCTGCTCACGGACAGACATAAGGCGATTCTACTGGGGGGGATAGGAGGAAGTAAGCTGTTGATTAACTAGAATCTGCAGCTTATCCATCAGGTAGGGAAATGGGCAGACTAGGTGGGCCAAGCAGTACTTATCTGCTGTCAAATTCTATGTTTCTATGTTTCTCACCCACCATCTTGGCAAGAAGAAGGCTGCAGCTGTGGCCACTGATGACTGTTGGGGCGTGGGGATCGGGGGATCAAAGGGGACAGACATAAGGAGATAAAATCATAATAAAAATTGTGAGACCTTCACCAGCTTTCCAAAATGCTTACTAGTACAATAACTCTCTATGAAGTTTTATAAATAGCAACACAATCTAGTGAGCCCTCTGTTTGCCATCTGACACTAGGCATCAACCAGCATAAAACTGCCTAAAGAAGGCAGTGTGGTCATGTGGTTACTGGAATACTGGAGATTACAGATTTATAAGAACAAAATAATATCAAACAGAAGCTGGCACATATGCCCATAGCAGCTGTCTTCTGCTTCTTAGTAGTTATATTTATACCCTTGAGGTACTTGAATGTTTCTATCATAGCCCCTCTTTCCCTCCTCTCTTCCAGTGAGTACATATTGAGGTCTCTTAATTTCTCCTCATAAGTCTTGTGTTGCAAGTTCTGTACCATCTCATTCACCCTTCTCTGGACCATCTCCAGCCTGTTAATATTCTTATGAAGGTGCAACCTCCAGAACTGCACACAGTACTCCATGTGAAGCCTGACCATGGTTTTATATAATGGCATCACTACCTCCCTCCTTATGCTGGCGATACCCCTGCCTATGCACACCAGCATGTCACGGGCCCTCCCAGCTGTCTTACCACTTTGACATTTTCAGGTCATCAAACAAGAATCCCAGGTCCCTTCCTCTTGTGACTGTCAGCAACCTCCTCCCTCCCCAACCCCAACCTGTACCTTTCCCCAGGGTTTCTGAGTCCCAGGTGCATAATTTTGCACTTTTTTGAATTAAACGTCAGTTCCCAGTCCTCAGACCATTTCTCAAACTTCCCCAGGTCCCTCTTCATTTTCTCCACCCCCTCTGGGGTATCCACTGTGTTACACATCTTGGTGTCATCTGCAAACAGGCAGACCTTTCCCTTCAGCCCTTCTGCAATGTCACCAATGAAGACATTGAACAGGACTGGCCCCAGGACCACTCCCTGCAGCTCCCCACTGGTCATCCCCTCTCCCCAGACTGTGCCCCATTTACCACCACTCTCTGCCTCCTGTCTGTTACTCAGTTTCCAACCCAGTTTACCATCCTTTCCTCCATGCCCAGCCTACTCAGCTCGTTTATCAGCCTCCTGTGTGGGACGGTGTCAAAGGCTTACATCAAGGTAAGCATTGGTCACTGCCCCACCCTGATTTACTTCCTTTGTCACCCAGTCAAAGAGATCAACCAGATTTGTCTGACATGTCCTCCCCACTGCGAATCCATGTTGCTTATGGTCCTAGGCTCCGATGGCTTCTAGATGCCCCACTAGCCTTTCTTTAACCAATGTCTCCATGATCTTCCCCACTACTGAAGTGAGGCTGACCGGACTATAGTTCCCCACCTCCTCCCTACTGCTGGATTTCTATAGAGGGACCACATGTGCCCTCCTCCAATTCTCTGGTACCACCCCTGTGTTGAATGACTCGCTCAACATGGCTGCCAGAGGTACTGCTATTTCCCTTCACAGTTCTTTTAATATCTTTGGGTGTATGGCATCTGGTCCCATCGCTTTGTCCACCTCCAATTTAGTCACCTTCTGCAGGATTATTCTGCCTGTGAATGGACTATTGTCCACCTCTTCACACCTTTGCAACTGCTGTACTGCTGTGTCCCTTGCCCCTCCCCCTCTTCTGTGAATATTGAACAGAAAGACAAAGTGGATGTCTTGGGGAGGGGGGCACATGACAGTTCTTAGGCATGGTACTTTCACTTCCAAATACCTAAACAGCACATATAAGCAATCGACATTCGGCATTGACAAATGCTTGTTTATTAATCTTTTGTGTGGGACCATGTCAAATGCCTTGCTAAAGTCTAGGCAGGCCATATCCAAAGCCCTTCCCTGGTCTGCTACTTTGGTCACCCAGCCAAAGAAATCTATTAGATTTGTCTGACATGACATAACCTTCCCGCTGTGAATTTATGCTGCCTTGGGTCCTGTGCCCCGCTGGCCTCTAAGCACTCAACAATTCTTTCTTTCAGAAGTGATTCCATCATTTTTACTACCACTGGGGTCAAACTAACAGATCTGTAGTTTCCTGCCTCTGCATTGCTCCCACTTTTATGAAGGGGAATCACATCCACCCTCCTCCAGTCCTTAGGTACCACACCATCCTCCGATGACTTGTTAAAAAGGGTAGTCAGTGGTGTCACTAGTTCTTCCCTTAGTTCTTTTAGAATTCTGCAGTGAATCCCATTAGGGCCCATTGCTTTGTCCACCTTCAGTTTTAGGAGTTCTTTTAGAACCCTTTCTTCTGTGAGTTGACTGGTATCGACCCCCTATCTAGAGTGCTTCTACTGACTGGATTAGGTACCTCCCCCTCCTCTTCATTTGTGAATGCTGAGCAGAAGTATTTGCACAGTATCGCTGCTTTTTCACTGTTACCCTCTGCCCACCCACCCTCCTTTTATTAAACCTCACTATCCCTCCCTTGGTCTTTATTCCTTCCCTAATGTACCTATAAAAGGTTATATCCCCCTTCTTAACCAAGTTGGCTATCTTTTCCTCAGTTTGGGCCTTTGCTATTCTGACTGCCTTCACCACTTCCTTCTGCTTAAACTGGTACAGTCCTCTGTCCTGCTCCTTCGGTTTTTCTTTATACTTCCTGAATGATATCCTATTGTCCCTAACCTTCCCCGCCACTGCTTTTGAGAACCATGGAGACTTTTTCCCTTCATTTTGATTTGTTTATTTGCTTCACACAAAGGCTTGTTGCCTCTGTGATGGTAGTTTTGATGTTTCCCCATTGTTCCTCCACCCCTCCTTCTAGCCCATTTGCTAGTGCTTTTCTGAGACACTCTCCCATTTTCACAAAGTCAGCCCTCCTAAAGTCCAGTATCTTCACTTTTGTATGGCTAGACTCTACAGCTGTGTTTATTGTGAACCGCACTGGTGGTCACTTGTTCCCAGATGGCTACTCACTTCTAAATTTCAGATCCTCTCTCCATCCCCATTTAAGAGTACCAGGTCTAAGATTGCTCCCTCCTGAGTGGGTTCCAACACTAGCTGTCTGAGGCATGCCCCCTGTAGGGCATAAAAAATAACCCTGCTCTTGGATGTGACTGCAGCAAAGGTGCTCCAGTTGACATCTGGCATATTCAGGTCCCTCATCAACAGTATCTCCCCTTTTTCTGCCATCCTAAGGAAGCCCTTCTATCATTTCATCTTGTCCATTTCTTCCCCTGAGATGGGGGTCTGTATACAACCCCCATGCGGATTGTGGTGCCATCTCCTGTCTCCAGGATGACCCACAGGGCCTCCTCTTCTCCCTGTTTACCCTTTAGTTCCATTGCTTTGATCCATTCCCTTACATAGAGAACTACTCCTCCTCTTCTACCCTTCCTGTTCCTCCTGTAGACTGTGTAACCTGGTATGTTGACATCCCAGTCATGTTTCTCTGTGTACCATGTTTCTGTGACTGCCACAATATCCAGGCGTCCCTCTTCCATCAAGACCACTAGTTCAAAGAGCTTGTTACCCAGACTACTGGCATTGGTGCTCATTGCCCTCCATTTTTTGATGGCCCTACCCCTTTTAGCCCCATCCTTGTCCTTACTGCCTTTGCCTATTTCTCCATTTACCCCAGCCCTTCTCCCTGTCGACTTCTCTATCTTGGAGTTTACCTCACTAACTACCCTGTTTTTTGGGGTAGTTACCCAACAGGGAGTGACCCAAGTTAGCCATCATCATGGAGTAGCTCACCTGAGGGAAACCAAGAGAGGAGATGGCATAGACCTTCTTAGCTGCAAGGTCAAGCTTCTCCGACTCTTTGCCTAGGGGCATGTCCAAGTCCCCTTGGTTTCCAGACTTCTGGAAAGCTGAGTCCGACACCAGAACCTTGGCCAAGGGATGGTCCAAGAACCCAGAAAGGGACCCAGTAGGGAGCGCGTATTTGTATACCATAAGCCGGGAGAGTGCCACGCAGGATGCTGGATGGTGGCAAAGCTCCAGGGCCGGTCCCAATACAGCCTCAGCCATGGGAAAGGCAACCCTTGGGGATTCATCCCTATCGAGGATGTATGTGAAAGGGTTCTTTGCCCTTTTCTGAACAAGCTCCAGAGCGACAGACACAGACTCCAAAATGAGTCAGAGTACAGCCCTGAATAATACCCACCCATGGTCGATAATTCCACAACCAACACGAGGTTGAAGGTATGCATTCTTGATGACTATATGCATGAACAATCTATGTCATCCGTGGACTCCTTAAAAATGGCTCCCAACTATTTACCACTGTGGATCACCTGAGAGTAATCAGACTGGATGATTTCCACTGACACCAGGCCTGGCAAGCTGGCCGCAACACAGAAGTCCTTTGTTGGAATCCCTCCAAGGGCTGTGGTGGAGACAGCTCTACCCTGCAAGAGTTGTGACACAGGTGCTGGGGACAATTGTTAAGGATGGTACCCGGTTACAATAGCACTACAATAATAGTGCAAGTCAGGATACTGCTACCACAAACAGCGATGGGGGATTTACAGCACTAGTCAGCAAGCACTCCCCTGGTCACTGTCTGTGGTCCTAGGAGAGGACAAGGAGGTAGGAATTCCAGTGGTCAGTCAAGCTTCCCCTGTGGTGTGGAGGGCTGAGGTAAGGAGCAGCTCGGCTGGGTGGTAGTGGGGACCAGGGTTCTAATCCTGGTCTCCCTGGTGTTTTGTGTTCTTGGGACTTGTGTTTTTTTTTACAAGGGTCCGTGGAAACAGTATTCCACAGACCCACAAATTTTTGCTTGCCCCGTGATCCGCTCCCACTGGAGTTAGGATCCTTTAATACAGGGTCAGAGCACCTCACAAAAACAAAAGTGACGCTGTTTTTGATGTGCAGTTGTTGACTGGACTGTCCTGGCCAGTGGTATTGTGACCCAGTGCCATCGAGGATGAACCATCATGGGCATGACTGGTGCCTGCCAGTCAACCACAGATGCTGGGTGTAAAGCCTACACTGCCCTGCAATGGTCCATTGCTGCCAGAGGAGTTGCTTGTAGTACTGCTGCATCCGGAGGCAGAAACTGTCCTCATCCAAGGGTGAGTCGAGGAACATCGACGGTGGCATCTCCCAGCCGAGCGAGAGTGAGAATGCGAATGGCACCTAGAGCAAAATCCCAACATTGACCTCAACCATTGACCCAAGGGTCGATGCTGAGGAGAAGCCACTGATGGTTCATTATAGACCACATGCTGAGGCACATGGGAATGCACCAATTTCAGAGGAATGACCACTGATGGAGGATGTTCCTGAGTGGAGCTGGCTGGGGCAACTATTGACCCAAGGACCGATGCCGAGGAGAAGCCACTGGTGGTTCATTGTATACCAGATGCTGAGCTGCATGGGAATGCATCAGGTTCAGTGAAACAACCACCAGTGGAAGATGTTCATGAGTGCAGCTGGCCGGGGACACTGACTGGTTCATGTGCTCCTGAGTGAGGATCAGGAAAGCCAGGGTCTTAGAGATTGACTCCTTGTCAATCCCTTCTGACAACTGACTGACAGGGTCAAGAAAAATCTCAACCACCTGATCGGATTGTATAGAGGTCGACAAGCCTAACTGGGGCGCCATGGAGCTTTTTGGTTTTTTTGCAATTCTGTTTATCCTTCTCGGCAGGCCACCAGCCCATCTGCCTGCCTACCAGACTCGGGGTCGCTCGGGACCTTATTGCACTATGCGTGCCCTGGTGGAACTCCACAGCTGGCATGGAGGCTTCATCCAAGGGGCCCCCAAATTTTCCTCCATTTTCGCCCCTATGTTCATTCCTACCCAAGGCCCCAGAAGCGGTGATGCATGTGCATGGAGGTGCACATGAGCAATGCAGTTCCAGTACCAGCCCCTTCCGCCCTCCCTCGGCCTAACACAAGCACTCCTTGGAAGTGACACAGCCACCCAGCCTCCACCAGGGGGAAGCCAAACTCCAAGGAGACCATGTACTCCCTCCCAAGATGGAGGACCGCCAACCAGCAGCCGGTCACATCCTCCCCCCTTCCACTGACCTCCGATGACCCGGGCTTGTTCCCAAAAACAGGTCACTGGCATGGCTTGAGGTGTGGCGTCCAGTGCCTCAACCCTCAGCGCCACCAGGCCAGCACCATGGAGCTTCTGACTTGGCTCTTGACTACATAATGCTTGACTGGAGTTGAGTGCTCTCCCAAGTTGAGCAGTCAAAGAAGTCAAGGAAACAGAGGGTCGATCTGTCCCAATCCCACAAGCAGCATTATTAGTGCTTATGTTTCTTATCATGACGGGCAGGGCTCTCCCTGAAGGCCTCAAGGGCCTCACACATTTCTCAGAATTTAACAGTGGAGATTGCTCCGATGCTGGCACCGACCAGAAGCATGGCCAAGGTGGTGCCTGCTGCAGCAGTAACTACCACCACTTCAATGGCCACAAACTGGGTCACAGATCCCACAGCATTGGAGGCCTTCTTGTGGCCCTTCAGTCGAAGTTTCAGGTCCTGCTTGACCAGCCAAACCAAAGAATCAACAAAAAATCAAAGAGAGAAAGCTTTAAAAAAATAGAAACTGCCATTGGCACACTTGGTAGCCTACAATGCACAGAGCTGCGATGGAGAAGACCGAACTCTTCCAACAGAATGGAAGCGCAGATATCACTGGGCAGAAATGAGGGATATACTGCTTAGCTGGTGGGAGGAGCTTAGCTTGAAGATGTTCTGGTGTAGTCAGACCTGGACATTGTGGACATCACAGAGACCTGGTGTAATGATAACCATGACTGGGAGATGGCCTTACCTGGCTACAACATATTCAGAAGAGACAGGGCAGGCAGAAAGGGAGGAGGAGAGTGGCACTTTATGTGAAAGATGGCATAAAGACCACAGAGATCCAGGAGAAACAAAATAGGGGAGAGATACTGTGGGTTAAGCTGGAAAGGAAAATGGGGACAGCCATCCACACAGAGGTGGTCTGCAGACCACCAGCACAGGAGGAAGAAACAGATAGGGAGCTGATGCTAGCCATCCAAAGCATGGCAGACACAGGTGAGGTGGTACTGGTTGGAGACTTCAGTATTCCAGATGTGGACTGGAGCCTCCCAGCAGCAGCAGCAGCCAGGAGCAGATTTATCCTGGATTCCCTTCAGGGAGCCTTCCTCAAGCAACTGGTCATGGAACCAACTCAGCAGAAGGCAATACTGAACCTCATGCTCACAAATGGGGACAGTGTGATGGGGGTAACAGAAGGGGAACACCTGAGAAACAGTGACCACCGGTCATTTTGGTTTGAAATCACAGAAGGAGCAGAACCAAACAGCACAAAAACACGTATCCTGGATTTTAAGGGGGCAGACTTTGGAAAAATGGGGAGATACTTGAAAGAGACATTAATGGGAATGGGGGGATCAGGGATTGAGGAACAGTGAGCAATATTTAAAACAGGGATTACAAGAGCATCAGAATTATGCATTAAGCAGGTTAGCAAAGGGAAAAGGAAGAGGAGGCCATTATGGTTTTTCAAGGAGGTAGCGGAGAAAATGAAAACCAGAAAGATTGCATTTAGGCAATACAAAAAGACGCAGGCAGAAGGGGACAGAGAGAAGTACCAGGAGAAGCAAAGGAAGGCAGGGAGGTCAGTAAGGGAAGCCACAGCTCAGACAGAAGAGCGCACTGCAAAATCAATGGGTAGAGGGGACAAAACCTTTTACAGGTACATAAGTGAAAAAAGAAGGGCAAAGCGAGGGATAGTGAGACTGAAGGGCGAGGATGGGGGCTGCGTAGAGGATGACAACAGTAAAGTTGACGTACTGAACAGATATTTCTGTTCAGTTTTCACTGAGGAAGAGGACAGTAATGGGCCTGAAGGGAGTACAAGGTGTGTGAATGGCGCAGAAATGGACACAAGTCCCTTTACACGAGAAAGGGTCCTGAAGGAACTGGAAGCAATAAGAGTTGATAAAGCAATGGGAAGATCATGGAGCACTGAAGGAGAAATTGTGGAACATGAAAGGTGGTGGCTGACCCTCTGGCATGGTTTCACTGGGGGGAAGTCATGCCAGACCAACCTCATTTAATTTTTTGACTGGGTGACAAGGGAAGTGGATTAGGGGAGGGCAGTGGACGTGGCCTATCTGGACTTCAGCAAGGCCTCTGACCCTGTACCACATAGAAGGCTATTAAACAAACTGGGGAATATGGGAGTGGGCAGGACAGCAGTGCGGTGGATAGGTAATTGGCTGGGTGGCAGGACATAGAGGGTGGTGGTAAATGGCTGTCACTCCACAGAGGAAAGAGTGACCAGTGGGGTACCACAGGGATCAGTGCTGGGACCGGTCCTATTCAACGTCTTCATCAGTGACATTGTGCAGGACCTAGAAGGCAGAATTTCTCTGTTCACTGATGACACAAAGTTCTGCAACAGAGTGGACACGCCAGAGGGTGTAGACAGAATGAGAAGGAACCTGCAGAAGCTTGAAGAATGGTCAAGGGTTTGGCAGTTGAAATTCAATACAAAGAAGTGCAAGATAATGCATATGGGGCACACAAACCCTGGAACAGCACATTGGTCGGGGGTGAGGATATAGCATGCACCAAGCAGGAAAGGGACCTTGGGGTTATTATCTCTGATGACCTCAAGGTAGGGAAACAAAGTGACAAGGCAGCAGGTAAAGCAAATAGGATGCTGGGATGCATAAGCAGGGGCATCACCAGCAGGAAAAGGGAGATCATAATATAATTCCACTATATAAGACACTAGTGAGGCCCCACCTGGAGTACGGTGTACAGGTCTGGAGACCTTACCTACGTAAGGACATGGACAGGGTAGAGAAGGTTCAGAGGAGGGCATCAAAGATGGTACAGGGATTACATCACAAGTCCTATGAGGACAGGCTGAAGGATTTGAATTTGTACTCCCTGGAGGAGAGGAGGGAGAGAAGGGATATGACAGATACAGTATACAAGTACTTTACTGGAAGGAAAAGAGTGCAGGAATACACTATTTTCCAGCGAAAAAGATGTTCCAGGACTAGAGGGCATGGGATGAAGTTGGAGGGAGGGCGATTCAGAGGAAACGTGAGGAAGAATTTCTTCACAGAAAGGGCGGTGGACAAGTGGAACACCCTGCCAGTGGAAGTGGTAGGGGCTGAAACAATCACAGGATTTAAGAATGCATGGGATAGACATATGGGAATTCTGGAGGTCAGGGGTAGGGGGCAACAGACTTCTAGAAAATTAAAGTGAACTTACAAGCTCAAATGAGCAGACTGGGTGGGCCATAGGCCCTTATCTGCCGACAGTGTCTATGTATGTATGTATCTATGAATCAGCACTTTCCAGTGGAACTGCCAATGTGTAGACAGTGAACTATATCCATGCCCCTAGAAGGAACAGTTACATAAGAACTTACTGTAACAGTAGCTCTTCGAAAGAATCTCTTTCATTAGGCCTCACTTTTGGAACTATAAGTCGTCAATATCAAGACCACATGAAAACCTTTTTGCTAGTTGGGGCAGTTTACCTATGCCGAATCGACAACGCTATTGTTGAAGTTTGGCATAGCTAGAGCCCCAATGTCAACAGGTGAAATTTCGCCTGTCTGACATTGAAGTGTTTCTCTTACGGGGCTGTGCCCCTCAGACACCCCATGCAGGGGATGCACCCCCCTTCTAAGAGATTATCAACTCCGAGACAGAGTTGATTTGAAGGGGGAGGGGGTGACACATGGCAAAAAGGTGAAATTCTGCCCTCAGATCTCCCACAGCAACAATTTCGAAACCTGTAGAAATTATCACTGTGGGGGATTTCACCTTAACTGATTTGATGTGCGGTCAGTACACCATTGGGGGCCTGCCAACATTGATGTTCAGCATCGACACGTATAAAATGTGGGAGGCCCCATCACTCATCAATTCCCTACCAGAGATTAGTCTTGGAGGGCCACCAACCATGAGGAACCAGGAGATTAGACCAGTACCAAGCAAACAAGGAGAGTCATAGGGCTAGAAATAGGATGCATGGAATAATGTTTTAGGAGCAATGTCTGATATAACCCTCAGGATACCAAAAAGGGGAAGGAGGGAGGGTATGGCATGGCCTAATGGAGAACATACATAAGAAACATACAAATTTGCCAGCAGATAAAGGCCCTATGGTCTATCGAGTCTGCTCGAGTGTGCAACTAACAACCCTTATACTGCAGCTGCCCCTTCCTCCCCTCTCTTGACCATCCCTCTTACCCTATCCCATCCCTTTTCTCTTGAAGAGCTACTGTTATGATAAGTCGTTATGTAACTGTTCTATCTACATCGAGGATATCTCCTACATTAGACCACACCTTTGGAATGATGCCCAAGCAGCATGATGCAATCTGGAAGGATAGCAGAGTCTGATATATTACCGGGATGGAAGGCCCTGCAGAATAGAAAGTCCCAAACCAGTATGTCTACGAAAGACGATATCCAGACTGTAATGTTTACTGAACGTATGCACAATGCTCCATATGGCCGCAGCACATATGTCAAGATCAGGGACACTTTTGAAACAAGCAACAGAAGTGACCATATCCCTTGTGGAGTGACCACAGACAGCACCAGGAAGTTCCTTACCATACTTTATATAACAAAATGTAATACAATGTGCCAGCCATTTGGACTGGCAGTGTTTAGGAGCACCCTCCTTCTCAGGGGTGAATGAAACAAAAAGCTGAGAGCACTTTCTGCAGTCCTTGGTGTGAGTAACATAGTATCTCAGTATTCTATGTACCTCTAACGTATGAAGCAGTGCCTCACTTGGGTTGGCACACTCTAGATAATAAACAGGAAGGAGTATCATTTGGTGCAGCATAAATTCTGACACCACTTTTGGTAGAAACTTCAGATTTGTATGCAAAGATACTCTGTATTTGTGAAAAATTAGATATGAAGGCTCAAACATCAGAACCTGATGTTTGGAAATCCTTTGAGCAGAAGTCATAGCAACTAAAAATAACATTTTCTACGAGAGGAAATGTGAGCCACAGTTCACAGCAGGCTCAAAAGAAGCCAATGTCAGTTTCTCAAGTATGAAATTTAAATCCCATGGTGGGACTGGATTTTGGATAGGAGAGATCATGTGACGGATACCTCTCAGAAAAGTATGGGACACTTCTAATTGGGAAACCATATGACGATCAATAGCAGCATGGAAAGCTGATAAAGCAGCCAAATGCACCTTAACAGAGGAATACTGCATGCCTCAGTCAGATAGGGAAAGCGAGTACAGTATTTCAGCACTGAATTCACAAGAAATGTAAAAATGCCAATATTTCAGGAAGCAGACCATGGAGTGAAACACTTCCATTTCAAGGAGTAAGTATGCCTGGTCGAAGGCTTCCTATCAGCAATATTTAAAACAGGGATTACAAGAGCATCAGCAATTTTAGGGGATACCCCAAAACATGCAATGGCTATGTTTTTAGGAGCCAGACAGGTACAGGGATTTTAGGTCTGGATGGACCAGGACCACTTGCTAAGTGACAACAGACACCAACACAGAGGTAGAAGGACAGAATGCTCCACCACCAGTTGTTGAAGGAGCAGAAACCAAATCTGGGGAGGCCAGAATGGAGCAATGATGATGAGAGTGGCACTCTCCACTAGCAGCTTGAGCAGAGCTCTCTGTAGTAGAGGAACAGGGAAAATGTGCATTGGAATTTCCCTTTCCAACAGAGGGACAATGCATCTTGTAAAACAAAACCTCCAGGCCCTGGAACAAGCAAGCAGAAATGTGACAATTTTGCAATGTGTGGGGACGTAAAACGGTCCTGCTCTGGATGACCCTATCTTGCGAAGAGGTTGTATACCACAGAGGGCAGCAGTTCCCATTCGTGAACCATTGACTAGGATCTGCTTAACCTGTTTGCCAAGATGTTCTGGAGACCTGAGAGAAACACAGCTGACAGTTGAAGCCCAAGAGACAGAGTCCAGTACCATACTCTCATTGCTTCCATGTATAGGGGGTAGGTGTGAATTCCCCCTTGTTTGTTGATGTTATTCATCACACTGACATTGTCCACCTGGAGTAGCAGAGGACCGGTGCAGAGATGATTCTTAAAGGCCTGGGGCTGAACAGGAAAGCCCGCATTTCCAGGACATATATGTGTAGCTTGACCTCCACCTTGGTCCATGACCCTTGTGTCTGATAAGGGCCGAGATGAGCACCCCAGACAGAATCTCAGGCATCAGTGGTGAGGATCTGTACAGTAGCTAATGCAAGGAATGTTATGCTTTTCAGTAAATTTGTGCAGTCCATCCACCATTACAATGCTCTGTATAGAGAAGACGTGACAAGAACCATTTACTCCAACTCATTTGTCAACTGATCCCACTAGACCCTGAGTTCCCACTGTGGTATCCACATATGAAGTCAAACTAGTGGCACAGTCATTATGGCTGCAGCCATGAGCTCAGGAGATTTAACATTGCTCATGTAGAAATGTAATGGCTCCTGCGCACTAAGTGTGCTTGGGATCGACCATGCTGCGGAGACATCCTCCAGAACGACATCCCCCACAGCGCCACAAGCATGCCGACATCCCTGATACCGACACATCCCAACACTGACCGGCAACACGGTAATAGCAATGCGGGGGCCTGTGCCCCACCCTCCCCTACTTTAGATAACTAACTCCATGTTGCACAGACAGTGGAGTTAGGTACCCACCCCCATCGTTGCACAGTCTGTTGTCGTGGAATCACATTGCTGCAATTTCTGTCGTCAATGGGGTTTTGCTGTGGGGGTTTCACTGTGGGGGTGTCGCTGTCCCATCAGTATACAGTGTTCTTGAGCAATCAGAGTGTCTGCTATGTCCTGAGGCAGAAAGGCACATCACTTTTCTGTGTCCAGAACTGCCCTGATGTACTGCAGTTCTTTACATGGAGTCAACACAGCCTTTGGAACATTCATGGTAACCCTCAAGTCATCAAACAACTGATGTGTTCATGACAGGGTGAAAAACAAAGCTTTCACAGAGTTGGCCTTCAGGAGCCAGTCATCCAAATAAGGGAAAACATAAAGGCATTCCCTGCAAAAAGGGCTGTCACAGCTATTGCCAAGCATTTGGTAAAGACCCATGGCACAGAGGACAAGCCTAAAGACAATGCTTTGAACTGATAGTGCCTGCCCTCCAACATAAAGCAGAGGTACTGTCTGTGGGACTTCCTTATCTTTATATAAAGGGATGCATCCTTCATGTTCAAGGAACAAAGCTAGTCAGTCCCTGTTTGTAGTAGGGCAATCAGGGTTTGCAGAGACACCATTCAAGATTTTTTGTATTCAATGTATAGGTCAATGTCTCTGCGATCTAGTACAAGCCAAAGATCTCCTGTCCATTTCAAAACCAGGAAGTATCTGGAATAGAGCCCTTTCTTCCTGTCTTGGGGAGGAATCACTTCTATGGCACGTTTCTGAAACAGGATCTGAATCTCCTCCTTTAGACGGGACAAGTGGCCCAGAGGATAAAAGGAAGTAGGTGGTGGATGATCTGGAAGGATTTCTATCAGATCCAGAGCACGTCCTCTTGCAATTATCTCCAGAACCCACTCATCCATAGTGATCTCCTGCCATTGTTTTAAATGCAGGGAGTCCTGCCCCTCCATACTCACTCCTGGAGGTAAAAGCTGAGGATGAGGGAAAGATGGAAGAGAGTCAGGTGGACTGGAGAGTGGCAGGGTGACTGGAACCAATTCCTTTTGGTGCCTGTTGCACAGCAGAAGCAAACCCAACCACTCTGAGCCAGGAATAATGCTTAATGCAAATGCTAGATGTAGCAGCCCTGGCAAAAACATCAGAAATATCATAAGCTGAGCTCAGAAAATGTCTGCCAACCTCAGCTCCAGCAGATAATGTTTTAAGCAAATCATTCTTGGCAGAACCAAAGGCAGCATCTTTCCACAGGCTGTTCTGGTATTTGATCGTATGGACCTGGTAATTTGCAATCTGAAGGCCCAGGGATGCAGAGGCAGAGTACACTTGCCCATAGCATCCAGCCTCCTAAATTTCTTATCAGAAGGCAAAGTACTCATGTGTCTAGGAGCTCTAGACCTATCATGAACAGTCACGATCACTACAGAGTTAGTTTCTGACTGACTAACATAATAAGGCTTAGCTGATGTGGCAGGACAATTCTTATCAGTCTTCCTAGGAACTGCAGGCAGTGAGTTAGGCCTATGCCATGCAGCAAAAGTAGCATCCTCTAAAGCAGAATACACAGGAGGATTAATAATTGAGGGAGTGCAAGGCACCTCCAAAACCTCCATGGGATTCCTCTTAGTGGAATCTTTCTCTTCCATAGCAAACCCAATGGCAGCCTGAATTTGCTGTATCAAGGACTGAAAAGGGGGGTCCTTAGGAAGAGACCTCATGGTATAGACCATTCAGTGCTCATGGCAGGATGAGAGGGTAGAGCTAAAGTTCAGGTTTCTCTCTACAAACTGCTCCCCACCCTCATATTCCTCCTCCAAATCTGCTTTAAGATCCATGAGGTCAGGATTGTATGCCATGTCATCGTCATCATTTCGAGTGATGATGGGGGCTGCAGAAGGAACCAGTGACTCCAGCAGCGGCTGCGAGGCAGGAATCAGCAGCGTGCTTGTGGAATCCATCAATGTCAGCCTCAAATCAGAAGGCCTCATCATCTGCAAAGTTGCCTGCAATGACAACCCCCATAGGATGCATCAAATCATATCCAGGACTACCTGTGTCAAAGGGCCAGAGCCTGATAATGGTGGCACCGTACTATCCATAGTAGGTATGGCAGTGCCTGAGCCAAACCTCGACCTTGGTATCCCAGTGACGGTCAGGGGTTCAAGAGCGCATGGGATAGACATAAGGGTACCCTGGAGATGGGCAGAGAAGGCGTGCTGCAGATCAAATAGGATCTGGGCTGTCAACACTGAGTAGGGAAATGGGCAGACTAGGTGGGCCATATGGTCCTTATCTGCTGTCAGATTCTATGTTTCTATGTTTCTTTCCTTGCTGCAACCAGAGAGGGCATTGACAAAGATGTATCTGTTTTCAGTGGCAATTGGGACCTAGCCAGCAAAGTAGACGTGTCTTTATCCTTATGTTTGTGCTTATGGCCGGACAATGAAGAGGCCCAAGAAGACACCCTGTCCTTATCCTTTGGTTTCGATGATCATTTCTCAGATGGCAATGATGGAGAAGTAGATTTTCAGCCCTTTTACATTGCCATGGTTTTTAATGCTTTTAGAGCAAGGAAGTTTTCAAGAGCCTTCCAACAGTGGTACCTTATAGCCTGGCTAAAACCCTGGCAAATCTTACAAGTCCTCACATCATGAGAAAGGTTCAAACAGAACTCACAAGTGAAGTGTGTGTCATCCTTGTAGATTTTATAACAGCAATTACAGTGTCCAAATAAAGGCGTTTAGACTTTGGTGGCATGCAGATACAATGATGGTACACTGGTGCAGTACAGAAAATAACAAACAAAAAAAATGGCAATGGCATTTGCAGCATCGTTTCCTTCAACAGGACCGATGAGGATGATCAAGAGCAGGAGAAAGAACTAAGGAGTGATGTGGCCACCGACGTTATAACATGTCGACGCTACACACCATATGATCCTGACACTGACAGCTTACAGTTCCAAAGGTGTGGCCTAATGGAGGAGATAT
This sequence comes from Neoceratodus forsteri, assembly GCA_016271365.2. Taxonomy (NCBI): domain Eukaryota; kingdom Metazoa; phylum Chordata; order Ceratodontiformes; family Ceratodontidae; genus Neoceratodus; species Neoceratodus forsteri. The sequence continues at coordinate 126,472,819 of CM057450.1, read as the reverse complement.
GCTCGAAGATCTGAGGAGCGATGGCACTGCCCACATTATGTACACATTGACACTGCATGCCATACTGGGCAGCCCCAGGCTAGCAAAACATTTCCATGTCGTTCTTGACGTTGATGGCTTACAGTTCCAAAGCTATGACTTAATGGTGGAGATATCCTCAATGAAGATGCATGTAAGCATAGAAAAATACACTGCACTGCATGACTGTTGTCACATCTTGGATATCGTGGTTTTGGTGCATCTCGAAAGGGATGTGGCAAAATGGGAGCTATAATCTAGCCCGATTTCTTTAGAAAGCGCTAACTTTGGAACTGTTAGGACTAGAAACTTAATTATTTTAAATAAAAGATTGGAGTCAACTATGTAAAGATACCAATGCATCATGCTGCTACAACTGTCATGTATTTGATATCTAAAAATGTATTATTTAAAATCATTTAAAATATTGGTAATTGTCAGAAGATTCTAATGTTTGTTCCATAACAGAATTTATGTCAAGATATTTTTATGGGATAGCTTATAAAGCCATGAGGCCTGTTTACAATAGCATCCTGCCGAAGATAGCCAATGGTTATACCGGCAATGATACATGATTACAGATTACAATACATATCGCACAAAAGTACATTTACATAAGTAGTTTACCTTCCCAGGTTCCAGATGTTCTTGGCTTTACAGTGTTCAGTGGCCATTGTAGGAAAGTAGCAAGGCTGGGAGCTGGTCAAATAGTGTGGAGTGGGTTACACAGGAGTTTTTTTCTAGTTTAGAATTTGGTCGATGACAAGTCTCACTGAGCCAAGACTTGTCTCCAAGTGCACGGCAGTAGAAAAAACTTGAAGTATCAAAACATCAAACAGCAACTGTAATAAAACAAGCATTTGTCAATGCCGAATGTTGTCTTGCTGGCATTGGCATTTGTAGTGCAGGCGTTAGAGAGAGACGCATAATAGGAGTGCCAGTGAAATATAGAACTGACATCAACCCCACCCCACCCTGCAGAGAGTGACAGGCATTGGGGTGTGCCTTGGGGGTATTGGCCATAACGCTCATGCCATTTCACCTAACCCTACCCTGCAGACTCTGACAAGTGTCACATTGTGCCTTGGGGTCATCGGGCCTTATGCTCACCCCATTTCATAAGGAAGTATGTTGAGATAGGTGCAGCATAGGAGAATTTGTAAACTTTGGGGCTGAAGAGTCCAAGGCACACCTGGATGTCTGTCAGTGGCTGCAGGGTTGGGGTAGGGGTGCAATTGCATGAGCATTATAGCCGACAATCCAAAGGCACACCCTGATGCCTTTTAGTCTGTACAGGGTGGGATGTTATGGTTAGAAACCCTAATGCCCTGGGCGTTCATTGGTATTTGTACTCCAAATTTTCAACATGGCCTTTTTGTGACCCCACCTCATGAAAGCATGTGGGACCTCTGCTCATGAACAGTGTTGCTGTGATTTTGTTAATGTGTCCAGAATGTTGATTGCTCATAGTGACTGCGCCATTCTACACCACATAAAAATGTCAGCTGCACCATTCATAAGGAGATGTGAATAGATGGCAATGTTGAAAATCTGGAGTGAAAATATTAAAAATTCTCGAAGTTACGAGCGTGCATTAAAACTTTTCTTGGAATTCCTTCACCAAATTTTTAACATACGCATTTAGGGGACCTCTGTTCATGAACAGTGGCAGTATGATTTTCTTAATCTGTCCCAAACGTTGATTTCCCACAGCAACTGCGCCATTGTACACCAGATGTGCGAAACCACATTTGGGGCAGGATGGGAAAATGACAGCTGTACTGTTCATAAGAAGGTGTGCAAAAATGGCAGTGTTGAACATCTGGATTGAAAATATTAAAAATTTTCGAACTTACGACTGTATGTGAACACTGTGCAACACAGGTGTAACACAGACATTTTGTGGAATTTTTTCACCAACTGTTTAACATAGGCATTTTGGGACCCCTGCTTAAAGTGTTACTGTGATTTTCTTACTCTGTCCTGAACATTGTTTTTCTACAGCGACTGTGTCACTGTGTGCCGGATGTGCTAAAACACATTTTGGGCAGGATATGGAAAATGACAGCTGTACTGCTCATAAGGAGGTATAGAAAAATGGCAATGTTGAAAATCAGGAGTAAAGATATTAAAAATTTGCAAAGTTACAAGCATGCGTGGAAATTGCACAATGCACATTTGTAGCATGGTCGTTTTGTGGAATTTTTTCAAAACATTTTTAACATAGGCATTTCGAGACCTCTGCTCATGAACAGTGTTACTGTAATTGTCTTATTGTGTCCTGAACATTGTTTTCCTACAGCGACTGCCCCACTGTGTGCCAGATGTGCAAAAACACATTTCGGGCAGGATGTGGAAAATGACAGCTATACTGTTTATAAGGAGGTGTGAAAAAATGGCAATGTTGAAAATCTGGAGTAAAAATATTAAAAATTCTCGAAGTTACAAGTGTGCGTGGAAACTGTACAATGCACGTTCCTAACACAGTCGTTTTTGGAATTTTTTCACCAAATTTTCAACATAGGGATTTTGGGACCTCTGCTCATGAACAGTGTTACTGTGATTTTCTTACTCTGTCCTTAACATTGTTTTCCTACAGCAACTGTGCCACTGTGCGCTAGATGTGCAAAAACACATTTCGGGCAGGATGTTGAACATGACAGCTGTACTGTTCATAAGGAGGTGTGAAAAAAATGGCAACATTGAAAATCTGGAGTGAAAATATAAAAAATTCTTGAAGTTACAAGCGTACGTGGAAACTGCGCAACGCACACTTGTAATACGGTCATTATTTGGAATTTGTTCACCAAATTTGCAACATAGGCATTTTTGGGAGCCCACCTCATGAACAGTCACACTGTTGTTTCGTTACTCAGTCCCAAAAGGCAATTCTGCACAGTAACTGAGAAATCACCTTCGGGACTGAATAACGAGATGACAGTGACTGAAAATGGGTCCCAAGAACCCCATGTTGAAAATTTGGTGCCAAAATTCATAGAAATGGACAAGATATGCACCAAAGTTGAAAACAAAAACACATTTATGCCATTAGACAGCTTACCAGCATTTCTTCAGTTCGTGGTCAGCTTTAAAGAGTGCAAACGTGTTCCCGGTCCACCGAAGATTGTCACACCCGGCTCCGGAGGTAAGTATGGGGTGAGGGGGGCATGGGTGTGTGGAGAGGTGGGGTGCACTGAGGGTGGATGCGGGCTGGGGGGGACAGGACAGTGAGGGACCATTTTCTTTGTTTCAGGTAACAAAAATTAAAAAATTCACCATAGACCGTTTTTTTTTTTTTTACAGGTTTGAACACACTGGGATGGGCTCCCAGAGTGGCACATTTCTTTGGGGGGCTTGTTAGCCACACTAGAGTGAGCTCAAGTGTGGCACACAATTGGGGGTGGGTCAGTGACAGAAAAATGGGGAGGGGTTAACATGTTGACAGGGATGGGGCACCTCTTGGTAAGCACATCTGTGTTCGGAGGCATGATGCTGAGGGAAATGGGCATCCCCTCAGCAGATCACATCAGTAAAGGGGTCACATATGTTGACAGGGGGATTGGGCACCCCCTCACGTCGGCTTCCTAGGGACTGTGAGTGGTGGGCGCCGGGTGGTGAGCCGCCGCCTGCCATGTTTATTGAAATGTTACACCAGGCAAAGCACACCCTGCAATGAGAGGTCACTCTCTCATTGCAGCGGCTAAAACGTTTCAAGTTGGTGGCACATTTTGCAACTGCTGTCATAGACAGCGTGCAATCTAATTTGTGCCATGGAGCCTAGCCCTAAAAAGCAGTGGCACCACTGGCCACAACACAACCGCACCTCCAAAACCTGCTCTTCCACTTCAAGCAACCCCAATATATTGTCTGCGCTGCGCACGCAAGACAACATAAAAATGGCGAATAATATTTTAAATTGTATCAGGACTCACATTAGAAGCAGGGAGAGGGGTGTGTGTGTGTGTGTGATTGTCCTTTTGTATAGTTCCCAAATGATGCCCTACTTGGATTATTGCTCCCAGTTCTGGTCACCCAATACAAAACAAGAGATAAAGGTGCTAGAGGGGTGCAGAGAAGAGCCACCAGGATGGTACATGGGGTGAGTAACAGAGTATACTGCCAGGCTTGAGGCACTGCACTTGTGTAGCCTTGAATACAGGAGGATGCACGGAGATTTTTGTTTATTGTTTAAAGCATGAACAAGTGATGATGTTTGGGAATGCCTAGGGTTTAACTTTAGGCAGCAGAGTTATAGTACTAGGGCACATACTCTTCAGATGAAGGGGACAACCTGTACAACTAAACAAAGAACAGGATGGTACAGCCAGAGAGTCGTGGGGGTCTGGAATAGCCTACCAATGGAAGATATAGGGAGTAGCAGTATGATAGAATTCAAGAACAGACTGAATGATTACTGTAAGAGTAGGTTTATTTGGATGTCCCCTGGTATAGGGGTGAGCTTTATATGGGCATTTGCCTAAAGAGCTCCTACAATAACCTATGAATCCTAAGAAAACTATGACTGCAGAGAATTTTTTTTTTGCAGCCATATTAGTCCTTGTACAAACAGCTCAACAAAGTAATTGATTTGAATCCTTTTAGTGGACCAACAAGACCTTCGCCTGAAGAAGGGCTCTGTTTAAACCTCAAAGCTTGTGCTCAGAAAATGTTTTGTTGGTCCAATAAAATGCATCAAATCACCTTCTTTAGTCACCTACAAATAGAATGATGTAGGAAAATAAAAAAAAAATATTTATAAAATGGGTTGGAAATTTACTAGTTCATTCTGGGCTAAACAAGTCCTTAGACCCAAATCTTAACTCTTCAGAACTGCACAGGTCAGAAGAAGTCTGGCAGTGTGATTTGGAATTTGGGCAACTCACATACATAATTTATGAGCCACTTCACTCATTCCTGATTGCCATCACAAACATGGCTGCCACCTTTAGTCATATATAAAAACTTTTAACTAGGCCCCCCAAATAGTATATAATAATAGTACACAATGCAAACTAGGGCTACAAATAAAACTAAGTAACAAAACAAAGGGAACTGGTTATGCAGGTTATACATTAATTATTTGCAAAAAGTCACTCAGGGAAGATAGACAACATGGTAAAATGAACTGTAATACAGGGCAATAAAGGAGCAGAAAGCAAGACTAGAAGGACGGGATCACATATACATAACACTATGTATGTCATGTTTCTTGTTTTTTATTTCTTATTGCTTTTTGTGCCCCCAAGCTGTGTTCTTCACACTGCGAGGTTTCTGAAGGCTGGCAGCCTCCTAGCCAGGTCCCCCCCCCCCAGGCATGGTGACCAGCAAAAATCTATGCAGAGCGGGGCCCGAGAGTACCGGCAACGGTCCTTTTGATGGCTGGTGGTACACTGGGGTTTTCCCCTCTAAGTTTCACCCACCTCCTACATGGCTCCAGGCACTTCCCTGACAGGCTTTGTGAGTATGGAGCATCCCACAGTGGCGGAGGAATAGCCGGTGCAGCCGGTGCAGTGGCACAGGGGCCCGACACAGTTAGGGGCCCAATAAGTTAATCAGTGTTTCGCCTTTTTTTTTGTCAAATATTCCACATTTTTTGACTGTCTGAGACGTGTCTGTGACAGTCAACCCAGTCCCAGATAGCTGACTGAGCTGTTAGTGTGCCGCGCCCGACGATGTACTGCAGATGACAGCAGAGAGTCTTGCAACACAGAATGCCGAGAGGGACTAAAGCTGCTGCCTGCCCTGCACTGTGATGGATTGTGCTGCGCCCACCTGCATGCAGAGTAGCAGAACCAGAAAGAGAGAGAGAGAGAGAGAGAGAGAGAGAGCACCCGACCCACAGGGTCGCTCGAGTCATTAAATAAATGAATGTGTTCAGTTTATTTGCAGGGCCCTCCATGGCTCCACCTTCTCTCAGTGGTGGAGTGTCAGTGCAGACCCTGGTGAGTGGCTCGGCTCCCATTGATAGCGGGTGGTGCCACACGGAAAACACAAACTGTGTATCCCTCCACACTCCCGAGTGGCAAGCACCCCATGGACTTCATTCTGTTAATGAGTCCAATCAGAGTGCAGAGTCAGTGACAGCGTACACCGCTGCGTATTGTGTAAATGCGGTAACGGTTGGCAGTTTTGGTGGTAGCAAGATACAAGTAGTCAAGAGTTGACAAGAAAGGTTCTTGAGGAGCATCGGCCAGGCTGTCAGCAAGGAGACCAACTGATGAATATTTTTAAAAATATTACAAATTTCATTATGTGTCAGCGTCTGGTTAGGCAGAGAGCATTAGAGTAGCAGGCAGTAACAGGTAAAGAAATTCCATGCTTCACAATCACGGAACGACTGTTGATGGCGGCGGGTGGTGGCCCACTAAGACTGCACTCTCAAGCTCTGATGAGTAGGACTACTGGAGGTCTGGTCCAGAGAGGATGGACAACCGGACAACACCACCAGTTAGTACCAAATCAAGTATATTTAAACCTCTGATTTTCCCTTGATTTTTAATTAGGTGTGTTTCAGGCTGCATCTTTTAATGATATCTTGAAAAATATAACCCATTACTAATACTCCCACAGTTTCATGTTTTGCCCACTCTATTTCCAGGTCAGGAGATTAAAATCTCCCACAGTTAGTGCAGCAGATCCCGTTTTTCAGAATATGAGATTTCTGTAAGGTGTTATATATGAATCAGTCTGTGCTAATATCTGGTGGGAGAGGTAACAATTTTCAATGACTAGGTTCCTTGGCTTGTGGGGGTAGTTATTGGTTAGCAGAGAGAAGGAGGAGGAGAGCTTGAAGACAACTGATACATATGGCAGCCTAATATTGCAATTTTTTTGTATTTTATATTTTCATTGAGCCAGTTCAGTACAGATTTATATATTATTAATCATCATATGGTTACATTAATTCTTCGCATCTTACCATTTACTACATTGCATCTCTCTCTACACATCATATTCATATGTTATGGTTAGTTCTGAATTTCTGTTAGGTGTTCTGATTTTCGAGACCAGTCATAATTCCTTTCTGTTTAATCTTTCTGGGTAGGGCTGCATTTGTGACCCTGGGCATGACCCCCCCCCCCCAATCCATTCAGGCTCCTTTACAAGGGGCTTTTCCTGCACAAAGGTAATCCAAGAAGGACCATTCCCCCCACCCCTGCCCAGTCATGAACCTGCTTTTCCTTAGCTATGCCTGCTATTCCTGTTTTATTCCCATCAACTGCCTGCTGGTTCCCCCTTTTTTGATACTGTAAAATTTCTGTTGTTGGAAAGCTTTGTGGTGGAGAATGAGGGAGAAGCTGATGAGCTGTAGTACACTTTGTAGAGCTTTGCCCGGGAGGCAGCAGTAACCAGGAAGGACAATCGGGTATACTGTAATTTGGTTTACATCCCTCAGCAGGCATCACTACAGTAACAGCTGGCTATACAGTACAGTAGATTTCAGAAAGTAAAGGCTGATGCTAATTATTTGTTCTGTGGCAGTTTATTGACAATTGAAGGCAACAACACATACAGTCATTGCCTGACATAAGAAGCACTGCACAAGAGAAAAGTTATTAATTTGCATACTCTGTTTTCACTTGCTGAGAGAGAATTGCTTGGACCTGCATCTACTGTGACCACACAGGACTTATATTATGAACATAAAGTACATAATAACATACCAAGAACCCTGTAGAAGAAATCCGTTTGGTCTATCTAATCTGCCTGTATTGCAGGGTCCACAGCTTGAGATCCTGTCCCTGCCCCCCTTAACTACTCACATCCTTTGTCTTGGAGCTCTTTTTTAAACAGTCCAGCAAATCAGTCACAACACTCACCACACAGTAAAACAGCAAAAGAAGTCTCAGGTATATTTAACCAAACTTTCCAAAGTTTATGATCTCTCCATAAGAGTGTACAGCCTTTCCAGGTACAAGCACAGAAACCAACAACAGGTAGCTCCTAAAGTTTCATCAGATCTTTAGCTTTAACTCTTACGGTGAGGTAAACTTTGAAAGGTTTGGTTAAAAATACCTGAGACTTCCTTTGTCCTTTTACTGTGTGGGGAGTACCGTGACTGATTTGCTGGACTGTTGTTAATTTGTCACTGAGCACCCTAACCTTGCTGGGGCTCTTTTTATGTCTAGCTTTTTTTAAAACTACCTTTTTTTTTTTGGCTAACAAATTTATGCTCCTAAGTGGGAGGAGGGCTGATATTGTATTGTTACTGGTGTCTTGTCCGTCTGCTCATTTTGCTCATGGCACTAGAAAATTTGAGGGAGGCCGAGGGGGCCCACAATAAAAATCTGCACTGGGGCCCATCTTTCTGTTCCTCTGCCACTGGCATCCCACTGTGGAGGAGGCAGGTCCCCTGGCCAATCGCTGGGGCTGCTTAGACAGTGGTACCAAGAAACTCTCCCCCCCCCCAGGCTGAAAGCACTGCTGCACAACAGTGCCACCTCAGCGCCCCACCATCCTCCCACCCTGCCCTGATGCCAAGTCTGCTCCTGGACCCGAATTGTCAGCACAGAGGTATAACACATTGCTGCTGAGGTACCTTGTGCTGTGCTAGATTTATTTTTGAGGGACACTGCTATCCCTGGTTCCTCATGCTGTAAGAGTTTGGGTTTCCATTTGAGCTAACGACAATACAAATGCAATAGGGGCAGATAGAGGGGTAGTAATTTTGTCATGGGGGTAGCACTCTCCCAGAAATAGGTAAATTGTTCCCTTTTAAAACTCCAGTTAGCCTAAACTAGCAACTGTTTTCTGTCTAAAGGGGTTATCAGAGGCTACTTTGTTATACAGCTGGATCTGTGCGTGACATGCACCTACTATATGTTTTTTTCCTATTACAATGTACATAGTATACTTACACACATGGGAGATGAGGCATGGCGGGAGAATTAAGCAAGTCTGTAGTGTTAGAAAATGTATTTTTTATGTGGAAGTAAACAGAAATGTTCTTACGATGAGCTTCAAAAGTACTACGTGTCATTCTCCATAACTCTGCTGCTGATCAATTTCAAGATGACCGTTTTGGAACACCACAATCTAAAACACGATAGAGAGCAAAAATGAAAAAATGAAGCATGCAAGAAATTATAAGATTATATGGCACTATGTTATCTCAGCATAACAGCACTGCATGAAGTCCACACATATTACCAAGAAAGTTTGATATCTTACAACTGAAGTAGCACAAGCTTAGTTTCATAGAAAAAAAACTTACTGTATTTACTAATATTGTGGGGATATAAATATTTGTCATAGCTAAAACATTTCATAGTTAGGCAGACAACAAGTGTCAGAACATCTTTATAGTGTGGGAACATCTCTTTTATAGTATCATTTTTAGTGTTATTTTTTATCAGAAAACACACTTCATATGAATGCACTGCATCATGGGTATGAAAATACCTAATTGCCTGGTATCGCATAACAAACTACAGTGATACCAGACAATTGATTATTTGCACACCCATGATGCAGTGCTTTCACATGGGGAGTGTTTCCTCAAAAACAAAATAATTCAAACATAAAACTGTACAACTGATACTATGAAATAGATATCCCTACAAATAAAAGGGAAGTTCCAACACTTGCTCTCTGCCTATGAAATGTTTTAGCCATCTACATGTGCTCATTTTTGTCCCCACAATGTTAATAAATAAGAGCCATTGTATAATAGCAATAATGCCGTTCAAGGTGTGTGTGTCGTGCAGTGAACATTTCACTTTTCAGGTGCTGGACATATTTGGCCTGAGGCATGATATTATTCAGCATGACACACCCACCCACCCACATTGTGCACTATTGTTTAATTCTAGGTCCATTTCCATGACCTATCTGCACTGTTGTAAGCAGTGCTGATGAAGACATGCAAACAGTATGTGGAGCACTGTAAATCGCTCCACTACAGCAAACCATGATCACTGTCTTTGTGTGTTCATGTACCAGTGCACATGTTTTCTGCTAGCATGTAAACACGCTGTCCTGCTTGCACTGGCGCAACCCACACAAACAGCTGAGGAAAGCTAAGGTAATGGGAAGCAGAGTGTTAGATGATTAACAATACCAATACTGAATCCAGAAGCAAAAAAGTCACAGTCAGAGCTGCAAACTCCTATGTGTCACAACAGACTGCAAACTCCAATCTGTCACTTGGTGATCTTCTGCAAAAGGGGGCCAGGGAGGATCATGAGCAGCACCTGTAATGCCTTAATTTTATCCTGTGTTAAGGTACCAGGAGATCACCATATGTAAACTGGGTACTGAGTCAGGTACTGATACAACTCCCCCCCCAGGCGGAAATGGGATCACACCACAGGATGTGCAGTCTGACATCAGAACTGACCCTGCTGCGATCTACAAGGTACTGCAAGTAAATTCTGGGCAGCATCATTCTGAGAGGAGTGATGGCAAGTGGTGCAGACTGGAGCGCACCAAGTGTGATGAGTGTAAATGCTCCATTAGTTCAGACTAGTTATTCCCCTTTATAAGATTCCTCCTGCAGTTGGTCAGTCATCTTAGTTGCTCCGTGCTGAATTCTCTCTAATCATGATTATGTATTTTCTCAAAAATGGTGACCAGAATTGAGATACATAATCAATCAACTGGCCTTACGTAACTTCTATAGATGGGCATAATGACTTCACTGCTACTTTTTATTTCCCTCCTACCGTATCCTGTTGATGGTATTGTATACCGTTTCACAGTGTTTACGTGTCTTAAATCCAGTGTTATTAATATTCTAATGTCTTTTTCTTCTGAAGTCACCCTGATTTTATGCCCATGTATGTAGTATTCTTTCTTGATTTCTTTTCCTTGAATGCAACGCTGAACACTTTGCTACGTTTAATTTCATTGCCCAGTTAAGAACCCAGCAGGAGATTTTATCTAAATCACTTTATAGTATGTCAGCTTCTTGTGTTGTTGTTACTGATCTGCCTAGTTTGATATCGTCTGCATATTTTATGACCCAGTTCTCTATGCCCTCATGTAACTCCATTATAATTACTGGTGATCCCAAATATCAACCGGATTATAGTACTGATCAAATGCTGTACTAACCAGATTTCAGGTTATTACACTCCAAGAAGCTGTAATAACCCCAAAATCTGGTTATTACATTGTTCCAAAGTACTTTCACTTTTCCCCAATGCCTGTAGCGTGACCGAGTGGTGTCCAGGGTCGTAAACAATAATGTTGAATTTATTCAAAAACACCAGTGCTAAGTGTAAAAAACATGTCTGGTTTACTTGCTTACTTCACTTTTCTGAGTTTTTTGAGAGAGAAAAAGCAGCCGCTTGTACAGACAGCAGAGCGAGTCACTCTGCAGCTGCAACACAAGCATTAGCGAGTGTAGCCATAGCAACGCTCGCTAACGCTTGTGTTGAGTCTTCGCAAGCCGCTGAGTGAGTCGCTCTGCTGTCTTTACACATGGCAGCTTTTTCTGTCTCAAAAACTCAGAAAAGTGAAATAAGGCACTAAACCTGACATGTTTTTTTATACTCAGTACTGGTGTTTTTGAATAAATTCAACATTATTGTTTACGACCCCAGACACTGCTCAGTCACACTACAGGCATCGGGGGAAAAGTACAGGCAAGTAAAACCACAAATCCAGGCACCAGCAATTATAAAAAGTAAAGAATTGGCAATTGTGTATTTATGGATTTTTTTGCTCTTGAGGTTTATGGGTCATCACACACCTTGGGTGTGCAAAACAAAATCCATAAAACACACTTGCCTATCCATTATTCTTTATATATAGAGATGGAATAATATGGTCCTTAAGACTGATCTTTGTGGGACACAACTTGTGATATTTCCTGGTTCATAAAGGAACCCTTTTTTTGATACCCTTTGCATTCTATCATTTAGCCATGCCTCTGTCCATTTTATCAGATGTTTTGATAGTCCATATAGATACATTTTCTGGCGGATCCCTTTATGAGGCACAAGATTGCAGGCCTTACAAAAATCTAGAAAGATCATGTGGTGTCCTGTATCTACAGTATTTTTCTACTGACATTTTCATATCATGATAGTAAATTTGTCATCAATCAATCAAAATCAATCAAACTTTATTTTTAAAAAGGTGCTTTTCTTAAAACCAAAGTGCCTGTACAATTTCATAAAACAATAAATAAACAAAATCTAAAACTATTATAAATCAAAAAAAGCTATGTTAAAAAGGTGGGTCTTCAAGGCTCCTTTAAAACTCAGGACAGTCGGGCTATTTCGCACCTGACGAGGTAGAGAATTCCACAGGGTTGGGGCCATAAAACTAAATGATCTAGCCCCTGAAGTCTTCAAACGGACCCTGGGAATCTCCAGCAATCCCTCATCAGTGGATCAGAAGGGGCAGGAGGGACAGTAGGGGCAAAGGAGCTCTTTCAGGTAAGTAGGTCCCTGGTCATGTAGGGCTTTATAGGTCAGCAAACCGACCTTGAAGGTGATTCGCCAAAATACTGGCAGCCAGTGCAGTCTGCGGAGCACAGGCATTATATGGCTGGATCTAGAAGAACCAGTCAATAACCTGGCCGCCGCGTTCTGCACTAGCTGCAGATGGCGAAGCTCAACCCCCGAAAGCCCTAGGTACAGGGAGTTGCAATAGTCAAGGCGGGAGGTAACGAAGGCGTGGATCAATGTTGGGAGATCTTCTGGAGGAACCAGGTGCTTCACCCTGGCGATATTCCTCAGATGGAAAAAGAAAGTTTTGACCACCGCTGACACCTGAGCTTTAAGCGTCAAGTGGTCGTCAATTATTACGCCAAGATTCCGCACCTGATCTGAGGTCGTCAGCGGAACGTCTGCAAGCCATAAGCCTGAGTGTGATCCAGCCGGCAAACCCACCTCACAGCGACCTTTGTCCACAACCAACACCTCAGTTTTCTCCGGGTTTAACCTCAACCAACTCCCATTCATCCAATCTTGGATTTCTGCAAGGCAGTTATTGAATACCGACAAAGCAGCATCCTGGCCGGGCACAAAAGACATATACAGCTGGGTATCATCGGCATAGCAATGGAAACCCAAACCGTATCGTCTTATAATCGCTCCCAACGGCAGCATATACACCGCAAATAACATAGGCGCTAGAATAGAGCCCTGCGGTACCCCACAAGATAGGGAGACTGATGCCGAGGAAAAAATTCCTGACACCACCCTCTGAGTCCTACCTTCGAGGTAAGATCTAAACCACCTAAGGACCATACCAGATAATCCACAGATGGACCGCAGACGCTCTAACAGCACACCATGATCAACAGTGTTAAATGCTGCTGAGAGATCAAGAAGTACCAAGATAGAACGGGTCCTACGATCTCTCGCTATTAGGAGGTCATTTAGTACCTGAACAAGTGCTGTCTCGGTACTATGCCTCTTCCTAAATCCAGATTGGAGAGAATCATAGATATTGTTGTTGGTCAGATGATCCTCCAGTTGCCTTGCGACCACCTTCTCAATAACCTTACCCACAAAGGGTAGGTTAGAGACTGGTCTGTAATTTGCTAGACAATCTGGGTCTAAGGAGGACTTGTTAAAGAGGCTTAACTATAGCCTCTTTAAGGGATCTGGAAAGATCCCTCTCCAGAGACTTCAGACTATCAAAGCCAGGACTAGGCCGATTTTATCCACACAATCCACTAAGAGGCATGGGGCCAGGGGTCCAAATCACAGCTGGTTGGTGTAATGTCTGATGACCATCACAATATCATCGATTTTGGGAGGCTGAAGTCAGACCATGCCAACTGGGTGTTGACATCTCCAGCCGACCATCATCGCTCCCATTGGAGAGGAAGAACAGACGTCTGATCTGATTTTGGCAACTTTATCTGCAAAGAAGAGAGCAAACTCCTCACACCGTTCTGTGGAAAGGCCCTTCGGGCTGAAGACAGACTGGATTGCACAGTCTGTCCACAGTCCGAAAGAGCTGAGCTGGTCTATTCTGTGCAGCCGCTATCTCCCTGGACAGAAACTCTGCCTTCTTACGAGAGATTGCGGATTGATAAGCCATATAATGGGCCATCAAACTAAGTCTGTCATCATCCAGACCAGACTTCCGCCAACACCTCTCCAGCCTTCGTCCAACCCTCCTCAACTCCCTCATGGTCTCATCAAACCATGGAGACCTGGGGGGAAGAGTGAGAGGATTAGCCTTTTTTAAACCATGCTGTGTATTATCTACTAGGGCTTTTTCTTCTAGTTCAGCTTGTATATTGGTTTTAATAATGCCTTCCATTACCTTGCCTACCACCGAGGTTAATGAGGCAAGGTCTGTGGTTTAATAAGTCTGATCTGCTACCTTTTTAGACACATAGTGGATTCCCTGCTGGGGAGGGTCTCAAACAACTGGTACAACAGCTCACAAGAGACAGGGCTATCCTAGATCTAGTAATGACTAATGGGGAAAGGATCACAGAACTCCAGGTAGAAGGTCACCTGGGGGCCAGTGACCATCACATGGTATGCTACAATTTGGCCACCAGAACTAAATCATCCCATTCCCAGGCAAAAATGTGGGACTTCAGAGGAGCTGACTTTGATAGGATGACCAACAGAATTAAGCTAGCCCTGGCAAGAAGAAATACAGGTGAGGGGATACAGGCAAAGTGGGCAAGCATTAAGGATGCAATACTTGAAGCAACATTCCATTGTGTTAGAGAGAAAAGCAAGAGCAAAAGAAGGAGAAAAACATTTTGGTTCTCAACAACAGTAGCAGAAAAGGTCAGAGCCAAAAGACTGGCCTTCAGGAAATATAAGAGAATGCAGCAGGACGAAGACAGGGAGGCATACCAAACTTCCCTAAGGGAAGCAGGGAAGGCAGTAAGACAGACAAAGGCCCAAACCGAGGAAACACTAGCACGAACAGTAAAACAAGGGGACAAGATTTTCTCTAGATACATTAGTGAAAGGAGAAAGTCCAGAGGGGGTATTGCTCAGATCAAAAGGGATAAGAGGGAGTGTGTGGAGGAGGAGGACCAAGGAAAAGCATCTTTCCTAAATAGATACTTTTGTTCAGCATTTACTGAGGAGAAGGTAGGGCAGGGCCCACAGCTCAACACCATGGACACGGGGGGGGGGAGGTGTGCACAAGTCCCTTCACAAAAGAAAGAGCCCTACAAGAGCTCGCTAAGCTCAGGGTGGACAAGGCAATGGGACCGGATGGCATACATCCCAGGGTACTAAAGAAGCTAAGGGTGGAACTAGCAGAGCCATTATCAGAACTGTTTACTGAGTCTCTGAGCACAGAAGAGGTCCCAGAAGACTGGAGAAGTGCTCATGTGATTCCGCTCCACAAGAGTGGTAGCAGGGAGGAGGCAGGGAACTATAGACCAGTCAGTCTTACCTCAGTAGTGGGCAAGATTATGGAGGCACTCCTTAAGGAAAGGATAGTGCAACACCTGGAATCTATAGGAGCACAGGCTCCAAGACAGCATGGGTTTACAACAGGAAGGTCCTGTCAAACTAATCTTATATATTTCTTTGACTAGGTAACCAGAGTGGTGGACCAAGGGGGTGCAGTTGATGTCACCTACCTTGACTTCAGCAAAGCTTTTGACGCTGTTCCACATAGAAGACTTATTAATAAGATGGGTAGGCTTGAGGTGGGTCAGAAGTTGGTCAACTGGGTGGCAAACTAGTTGGTGGGTGGAAACAGATAGTGATGGTAAACAGTATACAGTCAGAAGAGATGCAAGTCATAAGTGGGGTACCTCAGGGATCAGTCCTGGGGCCAGTCCTCTTCAATATCTTCATCAGTGACATTGAAGATGGACTGGAGGGTAAGGTTTGTCTGTTTGCAGATGACACCAAGATCTGCAACAGAGTAGATGATCCAGATGGGGTGGGCAGAATGAGAAGAGATCTGGATAAACTAGCAAAATGGTCAGAAGAGTGGCAACTGGGTTTTAACGCAAAGAAGTACAAGATCATGCACGTAGGAAAGAGAAACCCTGAAGCCACCTTTAGTTTGGATGGAGAGTTGCTGGCAATCACAAGGGAAGAAAGAGGCTTGGGCATCATCATCACAGATGACCTGAAATCACCCAAGAAGATCACTAAAGAAGTAGGTAAGGCTAGGGGGATGTTGGGGTGTATTAGTAGGGATATCACAAGTCATAAGAGGGAGGTAATAAACCCTCTTTACAAGACACTGGTTAGGCCCCATTTGTAGTACTGCATGCAGTACTGGAGACCGCACCATCACAAGGACATTAACAAAATGGAGGTAGTCCAGAGAAGGTCAATCAAAGTGGTGCAGGGGCTGCATCAGAAAACATATGGGAACAGATTAATGGAGCTCAACATGTATACCCTAGAGCAAAGGAGGGAGAGAGGTGATATGATCGAAACATTCAAACACCTTAAGGGCATTAACAAGGTGAAAGGGATTAACATGTTTCAATATAAGAAAAATAGCAGGACAAGAAGACACAGCATGAGATTAGAGGGAGGCTGATTAAGGGGTAATGTGAGGAAGTTCTTTTTCACAGAAAGGGTGGTGGATGCATGGAACAGCCTACCTCAGGAAGTGGTGGATATGAATATAGTGCAGGGCTTCAGACAGGCATGGGATAGGCATAAGGGAGCAATACAGATGAGTATAATAGATAGGCCATTGACAGAGTAAAGGCCTATGGCACATTCATAAAGTAGAAAAAGAAATGGGCAGACTGGATGGGCCTTGCGGTCCTTATCTGCCGTCAACTTCTATGTTTCTTATGAAATGGAATGATGATGTGATTGTCCAATTTGCTGGCACCAAATTTTCTGTTATTAATCGCACTGTCCTGCACTTACACTCAGTTTCGTTTCTAGCTCTTTTTAATCCCTTTCTCTCTTTTTTCACTCTCTCTACACTCTATACTGTATAACCACCTTTCAGCATTGCTTCCTTCCTTCCTGCATCTCTATTGTTTATCAATTAATGTAAGACTATTGTTATGATTTACTGTTGCAATGTTTTGATGTAATTACCTATCTCTCCAGACCAAGTTTGTTTTACTGTTGATATTGTTATCCCCAAAGATATTTCTGTAAATTGTCATGTTTTGTTGTTGTATTGTACTGTATCCTCCCAGGTCATGCCTGGAAATAGTCATGGTTATGGCTCGTGCACCTACCTGGTAAACAAAAACTAAATAAATAAATAAAAATGTATTAAATATAATTTCCAAGGGCATGCTATTTCATCGGTAGTTCTTTTTAAAAATGTTTGTAAGATATTGTCTAGACCTGCCGGTTTGTTTTGTGTTACATTATTGAGACCTTTTCTTGTAATCCCAATAGTGATATTTATAGGTAGTTCTAATCCATTGATTACATTCGGTACCATGTTCTACTCAGCTATTATCGTTGTTGAAGTACTAACACCGAACAAAAGTAATTACTAAACTCGCTTGCCATTTGTTTCTCAGCAACACGTTTTCCAATTTATTATTACCAGGCCTATTGTTCTCTACAAGGTATCTTATGACTATTAATATAGTAGTGACATGATCTTTTCTTGTCCCTTTCCTCCACAGAGTAAATCCTGTTCTAGCTTTCTCTCTTTTTATGGACATTTTACTGTTCTTCAGGATCTCTTTATATTTATAACAGGCTTCTTCTGTGTTTGTGGCTTTCCCCTTTTTTATATACTCTGCCTTTTTTGACCAGGAGATGTTTAATTTTCATAGTTAGCCATATTGGATTCTTTTCCCATAGAATTATATTTTTTTTAATTTTACTCACATACTTAAACTGTAACTCTCATAATATGTATTTAAAGATGTTCCATGAGTTCATTGTACATTCCCCCTCTAATTCATCTTTCCAATTTCATTATTTTAATTCTGCTCTGATACCATTATAGTCTGCCTTTTTGTAAAGGGATATTTCAGTTACACACTTCTACTATAGTTTTCTCCAATACATATGTGACACATGCAATGGTCACAACTCATCTGAGGCTGTAATGTCATGACATTACCGACATTTATTGTGTCTGTACTTAATATGATATCCAATATGTTATTCCCCTTGTGGGTATGGCTACATGTTGTGTTAGACTATAGATTCTGACTTATCAGTAAACAATCACCCCCAGGTTTATTATGGTATGTTTTATTTTTACAGTTGATGTCTGGGGGATATAGGTCTCCCATTAGTAAGACATCATATTTCTTATTTGCCAGTGTGATTTCCTCAGTAATTATCACCTCCCCAAACCAGGTCATATGGCCTGTGCCCCCTAACCACTACCTCCCAGTTGCACAGTCAAGTATAATGGTCATGTTCCCTGGTGTCCAACAGACCGAGTGCTCCCACAGTCCCCATAGCACCTTTGATGGCCACATACCTCCTATGGCCAGCAGGGGTCTGGGGTCTGCAGGCACAACTGGGATCTTGCCTGGCCAGTATATTGGAATGTTACACTAGCACTTGCAAATGGCCCAAGCATGTTCCACTGTACCTCTAGTTTGGTGCAATCACTAATTTGCTCCTGGAGCAAACATTTAGGAGGCCCAAACCAGGGTCTTTCAATATCTTGGCCTACATATACAATTGGGTGACATTCTCAGGACTTAATCTCCTGTCCAGCCCTCCTCCCCCCCAACTTCAGGATCAAACCTGATTGGGATGTAACCAAAATCAGACATGGTTCTACTTGGCCCAGGACCATATTAATATGCAGGAGGAATGTTTAGGCAGCTTAGTTGATCTGGTGACCTCTGTTGCATTCATTTTTTCTGTATGTCCATTTTTTGTAAATATTTACTGTTCTAACTCCACACTGCAATATATCACCACTCAAGTAAAATTCTAGCAGAAACCTATTTAAATAAATGAATAAGTCCATGTTAAAAGATAAAGTGCATCTCTTGCTAAAGATATAAAAAATTAGAGCTGCCAGAATTTGAACCCATGCTGTTTTGATTAGCAGCCTGTTGGCATTTCCTCTGCACCACCAAGCTGACACAACAGTGCATGCAGCCTCTGTGATCTACACATAGCTGATGGGATCATATTCTGAACTGATATTTATAGAGGAATACTGACTGCTTATATGGTGTTTAGGGATGTCACACCAATAAATAGTTGAATACTATAGTAACAAACAATAGTACATAGTACAAAATGGGGATACAAATAAATCTAATCAAATTTACTAATCATCAGTGTTAGTGACTCAGCTGGTAGCATGCTGACCTCTCAGGGCGGAGGATCAGAAGGTTGTGGGTTCTAGCCCTACAGCAGGTACCTGGGGTAATACCCTTAACCTGACACTGTTGAGCCAAACGGGGGTGCTATGCTGCTGAAGTGTCATCCTTCACCTTACTGCCCACTACAGTGTCAGTACTGGGTATTAGTCCAAGTTCCTGGTTAACCGGTTAACATGCTGAGAATATAGCCCCACTCCCCAGGCAAAGGGTGTTGCTGCAGCTGTCAGGGCAAATAATGGGGGGGGAAGGGGAGGAATAAGGGGATAAAATAAAACAAATCAATCTCAGCTCAGGGTGGTGGTTGAACAGAGCGGTGTTTGGATAGTGTCCACCTAAGCTGGCTACAACCAGATACCACTCTTTGGCAGGATTTCAGATGCCATCCAGATATTGATGCATCCAACCCTGGATCTGATCACCTCTGATCCTATGTGTGGATGCAACTGGAACCATAGGATCTGAGGGATATGATAGTGGATACCATCATATCTCAACAACCCCACAGTAGGATCCAGGCATCTGTCCTTGGATCACCAAAGCTCAAATGGGTATCTGATGTCTTAGCCTGACTGGATGGAGGTCAGATTCAGAAGATAGACAGCTGGACCATCTGTTGGACACTGAGATTCCACAGGACACTATCCAAACAGCACTAGTTGAATACCAAAATTACAGGGTTTTCTGCAGTTCATCCCATACTATTGCTCTACTATTTTAAAGAGCCTGTACTGCAACAAGGAAAAGCTAGGAAATTAAAAACCTTTAATTGTAATTCCCATATTTTCCATTGTGTATTTTCCTCTTATTTCTTATTACTAAAGAAAGGTGCATGGGAACAGGACCTTTGTGCTTTGAACATCATCTGCCACTGCCGCTTGTCTACACTTGATGTCATAATCTCCTGCTAATGGTATCAAAATTATTTCTATGGCAATCAACCATGATTCATAAAGCAGATTTATCATCATTTCTTTTTCTGTTAGCTCCAACGTTAACAATCTTTACACATGGGTACACATCCACCCTCTACTAGGGGTCACTGGCACAGCTATAGCATTAAGAATCTGTGCCTTGCAGCTTGGAATGTTAGTGTCCTCTGCAGTCCAAGAATCCAAGTTCCTCAGTCAACAAATGTATTGTAAAGCAGAAAAACTAGCTATACCCATAGTTATTAATGATACCAAATATCTCATACATATTTCCATTTAACAAAAGTAAAGAATATGTCTGCCTTACCTTGCTGAAGCTTGAGTCTCCCTTTTCCCCTCCCCATGAATGGAAATGTAATCTGAGTGATGTGTCCACTTACTCTGTCCTGTACCCGATTATGAACATGGAAGTGGAGATCACATAGATGTTTCCTCCAGTGAAATAATTAAGTGGTTCTTCAGAACAATGGCAAAGGGTTGGCCCCTTTCCTATTAGTGGCCAATAATAACAAACTGTAATTCTTATAATATCAATTGCTTGACATTCTCCAATTCTTTAGATTAGTGTGTTGAACAATATTCTTAAAGTGATTTTGTGAACTTTGCCATGGAAAATGGGACTAATAACCTGTAGGAGTTGCGATTCAATTTCCTACCATTCAAACTGCCAAAAAGTGATGTTTTCCATGAAATAAATGCTTTTATTTCTGTGCTCTGCTTCATTTGCATAACCCGCCTCTTTTTTTTCCCCTCAGTGCTGCAACCCCCATGTGTGACATCATGCAAGGAAAACAAAGTTTATAAGCACTGTTTTGAAACAGAGACCTCTGTTGGTCAGTCTTAGTATTGCAGACATGTACACGCCCAACACAGGAGACTACATCTCTCAGTACAGAAAGTCTGTCAACTAGATACTATATGCACAATGCCTTGTTTGGAAAATAAACATATGAGAGCTTTTATTGTTGAAGCCACTACAGAGATTTAAGACTGCACCTCACAGTAAGGGAATTGGAAAACAACCTTATTGTACCAACAGTGCCTTGCTATGGACATCTACATATTAGGTGCAGTCACCCCCATCAAAATAAGTGACTACACCTCAGAGTAACTAACATTTATACTAACATGATAATTTACCCAGAATTCCTCAGTACTGTATGTAAAACATTGACAGTTCCCTTGCATGACATCATTCTGGGGGTGTGACTGTACACAAAAAACTGGAGAACACAGTGCTGATAAAACATAAATAAAAATGTCTATAACAGATTTTGTTTATAAATCAAATTGCAGCTTCAGCATCTGAAGCTTGGGTGGCAATGGGATACTATGTGAAAAAGGCATCTGTGAAAGCTCACAAAATCACTCTAAGAAGTATAATAATGGCTCTCGGGTGTGGCTCAATGGACGCTAACAGAAAAATATACTATGGAAGTCTTCTTTCTGTGTTGCTCCATGTTGTCAAAGGGTAATCTTTAATCACAGAGCATAAAAAGCAGTACCTATCTGAAAAATTAGAAGGGGAGAATATTGGTCCATTTGTGATCCTATAGAGACAAATGTTTTGTATAATTATCTTATTACACCTGCAAGTAGCCCCCTTGCTTCCAAATGCTGCATAAGTTGAACCTTCAGTGTCAAGTCTGTGGTGCTTTGAGAAGCAGAGCAGAATGGATCAAGATGTCAAGATCAAGATGGTTTTGGAAGCTTTTGGTCTTTCTTGCTGCCCAAAGAGACCAAACTCTGCCAGTCTCTTGAGATAGATCCTTATTAATTTTAAATGCACAACCCATGAGAAAATCCATGCTACAAGAGAGGATATGATCAGAAACAGTTGACAAGAAACCAAAAAGAGGCAGCATTCAAGAAGTCTGGAACCCTATAGTCAGATTCTAGATAGGGACTGTAAAACAGAAGTGAGGTCTGGAGCGGCCAACTGCTCAATGAAATCCAGTAACCTCTGGAAAGGAAGCTAGAGGAGAACCATGTAGGGAGCCCTGGATGCCTCTACAGCTGATACCTGTCTACAAAGAATGCAGAAAATCAAACCTCTGCTTATTCCACAATGTAAAGCATCCACAATGTGTGGCACAAAATCTTAGTGAGTTTGGAAACTTCTTCTTGGCCCAAGAGGTACACACAGACAAGGTTCTGTTGCACGACCAGACTGTTGAGGGCTTTCTGGATGGTATAAAAGTCAGAGAAAAAAACATCTGGATAGCATGAACTGACTGCCCAAAAGTATATCACCGCTGGTGGGAGTGACCCCTGCCCTAGAAGAAACAACTGCAGGTTGAGAAGATTGCAGCACCCTTAGGTCCTCTAAAGGGGGGACCGGGGGAGAGAGGTACAGAATGCTGAAAGGAAAACTGTGTACTGTAACTGAGTAATCAAAAATCCCATAACCAATCTTTACCCCAAGCACCCCTGACTTGGTCAAAGGGAAGTATCATTGTGAAAAAGGAGGGAGTGGTAACCAGCTGAAGAGTGGATGAAACTAGTAGCATGGGGAGTGAACCTAAAGTAGAGTTCTATCTACAAAGGAAGAAGAACAAAAATAAAAAACATATAGATAAATATCATATTTTACTGCTTTAGATGCCCTGCCCTAGGCTCTGAACCGAACAGAACTTAAGCTAGAGGTTGAAGCATGCTGTACGAAACCATACTTGAGAAGGAAATCTTAGCAGCTGCCTCTGAACTTTTCTCCCAAGAAGCTAAGACTTGGCAGACAAATCCTGGGTGACAGAAAACTGTAGAGAGAAATTGTTTCAGAGACAATGTATAGGAAAATTCCATATCAGTCTCCATTATCCCCCATGTCTGTGAATCAAGCAGGCTTGAAACTTAGCTGAAGTTCAGATAGTGTAGACAGGCCATAGTGTACCCCACTCCCTAAGTGGGGGGGGAGGATGGAAGACACTCAGCACTCCTATTCATATCCTAAGTCAGGCTCCTGGGAAAAAACATTCCTCAGGCAGGAAGAGGAATGATACAAAACATGCCACCAGGCAGTGCCAAGGCCTGAAAATATCCTTATCATGTAGGACACTGAACATGTTCCAGGAGATTTGACCCCACCCCTGACCAAGATGGCAGAATGAGCGTTTGTCTGAGTGTGTGTGCCATAGCAACCCCTCAAACCCTTCTCGCATATGAGATTACTTATATGATGCTGCTCTAGATTTCTATTTTTTCAAAGGCAAGCAGTTCTCGGGACCAACAGAGAAGTGAACAAAACAAGAGATTAAACTTGTGAGTACGCTGGGAAAA
Organism: Neoceratodus forsteri; assembly: GCA_016271365.2. NCBI lineage: Eukaryota > Metazoa > Chordata > Ceratodontiformes > Ceratodontidae > Neoceratodus > Neoceratodus forsteri. Next base: position 126,449,401 of record CM057450.1, on the reverse strand, counting down.
AAAATTGAAAAACAGAAATTCAGGTTTGAATCATGATGCCGAGAAAAGACTTGAAAAACAATAAAGCCACTGGGGAAAGTAGCAGCAAAATGAGTACAGATGTGTCCAGAGCAACAAAATCCTGGAGGCAACTTATTATGAACAGTAGGCATAAAATTCCACAGAAGGATTTTACAAACCCTTTTCCAGTGGCTTCAGAGAATCTCGAGTTTAATTCAATTACTTCTTCAAACTCTGCTAATGAGAAAGTGATCCTGCAGGCTGGGAGTGTGATGGGCAGTGAGACTGTATCGGACCTGCAAGCGACACCAAATTCACAGAAGGTAATGGAGCCAACAAAAGAGAGAAAGCTGAGAGCTGACAAATCTACCCCAGCCATGGGTAGCCACCCATTTCCTGATTCAACAGTTTCTGCAAAGCAACCACTTGTTCGGGCCATACCAGCTAAAGACAAGCACTTTTCTACAAAACTGAAAGCACCTGAAGGGGAAAAGTCTCAAAAGAATAATTTACACAAGAACAGTCGCATGCCTCCTAAACATTTTTTGTTTTTGGAGCAAACATGGAAGCAAAGTACTGAGATTGAAGCAAATGCCTATCCTGAGATCGAAGCCACTGGAAAAGGTAACTCCATTTCTAATTCATCTATAATTGGGGGTAACACACCATAACTGTGATCAAATAATTGCTGAATCCAATATAATAAATACTGACTTGCAATCAGAGAAAAATGTAAAAAATGCTTATAAATAGAGGAAAATAATGGGAAAAAAGTTAATTTGGAACTGCACCAAAATATTGTTACATGAGAGATTTACAAATTCCAAGACTTCATTAGCTGAAGCAGCAACTGTTGGATATGCCTTTAATAGAAGTAATACAGAACATACTGATGAAGGGCTGTTTACAGAACAGACCACTCATAGAGAAACTGAACTGGGGGAACAAAAAACAAATAATACAAAAAACAGGCAAACTACAACAAAATTGCAATTGAGGGGATATAAAATGAATTCAGAGACACACCCCCATGGGCCAGAAAACTCTGCAGCCAAATGGAGAAAACGAATCGATCACTTACAAAACTAGAGGACACTGAGAAAAAAATGCATACACACAAAAACTCAATAGAAAAACTAATTTTAGAAAAACAGCTAATAAAAAAAAAGAAATGAACCAACTGCAGGAATGGGTTTCTGCATGAGAAGATCAAAACCTCCATGCTCAAAGAGCTTTACTCCAGCTAGAGAAAACAAACCTAGAGTTTAAAAATAAACTAATGGACTTTGAAGCATTAGCACATTGGAACAACATAAGAATTGTTGGGGTTCCAGAAGACTGAGATAGTACCAGATCACTCATAGAGTCCTTTCAAACTATCGCTGCAGCCTACTTGGACACTGACCCCAACAATGTGAATATGGAGGTCAACAGAATCCACTGGGGTCTGAGGAATCAATCAGCAGAGGGTGGGCCACCCAGATCTATTGTTGCCAAGTTAGTCAAATCTGAGGATAAGGACACTCTAATGGCACAAGTATACAAGAAAAAAAGAATCACAATAATGGGAGCCTCTGTGTCCATGTACAATGGTTTACCCCCAGACTTATTAATAGAGAAGAAAAAATATGATGAGATAAGAACAATGTTAAACAAAAAAGATTAAATCCACAGCAAGTTATCCTGCCTGCCTCAGAATTTTCTGGAATAACACAAGAATTCATTTCAACTCCCCCAAAATGTGATAACTGACTTGAAAACATGATCACCAGATTTATTTGCATGACCCTTCTCTCCTTTTTTATAAGGTTTCTCAGTCCATAACATGGAGTAAAAATGTGGCTATGAAATGAGAGTAGCACAAGGGGTGGTGGAGTACAGGGCGAACTTTAAAAGCTAGCAGCTCCAATTATTTGAAACTTCTCTACACTTTTATAACAAAGTGGGATTTTAACGGGGTGATGGGTTTATTTAATACCATTTTTTTTTTGCACAAATATAGAAATAAAGGGGTGGGGATGGATTGTTAATAATGAAAGGATTTTTCACAGATATATATGTTCACTTATCCATACCATACCATATTAAACTTATTGGTGGTGCACATTGATCATTGTTATAGCTTATAGACTGGTTAAATTGTTTAAACTCATGGAAGGCTTCACGTTTACAGTAACATGTACATCTCAGCTATCATTTATTTTGAAATTCATTTATGACTCATCTAATTAAGTGGACTAGTTGGAATATGAAAGGTCTCCAGGACCGCCTTAAAACTAAGAAAATCTTCAATTACCTTGACAAAATTGGTACGAATTGTGTCCTCTTACAAGAGACCCATTTAATGCAGGATGAGTTCCAGTTTCTTGCCAATAAATGGGAACATGGCATAAATGCCCCTTATAAAAATAACTCTAGGGGTGTTTCAATATTTTTTTTAAAAATCATTGAATCTTAAAATTCTAAAACAAATCATAGCTGTTAATGGATGTTACATAATCTGTCAAATTCAGGTTCTCGGTAATGCATATACCATATGTAATTTATACAGTCCAAATGAAAATTCCCCATCTCTCTTTAGACAATTTTTTTTAGAACTATCCAAATTGATGGTCCCCTATATTATTGGGGGTGATTTTAATTTCGTCCTTGACCGTACATTGGACTGATCTAGGACTCACCCTGACTGTATTACTTCTGCTGCCACAGAGATCAAACTTTTTATGAATGACCTTAACCTTATAGAAGTCTGGCAAGCACAACATTCAGAAACTCGGCAATTCTCCTGCTTCTCCTCAGTTCACCAAACCTATTCCCATATTAACTGTTTTCTTTTGTCTAAATCCTCTCCGTATCAAATTAGTGATAATAAATATTATAATATCATTATCTCAGATCGTGCACCTATCCAGATTTCACTGCAGTATAGAAACAAGCCCATAACTTCATCATTTACGATAGACCCTCCATTATTAAAAGATCAAAAAATATCTGATTCATTAAAAACAGATATAAACTCTTATATTTTATATACCACTATCAATGGTATCAGTTTGGGTGTTATCTGGGAATCATTTAAAGCTTTCTTAAGGGGACCTATTACTTCCTATACTATCAACCGTAATAAATAAAAAAGATCTTTGAATTACAAACACTTATTAACCTAGCTGAAATTACACATATGCAGACAAATGATCCATGCACATTACATAATTTGCTTATTTTGAAAGAACAACACATTAGCCTAGTTACTGAGAAAGCCGAAGGGCAACTTCTCTATACCAAAAGCCATTATTATGCCATGGGAGATAAGTCGGATAAACTGATGACCTGGCAATTGGAACCATGCCAACAAAATAATCTCATAATCAGCAATCAAGATCAATCAGGTCAAACTGTCACCTCCCTTCAGGAAATTAATCATACTTTTTATCAATATTACCAAACGATCTATACATCAGAAATGGTTTTGGTTTGGATGCCACTCAGCAATTTATTAAAGATATTAATTTCCCCTCCATTACCCCAGCCAGTTACCAAAAAATGGAACAACTGATCTCCCTTGATGAGATTATTACAGAAATCAATACTTTACCATCTGACAAGGTTCCAGGTCCTGATGGTCTAACCACTGATTTTTATAAAATGCTTTCCTCCATATTTGCACCCTATTTAAAGAATATATTTGACTATATTTTTCAAAATAATACCTTGACACTATCATTTAAAGAAGCAAGTATTCTACTATTTCTTAAAAAATAAATAAAAACCCCTCTATCCCCCTCTTCTTATAGCCCTATCTCTCTTATTAACACTGATGCAAAAATTCTTGCCAAGATCCTGGCCGCCAGATTGGAAAAGATATTACCCACAATAATCCATCCTGACCAAAATGGTTTTATTAAAGGCCATGTCTTAAACTCTAATATTAGGCATACACTCAACATCTTGGATTACTGTAAACATTTTGACTTGTCAGTTTTATTGCTTGATGCAGAGAAGCCATTTGACTGCCTTGAATGGTCACATATTAAAACAATAATACATAGATATGGATTTGGACCGAACTTTATTAAATGGGTGGATATCCTATATTCCAATATGGTGACCAGAGTCAAAACCAATCAAGACATTTTCCCACTCATAAATCTCCAGTGTGGCACCAGACAAGGGTGCCCTCTGTCTCCATTCATATTTGCCATGGCAATTGAACCATTGACAATTGCCATAAGAAAGTCCCAACAAATTTCAGGGCCTGAAATCAATGGAGTGGAGCACAGGATCAGTCTTCATGTCAATGACATACTTATTTATGTAAAAAAAAACTTAATTGTAGCTTCCCACATATACTAGACATTCTTATTCACCACAGCTCCGCATCAGGCTACAAGGTGAATTGGTCAAAAACAGATGTCCTTGAAACCAAAACACATTCTGACCCCTTTATTCCCCCTCCTCATTTAACCATACAGATAGTATCAAACATCACATATCTTGGTATCATCATAGATAATGAACTTAATAAATTACAGTCATCAAATTTGGATCCATTAATACAAGAAACAAAAACCCTCCTTGGTCAATGGGACACTCTTCCTCTCCCTCTCATTGGAAGAACTAATGCAATCAAAAGGATTATCCTTCCTAAATATAATTTATATTTCAAAATACTCCCATTATCTTAAAAGATGCATTTTTTCATGGCTTGGATGTCGTTATCAAGAAATGTTTGTTGAAAGGGAAAAAAACAAGGCTCAAGATTAATAAACTTTATGCTTCCCTGACTGAAGGGGTTTAGCTCTTCCATGTTTTAAATCTAATTATTTTGCCGCTAACATTGCGGCCATCTATAAATGGTTTCCGAGAGGAACTATCAGATCCTTCAGTTGCCATTGAATCTTTTAGAATTCCTTACACTAATATAAAACATAGTTTATATGTAGAGTCATATCCAAATAAGCTAAGAAATCTTGTCTTTTGCACAAAAACTGTTCTCAACATTTGGAATAGAGTTTTTAACAAACCTTGCACTCATGACTACTTTTATACGCTCTCTCCAGTTTATTTAAACTCTCATTTTACCCCTTCTATTTCTGACTCCACCTTTAAGAGGTTAAGAGGTGGTACTTTAAAGGCCTGAAAGAAGTCGGACATTTCCTTAACTCAGACCAAATCATTGATTTTGAAACACTTAAATTAACATTTTATCTCCCCAATTCTCAATTGTGTGGGTTCTTACAACTTAGAGACTTTGTTCTTAAATATCAACATAAACAATCTAACCCAACTTTAACTCAGGTTGAACAAACTTTGACTTCCCCTTCTCAGATTAAAGTAATATCTCAAATATACAAAATCATATTTCCTAATGATACCCCATCTGGCCATACCCTAAGACAAAAATGGAAAGAGAATATTATTCAACCTATATTTCAAATGCTGTGGAAAAGAATAATTAATATTAAGTCATGGGGCCCAAAATCAACTAAAATGCAACACATTCAATTTAACATATTACATCATACACATTACTCCCTATATCGGTTAAATAAAATGAATTCCTCAATTACTTCCCAGTGTCCCAGATGTAGTGACCCCAATGCCACACTTGAACATATGTTAATTTTATGTTCATCTTTAAATTCATGGTGGCAATCAAGTCTCTTTTTTCTATCACATTCCACTGGTAAAACGCTTTTTAAAAAAACCCTGTGGATGCTATTTCGATATGGAGGACCAATTCATAACATGTCATATACTGCTCGCTGTTTGTTAAACATACAGTAGGTATAATTACTGCATTTAAACATATTTTAATCAAATAGAAAGATGGTGATCCCCCACTATTTACCATCTGGTTAAGCTCCACGACATCTATACATTGAATAGAGTGAGTTCATTATCATACTCTTAAACATATGACAAAATATAATCAAATCTGGACTCCATTCATCAATGAATTAAAAGCCATGGCAATACAGTAATATTCAATCCCTTGAGGGTAAGACTGGGTTAACCTTATTGAGTGTGAGCTACTTTTTAAAACATCTACTTGGTCCCCTGTTCACATTCCATCAAAGCTTTGAAATGTAATTTTTATTTTTTAATCAGTCTCCCTATTCGCTCATTTAATAGATATAGCGATTATCTGTGTCAGCAGGAGCAATGCCCTCCCTATCAATAGAGCTTAGCTGAATACAGAGCTTTAGATATAATGTGAGCATATCAGATGTAGTAATTGATATATCTGAATGATTCATAGGGATTCTAATGTACCTATTGTTATGGTCTTTCATTATGTAATAACCTTTTTACTTGGAATAAAGAAAAAGGAAAAAAAAATTTAGCAGTTCCAGTGAGCTGCAAAACTGAACATGTGGGCCCAGATATTCAAAAGGGTTGCGCATGGTGCAACAGTGTTGCGCCATGCACCCGCCCACTGAGCCCCACCGCCCGCCCCCACTCCATCAGCCGGCGGGAGGTAGCACCCCACCCGCCACCCCGCTGTTCGCCGACTATCAGCTTCGCGGATTATCTGGTTCACAGCGCGCAATGGGCGCAGCCCATACTATATATTCAGTCCAGATATGTGCATGATTCACATATTCGACTGAGTAGAGCCGAGTGCACGCCCATTGGCTCATGCTGTGAACCAATGGGCGGCAGCCCTACCGAGCTGTCAGTCGGTGGGTGGCGGCGCAGGCGGGTGGGTGCTGCCGCCCGCTGGCTGATGGGGGAGGGGCGGTGGGGGCCCAGTGGGCGGGGTGGGAGGGGGTACACTAGACCACCAGGGTAGTAGGGGGAATTTTATGTGTTACAGATGCCCGCGATCGGGCAGCGATCGGTCCACTGGACCACCAGGGATATTGGACGTGGGGGGTACTATACCAATGCCCGCGATTAGGCACATAGAGGTCCACTGGACCACCAGGGATATAGGAGGGGGGGCTTATTCTCTACACAAATGCCCACGATCGGGCACGTAGAGGTCCACTAAACCACCAGGGATATAGGAGGGGCGGCCTATTCTCTACACAAATGCCCATGATCGGGTACATAGTGGTCCACTGGACCACCAGGGATATTGGACGGGGGGGTTTCTTTTACATGAATGCCTACGATCGGGCTGCAGGGGGCATTGGTCCCCGATGGCTGCTGCCTGGCAGGCTGCCAGGCGCAAGTCGTCGGGGATCGGTGCACCTGCATGCTAATGGCATGCAAATGGGTCCATAATGAGATGCAAATGGCCCCCTGTGCGCCTTGCATAAATTATGGCCCCATTTGCATGTCCCCTTTTAAATATCGCAGGTGCTGTGCATGGCACGATGGCACTTGCGCTAGAGCATCTCCATGCTCCACTCTGGCCACTTGCACTGGCGCAGTGCCACTGCACCATGCACAGTGGGGGTGGCCAGGGTGCGATATTCTAAGCTGCTGCACCCTAGCGCAGCTCCATTGAATATCGCCCAGGCACACCCCCCCGCGCAACAAAGTTGAGCTGCGCCTCAGGCTTGCGCCACAGCCTGGCGCAGTTTGAATATCCGGGCCGTGTTTTCTTTCTTTCTTTTTCTTTACTATTTTTACTTCTTTTTCTTTCTGGGTGTGTTATACTACATGGTTCAAGATAAGCTTTTTCTTTTTTCATTTGTTTATTTGGTATATACAGAGCAAGTCATTATGGATTCTAAGGAACTGTATGTTATTTGGAGGAAAAGTTAGTGCTATTTTTATGCAATATCAAGGGATCCTATTTAGGTAAAGTTATATTTATGTATGATTTTTGGTGTATCAAGAGGAATCTAACAAAGGCGTGCAAAGATATTTTAAGTTAGAGGGAGAGGTTTAAATATATCATTAAAAATGTTAATGGCCAGCCCATCGGCGCAGCGGTTGGATTTCCGCTTGCGACGCCAGCGACCTGGGTTCGGGATCAAGCTCAGGTCGCTGGACGGCCAGCCGGGGGGAGGCAGCTTGAGCGTCCCATGACTGCTCACTGTCTTCAGGGAGGGAAGGGGCTGCGACCCGGTGTTGAAGCAAGCACTGGTGGAGACCAGGGGTACAGCAATACGTCAGGATCATTGGGGTGGTGTGTGACAGACGTCGGCTCTTGTCTTGACGTCCGGATGTCACGCACCTTAAGAAAGCCAGGAAAAAAATTGCTCGCTGGCCGCTGGATGACAGCTCTCCATTCCCTGAGGGCCTCCAGCACCTTCCCAGGGCCTCCTGCTCCTCAGCAGCATCCCCGGGCCCTAGAAGTATGTGCTGGGGTCACGCCTCTCCCCCTGCTGCCTTCCCCCCTCGGAGGAGGGGGACCCGCCCGGCGAAGGGATATGCCAGGATATCCTGGGGGTTGGCTGCAATATGAGGATCAGAGGAGGGTTGGGTAAGGACAGTAGGGGCTGGGGGGGGGACTTGGTAGAGCCCGAAGGAGTGGTGGACCAGCGAGCATGGGGGCGGAAAAATAGATCAGACAAAAAAATATATATATTAATGATGGTATCTAAATTAAGTATTAGGTTTGCTACTTTAAATGTAAATGGTCTAAACTCATCTGTCAAAAGAGAGAGAATAATTACATATCTTAAAAAGTCAAATGCTGACTTTATGTGCATATAGGAAACACACTTAGAACAAAAAGAGACATTAAAATTAAAAAGGAAATAAATGAGTTAAATTTTCTACTCTTGTGGAACTAAAAAAAGCTTTGGGGTTATTATACTTGTTAAAAGGAATATTAACTTCTAAATACTGAATTCTTTTAAAGATGCGTCAGGGTGGATTATTTTAATAAAAAACAAAATAAATAATCTGGATAAAATAATAGGTTCAGTCTATGCTCTCTTCAACCAATATACTACCTTTTTGGCCAAAATTACTGAAGGTTTAATTAAACTAAATGCACAGATTGTAGTACTATGTGGTGATATAAATGCACTAATATGGCCCCAAATAGACAAAACAGGTAAACCCACTAAAGGCAATATTGCTGTAGTGAATATTCTTCAAGATTTTCTGGACTTGCATGACTTAGTGGACTCACGGAGAATGCAACATCGGATGGAAAAAGATTATACTCACCATGACAATAAAATTCCCAGTTTTCATGAATTGATTTTGGGCAGGATTCACAAAGACCTTGCGCTCGGCGCATCTTGGATGCCCCAGCGCAAATCAGATGCGCCAAGCACCAACTGTGGTATTCACAGAAGATGTGCAGGGGAACGTTCCCGGTGCATCCCCTCTGTGAATACCACAGTTGCGCCCAGCCCTGGATGTGCCAGCGCAACCCCCTGGTTGGGCTGGGAATCCAATGGGGCAGCACATCTCCCAGTGCGCTGCACTGAAAGCTGCCATTCACAGCCACGGACATACAAATGGGGCCATTAGGCATGCAAGGTGCAATGGGCCCATTTGCATGTCATTATGGCTCCATTTGCATGTGTCATGCAGGGATGCACCCGGCAGAATGCACCGGGCACCCTGCATGCCGGCTGTACTGCCATAAACCCAGCACCCTGTCAGGGTATTGCCACCCCCTCCCTGCCCATGTCCCCAATTCCATGCCGCACAGTGCAGCAGTAGAAACATGTACAAAGAACACCCCTCCTTGCTGAGTCTCCCTATCCATGCTACACACTGCGGCGGTAGATATTTGTACAAAGAACCCCCCCCGCTCGCATCCCCATTTCCATGCCGTACACTGCAGTGGTGGGTATTTGTACAACGAACCCCCCTCCCCACCCCAACCCACACGCACCACCGCAGCACTCTATAAGACCCCATTTGTCCAGCAGACACCGCACTCACTCAGGCACCTTCTCCCCACCCAGCTCCCCCTGCTCCTGCAGGTCCCGGATGGCAGGGCAGCACAACCCACCCACATTCTGTTACAGTTGCCTGCTGACACAGCTGTATGTGAATGACAGCTACTGTACTACTGAAAGCCCATTGGTAGACCCTGTCGACTAATGGACTTGCAGTGTGTACTGTACTCTGTCATTCACAAGGCAGAAGTGAGATGTGGCATTCCATTAGGATCTCCTCATCTGCAGGGGAGGGGTGGAGGCTGAAGTGATTCAGAAGACTCTAGGGACAGCCTGCACACCACCACCAGCACCTTCCCCTTAGGTGACCCTGGCATGGGCACCAGGAGGTAAAGGGGCCTGAGGGGCAGCAGGAGCCAACTGGGACATATGTCTGGGACCTCTCGATTAGCCTGTATCAGGTTGGGCATAGTGCCTATGAAAGGAATCTCTGCCCCTACCCCTAGGCCTGGGATTCAGAGTATGCAGGGAAAGGTAAGTCATTTTAGACATCGCCAGTTCCCACAGAACAGATTCAATATTGGTACCAAAATGTTGATTGCCTCTAAAGGAAGCATTTTTGGTTTTTTTTTGTTGACCGGGTAAGTGCACTAGAAAAATTCTGCCTATTTTCAGGCACGACCTGGGGAAGGGGGATACAGATGAATGCCAACCGACTCTGAACCAGATTAAGCTGTTGGTGGTATTTTAGAGAATGGAGGAAATTTGACCAGGGCACCGGGGAAATTCCTCTACTCTTTTCAAGAAGTACAATGGGATCTTTAACAACCACCTGAACTACCACCAGAACAGGCAGCTGGGACCTAGGTTTAACATCCCATCCGAAAGACGGCACCTCAGGAGTGCAGCACCCCCTCATGCTGCACTACAGTGTCAGTATTGGGATATTAACCCAAGTGCCTGGTGTGGGGCTAGAACCCACAGCTTTCTGATCTCCCGGCCTGAGAGGTGAGTGTGCTACCTGCTGAGCCACTAACATTAAGGACCAATTGCTGCATATCAGTGAAGGCAAATGCCAAAAGTAGCCACACAGGTTGAAGCATCAAATGAATCATAGGCTGAACACAATAGGTGTTCTCCAGCTACCAAACCAAGGGCAACATTTTGCCGAACTTAAGTTTTGGCTGCACCATCCGGTATCTTGCCAGCCATGGTAGCCATAGACTTACACAGGTTATTCTGATATTTAATCATGTAAGCCTGATAGCTGGTAATTCTGAGGCCAAAAGATGCATTATGTTGCCCATCACATCCAATTTTCTGGATTCTTTATCCAGAGCAAGACAGCTTGTTATGTTTTGGTGCTTTAGACCAGTCATGAGCAGCCATTATGACCACTGAGTTCATCTCAGACTGTAAAGCATAATAAGGCTTAAGAGCTGGGGCAGGATATTATTTGTCTACCTTCCAAGGCACAGCTGATAGGGCACTGGGCCTGTGCCAAACAACCATAGAGACAATCTCCAATGTTGAGTGGATCAGAAGAACAATCACAGTTTGAAATGAAGTGACCTCTAAAATTTCATAGAAGTGCTTCTTAGAGGAGTCCTCCTCCTCAGCTGTAATGCCTAGAGTGGACTGGGCCTACTCAAGCAAAGCCTGAATGGAGGCATCCTCAGGAGGAGACCGAGGAGTGTACTGAACACTGTCCTCACTGCAGGAGGACAATGTAGAGCTGCAGCCCATCACATCAGGGGGTGTCTGCCCATTGCCTTCCTCTTCATATTATTCTTTCATCAGTTTTAGATTATATTCCATTTCCTCCTCCTCAATAATGGGGCTTGCAGTGCATCAACAGGAGGAGGAGGAGGAGGCACCCAAGAAGGAGCCACCATCAATGCCAAAGGCATCTATGGAGTAAGTCCTAGGCCCTGCTGTGGAACCTAAGGGGGAACCACAGACATCATCGATGAGGATGACAATGGACATCCAAGTTGGCAGAGCTTGAGGTAACAGCTGGGAAAATAGTGCAGACATTGCCTGAAACAGCAGCTACATGTTGATGACCCCTGCAGGGGTTGCCAATGAGTGACCTGTTGATGAGACAAAGCCTGATGATGGAATCAGCTGCAAATCCTCCGTAAGGGGATTAGAGCTAATGCCAGACCCTGACCTTGGTGTTTAAGAGACAGTTGGGAGGACAGCAGAACACAAGGACTTATCTTGGGTCCTGGGACCTGGGGGTAGTTATATCAAATGACCTAAAGGTAAGCAAGCAATGTGAGAAGGCAGTAAGGAGGGCTGGGGAGATACTGGGATGTATAGGGAGAGGCATCACCAGTAGACAAGAGAAAGTTGTTATCCCTCTGTACAGACAGTTGGCGAGACCCCATCTGGAGTACTGTGTGCAGTCCTGGAGACCCCATCTCTGCAAGGACCTAGACAGGACGGAGGCAGTCCAGAGGAGGGCAACTAAAATGGTGTAGGGTCTGCAACAGAAGCCATACAAAGAGAGACTAAAGGAGCTTAATATGTATACCCTCAAGGAAAGGAGGGAGATGGCAGACATAATAGAAACTTTTAAGTACTGTACCTTAAGGGAATCAATAAAGTCTAAGAGGGTAGCATCTTTCAGAAAAAGAGATGTGCAAGAACAATGGGGCACAATTTAAAGATAGAGGGGGACGGCTCAGGTGCAATGTGAGGAAGTAGTTTTTCACAGAGAGGGTGGTGGATGTATGGAATGGCCTTCCAGAGGAGGTTGTGGGGTCAAAAACAGTAGGGGAATTCAAGAATGCATGGGACAGACATAAGGCAATTCTGGTGGGGGAGTAGGAAGAAGTAGGCCGTTGGTTAACTAGGATCTGCAACTTATCCAATAAGTAGAGAAATGGGCAGACTAGGTGGCCCAAGCCGTCCTTATCTGCCATCAAAGTCTATGTTTCTGTGTTTATGTTTGCTTTTCTGCAGACTTATCTCTGTCCTTCTCATGAAGACAGGACCAGGAATGTTTATGAGAGGCATCTTTTTTCTTATGCCTCTTGTCAGCATGATGGTGTTTTTCTGTTGACTTGGCTGATTTGTCTTCTGATTTCTCCTTCTGCTTAACCAGTTCTGCTGGTTGTGCTGTCAACTGCGGGAGGCAGCAGGTGGATGGCAAACTAAAAGCAGAAGGAGCAGGAGAGGTCAGCGTCACTCCCTGTTTATCTTCCATGGCCTTAATTATAAAGTAAGTTTCCAAGGCCTGCCGACAACATCTCAGCATGGCCTGGTTGAGACCCTAACAAATGGTGCAGGCGTTAATGTCATGAACGAAGTCCAAACAGAGAAAATGCAAAGTATGTGCATCATCCTTATAAATCTTTACCACAAAGACAATAATGGAACAATGGCACCTTCTGTTTCATCGGTGGCATAAATGATGTAGCATTAAAACAAACAAGCATTTTTCAATGCCAAATGTTCACTTGCAGGTATTTGCATTGGTGTTTGGCATTTATGCAGCCCCCCCCCCCCAGTTGTATCTATGTCCCTTTAGCATCCATATCCCAGCAGAGTACCTTTCTGCAACTGCTCTTGCATCGGATCAACATTTCACCCTCATACTTCTTAAGTGTCTGTCTTAGGAACCCTAACACCCTGGGTGTGCTCAAGTGTATGAGCCTGTGTGGAAACTGCGCAACCCATGCTTGTAACAGTCATTTAGTGGAATTATTTCACCAAATTTTCAACATAGCCATTTTGTCACCTCTGGTCATGAACACTGTCACTATGATTTTCTTACTGTGTACCGAACACTGATTTCATACAGCAAATCATGCTATTCTGCGCCAGAAGTGTGAAAACACATTTCAGTCAGGGTGCAAAAAATGACGGCTGTACTGTTCATAAGGAGGTGTGGGAAAATGCAAATGTTGAAAATCTGGAGTGAAAATATGACAAATTCGTGAAGTTACGAGTGCACGTGGAAACTGCGCAACGCATGCTCGTAAAACAATCATTTTATGCACTTTTGCCACCAAATTTTCAACATAGGCATTTTAAGACCTCTGCTCATGAACAGTATCACTGTGATTGTCTTCCTCTGTAGCGAACACTGATTTCCAACAGCGACTGCGCTATTTTGCGCCAGAAGCGCGAAAACACATTTTGGCCAGGATGTGAAAAATGATAGCTGCACTGTTCATAAGGAGGTGTGAAAATATGCCTATGTTGAAAATCTGGAGTGAAAATATTACAAATTCACAAACTTAAGAGTGTGCATGGAAACTGCGCAAACACACGTTCATAAAACAGTCACTTTTTGGAATTTATTTACCAAATTTGCAACATGGGCTTTTTGAGAGCCCACATCATGAACACCAACACTGTCATTTCATTAATCAGTCCCAAAAGGTGATTCTGTGCAGTGACTGTGAAATCACCTTTTGGGACCAAATAACGCAATGACAGTGACTGAATTCATGAGAAGGGTTGTCAAGAACCTCATGTTGAAAATTTCGTGCCAAAAGTTAAAAAAATGGCCGAGATATCCACCTAAGTTGGAAAACCCCTATTTATGCCATTATACAGCTTACCGGCATTTCCCCAGTTCGCAGTTGGCTTTGAAGAGTGCAGACGTGTTCCCGGTCCACCGAAGATTGTCGCGCCGGGCTCCGGAGGTAAGTATAGAGTGAGGAGGGTGTGGGGAGGTGGGTGCACAGAGGGTGGGTGCAGGTCATCGGGGGGGGCCAAGGACTCACCGAGGGACCGTTTTCTTGTTTTACAGGAATTTAAAAAAACAAAAACAGACACTTTTGGTATGCTGGGGTGGGCTCCCAGCGTGCCACCTAGGTGAGGGAGGTGTGAGGAGGTGGAAGGGCAGAGGGTGGGAACAGGTTGGTGGGGGGGTGAGGGACTCACTGAGGGACCGTTTTCTTGTTTCACAAGAACTGGAAAAAAGAATGGATGCTATTGGTACGCTGGGGTGGGCTCCCAGCGTGCCACATACATGTTTGTTGGAGGGGGACTAGAGCTGGCTGTGATTAGGCACCCCCACCAACCATACAGTGTGTGTGTGTGGGGGGAAGCATGAGCATGCTGGGGTGGGCTCCCAGTGTGCCAACTGGTTTTTTTTGGGGGGGGCTGCAGCCAATGGGGGATTGAGCACCCCCATCAGCCACACAGTGTGCTGTGGGGGCACATGAGCCAAGGGGGATTGGGCACCCTCCTCGACACACAAGGTGGGGGCCAGGGAGAACAGTAAGGAGGGAGGGACAGGACATTAGCAGAGGGAGGGATTTTATGCTGAGCTGTGCATGACAGCAGTTCGGGTGACATCATGTGCTAATTGCATACATGCTACCATTGCTGATTGCAGCAGACCTTTTCTTAAAAGTGAAGACCAACACAGCTGAACTGCTGTCATATACAGCTCGGCATGTATTGGTCCCACAGGGTCGCATCTGCTACACTGAGCACTGCATTGGGGAGGAGGGTCACACACCTCCAAAAGTCATACTATTGCAAGACTTTCCTTGCGCATGCGCGCAAGTGAACGTAAAAAGTGAAAGAAGCAGTAGATTAGCAACTACAGCAAAATGTGATAGCATTGTTCAGAGCAGTGACTGATGAGTGGTTGAGAGCAAGAGAAAGAACTGAAGCATGATGGGGACACCCATATTATATAGGCGATGACAACACATGTCGACATTGATGGCTCCAGATAGCAAAAGTTTCTAGGATGCCTGATAATGACATCTTACAGTTCCATGATGTCACTCAATGGAAGGAGATGTCCTTGAAGAAGATCCTCCTTTCCTCCACTCCTGAGTATAGGAGGTGAGCCTTTCCACCTACTGAAAGACAATAGAGCATTTTATACTTAGTTAATTTCCTGGTTCTTGTGATTAGGAAGCAAATAACATCCAAGAATCTTGGCTGTTTGGTCCCTGTATCAGAGCTGGTAGCAAATAGAGCTCCTGGGCTTATTACAAGGGGAAACAAAAACATCAGACAAGGACAGGCAAATGGAGAAGCTACAAAGCGTATCATTTTGATCCTGTGCACAGATGCCATTGTGCATGAGTTTTGTTTTTTTTACCAGTATAATTTAAACTGACATCAAAACATACCCAGTTGAGGTTCCACCAAGCCGGTTCAACAACAAAAACACTGAGGAACACTACAGTGACACCATCCTCCCAACAGCCTGCACACCGCCAGCCAATATGACCGAAACACTGACACCAATCGGTAACATAACACCACAGGTCATGTATAAATGTGGGGGGCTCCATTCCCCACACCACCCAGATATTTATATAACAT
This sequence comes from Neoceratodus forsteri, assembly GCA_016271365.2. Lineage (NCBI taxonomy): Eukaryota > Metazoa > Chordata > Ceratodontiformes > Ceratodontidae > Neoceratodus > Neoceratodus forsteri. The sequence goes on along the minus strand of CM057450.1, from coordinate 126,433,328 downwards.
ACTCCATGGTGCACATACTGTGCAGTAAAAAAGAAACACCATGTGTATGCTTAAGTGCAGTTTGCGGCATTACAGCAATGAACAAAGAATGACCCAGTCGACTCTCTGCTCCTGACTCTGTCTCCACACCACAATGTTCCCACACACACCCAACACCTCACCTGTCGAAGTACAATACCTGTCGGTGATACATACAGCTCACTAACACTGCAGTCGCTGTCATTGTGAACTGTAATTGTGTTGCTGTTACAACATTGCTGTAACAACAGTATACCCCAGCTGACACTTTGAACACAACAAACTCTGCCAATTAATTGTGTCACCTGGGGGAAAATACGTAACCATCAACCAGTTGTCCTTTTTGATCTCCGCATAAATTTGACCTTTATCATAGACATAGCCACAACAAACCATGTAAACAGGGCTAATAAGTGCTCTCAATTAACCACCTTCTACCACAGTAAGAGACAGGTTGGGAAGCTCAAAAAGAGAGCTGAGATGGGAATATCTTCCATATTTATTTGTACACACTTTTGCCGCAGTTACATCATCTCTGATGCCTTAAAAGAAAATCAGGTTGCCATGCTCTGTTACATCTAGACATAAAACACACAGAAAGTGTGCACAAGGGGAGTGGTGCTCTCGAGAATAAAGATTCAAACATCCAAACAGAACTTGGGCACCCACCACCACATTCGACACCAACTCCAGGGTAGTCAACAGTAAAAGTAACTATTATTGACATGTTAAAAAAACACAAGCACCCGCCTGATGCATTTCGGATCCTTCAATCCTTCCTCAAAGGCTTTGAGAGCCTGTGAATAAAAATACTTTTACTGCTGCCTACCCTGGAGTCAGTGTCAAATGTGGTGGTGAGTGCCCAAGTTCTGTTTGGATGTTTACATCTAGACATGCCTGTTTTGAGTTCCCATGGCCTTAGGGTCCCGCTTTGGGTGTCTTGTTTTTTTTTTTCTTTTAAATTCCAGGATAGACTAGCTGTCATGAACCATCAGTATCTCCCCTAGAAGAAAGACATATGCAAAAGTTCAGTGGCTCAGAGAATATCTGAGATGAGATCTCTTACTTGTGCAGCGTTTTTCTCTTGTACTACCTCTCACTCTCACATACACTAACAAACGATAAGAGAAAACACGTGAACTCCAGGATCTTTAATTCAGCTGGGGCACATCAATTATATCCTGGTACAAATGGATATGGCTTGAAATTCATGGGCATTGAGTGCGTACTACCTCCCAAGCAAGGAGGGAACAGATCCAACACATTGCTACAAGAAGAGAGCATGTGGATTTATAAATTAAATTGTGTTAAACCTGTAGGTCTTAATGACAAATGGGACTTAAAAGCATTTTTGAAAAAATAAAAATATGAAAGTGACCAGTCATGTACTAGTTGACACCTAGTCCTTGTTTTGTCAGTTCAGGTCCACTGGACTAAAAATTGGTTGTAAATTCTAAATCTGTATGTATAGATTTTCTCTAATGCTCCTCAACTCCTTTCCTTTTCTTGCAGGTCAATCTTTCAAACCTGTTGGAAATTCATCCCGTCTCTGGACTCTAGGTTGCCATAATTTCAAACCCCCTCTAAACTGATAACGGTACTCCGTTACTAGGGGATCCATTCACTGTGAAGCGTTATCAAATTCTGAAGGTTAAGTGCAGAGCTTGACTTCTTACTGATGCTTTTGTTTTTATTCTATTATTTCTTAGACTAGCGCTTTTTCAGCTTTCTAAATTTAATATATAGTAAAAAATATGAATGACATTAATATTGTAGCTTTGTGACTTTGACAGTAACGACATTGGCAGATTGTATTGTTTTTCTTTTTTCCATTTTGATACATATTTGATCTTGTGTAGCCACAAAAATGCTAAGAGACTAAAGGTTCTTTTGAATTATGTTAATTTTTATTATAAAAAAACAAAGACAAGGCGCTGCGTCAGCATGTGGTCGAAAAGCAAAACAAAATGGTTATATTAAATGCACGCTGAAAATAGAGTTAAAAATCTACGTTTCGACCTTAGGTCTTCTTCAGGAAATATCTAAAAGAGAAAAAAAACAAGTTAGTGTAGAGGAGAGGTAAAATGAGAGAGATATATATGTGGAGAAAGAAGAAGGGGGAGGCAAAGGGAGAAGAAGTGATAAATGGTAAGATTAAGAGAGAATCTGTGAAACAAAAAGGTGATGATGGGAAAAATAAAACATAATGGGAGAGAAAGAGCTGGGGAAGATCCCAGGTAGAGACTGATTAACAGGGCCTTGTAAGAAGGCTGAAAGGTGACAAATGTGTGAGAAGGAGACAGAAATGGAGACATATGGTGAAAATGAAAATGAATCAGTACAAAACAAATTGACTTTAGGGAAAAAAGGAGGCTGAAAGATGTTAGTGGAAAATAAGTCTATCATTTAAACCAGAGGGCTGCTGGGAGCTAAGGCGATGATCAGCTTGGCTTCCATGTTTTTCTATGGTTAGGATCCCGGAAGCCCTGCTGAAGGACACAAACAGAAAGGTCATTGACATTGTGGTCCCTGGAGATAAAGTGGGATACAATGGGTTTAGCAGTTTCACCATTCCTGACCGCTCTGTAATGTTCCTGAAACGGTCAGCAAGCCATACCAGTTTCTCCGATGTAAATAGCTGAACACCTCCTGCAAAGAATACAGTACACTACATTAGTGGAGGTGCATGAGAACTCCTTGGTGATGTGAAAACACCTGTAGGCCCCGAATCTCAGTTACACTGGAAATAAATTTGCAGGTGTAGCAGCAAGCCCTGTTGCAGGGTTTGGTACCTGGGGAGGAACTGTTAGGAGTGGGTAGGCTGCTTTTACCAGGAGATTGCACAGGTTAGGTGGCTGCAGTAGAGGCAATAGGTGGTTCTGTAAAGGAAGCACCAATGTTAGGTCAGTTTGCAAATGGGAAAGTTACTAGTGATGATCCGTGAAGAGAAGGTGTGCTCTGATGGAAAGGAAGAACTAGTGGAATTCGCCGTTGTTCTTGTGTGACAGTATCCCTCCTGCGGGGGTCCAGGTTACGGGGCATGTTACTGACCCGGGAGAGTGCTCTGTCCACTGTGCTTTTAGGGTATCCCCTAAACATAATTTTTATTATGTTAATTTCTTCATGAATATGTATGTTTCTGTATTTAAAAGTTTTCTACTCCCGTCCTACCCACATCCCTGAAGAAGACTTGTGAGGAGTCGAAGCGCTGGGTGGTTTGAGAAGGAGCAGTGTTTGCTGTAGACCCATTTTCTCTTTTGCCATATTGCAACAAAACTTTCTTTTTACTTGCATCCAACTGGTGCAGTGTAATCATTGAGTCTGGAGTGCCATTACGTTTGTTTGGAGTTAAGGGTTCGTGTTTTGGACTGGCTGCCCCTAAATAGCAGGCACTGGTCTGTTATTGCTGATCACAGCTACACCTTGTGGATTTTGGCACATTAATTATGTCCTGGTACAAATGGATATGCTTTTTGTGGAGCTTCTATCCTAACGGCCCACTCTGGGTGTCTTCAGGGGAGTGTAGCATAGCCCCTGCTCTCCCCTTATCATACAGAAGTTCAGAAAAATGCGGTCTGTAACTCCGCTTTTCACACCTGCCACAAGTATTTCCAGATGCACCAACCCCCTACTCCCAGAGATTCTGATAATGGAGGCCTTTTATGCTATTTGAGTGACTGACTACACAAACAGGACAAGATGAGTCATAAAGGTATGACTCAAGGTCCTCTTTTCTGCTCCATATAGGCATTTTCAGAGCCCCCTCCAGGCCCAAAAGTCATTGGCATGCATTTCTTTCGAAGGTACCCACCCTAGAACTCAGTGTGCCTCCAGAATCTGCCCTCTGCTGTCTGTACCCCTTATACTCCCGATCCAGCCATGCAGCCTGCCTTGCAACTGTTTCACAAACATAAACCTTATTAACAGTTTAACAGGGGTTGTGAGACCACTTTTACAACTGAAAGAGTATTCTCTGTGGCAGTATTAAAACATTGATTATGGTTGATCAATAATAAATAAAAAATTAAGCAACCTCCCTCCAAATGAGTTTGTTTCACGAGAACCTGCACCTGAGACACTCTTTACTGAATAAGAGTGCCTTACGTCCTCTGAAAGGATTGTTCTAATTGTCTGGAAGTGCGCCCTCAATCAATAATTTAGTGTAGTTGCAGATTCTGTTATCAGGATCGGTTGACTAAAATCATACCTGTCATGAAGAGATTTACCCATGCATGAATACCGTACCATGTTAGCTTTTTGCTTGGAATCTTAATAGAAGTATGAATATTTATTCCGGATTCTGAGTCATGACAAAATATAAATTGTGGGAAAACATTTTTATAATTATTGTTTGAAATTACTTGATTCTCCGTTTAGTAACTGGAAAGTTTTTGTTTTAGGATCCAAACAAGCCAGTGATGTTATTTCCCTTTAAAATAATATCAGTAATAACTTTAGCAAAGAATGGTCCAGTTACTGGAGGGTGGGCATGGGGTGGAGTCTCAAAGACAAACTAAATTATTTGTTACTTAAGCAAAAAAGAACAGAAGAAATAATAATTGGGTTCACCCCATCTTAAATACTGATTAAGTAAATAACAGGTCAAATTAATTTTTAACAGTATGCAGACTATGCAGTGACAATCATCAACAACGCGTGGAGCAGTTTCTTTACTGTATGCCCTCTTTCTGGGTCAACAGGGGACAGCCTGTAGTGGGAGTGGCTATGATCCCTCCCAGGGTCCTATTGCTTCTACTTACACTGTATCAGACTTGCCTCAGCCTGGCCGACCTAAGATCATAGGTCCTAGGCAGTGAACCAAGATCCTTTTCCTGTCAAGCATGTGGTCTTTTGGTCAACCACCCACCTGATCTTTTCATGCAATTTTAATTATGAGACTCTGGCGCCTCACCAAACCTTCAGCTAGGGAAAATACTGATTATCTTTGTAAACACTTTGCATTACTGTTAGTTGACCCTTGTATCAATTTCACTTTCAACCTATTAGCATCATCTTTGCATAAAAGGTTTATAACTCTTCCCTAGGGAATTACTGGACTTCCCCATCTATCTCCTCCCTACATTAGCAAAACTGAAGAAGAAGCTTGCCCTGTCAGCCCTTCTCCTCTCTGGACTCTTCCTCTTTCCTCTTCCCTCTTCCACTTCTAGTCTGGCATTTGCAAGTCCCACTCTGCTGTCTCTCCCTGCTACCTGGTCACAAAATCCATCCCGAGAGGATGATCATGTAGACTACTGCAGCCATCTTCATTAGCCTTGTACCTTGTCAAGGCCTCTGAAATGGTGGTCCACCTACTCCTTCTGTATGAGCTGAGGGATAAGTATGGTCTGACCTAGCAGTCAGCTGGTTCTGCTACTACCTCTCTGACTGGTCAGTCTGTTCAGATTGGTGATGCCTTATTCCCCACTCCCCCCCACCCCCCACCGTAATGATACTCGCAGACACGGTAAGTGGATTTAGCATACACATTACTTGAATAGCAGTGTAAATGCTAAATGTACGGGCCATTGCCCACCTAAACACATAGATATACAGTATATAGGATCTGGTGCACATTTGCACAGTGCCGATCCTCCATTACACCATACATTCACATCCCATCATTACATCTCCCCCTGTTAGCTTGAGACTCTCCCAATATATAAAAGAATTGAAGTAAACACGGAAAAAGGCTGCACTAGGTGAGGTGGTGCTCCATTGTAGTCAGAAATTCAATTACATAGAACATGGGCACTCACCAACCAAAATAGACATCACACCGGCTCCAAGTAGATTCCATTAAAAGCAGTTTTTATTCCAAAATGCACATATTGCACGCTTGATGTGTTTTGGACTTTTGAGAAAGGACCTTGTCCAAAATGCATCAAGCATGCAGTATGTGTATTTTGGAATAAAAACTGTTTTTAATGGAATCTACTCAGAGCTGGTGTGATGTCTATTTTGGTTGATGCGTACCCATGTTCAAAGTAATTGGATAAAAGAATTGAAACATCTTACTTATTAACAAATGTTCTTAAACATAAATTCAGTCCGTAAAGTCCTGATATTTTGCAGGCCTTCTTATTTCATGCCCGCTAACTTGGCTCACTCTTAGGGGTTGTTCTGTGGCTGACGACTGAGGCTGGACACCTGAAGGCTTGGCTGCCATCATCTGATCGCTGGGGGGTGTGGCTTGCATCCTCTGTTGCAGGTCCTCCATCACTGGCACCTCGGAACCTGCATCATCTGCCTACATGTCGTCCTGTTCCTGTTCTCGCACTCTCTCTCTCTCTCTCTCTCTCTCTCCTCCTGGCTAGGTGACTCTCTCCATGGTGAACTGACATAAGGCTCAGGGGTCTTCAGCAACTCTCTCATGTTTCTCTGGTAAAGTTTTCCATTCACCTTTACTTCAGTATGTACGAGTGAGGCTCTTCTGCATGGCATGTTACAACCGCAGGGGTCTTCATGTTGTTAGGGATTATCAGATAGACAGGCTGTCCTGGTTACAGAGCAGGGAGCTGTTTGGCATGTTTATTTTAACAAAACTGATGTTTCTTCTGGTTTTCTTGCAGTGTTGCTTGTGCATTAGTCTCTATGAGTTATGGCTTTAGCAAATCAGGTCTGGTTGGCATCAAAGTTCTTGTTCTGCAGCCCATAAGTAATTGAATAGGGGATCCCAGTCCTTTCAGAGGCATATCTCTTAACTCAAGCAGTGCCAAACAGGGATCTTTATGATCTCTCTATGCCTTTCTGAAAAGTCTTTTTCGAGATTGGATAGCTCTCTCTGTCATACCGTTACTTTGAGGGTACTTTGGTGATGATGTAATGTGTTTGAATGCATAACTTTTGCAAACCGCTTAAAGTCAGTACAGGCAATTGGTCCCATTGTCAGTCACAAGAACCTTGGGGATTCCATGTCTTGCACATTGTGACTTAATTTTTTTTTTTATAACTATTTATTTTTCATACTTTCATGCGGCAAACAATACAGAGTTACAGATACAGAGTACAACATAAAAGAAACAATACATTGGGTCTTGTGTTACAATTATTTTAGACAAGTGATATATTTTCTTTGTGAATGAAGGATATAGAATTAATTGCATTTTGATTTAGATACACTAGTTTATATGTATTAAGGAGAGATTTCAAGGGTAATCTATTTTTTCATGTAAGGATTTCATCCGATCCTCTTAGTTCTTACATCTCTTAAGCTATGTTGTATAGGCATGAGTCAGCTTCATCTCTTCTCCCTCCTCCCTTTCTTAGTCCTTTAAGAGCTCATACCTGTTATGGTACAAAATCTGCCCTGTGTGCCATGATGTAAACTACCCACTGTCTCCACTGTATTTCAAATTTCTCTATGCAGCGATTAACTACGGCTGCGAGTTTCTCCATTTTGTACACCTGAGACATTAGGTCCTGCCACTCCTTGATCTCAGGAAATCTCTGGTCTAGCCATCTCTTGGCGATTGCTTTTTTAGTAGTGATTAGACTCACTTGAATAAGTTTTCTGTCAGTCATACTTCTTTGCCCCCGTTCTAGTACACAGAAAAAATATAATTTTTCTGTTAATTGGATCTGACTTCCCATCAGTTCCCCTAAGGCCATTTCCAGTTCAGCCATGAAAGGTTTAAGTTTCATACAGGTCCAGAAGATATGACCAAGGGTGGCCAGATAATGCCCACATCCTCTCCAGCATATCGATGTCTGTTGTGGATTATATTTTTCCTGGATAGCTGGAGTTCTAAAGAATCTTATTGTATTTTTCCAGGCAAACTCTTTCCATTGATATGAGCCCATGCCCACCCTCATTGTGACTTTTTATGGTTTATGACAGTCTCACTGGTTGTATTTCTCAGTGTTGATATTTCAATAAACTGGGAACAGTAATCGATCATTGCTAGATAATTCTCTTTCTCAAATTCAAAGACATCTGCTCCCACTTTCCATGGGTGCTCCAGTATTTCACATAGCTGTAAAGGCACTTTTCATTGGGCCGTCCTGTACTGATTACAAACATCACATTTGACTATCATATCACTTATTTGACTATTCATGCCTGGCCAGAAAAAAATGTCCGTTGCCCTTCGCTTGCATTTCTTTACTCCCAGATGGCTTCTATGCAGTTTTTTTTTAGCATTTTTATTCTTAATGACGTGGGTACAATCAGTCTTTCTTCTTTTAATAACAGTCCATTTTCAACACTCATTCTTGACGTTCTATCCGACCATCAGCATGTCAACACAGGGGTGTCCCACGGTTCCATTTTGGGCCCCCTGCTGTTCAGTCTGTTTCTAAATGAACTTGCCAAAGTCTACCAGAATAATGTGGCATTTTTTGTTATTTGGTCCACCACTAAAAGACCCCTTACCTTCTCTGTTGTCTGCCAGCCCCTTCAGTTGCTGCTGGAGCTGCTGGTGAGGACCCTATCTGGACTGTGCGAATAACTAGTCGGACACATAAAATAAAGAATAAGGCAGGTTTATTTGCTGTACTGCACATGTTCTCTTCATGATGTCTAGCCCCAGACTGACAAATCTCTGACAGGCCAGCATGGCACTGCCAGGCAGTGCAACAATTAGTTACATGCAAGTTCTAAGTTCTCTTAAAGGGGAGGCAGCTTAACATTAAGCCCCATGCTTAATGTGTGCTTCACATCACCGCTGGAACAGTGAATGTGAGCACCACTCGAACAAGCAATAAATCTATAAACAGTTTCTAAGAAATATTCTTAAGTACTTTTTAAAGGCAAAAAAAACTCAACATTTACATGCATTACAAGGCATTAGATTTCACAAAACAGAGCAACACTCCGCTGCAGGGAGGGGGGGAGGAAAGAACCTGGACTACACTGGGGACCAGTCAGAGTAGCACCAGAGAGGATGAAGACACAATAGTACTTGAGACTTGGTCATGCCACAAGCGCTAAAGTGTGGGGGAAGGAAAAGGAAAGAGAGGGAAGGGTAGCAGCAGGAGGATACCCAGAATGCAGGCTCACACTTTAACAACTGTTGCATAACAACAGGTGGACTGTCCATGTAAAGAGACATTCCTAATGGGGAAAAAGCGTTAATGCAGGTAAGACATTCCTAAGGGGAAAAAGTATTAGTGCAGGTAAATAGTACCATGGCAACAGGTGCATAAGAGACAGGTAAAACGAGATATTTACTGCAAACAGTAAATCCGTCTTTCGGATGAGACGTTAAACTGAGGTCCCATCTGCCTGGATTGGTGGTAGTTCAGGTGGATGTTAAAGATCCCATGGCACTTATCGAAAAGAGTAGGGGAATTTCCCCGGTGTCTTGGCCAAATTTCCCTCATTCACAAAAAATACCACCAACGGCTTAATCTGATTCAAGGTCAATTGGCAATCATCTTTATCCCCTCCCCCGGGCCATGCCTGAAAATAGGCAGGATTTGTCTAGTGCACTTACCTGGTCAACAAAAACTAAATAAAAAATCAGAAAATGAAATAGTACCAACACATTTCACTGAGTCGGGTAACAAAAGTTCAAGACCTCTATTGACTTTTCCGGTCAGTGGGAATAGAGGCATGCGTGGATTGCACTTGTTCCTGACAGCAGGGGGTCAGGTCATTAAAAGCAACCCAGGAGTTCTGCCCACTATTGAATCCACACCACTTTACTCTGTAAGTCCAGGATCCATTAACAAACTTCTTTCTTAGGATCTTCTCAATCTGGTACACTGTGGTGTGTAGAAGACAGTCCTGAGAAGAAGAAGGTTGAGAAGAAGAGGAAGTCCCAGGCAAGTCATCTGGTAAAACAGAATCTAGCTGGAGAGTGTCAAGAGTGGGAAGAGCTGCAGGAACTAGATGCAAGTTGTCCAGAGGGATCTCAGCCTCAGAGAGGATGGCATGCTCAAGGGCAGCTTCATTTCTGGGAGGACTGGGGTCGTCTGGAAGGTTGTGATTCAGGTACCCATGCTTTAGTCGGTTTATATGGACTTTGTTGTGTACCAGCTTGCCATCCAACTAGCATTGCTGACAAACGTGGACCAGAGGAAGCTTTTCTACGATGTAGAAGGGACCAGTCCAGGGGCGAAGCAGTTTCTTGGTGGCGCCCGGAACAAGAACAGGTCAGTACAAATAAACAATGTCCCCAACAGAGAATGAAGGCTCATGTGCCTTAGCTGCAGACATTTTTTTCATTGCTGATTTTCTCTGGCCCAACGTGGTGACTGCAACTCATTGGGCAAGTTCCAGCTGTTCCAGAAGAGGGATAATGAAAGAAGAAGCTGACTTGGGCACCTCTAGCAGTGAGAGATCCCTGTCCAGTGGAGTTCTTGGATGACGTCCATGGACTAAGAAGAAGGGGGTGTATTCTGTGCTGTCAACACAAGGGCTGGTATTGTATGCAAACTGCACAAAGGGAACAAAATGGTCCCAGGTGTCGTGAGTCTCATCCAGATACTTGGAGAGTGTGCCGTGAATGGTAGACATCATTCTTTCACTCTGTCCATTGTATTGTGGATGGTAACTTGTGGTATGTGTCTTTTTTATGTCGAGAAGTTTGCAAGTTTCTCAGACAATGGTGGACAGGTAGTTAGTGCCTCTATCCAAATGTAGATACGATGGGGTACCGTGATGACAAATGACTGCAGTGAGAAAGGCACTTGCCACAGTGGAGGCTTTAATGTCTCTTAGGAGGATGAGTTCCAAATACTTTGTCAGGTAGTCCACAAAGACAAGGATGTATTTGTTACCAGAGTCACAGCATGTTGGTAAGGGCCCAAGAATGTCAGTGCTGACTCTTTGGAATGGTTCGGTGGCTACAGGCATGGAGATGATGAATGCCTTTGTTGGTTTGGCAGAAGGCTTTCTCTGGGAGCAGGGCTGGTAGGATTGTATGAACAGGACAATGTCCCTGTTCATGTGTTGCCACAAGAAGTGAAGCCTTGTCTTTTCCAGAGTTCTGTGTATTCCCATATGACCTCCCGAAAGTGGAGCGGCATGAGTGGAGAGAAGAACTTGAGGGATGAGAGAGGCAGCACAACTAGCTGTACGTGAGTTCTATCCATGCGATGACCCTTGCCTTCCTTGGTCCAAATGTGAAAGAGCACTCCGTCATTGAGGAAGTACTGAGAAGCAAAGAAAAGTACATCTTGGCGATGTTTCTTTTGTTATGGTAAGGTTCCAGACTCTAAGTAGGAGATTATGTCTGTAAATTGAGTGTCAGTTCTTTGTTGCATTTTAACAGTTGCCAGGGACAAATCAGATGAAGAGGAAATGAGAAGCTCTTCGGCTGCTTGCAGTAACTGAGGATTTGTGTGTCCTTCTGTAGAAGCAGTAGGGAGCAGCAAAGCTACCTGAGTTGCTGTAGGAGTGTTCACAGGAAGCACATCCGTGGCATGGAAGGGAAGAGCTTGTAAGCAGGATTCTTCATCTGTTGAGGAGGATGCAGAAGGATATTATCTCCGGCTTACACCATCAGCATTTGAATGAACTTGACCTGGTCTGTATTGAATTTCAAAGTTGTAGGATTGCAGCATGGCGATCTATCGGGCGAATTTGCCTACTGGCTCCTTTGTTTCAAATAACCATCGGAGGGCAGAGTGATCAACGATAGCTGTAAAGGAGGAGTAGCAAAGGTAACAGTCAAATTTCTTCACAGCAAATACCATGGCTATACATTCTTGCTCTGTGATGCTATAGTTCTGCTCAGCTGAGGAAAGAGAGCGCCAAGCATAGGAGACAACTCGTTCTGTTCCATCTTGAATTTGACAGAGCACAGCGCCCACTGCAAAGGAACTAGCATCTGAGTAGAGCTTGAATGGTTGGTCAAACCTTGGGTAGACCAATACCGGAGAAGAGATAAGGTTTTGTTTTAAGGTGTCAAAGGCCTCTTAACATTCAGAAGTCCAATTATAGTCACATCCCTTTTTGGTGAGGGCGTATAGTGGAGCTGCAATCTTGGTATAGTTGCAAATGAACTTCCGGTAGTAGCCAGACAAGCCCAGGAAAGCTCAAAGGTCTTTGAGATTGTTAGGCTCTGGATAGTCTTTGACTGCTGAGAGTTTGTCTGGATCTGGAGAGATGTCTTGAGAACTAACCACATGTCCCAGGTAATGAATTTGATGCTGTGCAAAACAACACTTTTCTGGGAGAAGCTTGAGATTGACTTGTCTGAGACGTTCGAACACTTCTTGAAGATGTTGGAGGTGCTCTGGCAAAGTTCTGCTGAAGACAATCACATCATCTAAGTAGACTAGGCAAGATTTCCAAGACAACCCACATAGTATGGCTTCCATAACATGTTGAAATGTGGCTGGAGTGTTCCGCAGACCCATAGGCAGACGTTTGAACTGGAAAAGTCCCAAGTGACAGCACCATGCTGTGTATGGACAAGAAGCTGGATCAACTGAAACTTGGTAGAAACCACTGTGAAGGTCTAGAGTGGTGAAGTAAGCAGGACTGGCCGTACCCAAGACTCTCTAAAGCATCTTCAGTTGTAGGCAAGGGATGAGCATCCTGCACCGTGTAGGCATTGAGTTTTCTGCAGTCTACCACAAAACGATACCCCTTTGTCCTTTTTCACCACCAGCAAGCAAGGTGCACCCCAGGGGCTTGTAGATTCTTCGACTATGTCTTGGTCAAGCATATCTTTGATTATGTCCTCGAGGACTTGTTTCTGGTTATGTCCTACTTTGTAGGCTCACTGATGGATTGGTTTCTGGTTGGGCCGTATTTCGATGGTGTGTTGCAGGATATCACTGCATCCAAGCTTGTTATCTGAACCAACAAAGACATCCAGGTAATTTTCCAGGAATTGCAGAAGTTGTTGCTTTTCTGTTGGAGATGCTGGAAGTTTGGAAAAGGATAGACGCTGACTGAGGGATAACTCTGTTGAAGTTCAAGTGGTCGTGATAGTATTGACAGGAGTAGAGTTGGTGGAACCAGGCTGAGGTTCTTGCATGAGATGGTCCCTGCAGACAAGCAGACAAACTTTCCGATGTTGGCACCCTTTGAAATGACCACTGGCTCATCTGTGAAGTTGCAGCATTTTTGGAAGACTGCGCCATCATGCACCCCCGATAAGGTATTTCCCAGAAGAAGACCTGACGAATGCAGCACGGGGGATCCTGTGACGATGCCAACAACACCTTGGGGAAGTGGTTCACCTCGAATCTTGGCAATCAAAACCATTTCCAGGTAGCCTTAAAATTCCTACTGTTCTCATTCAATTTCTACTGAATTACTTTTAGGTGTATGAACTGCAGACTTGCATTTGTTACAAATAGTTTTATAGGCCTGTAAATTAGAACAAGTTTAATTTTTTTCTATATTTAGCCCATAATTTGTTTCTAGATCTAAACAATTTAAGTAAATCAGGAGTAACCCAATCTTTAATCTCTCCCCTGATTCTTGTTTTCTTAAATGGTAGCAGTTTGTCACATACTGCAAGAAATTGTGCACAGAAGGAATCAAGGGCCTCATCTATGTTACAAATTTCATCCAAGTAGGGCCAAGCAATGGATTCTATGTCAGCCAAGAAGGCCTGAACATCAAGATCTTTTACACTATGATAATTAATTAATTTAGCCGACCATTTGAAAAAACAGCACAATTATCACTGAGGTTGTCTGGTAATACCCCAGCATCAACAACATGTGAGAGGTCATTAGCAATAAGTTGTGTCAGTAATTACTTGAAAAAGACCTAGGTCCGAAATTAAATTCCTAGCTTCAATAACCTGATTTGAACCCCAATTTAAATTAAAATCACCAACAACTAGCTTTTCTCTATTAGAGGGTAGACAAGATTACTTCTGAAAAAATGTGTCAAGATCCTGTTTATGATTTCCGGGAGGAACATAAACATTACTAACAGTGAGTATTTTATAATTTCCCAGTCTAACGTCAATTGTGAGGGACTCATAGTGTGAATTAGGTTCAAAAGGGTGCTCAATAGTTACTAGATGGTCAGCAATATACAAAAGACATCCTCCCTCCTATTACCAACCCTATTCTTCCTATACAAGGAATATCCATTAAGGTAAATTTCGTTATGGCATATCTTGTCAGATAACCAGGTTTCAGTTAATACAGTTATGCAGAATTTGTTTTCAATTACCCAACACTAATGGGTCATTTAGATAAAAGACTCTGTATATTCAAATGAACTATTTGAATTGTAGAGTTGGTCGCGGGATCAAGCATCATTTTAGTCAGGGTTTTTTAAACACGGACAAGGATTAGGATGTACAGAGACAGAAAGAAGTAGCAAAAGCAGATAAATGTGTTTGATTCCTGCCTCATTTTTTACAGCTTTTCCTAAGATGTTTTAGGTTCATTGTATTTCTATTGACAACAGTACTATTTTTAAGAAAACTGTAACAATTTTGTAAGCGACTAAGCCAGTACTTTGTCCCATCCTACTTTATAACTGCTAGTGTAATTGCAGTACTAGATGACTGAGCATAAATATTAACCATAGCTGAATAGTAAAAGTTAACTGAAGTAGCCATCTAATATGGCTTGTTTGATATTAACAGACTTGCAGATGTCAGAGATGTGCTGCAAGAAGTCCAAGGAGGGGTCAAGTGTAACACTTAGGTATTTGAAATGGTTAGTCACAAAGATGAGGGAGCCATCAAGACATCAGATGTCAAGACCGGTAGCGCAGGCCTGAACCTTTTGAGGGGATCCAAAGAGCATGGCCTGGTGTAATGGTGTGGGATTATTAAAGATGGACAAAAACGCCAATAAGGTGCAACCCACCTGGTTAAGTGGGAATTTTATTATAAAAAATATATAACTCTTTCTTAAGTCTGGCACCTTCTTTAGTATTCACTTCATCTTGAACCAGCTTGTTAGTGAAAACAACAGTTTTTCAAAAGAAACCAAAAAGGAAAATAAAAATACATAAATGGTCTGCACTCAAAACTGTGGAATCTTCCCCACCACTGATCAGAAGTTACTGACCTAATCTAACTAAAGGTAGCTTAGGAGAGGTTATTTATACCCTCCCACCTGATCATGTGATTAAGTTCCACATTTACAAACATAAACTTTTTAGAGGCAGAGAGAAACACAAATTTGTTCGTAACAAAATATACCACAGTGGCTATAATTTCCTTTATCATCATAATTAACAATAAACATCCTAAATTCTTGATTTGATTTCTTTCATAACCATCCCTTAGTTTGGACAGAATAAAAAGAGCCCACAAGGGGCCGCCAGTCCCCAATAGTCCAGACTTTGGAAGCTGAAACACTCCTCACAACTAAGCCTCAGAACCAGAACTGAGTTTAGCTTTAAGTTTAATGTTTAAGGTAAAGACTGATATTTTATTATTAACTAAATCTAAAAAGGCAAGGAATTAGTGTGGTTTTTGGTGGAAGGACTTCTTATGAAAAAGAAGAAAAAAAAAGGGGGGGTGTTCAATAACTTTCCTGCAGTTTAAATGTCAGAGTCATTGCACTGCAATATGGGTAAACCCACTGGAACTGCCTGCCGAAGTCAAATCCCTTCCTGACCCACTGGAACTCTTTGGGTTTTTAAACCCAGACACAGTAAACAGCAAAGCTCAAGGGACGACAAGTAGGGAGAGCAAACGCTGCTTATTTGAGACTAAGTCATCAGCTGTTGTTTTCTAAGCCGTCGGCTTAGCGTTTTTCCACAGACTGCAACAATCTTCAGAGAGCTACCTGCTCTCTCCAAACAGGCTGCAGAATGCGATTTTGGGCTAAAACCATCGTTAATACCAAGGAGAACAAGTTACTAACATAACTTTTGTAATTCTGAAATAAGCTATTAAAGCATACGAATGTATTGCACGATCACCAAGTAAATGCAACTACTTAGCGTTTGAGCAGCAACAAACGGAAGGCATAGCTACTCGTAGGGCTAAATACAAACTGGAGTTTGCTCCATTATCTCATAGGAACTACATCAAGGGCATTATTCTACATATGTGAGGAGATAGTCCATACAGTTTCTTGTCTTATCTGAGAAGGATTACTTCCTTATACTGAACAGATAAAACGCTCATCTAACAGTAGTTATACAATATAAATCTTTCTCCTTCCAGAGAGTAACTTCCAAATACTTGGTTGTATTAATAATTCTATGTACTAATGTATCATTTTAAAGGAAGAGAAATAAAAAGAAGGGAAAAGAATATAGAAGAAGATGGAGGGGGGTTATTAACTGATAAGAAGGTGGCCTGCCTCCTCATTGAGAAATAAAGGGACAGCTCCAGAGGAAGGAAAGAAAGATGGTTGCAACCTTAACTAAAAAGAAATGGTACATTAGTATGTGACAGGCAATAACTCTGTCACATTTACCACCTCTTCAGGAAAAGAGGAAAAAATATCCTCTTTTATTTTGAAATATGCTTAAATTCCCAAGAGGAGGGTGGAACTCCCGCCCACCCACTCTCAGGAGTTCCATCCCAGGGCCCCTATGACATTAAGGCACTGACATCTCTCATGACAGTTCCAAACCTGCCCTGGGATAACAGAAACTTAGAAGTAAGTTCCTACTATAGCCATTAGGAGTTACTGTAGAAACTACATGGTCCAACCCCCTAAACTCTGAGGGTTAGAGGAGCTCCAGCCCACCCTCTTCCAAGAAACTCCATCTCAGGGACCTTAGCTTTTATAGCCCTATGATGCCACAAAACAATCATAATATATACTATATACTACAATTTCCCTGAGATCTATATAGTTCTAGGTTCTGCATTCCGTGTAATTATTCATTCCTTTAATAATGTTTTGTTTTCCATAGGTATACTTTCAACCTCTGCCCCATATCAAGATAGATAATCAGCATTCTTGTGTTCACTCCCTTTCCTATGAATGACTTTAAATCGGTATGGTTGTAAAGCCAAATACCACCTCATTATACGGGGGGTTTTCTCCCGCATTTGGTGTAACCAGCATAGGGAAGTCATGGTCATGCGACAGTAAATTCTGATCCCAGAGATAATATTTAAAACTCTATAGCCCATTTAAAATGAGACACTCTTTCTCCACTGTTGCGTACTTACGCTCTCTTACATGTAGCTTCCTACTCATGTATACTATCGGATGTTCCTCCCCATCTATAACTTGTGTAAGAACAGCTCCTAAACCTACCCCTGAGGCATCAGTCTGCACAAAAAAGGGTTTTTCAAAGTCTGGGCTTCTCAAGACTGGATAAGCACATAGAATAGCTTTGATCTGTCTAAATGCTTCATCACATTCCTTTGTCCACTCTACTTTACTCTACTTTATTTGAGTATTTCTTTTTGGTTAATTCTGTTAGGGGTCCTGCTATAGCCGAAAATCTAGGTATAAAGTGACGGTAATATCCAGCTAACCCTAGAAAAGCACGGACTTGGTTTTTAGTTCGGGGAATTTCACAGTTAGATACTGCCTCCACCTTACTAACTTCAGGCCTAATGACCCCATTTCCAATTATGTACCCCAGGTACCTTGTTTCCATCTTACCCAGACTATATTTGTTGGGATTAATGGCAACTCCTGTCCTTCTTAATGCCTTAATAATTTCTTCTAGATGGCTTATATGGGTTTCTCAGTCTGGACTAAATACCACTATATCGTCCAAGTAGGCTGCAGAAAAGGTTGTATAGGGCTGCAGTGTTTGATCCATAAAGTGCTCGAAAGTGGCCGGTGCTCCGTGCAGGCCAAATGGCATCGTTAGGAACTCATATAGGCCCACCGGAGTACTAAAGGTAGTAATTTCTCTAAACTAAGGGGTAAGGGGTATTTGCCAGTATCCCTTTGTGAGGTCAAGGGTAGATATGTACTTGGCACTTCCTAGGTGATCAATAATATGGGATATCTATCAAAAAGGGAAGCGCCATTCACCTTACGGAAATCCAAACAAATGCGAATACCACCTTCCTTCTTATTGACTATCACCATAGGTGAGGACCAGGCACTGTGGGAAGGCTGAATTATTTCCAGTTGTTCCATGGCCCTTACCTCCTGTATTACTTCCTTTCTGACCTGTACCGGTAACCGGTATGATTTCTGATGGATGGGGTTATTCTGATCTCATGCTGTATGTCTACCACTCGACCAGGTACACTGGTAAATGTGTCAGCATATTTAATTAATAATTGTTGTAACTGTGTGTGTTGTGTTGTAGTCAGTGATGGATTTATTTCTATCTCCTGAAGTTGACCCCTATGTTCCAATCTCTCATAGGCTATGTCTAGCTCAGACTGTTGGGGTTCTGATTGTAAATAACCACTTAAATTCTCTTCTTTGTGTCTCTCATGCCACAGTTTTAATAAGTTGGCATGATATATCTGTTTATTGTTTCTTATGTGAGGCATCTGTATTTCATATGTTACACGGCCTACCTGTCTAATCACACTGAAAGGCTCCTGCCATTTCATTAATAACTTATTTTCACTGGCAGGTAGGAGAAGTAACACTTGATCACCTGGGACAAATTGTTAATGTCCCACCCCGTATCATAATATTTCTTCTGCAGGGCCTGTTTGTCACTCAGCTTCTGTTGAGCTAATGTATTATATCTATTTAGACGTTGCCTTAAAGCCATCATGTACTCTAAGACCCCCTTCTTTCCTATCTTGGTATTTTCTTCCCAAGATTCCTTAATAACATCCAATGATCCCCTAGGGTTATGACCATACAGAAGGGTAAAAGGGGAGTAACCTGTGGAGGCCTGTGGTACCTCTCTATACGAAAACAAAAGATAGGGTAGGAATATATCCCAGTTCCTACCTTCTTCACTAACATATTTTCTTAACATCTTTTTCAGGATCTGAATAAACCTCTCTATCAGACCATCAGTTTGGGGGTGATAAGGGGAAGTTTGTATTGCCTGAATGCCCAGTAACCTATATAGCTCTGCCAACAATACTGAAGTAAAATTTATTCCCCTATCTGTTAGTATCACTTTAGGGATACCCACTCTACAAAACACCTTTGCCAGTTCTTCGGCCACTCTTTGAGCTGTAACTGTTCTCATTGGTATCGCCTCTGGGTAGCGGGTAGCATAGTCACAGATGACCAAAATAAATTGGTTACCCTTAGAGCTGGTCTCCAGGAGTCCTGCCACATCCATGACGATTCTATCAAAAGGTTGGCTGACTATAGGGTTATTCTGGAGAGGTACCATATCCTTTTTGCCTATTTTTGCAACCTTTTGACATTCAGAGCAACTCTGAACGTATTCAGCTACCATTTCATGTATTTTAGGTCAATAAAAGCAATCTAAAATTCTTTTTAGGGTGGTATCTCTCCCAGAATGCCCCGCCAGAGGAATAACATGAGCCAGCTGTATTATCCCTTTCTGAAATTTCTGTGGTACAACCAATTATAATACCCTATCCCCATTTTTGGGGTTAGTACACTCTCTTTACAAAATATTGTTCAAGAGTAAAAATTTGTCAGTCCCATCATTGCCAGCTTTTCCAACTTGTAAAAAAAACTGGTTAAGTGATTCATCATTTTTTTGTTCTTGTGATATAGTCTCTGAGACATAACTCATGAGTCCATTAAACTTTTGGTTTTGCCAGTCCTTTTTATTTTTTCATTTTTCTGCCTTCCCTTTTTGTGTTTTCCCCAGGACCTCGAATAGTTCATCAGAAAATGGGAACATAGACTCCATCTGTTCATTTGCCTGCTTTGTTTGTGATTGCGTAGCTACCGCTACTACAGGTGCTAGTTCATTTCTTTCCATTAATTTAGAAAAGTCTGGATGGTCTTGACCCATGATCATCGGGACAGCCAAATGAGGTACCACGCCTACTGCCATTTCATTGGTACTACCATTAATCGTAACTTTCATTGGGGCAGTTGAATAATAGTGTGTATCTCCATGAATGCAAGTGACCATAGTCCCTCCTTCCATCTTCTCTATCACTTCAACTAAGACAGCTCTCACCAAGGTTTGTCGACTCCCAGAGTCCAACAGTCCTATGATCTTATGGGGTCCCATTTTAACTGTTGTAATGTATGGAGCCCAATTGGCCAAAGCCAAATGTCCAAAATCCTTTTTAACTGTTGGGCAATTTCTAATCACATGTCCCTTCTTTTTGCAGCCATGACACACTACCTCTTACAGGGGTATTCTCTCCCTTCTCTCTTTTCTTACATCTGATCTATTTCTATAAGTATCAGAAGTAAAGGTATTTCTTACCGGAGTAGTAGCAGGTGTGTGAATAGATCCCCCTGTATATCTTCCCCACGATGGTCTTGCTGCCAGGAAGTCTTCTGCCAATTCAATAGTTTTTTCATCTCCTTCAGGCTTGTGCTCTCTGACCCAGAGTTGTACATCCTGGGGAAGTATTTTAATGAATTGTTCAATAGTAATGGCCTCCATTATCTGCTGAATGATCTGGAGCCATTTATCGCTAAGTTCTTTTAAGCGTGCATATACCTCTCTGGGGGCATCTGTTGACTGCATCTTTAAAGAATGAAAATGCTGACGATATGTCTCAGTGTTGATGTCATACCTCTGGAGTATCTCCTTCTTCACGTGATCATAATCATCAGCCACTTGAATAGCTAAGCGGCTATATACAACCTGTGCTCTTCCAGTTAATTGTGGGGCAAGTTGCACAACCCACTGTTCTTTCAGCCATCCACATGCTTGTGCTACCCTTTTGAATGTTGTTAGGTATGCCTCAATATCGTCAGTGTCTTGCAAACATGCTAGTTTAATGTCTCGTGGGCCTTGGAGCCATTCAGCGAGTTCCATCCTGATAGCCTGTAACACTCGCATAGTGTCGACCCATTTGGCATCTTGACGCCTTCTATCCAGTTCACTTTCTTTATCCAACTGGACTTGTCAGACACACAGCCACTTTAAGAGTTCACCCACATCCTCCATTGGTGCTTGCTCCATATATGAGGCGTCCACATCCTTTTCAATATCTTCTGGTTCCAACAGATTCTCAGCTGGAAATTCATCTCCATGTTCACTATGCTCCTCCTCAGATGGTTGTCTTTTAACTTTGGGATGCACATCAGGTAATCCAGTCAGTAATTGGGCCCCAGTCTGGGCTGCCATCTGTCTTGTGAGGGTGCCCTGTGTTTGTCCACCAGCCGCCATGTCCACCTTGGGTATCAAGACAAATACCCGCCGCTTTGTCTCTCTCTTCCTTATCCTGGACGGTAATACGGCAAAAAGATCCCACTTGTGACACCAACTGTAATAGTGTGGGATTATTAAAGATGGACAAAAATGCCAATAAGGTGCAACTCACCTGGTTAAGTAGGAATTTTATTATAAAAATATATAACTCTTTCTTAAGTCTGACACCTTTGTCAGTATTCACTTAATCTTGAACCAGCTTGTTAGTGAAAACAACAGTTTTTCAAAAGAAAACAAAAAGGAAAATAAAAATACACAAATGGTCTGCACTCAAAACTGTGGAACCTTCCTCCACCACTGATCAGAAGTTACTGACCTAATCTAACTAAAGGTAGCTTAGGAGAGCTTATTTATACCCTCCCACCTGATCATGTGATTAAGTTCCACATTTACAAACATAAACTTTTTAGAGGCAGAGTGAAACACAAATTTGTTCATAACAAAATATACCACAATGGCTATAATTTCCTTTATCATCATAATTAACAATAAACATCCTAAATTCTTGATTTGATTTATTTCATAACCATCCCTTAGTTTGGATAGAATAAAAAGAGCCCACAAGGGGCCACCAGTCCCCTACAGTCCAGACACTGGAAGCTGAAACACTCCCCACAACTAAGCCTCAGAACCAGAACTGAGTTTAGCTTTAAGTTCTATGTTTATGGTAAAGACTGATATTTTATTATTAACTAAATCTAAAAAGGCAAGGAATTAGTGTGGTTTTTGGTGGAAGGACTTCTTATGAAAAAGAAGAAAAAAAAGGGGGGGGTGTTTAATAACTTTCCTGCAGTTTAAATGTCAGAGTCATTGCTCTGCAATATGGGTAAACCCACTGGAACTGCCTGCCGAAGTCAAATCCATTCCTGACCCACTGGAACCCTTTGGGTTTTTAAACCCAGACACAGTAAACAGCAAAGCTCAAGGGATGACAAGTAAGGAGAGCAAACGCTGCTTATCTGAGACTGACTAAGTCGTCAGCTGTTGTATTCTAAGCTGTCAGCTTAGCATTTTTCCACAGACTGCAACAATCTTCAGAGAGCTACCTGCTCTCTCCAAATAGCCTGCAGAATGCGATTTTGGGCTAAAATCATCTTTAATACCAAGAAGAATGAGTTACTAACATAACTTTTGTAATTCTGAAATATTATTAAAGCAGCACAAACGTACGCACGATCGCACAGTCGTGCGGCTTTAATGAGCGTTCAAGCAGCAACAAACGGAAGGCATAGCTACTCACAGAGGCTAAATACAAACTGGAGTTTGCTCCATTATCTCATAGGAATTACATCAAGGGGCATTATTCTACATATGTGAGGAGATAGTCCATACAGTTTCTTGTCTTATCTGAGAAGGTTTACTTCCTTATACTGAATAGATAAAACATTCATCTAACAGTATACAATATAAATCTTTCTCTCTTCCAGAGAGTAACTTCCAAATACTCCAGAAGGGGGGGTTGTATTAATAATTCTGTGTACTAACGTATCATTTTGAAGGAAGAGAAATAAAAAGAAGGGAAAAGAATATAGAAGAAGATGGAGGGGGGGTTTATTAACTGATAAGAAGGTGGCCTGCCTCCTCATCGAGAAATAAAGGGATAGCTCCAGAAGAAGGAAAGAAAGATGGATGCAACCTTAGCTAAAAATAAATGGTACATTAGTATGTGATAGGCAATAGCCCTGTCACACCTGGGACTTGTCAATGTTCATTACAAGGCAATTTGGGACAGCCAGTTTTAGACTTTGTGGAAATCAGAGGTGAGCCAGGAATTAATATAAATCAGGGACTTGGAGCCAGAGTAGAGCACCAAGTCATCAACATATAGAAGAGTATGACAGTTGGAAGGAGTGCTGGGAATATCGTTGATAGAGAAAAGGAGCTGGCCCAGGATGAATCCTTGGGAAATGCCAACATTAACAGTGGCAGGGGTAGAGAGGGCCTTAAATGAAACAAATTATTGATGGTTACAGAAGTAACTAGAGAACCACTTTGAGACTGAAGTTGAGGCTCCAAGGGTCTCCTATTTGTGTAGCAGAAGGGAGTGATTAACCAGGTCAAATGCCTTTGTAAGGTCAATGAAAATGGTCCTGGTGAGAATACCTTTGTCCATGTTAGATCTTAGATCACTAGTGAACTGTGCATGAGCAGTAGAGGTGCTGTGAGCAGGCCTAAATTACAGTAGATCACTATCCTAGAGGCAAGATAGGGTAAGACAATTAAAACCAAATGCAATTAATACTTAATACATCCAAATATTTATAGCACAACATCAATATCCTATATGAAAGCTAAGATTTCAAACCTCTCGTTTAACCGTGGGGCAACCCCCCCCCCGAGTATACATCCAGAAGGCTTTTTTTTTCAATAAAACATCATCTAGGTTCCCTCTGCGTTGTCCCAGTGTAACTTTTTCAATGCCTATAAACATCTAATTATGAACCCTTGGTCCTTTAGTAAATTTAATATGTGCAGCCAAAATATTTAAAGTATTTTTGCCCTCAATATCTCTAATGTGTCCACCGAACCTTTGCTTAAACAGAAGTATTGTTTTACAAATATAGTGTGCTCCACATGTACATTTTGCAGTGTACATGATTCCTGTAGTGTCACAAGTTATCAACTGCCTTATGTCAAATTCCTTTCCAGTTGTCTTACTTCTAAACACTTTGTTTTGTTTTGTTTTTTACAAATGTGCAATACTTGAAATGCCCACATGGAGCACATCCCACTGCTGAACTGCTTTGCCAAGTACCGACTCCCCTTTCTTGTAGATGGTTGGGAGAATGAATCTGTAAGTCCTCCTGGTTTAATGCTTGTTTGTAAACCACCAAAGGTGGCTCTTGAGTGTGACTACACAAAACAAGGTCAGCTTGTATAATAAACCATTTTCTACACAGGATCTCATTAATGTCCTTTGAACATTTGTTGTAGGTTGTGATAAATCTGACCTAGTCTTCAGACAATCTGCTACTATCACAATGTCTTGGTGTTAAGAGATCTTGTTTCTGTTGCTTTGCCCAGTTCCTTGCTGCATTAATATCAGTGTAAATGTCACTAAGGGTGTGCTCAGAGAGGGGGTGCAGTCTGCAAAAATGATACACAGATATGTACTAGGCATTGCACTCACCCTTGCAGTAAGGTGAAAAGCCAGTCGAATATTTATGGTTCCACCAAACTTATTTTATTCACCCATCCAAGTAAAGGTTAACAGTGAGAAGCAGGTCTTACATTACGCCGTAAGGCTTCATCAGAGACCTTTACTTGGATGGGTGAATAAAATAAGTTTGATGGAACCATAAATATTCAACTGGCTTTTCTCCTTACTGCAAGGGTGAGTGCAATGCCTAGTATGAATTAATATCAGTGTGTTTAGAGACTTTTTGTTTGAAACATGTAGTCGCCTTCTCTGCTTTTTTTTTCAAAAGTGATATCTTTACTGCAGTTCCACCATACACAAAGGAACTGCTCTCTAGGGAAATTCTTAACTAAATGCATTGGGTGACAACTTGATGCTAAAAGTAAGGCATTAGTGTTCATTTTCTTCTAAAAAGGCCAGTATCTACATCCCCATTAGATCCCCTTCCTATAGTTAAATCAAGGAAATCAGTATGTTCCCTATTGTATTTGAGATTAAATCTAAAGTAAGTATTTGATGTTTCCAAATATGACACAAATTATTTTAGCTGCATTTCCACACCCTTCCATATTAAAAATACATCATCTATAAATCTTCGGTAGGGATCTATATACTGGAAAAAAGGATTATGGTCTGAGTCCTATATGGTGCCTCTTTCCCAAAGTCCTAAACAGAGATTAGCATAACTGGGG
Source organism: Neoceratodus forsteri (assembly GCA_016271365.2). Classification (NCBI taxonomy): domain Eukaryota; kingdom Metazoa; phylum Chordata; order Ceratodontiformes; family Ceratodontidae; genus Neoceratodus; species Neoceratodus forsteri. Next base: position 126,408,379 of record CM057450.1, on the reverse strand, counting down.
GCTAACAATGTCCCCATAGCTGTCCCCTGTAACTGTAGGAAATGCTTTTCTAAAATGATGAAATTGTTACATTTTAGAACACATTTATGGCATTTCACCAGAAAATTAATAAACCCATTTTCATATTCCCCCAGCTGTTCAAGGTAAAAATGGATTACCTCCAGGCCACTCTACTGTGGAATATTTGTGTATAAAGACTCCACATCGAGGGTAACCTGGATACTACTGCAGTTCAAATTCAGTTCTTCCAGAGTGTACAATATATTTACATAATCTTGAATATATGATAGCAGCTGTGCCACTAAGGGTCTTAGAAAGGAGTGTGTAAATATAGAGGTTCAGTGCAGCTCCCAATGCTGGCCACTACTGGGTAACCAGGATGGTCAATGAAGCTTTTAAGTATTTTAGGAAGCACATAAATGGTGGCCAGCACCGGGTAGCCCACTGTTGAATGTCTTTTTACCTCTGAACTGATAATACCTTGTTCACATGCTGCCATGAGGAAAGCATATATTAATGATTTAAATTCAGGTGTTGGATCTTTTATTGGTGGCTTGTAAACTTTACTGTCACCCAATTGTCTCCACACTTCATGATCTTATTTTTTGGTGTCCATTACAAACACCCCTTCCCCTTTATCTGCTTTTTTAACTGTTATGGACATATCCCCTTAGAGACTATTCAGGGCAATGCTTTCTTCATGGCTAGTCTTACAACATGTTGATTATTTTCTCTCCTGAACAATTCATGCAACTCTCTTTCACAGACCTGTTCAAAAGCCTTGACAGCAGGTCAGTATCCATAAGAGACTGTTTAGCAAAATGGTATTTCTAGTTTAACTTTCCAGTGAATTTATAGAAGTCCACTATGCAGTCAAACGGATCAATGTCTACTGCTGGAACAAAGGTGAGACCTTTTGTTAACACACATAATTCAGTATCATTTAAAACATGGTTAGACTTGCCACATTCCTTATGTCCTCTTGCCTTGTGGACTCTGTGGTTGATTGGACTGCCTCCTGTTCATTTGGCACTGGGGTTTCCAGCTCCCTGTTTTGCATTGGTTCCCTTGGTCATCTTCTACATCTTCCTAATCTGGTCCTCCTTCATCATATGGTTTGAACCTGATCCTCGGGCTCCATCTCAGCATCCATGGAGGTGGCTCTGGACTCCCTTCTACAAAAAATGGTGGCTCCAGTACTTTCAAACATCAGAGTCTGAAATAGTCATGAAATGGATTTAGGAGATTGTTCCACTTTTTAAACAAAACACATGAGCACTTGGCCATTCTCATAATCATTCTTGTCTTGTAAACATTTTTTTCTCTTTTGTGGCTTTGACTTTTTTATCTTGTTCAATTTCCAGTTCTAAATTACTCATAATGTATACTCGTTAAATTCCAGAGCATTTGAGAGTGTTAATATGGTTTTTTCTTGCTCTGCCAGTTCAGTTTCTACCTCTGCTTGTAGTTGTTTTTGAATCAGTCACAACTCTCTCAGAATATCCTAGTCTAAGAAGTCTCTGTGTCTCAGGAACCAAGCTGCTGCCTGGAGAGCTTTGAAGAGTGTTCCCCTTAAACCTGTTATGAGACCAGTTTCACTTTCTCCCCAGCTAATATGATCTGGGATCGTACAGTGTCACAGATGTGTCTAACTGTAAGCTTACTAAGTAGCATCCAGTATAGCCTAGAGGTTAGTGCACAAGGATGTGATCCAGCAGATCTGGATTTGAATCCTGAGTCCCCTTAAATTCTTTTAAACCAGATTTCACAGGAGGGGTGATCCATGGCAGTGTTGTGTTGGATTAGTAAGTCTTCACTAAAATGTGTAAAGTGCAAGAAAAAACAAATAAATGCAGGGAAGAAACTGGTCTCAGTCTATCTAGAGCCCTGCTTGAGCTGAGCCAGAATGGGATGAAGGATTGGATCTTGTGCAGAGGAGCGTGCTTGCTGAAGGAGTCAGAATATATCTTGAACCACCAGAGTGACCAGGTCCAAAAACTGTGGCATTCTTGGTCGCTCTAAAACCACAAGAATGAACTAAATGTGAGATCGATGGATATTTCTGAGAACTACTGATGATCATGCGTATGCCTGGAGTCACAGCTTTTTATTTCAGACTAAGAATTATACATCTTAGAGTGCTCAGTTTAACACCACACTCACTTTGTAGTGCTCAGGACACTGTCTTCAGCTAGAAAGTCACTTTTGTTGATAGCATATTAAAAAATTCAGACTCTTACATGCAAGAGTTCACAAGCACTTTAGCGCCATGATGATGAGTGCACGAGCAAGAGCAGAAGTCTGCCAGGGGTTTTAATCGAGATGGATAAATGTGCCAATACTGTTAAAACAACATGAAAGGCTAATTTCTTGCCCGGATACCAGTTTATATATGATGTCTGCAACAGCAGATAGCTGAGGTATCAATTTTACAAGGCACTTAAAAAATCAGCTATAAGTTGAGAGTGTCTCTTTAAACAAGACCTGTTGTAAATCTGAAGCAAATCCTGCCACTCTGAGTTAGGAGCATCTTTTGAGGCAGATATCAGAGAGAGCCGATCTAGCAACAGCATCTGAAGAATCATGATGAGCTTAATAAATGTTCACTAGTATCTAGGCCAGCAGAGGTGGCTTTAATTAGTTCTGCCTTAGTAAGGCTGTCTGGCAGGGTCTGTACCATAGCCACAGTAGATTTTCAGAGAGACTATTCTGATACTTTATCATACAAGCCTGGTAGTTTTCTATACGAAGACCCAAAGTGGAAGAGGGATGAGCCTATTGCCCATTACATCCAATTTCCTGGACTCCTTATCAGAAGGCAGGTTGCTCCTAATTCTAGGAGCCCTAGAACAACTATGGGCAGCCGTGACAATCACAGAATCAGTCTCAGGCTGAGAAGCATACTAGGGCTTGACAGATACAGCAAGATACTGTTTGTCAGCCTTCCTGGGGACTAGAGGCAGACTGTTAGGTCTGTGCCAGGCAGCAAAGGTAGTATCTACTAAAGCAGGGTAAACACTGGATGCCACAATAGTGGGTGCTGCATTTATTTCTAAGAACTCAATTACAGTTCTTTTACTGGAGTCTTCTTCTTCACCCTCAAATCTCATTTCATCCTGTATTTGTTTAAACAAAGCCTGGAAGGAGGGATCCTCTTGAGGAGACCTGGGGTTATTCACCACAATGAGCAGGAGGAGACCTGGGGTCATATACCACAGTGAGCTAGAGTCGACCTGTGGTTATATACCACGGTGAGCTGGAGAAGACCTGGGGTTAAATACTAGTGAGCTGGAAGAGACCTGGGGTTATACACCACAGTGAGCTGGAGGAGACCTGCGGTCATATAACACATTGAGCTGGAGGAGACTAGGGTTATATACCACAGTGAGCTGGAGGAGACTAGGGTTATATACCACAGTGCGCTGGAGGAGATTGGGGTTATATACCACAGTGAGCTGGAGAAGACCTACGGTTATATACCAGATTGAGCTGAAGGAGACTAGGGTTATATACCACAGTGAGCTGGAGGAGATTGGGGTTATATACCACACTGAGGCTGGAGGAGACCTGCAGTCATATACCACATTGAGCTGGAGGAGACTGGGGTTATATACCACATTGAGCTGGAAGAGACATGGGGTTATATACCACAGTGAGTTAAAGGAGACCAGGGTTATATACTATAGTGAGCTGGAGGAGACCTGGGGTTAAATACCAGTGAGCTGGAGGAGACCTGCGGTCATATACCACATTGAGCTGGAGGAGACTTGGGTTATATACCACAGTGAGCCGGAAGAGACATGGGGTTATATACCACAGTGAGTTAAAGGAGACCAGGGTTATATACTATAGTGAGCTGGAGGAGACATGGGGTTAAATACCAGTGAGCTGGAGGAGACCTGCGGTCATATACCACACTGAGCTAGAGGAGACTGGGGTTATATACCACAGTGAGCTGGAAGAGACATGGGGTTATATACCACAGTGAGGCTGCAGGAGACCTGGGGTTATATACCACAGTGAGGCTGGAGGAGACCTGGAGTTATATACCACAGTGAGCTAAAGGAGACCAGGGTTATATACTATAGTGAGCTGGAGGAGCCCTGGGGACATATACCACAGTGAGCTGGAGGAGACCTGGGGTCATATACCACAGTGAGCTGGAGGAAACCGGCAGTTATATATCACAGTGAGCTAAAGGAGATGGGTGTTATATACTACAGTGAGGTGGAGGAGACCTGGGGTCATATACCACAGTGAGCTGGAGGACACCTGGGGTCATAATACCACAGTGAACTGCAGACCTGAGGTTATATATGACAGAATCCTCACTGCAGGATAAGAAGGTTGTGCTGGAAGGCATACCTTTTTTGTAGGGTTCCTCAATGCCACCTTTATCCTCTGAATCCTCCTCCATCTCTAGGAGATCAGGATTGCATTCCACCTCATCATCTTTGATGATGACAGGGTAATCAATGGAGCTGGCAACAGAGACAGCAGCTGTACTGTTGGTGCAGCAGGCATGATTTTTTTTGGTACCATCAATGATTACAGTGCTGGGGGGGGGAGGCCCTGTAGAATTGAATTGACAATGCTTGCAGTGACAGGAACAGGCTTGGGGCCCACAGATCAATGACACCCAATTGAAGGTTCGAGACTACTGATGTCAACAGGATGGAACTAGATGCTAAAGGCTGCATATTGTCTATAGTAGGTACAGCAGTGCCAGAGCAAGGCCCCAACCTTGGTGTCTCAATGATGGTGGGGGGGGGTGTAGTCGATGCAACTGGAGTGAATGCTGCTGAGGACTTACCCTCCTTCAATGGAGACTCAAGCCAAAGAGACGTAGCTACACTGTAATCTAATTTAAAGTGTACATGATGTGCAAGTTTGTTGTGAGGGGAAACATGCAGCATCAATAGAACAGACACAAAGTATAAAACTGGGCTAAATTCATACAGTCTGTAAGTAATTTGCAATTAAGGGGTTGGTAACAGGTAAATCAATGTGCAAAAGGTGTTAAAAGGAAAGCCTGGTATAATTATTTAAGTAACAGGATAATTCACATTATTATTGTTTCTGTACTGTGATAGTAAAGATGCACTGATGCTGAGGTGCTTATTGTAGAAAAAAAGTGTGTTTAAAATGCTTCAGTGTAACAGCGTATAATTCATTTTTAAAATAAAATATTCATGTTTGACAAAGGGTTAACAAAGGGATAGCAGACACACCCTATCACGTTTCAAGAGAGAAATGAGGAGGCATTTTTTCACTGAGAGGGTGGTGGCTAAGTGGAATTTGCTGCTAGATAAGGTAGTATTCTCTAAAGTCCCTAAAGACAATGGACAGCTTTAAGAGGGGATGGGACAAAGCAAATGGGAGGGTTGCAATTAAAAGCAGAAACATGGGGTGACTCCTACATGGAAGGAAGAAACTCCTAATGGGAGAGGGGCAGACTATTCAGTTACTGAGAAATTTGCCTTACGAGTAGACAAAATAGACCTTTTGACCTTTTTCTGCTGGCATTTTTTGCATGTTCGTATGAGACCTTCACCTCATCAGTGAAGAATGTTTTTCTTTATGCTTATGGTGGCTGTAAGAGGAAGAGGGCTTTGATATTTCCTTTTCCTTGGATTTGTCAATTGTCTTTACCGATCTCAGTGGCAATGCCGCTGACAACAACCTGGATGACTCCTTACCTAGGGTGGACAGTTAAGAGAAGCCAGTTTGTATCTTGCAGCTTTCTTCTGAGCTTCCATGGCCCTTAGGGTGATGAAAGTCTCCAAAGCCTTCTTCCAGCATCTCCTTGTGACCTCATAGGCTTCATAGGTTTTACAGAGCATTTAAAGACCAAAGTCCATATACTCACCATAATTTAGGTATAACCATAGATCTTGTTTTTAATCAAACATTGATCTAATTGGGCCTTAAATTCATCCATTGTTCTACTAGCTACAATTTCTATCAGGAGCTTATTCCAAATGTTAGTTACCCTCACTGTTAACCAATGCTTTCTCCTGGCTGTATTATACCTTCTCCCCCTTATCTGTAGGGGTGGGCTCTAGTATTATACGTCTGGTCCCTTAGAACTAGATTTAACTGTTCCCAGAGTGAGGGGTCATTTAATGCCCTGTATATCATACACATATCACCTCGAAGTCTACGAAACTCTAAGGAGTACAAGCCCAAGGACTGCAACCGCTGTTCGTAATCCTGGCCCTGGTCCTCCTTAATTCTACGAGTTGCTCTCTTTTGAACCCTCTCTAAGGATCTGATGTCGCCTCTGCCCCCAGGTGCCCAGAACTGGGCACAGTATTTCATATGTGGGCGTACCAATGAGGTGTAGCGTGATAAGAGAACCTCCCTGTTCCTACATTTTATATGCTTATGGATGCAATATTGTATGCTGCTAGCTTTTTTAATAATCTGATTGTAGTGGGGCCTAAAATACAGGTTACTCACCTGTAACAGGAGTTCTAGGAATGGCATATGTTGTTCATCCACACTGTCTGGCAGGTTCCTTGCCACCTTAAATCTTGCCTGCAGGTCTTCAAGCTGGCTCCTCCCACCCACCCGGGTAGTAAAACTCTCGGCTCTGCCCCATGATGCCAGATCTAGCCCGCTAGAAGCCAGGTTGTGCATCGAAGCTGGAGAGGTCGGGTGGGTCGTGTGGATGAACAACATATACCATTCCTAGAACTCCTGTTACAGGTGAGTAACCTGTATTTATAGGGACATGGATATGTTGTTCATCCGCACTGTCTGGTGGACTCCTAGCAGTTCTCCAGGAGGAGGGAGGCAAGGTGCACACCCCCTACTTAGGGAATAAAGACTGGAGAACCGAGGCCCCAAAACCAGCATCCCGGCATGACTCAAGGTCGATGTGGTAATGGGTGATGAAGGTATGTGCTGACTTCCAGGTAGCAACCCTGCAGATTTCCTGGATAGGGACATCCCTGGAAGCAGCCACCGATGCAGCAGTATGGCGGGTAGAATAAGCACTTATCCCTCTGGAAGGCTCCATGCCTGCCAACCTATAGCAGAGATCTATGCAAGAGGTGACCCACCTACCTATCGTCCGCTTGGCTGCAGGTCTGCCAGGTGGGGCTTCAGCGTAAGTGACAAACAGTTGGCGAACCTCTCCCCGAACTTCAGCCGTCCGCTCCTTATAATAAGCGAGCACTCTTCTAGGGTCCAAAGTATGGAGCCTATATTTGGATCAAGGGAAATGGGGGAAAGGCGTAGAAGAGGCCCGGGGTCCATGGCCTTGAGAAGGCATCCCCCTGCAGCGAGACCTGCTAAGGGGGGCGGGCATGAAACAGTCTCAGCTTCGCATTTTCCCTGGAGGCAAACAGGTCCGCCTGAGGCGCACCCCAGTGGAAGAACAGATCTTGTACTACCTCTGGCAGGAGAGACCACTCGTGGGATGCAGCCCCTATCCACTTAGGGCATTGGCCAGGGTGTTGGTGGCTCCTGCCACATGAATGGTGAGGAGATCCGCCTCCAGGCTGTGCATGAGTGACCAAATGCAGAGAGCTTCCCTGCACAGAGGCATGGAGCGCATCCCACCCTGGTGGTTTAGGTAGTGCATGGTCGTGGTATTGTTCATCTGGACCTGAACCACTTGACCCCGTAGAAACAGAGTGAAGGCAGTGAGGGCTAGATGAACCACTCGAAGCTCCAGCAGGTTGATGTGGCATCGGGACTCCCGAGGGGACCAGAGGCCGTGCGCTCTGTGCTCCCCCAGATGGGCACCCCAACCCATCAGAGAGGCACCGGTCAATAGAAAGACACCGTTGGCTTGGGGTGGACAAATGGGATGCCTCCCCTGCAGATGTGCTCTAATGGTCCACCACTGGAGAGCGTTCCTCATCCCCTGGGTCACTATCACTAGCTGATCCAGCAGATCGAAGTGCTGTGACCATTGGCTGGCCAGTCCCCATTGAAGGGGACGCATGTACCAATGGGCCCAATGGACCACACTGGTGCAGGCCGCCATGAGGCCCAGGAGGCGCAGGAAGTCCCAGGCAGGGCGCGATTGCCCAACCTGAAATGATTGGGCAAAGGACGAAAGAACCTCGGCCCTATCCGGCAGGAGCCATGCTCTGGCTCGTAGGGAGTTAAGCTCTGCCCCAATGAATTGTATCATCTGCTTTGGCACGAGTTCCGACTTGGCCTCACTGATGAGGAGGCCAACCTGAGAGCAAACCTGGAGGGCCAGATCTCTGGACCACTCCACCTCCGCTCTGGAGGGGGCTGCAATCAGCCAATTGTCCAGGGAGGGGAACACCCAGACCCTTCGGCGCTGCAGGAATGCTGTCACCACTGCCATGCATTTGGTGAAGACTCTGTGAGCTAGGGCATGGCCTGGAACTGGTAAAGGGATCCCTCCGCTCTGAAGCGGAGGAATCTCTGTTGGGACAGATGGACTGGGACATGAAAGAACGCATCCTGAAGTTCCAGGGAACAGAACCACATGCCTTGTTCCAAGGATGGGATTATCTGAGCCAGAGTGACCATCCTGAAGTTCCGAGACCTTAGGAACCTGTTCAAGTCGTGCAGGTCGAGAATGGAGCGCCAGCCCACCATCTGTTTTGGGACCAGGAAGTACCTGGACACAAACCCCGGGTCTGGAGAAGGATCCACCACCTTCCTGATCCCTCTTTTTTTGAGGAGCAGGGCAATATTGGCTTGGCGGGCCGAAAGAGAGGCTGCGGACCCTGTGGCCCCCCGAAGGGCGACGGCTCAGAAGGGTGGGGCCTGCTCAAACTCCAGAGGCAGACCCTTTCCTACCAACACCAACACACAGCAGTCCGTGGTGATAGCGGACCAGGCGGAAAGGAAATGGCGGAGCCGTCCCCCCACGGGGGGAACGCAGGGGGGAGTAACGAGGCTGGGGGCGACACCCCTCAACCCGTCACTGGGCAGGCTTGGAGGAGGGACTGGCCAAGGGACCTCCTGGGCCTTTACCTCCCTGCTTCCTATTGGAGGAAGCCGCAGGCTTGGGTTTGGGATGCCAAGCGCAAACCTGCTGGCCCTGGTGCTGTTGCTGTTGGGCCGGACATGCCGCAGGCGCAGAAGGGGCGAAAGGACTTCTGCTGCTGCTGTCGGCGGCCTTTGTCCTTCTGGGCGGAGGTGACCGAGTCCAGAGTGGCATTGGACTTTTCGATCCGTTGGAGGTGACCTTCCACTCCAGGGCCAAGGAGGTCGGTCCCCAGGAAGGGGACATCTGCCAATTTGTGCTGGGTATCCGCCGTGAAGGTGGATATCCTCAGCCATGCTCTGCAGCGCATGGCCACCGCGGCCGCAACCGATCTTGCACAGGAGTCTCCTATGTTGAGAGCTGTTTGGAGCTGCCGCTTAGCCACTGCCCTACCCTGGTCCCACACTTGCCGGACTGTGGTCTGCAGGTCAGCCAGGAGATGAGGGATCACCTCATCCAGGGAGCCCATGAGGGCATGGGAGAAGTGTGCCATCAGCAAGGCCGAGCTGGCCTGGCGGAGGCCAAGGGAGGATGCAGCGTACACCTTGTGCCCCGGCATAGTCCAGCTTTTTGAACTCCTTGTCAGGGAGGGGCTTGTCCATGTCCCTAGCATTCCTGGAACGCCAGAAAACGCTGTCGGTGACCAACCCCTCGGCAGAGGGGTGTTCCGAAAACCCGGGCAAAAAGCCGGTAGGGACCACACACTTCCTGGCCATCCTGGCAGAAGATGCAGGGCAAGAAGCAGGCCGCTGCCAAAGCTCCAAGGCTCGGCCAACAATGGCTTCAGCCACAGGAAAGGCCTCCGTGGGGGAATCCCCTCGGTCCAGTATCTCCATGAGGGGATACTTGGCCCATTTGGATACGGGCTCAAGCTGCATCCTGGTGGACTCTGAGATGAGCCGAAGCAAACCCATGAAGGACAATGAGCTTTCATCCAACGACTGGCCCCCAGAGGACTCCACGTCAACGGGCCTGGAGAACAGGGAGGAGCCGTTGTCGGACTCGGAGGAGTCCGTGAAGAGCTGCCTGGGGCCTGAGCCACCCTCCACCTGCTGAGGACGGTCAGGAGTGAGGGTGACTGACAATCTGTGGGGAAGGTCTTGACCCGACCGAGAGTCCTTGGTCGGCGCTCCTGATTTCGGATGTGGAGGTGCAGGTTCCACCACAATCGTTGGGGTAGCGAGTTTCAGCCAAACAACCAGCCCAGGCTTGGGCACCTCGGCTATAGCGAGGGATTGTTTCGGCCGTTCAGGTGACAGCCACTTGATGGCTGGGGAAGGCGACGGCGTCGGCTTGGTCCTGGACAGAAGTAACTGCTGCCACATCAGGTCCTCATAGCATTGACGCAATTTGCGCCGAAACCTCTCCTCTTCCAAGGAGGAAGACGAGGACGAGCGGCAGCGCCGCTTACCTTGGTGCCGAGACTGAGACTGCCGATGTCGGCGGGATCGGCTGGACCGAGACGAAATCCGAGACTGAGACCAAGATCCTCGGTGTCTCCGAGGACGGGTCTGGGAAGGGATGGGGGACACCCGCTCTTCCCTCAGCTGGGAAGCCTTAATTGGGGACTGTTGCACCGGAGGCGCTGGCAGATCATCGGTCTCCACCGGGGGAACCGGTGAAGAAGGGTTGTCGGTCTCACTAGTCGACAGCCCGTCTGACGGGTCGAGAAAGATCTCAACTGCGTCAACGGGTGTCTCGGCCGGCTGGCCTGATGGGGACGCTGTGAAGCCAGTGGCCTTAGCCACAACCTTGACCGAAGTCGACAGTTGGCTGTCCGGGGAAGGAGACCTCTCCCGCTCCCACGAACGCCAACAATGGGACTTACCCTTTGAGTCCTTCTTTTTGGACCGAGAGGAATGTCCCGATGGCCCCTCTCCCTTCGTGGAAAAGGACAGGCAAAGCTCCATGAACGAAGCTGAATATGAGGTACCCAGAGAGAGTTGGATAAATGCCACGACTGAGGAAGTGGATGATGCGGCCTGGGCCGCCTCCTCCTCGAGGGCGATCATTTGCTCAAGTTGCTCAGCCGAGCCAGCCACCGTGGTAACCACCCAACGGCCTCTTTCAACTTGACCGGCGGGTAGCACTTCTCAGGGTGCCCAAGCTGTAACCGGGCAGCACGGTCCCCCAGGACGTTAGCTGAAAAAGAACGGCATGACTCACAGGCCTGCGGGTCGTGTTCTTGGCCGAGGCAGTAGACGCACGTGGAGTGTGGGTCTGTTCTGGACATCTTCTGCCCACAAGGGCACCGCCGAAATCCGGGAGTCGATTTGTCCATCGCAGCCGTGAGGGAGAAAGATGACCGAAGTCTTGAAAATTTAAAAATGAGTTTCGGGCAAACTGAAGAATTAGGATCCAGCCTATCACGCAGAGCGTTAAAGAGGGAACCTGAGCTTCCAAGCGGTATGTAAGATCTGGCGTCATGGGGCGGAGCCGAGAGTTTTACCACACGGTTGGGTGGAAGGAGCCAGCTTGAAGACCTTCCGGCAAGATTTAAAGCAGCAAGGAACCTGCCAGACAGTGTGGATGAACAGCATATCCATGTCCCTAGAAACTAAGATTATTGCAGATTTTTATGCCAAGATCTCTTTCTTCAGTGACAGCCTTTAATGGTTTGTTACCCAATCTATATTGGTGATGCTTATTATTTTTGCCCATATGCATCACAGTGCATTTATCAATATTAAATATTGACTCTTGCCCCTGAGCCCAGATTTCCAATTCTACAAGGGCAGCTTGCAAAGAATCTGCATCCTCACTATCATCGACCACATGGTCAATACAGGTGTCGTCGGCAAATTTGGAGAGCCATACATCTGGTGGAGAGCTCAGGGACCCAATGTATAGATTAAAAAGACATGGACCCAATACTGAGCCCTGTGGGACCTCACTAGTCACATCTGCCCAGCAAGAATACTCTCCCTTGACACAGACCTTCTGTTGTCTGCCTGTCAGCCATGACTTAATCTATTGAGTAATATTATGGTGTATATCCGTCTTAACCAGGGCATCAATCAATTTATCATGTGGGACTTTATCAAAAGCCTTGGTGTAATCCAGAAAGATGACATCCACTGAACTCCCTTTGTCCAAGGCTTTATTCACTTTCCCATAAAATTCCAGGAGGTTTGTTTGACATGACCTCCCCTTCACAAAACTATGTTGTGTATTATCGGTGTCACCCATCAAACATTGAAACTCAGTAATGTGTTCCTTTATAATGCCTTCCAACATTTTCCCTAGGATCGAGGTCAAGCTAATTGGTCTATAGTTTCCAACCTCCTGCCTTGAACCCTTTTTATGTTCGCTTGCGCGCATGCGCAAGGAACGTTTTGGGAGAGTAGCACACTTTGGAGGTGTGCCTTTCTTTCAATCCACTGCTCCGTTGAGCAGGCATGGTGGTCCTGCACCAATGGGTGCGGGAGCTGTGTATGACAGCGGTGGTCTTCGCTTCAAAGAAAACCACCGCTGTCATCCAGAGCACTACATCACGCTACCCAGCGTCACGCCGCCTCTGTGTGTGGGTGCCACGCTGGGAGCCCACCAGCGTGGCAGATGTCCATGTTGTCTGGCCGACGGGGGTGCCTAATCCCCGCCGGCCCTCGCCCCCAGCCATCCTTCTGCCATGCTGGGAGCCCACCCAGCGTGGCAAACGCCCCTTTTTTTGTCACCTGTAAATCAAAACGTCCCACGGGCTTCTCCCAGTTCCCTCCCACAACCCGCACTCCACCCACTGCGCACCCAGCCTCCCCACACCCCTCACCCCACACTTACCTCCGGAGCTTGGCTGACGATCTTCGTGGACCGGAACACATCTGGACTCTTCAAACCCGACTACGAACTGAGGAAATGTCGGTAAGCTGTATAATAGGCTAGATAGGGGTTTTCAACTTTATTGCATATCTCAGGCATTTTTTGGAATTTTGCGCAGATTTTCAACATGGGGTTTTTATGAATGATGTCACATGTCATGGCGTTATTAGCCAGGGTGATTTCACAGTCACTGTGCAAAATCACCCTTCAGGACCAAATAACGCCATGACAGTGACATCATTCATGAGAAGGAGTCCCAAACCCCATGTTGAAAAATTTGCAAAATTCCAAAATGACTGTTTTACGAGCTGCAGGCTATAGTTCTGGCTTAAGGCTCGTGAAGTTTCATGGACTTTTCAATATTTTCACTCCAGATTTTCAACATTGCCATTTTACCACACCTCCTTATGAGCAGTACAGCTGTCATTTTTCACATCCTGGCCAAAACGTGTTTCCGCCCATGTAGCACACAATGGCGTAGTCGGTGTGCAAAATCAATGTATGGGACGCATTAAGAAAATCATGGTGACACTGTTCATTAGCAGAGGGTCTTAAAATGGCTATGTTGAAAATTTGGTGAAAAAATGCCTAAAAATGCCTGTTTTACAAGCGTGCATTGCGCAGTTCCTATGCACGGTCGTAGGTTTGTGAATTTTCAATATTTCCACTCCAGATTTTCAACATTGCCATTTTACCACACCTTCTTATGAGTAGTACAGCTGTCATTTTTCACATCTCACCCAAAACGTGTTTCAGCCCATGTAGCTCACAATGGTGCAGTCGGTGTGTGAAATCAATGTATGGGACACATTAAGAAAATCACAGTAACACTGTTCATGAGCAGAGGTCTTAAAATGGCTATGTTGAAAATTTGGTGAAAAAATTCCTAAAAATGACTGTTTTATGTAGCCGCAGCCATGCAGTTCCTACGCATGCTCGTACGTTTGCAAATTTTCAATATTTGCACTCCAGATTTTCAACATTGCCATTTTACCACACCTCCTCAAGAGCAATACAGCTGTCATTTTTCACATCCTGCCCAAAACGTGTTTCCGCCCATGTAGCGCACAATGGCGCAGTCGGTATGCGAACTCAATGTATGGGACACAATAAGAAAATCACAGTGACACTGATCTGAGCAGAGGTCTTAAAATGGCTGTGTTGAAAATTTGGTAAAACAATTCCTAAAAATGACTGTTTTACGAGTCTGCGTTGCGCAGTTCCTATGCACGCTCATAAGTTTGCGAATTTTCAATATTTTCACTCCAGATTTTCAACATTGCCATTTTACCATACCTCCTCATGAGCAGTACAGCTGTCATTTTTCACATCCCGCCCAAAACATGTTTCTGCCCATGTAGCGCACAATGGCACAGTTGGTGTGCGAACTCAATGTATGGGACACATTAAGAAAATCACAGTGACACTGTTCATGAGCAGAGGTCTTAAAATGTCTGTGTTGAAAATTTGGTGAAAAAATTCCTAAAAATGACTGTTTTATGAGTGTTCATTGCGCACCTCCTATGCACGCTCGTAAGTTTGCGAATTTTCAATATTTCCACTCCAGATTTTCAACATTGGCATTTTACCACACCTCCTCATGAGCAGTATAGCTGTCATTTTTCACATCCTGCCCAAAACGTGTTTCCGCCCATGTAGCTCACAATGGTGCAGTCGGTGTGCAAACTCAATGTATGGGACACATTAAGAAAATCACAGTGACACTGTTCATGAGCAGAGGTCTTAAAATGGCTGTGTTGAAAATTTGGTGACAAAATTCCTAAAAATGACTGTTTTACGAGTGTTCATTGCGCAGGTCCTATGCATGCTCGTAAGTTTGCGAATTTTCAATATTTTCACTCCAGATTTTCAACAGTGCCATTTTACCACACCTCCTTATGAGCAGTGCAGCTGTCATTTTTCACATCTTGCTCAAAACGTGTTTCCGCCCATGTAGTGCACAATGGCACAGTCGCTGTGCGAACTCAGTGTATGGGACACATTAAGAAAATCACAGTGACACTGTTCATGAGCTGAGATCTTAAAATGGCTATGTTGAAAATTTGGTGAAAAGATTCCTAAAAATGACTGTTTTACGAGCGTGCGTTGCACAGTTCCCACGCACGCTCGTAGGTTTGCAAATTTTCAATATTTCCACTCCAGATTTTCAACATTGGCATTTTACCACACCTCCTCATGAGCAGTATAGCTGTCATTTTTCACATCCTGCCCAAAACGTGTTTCCGCCCATGTAGCTCACGATGGTGCAGTCGGTGTGCAAACTCAATGTATGGGACACATTAAGAAAATCACAATGACACTGTTCATGAGCAGAGGTCCTAAAATGGCTGTGTTGAAAATTTGGTGACAAAATTCCTAAAAATGACTGTTTTACGAGTGTTCTTTGCGCAGTTCCTATGCACACTCGTAAGTTTGCGAATTTTCAATATTTTCACTCCAGATTTTCAACAGTGCCATTTTACCACACCTCCTTATGAGCAGTGCAGCTGTCATTTTTCACATCTTGCCCAAAATGTGTTTCCGCCCATGTAGTGCACAATGGCACAGTCGCTGTGCGAACTCAGTATATGGGACACATTAAAGAGGGACTATGGTCACAAATTACTGGCATCAATAAATTCAGAATATGGATTAACATGGCCCCAATCACCCTCATGCCAAAAACTGAGGTCCCTTAGTTACTTTGTTTAAAAGTTACAAATCATTTTACAACCCTAAATTCTCTGCCTGTTCAAAAAAGCCAGGTTCAGTGAAGAGGTGCTGATGATGTCATCTCCTGAACTCACAGTCCAACCTTCCCTGTCAGCAAGCTTACAGGATCTGCTTCTCCAAAGTTTAAAAACTATGTGCAAATGGTTTTCTTGAGTAAAACAGGTAGCACCATTCAATACAATTGCTTTAAAACTTATGTGTGTTTCAGGTTTTGTAACAAAGTTGACAAATTCATATTTTTGTTTTTGGTGCTTTTTTGTTGTGGTCCTTTTCTCCAGGGTTGCTGAATGCTAAGTCACAGCAAACTAATGTGAGATTTGCAGACTGGATATCTCTGATGTGGTGAAAGGCTGTGATCATTCACACCTGTCATTCAATTGAGGTGATTTCTCAGGATGGCTCTTTAAATCAATTATTCCATCACCCTGTAAAGGGAGGGGGGGTAGTGCTGTTTTGAAACCTTAATAAGAGTTTATTTGGAGTGGCCAGCTCAATGCTTAATCACCCAGTCAATCAATCAATCAATATTTTACTCATCATCAAAGTATGAATGAATGGGATACTCAGTTGAGCAGAGCTCATTTTCTGTTTTCTCACTGACAGGCTGTTACTTGAGCTATATTCAGGCTCATCTGCGGTATCTCCACATTATAACATTTATTTTACCAGGGCTAACACGTCCACCCCAGAAGGATTTAACACATATAAGGCCCCTATTAAAACTTATTATAAAGCAAACATTGACAAACAACAATGCAGTTACCAACATTTCAATACTTGTAGCAATAGAACTTCCAAACAGGCACTGCAGAGTAACACTTCACATGGTATCAGCAGCCTGGAGGCATGGTGACTCCGCATCCTGCAGCTCTAGAGAAATGAACCACACCAAAAAGGCGTTAAAATACAAATTGTCAACTTTGTTGCAAAACCTGAAATGCATAGATTCTATAGCACTGTTTTTAGAATGGTGCTGCCTGTTTTACTTGTGAAAACCACTGCAGAATGATCTTTTAACTTTAGAGAAACAGGTCCTATAAGCTTTCTGACAGGGAGGGCTGGACTGCGAGTTCAGGAGATGACATCATCAGCACCGCTTCACTGAACCTGGCTTTTTTGAACAGGTAGTGAAATCAGGGTTATAAAATAGCCCATAACTTTAAAATGAAGTAACACCAAAACCTAATGTTTGGTATGATATTTATTGGGGGTATGCTTATTCTAATTCTACAATGCAGCACTTTTGACCAAAGTCCCTCTTTAAGAAAATCACAGTGTCACTGTTCATGAGCAGAGATCTTAAAATGGCTATGTTGAAAATTTGGTGAACAAATTCCTAAAAGTAACTGTTTTTCGAGCGTGCGTTGTGCAGTTCCTACACACGCTCGTAAGTTTGCGAATTTTCAATATTTCCACTCCAGATTTTCAACATTGGCATTTTACCACACCTCCTCATGAGCAGTACAGCTGTCATTTTTCACATCCTGCCCAAAACGTGTTTCCGCCCATGTAGTGCACAATGGCACAATCGCTGTGCGAACTCAGTGTATGGGACACATTAAGAAAATCACAGTGACACTGTTCATGAGCAGAGATCTTAAAGTGGCTATGTTGAAAGTTTGGTGAAAAAATTCCTACAAATAACTGTTTTACGAGCGTGCGTTGTGCAGTTCCTACGGATGCTCGTAAGTTTGCGAATTTTCAATATTTTCACTCCAGATTTCCAACATTGCCATTTTACCACACCTCCTTATGAGCAGTACAGCTGTCATTTTTCACATCCTGCCCAAAACGTGTTTCCACCCATATAGTGCACAATGGGGCAGTCGGTGTGCGAAATCAATGTATGGGACACAGTAAGAAAGTCACAGTGACACTGTTCATTAGCAGAGGATTTAAAATGGCTATGTTGAAAATTTGGTGAAAAAATTCCTAAAAATGACTGTTTCTGGCGTCGTTGCGCGGTTCGCGTAACAAATGCGTTGCGGTACCAATGTTGCACTCAGATTTTCAACATTGCCATTTACCACACCTCCTCATGAGCAATACAGCTGTCATTTTCACATCCTGCCCAAAACGTGTTTCCGCCCATGTAGCGCACAATGGCGCAGTCAGTATCTCGAACTCAATGTATGGGACACATTAAGAAAATCACAGTGACACTGATCATGAGCAGAGGTCTTAAAATGGCTGTGTTGAAAATTTGGTGAAAAATTTCTAAAAATGTTTTACGAGTCTGCGTTGTGCAGTTCCTATGCACGCTCATAAGTTTGCGAATTTTCAATATTTTCACTCCAGATTTTCAACATTGCCATTTTACCACACCTCCTCATGAGCAGTACAGCTGTCATTTTTCACATCCTGCCCAAAACATGTTTCCGCCCATGTAGCGCACAATGGCACAGTCGGTGTGCGAACTCAATGTAGGGACACATTAAGAAAATCACAGTGACACTGTTCATGAGCAGAGGTCTTAAAATGGCTGTGTTGAAAATTTGGTGACAAAATTCCTAAAAATGACTGTTTTACGAGTGTTCATTGCGCAGTTCCTATGCAGGCTCGTAAGTTTGCAAATTTTCAATATTTTCACTCCAGATTTTCAACATTGCCATTTTACCACACCTCCTTATGAGCAGTGCAGCTGTCATTTTTCACATCTTGCCCAAAACGTGTTTCCGCCCATGTAGTGCACAATGGCACAGTCGCTGTGCGAACTCAGTGTATGGGACACATTAAGAAAATCACAGTGTCACTGTTCATGAGCAGAGATCTTAAATGGCTATGTTGAAAATTTGGTGAACAAATTCCTAAAAATAACTGTTTCTGTCGTTGTGCAGTTCGCATGCGCACAATGGTTGCGAATTTTCAATATTTTCACTCCAGATTTTCAACATTGCCATTTTACCACACCTCTTTATGAGCAGTACAGCTGTCATTTTTCACATCCTGCCCAAAACGTGTTTCAGCCCATGTAGTGCACAATGGCGCAGTCGATGTGCGAAATCAATGTATGGCACACAGTAAGAAAATCACAGTGACACTGTTCATTAGCAGAGGTTTTAAAATGCCAATGTTGAAAATTTGCTGAAAAAATGCCTAACAATGACTGTTTTACGAGCGTGCATTGCACAGTTCCCACGCATGCTCATAGGTTTGCAAATTTTCAATATTTCCACTCCAGATTTTCAACATTGCCATTTTACCACACTTCCTTATGAGCAGTACAGCTGTCATTTTTCACATCCTGCCCAAAACGTGTTTCCGCCTATGTAGCGCACAATGGGGGTAACAAAAAGGTCATGCTGAAAATTTATTGTGCAAATACCAGCAATCGCACAGGGCATTAGGATAAAGCACCATACGTGCCAAACACCACTGCAAATACCTGCAAGCGAACGTTCGGCATTGACAAATGTTTGTTATGTATGGGGACAACCACTGCCTGCTTCCACACCTCAGGTACATCTCCTTCATTTAAAGATTTCCGAAAAGGCAGGTTACAGGACCTGCTAGTTGTTCAGCCAATTCCTTGATCACCCTTGGATAGAGATCATCGAGGCCCTGTGCTTTATTTTAATCCAGTAATTTTAATTGTTTTTCCACTTCAAGCTTGTCTGAGGTAATACTAGATTTATATAACTGCCATTTCTTAATTATCAATTATAACATTTCCATCCTGACTCAGTAGGGGACTGATATTTTTTTAGTTGTACCCTTATTGTTATTAATATATGAGTAAAAGGACTTAGAATTATCTTTAACTTTAGTTGCTAGTTTTAACTCATACTTTCTTTTTGCCTGATCAGTACTCTTTTTGATAGTTTTTAAACATTTTTTATAATTGGCCCAGCTAGCTATGTCACCACTTAATTTTGCCATCCTGAATATTCTGTTTTTTTTTCTTAATTGCCCTCCTAATTGAAGGTGTCATCCATGGAGGAAGGGATTTTCTTGCTACATTGTATTTTCTTATAGTTGAGACATGGGTCTGAACCAAAGTTTTTATTCTAGTAAGTAGTTTATCCCACATGCATGCAGTGAGGCATCTTTAAAATCTTTTTCCCATTGGCCAAACTGGCCATTGGCCAAATCCCTTCTCATACTGTCAACGTTAGCCCTGGCACACCTATAAACTGATGTTTTACCGGTATTATCACCTATCTGTCCCATATAATTAAATTTGACCATTAAATGGTCATTTGAACCCAGTGGTGGCAAAACTGAGCAGTTTTGGATCATATCACCCAGGTTACTTAGGATCAAATCCAGTATTGCTAGTCACAAACTGTTCCAACCCAGCCAGATTGAACATTTCTAGATAGTCCGACAGTCACAGTATTATCTTGTAATGTTTTCATAGAAACATAGAAGTTGACGGCAGATAAGGACCGCATGGCCCACCCAGTCTGCCCATTTCTTTTTCTACCTTATAAATGTGCCATCGGTCTTTGCTCTGTCAGTGGTCTATCTATTCATACTCATTTGTATTGCTCCCTTATGCCTATCCCATGCCTGTTTGAAGCTCTGCACTGTATTCATAGCCACCACTTCTTGAGGTAGGCCATTCTATGCATCTACCACCCTTTCTGTGAAAAAGAATTTCCTCGCATTCCCCCTTAATTGGCCCCCCTCTAATCTCATGCTGTGTCCTCTTGTCCTGCTATTTTTCTTATATTTAAACATATTAGACTCTTTCACCTTGTTAATGCCCGTAAGGTGTTTCAATGCCTCAATCATATCACCTCTCTCCCTCCTTTGCTCAAGGGTATACATATTGAGCTCTGTTAATCTGTCCTCATATGTCTTCTGATGCAGTCCCTGCACCATTTTGGTTGCCCTTCTCTGGACTGCCTCAGTTTGGTTAATGTCCTTGTGAAGGTGTGGCCTCCAATACCTCGAGTATTCCAGATGGGGCCTAACCAGTGTCTTGTAAAGAGGGATTATTACCTCCTCTTACAACTTGGATACCCTACTAATACACCCTAACACCCCCCAGCCTTACCTACTGCTTTAGGAGGTCTGCTTGATGATTTCAGGTCATCAGTGATGATGATGCCCAAGTCTCTTTCTTCCTTTGTGACTGCTAGCAACTCCCTCCCAGCCTATAGGTGGCTTCAGGTTTCTCTTCCCATGTGCATGATCTTGCACTTCTTTGCATTAAATCCCAGTTGCCACTCTTCTGACCATTTTGCTAGTTTATCCAGATCTCTTCTCATTCTGCCCACCCCATCTGGATCATCTACTCTGTTGCAGATCTTGGTGTCATCTGCAAACAGACAAGCCTTACCCTCTAGTCCATCTGCAATGTCACTAATGAAGATGTTGAAGAGGACTGGCCCTAGGACTGATCCCTGAGGTACCCCACTTGTGACTTGCATCTCTTCTGACTGTATACTGTTTACCATCACTCTCTGTTTCCGCCCACTCTCTGTTTTCTGCCTGTCAACCAGTTTGCCACCCAGTTGACCAACTTCTGACCCACCCCGAGCCTACCCAGCTTATTTATCAATCTTCTATGTGGAACAGTGTCAAAAGCTTTGCTGAAGTCAAGGTAGGCGACATCAACTGCTCCCCCTTGGTCCACCACTCTGGTTACCCAGTCAAAGAAATCTATGAGATTAGTTTGACAGGACCTTCCTTTTGTAAACCCATGCTGTCTTGGATCCTGTGCCCCTATGGATTCCAGGTGTTGCACTATCCTTTCCTTAAGGAGCGCCTCCATAATCTTGCCCACTACTGAGGTAAGACTGACTGGTCTGTAGTTCCCTGCCTCCTCCCTGCTACCACTCTTGTGGAGAGGGATCACATGAACCCTTCTACAGTCTTCTTGGACCTCTCCTGTGCTCAGAGACTCACTAAACAGTTCTGCTAATGGCTCTGCTAGTTCCACCTTTAGCTCCTTAAGTACTCTGGGATGCATGCCATCAGGTCCTATTGCCTTATCCACCCTGAGCTTAGCAAGCTCTTGTAGGACCCTTTCTTTTGTGAAGGGAGTAGTGCTCACCTCCCTCCCCCTGTGTCCATGATGCTGAGCTGTGGGCCCTGCCCTACCTTCTCTTCAGTAAATACTGAGCAAAAGTATCTATTTAGGATAGATGCTTTACATGGTCCTCCTCCTCACATGCTCCCTTTCTCCATTGCTTAGCACACCCTCTGGACTTTCTCCTTTCACTAATGTATCTATAGAAAGTCTTGTCACCTTCTTTTACTGTTCATGCTAGTGTTTCCTCAGTTTGGGACTTTGCCTGCCTTACTGACTTCCCTGCTTCCTTAGGGCAGTTTGGTATGCCTCCCTATCTTCATCCCGCTGTGTTTCCTTATATTTCCTGAAGGCCAGCCTTTGGCTCTGACCTTTTCTGCTACTGTATTTGAGAATCAAAGTGGTTTCCTTCTTCTTTGCACTTCCTTTTCTGTCTAACACAATGGGATGTTGCTTCAAGTATTGCATCCTTAATGCTTGCCCACTTTGCCTGTACCCCTCACTTGTGTTTCTTTTGCCAGGCTAGCTTAACTCTGTTGGCCATCTTATCAAAGTCAGCTCCTCTGAAGTCCCATATTTTTGCCTTGGAATGGGATGATTTAGATGTAGTAGCCAAATTGAACCATACCATGTGATGGTCACTGGCCCCAGGTGACCTTCTACCTGGAGATCTGTGATCCCTTCCCTGTTAGTCAGTACTAGATCTAGGATAGCCCTGTCTCTTGTGGGTTGTTGTACCAGTTGTTTGAGGCCCTCCTGCAGGAATCCACTATGTGTCTAGTTCTGGCAGATGTTCCTGCTGGTATTGACCAATCTGTATCCGGCATGTTGAAGTCTCCCATTATCAGAACCTCCTTTAGCTGTCATGTTTTGTATATCCTCTAACAGTAATGTGTCTGTCCTCCCTGGTCTGGGGCCTGTAGACAACCCCAGTTCTTATGGCTGTCCCATTTCCTGTTTCCAGGGTGACCCACAGTTCTTCTGGCTCCTTATGTGTATTCTGAATTTCTGTAGCTTTGATATTTTCATTGACATACAGGGCCACTCCTCCCCCCCCTTTTTGCACCTCGGTCGATTCTGAACAATACATAGCCAGGTACTGAAGTCTCCCAAGTGTGGTTACTGGTAAACCACGTCTCACTAATTGCTACTATGTCCAGTTTAGCCTCTGACATTATTGCCTGCAGGTCTGGGATCTTATTTCCCAGGCTGTGAGCATTTGTGTACATGATTTTCCATTGGGCAGATTTGTGTGTGTTAGTTGTTGGGTGAGGTTTGGCATATACCCCAGCGGCCGATGGGGAGACAAACCTTTTTTCTTACCTGGTGATGCAAATGAACTGCAAACATGCTGAATCCCTGTTTGACCACTAGCTGAGGGGAAGGGTGTTCTTGCCATTCGACGTGGGTGCTGCACCTCTCCCCATTTGCTAGTTTAAATATTCTGCAAAGACATCAAACTTTTGCCCCAATGCACTGACTCCCTCCTTAGTCAGATGCAGTCCATCAAATTTAAAGAACTTTCGCCCCAGAACTGTTGCCAGTTCCCTACAAATCTGTGTCCTTTTTCCTGGCACCAGCCCTTGAGCCACGTGTTTAGCTCCCCTATCTCCCCTTCTCTGACCTTCCGTCCATCTGCCCCTCTCCCAGACTGGCAGGATCTCAGAGAAGGAGATGCCGGATGAAATGGATGATAGTTTGTCACCCAGCCTGGTCAGGTGTTCCTTGGTCTCCACAACTGACCGGCTGGCGAGATCATTAGTCCCTATGTGTACTAGGACATCAATGTTTTCTCCTGCTTTGTTAACAATTTTAGCAATGCGGTCAGTGTCTCTCCATGCTGATGTACCTGGGAGACATCTGACCATTACCCCTGGCTGAGATGGTATCAACTCCTGAATCATGGAGTCTCCTATGATCAGAAGTTTTTGGATTTCTTTTGCTTTTTTTTTTTTTGGTTCTTGATTTGGGTGAGTTTTGTTGTGCTAGCTTTTGTGCCGCAGTGTCCTGTTTCTGCAGTGTCTTCTGCCTCTTTGTTTGATTTCAGAGATAGAGGCAGATACCTGTTTGTAGTGTTTATATGGTTTTGGAGGTAATATGTTGGAGAGCAGAGAGTGATGGGGCACCGATTTGCCCTCCTAACCACCTGCCAACCTCCTGGTCCAACTACCCTCTGCGGTCGAGGTTTTCCTGTTGGATGCTGGGGAAATGGCGGGTGGTTCTTATAATGTATTTCCTCTTGAATATGAAATTTGAGGCATGCAATCTCTGCCCATGCTGCCCGGAGCTGAGCCCTAAGATCTCCAATGGCCCAGCATGTAGAAGTGTCCTAAATCCTGTAAGACTGTCCTTCTGAAAATTGTTCCACAGTACTTGCAGTTAATGATATCCATTCCAGATAAGTTGCTGGGTTTATAACCTAGTCAGAGTAATTAGAAGGAAAAAAATGCAAGTAATGGTTTGATTGAGTTTTGTTTTTGTTTAACCTGTTAAAACAAGTTAAATTACTAGTGCCCCTGTAAATGAGCTCACCTTGTGGATGCCCCACTGATCCGCCCCTTCCTGCTCTGCCACAGGAAATGTCACAACTGTGGTACCCTATAAAAGAAGTGTAGTGTGGGGTGGTTGGGGATGGGGATGGGTGGCTGGGCCCTTCCCCTGCTGAAAAAAAAGAACCACGGACGAAAGAACAGAGACGTAAGAGCAGAAACAATCAGTCAACAACAAATGCAGTAACCCTGAAAGCTTATCCTAATGTTAGATAAAACTGTAAAACCTGTAAAGCACCACCTGTAATAATTTCAGAGAAGATATATGCTGTAAGAAACACTTTGCTACAGAGAAAAACAAAGCAATGAAATGTTAGCAACAAACAGTAGCAATCTCGGTGAGTAAAAAATAAAAACAATACCACACAGTAAATCTGCTTAGCCAAAAGAAGTCGTAATCCTTTTCCCATGCTCTGGTAAGGTTCTCTACTCTGCCTTTCAAGCAGTCTTAAGCTCAGGTGAAGCTAGGTGCCTTGGCCAGCAAACCAAGTCTTCTACCTCTCAGTCCTGCCTTCAAGTTAATTCTGGGAAGATTTAAATCACTTAGGAGTATAACATTTTTTGATATTACCAACTGTTTGATAAAGTCTGACAATAGGGAATCATCCAGAGGGGGTAATTGAAGGTGGTCTATATACTAAACCTATATTAATCTTTATGTTATGCACAGGGGAAATTGCTACCCACAGTGCTTCACTATTTCCACATTTGGAAGTATCCATACCTTCTGATATAATACCATCTGCTATATATATTGCCGCTCCTGGACAGTGTCCTATCCTTCTTGTATAGGATATATCCCGAAATATTTTTGTCCCACGTGTCCTCTAGTTTCCACCACGTTTCAGTAATGGCACAGATGTGTATGTCCAGATCATGCAGGATGAGTTGGAGCTCATCTGTTTTATTTGTTAGACTTCTAGCATTTAATGAAATGAAGTTTATTTTAGATTGTTTTGGCTCTCTATTTCGTAGTTCCCCAATTTGTGTAACACCCCATACCCGGCCCCCCATTTTTTAGTTGAAATGGGAATCAATTGTATGCTTTAATTTGTATAAAAAAATGCATTTGCCTTGTCTATTTAAATGCAATCCATCGTGAGAAAACAAATGATGTCCTTGAAAGTCCTGCCAGTGGTCCATATATCTATATCCTTCTCTTTGACACCAGCGTTTCATCCACCCATTTAGTCTATGTATTTCCCTGGTTAGTGCTAGATTGGCCCTGGGTACCGGTAAGATTCCTGAGAGGATAAGGTCACACTCCTGAGACTTAAGGGACAGACCAACCTGTACAAAGTCTCTCTAGATGTCTGTAAGATTTCTCTTACCTACATCATTCACACCAATGTGTAGGAGTGTAACTGGTTTTACAGTATTTTCGGTTAGGCCAGGGAGTAATCTTTTAATGTCATTAATTCCTGCTCCTGGTAGGGCACTGACCATAGTATGTTCTTTCCTGTTTTTACACAGAACATAATCTGTGCACCTTAACATTGAATCACCTATAAGTACATCTTGTGGTATGGCATTGTTTAACCTTGTAGTCTTGTGTCTACTAGTGGAGTTTTGATCAGCTAGGTAACAGTGGCTACCTCCTGCTTGGTCGGGGCCTACTGGGGTATCAATTGCTTCCTCATTGTTCGAGTAACTATCTGATGAGAGGGCACTAAATCTATTTGATGTCAATATGTTTAAGCCCCTATATTCCTTCTATCTTTCTTATTTGTAGTCCTGTGTATGAGGCACCAATCCTCAGTATTAACATCACCCTCCTCAACCTTCTATGCTGGTTTAGAAGGCTCTAGCATCTCTGATTGTGCTACTTCAGAGATACTGTCCGCCATAGTGTCAATGAACTGTTCGAGTGTAAATATGTCAGCTTGCACCTGCATCCTTGCCTCAATTGGGCTATCTCAGCTTGCAGGGTTACTATCATACTGCATTTAGAACATTCAAACCCCATGTGTTCCTCCCCCTCAGCATACATAATACACGTCACACAAAGTTTCATAGTGACACAATACCTTATACCAAGATTTGAAGGAATTTTCCCAGCCTCCCCAGCTGACACAGCTAACATGCGGTGACGCTCGCCCTGCTCGCAGCAGGACTGAACTATAAGGCCACAGTGACCCGGAAGTGACTGCGGGGGTCACGGGAGCACTCGCAACAAAGCTGCAATTTAAAAGTTAAAATTATGCTGCACAGGAGCCCCAAGATGTTTTACAGGCTCAAACCTGGATAAATCCTTGGCCGATCTTGCAGGCCCTTACGTTGTAACACAGGCCCAAACAGCAAACACACATGGTGTGTACGTCGTCCTTGTAGATCTTTTAACCACACATACCAAACCTAAATAAAAGTTATTTAGATGGTGACATACGGGGATGTCACTGATATAAAAACTAGTTAAGTTAGGAAAAACAGAGAAGAAACAACTGTGATGTTTCTCTGCAGGTTTGAGTAGTGGTCGACAGAGAAAGAAAAAACTTAGGAGTGAGGGGGCCACCTACATTTTATAGGTGAAGACGTTGTATATCATAGTCAAGGCCCATGGAATTCTGCGTTTCCGTGGCCATGGAATTTTCTGCAGAATTTGCATCATCCCACAGAATATATACTGTATATTGCCATAGAATTCCTTGTTCTTGGTGAATTGTTTTTCAAATATACAGTTTTTCCATTACGCCTGGCTCCTTTCTCTCTCATTTATCCTGAAGGCACGCCTCTGTACTCAGCATGTGATGTCATGAATGACATCACATGTCCATGGGTGTAGGCAGGCATACTCCAAGCACTCCATGGTGTGCAATTTTATTTAAGGGGGGTAGCAAATAGGCTCTAAACTGCTTCCTTTTTCCATGAAAACTAAAAGAAAAAACTGAACCTTTCTGTAATTTTATTCATAGGAGTCAAAACTAGAAGGACTAGTCACTAATACTCTCTTTGCATCCCAAGGACAATACAACTTTACAGGCTCTGGGCTGGTACGTAGGTGTCTTAGAGAACAATGCATGGCATTTGTATTTACCCAAGCATGGCAACAACCACTGTCACGAGATACAAAAGTTGTATTTATTGTGCCAAATGAGGCAAAAAACATGGTCCTGGTGTACTTTTGTATATTGTCTGGCTACACCTGGGGTAGCAGCGAGTCCACTTGGTGTGCAGATCTGAAATCCCTGGCTACACCCCTGCACATGTTAGCCAATGACATGACTGCATTCTGCCACAAAAATGAATAAATCATGCTACAGAAATCAGAAAACATTGCCGCAGAAACCTAGGAGCCCTACCGCAGAAATCAGGACAAAGTGGCGCAGAACACTAGGAACCCTGGTCATAGTGAGTGGCCCCCAAGCTTGGCAAAAGTTTACAGAAGATCCTGACGCTGGCAGCTTACAGTTCCAAAGGTGTGGCCCAATGCAGGAGATATCCTTGAAGATCGGATATACCCTTCTGAAGTCCCTCAGTTGGGATAGAGTGTCCATCGCTTCCATGACTGGACAGCTACAGACTAAAATCTTACCACCTGAGCATTGCTGTGGAAAGGAAAAAGTTTTGTCTTTGGAAATCCGAATCTGTGGCAAAGATGTTGAAATATGTCCTGATTTAGGGACCACTGTCTCCGATTAACTCACTGGCAGCTGTGACAGTCCATTTCGGAGCTCAGCTGTTCTGCCAGGTGAACTGCTGACAGAAACTCCAGACAGACTTCCACACAATGCAGAAATGACTACACTTTTGTCATCATCATTCTGCAAGAGAAAAACTCTCAATCACTTCAAAAGCCCACTCTATGATGATTCAGGGACTGAGATCCCCCCACCAACTCTTTTTGCCGCTTACACCGGCCCCATAGTAACTCCCTCCAACGTGGTCTAGGCAGCCGGCATTCTGCCACCCAGCCTGAGACCCCCCCCTCCAGCTCAGACTTCTGCTCTTGGAGCCCTGCCTCCTATGCTCTCACTCTGCCAACCCCCCAGCTTCCACACCCCGAGGCGGGGCCACCACTACCTACCTGGTGCTCCATCTAGAATCCAGACAGCAGGCGGAGCAAAGAGGTGGAATTCAGTGGCCAACTGGGTGAGGTCTGGCAATGGATGTGGGGCTGACTGCTGGGCCCATCTTCATCCTCCAGGGTGCCTGGGCTTTTCCTTGTTCTGATGGTCCATGAGGCGCGGATGTGCAATGACGTCCAGTGTACAACGGGTATGCTCTTGCACCTGCCTGCAGGACGTCTGCCATTATCTCCATCCCCCTGTAGGTGTCCTACTGGCTGCAATGCTCTCAGTCTTCACTGGGAGCATGGTATACAGTCCACTACCCAACCTCCCCAGAAGGACAGCAGTTCTCGGAACGCTCAATCCTCTCCTTCCCGACTGACCCCCAGTACCCCCAGTTCACTCCTGAACATGGGTCGCCAGAACGGCATGAGGTAAGGCTGATGCCTCAGCCCTCAGCGCCACCAGGCTGACTTGGGACTGAGAAGATTAAAAGGAAACTTTTCCTTGGTTTACTCTCCAGTCATGTTCTCCAGGATCTGTAAAATCCTGCAGACTGAGTAGTGAGCCAACTGTTCTGAATCCTACCTGATTAAGAGAGCTTCCAGACAGGTAGGGATAAATATAGTACCACTACCAGTGAAGGAGAGTCACTACAACTATTAGGACTTTCGTAAACACAGGAAGGAAGAGATTTGGGGGCATCCATGACTGAAATAATATAGCAAACTATTTCAGGGAACAGCCCGTTCCTATGTAGGTTACAGTGAGCTTCTAAAAGACATAGGAAAAGCAGACCACTCACCAGATATGTGCCATTGACCAATTTTATTGAAACATGCAAAATTCTAGAAAAGTCCTTCTTTTAACCGTCCATTTTGGCTTCTGGTTACTGTGATGCATAGATCAGCTACTCCTACTCACTAGCAAACTTGGGAGCTCAATCTGTTGCATAACTGCAGTAGAATATAAAAGATCTGTTTACATATTAATGAAAGGTACACCATCCATCCTGATGAAGGGGAGATATTTGTCCCCCAAACATTGGTGTCTTGGAACAACTTTTCCGGAAGTACGCATGTTTCAATAAACGTTAATTAATGGCACATATCTGGTGAGTGGCCTACTTTTTTTATGTTTTAGAGTTTTGTAAACTCTCTTGGGGCAGAGGCTAATCCAAAGAGGAGAACCCAATTCTGAACTTGCTGATCTCGGATGCAAATCTGAGAGATGTGTAGTGCACCTGTCAAATCAGAATGTATAAGTATGCATATCAGAAATCTTCTGAGGCCAGAAAATCCCTCTGCTGAATTGTCTCATTGACTGACCTCTGGGACTCCATTTGACCAGGATGGGTCTTACAAGCAGGTTCAATCTGAAAAGATCCAAGATCGAACGGAATTCTCTTGATTTTCTTGGGGACTATGAAGTAAATGGAGTGTTCTTTTTCCTTGGGAGGAACCAGAATTACTGCCCCTATGCTGAGCAGATTACCTACGGTCTGGTCTGCTGCATGATGTTTCCTGGGATATGTAGAGACAGGGGAGTGGAAAAAGAGACCTCTGGAGGGCAAGAATAAAACTCCTATCACACAGTCCTGCAAAATTATCTCCAGTTCCCAGGTGTCTAATGTGGTCTGAGACACTCACTCGTAACACCTCCGTACCCATCCACCCAGAGCTTGTGAGTAAAGATGGTTCTGAAAATCCTCATGTGGAGTAACCACCTCCATGGTTGGCTCACCCAAAGTTTTTGTGGGAGAAATTGCCTTCACTGTACTGGGGTTTGAATCCCAAGAATGCTCTGACATCTAACTTTGTTGGTTTCCATATCCTCACAAGAAACGAGAATTACCACAGAGTTGCGGCCACATCTGAAGCCCCAACCTCTGAAACCACTATTAGAGGATTGTGGATTCTTGGCACTCAGCAAAGAACCTTTCTTCTTCTTAAGGTCCATAAGGATCTTTTCCAACTGCAGGCCGAAAAACATGGCACCAGCGAAAGTACTAATAAGTAAGAGAAATGGAAGCGCAATCTGCCAACTAATGTCTCGGCCAAACTGACCTAAGGACCGCCACAGATGCAACACAAGCTCTCACTGAAGCACAGAGCTCCACCATAGAATTCCCACAAAAGAAGGCCACCATATGCCATATGTACTAAAGGAGCGAGATCTCTGACTAAAGAAGTCTCTGGAACTCATCTGCCACTGCCATTGTCCATTCACACAGTTCTCGTGCTACCACTGCTGAGACAGATGCAATCCACAAACCAAAACCTGATGTACAATATAAACGTTTACAGGCTGTTTCATTACATATCATTGGGTCTGAAAGGGCACCCGTGCCTTTTGCTAGAAAGAGATGACTGCAATCATAACAGGAGGAGCCTCACCTTTTTCACCAATGTATCAAGGAAAGGCAGGTTCACCCACGATTTTTAAAAATACTGCTTCTTCTGGTGAACCTCTCCTCAAACTCCAGCCGTACACTCCTTATAATAAGTGAGTGTGCACCTCCGGTCCAAGTGAAACCTGTGCTCAGCCTCTGAATGAATGGTGAAGTACACCAGGAGGTTCATCACTTGATTAAGGTGGAACTCCAAAACAATCTTTGGAAGGAACCTGGGGTGGGGCTGGAGGACAACTTTGTCCTTGTGGAACACCGAGTCTGGAGATTCCACCACGAGTGCTTGGAGCTCACTGATCCTCTTGGTGGAGGTAATAGCCACCAAGAAAGCTGTCTTCCACAACAAGTGTGACATGATACCCCCATGAACTGGTTCAAATGGCTTGCCCATGAGCACTGTCAACACCAGCAACAAGTCCCAAGTTGGTGGTGGTTCATGCACCGATGGGGACAGTTGGTCAAGGCCCTTAAAGAAATGACTGACCACCTTTTCCTGTGCCACTGTTGGCATAACCGTCCTCACCCAGTATACAGAGATGGCTGCAGGTGCACCTTGAGGGTCGTCGACCACAGTCTCGACTGGGAAAGGGACTACAGGTAATCCAGGATGCTAGCCAGAGGGCAGGTCATGGAGTCAAGCTCCCTGCCCTGGCATCAAATGGAAAACCTCTTCCATTTAAAGGTGCAGTGGCGGGTTGACCCTTTTCAGGAAGCCTTCACAACGTGAAGTACTTCTTCTGAAAGACCCAAAGCCTGGAACTCGAACTGCTCAGGAACCAGGCCATGAGGTGCAGGGATTGAAGGTCCAGGTGTCTAATTTTCTACTTGTGACAAGACAGCAGATCTGGGCGCAGAGGCAAGGGCCTCAGAGTCCTGCTCCTGAGGCTGAGGAGGTCTGGGTACCAATACTGTCGGGGCCATTCCAGGGCTACCAGAATCATCTATGCCTTGTCCCTTCACACCTTTACAAATACTTTGTGAATCGGGGGAAAGGGAATGAAGGTGTAAAAGTGGCCTGGGGTCCAGTGTCTCATGAAGGCACCCCCATCAGTGTCCCACACTGTGGGGGGGGAGGCACAGTAACAGTCTCAGTTCTGTGTTCTCCCAGGAGACAAAGAGGTGTGCCCCACAGGGAGCACAGGTGTTTCTCCACCTCCTGATGCAGAGCCCACTTGTGTGACATCTCACCCACCTGGCTGAGGGTGTCCAATAGCTGGCTGGAGGCTCCTGCTACATGGATAGCCAGGAGATCCTCATCCAGGCTGTGCACGAGGGTTGAGGTGTGGAAAGCTTCCCCACACAGATGAAGGGAGTGCATGCCGCCCTGCCAGTTCAGGTAATACAGGTCATGGTGTTGTCCGTCTGGACCTGCATGACCTGAACCCAGACAAAAGCAGCAGATTCCATCAAAGCCAGGCGCACTGTCTGGAGCTCCAGCAAGTTAATGTGGAAATGGGACTCCCTGGGGGTCCAGAAGAAAAAAATACTTACCATAGTAATCTTGTTTCTTCCAGAGGATACTCCAATATTCATAACTCTATGCAGTATGCCTTTAATTCAGATACGCCCGGAGATGGAACATTATGCTAATGAGGGAACACCATTGGCACATGCCACTTTTCAAATGTTTCCCCTATCAAATGCCTACATTCTAACCTCTCAGATTTCATGAATGCCTGACAAGACAGGCCCCACAAGGAAAATACATATATAACAATTGTAACAATAAACTTAACACTCAGAATGCCTCCAACAGGAGGGAATAACCACAAAGAAACACCCCCGAATGTCAGAATTACCTGAAGAGGGTAAAAATTTATGTAAACACAGTTCCGAAAAACAGAAATGCCAGAGTGTGGCACTCCTACCCCTGGTTACACAGCATGGAGTGCAGAGGCCACTGGTTCTAAAAGGGGAGGCAGGGTGGGAGAGTTATGAATATTGGAGTATCTCCTGAAAGAAACAAGATTACTATGGTAAGTAATTTTTTCTTCTAACCCCAGGAATACTCCAATATTCCTAACTCTATGTAGATGAAGAAGTAGTACCTTTGGAGGTGGGCACAGAACCTACTTTGGAAATAGACTCTGCAAGACAGCTGTGCCAAACTTGACATCACCTCTAGCCTGGGTGTCCAGGCTATAGTGCTTTGTGAAGGTGTGTACTATTCTCCAGGTAGCTGCTTTACAGATGTCCACCAATGGGACATCCCTGGCAGCTGCTACAGTAGCAGCTGTACCCTTGTGGAATGGGCCCTCATCCCTGCTGGGGGCTCTTTTCCAGTTTTTGAGCAACAAAACTGAATACACTGAACTATCCAGTGGGAAATGGACCTCTTAGATGCTGAACTTCCTTTTCCCACATCCCCATAAGTCAGGAACAGCTGTTGCCTGTCCTGTCTATGGGCCTTAGTGACAGTCATGTAGTAGCTAAGAGCTCTCTTGACATCAGGACTGTGTAGTCTACATTCACCAGAACTGGAATGCTCAGTGAAGAAAACAGGTAGGGTAACAGACTGTTTTAAATGGAAATCAGAGACCACTTTAGGGAGAATTTTCCTGTTTGTTTGCAGGACCACTTTGTCCTTGTGGAAGGAAATGTAGTCCTGTTCAATGCAGAAAGCCTGGAGCTCACTGATCCTTCTGGCTGAAGTTATTGCCACTAGAAAAACTGTTTTTCATGTGACATACTTCAAAGTAGCTGAAGGCATGGACTCAAAGGGAGAACCCATGAGCTTGGCTATACACACATTTAGGTCCCAGGCTGGCACCGGTTCCCTGTGGGGGGGGGGGTGTAAGTGGGCTAGACCTTTAAAGAACCTCTTGAAAATAGGGTTTGATGCCATAGAGGCATTCTTTCTAGCTGAGGTGTAAGCAGATACTGAGGCTAGATGGACCTTTAAAGTAGTGGGTTGCAGTCCCAGTGAGTGCAAATGTGTAAGGTAATCCAGCACAGCTGGAATCCCTGCCTGTGCTGGCACCAGGTCCTTGGTGGAACACCAAATAGAAAACCGTTTCCATTTTGAAGTGTAGGTTTTCTTGGTGGAGGGCTTCCTGTACCCTCTTAAAATGTCCAGAATACTTTCAGAGAGATGCAAGCCTGCATACTCTAGGTCCCCAAGAGCCATGTCTTGAGCCTGAGGGATCTGAGGTACAGGACCCTCCCTTGATTGGAGGTTAAAAGGTTGTGCCTCTGAGGAAGGTGTATTGGTTCATCCACAGACATGGAAAACAGCAGAAAGTACCATGGCTGCATGGCCCAGTCTGGTGCTATCAAGATCAGCGATGCTGGCTGGGACTTGAGCTTGAGTAGTACTCTGTACACCAGGGGGAAAGGAGGGAAAGCATACAGGTGCTTCCATGACCAATCCATAGCCAGAGCATCCAGAGGCATTGTTCCCTGAACTGAGGGTCTGTAACAGTACTGTGGCAGGTGGTGGTTTTCATGGGATGCAAACAGAGCTACTGTATCTCTGGGATACCCCATCTTCTGAAAATCACTCTCACCACCCATCTGTTCAGGGTCCATTCATGATGGGCTAGTTGATCAGACTCAGGGCATCTGCTAGGGTATTGTCCTTGCCCGACAGATGAATGGCCTGGAGGGAAACTCCGAGGGTGTAGGCCAGGTTCCATATTTTCATAGCTTCTGTGCAGAGGGCTTGAACTTGTCCCTCCCTGCCTGTTTATATAATACATTGTGGTAGTATTTTCTGTTCTCACCTGTACCACCCTTCCCTGTACTAGTGGTCTGAAAGCTTTGATTGCCAACAACACTGTGCTGAGCTTCAGCAGATTTGTATGCTGGAGTGACTCTGCACTGGACCAAGTGCCATGGGTGGTGTGATCCCCTAGATGGGCACCCCACTCCAGTAATGATGCATCTGTTGTGAGAACTACTGATGGGGACTTGTGCTGAAAAGGAACCCCTTCTCTTAGCTTGGTTTCCTCTTTCCACCACTGAAGGTCCTGAAGTAATGTTTTTGTTACTGGGATTAGCTTTGAGAGAGGATCTCTCCTTTGACACCAGTGTGCCCTGAGGTGGAATTGAATGTCTCTCACCTGAAACCTGGAACCCAGAACTGTGCCCATGGCTGCTGCCATGTGGCCCAGGAGCAGTAGAAACTGTCTTCCAGTTTTTGGTCTGTTCAGGCTGAAAAAGCCTGCCATTTGCAGAATACTTCTTACCCTGTCCAGAGGCAGGTAAGCCCTGCCCTCCCGGATATTTAGTTCTGCTCCTATGAACTGCAACAGTTGTGCAGGGAGGACTGACTTTTTGAGGTTTATCAGAAACCCCAGTGACTCTAAGAGTCCCTGGATGACCTGCAAATGTTCCCTTTCCTGTTGTGGTGATTTTTCGACTGCCAACCAATTGTCCAGGTATGGGAAGACTGAGACACCTAACCTTCATAAGTGTGCCACAACCACTGCCAAACACTTTGTGAACACTCTTGGAGCAGAAGTGAGACCGAAAGGCAGGGCTGAGAACTGGTAATGACCCGAAGGGAGTCTGAACCTGAGGTATTTTCTGTGAGACTCCCTTATGGGGATGTGGAAGTAAGCCTCTTTTGGTCCAGAGATGCCAACCAATCTCCTCTTTGGAGTGTTGGCAGAATCAGTGACAGGGTCACCATTTTGAACCTTGGCTTTACTAAGTGCCTGTTTGGCACCCTTAGGTCTAGGATAGGCCGCTACTCCCCATTTTTCTTTGTTGTGAGGAAGTACCTTGAATAAAAACATTTTCCCCTTTGTTGTGGGGGCACAGGTTCCACTGCCCTTGACAACAGTAGGTTTTGTATCTCTTTTTCCAGCAGTTTCCTTTCTGCATTGGAAGCTGGCTTGAACGAAAAAATTAGTTACCATAGTAATCTTGTTTCTTCCCAGTGATACTCAGGTATTCATAACTTTATGCCGTAAGCCTTCTAAGCAGAACTGCCTGGAGAGATGGAACATATGCAAATGACGGAATGTTTTGCATGAGCCACTTTTCAAATACTGCATTCTAACTGCCTTTGCTCTAAACC
Source organism: Neoceratodus forsteri (assembly GCA_016271365.2). Lineage (NCBI taxonomy): Eukaryota > Metazoa > Chordata > Ceratodontiformes > Ceratodontidae > Neoceratodus > Neoceratodus forsteri. The sequence continues at coordinate 126,372,878 of CM057450.1, read as the reverse complement.
CCTCAGATTTCCTAGAAGCCTGGAAAGACAGGCCCACGAATACTAAGTGTAACAATGATAACAATATTCAACATAATAATAATAATAATAAAAATAATAATTATAATAGGAACTCCTTTAACACCCAGAAAAGACCTCCAACAGGAGGACATAACATATGAAAGAATACCCCTGAATTTCAGAATCACCTGACAAGGGGGAATAACAATAGTGAACACAATCACAACACATGTGCCAGAAATGGCATTTATACCCCTGAGAGCACAGTATACAGGAGTGCAGAGGCTAAAAAGTTCTGGAAGGGGAGGCAGGGTGGGAAGTTATGAATACCTGAGTATCACTGAGAAGAAACAAGATTACTATGGTAAGTAATTTTTTCTTCTAATCCCAGTAATACTCAGGTAATTCATAACTTTATGCAGACTACAAAGCAGTGCCACTGGAGGTGGGCACAGAACTTTATTTTGGAAACAAGACTCAGCAGGACTGCTGTACCAAACCTAGTATCACCCCTGGATTGAATATCCAGGTTATAGTGCTTTGTAAAGGTGAGTACTGTTCTTAGGTAGTTGTTTTACAGATGTCTGCCACAGGAACATCCCCCACAGCTGCTATGATAGCAGCTGTGCCCCTTGTAAAATGGGCTCTCAACCCTGTTGAGGGCTCCTTTCCAGCCTAAGAGTAACAGAAAAAAATGGATACTATCCAGCAAAAAATTGACCTTTTGATGCTGGGTTACCCTTTCCCACATTTCATAGGTCAGGAACAGCTGTTTCCTGTCCTGCCCATGGACTGTAGTGGCTGTCAAGTAGTAGCTAAGAGCTCTTTGACATCCAAACTATGAAGACTCCTTTCACTTGAATCAAAGTGTTCAGTGAAAAGACAGGTAAGGTAATGGTTTGGTTCAAATGGAAATTAAAAACCATTTTAGGAAGAAACTTCTTGTTTGTTTGCTGGACCACTTTGTCTCTGTGGAATGAAATGCAGTCATGTTCAATGCAGTGAGAGTGGAGCTCACCGATTTCTCTGACAGAAATTACCATAAGGAAAAAACAATTTTCATGTGACATATCTCAAATAAACTGAAAACACAGGCTCAAAAGGGGAACCCATGAGCCTAACCATACACACATTTAGGTACCATCCTGGCACCAGTTCCCTGCAAGGGTGTGTGCAAATTGGATAGGCCTTTAAAGAACCTTTTAAAGACAGGGTCTGAGGCCAGAGAAATAGAGAAGCATTCTGTCCACTGAAATATAAGTATATGCTTTTAAGGTACTGGACTGTAAGTCCAGTAAATGCAATAGGTAAGATAGTCCAGCACAGCTGGGACACAAGCCTGTACTGTTATGGGTGAAGTTCTTTAAAGTGCCTTTTGGAGACAGGATCTGAAGTGACTTGAAACATTTTGTCTAGCTGAAATGCAGGCTGATGCTACTGCTAGGTGGACCTTAAGGGTGCTGGACTGCAAATCCAATGAATGTAAATAGGAAAAATAATCAAGCACAGCTGGGACCCCAGCATGTGCTGGTACCAGTTCCTAGTTAAATACCAAATAGAAAAAACCTTTCCCATTTGAAGCATAGATTTTCTTAATAGAGGTATTCCTGTAACCACTTAAAATGTCCAAGACATTTTCAGAAAAATGCAAGTCTACATATTGTAGGCCCTCAAAAGCCATGCTTCGAGCCTGAGTTTTGGGTACAGGAGCCTCCCTGGGTTGGAGGTTAGCAGATTGTGCCTCCGAGGAAGGTGTATTTTTTCAAACCCAGATATGCTGAGTAGCAGAGAGTACCATGGCTGCCTGGCCCAGCCTGGTGCTGTCAAGAGCACTGATGATGACTGGCACCTGAGCTTAAGAAATACTCTGTGCACCAGAGGGAAGGAGGAAGAGAATATGGGTGCTTCCCTGACTAATTCAGAGCCAGAGCACCCAGGGGGATTGTTCCTGTATCCGGTGGTCTACAATAGTACAGTGGCAGGTGGTGGTTCTGGTGGGACACAAACAAGTCTACCTCTGGGGTGCCCCACCTCCTGAAGATTACTTGCACCACCTGACTGTCCAAGCCCCATTTGTGATGGGACTAACTGATTTGAGTCAGGGTATCTGTCAAGGTATTGTCCTTGCCTGGCAGATGAATAACCTGCAAGGGAACCCCCCATGGAGCATCCTATACTGACTTCATACTATCATGAGTCCTGTGCAGGGAGGGCTTGACCTCATCAGTCCCTGCTTGTTTGTGTAATACATTGTGGTGGTATTGTCTGTTCTGACCTGTACCACCTTCCATGTACTTGTTGTGTGAAAGCCTTTAATGCCAGTAACACTAATCTTGGCTCCAGCAGGTTTGTGTGCAGAAGTGACTCTGCACTGGGATGGTGTGAACCCCCAGATGGGAGCCCAACACTAGTAGAGATGCATCTGTTGACCAAACAACTGATGGGGACTCTTACTGAAAAAAGGGACCCCTTTCCTCAGGTTGGTTTCTCCTTTCCACCCTTGCGTGACCTGTAACAATGTTTTTTGTTACCAGAATTAGTTTTGAAAGACGGACCTTTCTCCCAGTGAACCCAGAGGTGAAACTGAATGTCCCTCATCTATAACCTGGATTCCAGGAATATGCCAGTGGCAGGTGTCATGCAGCCAGTAGCTGAAGAAATTGTCTTTTAGCTTTTTGTTTGTTCAGGCTGAATGAGCCCACTGTCAGCGGAATACATCTTGCCCTGCTGAGAGGCAGGTAGGCCCTGCCTTGCAAGGTATCTAGCTCTGCTCCTATGAACCATAGTGCCTAAGCAGGCTGAAGAACAGAACTTCTTTAGATTTATCAGGAACCCTAGAGACTCTAGGAGCCCCTGGGTGAGCTGCAGATGCTCCCACTTGCTGGGTTGATTTTACAACCCCCAGCCAGTCATCTAGGTATGGGAAAACTGTGATACCTTGTCTTCGAAGGTGTGCCACAACCCCTGCCAAGCACTTTGTGCACAATATTGGGGACTGACCTGATGTGAGTAGGAACCTGAGGTACTTTCTGTGAAACTCCCTTATGGGGGTGTGCACCCTTGAAGTCCAGTGATGCCAACCATTCCCTTGTCTGGAGTGTTGGGAGAATCAGTGACAAAGTTATCATTTTGAACTTTGGCCTTGTTAAAATGCCTGTTTAGTACCCTGAGGTCTAAGACAGGCCAGCACTCCCCATTTTCTTTGTGGTACCTTTTGCTGTATTAGGACAGGCTCCACTGTCTGACAGTAACATGTTTTGAACCTCTTTTTCCAGGAGTTTTAACCTTACATCTGTAGATGGTTTTAAAACCTTTCTCTTTTAACTGCTGGAAGTGATCTGAACTCTGAGACAATCCCCAACTCACTGTGGTGCCTGAAGTACCCCTGCTGTGGGCACTGCTGATACTGGGGCACAACTCTGGTCTAATAAAAGAAAGGCATGATGTGAAATGATCTGTCTCTGCCTCCCCTTCCATATGTTTTAGTGGAGGGGAAGCTTTCTTTTGCATAATTGCTACTAAAGGGGTTTTGTATACATCCACCTTTGTCATGTAAGCCTTTATCTTTCCTCCAAGAGGGAATTACCCTCAACTGGAAAATACATAACCTTGGTTTAGGTATCCTGAATGAGGTTTGTGACTCTCAGCCAGGCAAACCTCCTCTGAATCACTGCATCTGCAATCCATCTGGCAGCAGCATCATAAAGGCAGCAGCCATATGACTGGTATTTGGCTGCTCCCAAACCAAACTTAACTGTTTCAGCTAGATCATCTGACATGGAAGTCTGAGCCTTGACTATCATAGCAAGGACAAACTGCCATAGTGACTTTTGGTATTTAGCATTAAAGGCTTGAAAGCTGTGCTGTCAATTTTTCTGAAATCCTTGTTAGGATGGGATGCCAGGGGTATCTTTGCCTTGTTACAGGCTGTCACTTGTACTACTCCTTGTTGGACAGGGTGGGAGAATGAAAATTCAGCTCCCTCCCTGTCCAGCTGATATTTTCTATCCAGCCTCTTTCAAGAGGGGAAGACAGAGCTTGGAATTTGTAGACTCTTTAAAGTATCTTTCCTGAAGAAAGTATTCACAGGAAGGAGAAGCTTTTTAGTGGGTGTCAGCCCAATTATTTCTCACAATATGAAAAGTGAGGAGTAATCCTCAAATGCTCTGTGGAAATAGCCCAACTCCTATTCAGGGAAAACCTCAGTTTAATAGGTTCCCCTTTCTTCTATTTAATCATAAATACATATTCTTCCTCTTAATAATAGGAAGACTGAGCAGAGGAGACAGACTGCTTTACATGGGTCTGCTGCTGAGAAACAGACAGCCCTTGCAAGCCTAAAAGTTTTTATTTTTTTTTTTTTTAGCCATTCCAGGCATTTTTCCACATTTTCTCCTTGAAAGTGTTACAATTTCTGCAGGAGTCGGACTTTATAGCAGGCACAGAAGTCCCCAAATGCTGTTCAGCAGGAAGTTCTGTGTTTGAGTTCTTTGAGTGACCCACCCTCTACTACTTAGGCAACTGTCCTACATTGGGCTCTTCAATGATGCCCTTCCATGGTTTGCCAGCTACCTCAGGAATTGGGTCCAATGGGTCAGGATAGCAGGTGTCACGTCTGATGCAAAGTCAGTCCTTTCCGGAGTCCCCAAGGGGTCCATTCTGTGCTCACTACTCTTCTCCCTCTTCCTCAATAGACCCTCCGGTGTCTGCCAGCAAAAAATGCTACTCTGCGCGGATGATGCAGTGATATTCTCAAGCCACCATGACACTAAACTCCTTGAAACCCAGTTGCAGCTTGACTTCAAGCGTGTTGAAGAATGGTTCAGCATGCATAAACTCATCATGAAGTACAGCAAGACCAAAGTAATGACCTTCTGTAATCCACGAAGCAGGCACAAATCTCTGTCCTTCAACATCAAGAACAATGCCGGGTACTTACTTGAACATGTCCCAGAGTTCAAGTACCTTGGTATCACAGTGGATAGTACCCTCTCCTACACAGGGCATATTGACACTGTTGCCAGGGCCGCCAATGTATGGATTGGTCTGCTGCACAAGCACAAGCACTGTATGACTGCGAATGCCCTCAGACTGGCCATCTTCAGCTCTATCATCTCTATCATTGACTATGGTCTGGCCATCTATGGCTCCACTTCTACAACTGCCCTCCACAGAATCTCAATCTCACTCAACAAAGCCTGCAGGCTTTTAATGGGCGCTGCCCAATATACGCTCACCTGTGACCTCTACACACAGGCTTGCTGGCTACCACTCCTCAACAGAATACAATACCAGACCTGCCTGCTAGCCAAAAATGTTCTCCTTGGTCTCATGCCTCCAGGTGTTGGTAAGCTCCTCACTGCCTTCTGTGGTAATCAGCAAACACGTAGTGCCCAATCCCAAACCTTCCAGGTTCCTAGATGTCGTACCTCCATGGGTCAGCGGTCCTTCACCTACAGGGCTCCACACTGGTTCAATACCCTCAACACCTCAACAAAGAAGCACTTTCCTCTGCAACACTTGGATCCTTCAAACAGAATCTCCAACCTTACCTCACCTCTACCACTCAACGTAACTGCTTCTCCTAAAGGTCTGCTCCATCCACCACCAAGTTGATCATGACCTGTGCCCTGCCTCTGTCCTGGCATTACTCTCTCTGGCTCCTGTTTTTTCTATGTGACCCATTTCCTTCCTCTCCCTCCACCCTCCCCTCCAACACCCCTCCACCACTCTTCAAACCTCGTTTCCTTATTCCCCTGTACTTGATCCCCTCCTTCCCTCTCCCTCCCTACAACAACAGCCCCTCAGCCTGCCTACTTCTCTCTGTCCCCCTCCTACTCAATATCAAGCTTATAGTCCATTTGCTTCTTAATTCCCTTACTCTGTTACATCACCTATCTGCCTATTTAAGTTGCTCTCTGGTAACGTCTTCTATTTCTAAAGTGTTTTACAACCGCAAAATAATGTCAACCATGTCTGTATTATGCTTGTATACCATTAGCAACCTTTGTATGTATGTTTCCCCCTTCCTTTGACGTGGAACCTTTGTAAATGAGCAGCTTCTGCTCAAAGGTACTTGTAATCCTACAGTTTAATAAAATAAAAAAATAAATACAAATAGAACCAGGGAGTCAGCCAGTTCAGCAAGTCTCTTAGGAACTGCTTGTATACTCGTCTCAGGGGTAGCAGTTACAATAATTGCTGTGGTTTCAGCCACAGTAATTTAGGGTGTCTGCTGGTCAGAGCTAGAGGGACCCTTTGGTGGTGATAAAGTACAGTTATGTAAGAACTTACTGCAACAGTAGATCTTCGAAAGAGGCTCTTGCAGTAAGTAATTCAAAATAGGACTGATGCTGGCAGGCGTCAGGACCCCACGAAAATTTTTTTAGCTAGCAGTCACTGGCGAGGGACCGCCCCCACATAAGGTGACCAGCATCAGGAGACATCGGTATAAAGGGGCAGTCCCTCACACCCGCTTTCCAGTTCTTTTCCGCCACAGGCCAAAAGAGGCCGGACGGGAGATAAGTGAATATTTCCCTCACTGGAAAAGGAGCTGAAAAAGCTTAGGGGGATGGAGGGCGGGAAGGTATTACCTACTGCGAACCTCTCTCGAAGATCTACTGTTACGATAAGTTCTTACGTAACTGTACTATCTTACTTCGAGAGGGCTCTTGCAGTAGGTAATTACAAACAGGACTGAGTCCCAAGCAGTCTGGAACAAGAATACTCAAAGTAGATCCTCTAGCTGTGAAGGCCTCAAGAAAGGAGGCCTTGCAGAACAGCAAGCCCGAAGCCTGCTCTACGGTGAGAGGCAATATCCAAACTGTAATGTTTTGTAAAGGATGGATGGAAGTCCAAGTGGCAGCAGCACAGGTGTCTGCCACTGACACATTCTTGAAACAAGCCGCTGAGGCAGCTACTCCTCTGGTGGAGTGACCTCTCATTTGACCCGGAAGGGTCTTGTTGTACTTGTCATAACAGAAGGTGATGCAATGAGCTAACCATTTGGACAGGCATTACTTAGAAACAGCATTGCCTTCTTTTTGTGGGCAAAAGAGACAAACAGTTGATCAGTCTTTCTGAGATCTTTTGTTCTGTTAGTGTAGTATCTCAGAATTCGGTGAACGTCCTTAGTGTGTAATAGATACCCCCCTTGATTGGAGTATTGCATAAAGAAAGCGGGTAACTCTATGGACTGGTTCAATGTAGATTCTGCTACCACCTTGGGGAGAAACTTAGGATTGGTGCGCAGAGCCACATGTTCCTTGTGAAAAATCAAGTACGGGATTTTGCACATCAGGGCCTGGAGCTCGGAAATCCTCCGAGCAGAAGTAATGGCCACTAGGAAGAGCATCTTCCATGAAAGGAACTTCAGGTCTGCTGAGGCTGCCGGTTCAAAAGGAGGTAAAGTAAGCTTCTCAAGGACAAAATTCAAATCCCAAGGAGGGGTGGGAACTCGGATAGGGGGTCTCATGTGAAGAATCCCTCTGAGGAAAGTCTTACAGACTTCCAGCTGAGCAAACATCCTGTCTGCAAAAGGAACATGGTAGGCCAAAATAGCTGCCATGTGTACTCTCAGGGATGAGTGACTAAGACCCAGATCAAAGAGATGGCACAGGTGCTCCAGCAGCCACCCAACAGAGCATGAGAAAGGCTCAAAATCTTTTGAAGCGGCCCAGATTGTGAACCGTTTCCATTTCATGGCATAGGTAGACCTAGTGGATTGTTTTCTAGCCTCCACCAAAATCTCAGCCACTCAGGGTGAAACCCCAAATCGGGCTTGAGCTACATCTGCAGGAGCCATGCATGCAGTTGAAGGGACATGAGACCTGGATGGACCAGGGTTCCCTGATCCTGGGTCAGTAAAAGTCGCAACAGAGGAAGAGGAAGAGGAGGTTCCTCTGAGTATTGTTGCAGAAGACAGAACCAAACTTGCCTGGGCCAGAAAGGAGCAATCAGAATCATTCGTGCTCCTTCTGAACCTAGTTTCTGCAAGACTCTCGGGATCAAAGGGATCGGGGGGAATGCATAGATGAATCTGTCCTTCCAATCTAGAGACAGAGCGTCTCTCCAAAAAATGCCGTGCCCTTGAACGAGTGAGCAGAAGTTGGGAAGCTTTGCGTTTAGAGGTGAGGTGAACAGGTCCACCTGTGGTGTTCCCCAATGTAGGAAGAGATCATCTAGGACCCCCGATGCAGTTCCCACTCGTGAGCTTGAGCAGACGAGTGACTTAGTTTGTCTGCTAAGGTGTTTTCAACCCCCGGGACGTGAATTGCCGTGAGGTGAAGGTTGTGTTGTGCTGCCCAATTGCAAACTCTCATTGCTTCCCTGCAAAGAGGGTAGGAACGAGTCCCTCCCTGTTTGTTGATGTACCATACCACACACATATTGTCCGTCTGGACGGCTAAGGGGCCAGGAAGAAGATGCAGATGTAGAGCCTGGAGAGCATAAAGCACTGCCCATAGCTCGAGCACATTGATATGAAGTGTTTTTTCGAGCTTGGACCATGAGCCCTGGGTCCTGTGAGATCCGAGATGGGCTCCCCAATCTTCACCTGAGGAGTCTGTGGTCAGAGTCTGGGAGGGAGGAGGAAGGCAAAAGGGAACTCCCGGAAAAAGGTTCTCTCGAACCATTCACCACTGCAAGTCTCAAACCATGGGGAGGAGACTAGGACAAGCTGGTCCAGGCCGTCCACCAACTGATCCCATTGAGACCGAAGCATCCACTTAGAGACCCTCATGTGGAGCTGAGCGCGAGGGACTGTTGGGATAGCAGCTGCCATAAGCCAGAAGAGGCGAAGAACCAACCCCGCACTGACCCGCCTTCGGCCGGACAACAGGCTTACCTGAGTCTGGAGTGTGGCCGCCCTGTCCGGTGGCAGGAAGGCCCTGCCCAGGGTCGTGTCCAGGATCACCCCAATAAACTGGAGCCTCTGGGATGGGATCAAGTGAGACTTGGTATGGTTGATGGTAATACCCAGACAGGCAAAGACCTGCTGGGTAAGAGAGAGGAAGCGCAGGATTTCCTCCCTGGACAAGGCCGCCAGGAGCCAATCGTCCATGTATGGGAAAACCTGCACCCCCTTGGGTATGCAGGTAGGCCACTACCACCGCAAGGCATTTGGTGAACACTCGGGGAGCCAAGGAAAGACCAAATGGGAGGGCCTTGAACTGGTAGTGGTCCCCTTGGAAAGCAAAATGGAAGTATTTGCAGTGAGAAGGGTAGATAGGTCTGTGCAGGTAAGCATCCTGCATATCCAGAGAGCACAGCCACTGTCCCGACCAAAGGAGGGGTAGGAGGCTCTGCAAGGAGAGCATCCTGAACCTCTTGTACTCCACGAATAAGTTCAGGGAACTGAGATCGAGAATCGGCCTTACATCTCCTGTCTTCTTTGGGACCAGGAAGAAGTGGGAATAGTAACCGGTTCCCTGTAGAGGAAGGGGGGCGGGCTCTATCGCCTCTTTCAGCAAAAGTGCTGAAATCTCTTCCAGGACCAGAAGAAGGTGTTCCCAAGAGTACGATGACCTTCGGGGAAGGTGACGAGGTGGTTTCTGTAGAAACTCTACTGAGTGTCCTTCTGTGATTAGCTGGAGCACCCATGAATCTGAAGTTATCCTCTCCCAGCCTGGGAGGTGGAGGGAAAACTTCCCTCCTACTGGTTCCTCCGGGAAGCCTGGAGGCTGTGGGAGAGGGAAGGAGTCAGATGGTGTGGGGCAGCGTTGCAGCTGAAGCACCTGCTGCTTTTTTGGGTGGGGGGGGCTTGGCAGCTGGAGGGGCCCGGTGTTTGGCGGTCCACTTTCCCTAGGGTTTCACCTTTGGCCAATTCCGTCTGCGAATGGGACAGCGCTGCGTTTGGTGAGGATGGTACATAGAGTCCACAGACTTCAGTGCTGTCCCCTTCTCCTGCAGGTCGGTGATGATGTCCTCGACATCACCACCGAACAGCACCGAGCCCCGGAAGGGCGCTTCCTGAATAGCGGACTGCACTTCCGGGACCAACCCTGACACATGGAGCAAAGCATGACGCCGTAAGCCTATGGCAAAAGCTGAGCTCCTACCAGCAGTGTCCACTGCATCGTAAGTTGCACAAAGCATGTGCCGACTGGCCGAACGTGCAGAGTGGACGAGGTCAGCCACTTCCTGCTTGACTTGAGAGTCCAGAAGGGTGTCCAATTTGGATTCCACCTCACTAAGAATTGCCTTCTGGTAATTCCCATGTGACCGACATAATTCAGGTCCCTAATACCAAGAGTGGAAGAAGCGAAAATCTTCTTGCCATACTGGTCCAGAAGACGGGATTCTTTGTCAGGTGGAGACTAGCTCAAATGCCTCAGGTTAGCTGACCGACCGTAAGCGGCGCTAATCAAGACTGAATCAGCTCAAGGGTAAGAGTCTAAAACGTCAACACCCTCGGGAGCCTGATATAGCCTGTTCGACTTCCAAGGAAGCGGGGCTAGAGCCGACGGCTGTTTCCAAATAGTGGTAATAAGATCGGCATGAGGCTTAATCCAGGGTGGCACCAAGGTGGGAGCTGTCACAGGCAGATCCAGATGCTCAGCGAGTTTCTTACGCTGGGCATCCGGCTCCAAGGAATGCCACTTATGAACCTCCTGGATTTTATGTAGCAACTCCATAAAAGAAGGATCCTCCAGAGGAGACTTCGGAGGAGTCCTTGGCCTGGGCTTAGACTGAGAGCGTGGCTCATCGTCATGCTTGGAACAACCGTCGGAGGTGTCTGAGGTGTCCGAGGAAGAAGATGGTGATGAAGAAGACTCCCTCTCCCGGCAAGGGGGAGGAACGTACTCCTTGGGAAGCCCATGGGGAAGCGTGTCCTGCCCCTCTCTGGACCCAGAGGGATTAACCCTGGTGTCCGGAGGTGGGGAGGGAGTTTGTTGTCAAGGACGTACAGGAACTGGGACCAGCACCATCGTCGGAAGATGACTCTCCACCTCTCTGGTGAGCTGAGCCTTGGCCTCAGCCCACCAGGAGGCCAGAGTCTCCTACAAGTCCACCGGTGGCTGGGGGGCGGTGGAGATGGAGGAGAAGGGGGGATACGGGTATGGATTATACCTGTAAGGCGATATCCGTAATCCGGACAGCAGGAAGCCCGGCATTGGGTACTGAGGCGCGGGTACTGGGGTGTCGGATACTGTGGCCCCGGGTAAGACGGCGTCAGATACGATGGGGTCAGATACCTGGGAATGAGGGGGGGGCTGCCGGAGCAGACGGCCTGGCTGGAGGCCCCATGAGCGGGTCTGGAGCAGAAGGCCCGGTGGGCGGAGGGCCCGGCATTGGAGCGGCATCCAGGAGTGGGACGTCGCCCTGAGTCGGCAATACTGGCGTCGGAGCCGGTGGCTGAGGAGCTGGCATTGGGGCCAGTGTCCGGGGAGCCGGCGTCAGATCGTTCGGACCAGCAGGTGGACAGTCTGACGGGGCGGAACAGGAACCTCAGTGTCACCCGGGGATGGGGAGAAAAATCTTTGGGGTCAGGCTGAGGAGACCCAGGGTCCCCAGAGGGCAGCGAAGGCTGTGGAGAGCCAGGGACGACGGACATGGGAGGGTCCGGCGTCGGCTCTTCCGCAGTGCAGACGTCGGCGAACTGACGTCAGATTTATCAGCGGGATCCGGGCGGGCACCAGAGAAGCCATCGTCCGACTTAACAGACCCTTCACCGGAGACAGACCGCGATGGAGGGGCAGTCTGGTCGGGCAAAATAGGGGCCGTGCGCTGCCCTGAAGGGTCGGGCGACTTACCGGCCTTCTCCGTGCGGGCGTTGGAGGAGCCGACGTCCGGCTTATCGGAGGCGCCACACCAGTAGGTCGCATCAGGACGGCTTTTGCGGAGTGGAGGCCTAAAGCCCAGAGGGCGTCAAAGGCCCAAGTGTGAGCCAGACGGAGGACAATGCCGCTTAGAAGCTTCTAAGGCGGCCATCGCGGATACCTGCAACACGGCGACTCCCGAAGAAGACACGGTGGATGAGGAGCCTTTGTCCCAGTGCTTCTCCTTGTCTTTTTTCTTTCAATGGCCTTCAGGGGAAGTGGATGCCTGCTGGAGCTTTTTCAACTTTTTCCATGGAGCTCATTTTCTTTTTCAAAATATGGGCCTCCAGGGACTGCTGCCACTATCTTCGGGTGGCCGCATTGAACTTGAGGCAGTGCTGGCACTTCTCCACTGGATGGTCGGGGCCTAGGCAAAAGAGGCACAGGGAATGGCCATCCTTGTGCGGGAGTTAGGCGCCACATGAGTCGCATTTTTTCTCGTGCTCGGAGGGTGTAGGGGATGACATACACTGACGAATACCTGACAAACGATCAAAAAATCGATTACTCGGTCAAAACTACTGACGATAGAGGCTGATGAGCGATAAACTTTACCATGAGGCGCTGGCATGAGCTAACGGCGGGTAAGAACTGGAAGGCGGGCGTGAGAGACCGCCCCTTTATACCGACGTCTCCTTATGTTGGTCACCTGACGTGGGGGCAGTCCCTCGTCAGAGACTGCTAGCTAGAAATTTTTCCGTGGGGTCCTCACGCCTGCCGGCATCAGTCCTATTTGTAATTACCTACTGCAAAAGCCCTCTCGAAGTAAGATCTTTTTTTCTTTAGCCTTATCCAGGCATTTTTCAATAATTTTCTCAGGACATGTAATGCAGATTTCACTCTGCTTGGAAATGTACATGCCCAGAGAGGCAAACAAAGACTGTTTGCCTTAGCAAAATATCACCACTCTCAACATGATTCAAAACCGGGATCACCAGTTTTCTTTCTCGTTTTTTCTGACATCCTCCATATAAAACTGATAAAAGTTTTGACCGCTAAAAAAATGTATTTATTTAAACTTTATTTAACATTTGCGGTCGGTTACAGAACCGATCAGGAACCAGAAACCAAAGTAAATAAACCGAGGCTATTGGTTCAGGAACCGTTATTAGCAGTTCTTAAAACAAGCTACATTAAATAAAATTAAACATACTGTAACTGAGTTTTTTAGTCAGAAAACTCCGATAAATGTAAAATAAACCTCGGTTTCCCCCGGTTATGCCGAACTGGGAGAAACCGAGAAAACTTACAATTTAAACAATAAAACTACGAGTTTACTTAAAAATTACAAAAAGTAAAAGGCAGCAAATGAAATGTAAAGAATGCTTATATATATTTTCTCACATCAGAACAAGATGAGGAGGAGAGGATATCCGAGCGTCTAGTCTTGACAGGCGGAGAGAGAAATCCAAGGGGTTTAGAGCAAAGGCAGTTAGTAGAATGCAGCATTTGAAAAGTGGCTCATGCAAAAGATTCCATCATTTGCATATGTTCCATCTCTCTGGGCAGTTCTGTTTAGAAGGCTTACTGCATAAAGTTATGAATTACCTGAGTATTACTGGGGTTAGAAACTCTGATTCTTAGAGTGGGGATGTATTTGAAACTTTGGGCAGACCCTGACTCACTACCTCCAGGACCCACTTGTCCTTGGTGATCTCAAAGCCTGGAAACACTGAGCCAGTCTGCCCCCTATTGGTAGTGGGGGGCAGCCTGGGAAAACATGTCAGGGGTCTTGTTTTGCTTGAGGCTAGGACTGGGAACCACGCCTGGAACCCCTTCTGACCCTGCCCCTGAAGTATCTCTGCTGTGGGTACTGCTGAGCCTGGGGTACAGCCATGGCCTGGTAAAAAGGCCTGGTGTGAAAATTTCTACTCCTGCCTCCCCTTCCATAGCAGAATTGCTTTTGTAGGTGGCTTTGTATTCATCCAACTTTTTCATGTAAGCCTGTCTTATCTCCAAAGAGGGAATGACCCTCCACGGGAAAATCCATAGCTTTGGCCTGTGTATCTTGAGTGAGATTTGTGACTGTCAGCCAGGCAAACCTCCTTTGAGCTACAGTGTTAGCCATCCACCTGGCAGCATATCATCAGTGTCAGTTGCCATCTGAAATTGGTATTTCACTGCTTCCAGGCCAAACTTAGCAGTCTCAGCTAAATCAGCTGAGAGATCAGCTGGGGCTTTGTCTGCCATAGCCCAGAACAGACTGCCACAAAGATTTTTGACATTGGGCTGCATAAGTCTTGAAATTCATTTGCCTGATAGCCAAGAAGGCCGACAAGTAGCCCTTCTTGGCCATGCTGTCAATTTTTCCAGAATCTTTCTCTGGGGGATGAGATGCCAGAGGTACTTTTGGCCCATCACAGGCCGCAGCTTGTACCACCCCCAGTGGTCAGGGTGGGAGAACAAAAATTCAGCCCCCTCCCTGTCCAGCTGGTATTTCTTGTTTAACCTCTTGTCTAAGGGAGAAGCAGAACCAGGAGTTTGGAGGATTTTAAACATGTCCTTTTTTAAAGATCTTGTTCACAGGGAGCAATAGTTTCTTGATGGGTGTTAGACCCACCATATCTAAATATTCTGCTTCCTCCTCATCCTCCATTACTTCAGTGGTGGTTATGTCAAGGGTGTCCACCATCCTTCTGCCAAAAGTGAAGTGGGATGAGTAATCCTTTGAAGCCCTGGGTGGTGACCCAAACTCCTGTTCAGGGGAGACTTCGGGCTCTATAGGCTCCCCTTTACACTCTTCTTCATACTCCCCATATTCCTCCATTTCTTCTTGGAAGGAAGATTAGGCAGAAGATTGTTTGGTGGAGGGCTGAACCAATGCCTGCTGGCCAGCAGGCAGCATCCCCTTTAAGGCCTGAATAACTTTGAAGGTCTATGCAATCTCCTGTGAAAAAGGCATAGTTGCAGTCACCACAGAAGTCCCCAAATGCTGTCCAGCAGGAGGCTGTGTGCTCAGTTTTCTTTTATGCAACTGGGGAGTCAGCTGGTTCAGCAGGTCTTTTTCCAAGGACCTGGGTACCCATATTAAGGGTAGTGGTTGTAATTGCTGTGGTTTCACCCACTGGAACTGAGGGTGTCAACTGGTCAGAGCCTGAGGGACCCTTAGGTGGAGGCAACTTCTTTTTAAGCCTTTCCAAACGTTTTTCAAGCGTTTTCTCAGGTAAGGTCTAGCATATTTCACAGTCAGATTTTAGATGTTCATAACCCAGGCAGGCCACAAAAGAAGTGTGTATCTGCCTTGACAAACACCTCTCCACACTCAGTACAATTTTTGAAACCAGGCTTACCGTTTTTTCTCTTAGGTTTTTCTGGCATATTCCCAAAATGACCGAAAACACAAACTGCTAAGGATTTTTAATTTTAAAAGATAGTTTGCGATTAGTTCAGGAACCACTTCAGAAAAAAACGTGGTTATTGGTTCAGTAACCGGTATTAGCGGTTACTCAAAATAAGTTTATTTAAACAAATTTTACTAAAATAAAAGAGTTTTAGTCATAAAACTCTGTAACTAAGCCAAAAATTCCTGGTTCCCCTCCGGTTATCCCGAAACCGAGAAAAAATCAGATTGAACTAAAATTAACTAGCAGTTAAGCTAAAAACAAAAGATAAAGGCAGCAAATGAAAAATAAAGGAATACTTATACTGTATGTTTTTTATAAATTTTCACATCAGATGAGATGCTGAGGAGAGGATCTCAGAGCGTCTAGTCTTGACAGGCTGCTGTCCAGGCACAAGTCAGGAAGCATAGGAAAAACCAGGAGCAGTTGTAGAATTCGCAAAAAATGTATATTAGTACTAGCAGTAGCATAAAAAAATATAAAATTGTTCAGAATAACTATTTACATTGGCAGAATAAACAGAGAAGATCCATCTGAGTTTTTCTTCAATCTCTGTGTGTCTGAAAAAATTGCAGCTCTCCCTCTTATAAGTCTTTCAACCCCCCCACCCCCAAACAAGCATCCTATTTTTTTCTAAAATGTTCTTGTACATTTCAGGCAGGCGCAGCAAGAACACAATGTCCCAAAACTGAGGCCCCTTCTCCATAGCTTCTGAAAAGGGGCTCAAAAACTGCTCTCAGGTTAACCCCTTGAGTTCTCAATAACTTTTTGCAATAATCTCAAACTATAATTATATACATTTCAACAGTAACACTATATAATTTCTAAACTAAGGGATCCCAATATCAGTTACATTTCCACATAATGATTTGCATATATTTTTATACAAGCAGATATGCAAGGGAGGAAAAGACAGAAACAGCAAGGGAAGAGAGAGACAGTAAGAGGCAAAGATCTGCGAGACTGTCGGGGTGATCAAATCCTAGGACTTACAAGAAAATTTGGTTGCTCAACCAGACAGACAAGAGACAGGAAAGGAAAGAACAGAACAGATCTTTGCATTCAAACTCTCCATAACAACTGGGACAGGGTTCTATTCAACGCTGTCACACAGGTGGAGAGTGAAATCTGAGAGGTTAGAATGTAGGCAGTTGATAGGGACAGCATTTGAAAAGTGGCACGTGCCAATGGTGTTCCATCATTAGCATAATGTTCCATCTCTGGGCAGATCTGAATTAAAGGCATACTGCATAGAGTTAGGAATATTGGAGTATTGCTGGGGTGAGAATCCATGGGTTCTGTGGTTCTCCAGGTGTGCTCCCCATCCCATCAGAGACACGTCGGTTGTCAAGGTGACAACTCTGAGTGGACAAACAAGACTCCTTCCTTCAGATGTTCTGGAATGAGCGACAACTAGATGGCATCCCACATCGGCTGGGTCACAATGACTGGCTGGTCCAGGTGACCTAGGCGCTGAGAACAGTGGTGGACCAGCTCCCACTACATGTGCCACATCTGGGTCCATCTGTCCACACTGGTGCAGGATGCCATGTACCCCAGCAGCCGCAGGAAGTCCCAGGCAGGGAGCGTGCACCCAACCTGAAATGATCAGACAAAGGAGGTAAGATCCAGTGCCCTGTCCACAGGGAGTCAGGCCTTAGCTTGAAGAGAATCTAGCTCTGCCCCGATGAGTGAATCACCTGCGAGGGGTTGAGCTTGGACTTGACTGGGTTGACCAGAAGGCGCAAGTCTGTGTAGGTCTGGAGGGCCAGATCCCTGGACTGCTCCACAGCCTCCTTGGATGGCCTGGCTACATACAAAATGTGGGTAGACTCTGACTCCTCGGCACCTCAGAAATGCAGCCACCACTGCTATACACATGGTGAAGACCCTGGAAGCTGTTGAGATGCCGAAAGGCATGACCTGGAAGTGGTACAGAACCCCTCCTGTGCAGAACCAGAGTTACAACCAGTGGGATGGATGGACTAGAATGTGGAAGAAGGCATCCTGGAGGTTCAGGGAGCAGAACCACATGCCCTGCTCCAGAGGTGGTATGATCTGGTTCTTAGTGATGATACTGAACATGTGCTTCCTCAGAAACGGGTTCAGATCATGAAGATCCAGTAGGGAGCACCAGCACGCCCCCCTTCCGTTTCAGAACCTGGAAGTACCCGGACATAAAACTCTGGTCTGCCATGGAGTCTGGAACAAGGGCTATAGCTCCTTTCTTGAGAAGCTGAGCAACATCCTCCCTGAGGGAGGACAGCATGTCCTGCGACACCACGGACTCCCTTGATGCGAGGGGGGGTCAATAAAGCAGAAGAGCCTTGAAGTCAAGAGGCAACACTCTGCTTGCCACTTCTAGCACCCATATGTACGATGTAATCAGGAACCAGTTGTGTCAGAAATGGTGGAAGCAACCCCCTACAGCTGAGGCAAGGTCCGGATGGGCGGGAGGTAGACCCTCCCCAGCCCATCACTGGACATGCTTTGGAAGGGGCACCAGTGTCTGCTGCTAGAGGGGCACCACTACTTCAACACCCACTCTTTTTGGGGCCCTGACTGGGGAACTTGGTTTTAGGGCACCAAACCTGGGATTGCCCCTGCTGGGGCTGCTGCTATGACCGAAAGGGCTGAAACTGACAGGGCTTCTTTTTCTGTTTCTGCCCTCTCTGGTCCTTCTGTAAGGAAGTCACAGAATCCAGGGTGACACTGCACGTTCAATCCTCGTGAGATGCCCCTCCACCCCAGGCCAAAGAGATCAGTACCCAAGAAGGGAACATCGCCCAACTTATTCTGGGTACTTGCTGTGAAGGTGGAAATCTGCAGCCAGGTACTGCAACACATTGCAATGGCCAATGCCATGAAACGAGCACAAGAATCGCTAATATCCAAGGCCGTCTGTGGCTGCTGTTTAGCCGGCGCTTGACCCTGGTCTCTGACCATTTTCACCAGCAACTGCAATTCATCAGGTAGGTGAGGGAGGTCATGGTCTAGCACTTCCGTCAGGGAGTAACCAAAATTGGCCATTATCAGGGTGCAGTTTGCCTGATGGAGACCCAAGGAGGCTGTAGCATACACTTTTTGCTGAGTGATCAAGCTTTTCAGACTCCTTGTACGGGTGCTTGTCCACATCCCCAACATTACCAGTTTTCTGGAAAACAAAGTCGGCCACCAGACCCTCAGCCGAGGGGTGGTCTGAGAAACCGGACAAAGTGCCGTAGGAATCACATACTTGTGGACTATATGGGCCGAGGGTGCCGCACAGGATGCTTGATGCTGCCAAAGCTCTACAGCCGAGGGTGCAGCACAGGATGCTTGATGCTGCCAAAGCTCCACAGCCAGTCCCCCGATAGCCTCATCCATCAGAAAGGCAACCCTCTGGTATTCATCCCTGTTCAGGATCTCAGTAAAGGGGTACTTAGTCCTTTTTTGAACTGGTTCCTGATGGACTCCCATGGACTCAGAGATCAATCTGAGTAGAGGCCGGAAAGACAATGGCCCGTGGTGGGTAGTCAATTCCTCAACCAAGTCACGGTCAAACCCACAGGTCTTCAAGGACTGCACTGAGGATCCATCAGAGTCATAGGAAGATTCTTCAAATATGGCTCTGGGCTGTTTCTTTATGTGCAGTACCCATGATTCATCCGAGGGGGTGCTCTCCACTTGACAACCGGCCTGGAAAGTCAGTGGTTCCACCTGAACAGGTGGAGAGACGGGTGTTGGAGACATTTGTCTCAGTAGGACCGGAATGGGCTGGACCGGAGATGACCAGGAAGCACCGGGATTGAGGGCAGAGCCCTACACTGCCCAACCAAGGCCGACTGCTGTCACAGCATCTCCTCATAGCGCTACTGCAACCTGCGACAGAGCCTCTCATCACAAAGAGGACAAGAAACGTCTGTGGTGGTGCCTCTCAAATGATCAAGATCTGGATTATGAGTCCCTCGACAGAGATCTCGATTGAGATCCGGATGTCAACCGACATGGCTGTCATCTGCATGGGAAGGCAGGTGGAGGGGCCGTGTACAGGACATGGACTGGCTCCTGCTGCATGACCTCAGAGGGAGGTAGTTCCTGGGAGGTGACAGCCAGGTCTGCCATCTGTTCTTGACCCTCATGAATGAGGGCCAAAAGGACCAGGGTCCAACAGATTGAGTCATCAACGATCCCTTATGACAACGGGTCGACTGGATCGAGAAAGATTCTGCAGCTTGGTCTGCCTGTTTCAAGTACAACAAGCCCGACGGGATTACCATGGAGCTTGTCCTGACCCTCAACCAAAGTGGGCTTGGTCGAAGTCGAGTGCTTGACAACAACCAAGCAGTTGAGGGAGTCACGGAAGCAGAAAGAGTGTGCTATTTCCCGGTCCCATGACCGATGGTGGGACTTCTTTGATGACTACATCTTGCTGTGGTGGGAGGAGCTCTCCCCAAAGGTCTGGAGGGACTTGCACATTTCACGGAAGGCTCCCACGAACAACCCGGCACTGGCTCCTAGCAGAAGCAGGCTGAGACTCATATGGCACCTGCCGTAGCTCTAGCCGCCTCCTCTTCCATCGCCTCAAGCTGGACCGCAGAACCCATAACTTCAGAAACCACCTTATGGGCATCCTTAGACTGCACCAGAGGGTCACACTCAGCCAGCCAGATGAGAAAATGACGAGCATGGCAATCTTCGAGGGATGAGGGAAGTAAGGTTTTTGCAAAGGACACAGGTGACGATACCATGCTCTGCCCCAGGAAGTAGATGGATGAGGAGTGCAGGTCTCTCCAAGACATCTTCTAGCTGCACTAGACCCAATGTTTGAAGCTGGGACCCAACTTAAGATTCCTCACATTTCATCGCAAAGGTTGAACGTTGAGAGTGGAACCAAGAAATATATGCACTAAGTTTGAAAATGAAAGTTTGCCAATAGTGTACTAACAAAAGGCCAACACTGTGTACAGAGCTGCGAAGGAGGAAACCTGACACTTCCAGCGCAAAGGAAGATCTGATGTCATGGGGTGCAGCTGGGGAGTATACCTCCTGGGTGGGTGGGAGGAGCTTAGCTTGAAGACATCCGGCAGATTTAAAGGGGAAAGGAAGACCGCCAAAGTGTGGATAGTGCACCATATTCACACCTCTAAAACTTTTTTTTATTCCGACAGCAAAATAATTAAAGATTATTTCCTCAATGTATGTTCTTGCCTCAAGTTCCTCTGTCTCAGCCTCCCCCTCTGCTACTGATATTTTATAGCAGGCTCCAAGTAAGAGTAGCATGAGGGTTGGGGGACACCAAGGTTTCTAAAAAGTGCCTACACTTGGCTTGAGTACATTTAAATTATAAAATGGGTAAGAGAAATTCTGTCCCATGATTCGTGGAATCCAGTCACAAGACCATTTAATTACCACTGCATAACTGGACTGGTAAGTTAAAATGCCTTTTCTTTGGAATTTTGGTTGATTTTACCCATTTTTAAGTGCAATCTCAAACTCCAGTGTGTACAGTTGTGCTGCAGGACCTGCACTCCCAAGGTGGTTAAAGGTAGACATAGAACTTCCACATTTGACATAAGGCTTAAACAAATATAAAAATATTCTATTTTATAGTACATCCATGCTAGAATATGTATATATGGATATTTTTGCTATTGACAATCACTGAACTGACTATACAAATACAGGTGTTCGAAATTTGTCTGAGCAATGGATTAAGTTTTAAGTGAAGGAAAAATGGTGCTTTTTGGTTGTGGTCTGAAATATGTGCAAATTATTTATATGTAATGTTTTTATTGCTTTATTTATAACTTTTTCATTAGGGTGTTATGTATTTAACTATAGAAATGGACTTACATTTCAGAACAAGCACTTTTTTTGCACAATATCACTTTAATTGAAAATATGTTTGCACTTGTGACAATGTTTAAAAGATAATTAAACAGAGTACCCAATAGGTGGCACTATCTTTGAAAAAGACCATTTGGTTGAAACGTTAGTTTGTTTGTGGGATGCTGCTACCTTCGGGTGTGTGGCCTTCAGTTTTTATTGTGATGGTGAATATATTTTTGGTGAATGTAAGTATTTTTTGTGGCCTTGTTCTTTGTAGTGCAGAAGGGTGGAGTGCCGTGACTGTTTGTTCGCCTGTTTGCCCATCGTCATTGAGCACCCACAAGTCCAAGTGAAGCTCTTTCTGTTCTTTGGTGGTTAAAGGTACTTGGCTCTGCCTCATAACTCACAACCATCACAGTTACAGCAAAACGTGTATATTGCTTGTAGCTAGTGCTTTACTCAGATAGCAAATGCCTTTGATTTACCCCTTCCCCCAAAATTTGCTTTTTGAGGGAAGAGTTGGGGCATCATTTGAGCTGTTCTTCCAAAGAGCAAAAATTTAAAGTTTAGCTTAAAGAGCTAGTGAAGCCACAACAGGCAGACAGGAACATAATACAAATTTTAAAAAGTAGTCAGTTGTAACCTTTCATTTCTGAATTATTATTCTTTTTCCTTTTGCTCATTAGAAAGTTTTCTATGTGATAATATTGTGCTGCATGTGTGGAACAGCTCATAGCCTCGCAGCTGACATATCTATCCCCCCCCCCAAAAAAAACACATCACCAGCATTGTGATCTCACTGACAGTGACATCATAAGAGACTGAGCTGGCAGCCACTGACTGGCTGTTTCTAAGCAGCAGTGGTATCACAATGCTGATGATGTAGTGGGGGTGGGAACAGAAACAGATATGTCTGCTGCCAGGTACAGTGCTGTCCCGCACATCACATCTACTAACATCATGTAAACAATTTTCTAATTAACAAAAAGCAAAAGAAAAAGTACCTCTCATACAAAAAGGTAATGGTTTACTGCTTTTAAAATCTTAATATTGGTTTTAGGTGACACACTAGCTCTTTAAAGGGACACTGTCAGCCTATAATGTTGTGCCTGTTAACAGAATGTTACCCTGTAATTGCTCTGATTCCATTTCAAAAGCATATTTGCTATATTTAATGTTTTCTTTTCACAAAAAAGACTGATTCATCCTGACCGTGATACCACGGTCTGCTCCTCCCTGCACGTCCTCGGCATTTCTACGGCACTGAATGATGCTGAAATCGTGCACGAACTAGTTTGGCAATTTTGGAGGCACATAAACAAAACAGCTTGCTACATGATGCTAACTGCGCTAGCTTCTGTAATATCAATATTTGTTTTTTTAAACCGAAGGCTATTTCTTACAGAATTTGCTGTTTGAAAAGTGAAACTGGGACTGCGCATGCGTGGAGTCCGTTTCACTTTGCAAACAGTAAATTCTATGAGAAACCGCACTCAGTTTAAAAAAAAATACTGATATTACAGAAATTAGCACAGTCAGCATTCTGCAGCAAGCAGTTTATATTTATTTAAACATTGGTAAGCGGGAAAGGCACACTGAGCCAAGGCTTGTTTCCAGGTGCAAACCGGAGGAGGGAGGAATGGGAGTACAGATATAAAGAGCACTACATGCATCCAAGTACAAAATAAGAATACTTAGGCAGTCCAATGAAGGTGGTAAAGTGAGAAATATCACATGAATTAACAGCAGTAGGGAATCTTGCATTGAATAAAGTCATCAGAGAGTGAGTTCTTGCCTAGACATAATGAAGAGTGCGTACTAGAATGCATAATTAAAGCACCACGCTGACTGAAGAACAGACTGACGGCCAACAGCATAGTTAACTCTGATTTGGGGAGTCATAAGCAGGAGTGGGGACAGAAGAAACAATGAGAAGAGGTTGAAAGGGTCAAAGGGGAGTGACAGGTGTGGGGGGGGAATCTACTTTTGCAAGCATCTGAAGGCATGGAGTGAGGGAGAGAGAGAGAGAGAGAGAGAGAGAGAGACGAAAGGAAGAGGGGAGTAGGTTCCAGAGGGAGGGGAGATGTTGGAAAGCAGCTTGCACAGCACGTGACCGAGGGCGAGTGTGACAGAAATGGGAAGGAAGGAGTTAATGGTTTGGATTCTCTAGTTGACATTGTTTAGCAGTCTGAAAAAAAACACAAAGACACACACAGGCTGGAATCCCACTGTCCACTAGCATCTGGCTAGGTAAGCCATAAATCTCAGACACACAGACTCACAGTTCACTCAAATATAAACTTAAGGTTAAAAGGGAATATAACTGGTCACTGATAGGTGTTCAATCTGATTGGGACAATTAAGCACATACATGGTAGATGGTTGGTGCATTCAAAGGGGGAATAGGAATTACCTAATTGCAAGACAGAGAATATGAGATGGTGAAAGACAGTGAGTGGGGGTTACTCTGGGAGTTGAAGGAAGAAACTGTCCAGGAGACTAAGCTTGGGCCTACTCTTCTAGCTATATCTGTGGGAGCTGGCAGATAGCAGAGGGTCACTGTCTCTGGAGGAATAGGGAAGGATAAGATTGATTCTAGCATATCTCAGTAATAGCCTTTTTCTGTTTTTTATTTATCAAGTCTAGGATTACAAATACCTTTGAGCCATGGCTCTTTTACAAAGGTTCCACGTCAGAGAAATACAAATTATGGGGAACATCAAGACAGGCATTACAACAATGTGGACATTGCAAACAGAGTACAGAGTAATACAGTTCAATGGTAGCATTGTGGGTGGCAGCCAGCGGTGCATTTGTCAGAGAAAATAGACAACAGATAAGTAAGTGCCAGAGTCATAGGGAGAGTCAAGAGGGGAGGGGGGGGGAGAAGAATATAGGTAGGGTGGGGAGAGGTGAAAAGTGCAGCATTGGGTATGCCAAGATGTGAGGTAGAATCTAGTGGGGGGGACAACTAGAGCAGAAAGGGAAGTGGAGAGAAAGGTTGGTTGGGCAGTCACAGGAGCTGTTAGTGAGATAGTCCCGGAGCCTAGTTTTAAACATACCAATAGTTGGGGCAGAGGAGATGGTTGGGCTGAGGCCATTGAACCAGAGTGGTGCTCGATAAGCAAAAGAGTGTTGTCCCTGTGAAGTGTGACAGTGGGGGACTTTCAGTAGCAGTAGCGTGGATCTCCTAAGGCACCATTTGTTAATTCGGTGTTGTAACAGAGTTGAGACCCCAGAAGGTGCAAGGCCAAGGTAGATTTTTTTAACCATGGAGCAGGTGAGAAACTTTATGTGATTTGATAGTTGGAGCCAGCCGGTCTGAATGTACAGGTCACATGTGTGGGTGAGACGGTGAGCACCAGTGATGAGCCGACATGCTTTTGTCATCAATTATTTAATAAGATTTGTTTACTTTTCCTGTAACACTGTTATTCTCTTGTGTTGAATACAGATATCCTGTAATGCTTCTTTTCACTTTCTGTTAAGTAAAAAGCTATTTATTTACTCAACAGTTGTGACTGTGATGTCATTTTTCTAAGGTAATACATGATTTTTCACTGGCTGAGGTAAACTCTGTTTAGCATCCGCCACCCGAGAGAGACACACTACCAGACTTTGATCTGTGCAACTGCACGTTTGACTACCCAGTTTTATAAACTTGGGAGGTTGGCGCTGGCCGAACCCAGTTGGTAGCAGCGAATACCCAAGGACAGACACCTCTCTAAAAGCTGTTCTAGCCCAGAGAGAGAGGTGGGTTGTCATAGTGAGGAATAGAGAAGGAACGGGGATCCCTGGAGCGCAGAGAGTAGCAGAAGGAGAGGATGGGAGGAGGAGTGAGGAAAGGTAGGTGGGAAGAGAACCAAACCAGTATCTGGTGATGAAGGTGGCACAGTGGGACTGCCAACATAAAGGAAGCAGAAGGATGGAAAGGGAGGAGTGGAGGAAGCAGTAGTGAGTGCGGAGTGGAGAGTTGGTATTACTTAGTGGAGAGGACTGGAGGCTGGCATGGCAGGGGGAGGATAATACTCGGAGGTGAGGAGGAGAGGGAGGTTGGCAGTCAAACAGGAGGAGGGAGGGGTCCCAATTGAGAGGGGCAAGGGGAAGACACTGGGGCAAAGGTAAAAGCACCGCCTTGAGTGGCCCCGGAATGAGAACCTGGGGGGAGGTGACAGGCACAAGGAAAGAGAGAAGGTGTACTAGTGTTGGGGACCTACACTAAGGGATCAGATGGGGAGGCAAGAGGGGGAAGAGGCACAGTCGGATATGGGTGGAATCCATACCGGGATTAAAGGCACACAAGGCAGGACAGACAATCCTAAAGTGTGCATGGAGGGGTAGGAGGAAACTGCACATTGTGGTACATGTGGGGACAAATGACCTAGCTGAGGAAATGGTAGCGGTAACAAGGGAGAGGTTTGAGGAAATGGGAAGGTTGTGCAAGGAGACTGGGGAGTCTGTGGCCTTCTCAGAGGTGCTCCCAGTACCCCACGCAAGCATAGTGAGAATGGAGTGGATTGGGGAGTTGAACGCATAGTTGGTAGAATGGTGTCAAACTAAGGGGTACGGAGTTGTGGGCAGTTGGGGAAGTACCTGGGATAATAACAATCTGTTTGCAAGGGATAGGCTGCACCTGAGTGGGAAGGGGAAGGAGGTATTAAAGCAAAGACTGGGGAGGTATATTGTGACAAAGGTGGATTTAAACTAGACAGGGGGGTGGCAAGTGGACAGCAGGTAGGCAGGGATCCGATAGAGTGGAGTCACAGCCTACCCCCAGGCTAGCAGGGAAGGACTCATGGTGCCCGAAAAGGGAGGGAGTAGAAGGGAGGAGATGGAGGACGATGAAGGGAAGGGGGCAGGATGGAGGGTGGTCTTGCTGAATGCGTGAAGCTTAGGCAACAAATCAGTTGAGCTACAGGCACTCTTGGCAGTGTGGAGGGTGGATATTGCAGCTGTCATGGAAACATGGGCAACCGAACACCGGGACTGGAATCTGGCAATCCCAGGGTACAAATTATACAGGAAGGGCCATAAGGAGGGGAGGGTGGGGTGCGGTGGCAGTCTATGTGAGGGACGGGATCAAATGCACAAGGGACGAGGGGGAGGAAAGGAGAACAGAGGCAATCTGGCTGCAGCTCCTAGTCTCAAGGGGTAGGAAACTGAAGTTTGGGGTGGTACACAGGCCGCTGTCCCAGTCTGAGAAGCCTGACAGGGAATTAGCGGGACATAGCAGAAAGGTATGTAGAAAAGGGAAGAAAAAATTACTCACCATAGTAATGTTGTTTCTTCTAATGCAGTCTTGCTGTATTCTGACTATATGCAGTTAGCCCCAGCACTTGAACTGCTCCGGAGAGTAAAGGGTTAACTCTATGCAAAGGCATAGAACGTTGAGCTCAAGCTCAGTTTTCAAACCTCTGTCTGTGGTACTCTGAAGTGTAACCATCAGATTCTTATGAGCCCTTAACTAACTAACTCAAGCAGGAACTTATTTCAAAATTTTTGTGCCAAGTGGCAAAAACAGAGTTTTAGGGCCAAAGACTCAAGTCGAAAAAACCCAAAAAGAACAA
Organism: Neoceratodus forsteri; assembly: GCA_016271365.2. Taxonomy (NCBI): domain Eukaryota; kingdom Metazoa; phylum Chordata; order Ceratodontiformes; family Ceratodontidae; genus Neoceratodus; species Neoceratodus forsteri. The sequence goes on along the minus strand of CM057450.1, from coordinate 126,346,340 downwards.
CAGGTAGTGATTCACCAAACTGAAAGAAAAAAACCTCAAGAGATGGAGGCATGTCCAGAACACCTCTGGGGTGCAGCACTGTGCCTGCCCCACCACATCCCAAAAACTACTAGGTTCCAGGAGGGGAGGCAGGGAGAGAGGTCAGAATACAGCAAGACTCCATTAGAAGAAAATGGAAATTACGTACTTACCGTAATTATTGATCTTCTTGGACAGTCTCTATCACTCATTCACACTAGTGGGATAGCGCCGGAGGCGCTAGGACCAAGCAGGAGCCTAAAGTTTTCAGAAGGTCGGCTTCAAGAGAGACCACTTACGCGCGGCACCATGAAAGACCAGCTCACACCTGTGTAGCTATCTTGGCATCGACCTCCAACCGCCCAGTACCTTTTCAACCGAGGAGGTGCAGCGTGACTAATGCGAATAACTCATCCTGAGTTTCTGGGCCTGAGAGGGCCCAGATGGCCTTTGCAAGAAAGGTTAGAATAATGTCCTCACAGTCTGAATCATAAGACCGTGAAGACCAGGAAAGAAAAGCGAGTGAACCCAGGGATGGTGGGAGGAAGGGAATGAGTGATGGAGACTGTCCAAGACGCATCAATAATTATGGGGGCACGACTTCCATATCTTCCTGGGCCAAGTCTCCATCACTCATTCACACTAGTGGGAGAGTACCAAGCTAAAACCAACAACCCTGAGTAGCATGGTAGGAGATAGGGTTCACTCAGAAAGGACAGCCAAGGACTGTCCTGTTAATAAAAAGAGCTGTGTTGTAAGAGCATCTATAACATAGTGCCTACAAGATAAACGCTCGAGTTGTAACTCGTCACCTTGCCGACAACTACAATGGGCACAAAATGAAAGTCTGCCCGGCAGCCGCAACCACTCTAGAAGAGCGGCAAGAACCTGGCCTCACAATTTGATCTAGGACCAAAATTAATCATGTCAAAGACATGTACTAATGTAATGTAAAGGGACCTCAGGAACTGAAAGAGTCGGAGGTAAAGTCTACTGGTTCAGGGTAGACCGGAAAGTGCAGATGGAAACCCCCACTATCCAGTATGGTTGACCTGTAAACAACAGGTCCAGAAGCACTTGAACCCCTTACTTGGTGAGCAAGGGGGTCCAGGTGGGGTTAGTCCATCAAGAAGAATGGTCTCCACTTAGTCACAGGATCTTCCTGATGGAAGGCCAAGCACGACTTAGAAGCCTCTCATGGTGGTCTAGTAAAACCAGATCCTACCCACTGTATATTCCAAGAGGAATAATCAAGGCCCCTAGAATTTTTCGGCTGCAGAATTTTGCACAGAACTTGCAATCTACCACAGAACTTCTGCGGTGCTGCAGAATTCACTCTTCTTGGTGATTTTTTTATTAATATTTCTGTTTATCCATAGAATCTGGTTCCCGTCCCCTCTTTTTATATCCAGAACACCCATATGCTCAGAATGTGATGTTATCATTGCTATAACATCATACATTAGCTAATGAAATGGCTGCATTCTGCAATAGAAATGAACAGTCACTTATCCACCACAGCTCCCACTGCCAGAGGCGGTGGCACAGCACATCAGGCATGATGATATTTGCTCAACCTGCACTACAGCCTAATACAATTTTCAGTCTTACATTATTGCACTAGGGCCAACTTAAATAAAACCTTGTCAATGGCACAGACCTGTGAAGTCCGTACCTCACTTTGCACAAACTTATTTGTGCCTTTAAGGTATAGAGATGCCACCTGAAATGAATAACTGGTAAAATGAATTTAACTGTCATTTTTAAGAAAAATAATTATGCCCAGGAAAGTGGAATATAATAATGTGTAGACCTGTTGAAAGAATAACCTGTTAAATAAATAATTGCACTGTACGCATTTTTGCCAGGGTTATTTGATTACATATTGTCATTGGTTGATAGAATCACCTAAAAGTTATGGAGAAATGTTGTGTGCAGGGACAGCTGTTGGGCCAGAGAGTAGCATGCTGTGTTTCTGTGCCGGCAACTCAGGTTCAGAGATTAGCTCTGGGAGCTGGCTGGGCAGCACAAGGATTGGTGGAACACATCACTGCTCGGAGCCTGGGAAGGTATGGTGCAGTGTTCTGTCACACGGTGGACACATTGTGATGGGCTGAAGAGCTCTATCTCACAATCAGTTCACATGCATGTCATGGCCTGACGGTGTTACGTAGTGTGTCAGGGGAAGCAGGTTGACATGAAAAATGAGTTTTGCAATAACTCCTCTATTCTGTTTATTCTATTTCTAATGGGATCTATATGAATGAGGATGCAATTTCATAGAAATTAAAAAAAAATATATATATATATCTATATACACACACACAGTATCTCTGTCTCTCTTGCTGTATATACACACACATTTGTATGTATGTTACTGATTGCATATAAATATATAAGTGATACACAGTGAGAACCTCATGAGTGGTGTAGAAAGCACATACAAATATATGTGATAGACAGTGGAGACCTCATTAGTGGGATAGATAGCATGCGTATAGAAATACCTTATTTATCACACAAGGTCCCCTCTGCATATGTCATTTATGCAATAGGCTAGGACCTTAAGGGAGAGACATTTGTTTTGCTTTTTTAGGCATAAAATTATTTCTATAAGTCTGTTATTTTTTTGAACTAGTGTTACTGTGATTTCCCCCATCCTGATTTCTATAACCACTGCCAAGAAAGTGAAGTCAGGATGACAAGCTGACACTGTGATGTGGTAGTTTGTTAGTGCCGCAGAAATTACAAACCACCGCTGCAGAAGTTCTGCAGCAAATGGTAGTCTTGCCGCAGAAAAGTAGGGGCCTTGGGAATAATCCTGCCCTTGTGTGTGTACAACTGTAGCAGCAGTCTCTGAACTCAGGGAAGAAAGGAAAAAGGTGTACAGGAGGATGTGTCCACTGCGGAAAATACAGGTTACTCACCTGTAACAGGAGTTCTAGGAATGGTATATGTTGTTCATCCACACTATCTGGCAGGTTCCTTGCCTCTTTAAATCTTGCCAGAAGGTCTTCAAGCTGGCTCCTCCCACCCACCCGGGTGGTAAAACTCTCGACTCCGCCCCATGATGCCAGATCTAGCCCGCTGGAAGCCAGGTTGTGCGTCGAAGCTGGGGAAGTCGGGTGGGTCGTGTGGATGAACAACATATACCATTCCTAGAACTCCTGTTACAGGTGAGTAACCTGTATTTCTAGGGACATGGATAAGTTGTCTCAGCCACACCATCTGGCAGACTCCTAGCAGTTCTCCGGGAGGAGGAGGGAGGCAAGGCACACACCCCTACTTAGGAAATAAAGACTGGAGAACAAGGCCCCAAAACCAGCATCCCGCGTGACTCAAGGCTCGATGTGGTAATGGGTGATGAAGGTATGTGCCGACTTCAGGTAGCAGCCCTGCAGATTTCCTGGATAGGGACATCCTTGAAGCAGCTACCATGCAGGTATGGTGGGTAGAATGAGGTCTTATCCTCTGGGAGGCTCCATGCCCGCCAACCTATAGTAGAGATCTATGCAGGAGGTGACCCACCTGCCTATCGTCCGCTTGGGTCAGGTCTGCTAGGTGCAGCTTCAGCGAGGTGACAAACAGCTGGCAAACCTCTCCCGAACTTCAGCTGTCCGCTCCTTATAATAAGCGAGCTCTTCTAGGGTCCAAGTATGGAGCCTATATGCGCCTCCGAGGTGTGATTGGGGTAGAACACCGGCAGAGTCAACACCTGGTTAAGGTGAAACTCCGACACCACCTTCAGAAGGAATTTCGGTGGGGCGCAGGACAACTCTTGTCCTGTGGAAGACCAGATAAGGAGACTCGATGGAAAGTGCCTGGAGCTCTCCCATCTTTCTGGCTGACGTGATAGCCACCAAGAAGGCGGCCTTCCATGACAGGTGAGAGAGGTCACACCTGTGCATCGGTTCGAATGGCCTGCCCTTGAGCTTAGCCAGTACCAGCAGTAGATCCCATGGAGGTGGAGGTTCTCGCATCAGAGGGGATATGTGATCAAGGCCTTTGAAAAAGCGCCTGACCACCTTCTCCTGCACCACCGACTGCTTCCCGGCCCGCGCCCGGTAAGCAGAGATGGCTGCCAGGTGCACCTTAAGGGTCGTCGACCGAAGCCCTTGCTGAGAAAGGGACCACAGGTAGTCCAGAATGCTTGCCAAGGAACAGGAGGAAGGGTCCAGGCCCTTGCTCTGACACCAAATGGAGAATCTCTTCCATTTGAAGGCGTAGCATTTTCTGGTCAACTCCTTACGGGACGCCCAACAACATTGAGGACCTCGTTGGAAAGACCCAAGGCCTGGAACTCTAGCCACTCAGGAACCAGGCCGTCAGGTGCAGGGATTGAAGGTCCAGATGGAATACCTTCCCCTGATTGACTGAGATCAGGTCTGGGCGGGCTGGAAGCCGCCTCGGGAGCCTGGAGCTGAGACTGAGGAGATCTGGATACCAGAACTGAAGGGGCCAGTCTGGGGCTATCAGAATCACCTGCGCCTTGTCCCTCCTCACCTTGAGAAGCACCTTATGGATCACGGGAAATGGGGGAAAGGCATAGAAGAGGCCCGGGGTCCACGGCCTCGAGAAGGCATACCCCTGCAGCGAGTTCTGCTGAGAGGGGCGGGCATGAAACAGTCTCAGCTTCGCATTCTCCCTGGAGGCAAACAGGTCCACCTGAGGCGTGCCCCAGTGGGAGAAGAGATCTTGTACTACCTCCGGCAGGAGAGACCACTGTGACGAGTCCCTATCCGCTTAGGGCATCGGCCAGGGTGCTGGAGGCCCTGCCACGTGAATGGCAAGGAGATCCGCCTCCAGGCTGCACACGAGTGACCAAATGCGGAGAGCTTCCCTGCACAGAGGCATGGAGCGCATCCCGCCCCTTGGCAGTTTAGACAGTACATGGTTGTGGTATTGTCCGTCTGGACCTGAACCACTTGACCCCGTAGAAATGGAGCGAAGGCGGTGAGGGCTAGATGAACCGCTCGAAGCTCCAGCAGGTTGATGTGGCATCGGGACTCCAAAGGGGACCAGAGGCCGTGCGCTCTGTGCTCCCCCAGATGGGCACCCCAACCCATCAGAGAGGCATCGGTCGATAGACCATCAGCTCGGGGCGGACAAATGGGATGCCCTCCTGCAGATGTGCCGGAACGGTCCACCACTGGAGAGCGTTCCACATCCCCTGAGTCACTGTCACTAGCTGATCCAACGGATCGAAGCGCTGTGACCACTGGCTGGCCAGTCCCCATTGAAGGGGACGCATGTACCAGCAGGCCCAACGGACCACGCTGGTGCAGGCCACCATGAGGCCCAGGAGGCACAGGGAGTCCCGAGTAGGTCGCGATTGCCCAACCAGAAATGATTGGGCAAAGGAGGAAAGAACCTCGGCCCTGTCCACCGGGAGCCGTGCTCTGGCTCGAAGAGAGTCGAGCTCTGCCCCGACGAAAAGTATCACCTGCTTTGGCATGAGTTCCGACTTGGCCTCGTTGATGAGGAGGCCAATCTGAGAGCAAACCTGGAGGGCCAGATCTCTGGACCGCTCCACCTCTGCTCTGGAGTGGGCTGCAATTAGCCAGTCGTCCATGAAGGGGAACACCTGGACCCTTCGGCGCGCAGGAATGCTGTCACCACTGCCATGCATTTGGTGAAGACCCTGGGAGCTAGGGAGAGGCAGAACAGCATGGCCCGGAACTCGTAAAGGGATCCCTCCGCCCTGAAGTGGAGGAATCTCTGATGAGATGGACGGATTGGGACATGAAAGAACACGTCTTGGTGGTCCAGGGAACAGAACCACACGCCTCATTCCAAGGATGGTATTATCTGAGCCAGAGTGACCATCCTGAAGGTCCGAGACCTTAGGAACCTGTTCAGGTCATGCAGGTCGAGAATGGGGCGCCAGCCCCCCGCCCGTTTTGGGACCAGGAAATACCTGGTCTGGAAGAGGATCCGCCACCTTCCTGATCACCCCTTTTTCGAGGAGCAGGGCAATATCGGCTCGGCGGGCTGACAGCGAGGCTGCGGACCCCATAACCCCCCGAGGGGCGACAGCTCGAAAGGGTGGGATCTGCTCGAACTCTAGAAGCAGGCCCTTTCCTACCACCTCCAACACCCAGCGGTCCGTGGTGATAGCGGACCAGGCGGAAAGGAAGTGGCGGAGCCGTCCCCCCACGGGGGGAACCCAGGGGGGAGTGACGAGGCTGGGGGCGACACCCCTCAACCCGTCACTGGGCAGGCTTGGAGGAGGGACTGGCCTAGGACCTCCTGGGCCTTTACCTCCCTGCTTCCTGTTGGACAAAGCCACGGGCTTGGGTTTGGGATGCCCAGCGCAAGCCTGCTGGCCCTGATGCTGGTGCTGTTGGGCCGGACGTGCCGCAGGCGCAGAAGGACGAAAGGGCTTGTGCTGCTGCTGACGGTGGCCTTTGTCCTTCTGGACAGAGGTGACCGAGTCCAGGGTGGCATTGGACTTTTCAATCCGCTGGAGGTGACCTTCCACTCCAGGGCCGAAGAGGTCGGTCCCCAAGAAGGGGACATCTGCCAACTTGTGCTGGGTATCCGCTGCAAAGGTGGATATCCTCAGCCATGCTCTGCGGTGCATGGCCACTGCGGCCGCAACCGATCCGGCACAGGAGTCCCCTATGTCCAGAGCTGTTTGGAGCTGCTGCTTCGCCACCGCCCTACCCTGGTCCTGGACCTGCTGGACCATGGTCTGGAGGTCGGCTGGGAGATGAGGGATCACCTCATCCAGGGAGCCCATGAGAGCGTGGGAGAAGTGTGCCATCAGCACGGCCGAGCTGGCCTGGCGGAGGCCAAGGGAGGACGCAGTGTACACCTTGCGCCCGGGCGAGTCCAGCTTTTTGACTCTTGTCAGGGGGCTTGTCCACGCCCCTAGCATTCCCGGAACCCCGAAAACGCTGTCAGTGACCAACCTCGGCAGAGGGTGCTCCAAAACCCGGCAAAGAGCCGGTAGGACCATATACTCCTGGCCATCCTGGCTGAGGCCCAGGACAGGAAGCAGGCCGCAAAAGCTCCAAGCTGGACTACAATGGCCTCAGCCACCGGAAAGGCCTCCGTGGGTGAATCCCCTCGGTCCAGTATCTCTGTCAGGGGATACTTGGCCTGTTTGGAAATGGGCTCGAGCTGCATCCCGGTGGACTCCGAGATGAGCCGAAGCAGACCCACAAAGGACGATGGGCTTTCATTCAGTGACTTGCCCCGGAGGACTCCAGGTCAACCTGCCTGGAGAACAGGGAGGAGTCGTCGTCGGACTCTGAAGAGTCCGCGAAGAGCTGCCTTGGGCCTGAGCCACCCTCCACCTGCCGAGGACGGTCGGGAGTGAGGGTGACCGACAACCTGTGTGGCAGGCCTTGAGCCGACCGAGAGTCCTTGGTTGGTGCCCCCAATTTTGGTTGTGCAGGCGGAGGTTCCAGCCGAACAACCGGCCCAGGCTTGGGCATCTCGACTGCAGCGAGAGGCTGTTTCGGCCATTTGGGTGACAGCCACTTGATAGCCGGGGAAGGCGTCGGTGTCGACTTAGTCCCGGACAAAAGTAACTGTTGCCACATCAGCTCCTCATAGCATCGATGCAATTTGCGCCGAAGCCTCTCCTCATCCGAGAAGGAAGACGAGGAGGAGCGGTGTCGCCGCTTACCTCGGTGCCGAGACCGAGACCGCCGATGTCGGCGGGATCGGCTGGACTGAGAAGAGGTCCGAGACCGAGATCCTGGTGTGTTCGGGAGGTGGGGCCTGGGAGAGCGGGGACACCCGCTCCTCCCTCGGCTCGGACATCTTAACCGGGGACTGCTGCACCGATGGTGCAGGCAAATCCTCGATTTCCACCGGGGGAACCAGCGAAGAAGGGTTGTCGGCTTCACCAGTCGACAAACCGTTCGACGGGTCGAGAAAATCTCGATCGCGTCGGTGGCTGTCGCGGCCGGCTGACCTGACGGGGACGCCGTGAAGCCAGCGGCCTTAGGGCTGAAGTCGAGGTCGCTGTCCGGGAAAGGGACCTCCTGCCTCCCATGAACGCCTTTGACGATGGGACTTACCCTTGGATCCTTCTTTTGGACCGAAGCGATGTCCCGATGGCCCCTCTCCTTCGTGGAAAGGGAATAGCAAAGCTCCTGAACGGCAGAATACAAGGTACCCAGAGAGCGGAATAAATGCCGCGATCGAGGAGGAGGAAGATGCGCCTGGCCACCTCCTCCTCGAGGCGACATCATCTGCTCGAGCTGCTCAGCCGAGCCAGTCATGTAACCGCCCAACGGGCCTCTTTCGACTTTTACCGCAGTGCGCTTCTCAGGGCGCCCAAGCTTCAACCAGGCAGCACGGTCCTCCAAGACGTTATCGAGAACGAACAGCAAGACCTCGCAGGCCTGCTAGCCGTGTTCCAGGCTGAGGCAGTAGACGACATGGAGTGCGGATCCGTCCTGGACATCTTCTGACCACAGGTGCACCGCCAAAAACCGGGAGTCGATTTGTCCATCACAGCTGCGAGGGAAAAGGAAGACCGAAGTCTTGAAAATTTTAAAACGAGTTTCGGACGAACCAAGAATTAGATTCAGTCTATCACGCAGAGCGTTAAGGAGGGAACCTGAGCTTCCAAGCGGTAAGAAAGATCTGGCGTCATGGGGCGGAGCTGAGAGTTTTACCACCCGGGTGGGAGGAGCCAGCTTAAAGACCTTCCGGCAAGATTTAAAGTGGCAAGGAGCCTGCCAGATAGTGTGGATGAACAACATAACCATGTCCCTAGAAAAAACATTCCGACAGAAAAAAAAAAAAAAGGGGCTGGATTTCTAAGGTCAATAGAGGCAGATGCGCGTCGAGGAGGGACAAAGCAGGACCAAGTTAGGGCTAATCCATTTGTTGAAGTGACTGAAAGAGGCAGTGACTCAATGTGGTGAGGCACTAGCCACTCTGGCTTTCCTGAAAGGAGTAGGAAAGGATTCTAGTTCATTTGCTGAAAAGAAACATCACCACTCCCTCTGCACTTGAAGAGGATAGCTTGAGTGACTGGCATGGACCAGAGCGCAGGAACCGAAGATGTGAATATTTGAGAAGCTTCCTCAGAAAAAGGGACCTACTTGACCATCCGTCAAGGAGGAGGAAATCGCCTGTTAAATTAAGCAAGCAAGGAAGCAGGAACCTGAGTTCCGACTCGGTGGAGAGTCGCTTCTGCTGCTGCAAGGCTCTGTTCAAGAGAAGAAAGCCTGATAAAAAGAAAAGGAATTAACAGACTGGGCAGTCGCCTAGGTCTAGGAATGTCTCTGAATGAGAGAAATCTCTCAGAGAAAGAGAAGACCATATCGTCATTGGATCGGACTTCTATAGGGAAGAAGAAAGGGGGTACTGCAATTCTGGCTAGGCCTGTGCTGTGATAAAAACCATATGATATAATTTTTTTTAGTCCGAATTCCACAAGGCCTTCAGGCTGCTATTTTGAGGATTGTCTTGATACAAAAAGACGAATATGTTCTCTATCTGAGCGCGGAAAGAGCCTGAGTGTCCAAATTGAAATCATGACTGGACTAACAATCACAGCTGGAGATAAGTTAACCACCTGTGCCGAAGAAGCCACCTAAGAGGCAATATCACAAGGGGGCTATATACCCCTATCAAAGGAGCGGAAGAGTCAGAGCGGCCCCTGACCATTAAATTAAAATGTTCCACAGAGTGTAACTGTCTTGACGATTGAAAAGAAAAATTACTCACCTTAGTAATGTTGTTTCTTCTAATGGAGTCTTGCTATATTATAGACATTAGCAGTTTGTTCCAGCTCTAGAACTGCCCCGGAGTGAAATGGTTAAAACCATTCCAAAATAGAATTTTGGCATGAGAGCAGCTCTATCTGTGTCCTTTCAAACTTGAACTGTCAGATCTTTACGAGCCAAACTCACTAAGGTCTGTGTGGAAGCTGTAACCTACACTAGCCAAATGGCTACCTAAATAATAACAACCATTGATGGTCCCAACACCCAAGACTCAAGTCAGGGACCAGAAATACTAACACCATTCTAATAATATGAAAATGGAACATAAGTATAATAAAACACACACACACACACGCTGCACACACACACCCCCCAAAGTCCCAAAGGGACAAAATGCTAACAGAACACAAGTAGTGCCCACACTAAGTTGCTCGCACCTCACCAAGTAGAGGTTCTGAGAGGGGCAGGTTGGGGAGGTCTATAATATAGAAGACTCCATTAGAAGAAACAACATTACTAAGATGAGTAATTTTTTCTTCAAACAACATGAAGTCTTGCTATATTATAGACATTAGCAGAATACACAGCAGTACCTCCATGGAGGAGGGGCAGAACCTACTTAGGGAATAGGCTCTGAAGAACAGCTGTGCCAAACCGAGCATCTCTCCTGGCCTGGACATCCAGGGAGTAATGCTTGGTAAAAGTGTGTACTGTTTTCCAAGTAGCAGCCTGGCAAATCTCTAATAAAGAGATATCTCTGGCAGCAGCTAGAGACGCAGCTGTACCCCTGGTAGAATGAGCCCTCAAACGGGGGGCTCTGCCCACTTCTGATAACAAAATTGGATACAAGACACAATCCAGCTGGCTATTGATCTCTTAGTGGCAGGTTTGCCTTTCCCAACTTCACCATAGGTAAGGAAAAGCTGGAGGGATTCGAACCTGTGACCTTTGGTACGCTCTATATAATAACTAAGAGCTCTCTTAACATCCAGGTTGTGCAACCTCCTCTCACCCGAAGAGGAGTGATCAGTGAAAAATACTGGAAGGGAGATAGATTGATTAAGATGGAAATCTGAAACCACCTTAGGCAAAAACTTCCTATTAGTCCTAAGGACTACCTTATCCCTGTGGAAAGAAATAAAGTCAGTCTCCACTGACAAGGCTTGCAATTCACTTATGCGTCTGGCAGAAGTGATAGCCACTAGAAAAACAGTTTTCCAAGTTAGGTACTTAAGCTCTGCAGAAGACAGAGGTTCAAAAGGGGGTTGCATTAACTGGGCAATGCAAACATTAAGGTCCCAAGCAGGGGCCGGTTCCCGAAAGGGAGGATTAGTATGGAGTAACCCCTTAAAAAACTTGGAAAACACAGGATGAGAGGAAAGAGGAGATGACTTTCCTGCTGACACAAAAGCAGACACAGCTGCCAAATGAACTCTCAGGGTAGCTGGTCTGAGACCCAAGGAATTAAGATGTGCCATGTAATCTAACAAAAGGGCAATTCAGCAGATTCTGGGAAATATTTTCCTACACCAAATGGAAAACCTTTTCCATTTAGAACTATAAGTAGCTCTAGTGGAAGGCTTTCTGGAAGCCTTTAGGATCTCAAGAACACCTGAGAGAGGTGTAAATCAGCAAACTCTAACTCCTCAAGAGCCAGGCCTTGAGGTTGAGGGATTTGAGGTCCGGATACCAAACCTTCCCTGGGCACAAGTCAACAGATTGTGATTCCTGGGAAGGCACAGGGAAGATGGACTGTCAGAGACAGAAGGAGGGGTACCAGGGCTGCCTGGCCTAACTGAGGCAATCAGAATCACCCTGCAAGGCTGAGATCTGATTTTGACTAGTACCTTGAATAGGAGAGGAAAGGGGGAAAGCATAGAGGAACTTCCCCTCCCAATCCAGAAGAAGGGCATCCAGGGGAACTGAGCCCAGCACTGGAGGCCTGCAACAGAACAGAGGAAGTTTGTGATTGTCTGGGGCTGCAAAAAGATCTATCTGAATGATGCCCCACCTGGCAAAAACTATCCCCAGCACTTGAGGATCCAGGGACCATTCGTGATGGCCCTGGGAAATCCTGCTGAGGGCATCCGCTAGGACATTGTCCTTCCTGGAAGATGAACTGCTATGAGGGAAGTGTTCAGAGAATAGGCCAGAGACCACAACTTCATTGCCTCGGTGCACAAGGTCAAGACCGAGTGCCCCTGCTTGTTGATGTACCACATTGTTGTGGTGTTGTCTGTTCTGACTTGTATCACCTTGTCGTGGTCAGATGCAGAAAAGCTTGAAGAGCTAAAAAGACAGCTCTGAGTTCCAGCAAATTGATGTGGGGCAGAGATTCCTGGGGGACCAAACTCCCTGAGTGGAAAGGTCACCCATGTGGTCCCAACCCAGAAGGGAAGCATCTGTAGTGAGAGTCAAGTCGTGAGAAGGGGAATGAAGGGACCCCGCTCTTAAACTGCTCTGATCCTGCCACCACTGGAGAGCTAGGATCAAGGTTCGAATCACTGGGACCAACTTGGAAAGGGGGTCTCTTCTGAGACCAAAAGGTTCTCAAGTGAAACTGAATGTCTCTCATCTGAAATCTGGCCCCTGCACAACAGCTGTGGATGCAGCCATGTGCCCCAGGAGCTGCAGAAAGTGCCTTGCTGGTCGAGAGACCTGCAGAGTGAAGGAAGAGGCCAGAGCCACTAAATTCCTTACCCTTTCTGGGGAAGAAAGGCTCTGGCTAGCTTTGTGTCCATTCTGCCCCTATAAAGGTGAGTACCTGGACTGGTTCCAGAACCGACTTTGGTAGGTTTAGCAGAAAACCCAGGGAGGTGAGAAGCTGCTGGGTGACCTGCAGGTGAGATTTTACCTGTTCTGGGGACTGACCTACAATGAGCCAGTTGTCTAGATAGGGAAACAGCAATCCTCTGCCTCCTTAAGTGGGCCACTGCTAGACACTTTGTGAATACCCTTGGAGCAGAGGTAAGGCCGAAGGGCATCGCTCTGAACTGGTAATGACCTGAGGGCAGTTCGAATCTGAGGTACTTTCGATGGGATCTTCCGATTAGGACATGGAAATAGGCATCCTTGAGGTCCAGGGAGGCTAGCCAGTCCCCTGGCCTTAGGGAAGGTAAAATCATTGCCAGAGTTACCATTTTGAACTTTGGTTTCAAAAGATGCTTGTTCAGATATCTGAGATCTAAAATGGGCCGCCATTCTCCTGTCTTTTGGGGTAAGAAAGTATCTGAATACAGACCCTGCCCTGATGCAGGGAGGAACCCTTTCTACTGCTCTGAGAGCTAACAGGATGAGACCTCTGTTTCCAAGCGAGGGTCTCTGAAGCACTTGCAGTAGAAAAGTCTGCTTCTCAACTTGGGAAACTTTTGAAGCTGAGAACCAGACCCTGGCTTACTACTTCCAGAACCTACTTGTCTGAGGTTAAAGAAGCCCAATTCTGACTGAAGTAAGCCAGCCTGCCCCCCACTGGTACAGAAGAATCGGCCCTGGGCACCCCATCAGGGTGCCTGTTTCGCAGGAGCTTTAGGCTGGCGGGTGGGAGCAGGTCTGCCCACCCCTCGTCTGCCCCTGCCTCTGAAGAAGCCCCTCTGAGCATAGGCAGAGGAGGCCTGAGTCTGGTAGAAAGGCCTGTGAAAAGGCCTACCCCTACCCCTGGGGCATGCCTTTGAGGAGTGGCTTGCCGCTCCTTAGCCTGGGCACCTTGTAAGTAGTCCTATATTCATCCATCTTTCATGTAATTCTCTGTCTGCTCTCCAAACAGAGAATTTCCCACCGCAGGAAAATCCATAGCCTTAGTCTGGGTATCCTGTGACAAACTAGTACACCTGAGCCAGGCCAACCTACGAAAAGCTACAGATGTGGCCATGACCCTAGAGGAAACATCATTAACATCCACAGCAGCATGAAACTGAACCTTAGAGGCTTCAATGCCATCAGAAGCCACCTGTTCTAGTTCACTAGCCAGCTGGCCATGGGCCTGCTTGGCCAATTGCATAACAGTATCCCATCTAGATTTCTGATACCTAGCTACATAAGCCATATAATTTGCTTGCCTGAGTCCCAGAGAGGTTGCCATATACTGTTTTTTGCCATGGCATCAATCTTCCTGGAATCTTTGTCAGGAGGATGTGAAGCCAAGGGAATATTAGCTTTATCACAGGCAGCAGCCTGAACTACCCAACATGACTGCATTGCTGAGAAAGGAATTCTGTATCAGGGCCTGACAATGTATACCTTCTGTCCATCTTTTATCTACAGGAGGCACAGAATTAGGAACTTTTAAAATTTTAATTGTTCGTTTCTAAAAGACTTATGTAAAGGAATAGACAATCTCCTAGACTCTGGAATATCCATCATTTCTACAAAATCAGGCTCCTCTTGCTCATCCACAGCCTCTTCTAAAGGAAGCTGGAGGGTTTCAGCAACTTTTTTATAAAACATAAAATGAGATGGGGACTCAGACTGCATAGGGGAAGATTCTAAAGGTCTGTCTGGGGAGATGTCCAGTTCAATGGGCACACCCAGACCTTCCCAGCCACATTCATACTGTTTATAATCCTCCTCCCCCTCCTCTGGTTCATAAAATTCTTCAATATCATAATCCTGAACCACTGGGACCGGATGAACCGACCTTTTACCAGATAGTGGTGGTTCGAACGGACCCTGAGACAGTGACTGGACAATTTGTATGGCTTTTGCTATCTCTGCAGCAGTTGGAGAAGGAATTTTGGACTCCAGACCTGCTGATTTTCTTGTTTTCTTTACTGGAATTGGTTCCTCAGAACCAGCTTTTCTTTTGCCCAAGGAAGTCTGGGCCTGGTCAGAGGGCACTCCCTCTGGTTTGGCTGGCACCGAACCGGGCTAGCCATCCGGGTCAGCGGACTTTTTGGCCTCTCGTTCCCTGAGCCTGCCCAATCTTTTTTCCAGGGTGGCTGCAGGGAAATTCTTACATACCTGGCAGTCTGACTGGAGGTGGTCAAACCCAGACAATAAACATGTGGTGTGTGGGTCAGCCTTGGCAAAGACTTCCCCACAAACATCACAGTGTTGAAACTCAGTGGGCCCGTTTTCTTTTGGGTTTCTCAGACATAATGCCTGCCTAACCAAAACTTGCCCTTTTAACGGCAGTGCCAGGAAGACACCTTACGGTTCCTAACTGTGTCATTGGTATTGGAAAACGAATAAATCCGCTTTTTTAGAACCGATAAGAACCGGAACCGCACTCTAAAATAGTAACTTTTAGTTTTAAATGAGTTTTAAACCCACTGATCGGTTCAAAACCGAACCGATAACTTACAAGTTCCACACAGACAAAACCTTCATTTACTTACGGTTACCACAGATAGAGCTTGAACCAAACGGTTTTGCTGTGTTAAATAAAACTATTCTCGAGTTAAATCCAACCGAGAAAACACTTTTAAACCGAGAAATGAACCGAGCAGAAGGAGAAATCTCCGGAGCGACTGTTCACTGAGGCGGAGTAAAGAATCTGACAGTTCAAGTTTGAAAGGACACAGATAGAGCTGCTCTCGTGCCAAAATTCTATTTTGGAATGGTTTTAACCATTTCACTCCGGGGCAGTTCTAGAGCTGGAACAAACTGCTAATGTCTATAATATAGCAAGACTACATGTTGTTTGAAAGTCTAGACTCAGAAGAGTATGGTCCACGGCTGCAGTGTGAAATACTATAGTGGACCCCGCTACTGAGGAACTACTGAAAGGATTTTCCCCTCACAGACTCTGAAGATAGAGATGACATGCCCTCCAGTATATAAAATGAGCCGTCCGCTGCATTACTAGTAGTAGTAAAATTTTATTTATACAGAAAAATATGCCATTAGGGTTTCGAAAATCCCTGTTAATAAGGCATCCCTGTGTATACAATCATACTTGTACATATAACACTGATCAAGTCACACAAAAAAGTATATTAAACATACAAATTACCTCACAGACATTTCTATTATAAATACATCCACTCTTCATAAGACATCACTTTCATTAAATACATAGAAACATTTCATTAAAAAATTCATCCTTCAATAAATTTCAAATTTCACCTGTGACACAAACATTTAAAATGTACCTCTCTTTTCACTGCCGATTTAAATCTTGATAGTGACAAACCAGGATTTCTGAGGAAGGGGGGTAGCCTATTCCATGCTGTTGATACTTTATACTGAAGGGTCATTATACTATATTTGTTTTTGATTTTAGGGATATTATACACTCTTTCTCCACAACTTCTTAAATTTAATCCATGTTCTGGTTTTTTTTTAGATTATTCAATAAGTAATTTAAGGATTCATTCTTATGTAAGCCCTTTAATTGGATTAGCCAGAAAATCTCTGCCCTCTGCTCTAAAGAATTCCACCCTAATCTTGAGTACATGTCACAATGGTGTGTACCAAAGTCGCACCTTAATACAAATCTGGCTAATCTATTGTAAAGAACATCTAATTTATGTTCTTGTTTTTTCAGAGTGTGTCTATATATGTGGGAGCCATAATCGATCACGGGGACGAGTAATTGGTTCACTATATTCTGTCTCATCGCCCTTGTTAAACACTTCGATATTCGTCTCATAACCCCTAATTTAGAATTAACTTTTTTTATAAGTTCAGTCACATGCTGATTAAAATTCAATTCTTGATCAATTATGACCCCCAAATATTTATAGTACTTAGTTTGCTCTAATATTTTCCCCTCCTGAGTCCTAATTACCAAGTTTGTTCCCATACTGTCCTTCTTGACTGTACTAAAATACATAGTTTGGGATTTTTTTTCATTAATCAATAAACCATGTTCAGTGAAGTATTTTGCATGTTTAAAAATCTCTCTGCAGTTTTGTTCTAATTCACCCACATTTTACCGGATGTGACTAAAACTGTATCATCTAAGATACAATCTAATATGTGAGTTTTAATTACTTCAGGCAAGTTATTCAGGTATACCAAAAATAAAAGGGGACCCAGGATCGATCCCTGGGGTACACCTCTAGTAACCAAACCCAAGCTAGAATTTTGACTGTTTACTGTTACAAACTGAGTTCTTTCTTCTACATAGGATGAAAACCAATCACTGGGTACTTCATCCACACCCAAACACCTTACTGACCAGAAGGAGAGGGAAAGACCCATCTAGAGGCACTTCTACCCTAGAAGGACCTCCAAGAGAGGTCTAGGTCAGAGCCACTAGAGACTCCGCCATCAGGAAGGATGTTGAGGAGCTTGGTACCACGTAGGGAGCAGAGAAAGTGCTGAGCAGAATGAGATTCCGCTGGCAGAACGGTACAGCAGAGTTCCATAGCAGAAAACCGCTGGATGACACAAGCTCCCTCATAGACCACCACTCACTAAAATGTGTGGAAAAAATAATCCACAGAACAGGAGTTCTTTCTGCGGTAAACATCCCGCCACAAGTACTGTGGAAAGGAATCTGAAAGGAAAAATGTGTCACTAATTCTGCCAGACAGCACCCACTAGCACCCGTGTGGCATCAGCAGCACTCGTGGCACAGGAGGGCACCAAGCAGTGTCTATGCCAACCTGGGCGATACCCAAGGGTAGCCATGGTAGTATCTGCAGGTACTCCCGGCACCCATGCAGCAATGGCACTCAAGGGCACCGCCGACGCCCATGGCACCAAAGGCACCCATGGCAAGAATGGCACCCGAGGGCACAAATTGCACCTGAGGGCACCAGTGGCATCCATGGGCACCTGTGGTGCCACCTGCGGTATCCACGGGTGTCACCCTGGTACCCAAGGCACCAGTGGCACCCATGGCACCCATGGGTGCTCCCAGCGCCACCCCTGGCATCCCTGGCACCCATGGCACCTGCGGGTGCCCAGCACCGCCCGTGGGTGCACGGCACCACTGACGGCACCGACAACCAGTGGCAGCAAAGAGAGCACCCACGGTGCTGCACAGAGTGATGGTGCCGACCTATGGTGCCGACAAAGGCCCCGAGGCTCGGCGCCGACCAAGGCACCGAGCACGGCACCAAACCACTGCGTCAACCAAGGCACCAAGCCATGGCTCCGAGGCACGGCGCCGACCATGGCGCCAAGCCACGGCGCCGAAGAAAAATGCCAATGGAAATCCTGAAAAGGGGAAAAGGAAAAAGGTGGTGCCCGTGCCAGCCCCTGGATGGAAAGAGGGGGGTAAGCACGAGGGGTTGACACGATGGCAAAGGCACCCAGAGGGGACCTCACTATACATGATCCAATCAACTCGGCTCCGGTCCAACGGCTCCGAGGCCCAGAGGTCCCGAAATCAGGAACAGAGCCAGGAAAACTGGAAAGTCGAACCCCCTACTCCATAGGAGCGACCCAAAGGTGAAACTGCTCACTGGAGCTCCAGCGAGGACAGAGATGGAGCTCGGAGTCAAGAAAGCAGCCATTAGGAGCGGGGCCAAGAGGAACCCACCAAAGTCGGTTTGGGCCCATCGCCCCTCCAGACAAACATTGCTCGTGTAGACATACCAACGGGCGACCTCGAGCGGCACAGATTCTTCTTCCCCGAACAAGGAAGAGGAGCTCGAGGTCAAGTGGAGCAGGATCACCGGAACCATTAGATTTGTGCTTCAGAGGACTGTCTCCCCAACCCCCCCCCCCAAGCACAGGACTGTTCGTAGTCAGACCATCCCCCCCTCGTTAAGTAAGGGCAGCGGACCGGACACAGCCCCTCTGCCATAAAAACTTTCAAACGAAGTCCTCCTACTGTCACCGCTACCTTCTAAGGACGACTCCGTTGATGGCAGTTAAGAATTTCTTTTTTCTTCTTCTTCATAATCTTCTTGTTTGTAAAATAATACGTTACTACTTTAAAATATTAAAACATTAAGAGCTGTTGTCGTATAGACGAAAACTTCGACTCTGGCAGACGAGCGACGTCGACATCCAAGCGCACTCGACTGCAGGAGAAAAGGAACTGAGGCAGTTGGAGGGTCAACGCCGAGATAGCCTACACAGGCGCGAGCTAGTCTCGCGGTGCCGCATATGCATGGTTCTCTCTCGGCACTGACCCTTCTGAAAACTTTAGACTCCCGCTTGGTCCTATTGCCTCCGCCGCTATCCCACTAGTGTGAATGAGTGATGGGGACTTAGTCCAGGAAGATCAACATTACTATGGTGAGTACTTTTTCTTCAAACAACATGAAGTGTTGCTGCATTCTGACTATATGCAGACTACCAAGCAGAGGAAGTTACAGAACCTATTTTGGGAACAAACTCTGCAGCACAGCTGTGCCAAACCTAGCATTACTTCGTGACTGAATGTCCAAAGATTAATGCTTGGTGAAGGTGTGAACAGATTTCCAGGTAGCTGCTTTACATATATCCCCTAAAGGTATATCTCTAGCTGCTGCAACCGAAGCAGCTGTACATCTGGTAGAATGAGCCCTCAGGCCTGAGGGAGGCTCCTTCTCAAGTTTATAGTAGTAGAACTGAATACAAGAAACAATCCACCTGGCAATAGACCTCTTGGTAGCAGGCTTGTCCTTTCCCACCTCACCATAAGTGAAACAACTGAGAACAGTTCTTCCTATGGGCCTAAGTATGCTCAATATAGTAACCAAGAGCCTTTTTCACATCCAGACTGTGTAACCTCCTCTCTCCAGAGAAAGAATGATCAGTGAAAAAGAAAGGCAGAGACATACACTGGTTCAGATGAAGGTCTGACACTACCTTAGGAAGGAACTTTCTATTGGTGTGGAGGACCACCTTATCCCTATGAAAGGAAATGAAATCAGGTTCCACTGACAAGGCCTGTAGTTCACTGATCCTCCTAGCAGAGGTAATGGCCACCAGGAATACAGTTTTCCAAGTTAAGTATTTCAGCTCAGCTGAAGATAAAGGTTCAAAAGGGGGCTGCATAAGCTGTGCAATGCAGATGTTCAGATCCCAGGAAGGAGTAGGCTCCCGAAAGGGAGGACTGACATGAGCTAAGCCTTTGAAGAATTTCTTGAAAACTGGATGACAAGCTATGGAAGAGTCCTTACTAGCCGAAAGAAAAGCAAACACAGCTGCCAAATGCACTTTAAGGGTAGTAGGCCGGAGGCCTAAACTGTTAAGATGTACCAAATAGTCCAAAACAGTGGCAATGTTAGCCAGCTCTGGCTTAATATGTCTACTGGAACACCAAAACCCGAACCTTTTCCATTTGGAGTTGTAAGTCTGCCTAGTAGCAGGCTTCCTGCTTCCTGTAAAATATCCAAAACTGATTGTGAAAGATGCAAACTTGCATATTCTAGCTCTTCAAGGGCTAGGCTTTGAGTCCGAGTCTGAAGGTTGGGGTATAGAATCCTCCCTTGAGAGGAGGTGAGAATACTGTACTGCCTGGGAAGACACACGGGCAGTGTTACTGACAGTGACAACAGTAGAGGATACCAAGGCTGTCTGGCCCAGTCTGGAGCCACCAGAATCACCTTGCAAGGCTGAGACCTGATTTTTATCAGGACCCTGAATATCAGAGGAAAAGGAGGAAATGCATACAGAAACCTGCTTGGCCAGTTTAGTAGAAGAGCATCCTGGGTAACAGGACCCAGAAGGGGTGGTCTGCAACAATAAAGAGGGAGTTGATGATTGTCTGGGGCTGCAAAGAGATCTATCTCTAGGGTGCCCCATCTCCTGAAGATGACTTGAAGAATGACAGGGTTCAGGGTCCATTCATGGTGACCCTGGGAAATCCTGCTGAGAGCATCTGCTAAGATGTTGTCCTTCCCTGGGAGGTGCACCACCATCAGAGAAGCCTGAAGGGAGTAAGCCAGAGACCAAATTTACATGGCTTCTGTGCACCAGGCCGAGTGCCTTCGTGCTTGTTGATATACCACATGGTTGTGGTATTGTCTGTTCTGATCTGCACCACTTTCCCTTGGACCACCGTTGAGAATGTCTGGAGAGTCAGGAAGACAGCTCTCAATTCGAGAAGGTTTATGTGCAGAAGGGACTCCTGGTGTGATCAAGTTCCCTGAGCTGTGAGATGATCTAGGTGGGCCCCCCACCCCAACAGGGAGGCATCTGTGGTTATAATCACAGGAGGGACCTGACTGATGAAGGGGAGCCCTTGTCAAAGACTGTCTTCCTCCAACCACCACTGAAGGGCCTGGACCAAGATGTTGGAGACTGGAACCAGTTGGAGAGAGGGTCCTTTTTCTGAGACCAGAAAGATCTGAGATGAAACTGAATATCCCTCATCTGAAATCTTGCTCCCTGAATTACTGCTGTGGAAGCTGCCCTGTGGCCCAGCAGCTATAGAAAGTGTCTGGCTGGCCGAGACACTAGACAACGAAAAGAGAAGGCCAAAGTGACCAGTGACTGAACCCTTGAGAGAGGAAGAAGTGCTCTTGCCTGAACTGTATCTATTTCCACCCCTATGAAAGTGAGAAGCTGGGCTGGTTCTAGAACAGACTTCTCTAAATTAAGAATGAAGCCCAAGGATTCTAGAAGTGTTTTGGTGACCTCTAAAGCTGACTTGACTTGGTCTGAGGACTGGCCACCAGAAGACAGTCATTCAGGTATGGGAACAGAAGGATGCCCTGCCTCCTAAGGAATGCCACCACTACTGCAAGACACTTGGTGAACACCCTTGGGGCAGATGAAAGCCCGAAGGGCATGGCCCTGAATTGGCAATGGCCTGAGGGCAACTCGAACCTGAGGTACTTTCTGTGGGAATGTCTGATAGGTATGTGGAAGAAGGCATCCTTGAGATCCAGGGAGGCTAGCCAGTCTCCTGGCTCAGAGAGGGAAGAATTACTCCCAGAGTCACCATTTTGAACTTTGGTTTTGTCAAATGTTTGTTCAGGTACCTTAAATCCAATATGGGTCACCACTCATCTTTTTGGGGGTAAGGAAATATCTTGAATACAGTCCTTTTCCCCTGTGACAAAGAGGTACCCTTCCTACTGCTTGCAGAAGCAGAAGAGAGGAGATTTCTGCCTCTAAGGTCTTTGTCTCCAAGGGAGAGGGAGGACTGAAAGAATTTGTTCTCATTCTTGGGAACCCTTTGAAACTGATAGCAAGTCCCTGGCTCACTACTTCAAGGACCCATTTGTCTGAAGTAATAGACTCCCAGGCCTGGGAGTAGTGAGCCTGTCTGCCCCCTACCGGGATTGGGGAGGCAACCCTGACTGACACCTCAGGGTGTCTGCTTGGCAGGGGGCTTAGACTGAGTAGCTGATGGGGTCCTAGTTACCCCACGTCTACCTCTTCCCCTAAAGAGCCCCCTCTGCTGAAAAGAGGAGAAGGGAGCCTGAGCTTGGTAAAAAGGCATGCCAATGCCCCTAAATTGCTGTCTCTGAGGAGTGGTCTGCTTTTCTTTGGCTGCAGCACTCCTATAGGTGGTCCTGTATTCATCCATCTTCTTCGTGTAATTCTCTGTTTGGTCCCCAAAGAGAGAATTACCAGTTACAGGAAAATCCATGGCCTTAGCCTGGGTATCCTGAGAGAGGTTGGTACACCTAAGCCAAGCAAATCTCCTCATGGAGATAGATGTAGCCATGACCCTGAAATGAACATCACTGGAATCAACAGCAGCATAGAATTGCACCTTAGATGTCTCTATACCATTTGCAGCCACCTGCTCCAGCTCCTCGGCTAGCTGGGAGAGGAGCATCCTTAGCCAGTGCCAGAATCGTATCCCACATAGATTTCTGGTACCTGGCTGTGTATGCCATGTAATTCGATTGCCTGAGTCCCAAAGAGGATGGCAAGTACTGCTTTTTTGCCATGGCATCCACTTTCCTGGATTCTTTATCTGGGGGGTGAGAGACCAGGGGAATATTAGCCTTGTCACAGGCTGCAGTTTGTACTACCCCAACATGGCTGCTATAATTTGAAAGGAATTACGTCCCTGGACCTGACAAAGCATACCTCCTGCCCATTCTTTTTTCCACAGGAGGAATGGATGTAGGAAACTAAAATTTGTTGCGTCTGCTTCCCCAAAGATTTGTGTAAGGGAACAGACACCCTCTTTGACTCTAGGACATCCATCATTTCCAGGTAGTCAGGTTCTTCCTGATCCTGTTCAGCCTCTTCCATAGGAAGCTGAAGAGGCTCAGCCACTTTCTTGTAGAACAAGAAATGGGAAGGGGACTCAGAAAGCCTGGGAGGAGAAGCCTGAGAAGGCCTGTCTGGGGAGATATCAGGCTCTACTGGCTCATCTAGGCCTTCATCTTCTTCATAGTCTTCATCCTCCTCCTCCCAATCGCCCTCATAGTATGCTTCAGGATCTGTATCTGAAGCCAATACTTCCGACCGAACCGATCGGGGACTGAACCTAAACCAGTTCAGTAGGAACCAGGCAAAGTGACTTGAACTATTGAAATTGCTTTCGCTATCTCATCAGCGGTCGGACCATGGGAAGCGGGATTCGAACTGGCCAATTTCCTCTTTCTTTTACTCGGAACCGATTCCGCAGAATCAGCTGTCCGTTTGCCCGAAGAGGTATCGCCCAGGTCAGTGCGTACCTCTTCAGGTTCGTCTGCAACCGAACCGGGCTGGCCATCCGGGTCAGCTGACTTCTCGGCCTCCCTCTCCCCTTAGCCTACTCAAACGTTTATCGAGAGTGGCTTTAGGAAAGTTCTTACATATTTGGCAGTCTTCTTTGAGGTGGTCAAACCCCAGACAATAGACACAGACGAGGTGAGTGTCAGCCTAAGCAAAGGCCTCCTTACACTCGGTACAGTGCTGAAACCAAGGGGGTCCGGTTTTCTTCTTGGGTTTCTCAGACATGCCTAAAAGCAGTAAAAAAATCACCTTATACAGAAGTTAAGCCAGGTGATTACAAACCCAACGGTTCCAACTGTATCACGGGACGATTAAAAAAATCCTAAAATGTCGGATTATTTTAGGAACCAATGAGTACCGGAAAAACCACACAAACAGTAATAATAATTAATATAAAGATAAGCTTCGGTTCTGAACTGGACCGACCAGCAAAGAACCAAAATAAAACAATTTCTTAACAAACAACACAGAAAATAACCACTATCTATAGCTACCACTTACTGTACCAAGACAGAGTAAGAATACCGAAATGCAGAAAATCACGGTTTGAAAAAAACTGACCGATTCTAACTAGACCGAACCGAAGGGCAGGAGGAATCTCTGGAGCGACATCACAGTAAGGCGGAGTAAAGAATCTGATGGTTACTCTTCAGAGTACCACAGACAGAGGTTTGAAAACCGAACTCAAGCCTTTGCAAAGAGTTAACCCTTAACCCTCCGGAGCAGTTCAAGTGCTGGGACTAACTGCATATAGTCAGAATGAAAAAATTATTCACCATAGTAATGTTGTTTCGTCTAATGGAGTCTTGCTGTATTCAGACATAATGCAGTTAGCCCCAGCACTTGAACTGCCCCGGAGAGGAAAAAGTTAACTCTATGCAGGAGCATAGAACGTTGAGCTCGAGCACGGTTTTCAAACCTCTGTCTGTGGTACTTCCCAGTGTAACCATCAGATTCTTACGAGCTAACTAACTAGTAACTAAAGCATGGAAATTGTTCAAATATAGCCAAAGGGCAAAATATATCTTCTTGGGCCCCAAAAGACTCAAGTCGAGAATCCAAGAAGGAAAGGTAGTGACAATATTTAGTAAAACACCAGAAAAAATAATAACATCTACCCCACCCAAGAGGGAGGGTACAAGGTACACCCCTGAGGTGCAACACTGTACCTGCCAGCCCACTTCCCAAAACCAGTTTCTGAGAGGGGAGGCGGGGGGAGGCCTGAATACAGCAAGACTCCATTAGTAGAAACAACACTACTATAGTGAGTAATTTTGTCTTCAAACAACATGAAGTCTTGCTGTATTCAGACATAATGCAGACTACCAAGCAATTCCCTGTGGAGGAGGGAATGCAGAACCTACTTTGGGAAGAGGCTCTGCAGTACTGCTGTACCAAACCTAACATCACTCCTAGCCTGGATGTCAAGGGAGTAAGGCCTGGTGAAAGTATGTACTGTTTTCTAGGTGGCTGCTTTACAGATCTCTAACAAAGGTGTATCTCTGGCTGCAGCTAGAGAAGCAGCTGTACCCCTGGTCGAGTGAGCCCTCAGGCCTGAAGAGGGCATCCCATCCAACTTGTCATAGCAAAATTGTGTACAATAAACAATCCACCTGGCAAAAGTTCTCTTAGTGGCAGGCTTACCCTTTCCCACTTCACCATAAGTGAGAAACAATTGAAGACAGTCATTTCAATGTGCCTTAGTATGCCCAATGTAGTAGCCAAGGGCCCTCTTAACCTCCAGACTGTGTAACCTTCTTTCACCTGAAGAAGAATAGTCAGTGAAAAGCACAGGGAGAGATAGACTGGTTCAGATGAAAATCTGAAACCACTTTGGGCAAGAACCTCCTACTAGATCTGAGGACAACTTTATCGCTATGGAAGGAGATGAAGTCAGGTTCCACTGACAGAGCCTGTAACTCACTAATTCGCCTGGCAGAAGTAATAGCTACCAGGAACATAGTTTTCCAGGTCAAGTACTTCAATTCCGTCAAAGCCATAGGTTCAAAGGGTGGCTGCATTAGCAGAGATATGCAGAAATTAAGATCCCAAGGTGGAGTGGGCTCCCTAAAGGGAGGGTTAATGTGAACCAGACCTTTGAAAAACTTTCTGAAAACAGGATGGGATGTCAGGGAAGAGCACTTCCCTACTGAGAGGAATGCAGAGACAGCTGCTAGATGAACCTTCAGAGTGGCAGGCCTAAGGCCTAAACCATTGAGATGAACTAGATAGTCTAAGGTTGTGGAAATGTCTGCAGAATTAGGCAGGATGCCTTTCTGAGAGCACCAAATACTGAATCTTTTCCATTTGGAGTTGTAAGTTTTTCTAGTGGAAGGTTTCCTAGAGACCTTCAGAATATCCAGAACTCCCTGAGAAAGATGTAGAGCTGCATATTCTAACTCTTCAAGAGCCAGGCCTTGAGATGGAGAGACTGGAGGTTGGGGTACCAGATCCGCCCCTGGGAGGAGGACAGGGGATTGTATGTCCTGGGCAGAGACAGGGGACGTGACACTGACAAGGACAGTAGTAGAGGATATCAAGGCTGTCTGGCCCAATCTGGAGCCACCAGTATCACTGTGCAGGGTTGAGTCCTAATCTTGATCAGAACTCTGAACAGCAGAGGGAAGGCATAGAGAAACCTGCCCTTCCAGTCCAAAAAGAGAGCATCCTGGGGAAACGTCCCCAGGACTGGAGGTCTGCAACAAAACAGAGGAAGTTGATGACTGTCCGGTGCTGCAAAGAGATCTATCTCTGGGGTGCCCCACCTGGAGAAGATGACCTTCAGTATGTGAGGATCCAGGGACCATTTGTGATGTCCCTGTGAAATTTTGCTCAGAGCATCTGCTAGTATGTTGTCCTTCCCTGGCACATGAACTACTACCAGAGAAGTCTGAAGAGAATAGGCCAGAGACCACAGCTTCATGGCTTCTGTGCACAAGGCAGAGGACAGAGTGCCTCCCTGCTTGTTGATGTACATTGTGGTGGTGTTGTCCGTTCTGATTTGGACCACCTTGCCGAATGGCATGGCTCTGAATTGGTAATGGCCTGAAGGCAACTCAAACCTGAGGTATTTTCTATGGGAGCACCTGATAGGAATATGGAAGTAGGCATCCTTGAGGTCCAGGGATGATAGCCAATCCCCTGGCCTTAGAGAGGGAAGGATTATTCCCGGAGTTACCATTTTGAATTTGGGCTTTGAAATGTGTTTGTTCAGATACCTTAGGTCTAGGATGGGTCGCCACTCCTCCGTTTTCTTTGAGGTAAGGAAGTACCTGGAATACAGTCCTTTTCCCTTGTGCTGAGTAGGAACCTTCTCTATAGCTCTGAGAGCTAGAAGAGAGGAGAGGAAACCTCTGCCTCTAGGGCAAGGGTTTCTGAGACTGATGCAGGTGGAAAAGACTTGGCCCTTCTTTTTGGAAATTTTTTGAAGTTGAGGGCCAGTCCCTGGCTTACTACTTCCAGGACCTACTTGTCTGAGGTCACAGATTTCCAGGCCTGGAAGTAGTAAGCCAGCCTGCCTCCTACAAGCCAGCCTGCCTCCTACTGGAAACGGGGAGTCGACCCGGGCTGACACATCGGGGTGACTGCTTGGCTGGAGCCTTAGATTGAGAGGAGGAGGGAGCAGCCCTGCTCATCCTCCTCCCTCTGAAGAACCCCCTCTGTGGGAAGGGAGAGGAGGCCTGGGCTTGGCAAAAGGGCCTTTGAAAGGGCCTGCCCCTGCCCCTAGACTGCTGCTTGTGCAGAGTGGCCTGCCTTTCCTTGGTCTGTGCACTCCTGTACGTGATCCTATATTCATCCATTTTCTTCATGTAAGCCTCTGTCTGCTCCCCAGAGAGTTCCTACTACAGGAAAATCCATGGCCTTAGTCTGGGTATCCTGTGAAAGCCTAGTACATCTGAGCCAAGCATGTCTTCTGAGAGACACAGATGTAGCCATGACTATAGATGCCACATCACTAGAGTCCACAGCAGCATGAAATTGCATTTTGGATGCCTCAATTCCATCAGCAGCCACCACCTCCAGTTCCTTGGCTAGCTGGGGAGAGGCCTGTTTAGCCAGTTTCAGAACTGTGTCCGATCTGGATTTCTGGTACCTGGCTGTGTAGGCCATATAAGCAGCCTGCCTGAGTCCCAAAGAGGATGCCAAATACTGTTTTTTGGCCATGGCATCCACTTTCCTGGAGTCCTTATCCGGGGGTGTGAATCCAAAGGAATGCTAGCCCTGTCACAGGCTGCAGCCTGCACTACTCCAACATGGCTGCAATGACTATAAAGGAACCTCTGCAGCTGAGCCTGATAACGGTCACCTCCTGTCCATTCTCTTATCCACAGGAGGTACTGAATTAGGGTTTGTAAAATTTTGTGTGTCTGTTTCCCCAAAGATTTATGAAGAGGGATAGACAGCTTTTTGGACTCTGGGATGTCCATCATTTCCACAAAAATCAGGCTATTCATCCTCCTCTGCTGCTTCAACCGAGGGAAGCTGCAGGGTTTGTGCCACCTTTTTGTAGAACAAAAAGTGTGAAGTGGACTCAGAGAGCCTGGAAGGAGAGACACCTGAGGGCCTGTCTGGGGAGATGTCCGGTTCAATGGGCACATCCAGACCCCCTTCATTGTCATCACCGGAATAGTCTTCGTCTCCCTCCCACTCCTCATAAGCATCTGGGTCATAATCCGGAGGAGACGGATCCGACTGAACCAAGCGCCGAACCAGCGTTATCGGTTCAGACGGAACCGGTCTAAGCGATTGGACAATACTAATCGCTTTGTCTATTTCGTCCGCGGTTAGAGAGTGGGATACAGGATCCGAACTAGCAGACTTGCGCTTTTTCTTTGACGGAACCGACCTCTCGGGGCCAGCTCTCCTTTTGCTCGAGGAGGTATTGCCTAGGTCAGTAGGCACCTCCTCAGGTTCAGCCGCAACCGAACCGGGCTGGCCATCCGGATCTATGGACTTCTCCGCCTCCCTTTTCTTCAGCCTACTCAGTCTTTTATCTAGAGTGATTTTAGGAGAGTTCTTAACAGATTTGGCAGTCCAACTTGAGGTGATCAAACCCCAGACAATAAATACAGATGAGGTGGGGGTCAGCCTTAGCAAAGGCCTCCCCACACTCAGTACAGAGTTGAAACCCAGTGGGACTGTTTTTCTTCTTGGGTTTCTCAGACATGGCCAACCTAATAAATTACCCTTTAGAAGCTTTCAAGCCAGGTAATAAAGCAACCGATCGGTTACAAACTGTGTCACAGGCTTTTTAAATGAACCAGCAAAAGTCCGGTTCTTTTGAAACCGATTGGTACCAGAACATCACACTAATCCCAGAAAGAGAGAACAATTTTACAAAGTCAGTTCCAAACCGGACCGACCAGAAAGAAACCGAAGAAAGACAATTTCCATCCTTTATACCAAAATAAAACGCAGTCACTACCTATCTACATACTACCTGTACCACAGACAGAGGATGGAAATCCGAAAATAACAAAAATATGTGGTTTAAAGCGAACGCTTTATTTTTCTTTTACCGAACCAAGCAGAGGAAATCTCCAGAGCGACTTCACTGTTAGACGGAGTAAAGAATCTGACGGTTACACTGGGAAATACCACAGACAGAGGTTTGAAAACCGAGCTCGAGCTCAACGTTCTATGCTTCTGCATAGAGTTAACTCTTTCCTCTCCGGGGCAGTTCAAGTGCTGGGGCTAACTACATTATGTCTGAATACAGTAAGACTTCATGTTGTTTGAAACAGCAAGACTTCATGTTGTTTGAAGGTGGTCATCATGGGAGATTTCAACTTGCCGGGGGTTGACTGGAGCATTCCGGTCAGCTCCAGTGCTAGGGAGCAAGCACTCCTGGACGTGATCCAGGAGGGTCTCCTGACGCAGTTGGTCAGTGTACCTACTAGGCTAAAGAACACTTTAGATCTGGTATTGTCGAATGGGGAGGCAGTAAGGGAAATAAGGGTGTAGGATCCACTAGCCAACAGCAATCACCAAATGGTGTGGTTTACTGTCACGATGTGCGGGGAGCCAGAGAAATCAGTAACCCGGGTGGTAAACTTCAGGGGGGGCTCACTTTGGGAGGATGCGGGAAGTACTGAAAGGGAAACTGGAGGGCATAAGGCAGGAGATGGACACGGAGTAGAAATGTGATATTAAATGGGGAATTACAGAGGCAACGGAAGCCTGCACCAAGGCACAGAGTAAGAAGAGCAGAGCACGGAAACCATGCTGGTTGAACAGCGAGGTCGTGGAGGTGGTGAGGGCAAAATGAGAGGGGCACCAGAGGTATAGGAGGACAGAGAAGGAAGGGGACAGGAAGGAGTATGCAAGGTGGTCCAGGAAGGGGGCCAGAAAAGTGAGAGAAGCCAAGACCCAAAGGGGGCTGAGATTAGTGCAGGGAATTAATGGGGGGGACACCTTTTCAGATACATCAGGGAGAAAAGGAAGTGCAAGGAGACAATAGAGGATAAAAAAGGGTGGGGAGTGGACGGAAAAGGGGGAGGAACAGGCAGAAGCACCGAATGAATACTTTTGCTTAGTGTTCATGGAAGAAAAGGGGGGACTGCTACCACCATGGACTGGGGATGGGGGAGTGGAGGTGACAGATGGAAGAATTGAGGGAAGTAAAGTCCTAGAGGGACTAAGGGCACTGAGGGTAGACAAGATACCAGGGCCAGATAGTATCCACCCCAAGGTGCTGAGGTAGATGGCGGAAGTATTAGCGGAGCTGCGGGCAAATCTGTACAGCACCTCACTGGAGTCGGGATGTGTGCTAGTGGACTGGAGGATGGCACACGTAGTGCCGTTACACAAGAGCGGACCAAGGGGACAAACTGGGTAATTATCATCTGGTAAGTCTCACCTCCATAATGTGCAAACTCATGGAAACAATACTAAAAGAAAGACTGGTGTAGTACGTGGAGGCCAACGGACTCCAGGATGTGAGACAGCATGGGTTCGTTTCAGGGAAGAATGTCAAACCAACCTGATACAATATTATGACTGGGTGACAGGTGAGCTGGATAAGGGTCATGCGGTGGATGTTCTTTACTTGGACTTCAGCAAGGCCTTTGATTCAGTGCCTCATGGGTGACTTGGGGGGAAGCTAACTGGTGTATGGGTGGGGCAAAATGACAAACTGAATTACAAGGTGGCTGAGTGGAAGGCTGCAACAGGTGGTGGTGGAAGGGGAGCTCTCAACTCCGAAGCTGGTGATGAACAGGGTGCCACAGGGCTCTGTGCTGGGACCATTATTATTTGGGCTCTTCATATCAGACATTACGCACGGGGTGGTGAGCAAGGTAAGTCTGTTGGCAGATAACACCAAAACGGGAGCAGTGGTGGATGGAGGGGAGGGATGGAAGCAGCTGCAGGGAGACCTAAGCAAGATAGAGCAGTGGTCAGAGAGGTGGCAGCTGGGGTTCAATGCAAAGAGGTGTAAGGTTATGCACTTTGGGGTGAAGAACCCAAGGAGAGAATACTAGCTTGGGGGGGGGGTTAAGCTGGGGCTCACTGAGGAGAAGGATCTAATGGTAACGGGGACCATGAACAACACTGCCCAGTGCAGGAGAGCGGCTGCAAAAGCGAACAAAATGCTGGGGTGCATAGCGAGGGGGTTCTCGTCTAGGCGAAGAGAGGTGATCTTGGCCCTCTACAGGTCACTGGTAAGGCCACACTTGGAGTATTGGAGGCCATACCTGAAGCGTGATATCAGGCTGCTGGAGGGGGTGCAGAGGAGGGCAATGAAGATGATATGTGGAATGGAGGGGACAGACTATGAGAGCAAGCTGAGAGACCTGAATATGTACTCAATGGAGGACAGAAGGGATAGGGGTACATGATAGAGACATTCAAGTATCTATGGGGAATCAATAAGGATGGGGCAGAGGGGGTCTTTAAGCTAAGGAGGGAGGGACACCAGGGGCACAGGCTAGGCAGGGGTGAGGAGACACTATTTTATGGAGAGGCTGGTAGCAAATTGGAACGCACTACCAGAATGGTGGTATAATGTAATCTGTAGAACAGCTTTAAAAAGGCATGGGACAGGGAACAGGGGAGAGTGAGGGTTAGGGTGGGGGGTGGCCGTGGATGACAAAGGGAAGGGGGTGGGGCAGCTGCAAACTAGGGGTGCTAGCTGCACACTCGAGCAGACTTACGATAGACCAGGTGGTCTGTTTCTACTGGCACATTCGTATGTTCGCGAAGCGACAGAAAGCATTGCACAAGGTGTTTAATCTGGCAAGGGAAGTGGAGGGAGTGGTGTCATATACCACATCCACATATTCGAAGACCGGAGAACCATTTTGTTTACCAGCTCCCAAAGGACTTGGAGGGAGAAGCAGTCTTTGTTATGGTACATGGTAACAGGTTTGGGGTGAAGTTTCACATGGATGGCATCAATGTGGGCAGAGAAGTCGAGACTGCCGTCAAGCCACATACCAAGGTACTTGAAGACGGGGACAACTTCCAAGTGGGTGTTACCCAAGGTACAGAAGATAGGGAAGGTGGGGGCATTGCCAGTTTCTGGTTGGTACCAAAGGTCATGGACACAGACTTCTTGGTGTTAACCCTGAGCTGGCTGGCATGGAACCAGTGCAGCACACTGTGGAAGCTGTGCTGGAACGGGACCTCCACAGATGAGACTGAAGGGCCAGAGGTGTAGATGACCATGTCGTCCACACACATGTGGATATGTGAAGAGACACAGGCAAAGGGGATGTCATTTAGGAAAACTCAGAATAGGAATAGACCCAGGATGGAGCCTTGTGGGAACCCTACTAGGATGTGGGGGCGGGCA
The DNA here is from genome assembly GCA_016271365.2 of Neoceratodus forsteri. NCBI lineage: Eukaryota > Metazoa > Chordata > Ceratodontiformes > Ceratodontidae > Neoceratodus > Neoceratodus forsteri. Next base: position 126,314,324 of record CM057450.1, on the reverse strand, counting down.
GGATGCCACCCACCTGCTTCCGAAATCGCCAAACTCATTCATGCACGAACTCGGCATCATTCAGTGCCATACTGATGCTGGGAACGCATGGGAAGGAGCAGGCCACAGCTTAAGGTCGGGATAAATTAAAGTCTTTCTTGAGAAAAATAAAAATTAAATAGAGCAAATATGCTTTTGAAACAGAATCAGAGCAATTACTGGGTAATGCTCTGATAAAGGAAACCGTCAGCATTCCACAGTTAAAAACACAGGACTTATAAGTCATGCTCAAATAAAATTACAGCTACTGTGTTTTGGCTAAGTACCTGAGACTGCCGAAATCTAAGTTTATCTGGTTGATCGTGTGACCCCAACCGGCCATTATTGTCCCAAAGTCCCCCTCAGCCAGCCCTCTGATGACACTACTGATGGGCTAAGCTGCGGGGGACTCCTATCTGGTAGTACAGTTGTCATAAACTATTAACACAAAAGAAGCGCAAAGCGCATGTCTACACTTTTAACATTGGTACCGACTGATCAAGGAAGGCACTTTCCTAGGTCGATTGGTAAACATGCGCCTATGTGTTAATATTTTACAATAACTATACTGGCAGATAGGAGTCCTTTGCAGCTTAGCCCTCTGGGACAATAATGACAAGGGGAGGGGGGTCATAGGCTCAACCAGATAAACTTACAGACTTCAGCAGCCTCAGGTATTTAAAAAATTACAGCTACCACATTTTAGCTAATCAGGACCTATAGGTCCCATGTTTTTAACTGCAGAATGCTGACAGTTCCCCTTTAACAGGCACAGTTAGGGGTACTAAAATTGGTTAAAAGCTAATGGTGTCTCTTTAAACATGTGTCCTAATGCCCCTCCTCCAAGTCATCAAAGCAGAGGGCTCTATTTTTCATGGAGCCATACAACATTCCATTTGTTTACTGTGTCTGGTATGGATTTTAAACTGAAAAGCTCCCAACAGTCTTGCAGATCTAAAACCAGAAAAACTCCTCACCCCTTCCTTGGATCAGCATTGCATGCCTGCTCTGGTATGTTTCATATGGTGCCCTACACTGTTTTTAACTGTGTTTCTATCTGGTGAGAATGTCAAAGAGATAAGAGAAGCATTTAGAGGTCAAATAAATACAGTCAGCTGGAATGTTTCTTTTAAATATTTATTCTGAAGGTCCATTAGAAATGTGTAATTTAACAACATCATATATACCAGCAATAGTTTCTTTTACAGACTATTTAAAAGACCATGTTTAACCATTGCACATACTTAAGGATGAGAGGCAAGGACAAGCCTGCATAGTTGTGGGTTTTAATTACTACGAAGAACACAGCTGGTGGACAGAAATGTCCAGTGCAGTAATCAGGGCTGAGAACAGAGCCAGGAAACAAGTAGTTAACAAAAAAAAAAAAATCACACTACCAGAAATTCAAATACAGAAAAGAACAAAAGAACATTACTATCTGCTGTCAGTATCCCAAGTGGGATTGTGATGACAGTTATAAACGCCATGCAGGCATTGGAAAACATGCAATTCATGGCTGCTTTGTAAAGCCTCTCTGCAAAGTTCTGATTTCTCATTACAACTAATAATGATGCACTGTAGGTTATTAAAAATGCCAGACATCTTCACAAATGGCCTCCATTCGTACAGCTTTACCACGTGATTGATCATCTATAGACCTCCACTGTGCTCCTTTCACTGGTGGCAAGTATGGCTGGAAGACTGGGAGATGGATCCAGTGCACAGAGGTTTACGAATAACCTGTTCAGACTGGGCAAGTAAGCGCAAACTATTACTTGAGAACAATGCTGTGTTGAACATCACCATTTTTCTCTCTGACGCCACCCCTGGCAAAGTAACCCCTACCCAACAGCACCAGCAGGCAATGACACCACTGAAAGCGTCCTCTCTGGTCTGGGACCCTGCCAGTGTTGGCAGAGTAGGAGACAGGGAGCAATTCTAATCTTTTCCTTTCCCACATGTGAGAAACAAGCAGTCTGCCAAGTGTGGCATGAGCCAACGTGCAGTGCACACTGTGGCTTGTCTTTCTACCTTGACCAGTTTAAACCCAGGGCTACTGGAGAATCAGAAGCAGACCATCGCAGTGCCAGCACTTTAGCTCAAAGTTTAAATATACTGACAGACAGTATTCAGCTGCTTTTCACAACACACGCAGTGCAGCTTTGCCCACTGTAAAATTCACATACTTAAAGTGCTTGCCATTGGAATGGCTCATCTGACTTTCCAGTATCATTTTTTTCAGTGCTGTGCCATCATAATTAGAGACAGCTATGTGTCCTTATAATGATGTGACACCCAGTGGGCCTTGTAGAGCTGTAGAAGCCTAATGGAGGTCACCCAAAAATGGAAACAGTGATTATGCATTATCCGAATAATTTATGGGAAAATTGATTTTTTTTTTGTACATGTGATTTTCCTTTTCTTGGCTTATACAATATGTAGGTGTACTGTCACCTTGAAGTCAGACCCACCAGTTGGCAAGTTGGCACTGTAATACCAACAACCTTCTGTAGGTTTCTAGTGACCCTAACCAGTCCAAATGCTGACAATCTCACCACAGGCAGATCAACCTAATTTTGTTAGCTTTCTGAACCACTGGAACAGAAGGGAAGTCTAGTTCAGTGTACTGTAAATCACGAAAGGGAAGATGCAGAAACTACAGGAGCCAGGATCCCAGCACCTCTTCTCATGGACCAATCAGCTTCTTGATGAAGGTCTCCAGGTGATCTTCCGCTATCAGCCCTACAAATTTGTCCACTACTTTTCCGTTCTTCACAGCTATCACTGTTGGGACTGCAGAGACCTGGAGCAGATAGAGAAAACGATGAAACCAATCAGTGTCCATTTTACACAGAGACTTGTATAGGGAAACAGTTCAACTCACCCATAAATTACATTTTAAGGCTCAATAAGGTGACATATTGGGCCACATTATTTGGTCCTATTACCACCCCCCAATACAATTCATGTTGCCTGGCACCAATCCTCAGCCACCACACAGTATGCTTCTCGGTTTTCACCAATGCTCTCCCACCTGGAAGAGCAAACATAGTCACTTCTGAAGCATGGATTCTCAAATAATGGACCAGATTCTGATCCAACTCCATGGCCCTGATGCTTACATTTCTGAAAAAAAATGGATTTGTGTACACTTGCAATGGTGAAAAAGTCCAGAAATGGATCCCCTGAGCCTATTGTCTGGCTAAAACTGCGACATCTAGATTTCAGATCCTGACTGACACTATGCGTATAGCGATGAATGAATTTCCAGCACTTACATGCAGACAGACCATGAGCTACCCCGGCACATGCCCATCAGGCAAGCTTGCTCTTGTGAGGTAATGGCTGCCACTAATGAGTCCGTGTGAGCAGCTCATCAGTCACAGGCCTCCTGCACCTGAGGTCCTCCTTGCCCATGGGTGGCGCTGGAATCTGGTGCAGTCACCACTGCAGGCAGGGGTGCTGTAAGACTCAAAATGCCATGTTACATGAACTTGGTTGTCTACTGTCCACATGTCTGGTTCAGCTGATACTCTTTCTGATCTCTTACTGCTTCCTCCCCAGTCCTAACTAACATCATGTGACTCGGTGCATGGTACAGTGAAAAATGTTCTGGGGCATGTCTCGGGGTACAAAATCATGGGCAGCACACGAGTCAGACTTAGTCATCATGCAGCCTGCCCCAACTATTAATTCTGTTTTAATCTTTCTTCACCACTCACCATTACAATAATACAATTTACCAAAAAGTCATAAACACCCTAATAACAGTTTCATGGAACAAATACTGTAATACATTTTTTTTAGCCTATGAGTTGTTTTATACATTTTTTTTTTTGCTAAAAGGGGAAGCAAAGTTTGTCACTTTTTTTTTTTTTTTTTTAAAGATGGTGTCAAACTGATAGCAGTACTTGAATGTTTGCCTGTGGCTATAGAAGTGTGGAAATATAAACCCTGGAGTACCTACTTTAAATGTAAGCCATTTTAAGTATACAAGCACACAAGGTTGTTTTGCAGAGCAGATGTAGGGGTTAAGGGAACGGTGGAATGAGACGAAAGAAAAAATTACTCACCTTAGTAATGTTGTTTCTTCTAATGGAGTCTTGCTATATTATAGACATTAGCAGTTTGATCCAGCTCTAGAACTGCCCCGGAGTGCAATGGTTAAAACCATTCCAAAATAGAATTTTGGCACGAGAGCAGCTCTATCTGTGTCATTTCAAACTTGAACTGTCAGATCTTTACGAGCCAAACTCACTAAGGTCTGTGTGGAAGCTGTAACCTACACTAGCCAAATGGCTACCTAAATAATAACAACCATTGATGGTCCCAACACCTAAGACTCAAGTCAGGGGACCAGGAATACTAACACCATTCTAATAATATGAAAATGGAACATAAGTATAATAAAACACACACATGCGTACACATACACACCCCCAAATTCCCAAAGGGGACAAAATGCTAACAGGACATAAGCAGTGCCCACACTAAGTTGCCCGCACCCCACCAAGTAGAGCTTCTGAGAGGGGCAGGTTGGGGGGGGGGGTCTATAATATAGCAAGACTCCATTAGAAGAAACAACATTACTAAGGTGAGTAATTTTTTCTTCAAACAACATGAAGTCTTGCTATATTATAGACATTAACAGAATACACAGCAGTACCTCCATGGAGGAGGGCAGAACCTACTTAGAGATAGGCTCTGAAGAACAGCTGTGCCAAACGAGCATCTCTCCTGGCCTGGACATCCAGGGAGTAATGCTTGGTAAAAGTGTGTACCGTTTTCCAAGTAGCAGCCTGGCAAATCTCTAATAAAGGGATATCTCTGGCAGCAGCAAGAGAGGCGCTAGCTGTACCCCTGGTAGAATGAGCCCTCAAACGGGGGCTCTGCCCACTTTCTGATAACAAATTGGATACAAGAGACAATCCACCTGGCTATTGATCTCTTAGTGGCAGGTTTGCCTTTCCCAACTTCACCATAGGTAAGGAAAAGTTGGAGGGTTGAACCTGTGACCTTTGGTACGCTCTATATAATAACTAAGAGCTCTCTTAATATCCAGGCTGTGCAACCTCCTCTCACCGAAGAGGAGTGATCAGTGAAAAATACTGGAAGGAGATAGATTGATTAAGATGGAAATCTGAAACCACCTTGGCAAAAACTTCCTATTAGTCCTAAGGACTACCTTATCCCTGTGGAAAGAAATAAAGTCAGTCTCCACTGACAAGGCTTGCAATTCACTTATGCGTCTGGCAGAAGTGATAGCCACTAGAAAAACAGTTTTCCAAGTTATGTACTTAAGCTCTGCAGAAGACAGAGGTTCAAAAGGGGGTTGCATTAACTGGGCAATGCAAACATTAAGGTCCCAAGCAGGGGCCGGTTCCCGAAAGGGAGGATTAGTATGGAGTAATCCTTTAAAAAACTTGGAAAACACAGGATGAGAGGAAAGAGGGGATGACTTTCCTGCTGACACAAAAGCAGACACAGCTGCCAAATGAACTCTCAGGGTAGCTGGTCTAAGACCCAAGGAATTAAGATGTACCATGTAATCTAACAAAATGGGCAATTCAGCAGATTCTGGGGAAATATTTTTCCCAGCACACCAAATGGAAAACCTTTTCCATTTAGAACTATAAGTAGCCCTAGTGGAAGGCTTTCTGGAAGCCTTTAGGATCTCAAGAACACCCTGAGAGGTGTAAATCAGCAAACTCTAACTCCTCAAGAGCCAGGCCTTGAGGTTGAGGGATTTGAGGTCCGGATACCAAACCCTTCCCTGGGCACAAGTCAACAGATTGTGATTCCTGGGGAGGCACAGGGGAAGATGGACTGTCAGAGACAGAAGGAGTGGGTACCAGGGCTGCCTGGCCCAATCCGGGGCAATCAGAATCACCCTGCAAGGCTGAGATCTGATTTTGACTAGTACTTTGAATAGGAGAGGAAAGGGGAAAGCATGAGGAACTTCCCTCCCAATCCAGAAGAAGGGCATCCAGGGAACTGAGCCCAGCACTGGAGGCCTGCAACAGAACAGAGGAAGTTTGTGATTGTCTGGGGCTGCAAAAAGATCTATCTGAGGGATGCCCCACCGCAAAAACTATCCCAAGCACTTGATGATCCAGGGACCATATGATGGCCTGGGAAATCCTGCTGAGGGCATCTGCTAGGACATTGTCCTTCCCTGGAAGATGAACTGCTATGAGGGGAAGTGTTCAGGGAATAGACCAGAGACCACAACTTCATTGCCTTGGTGCACAAGGCCGAAGACGAGTGCCCCCTGTTTGTTGATGTACCACATTGTTGTGGTGTTGTCTGTTCTGACTTGTATCACCTGGTGGTGGACAGATGCAGAAAAAGCTTGAAGAGCTAAAAGACAACTCTGAGTTCCAGCAAACTGATGTGGAGCAGAGATTCCTGGGGACCAAACTCCCTGAGTGGAAAGGTGCCCATGTGGGCTCCCAACCCAGAAGGAAGCATCTGTAGTGAGAGTCAAGTGGTGATCCTTCCACCACTGGAAGCTAGGATCAAGGTTCAAGTCACTGGGACCAACTTGGAAAGGGGTCTCTTCTCTGAGACCAAAAGGTTCTCAAGTGAAACTGAATGTCTCTCATCTGAAATCTGGCTCCCTGCACAACAGCTGTGGATGCAGCCATGTGCCCCAGGAGCTGCAGAAAGTGTCTTGCTGGTGAGAGACCTGCAGAGTGAAGGAAGAGGCCAGAGCCACTAAATTCCTTACCCTTTCTGGGGGAAGAAAGGCTCTGGCTAGCTTTGTGTCCAATTCTGCCCCTATAAAGGTGAGTACCTGGACTGGTTCCAGAACCGACTTTGGTAGGTTTAGCAGAAAACCCAGGGAGGTGAGAAGCTGCTGAGTGTCTGAACTGGTAATGACCTGAGGGCAGTTCAAATCTGAGGTACTTTCGATGGGATCTTCTGATTAGGACATGGAAATAGGCATCCTTGGGGTCCAGGGAGGCTAGCCAGTCCCCTGGCCTTAGGGAAGGTAAAATCATTACCAGAGTTACCATTTTGAACTTTATCTGGAATACAGACCCCTGCCCTGATGCAGGGGAGGAACCCTTTCTACTGCTCTGAGAGCTAACAGGGATGAGACCTCTGTTTGGGAGCGAGGGTCTCTGAAGCACTTGCAGGTAGAAAAAGTCTGCTTCTCAACTTGGGAAACTTTTTGAAGCTGAGAACCAGACCCTGACTACTACTTCCAGAACCCACTTGTCTGAGGTTAAAAGCCCAATTCTGACTGAAGTAAGCCAGCCTGCCCCCCACTGGTACAGGAGAATCGGCCCTGTTTCGCAGGAGCTTTAGGCTGGGGGGTGGGAGCAGGTCTGCCCACCCCTCGTCTGCCCCTGCCTCTGAAGAAGCCCCTCTGAGCATAGGCAGAGGAGGCCGGAGTCTGGTAGAAAGGCCTGTGAAAAGGCCTACCCCTACCCCTGGGGGCATGCCTTTGAGGAGTGGCTTGCCGCTCCTTAGCCTGGGCACTCTTGTAAGTAGTCCTATATTCATCCATCTTCTTCATGTAATTCTCTGTCTGCTCTCCAAACAGAGAATTTCCCACCAGGAAAATCCATAGCCTTAGTCTGGGTATCCTGTGACAAACTAATACACCTGAGCCAGGCCAACCTCAAAAGCTACAGATGTGGCCATGACCCAGAGGAAACATCATTAACATCCACAGCAGCATGAAACTGAACCTTAGAGGCTTCAATGCCATCAGCAGCCACCTGTTCTAGTTCACTAGCCAGCTGGCCATAGGCCTGCTTGGCCAATTGCATAACAGTATCCCATCTAGATTTCTGATACCTAGCTACATAAGCCATATAATTTGCTTGCCTGAGTCCCAGAGAGGCTGCCATATACTGTTTTTTTTTTTTTTGCCATGGCATCAATCTTCCTGGAATCCTTGTCAGGAGGATGTGAAGCCAAGGGAATATTAGCTTTATCACAGGCAGCAGCCTGAACTACCTCAACATGACTGCATTGCTGAGAAAGGAATTCTGTATCAGGGCCTGACAATGTATACCTTCTGTCCATCTTTTTATCTACAGGAGGCACAGAATTAGGAGCTTTTAAAATTTTAATTGTTTGTTTCCTAAAATACTTATGTAAAGGAATAGACAATCTCCTAGACTCTGGAATATCCACCATTTCTACAAAATCAGGCTCCTCCTGCTCATCCACAGCCTCTTCTAAAGGAAGCTGGAGGGTTTCAGCAACTTTTTTATAAAACATAAAATGAGACTCAGACAGCATAGGGGGAAGATTCTAAAGGTCTGTCTGGGGAGATGTCCGGTTCAATGGGCACACCCAGACCTTCCCAGCCACATTCATACTGTTCATAATCCTCCTCCCTCCTCTGGTTCATAAAATTCCTCAATATCATAATCCTGAACCACTGGGACGGACAAACCGACCTTTACCAGATAGTGGTGGTTTGGACGGACCCTGAGACAGTGACTGGACAATTTGTATGGCTTTGCTATCTCTGCAGCAGTTGGAGAAGAATTTTGGACTCCAGACCTGCTGATTTTCTTGTTTTCTTTACTGGAATTGGTTCCTCAGAGCCAGCTTTTCTTTTGCCGAGAGCGTCTGGCCTGGTCAGAGGGCACTCCCTCTAGTTCGAGTTGGCACGAACGGGCAGCCATCCGGGTCAGCGGACTTTTTGGCCTCTCGTTCCCTGAGCCTGTCCAATCTTTTTTCCAGGGTGGCTGCAGGGAAATTCTTACATACCTGGCAGTCTGACTGGAGGTGGTCAAACCCCAGACAATAAACACATGTGGTGTGTGGGTCAGCCTTGGCAAAGACTTCCCCACAAACATCACAGTGTTGAAACCCAGTGGGCCCGGTTTTTCTTTTGGGTTTCTCAGACATAATGCCAGCCTAACCAAAAACTTGCCCTTTTAACGGCAGTGCAGCAAGACACCTTATCGGGTTCCTAACCGTGTCACGGTATTGGAAAACCGTAATAAATCCGGGTTTTTAGAACCGATAAGAACCGGGAACCGCACTCTAAAATAGTAACTTTTAGTTTTAAATGAGTTTTAAACCCACTGATCGGTTCAAAACCGAACCGATAACACAAGTTCCACACAGACAAAACCTTCATTTACTTACGGTTACCACAGATAGAGCTTAAACCGAACGGTTTTATGTTAAATAAAACTATTCTCGGTTAAATCCAACCGAGAAAACACTTTTAAACCCAGAAATGAACTTAGCAGAAGGAGAAACTCCGGAGCGACTGTTCACTGAGGCGGAGTAAAGAATCTGACAGTTCAAGTTTGAAATGACACAGATAGAGCTGCTCTCGTGCCAAAATTCTATTTTGGAATGGTTTTAACCATTGCACTCCGGGGCAGTTCTAGAGCTGGATCAAACTGCTAATGTCTATAATATAGCAAGACTTCATGTTGTTTGAAGAGAGAATCTATGTCACCTTAAGCCCTTCAGTCAACATACCCCCTGGAGCAGGGGTCAGTGCTGGAAGAGTGTCAGTGAGGCAGCCGGAAGCACTGCTATCCATTAATACCAGTGGGTGTCAGGATGGACACTGATGCAAAAGAGAAATGGTAGTTTAAAAACAAGCATTTGTCAATGCCAAATGTTTCCTTGCTGGCATTAGCAGTGGAACTGCAGGAGTTAGACAGATGCAGTATAGGAATGGCAGTGAAGTATTGAACTGACACTAACTCCATCCCCACCCTGCAGAGATGGACAGGCATTGGGGTGTGCCTTTGGGTCGTCACCCATAACAGTCACGACATTTCACCTCACCCTACCCTGCAGACACTGACAAGTGTCGAGGTGTGCCTTGGGTTGTTTGGGCTTTACACTCACCTCATTTCATAAGGAAATACACTGAAATGGGTACAGTATAGGAGAATGGTGTGATCTCTGGGACCAAAGAGTCCAAGGTGCACCTCGATGCCTGTCACTGGCTGTGGGGGGTAGGGGTGGGGTGGAATGGCGTGAGCATTACTGTCGACAATCCCAAGTTATACCCCTGATGCCTGTCAGCCCCTACAGGGTACGGCGGACACCTGTCAGGCCCTACAGGGTACAGCGTTATGGTCAGAAACCCTAAGGCCCTGGGCATGTCTTGGTATTTTTACTCTACGTTTTCAACATGGGCTTTTTGTGATCCCACCGCATGAACACTATCAGAAGTGAAAACTGACAGCTGTACTGCTCGTGAGGAGGTGTAAAAAAATGGTGATATTGAAAATCTGGAGCGAAAATATAAAAAAATCTGGTAAAGTCACGAGCTTGCATAGAAACTGCGCAACGCACACCCGTAATACAATTATTTGTTTGTTTTTTTTCACCAGATTTTTACTATAAGCATTTTTTTATCTCCACTCATGAACAGTGTTACTGCAATTTTCTTAATCTGTCCCAAACACTGATTATCCACAGCGACTGCACTATTCTGCGCTGGAAGTGCGAAAACACATTTCGGTCAGGATGTGAAAAATGACAGCTGAACTGTTCATAATAATGTGTGGGAAAATGCCAATGTTGAAAATCTGAGTGAAAATATTACAAATTTATGGGTTACGAAAGGAAACTTGCAGTAATGCATGCTTGTAACACGTCATTTTATGGACTTTTGTAACTAAATTTTCAACACAGGCATTTTAGGACCTCTGCTCATGAACAGTGTCACTGTGATTTTCTTACTCTGTCCCAAACACTGATTTCCCACAGTGACCGCATTATTCTGTGCTGGAAGGGCGAACACACATTTCAGCCAGGATGTGAAAAATGACAGCTGTACTGTTAATAAGGAGGCGTGAAAATGGCAATGTTGAAAATCTGGAGTGAAAATATTACAAATTCATGAATTTGCGAGTGTGCGTGGAAACTGTGCAACGCAAGCTCACAACACAGTCATTTTTGGGAATTTCTTTCACCAAATTTGCAACATTGGCTTTTTGAGAGCCCACCTCATGAACAGTGACACTGTAGTTCCATTAATTGGTCCCAAAGGTGATTCCGCACAGTGACCATGAAATCACCTTTCAGGACTGAATAACCAAATGACAGTCACTGAATACATAAGGAGGGGTCCCAATAACCCCTTGTTGAAAATTTGGTGCCAAAATTCCCAAAAAGGCCCGAGATATGCACCAAAGTTGAAAAAAGCCCTATTTATGCCATTATACAGCTTACCGGCATTTCTTCAGTTCGCGGTCGGCTTTGAAGAGTGCAGACATGTTCCCACTCCACTGAAGATCGTCGCGCCAGCCTCCGGAGGCAAGTATGGGGTGGGGGAGGTGGAGTACACAGAAGGTGGGCGCGGGTTGCGGAAGGGAGGCAAGAGAGTCAGCGAGGGACCATTTTCTTTTGTTAGACTTTTTTTTTATTTTTATTGCACATGGATGATGTGGGACTTTTGCCATGCTGGGGTAGGCTCCCAGCGTGGAACCTGGAAGTTGAGGGGGCAGTGGAGCCAGCGAGGATTAGGCACCCCGTTGGCCTGCCAGTGTGTTGGGGGGGGAGCACACGAGGTATGCTGGATGTCTGCTACACCTGGGTGGGCTCCCAGCGTGGCAGCTGGAAGTTTTTGGGGGGAGGGGCACTGGAGCCGGCGGGGACTGGGCACCCTGTCAGACATACAGTGTGCTGGGGGGTGTGCATGAGTGGAGGGATTGGGCACCCCTCAGCACACGACAAAATCGGGGCGCACAACCACCGGTGGTGACTTTGAAGCAATTTGCGTACTGCTGACGCGGTAGGGCAGTATGCAAATTGCCTACACCGTCCACTGCTAACTGTAGTGGTCATTTGCTCTCAACTGTACGCCACTGCAATCTGAACTGCTGTCATAGACAGCTGGGGCATTCTTTGCTGTGGCACGGCCATGCCTGCAAAAATGCTGAGGGCATTGGAATCGGGGGTGCCACACCTACGAAAACTCGTATGGTGGCACTATGTTTCTTGCACATGCATGCAAGTAAACATAATGAGGGTAAACAAAGCAACTACTTCTTTGTCATTGTTTTCATAATGTACAGAACTAGCATAGGCTAGCTGACGTGCCAGATCTCATGAAAAGTTTTAAAGCTGGGGGAGTCTAGAGCACATGGAGCTTGAATGGCTTGTTGAAGGCTGCATGTCAGCAAGTGGGTCGGGAGAGGTTCACAGTTCTATGCTCTTACCATTGAGGCCACACTGCCCGTTGCAGATATGCTGTGCCATGTACCCAGTGGAGGATCGTCCCCTTATTTTCATGAATAAATGTACACTGAAAATTAAGACCATGCTGAATAACAACATTGCAGCTACATCAGGAAGCAGAGCAACGGAATGATGTAAAGGGTGTGCTCTGTACACAATAATTTTATTCATGACAATCAATACACACAGTTCAGTCACAGACTCGTTTACAATGGCTTCCAGCAGAAATGCAAGTCAAGGCAAGGCAAAATCTGGCTATAATTTCATGATAAAAGTTAGACGGTGTAGTGTAAGTACAACATACGACAATTTCATCACGGTTACAATCCACATGCACGTCACATAAGGAGATGGACTTCAACATACTGTAGTAGCCATGCAGGGTAGTTCAACACAATCTATAGTCGAGCACAGCACAGGCACTACACTCTCAACATGCAGAATTGTAATAACCATTTACGGCTGTGCCAAGGGGAAAGCTAAGGCTGCAGTCACAGTATGCCCCAGGAATTTGGTTAGCTTTAAAATTAACATTTTTGTAGCTATGGGTCTAGTCTGCTAAAGAGTTAATATACTGGCTGAATATAATACTAACATGTAAAAGTAGTCAACTATCACTTCTTATTTCTGAAGTAGTTTCTTTTCCCTTTTGCGAATTACAATATCTCCCCAACATTACTAGATGGGGCAAGTGGAACTGTAGTCTGCCTGGAGGCTGACATTTCTATTCCTCTTCCTACCTCATCAACCCTGTGGCCTTGCTGGCTTTGACATCCTAAGTGAACAGGAAGAGCCAGTCACGTGCTGTCACATCACTCACATGCGGTGATGTCACAATGCTGATGGGGTATTAAGAGGCATTAAACTGGATGTCGGTCTCCAGATAAAGTACTGCTCTTTACATCATATCTAGTACTATCATGTGAAAAACCTTCTAATGGACCAATGGAAAAGAAAAATACCCCAGAAATAAAAAGCAGCAACTAACTCAATCAATCAAAATCATGATTTAACCAGGCGAACATCATTGAGCAAAGCTCATTTGCGAGATGGACCTGGACAGGATACAAGAAAAATACACAGCACATTGAACACAATAAAATCACACACTATTTAAATAACTAACTAACATAGTCAGGGCTAAATATAATACACAGTGTAATGACAGTGGTAGTGCATGAGTGCATGAGTACTATATACACACAGGAGCAGCTAAATACAGGTTATAGTCAAGATTGGACACTATGGTGTGGTGAAGGCAGAAGAACCAACACGAGTGAGAGGGGCAACAAGGGAAGTTAGAAAGCTGATAAGAAAAGGAAGGGAGTTGTGAAGGTTAAAGAGGAAGGGGCAGGGTAGGCAGGGGAACCCGTAAGTGTCATAGAAGCAAACAGCGATACCAGGGCCATGGGTAAGGACAGACTCCAGATAAGGGGAGTGAGGAGAGGCAGAAGGTAAGGTGAGTGCCCCAGGGTCAGGGAGGTAGGTGGCATGTGCACAAGAGGTATGCTACTTTAAGACAACTGAAACCTACGCAAGGGACCAGACTACACAAGGAAAAGTAAAAAGGAATGTGATGAAAAGGTTAAAGAGGGAGGGACGGGGTCAATGAGATGGGGTAGTAAATGTACTGTAATATTTCATCAGACAGGTGACAACTGACTGCTTTTAAAAAGTAGTAACATTTTATGCCTGCTATTTTGATGCTGTTAGCTCTTTAAATTTAAATCTTATAGATATTGTAGGGTGTCACAAATTCACTCAGTAGGTCAGGCCCTCTACTCCCAAAGTGCCAACCTCTAAGCGCAGTCTTGTGAACAGTGTAACAGACAAGGTAACCCTCTTGTCCGTTTTTGTGGGTTCGGATCAACCTTTGGTCTCAGTTCTGGAGGGATTCAAACTGTTAACCTCTTGCTAGCATACCCAATGCACAGGCTCAGATACATCTGTTTTCGGAGTCAGGTATCTTTGCCTCACGGGCACCTAACCAGGTATTCAGAGATGAACCCTTTAAAACTATTATAAAGACCTCAGATTTAAAACTCTTCTCTTTCCAGTTTGATACCACCATACAAGCTATATGTCTGCTCAACCATAAATATTTCTTAGCAAAAGAAAGCAATTTAAAGACAGACCAGGTTTTCTCTAAAATTAGAGTTTTTACTGAAATATATAATAATATGTCAAACATACAATACAGAACTCTTACATCACAAGTCATACATATCTTTAAACAAAACAATGTTTAAAACAGTGCAATTCCTACAACTATATTTAGATTTGTCTAGCTTTCTAAATACCTCTTTTCAGTGCTCAGATGTTTTCTTGGTCAGTGTCGGATACAAAATGCCTCTCTATAGTGAAAGAGAATAATCTTTCCAAGCAGTATTGGCCAACCTCTTTTGGATGAAGTCATCCAGCCCCTCCTCTGGTCAAATATCTAACAAAAATATGTTTTTATACAACCACAAGATGTAATTTCAACGTATTAATTCTGCAACCTTAGCATAACTCAGGTTTCAATGACACCTCCTTTGATCTCATGCTGTACCCTCTTCATACAGGCTTCATAGGGTCATTTACAACTTTACACCTCTATGTAACATCCTAGCTTCCCTTATTTTAACGTCATAAACCTAGTTTATGATTTCTCTCTTAACAAAATTAACTTAACAACTCTGTAATTAGCTCAGAGAAACAGGATCCTTAATAAAAATCTTCCAGTAACACACAGTACACATAGTCTCTAAACTGAGTGTGTGATACATATTGTCAGCAGTTCTCTTGGCCTGCATCTGTCAGCTGAAATCTGGGGGGGAGAGAGGTCATTCCTAGAGCATTTGAATTTTCAGCAGAGACATTAATACATTTTATATTAAAAAAAATATAATACAGCACTCAGAACTGGCTGTCTGCGTCACATAGGGCACGTAACCAACAAACTAATCCGAAGTGAAGTGTGTTCAGGCAGCATGCATTGCAGCTTTTTTTTGCCCTATACCACCTAACTGGAACAAGAAAAGCTCCCTGGCTCATATGACTGGTGGAAGTGCTTACTGATTTGTTCATGACCCTGTGCTGCCCAGTTGTTGGTTTCTTTCAGCATCAGTGGAAGGCAAGAAGATCTACTAAACATTTCTGCAAAAGGGCCAGTGAACATTTCTACAGGGAAGCCAACTGAACTCAGGCCACTACTGGTGTCCCCTGGCACCCTCTCCCACTTCCATTCCTCATGTTTCATGCACTCCCTAGTGTCTATGTGCAACCCCCTCATACCCTTGACATGTTCCAAGCACTCTCTGGCATACAGTAGGACCCCTCTCCCACTCCTGACATGATACAAGCACTCCCCGGTGTACAGTGGGACTCTTTCCCACTCCTGACATGCTGTAAGCACTCCCTGTGTATAGTGGGACCCCTTTCCCACGCTTGACATGTCACAAGCACTCCCTGTGGACACTGGAGCCCCTCACCCACACCTGCAATGTTCCAAGCACTTCATACTGTAAACTGGGATCCCTCTCCCACTCCTGACATGTTCCAGGCCTTCTCTGGTGTCCAGTGGCACCCCCCTTCCACACCTGCCATGTTCCAAACCCTCCCTGGTGTCCAGTGGCATCCCTCTCCCACTATTGACATATTCCAAACCCTCCCTAGTGTCCAGAAGCACTCTTTCCCACTCCCAATATGTTCCAGGCCCTCCCTGGTGTCCAGTGGCACCCCCTCTCCAACTCATGATATACTGCAAGCAGTCCCTGGTGTATAGCGGGACACTCTACCACTTCTGTCATAGTCATATGTCATAGGGGAGGCAGTATAGCGCAGTGGTTTAAGGCTCTGAGCTGCAAATCTGGAGACCTGTGTTTGAATCCCACAGCCCCCACTTGCATACTGTGTGACCCTGAGCAAGTCACAACTTCCTTGTGCTCCCAGGTCGCACCTGTAAACAAGATTTCAGCTTAGTGTGCTACTCCTGGTTAAACAATTGAAGAAAAAAAAAATAATTCCAGGCCCTCTCTGGTATACAGTGGCACCCTTCTCCCACTCCAGACATGTTCCAGGCCCTCTATAGTGTCCAATGACATCTCTTTCCCGCTCCTGACATGTTCCGAGTTCTCACTGGTGGTCTCCCACTGATGCCATGTTCCCAGCACTCTCTGGTGTACAGTGGGACCCCTCCCAACTCCTGACATGTTCCAAGCACTCCATGGTGTATTGTAGGGCCCATCTCTCACTCCAGACATGTACCAAGCACTCCCTAGTGTGTAGTGGGACCTCTCTCCAACTCTTGACAGGTTCAGGCCATCCCTGTTGTTCACTGGCACCCGTATCCCACTCATGACATGTTCAAAGCACTCCTTGGTGTCTAGTGACACTCCGCTCCCACTCCTAACAGGTTTCTGGCCCTCCCTGGTGTCCTGTGGCACTATGGGTCCTCTTTTGACATGTTCCAGGCCCGCCCTGGTGTATCATGGCACCTTTCCTCCACTCCTGATTTGTTTCAGGCCTTCCATGGTGTCCAGTGGCACCTCTTTCCCACTCCTGATGTGTTCCAAGCCCACTCTGGTGTACAGCGGCACCTCTCCCCCACAACTGATATGTTCCAGGCCCTCCCTGGTGGCCAGCTGCACCCCCTCCCACTCCTGACATGCTCCAGGCCCTCCCTGGTGTCCAGTGCTATATCTCCCCCACCACTCCTGATTTGATCCAGGTCCTCCTGGCACCCCCTCCTACTCCTGATATGTTCCAGGCCCTCCTTGGTGTCCACTGGCACCCTTCCCCCACTCCTGACATATTTCAAGTCCCCAAGGTGTAAAGTTGGCACCACTCATCCACATCTGATATGTTCCAGGCCCTCCCTGGTGTACAGTGGCACCCCTCTCCCACTCCTGGCATATTCCCGGCACTACCTGGTATAGTTTTATTTATTTAGCTTTTGTTGACCGGGTAAGTGCACTAGACAAATCCTGCCTATTTTCAGGCACGACCCGGGGGAGGGGGATACAGATGAATGCCAACTGACCTTGAACCAGATAAAGCTGTTGGTGGTATTTTTAGTGAATGAGGGAAATTTGGCCAGGACATAGGAAATTTCCCTACTCTTATCGATAAGTGCCATGGGATCTTTAACATCCACCTGAACTACCACCAACAGGCAGATGGCACCTCGGTTTAACGTCTCATCGGAAAGACGGCACCTCAGAAGTGCAGCACCCCTCTCATGCTGCACTACAGTGTCAGTACTGGGATATTAACCCAAGTGCCAGATGTGGGAACTGAACCCACAGCCCTCTGATCTCCCGGCCTCAGAGGCGAGTGTGCTACCTACTGAGCCACTGACACTGTTAATGTGTGGTGTCAGTGGTTCATCTGCCACTCCTGACACATTCCAGTCACTCTCAGGTGTCCACTGGCACCCCTCTCCAATTGCTGACATAGTCCAGGTAACTCCTTGTTGTACAGCAGGACCCCTCTCCCACTCTTAACATGTTCCCGGCATTCCTTGGTGTCCAGTGGCACCCCTTCTACTCCTAACATGTTCCAGGCATTCTCTGGTGCCCAATGGCACCCATCTCCCTCTCTTGACATGTTCCAGGCCCTCCTAGGTGCCACTCCTGACATGTTCCATGTTCTCCCAGGTGTCCAGTGGTACCCCATCCACTCCTATCATGCCAGGCATTCTCTGGTGTCCAACGGCACCCCTCTCCTTCTCTTGGCATGTTCCAGGTCCTCCAGTCCTAGGTGCCACTCCTGACATGTTCCAGGTTCTCCCAGGTGTCCAGTGGTACCCCATCCACCCCTAACATGTTCCAGGCATTCCCTGCTGTCCAGTGACACTCCTCTCCCTCTCTTGACATGTTCCAGGCCCTCCTGGGTATCCAATGGCACCCCTCTACCACTCCTGACATGTTTCAGGCCCTCTCTGGCATTCTGTGTCATCCCACAATCACCTGATGCAATCCTCATTGGGCTGTTCTTTTGACATGGAAACGTTTGGAGAAAAAGTATGGTCTGTCATGGATAAAATAACAGAAATCATGGTAATCACACTCAAAGTTGTGAACAGTCATGGAACCATTGTGTGTTAAACAGATTACCTGTAGTTTTACATATTTTGATACTATACATCAACAAAGATTTAAATGTTTAAAAAATTACATTGTTACGATGGACTAGTAGCAGGAGGTTGCACACTGTGCTACCGTCTCAAAGGCCGGGATTCACATACAAGCCCCAGAATCTCACAAAGGGTCAGCTAGAAACCAAGCCTACTGTGGTGGTAAGACAAAATTATGGGTCTGTCATCTGCAAACACCAAAAACTGTGATGTTGTCTTGGAAAATGCCAAAAATCATGAAGCTTTCCTAAAAATGGGAAAAACCATGGAATGCACGACTTCCATAACTTTCCTACAAAGGTACAGCCTTATTTGTAGCCCACTGCTCACAGGGACCACCAACATGTGCCACATGGGTTCAGAGACAGTCTTACAGGCTAGATAAAGACTACTACTCCTCATGTCCATCCTCACATCTGAGGCCTCTCCCTCCCTGACTAATGAACCCTCTGGTACCTCTACTACTTCCTGTCTCCCACCCAAACTCACCCCCCCCCCTTTTTTCCTGTCCCCTCTCACTTACTCTCCCGCTCACCACCTTTCCCTCCTCTCTAGCCTCCTTTTGGCGCCTAATGATCACCCTCTCCTGGAAGTTTCCTTAACCTCGAAATTGTCTACTCGCTTGAACCTGTTATAGCTTGTTTTCTATGAAACTTAAAAACGTTACCGCCTTAAACTGTTAATAGCAAATTTATGATGCAACTTTCCTGTCTGGTTTTACCTGTAATGTGTATCGTGCTTTGTTAAATGTTCTTTGTGACGTGGAACCTTTGTAAAAGAGCCCTGGCTCAAAGGTATTAATTCCTAGACTAATAAACTAAACTAAACTAAACTACATCATGCAGCTTGTTCCTCAAATAGGTTCCACAGTGTGAATCGACTAGTCCTCTAATTAAATTAATGATCGGTAAACTAAGAACAGACATATGAGCCAATACAGAATTGAATTAACCATTAGCATACTGGACTGTAAAAAAAAAATGCCAGGTTGGGATAGCTCTAGATTTGTGGCTGCAAATCCCCAGTCTGCTACATGTTCCTTAGTACAATGGCTACAGGTGTTCTGCTAGACGCACCTGCCAGACGTTGTGATGGAGGCATTTGGGAAGTGTTAACATGACAAAGGAAGAGATTAAGCTGTGAGCATGCATTAGCTGTATTCAACAGGACAATAGAAAAGGGATGCAGAATATCTACCCACCCACGTGATGCTCTAAATAGCAAAAACAATCAATATGTAACTTTGGAAAGGATTATTGATCTACTGTGTTCATTCTCTACCACAGCCCCTGATCTCTACAGAGCTGACAAAACATCCCGTCTTTCGCTTCAAGCTCTGTGTCCATTTTGTTTTTTAGCAGACCAATTTAGCAATACCCGGTTTGATCTTCACCTCTGTGACCTAAAGTATATTTTGGTGATCACAAATTAAACAAACCTTTAACTAAAGTATACAAGAATATGTTTAGGAGCCAAGCAGTTCCCACTTCAAATGTGACAACACAACTGCAACTGTTCCCCAGAATTACTGTAACTCACCCATGTCTACCATGGTGTCCATCCTGAAACACAGGATTACCATGAGGTTTGAGCAGTCCAATATGCTACCTTCCACAGTCAAATTCTGGCCTGCAGTGGAACATCACCACTGCTGGGTAATTTGCTGTGGGATAACAGTTTTGAATTATTTATTACATTAATTTAGTTTTGATGATCAGGGAGAAAAAAAGTGAACAACTTCCTAGTTCACATTTCCTATTTTCAGCCATGTCTCAGGTTTGGGTACAGTATGTGCAGGAGGTAGCAGGCAAATAATTTGGGATTCGATATTCCATAAATTCCGATTACAGCTGAATTTACAGTTGTTGTACTGCATTTACTTTGCTGAGGCAGCCATTATGTATCAAGACTTTCAGCTGTTCCAGCTATTACAATTAATGAAGGGCAAGTCTCTGTGAGCAAAACTGCCTTACTGGCTTGTAAACATCCTATGATTTCTAAGATTACTGTAGTACAATGTGCTCTGATCCACACTGGAGAGTCTTGTCCCACTTTGGGGTAGCAGAATGAAACAGATGATAGAATCCATCTTGCTACAGCCCTTTTCAAGGCTGGATGACCTTTACCCCCCACACCACATGTTACAAACAACTGCTGAACCCCACCTCTAATTTGCTCTGTGTTGACTTTATGTGTACTGGACATCCTGGCTGAGAAACCTCTTCTCACCACCGCAGCCTGGATGCCATGAAAAGGAGGTTCCAGAGCCAGAAGAAAAAAATATTCACCTTAGTAAATGTGTTTCTTCTAATGGAGTCTTGCTGTATTCTGACATATGCAGTTAGCCCCAGCACTTGAACTGCTCCGGAGAGGAAAGAGTTAAATTCTATGCAGGGCATAAAACGAGCTTGAGCTCGGTTCAAACCTGTCTGTTGCACTCTGAAGTGAAACCGTCAGATTTTTATGAGCTAATACTAACTAAATACCCCCACTATGTGGAAACTGTAAAAAGTTTTACTAGCCAAATGGCAACCAAATATTTTGGATCCCCAAAAGACTCAAGTTGAGAAATCCAAAACAAAAACTAGGTAGTGAATAACTTATGACTGTCAAAACAATAAAATATAACCTACTCCCCCTCTCTAAAAAGAGGGAATGCCCAGTGCAACCCTGAAGTGCAACACTGCACCTGCCAGCCCACTTCCCAAAAAAACAGGTTCTGAGAGGTGGGGTAAGAAGGGAGATCAGAATACAGCAAGACTCCATTAGAAGAAACAGAGTTACTAACGGGGTGTGGAAGATCCCGTCTCTGAAAATCCCACATAAAATCATCCAGGTTTGATCTTGGCTCCTACCATGATGATCTCCAGCACACCGACTGGTCAGCAGTATGGAATGCCCAGGACTCCCCATCTGCAGTCAGTCACTTCCTCAGTACGTTCAGGATGCTGCAGGATAAACATGCCCCCCTCATTAGACGGAGGGTCAGAGGGTCGGCGACAAAGTGGCTACATGGTAGTCTGCTAGCCCTCATGAAATACAGAGATAAGTGCTGGGCAAATTTCAAGGCCACAGCGGAACAGGCTGTATTTCTGCAGTACAGGAAATTCAGAAATCAGTGCAAGAAGGCTATCAGGGCTGCTAAAGGTGTATTTTGCAAAACTGTGCTGCTGCGCACAGCCAGGGACCCCAGGAGGTTCTGGAGAAACATTAAGAATATAGTCAGTGGGACTCAGAGAGGTGAGACCTCTGATATGATCATTGATGGTGCCAGTTGCAACAACTCTCTGACCATCGCAAATACATTCAAGCAATACTTTTCAGACCTATCTGCTTTTACCTCGTCATTCCCCCATGGGGGAGGGGAAAATGGTGACCAAGGGGCCACACCATTCCCATCTTACCCGCCCTTTCTTTTTAAGGTGGTAATGGTACAAGAGGTGCAGAGATTGCTCTCGGGCCTCTCCCACTTCTCGAGTGCTGGCCATGATGGACTGAAGCCGAAACTCCTGAATCTTGGTGCCAATAAGATTGCCTCCATGGTAACCCATATCTTCAATCTGTCCCTGTCATCGGGTGTCATTCGGGAAATATGGAAAGTTGCAAGGGTGGTCCCGATACTTAAACAGGGGAACCCCAAACTCATAGAAAACTACCGTCCGATATCCATATTGTCAGCAGTCAGCAAACTTCTCAAGAAGGTCGTGGCAGGGCAACTCTCAGAGTACTTGCAGTCTCATGACCTGTTGTCCTCAGTGCAGCATGGCTTTAGGAAAGGGCACAGCACATCTTCTGCCCTTGTCATGGTCTCATCTTGGATCAGGGCGGCTATGGACCAAGGCAAACTCTCTGGAGCTATCTTTATAGATCTCTCTAAGGCCTTCGATCTTGTTGATCACACCATGCTCTCCACCCAGCTCAGCTCCTATGGTCTATCACCTGAGGTGCTCAACTGGTTTTCCAACTATTTAAACGGCAGAAAGCAACTTGTTAAGTATGGGAAGGAGCTCTCAGGCACCATCCCTGTTATCATGGGTGTCCCACAAGACTCTGTCTTGGGGCCCCTGCTTTTCTCCATATTCATGAACAAACTCCCAGCTGCCGCTGTCCACTGCAAGCCTATCCTGTATGCAGATGACCTAGTCATCCTCACTCATTCCCCAGAGATAGGGGTCATAAATCACCACCTGAGTGAAGACTTGAGAAACACCCAATCCTGGATATTGTCCCACAAGTTGGTTCTAAATCTCAGAAAAACCCAGGCCATGCTCTTTGGGTCTCAGGCCAAGATTAAGGCCACCCCTGCTCCATTATGTGTTTCTGGTGTCGTCGGGGTCCCGATCCCAGTTACTGACAACTTTAAATACCTTGGGGTGACGCTGGACCCGCAGCTTGATCTTGGCAGCCACATTCAGAATACTTGCAAGACTATAGCTGCAAACTGGGTCTGGCCTACAGAGCCAAAAGCAATCTTACTCCAGCAGCGAGAAGGACTGCACTTGCCAGGGGGTGCTCCTCCTGTTGCTCTGCTACGGGCTCCTCTTGTTTGCCCACTCATCCAAAGTACACCTCTCTAGGTGGTCTACTGCCTATAACAATGTATGCCGCTTCACGCTGGCTGCCCCCCCCGTCTCACTCACCATTGAGACCTCTATAGCAGGCTAAACTGGCTCTCACCCTCAAACCACATAGACTTTGTCCTATGGTGCTTCACCAGAAAGGTCCTTGGCACTGGCACCCCTCCAGGGCTGGCAAAATTCCTCATACCGGTTGCCTCCTCTTCCTACTCCCTCAGGTCCACGGGATATGCCCTCCTTAAGATACCGACTACACAGACTCACATGGGTAGTCGGGATTTTGCTGCGTGCGCTCCCAGACTGTGGAACACTTTCCCTGTCCAGGTCCGTTCCTCGCACTCACAGGTGTCTCTTCGCTGGGATCCGTCCTAATTCCCGCTGTGTAAAATACCGAGTGATGAAATCCCGAAAAAAAAATCTTGATTAGTCAAAATAAAGAACGAAAAAAATACCGAATAACCAAATCCCGCCTCATTACATGTAAACAGTAATAATGACTCACCAAACTCCAGGCAGTAGCGGCATCAGATCTTCGGGACAGCCCTCGGCAGCATCATAAAGCTCTTCTTGCTCTCTTTATAACCTGTTCATTTTATTTGTTCCATTAAAAGTAGGACATCGGCAGCAGCATCGTAAAGCCCTCGGCAGCATCGCAATTCACTCGGGACAGCGAAAGGACCTCAGCACCATCCCTCAGTCCATTTTATTTGTTCCATTAAAAGTTCACATTTAATTTTAAAATTAAAAAAATGATTACTGTTTACGAATCTCTGGGCAGCAGCAGCATCGTAAAGCCCTCAGCAGCATCGTAAATCACTCGGGACCTCAGCACTATCCCTCAGTTCATTTTATTTATTCCATTCAAAGTTCACCTTTTATTTTACGATTAAAAAGACGGCATACGTTTTGTCTTCACTCCCAAATATCTGTGCAGCAGCATCAGGTACACTTAAATGCTGAGATTGTGAGCTATCCCTCGAAGAAAATCTAAAGTTGTTCTTTGTTCTTTCCCTGTAACCACATTTTGAATTTTTTTCCTCCCTTTTGCAGTACCTCTTTTTTGTTGGAGACCTAGGCAGACCCCGAAGTATTTTCTCACAGGTTGTTTCTGTGACCACTGCCTCTTTTTGTAGCTGTTCTATAAAACGGTATGTCCCAACATGAGCAGACCCTATCAAAGCCCCTAGTCGTCGATGCCAAGCCTCAACTTTATTTTGTGTCCTTGGAAATCCCATTTCGACCTGATCTTGGACTGACCAAAATTCAGGAAGGAACATTGGAGGGTTTCTGATGGGTGCTCGGTTTCTCATTACTCTTCTGACTCTACCCAGAACGTAATGTTCCTCAAACCACGAAATAAGAGGGGCAGGATTGTCAGGCATAATAGCTTTCAATTCTTGAAAAGCACTAATAATTTCTCCCGATGGAAAAAAAGCCAGAGCAACAAGGTGTCGTAATAGTAGGCTAAATTCCAAGTCGGTGCCATATTGCTGTGCTAACCCGCATGCCTGTATCCTCCTCCACACAATCTGGCCCAGGTGGAAAAGACACCCTTTATTTATAGTTGAAGGAAACTCAATTTTGCACACATTAATAACTGCATGTTCAAAGTCAGTTATGATGTACTTAGGGGCTAGTATTAAGTCTGCCTCGTCTGCCAAGTCTTGTAGATCCTGAAATAATCTTTGATAACTGCATTGTGATTTATCCGACATAATCACAAACGCCAAAGGGACTATCCTGCAAGTTTCCTCAGGTCCCACAGTGGCGTGTATTGAGTAAAGCTGACGGAATATAGAGGGAACAGTCCTAAAAGTCCCATCCATTATCCAATATTGTGCCCTGGACAACCGCTCAATATTTGCCCCAGTGCAGAACAGCAAGAAGCGTTCATCACCCACAGTGGTGTCTCGCAGCAACCAGGGCTGACCATTCACTGACCGCAACTCCTCGGACACACTAACCTCTTGAAGTGATTGTGGCTCGAGTGGTCGATGTGCTCTTCTTGTTCTCTTTATAACCTGAAGCAATGCCTGCTTCTGTGGCATGCTTTGGCTGAGTTCAGGGGGGTACAGAGGACAGTGCATCTTGCACTAGCTGTGAAGGGTTATTGTGGGTTTCTACAGCTCTCTGTTTTAAAACGGACATTGCTTCTGCCTTCGGTGCATCTGATGCATCTGGTGAATGATTATGTTCCTTTTCATTCACTAGCATATGCAGACCACCGCGAAGGACAGTAATTGCACGTCCAAGGCAGTTCAGTAACTTTGCGGCTTTGACAGCACCATTAATCTTTTCACTCACCAGAAGGTACCCTCTAATGCACAGCTTATTCCGTCCTTTTTGTGAACGAACAAGTCGGCACACAGGATATTCAACTTCTGGGACCGACATTGTTGTTTGTTGCTGAAAGCCATAGTTGGTAGCTAGGAGACATATATAGCCTGGATTACAGCCTTGCATCTGCGCTCTTTCAACATCGCGTCAGCGCAACAGGTAATCAGGTTATCATCACACTTGATGACCTGATGTCATTTTACATTTTCATATATTTCCGAATTTCAGTATTTTTTATAGTGGGATTTTGAATGTATCGGGAAATTGACAGTTCGGGATGTTTTCTGCGGTAATTTACAGTTCGGTATTTTTTTTTTTTTTTAACACGGGATTTCGTACCTAACCCCTCTTCGCTTCACCCTATGGAACCACCTTAAACTTTCTTCAGCTTGTGGCTGCCCCAAACCCCCATAAACTGATTCATCACAGCATTCCTCTGCCCTGGAAGTCTTCTTGGACAAAAGACCTAACTCCATGAGGTCGCTAAGCTGTATATAGTGTCATATCTGAAGTATCTCTAAACTGTACCTCCGGTACTGCTCTTAGTTGCTAAAGGTGTTTATTTTGTTGTGTACATACTGTATAAATCTATGCCTTACTACGTTTTGTATGCTGTTTTGAACCTGTAATCATACTGTCCTCACATGAACTGTAACATGTCTGATTTGTACAGTGTTGTTTTATGTACTTAAATCTGTTATTCCTGTACTCTCCCGGGTCGTACCTGAAAATAGGCAATTGTCTTGTCTAGTGTACTTACCTGGTTAACAAAAGCTAAATAAATAAAAATAAATACATTTTTTCTTCAAACAACATGAAGTCTTGCTGTATTCTGACATATGCAGCCTACCAAGCAGTACCTCCATGGAGGAGGGAATAGGCTCTGCAGTACAGCTGTACCAAACTTAGCATCACTCCTAGCCTGGATAACCAGACAGTAATGCTTGGTGAATGTATGGACTGTTTTGCAGGTGGCTGCTTTGCATATCTCTAGTAAGGGAATATCCCTGGCAGCAACCAGAGAAGCAGCTGTACCTCTAGTCGAATGAGCCCTCAGACCTGAGGGGGGTACTTTGCCTAGCTTTTCATAGCAGAATTGTATACAAGAGACAATCCACCTGGCAATAGTTCTCTTAGTGGCAGGTTTGCCCTTCCCCATTTCCCCATAAGTGAGGAGCAACTGGAGGGAATCAAACCCGAGTGCCTTAGTACGCTCAATGTAGTAGCTAAGGGCCCTTTTAACATCTAAACTGTGTAATCGTCTCTCTCCTAAAGAAGAATGATCAGTGAAGAAAACAGGAAGAGACATGGATTGGTTCAAATGAAAATCTGAAACCACTTTAGGTAAGAACCTCCTATTGGTTCTAAGGACCACCTTATCTCTATGAAATGAGATAAAATAAGGCTCCACTGACACAGCCTGCAATTCACTGATACATCTGGCAGAGGTAATAGCTACCAAAAACACAGTTTTCCAAGTCAAGTACTTAAGCTCTGTTGAGGACAAAGGCTCAAAAGGGGGTTGTATAAGCTGAGCAATGCAAATATTAAGGTCCCAAGCAGAAGTAGGATACCTGAAGGGGGATTGGTATGAAGCAATCCCTTGAAAAATTTACAGAAAACAGGATGAGATGCCAGTGAGGGCTTTCTCACTGACAAAAAGGCAGAAACAGCTGACAAGTGTACCTTGAGGGTAGCTGGTCTGAGGCCTAGGCCATTAAGATAAACCATGTAATCCAGAAGTGTAGATAAGTCAGCAGTATCTGGGGGTATATGCTTCTTGGAACACCAAATGCTGAATCTTTTCCATTTGGAATTATAAGTTTTTCTGGTGGAGGGTTTTCGAGAGGCTTTGAGAATGTCCAGGACCCCTTGAGAGATGCAAACCTGCATACTCTTAACTCTTCAACAGCCATGCCTTGAGATTGAGAGAATGCAGGTTGGGATACCAGATTCTCCCCTGAGAGGAGGTTAACAGGTTGTGATTCCTGGGAAGAGACAGAGGAAGATGGACTGCTAGGGACAGCAACAGGGTGTACCAAGGCTGCCTTGCCCAATCTGAAGCAATCAGGATCACTTTGCAAGACTGTGATCTTATCTTGACCAGAACCTTGAACAGTAGAGGAAAAGGAGGGAAGGCATACAGAAATTTCCCTTCCCAGTCCAGAATCAGAGCATCCAGAGGGACTGAGCCCAAGACTGGGGGTCTGCAACAGAAAAAAGGAAGCTGGTGATTGTCTGGGGCTGCAAAGAGATCCATCTCTGGAGTGTCCCACCTTGAAAAAATTACTTTTAACACTAGGGGATCCAGGGACCATTTGTGATGGCCCTGGGAGATCCTGCTCAATGCATCTGCTAGCACATTGTCCTTTTCTGGGAGCTGGACTGCTACCAGACAGGTCTGTAGAGAATAAGCCAGGGACCATAACTGCATGGCTTCCGTGCACAAGGCCGTAGACAGAGTGCCTCCCTGCTTGTTGATATACCACGTGGTGGTGTTGTTTGTCCTGACCTGAACCACCTTGTTCTGTACTGACTGTGAGAAGGCTTGCAGGACCAGGTAAACTGCCCTGAGCTCCAGGAGACAGATGTGGAGAAGAGACTCGGAAATGGACCACACTCCCTGGGCTGTGAGAGTCCCCAGGTGAGCTCCCCACCCCAGGAGAGAAGCAACTGTGGTTAGAACCACAGAATGAGACTGAGTGATGAATGGGACCCCTTGCCCGAGACTGTCCTGATCCTGCCACCACTGAAGAGCCTGGATCAAGGTCTGTGTCACTGGAATAAGTTTGGTTAGAGGATCTTTTTCTGAGACCAAAAAGCCCTCAGGTGAAACTGAATGTCCCTCATCTGAAATCTAGCCCCTTGGAACACTGCAGTGGAAGCTGCCTTGTGGCCCAGAAGCTGAAGGAAGTGCCTTGCTGGTCAAGAAACCAGAAGGTGGAAGGAAGCAGCCAGCTCTATGATTGCCCTTACCCTTACCAAGGGGATAAATGCTCTTGCTTTGACAGTGACCAGTTCTACCCCTATGAAGGTCAAAAGTTGCACTGGCTCGAGAACTGACTTGGGAAGATTGAGAAGGAAACCTAGAGAAGTGAGCACCTGCTGGGTCACTTGCAAATCTGACTTGACTTGGTCTGGAGACTGACCCACTATGAGCCAGTCGTCCAGGTATGGAGATATTTTTTCTCCTTAAGAATGCCACTACTATTGCTAGGCATTTTGTGAACACCCTTGGAGCTGATGTTAGGCCGAAGGGCATTGCTTTGAACTGGTAAAAACCTGAAGGCAGTACGAACCTGAGGTACTTTCTGTGGGAACAACTGATGGCAATGTGAAAGTAGGCATCCTTTAGGTCCAGGGAGGCTAGCCAGTCCCCTGGCCTTAGAAAGGGAAGGATTATTCCCAGAGTCACCATTCTGAACTCTGGCTTTAATAGATGTTTGTTCAGGTATCTTAAGTCTAGGATGGGCCGCCACTCCCCTGTTTTTTTTCGGGGTAAAGAAGTACCTGGAGTACAAACCTTTGCCTCTGTGAATTGCAGGAAGTCTCTCTCTATGGCCCTTAAGGCCAGCAGAGATGAAACCTCTGCCTCTAGGGCAACGGTTTCGGAGATATTTGCAGGTGGAAAGGACGTGGCCCTCAACTTTGGGAATTTTTTGAAGCTGAGAACCAGTCCCTGGCTTACTACCTCCAGGACCCATTTGTCTGAGGTAACAGACTTCCAGTCCTGGGAGTAGTAAGCCAGCCTGCCTCCTACAGGAATTGGGGAGTCGACCCGGGCAGACATATCAGGGTGTCTGCTTGGCAGAAGTCTTAGGCTGAGAGGAGGATGCAGCTCTGCTTACCCCCCTTCTGCCTCTCCCTCTGAAGAACCCCCTCTGGGAAAAAAGAGAGGAGGCCTGCGCTTGGTAGAAAGACCTATGAAAAAGCCTGCCCCTGCCCCTAGCTTGATGCCTCTGAGGAGTTGCCTGCCTTTCCTTGGTCTGTGCACTCCTGTAGGTGGTCCTGTATTCATCCATTTTTTCATACAATTCTCTGTCTGCTCCCAAAACAGAGAATTATTAACTATAGGGAAATCCATAGCCTTAGCCTGGGTATCATGAGATAGGCTAGTACATCTGAGCCAAGCTAGTCTCCGAGGAGCCACAGATGTAGCCATGACTCTAGAAGACACATCACTGAAGTCCACAGCAGCATGAAACTGGATCTTTGATGCCTCAATCCCATCAGCAGCCACCTCCTCCGCCTCCTTGGCCAGCTGGGGGGAGGCCTGCTTAGCCAGCTCCAGTACAGTGTCCCACCTGGACTTCTGGTACCTGGCTGTATAGGCCATATAATTAGCCTGCCTGAGTCCCAAAGAAGATGCCATGTACTGTTTCTTTGCCATGGCATCCAACTTCCTGGAGTCTTTATCTGGGGGTGTGAAGCCAAGAGAATGTTAGCCTTATCACAAGCTGCAGCCTACATGACCCCAACATGGCTGCACTGCTGATGCAAGTACTCTGTACTTGAGCCTGACAGCATGTACCTCTTGTCCATCCTTCTGTCCACAGGAGGTAAAGAATTTGGAGTTTTTAATAACTTTTGTGACCGTTTCCCAAAAGACTTATGAAGAGGAATAGACAACCTCTTGGGCTCTGGGATGTCCATCATCTCCACGTAGTCAGGCTCCTCTTGCTCCTCAACAGCTTCTTCCAAAGGGAGCAGTAGGGTTTCTGCCAGTTTCCTATAAAACATTAAATGGGAAGGGGACTCAGAAAGCCTAGGAGGGGAAACACCAGAAGGCCTGTCTGGGTTCAATGGGCTCATCCGGACCTTCTACTCCATCATCATCATCATCATCATCATCCCCCTCCAAATCCGGTTCATAAAAATCTTCAGGGGCATAATCTTGAACCGGAGGAGCTGACCGAACCGAACATCTGCCAGAAGGCGCCGGATCAATCGGAACCGTCCGAAGTGATTCAACAATGCTAATCACTCAGCAATTTTCTCGGCGGTTGGACGATGTGGTTCTGGATCCAAACCGGCTGGTTTTCTTTTTCTTTTTGATGGAACCGATCCCTCGGAATCGGCTCTCCTTTTGCCCGAAGGAGTATCGCCCTCGTCAGAGGGCACTCCTTCTGGATCGGTTAGAACCGAACCGGGCTGGCCATCCGGGTCAGTAAACTTCTCGGCCTCCTTTTCCCTAAGCCTGCTCAATCTTTTGTCCAGGGTGGATTTAGGGAAATTCTTACCAATTTGGCAGTCTGAATCGAGGTGGTCAACCCCCAGACAATAAACATAAGTGGTGTGGGGATCAGCCTTAACAAAGACCTCCATACACACTGCAGTGTTGAAACCCAGTGGGCCTGGTTTTTCTTTTGGGTTTCTCAGATGTAGCCATGCTAATAAAAAAACTTACCCTTTACTTGGCTTAAGCCAGGCAAGACCCCCTTATCGGTTCTTTTTTTTTTTTTTTTTAATCATTGAATGCTTTCTCACCTGCAGCCACAGTCCTGCCAATCTCCAGCCACTGCTCATCCACCGTTGACCCCGAAGCTGTCGTGCCCAGCTGGCATAGGCAGCTACACCCTAAGCCACCGCGCCCGGCGAGGATCTACTACCGTCGCACGTCCTCCAGGCATCGTCGGATCGGTGAACTGCGGCCATCAAGCTGCCGCGGACTTGCGCTACTATTTTCCTTATTCTTCCCTAATGGGGGCATGGACGTGCAATGACATCCGCGGACTAGCGTGCAGACGTCTGCCGTGCCTCCCCCCCAGCAACCTTGGCACCCGCGCCTCTGCAGTACCTGCAGGCATCCCCAGGGACCACCAGAGTGCGGTGTGCATCCACCCCTTTCCCCAGGGCTAGGAGAGCTGTCATCAGACGCTCGATCCTAGTCTGCCCTGCTGACTCTCACCACCAGGCTCGCCCTCAACCCGGTCGCTAGCGTGGAGTGAGGTGTGGCATCCAGCGTCTCAACCCTCAACGTCACCGGACCGACATCCCTTATCGGTTTCTAACCGTGTTACGGGTATTTGAAAAAACCCCATAAAAAACACTTTTTTTTTTAAACCGATAAAGACTGGTACCACACACTAAACCTAAAAGAAAAAACAAGAATACAATACTACACACAGTAACCAGTTCAGCCTAACCGGTTAAAAATGTTTTCAAATGACAATTTCCACAAGTTTTTAAAGCTAGTCGACTACCTAAGCACTTACTGTACCACAGACAGGGATCTGAACCGAAAAACAAGGAAATGATCAGTAAAACCGATTGAGAACCGTGAGCAGAGGAGAAATCTCCGGAGCGACTATTCAGTTAGGCGGAGTAAAGAATCTGACAGTTACACTTCAAAGTGCAGCAGACAGAGGTATGAACCGAGCTCGAGCTCAACGTTCTATGCCCTGCATAGAATTTAACTCTTTCCTCTCCGGAGCAGTTCAAGTGCTGGGGATAACTGCATATGTCAAAATACAGCAAGACTTCATGTTGTTTGAAGTAGGCATTATCCAACTTCGAGTCAGGAGTGAGCTTTTTGGTGCTGCTATACAGGTAAGACTGAAGGTGCTGGAACTAGAAAAAACGGCATAACTACTAGTAGAACCAGAACCGATCTAAGTAAAAAAATCTGATCAGTCTGCTCCCTCCTCTTCCCCTGGAACTAGATTGGTGATGCACATCATTTTACCATGGAATCCCGTGAACCACTAAATGACTGGAACAGACACGTTCTCTGGTGCTCTCCTCTTTGGTTTCGGAACTGCAATGCTAGGAGTCAGAACAGTAGTAAAACTTACCCTTGCCATCCACAGAAGTATTCCCTGAAGTGGGGTTGGACTTATCCAATCTGGCCCAACAAGCAGCAAAGAACATTAGTCAATGAATGTGCCCGGCACGTGAAGTAACAAGAAAAGAACATCTTATATAATCCCTTGCATGGTTCACAGTTTGTTTTTTCATGTGTTCTGGACCCAAAACAGTCTAGACAGATACAGACACCAGTTATAAGCATAGCCTTATCCCGAGCCTGGCACAGCTTAAAGCTCCTGAAGTGTTTCATTTTTAAGGGAAGCCATCTTGAGTCCATTTGGGAGTACAAAATTTTGGAAATTTTTTTGTATTTAGAAATACTTAGAAAAAAGGAACTATAAACTGAACAAAGAAAAAAAGATAGAGAAGGCGAGTTTAAAAACAAACAAAAAATGACCTTGATCAGAGCGAGGGTGGTGCTAACTGATCAAGATCCAGTGGTTAAAGAGGGAGCCAGAAGCAAACAGGTTTCAAATCCATCAGACTGTTCTAAAGGCAGGTTTCAGAAGCTGACAAGTGAGCGTGACTGTGGACAGGGTTAGAAAGCGAAACACTTCCCTTTTTTTTTTTTTTTTTAGTTATGACCTTTTAAATTCAGTTTCATATGCAGTCAGCCCATCAGAAGCACTTTGATCTTTTGACAGTAACAGTAACACATTGCAGAGGGTCTGGAAGGAAAGGTATGCCTCTTTGTAGATGACACAAAGATCTGTAACAGAGTTGATACACAAGGAGGGGTAGAAAGGATGAGAAGGGACTTGGCAAGGTTGGAGGAATGGTCATACATATGGCAACTTAGATTCAATGCAAAGAAGTGTGAAGTAATGCACCTGGGAAATAAAAATCCAGGAGAAGAGTACACAATAGCAGGGGAGGTACTAACGACAACAATAATGGAAAGGGATCTGGGTGTAGTCATATCAGATGACCTAAAGGTGGGTAAGCAATGTGAGAAGTCAGTAATGAGAGCCAGGGGGGATTCTGGGATGCATAGGGAGGGGCATCACAAGTAGAAAAAGGGAAGTGGTTATCCCTCGTTACAGACAGTTGGTGAGACCCCATCTGGAGTACTGCGTGCAGTTTTGGAGACCTCGTCAACGCAAGGACATAAACAGGATGGAAGCAGTCCAGAGGAGGGCAACTAAAATGGTGCAGGGTCTACATCAGAAACCATATGAAGATAGACTGAGAGAGCTTACTATGTATACTCTAGATGAAAGGAGGGACAGGGGGGACGTGATAGAAACTTTTAAGTATCTCAAGGGAATCAACAAAGTCCAGGAGGGTAGCATCTTTCAGAAAATGAGATGTGTAAGAACAAGGGGGCACAATTTAAAGTTAGAGGGGGGGACGGCTCAGGGGTAATGTGAGGAAATTCTTTTTCACGAAGAGAGTGGTGGACGCATGGAACCGCCTTCCTGGAGAGGTTGTGAGGTCTAAAACAGTGGGGGAATTCAAACATGTATGGGACACACAAGGCAATTATAGTGGGGGGATTGCAGGAAGTAGGCAGTTGGTTAACTAGTGTAACCCCCTTGTTACCCGGCGCTACTAGAATCCCAATAAGACCTAGTGGTAGGCAGGGAAGGCAGCTTGTGAAACTCCAGTTAAATGGGTTTCACACTGTCTCACTCTGTTCTCAGTCTCAGCTGAGACTGAGGGATGACATCACCATAGAACTATCACAGCTGCATGAGCCACAATGGAATCTGCAGACGGGAGTTGGAATAGAATGTTGCGAGGTTTGAACAGTACTATAGGTCAGCTGGTTTTTGGAGCTTGCTGAGGGAGCAGCACAGCAGCTCTCGTTAGGCTCTTGGAGCCTCAGCCCTGACATAGGGCTACATTTAGGTAAAAGGGTGTGTGTCTCCACCAAAAGAGAGACACAGAAGCAGTTTGTAAGTGGTGGAGACCGCTGATTCGGGTCTCAGTGCCCCCTCCCTCCGGGGATGGAGGCAGGAAAGGGTTTCCTGCATATTCCAGGGGCAACCCCCCTGGCTCTGCTACTAGTGGAGAAGCTGCCTATTTGTTCCAGAATTTTTGGGAAACAAGATTTGTGAATCGCCTGTGGTGCACCTGAAACCGGAGGATGAGTTTCTGCTCTTCCTAAAGGGACTATGTTTTTCACCCTGGGACTTGTGTGATAGTGGGGATTGGACTACTGAAATAGTAGGAGGCCTAGAGTAATAGGCTTAGCCAAAAGTAAAAGTATGTTCAAGTCCAGCACTTATGGAAGTCAAAACATGGGGGATGTGACATCACGCTCACCCAGTAATCTACATTGCCAAGCTTTCAGAAAAGAGTTGTTTAGTTTCCAGAGAAATGGACGGTATGGATTGTGGAGTTGGAGGTGGAGACCCCATCTTTAGTCACCAGGTCCACCTCTATGGATTTGCTCTGTGAATTTCTACTTTGCCTCATGCAATTGGCCAGTGATGAGGGAAGTACCCAGATGTGGGATTGGAAGGAAAATTCCCTCTAGGTAGAAAGGCTCTAAGGTGGTTTGAGAATACAACAGGAAAACTTGGTTCATTCCCAAATGGACCCATGGATCAAGTGGCCGGCAGGGGAGCCGGGCCAGTGGGGAAAACCAAGTAGTGTACAAGTCGGGCTGTACCCAAAGCTCGTGCAAGTACGGGCTGTGTGCCTGTGGGTTCAGAGCCTGAGGGCTGGAAATAGTAAAGTGGTTCTGTTGTCTCTAATCTGCATTACCAGGAATGTAGCCCCGTGGGGGTCTGTCTATGCTTTGTTTGTTCAGTTTGGATGTGAATAAAAGCCACACTGTAGAATCCCATTCCTGGTTCTGGACATTAGTTATTGCTTCCTGTGTTCGGATTTACTTGGGTGCCCCTGTGCAGAGTAGCCGAACCTAGGTCCCCTGTGCCGAGTAACCTCATCCACCCCGAACCCAGTCCCCACCAGGTACTGCTGTCAGCTTCAACAGGAAGCCACCTGTCATTTTTGCTAAAAGGCAGGGGTCCGGGGGTTACACTAGAATCTGCAGCTTGTCCCATAGGTAGGGAAATGGACAGACTGGGTGGGCCAAGTGGTCCTTATCTGCCGTCAAAGTCTATGTTTCTATGTTTTGATTATACAGAAGGGAAAAAGCAGGGAGGCAATGTGGTCTGATGGTTAAAGGGCAGACCTGTGAACTAGGATATCCCAGGCTGAATTCCATAACAGCGCTGTCTCACTGTGTGACCCCAAGCAAGTCACTCTGCCTCTCTGTACTTCAGCGCTCCCAGCTGTTAAACTGAGAAGAAACAAAACCCGACTAGAAGTGAGAGGCTGCATTATATTTTTTTGCTCAATATGAATAAACTGTAAGGGAACAAAACACACTGGCTATACCTTTATCTGCAAAACTAATGGGAGGAATTTACCTGACGCAAAGAGAGAGCTACAAGGAAACAGATAACCTCCTTAGACAGAAGGGCCGTTCTTTGAGAAAAGGAACATAAGATAAAGTCTCTTTCACCACTTCCTTAACATAACGTGAATGCAAGAATAGACTGCAACAGAAAAAAAAAAGGTTGAAAATTGCAAGACACCATGTATTACAGTTATTGCACTAATGAATCACAAGCAGTATTTCCTAATGACTCTGTACTTTGTCATTCTTATACTACCAATATTATCATAGCATCTAGAGTCTTGGTGCGACTGTACCATCAAATATAAACACAAATACCACAAAACGCACAAGCTACTCGATACAGTATGCAGTGCAGTACAAGAGGACTCCTGGCAACGGGAATCAACTCACACTGTATAAACAAAGAGAAAAAAGTGGGAGAGAAAGAGCTCATTATTAACTGAGTAAGAGGCTAGTATGCTTTGTATGTGTTAAATTCCATTCGTAACATATCATAAAAATAGACTGCTCCAGTCAGGAATGACAAATGCATACCCTCTTCAGTTATGCGGCCTGACTACTGCAATGTCTGTTACTTGCACTTGCCTTTCATTCATTATAACATAAATTACGCTGAAAATTGTCATGGAAGAACAGGTTTGGGGGTAACTGTGGACAGCAAGATGCAGCTAGGCAGGCAGAGAATGTGCTACCACAGTCAGGAAAGCAAATGCAATGTTGGGATACACTGAGGGAGGGTAAGGAGCAGGTCACCATAGGTGATCCACTCCCTCTACAAGGCATTAGATTGCACCTGTAGTTCTGCCTCCAGTTTTTTTTTTGGTTATATACATACTTTATTCCCCAGCCCCATCACCTGGCTCCTCTGCTACTTACCTTATGCCTGGTGTCTTTTGCCACAGGACTTGTGGCATGTGCCCAGCCACCGGTGCCGGCTCATGGGGGTCATTCTCATCCTGCCTTCCAGGAGTATTTTCCAGGATTTTCTCTGGGACCGGCCAACACGATCGCAGACATGCGCTGGTACTGCAGCATGCCCCGATCTGCCCACCTGGCCTACATCCAGCCCTCCCAGTGCCCCAACGCTACCATCGAGCCTCCATTCGGTAGCAGCCAAGAGCTGGGGAGGCCTACCTCCCAATCCTGAAGAGGAGAGCTGCCTGGTGGCTGCTCCATCCACTCCAAGCCTAGCCCCCCCTCCCCACCAATCCATGCTACTTTCAACACCGTCACTGGCACAGTGAGAGGCAAGGCATCCAGCGCCTCAGCCCTCTGTGCCCTG
This sequence comes from Neoceratodus forsteri, assembly GCA_016271365.2. Classification (NCBI taxonomy): domain Eukaryota; kingdom Metazoa; phylum Chordata; order Ceratodontiformes; family Ceratodontidae; genus Neoceratodus; species Neoceratodus forsteri. The sequence continues at coordinate 126,277,623 of CM057450.1, read as the reverse complement.
GGCCGGCCCTGCCTCCAGTTCTGGTCACCACAGTAAACATACAAACACAGACAATGACGGCAGTAAAAGACCAATGATCCATCCAGTCTGCCCGAGTTCCCTATTCAGCCATCGGATTTATGATTTACTGTTCCTCCAGGGTCCTTTCATCATAGGTAGAGAGGTAAAGAAAGTTCACTGAAGAAGATGAGACAGTCCAGCACGGGGCCACAATGCCAATTATAAAATGGGGAGAGAAATTCCTATGTACTGATTGGTTGTTAGCTGTGCATTAGAAATGTCTAATGCATGGCTAAAAACAAGTGCTGGCCAGCTAGACATAGGACTGCAGTGAAATCTGTGAGCCAGTAAAATTTTCAAAACATTTTAGCCGCTATTTTTCCATCTCACTTGTTTGCCCGCTCGTCTGCTCAACTTCTGGGCTGAAATACACTTGACTTGATTAAAGCTACCAACTTTCTGAGGCCTAAAACTGGGATGGTCCATCCTGATCATAACCCCCACTGTGTCACTCCCACGGGCATGACTACAGACCACCCTGCACACAATCAATTAAATTTTGCTGCTTGCCCTGGCCACGCTGCCTCACAGTAACACCAGTAGCAAACATCCAGAGTAAAACATATAGGATAGTGCATGGGGAACAGTTGACAACGGGGCTATTCTTTTACCGAGTTGGCACTATGACGACGGATTACCTCGAGAGTGCAGCTCGGAGAGGTAATCCGCCGCCACAGTGCCAACGGTAGGTGAAAGATGCCCTGTTGTCAACTGTTCCCCATGCACTTTTCTTTATAGTGTATGGTGGAACGTCGCTTTTTGGGGAAAAATCACTACAGCATGTTTCTGCTTCAAAACATTTTTACTGGGTTACTAGAAGGAAAAAAGAACTTTACATTTTGAATGTTTTCACGCTTGACATTTTAACTGTTTAAGAACTTTACATTTTGAACGCTTTAACTAAACATTAGTACTGCCGCCGACATTGCTGCTTTCGGCTGTGTGTCCTGTCTATGGAGTGAGCCCTGTCAAATGCTGCTCGAGGACACAGTGTGTGGACGCTCGCAGCAGTAGAAAAAATTGTTCTGCTGCACTGCGAACGTCACTAGTGTGTGACTACAAGGTTTTGACAATGATGGATTTCGGTGGAGAACGACGTTCCACCATACACTATAGTACATCATTCTGCTGCAGCAAGTTCAAAATCATGATGTACAGAAAGTCCATTAGAAGCAAACCTGCGTTAAATTGTGATCAGACATTTGAGCTGCATGTATTGATCCTCCTGACAGTTTCATCCAACCTGCTTATACTCACCTCATTTGCTGAGCAAACTTCACTTCAGTGACTCCCACCATCACACCAGATTGTTCTCACACACTTCCCTACAGTTGATCAGGTCTGGGTACCTTAGTTCACTGCTGCCAGTCTCTTTTCTGTCTGGAGTCCCTTCCAGCTGCTGGCAGGTAGACGTCCACATGTGCTTGTTTGCACTACAACCCAGTCTAATCTAACAGGAAAGAACATGCTTTACTGTGCTCCCACTGACATGCTTACAGTGCAACACAGGCACAGGTGTTGAAGTTGCAAACTGCTGTCCAGCCCGAGCAGCGCCACAGTGGAGCTGAAATAACTGTCACTCACGGATTAGCAGTCCGCAAGAAAAAAAAGAAAAAGGGACAAAACTGGGACAAGTAAGCAAAAACCAGGACAAAAGTGTCATTTTGCAAAACTTGTGGGGACACTGTGACATGCTTCATAATGCTGGTAAGAAGCACCTAGGAAAACCTGGGGTTCCTAATATTTATTTATTTTATTTATTTATTGAGAATATTGGAATTACAAACCTTTGAGTCAGAGACTCATTTACAAAGGCTCCACGTCTAAAATTAACAATGTGTTACAGTGCAAGTTTACAAAGTGATTACTGTGCTAGAATACAATAAAAAGCAGTGCAAGATACAGAATAAAAATAGAATAATAGATATGTTGGGGTGCATTATAAAGCAGTAATCCCACTGAGATGTTCTGGGGACATGGAACCTCAAGAGCGAAGCTTGAGAGGTTCCCATGTCCCCAGAACTTCGAGATGGGATTACTGCTTTATCATGCACACCGAGGTCTCTTTTATTATTTTTAATATATGGATCCGATTGTTTTTAAACTATTTTGTGACTGGCGGTTGGCCATTGCACTTAAGGATTTTCTTGGTACTGGCAGACCGCCACACTGTCTTGCCCTCTCGCCATCAAGCTTGATATGCAGTACTACTACATTTTTGGGAGAATCCAGTCTAAACGAAGGTGAATAAAACTTGTCCATTTTTTAAGGAAATTAAAAAAAATTAAAGCAACGGAGGATTCTGTACTGTAGTATAGACTCTCGCTAAGCAAGAGACTGCTGCCATATTTTTTAAAGTCTTCAGCCCGCCCATACTGAGGAAGCGGCCAGTCATGAGCCGTGGTCTGTTAGTTTTTGTTTGATTGGCAGTGCTAGGCTAGCCTGGCGTGGAAGATTGCTATGGTTGCGCAGTTCACTTCTTGTGATAATAGTATCGTTCAGAGCTCTGAATGATACTATTATCATCAACGAACGAACAGTGCTATTATCACTTTTCGGAGCACTGTATTACAGGGAAATTTTTGGATGCTTTACTGTGGTATTATTTTCGCAATACACATATTAAATACTAGTACAGAGGCATTATAGAGGGTATGCAAATAAATACTAGGTAGTACAAGCCAAATTCTATGAAACAACTAACAGGGAAGGCACAGTGAAAAGAGAGCAGGTCAAGAAGGCCTAGTTACGAGGAGAGGCAGTCCATGGGACCTTGTCACACAATTAGGAGGAGGTAGCCAGAGCTAGGAAGGGAAGGGGGACTGGAGGAACCAGACAGTAGATTATTGGAAGGGGAGGGGTAAGAGGGAACTGTGGGAAGGAGAGGGGTGAGCAAGGAGGCCGGAGAAGGGGAGAGAGAAGTGGGTCGGGGGAGGGCATAGATAGGCAAAACAGAGAATGTCAGGGAGAGTAAAGTAAGGAAAATTTACTGGAGGCACACGTCGAGAGAGAGGAAGTGATGCTTAGAACAGTGACAGTTGTTTAAAGATAGTAGGTGTTGCCGCAGTTCAAGTTTAAATGGGCCTATTTTTTTGGGGATCAGAGAGAACCTCGGGAGGCAGACATTTAACCAGAGAGGTGCCCTGTACACAAAAGAACACTGTCCTTGAGCAGTTCTGCAAAATGGGATAAGGAAGGAGGCTTTAGTAGAGCTTCTAGTCACACGGGGAGCAAGGGCGACAGTGAGGAGCTGCCGGGCAGAGGGCTGTGAGGGACAAAGGGTAAACTTGCATGCCAGTAGACAGGTATGGTATTGAAGTCTCTCTTTAAAATTTAGCCAGTTTGCTTGTTGATAAAGGCCACTGGTGTGGGTGAGCCTATGTCCATTTACTACAAGGCGACAAGCTTTATTCAGGGTGACCTTAATCCCATTTAGCGTAGTGTCATTCGCACTGCCATAGATCACTATTCCATAGTCTACAATGGAAAGAACCGAGCTGTTTATGACTTATTGGAGGGCATCAGCAGTCAAACATGATGTTGCTATAGAGTAGGCCAATTTTAGTATTCACAGCTTTGCAAACCAGACTGATATGCCCCTGGAGGAGAGGGAGGGGTCTAGTGTGATGCCTAGGTACTTAAAGTTAACAACCTGCTCCAGAGGCTGAAGATGATGTTCTGTACACCTCATCTGGGGGAAGGAGGGTGGGAAAGCAGCGCCTGCTGCAAGAGCTCCTCTTGAAGATCTACTGTTAGAAAAAATTACTCACCTTAGTAATGTTGTTTTTTCTAATGGAGTCTTGCTGTATTCTGACTATTGCAGTGATATCCAACCTTTGAACTGCCCCGGACAGGAAAGAGTTAACTTTCCATGCAAGGCATGGAACGCTGAGCTCGAGCTCAGCTGAGACACTGTCTGTTGTTGTTTGAACCCAAACCGCCAGATCTTTACAAGCTAAACTCACTGGGCGTCCTGTGTGGAAACTGTAAACTTACACTAGCCAACTGGCAACTAAATTTAATAAAAGGTTTTTGGTTCCAAGGCAAAGACTCAAGTCAGGAAACCCAAAAAACAAAACACAACACATACCCAAAAATAAGAGGGTGAGGAGGGGCACCTCTAGGGTGCCAACACTGTTCCTGCCCACCCACATCCCAAAACCCAGGTTCTGAGAGGGGAGGCGGGGGGAGGTCAGAATACAGCAAGACTCCATTAGAAGAAACAACATTACTAAGGTGAGTAATTTTTTCTTCAAACAACATGAAGTGTTGCTGTATTCTGACTACTGCAGACTACCAAGCAGTACCTCCGTGGAGGAGGGACAGAACCTACTTCGGGAACAGGCTCTGAAGCACTGCTGTGCCAAACCGAGCATCACACCTAGCCTGGATATCCAGAGAGTAATGCTTGGTGAAAGTATGTACTGTTTTCTAGGTGGCTGCTTGACAAATCTCTAAGATAGGAATATCCCTGGCAGCAGCCAGGGAAGCAGATGTACCTCTGGTAGAGTGAGCCCTCAGGCCTGAGGGTGGGATCCTACCTAATTTTTCATACCAAAGTTGTATACAAGAGACAATCCACCTGGCAATAGATCTCTTAGTGGCAGGTTTTCCCTTACCAACCTCACCATAAGTGAGGAACAGTTGGAGGAAGTCAAACCTGTGACCCTTGGTGCGCTCTATGTAGTAGCTAAGGGCCCTTTTCACATCCAGGCTGTGCAGCCTCCTCTCCCCAGAGGAGGAATGGTCAGTGAAGAAAATGGGAAGAGACAGACTGGTTAAGGTGGAAATCTGAAACCACCTTAGGCAAAAACTTCCTATTAGTCCTGAGGACCACCTTATCTCTATGGAAAGAGATAAAATCAGGCTCCACTGACAGGGCCTGTAACTCACTTATGCGTCTGGCAGAAATAATGGCTACCAAGAACACAGTTTTCCAAGTCAAGTACTTAAGCTCTGCTGAGGACAAAGGCTCAAAAGGGGGTTGCATAAGCTGAGCAATGCAAAACATTAAGGTCCCAAGCAGGGTCAGGGTCCTTGAAGGGAGGACTGGTATGCAGCAATCCCTTGAAGAATTTACAGAATACAGGATGAGCTGAAAGGGAAGAGTGCTTGCCTGCTGACAAGAAGGCAGAGACAGCTGCCAGATGCACTCTAAGTGTAGCTGGTCTGAGTCCCAAGCTATTGAGATGAACCATATAGTCAAGGACTGTAGGCAACCCAGCAGACTCTGGAGAAATATGCTTCCCAGAGCACTAAATAGTAAACCTTTTCCATTTGGAGTTGTAAGTCTTTCTAGTGGAAGGCTTTCGAGAAGCCTTTAGAATATCCAGAACACCTTAAGAGAGATGCAAATCAGCAAACTCTAACTCTTCAAAAGCCAGGCCTTGAGACTGAGAGATTTGAGATTCAGATACCAAACCCTCCCGAGAACATGTTAACAGGTTGTAATTCCTGGGAAGAGACAGTGGAAGGTGGACTGCTAAGGACAGCAAGAGAGGGTACCAGGGCTGTCTGGCCCAGTCTGGAGCAATCAGAATCACTTTGCAGGGTTGAGACCTGATTTTGACTAGTACCTTGAACAGAAGAGGGAAGGGGGGGGGGAAGCATACAGGAACTTCCCTTCCCAGTTGAGAACTAGGGCATCCAGGGGGACTGAGCCCAACACTGGGGGTCTGCAGCAAAAAAGAGGAAGTTGGTGATTGGGGCTGCAAAAAGATCTATCTGTGGGGTGCCCCATCTGGAGAAGATCACCTTCAAAATCAGCGGATCTAGGGACCATTCGTGATGGCCCTGAGATATCCTGCTGAGAGCATCTGCCAGGACATTGTCCTTCCCTGGGAGGTGCACTGCTATCAGAGAGGTATTCAGGGAATAGGCCAGAGACCACAACTTTATTGCCTCTGTGCACAAGGCCGTAGACCGAGTGCCCCCTTGCTTGTTGATGTATTGTCTGTCCTGATCTGAACTACTTTGTTCCGAACAGAATTGGAAAAAACTTGAAGTGTTAGAAACACTGCTCTGAGTTCTAAGAGATTGATGTGAAGCAGAGATTCTTGAGCTGACCACAACCCTTGGGTGGTCAGATCCCCCAAGTGGGCTCCCCAGCCCAAGAGGGAGGCATCTGTGGTAAGGATTAGAGAATGAGATTGAGTGACAAAGGGAACTCCTTGCCTTAGTTTGTCCTGATCCTGCCACCCTTGCAAAGCCTGGATCAGGGTTCGAGTCACTGGGATTAGCTTGGTCAGAGAATCCTTTCTCTGGGACCAGAAGGCTCTTAAGTGGAACTGAATGTCCCTCATCTGAAATCTTGCTCCTTGGACCACTGCTGTAGAGGCAGCCATGTGGCCCAGGAGCTGCAGAAAATGCCTTGCTGGTCGAGACACCTGGAGGGTGAATGAAGAGGTCAGTGTAACAAGGGGAAGGAAGGCTCTTGCCCTTATTGTATCCAGCTCCGCCCCTATGAAGGTGAGGAGCTGCACTGGCTCTAGAACTGACTTTGAAAGATTCAGGAGGAATCCTAGAGAAGTAAGCAGTTGCTGAGTTATCTGTAGGTGTGACTTGACTTGGTCTGGAGACTGACCCACTATGAGCCAGTCGTCCAGGTATGGAAAGATGGAGATATTTTTTCTCCTTAGGAAAGCAACCACTACTGCCAGGCATTTTGTGAACACCCTTGGAGCTGATGTTAGGCCAAAGGGCATTGCTCTGAATTGATAGTGGCCTGAGGGCAACTCGAACCTGAGGTACTTTCTGTGGGAGCATCTGATGAGAATGTGGAAATAGGCATCCTTGAGGTCCAGGGGAAACTAGCCAGTCCCCTGGCCTTAGAGAGGGTAGAATTATTCCCAGAGTTACCATTTTGAACTTTGGCTTTAAAAGGTGCTTGTTTAAATACCCGAGATCCAGGATGGGCCGCCATTCTCCTGTCTTTTTGGGAGTTAGGAAATACCTGGAGTACAATCCTTTTCCCTTGTGTAGGGGTGGAACCCTTTCTATGGCTCTCAGAGCCAAGAGGGAGAGATCTGCGCTCTAGGCAAGGGCCTCTGAAGGATTTGCAGGGAAAGGATCTGGTTCTCATCTTGGGAAATTGTTTGAAGCTGAGAACCAGTCCCTGGCTTACTACTTCCAGGACCCATTTGTCTGATGTTAAAGACATCCAGTCCTGGACAAAGTAAGCCAGCCTGCCCCCTACGGGTAGTGGAGAATCGGCCCAGGCAAACCCATCAGGGTGACTGTTTGGCAGGGGCTTTAGATTGAGGGGTGGTAGCAGGCCTGCTTATACCCCGTCTGCCTCTCCCTCTGAAGAACCCCCTCTGGGCAAAGGTGGAAGAGGAGGCCTGGGCTTGCTAGAAAGGCCTATGAAAAGGCCTGCCCCTGCCCCTGGAATGCTGCCTCTGAGGAGTGGTTTGCATTTCCTTGGCCTGAGCACTTCTATAGGTGGTCCTGTACTCATCCATTTTCTTCATGTAGTTCTCTGTCTGCTCCCCAAACAGAGAATTACCAACAACAGGAAAATCCATGGCCTTAGTCTGGGTATCCTGTGACAGGCTAGTACATCTGAGCCAAGCCATCCTACGAAGGGCCACAGATGTAGCCATGACTATAGATGAAACATCATTGGAGTCCACTGCAGCATGAAACTGCACCTTGGATGCTTCAATACCATCTGCAGCCACCTGCTCCAGCTCCTTGGCAAGCTGGCCAGGGACCTGTTTAGCTAGAGCCATCACAGTGTCCCATCTAGACTGCTGGTATCTAGCTGTGTAGGCCATATAATTGGCCTGCCTGAGTCCCAAAGATGCTGCCATGTACTGTTTCTTTGCCATGGCATCAGTCCTCCTGGAGTCCTTATCTGGGGGGTGTGAAGCCAAGGGTATATTTGCCTTATCACAGGCAGCAGCCTGCACTACCCCAACATGGCTGCATTGCTGGGAAAGGAACTCTGTATCTGAGCCCAAAAGAGTATACCTCTTGTCCATTCTTCTGTCCACAGGAAGTATAGAATTAGGAGTCTTTAAAATTTTAAATGTCTGTTTCCCAAAAGACTTATGGAGGAGAATAGACAGCCTCCTGGACTCTGGGATGTCCATCATCTCGACATAATCAGGCTCCTCCTGATCCTCTACTGCTTCCTCCATAGGAAGCTGAAGAGTTTCAGCCACTTTTTTGTAAAACTTAAAGTGGGAAGGGGACTCAGAAAGCCTAGGAGGAGAAACCCCTGAAGGTCTGTCTGGGGAGATGTCCAGGTCAATGGGCACATCCAGACTTTCATAATCACCATCACTATCCTCATACTCTCCTTCCTCCTCCTCCGGTTCATAAAAATCCTCTAAATTGTAATCCTGAACCGGTGGAACCGACCGAACCAAGCCCCTAACCGATGGTGCCGGTTCGGTCGGAACCGGAGTTAGTGACTGAACAATCCTTATCGCTTTGGCTATTTCATTAGCGGTCGGAGAAAGAACTTGTGATCCGAACCAGCTGACTTATCCCTTCTTTTTCTTTTAACCGGAACAGACTCCTCAGAGTCGGTTCTCCTTTTGCCCGAAGAAGTTTCGCCCTGGTCAGAGGGCACTCCTTCTGGTTCGATTGGAACTGAACCGAGCTGGCCATCCGGGTCAGCGGACTTTTTTCCTCCCTTTCCCTCAGCCTACCTACTCTCTTTTCCAGGGTAGCTGTGGGAAAACTTCTGCAAATCTGGCAGTCTGAATCGAGGTGGTCAAACCCCAGACAACAAACACAGGTGGTGTGGGGGTCAGCCTTAGCAAAGTCTTCCCCACACACACTATGTTGAAACCCAGTGGGCCCGGGTTTTTCTCTTTGGATTTCAGACATGGCCAGTCCTAACCAAACTTACCCTTTTTCGATAACTCCGCCAGGCAAGACACCTTTATCGGTTCCTGACCATGTTATTGGTCGTGGAAAAAAAACGTAATGAAATCCGTTTTTTTTAGAACCAATAAGGACCGGTTACCACACTCTAAAAAGCAGAACAAACTTTTTTAACAAACCTGATTGGTTCAAACCGAACCGATCCGACGTTTACAAGTTCCACACAGAAGCTAACAATAATAAACCTTTCTAGTACTCACGGTACCACAGACAGAGACTGAACCGACAGGTTAGATGGAAGAAACTTGGTTGAAACCGAGGGAAAAAACGATACTTTAACCGACTAAACTGAACCAAGCGAAGAAGAAATCTCCGGAGCGACTGTTCAGTGAGGTGGAGTAAAGAATCTGGTGGTTTGGGTTCAAACAACAAGAGACAGGGTCTCAACCGAGCTCGAGCTCAGCGTTCCATGCCTTGCATGGAAAGTTAACTCTTTCCTCTCCGGGGCAGTTCAAAGGTTGGATATCACTGCAATAGTCAGAATACAGCAAGACTTCATGTTGTTTGAATGGTAAGTTCTTACGTAACTGTACTATCTTACTTTGAGTGGGAGCTCTTGCAGCAGGCTATAACCATTAGAACTGAATCCCAAGCAGTCTCGTACGAAGGAGGTGCTGAATCCCGGGAGGTGGAAGATGGTAAAGGCTGGAAACAGCAAGTCAAGATAAGAGTCCCTGAACGACTGCCAGGCCGAAACCGGCAGGGCGTCTGGATGCAATGTCCAAGCTAAAGTGCTTCACGAAGGTGTGCACAGAGTTCCAGGTAGCAGCCGCACATATGTCCCTAATGGAGACATTCCGCAGAGTGGCAAAGGAAGCAGAGACTCCTCTGGTGGAGTGACCCCAACCGGTCCTGGAAGGGGTTTATTGTGCTTCTCATAGCAAAATACAGTGCAGTGGACAAGCCACTTAGAGATAGTCTGCTTGGACACCGGTTTACCCAAGTGCTGTGGCGCAAAGGCCACAAACGGTTGCTCCATTTTACGGTGAGTAGCCGTGCACTTAAGGTAATACCTCAGTGCCCTGTGAACATCCAGAGCGTGAAGGAGAGCTTCTCCCCTATTGAAGGGAGAAGAGAAATAAACTGGAAGGTCAACTGACTGGTTGAGGGTCAACTCAGAGACCACTTTAGGAAGGAACTTAGGATTTGTTCAGAGGGAAACCCTTTCCCTATGAAAAATTAAATACGGCTCTTTACACATCAAAGCCTGGAGATAGGAAACTCTTTGAGCTGAAGTAACAGCAACTAAAAAACAAACCTTCCAGGAAAAGTAACGCAGCTCACAGTCAGCTGCGGGTTCAAAAGGAGGAAGAGTAAGCTTCTCCAACACAAACAGGAGGTCCCAGGGTGGGATAGAATCCCTAATGGGAGGTCTCATGTGTAAATTCCCCCGTAAAAAGGTGCGGGCCACATCTAATTGGGCTAAGGTTTTTTCTCCCAAAAGGGTGTGATAAGCAGAAATGGACCACATGTGCACCTTTATGGAGGAGTAGCTCAAGCCTTGTTGATATATGGAGAGGAGATACTGCAATGTTGAGTTCACCGGACAGGTAAGGGGGTCCGGATGGTGAGATGACGCCCACAAGCAGAAACGCTTCCACTTCATAGCATAAGTGGAGCGAGTAGAGGGCTTCCTCGCTGAGATGAGTACATCCGCCATCTCCTGGGAGACCTCGTACCTGGACTTTGCTACATCCAAAGGAGCCAAGCATGGAGGTGCAAAGACCTGAGATCGGGATGGACCAGCGAGCCCTGATCCTGGGACAGCAACTGCGAGCATATTGGCAGTGGGACTGGAGGTTCCGTAGACAACTGCTGAAGTACTGGGAACCAAATCTGCCGAGGCCACAGAGATGCGATTAGAATCATCCGCGCCCCTTCAGCCTGTAACTTCAAGAGAACTCTCTGGACGAGAGGAAAGGGAGGGAAGGCATAAAGAAACCTCCCTGCCCAACAAAGGAACAATGCATCTGGCCAGAAAACACCAGGCACGGGAGCGGAAAATTGGCAGTTTGGCACTGCGTGGTGACGCAAAGAGGTCCAGCTCTGGATGACCCCATGTGTTGAAGAGCTGGTCCGCTACTGACTGCAGTAGGTCCCACCCGTGCGCCTTGGACTGAGACTGCTTAGGCTGTCGGCCAAGTCGTTTAGGACGCCTGGAATGTGCATTGCGGACAGAGAGATGTGCCGTTCCAGCGCCCAGTACCAGACTCTCATCACCTCCCTGCACAGGGGGTAAGAGTGAGCACCCCCTTGCTTGTTGATATAGAAGACGACCGCCATGTTGTCTGTCTGAACAAGAAGAGAGCCTGGGATGAGGTCCTTGAAAGGCATGGTGCTGCTGAGGACCGTTTCGCATCTCCAAGACATTGATGTGGAGTTCGTGTCCATGGGGTCCAGGACTCTGCATTTGGTGGGCCCCAGGTGCACCCCCCAACCCAAATCTGAGGCATCCATTGTTAGAGTCTGATTTGGGGGCTCCAGATAGAAAAAGAGACCTCTTATTTTAAATTTATCGGGTCCAGCCACCAAAGAAGTGTCCTCTTCACTGGCTCTGTGATCCTGACCATGGGGTCCGGGTTGTCTGTGCATTGATCCCACTGCACCCTGAGCATTCATTGTGGGATTCTCATGTAGAGGCGGGCCAGAGGAGTGACGGGAATGGCTGCCGCCATGTGCCCCAGAAGTTTGAGGAAGGTCCTGGCCTGGACCTGATGGGTTATAAGGACCAATCCGGCAATCTCCCGCAAGCGATCGCCCCTCTCTGGGGGTAGAAAAGCCATGCCCTGGACTGAATCCAGGACCGCTCCTATGAAGACAAGTCTTTGGATGGGCTCTGGGGAAGACTTTAGAAGATTATGGGTGATCCCCAGATCTCGGAATAGAGTATAGGTGTCTCCGAGAGCTTGAAGAAGGCGTGACCTTAACGTGCCGCAAGCAGCCAATCGTCTAGGTAAGGGAAGACATAATGCCCCTGGCGCCTTAGAGCCGTAGCCACTACTGCCAAGCATTCTGCGAAGACTCGAAGAGCGGAGGAGAGGCCGAATGGGAGAACCTGAAACTGATAATGCGCCCCCGAAGTGTAACATCAGGTACTTCTTGTGGGGAGGAAAGACCCCTAGGTACACGTACGCATCTTGCATGTCTACAGAGCAGAGCCAGTCTCCCTGATGCAGCAGAGGAAGCAGTCTTGGAAGAGGCACCATCCGGAACCTTCTGTACTCTACATAATAGTTTAAAGAGCTGAGGTTCAGAATGGGACGAAGGTCTTGTGTTTTCTTTGGCAGCAGGAAGAAATGGGAGTAATACCCTTTCCCCCGCTGCTGCACAGGGACTGGCTCTATCGCCCTTTTCCGCAAGAGGGCCTGAATTTCTCCTTCTATAAGCAGAATGTGAGAAGGAGGATAGCTCGAGGACCTTGGTGGAGTGTCTGAAGGGATCTCGGTGAACTCCAGCGTATGTCCCCTCCTTATGATATTGAGGACCCACTGGTCCACAGTGATAGAGCTCCAACCCTTCAGATGAAGGGAGAAGCGACCTCCTGCCTCCCCAGAAGCCTCCTCCGAAGGGGGGGAGGGTTGGGAGGGAGTCACTGGGCAGAGCCGGGAGTGGGCAGAGAGGTCTGGGAGGACATGGGGCCATGAAAAGGAGCTCCTCCAGGCTGCTGGTTGCCGGCTCTCCTTTTAAAGCCACCTCTCTGGCCTTGTTGGGTGCCATGGGCTTGGGCACCTGAGGGCTTACAAAATGGCCGCTTCTTTGCTTTCCGCTGGTCTCCTCTGTACATCTGACGGGACAAACCAGATGGACCCCCCCCCCTCGACTCCTGGAGACGAGAGACGAGAGACTCTGTCTCCTGCCCAAACAAGATGGAACCCTGGAACGGGAGGTCCCAGATCCTGGACTGCAGGTCTTGGTGAAAGCCTGAGACTCTCCACCAAGCGTGGTGCCGGAGACAGACCCCTGACGCTGCCACTCTGGTCGCCATGTCTGCAGTGTCTTACGAAGCACGGAGAACATGCGTGCCCATGTCCATGTCCGATTTAAGGACATCCAGAATCTCTGTCTTCTGTGCGGAGTCTGGCAAGGCATTAAAAAGCTCCTGTCCCCGTTCCCAGAGCGCATTCGGGTATTGAACCATATGCGTCAGGAAATTAAGGGACCTAATGGAGCAAGTGGAGGCAGAATAGACCTTCTTGCCCACCCGGTCGAAACTGCAAGACTCTGGGTCAGGAGGCTGGGAGCTAAGATGTTTTGACTGCTTAGATTTATCATGAGCAGCCGTGATCACAGAGGAGTCCGCCTGAGGGTGCTCTTCCAGGAAAGGCTCATCCCTCGTGGCCCTGTACAGCCTGTTTGACTTTTCAGGAACTGCCGGGACCGAAGCAGGATGCTTCCAGGTAATCCTGGTAAGATCCTGGAAGGTGTTCACCAAAGGAGGCACCACAAGAAATTTGGGCTCCTTTTGCCTCAGGTACTTGGCTAGTCGCCGGCGTTCCGGATCCAGGTCCTCCGTATCCCATTCATTAGAGGCCTCGATATGCTTATGATGTCCATAAAGGTTGGAACATCAGGAGGCAAGTGGGGCAGGTCCTTTTCCCTGGGGAACCCCTGATTGGGAAGAAGAAGAAGAAGAGGAGGAAGAGGGCGACCGACTACTAGGTGACGAGTAGCTGGACCTGTCCCTATGACTAGCCCCTCTCGAACATCGGTGGCTCACCGACTGACGTTAGTCACGAGACCGACGACGGAGCGATGACGGACACCGGTCTGGGGACCGACGTCGGGAGCGGGCCCACCCATCGGAACGGGAACGGCTCCTAGAATGAGACCTGAACCAGCGTTGGCTACCTGACCTCAGTGAGCACCGGTGTCGATCTGCGAACCGAGATTAGGAATGGGCCCTGGAGGGTGAGCGAGGCAACGGCCTCTCGGGGGGTCTTCTTCAGTTAAGGAACACCTTCCGGTTGAGGTTTGCCCAATGGGTCCGGTACCGGTGACAGGGCTGGCTTCGGGGGGGGGGCTGTTTTTGGACTTGGCCCCACCAAAAGCAAAAAAGTTCCTGGAGATCCTTCTTGGAAAAAAAACGAGGGTGCAATCCCCAGAAAGGGAACCTCTGAAGTGTCCGGCAGCCCTGAGGGGGAGCCTCCAGGAGAGCCCCAAGTGGAGGAGGACTTGGGAGATACAGACGCTGCCCTGTCTCCGGTAGTGTCAGGTTCCTTCGCCCCTTCTACTGGCGTCGGTACCGGGACCGACGACGGTTTCTTGTGGGGGAGGGGGGCGCTGGAGTGTCCTCAGACTCCAGGGGCTTGCCCTTATCGGGTGAAGCCGGGACCTTGGCAGGCAGGGCCATAGCTTGTGTCTCCGAGGTCTTTGGGGTGACTGAGCGGTGTCACCTTGGGCCTAGCAGGTTTCTCCCCAGACGTACCTGCACTGGCCTGTGATTTTTTTTGCAGGAGTGTAATCCTTTTTGGAGTGCTGCTCTCCAGAGCCAGAGGAAGAGCGGGGCTTCTTAGGGGAGGACCGAGAGTGAGACCTGGACCAGTGGTGGGAGCGACTACGGTCCTTGTCTCAGGACCGACTACAGTCCTTGTCTCAGGACCGTTTGGATTTCTCCTTGTGCTTGGCCTTCTCCCCGGAGGTGTGCAGGTCCATCTTCTGTTCCAAGAGGAATGCCTTGAGAGCCTTCAAACGGCAGATCCTGGTCCTACTTGTGAAGCCCTGTCAGGTGGAACAGGCCGCGGTGTCGTGGTTAGGCCCTAGGCAGAAGACACACTTAGTGTAGCAGTCTTTGGATGGTATCTGATGGCCGAAGTGGCACTTGTTCGGATGGGGTCCCGAGAAAGAGACTGATGACAGGGACAACATGCATCGGTTACTGAAAAACTGTTGAAGTAGTAGAGAAAATATCGCATGTAAAAGGCAAAAAAATGAAGTTCTTTTGCTAGCAGCTGGCATGCTGAGATCTTCTCCAACGTGCGCAGGTCGCGCCGGGAAAAGACCTGGGGTGGAGCTGAGTCCGCCCCCTTTTATACCATGGCTGACATCTGGGTGGAGCCGACGCCGGGGGTGGTCCCTGCTGGGTACTGCTGGCTGAGAAGTTTTCCGGTGGGTCCTAATGCCTGCGGCGTTAGTCCTAATGGTTATAGCCTGCTGCAAGAGCTCCCACCCGAAGCAAGATCCTTTTTTTCTTTCACTAACTTTGCCACTTCCTTGGAGAACCTTACAGTCTCTTTTTCCTTCTGCTTTTGCTGAATATCTTCACTCATATGGTGGTTGCTTTAGTTATGCCCTCCCTTATTTTTCCCCACTGAGCCTCTATTTCTCCTTGCTGATGTGCTGGAACCATCGATCTCTCTGTATTACCTACACAGCCTGCTGCGTGACCTCCTCCCCTTTGCCGACCTCTCATTTCCAGCTACAGTGGTGAGACACTGTCAGGAGGTAGGCATTAGTAAGGGGCAAGCTGGTTGGCAGCGGGGTGCTGTGGGTATAGCACAGGTGAGTGGCATTTATGTGGCGAGGAGCATGAGGTGCCCTGGGGCCAAATGGAGCCGAGAGGCCTGCTGTGTTTAGTGCCCATCCCCAAGGTTCCCGCCAGACTGAGTGGGCAGGTAGCTGGTGGACCTGCATCCTCCATCAGTCCCCTTCGGGCTCTGCTATGCAATGCCAGATCGATGAGAAACAAGACCGCAATTATGGCAGACTTGATCTCTTCAGTCGATCTGGCTTGTATCATAGAGACCTGGTTGGGTGACAATGCTGGGCCAGTTTTGAAGGTGTCTGTCCCCGCAGGGTATTCTGTAGTGCACTGCCCGAGGAGGGAATGCAGGGTTGGGGGGGGGGCATCTGTTTTACATCCATCTTGAACTTTACCATGCAGCCAGTGAGTTCGACCTCATCCTTTGAATGTGTGGCAATGCGTGGGGGTCCAGCTGCAGGTTGTAGGATTCTCCTTGTCTACGGTCCTCTGGGGTAGGGGAGGATTTTTTGCAGGAGGTTGTGGACTGCATCATCGACGGACTGTTAAGAGTCCCCTAGATGGTTAATTCTGGGGGACTTTAATGCTTGGGTCTATGACGAATCCTCACAATTTGGACATGACCTCCTCTAGTTGATGACACCACTAGGCCTAGCACAAGCAGTTGCTTCTGTGACCGATCATCACTTCCACACCTTGGACTTTGTGTTCTCACTGGGGCTTGAGGTTACAAACCTCTGACTGATCGGGTTGCTTGGTCCAATCATTGCATGGTAGAGTTCTCGTTTGGGCCCCCCTGACAGTCCCTTCCCTGCTGAGATGGTCAGCTACCGCCCTTTAAGGCGATTGTCCCCAGAGGGACTTTTGGCGATGATTGATTTGTCTGGTGGGAGTGCTGCATGTGTGGTTGGCATGGGCAAGACGGTAGCAGCTTATAATACAGCTGTCTCCAAAGCGCTCGATGCCATCGCACCAATCCGTATATGATCCAGATCTTCTTGCTTGAGACCCCCATGGTTTGATGGAGCTGTCGAGGTGAAGATCAAGGGTCGGAAGTTGAAGCATTGCTGGCGGAGGATCTGATCCGAGGAGGATAAACTGGCTTTAAGAAACACAGAATCTGATGGCAGATAAGGACCATACGGCTCACCTAGTCTGCCCATTTCCCTACTCAGTGTTGACAGCCCCAGATTCTATGTGATCTGCAGCATGCCCTCTCTGCCCATCTCCAGGGTACCCTTATGTCTATCCCATGCGCTCTTGAACCCCCGTATAATTTAGGCCCAACCACCTCCGCTAGAAGGCTGTTCCACGGATCCACCACCCTTTCTGTGAAAAAGTACTTCCTGACATTCCACCTGAGCCTTCCTCCTTCCAGTCTCATATCATGTTCCCTTGTCCTTGTGCAATGCTTCCTCTGAAATATGCTTCCCTCCTGTTCCGTTTAAACCCGAAAGGTACCTGAATGCCTATACCATATCCCCCCCCTCCAGTGAAGAGATATCAAGGTCCCAGAGTCTTTCCTCATACAGCTTCTGGTGCAGCCCATGCACCATTTTCATCGCCCTTCTCTGGACTGCCTCCATCCTGTCTATGTCCTTCCTGAGATGTGGTCTCCAGAGCTGGACGCAGTACTCCAGGTGAGGCCTTACCAGTGATCTGTACAGTGGCATCACCACCTCTTTTTACTGGTTATGCCCCTACCTATGCATCCCAGCATTCTGTTTGCCTTCCCCACCGCTTTTATTTATTAGAAAAGTCGGATTTACAACCTTTGAGTCATGGACTCATTTACAAAGGCACCTCATCGCGGGGGGGGGGGAGACAGAGTTACATAGTGTGGTTACAACAGTGAGAACAGTACAGGTGCAGAACATTAAACATGGAGTACACATAGGTTACATAATAATGTTACTTACAATAGGTTACAGTCATATACAAGGTACCCAAGGGTTACATTGGGGGTACAGCCCTGGACATAACTAGATGATATCTGGAGAGGGTGGAGGTAGAGATGGGGAGTGGGTGGGAGGGAGGGAGAGGATAGGCTGTCCAGAGGACATTGTCAAGTCAGGGAGGTCTGACAGGAGGATCCCACAGTGGGATTAATTAGGTGCATCTACAGCAACGAGCGTCAAAGAGATGGTTCCAGTGGGCAATTTTGAAGGGATCAGTTTTGGCAATGTCTGTGATGCAGGGTGGGAGGGAGTTGAACCAAGCAAGGGCTTGGTAATGGAAGGACCTCTGGGCTAGCGAGGTCTTGGTTCTGGGCACCAGAAAGGTGGCCTTGACAGAGCTACGGGTGGCAACAGACAAGGACCCACGCTGTAGGGAAGCAGAGACCCCCGGGGAGGGGGGGGAAGAGAGCCCTAGAAGAGATTTTTTGGCGAGTAGGCAGGTCTGTAACACAGACGTTCCTCAAAGGTGAGCAGGTTGGCGGTGCAGTACAGCAGGCAAGTGTGAGTGCAGCTAGGGGCTCCGGTCAGGAGCCTGCAGGCCTTATTGATTGAGAGCTGGATTTTAGTCAAGGCGGTATTGTCCACTACTGCGTAAATAGGCAAGCCATAGTCCACTAGCAACAGGACGGAAGAGGTGATGGCCAGTCAGAGGGCAACTTGGGGAGGCAATCTCTATGACGGCATAGTAGGCCTATCCGAGAATTTATGTCGGAGGATAGAGCATTGATGTGGGTGTGGAAGGTGAGAGCCGAGTCAAAAGTGATGCCTAGATATTTGAAAGAGGTCACTTGCTCCAGCAGGTGCAGAGTGCTGGGTAGAATGAAGAGGGGGGCATTCTTGGCCTTGTTTTGGTGATGGGAGAGGAGCACTGACTTAGTCTTCTTTAGGTTAATGACAAGTCGGTGGTCAAGAAACCACTTTTCAGCTTGGTTGTAGGTGTGCTAGAGGGATACCTGGAGAGAAGAGGGATTGGGGTGGGAGGCAAAGAGAACCACATTGTCGGCATAGAGGAGCATTTTTCCTGTGCAGGAACTGGGGAGAGTGTTGAGGTAGAGGCTGAAATGTACAGGGCTCAGAATGGAGCCCTGGGGTACCCCGGAACAAACGGGTCGGGTATTGGACAGGGAGCCATTTATCTTCACACACTGGGATCTAGCAGAGAGGTAGCTGGAGAACGAAGCAAGGGGACCAGCGGAAAAGCCGAGTTGGTGGAGGGAGTTGAGCAGGAGTTGGTGACAAACAGTGTCAAAAGCCTTGGAGAGGTCTATGAACACTGCGCCGGCAAGGTTGCCAGAGTCGAGAGCAGAGTGCAGGTATTGAGAGAACTCCAGGAGAGCAGTAGTGGTACTGCGTCCTGGGCGGAAACCATGTTGTTCTGGGAACATTATGTCATATTTGGCCAGGTACTCAGAGAGTTGAATAGACACTATTTTTTCTATGGCTTTAGAGAGCGGGGGGAGGATAGAGATCGGCTGGTAGTAGTTAGGTGTGGACCGATCTCCACTCTTATGTATAGGAGTGATTTCGGCTGATTTCCAAGCACTGGGAAACTGACCGAGGCATAGAGACTGGTTTAGTAGGTCTGTAAGGGGGACTAGGACGACATCCAAGACCAGGCGGAGGATCCTGGAGTCTAGGGGGTCACACCTGGGGTTGTTGCTACCAAGGGCTTTTAGCAGGTGTGGCCTGGCTATGCTGGGGGATATAGTGTGCAGCTAGAAAGGAAGGCGATCCAAGGCAGGGGGATAGAGGTGGGGATTGGGTCAAAAAAGTTGTTTGGGAGGACAGAGCTTAGGTCAGAGAAGGTAGTATTGAGGCAATCAACTATGCGAGTTGGGTCTGTAGTGACGGTGCCATTTTTCACACTGCTTGATCGCCTTTAGGTCATCTGATACCCCAGGTCTCTCTCTTGCTTTGTGGTGGCCAGAACCCCCAATCCTGTACTCCTCTTGGACTCCTGTGACCCAGGTGCAATATTTCGCACTTTTTAGCATTGAAAAACTGCCATACACCTGACCATTCTTCCAATAAGCTTAGATACGTTCTCATTCATTCCACCCCTTCCGGCGTATCCATTCTGCTGCAGATCTTGGTGTTGTCTGCGAACAGGCATACCTTTCCCTCCAGACGCTCTGCAATGTTGCTGATGAAGACAATGAACAGGACTGATCCCAGCACCAATCCCTGTGGCACCACGCTGGTCACCTCCCTCTCTTCTGATTTCATGCCATTTACTACCACCCTCTGAGTCCTGTCCCTTAGCCAGTTCTCAACCTATTTTACTACCATAGGGTCCACTCCCAGGTTTCTCAATTTATTTAGCAATCTCCTATGTGGGACAGTGTCAAAGGCCTTGCTGAAATCCGAGTAGGCCACATCCACCACCCCTCCCTGATCTACGACCCTTGTCACCCAGTCAAAGAAATCAATTAGATTTGTCTGACAGGACCCTCCCACTGAGAATTTATGCTGCCTTGGATCCTGTGCCCCACTGGTCTACAGAAACTTCACAATCCTCTCCTTAAGTAGGGACTCCATTAGCTTCCCCACTACTGAGGTGAGGCTTACAGGTTTGTAATTGCCGGTCTCCTCCCTACTGCCACTGTTGTGGAGAGAGACCACCTCTGCCTTCCTCCAGTCTTCAGGTACCTCCCCCATCTCTAGAGATGAGTTGAAAAGGTCAGTCAGTGGATCTGCCAGTACGTCCCTGAGTTCCTTTAATACTCTGGGGTGAATTCCATCTGGCCCCATTGCTTTGTCTGTTTTATACCCCCAGTTCCTGTAATGACATATTCCACAGTGAATGGGCTGGTGTCAACCTCCTTCCCCTGACTACCCCTCCCTAATGAGTTTTGGTCCCTCACCCTCCCCTTCCCTGGTGAACACTGAGCAAAAGTATTTGTTCAGTATCTCAGCCTTTTCTAGGTCATCTTCCACCCACCCTCCTCCTTCCTTCTTCAGCCTAACAATATCATTTTTGGCCTTTTTCCTCTCCCTAATATATCTGAAAAAGGTCTTGTCTCCTTTCTTAACAGTCTGTGCTATACCTTCCTGTGTCTGTGCCTAAACCCTTCTGACTGCTTTCCCAGGTTCTTTCTGTTTCTCCAGATACTTCTCCCTGTCCTCACCCTTTTGAGTCTCCTTGTATTTCCTAAAGGCCTTTCTTTTCTCCCCTTACTTTCTCGGTCACTACGTTCAAGAACCATAATGGCAGTTTCTTTCTTTTACTTTTACTATGCAGTCTAACACAGTGCCTTGTTACTTCTGCTATGACTTGAGTCTAGACCACTGTTCCTCCACAACTCCCCATACCTTCTGCTGCTAGTGCACTTTGAACAGCCCCCCAAACCCAGAACCCTAATCCTTATATGACTTTCCCCTAACACTGTGGTTACAGTAAACCATACTGTCCTGTGGTCGCTGGAACCAAGGGGACTGCCCACCTTAGCATCTGTGATCCTGTCCCCATTGGTCAGCACCAAGTCCAGTATAGCCCCCTCTTGGGTGGGTTATGCTACTAGCTGCCTTAAGTTTTCCCCTTTCAGGGCAGTCGTGAAGTCCCTGCTCCTTGTTGTACCTGCAGCCAGAGTGTTCCAATCAGCATCTAGCAGACTGAAGTCTCCCATTAGCAGTAGTTCCCCTCTGGCTGCCATTTTGTGGACGGTCTCCACCAGAACTTCACTGTTTCCTCCCCCTGCGCAGGAGGCTTGTAAACCACTCCAGTACGAATGGCAGTCTTATTTCCTGCCTCTAGCGTGACCCACAGTGCCTCCATTCCTTCCTGTAACTCTTGAGCCTCCGTTGCTTTAATCCTCTCCTTCACACACATAGTCACCTGTTTCCTTCTTCCCTTCCCTATCCTTCCTAAAAGGTGTGTATCCTGGTATGGCTGTATCCCAGTCATGGTTCCCTGTGTACTACATTTCTGTAATAGCCACAATGTCCACATTTGTGTCTGCCATCAATGCCATTAGAGCTGGGATTTTGTTTCCCAGAAAGCAGGCATTTGTGCACATTACCTTTCATCCTGTGCCCCCCCCCCCCCTTTTCCTGGTCTGTGCCCTGTGACATGTTTGAGTTATATTTTCTGTTTTCCTTCCTATTGTGACCAGTTTTTTTCTTGTTTTCTTTTTGTGTGTGTAAGAACTCACTATCATGAGCATCAAGGGCCAAGCAACCGTAAGAAGGCAGAGTTCCTGTCCAGGGAGATTGCCGCAGGGAAGAACAGACTGGCTTAGCTTTTTCGGACTGCAGACAGACTACTTCATCCTGTCTGTTTGCAGCCAAAAAGGGCATTTCCAATTGCGTTGTGCGAAGAGTTTGCTTGGTTCTTCTCTGACAGGGTGTCCTCTATCTGGTCCAGGAACTCCCCAGTGGGGCAAGATCAGCCTGCAGTAGGGTGCCTGGTAGGAGCATGGGCATTCCTATTGTCTGGGAGGAGTTTCGACCAGTGGAGGTGGCAGAGGTCATGGAGGTGATCTCAAAGCTGTGGCCCACATCTTGTGAACTGGACCCAGCCCCAACACATCTCTTCGTGGGATGTTTATTTATTTAATGGTATCGGAGTTGCAACCCTTTGAGTCAGAGACTCGTTTACAAAGGCTCCACTTCAGAGTCCATAGAACAAAGTGGACATACATATAACATGAAACAATGGATGTATAAAATACAGTACATGGTAAAAATTCCTATACAGAGTGGTAGCTAAGGTTATGACATTTACAAGTTTACACAAAGAAAGCAGATACTTGTAAAAAATGGCAAATAATACACTAGAAGGAGCAGAGACATAATTAGAAGAGCCCCGGGGGGGGGGCTAAGGTAGGACAAGAGTCTCTGCTATATGCAGTTACAGCTACGGGAGTTCAAGAGATGAAGCCAGAGAGCAGTTTTGAAGGGCCCAAACCTTCACTGAGGAGATGGCCACAGGAAGGGAATTAAACCAGGAGGGGCTCGGTAGAGAAAAGACCTCTGTGCAAGGGAGGTCCTGACTCTGGGTACATGGAGAGGGGGGCTTGGAGGAGCTACGGGTGGAGAACATAGGGGTAGATGTGCAGATGATTCTAGACAGGCCCGGTGGGGCCAAACCTGCAGTGATTTTCTTGGCAAAGAGGCAGCACTGGTAGAGCAGCCTCTCAAACATGTGCCAAGGAGTACAGTGTGCAGGTATGAGTAAGTATGTTGGAACCTGTGAGCAGTCAGCAGTCTTTGTTAAGTCATAGCTTGATTTTGTTGAAGGCAGTGTTGTCCGCAGCCCCATAGATCAAGAGGCAGTAGTTGACGAGGGATAGGACTGAGGAGGTTATAACAAGTTTTGGCGCTTTAGGGGGGGAGACAGTCTCTGTGGTGGTAAAGTAGGCCAATACGTGAGTTGACAGCAGAGTAGAGAGTATTGATATGGTTATGGAAGGAGAGTGCAGGGTCGAAAGTTATGCCAAGGTATCTGAAGGAGTTAACTTGTTCAACGGGGAGGAGTTTATTGGAAAGTACACTAAGGGGAGAGTCTTTGTATTTATTTTGGTTGTTGGCAAAGAGCATGAGCTTTGTCTTCTTCAGATTTAGCACAAGTCTGCGATCAGTAAACCAGCTTTCAGCTTGGCTAAAGGAGTTTTGGAGGGCAGATTAGAGGCAGATGGGGTCTGAATGGGAGGAGAAAAGGACTGCATCATCAGCATAAAGAAGAACATTTCCGGCGTAGGTGTTGGGGAGAGCATTTAGATAACGACTAAAGAGCAAGGGACCCAGGATAGAACCCTGAGGGACCCCTGAATGAATGAGGCGGCTACTAGAGAGGGTACTGTTAATTTTAACGCACAGTGAGCGGGAAGAGGTAGCTGGATAACCAGGCGTGAACGCCCTGGAAGAAGCCTATTTGCAGGAGGAAGGATAGGAGGAGGGGGTGGTTGACTGTATAGAAGGCTTTCGATAGGTCAATGAAAACCACTCCAGCAAGTTGCCCCTTGTCGAGAGTGGAGTGGAAGTAACATCCTCCCTCTGCTCATCCACTGGGGGGCCTCCTGCTGGTTCCGAGGACCAGGCTGAAAACATCGGGTGACTGTTCATTCAAGGTGGCTAGACCAGTCCTCAGGAACTCACTCCCCAGATCTCTGAGGGAGACCCCAGATGTGCAGAGATCACTGGTCCAGTGTTTGCCGGGATAATCTGGTGCTCGCTGTCAAGAGGGGATTTTCCCGAATGCCTTGAAAAAGGTGTCGGTGAGGCCCCTTCTGAAGAAACCATTGCTCAACCCTGATATCCTGGTGAATTATCATCCTACCTCCAACCTCCCATTCTTGGGGAAGGTTGTGGAGAAAGTGGTGACTCTGCAGCTCGAGGCACACCTTGCGGCCTTTAACATCTGTGAGCCATTCCAGTGCAGATTTAGGGCAAGGCATAGCACTGAGACGGCATTGGTTAGAGTGCAGAATGACCTCCTAAGGGCAAGGGACAGAAGAGAATGGTCAATTCTCGTTCACAATCTCTCTTCAGCGTTTGACACAGTGGACCACATTGTGCTTTTGGAACGCCTTAGAGAGTATTGTGGACTCGCTGATATGGTCATCAACTGGTTTGAGTCCTATCTCATGGATAGGAAGCAACAGGTAGTGATGGGGAATTTCTCCTCCTCTCTGAAGCTCTTACCATGTGGAGTTCCTCAAGGTTTGATCCTATCGCAGATGTTGTTCGCTGTGTACATACTGCCCCTGAGAGAGCTCATTAGACATTATGGTCTGGGTTTTCACTGCTATGCAGATGATACTCAGCTGTATATGTCTTTTGCCCCTGGAACAAATGACGCCATCGAAGTGATTAATAATTGCCTTGCCGAGATCCAGGACTGGATGTCCTCTAACTGACTGAGGCTAAACCTGGGCAAGACAGAGGCGCTGGTGATTGAGCCTGGTTGCGGGCATGATGGGAATACATCCAGGGTGGCAACAGGGCTTATCCTGGAATCTTACCCATTGATGTCATTCTCTAGGATGAGAAATCTGGGCATTATCCTTGACGACAGGCTGACACTTGATACTCAGGTGTCATCTGTCATCCAAAGTGCTTTTTTGCCACTTAAGGAATGTTGTCCGGATTAAACTCCTAGTTCTGCCCAAGGAACTGCCGTCACTGGTACATGCCTTTGTTAGATCCAGGTTGGACTACTGTAATGCTCTCTACTCCGGGGTCAGTGAAGGGAACCTCCGCCAACTGCAGCTAGTGCAGAACGCAGCAGCCAGGTTACTGACGGGACTACCCAGGTCTTGTCACGTAACCCCGGTCCTACGAGGTCTGCATTGGCTGCCTGTCAGGTGGAAAATCATCTTCAGGGTGGGCTTGCTCACCTATAAGACCCTATATGGCTTGGGCCCTAGCTACCTGACGGACCTCCCTACACCTGCCATCCCAGTCTGCTCCCTCAGCTCATCCACCGGGGGCCTCCTGACGGTTCTGAGGGCCAGGCTGAAAACATCAGGTGACTGTTCATTCAAGCTAGCTGAACTGGTCCTCTTGAACTCGCTCCCCAGATCTCTGAGGGAGGCCCCATCAGTGGAGGCATTTAAGAGGGGTCTAAAAACTTCTGTCTTTACAAAAGCATACCCAGACTAATTGCAGTTAATCTTAATGGGACTAACTGCAATTGATTTTAATGATGTATTTATAATTATAAATATTTATTAATGTTTACTTATTGTACAATTTTA
The DNA here is from genome assembly GCA_016271365.2 of Neoceratodus forsteri. Classification (NCBI taxonomy): domain Eukaryota; kingdom Metazoa; phylum Chordata; order Ceratodontiformes; family Ceratodontidae; genus Neoceratodus; species Neoceratodus forsteri. The sequence goes on along the minus strand of CM057450.1, from coordinate 126,252,535 downwards.
TATTTGTTTTGTATATGCTTTGTGCAGCTTTAAACTGTTTTTGATGTGTCTACCCAGTCTGATTTTATCTTGTAAGGTACCCAGTGCCTCTGGGATTGGGCGCCATATAAATAAAGCTTACCTTACCACCATCCCGCCCCCAATCCCATTTTTAGGCAATTTTTGAAGCAGTCTCCCATTTCTTTAAAATTCAAGTCCTGGACCCTTTGTCATCATGTGGTTTGCCTGTGCTCCTATCTTTATGCTGAATCACACAGTACAGTGATCAGTGGCACACAGGGAACTGCACACAGAGACGTCTTCAATGCCGTCCCTGGTTATAAGCACCAGGTCCAGCACTGCCCCATCCCTAGTGGGTTCTTTGACTAGCTGCCTGAGAAAAGCCCCTTACAGGGTGTCAAGGATGGCCCTGCTCCTTGCTGAAGCTGCAGCCAAAAGGCTGGCAGTATGGCGCAGTGGTTTAAGGCTCTGAGCTGCAAATCTGGAGACCTGGGTTTGAATCCCACAGCCCCCACTTGCATACTGTGTGACCCTGAGCAAGTCACTTAACTTCCTTGTGCTCCCAGGTTGCACCTGTAAACAAGCTTTCAGCTTAGTGTGTCTCACCGGGTTAAACAATGGAAAAAAAATAAATAAGGCTCCACTCCAGATATGGCTGACTGAAGTCACCACCTAGCAGCACCTCTACTTTAATTGACATTTTCATGTTGGTTTCACCAAGTGTCTTATCCATCTCTTCACCCTGTGCTCCAGGATGACCCACAGTACTTCTAGTCCCTCCTTTTCCTCGTGGCGCACCTGCACTTCTGTTGCCTTGATTCCCTCCTTGAAACATAACACAGCCCCTCCTCCCTGCCCTGTCTTTCCTAAGCAGACAGTAGCCCAGTATGGGAATGTCCCACTTGTGTTTCTCAGTACATCATGACTCTCACAGCCACTGAATCCAGATCAGACTCCTCCATGATGACTTCCAGATCTGGAATTTTGTTTCTAATTTTTCTGGTGTTAGCACACATGGCTCTCCACACCTTTGTTCCCCTCGTCTGCTACCATGTTTCTCCCACCCATTTCTGTGTTGTTCCCTGAATCCCTTCTGGACTCTCCTCTTCCCTTTTTGCTTTCACCTTTCCTGGTCGCCTTCAATGCTCTGTTAGTTCAGCTATATTCCCTTTTTCTTTCTTTCTTCCTTCCTGTCACAGTCTCCTACTTTCTGCGCCTCTGCCCTAATTACCTCCCCTTTGGCCCTCTCACTGACACTTTACCACTGGGGTTGGGGGGAGTGTTACCTCCTTTGGTTTTTACTCCCCGGACTAGTTTAAATGCTCACCCAAGTAGCATTTAAATCTTCCATCAAGGACTTCCTCAAAAGGATGCATGCCATCTCTGGTATAGAGGTCCATATTCTCCCAGGTTGGTCTCCAGTCCCAGCTGTGACCAAACCCTTCTTGCATGCTACATACATAGAAACACAGAATTTGATGGCAGATAAGAACCGCTTGGCCCACTCAGTCTGCCCATTTCCCTACCTAATGGATAAGCTGCAGATCCTAGTTAACCAGCAGCCTACTTCTTTCTACCCCCACCCCACAGAATTGCCTTGTGACTGTCCCATGCATGCTTGAATTCAACCACTGTTTTTGACTCACAACCTCCTCCAGAAGGCCGCTCCATGTATCCACAACCTCTCTGTGAAAAAATACTCTTACATCACCTCTGAGACCCCCCATCTTCAAAATTGTGCCCGCTTTGTTCTTGCACACCTCTTTTTTTGAAAGATGCTACCCTCTTGGACTTTGCTGATTCCCTTGAGGTACTTGAAAGTTTCTATCATGTCCCCCCTCTCCCTCCTTTCCTCGAGGCTATACATATTAAGCTCCTACCTTCAACCATTCATTAAATGCCCTGGCATGGAGTGTCCTTCCCTCTCCCTGTCCATACACAGGTAGCACCACGGAAAAAGCCACCATGCATCTACTTGCTTGAGCCCCCTCTGCAGCTCCCTAAAATTTCCCTTCACTGCTCCTACTTTCTCTCATGTTAGGTTATTTGTCCCAATATGGACAATACGAACCGGGTAACAGAGATGAAACATAGTGTAGCTTAGACACTCTTAGTGTGTAGGGTAAATACTAATAATACAGATTCTTATGTCTTCAGAGTCTGCCAAGAAACATTAGTAAACAAGCAAGAGTACTAATAAATGTTTATTATAGTACTTACGCCAAGCATGACAAAGAAAAACACAAGGGAGATGGGTTTCTCACCACTCTCCTGAAGAATGTACATAATCTCCAGGATTGTAGGATTTCAGGTTCTCCAAGATCATCTCTCTCCCTGCTCTCCTGGAGCTACAGTAGGTTGCATAAGGCTATATACTACAGATAACAGCATAGCAACAGAGATTGGCAAATAGTTACAGATATGAGAAACAATATGTATTGGATAATGACTTAGAAGACAGAATTACTGAGTATCATATGAGACAAATAATACGCTTCCGTTTGCATTACAGCTTGGACAAAAGAAATGCTGATGGGTTCAAACTACACATGTCTTATACACGGGCAAGAAATACCACAACGGTTTTCTCTCTCTGTCAGCTTGCTTACACAAACAGAAGTGCTGACTGGACACAACTACATACGATTATATGAGAAAATATATACATATATACAGTGTATAAAGTAATCACTTGATCCCTCAGAGTCATCTTATCAGTGATTAGGTAGATTATATATGGAATATATGTAAAAGACAAACATTATAGCGAGGTATAATAATCATGCATGATCTAATCCTATGAAAGGATATAAACACTGGCAGATATGAGCAGCAAAGCACATTCCTGGCACTCATGCTTATATGATGGATGCCTAAATCTATATATTAGTGCAAAATAGCAGTATCACAGTAAAACAGACCAGGAATACAGTGTGAGGTGTATGTGGGACGATAGGGGGATAACCCAAGAGCAACAGTAGCCACGGATTCACTAGTGAGCATTCATGCATAACTTACTCATTTTTTACGAGCCAGTTATTATGAACTTGGGATACGGAAATGCCAGATTTTTTTCTTGGAGTTCAGTAAAGCATTTGATAAAGTATCACATGGAAAACTGCTTAACAGGTTGAACAGCACAGGGATTAATAAGAAGATGAACTGGATTGGCAGCTGGTTATCATTAAGAAAGCAGAGGGTAAGAATAAATGGCACTGACTCAGAAACGGGAAATGTGATGAACGGAGTACCACAGGGATCAGAGCTGGGTCCATTGTTGTTCACAATTTACAGTATATTACGGAACTGAATATGGAATAGAAAATTGGGTTAGTAAGTTTGCAAAAGACACCACAATTAGGGGCATGGCAGGCAGTGAAATAGTTACAAGTATCCGGAGAACTTGGAAAAACAAATAGCAGAGAGGGTGAAAAAGTGGGACATGAAGGTAAATGCACAGTGCTGCACCTAGGAAAGAACAATAGTAAGGTAAGCTACTATTTAAATGATGCCGAACTAAGAAAGGTTAATGAAGGTGAGGACTTGGGTATTATAATAACAGCAAACTTCAAACAAGGGCAGTGTGAAATAGCTTCAGAAAAATCTTCACAAATACTAAATTGTATTAAAGAGAAACTCTGTAAGGAGATCAAGGTAAGTTATGGCGCCACTATTTATGGAATATGTAAGACTTCAGCTGCAATACTGCTGCCAATTCTGGAATCCATATTGCAAGAAGGACACAGACTAGAAAGAGTCCAAAGAAAAGCAACTAGATTTCTGGTGGCTGGAGAAAGCATGGACTTGGGGACACTTGATACCCTTAACGCTCAGCTTGAAGCAAAGGAGGATAAGGGGCAACCTAATTATGCTGTATGGTCCGGAGCTATACGAAGAACTAGGGCTAAATAATAGGAGAAACAAAACCTGAAATACCACACCGGGCCATATTAAGCAACTGCAAGTGAAAATTTGCTGTGGGAACAAGAGGAAATACTGCTTCTCACAGAGTGGTGGATATATGAAATTCACTCCTCCCAAGTAACATAGTAAACTCAGAAAGAAAGAAAACTTTTAACGAAAGATTAGAATTTATATTTACGGGAGTCAAAAAAGAACAATACTATCATTGAGAAGTGTGTGTGTGTGTGTGCGCGCGGGGGCACGGTCTTGAAAGGCAAAAAGACTTCTGTCCTACCATCTGTATGTTAGTATCACAGATGCACTGTTGAACCCATGTCTAATGTGTGCAACACAAGTACTAAGCCGAAGTTGTCTGATACACAACAACACACTTGATGTGTGTTCCTGCTACAACCCACTTCTGAGTTGTATAGGCTGTAACACTGGAAGGTCACCAGATGTGTCCAAGGTTATATGTGAGCATACTGGTTTTGGTTTAGGACATAGAAATAAACATAGAAACATAGACTTTGATGGCAGATAAGGACCGCTTAGCCCACCTAGTCTGCCCATTTCCCTACCTACAGGATAAGCTGCAGATTCTAGTTAACCAACAGCCTATTTCTTCCTACCCCCCACAAGAATTGCCTTATGTCTGTCCCATGCATTCTTGAATTCTCCCCAGTTTTAGACCCCACAACCTCCTCAGGAAGGCTGTTCATGCATCACCACCTCACTGTGAAAAATACTTCCTCACATTGCCCCTGAGCTGCCCCCCATCTTCAAATTGTGTCCCTTGTTCTTGCACATCTCTTTTCTGAAAGACGCTACCCTCTTGGACTTTGTTGGTTCCACTGAGGTACTTAAAGTTTCTATCATGTCCCCCTCCCTCCTTTCCTCAAGGGTATACATGTTAAGCTCCTTTAGTCTCTCCTCATGTGCTTCTCTTGCAGACTCTGCACCATTTTAGTTGCCCTCCTCTGGATTGCCTCCATCCTGTCTATGTCCTTGCGGAGATGGGTCTCCAGAACTGGACGCAGTACTCCAGATGGGGTCTCACCAACTGCCTGTACAAAGGGATAACAACTTCATGTTTTCTGCTGGTGATGCCTCTCCCTATACATCCCAGTATTCCCCCAGCCCTCCCTACTGCCTTTTCACACTGCTTGCTAACCTTAAGGTAATCTGATATAATTACCCCCAGGTCCCTTTCCATTTGTGTTTTTGTTACTGCCCCTCCCCCCAATGTGTAATCTTCCCCTGGGTTTTTGTTTCCCAGGTGCATTATTTTGCACTTCTTTGCACTGAATCCAAGCTGACATACTTCTGATGCAACTATATAACCACACTGTTCTCGTTTAGGTGACTCATCCTACAGACCACACTGCCTGTCACAGTTTGTTTCCTGGCAGGTACATACAGCGCATACATGTTCTGTGACACTGTGCTGCTGACTTATCCCAGGTGAAGTGCCACCTTAACAATAAATTCATATGCTATGCTGTGAACATTCCCTGTGGATACTGGTGAACATGACCACAAAAGTGTACTATTTCCAAGTCAGAAACTACAACCTATACACACATCACAACAGTTTATGCTCTCCTGTGCTACTCAGGATAACGGTTTGCTGCAGTTCCACAAGGCACATCTTCACATAGGGATATGGCTTACTGTTTAGCTACAGACCACCCAGCCACCATTTCTTCACAGGAGCGAAGTCTTAATAATTTTATTTTTAATTCTTTGTTAACCAGGTAAGCTCCACTAGGCATAAGTACCTGTTTTCAGGGGTAACCCAGGAATTTAGGGGTGGTTAAGTGACTTGCTTAGATTCACACAGTTTGCAAGAGGAGGTTGTGGGAATCAAACCCAGGTCTGTTGGATGTACCAAGCTCGTTACTTTAACATCTAGGCTATACTGCCAGCCCCCAAACAGAGAGGTAAGCAGATGGTAAAATGTAGCACCAGTAGAAAGCTGGAGTGCATAGGGAGGAGTATCACAAGCAGAAGGAGGGAAGTGGTGTTGCTACTGTAAAGATCGTCGGTGAGACCCCACCAGGAGTACTGTGCCCAGTTCTGGAGACCACATCTCAGGAAAGACACAGACAGGGTAGAACACTGGAAGCTGTCCAGAGGAGGGCAACTACAATGGTGAATAGACTGCATCAGAAGCCCTATGAAGAGAGACTGAGGGACCTCAATATGTACACCTTGGAGGAGAGGAGGGACAAGACAGAGACCTATAAATAGTTCACGAGGTTGAACAAGGTACTGAAGGGGAGTATTTGTATGCAGATTATACAATGCTCTATCTTAGAAACCCCATCTGCACATTTCCCTATTTTAAATCAGATTTTGCTTGAATACTGTGAAGAATCAGGCTTCAAAATAAACACTCGGAAACCGAAGTGGCCCTCATTAGTGGCTCCATGACACCCACCCTAAAACGAAATGTCCCATTTAAGTGGGTCACCACCCAAATCAGGTACTTGGGCATCCACATCCCTATGGATCTAACTGGTCTATATCAAGCAAATTATGATAAACTGATTAAAGGAGAACTACCGGGAACAGTAATGACCCGATCGGACCACAGTTTGGGGCTCCAGTACCCGTATCCCTCCTGCAGTGACATTATACATCTGCTAGGCATGCATATGGCACTTAAGACTAATTCTGGAAAAACAGCAATGGGCATGGTAGATATGGAGATTATTAAGTTCCACACATATGGGCACAAAACAGAAAGGAGCAAAGCCACATCAGTATATTGGTGTTTGCAGCATGATCCCCGACACTGAGTTCCCCCTACTAGAAAATTTATGTTTTTATATTTAGTTTTTGTTGACCAGGTAAATGCACTAGACAAATTCTGCCTATTTTAATGCACGACCCAGGGAAGGGGAATATAGATTAATGCCAACTGATCTTGAACCAGATTAAGTTGTTGGTGGCATTTTTAGTGAATTGGAGGAAATTTGGCCAGGGCACAGGGGAAATTCCCCTACACGAGCAGAAGGGGGAGCTCTGTCCAGCACCTGGCTATTCCTTTTGAATACAGCAGGCTTTTGTGTCCATGCTAAGTTTGCCCACCAGGCAGTGCTAATTTAGCCCCGGGGCAAAGTTTTGAATATCTGGCCCCATGTGTGTCTAAATCTGGTTCATACTCAGAAACTGGGACGGAGTTATTGGAAATTAAACATCTCCTTACTATCCATTGACTCAGTGAACCAAGAATTTAATGATTTTTTAAAAGCAAGACTTTCCATAGCAGTTTTTTATGACACGATCCTGGAGTAGTGGTGTGAGACCAAAAAGAGATTAAAATATTTTTTTCACAAAAAAGGAAAAGTGAGAAATAGAAATAAATACATACACTATTTGCAGCTCAGAAACCATTTAATAAAACTGATATAATTACAAAACATTTTATAAAAACACAAAATGATCAAATTAAGCAGGAGATTAAACTTTATTTATATTATAGAGCCTCAACCACTGCTGCTGACCAGAAATTTGGCACCAGATTAAAAAAATAATTCATTTGACATTTTTAAATACAACCAAGAATTCACCAAAACTAAAATTATCCATACCATTAAGACTGAACAGGGTACCATATTACAACATAGTGATCAGATATTACAGTATACAGAAGCATGCATCCTATTTTCCTCTTCAGTACCTTCAGTTTCCCCTGACCTGTTCTTTAAAGATATCCCTTCCCTCTCTTTGACAGATACAGATATCTCCTTACTAACTGGACCCATAACTTTGATGGAAGTAGAAGATGCCATTAAGGCCCTTCCTTTACATAAAGTACCTGGACCAGACGGCATTAGCTCCGAAGTTTATAAAATATATCAAAAGACGACTGGTGTAATACTAAGTATCACAAGACTGGCTCCAGGCTGTTATGATCCTTTTGTTTAAAAAAGGTGACACTTCTGATTTAAAAAACTGGAGACCGAGCTCTTTACTTAATTCTGACCTGAAGATTTTATCAAAAATCCTCACACAACGTTTGAACAGAATAACACCCCAGATTATTACCAAATTTCAAACTTGTTCAATACCCAACAGAAATATTATGGATAATCTTATCCAATTAAGAGAAATTTTTTTTTAAAATAACAGTATTACAGGTTCTAGGTTTCCACTTTCTCTTGACCAAGAGAAAGCTTTTGATTGCATATCTCATGAGTTCCTTTATAATCCCTTAAGATATCAAGGGATCCCAGAAACTTTTATTTCTTGGATTAAACTTTTTTATGATAATGCTACTTTCAGATTAATGGTTACCAAAGTAAAGTAATTAAGCAGACCCAAGCTGTCAGACAGGGTTGCCCTTCCCCCATCCCATTCTTTACATTTTGGTTTAGATATTTTGTTAAAAAGGTTCTTTCTCCCACAAATTAGAAGCTTACAATTCAGGATAGTGCCCCCAATTAAGGCTCTTGCTTATGCTGATGATAACTGCCTTTTTGGCAGATACCTTCTCAAAGCATAATGTTCAAATTCTTCTCCAAGAATTCTCATTGGCTTCTAACGCAAAAAATAATGTCCAGAAAAGAAGAGCAATACAATTAGGGATTACATCATCAGTACCAGAAAAAAATAGCAGGTATTCCCATAAGCACAGGGCCTATCACCATACTAGGTGTTATCTCTGGAATACCTAATGCAGAAGTTATTAATTGGCAAAATAATTCAAATAGGGCAAACTTTAATTGTTAAATAGAAACAAATGCAAATTTCTGAAGAAAAGCATGTACTTTTAATTAAATCTCTTCTTGTGCCCATTTTTCTTTACATTAGTGCAATCTTCCCCATACCTAAAGTACTGGATACCAGACTCTACAGCCTTTTCTTCAAGGCCTCATGGGGAAGTAGGCTCAATCCTATTAAAAGGAACTTTAATCAAATCAATCAATCAAAACTTTATTTAACCAGGCAGAGTTATCATTGAGCAAGCTCATTTTCAAGATGGTCCTGGCAATCGAGCTTGGACAATCAGGTTATCATCTCCTATTTCAACAGGCAAGGAGGAACAAAGAGAGAGGCTCAAGACTCATTCTTTGGACATAAAAACATCTGGTGAGCATATCAGCCATACACTTGGCAAGCAGGCTGAATACCACCGCAGACTGGCTAAGTCGCCACTTAATACATCCAGGAGAGTGGAAGATTCATTCCAACATATTCCAGAAGTGTATAAGGCCTCAAATCATACACCACCAACAAAAATCAAGGCCATTCCACTACAGCAATAGCCCACATCATGGGCAGAGAGAAACATGGCCACAATAGAGAAAATTTGTGCTGCTGCTACATGGGCATCAACGCACACATTCACTAAACACTACAGGGTAGATGTAGCCCTGGAAGCAAAAAAACTAACTTTACTTAAGTAGTGTTGTTAGCAGCAAGATTGAACATAACATAATGGACTGACTACCCACCCTTCTCACAAGGGTACTGCTTTTTACATCGAAACCCATGTGTAAGGACTCACCTAACCCTTAAATTAGGTGGTTTAGAGACACGATAAATCCTATAGCTTTTTCATGACTATTTCTTTCACAATATTAAACCTCTTAACAACTCACACTGTAGATTGGCATATCTGGCTTTATAATGATTTAACAAAATATCTGGAAATGTGGGGGTACAGGGAAACACCATTTTCATACCATCTGGAAAAAAGAAACCATCTCTTCCCACATGTGAATTACCTTTTAAGGACTAAATCAGTGGACTATCACTAGAGAAGAAGTTCTTCTTTAAAAAAAACAGAATTTTACCAACACCTGTTATCACGTAATTTCTGGGAACCTTTGGTTTTCCCCTTAGTTACATCTGAGACCACATATCAGACCCTTCAATTATTATTAGAACCTAGATTACCAACTCATATGTGGGATACAGTATAGTTATCATGCCATGGTAAATTGGGGGGTTCGGGATAACCATAAGCATAAACAGGTTACTGAACGCTTTTGCCTGAGAGATACATGCAATGGTTTATTAGAAACACAGGAGCATCTTTTTTTTTTTTTTTTTTTTTTTTACATGTCCTTATATTATCCTTTTCTGGAAACTCACTGCCTCTCATTATAACATACCAGCTTTTGTTAAAATCACTTATGATACCTTACTCCTAAAGATTTTTTCTGGTTCTTGTACTCATTTCCACCCTAGCACCATGAGAGTTATAACCGGAATTTTAAAATACTATATATGGATTGCCAGGTGTAAACTGGTTTTCCAACAGGCTTACTGGACTCAAAATGAATTAGTACACTGTATAAAAATATGTATTTTTGACCTCCATTCAAGAGAATCAATTAGTCTTTCACAAAAGGAAACTACTTCACTTGTGAAAAATTGTGAAAACTGGTGGTATCATCCACCTCAAGTTCTTGTTCCTTTAATCCTTTTTCTGTATGTCGCTTTATTAGCTTTGTTTTTCCCCTCGTGTGTATACTATTTCAACTGCTGTACACTTGATTGTTTTTGATTGTTGTAAGTTTTTCATGTCCTTAATAAAAAAACTCCCCTACTCTTTTCAAGAGGTGCCATGGGATCTTTAACATCCACCTGAACTACCACCAGAACAGACAGATGGGACCTTGGTTTAACATCTTATCCTAAAGACGGATGCCCCCCGCACCGATGGAATTCACAGAATTTACAAGAAATGTGGCACTTAAACTAGCAGATGTATAATGTGGAGGATCGGGGTACTGGAGCCCCAAACTGTGCTCCTATCGGGTCATCACCGTTTCTGGTAGTTCTCCTTTAATAGTGTGCTTACTGACCTCAAACACTGGGATATTTTGCCCTTATCTCTCCTGGACAGATGAACTCCCTTCGGATGAATGTGCTACCTATAGTCTTGTTTTATTCTAAATGCTCCCAATCAAAGTCACTCGCACAGACTAACTGAAAGTAAACAAAGCTATGCAGCATTTTGTATGGGACAGGGAAAAAAAGCAAGGTTTAAATGGGGAGATCTGCACAGCTCTAGAAGTAATGGAGAAGTAGACTCCCTAATCTCAAGACACATTGCCAAATAGCACAGCTCCTCCCCTGGATAGATTAAAAATGTGCAAGTCCAGAGAATGTCTGGATCGCTATGGAACAAAATAGTATCCCAGGAGCATTCTCCTTAGAAAGAGTCTATGCCCCCCTATAAGCGAGAAACATTAGTATAGTCACTGGCTTAAACAGTCATACATTAATTGAGGCAAGACTTACTTGGTATACCGCCCAGGACAAATGTCTGGTATTTACACCCCCCAGCACAGATATCATTTTCCAGAGATAGACGGTCTTTGCCACATCAGATGTTTGCAATTTATTCAAAATAGTGCCCTGAAGTTGTTTCCTCAAATGCTAACATAATTTACTCTTAGAAGGTCAGGCATTTTTTAGATCCCTACAAGCAGCTTCCTTCCCGAGGACAGGTTCATGTATCCTTGATATTTCAAGGGAACCCCACCCCCTGGTCAAAATCATAGAAGAAGCTGAGCTACGCCAGATCCCCCAAAAAACACATCACATTTGTTTTCTGGTTACACTTCACATCAAAGAGATCCCCCCTCACTATCAAGCTGCCTGGGAAACAGAAGCAGGTCTAACTCTTACCCCTAAAGTATGGCAGGGTGTTTTGTTTTGGGGTGGGGGGGGGTGGTATACCGCACATCAGCTTCAAATAACTGGAGAGAGTTTCCGTGGAAGCTTATTAGTCACTTGTTCCTCACATCCTCCAAAACCAAACATTACTCCAGCGGGAATAATGACCACTGCTGGAAGAACTGTGGAGCAGAAGGGACACCATATCATATTTTTGGAGTTGCCCCGTAATTCAGCTCTTCTTGGCAAAACAGGGCCTAAAATCTGGCTCTATAGCCAATATAACTAGAAATCTTGGTTTTGAACAACTAATGCTGGGTTGACTCCCTCCGGGGAAACAGACTTATAGACACCGGGCCATTTTAGGCACTCTTCTAGCAGCTGAAGGGAAGGCGATCATACAAAGATGGCTTACACGGGCCTGCCCTTGTCTGGCAGACTGGGTCTCAACTGTGAAAACCATATATATCAGATAGAAAGAATAACAGCTGATCTCAGACTCCAGACAGACAAATTCACGGGAACCTGGCTCCCATTTATGAATCTAATAGAAGAAATAGAGGGATGATATGTCCTGTCATAGCCAAGCAGTGGGGTATTAGAATTTGCCACTGGGGCTGCTCAACCACTTACGGTTACGAAGTATAGGACTGAACTGAATGCAAGGTGTCATGATTCTTGTTTTGTCCCCTAGGTTGAAGGGGCTTTATTACAGTTTTATTTGAACTAAAATACTGCTACAGCCTCCTTCGTGGTCTGTCTCCTGCTCATCAGAGCGGTGGGAAAGCCAATGAAAAATCACACAGATGACAGTAACAAAAGAACTGCACTTGTTTCTTTTATTAGCCACTGGCATTGACTTAATTACAGTACATCATGTTCCCTCTCCTTAGGTCAAAACATACCTGTTTAAGCAATGCTCATGAAAGTACTGTAACACTGCTCACATATTTCAACTTTTGTAACAACTGTATGTTTTATGGGATTGTGCTTCATGTATTGCCCTTCTATTTGCTAAAAGAATATAGAAGTTAAAAAAGGGAGTATTTTTCAGAGGAAAAGATGCACAAGAATAAGGAGACATGCAATGATGCTGGAAGGGGGAAATTTAGGAGAGTTGTGAGGAAGTTCTTCACTGAGAGAGTGGTGGACGCCTGGAACAGTCTTCCGGTGGAGGCAGTGGGGCCAAAAACAGTAGTGAGCTTCAAGTATGCATGGGATAGGCATAAGGGAATTTTAGCTGTGAAGTATGGTGCAGGGGGGTCGGTAGCATAGATCAAGTAGGGTCTGTTGGGGCGGTACATGCAGCAGGGCATTAAACAGGACAGGAAATCATTTCTTATTGGCAGATGTTTATAATGTTCCTATTTTCTGAAATTATATTCATACCCCTAAATGATCCATATTTAACTGTACCTGAATAAAAGTAATGTGAAAAACTGTATTTTGCATTGTTTTGTTTTTATGGGCAGCATTCTGTTACAGTTCTCTTCATGGAAGCAGTAATTTGGAGTTTTGAATATGTCAGGGTCTGTGCACAGAACTCTAAGCATGGTTCTGATAGGTAAACAACCCATGCTTAGCATTCTGTGCACAAACCATGACATAGTAAAAACTTCAAATTTCTGGTTCTATGAATGGAACTGTGCAGGATGTTGTCCATGAAAAGAAAACAATTGAAAACACAGATTTTCACATCAGTGTTTATTATGGTACAGTTAACTGTGGATCATTTGGAGGTATGATTTTCAGTTCTGTAAATAGGGACATTACTAACTGCTGCAAATCAGCACACATTTCCTGTCCCCTTTAAATAAGCCGAAAAAACTGATCAGCAGTTTTACACGTGAAAATACTAATCAGCTGTAAAACTGCATAGCACTTGACACAAAATGATTAACAACATTTAAAATACATATATATAATTGTATTAATTGTGTCTACTGTGCCATAGACTCGCTGAAAAAAAATGGTTAGCAGTCTACTGCTACACATTTTTGAAAATGGTTAGCATTACCCTGTTTTGCGTAGTGTTTTGCTATACTATATCAGCTATTTAAAACCCTGAGGCAGGGACAACTCAGCAGACTATCTGTTGTCAAATTCTATGTTTCCAAAGTGGTGTTAGTGCCTTGCCTGAAGAATGAGGTAATTAGCATGTTAACTTTCCACTACAAGGATGCTGGGATGAGGCAGTAACACAGGCCTGCAGGGGACTAAACTTTATGATAGTACTGCAGCTAGTGCCTGCATAGTGCTGCACTCATGGAGGTATATTTGAAAATCAATTGCTCTAGATCAGGCTTTGCTCTGAGCATGTTCAAATATACCACCCTTAGAACGTCGCCCTACTTTACTCACTGATTGGACACTTTGTGAGTCTCTTTGTTCAAGCTTTGAATATGCTGACCCAGGTGCTTAAGAAGGGTACTTTAGAAGAAACTAAACCTAACCTAGACAGGGTGGAGCATACTCAGCTCTTTGAGCTAATGTGCACAAGAAGAACTGGAGGGTATGTATCAAGGGTGTTGGCAGGCATACTCAGTATACTTTGCTGAGTACAGTGAAATCTGGAAAATCCAGGGCAACATGAGCCCCAGGCCAGGACAATGAACACAAAGAAAAAAATGACTCACCTTAGTAATTATGTTTCTTCTAGTGGAGTCTTGCTGTATTCTGACAAGTGCAGTTAGCCCCAGCCTTTAAACTGCCCCGGAGAACAATAGGTTAACTTTTCTATGCAGGGCATAGAATGTTCATCTCAAGCTCGGTTGATGTCTCTGCCTGTTGTAATTTGAACTGCAACCGTCAGATCTTCATGAGCAAAACTCACTAGATGTTCTGTGTGGAAACTGTAAAATCTTTACTAGCCAACTGGCAGCAAAATAATCTTTTGGGTTCTTAAAGGAAGACTCAAGTCAGGAAACACAAAAAACAATCAAATGAAATAACATCTCACCCCATGAGAAACAGAGGGTGTAAAGGGGGCACCCCTAGGGTGTCAACACTGCGCCTGCCCATCCACATCCCAAAAAATCTAGGTTCTGAGAGAGGAGGCAGGGGGGAGGTCAGAATACAGCCAAGACTCCACCAGAAGAAACATAATTACTAAGGTGAGTAATTTTTTCTTCAAACAACATAAACTCTTGCTGTATTCTGAAAAGTGCAGACTACCACGCAGTACCTCCATGGAGGAGGGACAGAACCTACTTTGGGAATAGGCTCTGAAGTACTGCTGCGCCAAACCGAGCATCACTCCTAGCCTGGATATCCAGAGGGTAATGCTTGGTAAAAATATGGACTGTTTTCCAGGTGGCTGCTTGACAAATTTCTAAAAGAGGGATATCCCTGGCAGCAGTCAGAGAAGCAGCTATACCTCTTGTGGAATGAGCCCCTCAGGCCTGAGGGTGGAGTTTTTCCCAGTTTTTCATAGCAGAATTGTATACAAAATACAATCCACCTGGCAATAGATCTCTTGCTGGCAGGTTTGCCCTTCCCAACTTCTCCGTAAGTGAGGAACAACTGGAGGGAGTTCAAAACGGGGTTGCATAAACTGAGCAATGCAAACATTAAGATCCCAAGCAGGAGCAGGATCCCTAAAGGGGGGGATTGGTGTGAAGCAATCCCTTGAAAAACTTACAGAATATAGGGTGGGATGACAGTGAGAAAGACTTGCCTACTGACAGGAAAGCAGAAACAGCTGACAAGTGTAGCTTGACAGTAGCTGGTCTGAGGCCTAGGCCATTGAGATGGACCATATAATCCAGAACCATAGGCAATTCAGCAGTGTCCGGAGAAATACTCTTCTTAGAACACCAAATGCTGAATCTTTTCCACTTGGAGTTGTAAGTCTTTCTGGAGGAGGGCTTTCGAGAAGCCTTGAGGACATCCAGAACTCCTTGGGAAAGATGCAGATCTGCAAACTCTAACTCTTCAAGAGCCAAGCCTTGAGACTGAGAGACTGAAGATTGGGGTACCAAATCCTCCCTTTAGAGTATGTTAACAGGTTGTAATTCCTGGAAAGAGACAGGGGAAGATGGACTGCTAGGGACAGCAACAAGGGATACCATGGCTGCCTGGCCCAGTCTGGAGCAATCAGAATCACTTTGCAAGGCTGTGACCTTATCTTGACTAACACTTTGAACAGGAGAGGGAAGCATACAGAAATTTCCCTTCCCAGTTCAGAATCAGAGTATACAGGGGGGCTGTGCCCAAGACTGGGGATTTGCAACAAAAAAGAGGAAGTTGGTGATTGTCTGGGGCTGAAAAAGATCTATCTCTGGAGTGCCCCATCTTGAGAAAATCACCTTCAACACCAGAGGATCCAGGGCCCATTCATGATGGCCCTGAGATATTCTGCTCAGTGCATCTGCTAGGACATTGTCCTTCCCTGGAAGGTGAACTGCTATCAGAGAGGTCTGCAGGGAATAAGCCAGGGACCACAACTTCATTGCTTCTGTGCACAAGGCCGTAGACCGAGTGCCTCCTTGCTTGCTGATGTACCACATGGTGGGGGTGTTGTCTGTTATGACCTGAACCACCTAGTTCTGTACTAATTTGGAAAAAGCTTGCAGTGCCAGAAACACTGCCCTGAGTTCCAAGAGACTGATGTGTAGAAGAGATTCCTGAGGCGACCACAGTCCCTGGGTGGTGAGGTCCCCCAAATGGGCTCCCCAGCCCAGCAGGGAAGCATCTGTGGTAAGGACCACTAAATGAGACTGAGTGGCAAATGGAACCCCTTGCCTCAAATTGTCCTAATCTTGCCACCATTGCAGGGCTTGGATCACAGTTCAAGTCACTGGGATTAGTTTGGTAAGGGAATCCTTTCTTTGGGACTAAAAAGCTCTTAAGTGGAACTGAATGTCCCTCATCTGGAATCTTGCGCCTTGGACCACTGCTGTAGAACTGCCATGTGGCCCAAGAGCTGAAGGAAATGTCTTGCTGGTCAAGACACCTGAAGGCTGAATGAAGATGCCAGCTCCATGAGAGCTCTTGCCCTTTCCAGGGGAAGGAAGGCTCTTGCTTTTACCATATCCAGCTCTGCCCCTATGAAGGTGAGGAGCTGCACTGGTTCGAGAACTGACTTTGGTAGGCTGAGAAGAAATCCTAAAGAAGTGAGCACTTGCTGGGTCACTTGCAGGTGTGACTTTACTTGGTCTGGGGACTGGCCCACTATTAGCCAGTTGTCCAAATATGGAAAAATGGAAATCTTTTGTCTTCTTAGGAAGGTAACAACTACTGCCAGGCACTTTGTGAAGACCCTTGGGGCTGAGGTTAGGCCAAAGGGCATTGCTCTGAAATGATAGTGGCCTGAGGGCAACTCGAACCTGAGGTACTTTCTGTGGGAGCACCTGATGGGAATGTGAAAGTAGGCATCTTTGAGGTCTAGGGAGGCTAGCCAGTCCCCTGGCCTTAGAGAGGGAAGAATAATTCCCCGAGTTATCATCTTGAACTTTGGCTTTAAAAGAGGTTTGTTCAGGTATCTCAAGTCCAGGATGGGTCGCCACTCTCCTGTCTTTTTGGGGGTTAGGAAGTACCTGGAGTATAGTCCTTTGCCCCAGTGTAGGGTAGGTACTCTCTTTCTATAGCTCTCAGAGCTAGGAGAGAAGAAACCTCTGCCTCTAGGGCAAGGGTCTCTGAGAGATTTGCAGGTGGAAAAGATCTGGCTCTCATCTTTGGAAATTTTTTGAAGCTGAGAACCAGTCCCTGGCTTACTACTTCCAGGACCCACTTGTCTGATGTAACATCCAGTCCTGGACAAAGTAAGCCACCCTGCCCCCTAGTGGGATAGGAGAACTGACCCGGGCAGACCCATCAGGGTGTCTGCTTGGCAGGTGCTTTAGGCTGAGGGGTGAATGCAGGCCTGCTCATCCCCCTTCTGCCTCTCCCTCTGAAGAACCCCCTCTGTGAAAAGGAAGAAGAGGTCTGTGCTTGGTAAAACGGCCTTTGAAAAGGCCTGCCCCTGCACTGCTGCCTTTAAGGAGTTGCCTGCCTTTCCTTGGCTTGAGCACTCCTGTAAGTGGTCCTGTATTCATCCATTTTCTTCATGTAATTCTCTGTCTGCTCACGAGAGAATTACCCAGTACAGGAAAATCCATGGCCTTAGCCTGGGTATCCTGTGAGAGGCTAGTACATCTGAGCCAAGCCATTCTCCGAAGAGCCACAGATGTAGCCATGACACTTGATGATACATCATTGGAGTCCACAGCAGCATGAAACTGAACTTTTGATGCCTCAATCCCATCTGCAGCCACCTGCTCCAGCTCCTTGGCAAGCTGGGGGGAAGCCTGTTTAGCCAGTGCCAGTACAGTGTCCCACCTGGACTTCTGGTACTTGGCTGCATAGGCCATATAATTCGCCTGCCTGAGTCCCAAGGAAGATGCTATGTACTGCTTCTTTGCCATGGCATTAATCTTCCTGGAGTCCTTGTCTGGGTGGGGGGATGATGCCAAGGGAATGCCTGCCTTATCACAGGCAGCAGCCTGTACAACCCCAACGTGGCTGTATTCCTGATAAAGGAACTCCGTATCTGAGCCTGAAAGAGTATACCTCTTGTCCATTCTTCTATCCACAGGAGGTATGGAATTGAGAGACTTAAGAATTTTTTGTGTCCGTTTCCCAAAAGATTTGTGGAGGGGAATAGACAGTCTCCTGGACTCTGGGATGTCCATCATCTCTACATAGTCAGGCTCCTCCTGATCCTCCACTGCCTCCTCCACAGGAAGCTGGAGGGTATCAGCCACCTTTCTGTAAAACATGAAGTGCGAAGGGGACTCGGAAAGCCTAGGAGGAGAAACACCTGAAGGTCTGTCTGGGGAGATATCCGGGTCAATAGGCACATCCAGACTTTCACCATCACCATAATCATCTTCCAACTCTCCCTCCTCCTCAAACTCCGGTTCATAAAATTCTCCCAGGGTATAATCTTGAACCGGGGGAACTGACCGAACCGAGCCCCTGCCAAAAGGTGCCGGATCAGTTGGAACCGGGCGAAGTGATTCCACAACATGAATCGCTTTGGCTATTTCTTTGGCAGTTGGAGTATGAGATTCTGGATCCGAACCGTTGATTTGTCTCTTGGTTTTTTTTGTCGAACCGATTTCTCGAATCGGCTCTCCTTTTGCCCGAAGAAGTATCGCCTGGTCAGAGGGCACCCTTCTGGTTCAGTCGAACCGAACCAGGCTGGCCATCCGGGTCAGCGGACTTCTCGGCCTCCCTTTCCCTCAGTCTACCTAATCTCTTTTCAAGGGTAGATTTGGGAAAATGTTTACAAATTTGGCAGTCTGAATCGAGGTGGTCAAACCTCAGACAATAAACACAGGTGGTGTGGGGATCGGCCTTAGCAAAGACCTCCACACACACACTGCAGTGTTGAAACCCAGTGGGCCCGGTTTTTTTCTTGGGTTTCTCAGACATGGCCAACCTAACCAAACTTACCCTTTTTTCGGCAACCACCAGGCAAGACTCTCCTATCGGTTCCTGACCATGTCACGGGTCTTGGAAAAAAACGTACTAAAACCCAGATTTTTTAGAACCGATATGGACCGGTAACCACACACTAAAGTAAAATACAAAATTTACCTGAATGATCAGTTCAGCCAAACCGATACAGACTTTTTACAAGTTCCACACAGAAAACAGAACAAAACCTATCTAGTACTCACGGTACCACAGACAGAGACTTGAACCGACTATGCGGAAACTAAATTTCGGTAGAAAACCGACCGAAAACCGACACTTCAACAGACTTCGAACCGAGCTGCAGGAGAAATCTCCGGAGCGACTGTTCAGTGAGGTGGAGTAAAGAATCTGACGGTTGCAGTTCAAATTACAACAGGCAGAGACATCAACCGAGCTCGAGATGAACATTCTATGCCCTGCACAGAAAAGTTAACCCATTGTTCTCCGGGGCAGCTTAAAGGCTGGGGCTAACTGCACTTCTCAGAATACAGCAAGACTTCATGTTGTTTGAACAGATCCTGATGTACCTTAAGAACTACTTCTCCCCTCTTTGAATGCTTCAGTATGAGTTTGTGAATGATCTTTGGAAGATGTCTGGGTGCTAAACTTGATCGTATAAGTGACCCAATCGAGTATGCATGTATGAGTGCTGGTGTGAATGGACTTCAGTAAGGCTAGCTACCTTGATGTGGCACAGAGACTTGTACAATGTATCCTACACATTGTAACTAAAAGCCAGCCAGCTTCTGTCTGACTGGTAGTGTGTGTTAGGTAAATTAAAATGTGAGTCTATTAGGATTATTGGCTTACTATAAATTGTTGACCGAAATGGAGGTGGGGCAATGTTTGTGTGGCAGAGCATCTTTTGGTTTGTGTTGGGGGAGGGATGCAACAGTTCCATCAACTACTGAGTACAAGTTTAAATTCCTGGCAACACCCCTGGCATGTACTCAGAGAGGGAAAGATAGGATAAGGGGAACCAGCAAAAAGCATTACTTCACACGGAGGGAAATCAGCATGTGGAAAAGGCTAACCGGTGAGGCAATGGAAGCCAGCACTGGTCAGACTTTCAAAGCAGGACTAGACAGATACCCAAGGGAGAAATGCATTAATGGTTACACAGCATGAGATGAGGAACAGGGCTCAAAGCGTGCCTGGTCTGACAGGGTGTCAGACCTGGCAAAAACACTTTTGAGTCATTTGACTGGGGGGTTCTTACAAGGTCTCAAAGCAGGGCCCTTACTCTCATATTTGCTTCCTCTTACCATGACTTCAAGCGGGCAGTATGGCCCTTACTTCCCACAGTATCTTGATTTTTTGTGTCTACTTCTGGAGCGGTTACTGAAAAACTGACTTAATAATAAAAAGCCGCATTTGACACCATGTAACAAAAAAGGACTTCCGCAGTAGTAGACCATCCATCCATCCTTCTCTAACCAAGACCCTTACAGACCCGGCATTTTTTTCTGCACATTTTAAGCCCTGTAGGAGAAACATTCCAGCTGTTAAGTTTAGATGTGTGTCAGTACTCACACTGGAGTACAGTTACTGCAATGTGACAGCAGAGGCAGACAAGCTGGCTCCTTAGTCCTTTCCATTATGAAAACACTATACTGTGTTATCCAGCTGTATTATTACACAGGGATTTTTCTTTCAGGTCAGTTTAAACAGCTAGTGGAGCCAAAACAGATAGGCAGGAAAATAATACAAATTTTAAGAAGTAGTCAGTTGTAACTTTTTATTTCTGTAGTATTTTTCTTTTTCCTTTTGCTCCTTAGAAAGTCTTCTATGTGATGATATTGTGCTGGATGTGTGGAACAGCTCTTAGTCTGGCAGCTGACATATCCATCTCTACTGCCCCACATTTAGGGTTGCCACATTTGGATGAGGAAAAAAATGGGTTCCAAGCTCCACCCCTAGCCCAGCCCCTTTTCATGACTCATCATGCACTGTTCCTCCTAGAAGGCCATTTGTTATATCAATAAAAGGCAACACTTAAAACAGCAGTTCAACAAAAATGTTAAAGAGCAACATTTTCAGTACCTCCTCCCAGAAGCATGAAAAGTCCTTATTAGTTAAGTGGTGAGCATGATTAGTTCCTACTGGCAATGTAAAGTACCAAAATTTTACTTTTAAGAAAGGTCCTATTTAACTATATGGAGCGAGCTCCCGCGCTGTACAAATAGTCATGTCAGAAAATGACGTATCGTGGGGGCAGATCAGGGTGGACCGCAAACTGAAGCGGTACATGAAGTGGAAGGGATTATCGCAGCTCGGCTCCACAGAGCCAAATTACAATCCCTTCCTTTCCTAAATGGGGCACAGAAAATTTTCAATTTTGGCACCAGCAGACTTGGAGCCCGGTAAGGATTTTTCATGCTTCTGGGGGAGG
The DNA here is from genome assembly GCA_016271365.2 of Neoceratodus forsteri. Taxonomy (NCBI): domain Eukaryota; kingdom Metazoa; phylum Chordata; order Ceratodontiformes; family Ceratodontidae; genus Neoceratodus; species Neoceratodus forsteri. Next base: position 126,231,138 of record CM057450.1, on the reverse strand, counting down.
TACTGGGAAAGAGCAAGATAACTGCTCTTTAAGATACTGTACTGTACCTATTAAAGTTACTTTCCTTGGTTCTTCCTATTTATTTATTTACGTGTTTGTTTATTTATTGACACTGGTTTACCAGATAAACCTACAGCAATAAAAGAAATCTCATTTACAAATATGGTCTGGGGGGAGACAAGGAAAATACTGTAAATAGCTTACACCAGTATACATGGTATATAATAATAAGTCAAAATCAAAGTCATATTTATTTAAAAAGACGCCCAAACCCACAGGCTCTGGGCGCCGCACAAAAACTGTACAGTATTTCATACCGTATACATTAAAATATAGTACACATAAAAATTTTACTCCCCAATACATGATACATAATAAAGAAATTGTTTCCTGTAATGTGTACTTTGTATCATTTTCTGGCTCCATTTCCTGTTCATGTCCACAGTACTATTTTAAAGCCAAAGAAGTTGCAATACTTTTTTTCTTGCGGAAAACAAAATAATTTAAAACATTTAAAAATGCCTAAATTCTGTTAGAAATGCAAATGTTTACCAGCAAATGAAAGTGGAAGACAACTGGCTCTCTTACTGTCCCAAAAGGTGGGGGCAGCTCTGCTGCTATGCCACTTTAAGATACAGTGGAAGATTAGGTTAAGTAAGTGCTAATGGTATTAATGGCCATACTTTGCACCTCCCACGTTGACTGCTTTCACAAACAAAGGGCTTTATTGACAACAAAATTTGTTCGTAACCTGGACATGTAGCTGAAACAATGAATGAGATGACAAAATCTGTTTCAAAAGTATGTGAGCACTCAACATGGCTCAAAAACCTGACCAGCACAGGGCAAAACTAGACTGCCTGATAGAGACCCTGAAAACCTGATCACGAGTTGAAAAACCTGACAGGTGGCAACCCTACCCACACTACATCATCAGCATTGTGATTTCACTGACAGTGACATCACAAGTGAATGACCTGGCAGTCACTGAATGGCTGTTCCTAAGCAGCAGTGATGTCACACTCAGTGAGGTCACAACGCTGATAATATAGTGTGGGTGTGGGGTGGGGGCAGAGATATATATGTCAACTGCCAGACAAAGTGCTGTTCCATACATCACACCTACTAACATAAGGTAAACAATCTTCTAATTAAACAAAGGGAAAAGAAAAAGTACCTCCGATATAAAAGGTAATGGCTGCTTTTGAAATCTAATTATTTTAGGCAATACACTAGCTCTTTAAGTTTCTAAAAGTGCGGCACTTCTTCTCATGCATGTGCGTCTGAACTCCTCCCACCACAGACACTGTTGCTAATTACCACTTTATTTTTTCATCTAAACTATTATTTCTATACCATGAACATAAAATGTACACACCTCATACTCAATGGCTAGGTCTGTGTGATCGTCAATGTTCACTTTTGCCATGGTTACTTTTCCCTCCTGTTTAGCTATAGCCTTTTCCAACCTGGGGCCCAGGATCTTGCAAGGACCACACCACCTTTAAAAGAAGAGTAAAGAAAGTTAACTAGTTAACTCTGAACACATATGCTAAATGCACATATTCATGCCTTTTTAATCCTATGTAGAGGGATACACAAAGACCCAACTCAAAATATATCATCAAGCGTGCAGGGGGAAGATAATGCCTCATGAGCGGCAGAGCCTCAAGTGAGATCTAAAAAGACCTGCTCCCTCACAATTGATGATAAACTGCGTACTTTGAATCTGGCCATTGCATATTTGATATTTACACAATGTAGGTGAGAACTGAACCTTACACATAAGTGATTTCTTTTAGTCACTAAAGCATTCTAAATGAAGATAAACCATTTATCTTCATTTTAGACATTTAGCTCAGCTTTAGGTAGGTTACAAAGGAACCCTTACCCAATGGGAGAGCAGCCTGAACTATGCATGACGACCCCATAATGGCCTCCACTGCACTCCAAACAGAGCAGTGAAATCAAGCAAAAACAGCAAAAGCTTTATGAAAAGAACTAATTTAAACGCGTTATTTTAAATACACTGTATAAATTGGATACACAATGGTTTGGTTAAGAATACATCAAGCAGGCATTAAAAGCATATTTGTGGCGCAAAGCATATGCTGCCTAACCATACTAAATTTTATTGGTTTTCTGTTTTATACTGTGTGTTATATTTTTATCTTGTTCTACTTATATTTTTATGTAAAGCACCTTGATGCTTCTGAAAGGTGCTCAACAAATAAAACTTATTATTTATCACTTGTGAGGGGGCAGGAGCAGAGTGGGACAAATCACTCTGTGAGATGGTGGTCAGTTTGGCCAAAAAGGGACCTAAAATGGGATACTCCTATGGTCTTTCCTGGGATCAAAGACCCAGCTATACCTCAAAATCACCCATTTGTGAAATGGAAGACCTCTGCCACCATTCTAACCAAATTGCTACTCCTAAGTAGATGGAGGTTTATGGACATACTGTACCTACCATTAGCGAGAGGCTATAAGCCATGGGACAACTGGCTTCTTTTAAATGCCTTTCTCATTGGCCTTGGGGGAAAACGGTCATGTATAGAGCTATCTGGAATCCTTTCCTGGAGTTCAAGGCCATCTTTCACCCACTGTAGGTCCATTCATTGCTGCCTATACCTATTTCAGTCTGATTCATGAGTACAGAAAGTTCGCCACCATGTACAGCCTTAGTGCTCCAGCCTTTGTAGGATACTGTGCATAGCCTCAGACCTCTGGTCAGCATCAAGTTTTTAACCTTATAAGACACTGTACTGTTTGACATGAGTTTCTCTTTTTAACAGTTGTTTTTTCCTGTACTGTTTGTAATTGGTTTTAATTTCCTGTATGACAGATTTATGAATGCTCTTGTCATGTATTCTGATGACATTTTTAACGAACATAACTTAGTTGGCTGCCAGTCTATACTTGGTCTCGGTACAGCACTGAGACCTCTAAAAAAATCGAGCGTCGGTGCTAGCTTTATCCATAGGATTACATACGCTCCCATGGCTGCTCCCTAGGTGTGACTTCAACTGCGGGATATAGTGGGATGCACCACTACAGTTACACTGCTTAAAATGCCAACACGAGGGACGTCAGGACCAACCAGATAAAACACAAATAAAACAGCAGCGCCATGAGTAACGCTTGGGTAAACTGTGAGAAACCGCTAATTGGGGGGCGTCCCACCTGGAGGTGTGGGACATAGCTAGGTGGACGTATCCCTTTTAATTTTCCTACTTCTGTCCAGTATGTGCTACCCTTCATCACCTTCATTTTCTAGCTACTTAGGTCTTTTTTCCCCTGACCTTCTTCACCTGCACTGAGTTTCTCCTCCACAATTATATCCGCTTGGTGATTTGAGTTCATTCTTTCTTATTAGTACATTGTTTATTAATGTTCCAGTTTTCATCTTCAGCTATATTAGTTTAAGTTCCTTAATTTTTACACACTGTTAGACTCTAATCTGAACTTGATACACCTACTGCATTTAGTGTCAAGCTCAAGAGTAGTCAGAATTACTTGTCCTACCTCCATTTTATCTACCCCTTTGTTACTGGTGCTGGGAATTTAGCAGTGTTCATTAACAGAAACGTAAAAAAGAAGAGCTCAGGCATGACCTAGGAGAAAAAAGACCCCTAATGCGTGGGTGTCTAATTCAAAGCCACACTTTATTAAGATAAAAAAGGTGCCACCGCTCCACCAGAAAGAACGCCAAAGGTTTTTCTGCACCTCCTCTGTGCTCCTTCTCAAGGCACGACCCGCTATGGGCAGGTAGTCACTTAAGTAGTGAAACCTTAAAGTGACAGTGCTTGAAAAGTGCAATACATACATACTGCCATTCTATATATAAAATGCATCACAAAATACATGCAAAAAAGTTAAATCAAAATACATCCATTAACCTGAACAAACCATCTATAAAAGTCATATAAAACATTAATATAAACAACATGATGCAATTTACAATAAGGAAATAATAGATACTGACCTCCCGTGCATGGGATGTTACACCAAAAAGTTCGAACATAAATTGGGAGGGGGAAGGTTCCTCCACGAAGCATGCCAAGGGTTCGGTGAGTGACCCTAATACAATGGGGCATGCTGGGGGAATATCCAAATTCTTATGTACCTTGGGGAGCCTATACATAACTGTACGTATCAGATGTTGTATTGTTAATTACTGGTATATTTCACTTAATATTAGCCCCATGAGTAAGCTCTCATATAAATATACACCAATCTCGGTCTTAAATCTCAGGGTTGGATCATATGATAGACGTTGATAAAACGCCCTGTCTGCGAGCTGCCTGTTCATTTCTGTCTCATATTTCTTTGCATCCCAAATAACAACTGCCCCACCTTTGTCAATATACCCATGAACCATCTATAAAATATTCATGTAAAACATTAATATTAACAACATGATGCAACTTAAAATAAGGGTGTAATAGACACTGACTTCTGTGCACAGAAGGTCAGACCAAAAAGTTCTAATAACATAAATAGGAAAGGAGGGGGAGAGAGAGAGAGAGAGAAGGAAAAAAAAGGGGGAGGGGATACAGGGAGGAAGGAAGGGAAATGTTACATAGACAACCTCCTAATGGTTTGGAAAGGGACAAGGACACTACAGCACCTATATCTGTTTGTTTAGTACTTGGTGTCGACAAAGCATAATCTTAAATTTTATATTTCATCCAGTCAGCAAACAACTGATTTCTTAGATCTAAGAATTACCAAGGATGCATGCCTGAAATGGGAGTCTGAACTGAGCTTTTTCATAAGAACACCTACAGAAATACACTACTGCATTATACTAGCTGCCACTCGAGACACATAGTCGAAAATATCCCATTCAGTCAATTTACTAGGCTTAAAGGAAATTGCTCAACTGAACAAGCCTTTAGTGTTGGTATGGAAGTAATGTCACAATGTTTTAAAGAAAAAGGTTATAATGATGCCTGTATTGAAGCTACAAAACAACAAGTCAGTAATTTGCCTAGAGATGATCTTTGAAACAAGTGTTAAGATAAATCTAGAACTCAAGGCAATTCAGTTAAACGGATGAACTTTGTGACGACTTTTATGCCGCAAGCTCATGCTGCATGTGATACTGTTTTTAAACACTGGCATATATTTCAATTAGAACCAAAACTGCAAGACTGGACTGTGTCAAAACCACGAATGACACAGAGGTGGGGACGTAACATCGGTGACCGGGTGGTAAGAAGCCAATATGTCCCAGAGGAGACGCATAGTCAGAAGCCTTTAACTTGTGGGACTTTTAAATGCAACAATTGTACTTTTTGTAAGCACGTTACAGTTGGCAGTACTTTTGGCGATCCCCGTAATGGCAAGTGTTATCCAGTAAGGTCATTTATTAACTGCAATACAAAATACATGTACATTGTGTATAAAGCCACCTGTATATGAAGAGATTTTTATACTGGTAAAACAACAAGAAAATGTAAACAAATGATCAGTGAACATCTCAGAGTGGTGGACAAGAACAATGACAAAAATGTTCTTGCACAGCATGTAATAGCAAATGGATCACAATACCACTTTGTGTTTTAGGGTGTGGAGAGAATTCACACCCCAGCAAGGGAAGGTGATATGGACAACATCCTGCTACAGCAAGAAAGTTTTTGGCAATACACCTTAGAAGCAGTTTACCGTAATGGGTACAGACTTAATGAAAAGTTCCAATTATTTCTGAAAAAAATCCTAAATATTTTTCTTTAGCAGGTGGACTTTATAAGATACACAATTTCTTTCTGTTTTTAAATGGGATATCTGTACATACCTTAGGTCTCCTCACACCCATCCCCCGTTTTATCCCCCCCCCCAGCTTTCTTTCATTCATATATGTTTTTTGCAGCCTTTAAATGTATATACTATATGTTTTAATGCACAGGGGTTCCTAGTGTTCATATATAGCCATGTTATCTCAACATGTAGTATGTATACTTCTAAGTTAAACAAAACAAACATAATAATATGGGTCTATTTATAACCAGAGTTTTAAATAATTGATTAGCAGTTTTTTTTCTTGGGATAATACTAACTGTACACAAAGTATTTATATAGGGTTTCTAGAAGTGTTATGTTTGTTAAGCACAGTGAGGCAGGTGCTATGCATTTTCACAATGTTTTAGAACTTTTATGAGCAAAACGCTGATCAATTTTTAGAGTTAAATAAAACCCTGATAACTACAGTGGATGTTAGGATATAATATTGTGTGTCTATATCTTGCTAATTTTGTGCTCCCTTTCCCTTCCTTCCTTCCTGTATCCCCCCCCTTTTTTTTTTTTTGCTTCTCTCTCCCCCCCTTCCCAATTTATGTTATCAGAACTTTTTGGTTTCACCTCCCATGCACAGAGTGACAGAGGTGTCTATTACACCCTTATTTTAAGTTGCATCATGTTGTTAATATTAATGTTTTACATGAATATTTTATAGATGTTTCATTCAGATTTGCGGGGATATTTTGACAAAGGTGGAGCAGTTGTTATTTGGGATGCAAAGAAATATGAGGCAGAAATGAACAGGCAGCTCTCAGACAGGGCATTTTATCAACGCCTATCGTATGATCCAACCCTGAGATTTAAGACCGAGATTGGATATCCCCCCAGCACGCCCACTGTATTCTCCATAGGGTCACTCACTGAACAGTTGGCAAGCTTCATGGAGAAACCCCCATTTATTATGTTATTAAAACTTTTTGGTTTGATCTCCATGCACAGAGGTCAATATCATATCTTTATTGTAAGTTCTATTATGTTGTTTATATTAATGTTTCACATGACTATTTTACAGATGGTTCAGTTTAACTGATATATTTTGATTTAACTTTTTGCATGTTTTTTTTATGCATTTATATATAGAATGACAGTACATATGTAAATATTGCACTTTTTAAGCACTGTCACATTAACGTTTCACTACTTAAGTGATTACCTGCCCATAGCTAGTAAAGAGCACAGAGGAGGTGCTCTGCACTTCTGGTGAAGCGGCGGCACCTTTTTTAACTTAATAAAGTGTGGTTCTGAATCAGACACCCAGGCATTAGGGGTATTTTTCTTCTGGTAAATACCTGAGCTCTTCTTTTTACTTTTCGATTGACTACATATGATTGCAGCTCGGCTAAGGGTCTTGTTGCCACCTGTTTGCTGTTACAGTATTCATTCATGCTATTTATAATGTCCTGGCCCTTCTGGTCTCTCTGGCTGACACCAGCAGACATTGCCCCTGCCAGTGTCACCTCCAACCAGTGCTCGCTGACGCTCACACAGGGGACCAATTTTGTAGTTGTGAAACCGAAAGCGCACAGACATCCACTTCCAGTTTTGGCAAGGGCCACTGAATTTAGCTTTGCCCTCAAAATACTGTAACAAAATGATCTTTCCCTCCCCCCAAAGCACCATTCTGGACTGCATCCATCCTAAAATCAAGCCATCAGCCCTAAAAAAGCCTAGTTTAAAAAACAGCTCCCTGGATGACTTGCTGGTGCTAACAGTGTCCCAGCCTGCACTGCTCCCAACAGAACAGAGAGAGAGAGAGAGAGAGAGAGAGAGAGAGAGAGGGTCTCTTTCTGTAGTGTTTCTTTGATACAGTAGATTGTAGATTTCCTTTACGAAGAAGTCACAAGTTTCAGCAGCATTTCCCCTTACTGTACCTCATTGCCGCTGCACACAGTTGTAAGGATCTTGTCCCTCCCTGCTTGTTTATGTAGTACACTATTGTGGTATTGTCTGTTATGATTTGGACAGACTGACCCTGCAGCTGGGAAGAAAATGACTACATTGCTAGCAACACTGCCCTACGCTCCAGCAGGCTGATGTGCTCCAGGTGCCACTTACTGGAAGGCCCTGTAGGTGGATGCCCTACCACAGGAGTGAAACATCTGCAGTAAGAATACTTGTTGTTAACTGCTGAAGAAAGAGAATGCCCTTTCCAAGATTGCTTTCTTCCTTCCACCACTTGAGTGATCTTACCAATGCTTTTGTTACTGGGACTAGTTTTGAGAGCTGGTCCCATCTTTCAGACCAACTGATTCTTAAGTGGTACTGGATATCGCTCATCTGGAACCTGTCCCATGGAACCACAGCTCTGGATGCAGCCATGTGTACCAGTAACTGCAAGAAATCCCTTGTATGTCTTGACTGGCCTTACTGTGAAGGACTCTGCTGTAGTTATCATAGATGCCACTCTAGCCTGTAGGAGGCAGGCTTTCCCCGGCAAGGTGTTCAGCTCTGTTTAGCTAAGTCCAGCACCTGAACAGGTTCTCTTTGAGACTTCTGCAGATTTGTCAAGAATCCCAGATATTCCAAGTTGATTTTTTACAGTCTGAACGAGTGGAGCACCTTGTCTCTTTTCCATTTTCCCTGAGATTAGCCAGTCATCCAGGTAGGGAAAAATCACCATACCTTGCCTTCTTAGGTGTGCTGTCACCACATACAAGCACTATGTGAATACCCTTGATGCTGAGGTGAGGCTGAAGGGAAGAGCTGTGAACTGGTACTGGCAGATCCCTAGTTTGAACCAGAGATATTTCCTGTGGGGAGGCCTGACTGGGATATGAAAGTAGGTGTATTTCAGATCCAGTGAGCCCAGCCTATGCCCAAACTGTAAAGATGATAACTGTTGCCAGCCCGGTGGCGCTGAGGATTGAGGTACTGGACACCACACCTCTCATCACACTGGCGACCTGGGTTTGGGAGCGAGCTCGGGCCGCCGGGGACGACAGGGGCAGGTGAGGATTGAGCACCCGAAGGGATGCTCTTCTCCCTTGGGGGGGGTTGGGGACTGCCCGGCATGCCAGCGGCTCCTGGTGGAGACCAGGGGCCCTGCAGCACGCTCGGCTGCATGACAGCAGCATGCCCCGATGCAGGTTGCCATGCGTGCCTTGTGCCAGGGAAGTGCATATGCAAAGCGGGGAGAGATCACCAGAACAGGGAAAACACCGGTCTGTGATGTAGGTGACAGCACCTGCCCCCATGCCCAAGGCCGAGTCCATCCTGCCTGGCTTTCCAGGTTCCTCCACCCGGACAGAGGAGGAGGGAGAGAGGAGGCATAGGTGCATGGACTTCAAGTAGGGAAGGAACAGGCAGGATGCCTGAGAGAGGCCCCCAGACCGTGATCGGAGGGAAAAAGAATAATAATAAAAAAAAAAAAAAAGATAACTGTTCTCAGTGTGACAATTGTCGCATAAGCAGACCAGAAATCTTAAAATTCACAAGCAGTATTTTATTAATAGTAATAAAATTTAAAAAAAAATTTGCACAGGATGGCCCGATACAGGCAGTTCAAACAAAGTCCTACATCTGAGGCCCTGTTCACATCTTCGTGTTTTGTAACATTTTTAATAACGTTTTCAAACCCACCTTGATACTCCTATTCAGACTTTTGTTCCGATCTTGTGTTCCTTACTTGTGTCACATTCACACTTGTGAGCTGTAACGCTACTGCCGATTGGCAAAGCAACATGGTTTTGGTAAGATAGGACACTGCACATTGCCTGTTCACACAGTCAGTAAAAACGTTTTACAGCTTATAACGTTTTTAAAACCCGCTGCTGAGACTAGGTCCCAAGCAAGGCTCAATAACGTTTTTGAACACGGTTACAAAACCGTGTCATATGTAAACGCAAACCGTGTTAGGCACTTTTAAAATGTTACACGTGTCTTGTAACGTTTTAAAAGTAAAGATGTGGACAGGGCCTGAGAGCACCTCTAAATTTAAAATTTCCAGCTCTATCTATCTAGACAAAACACTGCTCTCTTTATACAAGATGTTCTTGCCTGGTAGTTTAACTTTTGCATCCGGTTTTTCACAAAAAATGTAACACAACTTTGTCAGTTTCTTTCCTGTGTGTAACCTGAAGAGTCCATCTTGTCTGGACATGTACAACACAACAGAACATTCTGTCCTAGAGCTGGTCTCCTGTTGACAATTTTGTACAGGAGCTTGTAAAAGTCAAACTGCATCTCAAGGTCAGCCACCTGTGTTCCTGCTTGTTACTTTTTCTAATAAACTCAACTACTTTCTGCAACTGAGTTTAAACAATACATTTACAAACCAAGGGATCTCAGTTTCACATAAAGATTACATATATATTTTTAACCACAGAGAAGCATGGGGAGAAAAAGAACAAACACAGCAAGTGAAAGAAGGGAGACAGCAGGAGGAAACTAAGGGACCTTCGGAGTGGGCAGTTCCTAGGTGCCACAAGAAAAGTTGACTGCGCAATCAGACAAGCAAAACACAGCCAAGTAGCAGAAAAGGAGAGAACAGAATAGATCATTGTGTTCAACTCTCTCTCTCTCTGCATAACAAATGGGACAAGGTTTTATTCAACCCGTCACAACCATCTTGAATTTCTCTTGTTTTATATGCTTCTTCAGATATCTGAGATCTAAAATAGGTCACCAGTCCCCATTCTTCTTGTGGGTCAGGAAGTACATTGAGAATAGACCTCTATACCATGGAGGGGAAAGGACCATTTCCACAGCTTTTGCTTGCAACCTTTTTTTTTTTTTTTTTTTCCAGTTTCAGCAGTATTCTTTCTGCGGGAGAGTGAACTGGGATATGTTTGTGTTTCTGCAGTTTTAGAAATCTTTTGAACTGCAGGAACATACCTTGGCCCAGTACCTCCATAACCCATTTGTCTGTGGTAATTGCAAGGGGGCTGTATAGACAGGCAGACTTTTGGTCTCTCACATGCAGCAGCCTGTACTACACCTTGATGATCAGGGCTGGCACACAGGTACTCCAGCCCATCTTTCCACCTAATATTTTCTTTCCATTTTCCTATAAATGGCAGCAGCTGAAGCAGGTGTAGACATGATTTTTGAGAGGTCTTTCTGAAGTAATTTATATATGGGGGACCAGCAACCTCCTTGCATGTGCTACCCCCATCATGTCCATAAATTCAGCATCCTTCTTGTTCTCCTCAGTTTCTTGGGGGGGGGGGATGTAAAGAGTATCAACCATTTGTCTCACAAATGAAGAAAAAGAAGAATAGTCCTCATTATCTCTTGGAGAAGAGTCAAAATCTCACTCAGGTGCATCCTCCAATTCCAATGATGTCACATTCCTTCTCTTGTACATAGTACCCTTCCTCCTCCGGAGGCAGGTAGGTGGGAGCCTAAGCCTAAAATGGGGAGGAGACGGCAGTCACATTAATATCATTTTCCATGGCCTGGATAGTGTGGAAGAATGTTTCACATTTTTGATATGTCCACAGATGAGGGCATTTTTTCTGTGTCATCTGACTGCTCCTTTCTCTGTTCAGATAGCGAGGCAGTGGCTTTTTTACTTTCTTTTTAGCAGGTATCATTTCTAGTGTCTACTCGGAGGCTCTTTTATTTTGATTTTCACCATCACTAGATTCAAGGTTTCCCCTGTTGGACACCCTGGTATCTGATCCATCCTTACCATGCCTATGAAATAGCTGGGTAGCTTTATTTTTTTCTTGTCACCTTTTACAGGAACTACTGCTGTACATTAGGAGAAGGACCCTTCTGAGTCATGCTTTCCACCAACAATGGGAACTCAAAGCCTTTTTTATTATTTTTATGTGACAAGGAGGCAGACCAAGAAGCCACAATTTCTTTCATCTTTTTAGTCCTTTTCTTTAAATGGACGCTGTTGGATTTTTTTTTTTAGGTTTTTAATAAGTACCCGTCTGTGGTGCTTGTTATCAGTATTTCTTTAAAATATGCTACACTGTACCCACAATTCTAATAAAATGCCTTTATGAACTAAATTTAATTCAAAATACTATACCAAGTGGCCCGACTGTCTGACCACCTCCCGATGCAGACGCGGGTCCATGTGTTTAGTGTGGTGCTGAGGTGCCAGAAAACGCATGCATGCATGAGTACTTTACTTTACATGCAGACTAACCTAACTGTAATCACTGATAAGACTCCAGTCCCCTGAATGTTGTCACATTAATAAAACTTCAAAATGTGTGCTGTAACATACTAAATCATGATGGAGACAGCATAGCACAGTGATTTAAAGAGCACCTTTCATGATGGTCCAAAAAGTTACAGCTTATAGCCACTATACGCAGTGCTAGACCTGAAAGAGTATGTGCATTTGTTATTTTTGGCCAAGGTGTACTCTGCCTTCTGTAATTTGGATTTTTTTTTTTTTTTTTAACCCTGCTGCACTTGCCTTTGCTGTTCAGCTGCTGGGCTACTAGCTCCTGATGACATCACTATAGGGCAGAGGAGTGACTCACACTGTGCAGTACAGTGCAGTCACAGCAATTTTGCAAGGGAAAACTACCAGTACTCAATGTACACACTGTGTTCCCCCTCCTCAAGACACCCTGTTAGCAATACATTATGCCAAATCCAAATGCCTTGTCAGCATGTTTTTTTTTTGTAAAACTGACCAACTCCTGCCTCTGTAACAAAGAATGGGGAATGAGAAAAGATAGTTTTGCTGTCTGCACCTTTCCCAGTCCTTTCGACTTTGACGCAAAAAATACCCCATTTTGTGAAACTTGAAACTTACAACAACAAGAGGTAGCATTTCAACTGCTACGAAATACATCTTATAAAAGACAGCAATATTTTGTTCAGAGAGAGAGAGAGAGACTGAGATTTAAAGAGCACCTTTCCAGTCCTTCTGACTTTCATGCATACATAATCTCTTCTTGTATGGCTCTGGAATTGTGTTTCATTACTATCCTCTGCAGTTAGGTTTTGCATTCTGAGCTGTTAAAACCTGCAGGGTGTACCAGAGCTTCTGTAGCAAGCCCGGTGTTTCTGAGGACCCAGAGCTGTACTACTCACATTACTACATGACAGAGGAGCGACTCACACATGTCAATTTTACAAAAAACATACTGACTGCATTGCTAATAGGGTGTTTTGGGGAAGGGGGAAATCTCAGTATATACATTGAGTACTGGTAGTTTTCCCTTGCAAAACTGCTGTGACTGCACTATACTGCATTACACTGTGCGAGTCACTCCACAATGTGAGTCACACCTCTGCCCTATATTGATGTCAGCAGTACAGCACTGGATCCAAAGAAACACCAGGCTTGCTACTGGTACACCCTGCAGCTTTTAGCAGCTCAGAATGCAAAAACTAACTGCAGAGGACAGTAATGAAATACAGTTCCAGAATCAACGCAAGAAGGGGTAATTTATGCATTAAAAAGTCAAAAGGACTGGGAAAGGCGCACTTTAAGGCTCTGAGCTGCAACCCTGGAGACCTGGGCTTGAATCCCACAGCCCCCACTTGCATACTGTGTGACCGTGAGCAAGTTGCTTAACTTCCTTGTGCTCCCAGGTCGCACCCATAAACAAGCTTCAGCTTAGTGTCTCTCTCCTGGTTAAATTACAAAAAAAAAAAAATGTGAACGGAAAAGTGCGACTCCCACTGGGACTTGAACCCAAGCCCCAAGCATTCAGTGCTAGTACTCTAACTCCTAAGCTATGTGAGTCTCACTGATTAGTAGGCTTCTGGGCTTTCCCATGAGGCACACACATTCCTTTCTTGTGTTGCTCAATCAGCAACTTAGGCATATGTCATAGACACCAGACAACTTTCTCACATAACATACTAAGAAATGGTTCTGAAAACTAAAACTGCGACTCCAGGCATGCACATCAACATCACTGAGGGGCAGGGACCTTTTCCACAGCTTTTGCTTGCAACAACTGTTTCACTTCGAGTTCCAGCAGAATTCATTTTGTGAGACAGTGAGCTGACGAACTTGTGTTTCTGCAATTTCAGAAATCTTTCGAATTGCAGGGACAAACCCTGGCCCACTGCCTCCAGAACCCACCTGTCTCAGGAACTAATTACCCATTCCTGGACGTAGTGGGCCAGTCTTCCCCTTATGGGCAATCTCTGCAGAACTGTCAGGGGTTTTGCTTTAGCTGGGGCTTTGGTGCGGGTTCTGCAGTGGCACACTTGGAGCCCCTTCTGCCCCAACAGTAACCTCTTTGTGCCTCGTACTCATAAAGGGCGTACAGAGTATAGGCTCTTAGGAAGTATCCCGTCTCTGCCTCCCCTCCCATAGGGCCTGTAGGAGGCAGAGGCCTATTCCTTCTCACTCTTACTCTTGCAAGCAAGTGATTTTGCATTCATACACTTTGGTTACACTTTGAGTGTCACTTAACTACACTGTAGTTATAGTGTAACTACAGTGTGATTACCCTGATGCATGAAATTAATGATTAGTTACACTAAAACAAACACTTAAATTGTAACCTCCATTTTTTTTCATTTATGCCTCTGTTCTCTCACCAAAAAATGAGTTTCCTTCAAAAGAGAAATATGTGGCTAGTTGAGTATCCCGGGAAAGGATGGTAGTCTTTAACTAGGAAATTCTTCTACCAGGAAATTCTTCTAAAGGACACTGTGTGGGTTCAAACTCTGGCAGCAGTGTTATTACTACCCACAGCAAGTGTGGAAATGGTATTCAGTGTCATCTAGGGCTGATCTTGCTGTGGCAATTAGGTCCTGTGTCAGATCACCATCAGTTTTCTCAGCAATTGCCAGAACTGTATTCCACAATGCTTTCTGGTACTGTGCTGTATGGGCTGAATAAGCTGCCAGCATGATAAGCAGAGAAGCTGATATATAAACCTTTCTTGCCACAGCATCCAGTTTTTGGATTCCTTTTCAGGGGGATGTGTAGAGAGAAAGACCTTTGCTCTCTCGCAAGCAGTGGCCTGGACCACCCCTTGATGATCAGGGTGGGCATAGAGGTATTCCACTCCCCGTCTGTCCACTTGATATTTCCCTTCCATCTTCCTATCAATGGCTGCAGCTGAAGGAGGTGCAGACATGACTTTTGAGATGGCATTCTCAAGTGATTTATCTATGGAGACCAACAACCTGCTTGCAAGTGCTACCCCCATCATATCCATGAATTCAGCATCCCCATCATCCTCTTCAGTTTCTTGGGGGGGGGGGATGTTGAGGGTATCAACCATTTGTCTGACATATATGGAACAAGAAGAATAATCCTCATTATTGCCTTAGAGGCGAGCCAAACTCTTGCTCAGGTGCACCCCAATTAAATGGGGTCACAGTCCTCCTCGTATAGTACTCTTCCTCCTCCTCCTCCTCCTTTGCAGGCACATAAGCTGCAGCCTCAGCCAAGGGAGGTGGGGTGGCAGTCACATTATTAATGGCTTGGATGGGCTGGAAAAATTACCTCATTTTTTTTTTTTTTTTATATATCCTCAGATGAGGGCATTTTCTCTGCTTCACCTGGCTGCTCCTTTCTCCATTCAGGTGGAGTGATAGTGACATTTTTTTCCTTAAGTTTCTTTTTTGCAGGCACCCTTTCCAGTGTCTGCTCTCAGGCTCTTCCATTTTATTTTTGCCATCATCGGATTTAGGGTTCCCCTTTTCGGACATCCTGATACTAATCCATGTTTACTATGCTTATAAGATGGCTGAACAGTTTTATCTTTTCTTCTATCCCTTTTTACAGGGAATGCTCTGCTGAACATGAGGAGAGGGACCCTTCTGATACCTGCTTTTCACCATAACTGGGAACTCCCTCAGAGATTGTTTTTTGTGTATATGTTTTGGTGACACAGAGGCAAACTGAGAAGCCTAATTTTTTTAAACCTTTTCTTTAAGGTTTCTGGGCAAAAATGTTGACAGGACTCACAATTTGTGAAGTCATGGTCTGGATCCAGGCACTTTAAACAGAGCTCATGGCAGTCTGCCTTTATTGGGAGACTAAAACAATGTTTGCTATTTGTGGAGCCTGTTAGTCCTATACTTTTTCCCCACAGGTTTCTCAGGCACACCACTCCGAGGTACCTTGTGGAAAATTAAGTAGATTCCCAAGAAAAACTCTTCTGCAGGAGCCTAACAGCGAAAAAACAGCTTCTGCAGTAAAAAAAAAAAAAAAAAATTGTCAAGGGTCGAACTGCAGTTCCTGTAGCAGGAACCGATTACGGTCAAAGTGTGCAGACACAAGGGAAAGTGAAAGCGATCTGCCTCCTGTGCTGTAAAAGCTGTAAAAAAATTAAACTGCTGAATATTGCTCAAATTACTTTACTTATTTCAATCTCCACCAATAACCCTACCCCTATATCTTCTTAACTCTTGGAACAGGTCCCTCTCCCAATCTGTATGGGCCGGTAGACGTCCACGCATTCGATGGTCATTTTTACAGCTACCAATAGACAGAGGGGAACTAAATCTTCATAATTTAACAGAATACTATAGAGCGGTCACATTTAAAATAATTTTACAGTGGTTGGACCCAAATTTGGAACCTCTGTGGAAATATACTGACTTCGTAATAAACTATTTTGTTTGATACTAACCAGATAGTTTTTGCCCCCATTAATTCTTTACCGGACTTAAAACCTTTTTCTCTTAGTACTAGGGATGTGTTGAAGTGCTGGTATAAAATAAGATCCCTCCCTACCCTCACACATATTTTTCATTTATTCCGGCTGATGTCAGCAGAGGCAGATTTTTTTGCCTGCACATCTAGATTTAACCTTCCAACGATGGAGGCGGTTGGGCCTCACATTCATTTATCAATTTTTAGACATGCAGGGGTAATACTTTTTTCACAACTTCAACAGTTATATCAGCTACCGAAACAAGACCATTTTAGATATCTACAAGTAAGATTCTGTTTGCTGCAAAAGGGTCCAGATTGGGGTATGTTACCTAATCCAAAGCCACCAATTTTGAAATTGATACTAGATGCCCTAGAGGGCAAACTGTCTCCACATTTAATTGGGTTGACTTATAAATCCTTTAGGGAGAACTGGATAGAATCGTCACAATCCAACCTTACGGTGTGGAATTCAGAACTCTCTATGGATATTCCTCATGGAACATGGCTTAGGACAATTTTACCATCCATGAAAATTTTGCAAGCTCCCTATTGGCAGGAATTTATCTGGAAGTACCGGGTACATTTCTTTAATACGCCTGATAAATTGGCAACGTTTCTGCTCACCGAATACAGGCTGTGCTGGCGGCAATGTGGAAAGAAGTCTGCCACTCTGGCTCATTTTTTTTGGCACTGCGCTGTTCTTGGGGATTTTTGGAGGGATATAGAGGGGAGTTTATGTGAGCTGCTGGACTCAGGGTTTACTTCAGCTCCACAACTTGTATTGTTATATGTGGCACCTGACGGCACTATTCCGACTGGAACTTCTCTGCTGTACTTATAGACTGCAGCCTCAAAAAAAGCCATCACACATTTATGGCGTAAGCCTGAACCCCCTGTGCTTGCCCAGTGGCACATTATTGTGAACAAAATTTATTATTTAGAATGTTTGCTAGCTCACCAACTGAGTTAGACTTCTCGGTTTGAGATTACACGGAGAAAGTGGTTTTTATACATGTCTCAGGTAGATTCTGCATTTGTGCCAAGATATGAATGCTTGTTATGTGAGGGTTTATCTCCTTCCTTTTGTTCTTTGCTAACTCTCATGAGACAAGATGGAGACAAGGAAATTAAGGTATGGCTAAACACTGTAAGACTTTTAAGTAACCTGTATGAATATGCCAATGTAGCTTACTGTTATACCCTTTCTCTCTGTGAATATAAAGAGTTTAAAAAAATGAAACTGCTATTATATGTACAGATTTAGCTAAAAATAATGTAGCCTGTTCAGTATTCTTCAGTTCCCAGGAATCAATCATGAGCAAGAGAAAGCTATAACACTAAAAATAACTTTCTAATTAATGCAGAGTACCAAGAAACTACTGTTACAGTAATAAAAAGTTTAAGATTTTTAAAACAATTAACCAACTGGAGAACCAGCGACACCGAAGCAGACTTCGAAGTGACTGCTCTCTTCTGGCAGAGAAACAAATCTGACTAATTGCCAGAGTGGAGAGTGGACGCAGAGTTTGAACCAGAATTCTATTCATTAGAATAAGGTTCCATCTCTGGGAAATCTCTGCATGGAGACAGAGGCTACGTGTAAACATTAAGTTGAGCAATTCCTGAGGTTAGAAATGAAGGTTTAATAAAACAGGTATCATCCAGAGTTTGCACGATTTAGCGGGGAAAATACAGGCCGTTCGGGATGAGCTACTGCCTTCCTGTAGTCATACTGCTCTCAGCCATCAGCTTCGGACAATAAAATAATTGCCAAGCTACTTGTTTGTTTGTCAGTAAACTGGTGACTGGGAAAGGCACACTGAGCCAAGGCTAGTTTCCAGGTGTGACTCAGTGAAAGGGAACAGGGGAGGCAAATACATCGGACAGACACAATACACAGTTAATGCAATTACACTGTAGTACTGACACAGTTTACAGTTACAGTAATGTGCATATTTGATTTAAAACAGGAGTAAGTGCCATAACAGCAAACAGCAGCAATCAGGCAGTTCAGTCACGCCTACTGTGTGGATACGAGACAAAAGTAAGGGGGCAGTCAGGCAGAGGGAAAACAGGAGCGGGGGTTAGGGAAGGAATTTCAGTTGGTGCCAGAGAGAAACAGGGGAGGTACTGAAACATAGGGAGGATGGCAGTAGGTTCCAGAGTGAAGGGAGAGGATAGGAAAAGATTGACTGCCCAGAAAATGAATGGCAAAAGTGCAAGGATCCCTGCAGCAGACGGAGAAGGAGGCCGAGAGGAGTGAGGAGAGGTAAGTGAGAAGGGATCCAATCCAGTATTTGGATATAAATGAGGTAAAGTGGATCTGGTGACGTGAAGGTAGAGAAATAATGTATAAGGAGGAGTAGAGTGAGAAGTGGTGGGTATGAGGGGGGAGCTGGTAGCAAAACGACAGAAGGAGTTGCAGAAAGTGTCCAGTCTGGCCAGTGTGGTGGAGGGGGCAGTGCCATAGACCACGTCCGCATAGTCAAAGACTGGGGACACCATTTCGCTGACAAGTTCATGGCGTACCTGCAGAGACAGACAGTCTTTGTGGCAGTATAAGGCACCAAGTTTAGGGTGGAGCTTGGCATGGATGGTCCTAATGCGTGCAGAGATGTTTGCTGTCTAGCCATGCATCAAGGTATTTGAATGAATGAACCACTTAAATAGGGGTGCCATCTAAAGTGGAGTTGGGAGTCTGGCCAATTTTCGGCTGGTGCCAAAGGTCATGATACAGTTTTTATTGTGTTGATCTGGAACTGATTAGATTGAAACCAGCGTAAAATATTATGGAAGTCTTGCTGGAGCAGACCTTCCACGACTGTCGTAGAAGAACTGGAGGTGTGACTGCCTCATCTGCATACATGTGGATATGAGGGTCAGCACAAGCTGTGGGGAGGTCATTATGGAAGATGGAAAACAGGATGGAGCCCTGTGGGACCCTAGCCCAGATGGGAAGTGGGAGGTGACAGGGCTCTACCAACCTGCACTGACTGTAGACGGGCCAAAAGGTAAAAATGGAACCAGTCTATGGCAATAGCTGAGAGACCAGCAGAACTCAGCTTATGCAGGAACTGAGGGTGGGACAGCGAGTCAAAGGGATACAATAACTGACATGATATGGATGAAAAGGAGCATGACAGATGTACAAAAAATGAATGTTACATATAATTTATCTGTAGCATTTATAAGTCTGCATTAAAGCAGCAACTGCTGCACAGTTCAGGGCTTCAGTACCCTGAACCCCTTGCAGGCAGAAAATTCATGAAAATGTATATGCAAGCCGGGTGCTGTATACCAACAGGCTACTACCCCTGCCCAGATGGCTAGAGAATGGATTGAGGGGCGTGGACTCTGTACCGGTGGAACAAACGGGAGGTTCTTTCCCACAGGTAAAGTAAATTGCGCAGTGGCGCCACCCAGAGTCAAAACATAGTAGGCCAGATACTGGAGCAGTACAACCCCCTGGGATGCTGTACCTACCCACCTCCCCTTGCAGTTACCCCACACGTGGATTACCATAAACCAAAACAGTTATTTCAACATGCTTACAATTACTGACTTAACTAATAATATACTCACCAAGAATACGCTCACAAAACATTTGTAAAAAGGTTAACCAACAATTTAGTTGCATGGGGCAAGATTAGGAAAGAAAAAATGGATTTAGAGGTTCAAGAGCAACTTTCTATTATAATAAAAAGCTTAAAAACTCTACATTTACACCAGTTACATTTAAACTTTATTTTATCTTTATTTGCTTTCCATGCTGTTGGTCTACCAAATATTGTAGATAAGAAAAAATTACTCACTGCAGTAATCTTTTTTTCTTCCAAGGGGTCCTTTAGCATCAGTAACTTTTTTGCACTTAGCTGGCTAGGTGAAACTGCCCCGGAGGTGTGCCTTTAAGAGATATTTAAATGAGCATACGGTCAAGCCAATCAAAAGACAGGTGGTAGTGTGAGCTGAGTGAGAGTTGTTGAATGCTTCAGAATTTTTTCAAGGAAAAAAAGGGGCAAATGCCCCGAAAAAGAATCAACAGAATTCAAAAAACATGCAAATGTCCACAAAAGTGGAAACAGAAACAACACGAGCTTAAAACTCATCAATAAAAAACTCCAAATTTGGTAAAAGGTGACATAAGAGCCCTTCTCCGACAGGTGAACTGGGGAGGAAGGATGGGAGCTTACTGATGCTATAGGACCCCTTGGAAGAAAGATCAGTGCAGTGCATATTTTTTTCTTCTTACCCCAGGAGTCCTTTAGCATCAGTTAACTTTTTGCAGACTACTCAGCAGTACCAAGTGGGAGGTGGGCAGAGAATCTACTTAGGAATGAGGCTCTGCAGAACCGCCCTGCCAAATTTGGCATCAGATCTGGTCTGCACATCCAAACTGTAGTGTTTCACAAAGGTGTGCACAAATTTCCAGGTAGCTGCTTTGCAGACATCCAGTAGGGGAATGTCCCTTGCTGCTGCAAGTGAGGCTGCAGTGCCTCTGGTGCAGTGAGCCCTGAGCCCCACTGGAGGTTGCTGGCCAGCTTTCTTTCACTTGGTAGCTGGTCTTCCCCTGTCTACATCCCCGTAGGCAAGGAACAACTGAGTGGAAGAGCCTCTGGACTGTCTAGTATGCTCTAGGTAGTGAAAGATGGCTCTTTTGACATCCAAGCTATGGAGCTTTTGCTTGCCCGGAGTGGATGGCTCAGTAAAGAAGACAAGCAGAGTAATGGACTGGTTCAAGTGAAACTTTGAAACCACCTTTGGCAGAAATTTCCTATTTGTCCTGAGCTCAACTTTATCATTGTAAGGGATGATGTAATTCAGCTCAGTGCACAGGGCCTGTAGCTCTGAAATCCTCTTGGCAGACATAATGGTTACCAGGAAGACGGTCTTCCAAGTTACAAACTAGATGTGGGCCGTGGACATAGGCTCGAAAGGTGGAGGCATAAGCCCATCTATGCAAAGGTTCAGGCTCCAAGGAGGAACAGGTTCCCTGGCTGGAGGCTGGAGGTGCAAGAGGCCTTTAAAAAACTGTTTTAAAATGTTGTGGGAAAAAGATTTCTTCTTTCCCACTGAAAGGCTGAAATTGCCACCAGGTGTTGCTTGAGTGAAGATTATTTCAAGCCTGACGCCTGTAGGTGTACCAGGTAGTCTAGCAGCTGAAGGTCTGAAGCTGATAGGGGTTCGACCCTTTTCGCTCTTGCACCCGAGGGAAAACCTTTTCCATTTGGCTGCATAAGTCTTCTTAGTGTTCGGTTTTTTAGCCATCCTCAGTATCTTAAAGACTTGTTCAGAATATTGTGAGGATGGAAACTCTAACGCCTCAAGAACCAGGCCTTGAGGTGAAGAGAGTGTATGTCTGGGTACTGCACTCCCGTTTGAGGAAGGGACAGCAGGGAATGAGTCGGAGGCAGGCGAATGGGCCTGCTGCAGGACACTGAGAGAAGGAGAGGGTACTAGGCTTGCCTGGGCCAGTCCGGAGCCACTAGGATCATCGATGCAGGCTGCTGACGGAGTTTCAGCAAAACCCTGAATAACAGGGGAAAGGGAGGCAATGCTTATAGGAACCTCCCTAACTAGTCCAGGATCGGGGTATCCAGAGGAAGTGTTCCCGAACTGGGGGGCCTGCAACAGTACCGAGGAAGCTGAAAATTGAGAGAAGAGGCAAACAGATCCACGTCTGGTGTGCCCCACCACCTGAACACTGTGGCTAGTACTTGCTTGTTCAGTGTCCATTTGCTGTGACCTTGACTGATGCGGCTTAGCGCATCCACCAGAGTACTGAGTTTGCCTGGGAGGTGAGTAGCTGAGAGGCTCACTCCCAGGGAGAATGATAGAGACCAGAGCTTCCAAACAGAGTATTCCTGATCTGGTACCACCCTGCTTGTTTATGTAGAACATTGCAGTGGTGTTGTCCGTTCAAATTTGAACCGCCTGCCCTTCTGTGCTGGAAGCGAAAGCTTTGAGAGTTAGTAAGACTGCTCAGAGTTCCAAAAGATTTATGTGCAACTGTGACTCTTCAGGAGTCCAGTTGCCGCTTACTGAGGTACTGTCTAGATGAGCTCCCCTGCCCAAAAGGGAGGTATCTGTGGTGATCACCTTTGTGGGAAGAGGAGCTTGAAAGGGAACCCCTGCCTGCAAATTTGCAGGGTTCTTTCACCACAGCAAGTTTTGGAGGAATTGCTCCGACACAGTTATCAACTTTGAAAATTTGTTATTTCTCTGAGACCAGCGATTTCTGAGGTAGGCTTTCAGGAGTCTCATCCTGTACCTGACCCCTGGGACTACTGCAGTCATAGAAGTCGTATGTCCCTGAAGTCTGAGGAAATGTCTGACTGGTCCTGGCTGTCCCTGGGCAAAAGAATCTGCCACTGAAAGGAAACTCTGAATTCTTTCCTGTGGGAGGAAAGCATATCCCTTCTGAATGTCCAGCTGGGCCCCTATGAAGCTGAATAGCTGGGTGGGTTCTGGGTGAGATTTCTTTAGATTTACCAGGAAACCCAGAGACTCCAGAGTGCGTTCTGTGAGGGAAAGAGATTCTTTGACCTGGCACGGAGACTTTGCTACTATGAGCCAGTCATCCAGATAGGGGTAGAGAGCGACACCCAGTCTCCTGAGATGTGCTGCTACCACTGCAAGACACTTGGTACAGACTCTTGGGGCCAAGGACAGACCAAAGAGCATTGTGGTGAACTGATAGTGACCCGAAGGAAGTTTGAACGTGACAAACTTCCTCTGAGATCTCCTTATGGGTATGTGGAAGTAGGCGTCCTTTAAGTCGAGGGAGGCTAGCCACTCTCCCTGCTGTAAGGACTGTATGACCAGTGACAGAGTGACCATTCTGAATTTGGGTTTTTTTCAGATGTTTGTTTAAATATCTGAGATCTAAGACAAGTCGCCACTCCCCAGTTTTCTTTTGCGTCAGAAAATACCTGGAGTAGAGGCCATTGCCCTTCTCGTGGGTGGGGATCCTCTCCACTGCTCGTAAAGCCAGAAGGTTTTGTACCTCCATTTCCAACAGCGGTATCTGTGTTGGGGACAGAGATCTTGACACCTGGGTATGCTTGAGGTCTGGCAGCTGCTTGAACTGTAATGACAGACCCTTCTCCACTATCTCCAGCACCCACCTGTCAGACATGATGAGGTACCAGTGCTGAAGATAGCAAGAGAGTCTGCCTCCTACCAGAAACGGGGAGGCAACCTGGACACTCACATCAGGACTCAGACTGAGAGGCAGGTGGCTGGGTAGAGGTGACTCTTCTTTAGCCCCTTCTGCCTCTGCAAGACCCCCTGTACTGGCTGAAGTCAGATTGGGGATAGGGATTATAAGGCCTGGGAACAAAACTTCTGCCCCTACCGCCCCTGGGACGGGATCTCTGAGGGGTGGCGGGTTTAGACTTGGATGAGTGGCTCTGCCAGGAGGCTTTGTACTCACCGACTTTTTTCATGTAGTTAGTGGTTCTATAATCAAACAACATATTTTGATCACAGGGAAAATCCATGGCCTTGTTCTGAGTGTCAGTGGTTAGACTGGTTGTTCTAAGCCAGGCGAAGCATCCGAGAGAGAGATGGCATGGGTCATCGCCCTACAGGCTGCATCACTGTTGTCATCTGCCATGTGGAACTGGTACACAGTAGATTCCAGGCCAGTTCTGGACGTATCCACCATCTCCTGCACCATAGAATCTGATCCGTTGCGGCTGATAGCCTGGACAGATTTCCAAAGGGCTTTCTGATATTTGGCTGTGAATGCCATGTAAGAAGAAAGCCCGAGAAGCAGGGAAGCTGTCACATACATTTTCTTTGCTATAAAAGTCAGTTTTCTTGGAATCCTTATCAGGTGGAGAGGACGACAAGGAGACATCAGC
Organism: Neoceratodus forsteri; assembly: GCA_016271365.2. Lineage (NCBI taxonomy): Eukaryota > Metazoa > Chordata > Ceratodontiformes > Ceratodontidae > Neoceratodus > Neoceratodus forsteri. Next base: position 126,206,922 of record CM057450.1, on the reverse strand, counting down.
TTTCTCATAAGCTGCCTGCTGCACTATACTTGCGTGGTTAGGGTGTGCAGACAGCAATTCGGTACAATTTTTAGACAATTTATATTTTCTCTCAAGCCGCTTATCAACCCCTGATACTGAAGTGGGGTGTTGAAGCACCTTCATGGTATTTGTTCTAAACACATTATAGATAGGGACAACCAGGGTCTTTGAGGATGAAAGACCCTTCATCTCCCTATAATCTTCATCTTCATCGACATCCTGGTTGGGCTCATGTATAGGGAGGTCCAGGGTATCCAGCATATTTTGTATAAACGTAAACACAGAGGAAGGATCCCCATGGTCACCTGGGGGATCCCCAAGGTGAGGGTCTGGGGACTTCTGGGGCTCAAGGTTCTCAAAATCCATGTCAGGGGTATCACAAAATTGATCATCATCTGCAGAAGAGTGCTTGCCAGCCCCAGTAAATCGAGGACCCATCTTTTGAAGGGTTTGAAACAGTTGCCATGCTTTTTCCATATCTTGCACTGATGGAAGAACCTGTGCAGTTTGTAAGTGTTTTGTTTTTTCAGTATGCTTTAAGCTGCCTGTTTTCTCGCTACTGGCTTTCCCAGGAGCAACGGAAGCATATCTGTCTTGACAGAGTTTCTTTTAAGCTACTTCATCAGAGGTTGATAGAGCTTTCTTTTTCATCACTCTTATTATTTGTCAATTTGTGAGGAACTTCATATTTGGAAGCTTTATTTTTTGGCTGGGATCTGGAAGGTTCCACAGCACCTCTGCTTTTGGTATTAGTACTTTTTAATGGCCCCTTGTCGGAAACCTTTGATTTATCCTCAGCCATAATAATCAAGGGTTTGTCTGCTATGTTTGCCAATTTAAGCGAAGCCAACCAGTTCTGGACCAACAAACTGAGCGCAGGTTTCTGTGAAAATGCCACCGGCCAGTCCTGCCCCAGTTAAACAACTCTGTCTATTACTAGTGCTTTTTTTTTTTTTTTGGTTGTAAAACTGGGCTCTATACCAGTGCCAATCTATCTTAATAGAAACCCAGTAATACTCAACTGCGCACAGGTGGCTGCTGGACCCTTACAGACAGATGATACCAAGGTCCAGTAATATAACAAAAAAAGTTTCCTCATAATTGCCAATCTAGAGAGAAAACCCTCAGGCACTGTTTTAAATTTGAAATCTACCGCAGGTGCCTTGCGGTAAACCCCACGAGGTCCGAGGTAAAAAACAAGACAACTGGCCCTAATTCGACGGTTCTCACAAGAATTTGCCTCAAAAATGAAGGAAACTGGCGAAAATAAGCACTTGCGACAAAATTAGGCTTTAAACTAAATAGTCGCAGTAAAGATAAAGTCAAAATAGCGCCATCATGCTAAAATTAAAAAATTTGCGCATCGCTAATGAAAAAGTAAAACTTTCACTCAGCACACTAAAGGAAATAATTTATGAGGAAAACTTTACCCAAATAAGCACTAGGAGGCTATCAACAAGGAAAGTTAGGAGACACCTCAGAGGCAATACTGCTCAGTCCAGTGGAGAAAAAACTGTGAAGCATTCAACAGCTCTCACTCAGCTCACACCCCCTCCTCTTAACCGACATGGCCCTACGCTCTTTTAAATATCTCTTAAAGGCACACCTCTGGGGCAGTTGCACCTAGCCAGTTAAGTGCAAAAAATTACTGATGCTAAAGGACTCCTGGGGTAAGAATGAGGCACTTATTCACAGAGTCTTTCAAAATGTATCTGACTCTCCCCTGCTAACCACACGACTGCTGTTTGTGACATCAAAGTTTGTTGTCATGGTGAGCGCTAAGATGCATAAACAAAGACTCTGTGAGGTTAACAGGGGACAGGCAACTGTTTTCAAGTGTTTTCTGGTTGGGTTTTTTTTGTGTTATCTTTTTCCCCCCCTACGTGCTACGGCTCTCAGCCACTCCTTCAGGCTGTGCCAAGGCACCTCCGATATGTCCTGTTCCCATGCCCCATTCCTCACATTTGCAGTCAACCCCACGGTGACCCAGAAGTAATCCTTCGCCGGGTGAGCCCCACTCCTCCAAGGGGAGAGGCACCTGTGGGGCAGGCAAGTGCACTACTTGGTACTGGGGTACTGCTGAGGGACAGATGGCTCCCGGGACATTGACAGCATCGGACTGCCAGGCGGCCGTCATCTGGTAGAGTGCGGAGCCAGTTTCCGTTTTTTCTGGTAACGTTCCCTTTCTTGCACTGATTCTGCATTACCCCCCGGTCTCCACCGGAGGTCAATGCAGAGCAACACACACCCACAGCCCACCCCAGGAGAGGAGAGCAGTCCTCTGGATGCTCGATCCTCTCCTCCCCTGCTGGGTTGAGGTAAGGTGCCAGCGCCTCAACCCACTACGCCACCGGGCTGGCAAGTTCAAGTGTTTTCTATACAGACTTTTTAGATGCACTAGTAAGATGTGCTGTAAATCTTGAAAAGAAACATTAAAAAATGAAAAACAAAATGTATTCTCTAATAAACTGTAACAGCTGAAATATCTTATTTATGAAACCACATGCTAAAGAGCAGAGGTACTCTAAGTAACTTTTAACATTCTTGAAAACAATCGATAAATCACTTTGTCTGGAACCAACTTTCATAGCGTCTGCCTCCAACCAGCATATACAGTACTTGGAATTAGGAATAAGTCCACTTGTTCTAACATATTACCCACTCCCCAGCTTAATGTCACTTAATGCATAAGAAACAAGGAAAGGTCAAAACCCATGTATAGCTCCTATTTGTACAGACAGTAATAATCTAGATTTGCTCCTTAGGCAATATGTCTGTCTAAATTAACTTTAAAAGGTTTTTTTTTTTTTTGCTAATTATGTTTTCTGGTACTAGTTTAACCACTAAGAGTTCTAACTGGGTATCCAGGGTCTAGCTGCAAGCCTGTACAGTGCAGTGCAGCTGGTTGGCCGGCGTTGGTGCACTTTCATAACAATTTAGTTAAACCTCTTTTGGTTGTAGCAACAAGTTAGTGACTATTGGAAAGTTTATGGCCGGATGGACAAACTCAAAACCTTTGGTGGCAACTAGATACAGTCCCCCAGATGCAAGGCAAGCCCTAATTACTCACGGTCTGCACACCATGCAGCTGATAATGTTCAGACTGTGGATCTGGGTGGCTGGAATCACTTTGGACACTTGACAAGCTAAGACGAGCAGTAGGGTCTTGCAACTTTAGCAGGCCAGAAACCTCTCAGCTTCTCTGGTAGTTGGCTGCTTTCTTTTCAATGTCGTCACAAGGCTGGAAAGACCAGGATCACACTCCTCAACCCCCACACATCCAGGCAAAAACTCTCAGGGGGAGATGAATGGCAGTGCCTAGCAGTGACACCATCTAACCGGAATGCCAGCTGTACCTGCTTCCACTAACATCTTGCGCATGTTCTCCGGACTTCCCCTGCACTTGCGCTAACCCACTCCTGCAGTGCCTTCTGTTCTTGTGTTTCCCCCCCCCAGCCTCTTATTATCTTACCTCTGCTCTCAGTTCCCTTCACATTCCATCCATCCCACCACCCTCCTACCCATCCCCTTCCACTCCCTCCTACCCACATCCATTTCTCTGCTCACCCCCACCTTCCCTCCCGTTGCCCTATGACCTACACTCCACCCCAGCTTCCACTCCGATTCTGTTTCCTTTCTCTCCCTCATTCCTTCCCCTGTACTTCCAGCTGTCATCTCTCCTCCCAAGGTACTGCCTCTCTTCTCTTCGCTCCTCTCCTCTTCCTATAACCTTGTAACAATACCTAATTTAGTGCACTTGACTCCAGCTACTAACACAGCTTTTGTAAAAATGCCTACCTACTGTAACTTAGACTCTGGCTACTGTGATCAGCCACTGACCTTGTACATGCTGTGCTTGCTCTACTTTGTCTTTCAAGCACAACTGTGCTGTAATTTACTTATGTTTTACGTTGCTTATAGTTTGTCTAGACACAGAACCTATTTAATGAGCTTGTACTCAAACATACTATCCAAGATCTCAATAAATCAATAAATAAATAAATGATTCCCCAGACTGACCACAGATGGCAGTCACACTCATTCTCTCTCTCTCTCTCTCTCTCTCTGGTATTTCAGGACACTCTGGGTGTAAATGGCTTCGGCTGCACTGCCAGCTGACAGTGGTGGCTCTCTCTTGACTGGAACATAGTCCCTGGGTGTCCCACCGAATGCTACCAGAAAACAGTCTCTCTGCTTCAGGCATAACAGGTTTGGACTTGTAACAGAAGACAGGGGCACATCTTCTCACCTCCAAGACTCAGACTTGTGCAGAGGAATGAATCTTCTCACTTTGAAACTCAGACTTGCACAGAAGAACAGATCTTCTCACTTCAAAAGGTCAGACACAACAGAAAAACGAATCTTCTCACCTCCAAGACTCAGTCTTGTACAGAAGGGCGAATCTTCCCACTTTATCTTTCCAATTACTGGAAAACATCAGGCAGACTTCCCTTGGCTCTTTGGTTGTGCAAGCCTCCAAGTAGGCCTCCATACCTCTTTCAGGCATCATAGGGGAGTTCCTCTCCTTCTGGAAACTCCCAGACAATGACCTTAACACTGGTCAGCAATAACATCTTTGTTCTGGCAACAACTCTTTCCAGGCATTAGAAGGCAACACAGGGCACCTCCTGGGCTAGTGGCTGTGCAAGCCCCTAGGTAGGCCTTCTTTTTCACTTGAAGATCACAGCAAGGATTCCTTTCCCTCAGGAAAACTCTCAGGCAAGTTCCTTGGCTTCTGACAGCAAAACAACACCTTGATGCTGAAGCAGCTCCCTCCAGACACCAGAAGGCAACACAGTGCCCCTGGGCTGGTGGCTGTGCAAGTCCCCGAGCGGGCCTTCTTCATACTCTTTGGTAGAAAGTGCCAGACTCCCCCTCCATCAGGAAGGGATCCAGCCAAACTGAACTAAAAACTGAATCTGTCCTCAAGCCTTCAGGGGGATCATGGCAACCTCTGATTGGTTGACATCTCTATCCATCTGAAAAATGAATAGCCATTAAGTTCACTCTACACCTGACTGGCTGTTTGTGCACGAAACACTGTCCTTGCCTCTTCCAAGAAATCACTTTGTTAGGTCCTCCAGGGCTCCTGGCTCTCTCACAGGCTACAGCACAGATCAAAAGTGTCAAATGTGGCTGCTGCAGTTCCGTACAATGACCCAACTTTTAAGTGGTCTTGCAGGCAAACCACATTGTTTTAATAAATAACTGGCCCAGCATTTGATTGCTGCCCCTCTGCCCTGGGATCCAATGGCAAAATGGAACATGGTAGGGGCTTCCCCAGCCGGTCGCCAGAGCCGTAGCGCTATCCACCCAGGCAGCAGCAAAACTCCCATTTTATTCAGCAGCCTTGGCTACTTTTAAAGTAATAGTGCTTCCTTTATGTTATGGCACTTAAGAGCACCTTTAAACTAGTTTTATTTACTTCTCCTCTTTGTGCCTCCAGACCCTTTTTATCATTTTTAGGGTCCCAGAGGCTGAGACACACACAAAGGGGACCACATCACAGCCACCTGAGCAGCATTTAACATTAAACATCATAGTGCTAACTGAAATTCGAGCTGGCCGCAGCAAGCATACACATTCAAATGGTAGCTCCTGATTGAATGTGGGCACACTGCTCCATGCAGCGTTCACCAAATTGGTGACTCACTCCACACGATCTTCCAGTCCCTCTGGGAGGATTACAGCACAAGGGGCCAGTGGGAGCAACAGAGGACAAAAACAAGACAAAGGACTGACTGGACCAGCAACCGGGGAAATGGGCAGGCAGAGCAACCTCCAAGAAGACAACCACCATAAGCCCCACCCGGGTGGGGGTTACATATTTATACCCAAATACTTACTCATAAAAACTTAAGAAGCTCCACAGCAGGTGGCATTTTCTAAGATCCCGGTACTCAGCTGCCGAGATTGCGTTGTTGATGATCAGTAGTAGGAGAGAGGAAGTTATACTGCCCTTGTACAGGTCACTGGTAAGGATGCATCTAGAGTATGGAATTCAATACTGGTGCCCTCACCTCAAAAAGGACATTAACCTGCAGAAGAAGGTCCAGAGGAGTGCTACAGAAATGACAGTGGGTCAGCAGGGTACGGCATATAAGGAGAGGTTGAGGGAACTGAACATGTACTCCCTGTAAGACAGGAGAGAGAGAAGGGACATGATTGAGACCTTCAAGTACTTGTAAGAGATAAAAAAAAGACTGATAAGAAAAGTCTCTTTAAGCTGAGTGGCAACCATAACACTAGGGGACACAGTCTTAAGCAGGAGGAGGTGATGTTTAGGAGGGATGTCAGGAAGCACTTCTTCACAGAGAGGGCGGTAGACACTTGGAATGCACTGCCAGAAGAGGTCATCCTGTTGAAGACAGTGGGCAGCTTTAAGAGAAGCTGGGATAGACACAGGGGGGAAAGTAAGGATCATGGGTAGGGAGGATGGGAGGAGTGGGGAGAGAGAGCAGGGACATTAGCTCAAGCTGTGGACCCTGCAATACGAGAAAACTTGACAGACCAAATGGCAGCCTTCTGCTGGCTTCTTCATATGTTCATATGACACACCACTGCCCCTCCTGTACAGTGCCCTTATACACAGAGATTTAATAATCTCCATATCTCCCATGCCCTGCTCTATGTTTACAGACTTTGCCTAAATGCCATATGTATGCTATGTATGCACATGGCATTTAGGCAAAGTCTCTAGCTGAGGCAGGGCATGAGAAGACAAGGTAATGCTCTGTCTTTCAGTGCAAGAAGGGGCAGTGGCACATCATATCGCATTGTTAGCAGTGCAATCTTAGAGGCTGAGTACTGGGATATTAGAAAAGCCTGCTACATTTCTATGGCTATAGTGTCTGCAGTGGGGGATCGGGGGTACTGAAGCCCCAACCTATGCAGTGGTCACAGCTTGATATGTACCAGCAGATCTCCTTTAATGTTTTCATCTGTATAACTCTGAAGAACCATTTTTATGTTAAAAAAAAAAAAAAAATTCGTGTCTCCCTAGAAAGTCATGGGATTATGAAGATCCACCTGTTGGTCACATCAAATTTGCAAGTAATTGTTAAGCCACAGGGAAAAGTAATAGTGTTCCTTTTTATTTTGAAAATAGTAGAGAACACATTTTTCATTGATCCTTACTCTGCATGGAAGTCCACGACCACAGGTTTGTCACTGTCAATCACTCGGTCTTTAAAATCAGCCACATCCTGGACATTGAAGGAGAACTTGCACAGAGGAGATGTGAAAAATGTCCTTGAGAAGTATGGAACAGAGTTATGCGAGGATGATGCTGCTGAACTATGTTTACACAAGGATGTTAAACTCCGAGACAGTGGTGGGAATCGGGACTGAGCAGTGCCTGGGAGCTCCTTGAAGGGCTGGGACACCAACCTCCGCAACAAAATCCTCTGGGCCATCTGCAAGACATGCAAAACATTAACAGATAAGAGACTGACATCACAATACGAAATCGCAGTTCACTTATTTACAAAACATTAACAGATAAGAGACTGACATCACAATACGGAATGGCAGTTCACTTATTTACAAGTTTTGGCCAGGAAGCACACAAGAGGCTGAAACTGGCATTGGCTAACAAGCCAAAAGTTAGCAGACTTTGTATCAGGCTAGTAAAATTTTACTTTAACTAGCCCTTCATACCGGTACTGGAGAAGAACACACTGCAAAAAGTACACCAGCTGGGCCAGTCGAAAAGTCCATAAATATTCTTTTAGCCAGGCAAAGGGTCACCTGTCTCATTCCAGGTGACCCACAAGTTCTGCAGCATTACTCTCTCTCTCCCAGCATCAAAGCAAACCCCCAGGTCTTGCATCAATATTACTAGCCCAAATCATACCTCTCCATGTGCCAATGAAGAGGATACTGGTTTTATCTGGCTATCTTTTACAGACCCAGAGCACGGTACAATCTGAACAGTGCATACAGGGGCAGACCACGTGCAGATAAATGCACACTATATAATACAGATTGCATTCCCACAATCCTGAAAGAGTTTCCAAGTAATAAAAAGCAGCAGAAAAATAAAGGTTTATAAGCCAAAAAAAAACGGATTAGCAAGTTTCTGCATGAAGTGCTAACCGGCTGTGAAAATGCATTGCACTTGGCACAAAATTATTAGCAAAATGTAAAAAAAGTACAGTTTTATTAATTTTGTCTACTTTGTCATGGACTCACTCAAAAAATGGTTGGCAGCCTACTGCTACGCGTGTCTGGAAATGGTCTGCATTACTCCCCATTTTGCTATGCTATATCAGATATTTAATACCCTGTATTATAGGGCCAGGGTAGGCAACACTGTAGAGCTATGTTCAGACCTCTGCCTTAAAGGAGTAGTGCATGTGAAGTCCTAGTGTGTCCTTCCCTCTGTCTGCTATTAGGAGTTTTTCCTAAATTTGCCTGTTAGCCTTATGGTAGTTTTATGATCCCTGGGATCTCCATCTCAGCTAAGTTTATTGCATTCCTTGTTCCTACAATGCATCCTGTCTCATGTGAGAGTGATGTAGCCGAGACCATAGATTCAGCTGCAAGCACTGCTTTACTGTCAGTTCACAACAGTAGAGATGGCTATACTTTAAAAACTATACAGAGTTCAGCTTGGTGACTACCCTCACTGTAAAGGTCTTTTTGTTGTGAATAATTTTTATTTATTTATTTATTGAAATGTTTCACCAGGAAAGGCACACTGAGCAAAAAGTTGCTCGTCTCACGGTGCGACCTGAGGAAGGGGGAGGTACAGAGGAAAGCAACTAATTACAATGATACATGCAATTAAGTTACACATTAGAACATGCAGTAGGAGTAACACATGATACACTGCAACATGGAATTTACACATTGGTACGTGGAATGAGGATAACACTGTACAAGGAATTATAATGACATAAAAAAGTGTACATACATACATACTGTACATGTCAGTTACTAATCTACGGGTAACACGAAAGACAGAGAAACAAGGCTAAAAGTGCAGAGGGGGTAAGTGCGGAAATTTGTGGATATATGCCAGCATTTATAGCCGTAGCTAAAGCCGCTGGTCATGCTGCATGGGATTAAAGATGGGGCAGTGGCAAGTGGGGGGGGGCAGCAGATACATGAGCAGTTTATTGCATATAAGTTTGTCAGGGCTGAGGATAAGGAATTGTGACATAGTTGTGTATGTGTGACTTGTACGGTTTTCAAGATATTTACATTTGTTTGGCATAATCTGTGTGTTTGTTCAGACGTGGAGTCTTTGCAAAGGAGTCTCTGACTCAAAGGTTGTAATTCAGAAACTTTAATAACTAAATAAATAAATAAATATCTACTATAGTATTCACTCAGACAGAAAAAAACGCTTCTGGTGTTTGCAAGTGCATCTGCACACATGCCAAACAAATCTAAATATCCTGAAAATTATACAAGCTATAAAAAAAAACAAAAAAACAGCAAAGCTGTTCAGGACAAAAATAATTTTACATTGAAGCCAGTCACTAAGCTGAACTCCTTATAGTTTTTAAAATATTTGCCATCTGAAGTAGGAAATTTGGTAAAAAAAAATGGACATTGGGTTAATTAGATGGCTACATTTTAAAAACAATACAGAGTGCAGTTCAGTGACTATCCTCACTGTAAGAGCATTTTTGTCTTGAACAACTTTGCTGCTGGTCATTTTTGTGTGGCTTGTAAAGGTTCCAAGATATTTAGGTTTGTTTGGCATGTGTGCAGATGCACTTGCAAACAGCAGATGTTTTTTCTCTCTGAATGAACACTGTAGTAGACATTTTTGGTCCAACTGTTTAACCAGGAGTGACACACTAAGCTGAAAGCTTGTTTAAAGGTGCGAACTGGGAGTATAGGGAAGTTAAGTGACTTGCTCAGGGTCACACTATGCAAGTGGGGGCTGTGGGATTCAAACCCAGGTCTCCATATTTGCAGCTCAGAGCCTTAAACCACTGCAATATACTGCCTCCCCAATACATGCCAAACAAATGTAAATATCTGGAAAACCATACAAGTTACACATACACAAACAATGTCATAATTGTTCATAACAAAACAACCTTTACAATGAGGGTGGTTACCAAGCTAAACTCTGTATAGTTTTAAAAATATAGCCATCTCTACTGTTGTAAACGGATTGTAAAGCAGTGCTCGTTGCTGAATCTATGGTTCCAGCTACATCACCATTGCATGAGGCAGGATGCATTGTTGGAACAAGGAATGCAATAAACTTAGCTCAGATGGACATCCTCAGGGATCGTAAAGATAGCAGGCTAATTTAGGAAAAATCCTAAAAGCAGACAGAGGGAAGGACACACTAGGACTTCACGCACAAATCCAAACACTCTGCACAACATATGTTTTTTGCAAATTCTGGGTGGACTACTCCTTTAAAGTGGCCCAAGCCCTAAATGGACCAGACAGATGGCAGAAGGGAGTTTTATATGATCGAGCCACAAACAAGAATGCCATATCCCCTGCTGATTTCAATTTTCAGCAGGTGACCACAAGAAGCTTTAGATTTTGGATCACAGAGCTCTATGGGGGGCATCAACAACTCAATAAAGTATGTGGGACCCAATCCATCCAAATTCCCTTTTTTTCTGATGCACCCAAGAACATTTTCACGGTCGTTTTATGTATGGAAGCATTATTAGAATAATACATTTATTATGTCACATCCAGCTACTACATACAGGATGACAGAGAGGAAATTGGCTCCCATACATGCAGCTATTGGCATCATTCAAGGCTCCTTATGTACAGGTCTGTCATCCTTGTCTTTCTGCAAGTACGTTCAAACTGTTTGAATAGCTTTCTGGCAAGTATTATTTTCTTAATGAGGATTTCTCAATTATTTTTGTCCTCCTGAGCCAATCACCTCTGAAACTGAAACTCTGAAAGCAGATATGCCCCAAAGAAGCATAGCAACTCTTATATTTCTTTTGTTTATTCACAACCATATTCTACATCTATCACAAAAGTTTTATGAAAAATTACATATGATGGAAATAGTTCTCTGCATAAAAGCATACAGATATTTTCCCCACTTTGTGGAATGTTAGTTCAAAAGGGTGCCACGGTATTCATAATTTACTCATTATGTTTGTGTAAAATATAAAGCAAACAACAAATGTTTCCTCGTTTCATTTTTTTCTTTCACATTCATGTCGACACCTAAAATCCTGATACTGTAACTACATAAAACCTTTTTTTTTTTTCCCGAATTGTTTAACCAGGTGAGACACACTAAGCTGAAAGTTTGTTTACAGGTGCAACCTGGGAGCACAGGGAAGTTAAGTGACTTGCTCAGGGTCACACAGTATCCAAGTGGGGGCTGTAGGACTCAAACCCAGGTCTACAGATTTGCAGCTCAGAGCCTTAAACTACTCTGCTATACTGCCTCCCAATCTAGCCCTTACAGATTTGTTTTCCATAAAGAGGGATTTTGTTTCACCATGTAATTTAAGAACAAGCATGGTGACCTTTTTTGTGGATTTTAAATGTTTAGATGACTATGTATTGGGCAAACAACTGATAATATTACAAGTTGATTAAACGATGGAGAACATTCGTAAATACTAGAACAATTAATGAACCTATAGTCAATCCTATAATTGGCAGACAGTGCAGTGCTGGGGTTATGCAATGGGACTTCAGGTGGCGCTCAGGCTAGATGCCGTGTTCCGCATCAGCTGCAGGCGACACATCAGTCCACAAATATAGCGTAGGCCCTTCTAAAAGTGCAGTACAGTACTCAAGGGGCAATAAGACGAATGCTTACACTTTTAAATAATCTATTTTTAATCAAAATGTTTTAGATTACAAATAAGTTATCATTATGGCCATTTACTTCACGTTTTGAGGGCCACTGCTACACTACTGGCAGTGCTCAGTAATCACGTTCCAACATAGAAACTGACACTCTCCTTATTTTGGTGGTTGTCAGACCGAGGTGACCTCACCCCCATAACATCAGTAATCCCCAGTCTCTCTCCTGCCCCGTTCCACTCCCCCTCGAGCCGTGATCTATAGGACTCCGCTCTGACCGTCGTTACCCGGGTGACTGTTGCTCCCTCCCCTGCACGTTCTTGCATCAGCCCTCCACGTTAGCAGCGCCAGCACACTGGTGGTCGGGCAAACACGCATGTGGGGGTCAGGAGTTTCTGTTGTTTTGCAAGCAAGATACGCTTCAAAGGTACGAATCTCAAAACACACCGTCTCACCTCAAACCCGACGTGGGAACGGCGAGGCAGCGACTTACAGATTTCTTACAGTCGTAGGTTAAAAAAAAAAAAAGTTAAAAGGTAACTTCCGGGTAAAGGTTGCGTCACTTCCTGAAGGCGGAGGCGTTCTTATAGGCTGACGGGCTGCTCAGCGTCTATGTTCGGAACCGCAGAATTAGAAGGAAAGTGGTGGCTTTTAGCTCTGTGGTCCGTACTTAGCAGTACGGCGGTGAGGTGTTTGTTAAATGCAGTCAGTGTGGTTGCAGCACGCTTTTACGCCGTGTGCCTAGTCAACCCAAGGCGTACATTACTCCCTAATGACATCACACTTTGTCATGTTTTATCCCTTATATAGATTTATGTGTTCGGATCGTGGTGGGGTTGAGGATGGTAGAAAATACTGTAAATCTTGCGAAAATACAATATTTTAGTAATCCAACTCACATTTAAATTGAGAATGAGCTCACAAGATCCCTGTATAATAAGATCTTTAAGAACATCTCTTTCTTCGGGCCACATCTATGTAAGAATCCTCAAGGGTGTAGACAGGCATACTCACTGTACACATTTGTGTACAGTTTTGTTGAGTGCCTGTCACAAGCTATAGCCACTCTGTAATGTTATCATTCTAATCTGTAGTATTTGGGTTAGCGTAGGCCACCGAGGAGTGTCCAATACATGTATAACTTCTTTAGAGAGTAGAGGAATCATCTGACTTGTTTGGAAGGGGGTGCCATTTGGAAAGGATGTATACATTTTTTAATTGGGGGGTGTAACTGTTGAAGACTGTGTACAAAATGGAAATTTTTGGCTGCACCCAAAAGTCATCAATGCGCTTTGACCACAGGGAATCTTTTTTTTCTAGCAGTACACTAGGGGCCGCCTAAGATGACGTCAGACGTTGTCTTCCCCATATAAGCGTGGGCGGACCCGTCCCTCCTCAGTTCTCTTCCCGCTGTTGATCAAGTCTTGTTGGACAATGGTGGGAATACTGCTTCCCCCCCCCCATTCTATTTTTAACACCCCCACCCTCAAGAGAACGCTCTCCAGCATCCCAAACCTCTGGTCTCTACCTCCCATCTAAGACGCTGCTGTCTCTCCTCACTCTGTCCCAACACAACCCCGGATCTGGCCTCCCCAGGAGAGGCCACCCTATCCATCCAGGGCTGTATCTACAGTATTGAGTGCCAGGCAGGAGTGAGGAGGGTGGAGAGGCCGCCTGGTGTAGAGTGGGGTCCGGGGCGAGGTGCTTTCGCTATCCCGAGGGAGGATTTTTCTGCTTACCTTTCCACCTAGGCTCCGGACGTGCATTGCGTCCAGTGCGAGTGCCCCACAGGATCGCCGCCGCAGCCAATCTGGTTGCTGGATCACGGAGTTGCTGTGCTTCCAGCTGCCACCAGAGTCCAAGATCAGGGCCCTGATCCCTATCAGAACAGCAGAGAAGTCCTCCAGATGCTCAATCCCGTCCTCCCCTGCTGACCCCCAGCAGCCTGAGCCTGGGTCACCAGCGTGGCATGAGGTGTAGCATCCAGCACCTCAACCCTCAGCACCACCGGGCCAGCTAAATGTCGCTGCTTTTAGCCGTTATTTTTCACTGGGGTAAGAGTAATTGAGCTGAATCTACAGCACTGTCTATGTCCACAATCTGGGCCCTGATTATTCCACTATAGACTACAACATGTACTGGAGGCACGACATAGCGCAAGACAAGGCTGAGTCCCCAACCCATCATTTGCCCTATGGGTATTCTTTCACCAAAGTTGGACATGGCAAAGTGTGGGAGTTATGAGCACTCACAGGAAGAATATACACTGCATTCCGGGTTGCCCCTCTCTTTTTAGCAGAACTGTCTCATTCTAGGTTGCTTTTTCGACTACACTAATCCCCCCACCGCCAAAACATCCAGGCAGAGGATTACAGGGCAGGTATCAGTGATCCAGCTACTGTTAGAATATCTTCGATGGTGACGCCTTTGCCTCTCACATCACCTTCCCCCCTTCTATCATTTCAACAGATAGGGTATGGGCTGTACTTTGCTGCACCAGTTAAGGCTGGCTCATGGTCATGGATGGTGGCACCCCGCCTTCCCCGTTAACGCTTCCCCCTCCATCACTCCACGATGGTTGGAGCCTTGAACACTTGTCAATGGTGACACTTCTGCCTCCCCCATTGGCTACTTCTAATCACCCCATTGACGGTACGAGTGTCAATGCCAAGCAACTCCCTTACTTCAGTAGGTCCTGCTCAGGCCAGGCTCCAATCTTGAAGGAACTTGTCGACAGTCCCTATTAACCCCCAATCGATGCCACGTAGTTCAGCCCCACATTTTGAGTCCCTGACATGGACTGAGGACTTCGCTGGTCTGTTATTACTTTGTCGGAGGCATCATTTATGACTGATTTTATTAACTTTAGCTACTGAGGAAGGAGGAGGATGAAACTTTAGAGGAGAGCTCTATCACAAGGTTACCTCTCCCACAAAGCTCTATACACTTTAGGGCTGCCGAAGTGGACCCTACTTTTTCCTCCACCCGGATACAGCAATTATGATTTGCCATGCTAAAGCAGGAGAACACTAGCCTACATTCACCAGGAACTATCCTTAGGTAAGACGGCCTTCCCCCTCATAACAAATAAGAGAATCCTACATCTTTCTTGGGTCTGAGGCTTACTGAATACCAAGCCCACCCACTCTCAGGATGCCATTCATGCTGCTTGCAACCCAAGGGATTACAGGTCCTGGGAAAAAGAACCTTGGCCCTCAACGTCCTTGGCCCTGAGGCTTACAAAATACCAAGCCCACCTAGCCAACTCCCAAAAGCCCCTTGGGGAGTGCAGCCTAGGAATCTCTTCACACTACGGCTCAAACAGCAGTTTCTGCAGCATGTGTGGGACCTGTTTCTGATACAGGGTGGTGCCAGCATATCCTCTGTAGCTTAACAGCCATAAAGTAAACCCTGTAGCCAGTACATTATTCCTGTTACACCCAACCACAGGGCAGCCAGAGGGTGTCCTTTTGTCTGATCAGTGTTAGTCACTACTCCACTGCCAGACCCCAGCGTATGGCAGGGTAGCAGAAGCCTTGCCTACCCCAGAAACTCTCTCCAAGTGCTTCTCCTAATGCCCGAAAGGTGGCACTGGAGCAACAACCACTGACACAGGCTTCACCTACCCCTTCTGCAACCCCAAACTCTCCATCCCATCAGGTTACAGAGTGTACCTTCTCTGTGTCGACTGGTGGAGAGTAGTAACTGCAAATACTGGCTCCTAGGAATAATGGCATGAGGTCATGCCCTGGAACCCTTAGAACTGCTTCCAGACCATCATCCAGGACCTTTGCATTGCACTCCAGACCAACATCTCAGTAATTCTGGAGGGGAGTCACACCTTGCTATAGCAGACAGTTATAGAACCTGTCCCTCAGAGGTCTGCACTTTGGCATCACATGCCATACATCCAGTATGAACATGTTTTTAAGGCCCATTCCCACTACCACGGATAGGGGACTGGATTTATCCTTGGAGATGCAGGATACCCACTGTCATATACACAAAACACACCTTACAGGAGATCTTAAGGTTTCGTTGTCCAGGGCCCCATTGACATGTTGAGATATCCCCCTTTGGCTTGCAATTTGTGATCTGCACCACTTATAGGGAATACCTAAGATTCCTGTTTCGGGGGAACACTACCAGTTCAGAGCGTTGCCCTTTGGCTCATCTTCTGCACAACGGGCACTTACCACATGCTTAGCAGTTGTAGCAGCAGCCCTCTGCAGAGAAGATCTAGATATCATCCCATATCTGGATGACTGGCTTCTCTAAGCTTACTCCAAGGAACAGCTTTCCCATGCCCTGAGCTACATCAGACACCTGTTCGATGCTTTAGGGATTATTGTCAGTGTAACAAGGTCACTATTGATGCCTTGCCAGTGTCTGCAGTACATAGAGGCAGCCCTGAACACAACTTAAGGCTTAGCCTTCTTGCCCATGGTACTGTAAAACGTCTGATGAAACAGGTCCAGATAATCTACAACAGCAGGCATGTCACAACCAGGACATTCCTGAGGCTCCTAGGTCTGATGACAGCGGTCATCACCACAGTTCCATTTCCCAGCTAGCACATGAAGATCCCTCAAGGAACACTAAGAGGCCAGTATACAAATGACATAAAACAGAAAACTCTAGTAACCTTCCCTGTCAGAATAGTACTTCAGTGGTGGATAGAACCCAACCTTTCATTTTAAAGGGTTCTTTCCTTTATTCTCTGTCATCAGTTTCTCACTACAGATGCCTCAGGGATTGGCTGGGGGGGCACATCTGGAGCCTCATCAGACACAGGAAACATGGACAACAGTGGAGAGCACCCTCACGTAAACATCCTAGCAATGAGAGCTGTTCTGTATGGCCTGCAGGCCTTCCAGTCTAATCTTTCCTCCGGGTCTTCTGTTACTTCAGACAGGCGACATAAGTGTGATGCACTACATCAGCAAGCAAGGGGGAAACATTCCTATCCCCTCTGCAGGGGCACAATGAGAGTACGGTACTGGACTCTGGAACATGGTCTAGAACTATTAGCAGTACATGTTCCAGGGGTCCAAATTGTCTTGGCAGACAGACTCAGCCATCACAGTCCAAGATGCATGAGTGGGAACAGCTGACCTTGGTCGTAGAAGACCAGTTTGACAGGTGCCGTCATCCAGAGTTGGGCCTTTTTGTGTCTTCACACAACACAAAACTGCTACTTTTCTGTTCGCTTGCTCTAGGGCCTGGGGTTTTATGGCAAGACAAGTTGTCCCCCACCTGGAAAGGGAGGTTCCTGTATGCCTTTCCTACCTTTTTTCTAATCCAGAGAGTACTAATCAAGCTTCAAATGGAGGGGGTCACTCTGATACTCATTGCTCTACAGTGGCCCCATTAGATTTGGTTCCCCCTTACTGCAGCAGCTGGCAGTGGAACCTCCAGTATCTCTGCTATTATGCAAGTGTCTTTTGTCACAAGAACAGTGAACTCTGGTCCATCCAGACTTCAAGTCACTCCACCCTCAAGCATGATTCCTGAGGATATAGCAATTGCCAGGTTTGGGGTATCAGAAAAACTGGCTGATGTTTTGGTAGCTGCCAGAAAGCCTTCCACCAGAGTCACTTACTCTGTGAAATGGAAGTGGTTTGCTTTGTGGGCCGCTCCTCACCAATTGACCTCTTGTACCTATCCAGTAAACCAGGTTGTAGAGTATTTGCTGTCCTTATCAGATGCAGGCCTGCAATACTCTTCTATTAAAGTGCACTTGGCTGTCATTTCAGCCTCCCACGTACCTATTGAAGGTTGTACCATTGCTCAGTTGGAGGTGGCCCGTACATTTTTGAGAGGCATTCTGCGCCTGAAGCATCCTGTCTGCAATCTTGTCCTGTCTTGGGACCTGAATTTTGTGTTAGAGAAGCTTACTTTGGGTCCTTTTGAGCCAGCTACCACTCATGGCCTACACTTTCTGTCATGGAAAGCGTTATTTTTGGTTGCTATTACTTCTGCTTGAAGATTTTCAGAGCTTCAGGCTCTAATATGTGAGCCTTCTTATTTGATTTTTCACAAAGACAGGGTGTCTTTGCGTACCAGTCTTACGTTTCTTCAAAAGGTGGTGTCTGTGTTTACTTTACACCAAACCTCCACATGCCAGTTTATTTTCCTGAGCATGTCAATCCACGGGAAGCATTGCTCCGTACTTCAAATGTACATGGAATACTCAAGTACTACATACTGTGACGCTTGGCCAGCTGGTTATGATCATTGTATGATATTTGTAATATAAAAATATAGTATGTGATTCTCACATAAGAGAGCCTGGGCTTCTTTGCATGTGTGCCCCCCCCCCCACATGTTTCAGTGAAGCTACAGGATAGGTAAACTGACCAGGAGATCTCTGTAATTTAATTACCTTCCTTCCAGAGGGCATTTTATTATCTTTTACAGCCTGTTGCTGCTTTGAAGTTGGAAACTAAATATACATTTTATTATAGGACATGACGTCATTTGGCAGATTCCTGTTGGCTATATCGCACCTAGGTGACAGACTGCAGGGTTGTAACCTAAAAGGAAACGCTTGATGAAAGACTCATAATTTGGGAAATTAGTTTTTGCTGATGTCACCTTATTTAATATACCTCTTGATAGGACATCATGTTTCTAAATGACTCACAGAAGGGGTGTGGAGACACAGTTTAAACTAATACCTATGTCTGAACTGTTTGTCATATTATTTTGGGGACTCTTGAAAGACAGTTCTCTGATTTTTACATAAGCACTTCCAGAGGTATTACCTTAGACAGCAAATATCTAAATGTATTGTGGTAGGAGTTTTGTTTTGTAATCTTCCCTTGTTCTTTTATGTGATTGTGAGCTCTTTGATATATTGTTCTGTTTACATTTTTCATATTTGTAACCCCGCTGTTACCCGGGGTTACAAGAATCTCAATAAGACCTAGTGGTAGGCAGGGAAGGCAGCTTGTGAAACTCCAATTAAATGGATTTCACACTGTCTCACTCTGTTCTCAGTCTCAGCTGAGACTGAGCGATGACATCATTTTAGAACTGTCGCAGCTGCATAAGTCACACTAGAATGTTGCAGTTGGAGGTTAGAGTAGAACGTTGGGGAATTTGAAGTCAGTTCAGTAAAGTCTGTTGCAGTCTGTAGTAGAGGAAGGAGGTGCTCTGCTGTAAGCAGGCCCTCGGAGCTCTAAGCTCTGTCAAAGGGCTATTTTTTTTTGTATAGCTGTGTGTTCTCACCATAAGAGGAATACAAGAAGAGCACAGTGAAGTGGTAGAGACCGCGTTCAGTGGTTCAGGGCCCCATCCCTGCGGGGATGGGGGGTAAGGAATCAGCCTGCTTCCAGGGTCAACTCTTCTGGTCCTGCTGGGGAAAAAGAAGCTGCCTGAGTTAAGTTCGTGCTGAGGCACCAGAAGTTCTGGACGAGATTTCTTTGAGAAGAAAATGCCTGTGGGGCACCTGCAACCAAGGAGTGAGTTCGCTCTGCTAAAGGGCCAATGTGTTTTCACCTGAAACAAGATGAAACTAAAGGGACTGTTATTGTGGGGTCAGGAAAAGATAGCCAAGTACAGTTTGGAAGATGTGGGAATTGGACTGCTTAACTCTGTGGGGGGTATAGAGTAATGGACACAGCCACTTATTAAGTATGTTCAAGTTCAGCACAAATGAGATGTAAAGACAGTAGACTGAATATGAATACATTTAAAGAGAATCTACACAGCAAAGTGTTTTCAAGGATGAGGTGTTACAGTCCAGAGAAATGGCCGGGAATGAATTATGAGAGCGAGAAGTGGGAGACCGCCCCATCAGTAGTAACCAAATTCACCTCTATGGGTTTGCTTTGGGGCACCTGTTGCTTTCTCTCAGGTACTTGGCCAGTGCCTGAGGAAAGTACCCAGATGTGGGATTGATGAGGAAGATTCCCTGATGGAGCAGAAGTGCTCATAGGTGGTTTAGGGAGCCACCAGTAAATGTTTCCATGCTATATGGAAAGTGTCCAAAGGGCTGGCAAGGGAGCCGAGCCAGGGAAAACCCAGAGCAGTGTACAAGTTCGGGCTGCGTGCTCAGTGCGTTTCAAAGCCTGAGGGCTAAAGTGAAAGTGAATGTGTTCTGATCTCCATAAATCTGCATTACCAGGAGTGTAGCTCCGTGGGGGTCCATCTGTGCTGTGTTTATTCTGTTGGATGTGAATAAAAGCCACACTTTATAATCCCACTTCTGGTATTGGACATTACAGTTATTGCTTCCTTTGTCCAGAGTTACTTGGGTGCCCCTGTTGCAGAGTAGCCAAACCTAGCCAATGTGCCGAGTGACATATTTCTCCCCGAACCCAGCGCACCAGGTAGTGCTGTCAAGATGGAAATGGCATACCTTGGTGGGGGTTACAAAAATGGAGGCACTGCTGAGGATTTGGATTTGGAATTTAGGGAGGAATGTAAGAAAGGTCGCTTGGACAATGGTTAGCATTTTGGCTATCTGGCAGTGGGTAGCCCAAAACAACTGAAGCAATGTTTAACTAATGTGCCGCTGTGTGCTATTATCCATGTGCTGCTATTAAAATGCCAACTGTTTACCAAGGAGCAGTAAAGCCTGAGAGTATATGCCCTTGTTCTGCATCAAATTTACAGTGTTTGCCAGCATTTAAAAGTGTTTTTGACAAAGAAAAGTGTGGAAAACTGTGGGTAGCAAAATGAAAATTGTGCTCTAGACGTTGGAAATGCTTTCTGTGTGAACTGAGAGACTTGTGCTTAATGGCCATGAAAAATGGTTGAAATGGGCTCCCGACGAGGAGCTTCAGTTTAAAAAAAAAAGTGTGGTTTGCAGTTTAAATTTGCCTGCTCAACGATCGCCATGAGGAGAAGAGCATTTGAGAGGAAGGAGGCTCATTTGCATGCTGTCGAGTGATTGGTGAGATTGCAATCAGTCCCGCCCCCAAGCCAGCTCTAGAGCGACTGCACAGCATTCGAGAGGGAGAGTGAGTGGAGTGTGCGAACTGGCTTACCAGGAGGAGCATCACGGTGACTGAAAGTGACGTAAAAAGTTTAAAAAACTGACTTTTCTGTTTAAATTCAGGCTCAACCCACATCTCGATCGACTGGACTATGAGTGTGGTGTTCAGAGGGACAATCGGCAGGACTGCCAACCCGCTTCTTTCCAGAGGCCCCCAAGACTGGCTGCAGGCCATTTTTCCATTGCAGCAAACAGCTATTGATAACAGTGAGTACCAACAGAAATAATTGCTCAGACTGTGTGATTTCACCAAAAGCCAGCTGAATCTGTGTGTAGCAGTGTAATCGCTTTACAAAGAAGGACTGTGTTAAGTTTTGCCAGCAAAAGCAAGAATTCTAAGCCATCGACTGTGAGCATATATATAGGTTCAGCGTCAGTATAATTTTCAAAGCCATGTGAGAGACTGTGAGTTGTATCAGATATGTAGCAAGAAATACAGGCAATCCTGTGCCATGAAATACCGAGGCTTTAAGGGACTGTAAGCTAGAGCAATGTCTTCAGTGAGTACAAAGTCCATGGTAAATCATGTAAATGTGCTAGGAAAAAGAACAGTGCAAGTTTGTGCAGTTTGAGCAAAGTTATCAGTAGAGTGTGTAAATCGGATGCACAGTGGCTTAACCCAGTTACAGAATGTTGATGCGTAGGAGTGCTGCCGCCGCCATTACAGGGTGGGGGTAGTAATGTAAACACAGCAGCAGAGGAGCCATTTTGAAAAAGAAAGAACGTTTTCAGTGATGTGGGACTTGAAATAACAGTGAGCGTTGTTTGTTTTTTCTCTGCAGTTATGGCTTTAGGACCAGCCCGTTACCCGGATCATGCCCAGCTGTGATAGCAGTAGAAGTTAACAAGTTAAGGGACATTGAGAGATGTTACAATGGAGGACGACTGCCTCCTCATGTGGCGATTCCTGGATATCCAGTGCGATTATGTGTGATGTGCTTAAATGCTGTAAGGGACGTCTTCATGGTACCTCACTGTTCTGGGTGACTAGAGAAATACGGTTTGTTTAAGGTGCCCAAGATTTGTTTGGCTCCCACATGGACAAAGGTTCAAGAATCTGCAGTTGGCAGCACACAGCACCAAGCGGAGTCTCTTGGAGAAGGCCCCTCAGAATGTGGCACAGAGCAAGAGGGTGCAGATTTACAGACAGAACAATGTGCTGATGTTTCAGAGTCTGAGTTGCAAAGAGACATTTCAGGAAGAACGTCAGTAGACCCTTAGAGAGAGGGGCCTAGCCCAAGTCTCATAGGTGAAGACGAGATGAGGGAGGCCTTTGAATGGGAGGTTTTGACCTCCACACCCAGCGAAGAGTGGATAGTCTCAGGAGTGAGGACGACTGCTCCCTCCTGGGCACAGATTCTCAGTGAGGAAGAAGAAGAGGGGGAACCTATGTGGCCTTATGAAAAAAGGAACTGGTACACAGCCTCAAGCTCTTGCCTCAGAGGAACGCATGGAAGAGAGTGGTGATTCCTCTGCCCTGGCTGTGCAAGAAGAAGCCAGGGATCCATTTTTTGTGTCATTAAGAATGTGTAGCTGGCAGAACCAGGACTGACCGCCCCCAAGCCAGGTCAGAGGTCTCAGGTTGACCAAAGCTAGTAAAGAGGAACGACTGGTTCATAGAAAAGCGAATGAAATCTACGGGATGTCCTTTCCTACCTTTCCTCGGAGAGTCTGGGAGGAGATTGAAAAAAGCAGGAAATCCTGGATTTGGGAAGAAGCAATGAAATATGTGCATCCTGGTGCAAACAAGCATGTCAAGAACAGAATGCTTCAAGAAAAATACAGCCAGTGGAAAAGGGGCAGGACACTGTTTATGGACACTGTTCAAATGGAGAGGGACATGAAACCTTTCACAATGTGAATTATGAGTGCCCAGATGGGGTAATAATTCCAGCACCTGACCCGTTGTGCAGTGGCCACAATGCAGAGACCTTCCTGCGAATGTGCCCGTGCCTACCAAATGGAAAGCAGAGCAGTGATAGCCAGTGCTGCCACTCCAGCCATTGCCGTACCTATGTTTTTCCACCAATCTGGACGTCCAGGAATCAGGTGCCCCACATTCGTCAGTTCTGCAGTGTACTGGCTTTCCAGAATCCATCGACTGGCCCACCAGATGCCTTCAGATCCAGAGAGGACACCAGCCCAGCTGTATCCTGATTCATCGCCTCGGTATCAGATGACTTCAGACCAGCTGTTTTCCTTTTTGTTCCTGTTCCAAGGTTCCATCTCCAGAGATGACATCAACCCAGCAGTTTCCAGATGTGCCCTCCTGTCGTTTCCTGGAAGATGTCCACCCAGCTGTATCGGAAGAATGCTGCCAGGGAGAGTCTTCGGCTGAGAACCAGGTGTGGTATCATGTTGTTCTACAAGGGACTGGTAAGTCCAGACTTTTCTGTTGTTATGACATTGCAGTACACACCCTACACTAGCAGACCCCAGATGTTTGAACTGTCCTCAAAGACTCTCCCCTTCGGGACTTTGGCCTGCTAGAACTGTGCTTCACCGGGCTCCGGCCCAGGAGAGACTCTTTAATGGACTTGCCTTCGGGCACTGTAGTCACTGGATGGGACTTTTTGGGCACTCCGTCCCCCAAATATTGTGTATTGTAAATAATGTCATTGTTTTATACTGTTTTCTAATGTTTATACTGTTTTTTCTACTTTTCTAAAAAAAATCTTTTTTGGGATTCTCTAGTGTTTAGATGGTAGGGGTTTAGATAGACTGTGTATGCAGATTAGGAGTGTGTGTTGTCTTTCTTTTTCTTGCAGGTGTTCCTGAAGAAGATAGAAGAGAAGACAAGAAGAGGAGGAGGGACTCAGCGGAGTTCCTCAGTAGTACTTTAGAGTGTAGTGTTTAAAGTACTGTTGTTGTTGTTACTGTGTGTATCTTTTTCTTCCACAGGTATGGTTGTGGGGGAGTGTGGGAGTAATGCATAATGTATGGTATTAGCTCCTAGTGTGTGGTTGCATGGTGTCCAGGGTCGGGGGGGATGTCCCCTGTTTGTTTTGTTTTGGGAATTTTAAGTTAGAGGCATACAGGTTTTCCCCTAGAGAGCTAGGAGGATAGACAGGCTGTGGTCCTGAATGGCCGTAGGGGCCGCAGTACTGATCTAATAGGGCTATGCTCTGGACAGTTCTTCCAGAGCCACAGGGTACCCATAGTCAGCAGGTAGAGTAGAGGTTGATGCATCAGCCGTTGGCCTCTGGGCCCTTAGTGTTGCCTGCCTGTGCCTAGCATATGGTAGGAGAGGGGGCCTGATCACCCCTTGTTGTAGGTAGCACATAGGGTAGGATGGCCTAGGTTGGGTAACTAATGACTGCGGACAGTCATTTTCCTGGCCCAGGGTGAGTGTAACCCCCATTACCCGGGGTTACAAGAATCCCATTAAGACCTAGTGGTAGGCAGGTAAGGCAACTTGTGAAACTCCAGTTAAATGGATTTCACACTGTCTCACCTGTTCTCAGTCTCCGCTGAGACTGAGGGATAACATCATTTTAGAACTGTCGCAGCTGCATAATCCACACTGTAATGTTGCAGTTGGAGGTTAGAGTAGAACGCTGGGGAATTTGAAGTCAGTTCAGTAGCGTCTGTTGCAGTCTGTAGTAGAGGAAGGAGGTGCTCTGCTATAAGCAGGCCCTCAGAGCTCTAAGCTCTGTCAAAGAGCTATTTTTTTTTGTATAGGTATATGTTCTCACCGTAAGAGGAACACAAGAAGAGCACAGTGAAGTGGTAGAGACTGCTTTCAGTGGTTCAGCGCCCCATCCCTGCGGGGATGGGGGGAAGGAATCAGCCTGCTTCCAGGGGCAACTCCTCTGGTCCGGCTAGGGAAAAAGAAGCTGCCTGAGTTAAGTTCATGCTGAGGAACCAGAAGTTCTGGACAAGATTTCTTTGAGGTTACTTGGGTGCCCCTGTAGCAGAGTAGCCAAACCTAGCCAATGTGCCGAGTGACATATTTCTCCCCGAACCCAGCCCACCAGGTAGTGCTGTCAAGATGGAAACGGCATACCTGGGTGGGGGTTACATATTTTTATCATCTTTTAGTAAAATACCTTTTCTTTGAAAGACTGCCTGGGTGCCAGTTCTTTTTTTTTGCATGTGACGTATAGATGGTTAAGTCTGACAACTGTTCAACAGCTTGATGTTGTTACTGAGCTTGAGTAAAAAGGTAAGAATATACAGTACCTAAGGTCTCTTATAGAGTTAAAAGGGTTCATTTTGGAATCCTGGCTTGGTGCCCCAGGTGAAAGATTGTACCACAATCCCCGAAGAGGGTACGTATCTGAACTTGTACAGGGTACACCAGCATAAGGTTCACAGTTGAATCTCCCCAGAACTTGAGACTAAAGGTGATTCGGACCCAAAAGCAGGCAGGAGGGTTACCCTGTCTGTTACCTGTTCACACTATTGCGCTCTGAGGTTGGCACTGTGGGAGCAGAGGGCCTGACCTGCTGAGTACGTTTGTGACATATACACTGTACAAAGGAGTGCAGGAATTCCTCGCAACTTTTGGTTTCCTTCACTCCTTGTAAAGAGGGTGTTCCTGTTTCTACACAGTGCTTGTCCAAATGATTGGCCAACTGTATTACTTTCTGTTACAGGAAGTACAGTAAGGAACTTCCTGGGGTTGTTAGTGGCCACTTAACTAGAGGCATGGCCGCTTCTGTTGCCTGTTTCAAAAATGTGTCTGCTACTGAGATTTGTGCAGCTGCCACCTGGAGTATTGTCCACACCTTCACTAAACATTGCAGCTGGATCTTGTCTCAAGGAAGAGGGCAGGCTTTAGCACAGCTGTGCTGCAGGGCCTACTGTCTTAGGCCTGTAGGTTGCTGCCACCCAGACTGCTTTTTCTGCCAGTACTGCTTAGTACTCATTCCATAGGTGTGGCCAGATGAAAGAGATGTCCTTGAAGAAGATAGAAAGAACGGTTATGTACTTACCATAACAGCAGATCTTTGAGAGAATCTCTTTCATCAGGCCATGCCATCCCACCCTTCATCTCCCTCGAGACATTAGCGCTGTACAAGTGCTGTCTCCTCCTCCTTGAGTACTTATCTGTTGCTTCCTGCCTCGCCTGATTGGCAGGACCATAGTCTCTCTCCTGGTTTCCTACAGGGAGCTGCTCCAAGCTTGATCTCCGGTGGGGAACTGAGGAGGGTTGGGGACATCAGACATCGTCGTGGGCATCCCCTAGTGTACTGCTAGTGAAAGGTTTCCATGTAGCCCTAATGCCTGATGGCTTATTGTTCCATAGGTGAGGCCTGATGTAAGAGATTCTCTCGAAGATCTACTGTTACGGTAAGTATAACTGTTCTTTCCTACACATCTCACTTTCACCACTGAATACTTAGAAATTCCACCCCCTTGAGATTATGGTCCCCCCCCCCCACACCTAAAAAATCTAGAGATGAGTTAGAGTATCTCCATCTAAACATTTCCAGTTTAACCACTTCCCACATTGTAAGCCTGTCAGCAAGAGTACTTACGCAGTATCACAACAGGGAGTGGGTTGTGTAAGGAACAAGGCATGACAGAGGCGGGATTATGCAAGCAATAAGACATGACAGAGAGTTGTGCTGGTTATGCGCCCAGAGGCATAGTAACGCAGGAGTATGGTAAAAACAGCACAACCAACACCATGTCCTGTTTTATTATGCTTATAAAATGGGTCTATAGGCAACTTCTAAAACTTGACTTTCAAATATCACAAAAAAAAAATAGCTTAAAAAATGTAAAAATTCCCTTCACAGATGTATTTCATCTGTCAATTATGTAAGCAATAAGGCATGACAGGGTGTGCATTGAACAGATATTACAGCATTCTGAAGGGCGTAGTGAAGCCGAGTGCCTTTAGTCCCTAGAAGTGCGGTAATATCTGTTCAGTGTACACCCCTGAGTGTCTTACTGCACTTACAAAATGGACCTCTGTATATTACATGCATCTAAAAATCAAAGTTTTTATCTTTAAACAGTAAAAAATTAAAATCTTTAAAGGTTTTTTAATGTAAAATAGTTACGCTGCTTGTAACAGAATGTTGTTGTTTTGTTTTTTGTCCCACAATGATTGGTATGGCTACCAGGTCTTTCCCCACACACTCTTGACACACACACACACAGGCACATCAGTGTCCCCAGCTACATAGCAGCATGTCTGTGTATTATTTGAATTTTGATTTATTTATTTACTGTTTTTACATTTGTGCAAAGATGGAGCTGATTAGCAGTGAGCAAGTAGGGTTGCTGGTGGTCTGCCAGGCAAAGTGGAAGACACAAGCAGAGCATTTGGAGAGCTAGTGAGTTATTTTAAAAGAGCCAAAATAAATTAGCCCTGTTCAATAAAAGAAGTGTGCCAGAGAACAGCTGAGCAGTGTACTGTATTGGGAATTGAAAACAACTGAACAGGAGGCAGCAATGACCAAGTGTGTGAACAGGCCACAGCAGTGAGTGGTCGAGCGAGCAGGTGGTTGTAGTTCAGCATAACCGCTTATGAAACAGTGCCATTTTTTTCCAGTTTAAAATACTCTTTTCAGATGAGGGCATGAGCGAAGCAGTGCCATTTTATGTAAGTTTGAAATATGCTTTTTGGCTGAGGGCAGGAGCACGATTTGAAACACAGACGGCGGGAGCAGGCCTGCTGTGGGAGCCGTACCAGTTGACAGCAGATATGGGCAGGTCAAAAAATGGGAGCAGTTAGTAGCCTTAATTTGAATAAATGTGTTATATGTTTGTCTGTGCCTGGGTACTTTGTTTTATTAAATGGTCAGGGGAATTCCTGAATGTTTCTCTTGCTAGTATAAGAGAAAAAAATGGCACTATGTCAAAACTCAGTGTTCTAACAGCATACTGAATTTTTTTGTTTTTGTATTGTAGTCCTTGTTTCAGAATTTATTTTTACCTGTGCATTGAACAGATTCAATCCACAGGTAGGAACCAGTCAGAATTCAGGAATTTACCTGTCTATTTTATATCTTCCTTTCTACACATTCAATACGTTGTATGATTGGTTAATGGAAAACAAGAATTCAAAACTCTACATTAGTTCAGCAATAGAATGCCCCCCCCCCACCAACACCATATAGAATGGTAACATAGAATATATGAATTCAAAATTCTGCATAATTCCGCTGACATACATGTGGTAGTGCTGTGCCCCCCTCCACTTTGGGTTTGGGGGGGGGGACTCTTTACTGTCTCCTTTATATCCTCCTTTAAGACTGTTGCGCAACAACACCTTTCTTTCCTTTTTTCTGTCATGTAGGCTGGCCACTTACAGATCTCCCGTCTTGTTTCCCTTTCTGTCTCTCTCCCTTTGCCACAGGGGAGCCCTGCCTACCGTCTCCCAGTTTGCCTGGTTGTCTGGCTGTTGTGCCAGTAAAATAAAAAGAAACTGTTTAAAATAGAAGAATATCTAGTACTAAGGCACTAGAGACAATATTGCTCCTTCTGAGCTTGTTTTGATCTGTTGCAGCGCTCGCTCGCGATCCTGCATGAACGTGCTCAGGATCGCAGCATCGCCCAGCTGCCAAAATGAATAACGCAGCTTCTGGGGCTAGAAAAACTCCAAAGTATTTCCCCCTTTTATTTCATGCCAGTACCTGTGTTGTCTAAAACATAGGTTATAAGTAGTTTGCCTCCTCGATCCTCGGGATAGTAGCAAATAAAGAAAGAAAGTGCCCCGGTTTATTCAGTGAGAGAAAGAGCTGTTTTACTCACTCCTTCCTCTCTGATTCAGTGTCTTATTAAAACAAAAAGATTCCGTCATGTACCCTTCCTTTTTGTGCTAGGGAAATCCAGGAATAAAATTAAAAAAAAAGAAAGCAAGTGTTTCTGTGCTTTAGCACTGCTCCTGTAGCGCTGACCTGCGGTTGTCAGCTGTTTTGTGCATTGCAACACATACAGACACTGTCATCCTCAAAGTCAGCTTTTAAACTGTCCCCAAAGCTAGCAAAGTGCCCTAAAATATAGTCACTAGCTGTTCAATATTTTTTTTCTCTGTGGTTTGTATATTATTGTACCTTTCAGGTTGTTTTGAGATGATGTTTGCCCTGCAATTGTTTAGTTGGCACCAAAAACACTCGTACGTTCGCAGAGCTGTCTGGTAAACAACCTGAACTGGTGAATAATGTCATGGAGGGTTTCTCTTGTAAAAACAGGCTATTTTCTTGAGAAATCCCCTCTGTGACCAGTCAGCTTGCCTCATTTCTTTACTTCTGAGGGATTGTCTTTTTCCTGCTTCTGCATAAACAACCAAAAGCCCTTCCTTGCAAGAAAAGCCCTTCCTTGTAACCAAAAAGCCCTATATTGAGGTAGCAGCCTGTATTGCAGTACAAGTAAAGCCAAGCTAAATAAATCTTGCTGTGCTTTTCTTTTTGTGACTGCCTGTTGCTCCAGGAACTATGCCAAGATAACACTTTTGTTTGGTAACTTCACCTATCTCGTAGAGCTGGTCTCCTCTTAAGGGCCAGTACCCCTTGCTCTCCTGTTTTTATCCAAGAGATTCTGTCACTCACAGAAGGTGGGTGGGGCTTCAGGAGGAAAAATGTTTAAAAATCGATTGTAAGCTTTTCTTTTGTGTATATAATGCTTCTGATATGTATATTTGATGATTATTTTTTCTATGATGTGCTTTATAAATATTTTCTGTTTAGTTTAGCAACTTTTGTTAGATTGGGAGGCGGAGTCTCTTACATCATGTGATTTTATTGTATAAACGGGATCCTTTTCTCAGTCACTTCAGATCAGTTCAACCTTGGAACAGGTTGAGGTAACACAGAGGGTGGACTAATGTCAGGTCCAGACTATGTAATGTTTGTTTGAATTTTTTTTTCTCTAAAAGTTATTATTTTTTTTTTTTTTTTTTGTAAATAAATTCACACATCTGTGTGACTTCTGCACCTACTCCTTGTGTCAGTGCTTTACTCATACAACTCACTACTACAATGCATACAGACACAGATATAGGCCTCAGGTGGAGCCAGAACCTCAATTTCATCTGTTACAGCATAAGGAGTAGGGAGTTCTCTGGCAAACTGGTAAGGATAGGAGGGGAAGTTTTCATGGTCATCAAAGAAACACCAGCAGCGAAAACTCTAAATAGTACTTGATTTTTAAAATGTGTGTAAGGAGGGGCTCATGCATGTAAAGAACTTTCAATTATTTACTTATTTTGTTTAATTTAATGGAATTTTATTTTCAGGGCCTAGCTGAAGGTTTTTATAGATGAGCAATGGTGGCAGCTATGTTTGTGATGGGAATCAGGAACGAGTGAAGTGGCTCATGCATTGTGTATGTGAGTTGCCCAAATTCCAAATTCCACTGTCTGAACTTGTTCAGACCTGTGCAGCTGTACAGAATTAAGATATAGTGCATGCCGGTTATGGTGGACACATCCGTGTTTATCAGTTGTGTCCGCCGAATCCAATGTTTGGCAAAGCTGGAGTTCATTATTTTGACCACGAGCAAATTCCCGTACAGTGCAGTGTAGTGCTATTCAGTAAAGAACATCTGACACCAGATTAGCTGTACTGTATGGAAATGTAGCTCAAGGTATTATGTACTGTATTATCACTCACTCACAGTATTTCTTGTGCTTGTGATTTGTTCTGTGGCTTTAAGTTTGTGTTGCTTGGTGTGTGGCGCTTTATGCTCACTCGTGTACACACTGTAAACTTTATTTGACATTTAGCAGTGCTCTGTATGCTTTCTGTGCTCACTGTGCATTTAAACTGATGGTGTGCTTAAAACATTGGGGGAACGGCACAATACTGTGCAAAACTTTATTCTTTAAAAAAAAATAGTGATTTTTTTTTGCTGTGCTGGGATGCTTGCATACTTTTTCCATGCTGTCTTGGTTTTTCGTAGAAGATCCCAGTCAGGTGCAATGTCATTACACTGTGCCATGGCTATGCCCAAGACACTCAGGGCATGTCTAACATCGGCAACCGAGATGGCTGGAATTTATTTCTCCTCTTCTTACTCTAGATCTTCAGCACATGGTGTTGTGGGGTTGGGGTCCGGTGATCTCAGGGCTTCAACAACTCAAGCCACTTCACCTGTTTGGTTTTTGGCTCTGGATCATTATCACCTAGGTGTGCGTGGACCTCAAATGCTGCAGGTCTCAGTCCTTCAGGGGATGGGATTGTGTCTTCTGCAGTTGGAATTTCCACATTAACATCCCCATGCTCATCAGTGGATTCACTGCTGACTGTGCAAGATTCAGCTTTAGAGTAGCGATTAACGATAAACATAAACATAAAATTTGACGGCAGATAAGGACCGCTTGGCCCACCTAGTCTGCCCATATTCCTACCTAACAGATAAGCTGCAGATCCTAGTTAACCAACAGCTTACTTCCTCCTACCCCCCACTAGGACTGCCTTATGCCTGTCCCATGCATTCTTGAATTCCCCCACTGTTCTTGACTCCAGGACCTCCTCAGGGAGGCTGTTCCATGCATCCACACCCCTCTCAGTGAAAACATACTTCCTCACATTACCTCTGAGCCGTCCCCCCTCAGTCTTCAAATTGTGCTCCCTTGTTCTTGCACATCTCTTTTTCTGGAAGATGCTACCCTCTTGGACTTTGTTAATTCCCTTGAGGTACTTGAAAGTTTCTATCATGTCCCCTCTCCCTTCTTTCCTCAAGGGTATACATATTAAGCTCCTTTAGTCTTTCTTCATATGTCTTCTGGTGCAGACCCTGCACCATTTTGGTTGCCCTCCTCTGGACAGCCTCCACTCTGTCTATGTCTTTGCAGAGATGGGGTCTCCAGAACTGCACACAGTATTCCAGATGGGGTCTCACCAACTGTCTGTACAGAGGGATAACAACTTCCTGTTTTCTATTGATGCCTCTTCCTATGCATCCCAGTATTCCCCAGCCTTCCTCACTGCCTTCTCACATTGCTTGCCCACCTTTAGGTCATCTGATACAATTACCCCCAGGTCCCTTTCTGTTTTTACTGTTGTCAGTATCTCACCCCCCATTGTGTACTCTTCCCCTGGGTTTTTGTTTCCCAGGTGCATTACCTTGCACTTCTTTGCATTGAATCTGAGCTGCCATACATTTGACCATTCCTTCAACCTTGCCAAGTCCCTTCTCATCCTTTTCACTCCATCTTGTGTATCAACCCTGTTGCAGATCTTTGTGTCATCTGCAAAGAGACATACTTTTCCTTCCAGTTCCTCTGCAATGTCACTTATAAAGACATTAAAAAGGACCGGTCCCAGTACTGAACCCTGCGGTACCCGCTAGTAACCCTCCTTTCTTCACTATGTACTCCATTTACTACTACCCTTTGTGTCCTGTTGTCTAGCCAATTTTTATCCAGGCTACCACCTTAGGACCCACTCCAAGGCTGGCTATCTTGTGTATTAATCTTTGTGTGAGACTGTATCAAATGCCTTGCTAAAATCTAGGTAGGCCATGTCCACAGCCCCTCCTGGTCTACTACTTTGGTCACCCAGTCAAAGAAATCTATTAGATCTCGTCCTGACACGACCTTCCCATCGTGAATCCATGCTGCCTTGGGTCCTGTGCCCCACTGGCCTCTCTAGTACTCAACAATTCTTTCCTTCAGAAGTGATTCCATCATTTCCCTACCAATGAGGTCAAACTAACTGGTCTGTAGTTTCCTGCATCTGTCCTGCTCCCACTTTTGTGAAGAGGAATCACATCTGCCCTCCTCCAGTCCTCGGTACCACCCCATCCTCCCATGATTTGTTAAAGAGTAGTCAGCGGTGTCACTAGTTCTACCCTTAGTTCTTTAGAATTCTTGGGTGAATCCCATCAGGCCCCATTGCTTTGTCCACCTTCAATTTTATTAGTTCTTTCAGAACCCTTTCTTCTGTAAATGGACTGGTATCGACCCCGTCTTCAGAGCGTTTCTCTTGTTTGGTTTAGGTAACTCCCCCTCCTCTTCCTTTGTGAATACTGAGCAGAAATATTCGTTCAGTATCCCTGCTTTTTCACTGTCACCCTCTACCCACATTCCTCCCCTTTATTAAGCTTCAGTATCCCTCCTTTGGTCTTTCTTCGCTCCCTAATGTACCTATAAAAGGTCTTATCCCCCTTCTTAACAGAATTGGCTATCCTTTCCTCGGTTTGGGCCTTTGCTATTCTGACTGCCTTCCCAGCCTCTTTCTGCTGTAACTGATAAAGTTCTCTGTCCTGCTCCTTCTGTGTTTCCTTATATTTCCTGAATGCTGTCCTTTTGTCCTTAATCTTCCCTGCCACCTCTTTTGAGAACCATAGCAGTTTTTTTCTTCGTTGTGTTTTATTGATTTGCTTTACACAAAGGCTTGTTGCCTCTGTGATGGCTGTTTTGATCACTCCCCATTATTCCTCCACCACTCCTTCTTGCCTGTTTGCTAGTGCTTTTCTGAGGCACTCTCTCATTTTCCCAAAGTCAGCCCTCCTAAAGTCCAGTACTCTTGCTTTTGTATGGCTTGATTGTATGGCTGTGTTTATCGTGAACCACACTGTTTGGTGGTTGCTTGTTCCCAGATAGCTCTCTAAATCTGAGATTCTTTCTCCATCCCCATTTGAGAGTACCAGGTCTAAGATTGCTCCCTCCCGAGTGGGTTCCAATACTAGCTGTCTGAGGCATGCCCCCGGTAGGGCATCAAGAATGACCCTGCTCTTGGATGTGCCTGCAGCAAAGGTGCTCCAGTTAACATCTGGCATATTCAGGTCCCCCATCAACAATATCTCCCCTTTTTCTGCCATTCTAAGGAAGCCTTCTATCATTTCCTTGTCCATTCCCTCCCCTGAGATGGGGGTCTGTATACAACCCCCATGCGGATTGTGGTGCCATTTCCTGTCTCCAGGGTGACCCAAAGTGCCTCATCTGCTCCCTGTTTACTCTTTAGTTCTGTTGCTTTGATCCCTTCCTTTACATAGAGAGTTATTCCTCCTCCTCTTTTACCCTCCCTGTCCCTCCTGTAGATTGTGTATCCTGGTATGGTGACATCCCAGTCATGGTTCTCTGTGTACCATGTTTCTGTGACTGCCACAATATCCAGACAACCCTCTTCCATCAAGGCCACTAGTTCAGGGAGCTTGTTACACAGACTACGGGCATTGGTACTCATCACCCTCCACTTTTTGATAGCCTTACCCTTTTAGCCCCATTTCTGTCCTTACTGCCTTTGCCTTTTTTACATTTAAATCTGTTCTGCTCCTAATAACTTCTGTACCTTGGTGTTTACCTCACTAATCACCATGTTTTGTGGGGGGAGGCTCAGATTTCCTGCTCTTTCATTGCCTCCCCCCTTGGCTAGTTTAAATGCTTGCCAATGAAGCATTTAAACCTCTCACCTAGGATCCTGGTTCCCCCTGGACAGATGCAGACCATCGCACCAGTATAGGTCTGCATCCCTCCAGGTGGCTCCCCAGTCCCCAATGAAGCCAAAACCCTGAGCTCCACACCAGTTTTTCAACCACTCATTGAATTCCCTGATGAGAAGTGCCCTAGCATCTCCCTTGCCATAGACAGGCAGCACCTCCGAGAAGGTTACCATATGCGCTACTTGTCTGAGGCCCCTTCCCAACTCTACAAACTCCTCTTGCACTGCTCTGATCCCATTCCTAGCCAGGTCATTTGTCCCTAGGTGGACAATGACATCCAGCTCCCTCCCTCGTGCAGCTCCTCCCATGATCCTGAGGATTCGCTTCCTGTCCCTCCAAGCCGTGGCGCCAGGAAGGCACCTTACCTCCCTCTCCCTTTCTCCCCATTTCTACCCCCCTAATGATTGAGTCCCCCACCAGGAGTTGTTTCCTTCCTGTGGGTCCCATGCCACCCTCCTGTGGGTCTCCTTGTGAAGGTTCCCAGCATCCTCCTTGGTCTCCACTGCAGGTGCCTCCATAGAGGAACCACTATCCACCAGAAGAACGAATGAATTGTGGAGCGGTGCAGCTGGAGGGATGCAACTCTGTTCCACCACCCTCTCCCTACTTGAGCCCACCCTGGTCCAGCCTCTCCTCTTTCTTGGCAACCTCTGAGGTAGTGGCATTGGCCCTGGTGGTCCCTGGGTGGGGGAGGAGGTTTCACGAATCCTAGCCAGGTCAGCCTGGAGACGGGCAACCTCCTCTCTCAGACCAGAGAGGTGCCTGCAAATAGGGCAGCATCGCAGCCTCCAGAATGTCTCCCGGAACACTGCCACCCCACAGCCATTTCACTGCACCACTCCTATCATGTCTTATTTTGTGTCCTCTCTACTGTTTCTCTGGATGCTTATTCTCTCCTCTCCTTACAACTCTCACCCTTCCTGTTCTGGGACAGCAACTTCCTATCTTCTTCAGTAGCCTCCTTTTTCCTTGCTCAATATCAGACCATCAGCAGCTAGGGGGGAGGGTGAGCTACTTTTTTCCTTTAGGGTTGACAAAACCAATGTTTCTCTATGATCCTTTCCTTCCTACCGCCAAACAGGAAGTTCCTGTTGACAGTCATATCCAGTGGCTATAAAAGTAGAACTGGCTTTGGGTGGGTGGGTGTAGGGGTGGGATGGAGGGCAATTAGTAAGAAAAAAGGCTAGCAACAGGAAGTTGTAATTTGACTCACCTGCTTTTATAGTGTCTAAACCACACCCCCAGGTAAGCTCTCTTTCCTCCTACTGGTTTAGCAAAGTCAGCTGATACAGTACCCTTCCCTGCACAGAACACACACCGACTTTCTTTCTTTTCTTTCTTTTTTTTTTAACCCTAAATAAGACCCCTTCTACTTCTAATAAAGTTATCTGTCTACTTAATCTTAACAGACACCGACTCCTGCTGAGATATAAGTTTTAAATTAATAAGAAAATGTAGCTTCTTTTATTTAGCTGCTTTCTGCTCTGCAAGCAAGGCTGGCAACAGCGATGGTCTGACATGACACTGAATCCCAGCTGCTTTTCAGGAGCATGACAGCATCAAGCAGGGTTATTCTTTTTACACACTCCACTGCTGTCAGCTCTGCCCCATTGTCTATCTCAGTGAGAACACGACCTTGCATTTGCCTCACATAGTGCCGCTTTAAGGAATAGATAACACCCTGATCAAGCCGCTGGATTATGGAGGTCGTGTTCGGTGGTAAAAATACAAGCTTGATGTTTCAGAGCCCACAGTCATCGGGGGTGGTCACTGAAATTATCAGGCACAAGTGGGATCTTGTGTCCCCATAATTTGTGATGCAAGCACAGCACCCAGTCGGTGAAAATTTCACCCGTCATCCATGCGGTGTGATTGTTGCGGTAAAGAATGGGTAAATGGCTGACACCCCTGAAGTACCTAGGTTGTGCTGATTTCCCCACCACAAGGAGTTCACATTTTTCAGTGCCAGTCATGTTATAGCACACCATGACAGACACCTGTTCCTTGGCATTTTTTTTTTTTTGTCCCTGCAGCACTTCATCTTTAAATGTGAATGTGCCGCTGCCCACACATCTTAAAAAAAGCCTGGTTTCATTGGTATTGAAGGTGTCATCGGGTCCATAGCCAAAAATCAGATCTGGCAGCACATCCCGGACCCAGGAACTAGCCCCATCACCATCTGCATTTTGCTTTTCGCCATGTGCTTGGTGAAAGCAGATGTTATGGCAGACTTTCCATCGCTAGAGCCACCCATCCATCGAGTTGAAATCGGGCTTGCCAAGTGCTACAGAAAGGTGTTTTGCTTTCTGCAGCAATAAGGGTCCATTGACCATAACGTTTTGGTTCCTCACCTCAGAAAACCAAATGAGCAGTGCTTCCTTGATCTCCCAGTCTTTGCCATCCCATCCCGTTACTGTTTTCGATGAGGATTTTGATTACCGTGCCATTCACCCAGAAGTTTTTCCTTTTGTGGATTAGATCGGACACTGTAGATTTTGGGAAAGAGAGATGGGCAGCAAGATCTCAGACACTCATTCGTGGCAGACGTTTGATCTGCCTAATGAATTCTATTTTGCATTTAAGTGGAATGCCAGAACACTTGAGGAAGCTATAGTTCAGCAAACACATGGAAGAACGCAGTAGAAATGATGCATAACGGGACAGGCAGCTTTTGTAAAGTGATCAATTAGGGCAGTTGACACCGGCAACCAGACGAGAATTACAGCTGCAGAATGTGAGGGTGGCAATTAACTGTCCACGTTACGTGGCATGTGTAGTCCGTACTAACCCATATATTTAACACTGCTGACTATGTGCTTTGCATTTGACAGATATTTTTTATCCGCATAAACCGATTGTCCGTCGTAGCCGCATGTACATTATGTGGAGTGCACTGTATGGGTCTCAAAACTTGTTTAATTAGTAATCAGGAAATTTCCATCCTAGGTAAGATGGAGTCCTGAGCCTGAAGGATGAGGGACTTCAACCACCCTGACATACACTAACTAGTATAATCCCATCCAATGGGAAAACCTTATTTCACTTATAAAATGGGTTTAGCTGGATTGTACTGAGTTCCACGCCACCGCCTGA
Source organism: Neoceratodus forsteri (assembly GCA_016271365.2). Taxonomy (NCBI): domain Eukaryota; kingdom Metazoa; phylum Chordata; order Ceratodontiformes; family Ceratodontidae; genus Neoceratodus; species Neoceratodus forsteri. Next base: position 126,169,691 of record CM057450.1, on the reverse strand, counting down.
TGGATTCCACAACCGGGAAGTAACACGGATCGTGCTTTTCACTTTCCCTTTAGGCAGCAAGTTGCATCTCCTCTCACCTGGTACCACTTGTACCTCCTCTCATCTGCTACCACTCGCGTTTCCTCTCACCCACTACCACTTGCTTGGCTTATGACAGTAACAGCAGGGAGAATAAAAGAAATGACAGGGCAATTGTACCAGTGTACTTACTGTACTGATTAGTTTTCGGGTTGGTGACTTGTTGCGGGGGTGTCCCTTGTTGGCTTCTGGCATTAAGCTTGTCTTTGCACAACAATGTGGACGTGCTGCTGGTAGAGGTGTGTTGCAAAGGAAGTGATGGCCGGCGTGTGCTGCCATTGGCTGGTAGTAGGGCTGGCATGTCATGGCAGTGGTTTTGGTTGTAGCTGTAACGGAGTACTAGTCAGGTGCGGTTGCAAGCACTGTAATCACAGCCTGAAGGCTTGAGGCTGCGATTCCATTGGGAGACGGTGTTCTTTCTGACCCTGACAGGTTATGCTGTCAGTTAATACACCCCTGCGGTGTTCCCCAGCAGGGGTATGTACTATATTAATATAGTGACAGAGTTCTGACCTATGGGGAGCCAGAATGGTCAGACACCATTTTATAAACTCTAATAATTTGTGCCTCATGTGCTTTGTAACTATAGATTTTCTGTATCAAGAGAAGTCAAAGCTATAGGATGTGGTTTCATTTTGGAGTCCCCATCCCAGAATAGTCCTCTGGGATGGCTGTGTTTTTATGCAGGGGAGGTGGGCAGGGACATTAATGAGGAAAAAACATTACTGCCTTATACTTTAGCAGTTGGTGCCCTTATCACAGGAAGGGTCGGTGCACAGCTGTGACCAGGAAAGTATGCTTTTTTTACAGTTTTTCACTGCAGCTAAACTTGTTGGGGGGGATATGGGAACTGTTTAAATTGAGGGGATTTGTGTGTGGGGATTAAGGGAGATGGGGGGATGCCATCAGTGGGAGGACTGAGGGAGGGAGCTAGAAGGCACTCCAGATGCCATTAGTGGTGCAGAAGGACATGTGGAAGCAGTCCACCAATAAGGTGACTGTAGTTTTCATTGGAAAGGGATTGTAGTTCTGGCCTTTTCCCTTTCCAAAGCATAATGCCGCCAAACATGAGTAGAGGATTGGAGCACAGCCGTAACCAGGAAAGTGTGCGTTTTCCTTTTTTTTTTTCGCTGTAGGTAGACTTGCTGGGGGAATATGGTAACTGTTTAAATTGTGGGGATTTCTGTGCGTGAGGATCAGGGGAGGATAGAGGACACCATCGGTGGAAAGGCTGAGGGAGCTAAAAGGCAGTCCAGGCACCACTGGCTGTGCAGCGGGATAAGTGGCAGCAGTCCACCAATAGGACGACTGTAATTTTCATTGAAAAGGGATTGTAGTCCTAACTCTCTCCCTTTCCAAAGCAGAATGACACCGAATATGAACAGACAGTCGGAGCATAGCCACGACCAGGAAAATGTGCTTTTCTCCCCCCCTACAATTTTCACTGCAGCTAAACTTGTTGGGGAAAATATGGGGACTGTTTAAATCGTGGGGAGTTGTGTGTGGGGATTGAGGGAGGAGGGAGGACGCCATCAGTAGGAGGGCTGAGGGAGGGAGCTAAAAGGCAGTCCAGGCACCATTGGTGGTGCAGAGGGACATGTGGCTGCAGTCCACCAATAGGGCGACTGTAGTTTTCAGCAAAAAGGGATTGTAACCCTGGCCTGCTCCCTTTCCAAAGCAGAATGCCACCGAGCATGAGCAGAGGGTCAGAGTACAGCCACAAACAGCAGAGTGCTTTTTTCCTGTGATTTTCACTGTAGCTAAATTTTTTTGGGGGAAATATGAGGACTGTTTACATTTTGGGAGTTTGTGTGTGGGGATCGAGGGAGGATAGAGGACGCCATCAGTAGGAGGGCTGAAGGAGGGAGCTAGAAGGCAGTCCAGGTGCTACTAGTGATGCAGAGGGACATGTGGCTGCAGTCTGCCAATAGGGCAACTGTAGTTTCTGTAAAATACCCAGGGGGGCCAAGCGACCCCAAAGCGTAAGCAACCCTGAAGCATGAGTGCCACGAAGCAGGAATGTGACGTCTGCCTAAGTGCTGTCTGGGAGCATCGGCAGGGCATCCACAGGGAGAACTGCGGGTCGCACTGCTCAAAGGAGGGCAAGTAAAGCAAGTGGGAATCGGGAGAAGTAAGCAGGGGTTCAATAGAAATTGCAGGTGTTATCTGTCTGGGGTCTGTCTCCAGAGTGGACACAGATAGGTGCTGCAGCTAGTCTCTATTTAGGGTAGGCCTTCAGCTAGACTAACAGTACAGACATTAGGTCAGGGGCAGCTATCTCTCAGGTAGGAGTGGAGAGCAGTACTTCTAGTGGGCCACAGCAACTCCCTATCTAGGGTAAGCCTAGAGGGGAGTCTGCCAGTAAGTAATCCAGTAGGAAAGCATACGGTTCATACCTAGGCTAGTAGTGGGTCTCAGTTACTCCCTATCTAGGGTCAGCCTACGGGGGAGTTAGCAGGGTGTCTAGGTCAGTGGTGGATCTCAGCTATTCACTATCTTGGGCCAGTCTACAGGGGACTTACCAGGTAAAAAAAACTCTGTAGGAAGGGGGTGTTACTTTTAAGCCAGCTAGGCAGCAAAGCTGTTAACACAGTAGGCACTGACTGGAAATGAAGGGGGTGCAGCTCTTCAGTCACCCCCATCCGTGACCTAATTGATTAAAGGGGTGAAAAGGGGGTGTTGCTTTTAACCACCCTTATCCAGGTCAGGTTAAAAGCTTCATAAGAGTAAAGAGAATAGCTAAGTGTATACTAAGGAGTGCCAAGAACATTAACATATAGATAGGAGGCATGCAGTGGAGGCAGGTAGGGTTGTAGAGTGTGGGGTAGTTGAGTTTCTGGGAGCTTTCTAGGAGATGGGGGTATGCCTGGTTTGCAGATATATTGGACAGCTGAGGGTGGAGCTGTGCCAGCTGAGGCAGGAGATAGGTACGCTGATGGTGGGGGGATTCATAGGTTGATGATGGGAGAGGAGAGGCCGGGGCCTGGAGCAGGCAAGGAAGTGAACAGGAGGGAAGCCAAAGCAGGAGGAGGCCACTTGGGGGAGGGAGAAGGGAGGAGGAGGTAGGCAGATCCCAGAGTCCATCTCCCCCAGTGGTAAAACCGGCCCAAGGCAGAGGGTGGATAAGGGTAAGAGGAACCGGTAAGGCAGAGTTGGGAGGGTGTCCAGTGGGAGCACCTTCAGGGGTTCTGGTGCAGAACAGATTCCTCCCATTGAACAGAGGGGGCATAGAAGAACTTGAATGGTAAGGAAAGGGGAAAGAGAAGAAGTTCAGGTGAGGGGGAGTGGTTGGGTGTAGCAGGGAAAGAGGTGATGGGGAAGAGTGAGTGAGGGGTCAGGCCAGGGGAAGAGCAGAAGGAAAAGTTAGGGAAAGATAAAGGGGGAACTGAGGGTTAGATGGGGGGAGCAGGAAGGGGGTTAGCTGGTGCGGAGGATCGAGGGGGAGTATAAAATGGGCAAGAAGGGGGAAGGCAGAATTGGATCAGCAGTATGGGTGCAGTGGAGGGGCCCAAGAAAGTGGGTTGGGGTGGTGATCTTGGGGAATTCAGTAGTGAGCACGGTAAGATTGGGTTGGAAGGAGTCCGCGGCAAACCCTAGGAGTGTAGAATGGAAAGATGGTGGGGAGAGTAGGATCTCTGATAACTCTATCACTATGGTTACTATCAGAGGACAGTCGTCAGTAAGAAGGCAGAATTCCTGTCCAGAGAGATTGCTCTGTTCGGTCCAGGATCTCCCCAGTGGGGCAAGATCAGCCCCGCAATAGGTACCTGGTAGGGATAGGGGCACTTCTATTGTCTGGGACAAGTTTTGGCCAGTGGAGGTGACTAAGGTCATTGAAGTGATTTCAAAGCTGCGGCCCACCTTCTGTGAACTGGACACTGGACGGACTCATTTTCTAGTGAGATGCGTTGGGGCTGTTGGTCCAGTGTTCACCAGGATAGTCTGGTGTTCGTTTTCAGAGGGGTTCTTCCCTGATGCCTTGAAGAAGGCATTGGTAAAGCCCCTCCTGAAGAAACCATCATTAGACCCTGGTATCCTGGTGAATTATAGACCTATCTCCAATCTCCCATTTTTAGGGAAAGTTGTTGAGAAAGTAGTGGCATTGCAGTTTGAAGCACACCTCACAGCCTTTGACATCTATGAGCCATTCCAGTCCAGATCTAGGGCTAGACATAGTATAGAGACGGCGTTGGTTCGGGTGCCAAATTACCTTCTCAGGGTGAGGGATAGAGCAAACTGGTCAATTTTTGTTCTCCTCGATCCTTCATCAGCGTTTGACACCATGGGCCACATTGTGCTTCTGGATCAACTAAGTATTGTGGACTCACCGGAACCACCATCCACTGGTTTGAGTCCTGTCTCTTGGGCAGGAGGCAATGGGTAGTGATGAGGAATTCCTCCTCCTCTCCAAAGCCCCAGTCATGTGGAGTTCCTCAAGGTTCAGTCCTATCACCAGTGTTGTTTGCAGTGTACGTGCTGTCCCTCATTAGATGCTACAGTCTGGGTTTTCACTGTTTCACAGATGATACCCGCTGTAAATGTTGTTTGCCTCTGGAACAAATAATGCCACTGAAATACTGAATAAGTGCCTGACAGAGATCCGGGATTTGATGTTCTCTAACTAGCCAAGGCTGAGCCCCGACAAGACAGAGGTACTGGTGATTGAGCTTGGTCACAGAGGTGAAGGGGGTGCCTCTGGGGTGGTAACTGGGTTGGTCCTGGGATCTACCCCATTGATGGCATCCTCTAGAGCAAGAAATCTGGGCGTCATCTTTGATGACAGGCTGACACTTGCTGCTCAGGTGTCGTCTCTTGTCCAAAGTGATTTTAACCAGTTAAGAAACATCACCCGGATTAAACCCCTAATTCTGCCCTAGGATCTGCTGTCATTGGTGCATGCCTTTGTTACATCCAGGTTTGACAACTGTAACACTCTGTACTTCGGGGTCAGTGGAGGGAACCTCTGCTGACCACAGCTAGTGCAGGACGCAGTGGCCAGGTTGCTGACGGGCCTTTCTAGGTCTTGTTATGTGACCTCAGTCCTTCAAGATCTGCACTGGCTGCCTGTCAGGTGGAGGATCATCTTCAAGGTGGGTTTGCTTGCCTACAAGGCCCTATACAGCTTGGTCTCTGGCTACCTGTCTGACCTCCTTGCTCCTGCCATCCTGGTATGCTCCCTCCACTCCTCCACCAAGGGCCTCCTAGCAGTTCCGAGGGCCAGGCTGAAAACCTCAGGTGATCGTTCATTCGAGGTGGCCAGCCCGGTCCTCTGGAACTTGTTCCCAGATCTCTGAGGGGGGCCCCATCGGTGGAGTCATTTAAGAGGGGTCTGAAAACTACCTTTTTAAGAAAACACACTTGAAAAACTGCTGCTGATTTTAATGTAGCTTTATTTATTATTTTATCATTAATTTATTGTATAATTTATATACCCTGTATGTTTGTGCTACGGTTCCACCAAGTCGCTTTGACAATGAAGTTGTCGAAATCCCTGACATCGACAGGCGAAACTTTGCCAGGCAGGAAATCACTGTTTTTTGGGGGGTTTTACATCTGAGATGGAGTTGATTCAAAAGGGGGCAAAACACTAATGAAACCGGCGTCGGTGTACAGCGGGGCCATTACAGCGACTATCTGGAAATTGTTGCTGTAATGGTCTTCACTGTAAAAATTTTGATGTTTCACTGTTATACGTACTGTTACCCTGCTTGTGATTTTTTTGTGAGGCACGCAGAGCCCCTGGGATTGGGCGCCTATAAATAAATATTTACTTACTTACACATGTGGGACACGAGGCATGGAAGTCTCACATAATAGTGCATCTGTGTATGAATAACCTTGCAGGATGTGAGATGGGAATGGTGCAAGAGAGGTTCAGGGAAGCAGGGAGAATCTACAGCGAGGTAGAGAGATCTGTAGCCTCCTCGAAGGTGCTACCAGTTCCAATGGCTAGCACCACAAGGAAGGTTAGAATTGAGGAATTCAGTGCATGGCTCAGAGAGTGGTGTGAGGTAGAAGGGTATGGGAGAGCTGGTGACTGGGGCAGAACCTGGGATAACAAAAACCTGTATACACCAGACAGATTACATCTATGTAAGAAGGGCACGAGGGTCCTGAAGGACAAGCTAGATGAATTCATGGGGGAAAGAAAAGTCAATTTTAAGCTGAGGCGGGGCCGGGGGGCAGCAGGGTGCAAAGTACCCACAGTCCCTGGTGGAGGAGGCCAAGAACTCCCTTCCCAAATCAGGACAAAACAGAGGGCAACTAGTGGAGAGGAGTGAGAAAGGGAAGGAAGGACTGGGGGAGGAAGGTGGGGCAGGACATGGGTAAAGGGGGGCCAGAGTTGCAGTGGAGGGTGGCATCTCTGAATGACAGAAGCCTAAGAAACAAAATGGCTAACTTGCAGGCACTGATGGCTGATGGAGAGGTGGACATTGCAGCCATCAGAGAGACATGTGCCACACCAAGCCGTGACTGGGACTTTGCAGTCCCCAGGTATAAAATGAGATAGGAAGATGGGAAGAGGTAGGGGAGTGGCTCTGTACATGAAGGTGGGCATAACCTGCAGTGTCGGACCCATGATTTTACATTGGCGGGTGTTGGAGTGGTGTGCATAGTTGATATGCATTCTTTTTTTAATTGTTTATATTGTCTACTATTATCTTTTTCATTACATTTTTGACCAAAAATACAAATGCTATTGTTTTAAAGGTATATTTTCTTACAATCAGGAAATCGGATTTCTTCAATAAAGTACAATGCAACAGCAGCAAGCCAGTTAGTTACAATGGAGGGTGCAGGCACAACCTTGCCCCGATCCACCTTTCATAACCTGTACCTGAGAGGAAGTGGTGGATGGAAAGGCTGAAGTGTTGTGGGTGCAGGTACAATCCACTGAGTGGAGGAAACTGAGAATGGGGGTAGTGTACAGACCAGCATCACAGGATGAGTCACTAGACATGGAACTGGGGTTCCAAATCATAGAAATGGCAGGCAAGGAGGGGGGAATAAAAATGTTAATAATTGGGGGACTTCAATCTGCCTGGCGTGGATTGGAAAATCCAGAGGTGGGGCCTCCAGAACTGGACACAGTACTTGAGGTGGAGTCTTACTATATGGGGTGAAACTACCTCCCTTTTTCTGCTAGTGATGCTCCTCCCCGTGCACCCAGGCATTCTGCTAGCCTTCCCTCCTGCCTTATCACTTATCACACTGCTTTACTATCTTTAGGTCATCAGAAATGATTACCCCTAGGTCTCTTTCCTGTTTTGTGGTTGCTAATACCTCCCCAGTCAATTGGCACATTGCCCCTGGATTTCTGTGCCCCAAATTGCACTTTTTTGCATTGAAATCCAGCTGACATTCCCTTGTCCATTTTTCTAGCTTTTTCATATCATCCCTCATTCTTTTCATCCCCCCCACCCCGTGTGTCCACTCTGTTGCAGATTTTTTGTGTAATCTGCGAACAGGCATACTTTCCCTTCCAGCCCTCTGCAGTGTCACTAATAAAGACATTGAAGAGGACCAGGCCTAGTACTGACCCCTGTGGCACCCCACTGGTCACCTTGCCTTCTCCAGAGTGGACCCCATTTACCACCACCCTCTGACACCTATTGCGTAGCCAATTTCTTACCCATTTTACTACTTTTGGACCCACTCCTAGGTTGCCCAGCTTGCTCAACAGTCTTCTATGTGGAACAGTGTCAAAGGTCTTACTGAAATCCAGGTAGGCCACATCTACTACTCCTCCCTGATCACTCAGTCAAACAACTCACTCAGGTTTGTCTGGTAAGACCCCCCGTGAAACCACGTTGCCTTGGATCCTGTAATCCACTGGTTACAAGGTATTCCACAATCCTTTCTTTTAGAAGCGATTCCATTACTTTACCCAGTACCAAAGTCAGGCTGACAGGTCTGTAATTTCCTGCCTCCTCCCTATTTCCACTTTTTTTTTTTAACTCTGTTTATACTCTGTACTCATGGGGAACTCTCTCAGGCATCCACCTCTCTCGTCGCTATACCTCTGTGCCTGAAATTCTCCAGCCTCCTGCACCAGCCCGGTGATCCCCCGGCTCTGAACCCCCCGAAGTAGGGCCGCCCTTTCCTCCCAGGGCGCTCTATCTACAATTTGGTAAGCCGGGCTGGTCTCGGCCGAAGGGTCAAAGGAGTCTGGCAGGTGGAGTGTGGCGATCAGCAGTGGTGCCATCACCTATCCCCGTGGACGGGGATTTTCTAGCTTTTTGTTGCCCACGGGGAGGCGACGTGCTATGATGTCTGCGCACAGTTGCCCTCCTGACGTCTGCTGCCCTCCCTGCCCCCTTACAACTCGTGCTGGTGCTCCTGTAGTACCCCTGATCTCCATCTCCACTAGGCCACCGAGCTGCCCCTGGAGCCCTCCTTCAATCCTCTCCCTCCCTGGCCGACCCCCGGCTCCCCGAGCTCATTCCCGTACCTGGGTCGCCAACGTGGCGCGAGGTGTGGCGTCCAGCGCCTCAACCCTCAGCACCACCGGTCCGGCCCTATTTCCACTTTTGTGTAGAGGGACCGCCTCTGCCCTTCTCCAGTCCCCAGAACCTTCCATTTCTAGTGATAGATTGAACAGAGCTGTCAGAGATGCAGCCAGCACCTCCTTGAGCTCCCTCAGTATCCTAGGGTGCACCCCGTCAGTCCATTGCCTTGTTTACTTTTAATTGTGCCAGTTCCTTGAGGACTCTGTCCTCTGTAAAATGACTAGTGTCCACCTCCATTCCTTTAATGCCCTTGTCCCTTGTCTTTGGCCTGCCAACTACCCCTTCCTCTGTAAATACTGAACAAAAGTAGTTGCACGCTGTTAGAGAGGCAGTGACATCATCATGGCACCCTTCCTGTCCACAAATTGGATTCCTTCACATTACAGTTTTAAAAATATTTTTCTGTCTTACTGAAGACACTTTCTAAATATAAGCCATCAGTTTACATACTGGATCCTCATTGTAAACTTTACAATAATTAAAGAGCAGCTGACATGTTTTTGTGCTTCAGGCATGCGACTCATACCATGTATTTTCCTGCCCTAGGAGCTTTTTCAGCCATAAATCAGTACTTTATGTACTGTGGTTTAAAAGTAATTTTACTCAGAAGGCCCAGCTGATAACTTCCTGATACGAGCCGAGTGGCTGCTGAGTGCTGCTGCCTCACCCCTGAAAACAGCATAATTATGATGCGAAATAGGTAACGGGGCTGCAGGTGCTTTATGAAGCTAGTAATAGAATCGGGAGAGGGGGCTGCCTAAATGTACTAAGATTACCGTTGCTGGCATGTATACATGTATGGGGCTAATAGATAATATACGCAGTATATTGACCCCATACATGTATGCATGACATCAAAGACAGTCTTCTAGGCAGCCCCTTCCCCCAATTCTATTACTAGCTCCATAGAGTGCCTGCAACCCTGTTCTCTACTTCGTGTCATAATTATGCTTTTTTCAGGGGCAGGGATGCAGCACTCGGCGGCGTCAGCTCACAGATCAGGAAGTATGAGCTGGGCTTTATGAGTAAAATTACTTTTAAACTACTGCACAGAAAATATTGATTTATGGCTGAAAAAGCTCCTAGGAGAGGCAACTACACAGTATGAGTTGCCTGCCTGGAATGTGCCAGCAGCCCTTTAAAAATACTGAGGGCCTCTTCTGCCTTAGTGGGAACAAGTTCACTAGGGGGCATGATCTAAAGCTGGTAGGGAGAAGATTCAGGAGAGAGATGAGGAGGCATTTTATTCACTGAGAAAGTGGTGGCTAAGTGGAAAGAGTTGCCAAAGGAGGTGGTCACCTTGAAAACAATTGATAGCATCAAGGGAGGATGGGACAGACAGAGTATCAGTCAATCAATCAATCAAAATCTTTATTTAACCAGGCGAACATCGTTGAGCAAGCTCATTTTGGAGATGGACCTGGAAAGGAGAGGTTAACAATACATACAAAGGAATACTCACATCATAATTGGGTAAACAATATATACAAAATGAATTCACACTTGCATAGTATTTACATAGAGCAGTAATTATATACACAGGAGGTTTATAATACACATGAAACAGAGTATTAAAAAGAACCATTAAGCTAACATCATGAAGAGTATGCAGCTAAAAAGTATAGCAACTGTAGTACAGTATATACAGGTTAAACCTATGCAACTATAATTACAGCGTGTATTTGAAGCATCCTTGAGCACAATTATTGATTGAAGGAGCTTGGTGGGGCATGGGAGGAGTGGGGAGGGGGACACAAGAGGGTGAGTAAGGAAGAGTACATGGAGTGCCCGCAAAGGCATGTAGTGATTGCAGGGGGGAGGGTGGCGACAGGAAGGGGAAAGCAAAACACCATGATGGTATCAAGGGGGGTAAGCAAGTAAAGGGGAAAGTTGCTGGTGGTTGAGGGGGAGACGGAAGACTTGAGGGGGACAGGTCCCTTTGTAGACAGGGGAGGGACCTGCACACTCATGCAGACTAGATAGACCATAAGGCCTTTATCTGCTGGCATATTTGTATGTACGTACCTAGTCCCATACCTCAGCCCCTACCATGGCTAGCAGCTGTACAGGTATTTCCTGCTATGGTTGTGCACCCTGCTGATTGGTGGGGGGGTTTCCTCAGGTGCTGCACAGCTGATCAGAGATGTGTGGAGAAGATGAGTATCTTAGACAGACAGTAACTACGGCATGCCTGATGTTGGATGGAGATAGGCACAAGGTGTGGGAATAAAGCCCAAATTATAAAAAAAGAATACTGTACAAAGTATCCATATAGTCTGTTTAGTAACCATATTTTTTCATGTTTATTTATTTAGTTAGTTTTTGTTGACCAGGACAGGAGAACTAGGCAATTCTGCCTATTTTCAACCTCATCTCGGGGGAGAGGGTGAAGATGCAGATGCAAACTGACATACAGAACCAGATTAAGCTATTGGTGGTATTTTAGTGAATGGGGGAAAATGTGGCCAGGACACCAGGGAAATTCCCCATCTCTATCAGTAGGGGAAACTGTTCACTATTTACAGAGATTGCTGACCTGGTGTATGGAGTAGCGGGGACTGCTCAGCAGTTGGCTAACTCCCCAATCAGCATTGCTTTGCCAGAGCACACAAATGCTTCCGTTTTTGAGGACAGGCAGCACTCCTTGCTGCAGGATTCAGCTCCTTCTGCTCCGTTGATTCAACCAGTGGTACTGATGCTGAATGGGATGCCAGGATGGCTGTTGGTAGCCGAAAACACAGACTCTATTTCTGAGGATCTCCTGCTCTGTAGGGGAATGCAGGTGTAAACTGAACACCTTTTTGGTTATTGGACAATTTGGAGCTTCCCATGGACTATGCGCTCACGTGTTTGGATGCCGACATGCCACCACAAATGACTGTACTCCTCCCAGATGCTTTAACCTAGCCCGTCTTGCTTTGCCAGGGCCAGTTGGAGCCTTTTACCTTGCAGAAGAAGGACTCAGCGTTGCCCGGTGACTTGTTGCCACCAGATCCTCCCAGCTGCCTGCCTGTAAGTATTATTTTGCCTGCCTTGCAGTTTGAATCTTCTCAGCCCCTACTCCCCTCCTCTGCAGCTGGGTTACTGGCATCTCTGCTTGAGTCAACAGCTGGTCAGGCTGCCGTTTCACCCATTCCTGTTTCTCAGCTCAGTCTAAAACCGGTATTAGTTGTTTCACAGCAGTCAAACGCCGACTGCATGAAAACCGGACTACAGCTGTCTCTAGAAATACTTGGGTCCGGGTCCCGATTGGACTTGGTTGGGCCTGCTACACATCACTCGCTGTGACCTTCTACTAGGGTTCCCCCAGCCTGTTGCCCTGATCTGCAATATGTACTGATGGGTGCTTCCTCAGGTACTGCAACTGAGCTGCTGGCTTTCAATGAGACTCCTCCAGTGCTAAATGTAGTGCCAGCAGCCTCCATTTTGGAACTAATACCTTCTACTGCTCAGTCAGCCACCTCAGATCACTCTCTGCGGATTGAGGAGATGCATCACCCATCCTTACCAGGTAATCTCTTGACTACAGCGGGGACTCCCCAGGTGCTGCCCCCTGAGAGGCCCATCCCGGACCTTGCTAATGATGTTAGTTTAATGCCCTCGGACCTAGTGGTAGGGGACTGCCAGGCCACTTCACTGGTCTGACTGGTTGCTAATCCTGTGGCCTCCTCAGTGGGTTGGAGCCTGGACAAGGCCCTCCAGAGAGCTGGCTGGATTATTGGGCCAGATGGTAAGTCCTGGATCCCGGATCTGACTCGCCTACCTAATTATCGGATTGATGCTTGTGACAGCCCTACCTCTGGGAACCCATAAGGTACCGCTGCTTCTCCTCCACGCTTGCCTCAGCTGACCCCACATCCCAGGCTCGGAACTGCACCTTCTCCAGTACAAATGCCTAATACCACCTCTCGGGTTGAGGCCCCACACTCAAGGTCCCAGGTTTCACGTCCCCGACTGCCCCACAGGCATCTTCAGGTCACTTGGGGGCTCCACCAGACAACCTGTTTAAGCTGTCGGACCTTTTCCGGACTCAGCCTGCTCCTGCTCCTCGTCGGAATGTGGTCTGTCTTAAGTATGTGGGGATGGAAGATCTCCCCCCCGACTGCTCCTTTTTGGTTGAGAAACTCTTGATGGACTCCCTGTGTTTTGTGCCCACAGATGTCTTTGCTATCATCCATGTTTCTGGCTCCTTCTTCTACGATATCAGTTTTCAGCTACATTCCTTGCTTGACAGGTTTTGGACGAAATATAATTCCTTACGGTACACTGAACTCTGACTCTCCTTCCAGGCGACCCCCCCTCACCGGACCCACCACTCATACGGGGACAATGATGTTCTGTAATGAAGGGGTGGCCATCCACAATGTGACCTACTGTTTGCAACAATGCTGCGAAGTGCTTGGCTTAGACAAATATGGAATTTGGACCAGAGGCTGGAAATACAAAGTGCAACTCCGAGCAACTGACTCAGGTTTTTTCCCACCTCCCGAACAGCTTTTTTCTGGGCCATGATCATGGGGTGTATTTCTGTTCTGGTCAACCAAAGGCATGTTTTAAATGTGGCTCTTTGAACCACCTCAGCAATGTCTGTGATCAGCAGCTTTGTAGCCTTTGTGTGGAACATGGACATATTGCCACCCAATGTACAAATTGCATGAAGTGCAACCTCTGCCAGATGGATGGACATTCCTTTCATGATTGCCCCTGGGCAATTCACAACAAACCGGATGACTCCCAACCTTATAGCTTACTTATCCCACCTTCTCCTCCTGGGACTGCCCCGCCTTTGAACTCTTATACCCTAACATCCCCCGTGGTGGCCCCTACTCCACCACCTCCTTTGGATGTATCTTCTTCATCTGGATCTGCATTACAGCCTCCTCATCCATCCATGGGCCCTATGTCTGTGTCACCAGCTTTACCTAATACTTTTGATGCTCCTTTTGACTCCATGGTTACTTCGGAAGTCTCTGATATATCTTCACTGCCTCTTCCACCCTCTTTCACTGAAGTTCCTCACAGATAATCCCTTTGGAACCGGACACCTCGTGGGGTTCTGCAACCGAGGTTACCTCAGTCTCGCCCTCTCCAGAATCAATTTCACCTACTTACTCCCCCACAGAATTGGGGTGATATTGATGCAGATGTCGACTCTGATGCCTCTTCCTCTATGTCAATTGGACCAACGGGCTCACCTGATACTGATGACAGCATCCAGGCCCAGGTTCCTCCTTGTAAATGGAAGGATGGGCACTCCCTGGGTACGAAAGTTAAATTTAAAAAGAAACATACCCAGCCTCCTTAGTGGTGATATTTCTGTTACCTTGAAGTTGAACTTTTCTTTTTTCCTTCTTTCATGAAGGTTGCGACACTTAATGTTAACAGCATTTTCAACCTTCTGCATCGGAAGTTTATTCTGCAGGTCCTGTGGGACTCCCGTGCTGACCTCATCTTTTTACAGGATACTAGGTTGCATTCCTCGGCTGATATTGTCGCTACTCAAAGACTCTGGATGTCTGGAATCTCCTATTTTTTCCTGGGCACTGAACAGTGCTCTGGAGTTGCAATATTGTTTAACAATCTTTCTCCCACAGTTACGAGGGTGCTGGAGGTGCAACCTAGTCGGGGTTTTCTGCTGGATTGTCTGATAGAAAATTCCGCTTATCGTCTTATTGTTCTGTATGCCCCACAATCCAAATTTGATCGGGTAACATTGTTTAAATTACTTCAACTTTATCTATGTACTGCTTGGATGATTAGTTTTGGGGAAGGGGGATTTTAATTGCCCTTTACACCTCCGGGATAGAGGGGCCAATATGGCCAAGCTGTTTTGTGATTCCTTATGTTTACAGGGTATTTGCAGAGAGTCCCACCTAATTGATACTTTTCATGCCCTCCATCCTCTTGGGGGTTTTACGTACCACCGAGCCCAGTATGTGACCCAAATTGATTATGTGTTTGTGCCTAGCAGATGTTCCATTTTAACAGCTGCAACAGTTCCTGTTGCACTTTCTGATCATTGCCTTCTCAGTGTCTCACTGTCTATTGACCCTCCCATTTTGCCTGGAAAGCCCTGTTAAACAACACCATCCTGCAGGATCCTTCCATTCCTGATTCTCTGAGATCCCTTTTATGGGCTTGCACGTCGGTCCTAGAACTTTACTCAGATGTATTGCAAAAGTGGGACCATACGAAATCCACCTTGAGGGACTTGACTAAAAGAGTGTCATGATCGATAGGCAGATCTACCTACCATGCTTACTTCGACAACCGATATACCCTCTTTTTAATTGCTTTCCCTACAAGCTGAGAGGGGTTTATCCCTGCAAGCCCAGATTCCATCCGTCACAGATCGTATGAAGGTTCTTCAGTGTGACAGAGTGAAGTCACTGACTTTTGAAAGTGCTTATGGATCTTAAAGTAAACCCTTGACTGGGGATGTATTCCAGAGCTGTTTTCATAGGGTTAAGGTTTGCCACATGGATTCTTTAATGGATGCAGCAGGATTGGAACATTTTTCCCACCCCAGGATGCCGACGGCAGGCTGCGATTTCATACTGCATATGGTGGATACCCATTTTTCCCTTGAGGATTCGGCAGTGGTTTTTTTTGGACTCCCTACACTTGCTGCAAGTGACCCCCGCTAATAATTACTTCCTTACCTGGCCAATTGCTAAAGGAGAAGTTCTTTCTGCAATTCAGTCACTATGCAAATGGACCTCGCCTGGGACTGATGGCCTGATGTCAGAGGTTTACCAGTTGGTATCGTCACTTTTAACTCCGATTCTCACTTTTGTGTTTAATACCATCCTAGGTTGTATGTACCTCTCAGGCTCCATTACTGAAAAAATCCAAAGTTTTTTAAGTCAGGTGATAAACAGCTACTTACTAACTGGAGACATATTTGCCTCCTTAATACAGATGCAAAGCTTCTTACAAAGATTTTTTTGTACTCGTCTAGCATATATTTTTGCCTCCATTATTTATCCCCTCCAATCCTGCTCCATTCCTGGCCACAAGATTCAGGATAATCTACTGCTGATCAGGAATTTGATCGCTTTGTGTCATTCCCACCAGACAGGCCATTTACTTTTTGTGTTAGATCAAGCTAAGGCTTTCGACATGGTTTCCCATGACTGTCTTTTTCTGAAGTATGGTTTCTCCTGTAGTATTATCACTTGGATTCATTTGCTGTATTCATGTTCCTCAGTAATTCCCACCATAAATGGCTGGCAGGGACCACAGATTTACCCTTACCTGGGGGTCCGCCAAGGCTGCCCATGAAGTCCTCTCCTTTATATTCTCACCTTGGATCCACTGTTGCAGGCAGTGACCAAGGTGTTTCATATTTTGGTATCCACCATCCTATCACTTCTACACCTGTGAAGCCGTCAGCCTATGCCGATGATGTTTGTATGTTCATTAAGGATGTCCCCCTTGGCAAGCATGCGGTAAAGCTGCTCACCTCCATTGCCATGGTTACCGATTCCAGGTTTAATTGTGCTGAATGCTGGGTACTTCCTCTTGGAATACATGGGTTATTTCCCTCGGCTATTGGTGAAATTACTGTGTCCCAGGAGGCGGTCAGAATTCTAAAGATTTATTTGGGGAGCTCCAGTTTGCCAGAGTTGAATTGGACTAAAGCTGACGATATTAGGGCAGCCCATGTGGCCCTTTGGAAATCTTGGCAACTGTCCAAGAAAAAGAGGGTGGGAGTGGTTAAAACATTTCTGCTCCCTGTTTTCCTCTATGTCAGTGCTATTTTTCCCCTTCCTCTAAGTCTGGAGACTAAATTATGCAGCATCTTTTTTACAATGGTTTGGGGGAGTAAGCTTACCCTATAAAGAGGGACATTCTTTACCTCCGTTATGATAAGGGTGATTTGCACATGGTGAACTCTGTATTTTGTTTTGTTTTTTATTCGTAGTTTTATAATTTCCCCCCCTTTTTCTCCCTGTTGTCCCTGGGACCCCGGCAAACATGGCAGTGCGTGCACATGGAGGCACACACGTACACAAGGCACTGGCACAGCCACTTCTGCCCCACCCCTGGCAGTCGCCGGGCTCCCCCGTAGCCTGAACTGCTATCCATCCTCCTCCTTCTCCAGTGCCGGAAAAAACCCTCATCCCTCCCTGGGAGAGGAGAGCCTCCTCATGGCAGCTTAGTCCTGCTCCTCCCTTCCCCCTCCCCACTGACCCCCGACAACCCTGGCTTGTTCCCAAACCCAGGTTGCTGGCGTGTCTCAAGGTGTGGCATCCAGTGCCTCAACCTTCAGCACCACTGGGCTGCATAGTGTGTTTTTTCAGTATAGTTTAGTCCCCTGGATATTTGGACCTCCTTCCCCATGGAAGGAATGGACGCTAGTCTGGATGTCACCCTTTCAAGTGAAATGGAGTAAGTCAAACACCCTTTTCCAGACAGTTAGCCATTTTACAGGGTTTTTGGCACCCTTTTTGACATTTATAAAATGACGCCGCTTGTTTTGGGATGTGATCCGTACCCGATATAGGAAGGTCTTTTATAAGGATTCTTCCCCACGAACGTGGAGATTATGTCAGGGGTCTCACTTGTCATTAGAAGTCAGGCTTTACTTTATTTAACAGACTCTTATTTTTTTCCCCTTCAATATTGGGATGTAACATGTCTGTGTTGCCAGGGCAAGCTTAATGTCAAAGGAAATAATAAACGTAAGAACATCATGGAAAGATATTGCCCCAGGGACTGTTGCCAAGACACGATTGAATCAATTCAGCACTTATTTTTTGACTGCCCATTCATTCAGCATTTTTGGTCCTTCTTGGGAATTTCGTGGGCTGTCCCGTTTTGACATTCCCTTACTTATGGTGCCCTTATTTATGGTTTTGTGATAAGCACATCATCAAGGCATGAGCCTTCAGTGTTGCTTATGATTTTATCCTGTCTCAAAGTGGTGATCTGGAGAGTTCGCTGTAAATTAGTGTTACAACAGCAGCTCTTGGGCCATGCCACCATGCTGAAGATGGTGGAATCAAACCTACAAAGCCTCTGTGCAGGAGAATGAGCCAAACTCCCCCAATCGGTCTGGATCTGCCACAGGAAACACTGCCCGTGTGCAATTTTCTGATTTTGGTACAGTTTTTTTTTTTTCCTTTTGTCATGAATATAGGTTCCACTTTTAGTTTATCCTACTCCTGCCTTTTGGTTTTTCCTGCTTTTTTTTTCCTTCTCCCATTTTTACTGCAGTTTCTTTAGTCTTCCTTATACTATTCCTCGATTGTTGTTTTGTCAAATTTGATCTTTTAGATCTTACTTCGAGAGGGTTCCTGCGGTAGGTCTTCACATTTAGGAATGTGCCCCCTGGCACCAGGTTCCAACGGCAAACTTGTAGATAGCAATCCTCAGCGGGGACCGCCCCCTGACGTCAAGTGACATAACGTCAGCCCGACTATAAAAGGAGCGGTCCCGCTCCTGCCCTCCAGTTCTCTCTCACTGTCGCCTCAGTTCATTCGGAACACAAGATAGAACAGCGATCTAACACCTGCGTGTCAATTGAAGTTTTTTCTTCATACCGTATATTTTTTCTTCTAATTATTCGACCGATTGTATGTCAACCCGTGTCAAGAAGAAGTGCTCGAAGTGCAGAGCCCAAATCCCACACAGGGATGACCATTCCCTCTGCCTCTTGTGCTTAGGCCCCAAGCACAACTCGGACGAGTGTGCCATCTGCCAGGCCTTCAATCAAGCCACCAGAACCAGGACCAGGTGCAAGCTGGCCCTCGAGGCCCACCTCCTTACCCAACGGCTGGCGTTGATGGAAAAGGAGCTCCAGGAATTGAGGAAGAGGTCATCATCGCCGGCCCCCAGAAAAAAGAGGAGCAAGGAGAAGCGCTGGGACAGGAGTCCATCACCATGCGAGAGGCCTGCTCCAAAAACCGTGAGTACTCCTTCTGGTGCCCCGTCTGCCTCTTTGGGCCGAGCGCCTTCTCCCCCTCCTGATGAGGTGTGCGGGCAGTTGGGGGTAGCCTCTCTCAAGGTTTCAGTTGTGTCTCCTTCTAGCACTCGTAAGTCTCCTGACCTTCAGCCGATGGGCACGCAGCTGACCGATAAGCCTAGCGGCGGCCCACCCACTGTCACTAGCCCGGTTAGGTCCGATCAGTCCGACGACGGATCCTCCGTCGCCCGCCCGGACTCTTGTCGCCCATCGGGCTCCCACAATGCCCCTGATGCTGGCCAGAGTGTGCTGTTGAGAGACCCTGCATCCCTCCGTGTCCTGCACACCAGGGATTCACCACCCGATCCTGCTCTGTCCCTGTCAACAGAATCGTTGTTCAACCTTGCGTTGGGGCTCCTTCCGGAACTTCCCCCTTCACTGTTGCTGCCTCTGGACAGGAGTCCGTTGCCGGCTAAGGATCTTGATATGGAGCCCCCCCTCGGGACCTTTTGGGGCCCTCCCGGATCCCACGCCACCCATTTGCCCTGTGGCACCTCCCCTGGTAGGTCCAATCGAACCTCCTGGCGGTCTTTCACAGCCAGACCCCCAGGCACCGCAACCGGGTGGCCCGCCGTCGGCTCCTCAGTACCCGACGCCAGAACACATGCCTCCAACACCGTGATACCCAATGCCGGGATACACGACACTGGGATACCCGACACTGGGATACCCTGGGTATAACCCTTATGGATATTCTCCTGGATTGCCAGGTTTTCAGTACACTTCTTGGCAACACCCAGGTTACCAGCCTCCTCCTCCTCCTCCAGTGCCAGATCGGGAGATGATCCCCACATGATGGCAGGAAGCCAGGACCCAGCACATCATGGAGCTTAGGCAGTCTGTGGGAGACATTCCTCTTTCAAGGGCCCTTCCCCCACTGATACCCTCTGGCAGAGCAGCGGGTGTTCTACCTGTAGGCTCATCTGGGGCAGACCCTGTCATCCCCAGTGGTTCTGAACCTTCTGACACAGACTCTGATTCCGAGCTTTTGGACCCTCAGTCTCCAGTCGAGGTACCACCCAAGGAATCCCCAAAATCTCCTCCAGAGGATCCTTCCTTCCTTTGGGGACCTTTTGCACACTATTCAGACAGCAGGAGACTGGCCTTCCAAAGAAGTAGACCCCCAGTGTAAGAGATTGGGGGAACATTTGGATCTAGCTACTACAGATCCTCTACCCATATCCCCCCCCCCCCCGGATGGGTCCTCATGAGGATCTGGTGACTACTATTTGGCAGCAGCCATCATCCATCCCAGCTGTCTCCAGAAAGGCAGATTGTACCTACTATCCCCTGGAAGGGATTCAACATCTCATAACCCATCCCAAAGCTGACTCTATGGTAATTACTACCACCCATGACCGGTCAGCGCATCCAAAGCATTTGAGTTCCTCACCTCCCAACAAGGACTTTTGGCAGTTGGATCAGTTTGGCCGGAAGGTTTATTCCTCTTCCTCTTGTGCTATCTGGTCCCTCAATTATGTTTCACACATGGTGGCATTCCAGTAGGCCTCTCTCTCTCCAAGCTGGAGAGGGATCTTTAGGAGGTCCAGGATGAGTCACTCTGTAACAAATTGCTGGGCAAGTCTTCTTGTCGTCATGCTTTGCGTGCAACATATGACTCAGTAGACTCAGTGGCTAGGGTGGCAGCCACGGGGATCTGCATCCATCGCCTTTCCTGGCTTTAGATTGCAGGTTTGGCACAAGACGTCCAGTACTCCCTTCTGGATGCCCCTTTCAGGGGTTCCGTCCTGTTCGGCGGCGACACCAAAGATATTATTACCGGGCTGCAAGAGAGCGGATGCTTCCTTCGGGACGTACACTCAATGTACCGGACAGGGCAGAAGAAGCAGCAGCCTTTTCGTCGCCAAAGGAGATGAAATAAAAACCAGGGTAAATGTCAGGGCAAACGACGAGCCCCTGGTTTCGGAGCCCAAACCTTCCAGGTCAAGTTCACCAAGCCGGCCTCTGGGGCAAAGCTCCCCTCCCCTCGGTGTCCTGACTCCTTTCCCCTCCTTCTGCTACCTCCAGCAGTCACAGAGGAACCGGTAGGAGGGAGGTTTGGCCTCCACCTGGAGGGGTGGAGGTTCATCACCACAGAAGCATGGGTGCTTTAACTCATCCAGCGAGGTCACTCGATAGAGTTTTCCAAGATCCCTGCCCCTTATCCTCTGGGACGGTCTTCTTATCCAAGGGATCAGATCCCCATAGTCTTCCAGGAGATACAGGCCCTCCTGTTAAAAGCGGCCATAAAACCCCTCCCTCAAAACCAGCTAGGAAGGGGATTTTACTCCCACTTCTTCCTAGTTCCCAAGAAGACGGTGATCTGAGACCAATCCTGGACCTCAGCACGCTCAACCTCTTCGTCGAGTACAAGAAGTTTCGCATGCTGACCATTCGGGGCTTCTCCCCCTGCTCCAAACAAATTCTTGGCTGTGCTCTCTGGACATGCAGGATACCTACCTGCATATCCCTATCCTCCCAGCCCACCGCCACTTCCTCCGTTTTACTTTTCAGGAGACCCATTTTCAGTTCTGAGCACTCCCCTTTGGCCTTTCCTCGGCCCCCCAGATATTCACCAAGTGTTTAGCAGTGGTCACAGCTTTTCTTTGCTGCCAGGGCATTTACGTGTTCCCGTACCTGGGTGGCTGGCTCCTCGCAGCACCCTCTCCGAACAAACTGAAAGGATCTCTTTCTTTCACTCTGAGCTTGTTTGCTCTTCTGAGTGTCATGGTCAATTTGCCCAAGTCCCAGCTAGTACCTTCTCAACGGCTCCAATTCATTGAAACAGTACTAGATACAGTTCAGAGCAAAGCTTTTCTGCCATCGGATCGAGATGAGACTCTAGTTTCTCAAGCCACTCTCATGGCTCAGGCTCGGTGGATCCCAGCACATGCTGTGCCTCGTCTTTTGGGACTGATGGCAGCGGCCATTCCCACAGTCCCCTTGGCCAGACTTCACATGAGAGCAGGGCATGAAATTCGTAAAAAAAAGTACATGCCCACTGGGGCATGTAAGCAGTACAAGTACATGCCCAGGAAACATTTTACATGCCACCAATTTTTTTTCAACATAATTCTGGTTTCATCATCCTGGTTTGTCAGCTTGTAAATAATAAACAGAAATATAAAGAAATTAAACTGGCTCCGTGTGATTTATTTCAGTAACACTACCTGTGCATGCCCCAACAAGCACTGATTGCAACTAACAAGGTTTTTTATTTAAGAGGACAAATCAAAATGCAGTGTAGTGTGGACTGGTACAGCAGTCAAAAGAAAGGACTTTCATTTACAGTATTTGTTTCCCTTCTGTCTAGCCACTCCCTGGCTAGTGCCCTCAGGCCTCATAAGTCCTTAAGAAGAGAGGACAGACCCAAACATACAAAGGGTGACAAAGTAATTTATTTTTAAGAGGAGATGACAATCACTCAGTCGCCCCACAAATTCAACACACAAAAGGACAGGACTTTTACATTTATTTTTATTTTCTCCTGCCTTGCCAGTAGCCACTGACTACCCTCTGGGGCTCCCTCCCAGTCAGTCCTCAAGAGGACAAATCAGTAGGCACCAGGCAGGCTGCAACCCCAGCAGTCACAAAGGCTTTTAATCTGGTGCTTTAAATTAGATCACAGTATAGGTCAGTTCTCTTCCCAAACCTTTTTTATTTACTCAAGATGACATCCTCAGGTGAGCAGCTCCCTGTAATTCTCAATTTAGATGTTTGAGGGCTTAGTTTAGTTAGTTAAACCCCACTTAAGTAAATCAGGCAGCTTTTTATTACACTGAATGCAAGGACTTTTTTTTACTTTTATTTTCTGTTCCCAGCAGCAACTGTGACTAGTAAGTCTGCTATTATTTAATTAGTTCACTCTGTGGCAACTGGGTTTACACTTTTTGATATTTATATAAACTCAAGCAGCTGAGTCCCCTAACTATAGGTAGAGCTTCCACAAAAAAAAGCCTGTTGCATCCTAGAGTTTAGACTCTGAGAATGGCCCTTGCAAGCAGTTTTAATTCACTCTGTGGCAACTGGGTTTACCCTCCAAGTCCAATTACATCAGGCAGCCGAGTCCTAAGGTAGAGCTTCTACAAGTCTCTCAGTCACCTCACCACCAAATTTAGTTATACTGTACAATGCTCCAGTTTCTTTTTTTTTCCACCACAAACATAAGTTGAATCTTGTCAGGCTGTAATTTTGGATGCGAGTGACTGACTAGAGTTCTTTACTTTGGTCTCACTGTAGTCTCCCCCAACTATCACTTTTGCAGATTGCAGGAGGCAGATCTAATTAGACACTGCTTTAACTTAAGAATAGCTCTTATAAGAGCTTTTATTTTTTTTTTAATTTTCTCCCAAGTTGTGACCGAGTCTATCCCTTCATGATCTCCCCCAACCCCCTTATCACTTGCAAGCACTTTTTACTGCAATATTTAAAAAAAGTAGTAATTCAGCATTTCATGTTGGAGCTGATGGACAACAGCTCTTAAAAGAGCTTTTCTATTAACTATTGGATCGCCGATCGCGATCGCAACCAAATGGATGTAATGGGCAAGCTGAAAACACGCTACTCACCATGTCTTGCTTTCCCAATAAAAGATCAAGTGGCGCGCTTTACACAGACGGCAAGACACACTGTGTGAGGGGGCGGGCGAACTGTGCAGACTGACTCTTCCGATTGGTGTCAGTCTCCTGCAGCCCGCCTTCACCAACAATGTTCCAACCCCTCGTATGTACAGCTGGTTGATAGCCGTGCCAGTCAAATGTCAGCCCGTTGTTCTCAGCATGTCAGCTGATCTCCGAAAGGGCTCATCTTGAGACTTGGCAGTGGCATCAACTCAGGCTGCTCGGCACTCCTCAAACGGCCACCCGCCCAAAGGAAAATGACGCTTGCGCTCCTCAGCGGCCCCCTCCCCACAGGAAAATGAGATCAAGTTTTAAAAAAGAACGGACGTGCGGACGTGGGGGTAAACAAAGCTGCTCAGCCGTGAGAAAAGAAACTGGGACTTGGTTAAATACCTTAGGTGCCCCACTGGGCAGGTACTAAACTGCATTAGGTGTCCTGAGACAAAAACACCTGCCCTGGGGCACCTAAGGTATAGGAATTTCGCACCCTGCATGAGAGTCACCCAATGGTCTCTTCGAGTCCAATGGGATCAGAGGATGGATGACATGACTCAGATGGTCATGATCTCCAACAGCCTACAGAGAGATCTTCGCTGGTGGCAAGATCTTTCCAACCTGTCTCAGAGAGCCCCTTTCCATTCCCCTATCCCAACCCAGATCCTTACTACGGATGCCTCAGACCTGGGCTTGGGAGCCCATCTGGGGGTTCACAAGACACAAGGGTCTTGGTCCAACCAGGAGCTTCTGCTCCATATCAACGTTCTGGAGACCAGAGCAGTTCTGTACACCTTCCAGGTGTTCCAGTCCCTTCTATTACTGGGATCACTTCTTGTCCAGACAGGCAACATGTCCACTGTCTGGTACATCAACAAACAGGGAGGAAATTGCTCGTACCCTTTCTGCAGAGAAGCAATGAGGGTTTGGTACTGGGTGATTCAGCACAGCCTTTTCCTGACAGCAGTCCACGTTCCAGGTGTAAGCAACGTCCTGGCGGACAGTCTCAGTCGATCAGTGGCCAGGGCTCACGAGTGGGAATTAAAGCCAGAGGTAGTTGAAGATCTTTTTCCTTCAATGGGGTCGACCAGAGATAGATCTGTTCACCTCCCCATTCAATGCAAAACTACCCAACATTTGCTCGCTTGTTCCCGGGCATGGTGCTTTTTGGCGAGATGCACTGTCTCTCTCTTGGACAGGGAGGTTTCTTTATGCTTTCCTTCCCTTTCCTCTCATTCAGAAGGTTCTGGTGAAACTTCAAGAGGAAGGGTTACATTTGATTCTGATCACTCCTCTCTGGCCACGCCAGATTTGGTTTCCTCTCTTACAGCATCAGGCACTAGAACCTCCAGTTCCCCTGCCATTATCCCACAACCTTCTGACTCAGGAGCAGGGCACCTGCTGCACCTGAGCCTACGGTCTCTTCACCTTCAGGCGTGGCACCTGTGGACATAGTGGTCTCCTGCTATGGGGTTTCTACACAGGTTGCCCATATTCTGCTGGAAGCCAGAAAACCATTTTCTAGATCCACCTACGCCATGAAGTGGAAAAGATTGTTGATCTGGGCTCTAGCCAGGAGCTGGGATCCCTTTTCGTGTTCGGCTGCCCAGGTGTTAGAGTACCTCGCACATTTATCAGAGTCGGGCCTTAACCATTCTTCCATTAAGGTCCGTCTCTCTGCAATGTCGGCCTATCACCTCCCAGTGGAGGGCAAACCTTTGGCTCAACTGGAGGTTACTAAGACTTTTTTAAAGGCATTCTCCACTTGAAACCACTGATCCGGTATCCATGTCCCCCCGGGACCTGAATTTTATGTTGGAAAAACTGACCTTGCCTCCTTTTGAACCAACCTCTAGCTGAGACTTGCGCTTCCTTTCCTGGAAGACTCTGTTTTTAGTTGCAGTCACTTCCGCCTGAAGGGTTTCAGAACTTCAGGCGTTTATCTGTAAGGAACCCTATCTGATTTTCCATAGGGACAGAGTAGTCTTTTGGACAAACCCTTATTTTCTTCCAAAGGTAGTCTCAGAAACCACTCTCAACCAGAGTGTCGAACTGCTGGTCTATTATCCACAGCATTCTAACAGGGGGGAATACCTTCTGTACACTCTTGATGTGCACAGGATTCTGAGGTGTTACACAAACCAGACTAAAGAGGTCCATAAGACAAATCAGCTCTTTGTGGCCTTTGCTCCCCAGTGCCAGGACAAGGCCATTTCCAAACAGACCATTTCTAGGTGGTTGGCTAACTGCATCCACTTCACCTACCAAAAGCATGGGAAATCCCTTCCAGGGGCAGTTAAGGGTCACTCCACTAGGAGTGTTGTTACTTGTACCACCTTTTTTAGGAATGTGTCCACTACAGAAATCTGTGCAGTGGCCACATGGTCATCTGTCCACACCCTTCACCAAGCATTACAGTCTGGACATCACCTCTAGGCGCAGAACTGGCTTTGGTCTTATTGTTCTGCAAGGCCTCCTGTCGTAACTAGCAGATGGTGACTTCTCCTCCTCCTGGATGTACCTCCGTATTATTTCTTTGGGACTGCTTGTTATTCAGTCCTATATGTGAAGACCTACTGCAGGAACCCTCTCGAAGTAAGATATTGCAGTTATGTAAGAACTTACCGTAACAGTAGATCTTCGAGACAGGTTCCTGCAGTAGGTCTAGTTTCCCACCCACCTTTCCCCTACTCCTGGAACGTTTTTCCTTAATTTTCATCCTGCCTAGCCCTTGGGTCTAGAGAGGAAGCATGGTTCTAGGAGTCTTCAACTCCTATTTTTTCTACTTACCTTTTTCTAGGTCTCCAGTGGAAAAGAACTGGAGGGCAGGCGCGGGACCGCCCCTTTTCTAGTCGGGCTGACGTCACGTCACCTGACATCGGGGGTGGTCGCCACTGATGATTGCTATCTACAAGTTTGCCGTTGGAACCTGATGCCAGGGGGCGCAATCTTATATGTAAAGACCTACTGCAGGAACCTCTCTCGAAGATCTACTGTTACGGTAAGTTGTTATGTAATTGCAATTTTTTCATTTTCTCTTTAGTTTATACAATTCCTTCAAAATTTCATTTTTCACTTATTACCCCTACTCTTGGTTTATTACTATTCATGAGGTAATGCATTTTGTTTGATTTATTTTTGTCCTTTTGGTTTTCCTGTGTTCCTTGTGATTTTTGCCTGTATTTGTACCATTATTCATTGATTCTTGTCAATAAACAATTCCCCTACTCTTTTTTCAAAAAGTGCCATGGGATCTTTAACATCCACCTTAACAACCACCAGAACAGGCAGACGGGACCTCGGTTTATCATCTCATCTGAAAGACAGTACCTCAGAAGTGCAGCACACCCCTCAGGATGCACTACAGTGTCAGTATTGGGAGGTTGCTGTGTATGTTGCAGTTACTTAACCCTGCCATGTGGGCTCAAGCAAGGTTGAGGGATCTGGGTTGTTAAACTCCTGACTGAGAGGTTCTTATTGCATAACAGATTAAATTGCGCAGTCCCTCCTCCCAGATAAATGTTTCAAGTGGGCCTGGTATTAGAATATAACCCCCTGGGATGCAGTACCTCATCAAGAGGCTAACTCCATCTGTGAACCACACAGTGCAATAACAGTTTGTGTAACAATGTAGATATTGGGCTGGCAGTATAGGCTAGAGGTTAGAGGAACGAGATGCGAATGAGCTTGATACATCCAGCAGACCAGACCTGAGTTTGAGTCTCACAACCTCCACTTGCATACTGTGTGACTCTGAGCAAGTCACTTAACTGCCCAGTACTCCCAGGTCACCCCTGAAAACAAGCACTTGTGCCTAGTGGGCCTTGCCCCGTTACCAAAAGACTAAAATAAAAAATAAAAATATTAGCACTCTGCTAATAATACAATGAGCGCCGCTTATAATGGACATGTTCATTACCCCCTGTCTTGTGTGTTATAGACTGTGTCTGTTTTAGAGAAAAGACAGATTTATTCTGAGGCAGTTTGTAATTTCCTGTAATTTCAGTCCACCCATATAGCTCCATATAACAAACTGAGTGAATACTGGGGTATCTAGGGGGTACTGTACTTACTTTGCTGGGGGAGTCAGTTAAAATCCTTGTTGTTTCTTTGTGCTTGGTGATATTTTCAGTGCTGTATGGTGGGAAGAAGGGGGCAGTTTTTGCTGTGTTTGTGTTTTCAGGTTTCAGGATTTCAGTGGTTTGGTGATGCCTTTGCCTCTTTATGTTGGGGACTGAGGGCAGGATGTGCTTTTTGCTGAATTTTGTGGGTGCTTGGTGCTTTAGTCACTGTTAAAAAAGCAGCTTTATTGATGGTTCTTTAAAAAAAAAAAACTGTTGCCTGTTACTTAGTGAAGAATTCTTGTGTGCTGGCTTGCTTGGCTTTGTCCTTTGTGTACTTTTCCCACATTGCTTCTGTTTTTTTCAAGTTTTCTCAGTTTGGGTAATCTCCTTATGCTACTGAAGTGTCAGCTGGCTGATAACCCCTTAACAGACTGGGTAGCACTTCAGTGAGCCATTGCTGAGCACCAAGCATATTGATGTTTAACTCTTCCCCATATGCTACCTCAAAGCCAATACTGTTGTGCTGTTTCCAGCACTGCAGGCATACTTCAGAGCTGATAAAGTATTGCTTCCCCATGACTGCAGTGAGGTGTCATGCCTTGTCCATCAGCAGTGGATCACTCAACATAGCCTCCCTCCCACCAAACCACCTAAGTAGAGCCTCCTCCACATCGCTGTCCTTCCCTTCATGCTTGCGTGAGGGGGTTCTGATTTGTATTCCATGGCTCAGATCATTTCTTCCTGGTCCTGAGCTGGTTACTCGTGGTGGACATGGCAAGGGAAAAATGCACGGCTAGACTGTGTACACCCATACACAGAAGAGAGTCAGCAGCAGTTCAAATGTCAACTTTTTGATTTAGGGTGAGAGCAGTATATTGCTGGTCATACTGAAAACACTTCAGATGAAGACAACAAGGAGAAATGTGCCATAACAATACCTGAGATCAGCAGCAGGGTAAGCAAGAAGTACAGGATTAGTCAGGCAGGGATTAACAACGTGTCAGCAATAAGCACCTGTGCAACCAGTTAACACCACAGCTCAGTAACAGAACAGCCTGGCAGGCATCCAGTATCCACGGTAGGGCTAAGGTTCATTTTAACAAATCAAATTTACACGCACAGTATAGGAAAGGGTCTTTTGTAAGGCTGTTACATCCGCTGTATACAGCTGTCTGCTTTATAGAAGTGTTGTCTACTGTACTGTATGTTCACAACTAATTAATAGTCAACAGTGGCCTACAGGCACTGTAGAGAGGTAGAAATCATAAGGAGGTGGGATGGTAGGCAGTGGGGTGTGGGGGGTGCTAATAGGGAAGGCAATATTGGGGTGGTGAGGGCCAGGAGGCATTCTGGGGCAAAATAGGACCTAGGGAGAGGCTAGATGTGTTTGGGTCTTATACCCAGGGCTCCCACCGGACAAAGTGGGCAGATGGTCATTAGGCCGTCTATACCTACCAATCCCCTTTGGGTGGTGCTTTGCAATGCCAGATTGGTCAAGAACACGACTGCAATTACAGCACATTTGATTTTCTCAGTCAGTCTGACTTGCGTGACAGAGACCTGGCTGAGTGATTACGCTGGACCAATTTTGAAGGCATCTCTCCCCACTGGATTCTCCATGGTTCACTGCCCAAGGAGGGATCACAGGGGCAGGGGTGTGGCCATCTTTTTTAGATCTGACATGAATTTTTCTGTGTGGGGGTCCAGGGGCAGGTTGCAGAATCTTTCTGGTATATTGGCCTCCAGCGCGTGAGAGGGAATTTCTACAAGAAGTTGCAGACTTCACTGAGAGAGTATTGGAGTCACCCAGGCTTACTCCAGATGATGGATTTGCTGGGCCTCACACAAGTTGTTACTTCTACGACCCACATACACTGTTGTGCCTTGGACTTAGTATTCCCACTGGGGTTTGAAATAGGTAAGCTTGAGATTGATCTAGTTGTTTGGTCAGATCACTGCACGGTAAAGTTCTTGATCGGGGGCCCCCTCAGTAGTCCTTCTCCACTACCATCCTTTTAAGGGGTTGTCCCCAGCCGGACTCCAGCTGGTAATGGACCTTTCAGTTTGAGGGTTGCTTGTGGGTCAGAAGTGGAAGAGGCAGTGATGACTGATAACAGGGCTGTTGCCTCATCTCTTGACTCTGTCGCACTAGTGCACATACGACTCAGGTCTTCTCACTTGAGATCTCAGTGGTTTGACAAGAAGCTCAGGGAGATAAAGACCAGAGGTTAGAGGATGGAGTGTTTTTGGCAGAAATCCAGGATTGATGATGGCAAGCTGACTTAGAGAACTCACTATGGAGCGTATCAAAGAGCAATCTCCAATAAGAAGGCCGCACTTCTGTCCAGGGAGGTAGCTTCAAGGAGGAACAGACTGGCTCAGCTCTTTTGGATGGTAGACAGGTTACGTCATCCTACCTGTCTACAGCTGATAAGGGCGGTTTCAGCCACCAGCTGTGAAGAGTTCACTTTGTTCTTCTCTGACAGAGTGTCTTCTACCTGGTCTTGTATTGCCCCAACTGGGCTGTTGCTGCCTGGGAGAGGTGGTTGTCAGTAGGAGCACTTCTCCTGTCTGGAGTGAGTTTGGGCCAGTGGACGTGGAAGAGGTTTGTGAGATAATTGGTGAGGCCCGTTTATTGTGAACTGGACCTGGGCCTGACTTATCTCCTAGTGTGCTCTGTGGGATCAATAGGTATGGTGTTCGCTGAGGTTGTCTGGTGTTTCCTCTCAAAGGTTTTTTCCCTAGCACTTCAAAAGAGGCACTAGTGAAGCCCCTACTGAAGAAACCATCTTTGGACTCAAACTGCTTAACAAATATTACAGTGATGGCACAATGCCGACAGTTGGCACTGTGCCATCAAACCCCCCATGCAGTGCAGAGGCAGCAGAAAAGGTGACTGGTGTGGCATCTTGTCCCTCTCAGCTTGTAGCCCTCTACTAAGGTAAAGAATCTGGAGGTCATTCTGGATGATTGACATGTGAGGCTCAGGTGACGTCTGTTGTGTGGAGTGTCTCTTACCATGTCAGGAACATTACCTGGATTAAAGCCTTTATCCTGCCTGATGACTTGCCATCAGTAGTTCACACTTTTGTGCCTTCTGGACTCGAATACTGTAATGCTGTTTACCTCGGGTTCAGCAGAGGGGTCCAACGTCACCTGCAGCTGGTGCAGAATGCAGTTGCCAGGTTGCTAATGGGCCTTCTGAGGTCCTGTCATGTGACCCTGGCCCTGTGCAACCTGCACTGGCTGCTGGTGAGGTGGCGAATTACCTTCAAGGTCAGTTTGCTGACCTATAAAACCCTATACAGACTGGGCCGTGGCTATCTGAATAACCACCTGACTCCCTTCCATACTCATCACCTTCTCTGCTCCTCCAAGGTGGACTTCCTAGTGGTTCCCAGATGATGACTTAAATCATCTAGTGACCAAGCTTTTGAGATGTCTGGCCCAGGCCTGTGGAACTCACTTCCAAGATCCTTGGGGGAGACCCCTCGTTGGAGACTTTTAAGAGGGGCCTGAAGTCTTCCCTTTTAGGGAGGCCTTTGGATTGTAAGGGCCCCTGACACACCAGCTGCTATCTGACTTGACATTATTTATTTTGGTTTAGTTTATTTAATTTATTTTCTACCTGCCTTACTATTTATTATATGGCTAAGAATTAGTTTGTACATGATAACATTTTTTATGTGTGTATTTTCTGATCTAGGCACAGTGCCCTGAGCACTGGGGAAACGGGTGCTCAACAAATAAAATTTTACTTACTTACTTGCTTGCTAGTGAGGCAGATTTACTCTGACTGGTGTTTAGGTGTACTGTATAGGTTTGACCCATTGGAAACCGCAGTTAGGTGCCTTACACAGGTGGAGCCAAATAACAAGTTCCCTGGCTGTAGCTAAAAAATGCCCTCCTAGGCGCAGGGTGCTCACCCATACAACACAGTGTACAGTACAGTATTACAGAGAAACACAGAATTTGACAGCAAATAAGGACCACTTGGCCCACCGAGTCTGCCCATTTGTCCTTACCTACGGTATATTGTTGTTGCAGACCCTACCTGATCTTCAGTTCCCTACCCCTCGCTTCCCAGCTAAGAGTCCCTTGTGCCTGTCCCATGTATGCTGGAAGTCCACCACTGTTTTCAGCCCCACCACCTCCACTTGAAGACTGTCCCAGGCATCCACCTCTCTCTCCTCACACTCGCTCTCTCTCTCTCCCCTTTCCCCTCTCTCTCTCTCTGTCTCTCTCCTCCTCTCTAACCCCTCTCTCCTTCCCCTCTCTCTCTCTCTTTCGCTCCTCCTCCTCTCCCTTCCTCCCTCCCTCCCTCAAAGTATTTCCTCACATCTCTTCTAAATTTTAACCCTTTCAGCTTCATTGCATG
The DNA here is from genome assembly GCA_016271365.2 of Neoceratodus forsteri. Lineage (NCBI taxonomy): Eukaryota > Metazoa > Chordata > Ceratodontiformes > Ceratodontidae > Neoceratodus > Neoceratodus forsteri. The sequence continues at coordinate 126,138,078 of CM057450.1, read as the reverse complement.
GTCACCTCTTCTTGTACTTCTTTTGCTCTGAAAAATACTCCCGTCCTGTACCTCATTTAATCTTGTGAGGCATTTATAGATCTCTGTCATGTCCCCCCTCTCCCTCCTCTCTTTTAGCTTGTGCATATTGAGGTCCTTCAGTCTCCCCTCATAGGGCATCAGATGCAGCGCCATGATTATTTTAGTTGCCCTCCTCTGGATAACTTCCACTTTATCTGTGTTCTTCCTGAGATCTGGTCTCCAGAACCGGACACAGTAATCCACGTGGGGTCTCACCAGTGATCTATGCAATGACAATACCACCTCCCTCCTTCTGCTGCCACTCCCTTTCCTCTGCTCCCCAGCATCTTTCTGGCCCTACCTACCTACTGCCTTGTCATATTGTCTTGCCACCTTGAGGTTATCAGATATGAATACTGTGATGGCAGCACGGGTGCAGTCAATGGCCCCGAGTGAAGCTGGTAGGTGTGCAACTCGATGGAACTGCTGCATGGTTGCTGTTTGCTCTGCCGTAATGCTGGGGAATATAATGAACTCACTAGCATGTTCCAGCAGTGCATCTAGGAACTGTCCTAACACACATGAGATGGCTGACTATGAAATGCCAGTGTTGTCCCCCACTGGTGTCAGGAATGTTCCTGTGGCCAGGAAACGCATTGCAGCTGTCACCTTCAGCACCACAGACAATGCATGGTTGTGCTGGGTGTCACTGTAGAGCTAGTCATGCAGGAGATCACAAAGCTACCTGAGCATGAGCCTGTCAAGCGTGTATCGGCCCACAAGATGGTCATCACTGGGACCTAGAATGTGATTCATGGACAGCAATGTCTCTGTGCAGCATAGAGCCTCTGTGGCCTATGTATGGGCTCAGGGTGGGCATCTGCCCTCTTCTCTTGATGCACAGCCTCCTGTAGCATGTACAGTAGGTGTGCTCCCCCAAATGCCATCTTGTCTTGTTGGCTGCAGCAACTCTGCCTTGCCTCTGGGATTTGCCAGGGTTTAAGTTGGCCCTTTTATAGGTGGTAATAGCACAGTGCTAAGAGTCCTGTTCTGAACCCATTGCTCAGTGCCACCGGACTGAATGTCGTGCTGTGCCAATATGCATGATCCTGCTTCCCCCTCACCCCGTGCACTGCTTCCATTTTCTTTGTAAGGACATGCTATCAGCTTTAGTGTGTGCTGCACCCCCTCTTTGGAATATGGGATTCCGGGGCAAAACTTGCACAATATGGGCACATTCACTTTGTGCACAGTGCAATTTTTTGAATATCTGGCCTCTGAAGTCCAGGATCCTCGTCGTAATGTGTTTTTTCTCCTGCCCAGTCCATATGCTAAACCATACTGTACAATGATCACTAGTACTCAGGGGGCTACCCAATGTGATGTCTGCAATGCTGTACTTTTTCATAAGTGCCAGATCCAGCAATACCCCATCCCTATTGGGATCTATAACCGCCTGCCTGAGAAATGCCCCTTGCAGGGAATCTTGGATGACCCTGCTCCTAGTTGTAGCTGTGGCCAGGAAGATACAGTCCACATCCGGTATATTAAAGTCACCCGTGATTGCTGCTTCCCCTTTTCTGGCCATTTTGCCTGTGTCCTCCCCTAAAACTCTGTCCATTTCCTCCCCTTGTGTTGGCAGTCTGAACACCACCTCCAGTCGTGTAAAGGCCCCAGGCCGTTTCTCTAATATGACCCTATGCCTGGTGTATCTGACCTTGTTTTTTAAAATGGAATTAAAGTTCTTTGACATTTCTTCAAGCTCTGGTGTCCTTTTAAAGGTGGGTCATGTGTGCTTCAGTTCTAGGAGGAGTGTTTGCTATTTCTACTGGTGTGAGCACCACAGACCCTCTGCCCTTTTTTTCGAGGTACAAACCCAAATAACCTCCAGCCACTCATTTCCCTTGCTGTGTCCTTGTATTTCAGTGGACTTTATACATTCCCTTACATATAAAATAACCACCCCCTTACTTCTTGCCCTGTCTTACTCAAACATGTTGTAGCCTGGTATGGCCACCTTCCAGCTGTGGTTGTCAGCGCACCATGATTGTGTTGTGGCCACCAGATCCAGGTCTGCCTCCGCAGTGGTAGCCTCAAGGTCAGGAATCATATTCCCTAGGTTCCTTGCATTGGCACACATTGTTGTCCACACCATTTGTCCCTCACTGCCCCACTTTGCCCTTCCTTCCTGAGTCCATCCTTCACCCTTCTCTTTTTACTGGTACTGTCCTTCCCTTTTTATCCTCTCTCTCTGTCCACCCTCCCTAGTTTTTTCTCAGCCTTTGTTCTCCCTCTTGACCCCCTCCATCCTTTACCCCGTCCCTGTTCTCCACTACCTTGAGTTTCTCTTCTCTGCTGCTGCATTAGCTGGGGGGAGCATTGACTGCCTCCCTCCTTTCTTCTGCCCCCCTCATGGCTAGTTTAAATTCCCATCAATGTAGCATTTAAACCTTCCACCCAGAACTGCCTGTCCCCCTCCTGGAAAAATGGAGGCCATCCCATTTATACAGGCCTTTATCCCTCCAGGTAGGACGCCAGTCCTTGATGTAGCCAATCTCCTCTCCTTGTTTCATGCCTTCAACCAGTTGTTGAAGACCACAGTACGGTGCTTCATCTCCTCCTCCCAGCCTTGCACAGGTAGCACATCAGAAGTCATGTCAGCACCCAGTTCAGCTGCATTGATAAAAAGCCGAAAAAAGTATCAGGTAGACAGACAGGGGATGGAATGCATGTTTGCTCACCCTGATCATGTAGGAGTGGCACACTCATCTGCTTGTCAGTAGGCCAAGGTGCCTCTCTCCACACAGTCTCCTGAAAAGGATTACAGGAAACTAGACACTATGGCCAAAGAAGTGTTAAGAGCCTCCCTGCTCCTGAGGCAGGCAGCTTATTTGGCATACACAGTCCAGTACCAGAAGGCCTTGTGCAATGCAGTGCTGGTCCTGAGTGATAAAGTGGATCTAGACTTTTGACACTGTGTGATATAGGAGACTGGCAAAGAAACGACAGTCTAGGAGTGGCATTCAATGTGGTAATCTGGGTAAAAAACTGGTTAATGGATAGGTGATGGAGGGTGGTGATAAATGACACATGCTATAATGAGGGGAGGGTGACCAACAGGGTGCTGCCGGGCTCTGTACTGGAACTGGTCCTCATCAGAATCTTCATAAATGACATTGCAGAAGAGCTGTAAGGGACAGCATGCCTTTTTGCAGATGACACCAACATCTGTAATTTCATTTCATTTATTCTGTACCCTGGAAAGACTCATTGAGCAAACTTGCTCATTTTCAAGTATGACTAGCATTTACAACAAGTACAGTACAAAAAAAAACTATTAAAATAGTCACAATTTATTTGTTTAATTTTATTTAAACATTTGATAACTGTGAAAAGCACACTAACAATTAAAATGAGACTGGTTATTGAGGAAGTTAAATAGCTGTTTCTTAAACATATGCATAAACTTGCTAGACTTAACAGGCATCAGTAATTGATTGCAGGTGCTTGGACTAACATGATCACAAACTCTTTGACCAAAATAGGTTCAGCAAAAAGGAATTTCAAACAATGAGTCCTGAGATCTAGTATTACAGTTATTATGCTGTAAGAGAAATAATTCTGACACTGACCAAGACACCTTACCCAAGATGATCCTGTGAAAGAAAATCAAAATGTTTGGCTTCACATCACATGACCATCAAAGGAAAGTCACTGTGCAGCATGAAACGATAGCAATGATGAGTATGTACGGGTAGACCAATGATAAATTGATGAATTGTATATGAATTGTCATAGGGTGGATACTCAGGAGGGGGTGGAAAGAATGAGATGGGACCTTAGAAAACTTGAGGAGTGATCAACGATATGGCAACTGGAGTTCAGTGCTAAAAAGTGCAAAATCATGCATCTAGGGCATAGAAAACCAGGAGTTTAGTATAAAATGGGGGTGGGGCAGTACTGTTGGTCACAAAGCAGGAAAAAAGACCTTGGGGTTATAATATCTGATGACCTCAAAGTAGGAGGGCAGTGTGATAGTACAGTAGGCAGGGCCAGTGGGATGCTGGGGTGCATAGGGAGAGATATAACCAGCAGGAGGAGGGAGGTAGTGTTATCACAGTATAGGTCATTGGTGAGATACCACCTGGAGTACAGTGTCCGGCTCTGGAGGAGGCATCTCAGAAAGGACATAGGGTGTAGGCAGTTCAGACGAGGGCAACTAAAATGGTGCAGGGGTTGCATGAGAAACCCTATGAGGGGAGAAAGGCCATATTAAAGATACTTCCTGACCCACAAGAAAAATGCTGAATGGCAACCCATTTTAGATTTATACTTAAGATATGTAAACAAACATCTCAAAAAAGAAAAGTTCAAGATATCTATACTGGTAGAGTGATACCGTCGCTACAGTGCAGAGATTGGTTGGGGTCACTGCATCTGAAGGATGCCTATTTCCACATTCCAGTGAGACACAGCCACAGAACATACCTCAGGTTCAGACTGGGAAACTGCCAGTATCAATCAATCAATCAAATCTTTATTTATTCAGGCGAGCATCATTGAGCAAGGCTCATTTACAAGATGGACCTGAAAAGGTCAAGGTTCAACAGCTGATACACAACAGATACATCAATACACTTATATAAAACAGTTATACATACAGGGGGAGGAAAAAACATTTATAAACACAGTGATGTACAGTAAAATTCACATGATAAAGTGGGTTATAGGAAAGTTAAGCTAATATTTACAGTATATACATATCCCAGTGGAGGGGGCCATGGCAAACACACAGCATAATGTAATACTAGGATGGTGGAAGGTATTACTGGGTGCCATAAGATGGGGTGTCTGCCTGGGAGGGAGAACTGAAGAACAAAGATTATGCCATATATGGTGAATTTTTGGGAGGGAGATTGTGAGTTGACAAAGCTAGCTCTAGTGGTAGCAACTGCATTTCTCTGTGAAGAAAACTGTACAACGCTGTTTAAAGGATGCAATTGGAATAAGAATGGACAGTTTTAGGGATTTTTGTAGGGTGTTCCATGCTATAGCTAGAGAATAGCTGATTGCTGCCCTCCCTAGCTGGGTGTTGAATTTGGGCAATTTGAACAGGATGGTGTTGTTGCTTCTTAGGGCATAGGAAGTAGGAATGGTCTGGGTGAAGCAGTCCAGAATATAGTTTGGAAGTTTTTTTGATAACGCTCTGTAAGTCCATAGAGCTGCATTTCTGTTCCTTCTGAGGTGTAGGGAAACCCATCCAACTGCAGCATAAAGACAGCAATGATGGGTATTAGATGGCAGATCTGTTATGAATCTTATTGCTCTATGGTATAAGGTATCCAACTTGTGTAGGTAGGAGATGGGCAGTGACTATAAAGGAAGTCTGCATAGTCAACAACTGAGAGAAAATGGCCTGGACTAACCTCATCCTTGAATCTCTGTTTAGGAAGGGTTTTAATCTATAGAAAAGGCCAAGCCTTTGGCGAAGCTTTTTTAGCAGTTCTTCTAAATGATGAGTGAAGTCGAGTCTGCTGTCAATCCACACACCTAGGTATTTGAATTTTTCTACATACTCCAGATTTTCTCCAAGTATAGTGCATAGCTGGGGGAGAATGATTGAAAAGGAGATGCTCGTGGAGCTTTGATTTGTGAACATCATTGCTTTAGTTTTCTTTGCATTTAACAGAAGCTTTTTCTCAAGTAGCTGATATTGTAACAAGGAGAATTCTGTTTGTAGGATTTCACGGGCAGCTGCAGAAGAAGGGTTGCTGACATACAAAACAGTGTCATCAGCAAAGAGGTGTACAGAGGATTTGGTGAGGGGTTGAATCAATATTATTTATATAGATGGCAAAAAGGATAGGACCCAGGATAGAACCTTGGGGGACTCCTCTTAGCAGTGGTTTTAATGGGGATAGGTCATCTTCAGTTTTTACCTGCTGTGACCTACCAGTAAGATAACACCTGAACCACTTAAGGGAGGGTGGATCTAGGCCAATGGAGTGCAAGGATGATAGTAGAAGCTCGTGGTCCACAGTGTCGAATGCTTTGCTCAGGTCAAGAAATACTGCACAGACATTATTCTTTTTATCTAATTCGGTTTGCCAGTCATTTGTGACCTTGGCTAATGCAGTGATAGTGCTATGCTTGGCCCTGAATCCAGATTGAGCTGGATTCAGGAGGTTAGCATTGTCAAGATATTCCCTTAACTGGGTACTCACTAATTTCTCCAGCATCTTGGAGAGCACTGGTAGAATGGAAATGGGCCTGTAATTATTAAGGTCCATAGGGTCCCCTGATTTTAGAAGGAACCACTTGGGCTGTCTTCACAGTGTGGGAATAGAACCAGAGTTTAGAGATAGGTTAAAGAGATGTGTTAGGGGACTGCAAGTACATGGGATGCAATCTTTAGAAAGTAGGGGTCCAGAGAGTCTGCCCCTGTGCTTTTTTTGATATCCAGCTGCCATAGTAGGTCCTCTACTTGCTTCAACAGTACAGATTTGAAGCTGAAGGAAGAGTCAGCTCTCTGAGCACCAGTGTACTGGGAGCTTAATTGTTCATGCAGCAGGTTAGCTGGAGAGGTGTCAAAGGCAAGGCCAGCCGTTGTGAAGTGGTTATTGAAGGCGTCCAGAATTTCCATTTTGCCAGAGATAGGGCCATTACTGTGGTGTAATTGAGTTGGTAGGGAGGTGCTAGAATCCTGCCCAACCATACCTTTGATGGTACCCCAAAACCTAGCAGGATTATGATAGGAGGAGTCAAGCTCAGCCAAGTAGAAGGCAGTCTTTGCATCCCTAACTTTCTTGGTGCATCTATTCCTGGCTTTCCTAAAGATCATCCAGTCATTTGCATTCTTGGTTTTTCTTGCAATTTTTCAGAGTTTGTCTCTCTCCAGCAGTGCAGCTTTGAGGTCAGCTGAAAACCAATGACAGGATTTGTTTTTTATTCAGATACTAGAGATTGGGGCATGGATGTTAAGGGCACTTATTATAATGCTATTTAGCACCTGCTGTGCTTTTTCCACAAAATGAGCAAGATAAAACTCTTGCCAGCTTGGAGTTTGCAGTTGAGTTATCAGTTTGCAGCTCTTCCCTTCGGTCTCATCTCAGACCAAGGTCATTCACAAAGTGCCTAGCCATAGTGGCAGCTCACCTCAGAAAATAAGGTGTGGTGATTTTTCCCTACCTAACCAATTGGCTAGTCTCAAGGATAACAAAATGAAAGGTATTGTGCTCCATACAGCAGGTAATGAGCACCTTGGAGAACCTGGGATTCCTAATAAATCTGCAGAAGTCTCAGATAGAAACAGTTCAGGTGCTGGACTGGACTTCATAGGTGCAGAGCTGGATACCTTGCAAGGGAAGGCTTTCCTTACACAGGAAAGGGTTTCAAATCTGGTTGCCACTGTAGAATCCTTCACACTGGGTTGTGTGAGATTTCCTGCAACTACTTTACTGGCCACGTGGCCTCCTCTACAGCTGTGGTGCCATGGGCCAGATTTCGGATGAGGGACATTCAGTAACATCTAAGAGGTCTCTGATCCCAAAGTTCAGAGTCACTATCCAAGCTAGTGCTACTCACAAAACGCTTTGTACAAGTACTAGGGTGATGGAAGGAGGAAAGGAACCTCAGAGAGGGTGTTCCCTTCCTCCAGCAATCCAAACAAAAGTTCTCACAACAGAGGTTTCATTTCTAGGATCAAGTGCACACCTGGAGGATCTCACAGTAATTGGCATCTGGAACCCTCAGGAGCACATAAATCGCTTCAAGATCAAGGCGGTACTCCTTTTTCGCCCAACTACAGGGTCAGTCTGTCCAAATTCAGATTGATAATATTATAACAATGTATGGCATAAGCAAAAGATCCTCAAAGCTGTGCACAGAAGCTATGAGAATATGGAATCTGGCTTATTCTCTGGACACAAAGATTTCTGCAGTACATCTGCCAAACAAAGACAATGCCCTGGCAAATTCCCTTAGCAGAATCAGCCTGGGAAACCATGAGTGGATCTTGAGCCAGCAAGTGCAGGCTTCAGTCTTCAGAAGATTGGGTACTCAAGAAATAGATATGTTTGTCTCCTGGGAGAACAGTCAACTCTTGAAGTTTTGTTGCAGGCCACCAGCAAGGTGCACAGTATCAGAGGATGCCCTAACCTGGGATTGGATAGGGAAGTTCCTGTATGCCTTCCCATCATTCCCCCTCATAGAGTGCTCATAAAGTTCAAGAGAGAGCTAGTAAAAATGATCCTGATAGCCCCAGGCTGGGCCTGGCAAGCTGAGTATTCAGTTGTTCTGACCCTGTCCTGCAGGATTCCAATCAACCTGCTACTGAGATGCAACCTGCTGGCTCAATCTCAGGGCAGAATAACATTCCCATACCTCAGAACACTACATCTGAGGGTATGGTTCTTGAAGAGTTATAATTCTCTAGTTTGAATCTGTCAGAAGAAGAGCTGAGGATGGTGGAGGTTTCCAGAAAACCAGCAACAAGGAAAGCAGACTCCTCTAAGTGGAAGAAATTCTCATACTGGTGTACCCCCAGAAAGATGATCCCAGTGCAGGCAGGACTATGTGCAGTTCTAGACTACCTGGTACACTTACATTCCTTAGGTCTGAGACATTCAGTTCTGAAAGCACACCTGACAGCTGTGTCAGCCTACACATCAACAGGCAAAGACAACTGCTTGGCTTTACAACCTGCATCTAAGGGTTTTTTAAGGGACTCAACTATCCGTATCCCCCCATAACAGACCCAGTCCCTTCCTGGGACCTAAACATCTGTCTTGTTCAGTTGATGGAGGCTCCTTTTGAGCCTATGGTTACAACTGACTTAAAATATGTCACATGGAAAATAATTTTCCCGATAGCTATGACATCTGCCAGGAGGGTTAGCAAACTGCAAGCCCTCTGTTCAGAGCCAAACTACATAATCTTCAATAGGGATAAGGTAGTTCTTACTATTAGGACCAGTAGGAGGTTCCTACCTAAGGTGGTTTTACAATTTCACTTGAACCAGTCACTCTTCCTGTACTCTGTCCTGAACACTGCAGTACAGATGAACAGAAATTGCACCGTCCGTATGTAAAATTAATTCCAAGCCACTACATGGACTGTCAGTTCCCAGGGTACACAGCTTTTTGTTACCTATAAAGAGGTAGGCAAAGGAAAGCCAGCAACTAGGAAAACCCTCTGTCTCTCACTTGATAGTATCCTGCATACAGAAACATAGAACATAGAAATTGTCGGCAGATAAGGACCGCTAGGACCATCCAGTCTGCCCGTATATGGCCACTGATCCTATGTGATCAATGGCTTGTCATCACTCCCTCCCATCTCAGGCTTCCCTTCTGCCTGTCCCAAGCATGCTTGAATCCCTCCACTGTGCTTGCCCCCACTACCTCCTGTGGCAGACTAGTCCATGTGTCAGCTACCCTTTCTGTGTAGAAAAATGTCCTCACATTATCTCTTAATCTACCCCCTTCCAATTTCATATTGTGCCCCCCTTGTTCTAGTACTTTTTCTACCTTGGAAAAGCTCCCCCACCTGCACCTTGTTTATGCCCTTGAGGTACTTTAAAGTTTCAATCATGTCCCCCCACTGTCTCCTCTCCTCCAGTGAGTACATATTGAGGTCCCTTAGTCTCTCCTCATATGTTTTGTGATATAAGTCCTGCATCATCTTTGTTGCCGTTCTCTGAATAGTCTCCTTTTTATCTATGTCCTTGCGCAGGTGTGGTCTCCAGAACTGCACGCAGTACTCCAGGTGAGGCCTTACCAGTGTTTTATACAATGGCATCACCACCTCCTGCCTCCTGCTAGTGATACCCCTGCCTATGCACCCCAGCATGCTACTGGCCCTCCCTGCCACTTTTGTACACTATTTTGATACCTTAAGGTCACGAAAAAGATGGCAAGGTACTGTACCCACAGAGGCCTACATGCACGTTCCACAAAGATCACCTCTACCTCTGTGGCAGCCACATGGGGCATCCCCCTTCAAGAAATTTGTTAAGTAGCTATCTTGTAAACAGTATACACCTTCACAAAGCACTACTGTTTGGGCATACAGTCCAGAAGGAATGTCAGTTTTGGAACTACTGTCCTGCAGAACCTTTTTCCTAAATGGTTCTAGACCCAGCCTCCCAAGGTACTGCTAGTGAGTCTGCCATTTGTAAGGCATCTCATTGAAGGGTTCCTGCTGTTTGGAGAAAAATTTACTCATTGTAGTAAAGCTGTTTCTTCTCAGGGATCCATCAGTGAGCCCTACAAACTCAGACACAGTCTCCTAGAACCTGAAAAAAGGTTCACACAGGAATCAGTTCTAATCTTAATGCTGCTTGACAAGCATTACTTATTGCAATTTCTCAGAAATTTCTAAAACGTTTGATAATTTTAAAGCTACATGTTTGTCTGCTTCAGTTTTTGGTTTTTTTTTAAATGTTAAAGAACATTTTAGAAATGTTTTAGTAGCCATTTTAGATTTAGTGGTTTCTGCTCCCCTGGCTATAGAAACCAATCTTATGGTAAAACAGCAGGGGGATCATGATCACAGTGCAGAGTCTGAACTAGTATTCTAGAGTCCATAATTACATAGCATACAGTTATACCTCCAGGGTAAAAACATTCCTACAGACTAATGCCATTTGTAAGGCTCTTTGATGGATCCCTGAGAAGAAACAACATTACTATGGTGACTCATTTTTTTATTCCTAAGTAGAGGTCCATCAATGGAGTGATACACTGTTGCTCTCTCTGTCTGTTTGTCTGCAATTGTTGATTTTGCTGTGATTTTTGCTTGCTTGCTACCTCTTTCCCCTCCCCCAGGACACAGCTGGAAATGATCAGTTGCTGCTCAGTGTGTTTTCCTGGTGAAACTTTTCAAGTAAATAATAATATCCAACAGTTCTATCTAAACAATTATTTCCCTGTCAAAGAATATCTCAACAAACAGTTCCCACATACTAGGACATTACCTCTTCATTATTTCATCCAGGGGCACCAGTGAATACTTTATGGGGCAGTGATTTGGGAGTAACATACAGTATATTCCCCTGTGTACAACATGCATGGGTAGATCACTGGTGGTGCCAGGAGTGTCATAGTAAAGTCTAAGTACAGTTCTGACAGGTCTTTTTAAACATCTTAATGGGGCAACATCCTTATTTTCAGAATTCAGGGTCATGACTTGCGTCTCTTTGACCAACCTTGGAATCTTGTCAGTCAAAGGTGGCTCCACTCCATTCCCTGTGTCTGGGTGCTCCTCCTCTCCTTCCTCAATGTTTTTATTCTTGGATAATGGCTGCACATCCAAGGGCACAAAGGATTCTGTGGTTGGATTCAAGAGAATTCCAATTTGGTTGGTTTCCTTCCCATGTTTAGCAGTAGGCAATGAGGTTGTAATGTTCACCATAGAATGGTGATGCGCCAGTTCTGTGCCCTCATCAGATGACTTGCCATCAGTACCTCTGGAAATGATATGAGGTGCGTCTGTAGTTTTCCTTCTGCATATAGCATATATTGTTGCAGGACACTTATGCACTTCAGGTGCTTATGTATCCTGTATATAGTCTGTTACTAGTGATCCCATCCTAAGTTATTTCCTGTATGATTCATAATTTATATTACTTATTTCTATTTTTATGTACATAATGTAAGTAATGACAATGTGCCTTTATATATACCTGTACTACTGTTATCATTTTATTTTGTACTTCCTACTGTACCTTCCACTGGGTCACCCCTGAAAAAGGGACAGTCCAGGGCCAGCCCACCAGTGCAGCGACAGCACTACCACTTGCGATGCCAGTGATCCAGGTTTGGTAGTGAGCATGGGTTGCTGGAGGGCTGGCCGGGGGAGAAGGATTGAGTGCCCGTTGGGCAGCTCTCCTTCTCCAAGGAGGATGGGCTGGAGATCCTGTTGCTATACTGCTGCTTGGGTGACCACAGGTGGTGGTGCAAGTCAGGGAGGCAGAGATCACAGGGAAGGCTGGACATCGGCCGGGTCAGGAATGACAGCACATCTCTGTGTGCTGTTGGCTCCTTGGACCTCCTAGCATGCCACCGTCTAGGGGGAGGAAGCAGAACAAAGGAAATACCCCATGTTCACACCAAGAGATGGGCCCCGGCACCTAAGGCAGACACAAATGGACCGAATGACAAGTTGGACATTGGCTGGGGGGGTTAAGTCAGGGGTCCTTCCCCTACCCCTCCCAAGGGGGTTATCCAAGGCTGGGGTGGAACCATTGTGACACTGCTGGGCTGTCTTGGGAGTTTCTGAGGAAGGTGCAGACACGGTGACAGAGGGGGCATAAATAGCAAGTAAAAAAAAAAAGGGACAATCTGTCTCCGTGGGCTTACCCAGTTCCCAAAATTCAAATAAATAAATAAATAAATTGGCAAAAAGTGATTCCTGTGAATCATGTGAGTACTGTGTGACTCTTCTGGCTGAAATTTGTAGACCAGCAAGTCTTGAATCTGTTCCACCATGACACTGAGGTTGTCGCTTAATCTGTGGGTGAGCTTTTGTTTCCCAGGCAATACTAAGTTCCTTACAAATACTTGCCCACCTGGCAAAAGTCCATGTGCCTTTTCTTTTTCTTTTTTTTTTTTTTATACTTTACTTTGTTAGCTCAGTGTCTCGGGCCAGCTCTGAGGTCAAATGACATCCAGTACCCAACTTGTTCTTCAAATGCTGGTATAAAAATATATGCAAATCATTATGTGGAAATGTAACTGATATTGTGATCCTTTGTTTAGAAAATATATAGTGTTACTGTTGAAATGTATATAATTATAGTTTGAGATGATTGCAAAAAGCTATTAGTGCAGTTTAAGCCTTTTGCAGAAGAGCTATGGAAAAGGGGCCTCAGCTCAGTCACACTGTGTTCCTGCCAGCACCTGCTTGAAACATACAGAACACTTTGGAAGATGCTTGTTAAGAATGGGGGGTTGGAAGGACTTATAACACAAAGCTGCAATTGCTTGCAAGCTGGACACAGAGACTGAAGGAAAACTCTAATGGATCTCCCTCTATTTTATTTTGCCTTTGTAAAAAGTTATACTGAATAATTTTATTTTTTATATTACTGTTAGTACAAATACATATTTTTGTTGAATTCTGCAACTGCTCCTAGTTTTCCTGTGCTTCCTAACCTGTGCATCGACAACAAGGACCACAAACTGAAGGCGAGTGAGGTTCAGACACCCTAAGGATGCAAGAGGTGATATTACTGAAAAGTGCAGAGACACCTCTGCTGCCATATTAATTAAGAGCTTACACATGATAGGGTGGGAGGTTATAAAGGAATAATATAAGCCTCAGGTGCTTGTTAGGCATGAGGTGTAAGAGAGTGCCATAGCCATTGGGAAAGTACATTATCCTCTTATGATTGCACACCTGGATAAACATGGAGTATATAAGAAAATAGACAGGGAGGAGGGAAGGTCACCTTAGATCAGTTAGTGTATGTGGAGACAGATGATGCAGGGAACATCTGGGCAGACTGGGTGGGCCAAGTGGTCCTTTTCTGCCAGCAAATTCTCTGTTTCTCTGTCTTTAATATTTTTATAAATCATTGTCTGTAACCTTACTGTCCAGGAGCCTGATCTTGTCAGATCTCAGAAATTTAGCAAGGTCAGGTCTGGACAGTAGTACAGTAGGATGGCAGACCTGCAGGGAACACCATGTGATGGAGGAAGTGTTGGTGGTAGCTCTGCAGGGGAACTCTCCCTTTGGTTAAAACAATTACCATAGCGATGCCCCAGCATGGTGCTTGGGAGACACTGTGCTGTTAGAGGTGCCTTCTTTCAGATGAGAAGCTAAACTGGTGTCCCGTCTGTCTGTTCTGGTGCTTGTTTAGGTGGACGGTAAAGAGCCCTTGTTTCCCTGGTATCCAAGTCATATTCTCCCCCCCCCCAATTCATAAGAAAAAAATAACTGCCTAACTTTAGTTTAATATTAGCTGGCTTGCATCTTTAGTCTCCTTCCCTCATGGATGAAGATGACAAATGAAAGTATTTCTTAGCCTTTCCTAGTCAACAAAAAATAAATAAAAAACACCTCCAATTATTTTTAAAATACTAGAGTTCCATGATTCAAGCTTTCATCATTCATCCTAAAACCCCTAGACCATACTTAACCATTGAGGTTATCGGTGACATCACATGGCATATTATCCAATGGTTGGACAGAAATTTGTAACAGAAGTAAAAGTTTTTGACACAGCAGTGACATGAATCAGCCACAGATGTTTAGGGGGCCTGCCACAGTGAATAGGGCTCAAGTGCTTCAGAGAACTAGTGGCCCTGATGATTGGATTTCTACCCTTACTCAGTCCAGAAAAGACGGCTACTTGTACCAGCTGCATGTGGCAGTCATGTGAGGGGTGCTATTTTTCTCTGGGAACTGAGATAACAGTCAACCAACTGGCGTCCCAAAAGACCTTTAGGCTGAGCTAACAGTTGTGTAAATACACTGGGCTTGATTCAAAAGAGCCCTTAGAGCTGCGCAAGATGCATCGTGTGCCAGACAACCCTGTGGCAAATTCAGGAAGATCCCTGTTTTGCAGTGAATGCACCAGAAATGACACAAGCCACAAACTACGCCATAAAAGGCTTCACAATCTGTGGGTTTGATGGAGATTGCGTCAAAGATCAAAAATGGTGCAAGTGATGCTGCAAGAGACGGTATGCCCCCTGACAGTTACACCGGAACAGCAAACAACGTGGATGCCGACAGCATCAACAGTTCACTGTAATGGTGCACCCAAGACCCTGGCATTCTGTCTCCTGGTCCTGCACCCCCTCCCTGAATCAACTCCAATTCAGAGTTGATTATATTTAGTGTGGGGGGGGGGCAAGCCCACCTATAGAATAACGGAGCAGGTTTCCTTGCAGATTTATATTGACCGCAACTTGCGATCAACATAAATCCATCGCTGTGATGCCGGTTGACAAAATAGTTGTTGAACCAGAATCGTAGAGCCACAAGACAGTACACAAACTAGGAGGCAGAGAATGGCTAGCAGGCATAGGAAAATAAACTTCATGAAAGAAGAGACAGACATCCTCATTGAGGAGGATGACACTCCGGTGGACCTACTTCTGTCCTAAGGTGATGATAATGAGCTGAGGCACTGAAGACAATTGGCCAGGGACACCATTGCCACCAAAGTGAACACAGTGGGGCCAGTCAAGCAAGGCACCCATGAGCTCCAGAAAAGATACCATGATATTAGGAGGCATTCCAAAAAAAAGATGACGCACAAGAGGCAGTGTGCAAGAGAAACTGGAGGTGGGCCATGCCAGGAAATGCTGCTGAGCAGCCAGGATGAATGGGTAGTAGCACATCTGAGTATCCACACCATAGAAGGGGACAGCAACCTGGACATGTTCCACCTACAGAGCACTGCAGGTATGTAATAGGGCATGGTAATTCTACTGGGGGGTGCACTAAGGTGACACCATAGGACAAGCAAATGTGGTGGCCAGTGCCTGAGGGGTGTACAGAAAAGGATGCTGTGGGGGGTATGTCACACCTGCAAAGATGCACTAAAGATGTAACAGGTACACATGGGTGGCATATGCAGAATGGTTGAGACATGCGGAACAATGGAGCATGTGGAAGGGACTGTGACTTGTAGTGCATATGCACATCTTCAGAAATGGGTAGGAGCTGATGAGTGGAAGGCCTGACCCAGGGCAGGAAGAGCCACCAACAGCAGCAGCTGGCACATGAGCATGGTGCTAGATGGATGTGGTGGGTGTAGCACCCAGCTGTGTAGGACAGCAACAGAGCCTAAGTGTAGGCAGTCATGTAAAGCAGTGTGGTGGAGCCTGCACAGGGGTGTGCACAGTGTGTGTCAACACATGTGGCCTGTGTGAATGCACAACAGGGGTACTGGAAAAGGTGGCATAGCAGATCAGGGAGTGGGGCACATGTGGTTGAGATGCCATATGGAATCAGGTAGGTGCCCTTTGTGGGCCATGTGTATGGTATTGCGTTGTGTTGACTGACAACACCATGGTGGCACAGACAGCCACCAGCTGATGCACATGCCACACATGTGAGGCCTGCAGTTCTGCACCACCCCTGGACATGTGGCGGAGTGGCCAGCACAGTGGTGTGACTAAAACACATATGTAGCAAACACTACAGGCAGTGTGCCCCATACATGCCACAGTGTACTGGGATATGTCACAGGCTGTATACCACCAGTGTGTGACACCAAATGGAGGGTAGCAAATGCCAGCAAGCAGACTATTGCCATGGTGCACAAAGCACACCATACAACTATGCATGATGGCAAGGCAGCAGGGGTGTCAAGCATGCCTATGTCTTGGCATGCCCCTTCTTCTCCCATCAGTAACCCATCAGCAGAACACATGCGGGTCCATGCTGTCAACTCATTCGAGGTGGCGCATACTACACAGGCTAGTAGGCCTGTCTGTACAAACAATGCAGGGATACTGCTGTGGCATGACACAGACCTCACCCTGTGTAGGCATGCACAGCACCTAAAGGGTGTAATACAGACCATTACATTGTAAAGCAATGCAACTGATACCAAGGATGTGTATGCACAGTTCAGCAGCTAACAGTGAATATATATCCTCCCACAGCAACCGCGACTGCAGACAGTGATGTTGAAAGGCCTGGTCCAAGTGGGATACGAAAAGAGAGAGCAGCACATGGAGAGGGGTCAGCTGCCACAGACACAGGAGGCATAGACAGCACAGGGTCCATGGACACAGAAAAGAGACAGTGCAGGAAAACAGTAATCATGTTGGAGTTCAACAAGCATTACAGGCCCACAACGACAAGGTAGGGGAATCTGGCAGGCCAGGATGACTTGGACCGCAAGGAAACAGACATTCCAGATTCCTCAAAAACAGTAGCAGGAAAGGTCAGAGCCAAAAGGCTGGCCTTCAGGAAGTATAAGGGAATGCAGTGGGACGAAGACAGGGAGGCATATCAAACTTCCCTAAGGGAAGCAGGGAAGGCAGTAAGGTAGGCAAAGGCCCAAACCGAGGAAACACAAGCACGAACAGTAAGAGAAGGGGATACGACTTTCTACAGATACATTAGTGAAAGAAGAAAGCCCAGAGGGGGTATTGCTAAGATCAAAAGGGATAAGGGGGAGTGTGTGGAGGAGGACCAAGGAAAAGTATCCATCCTAAATAGATACTTCTGCTCAGTATTTACTGAGGGAAAGGTAGGGCAGGGCCCACAGCTTAGCACCATGGATACAGTGGGGAGGGATGTGTGTACTACTCCCTTCACAAAAGAAAGGGTCCTACAAGAGCTGGCTAAGCTCAGGGTGGACAAGGCAATGGGACCTGATGGCATACATCCCAAGGTACTAAATGAGCTAAGGGTGGAACGAGCAGAGCCATTAGCAGAACTGTTTACTGAGTCTCTGAGCACAGGAGAGGTCCCAGAAGACTGGAGAAGGGCTCATGTGATCCTGTTCAACAAGACTGGCAGCAGGGAGAAGGCAGGGAACTACAGACCAGTCAGTCTTACCTCAATAGTGGGCAAGATTATGGAGGCACTCCTTAAGGAAAGGATAGTGCAACACCTGGAATCCATAGGAGCAAAGGATCCAAGACAGCATGGGTTTACAACAGGAAGGTCCTGTCAAACTAATCTCATAGATTTCTTTGACTGGGTAACCAGAGTGGTGGACCAAGGGGGAGCAGTTGATGTTGCCTACCTTGACTTCAGCAAAGCTTTCAATACTGTTCCACATAGAAGATTGATTAGTAAGCTGGGTAGGCTCGGGGTGGGTCAGAAGTTGGTCAACTGGGTGACAAACTGGTTGGCGGGCAGAAAACAGAGAGTGGTGGTAAACATTATACAGTCAGAAGAGATGCAAATCACAAGTGGGGTACCTCAGGGATCAGTCCTGGGGCCAGTCCTCTTCAATATCTTCATCAGTGACATTGCAGATGGACTGGAGGGTAAAGTTTGTCTGTTTACAGATGAAACCAAGATCTGCAACAGCAGATGATCCAGATGGGTGGGCAGAATGAGAAGCGATCTGGATAAACTGTCAAAATGGTTGGAAGAGTGGCAACTGGGGTTTAATGCAAAGAAGTGGAAGATCATGCACATAGGGAAGAGAAGTCCTGAAACCACCTGTAGGTTGGGAGGGGAGTTGCTGGCCATCACAAGGGAAGACAGAGACTTTGGCAGCATCATCACAGATGACCCGAAATCATCCAAGCAGCCCACTAAAGCAGTAGGTAAGGCTAGAGGGATGTTGGGGTGTATTAGTAGGGGTATTGCAAGTCGTAAGAGGGAGGTTATAATCCCTCTTTACAAGACACTGGTTAGGCCCCATCTAGAGTACTGCGTGCAGTACTGGAGGCTGCACCTGCACAAGGACATTAACAAAATGGAGGCAGTCCAGAGGAGAGCAACCAAAATGGTGCAGGGTACTGCATTAGAAAACATATGAGAACAGATTAAAGGAGCTCAATATGTATACCCTAGAGTGAAGGAGGGAGAGAGATGATATGATTGAAACATTTAAAACCCTTAAGGGCATTAATAAGGTGAAAGAGTCTAACATGTCACTATAAGAAAAATAGCAGGACAAGAGGTCACAGCATGAGATTAGAGGGAGGCCAATTAAGTGGTACTGAGAGGATGTTCTTTTTCACAGAAAGGGTTGTGGATGTATGGAATGGCCTATCTCAGGAAGTGGCGGATATGAATACAGAGCAGGGCTTCAAACAGGCATGGGAGAGCAACACAAATGAGTATGAATAGTTAGGCCATTGACAGAGTAAAGGCCTATGGCACATTCATGAGGTAGAAAAAATGGGCAGACTGAATGGGCCATGCGGTCCTTATCTGCCGTCAACTTCTATGTGTCTATCCCCGACAACATAGTCCAGGAGCTGGGTACACTGCAGCTGGAGGAGAAGGAGAGCACTGTGTATTCCTCCACCCATGAAACACTCCCAGATCATGTTGTGGACCAGGAGCTAGGGCAATACTGCCAGAACGTCCTGGTCTCCCAGGAAGCCAACACCAGGGCACTTACAGCGCACTCACAGCCATCCAAACTGCCATTGAGAACCACCAGAGCCACATGGCCTATGCCATGACAGGGGTCATGGATGTGCTCCAGAAAACTCTATGCCAGTCTGAAGTCCAACACATGGACACATTGGCAGTACTGCATGGGCTACAGGTAAGCACACAGCGGCACATAGATGCAGTGGACAAGTTCACAGCTGAAACAGAACAACACATGGTGGCCTAGTAGCAACAAACAGCAGTCTTTACGCCTATCCTGCACTGGCTCACCCAGGCCAGCAACAACAGGGACTGCAGTACTGCAACAAGCACACATCAGCAAGGGCCCAATATGCATGTGACCCACCAGTGTACCCAAACAGCCAGCCCTGTCAGAGCCACTCACGCCAGCCAACCAGTAACCCAAGAACAGTGCTCACCACTGGTCACACTGTCCACCAGCACAGCAGGACAGTCAGCAGCACCAGGATCTACATCCATACAAGACCTGGACAGCCATCCACCAGCAAACCAGAACCCTGTTGAGGAACAATATGCAGGTAGCTTCGCACAGCAGGATACAACCACAGCTGTACAGACAGCAAAAAGTCCCACACCAGAAAAAAAGGGTTAGGAAGAGGAAACATATCAATGTCCAGGAGACACAGGAGGCACAAACACCCACTGTGGCACAACCTGTAGTGCGTAGGACACCAAGCACTCCGCCACAATGCACACATGTCGCAGCAGAGGTGGAAACCATTACACAAACACAGGTGGAAACAGTGCAACTGCACCTACAACAAAAAGGTAGGGCACCCTAGGGTCAACATGAAGGGTGGCTGTGTGGTGGAACAGAGGTACCAGAGGACATATGGGACATGAGTACTGCAACTGACTAAACTACACCATGTGTTGACTTTAGATATGTGTGACACACGTCACATTTGGACACTATGCACATAGCGCACTGTAAATATGTAAAACACAAGGATGGGTCAGATGAGAGGGGGCAGCCTAAGTGAAATGCACTGTATGCACATCTGTATTGGTTGTCGAGTAGGGTGCATTCAGTTTCACACTTTTGTCTCACAATAAATACTATCACAGGGAATCTTGTGTCTGTGTGTCATTCTGTCCAACTGTGCAATGGCTGACAAAACGCAATCAGAACCCACATAGTATGACCTTCCCATGGATGCCCCATGCAATGGCTGTGTGCTCATGTGGCATGGACAACTGTGTGTGATGTAATGCACTAACTGGACACATCACAGGTCCGTGATGACATTGTGCAGACTTCCCCAACATCCAGGACAGCAGTGGCATGACTGTTACAGCTATGTATGCGACTGTCACACATGTACACAGCCAGACGTTGTGACTGAGACATGGTTATGGCAACATGACCAAAATGGACATAGTAACACAGGAAAATACCAACACCCCAACCCACACAGAACATGTCCCACACTGAAGGATGACCACTGTGCACATGTGGTGACACAGTACTCTTCGCATAGACTGTCCCTGTGCAATGATGCAGGCAATGGCCTACATGACAAACACTACAGTGGATGGCCTACTTGGCCGATCAACATGTGTTGTCAAGCCTAGTCACTGTTAACACCTTCCACGGATGTTGTGGCACACTGTATGATTCCTGGCACATGTATATGTGCCAGCACATCCACAGCAGTGGCATGTGAAAAGTCCATCCATAGTCACCAGCAGAATACTGCTCATGCAGATCGCACATGTGTGTTGCTGCACAGGCCACTACTATTGTCATGTTCGATGGCATGACAGGACAGTGTGGGAACACTGACCCCAGCGATCACATAGCCTGGTTGCTGTATACTATTGCTGTGGCTGTGTAGCAACACCCTGCCATCTCGGGGCACAGAGAGCCATGAGGGGTGGAACCACCATGTGCCCATGGCCACTGGCAAGCATCTGCAATCCTGCACATCGGCACAGTGCCACTACAGGGACTCCTAATGGTGGGCATGCAATGCAGGTTTATTCGTTTTGTGCTACAACCAGTCACACACAGACACTGCACACAGTGCCATTCCTTGGTCCTGGCCGTGTAACACATGGGGATGTACAGCACATGTGCTGGGATGGTAACTCAAAGCAACACGGTCACCCTCCTCATCCTCCTCCTCCTCCTCTCCTCTCCTTCTGTTGCTGCATGGGCTGCACTGGCTGCACATTGAGGTACTGCACAGTCTCAGTGGGACCCTGGCCACCCTCCTCCATCTCATCCCGTGTGCTGGCATGCTGTCCCTTGGTGTCAACCTGTTGGACAGCCATATCTTGCATGTCTTTGGGTTGGGTGGCCTCTTCATCATCATGGCATGCTGTCTCTGTAGGGGCAGCTTCAGCCTGTGGGTGGTCCTCCCGCTTTCACTGCTGCATCTTCTCTTCATAGGCCCTTGCATCCTGTCTCTTCAGCCTCCTCATCACCCACTCCAGGGTGAAGAGGCAGGGCGTTGGTTCAGGATGGTGACATGGACCTATGTCTCCTGCACCTGCAATGACATAGGTTACATGTATTCACCAAAGATGCTAGCAGAGGGCCTTTGCTGCATGTGTGCATTGTTCAACAGCCTCCTACGTAGTACTAAATACACTTCAGGCAATCTCTGAGCACATACACAGTCCCTACAGCTGGTTAGAGAACACTGGTCACACATCTGGGGATCGCACCCACGGTCAATGTCCCACAGACATGGCCATGGCTGTGGGGCTTGCCCACATGTTCAAGCCAGTGTGACGTGTCATCATATGCTGTGTATGCCTGCAGACATACAAAAACACCACCAGCTATGTGTGACAACACACCAGTCCAGTGAGGTAACCAACATGTGTCGTGCCCATCATTTCATGTCTGACTGACCTACTGAACACACCACACAAGTATTTACCACCATGGTAGAACAGCATGCCATGTCTAACCAGTGTGTCCCCATTGTGCCCCCATGACATGGTGGATGTGGCTTGATTTACTGGATGACTGGGGTGGGCCTGTACTGAGCTTGCACATTAAGGACTATAATGATACTTCTCTACAAACTGTGCTATGTAGAATGTAGGACTTGGCCGCCTATAGGGTGTTGCCCAGTCTGCCAAGGGTGGCACGGTGTAGTGGTCCAAATGATGTGTGTGGTGTGTACAGTGTCACATTTGTCAGTTGGTGTTCCAATATCGCTGACACTGCATGGACTCATGTTGCCACACCGTGTTGCCCACAGTCCATTACCCATCTTCTACATGCATACCTGACACAGTACCTAGAAGGACCTGGCATGGGCACACCTTCCCCCAACACAACAGTGCATCAACGCATGGACATGTAACTTACCTTGTCAGATGGGCCCAAGGGCATCCTGTGGCCCATTTCCTTCTGTGGCATCCTTTCCCTCCTCTCCTGCAGTGCCTCCACCCTGTCCCCTTGACTGGTCATCTGTGGAAACATTACAGTGGGGCATGCAGTTTAATACAGTATTTGATTTGTACAGTGACATGGCACAAGTACAGATACTTTGATGGATGTGGTGTGTGTGTGTGTGTGTGTGTGTAAGTGCTCACCTGTACCATGGTGGTGCCCACCCCGCCTGAACACATCTGCCTCTCTTGCCATGGTCCGCAGGTAATCCAGCAGCTCTGGCTCCCTGAGGGATGGGCCATTCCAACTGTGTTTGATCTGGTGGTTGGTCCTGTTCACCTCCCCACGCTGTGCAGTCCATGGCCTATTATGCACCACATCCTGTCCCTCTCCCTAGTGGTGTGGCAGCAAAATCCTGGCCCACTTGCTACACATGACTGATTAACATGACAGTCATGTCATCAGTAACATTTGGGGAGCGAGCAGCAACCACTTTATGCTGGCACTGGGTCCTACAGAACTGTGCCTCTGTACCTAAAATGGCCCTGCAGCATGTGCTGTTACAGCCCCACTGTGCAGCATATGGGTCTCATGTAGCACGTCACTTGTTTTGCAATGCAGAATGCTTCCTGCGCAGGCCCAGCGACTGAGCCAGATTGTGACACGACTTGTGGCATTTTCATTGCTTGCCGCTGTTTGCAGTACACTCCCACCAGTTTTTGATATAGATTGCATCATTTTGAGGGATTTAGCTTGGCACACTACGTAACCATTTGTGGTCACTGGGCATGCCGTGGGCATGGCATCTGTGCCATGAACCCACGTCTCTGTCACTGTGCAACGCATTGTATGGTACATTGTGTCCTGTGAGCATATGGAGGCACCCTGTGGGGCATGTGGCTGCTATGCCATTGGGGCATGCTGCCCATGTCTTCTCGCAACTGTGGACCCTGCACCCACGTCTCACAGACATCAGCAGCTGCACAATGACAGTCCCCCTGGAGTGTCCGTCATCCGTACATGTTCCACCCCACCCCTGACGTCGCCCCAACATGGTGTCTCAGATGGCAGGCTAGAGGGTTTTGGATATATTATTATCTTGGTATCCCTGGCTGGGTCCACATCCACAGTGTGCTGATACAGACACAGTTTGTTGCCCTCCGTAACGTGCGTGTCGCAAACGGTGATGCACATCCCTTGCATTGCCCATCCTTCATCCAGTCTGCTGGATCCCTGTGTGTTCATCCACTGCCTAGGACCACAGTCAGGTTACAGGCACAGGAATGTCTGCAGTACTGCCATTTCCTGTTGGTGGCACCAGGCTGTCATACTTCCACCTTTGCTGTTCCTGTCCCACATATGTCAGTGATGCAGGTGTCTGTCTGCCTTCTGTTGTGTCATACATGTCCCCAGGAGTGCCTGCAATATCTTCATTCTGTGCATGTGTTCTGGTCTCACTTTTTTCTCAGGTTTGCCATTCCAGTCTGTCTCAGGGTGTGCTGCCTGGTGTTGCTCAGGGCTCCTCAGGTGAAGTGATTGTTATCCATCCGACCCCTGGCCTTCTGTCCTGCAACCACAGTACTTCATCTTTCGGGCATGGGCATGGGTCTTGCAGCCTGCTCTTCATTGTCTCCATGCTCCTCATCCTCACCCTATGCAACATCCACCTGTGGCATGGTTATGTGATGTGCCAGGGCAATGTTTGTGCAATACCATAGCATGCCACAAATATTTTACACCGCATGGCCAGTGTGTATTGCAGGACCACCCCAAACGTGTTTTTAGGAAACCAAAGGTCCTTTCTGCTGCTGACTGTGTCATGGCAAGTGCTTCATTTTACCACATCTTGGCTTCAGTCTGTGGATGCCTTAGTGGTGTCATGAGCCATGGCATCTTTGGATACCCATTTTGTCCCCTGAGGATTTAAAACACTTGGGTTACTGTTAATGTCCTTTGTGTCCCCCCCCCCCCCCAACCCTGATGGTGTGTGCTGGGATGTTGGCAGCAGCACAGCATGCCCGTGGACTGTTGATGCAGGCACAGCCGGCACTTGGCCCATCACACACACCCATGGTTGCACATGTGCCCCACCCTCCACTGCCACGTTACAGAAGGTGACTGTTGCTCGTCAGTGATGACACACTGCGTATTGTGTGGCCACACTTACAGCAAGTCACTTCTCCGTGTTACCATGGCATGTCACAGTTTCATTACATGCTATGGCCACATACTGACCCATCCTGTGGCATGCCATCTGCATTTAAAAGGAAACATCCATCTAGCATAAGAAAGACAGTTGCAGTAGTCTGTATTCTTACCGTCATGTTCAGCCCTGAACCCGTATTCTTCATTTTCAGCGTACTTAGTAATTTAATCCGAAAATGCCTCTGAGCCCCACTGACCACCGCTATGCACCCGGCATCTTGTTTGTATTCCACACATGCGCATTCATAGAAACATAGACTTTGACAGCAGATAAGGACCGCTTGGCCCACCTAGTCTGCCTATTTCCCTACCTACAGGATAGGCTGCAGATCCTAGTTAACCAACAGCCTATTTCTTCTTACCCCCCACAAGAATTGCCTTATGTCTGTCCCATGTATTCTGGAATTCTCCCACAGTTTTAGACCCCACAACTTCCTTAGGAAGGCTGTTTCATGCGTCCACCACCCTCTCTGTGAAAAAATACTTCCTCACATTGCCCCTGAACCCCCATCTATATTTAAATTGTGTCCCCTTGTTCTTGCACATCTCTTTTCTGAAAGATGCTACCATCTTGGACTTTGTTGATTCCACTGAGGTACTTAAATGTTTCTATCATGTCCCCCCTCTCCCTTCTTTCCTCAAGGGTATACATATTAAGCTCCTTTAGTCTCTCATACGGCTTCTCTTGCAGACCCTGCACCATTTTAGTTGCCCTCCTCTGGACTGCCTCTATCAAGTCTATGTCCTTGCAGAGATGGGGTCTCCAGAACTGGACACAGTATTCCAGATGGGGGTCTCACCAACTGTCTGTACAGAGGGATAACAACTTCCTGTTTTCTGCTGGCAATGCCTCTCCGTATACATCCCAGTATTCCCCCAGCCCTCCCTACTGCCTTCTCACATTGCTTGCCAACCTTAAGGTCATCTGATATGATTACCCCCAGGTCCCTTTCCATTTTTGTTGTTGTTACTACCTCCCCCCCATTGTGTAATCTTCCCCTGGGTTCTTGTTTCCCAGGTGCATTACTTTGCACTTCTTTGCGTTGAATCCAAGCTGCCATACTTCTAACCATTCCTCCAACCTTGCCAAGTCCCTTCTCATCCTTTCCATGCCTCAGCATGCCGCTGTACTGCTCTGTAACGTCTTGTATAGGTAGGCTTAGCATGTGGGTATTGCCACGCTGTGTGTGTGTGTGTGTGTGTGTGTGTGTGTGTGTGTGTGTGCGGCTTGTTGCTGTCCCGTGTTTATGAGCCATGCCCAGTATCAATGTTTTATCCTGTACTACTGAATTTACATTTTAAACAAAAATAGTTAGACATCCACGTTCGTTATGGTTTATTGTTGTGTTGCCGGGTGCAATAGTGACAGCCGCAAGCCCCAGTCAAGATCGCTGTCATGTCACACATTTCCTCGCACTGCCACTGTATGTGCCAGGTGGCTCGCTGGCATCAAGAGGCAAAATCTTCCCCACACTAGCAGCAGAAACACTGCGATTTGTTCCCTTCGTTTCACAGCAGACTGCTATGAAAGGGATCTTCAGGTATTTTATTTCCTGGGCACCTGTCAAAACTACATACTGAGTGTAACAGCAACGCTGTATAAGTAAAAGCATAATGTGTCCAGTAATTTATTTATTATATGTTCATCTGCCTCTGTGTTCTGTGTCATATTTTCTTATTTACTGAATACCATAGGTCCTCGGACCACTTTGAGCAGTTAAGCTGCATCCAGCAATGACGGTAAAATATTGCTTGCAATTGTGCTGCTCTCATTATATCTGCTACATAAAAACATATAGTTTTTTACAAGAGGATTGGTTGTGTCCCTAACCCTATGTAATTCATGCATCCAGAAACATGTACCTGTAAGTTCTTCACACGATGCCTCCCCCCAAAGTCTCATATTGTGACCACTACTGACTGCACATTTTCTTCTTATAGATGTCCTTTTGTTTATTCAACATATCACCCCTTACACACCTATCCATCTGTACAACATCATATTGTAATGACTTCTTCTGGACAGTTATGTAAAGGTGATGCCCATTGTTTGTTTCTGTTTGGTGATACAAGGTCTTGATGATATCCACCTTATGCACCTGTGCAATCCTCCCCCTCAATCCTCAGAGTAAGACCTCTTCATATAGCACATCTACATGACGTGAAGTCATGAATGATATCCTCCGTCATTCATTTCATCCATGCAAATATATTTTTATTATTTATTCATATTTCTGCTCTGTACTTTTCAGTACACTTTGTCTGTTTTCTGTTCCTTAGACAGTCTGTTATTTATTATATAGTAAAGGTAAATGAATGAAACCAGTATGTGTAATGTGTGTTATTTATTGTTCACTGGTCTGTGCTTTACAAACTGTATCCTCTGTTTCACTCTTTCCTTATTGCCTGTTGTATCCAGGACCCTTGACAGGAATGCTGGAACCTGTGGAAAGTTCAGACTCTGGAGCCATTAACAGTTGGCAGCCCCTTCCCTGCATATGGTATACTGTGAGTCCTTGACTCCTCCTGTCACTGTGCCAATGTAATTATCCCCTGCTCCCCCACCCTGTCAAGGTCCATGGTTGTATCCCTCCTCATTCTGTAATACTGATGTTTGATGTGTAAAGTACTTTATGCAGCCTACATGTTGTTGTACCTGATGTAGACTGTGGAAAACTTTTTCCAGTGCACATGTAACTAGGAAAAGCACAGGAGCTGACCACATAGGCCTGTATTTCTTAAAGGTCGGCTTCCGGGTCCTCGCTGTTCCTATCATGCATCTGTTCAACCTATCCCTGTCACAAGGTAACCTTCCACCTATTTGGAAAACAGCTCATGTTGTCCCTCTGTACAAGTAAGGTGACCCCAGTGACCTTAACAATTATAGGCCAATCTCCTTCCTGCCGATTGTGTCAAAGATGTTGGAGAAAATTAACACCCAGCTTCGTAACCACCTTGATACAGCTAAAATTCTCAACCATCAGGCTTTAGAGCTCAGCACAGTACAATTTCAGCCCTAGCCAAGGTGACTAATGACTGGCAATGTGAATTGGATAACAAAAACTTCATCTGCGCAGTATTTTTGGACTTAAGTAAAGCATTTGACACTGTAGACCATAGTTTGCTCCTTTCATCTCTCCGGGATATTGGATTGGATTTGTCATCCTTACAATGGTTTGCTAGCTATCTCTCTGGCCGACTCCAGCAAGTCAAAGCGGAAGGGGAAGTTTCCCCACTAAAACCTCTTCTTCGGGGTGCACTGCAAGGCTCTATCCTGGGCCCCTTACTCTTTGCCATTTATATTAACAACATCGATGCCACAATCAAATGAGTGCAAATACACTTATTTGCTGATGACACAGTACTCTGTGCTAGTAGCCCTACTCCTGATGCTGCTTGTAATGTTCTTCAGTGTGAATTCAACCAGCTCCAACTTCAACTCCTGAACCAGAAGTTACTTCTAAATGCAAAGAACAATAAAGCAATTGTTCTCTCGCCCTTTCCTTTTGCCCCTAATCGTGTTGCAGCCGGGTTGCTTCCACAAATCACAACTATCCTTGGTGAACAGCTGGAATGCGTAACAAAGTTCAAATACCTGGGGGATGGTTAGACCATAGACTTTCCTTCACTAACCATATAAATGAACTTACGAAGAAGCTTAGTCAGAGACATGGTCTTTTCTTTAGGATGAGTAATCTCATAAGAGACACAAAGCTGAGACTGGTCCAAACTACCTTTCTGTCATTAGTAGATTACGCAGACTTTCTATACAGCCAGGGTCCAGCCAGTGCATTAGCCAAACTTGACACTCTTTACCATTGTGCAGTGAGGTTCATCACAGGTCTCTCTTATTCTACACACCGTTGTTCCTTGTACGCTGCAGTAGGATGGTAATCTCTCAGTGACAGCCGACGTAGAAATGTGGCAACCTGGACCTATAAAGCTATCACTAATAAACTGCCCCACTATATCTCTGCTTGCCTGCCACTATGCACACTCGGTAGGTATGCCCTGAGAAGTACTTCCTTTATCTCCTTGTCTGTGTATAAGACCAAATCACGATTTGGCAGGGTGTCCTTAAGCTATGTGTTACCGCAATTATGGAATAACCTGCAAAAAACATTGAAAATAACTCACCTTATCAGCCTTACCGCCTTTAAATCCCTATACCTGCACCACAATAGGGAGACCTGTACCTGTTTCCCTTGACCTAGATCTCTAAAATTGTCCCTATGCTTAAAATCGCACTGGTCTGAACCTAATAATTCTAGCATCAGGGACGCCCCTTATTCATTACTATATATGCACTTACCTATCCATTATTCCCCCTCCTTGGACTTCATTGTTGTTTTGATCTACCTAGTATTATTACTTCTCTTGTTTCCTTTCTTACAAGTTTTTCCGTTAGACTAGATCTGTAGTATCTACCTTTGTCACTTGTGTATAATATTTACTGTATGATAATTGTGTATAATAATTGTGCCTGCACCCAACTATTGCACCCCTCTTCTATGACTATATATTTTATTTTTGTATATACCTTATCACTTACTCTACGCATATATACCACTGTTGTATAAAGTTCTAATGTTTCTCATTGAGCATCATTGTAGATAGCTTCTCTGTTACTGCATTTGGTTGTACTGAAACCCCAGGTCCACCTCAAAAATGAGCACTGCTCAAAATGATCACCTGGTTAAATAAAGATTTTGATTGATTGATTTAAACACTGATGTCGACTTATGGGTGAAAGTATGCTGCTCCATGGAGTCTTACAAACAGAAATGCACTGCACACAGCTTCACGCTAACACAATGCATCGTATGTACTACTGCTTGACACATTAGTAGTGAGACAAAACTGAGACATAACCAATTCAACGTGGTACACATCACCATTCACAGTGCAGCACATCCTGAAACAACATGCTACAGGATGTGATGCACTGTGAACAGTATGAATAACATGTTGAATGCCTTGTTTTTCAAATTCTCCTCAGGAGCTATAGTTCAAGCTGTAGTACATTATGGGCCGGATATTCAAACTGCGCCCAAAATGTGCGTAATAGCAGGAGCAAGCACAAGTCCATTGCGCACATGCGCAATAGATGCGATATTCAAACATGGAGCAAGGCAAATTGTGTAACCAGCCAACGTCTGAATATCGCACAACCTGCACCATAGCGCAACCAGGAAGGGGAAGCTGAGCACATATGATGCGCTATAGCGCAACAAGGGCAGCCCAGCTGAACAGTCCAGAGGTGCCATAGCGCAAGCAGGGAGCCCCCCAGCAGCAGAGCAATGGAACTGCACAACCAGGGAGGTAGGCAGGGGCCCACGACCCATGCCACAGATGGGCACAGAAAGACACTGCAGAACTAACAATGCACCCCACACCCCAAGCACAGCATAAGTGGGAGGGACGGAATATCCACCGCCCATGGGGACAAGCGAACAAAGCACAGCGGCACATAGTGCCCAGGCAAGCTGAGATCAGCACACAAAGGACGGACCACCCCAGTGTACATCAGCCCCCCTTTGCACAGCACACCCTGCACTGTGACCCCAAGACACCACCCATGAGCAGTGACCATCACTGCAGGAATCCTATGCATCCCCCGTCACACTGCAACCTCCATGTACCACAGAACCATACAAGCCAGACCCACCATGAGCACCCAGCAGTGGGTGGCAGCACACAGCAATATCAACTGAAAGCCACTCCCACACCAGAGACACCTCCCCATGCACACACACATACCCATGACAATACCACCCCAGATGCCATGCACACCACTGCAACTGAGCACCTATAGCCAGCTGCAAATCAGAGACCACCACAGTATTCATATCAAAATATATATTTCAAATATAACAAGAATAAGAAATAGAACAACAACTATAACTATTTACAAATATACAAAACAGGGGTGGGGGTACGGGTACAAGGTAGGGGTGGGTAAGGGACGAGGGTGAACAACTGGGAGAGGGAAGGCAGGGTGTGAGGGATAGGTAAAGGGGGGAGGTGATGGGCAGCTACTGCCTGCCAGCCCGCTCTTCTTCCACCTGGTGCTGGTCCCGGGGCCTCCTCCTGCGCCTCACACCATGTTGCTGCAGGTCCTGCAGGATGGCGAGCGAATCCATCACCACCTGAATCAGCTGCTGCATCGAACGCTCAATGCGCTGCAGGATCTGGACACCTAGGATAAGGTATCAGAGTCAATTGCTGTGGCTGTCCATATCCCTGAAGCCCACCCATCATGCATGGCATACAGCCAAGTGCCCCACTCCTGTGATGGACTGCACCCACCCACAGTGACCGTGCACAAGATATGCCCAACCAGGCAGCAACAGCCATGTGTACCACTGCACACACACACACACACACACACACACACACACACTGCTCATGTCCAGCACAGCACAACCAAGACTGTACAGTAACGTGGCTACGCGGTGGGCAGGCAGTGCCACAGCCATGTGCCCAGTGTACGCATGGACCACCATTGACGCACTCCCAGACATGCAGTGCCACTGGACAGTGCTGACTGTCACATGTTACGTGCATGGCAGTGGTGTCCATGGATGGTGGCCATGCCCTGCCCCCCCCCCCACACAGCATGCTATAGCATTCATGATGTCATGGCACTCACCCTCATCGTGCTGCTGCTGCTGCTGTCGTGGTTCACCACCACCATGCTCAGCCACCGCTGCCACCACTCGCTGCACCTCAGCCCTGGCCCTCCTCCGCTCTGCCACGCCTGTGGGAAACAAAAGGTGAGAAACACATCAGTGAAATCCCAAAGCAGATATCCCTCTGCCCCAATGAGTGTGCCCACCCACCCAGCCAGACCCATACATCACATATCCTGTAAACACCGCCACAGCCAACCATAGACCAACCCTCCCCCCATGTGCTGGACACAATAGACAGTGTTACCCATACGGACCATACAGGCGCATAGACGACTCACCCACCTGGCCGAGGCACCACGCCCCTCCTGGCACGTGACCGAAGACATGCTAGTAGTGCTGGCTCCCTCCTCCGCAGGTCCCCGTACCAGTACCTGCACTGCTCTGCGGACCTCCGCCAGCCAGTGGCCTCCTCAAGGTCAGTGGTCACTTGCTGCCACACATGGGTCCTGGCCATGTTGAGGGGTTCATCCCCCAAATAGTGGGCCATAGTGAGGCTCCACTATGGCCACCAAGTTGGCGAGCTCGAGTGAACTCCACTGGGGGGCTCTTCTGCATGCCATCCCTGCATGTAAAGTAGGCAGTATGGTGCTCCACAGCGCGGCAACCCCATGTGGAATCGTTGCGTAATACAACACCACTATTCCCTATCGCGCTGCTGGTATAGCGTCGCCAGTCCCTATCGCGCTGTTACTGAACAGCGCGATAGAGCTGCAGACATGCCATACGTACAGCGCCAAGGGGGCAAAGGTCGGGCACAGGGTCATGGGTCTCTGGCGCAATGCCACGCACAGTGCCATCGGACGTCTGTGCATCCAGTGCGATTGGTCGCCTGTGTGCCATTGCCACAGCGCACTATTGCGCAGTTGTGCCACAGCGCCATATAGTGACCGTTGCTGTAGCGCCAGTGGCACAATGGTGGCCATGTCCTGAATTGCCTACCGTGCGCAGCACGTCATCAGTGCGGCAGACACCTGCGTAAGCTACCTGGGCATGTGCAGTGCGTGTACTACACAGTCACAGAACTGAGCCATTGGCTCAGCTGGTTCAACCGTATTGCGCAAAGCACAACAGTGCGATATTCAGCCGTCATATGCAAATCATCCTACCAGCCATTCAGTGGTGCAGCAGCACGATTTGCATCTCATTATAGTTGCTCCAGTCCTAATTTGCATGGATTGCACTATAAATATGTGACACTGTTCTGCAGTGGCCATATTCGGTTACTGCAGTTGATAGGTGAGTTGCATGCATTGTGATGTTCTGGACCATCACCTCAGAGAATTGCTGTGTACTGCACAGTCACAGGTGACCACTCTCACCCATACAGGCTGTGAAATGACCGAGCAAGGACTGGGTGAGGAGGATGATGGTGGGCGGAAGAGGAGGCCTAACTTTATGAAGGCTGAGATGGAGGCACTGTTCGAGGCCTACCTGGATGAGGAGTCACTTCTCCGTGGACGGCGGGGCACCCCTCAGGCCCATGCTGCTGCGTGGGAGGGGGTGGCATGTGCCATCAACCTGCACGGTAGCCACCAGCACTTTGTGCAGGAGTGTAAAAAGATGATGGGGACCGACAGAAGGAGGGTGAAGGAGAAGGTTGCAGCCATCAGGGCGGCACGTGCTGCAACAGGCGGGGACAGACGGAGGTGGTGCAGCTGACTCCAGCAGAGGACATGCTCGCTGCAAGCATTCAGCGCAGTGCCATTGAGGGTGTTCCTGGAGGTGGCTTCCACACAGGTGGTAGCCCATCACTGCATGGTATGTCATGGTTGGGGGGGTAGATCACATGCACTAATGTGTCCTTCCTTTCTGTTACAGATCCTGTGCGTCTGCAGGGGTCAGCAGTGGAGGGCCTGTCCACTGTGGACAGCCATCCAGAGTTGGAGGAGGGACCATCCACTTCCGCAGATTGCCGGCATGCACTGCGCCAGTGTGCATGCCTGGCTACCATCACTGATGTCGTTGAGACAGGTGTGGGGAGTGCACTTCCTGTGTCTCAGCGGTCTGGCATGCAAGCATGCCAGGACGCTGCGGCTGTGGCTGTGGCACAGACCTGCACCATTGATGATGCACTGACCACTATGGGCATTGACGTGTGTGTCACAGAATGGACACACAGCAGGACAGCTCAGGCCCATGGACCTAGCTGGTTCCGATGTGTGTGCCAGCATATCAGCATAGTCCCAGGCTGTGCCTGTCAGCACCAGTGGGGCAGCACCAGTGGCTGTGCAGGTCACTGGCACTGTTGCGGCCACAGCAGCGGAACAACTGATCCCTTGGGCACAGCAGGCGGAGGGGCAGCAGCAGCAGTCACCCAACGGGACTGGGGGGACAGGGCTCAGTGGTGATGTAGGTGCACCACCTGAGGACATGCCCATATCTGGTTCTGGTGAGCGGCGCCCACCCTCAAGGGGTGCTGTACATCAGGCCCTTCCATACCCTGAGGAACAGGTTGCCGATGTGGCAGACAACCTCTTTGATGAGCACACCTGCCTGCTGCAGGCATCAGTGCAGCAGCAGATGTGGGTTGCAACATCCGTGGAGGCACTGTGTGTGGCTCTGCAGCAGCACAGCAGGGACAACAAGAGGATCCTGTCCTGGATTGACCATTTGCGGGTGGATGTGACCACTGCCATCGACAGGCAGACACAGGCATTGGTTGCTGTCGTGGCCACATTGGGCACACAGTCAGGTGCCCCTGTGCCGCTCACACCACGCAGTATGCTATCCACTCCCCATTCCCAGCATCGTGCGACACCCACCCTGTCAATGCCAGGTTCAGCTGTGGGCATCCTGAGCACCCCTGGTGCAGGTATGTTCGGTATGCTGCAAACCCCTGTGCGGGCAAGGTCGAGTTCACGCAGTGGGACCCCTGGTGGTCCATCGGTGCCACCCGATGAGGCCTATGCTCAGCCTGCCAGTGCTGCTGGGTCTTGGCGGGGCCACCCACGCATCCAAGGTGGCCGTGGCACTGTGCCGCATGACTGAGCTGTCTCCCAGTGCGGGCCATGTCTGGTGCTGCCCTGTGTGCAATGTATGTTTCGGTGGACAGTGCACCAGTGGGTGCCCTGCCCTACATGCAGACACATGGACCACCTGCACACCCTCCCGACTGCTGTCCACAGGTGCGTGTGCATGATGATGCCTGCATTGCGCTGTACACCAAAGTGCAAAGGTGCACAGCATCTGACACACGTACATGGACAGTAAAAGTGGAGGTGGTGGCCTGTGGATGTGTGTGTTTTTAGTGTCTGTGTTCCTGCTCTGTTGTGCACCTGACCCCTGTGCACTTTGTGCCTGTTGTGTGTGTGTGTGTGTGTGTGTGTCTGTCCATGTGGCGTGTTACTGTTCACCCCTCCCTGGTTGTATGAGTGTGCTTCTGTGCCCTGCCACTTCTCTTGCCGTCATGCACCCCTGGTGTGTTTCCCTGTGTGTATGTGGGTTGTGCCCTAGCCACTGTTGATCGCACATGGCCCCATGACTTACCTGTGTTGGGCAAAGTGCTCCACTGTGATGGTGTCCCGGTGCAGCTGGGCCAGCCGGATCAGTCGGGGGTCACGCCATCCAAGGGGGGGGGCTGCTCATCCCCATCATCACCGGCGTCACTGTCGTCCCCATTGTTGTCCCCCTCTTTGACCTGTACGGCTATTCCACAGTCTTTGGCCATGTTGTGCAGGATACATCAGGCCAGGAATATCCCACAGGCCTTTGAGGGGCTATACTGTAGGGCACCACCGGAGGTGTCTAGGCATCAGAAGCGTGCCTTCAGCATCCCAAACACCCACTCAATGATGTTACGTGTGGCGGCGTGTGCCTCATTGAAGTGTTGCTGCGATGGGGTCATGGGCCGCCGGTAGTGTGTGAGCAGCCAGGGACGGAGTGGGTATCCACGGTCACCTGTGTGGAGATAGTGGAGGTTAGTGTCTTGTTTAGGCTCATATTGCCCCTAACCCTGTGTGCCACACCCATGGCACCTGTGGCTTACCCACCCTTGCCCCCTTTTGCCAATCCTACATGCATACTCTCCCACTAGATGTCCTGTGGGGATGTCCCCACTCTCGAATTGATGGCACAGTGCCGACTGGTACCATATGAATGAATCGTGTGCTCCGCCAGGGTGCGTGGCACAGACATTGATGATGCGCCCACTGGCATCACACACCACCTGGCAGTTGACACTGGAAAATCCCTTCTGATTCCGATAGGCAGCCCCATCGGAGCCAGGTGGCATGCGAATGGCCACATCGGTGCAGTCTATCGCCCCTAGCATGCCAGGCATACGTGCTACCCTGTGGAACTCCTGTATGTTTTCTGTATGCTCCGCCGCGGTGCTGGGGAAATGGATGTACTCTGCAGCATGTGGGAGCAGTGTGCTGAGGAATTGGGTGAGGATGCATGACGTGGCTGACTGTGTTATGCCTGTGGTGTCCCCTTGTTGGTCTCTGGAAGGTACCTGTGGTGAGCAAGCACATGCTGGCTGTTACCTTTGTCTCCACTGACAGAGCGTGACTCCGTTGTGAGGGTGCCTGCATCACATCACTGCACAGCTCACAGAGCCGCCTCAGTATTGTCCTGTTCAGGCAGTACTGGCCCACAATCTCGATATTTGAATAGAGCTCAAAGCTGATGCGGGCTCGGTACTGCCTGTTGGGGCATACCGCTGACAGGCCCTTCCACGGCCACGTCCCCCTGCAGCATGCCTTCTCACCCCCCTCATTACAGCTTCCATGTGGAAGCTGGCACTGTCCATGTCCCTGGCTTGTGTTCCCCTCCCGGCTGTTGTTGCTCTGTTACATCCGCTGTCCTGACTGCTACCTCCACTGCACCGGGTACACCTACTGGCCTCTGCACTCTGTGGCCCCACACACCTTCCCTTGCCCCTCTTCTGTCCTGTGCTCTCCCTGGCCTGCACTCTTTCTCCCTCTGGCCTTGTCTGTCTCCCTGCCTCATGTGGCTTCCCTGTAGCATTCTTGCGCCTCTTCCTTGAGCCTTTTTATTTTGGCTCATTTCCGCTATGGCGCAACTTCTGCCTGATCCACTGTTGCGCATTGCGCAAGCCTTTGAATATCGCATTGCACACTTTATGCATGGTTCCACCCCCTTCAGTTGTGCATGCCTTAATTAGCATTGCGCTGTTGCTCAGCATGTTTTCAGTGGCACAACTGCCTCCTGCTGAATATCGCAGAATGGCGCAATTTCAGACTTGCGCTGGTGCAACCCTATTGCGCATGGTGCAACCCTTTTGAATATCCCACCCTATGTGTGTTGTGTCCATGTGCATGTTTTATAAGTGGTGTTGTATGTTTTCTATATAAACATCTAAACATAGCATTATGGATCAAGACCAGTATCAGTGTCTTCACAGTTGCAAGACATAAACCTGGCTTGTCATTTTGCTTCTCTCTGTAGACATACAACATATGTATTTTTTCTTTATTTTATTTATTAGGCCTAGGATTACAATACCTTTGAGCCAGGACTCTTTTTACAAAGGTCCCATGTCAGGTTACAGTTCAAAACATAAGACATGTAAGCCAGATTACAAATTCAATACATAGGACAAGGTTACAAATGTGTAAGCTAAATAGAGTTACAAAGCATCTGAGAAACAAAACAAGTTTTGGAGGCTAGGTTACAAGGAGATAGTGGATGAGGTGCAGAGAGGATAGAGGACAAGAGAGAGGAAGCGTAGAGGGGGGCGGAGAGCTATAGAGGAGGAGCGCAGCCAGAGGCATTGTCGAAGACATAACATAGGGACGTGCGTGCTAAGGAGTAACTAAGTGCTAATAGGAAAGAGAACTACATAAGGTTAGGGAAATATTCATGGGGTCAGCTAGTGGAGGCATTCACAGGAGCTAGAGGCAGTGAGAGAGAGGTGGAACCTTGTTTTAAATGCACTAAGGGTAGGAGTGGAGGAGATGTAACTGTTTAGACCATTTAGCCAGCTGAGCACCCTGTAGGCAAAAGATCTTTGACCTTGTGAGGTACGACAACGTGGAACCTGCAGGACCTGTGATTCAGACCCCCTGGTTGAGCAGGGGTTATTGCTAGGGTGCAGGAGTGCACACACTCCAGGGGGTGCAAAGCCCATAGTTATTTTCTTTGCCATGGTGCAGATTAGGTACTTTATCCAATTGGTGAGTTGCAGCCATCCAGTTTGTGCATAGAGGTCGCCACGTTTGTGTGAGGTGGTGGGATCCAGTGAGAAGTCGGCAGGCCTTATGGAGGGAGCTTGATATGCGTCTAAGAGCAGTAGCAGGGGCAGAGCCATAGATGATAAGCCCATAGTCAATAGTGGAGACAACAGAGCTCTGAACAGCGACAGTCAGGGCTTCTGGGGTAAGATGTTGCCTATGCCGGAAGAGAAGGCCAAGGCGAGTATTTGCTACTTTGGTTACAGAGTCAGTGTGGGCACTGTAAGTTAGATGAGGGTCTAGAGTGATCCCAAGGGACTTAAAGGCTTGAACCTGTTCCAGGGTGACTCCATGAATGGTCTTGGTGGATTGGGGTGCAGCTTATGCTTGTTATGAGTGCTGCTGAACATCATAGACTTAGTTTTTTTTTATTACTGAGGACCAGATTGTGATTTGAGAATCAATTTTCAACAGAGGTGAAGCCAAGCTGAAGGTTATCTTGTAGAGGCTTAGGATCCTTGTGGGAGGCAAGAATTACAGCATCATCTGCATAGAGGATGATTGTTTTGGAGCAAGAATTTGGAAGGGAGTTCAGGAACAAACTGAATAGTAGGGGGCCCAGAATGGATCCCTGGGGGACACCTGAGTGAACAGGCCTGGTATTAGAGAGTACATCTGAAATTTTTACCCTTTGAAACTGGTTCTCCAAGTAGCTTTTGAACCAGGCAGTGGAGTCGGGAGTGAGCCCAGCTTTCAGAAGTTGCACATATATACATATAAACAAAGATTATGACACAAGTACTGCTGTTGTCTGCTAGTCTGTCCATTTCATCCCTAGGTTACGCATCCAGCAGTAATTTCATGCGTGGTATCTAGAGAGTACCGGATAGGCAACTGTGTATTATTACAGGGGTTAGCCAATAACTATGGCTAGGAAAGGTTGAAAAGTGGGTGGATGGTGGTATGTAGTCAGAGAGCAGGTGGGTGGAAGGTTTGCCAGGGCCTGACTCCTCTAGAATGCTGATGACCCTTCCCAGCACCAGGCAGAGGACAAGTATGAACAGGAGGGAAGCCGGTTGTAGGCAGTGGTACTTAGAGCAAGTGAGGAAGGGAGAGAGGGTGAAGAGAAGATTCTGCCAGTGCATGGTACCTCCAGTATGCTGTGGACCCAGGGACAGATTTACTGCTACGCCAAGTACGCCTGTGCATAGGGCCCAAGTTGTTAAGGGGCCCGATTCCCGTGGCACCAGCCACCAGCTGCTAATGCTGCCAATTTAAGTCTTTTTTTCCCACCTACCACTGCTAGACTCTGCCCATCTGCGGCTGTTCCTCAATCCAAATTTCCTCTCCCAAGTCCCCGCCCCTTCAACTTGCCACTTCCCACCAATATTCTAAGCCACCAGTGAGCACACACGTCCCGCCTTTTCCCTCACCCGACCAAGGCTGAGTCCAACCTACGATGAGTTGACTAGCTGAGGGAGGTGATCCTGATACCAGTCTGCCATACCTAGGGGCAGGGAAGCATCTACATGGAGGGCGGAAGCAGACTAGCGCCTTTACAATGTTTGTCTGCCTGACTTCGCTGCCATTTCTCAGCTCAGTCAGCCGACTCACACTGACTTATTCAGCCATAGCCCCTTGGCCTTGCCGTTGCTGTCTGGACTGGATGGCTGGCTTCATGTTGCATCGCTGGTCACACTTGTTTAAAGTAATTAAGTTATTTATTTTTGTTCTTCTCGAGTCGTCTTCTTCAGCTTCTCGCCTAACGCCTTGGCCACCGGGTTGGTCCTGCTTCAGAGGCCCTAGGAGAGAAGACTGGGAGTGAAGTGATGATGAGCTGACCATCGACGAGAACAGTTTTAACTGAGTCAGACAGACTGAGGGAGGTCAGGTGAGAGCTCACAATCAAAATCAGCTCCACATTATTATTTTTATTCATTTTTTTATGCTCAGCTGAAGGAATTGAATTTGCTCTTTGCTTTGGACCTGTCTGGCAAACTCTGAGGCTACTAGGCTCTTACTTCTCTTCCGCCTCTCCTCCTTGTGTGGTTTCAGACAGTTTCAAGCCTAATTTGAAGGCGTTTGCTGCTCTGTTTCGGAGAATTACTTGGGCCTCCTTGGACTGACAGCTTGCCTTAAAGACAGCAGAGTACTAGAGGTTTCCAGGGAGCTGCCTAGAAACATCATGATCCCCAACCCCAATCTGCCCCCCCCAGCTGGCAGGAAGTTTGGAGAAAAGTTGTCACTTTCAGTTACCCACTTCCCCCGGCACCATGTGCTGAAATTAGAAGTCATTAGAATCACTTGGTTTGGTTAGACCTTGGCTGGCTCGAAAAGGCATGGGGAGGCAAGACATGGGTGAGTGCAGCCCACCCTGGATGAAGAATACCTGTCCCAATTTGCCATGGTTGTTGTTATAAGCCAGGGGGGTTGGGGGTCCTGGGTGAGTGCAGTACATTACCCAGTCAAACCACTGCATGATGATTGCATACTTTAGTTCATGGTTTCTGTTCTTTGGATGCTGTATACTACAAACCAGGAATTTTCAGACAAGCCAGTGCTGTGGTGTGTGGTGTTTGTGGTGTGTGTCTGGTGGGGGTGGGGGTGATCAACCAGATCAGTTATAAAAAGGATTCTGAAATGCCACAATGTGGACTTGCTGTTGCTATTAGGATTCCAACAGCCTTACACATACAGCCTGATCACCATGACACATGGATTATTCCTGTCAGCGCACC
Source organism: Neoceratodus forsteri (assembly GCA_016271365.2). Classification (NCBI taxonomy): domain Eukaryota; kingdom Metazoa; phylum Chordata; order Ceratodontiformes; family Ceratodontidae; genus Neoceratodus; species Neoceratodus forsteri. The sequence continues at coordinate 126,097,883 of CM057450.1, read as the reverse complement.
ATTCTCTAGCTCTGCTGGAATGATGCATTTTGATTGTGATCCATGAAGAACATAATTATTTGACTATATTGACGTGAATCTGTCATGTTTATGTGGGCTGTGGGGTGCAGGGTCAGGCAATTGGAGCTGTGTGTGATGAGGCATGTTCACTTGCGTGGTTGTCATGGAGCTCCAATGTGTGGTACGCCACTGCCGCACGGTGTAAGGGGGGGCCCTTGCACAGTACTGTGCATAGGACCCATGGTAGTGTAAATCCAGCCCTGTGTGGACCCTGACTGCACATGTCAGAGGTAGAGCATGACAGGAGACAAGCATGTTGTAAGCAGCAGAGGTAAAGCATGACAGGAGGGAAGTATGCATCGATAGCGGGTAGGCTTCAGAAGGACCAAGAGAGATTGAGGTTGGACAGAAGAGGGACCAACACCCAGCCCTTTCAGGAAATAATGTTGGGGGTAGGATGTGAGGAAGGTGTATGCCTGGGTTCTGGACCACTCGAGGATACCAAGAAGCCTGCCAGGAGTGTAGGCCAAGCAATGGTGAGTGGTTAGTGAGGGTAAGCTGGTGTACAGAGGAGGGAATGGGGTGTAGGAGTAAGGTTGAGAAGAAGGGGTGCTGTGTGGAGGATGTAGGGGGAGGGTTTTGCAGGAAAGAGGTGGGCATGTTAGCAGTGTCAGTGGCTCAGTAGGTAGAACACTCACCTCTGAGGCCAGGAGATCAGAGGGCTGTGGGTTCAGTTCCCATATCTGGCACTTGGGTTAATATCCCAGTACTGACACTGTAGTGCAGCATGAGAGGGGTGCTGCACTTCTGAGGTGCCGCCTTTTGGATGAGATGTTAAACCGAGGTCCCATCTGCCTGGATTGGTGGTAGTTCAGGTGGATGTTAAAGATCCCATGGCACTTATCGAAAAGAGTAGGGGAAAGTTTTATTGAGACAAAAATCATACAATAGTACACAAAGCATAATACAAAACAAAGGAAACACAGGATAAATATTATACAATCATTCAGGTAACTGCAAAATCAGAGTCAATGATCCAAGGAAGAGCTTTCCAAAGTTCCAAAAGTGTCATATCTGAGTATAGCGTACTTTCATGCTCATAAATTTCTTTTAAATCTTGTACAATCTTTTTTCGAGCTCCAAATAGGAGCAGTCCTTTTGCTGTAAAGAAAACATGCAACACACCATCCAAATATTCCATTTAATGCAGACAAAAACAAGGTTTAAAGTGTCCTGGTGCCATTTTGACCACTGGGGAGAAAAAAAAACATATACAAAATTCAAATAAGTAACCGACTGAAGCAAGGGGGTATCCCATGCCTGTGCCAAAAAGGACCACCAATTTTTGATAAAGGAACAGTCAAAAAATAAATGAGGGATAGTTTCAAGTTCTGTAATACATAATAAGCGAGAACACATTCTGTCTTGGGACTGCTTATGTTCATGATTTGATTTTACATGAATCTTTTCATGGCATGAAAGCCAGTGAAAATCCCACATTTTGGCTGGAATCCTCTTACATTTCCACAATAACAAAAGGGAAGGGAGGTGTTGACCAGGACACTTATCGAAGGGTACTGATACAGCACAAACCATCAGGAGTAATTTCTTATATAAAACTTTATGTGCATGATTTAATAACATCTGAACAGACACCTTCCATTGTTTGAGACGTAAAAACATATGTTTTACGTAAGTTGGTATACCAACAGTTTGTCTTAACACAGTTAAGGAATTAGTTTCCCATTGATGAAACCAAATCCCGCAAGAGTCATAAAACCAAGGTTCCCACTCCCTTTGGGCATCAATCAATAAAGGCCTAAGGTTTGCAGTGAAAAAAATACAAGAAAAAAATAACAAAGGGTTAACCATACAAATGCCACCCTCAGGGATAGGTAAATAAGTGATATTCCGCTTTATTGGGTTTAACCTACTACCCCAAAAAGCCTGAAAAAACAGGCTAAAGACAGCAGTTTCTAGCTGTCGTGGAATAGGGAATACATAATTCAGAAAAAGGAAAGTAGAGATCAAATAGTTTTTAATTAAGAAAACACTTTTTTTTCCCTATCTGCCCCCGGTTCCAGGAGGCCACCTGAAGTTTACCTTGTTGCAGTTTAACATTCCAGTTAAACAAATCTGAGTCCTGTGTCCCAAAAAAACTTCCCAAAATGTGAATAGGGCCCTCAACTAAATGTAACGGGCCAATACAGTCCGAGGGGGAGGTTGCTGAACCGACCCGAATAACCAGACTTTTAGTGTAATTTAAAACAGCACCAGAGAAGTTTCCAAAAATAGAGCATTCACGGAGAGAATGAACCACTGAGGCTGCATCAGCTACAAGAAAACAAACATCTGCATATGCGATTGCCTTATAAGGCAAGCATAAGGCACAACTAGATATTCGACTGAATCTGAGAATTAGTATTCAGCCAACAGAGCAAAACATCAAGAAAAAATACATATAACAATGGGCTTAAAGGACAGCCCTGACGAACCCCCCAATTTTTATGGGGATCATGGGTCCTATCCAACCATTCACTACAGGCACAATAGTAGCTGTTCTATAGAAAGCAGGAATCCAGCATACCATAACATCAGGTACATGCAGAAAACAAAGTGCTTCCCATAAAAAATCATGCCTAACCAAATCAAAAGCAGCCTTCTGATCTATGGAAATAACAAGTCCCGAAGCCAGACCTGCATAGCCATGAGAAAATAATTCTCGTAAGAGGATCAAATGATCAGAAATTCTCCTTTGAGGCACAGAACAGGATTGGGCGGGATGCAAAACCACCTCCGCTATCCTCACCAAACGCTTCATAATAACTTCCGTTAAGAGCTTAAAGTCGGTGTTCAACATACATAAAGGTCGCCAATTCTCTAGAGAATGGAGATCACCTTTTCTGCTTATACATGTAAATCAAAGTACCCTTAGTAAATTCCAAAGGGAGAGATTCAAATGTTAACAGAGAATTAAACATAGATGTAAGTTCTGAGGCAAAATGGTCACCCAGCACTTTATATAAGCCAGCAGGGAGACCATCCGGACCAGGAGTTCTCTGTACAGGTAATGAAGAAATAGCCATTGTCAAATCCTGCTCCATGATAGGAGAACAAGCCTTGTCCTGACATAGCTGTGAGGGAGCTGGGATATCAAGGCCACTATACAAAGTCGCACTGTTACCAGCCACAGTAGGGAGGGGAGAGAAAAAAGGGCTGTAGTACACTTTGTTACAATATGACAAATCTCAGTTTGTGAGGAACATAAGTTCCCTTCTGAATTTAGAAGACACGTCATATTTTTTCGGGCGGAGTGACAGGAATTATATTCAAAAGGACAAATAACATCCGTGTTCCAACAGTACAGAATTTATGTTGGTAATAAAGTTGTTGTGATTGCCGTAATTGGAAAGTCGACATATCATTCTGTAGGGCTTTTATATGTTGAGTAAGGTCTTGCCCTGTCGTGTATGCTATGGTTAATAATGACTGAAAATGTGCCCTCTTCTGCAAATAGTCTAGGTATTCCCTCCTATATTTTAAACGACTGTAAGTTTTTAAAAAAGTGACCAGATCATGTTTCGTGTCTAACCACCACTGAACAGGATCTTCATAACAAATAAAAACAGATTTACAGGCTTGTATGAAAGACAGGAGGGACTGCATAAACATCGGGAATCTGCAACAAAGGTGTGTTGAATTACCAAATACCTGGACCTTTACGGGAAGAAACAACAGAACCAAAACCAATTGAAAGCAGCTTATGATCAGAAAACTCAACCGCTTGAACTTTGGCAGAAATAATTGGTACTGTAGGAGAGGAAAACACATAATCAATGTGTGTGGCTAGTTTACCCTTTTGGAAGGTAGGGGTGTGTTGTGTAGTAAAGGAGAGATAAGAGTCCATTAAGTGGGCGACTCGAACCAATTTGCCCAATTCGTGGGAATCACAAAACAGTTTCTTTGTAGCGCAAAGGAGCTCTTATCCTGAAGACTCAGGCCACAATTAAAGTCACCAGCAAACAATACCTGAAAGGAAGTATGCAAATAAGGACGAAGCAAAGTAAATAAAGCTATGCGTTCAGTTTTGATTTGAGGGGCATAAATGTTTATCACCCGGTAAGGACAGGACCTAATTACAAAATCTATAATAAGCTCCCTACCAGGGGCTACATCAAGCAATTTTAGCAAACGGAAGTCTGGGATATTAATTAATATTCCCAGTCCTGAACAAGAATCCTAACCAATCGACCAAAAAGAAGGACCCAGTAACCAGTCCTGTTGTGCTTGTCGGATCTCATGTGTAGTATGAAGTCTTGTATCCTGTAATAAAATTAAACCCAAAGGCAAAAGCCGTAGAAAGGAAAAAATCTATCTCCTTTTAGCCATACGCCTCATACTATTTACATTAATAGTATGGTAAACAAAGTGAAACATAGCAACAAAAAAAAGGAAAACAGACAAAAAATACATTTTACAATTTCCTTTTCCCAACCACCTTCTTCCCTTTAAGTTTTACTCTGGCCTTTCACTTGTGAGAAAGGCCAGTGCCAAGTTGCAACTCAGGGTCAGTGGTACCGTCAGAGAGAGAAGAAGCTATGGAGGAAGAGTCTGACTCACCTCCAGCATCATCAGAAAGGGGTTGGAGAAGTTCAAAAGAATTAGATAAGGGCACTGGGGGTTCCAGACCACTCACAGGAGATGGTGCAACCCGAGGGTTATTTCTCAGTGACCTTCTACGTATGACATTTGTAAGCACTCGGGGGGGGGGCATAGTACTTGGACCTGGGACCGGGTCCAGAACAAGAAAATTAGATTGGGCAGGATCAGGGACAGGAGAAATCTCAGGCAAGGAGTCATCCGTGAAGGAGACCATATGAGGTATGACCTCAGAGGATACAACAGGCACTAAAGCCTGCAGTAAGGGCTGGGCTGCCTTAGGGGGAGGTACAGCCAAGGTGGTCCGGAGACGGGCCTTCTGCGCCCGTGTAATAATAAAGCGCTGGTCCACTCCACCATCGTGAAATTCCTGGTTATGCGCAGCCCATTTACAATTCTGAAAGGTGTGCCCCTGTTCGTCACATAGGTTACATCTACATTCATTCAAACAGTGTGCCCCTACGTGGCCCAGATCCCCACAGATGTTGCATTTCATTTTATCACATACATTACTAAGATGTGCAGGGTCACCACACCGATAGCAAGCCTTTGGCTGACCCAGGTAGAACAAGACCCCCCTATCTCAGCCTATGAAAAAAGAGTTAGGCAGATGTACAACCCTAGAATCATTAGATTGTAACAAGACTTTAAACTTCCAGCCCCCAGTCCAAATGTTCTCGGTATCCAAAATGGCTTCAGGCTGTCCCTGGACGTCACAATGCTGTTTCAGCCGATACACAACATCCTCCACCTCAACTCCCTCATTACGAAACAGAATAGTGATCGTCTTAAAAGTGGGTTTAGAAAGAGGAATAGCCTGAAATGGGGTCCATAATGCAGCAGTCCGCAGAGAATTATACTTTGACCAAAAACGCTCCAGTCCCCTAGATGTTTGGAAATTAATGTCAAACGTGGTTTCACCAGAGATATGAATTAACCCATATATTTCATGGGAAATTTTTTTTAAAGAATCCTTTAGAAGCGTACGTGCCACATAGACCCGATCAGGTGGCTCAGGTAACCCCCCCTCCCCCAGGTATGCCAGGCGAACAGCGTTGTGTCTCTTAGCAGCCTGGATTGGAAATTTAAAGAAAGAAGAATATGAGCGGCTTGGTCCCAAAATTTTGGAGTGGGGGGCTGTGGTGGTGGGGGAGCCAGAGCCTCTACAGAAGCAGTAGAAAGAGGAGTCTGAGGTGGAGAACCCTTCAGGTAATCCAACACAGGGTTCTGTGTAAGCTCCAGTTCATGAGGGAGACACAAGGGGTCAGTAGTGACTTTTGAAGCACCTATCTTGCTCTGTAGCTCTGGAAAATCTTCAGGGCGGGGGGACCGAATTGGAGATGGACCAGACTTCCAACTTCCTGGGACAGTACCCTGGACCCAGCCAGCACCTCTCAGTGCTGATTCAACAGTCCAGGTAGGTTCTTTATTAATATTTACTGTAGATGATTCTTGTACATGTAGGGAGCTCTGTGATGAAATAGAAGCAGGTAGTGAAAAGGAAAATGAATCTGTTTGTACTGCAGGTGGCAGGGGAGCATTTACTATAGATAAGTCTTCTATATGTGAGGAACTCTGTGATGTAATGGAAGCAGGTTGTGAAAAGGAAACCAAATCCATTTGTACTGCAGGCGGCAGGGGGGCAGGCAGTAGGGCTTCAGCTCCGGACGCACTAGTCGGGTCAGAGCCTGTCACAGCAACAGGCAGTAAAGGAGACAAGTCAGGTGAATCTTCAATAACTTCCACCCGAGTGGAAGATGCATCTGTGCTGTCGGCTCTCAGGCGTTGCATATCTCTGTGCATTTTCAATTTTGCACTAGCAAAACGGCGCTCTGCCATTGCAAAACGCTCCTGGATCTCTTGTGCTGTCAAACAGTGGTTTTCAGAATCAGATGAAGTAAAATCCTCCAGTAAGTGAACTGTAGGCACGCAGGTCAGCAAGTCAGTTCCATAAGAAGCAAGCAGAGGGCTAGGTATAGCAGCCTTAGTAGGAGCAGCAGAACTTAAAGTTGTAGTAGGAACAGCAACAGGCAAAACATCAGTTGTTGGCATCATGGTCTCCATTCGGTCAGAGGTAGGAGCAGAGACCAAATCTCCCACCTCCATAGCTCCCTCCTCAGAAGGCAAGGGTGAGTTCGCCATCTTGGACAGAGGTTCCCCCTCTGACGAGTAGGGGAATTTCCCCGGTGTCCTGGCCAAATTTCCCTCATTCACTAAAAATACCACCAACAGCTTAATCTGGTTTAAGGTCAGTTGGCATTCATCTGTATCCCCTTCCCCTGGGTCGTGCCTGAAAATAGGCAGGATTTGTCTAGTGCACTTACCCGGTCAGCAAAAACTAAATAAATAAATGAAGCTGAAGCAGGCTCATAGGTGAACAAGTTAAGGAGGATTGTACCAGCAGCAAGTAGCATACATAAAGTTATGTCAGGCAGAGGCAATAGAGTGTGAGGAGGAGTGTTGTATTTGAGGTGTGAGGGAGTTCCAGATTTTGGTGAAGCAATGTGAGAAGTCTGATTGACTAATGATTTTGGTACTAGGGTGGACTAGCAGGGTGCAAGTGTCGGAGGATCTGAGGGAGTGGGAGGGAGCGTTACAGTTCAGAAGTAAGTACACCAAGCAAAGTTTTGAAATTAGCTTAGCACAGTGAGTCAGGCATCTATTAGCAAGCAGGGTGAAGGACAGGGCACAGTAAAGGTTAAAATGATGGTTTCGAGATGTGTCATCAAGAATGAATCAACAGTGTCCAATCTGGTAATGGAAGGTATGGGAGCAGCAACACAGAGTACCTCACGCTACTCAAAAATAGTCAGGATCATCTGCGCCGTAGGAGGGATGCAACTACAGCGAGAAAGGGGGCTGGGTCCGGGGAGGAGTGGTAGGAGAGGGAGAATGAGTGGAGGAGAGGCTTGAGGGGATGGATTTTAGAAGGGCTGATGCACAGGAGGTGTACTAGGAATTTTAACTCCTGAGCCACTATACCAACATACAAACATACAAACTTGTCAGCAGACACAGGCCATATGGTCTATCTAGTCTGCTTGAGTGTGCAGCACTTAAGCCCATTAGACTGCAGCTGTCACCCCTCCCCTTAACTCTTCCCTCCCCCAACTGCCCCCCCAGTATGTACTTTCCCCTTGAATTTATCCCACCCTCTCTTGAAGCACCCCACAGTCTGCACTGATAGTGATTATTCAGGCAATGCTTTCCACCCTGTTACCACTCTTTCAGTGAAGTACTGCCTCCTCCTTTCTCTCTGGAACCTGCCCCCTTTAACTTCAGGGAGTGCCCTCTGGTATCTTTTCTGTTCTGAAGAGTGAACCCACCCTGGACGCCTACTCTTTTCATTCCCCCTCAGGTACTTGAAGGTCTCAATCATGTCCCCTGTCTCTCTTCTATCCTCCAGGGTATACATGTTGAGCTTTTTCAGTCTTTCCTTGTAAGGTCTATCCCCCCAACCTCTAGATCATCTTTGCTGCTATTTGCTGCACTGCCTCCAGTAGTTTGATATCCCTTTTCAAGTACGAGCACCAGAACTGTATGCAGTACTGCAAGTGCAGCCTCACCAGGGACCTGTACATGGGCAATATGACTTTGTTACATCTGGATGTAATCCCCCTTTGCTATGCACCCTAGCATCTTGTTAGCCTTACCCGCTGCCTTCCTGCATTGGGCTGAGTGGTTCAGTTCCCAGGTCACCAGCACCCCCAGATCCTTCTCCTTGTTGGATGTGGACAGTTTGATACCATCCATCCAGTAGCTGTATCCTGTGTTTTTGGCTCCGAAATGCATCACCTCTAACTTCTTGCTGTTGAACCCAAGCTGCCAGGTGTGTGACCACTGCTCGAGTCTTGCCAAGTCCTCCTGCAGTAATTTTCCACCCTCCTCCCCATCCACCTTCGCACTGATCTTGGTGTCATCGGTGAAGAGGCTGATCTTATTCTTGATCCCAACTGCTATGTCTGTGATGAAAATGTTAAACAGGACTAGTCCCAGTACTGATCCCTGTGGGACACCACTTGTCACTGTCCTGGGCTCCAGTGCTTCTCCCCCCTCAACTACCCTCTGTTGCCTTTCCCTCAGTCAGTTTTCTACCCATCAGGCTAGCTTCCACCGTATACCAAGACTCCTCAATTTGCAGGTCAGCCTTCCCTGTGGCAATGAATTGAAGGCCTTGCTGAAATTTAGTGGTGTCTGTCTACACCATTTCTTTGAGGATGGATTCCATCAGTTTTCCCACAATTGTGGTGAGGCTCACTGGTCTGTAGTTCCCTGGTTCACCCTTAGGCCCATTTTTGTGGAGAGATACCACGTGTGCCTCCCTCCAATCTCTGTGCACACATCTTGTATTTAGCGAGGTGTTGAGCAGATCTGCCAGTGGCTCTGCCAGGATGTCTGCCAGCTCCCTTAGCATGCTGGGATGTACCCCATCTGGCCCAGGTGCCATGTCTACTCTCAGGGACCTAAGGCCCTCCAGCACCCTTTCCACCATGATGACCCATCTGTGGTTGTCTCCCCACCCATGCCTGCGCACCCTTTCCCTACAGGAACGGGCCCATCCCTCTCCCTTGTGAACACTGAACAGAAGTACAGTCAATTCCACTTGCATGCCTATGGCTGGGGTTTGCCATTTTTGGGCATACAAGTGGAATGGCATACAAGCGAATCTGCTGAAAAAAAAACAAATTAACACATTAGCACTTTAACGGTATGCAGCTGAAAACAAACATAGTAGTGGACTGTATGCAGATATAGAAAACACCCACCGCACTGAAAAGTAATTTGAGTTACTGTATTTGTTTTAATCAACAGTAAAAAAGTTTAAAATGTAGGTCAGCAATCGACACATTTGTACAACACTTAAAATAGCAGCACCAGTAAATTCATTTAAGCATAGTTTCTGTGCAAACTGAACATTGCAAAGCATACATCACAGTTAGTGGAGATCTTGCCTCCTGCAGTCCACAGCTCTTGCAGTCTGGCCACTCACAGCGGTTCTGTAGGCCCCCTGAGCGAGTCATGCATCAATGGACAGCTGTTTTGTTCCCTTACTTGCCAGACTGTCTATATGCTTCTCAAACATGTAGAACCATGAGAAGTCATGTTGTTCTTTCAACTCGACAAAGCGCCTTATCTTCCTTAACATCCACCATACCTCTACACTTGTAGGTGGATTTTCTGGCTCCTCATCATTGTCCTGGGACTCAGGCTCTTGAGTTTGTTGAGATAAGATCTGAGTGCATATTTCATCCTCTGTCACTTCTCCAGTTGTCTGTTCGTATTGGTCTATGGTAACATAACTTTCAGAGTCCCCCTGCTGCAATCCGATAGGTGCAATGACAGGCTCCTTGATTGAAACTTCTTCATCTCTGTAAATTCCAGCTTTAATGAAGCAGTTTTGAATGGTTTCAGTCTTTACCTCTGTCTAAGTAGAGTGAAGGAGGTGAATAGCATCTAGGATAGTTATTGTTCTTGATAGGTTGCGGAATAACTGGCCATGACCATCAACCCCTGTAAGCAGTCTGCTGACAATTTGCTTTCTGTAATGCAACTTTAAGTTATGGATTACTCTTTGGTCCATGGGTTGAATTAGTGCTGTGCAATTTGGGAGGAGAAAAATTAAATTGATGTGGGACAGCTGTATTGACTTGTGGGCAGGGCAGTTATCGACAATGAGGGCAGTTATCGACAATGAGGGCAATTTTTCTTCTACGGTACAGCATTTTTTGTTTAAGTCCCGGAGCCATTCATGAAAGATATCCACCATCATCCAAACGTTGCCATTATTCCTGTACTGCACTGGTAGGGCCTCGATGTGAATGCCTTTAAAATATCTTGGCTTACGCGATTTGCCGATAACCAAAAGTGGTGTTGTTTCAGTTCTAGTACTGTTAGCACAGACCATTACAGACAGACATTCCTTTTCTTTCTTGTGGCCAGCTGGGGTTTGGTTCCTGAAAGAAAGGTCACCGTAAGGTGTAGCATGGAAAAAAAGGGCAGTTTTGTCACCGTTAAAGATGTTAGTTGGGGCATACCACATGGTGACCACCACAATGCCTCGCTTCATCCCTCTCTCTTAGGTCATCTGGCATGGCACCTTAGACAAATGTTAGTTGTCCATCTTTTGAACCCACCTCTCTTTTGTACTGCTGTCTGTATGTTTCATGGTACCTTAATTTACCATGATTATATACCACAGGTAATCAACAGATGTCTCAACATCCATCTTGGTGTTTTGTGCGGTATAATTTCAAATGTTTGTAAAGTGTAACCATATGCGTATACTGTGTATACTTCTGTGTCTCATGTCACCACGTTGTGGCCCAGGTCGTGACTGAAAATGGTCCTCTGGATCAGTGCACCTACCTGGTTACCAAAAACATAAATAAATAAATAAGGATAGTGGGCAGATCATTTTGAACCCACTCTTCGGCTGCTGTGGTGTCATTTTCAGCCTTCTCCCTGTGAATTCTACAGTAGCAAATGTTATTTCACTCTTTCCAGTGGGAGAGCAAGCCCGCTGTGGGTTCGAAGCTGATCCCCAGTGAGTCAGACAGTGTCTTTGCCTTTTCCATCAAAAGGTTGCCGGATAGAGGCACTCCCTGATCACTTGCAGATGTGAACCACCTTAGGAGTGCCTCCTCTACCATGGAGTCTTTTCCGTCCCTCTTTCTTTTACGGTTTGCATTCCTGCAGCTGCTCCATTCCTGGAGGATTGTCTCACGGCTTCTTAAAAAATGGCCAACAGAGGAAATGTCTACTCCGAATTCCGAAGCTAAGTCTTTTGTGAGACCCCAGGAATGCTAGCCTTTTCAAGCAGCTCGACCTTTTGGAGAGGGAGAGAATGTTAGCATTTAACAGACTCTATCTCTGTGATTGCAATGCTGCTTTGCTGTGATGACACCTGCTGGTACCTTTTAGGCAGTTTTTTAACAGATGATTAAGCAGCTAATTGCTCGATTAACAAGACCGCGAGGTGTGACACACAGCAAAGACAAAGGAAATTAGCTATTTGTGCAGCAGTTTAACATCCTAAGACAGGCATACAACTGAAAATGAATAGACATACAAGCGAGTAGTTTAACACTGCGGGAATGAGAAAAGAATCGGGGCCAAGTAAAAAATGGCATACAAGCAGAAAAGGCATATAACTGAATGCCATACAAGGAGTGGACTGTACTCATTAAGTACTTCTGCCTTCTCGGCCCCCTTGTCTTCCCACCCACTGCCTTTCCTGATCCTAACTATTTGATCCTTGCACTTCCTCTTTTCCCTGATATATGTGAAGAAATCCTTATCCCCTTCCTTAATCCCTTGTGCTACTTTCCTGGCTGCCTTTGCAGTCCTGACCGCTCTGCTCATGTCCCAGGATTTTCTCACATAGTTCTCCCTATCCTCTGCCCTCTTGATTCTCTTGTAGGTTCAGAAGGCCCTTCTCTTATCCCTCACCTTCTCCGTTACCTCTGTGGTCATCCAAGTTGAATGCTTGGTCCTTGATTTCTTTTGCTGGCTCTTGACACAAGCTTTAGTGGATTCAATCAACCCTAGTTTTATGATTGCCTATTTCTGCTCTGCGTCCATGTCAGGGTGAATGCCATCTGTGTGTGTTCTCATTAATTGCCCCATCTTGCCAAAGTCTGCCTTTCTGAAGTCCAGGACCTTTGTTTTTGTATTGTGGACCTCTCTATCCAAACTGATAGAGAACCACACTGTGTGGTGATCGCTACCAGCCAGCAGTTCCTCCACCCTTACATCTGTGACCTGTTCTCCATCCTCCAGCACCAGGTCTAGAATATTTTCTTCCCTTGTTGGCACTGTCACCCTTTGAGTCAGTAAGCTATCCTGGATTGCTTCCAGGAGGATCTGTTCCCTGGCGCATGTGGTGGCTGGGATGCTCCAACCCACCCCTTGTAAACTGAAGTCTCCCACCACCACAGTGCCCCCATTGTCACAGAGTCTCCTTAGCTGTGCCCCTACCTCCCTATCCATGTCCTGTTTCTGGGTTGGAGGCCTATAAACAACCCCCAGTCAGACCATAGACCCCTTTGGGGCAAGGAGTTTTATCCAAATGACTTCTGACTTACCTTCTTCCCCCCCTTCCTCCCTGATGCATCCAATCCCTTCCCTTATGTAAACGGCTACTCCCCCCCAATTTACCTTTTTCTCTGTCCCTCCTGAATAATTTAAATCATGGGATGGCTAAGTCCCAGACATGGTTTTGGGTTGCCCATGTCTCAGTGATGGTTGATTTGTCTGCCTCTCCTTCAGCCAGCAGTGCTTGCAGCTCTGCCATCCTATCCCCCAGGCTCCTACCATTTAGTGATACCACCCTCCACCCTGACTTTCTCCCAGCTGCCCCCTTACTATCCCATCCCCCCCATCCTAGACAAAGTAGGCCCTATCATTACTATGGGGGAGTTCCTCTGGACCTCCTCTCCTGATTCACTCTACCTCCCCAGCCCCCACAGCAAGTTTAAATTATACTCTGTGGTGATAAATTCCATCAGTCTCTGCTTTAACACCCTCGAACCCTCCTTGCTTAGATGTAGCATGTCCCCTGCATATAGATCTGGGTTCTCCCATGTGTTGCCCACTCTTCCACCTGGCCATACCCCATGGACTCACACCCTTCTCTCAGCCACTTGTTGAAGTCCCTGACTGCACTGGATTTTGCTGCCCACCTCCTGATTCCTCTTGAATTTCCTTGTGCTGGTCTGCTGGTGACTGTATAGTGTGTCTCAACAGGTTCCCCTTACTCCTCAGATCTTCCCTAACTCAGCCTTCCCATACCTCCAGCTCCCTCCTCAGCCACCCAATTTCTTCCCTCATTTTCCCCATCTGCCAGCACACTACGGTTCAGATTGTAGTGTGTTGTTTATATAAACCATGGATGGTGTGGGATGCGAATTATGTATTTGTTTGGCACACCTGAGGTATGTGATGACTCATAGACCTCCAGTGAAGACAGAGATAGTACCACTAATGTCAGAATAACAGATCTGCAGTTTCAAACCTGTGGATTTCTCTGCTCTCTTACCCTGTATTTGTTCCTTTGCTATTATCCCACTATACTTCATGAAAGCTGCTGTTTGCTCACTAACCTGCTCCACAACTAGTTTGTTGACACTAATTGGTAGTCATTCGTATGTGTTCACATAGTGCACGACAGTCTGTCATCTGTTATGTAAGAATGTGTACGTTCAACAGCCATTCATATCAGTTTTCTTCATGAGTGAGGAAGACAGTTAACTGAGGAGTAACAGATGGCCATATACTGATTTTCACATGCATATGATGTACTTTAGTACATCACACACTTGTGGGAGTTTGCTCCTGTCTCATGTTGTAGAATGTCACTTCAGTGACTGAAGGCAGCACACAGTTCCTTGCAAAGACATCCTCATGTCATTAAATCAGTAGGAAATCTAAATTGTCAATTATATCGGTGTGAAGTAAACTTAATTAATTTAATCAGCCGAAATGGAACAGTACTGATGCAGCATGTGTGCACTGTATCATTCTATAACTGTCATCTGTATCTTACTCTAAAATCTTACTGTTATCGCAACTGGTTTGTTACATTACATGACTTTTTAAGTGCATAACCAGTCTCGATGTTGATCAACTATTGTGGCTGTGTCAGACTCCCTGGCACACCTTCGACCATTCAAGGTCCACCAGACCATACAGCAACAAGTTCACTGCACATATCCCTTGTTTGGGTGTGTACACACTACTGTTAAGATGAGGCAAAATAAGGCTGTATGTCATGTGTCCAAATGATTGCTGGGCTATGGCTATACTGGCCTTTGTAGTGACCTGTAGCAGTATGGTACTGTTCATATAACCACCTTTACGGTACCATGCACTTATCCAATATCTTGTTTTATACTCCATTCCTGATTTTGTACGCTGTAAATACAATTGTATTTGTGTCCCACCACTATAAATACAACTATAAAATGGGTATCAATAATTTGTAAAGGTTAATGGCACTCAGGAGTGAACCCCCTCCCTCCCAAAAAAAGAATTATGTAGTGCAAATGGCGGCTCGAGTAATATAAAATGGAATTCTTATCTGTACTCCTTCTATGGCCGTCAGGTTGGGCATGCCGTCGGCTGCTCGTTAGTTGCAGTCTCTGTATTTTAGTTTTAAAATCTTTTTTTCATTGTATTTAATTCATTTTTAGTCTCTCTTTGAGTGTGCCAAGCCGCTGAGCAGTTCATTCCCCTTTATTTGCTCCTCTTGTTGCTGTTGGAGATCAGGGGGACACGGGGAACTCGTATGTGGATTTTTTGTATGCAGAATTGTTGGGAAGATCTCGAGGTGAATGCTGGGGTGTTTTGGTAAGCCCTGGTAGCAACGGTATTTGTGGCGGTTTCGGTGTGGCCTGAACTTATTCTTCATTCTTTAATCGCTGCATATTGCCATGCTGTGTATGTGCGGTTCTCTCTTTTGGCTGGACCCTGAATGGTTTGGGGAAGCGGATCTATAGGTGATCGTTCCGATGAGGATTGCTGCTAGAAGATTGTGCATGTAAGGTTTTAACAACATATGGATTAGAATGGACACCGAACTTGGTATCTGAAATTGGAAACCTATTATTGGAGCTGCATTGGTAGATTTGCAGCTGTGGATTTGGGGACTACAGTGGCTCTATTTGCAGTCGGTGAGTAGCCCTGAACTGGCCGGTGGCCTGTGTATTGGTCTTGGGGGTCCGTGCTCTATCCACTGGGAAGTTGGCAGCTGGAGTTCTGTCCCCTAGGGATCCCCAGGGGACCTATTGTGTTGGGTTCTAGCGGGTGTCTTATGGTAGCTGGCGTGGCCTGGTCGCAGACCCTGGGCTAGATTTTCGGGGCTCTCCCCGGCTGTAGAGCCGACTGGTCCTGAAGAGGACTACTTGGATTATTTTTCTGATCCTGGTCACGGTCAGACTCTTATTTTATTTCTCTTAGGAATTGAGAGCGCCTTAACAATACTTATATAGTTCTGGTGGTATTTTTTCCTGGTATTTTCATTGTTGTCTGTCTTCTGGATAATGCATAAATTCCATCTTATCATTTGGTGGCAGTGAAAGTGCCACAAACAGTATATCCTCAGGCCCTGATAGTGAGAGGATCAGTGGCCTGAGGACTATTTTGTCATTACCACTGGAGGAGAGACCACTTACATTTGTTGCTCAGGGGCGTGAGCTCCCGAGGATTTTCTAATAGTCCTACTGGTAGTGAGAGGACCATCGGGACTTTGAACCATCTGGTTTTCTCCTCATACATTTTTATGACTTTGTTATTTACTATTTTGTTTTTTATATTCATTTATGTTATGCTTAGGTTTGTTTAGTATAATTATGTTTTCCTCCTCCGAGCTGTGAGAGGACTTTTGGGGTGGGGAAGTTTTGTTATTTGTGTTTTTTGTAGTTATTGTCATTTAATGTATTGTAGCGTTATGATTTTAGAATTATTTGGGTGAGAGAAGGTTGTGATTTATGTGGGTTTTTAGTTTTAGTTTTATTGGGTATACTGCAACTATTTTTAGGGTAGTCATTTTATAAGAAAACTAGTATTTTTCTGTGGAGCTTTGGCTCTAGTTGTAGTTGTTAGCCTGTGGAATGTGCCTGTTTGCCCCCCCCCCCGGTCTTATGCTATTCATCCTCTTCTCTCCGTGCTCTCCGCCCATTCTCCCCCCCTCCTTTTTCCATCTACCAGCGCTGTCGGGCATTGGGCATTGTATGTAGGAGGGACGGGGATGGGCGTGGTGGGGGGATGCGAACATTGGAGGTCGAAGGAGCTGTCCTCTCGCATAGTGGTGGTTAGTTCCAGAAGACGCCCTGGGGTGAAATGGAGCCCGGAACGTGGTAGTCCATGCCTAGTCCCCATACCCAAGGGCACCATTTCTTTAGAGGTAAGTAGCTGGCACGGCTCAAGAACCCTGTCCAACTCGGGCGGTGCTATGCAATGCCAGATCTATTAACAACAAAACTGCAGTTATTGCAGATTTTGTTGGAACAGCTGATCTGGCTTGCATCACTGAGACCTGGCTGGATGAAAATGCTGGCCCCATTTTGGAAGCAGCAATTCCAGTTGGATACTTGGTGATACATCGCCCGAGATTGGACCGCGGGGGGGGGACAGTCTGTTTCAAGACCAAGTTGGGCCTCACTGGTGTACCAGTAGATGAAGTTGAATCCTTTGAATGTACTGCGGTAGCTGGTGTGGGCTGCAGGATAGCTCTCGTCTATCGTCCACCCGGCGATGAAAAGCGATTCCTGCAGGAAGTGGCAGATTTCACCACCGACATGGCATTGGAGTCTCCCAGACTGCTGGTTCTGGGTGATTTCAATGCCTGGCTCGACGACGAACTTTCATCTTTTGGTCAGCACTTCTTCCAGTTAATGACATCACCGGGCTTCACACAGATTGTTTCTTCAGCTACCCATAATCTTGGTCACTCTCTGGATTTAGTTTTCCTCCTGAAGATTGAGGCCTCTGACTTGGGGGTGGAACCTGTCAGTTGGACCGATCACTATACCGTGAGGTTCAACTTCTGCACCCCCCTTCGCAGGTCTGTCCCTGTGGAGATGGTCAGTTACCGCCCATTATGGGATGTGAGCCCTGAAGACCTGGTGGCGGTGATTGACCTCTCGGAATTTCCTGATGCCAGCTCGAGTCCGGAGTTGTTGGTTCTGACCTATAATAAGGCCATTTCTTCAGCCCTAGACCTGATAGCTCCTGTCTGTGTTCGTCCCCTCCCACTCTGCCCTCGGGCCCTTTGATTTGATGGGTCTTTGAGGGAGTTGCGGCGGTGGGACGAAGGTTAGAACATCGCTGGCGGAAATCTGCCCTGGAGGCCGACCACCTTAGTTTGGTGGAGCATTACCAGTTATAACAATCAGTGATCTCCCATAAGAAGGCAGAGTTCCTGTCCAGGGAGATCGCTGTCGCTCAGAATTGACCAGCTCAACTCTTCCGAACTGTGGACAGGTTGTGCAACCCAGCCTGTCTACAGCTCCGTTGAGCTTTTTCACAAAAAGAGTGTGATGAGCTTGCTTGATTCTTTGCGAATAAGGTGGACGACATCAGGTAAGAGATTCGCTTGACTCGCTCTATGGGAGATGCAGTTGGTTGGCGCTTGGTCCCTATTCCTTGTACTTCCTGGAGTACCTTTGACCTGCCGGAGTTTGAGGACATTATGCGGATTGTCCAGGGGATGTGCCCTACATGCTGTGGTTTAGATCTGGGCCTAATTTCCCTGATTTTGGGTTGTTATGAGATCATTGGCCCATTTCTGGCTCAAATTGTCTGGTGCTCCTTGCAATCGGGTGAGTTTCCAAGCTCCCTGAAGGAGGCGGTGGGGATGCCCCTTCTAAAGAAAGCTTCGATGGACCTGGACATTTTTGCTAACTACAGACCTATCTCGAACCATCCCTTTATAGGAAAGGTTATTGAGAAAGTAGTGGCAATCCAGCTGGAGAACCATTTGACCATCCATAATGTCTACGAACCTCTTCAGAAGTGTTTTCTTAAGAGGCACAGTACTGAGACTGCTCTGGTTCGGGTGCTCAATGATCTCCTGATGCCGAGAGATCAGAGAAACCGTTCCATTCTGGTACTCCTTGATCTCTCCTCAGCTTTTGAGTCTGTAGACCATGGGGTGCTGCTCGAAAGCCTGAGGTCCATCTGTGGCCTGTCTAATACAGTGCTCAGATGGTTTACATTTTTCCTAGCTGGTAGAACACAGAGAGTTGTGTTGGGAATTTTTTCTTCCAACCCTTTCTCTCTGTCTTGCGGGGTTCCCCAGGGATCGGTGCTGTCCCCCATGTTGTTTGCAGTGTATATGCTACCCCTCGGAGACATTGTAAGATGGTTTGGGCTGAGGTTTCACTGCTATTCTGATGATACCTAGCTCTACCTGTCTTTCACCCCTGATTAGGCTAGTGCTCTTTCTGTATTTAATAACTGCCTTGCTGAAATCCAAGACTGGATGAATTCGAGCTGGTTAAAGTTGAATGCAGGAAAGACTGAGGTTATGGTTGTGGACCCGAGTCACAGTATAGAGGAGTTGAGGACTGATCAGCCCTCTGGATTATTTCTGGGGGGTGTGCAGATACTTACCTCAGAATGAGTGCACGACCTGGGAGTGGTGCTTGACAACAGGCTGACCCTTCATTATCTGGTGTCGGCAGTCATTAAGTCAGCCTTTTACCATCTTAGGAACATTGCCAGGGTCAAACATCTTGTTCCGTCTAGCGATCTGCCTGTGTTGGTCCACGCCTTTGTGACCTCTTGCCTTGACTACTGCAGCTCCCTTTACTTAGGGCTTCCTGGGGTTGATATCTGCCACTTGCAGCTAGTGCAGAATACTGCTGCTTGATTGCTGACAGGGGTGTCTAGGAGGCCGCATATCACCCCTGTGTTACGCGATCTGCACTGGCTGCCAATTCAGTGGCAGATCACCTTTAAGATAGGTTTATTGACCTACAAAGTCCTACATGGACTTGGCCCGACTACTTGAAAGAGCTTCTGATTCCCTACACCCCTGTGTGACAGCTCCATTCAACTGATGAGTGGTTGCTGGAGATTTTGAGGGTTACTTTGAAATCTTCTGGGGCCTGTGCTTTTATGTTTGTGACCCCTACCCTCTGGAATTCTCTGCCCTGTCAGCTCCGGGAATGCACGACCATGGGGAGCTTTAAACAGGCACTTAAGACTTTCTTGTGGAGTCAAGCCTTTTATGAATTGTCATGATTTAATTGATGGTCTATCTTTTAACTGTAATATTTCTATGGAATTTGTTTTAACATTGTAAAGTGCCTTGGCATTTGAAAGGTGCACAACAAATAAAGTTTATTATTATTATTATATTCTATATGTAACTCTCAATGAGGTAAACCAGTATGGTTACATTGAGATACTAACACTTGGTTTTGTTTTTGCAGGACGTACCGTGCTGCATCCACTGCACCCATGGAAAGATGTACAGCAGTGTTGCCACTCAGACTGACATTGATACAGTAAGTTCACCTGTCAGTAGCAATCAGTACACAACACCAGTTACAAAGGATAAGGGAATTCAATGGCCAGAGTATGAGTTCAATTGTTTTGGATCCATGGAAAAGGTCGCCAGTGACCATACATATTTTTCTAAACAGTGCAGAACTGTAACAGAACAAGAACCATCCCCGGGAACATGATATGACAAGCCTTCTGAACCAAATAATGTGGATATGGATTCAGATTTCAATGACCTAGAAGAAGTACCAGACTTGGACATGGACAGTGATTATGTCCCAGAAACAGAATCATCTGATGACTGTTTTACAGACAGTGATGAGGAGGACTGTGACAATACCACCACCACTAATTCCTTCAATAAGTGCCTGGTATACATTGACAACTTGAAGAAACTTTTCCTTTTCTGTTCCACTTGTGGAGCGGCTGTAATTGAGAACGCTATCACATACCAAGGTACGATGATGTCAGCAAAGATGAAGTGTCAGCATGGGCACACTGTTCAATGGAGGTCTCAGCCAATTGTCCAGAAAATGCCTTCTGGAAACATTGAGTTGGCTCCAGCTATTTTATTTAGTGGCACAAATTTGCCCATATGGAAGGAATTGCTGACCTATTTTGCTTAAAACTTTTCAGCCACCAGACATACAACCGCATTCAAAGTACCTATCTGTTTCCTACAGTCAACAAGGAATGGCAAGCACAACGATCTTCACTGATACCGTCATTGAAGGTTAAGGACAGCATCACATTGTGCAGAGACGGCAGGTGTGGCTCACCTAGATTCATCACCAAATATTGCATGTACAGCATGATAGAGCAGGAGTCAGAAGAAATCATTGACTTCAACGTTGTTCAAGTCATCGAGGTGACTAGTTCAACTAATATGGAGAAAGCAGGTTTTACTCAATGTCTCAAAAATCTTTTGCACGAGGGAATTCTGATCAAGACCATTGCCACTGATCGACATGTTCAAATCAGGGCCTTGATGAGTAAAAAATACACACCAGAAAACAACATTGTACATCAATTTGATGTCTGGCATGTGGCAAGGTGGATAAAGAAGCAACTTTACATGAAGACCAAAAGTAAAGTGTGTTCTGATCTCATGCCTTGGATATCTTTGATATCTAATCACTTCTGTTGGGCGTGTGCAGCTTGTCAAGGAGACCCACAGTATCTGCGGGAGATTGTAACATCCATGACACACCATGTCGTAAACAAACACAAGTGGACCGGATACCGAAAAGTGCACCGTTGCTCTCATGACAAGTTGACTGCGGCGCAAAAGGTTGCCAAGTCATGGTTGAAGCCATTGTCACCCTCACATGCTGCGCTAAAGACAGTGATTTTCAATAAGAGATTCTTGGCTGACATTGAGAAATGCACCCAGTTCTGCCACACCAATGGTCTTGAAGTTTTTCATTCTCTTCTGTTGAAATACTGTCCAAAGAGGCAACACTTCTCTTATGATGGGATGATAGCACAACAGCAATTGGCTGTCATTGCTCATAATTAGAATGTGAACCACCCCCACGAAGTGGACAGCAGCAGTGACAAATGATTTAGAATTGTATATCCAAAGTCAAAACGAATGTGGGTTGCCAAACCAGTGAAGACAGCAAAAACATGACTCAGCAAGATGTATGACACAATCAATCATAAACAGCCAGAAGGCTGGAAAACATCCCACTCCAAGAGCCAAGATTGTACTACCACGTAACGTAGTGAGGGAAGACTGACCACCAAAACGTAATGTAATTGACCTACATCATTCACAATTCAAGTGATATGCTCCTGTGATTAACTTTTGTGTATGAATTTCATTACATATTTCACTACTGTACTGCATTGCTACTTCACGTATGCCCACACAGTACCGTATACCTTACTTCTATGGATTACTTTACATGTCTGCATAATATATTTTCTTGTTTTTGTAATTTCTGTTTATCCCCCCATCCCTTCCAGCTACGTTTCATTGGGAGGCGCCAATGGAGTCCACCTCTGCTACCCGCTTTACCTTAACTGGCCTCAGTCCCCCATCCTACTATGGTTTACCCCCTGTGCGTGGAAGGAGTGGTGCGGGAAAACCCTGAACCATTCTCTTGTCTCGTCATGCCCTCGGTAGTCAGGCAGGTGGGAGCACATTGAGGCCATATTTGGCACTCCATATTACCAGAGCTGTAGGGTGCTTTTCCTTGTTCTTTGGCCCATCCCTTTTTGCCGTGATGTGAAGGTGCCTAATGCCGATGTCATGACATCCTCCCCTATGCATGAGCTTGGGCTTTCTATGCCCCAGAATTCCGCCTGGGGCCAGTCAACAGCCAAGTCACTGACCACTCTGGCCCTGGAGCCTACTCCCTTCTGTCTACCACTCCAGCTACTGGGCTTGCTCCCAAACCCGAGTTGCTGGCATCACAAGTGGAAATCCAACAGCTGCACTGGACGTCCGTCTTGCATGATATATTTTTATTTGCACTGTGAAAACATCAATGTTTCATGCATCCTACAGGAATCTTCTTAAACACTGATCAACAAGCAACGCTTTGACATAAATCTTACTGTTGCTGTGTGTCGTAGTGCATAACTCACTGTTTACCATGCTATTGTTTATTTTAGCTGTAGTTACATGATTAAATCCTAATGTTGGCATTGTTAAACACACTTGTTAGCTTGTTGCTACTTTCACATTGTTGTGGTTTATGCTCTGGTTGTGATATAGGCCTACTCAGTGTTCTGTACCTCCAAGAAGTAACATTACCAGTCATGTCACCTTGTATGTAATGTCATGTATGAAATGTACATAAGAAAGGTATGGGAAACAGCTGAAGACATGTGAAATGTTTCTGTATTTTCAAAAAACAAAGACATTTTTACAACAACACTGTGACAATAGTTTTTTAATTGTGGTAAAGAGAGTTACCACAATTTTTACCATCTGAGGAATATCGCCCAGTTGAAACATCTGATTCCCCAGGAGGACCTTCCGACTTTGGTCCACGCCTTTGTTACCACCCGTCTGGACTACTGTAATTCCCTTTACCTAGGGCTACCAGGGGTTGATATCCGCCGCCTTCAGCTGGTGCAGAACGCTGCAGCCAGGCTTTTGACTGGGACTCTTAGAACCAGTCATATTACGCCTGTGCTTCGCGAACTGCACTGGCTGCCTGTTCGGTGGCGGATCACCTTTAAGATTGGTTTACTAACCTTTAAAGCCCTACATGATCAGGGACCCGGTTACCTGAAAGATCTTCTGGTTCCCTATTGCCCCTCCGCCCCTCCGCTCCGCCAATGAGGGATTGCTGGAGACTCCAGGGTCCGTTTGAAGTTGTCAGGATCTCGTGCCTTTGCCTTTTCAGCTCCTACCCTGTGAATTCTCTACCTCATTGGTTAAGAGAATGCCCGACCGCTGACAGTTTTAAAATTGCTTTAAAAACATATCTTTTCACTTTGGCTTTTTCTTTATAGTTCTGATTGTTTAATGTTGGATTCTCTTGTTTTATTTAATCTGTACAGCGCTTGATTTTGAAAGGCTCTCTAAAAATAAACATGAATTGAATTGAATTGAATTGAATTATAGCAACATAGGTGAGGGGTTACACACGGTGATGTTTACCAGGCTGTGAATATTGACAGTTGCATTTGACAGACACCATTCAACTATCTTGGTGGCATAAAGTGCCAAAGTAACATTAAACATTGCCAACTATGTAAATATATTGGCCCCAATAACAGTCAGCATCTGTCCAACTGTGGCTGTTATTAGTAGCCAGGAGTTGACAAATGGCGGTAAATGCTGCAGAAGTCAAAATGAAATTCCATCCCATGTCGACATCCATGAATCCCACATAATTTCCAGACTCCGGGTACTGGTGATGAATGACCCACACTGCACAAGCAGGGATCACTCATCCGACATGCTTTCCAAGCTTCTGGCAGACCCAGTATGTGAACTGGGTGTAACCTGCTCATCGGTATAACCTATGAAAATGTTAGAACAGAAGCTAAGATAGGGTAAACAGCCACTTGTGGATTGTACACACATGGTGTTATTGTTGCAGCATCAGTGATTCCTAATTCAAAATACAGAAAAAAAACTGTAGAAGGGCTCATGTGATACCGCTCAACAAGAGTGGTAGCAGGGAGGAAGCAGGGAACTACAGACCAGTCAGTCTTACCTCAGTAGTGGGCAAGATTATGGAGGCACTCCTTAAGGAAAGGATAGTGCAACACCTGGAATCCATAGGAGCACAGAATCCAGGACAGCATGAGTTTATAACAGGAAGGTCCTGTCAAACTAATCTTATAGATTTCTTTCACTGGGTAACCAGAGTGGTGGACCAAGGGGGAAGCATTTGATGTCGCATGAAATGACTTCAGCAAAGCTTTCAATACTGTTCCACGTAGAAGATTGATTAATAAGCTAGGTATGCTTGGGGTGGGTCAGAAGTTGGTCAACTGGGTGGCAAACTTGTTGACAGGCAGAAAACAGAGAGTGGTGGTAAATGGTATACAGTCAGAAGAGATGCAAGTCACAAGTGGGATACCTCTGGGATCAGTCCTGGGGCCAGTCCTCTTCAATATCTTCATCAGTGACATTGCAGATGGACTGGAGGGTAAGGTTTGTCTGTTTGCAGATGACACCAAGATCTGCAACACAGAAGATGATCCAGATGGGGTGGGCAGAATGAGAACATCTCTGGATAAACTTGCAAAATGGTTGGTAGAGTGGCAAATGGGGTGTAAGGCAAAGAAGCACAAGATTATGCACATAGGGAACAGAAACGTGAAACCACCTATAGGTTGGGAGGGGAGTTGCTGGCAATCACAAGTGAAGAAAGTCACTTCGGCATCATCATCACAGATGACCTGAAATCATCCAAGCAGATCACTAAAGCAGTAGGTAAGGCTAGAGGGCTATTGAGGTGTATTAGTATGGGTAAATAATCCCTCTTTACAAGACATTGGTTAGGCCCCATCTGGAGTACTGTATGCAGTACTGGAGGCCGCATCTGCACAAGGACATTAACCAAATTGAGGCAGTCTAGAGAAGGGCAACAAAAATGGTGCAGCGACTGCATCAGAAAACATACAATGACAGATTAACGGAGCTCAATATGTGTACCCTAGAGCAAAGGAGGGAGAGAGGTGATATGAATGAAACATTCAAACATCTTAAGGGCATTAACAAGGTGAAAGAGTCTAACTTGTTTAAATATAAGAAAAAAAGCTGGACAAGAGGACACAGCATGGCATTAGAGGGAGGCCAATTAAGGGGGAATATGAGAAAGTTCTTTTTCTCAGAAAGGGTGGGGGATGCATGGAACGGCCTACCTCAGGAAGTGGTGGATATGAATACAGTGCAGGGCTTCAAACAGGAATGGGGTAGGCATAAGGGAGAAATAAAAATGAGTATGAATTGATAAGCCATTGACGGACTACAGGCGTATGGCGCATTCATAAGGTAGAAAGAATGGGCAGACTGCATGGGCCTTACAGTCCTTATGTGCCATCAACTTCTATGTTTCTATGTTTCTATTATATACCACATGACTGTTGATTCATGTATAGAGACTTATTTTTAATAATTGGCCAAAACAGCTGTAAATTCCAGTATTTATCCACTAATTCGACAAACATATGCAAATGAATTTAAAATGAAAAAGCTACATTGGTACTGTGAGCATGCCATTTCCTCAGCGCCAATTTGTGAACGAAACAAGTGGTGTTTCATTTAATACCGAACCACTATGCTAGGCTGACATACGCTAGGAAAGTTAACAAAATGATCCACAAATTATCATTTACAAAACAAGATAAACAGTACAAATTAAATGTCCATAATCTGACAGGAAGCATCCGTATTGCATAAATAACATATACAATGGTCATCTGTCAGATGAATTCTGTATCTACTGTTGTGCAGTTTTAGGTCGATCACCTGACTCATGGCCTACGCCACTCGTGAGGTTACCAGAAGTCAGACAGCACTTGTGTACAGAAATCATTTATCTGACAGCTCATCATGGTATGTGCCATATTTATTCAACATGGTTTAGGGGGAGATAGCCAAACATAAGTCTTGCAATTGGTTTGTCCGCAGTCACCTGTTTGCTATTGGGTCCTCAAAGACATCATGGTGCACGTCGTGTAGCCGCAATAGAGTAACCTAAAGGCTGTCTTGAAGAGTGCACACATTCCTGAAAGTTTCCGATTCAGTAACACAAGGAAGATCTGTCAGGATATAGTACAAGTAGTGATCTGTTAGGATATAGTGCAAGTAGTCTTCCGTCACCACTCCTCCTATCCTCCCTACCCATGATTCTTACCATCAGTCTATGCCAATCCCATCCTGTCTCAATGCTGCCCACTGTCTTCAGTGAGATTACCTGTTCCAGCAGCGCAGTCCATGTGTCCACCACCCTCTCTGTGAAGAAGTGTTTCCTGATCTCCCTCCTAAACCTCCCACCCTCCAGCTTAAGTCTGTGTTTCTAGTGTTATGGATGCCACTCAGCTTAAATACACTTTCCTTATCAACATTGTTTGTCCCGTTTCAACTACTTGAAGGTACCAATCATGTCCCCTCTCTCTTTTCTTCTAGGGAGTACATGTTCAGTGCCCTCAACCTCTCCTGGAATGCCTTGCCCTGATGAATGGCTATCATCTTCCTAGACCTCCTGTGGACCTTCTCTAGCAGGTTAATGTCCTTTTTGAGGAATGGGCACCAGTACTGAACTCCATACTCTAGATGTGGCCTCAACAGTGACCTGTGCAAGGGCAGTATAACCTCCTCTCTCCTACTGATCCCCCTACCTATGCATCCCAGCATCTGGTTTGCCTTTGCTGCTGCTTTCTTGCATTGTGTGGAGTGCTTCAAGTCACTAGTGATCATCACTCCCAGGTCCTTCTCCTCCTCTGATGCAGATAATCAGACTTCACCCAGGTAGTACTCTGTCCTGTCTGTAATTACCTGGATCATCCTTGGGACTGCTTTTGTGGAGGAGCATTTCATGTGTTTTTCTACAGTCCTACAGTACCATGCCTGACGGTAGTGAAGTATTAAATCGGTCTGCCAGTGGCCCTGCCATCTCCTCAGCCAGTTCCTTTAGACCCTTGGACATACTGTGTCTGGGCTTGGTGATTTATCAACCTTCAGTGCCAGCAGACCCTCCCTCACTCTGTCCTCTATCACTACATCTGTGTTCCCCTCCCTCCTGCTACTCTTTTACCTCCTGAAAGCACTGGTCCGCCGCCTCCCTGGTGAGGACAGAATAAAAGTATTCATGTAGTATCTCTGCTTTTCCACCATTATCCTCCACCCACTCCACCCCGCCTTATGCATACTAATCCCTTCCTTATTGTCCCTTTTCTCAATTATATATTGAAAGAAATCCTTCTCCTCATTCTTAATTCCTGCAGCTATCTGTGTCTCCTTCTGTGCCCTAGCTCACCGAACTTCCGTACTTGCCTCACTAGCGAACCGTAGGTAATTTTAAAAATCCACCTCTTGCTTTGTTTTCTGGAATTTTCTAAAGGCCAAGTTCTTTTCCCTTACTGCCTTGGCAACCACAGAAATTAAACAGCTGGGCGTTTGGCCCTTGTGTTCTTCCCCCTGAGCATAACACATGCATCTGTGGCAAACAGTATTCCTTCCTTAATGATGGATAACCTTTGGCCCACCCCCATAACGCTTAATACATGAGTGGGCACGCATTTAAAGATAATACAAGGTGGTGTATAAACCCCATAGTGATATGTTTACCTCCATGTTTATCATTGACAGCCTCAAGATTCTGGCAGCACACACTCTCACGCTCAGTTGGCATAGCTTCACATTTAGCACAGGTGTACCAGTCATTCCTACCAGCATGGTTGCCTTGTGAATCACCCTGTGACTCAGATGAGGATGTGCTGGAGTGGTATGCTGCTACCTCAGCATCAGTTACCGGCCATTCAGGCTCAGACATATAGGGCCTGAGTCCACCAGCATACTCCACATAGTCAAAATTATCTCCTAATTCAGAGTCTGAGGACATCATTCACTGTAAAAAAAGAAATGTTCACAATGTAAGGCATGAAAACCATAAGTGATGCAATGGCCTGTGCATTACAATATAGATTTTCCATGGGGACACCACAGCATCATAGAAAACACTATGGGTAGGTTGTAGTGCATATAGTGATGCAGCATGGGATCACTACTGAATAAAACACAGCCAATGAGAAAATGCTAGGGGCTGTGTCAGCAGGATAAGCACTGTCTGTGAAATGATTATACCATATTGCAAGTTATAATTGAAACGGACTGTGGTACACTGTCATGTACACCCTTATCACCATGGCACATGGATTCTTACTGTCAGCATGCCATCTTATGGCACTAATGAAGGGCTGGAATACTGCATTCAGATTTTGAATAAGCATTCTTACACTGTGAAGGTGAAAGCTATAAAACAAGCATTGTCACACAGGTAGTTCATGCTGTGGACACTGTAGTTAGCATTGAACACCAGCATGATAACAGTTCATGTGAAAGTTACTTAAGCAATATACCACGAGAGGGTGTTGGTGATGCCAGGATTTACCCATGCCCTGGGGTGTTGTTCGGTCACGAGGCGCAGCCGAGTGACCAACACACACCAGGCGGTGGCAAACTAATTTCGAGTGGCATATTGCAATTATACAATGTCCTCCTATTTTTGGCACATAGAAAAAAATAGTAAATACGTTTTTTTACTCATTTTAAGCTATATTTTACTGTGTTTATTGTTCCGCTGGGAAAAAAATACTCCCTGGTTGCTGGAGCCGCGCTGCTACTGTGCATGCGCAGTGCTGAGTTAGCATTGCCAGTTGCAGTGTGTTTTTGAGGGGCTGGGAAATGTTTAAAATTGTGCACATAGCAATGAACTTGGTAGAAAGCCGTGGTTTCAATTTAGTCTGAGGTATGCGGTTTCTTGTAGTAACTATTTGGTAACTCGATTTACCGGTCGCTATCAAGCAGGGATTTTCGCAGTCTTTCCGAGTGCTGTGTTGGTGACTGTTGGAGTGATTTCGGGGGACATCCTGATGCGGTTGACCAGCGGCTGGCACCTCTTCCTGTGGGGTGATTGTAGGTTTTACAATGGGAGAGGGGTGCGAGTCAGCCAATCACGATAGAGAATTTACGTTCTGTTTTGGTGCCCATTGTATAATTTGAGATGATCAACAGAAGAAGTAGTTATGCTCAGAAAGGGTACTTGACTGAAAAAAAAATCAGATGTATGCAGAAAAATGCAGGCCATTCACAATGAAGCCGACACTGTGTTACATAACTTAGGAACCGGGGAGGTCTCAGCATAACTGTACACACCACTGATAAATGATGCATGTATCATGTGCTAACCACTTCCAGTACTCAATATGTGGGAGACATATGTGTGCATGTCAATGTGTGTGTGTGTGTGTGTGTGTGTGTGTGTGTGACATTTGTTGATGCAAGTACTCAAAAGGGAACGCATGTCAGCTGAAGGCAAATTGGTGGCCACATTAGATTTTAAACATAAAATAATACAGTGGTGACAGGAGTACTCGGCGCTTTACTAACAAAATGAGATCACTGTACAGCTTGCGACAGTAAGTGACATGTATAGTTGTCCTAGGGGCATGTGAGAACACAAATGCTAACAAATATACTTGTCACATTGACTGCTGCAAAGGAGGTGGTGTTCTTTGGTGATGGAGGGGGGTGGGGTGGTGTTGTTGGGTGGCTCCAGAAAATGTTATCAGAAGAAAAAGACACTTTGCTGATACCAGCAACAGTAAAGTCAAGGTGGGGGCTGTAATCGGTATTACAAAATGTGTACAAATAATGTGTGCTTATGACTGGGCAAGGACACCTGTCAACTGAGCCCTTATGACAGCACGATGGACCAGCTGCAAGTAACATGTTTAAAAGAGGCACACAATTTACTACAAATGGACCATTTTATGATCACAGCAAAGCACTACAGGGTGTGCATTATGGTGGACCAATGGCCCTTCTCAGGTGGCAGAAGCATAGCGCTATGCATCGTGCTCCAACACAGTCAACGTGGGCTGTTATCCAACCTGAACGCACAACCTGTCATGACTTACTGCTTAATAAAAGCTAAGTGGAAACAAGGCTAGTAAGGCATGACACGGTGTGCATTCAGGTCTGATAACAGCCCACATTGACTGTGTTGGAGCATGAAGCATAGCCAAGTGATTCTACAACCCAAGAAGGGCAGTTGCACCACCACCATAATGTACCCCCTGGATTGTGCTTTATTAT
This sequence comes from Neoceratodus forsteri, assembly GCA_016271365.2. Classification (NCBI taxonomy): domain Eukaryota; kingdom Metazoa; phylum Chordata; order Ceratodontiformes; family Ceratodontidae; genus Neoceratodus; species Neoceratodus forsteri. The sequence continues at coordinate 126,067,921 of CM057450.1, read as the reverse complement.
GATTATGAAATGTGTCATTTGTATTACATTCATTCATACTTTCATTTGGGCAGTTTTCCTCTGATAACGGCCATGCTGAAAAGTGGTCTTGTCCAATCTGGCGCAAGCATTATTTCTACCAATTTCATAATAATGAGCACAGCCCACTTAGACTTTACTGTTGCTGGTTGTATTTATTTGTCTTTCTTCTTCTTGCAACCCCTAGGTGGCACTATCCCAAGGGCTACTACCCCTGCCTGCTTGGCTAGTTCCAGGTAAAGGGACCTGGGTACTGAAATGGGTACCTCTACTCGGAGGACAGGGTTGTTAGTAGCAAGGCTAACCTGGTTACAGCCCTCTGGGACACTGTAACACCCTACTTTCCCCTCTAGTGACCTAGACAATATGCAACAAACACTTTCACAGTAGCCACTACTCAGTATACAAATCCCCACACTGTTTGCACTTACCACCAGGGCTGGTTCCACCAGTTCGACCCTGGTGACCCCCTGTAAAACAAGGTTAGGCACAGCAAATAACAGTACAGTGCTTTTGGTACAAACTGGAACCACAATCAGATTAAATGCAGAAAGAGTTAGATCTGATTTATTCAGGGGAATTGAACAAGGGAGGGGTGTAATCAGGTTGACTGATTCTAAAACTGATCTAGTCAGGCAATTATGCATGCATTTTTTAGTCCCTCAACACAGTCACACACACGCTGGGTACCCAGTTGGTGAGATAGGCTAGCCGGATGCATTGCCTGGGGTAGGCCAGCATTGCAGCTGGTTGGGGCCCTGTGATGAAAAACAAAGGCATGCACAACCACACACAATTTGTAATCCAGAGCCTGAAGGCTCAGTTCATGAAAGGAAAAAACAACAACGCAATCAGATGACAACACTTGAGATTTAGCTGTTGTTGCAGGGAGCTACCCTGATTGTTACTCACGCTACCCAATATGAGACACAGGCTAGATGAAATGGAGACTGCAGGTTAATGACTGATTTGCCAGGAGAAGCAGGGCCCACACAAATCACCGAGGTGTCGTTCCTGTTCGAGATGGTTGAGCAGGGGGCTGATCTTTGGGCGAGTTTCTCATCGATGATGGTTTCTGTGTCTGAAGTAGTTGGCTGGGCCAGGTAGCAAGGCCCAGACTTGGGTGGAACAGTTTGGATTTTGAGTCTGGTAGGGCTGGATGCAGCTTCTAGGAAGCGTGGCACATTTACACAGTGGGGAACCAAATCGCAACCCACTAACAGCACACAGCACATTTATAGTAAAGCAATCACCATACCACAATGCAGATGGCAGTTTGGCTGCAATATCAGTGTCTCTGAGCAAAACCAGGAATTCTGTGGTAAATGGATGTCCTGACAGGCTGATTGCATACAGCAAATCTTTGGTCTTCTTTAGGTTTAAATCTAGTCACTCTTCAGTGGCTTTATCACACTCCAATTCATAACGCAGTCCAATTGCTAAGTCTTTCAAAGAATTCCCTCTCGAGGGACAGCAGGCAGACAGACCAAACTCAGCCTTTCCACTAATCTCCCACATGAACTACGCAGGAGCTGCTGCTCAAATCACTTGAACTGTTTACTCTCTTAACTCTAACTCCAGACTGAATGACTGCAGCTGGCAGCTTGGGAATTTCCCTTTGGTCCAAAAGGTTCTGGTTGGTTGATCCATCAGTCTGTCAAAGCAAGGGCTTCCCCCCCAGGTGCATTTAGGCGCCAAAGTCTCAAAACTACAATTCCTACAGAAATTCACTCCCACAAGACCCCTGGGGGCAGACTCCATTTTAGGGCCCCCAAAGGTACTGATTGGTCCAAATAAGCAGCCCAGGGCCAAGATGGTGGTGATAAACAACTGTCCATGCTGTAGAGAAGGCAGGTTAGACAAACTACAATATCATCACTATTCTAATTGATAATCAGCAAATAAGTACAGCTTCTAACAGAGCTCCCTCTACTCAAATAGCGATGGCAAAACGGAGTGATTATCTGACAGCCCGGGTGGGACTCGAGCATAGAAACACTCAGCCCCCTCCCAGATTAAATAAGCACCACATTATAGGCAGCTGTTAAAGAGACAGATCACAGTGGCATTAAGGCACTCTCGTACAAACACTTTTAAAACACTGAGACACAGGATACCAGCCTGGCATTGGGCATTTATGCACACCCAAGGAAGACTTTTTGGAACCCCCATTTGTAGAGGGGTTACATCCTTCTCTGCCTGGAAAAACTTGGCGTCTGTGTCAAGTCTACACCATCATTATATATATGAGACATACGTGACATTAGCATACTATGGAAATAATATCTGATGCATCAGTTAATACAAACTTATCACATTACTATACATTTCACTATACCATATCTTCATTGACAATACTTATGCATGTTTCATACATTCTATACCGATTCTATTATAATTAACATACTATGAACAGTTACCTATGACTTCACGCTATAACTTCTTCTACAATAAACAATGTAGGAGGGGCCCTCTCTATCAGCTAATTTGGGGCTAGATGGGACAGGGACACCTTGTTCTGAAGGAAAAACAATCGGGAGGTGGCAGTCAAGCTCAATTTTGGCAGTGAGCTGTTGGAAACGTAAACACCTTAATGGATCACATTGAGAGGCAAGTCCACAGGCCTCCCAGGGGAATCATAACTGAAACATAGCACTGGCTTAACAGGTCACCCAGATTTTCTGCGGGCAACAGACGTAGGCTCTGGGCGGTCAACACTGGCATTGATTTCTCCTCCTGTAGTAAGGGATGCCTCTGCACTGGTTGGAATGTCCAGATTGGGAACACTATCAGCTCCTTGCTCTGCAGACTCTGTTTCCACAATACTTTGCCCATTATTGTCTTCTGAAGAGGGCCCAGGCTGCTCATTCTGAGAAGACTCTGGCACAATTAGGCTTTGTGGCACTGAAGGGGTGCTGTCAACACTTTCATATTGTTCTGCAAGTTCTGGTGTGTCACCAGGGAGACTCAGACCATCAGCCCCTTCTTCAGGCAAATCAAACAGTTCTACAAGACACAGAGAGTCTGCAACCTCAGGTGTGACACTTTGCACCTCACTTTCAGGGGGCATTGGGTCCAGGGAAGAATCTGGGGGGTTAGGCAGTTCTGAACCCCCAGCTTCATCCCCACGATTCTGCAGAGGATTGCCTCAAAACCACTGACTCAGTTCATATGAGGGATACTAGGCATTATCACAGTCACTCTCATCAGAGACAGGTGAACAGTCATCACCGTCACTCTTGGCCTGCTGAGGAAAAGGCCTTAGTTCTGGAACAACACAGACAGGTTGGCTCTATTTCATCTTTGTAGCAGCATGAGTCACTGGTCCAGGAGAAGTGTCAGGTGTTGGTTCAGCATCAATAATAACTTGGCCGATAGGCAGTAAGTGATTACGGTGCATGGTCTTCACAGCTTTGGAATTATTTTCTGGGCACACTTTGTACACTGACGGATCATCCAATTTACCAAATACTACGTGGGGAAGATCAGGGCTGGCCTCAAGGATAGACAAACTAGGCGGTTGCCTAGGACGCCACGTAGCAGGGGACGCCAAATTCCACAAATGACTGACTGTTTAAATTTATGTTTTTTTTTATTCCCCCCCCAAGTATAGCCTGCCAGCAGCAAGCCCAGCATGGCATCAGTCAATGAAGGACCCAGCACAGCAGCAGCCAATTAAGTTGCTGACCCGGACAGGGTGGTAGTGTGTGTGCAAGTGCCCCACCCACTGCCTCAGACAGTCTCACCCGTTGAATCATTGATGACCCCGTCGCCCCTCCCTAAAGTGCTCCAGCCACTCGCCAGAAACCCAACTGTTGTGCTTGTGTGTACTGAATCCACACAGCACATTGCCGCTTTGCGCCATATCGACGAGTGAGTCTCTTGAATGTTGTCGTCGATAATCCAGCCTGAAGAATCAATCGACTGGCCTGGCTGGCTGGGATGCACATCGTCATTCATCAGCATGTGTCAGGGTCTCAGGGAATTGATTAGGGCATGGCAAGCCACAGCCAGGGAAGGCTTGTCCACATCGGTGACAAGAGGACGACTAGTCCACTGCATAGTGAGTGACTTGACCGGTTAGGCTTTTACTGTTTTTTCTTCTTAAGTTGTGTTGGCCTTTTTTTTTGCCTATATATAATTCATTCTGGTGGTCTGAGACAGTCTCACTGGTCTGGTCCCACTCCCATCCCACACCATATCCCAGCCACCCTCAGTCACAGGGAGCGTGAGAAAGGGTAAGGTAAGGGGAGGGGGGTCTCTCTCGTCCTGCAGACAGTGCTCCTGACTGCACCACTGCCACCAGTAAACAGATGGAAATAATGTGCTGGTTGGTCATTAGTGGAGGAACTGCTTCTGCTAACTGGTTCAAAGAATCAATGCTAGTGTCAGCTGCCTGGGAAGGGGGCAGAGTAGCAACAGCCTAGGTACCAGGAGATGCACCACTGCCACCAGTGAACAGATGTAAATGTGCTGGTTGAAGGAACTGCTTCTGTTAACTGGTTGGTTCAAGGCAACCACAACCCAGGACCCAGTAGATGTGGAAGGGATGGGCACCCTGGCAGGTTAGTTGTAGATTGTGTCCATAATAACTGTTACTGTACCCAACATACTCATCTGTGATAAGCTTCCCAGCAGAACTGATCCAGAATCAATTTCCCATCCAAATAAATTGATCCAAGCTCAGTTTTCCAGTCCACAGATCCAGAATCATTCTTTTTTTAACCAGGAGAGACACACTAAGCTGAAGCTTGTTTACAGGTGCAACCTGGGAGCACAAGGAAGTAAAGTGACTTACTCAGGGTCACACAATATGCAAGTGGGAGCTGTAGGATTCAAACCCAGGTCTACAGGTTTGCAGCTCAGAGCCTTAAACCACTGTGCTGTACTGCCTCCTCCAGTTCATCAGCTAAACTGATCTGTGATAAGTTTGTGTCAGAGATGTTTAACCCCAAACTTGCAAAACAATTTGAATCCCAGCAAAATGTAGTATTGCTCAAATTGTGTCCAGTGGAATCAGATACCAGCAAATACCACCACTTTTCTCAGATACCAGAGCCCAGGCCCTCTATACAGGATGGAGGCAATCCAGAGGAGGGCAACTAAAATGGTGCAGGGTCTGCCAGAGAAGCCATACGAGGAGAGACTAAAAGAGCTTAATATGTATACCCTTGAGGAAAGGAGGGAGAGAGGGGACATGATAGAAACATTTAAGTACCTCAGTGGAATCAACAAAGTCCAAAAGGGTTGCATCTTTCACAAAAAGAGATGTGCAAGAACAAGGGACACAATTTGAAGATAGATGGGGGACAGCTCAGGGGCAATGTGAGGAAGTATTTTTTTCACAGAGAGGGTGGTGGACACATGGAACAGCCTTCCTGAGGAGGTTGTGGGGTCTAAATCAGTGGTAGAATTGAAGAATGCATGGGACAGACATAAGGCAATTCTTGTGGGGGGGTAGGAAGAAATAGGCTGTTGGTTAACTAGGATCTGCAGCTTATCCTGTAGGTAGGGAAATGGGCAGACTAGGTAGGCCAAGTGGTCCTTATCTGCTGCAAAGTCTGTGTTTCTACAGTACGTTTCTAGGGCATCAGAGAAAACAATGGGATCTGATTTCTACATCATATCACCTAGGATCCAGTAGAATACCAAGTATGTGATGTGACTGTCCAAGGGATCTGAGGCACACATCTGACCTCATATCCCACAATCTGACCTTGGATTCCACTATGTTACCTTGGATCTGAGGGAACTTAGGCAGACATATGACCTTGGATCTGCCTATCCAAACTTGGATCCCATATCTGACCTTTAATGCAAAATCTGAATGGAGTCAGGTATGATCTTGGATCTGGAGTCAGACAGATGGATTATCCATCAGATCCAGATAGGACAGTCAAAACTGCTATCCAGGCAGGCTCCACTTGTCATGGTTTGCGTTGGGATGAGATGAAGCTGAAAAAGAAAAATGGGAGGGGGGAGGGTGCTGCTGGCAAGTTTGTCTAGGGGTGCCATATACCCTAAGGCCTTCCCTGGGGAAGATGGTGCCATCTATCAGCAATTTCGTGTTTTCCATGCAGTCTGAAATTGTGTAGTAGCACCCTATCTCTGGGCAACAACTCCTAGGCTTTTGCTCATCAATCATGTCTTTCTTTGTTGGCGAGATTTCACTTAGCAGCCATAGTTTGAGATAGTTGATAGGCATGATTCAACTGATTTTTCAATTTCTGTACATACTGCAAGTAGTTTTTGGCTCGGACCCCAACTGGACACACCTCAAAATAGACATCAACTGGCAGTCGGGCCTCCCTCCGGAAAATGAGACAGTATATGGAGAACCCAGTAGCATCACTTTTGGTGGAATTATATGCATGTACCAAAGTACTAATCTGCTGGCTCCACTTATGCTTGTCTTTTGGATGGAGGTGCCCAGCATGTCTGAAGGGTGCGGTTGAAGTGTTCTGGCTGAGGGACCCCGTGCGGGTGATAGGGGGTGGTTCTTGATTTCCGCACCCCCACAGAGAGAGAGCATTTCTTTGATTAACTTACTTTCAAAGTCTCTGCCTTGGTCAGAATGGATCTGTTGGGGGGCACCATAGTGGACAAAGAATTTTTCCACCAGCACCTTGACCACAGTAGATGCCTTTTGATCTTTAGTTGGGAAGGCTTGTGCATATCATGTAAAATGATCAGTAACTACCAACACATTGCCAATGTTCTTTTGGTCGGGTTCTAAGCACAAGTAGTCTGTGCAGACCAATTCTAGAGGGGTGCTGGTAGAGATATTGACAAGAGAGGCAGTCTTTTGTGGCAGGGCTTTTCTTTGGAGGCAGCGACTGCAGGACTTTATATGGTGCCCGACATTGGCCCCATCTTTGGCCAGTAGAATCGGGATCGCACCAGGTCAAGAGTTCTATCAATATCGAGGTGCCCCATGTGATTGTGGAGGGACCTCAGTACCAGCTGTTTAAAGGCTGTGGGTAGAATCAACTGTTGCTTGTCTATTTGACCACAATGATTCACTGTCTCTCTGTATAACAGTTGATCATGCAACTTTAACCTGGGTCCTTCCTTGAACAATAGAGCAGCTCACAAGTCAGGAGAACACAACTTGGACACATCTTTCCCCGCACGCAGGGCGTCACGTGCTGGTTGAATCATGGGATCTTGGGATTGAGCCCACTGAATACTGTCTTTATCTAACTGAGGTAGTGCACTAATATCTAGAGCAGAGAAATGGCAATAGGCAGCCAGTATGCAGGTATCAGGAGGGCCCAAGCAATCTACTAGGCAGTTCACTGTGTCCGTAGACAATTGTTCATCTTTATCAAACTTTTGACATAATGCTTTGATGTCAGGCAGAAAGCCAAAGGTGCCCAGTGGCATCCAGTTTAGCTGAAGTCTGCACATAGGTCAGCCGGTTATTGTCAGTCTTCACTAATATCTTTGCCCCATAGAGGTACTCATGAAACTGGTCAACTGTGGCCCATTTTAGGGTGAGGAATTCCAACTTGTGGACCAGATAGTTCTGCTCTGATGGGGTCAAGCTCCTACTGGAGAAAGCTACAGGTCTCAAGTCATCTTCATAGTCTTGATATAACAAAGCCCCAAGGCCCTGCAAACTAGCATCCATATGCAGAACATATAGCTTGGTAGGATCAGTAAGGATTGGGGCGTGGGTGAGCTGGTATATGACTTCAAAGAATGCTGCTTCACATTCAGGTGTCCACCGAGTCCCAAAATGCTCACCTGTTCGAAAATACACTTTCTTATGGTCTTTGATAGCCCCCTTTTTGTACTTGCAGTTGGTAGGAGGGTAGCCTTGGGTAAGGTTAAGGAGCGGTCGAATCACCTTTGAATAGTCTTTGATGAACCTGCAGTAGTAGCCGCAGAACCCTAGGAAATGCTGTAGCTCTTATAGGTTATTGGGCTGGGGCCAAGTGGTCAAAAATTAAACTTTACTGGGATCTGTCTGTATCCCTTCCGCAGACACTATGTGTCTCACATATTTCACAAATGTTTGAAAAAACTGGCACTTGTCTATGGATAACTTGAGGCCGAATTCTTCCAAACGATCAAGGACTTTGAACAGTCTGGGCTCATGTTCCTCCAGCGTACGTCCGAAAACAGTGACATTTTCCAAGTACACTAAACATTCCAACAGGTTCATGTCTTTCACCGCACATTCCATCAATCTCTGGAAGGTAGCAGGGGCACCCAAATTCCCCTGTGGCATCCTCATGAATTCGTAGAACCCCAAAGGACAGATGAAGGCTGTTTTCTCATGGTCTTCCGGGGCCATCGGAATCTGATAATATCCGCTGCAGAGATCCAGTACTGAGAACCACTGACCCCCATTCAGGCAATCCAGGGCATTCTGTATGCATGGCATGGTGTATTGATCTGGACTAGTCCGTCGGTTGAGGGTCCGATAGTCCACGGATCTGTTCTTTTTACACACCACTATGATGGGGGATGCATATGGGCTTCTTGATTGTTGAATAATGCCATCAGCGAGCATTTCCTGTAGGTGCTTCCTAACATCATCTCTCTCCACTGAGGCAAGGCATCGGGACCTCTTTCAAAATGGTTGGTCATCATGCAGGCGTATGTTATGCTCGGCACCATGGACACACCCCATGTCCCATTCTATTAGTGAGAACACTTGGTCTCTGAGCAAGTTTCCTGCTAATTCGGGTCTTCCATTCAGCGGACAAGAGGGAATCACCGAAGTCAAATAAGTCTGGGGTCGCTTTCTCCCTTTTGCCAGAATACTTGTTACTGGGTAATACTGCAGTGTCTGCGCAGTGTACTGTAGTCAACGTGCATCCCCGGTTCACATGATCTTCCCTATCCGATATGTTTCTCATTTGCACCATCACTCGACAGGCATAGGCATGGGTACATGCAGGTAGCATACTGGGCTTAAACATCAATCCCTCTGGCAGCTTCCCTTCACCAGGAGCGTCTATCATCAATATTTTATTCTTTACATCTCTCTTTAGGCGGACTTCTCCGTGGATCATACAATGGGCATTGGGGGCCAACACCAAAGAGTCAGGATCCTTTTTCCACACTATTCCCACTGGCTCATCCCGGTCCACTTCATCGGGTTTCTGTTGCAAGTCATAAGCCCTTTTGATTAATGTTAGAATTCTGAGGGCCCATCCCAGTCCGTTGCCCTTGTTTCTCATGGCAGAGTTGTACTAGTCTCCCAAACATGTGGGTGTTTGTTCCAATTAACAGGGGAGCTCCATCATACAGTCTGATGGGGGGGACACACTAGGGCAAGTGTCTCAACTTGTCCATCTACTCCAGCCACAGCGGTAGGGAATGACTGCCATATCCAGATATACCCCAAGTACGGATAGGACTTCTCACTCAACCCCCACATGTGCAAACCTTACAAGGGTTGTAGGGGCACGTCAGGCAGATGCTTCTGGTACCAATCTTGAAATACTATGGTTACTTGAGATCCACAAACAAGTACGGCCCGGGCAGACACACCGTTACCGCCACTTTAGTTTCCATTGAAGGGCCCACCACCTTGGACCACTCAGGTGACTTGGATCTGGACGTCAGCTTTACAGCTGCCTTGGATGAATAGCTTTTCCGGGCAGCCCCACCTTGCAGCCGTATGTTGCTCCATCTGATCAATGCCAGCAGCCTAGTAGTAACATTTCTCAGATTCTCAGGTGAACGGCAGGTGAATCAGGTGTGCCCATCCTCTCCACAGTGGTAACAGAAAACAGCTTCTTTAGAGTCTCTGGGGGAAGAGGAGCTGTTCCCCTGCTTGAACATAGTGGTGGATTCTCGGGGTCTCTCTCTGGTCAGGGGTTTGCTTTCTTGACTTTCTGAGTTCCCCCAAGGGTCAGTGTCTTGGGTAGCTTGGAGTAGGTCTTCCAACACAGCTCTCAGTTCTTGTACCACTTCCCACAGACTGTCTTCAGGCCGGGTTTCAGAAGAAACAACATGTACTCCCACCCCTCCCGGCAGGACTTCCATCTTTGTCTCGGGGAGGGGGGCGGACAGGAATTAACATCTTTGGCTGCCTCGGCAGCTTATTGACTGACTCTCAACTCAGTTAGCTCCTTGATCAGTTCCCTCATCTGTTGCCGTTCAGCCTCCTCACCTCTCTCAGGGGCCTGGCAGGCGAGGGCTCCCATCCCTCTTCGTCATTCTCAATCTCATGGATCTCTCTCATTAGATCACAGTATTGGGGGGATTGCCCTTTCTGTCTCACAGTTTAAGCTTCGACAACATCACGCTAGAGTACCTTGCTGACTTTAAGATGTGATCTAGCCTGACCCTGTTCAATTCAATGGTGGGCATCCCTCCTTTCCGGTGGGCCCACTGCAAAGCTTGCTCAATTCGAGTAATAAACACTGGCAATTTTTTCATTCTTCCACTGTTTTGCGGATTTAAACTTCCTCATCAGGTCATCTCCCAACTCGGTGCTACCAAATACCCCTTCCAGGGCAGAGAGGTACTCGGCAGCTGTGGTCTCTGGGCTGGTGGATCTCAGGAAGCGAATGACCTCCAGTGCAGGGCCCCTCTAGCTTTCCATGAGCCTCTTCCTCTTTCCCCCCTCAACACACTGCCACTCCTGGACCAATGGAGTGGCATAGTCCATCCGCATTTCCAGATCGTCCTCCCCCACGGGCACTGGGACCATGCCTGAGAAGAGCCTAAGTCTGCGGTATGAGTCAAAATGCACAGTGGGTATCACTATGGGGGAAGCAACTGAAGGGGTGGCAGGAGAGGCTATGGGGGACTGCACGGGAGTGACATCCTCAGAAAGCACTAACATTTTCACTAGCTCTGTAGCAGAGCGCCCCTCAGAGGCTAACAGTTTAAACAGCTTGTCTTTGAACCCCTCTATGCGGGGGGACCCTCCAGGAGCAGCCAGGTCACTATGTAAATGAATGACCCTCCACCCCTTTTGAGACCCTTCAGGCAAAATGACAGGGGTACCTTCTCTGGTTCAGTGGGCAGGCGGCAGGAGAGTAGAGCCACCATAGTTAGATCAAACAGGTTGGAATCCCTTCCCTTTACTTCAGCTTTCCCCAGACACTTGATTCGGTTGACCACTTCCACAATAGTGCCATTTTCAGTCCCCAAGGGGATGTCCATTAATAGCAGAGCTTGCCGCGGGTCCACCCCCTCTGTCTCTCTCCACCCCATCATGTGGTGCATTAGCAGCTTGTGAGAAGCAAGTTTAAACTTGGGCGCAGTGAGCGCCTCCATTTTACCACAGTTCTTAAGCGTGGGGTTGTAGTACCCACTTGTGACCAATAGAAGGCGCAAATCCCAGCGGTGCCTCGAAGATGTAACCGCTTATGTGGTGCTATCCTGGGCTACTACCCCTGCCTGCTTGGCTAGGGTTGCAGATTAAGGGCTCAGTACTAAAACGGTGGTCCCACCGGAGGACAGAGTTGTTAGTAGCAGCTAACCTGGGACAGCTCTCCGGGACACTGTACCCCCTTCTTTCCCTCCAGTGGCCTAGAAAATACGCAACAAACACTTTCAGAGTAGCCCCTATTCAGCATACAAATCCCCACACTGTTTGCACTTACCACCAGGGCTGGTTCCACCAGTTCAACCCTGGAGACCCCCTATAAAACAAGGTTAGGCACAGCAAATAACAGTACGGTGCTCTTGTTACAAACTGGAGCCACAGTCAGATTAAATGCAAAAAGAGTTAGATCTGATTTATTCAGGGGAATTGAACAAGGGAGGGGCATAATCAGGTTAATTGATTCTAAAACTGATCTAGTCAGGCAATTATGCATGCACTTTTTAGTCCCTCAACATAGTCACACACATGCTGGGTACCCAGTTGATGAGATAGGCTAGCCTGATGCATTGCCCGGGGTAGGCCAGCATCACAGCTGGTTGGGGCCCTGTGATGAAAAGAAAAGACATGCACAACCACACACAATTTGTAATCCAGAACCTGAAGGCTCCGCTCGTGAACGGAAAAAACAACAATGCAATTAGATGACAACACTTGAGATTTAGCTGTTGTTGCAGGGAACTACCCTGATTGTTACTCACGCTATCCAATATGAGACACAGGCTAGATGAAATGGAGACTGCAGGTTGATGACTGGTTTGCCAGGAGAAACAGGGCCCACACGAAACGCCGAGATGTTGTTCCTGTTCAAGATGGTTGAGCAGGGGGCTGATCCCCGGGCGAGTCTCTCGTCGATGATGGTTTCTGTGCCTGAAGTAGCAGGCTGGGACAGGTGGCAAGGCCCAGACTTGGGTGGAACAGTTCGGATTTTGAGTCTGGTAGTGCTGGATGCAGCTCCCAGCAAGTGTGGCACATTTACACAGTGGGGAACCAAATCACGACCCACTAACAGCACACAGCACATTTATAGTAAAGCAATCACCGTAACACAATGTAGATGGCAGTCTGGCCGCAGTATCAGTTTCTCTGAGCAAAATTGGGAATTCTGTGGTAAATGGATGTCCTGACAGGCCGATCACATACAGCAAATCTTCGGTCTCCTTCAGGTTTAAATCTGGCCACTCTTCAGTGGCTTTATCACACTCCAATTCGGATACAGTCTGATTCCTAAGCCTTTCAAAGGATTCCCTCTCGAGTGACAGCAGGCAGATAGGCCAAACTCAGCCTTTCCACCAATCACCCGCATGAACTACGCAGGAGCTGCTGCTCGAATTACTCAAGCTGTTTACTCTCCAAACTCTAACTCCAGAATGGCTGCAGCAGGCAGTTTGGGAATTTCCCTTTGGTGCAAAAGGTTCCGATTGGTTGATCCATCCGTCTGTCAAAGCAAGGGCTCCACCTCCAGGTGCATTTAGACGCCAAAGTCTCAAAGCTACAATTCCTACAGAAATTCACTCCCACAAGAACCCTGGGGGCAGACTAAATTTTAGGGCCCCCAAAGGTACTGACTGGTCCAAATAAGCAGTCCAGGACCAAGATGGTGGTGATAAACAGAATGGTCCATGCTGCAGAGAAGGCAGGTTAGACAAACTATAATATCATTACTATTTTAATAGATAATCAGTAAATAAGTACAGCTTCTAACAGAGCTCCCTCTGCACAAATAGCGATGGCAGAATGCAGCGATTATCTGGCAGCCCGGGCGGGACTCGAGCATAGAAACACTCAGTCCCCTCCCAGATTAAATAAGCACCACGTTATGGGCAGCTCTTAAAGAGACAGAGCACAGAGGCATTAAGACACTGTCATACAAACACTTTTAAAACACTAAGACACAGGATACCAGCCTGGCAGTGGGCATTTATGCACACCCAAAGAAGACTTTCAGGAACCACCATTTGTAGGGGGGTTACATTCTGATAGCCTTGTGTGGCCCACCCACCACCACAACCAGCACACCACCTCCATCAGCAAAGCACACCACACCCTTTGCAACAATCAATGTGCAAAGTACATTTGTTACTATTTGTGTTGTCACATACCCCTTGGACAACTATAAAGAGTACTCCTGTCACCACTGTATTATTTTGAGTCCTGTCATCAGCAAATGTATAACACACACACACACACACGCACAAATGCGCACAGACACACAGATATTTACATTGTCACACTGGGACCTCTGTGTCTGATGATCCACTCCCCCCCCACTCTGGTGCATCAACATGCCAGGGAGTGGGGTCCCGGACAGGCACCCTGCAGTGCCCGGCGACTGTTAATGCCATTTCCCATGCACCTGTCTGCATGTGCAGACGTGCAAGTACATGGACCCTGTTAATGCATAAGCACCATTGTGAGATGGGATAAGATGTAGAACAGTGGTGCTATGCCCCTGTGACACAGCAGTGCCTCACAATCCTCGCTACATCCACGCAATGCAAGGTGGGAACTGAGGTACGACAGTGGGACTATAAACCTTCTCCAGAGCAGTGCCACACAATGCCAACTACATCTGCACAGTCTGAGGTGGGATCAGAGATAAGACAAAGGGCTATGCCCATTCTCCACAGTGGTGCCCAACAATACCAGTTACAGCCCTACAATGTGAGGTGGGATGAGACGTATGGCGGTGAGGCTATGCCCTTCCCACAGCAGAGCCTGACAGTGCCAGATACTTACGCATAATGTAAGGTGGGATCAGAGGTACAAAGGTGTGACTGTACCCCTCCCTACAGTAGTTCCCTACAATGCCAGGTACATCTCCAGAGTGTGACGTGGCAGCATAGGTACAACAGTGGGGCTAAACTGTTCACCACAGCAGTGCCAAAAAATGCTACCAACATCCGCACAATGCAAGGTAGGATTACAGGTACCACAGTAGGACTATGCCTCTTCACCACAGCAGTGCCTAACAATGCCAGCTAGAGCTCCACAGTGTGAAGTGGCATCAGAAGTATGACAGAGGGGCTATGCCTTTCTCCACAGTACTGCTCAAGAAATTCACCTACATCCACAGAGTGAGAGGTGTGATCAGAGCTACAAACGTGGGGCTATGCACCTTCTACACAGCAGTGACCAACAATGTCAGCTGCATGCCCACAATGTGACATGGAAACAGGGGCATGACAGTGTGGCTATACCACTTCTCCATAGCAGTGCCTCAGAATGACAGCTGCATCCCGACAGTGTGAGAGGGGATCACAGAAACTACAGTGGGCATTGCCCCTTCACCAAAGAAGTGCCTCACAATGCCAGCTACATCACCCCATGATCAGAGGTACAAAACAGGGGCTATGCTTCTTCCCCACAGCAGTCCCAACAATGCCAACTGCATCTACACAGTGTGTGGTGGTATAAGAGGTACAGCAGTGGGGATATGCACCTTCCTTACAGCGGCGCTTGAAAATGCCAGCAACATCCTCACAATATGAGGTGGGATCAGATGTACAATAGTGGGGATGTGCTCCTTCCACACAGCAGTGCCCGGCAATGCCTGCTATGTCTTCATACTGTTAGTTGGGCTCAGAGCTATGACGAGGTGTCAACCTGAAACAGAACTGATAAATGCTGCACATATAATATGATCGCCAGTAACTGGAGGCAGGTGTAGGATTCTGCACACCTACACACACACACTCCACAGCAATAAATGGACAAAGGAGATAGGGGACAGATAGGCTGTCTTACCTCAGAAGGGTGACACTGCAGCATACATTAATTGTTAGATTAGTACCAGCACCACAGTATGTCAGTGCACATATCAACACAAGGGGAATAACACCATACTCTAAAATAATTTGTAACAAGCCTGTTGCTCATGTCTGGGGGGGGGGGGCGTGAATCACGCTTGACACATATATCAGTGATTTATTACAAATCATGAACTGCAGGCTACATTATAATGCAGCTAATAACACATTTATGTAGTAACTCCATTGTAGCCACAAATATTGTTGCTATCTATGCCACTGTTCATCAGCCATTGCAGTTTTACTGCGCTTTGGGACTTGGACAGCAAGCGCCATCATACCAAAACATGAGACTGCATTGCAGGGCCAAAGATTAATGTAAACTATGCACTTATATGCCACATTATGCACAGAAATTGCAGAATTGCAGCACATTAACTGATCACTCTACCTTTTATTAACTTTGGGGCGAATCCGTTATATAGACTTAGGCCCAGATATTCAGACTGTGCCTGGAAGGGGCGCAAGCCTGGGCGTAGCGCAGTTGGGACACGCTGGGGCCAGGACCAGGTGATATTCAATTGTGATGTGCCATGGCACAGCACCATTGAATATAAGGCAAAATCGGGCACATCCTCGCGCCTGGTGCAGTGGCAGTGCACCAGCTCTGCCACAGATAGAGAGCACGGGATGCGCCAGCTAAGCACAGTTGCCAGGCACATCACCAAGATATTCAGCAGGGGGCATGCAAATGAGGCCATAAAATATGCAAGGCGCAAATGGGACCATTTGCATGTCATTATGGCCCCATTTGCATGCCTTGCACAGGGCAGGCCGGCGACTTGCATCTGGCACCCTGCACAGCATGCCGTGCGCTGTGGGGATCCCGGGGCATCCCCCGCCTTGTAGCCGCGATCGCGTGGTATAAGTTACTAAAGATAGCCCTGATAGTCTAGTGGCCCCCTGATTCCCAGATGAATGTAATATTAGACAGTCCCTGGTAGTCTAGTGGCCCACCTCCCTCCTGTGTCCCTAATCACCAGAATAGGACTGTTATTTAAGTCCCTGGTAGTCTAGTGGTACCCCCCTGCCCATTGCCACAATGTAGTACAGGCCATATCATTTTCCCTAGTGATCCAGTGGCACCCCACCCACAGAAAGCACCTTGCCCCGATCCCCCCATCATCAGCGGGTGGCTGCAACCCACCGCATACCACCCAGCCCGAGATAGATGAAGTATGGGCTTGCAGGACATACTAGTACTAGACAGTCCCAAATATGTGAATTAAGTCATTCACATATTTGGAACTGTCTAGGACAGTATGCCCTGCAAGCCCATTGGTTCACACTGTGGACCAATGGGCTTACAGCCCATACTGTATCTGTCATTCGGCAGGCAGACCGGGTGGTATGTGGGTGGGTTGCAGCCACCTGCCGATGACGGCGGAGGAGTGGGGTGGGCAAGAGGTGCTGTGTGAGTGAGAGGGTTTCCACTGGATCACCAGGGAAATATGATATGGTGCTGTACTGCGATCATGGCAGTGGTCGGGGGGTACCACTAGACTACCAGAGAATGTCTATCATTACAGTTATCGGGGCATCAGGGACTCGGGGGCGGGGTCCACTGGACTACCAGGGATATGTGTGTGCTTGTGGACGGTGTACTGGGTGGGCGGGTGGCTACCCACGGCTGGCGGCTGCTGTGTTGTGCCCTGCAATACAGCGGCCAGCCTGTGGATGGCCGGGAGTTGTTCCCACTCCTCATGGGCTCAACTTTGAGCCCCCCATGCAGCTCACTGCAGGGTTGTGCCAGCATATGCGCCACACATCCCAGGCTGAATATCAGGATGTGCTGCATGCATGGGTACCCCGCATCGTGCCACATACAATTACATTGCACCCCAGTGCGCGGATTTCGCCGCTGCGCCTGGCTGCCCTTTCAATATCCAGTCAGAGACTATGGGTTGTGCCAAGCGCAACTCTGTTGCACCATGCACGACTCCTTTGAATATCCCAGCCATAGAGTATTATGGCACTGAGGAGAACCACACAGGAATCCAACAGAAGTGCATGGATTGGTTCCCCATATGCCGCGTCACTTCCGGTACTCGGGTGTCAGATCGGGTTAGACAACAAGCAAATGGAGGGTGAACAGTGCTTGGGACAAAACAACTAAATATTAAGGTACAACATTTTTTTTTTTTTTCAGATCTTGGTGCGATTTGATTAGTGACCGCATAAGCAGAGCCAGACTGTGCTAGTTGGACATGGAAGTTTCCCTTCAACCAACACAATGAATTCCAGTACTGCCCACCACAAACAACACAGAGCAGAGCAAAGCTATTGCAATATTAAATACAATTTATTCAGGCAAAATAAAGCGCAAACCTGTGATGTGCAGAAAGCACAACAGGTGGGGTCACCCACAGGTACATGCAATCTTCAGGGTAAATTGGGTTGGTCCTCTTTTCTGAATACCATAAAAGAAGATACTGTGGCAGATTTGTGGTGCAGGATGTGCTGCATCACGGCGCATCTGAATATTTGATGCAATCCAGGCGCAAGCTACTTTAGTACAGACTACACCATTTTTATGCAAGCCGCCTTCTTGAATCAGGTTTGAAGCATAGTTTGACGCATGTTGCACTTTGCATCAAATTTTTTTTTGACGCATGCAGTTTGTGCCATTTCCAGAGCTTTCTGAATTAATTCCACTGCATCTAGAGGAGGCTCATCATGAGATATAGCTAGGATTTCCATTCCTCCTTCCAAGAGGAAAGCAGCCCCCACCCCAGCCCCAAG
The DNA here is from genome assembly GCA_016271365.2 of Neoceratodus forsteri. Taxonomy (NCBI): domain Eukaryota; kingdom Metazoa; phylum Chordata; order Ceratodontiformes; family Ceratodontidae; genus Neoceratodus; species Neoceratodus forsteri. Next base: position 126,049,996 of record CM057450.1, on the reverse strand, counting down.
TGCTGACTGAATCATTGTTCAACAAATTTGAAGGATACTACAAGTTATTGTCTAAATACAGAGAAATCCCTGTTGGCAGGCATCTTGAAAAAGTGAATTCCTAGCCTGCAGCCTTTGGAACTAGACCACACATTCATCTAAAAGCTGACAGAACACAAACAGAAGTGACAAGGCCAGCAATAATTGGCTTCTTGTCAAGACTGGGCATGGTGTTCAGTAGGGCAATGATCTCTCTCTGTCTAACCAGTAAGGAGCTCATTTTTTCAAATATCTTTGTTTTTGTTCTGTAAACAAAACCCTACCCGATTCTGTTGAGAGAGTTGTTAATAGACTGTGAGTGCTACTCAGTACAAACAGGAAGAAGCTGACAGTGCATACGTTATTAACATGCTGCAGTTCTTTGACAGGACTAGACAGTGCTCTTTCTCTCTCTCTCTCTTTTTCAGTCACTTATTTCATTCTCTGTTAATACGCTGGAATTGTAACTTCATCCGGCTGAATTTTTTTTTTTTTTTATTTACTGTAAGCCAGGGTAACAAAATCACCAATCCAGAACTCATTTACCTTCCTAGTAAACAGTGTAATCAAGAGTTACTGTCCATTCATCTTATATGAACACAATAAAATCCATATTGTCATACTGAAACCAACAATAGGGCTCTCTGGCCTAAAGCAGCAATAGCAGTGTTTTGTTGTGCTAGAATTGTTATAGAACCATTGATTGACATTAGCAATACTCAATAATTCCATGTCTGGAGGCCATAAAGTAGCCTAGAATAGATCAGGTTCCAATAATATAGCTCTAAATAATTAAAATGCTTCATACTCACATCAACTAAATTCTAATCTTAGGCACAATCAATTCTGACCTGCCAGTAGCTCTCTAGTCAAGTGTTGAGAACGTCTAATGAAGACACTCTTAAATATGCAAGAACATCATTCTTTAAACAGTTTTATATAAAAAAAGAACATTCTGCACTGGTCTCTTACCCCTAGGGAGCAGCCACCCACCCCTAACCTGTGCTACAGAAAACAGTGATATACATTGGTATGCAGGTTCTACCTCTTCGGACATCTCAACTAGAAATGTTCTACTGACTAGAAATAGGCAGCATTTTTCTGGTAACTAGAATAAAACGGCCATGATAGTCGAAAGTTGCTACAAAAGACAGTGCTGCATGTGAAATTTATTTATTTATTTGTTAAAATGTTTCCCCAGGAGGGCACACTGAACAACAAGTTGCTCATCTCACGGTGCGACCTGGGGGAAGGGGTTACATAGGGTTGTGAAGGATGATCAGTTACAATAGTATGTGGGTAGTACAAACAATACAACATTGTAAGAGTGTGCAACAGTTGGAATACAAGGTATTGTACAATAAACAGTATTGGAACATTGGGTAAATTTCAATACATCCAAAATTATACAAAAGAACATACTGTATAAATGTACAAAACAGTAATAATGTGATAGAACCATTTATAGTGCATGAGTGTACCAGGAGCAGACTCGAGGTAGTACGCAAGTGTTGTTGGAGTGAAAAGGATGGGGTTAGGTTGTGCACACTGGTGACCCAGAAGGGCAGGTGGAGAAGAGAGGGGGGAGAGGCAAGAACTGAATATGAAGAAAAGGGGTAGCCATTTCTTGACTTCCCCTTCAGGATGTTGAGAACCCTGCCGGGGGGGGGAGGGGGTCATGGTAGGAAGGCAGAAACTGGGGATAGGTATTAAGGTGGGTTAAAGCAGGAAAAGCTGAAGGAAAGGTAATTGTGTAGGGCAGAGGTAAGGGAGTAGTTGGAGGAGGAGTGTCGTATTTCAGGGGAGAGGGAATTCCAGATTTTAGGAAACGATGGGCGAAACCAGTCTGATTGATGAGGGCAGAGTAGCGAGGGACCGTCAAGGTGCGGGTGTCATTTGATCTGAGAGAGTGGGGGGGGGGGAAGGTGGAGTGGAGTGGAGAGAGGATGAGAGATAGGAGGGGAGCCTCCTGAACCAGAATTTGGAGGTTAGTTTGGCACAGTGAAAGCTGCATCTGTGAGATAGTGGAAGGAAGGTTAGAGAGCGATAGAGTTTACAATGGTGGAAGTGGGAAGGGGAAATAGAGCATGGCTGTCAGGGTGTTATATTCATCTAGCACGCACTGTCTGTATGACTATTTGGCTGTGCGAGCACTATCCAAAGTGCATATGCACAGTGCTGCCATAGCCCCCACTGGTAACAGATGCCTAGGAGCAAAGGGGGATAGTGTGGCCCAAATAGGATGCAGCCTTTGCTTCTCGGAGCCATATTCAGTGACTTGCATGCTAATGACTGCACATGGCATGCAGTATGCTAACGGGCCATTAGTATGCCCTTATATAGCCATTAGCAGCTCTGTGCAAATGTGTGAAGGCATTGTGCAGAGTCTCGGCTGATGTCCCCACCCTCACCCTCACCTGATCTGAAACACAAACTCAATGGCAGTCTAGAGGTACCACCTCCCACCTTGATCCCCAAATAAATGTACGCACTTCCCTGATAGTCTAGTGGTACCCCATCCCACCCTGATCCCTGAGACAATGGCATTACCATCCTTGGAAGTCTAGTGGTCTCCCCCTCACACCCCAATCCCTGAGAAAACAGATAACTGTTCCTAGTAGTTCAGTGGTAACCCTCCCACCCAGTTCATGAGTAAATGTACACACTCCCCTGGTGGTCTAGTTGTCCCTCACCAACCCCATTCCCTGAGATAATGGCATTATCATCTCTTGCAGTCCATTGATACCCTCTACTGCCCCAGTCCTCATTAAAGTACATAGTACACCTCACCTCCTCTCTGGTCTACTCACTCAGCACCCACTCCCTGGCATCTAATTTGCCCTTGGAAAGCCTGTTCTTGGTGGTGTGCAGCACAGCAAACGGCAACCAGCACTTACTCTCCTCTCACCAGTTCCTTGGAATATAAGACCCATTTGTAATCTCTTCATTTCAGGGTAAAATGGGCTGGCCCCTTGAGAGGAATTCTGGGCCCCAAGGAAAGTTCAGACTCTGGGGCCCCTACCAGCTCACAGCCCCTTTCCTGCATGGCCCCTTGAGAGGAATTCTGGGCCCCAAGGAAAGTTCAGACTCTGGGGCACCTACCAGCTCACAGCCCCTTTCCTGCATATAGTATGCTGGGTGGCCTGGGCCCCTCGTGGCGCTGGGCCCCATGAATTATTCCCTGCTCCCCCACCCTCTCAAGGGCCCTGAAAATGGGTATTTTGAAGAGACGCTGTCAAACAAATATAAAGGTAAAAAGTAAACGGCTACTGTCACACAAAATAAGGAAAACAAAACATGAAGTCAGAAAACAGAATGTGAAGGCAGTAGCCTATCCTGATTTTAGTAAACCTACCTGTGAAAGAAAAATGAATAAGCCTGTTACAGTGCCCCTAACTGACAATTGGTTTACTTTAGGACACTTCACCAATGTTATCTTCCACCTGTTGTGAATTTACCCATGGACATTCCCCTCCAACTCCACTTTAAGTTCTTTCTCACATAAGGCCTTGACCTCGGAAGCCTGGTTCACTTTCAAACACTCCAGAAACTTGTCTCATTTTCACTTACTTTGGTACATGCTTTCTGAGATGGAACAGACTTTCCCAGTAAAATAAATTATCTGTGCCTTTTAAAAACATAGCACAGTCACAGATGCAGTAAAAAATGAAATGTTTAATATTTACAAGATATGCAAACAACCTGGGTGAATACTGGGCACTTGGGAAATCAAAATACAGTGTGTCACACATGTGTATAATTTTACTGTTATTTCAGAAAAGTAAGCTCTATTCATAAGCCTTTGTTTAAATGCTTTATTCAACTTCTCAAGTACTGGCCAAACAGCAGAATGTCTGAAAGTATGACATTTTATTGAAGGCCCAGTCACCTGTAGTCTGTGTGCAGTATCTCAGAGGTGAATGAGTGTTCTCAGGCTCCAGAGGAGTCACCTAACAAACAGGGCCTCCATCCTTCACAGCAAGGCATTATGAGTGAAACCAGATAAAGAACAAGAGTCAACAATGGGTCACATTAAAGAACTTCAAACATAGCCATTCTTCTTGTGGTAGAAACTGCTTTTTTTTAATATATTTAATGTTTGTTAACACAACAGAGCACATCAGCAAACAAGATATATAACCTGCAGTGTCTGAGACAGAGTATTAACAGGGTTTGTTGCCTAGTACAATCAGTATGGCGGAGCAACTAAACAAGTTAAGAAAAAATACGAAACAATACAAGGTCCATATCCTGATAATGTATATATGGTAGTACAGCACTAGCGTCATATACAAGTAGAGGGGGTTCCCTGGCACAGGACAACTGTGAAGTATTACCAAAATGAAACTATGGGCTCAAAAAAAGGGACCTACAAAAGCCATCTCTCACAAGAGCTAAAAACTTCAAAAAAAATGGGGGAGGACAAAATGGACAGAACAAATGGCTAGTATTATAGGCTCCAGTGGTCGTTAATAGATGCATAGTAAAAGACCCAGTGCCTCCAACACAATTCGAATTGCTCCTGGCATTTCTGTTGAGTGGCTGTACCTTTTTCTATAGCATATATTTCCAGCGTAATAGAATGCCATGACTCCAGCGTTGGTGGGACAGGTTTCATTCATAGGTGAGTAAATGCCTCTTTAGCCACCAGAATATAAATCCAAATCAATGACTGGTGGGACAAACAGCTATTGGGTGGGGGTACTGATATCAAAATAAATTCAGTGGTCACTCGGAAATAGAAACCAGTCAAGGTGTCAATCTGGGTCACCACTGTAGTCCAATATGGCTGCAATTTTGGACATAGATACAAAATATGGGCTTGATCTGCTGGGTTATATCCATAACCCCACCAGCAATCGCCAAAATGATGTAGTAAAAATGCATAAGGGTGGCAGGGGTGTGGAAGTAGCACAAGCGGTACTTCCATGTGAACTCATGCATGGGGGTGAAGAAGTGATTTTAAATGCTGGGATTGCATATTTCTCCCATTGCATGTAGTCAATAGAAACTTGAAGTTCTTGGTTCCAGTTATCCAGGATCTACCGGGTCGACTTCACAGAGAATTCTTGCAATCCCTTATGCACGTTACTAATCATGTAACCTCAGGGGTGATCATTGTGAAAATCCATAATTATGGCCAAAAGTAAAGGGAGTCTGGTAGGAAGTTTAGTATATTCCTTATGTTTGTGAAGCATATATGTGGGGACTTGCAGGAACCTGTAATGTTCACTACTAGTAAGTCTATAATGTTTTTGAAGTGTCTGAAAAGGAACAACCCCTTGTTCATCCAGGAATTGGTACTGCTGTGTCTCCATCTTCAGAACACAAGATCCATAGCCGAAGGAAGAAAGTCATTATCTGTCACCAAAACTCGACAGAAGTAGAAAATAGGGGCAAAAGTGGGGGCATGTTTAACCCTATACCAACCCTTCAGAGACTGGGCCATTAAATGAATGAATTGAGTAAGAAAGGGAGTGAGGACCCACCCTGAAAAAAAGAATAGGACCGTAATCAAATAAATCATTAATGGTTCACTATGTTTTTCCAAGCAGGGGTATCTTGGGGGAGTAGCCAAGTAAAAATTATATTCAATTGGGCAGCCTAGGCATAGTTGAGAAGGTTAGGGAGATTCATGCCACCCTTCACTAGAGAAAGTTGTAGAACAGAGTAATGGATCCATGGGTGCTTGCTCCCCCCACAAGGGAATCGGGAGATCCACTTATTCCAGAAAGAAAAGTAAGAAGGTTCTGGGAAAACCGGGATGGTCTGAAACAAGTAGAGTAAGCGGGCAAGAAGATTCATACGTATAGTTTCTATGTTAGAGAAAAAGGAAAGGAGCAGTCTGCCCTAAGAATCCAGATCTTCTTTAATCTATTCCATAAGAGGTTCATAGTCTAAAAGGCTGAGATTACACAGGTCTTGCTGGATAATAATCCCTAGATATTTAAGTTTTGTATTATGCCAATGCCAGGGAAAGAACACTCACACTTGAGGGGAAGGGGAATAGTTATAAAGTAAAATTTAAGTCTTTTGTAAATTAAGCCAAAAATCTTAGTGGTGTCAGAGGGTTTGTATATGAGACCAGGTGCCTGGAATAGAGTGGTTAGGGTCCAATAACGTTAAAAGAATATTGTCCACGTACAGGGCAATTTTTGTATGTAATGCCACCAAGTGGAATACCCTCTACCTGCATGCTAAGAGGAATAACTATCACTAAGGGCTCCAAAAACAATGCAAATAGCAAATAGGAACCCTTTTTGATCTCTGAAAATAAAATGGGTCTGTCAGGGACAGGGACAGAGACAGAGAGAGGGGAGTAGACCAGAGGCATCATGCTTCTCGTTCTGTTGGGGGGTGGGGTGGAAGGTAACTAACAAGAAGGCAGCACTGAAGTGGTCAGACTATCTGGTGGGAGGTGCTGATAGAAAGAGTCTCTTTGGCCAAGAGCTCTTGCCGCCTATTTCCTGTTTGGCTAATGTAACACTGCTACCTCTACATTTAAGCCTAGATCAGTCCAGATTTATGTACGTGCATTTACTGTTTAAAACCTTTATTTCTAGATGTAGTCGAGGCACAGGTCAGGAAGCATAGAGAAAACCGAAGAGCAGTTGTAAAATTCCACAAAACTGTTTATTTGTAGTTGCAGTAACATAAAATAAAATAAACTTGTTCAGAGTAACTATGTACAGAAGCAAAAATAAAATATCTTGTAATGTCCCTCTTTGTAGCTCAGTTTTGCCCTTTTATAAGCCTTTTTAACCCCCATCCTGTTAAACATCCTGTCCTTATAGGTTTCAGGCAGGATGAACAGAATGTGCTAGCTGAGGGTCCCTTTCTGCAAAATGCTAAACATTTGCACTCAAATAATCTCTGGCTTTTTCCAGTTGTCTCAGATTGTAAATACATATACATTTCAACAGCAACACTAAACATTTTCTAAACAAAAGAGATCCCAATATCAGCTACATTTCCATACACTGATTCTCATATATTTTATATTAGCAGATATAGCTATGCAACGGAGGAAAAATAGACAACAAGAGAAAACTGAGAGACAGAGAGAGGCAAAGGATTGTGAGACTGTTCGGGTTGATCAAGTCCGAAGTCTCACAGGAAAATTTGGTTGCGCAACCAGACAGAGAAGAGAGAGAAAAGGAAAGAGTACAGATCCTTGCATTCACACACTTTCTCCAACAAATGGGACAGGGTTCTATTTCACCGAGTCACATATACCTCCCTCTTTAAGAGGGAACCTGTTTTATTAAACAGGTTTCCAAAACTTTTTATTCTCTACTAACATTTTCTACTTTCGGAAATTCAGCACATTTGCATCCATTTTTTTCAACAGTACAGCAAAAAGTACAGTTCAAACCCATACATTTTTTTTAACCATCAGAACCCTCAATTCTGGATTCATATCTCCACAGAAAATCAACATTGCTATTCTCTTTACCAGATTTGTGAATCACCGTGAATTTAAGTGGCTGCAGTGCCAGGTACCACTGTGCGATTCTGGAATTTTTATCTTTCATCTGGTTAAGCCAACAGAGAGGATTGTGGTCTGTTACAAGTACAAAATCAGTTCCTAGCAAATAAAACTTAAGGGACTCCATGGCCCACTTTGCTGCTAAATCCTCCTTTTCGATAATGGAGTACCTTTTCTCTCTGTCATGCAATTTCCTACTTATGTACAGAATAGGATGTTCTGTCACATCTACATTTTGGCTTAGGACAGCACCTAGGCCTACTTCAGATGCACCTGTTTGTAACAGAAATGGTTTCTCAAAGTCTGAGCTTTTTAAAACAGGTGCTGCACATAATGCAGCCATTATGGCTTGAAAAGCTTCATCACACTCGGGGGTCCATTTCACATTATTTGGATACCATTTCTTTGTGAGTTCAGTGAGGGGAGTAGCTAATTCAACAAAGTTGGGAACAAATTTCCGATAATAACCAGCCAGCCCTAAAAATGACCTGACAAGTTTCTTTGTTATAGGTACAGGCAGTGTTGGGTAAATTACTATTTCTATTACTTTTGAAAACTTGTTCCAGGAAGCTCTGTGCAGTCACTAGCAAGGACAGAGAAGTACTAGAAAAAGTAATACACCTTACAGTTACAGTTACTTGTTTCTTTTTATACAAAAACAATAAAAAAAAATAACTATAACAGATTACATTTATTTGAGAGTAAAGGGTTAGTTACTAGTTACTTTCAAGTACATGTAATCAGTTACAGTTATGTATTACGTTTGTATAAAAATACATAAGTAACTGTACCTATAAGGTGTATTACTTGTTCTAGTATTTCTCCATCCTTGCTAATGACTGCACAGATCTTCCAGGAACAAATTTCCAAAAATAATAGAAAGTAATAGAAAAAGTAACTTACCCAACACTGGGTACAGGGCTGTTAGCTACAGCTTCTATTTTAAAAATCTCTGGTTTGACTTCTCCATTTCCCAACACATAGCCCAAATGTCTAGTTTCCTGCATGCCCAATGCACATTTAGTAGGATTATTAGTCAGACCTGCATTTTTGATAGCTTGGATAACTGCTCGTAGGTGTTCCAGGTGACTTTTTCAGTCAGAACTGTACACCATGACATCATCCAGGTACGCAGCACTATAACCAGTGTGAGGGGATAAAATTATATCCATGTACCGCTGGAATGTAGCTGGCGCACCATGTAAACCAAAGAGCATGGTGGTGAACTAATAGAATCCTACTGGGGTGGCAAATGCAGTTTTATCTCTGGATTCTTTAGCTAAAAGTATTTGCCAGTAACCCTTGATGAGATTGAGGGTACTGATATACTTTGCACTCCCCAGACTGTCCACAAAATCATCTATTCTGGGCATAGGTTAACTATCAAATTCTGACACTTGATTAAGTTTCCTAAAATCTAGGCAGGTTCTAACACCCCCTGCATATGCTCAACCCCTTTTGCTCGGCCTGGTACCATGGTAAAAGTACTGTTGAATGTCTTTAGCACACAACGAACATCTGCAATTTGTTCTGAGGTTGAGGAAGCATTCACCTTTACAGCATCAGCATTTACAGTTTATTCCAATCTATTATAAGCTACATCAATATCTTCCTTATCAGTTTCTGGTAAAACTAGCAAAGCAGCTTTTGGCATTTTTTCAACCCATTTCTTGAGGAGGTTAGCATGGTATATCTTAGAAGGATTTTTCTTGTCAGTGGTCTTAATCTCATAGTTAACAATGCCAGTACGTCTAAGAACTTTATATGGCCCTTGCCACTTCATTAACAACTTATTATCTGTTGTGGGTAACAGTAGCAAAACCTTTTCACCTGGCTCGAAAACTTTTTCTGTTACCCCATGGTCATAATATACCTTTTGCTGGTTTTGAGCTTCTTTCTGATTACTATGGGCAATTTCAACATATTTTGCCAGTTTCTTTCTTAGGGCACATATATAAGAAGATATAGATTCTTTCTGAGTGGGGTTATCTTCCCATGTTTCTTTTATCACATCCAGTGGCCCTCTTGGCTGCCTACCATACAGCATTTCAAATGGTGAAAACCCTGTTGATGGCTGTGGCACTTCTCTGTAAGCAAAAAGTAGGTAAGGCAAGTAATGGTCCCAGTCTTTCCCTTCCCCCTTTGCAAACTTTTTTAGCATGCATTTTAGGGTTTGGTTAAAATGCTCAACAAGACCGTCTGTCTGAGGGTGATAGGGGGAGGTTCTTATGGCAGTGATACCTAGCAGTCTGTACAGCTCCTTAAGCAGTGCAGCACCAAAATTAATACCCTGATCAGTAATAATTTCTCTAGGTATGCCCACTCTGCTGAATATTTTGGCCAGCTCTGCTGCCACTTTTGGGGCCGTAACAGTACGTATTGGAACTGCTTCTGGGTATTGAGTAGCATAGTCACATACTACCAGGATAAATCTGTCACAAACGCACTTCACAGGTCAGGCCTTCTGCTCCCACAGTGCCAAAATCAGAGCGCAATAGTGTGAACAGGTAACAGACAGGGTAACCCTCTTGTCTGCTTTTGGGTCCGAATCACCTTTAGTCTCAAGTTCTGGGGGGATTCAAACTGTGAACCTTATGCTAGCATACCCAAATGAACAGGCTCAGATACGTATCCTCTTTGGGGATTGTGGAACAATCTTTTGCCTGGGGCACCCAGCCAGGCTTCCAAAATGAACCCTTTTAACTCCATAAGAGACCTTAAGTATATTCTTACCCTTTTCCAAGTTAGTAACACCATCAAGCTGTTGAACAGTTTTGTCAGACTTAACCCCCCTATGTGTCACATGCAAAAAGAACTGGCAGACACCCAGGCAGTCTTTCAAAGAAAAGGTACTTTACTAAAAGATGATAAAAATATGAAAAATGTAAACACAGAACAATATATCAAAAAGCTCACAATCACATAAAAGAACAAGGGAAAATTACAAAGGAAAACTCCTACCACAATACATTTAGATCTTTGCTATCTAAGGTGTTATTTATTTATTGAATTTTGTTAACTGGGTAAGCCCACTGGGCCATGAGGGTCCCCTTTTCGGGGGCAACCCAGAGTTAGTTACATATAGTGTGCACATACAGGCAGGTAATACAATGCAGGACATATCATACAGGATTACAATGACAGTATACAGTTTTCATGGAAGAGGGCAGTTGAGTACATCACATTTACAGAGTACAACAGTGGTGGCAGATAGCTGTAGGGCACTAGTCGTATTGAATACATACAAGTAATACAGTGTAGAATAGGGCACAGGGTTACAGTCTCCTTTTGCACAACACATTGACACAATTCATCAGTAACTGTTTTCATCCATCGGTACAGGAGCAGGGACTAAGTTTAAGGAGGTGAGTGCGCAGTCCCTTCGGGAATGTGGCTAGGGAGGGTGCTGCCTAAAGGTGGTCAGGGAGATTATTCCACAGTGTAGGGGCTATGTGGGCAAAGGATTTACTGCCAGTTACTAAGCATGCCCTGGGGATTTCCAGGAGTTTTTTGCCTGAGGTGCAGAGTGGCCTGCTGGTCCGCTTTGGGGCAAGTAGCCCGATTAATCCATCCGGAGGGAGGGCATCTAGGATCTTGTAGGTCCAGCATAGTAGGGGTACTGGAGCCTGTTGTTCAGGGTGGGCCAGTTGCCTGAGGCAAGGGCTTCACAGTGGTGGGTCCTCAGGTGGGCTTTTGTGGCAAAACGTGCGATTTTGTGGTACAGTGTTTGTAGAACTACAGTGATCAAGTTTTGTCATGCCAAGTAGGGTTGGGGCAGCATAGGTTAGGGTGGGGAGGAGGATACTCTGTGCAATTGCAAATCTTGTCTCCGGTGTCATGTTATCACTTAAACGATAGAGGAGGCCCAGTTCTTGGTGAATGTTTTTTGTTACCAGGTCCACATGTGGCTTCAGTGTAAGCCCTTGATCTAGTGTGAAGCCCAGGTATTTGAAGGATTGTACCACTTCGACTGTAGAGTCTCTGGATGTGCATTTTAAAGTTAGATCAGAGAGCTGTGTCTCTCTAGAGTCCCAAGATGATATGACATACATTTCAGACACAAGTATCAAGTTTAAACTCTGTGTCTCCACAACCCTTCTGTGAGTCATCTAGCTCCTCCTTTTAGAATATAAAATTACAAAAAATGATTTCCCATCAGGAGGTATATTAAATAATGTGACATCAGCAAAAACCCATTTCCCAAATTATGAGTCTTTGATCAACCAGTTCCCTTGAGATTTACAACCCTGCAGTCCATCACCCAGGTGTGAGATAACTAACAGGAATCAGTTAAATGACATCCTTTCCCTATGTAATAAAATGTATATTTAGTTTCCAACTTCAAAAGCATGAGGTCATAAAAAGGCCATAAAATAAAATTTCTCAAGGAAGTTAATTACATTACAGAGATCTCCTGGTCAGTGTAATACATCCTGTGATTTCAGTTACTGACACCTTGTAATTTAAAAGGGCCAGATCTCACAGATTGACATTTCATACACTGCCCATTTATTTATACTACCAATATCATACAATAATCATAACCAGCTGGCCAAGCGTCACAATCCTCCCCACCTAGACTGAATTTGGGTGCTCTATCCCCTGCATGGGATGAGCTCCCTAAGTCAGTTCACTCCTTATACAGATGCGACAAGCCATCTGTGTTCTGATTGGTCGCTCCAGCCCTATGTAAAATCATCATGTCATACCTTTGCAAGGCAAGACTCCATCTTAATAGTCTACCATTGATTTCTCCAATTTGTGTCAGCCATACCAGGGGGTTGTGGTCAGTTTGTACCTCAAAATGCTGCCCATATAAGTATGGCTCTAACTTCTTTAGGGCCCACATTATGGCAAGACTCTCTTTTTCCGCAGTAGAGTAAGCCTGCTCCCTGGGAAGTAACTTTTTACTCAGGTACACTATGGGGTGATCTTTCCCTTGGTTGGATGTCTGACTCAGTACTGCCCCAATACCCATGTGTGAGGCGTCAGTCTGGACTATAAAGGGTCTGCTATAGTCAGGAATTGTCAATACAGGAGCACTGCACAGTGCCTCCTTCAGTCTGGTAAAGGCTTTTTCACAGGCTGGTTCCCAGGTAATTTTCTTAGGTATATTTTTCTTTACCAGGTCAGATAGGGGAGCAGCCAGGACACTGTAATTGCGTACAAATTTCCTATAGTACCCTGCTGTCCCTAGAAAACTCCTGACCTGCTTCTGCTTTTCTGGTCTGGGCCATGCCTTGATCACCTCTATTTTTACTTGGTTAGGACGGAGCTGTCCCTGGCCTACAACATGCCCGAGGTATGCCATTTCAGCCATGGCCACCTGGCACTTCTCAGCTTTGACAGTGAGCCCGGCCCTCTGTATCCTGCCTAGCACTTCCCTAAGGCGGGACAGGTGTTCCTCCCAGCTGGCACTAAAGATGGCAGTGTCATCCAGGTATGCCATGGCATACTCCTCAGCACCATTTAACACCTGGTTCGCCAACCTATGGAAAGTGACCAGGGCATTCTTCATTCTGAAAGGCATTACTTTAAATTCAAATAAGCCTATCGGAGTGATGAAGGCCGACCTCTCCCTAGCTCTGTCAGTTAACTGTGCCTGCCAGTACCCCTTTGTCAGGACAATAGTCATAAGGTAGGTCGCCCCTTCCAACTTGTCCAGGAGTTCATCTGTCTGGAGCATCGGGTGAGTGTCTGACTTCATGACTGCATTCAGTCCACGATAGTCCACACAGAAATGAGTTGAGCCACTGGCTTGGGCACAAGGGGCAGGATATTCAAAGGGGTTGCGCCTGGCTCAATAGTGTTGCACCGGCGCAACCCCTCATTGTGCCCAGGCAGGATATTGAAAGGGCTGCCCGGCACAGTGCAAATCCCAATGCGCCATGGTGCAGTGTAATCATATGCAGCGCAGATGCAGGGGGCGTGCCCATGCATATGCGGCACATCCTGATATTCAGCGCGGGATGTGCAACGCATATGTTGGTGCAACCCTGCAGTGCTTGGCATAGGGGCCCAAAGTTGAGCCCCAGAAAAATAGGAACAGAGCCTGGCTACCCACAGGTGGGCTGCTGTATTGCAAGGCGCAACACAGTGGCTGCTCGCTGTGGGTGGCCACCCGCCCACCCAGAACACTGTCCCCAAGCATACACAACCCTGGTAGTCTAGTGGCACCCCCCTCCCTCCTGTGTCCCTGATCACCTGTACAGGACAGTTTTATAACCCCTGGTAGTCTAGTGGCACCCCCCGTTGCCGTGATTGCTGGTTGATACTGTACGACAGCCCTGGTAGTCCAGTGGTACCCCCGGCCCCAGTCCAGAACATGGTACAGTGCCATCTGTATCTGCCCTGGTAGTCTAGTGGTCCCCTCACCCCCCCCGCCTATTGCTGCGATCACGGTACCACTCCACAGTGTAATTCCTGGTGATCCAGTGGCATCTCCCACCCCTCCCACCCACAGAGAACCCTTACCCACCCCACTTCCCCCCTGTCATCAGGGGGTGGCTGCAACCTGCCCGCATACCACCCAGCTGCCCGCCAAATGACAGGTACAGTATGGTCTGTGAGCCCATTGGTCCATGGTGTGGCCCAATGGGCTAGCAGGATATACTGTACTAGATGCTCTCATATATGTGAATGACTTCATTCACTTATGTGGGACCGTCTAGTACAGTTTGTTGTTGTTACTACTTAACCTCCTCCTAGCATCCTGATCAGCTCCCAAGTCCCCCCATTGTGGTGGGATTCCAGCCTCCATCCACCTCGACCGTGACCCTCGCCATCACCCTAGCACTCCTGCGGATTACCCCCTGCAGCGGGGTGGCAGGGAGCCCCCAACTCCCCACCCTAACAGATCCAGTTTCAGGTGTAGCAATGGTCCCAGTGACCGCATGGACGGTCATCAAGCTGTGTAAACAGGTGCCATCTTTTTCTCTTTTTTCTGTTCCCTGGAGCCTGGGGGGTGCAATGACACCAGCGGAGGGGAGCGCACACGCGCTGCACATGCTCCTCCAGGTGTCTGCCCCGATCCTCCACAAGCTGCAACTCTCAGCCCTGTCCCCAGCTCGCCAGGGGCAACCGGGCACCGACGAGTGAGGACCCCCCTCCCCCAAGAAGAAGAGCAGTCCATTGGATGCTCAATCCTTCTTGACCCTTGCCAGCCCCCAGTGGCCCATGCTCATTCCCGAACATGAGTCACCAGCCTAGCGTGAGGTAAGGTGTCCAGCGCCTCAGCCCTCAGCACCACCGTGCTAGCCGTGGTTTTTTTTACTTGGCTTATGAAAGTTTATTTCAGATTGGCTCAATTCAGTACATTTGGAAATTGATCAAAAAATGGGTGTAAAGCAGTGCTGTGCTGCTAGCATTGTTTGACAGTCATCTGTTAGCTGGCCGGGTATTGCAGGAACAATGACCAGATGCTTCAAGTAAATATATGCATTTCCCATACTGCACAGCAGCTAAATCCCAAACAGCAAACGTAGGAGAAAAATGAAGATGATTCCACAGTTCACAAAAGTAAGTCAGCCAAAACAAGCCCATATTCAGAAATGTTGATTACATCTGCATGTAATCAGTAATTCCATCATTGCCCTCACAATATTGTTCCAGCATGTAGTTTTACCAGTCAGGTGCAACCCCTTTCTTTTCCCCATGGTAGGAACCTTAATATCCTGCTGGAACCTTTGTAATGTTCCACATTAAAATAACTTTTAAGCAAATGTAACATGGGGAAAAGAAACATATAAAAAGAGCTCCAAACCCCTTCTCTTCCCGATGTTTAGATTCAATGCTAAGAAGTGCAAGGTAATGCACCTTGGAAACAAAAACCCAGGGGAAGAGTACACAATGGGGGGTGAGATACTAACAACAACAAAAATGGAAAGGGACCTGGGGGTAGTCATATCAGATGACCTAAAGGTGGGCAAGCAATGTGAGAGGGCAGCAAGGAGGGCTGGGAGTTACTGGGATGCATAGGGAGAGGCATCACTAGTAGAAAACAGGAAGTTATTATCCCTCTGTACAGACAGTTGGTGAGACCCCATCTGGAGTACTGCATGCAGTTCTGGAGACTCAGTCTCCGCAAAGACATAGACAGGATGAAGGCAGTCCAAAGGAGGCAACTAAAATGGTGCAGGGTCTGCACCGCAAGACATATGAAGAGAGACTTAAGGAGCTAAATATGTATAGCCTCAAGGAAAGGAGGGAGAGGGGAGACATGATAGAAACTTTCAAGTACCTCAGGGGAATCAACAAAGTCCAAGAGGGTAACATCTTTCAAAAAGAGGTGTGCCAAGAACAAGGGCACAATTTGAAGATAGAAGAGGCGGCTCAGAGGTAACTTAAGGAGTATTTTTTCACAGAGAGGGTTGTGGATGCATGGAACTGCCTTCCAGAGGAGGTTGTGGAGTCAAAAACAGTGGTGGAATTCAAGCATGCATGGGACAGTCATAAGGCAATTCTAGGGGTAGGGTAGAAGAAGTAGGCTGTTGGTTAACTAGGATCTGCAGCTTATCCATTAGGTAGGAAAATGGGCAGACTGGGTGGGCCAAGCGGTCCTTATCTGCCATCAAAATCTATGTTTCTATGTTTCTATGTTATAAATGAATTAACCCACTCCAGAGCGTGGGTCTATTTTGGAAGCTGGTCGGTTGGAACCATTCGGCCTGCGGCCTCGTGGTCCAACCCCTACCCCCAGCCGTAAATTAATTCCCAAGTAGACCCATGCTGTGTCGTGGGGTTAATCCTTACTAAGCTACTCATTTATATGTGCATAGGGGTGAGCCCAGATGCATTGTCTTTTGCCTCAGCTAAGCAGCTCTCTAGCCATGTTTACACAGTGGCAGCGCTGTGTCATGTGCACCGCTCCATTCCCGATGTGCCGGCTGCATTTCCATTCACACAGCCCACCCTTGCAGCACTGCAGGTCACTCTGAGGAGGGGCTGTGGCTTCAACCAGAGGCTGATGAAAAAATAGCCTTTGTAGCAGAACGAGCAAAGCAAAGTGTTCACACTACCATTTAATGCGCTCACTCCACTACTGATCCTACAACTGAGTCGGATCAAGAAAATGATCCGACAGGCACATAAGGCACTCCTGACAGTGCGTACACTGCTGACTTTCCAGCACATCAACCCGTATGCATGGGTTGATGTGCTGCAAAGTCAGCAGTGTAAACAGGGCTTCTTATCCTCCATCAGACATTAACAACCTTATTCATCATGAGTGATGCTATCTCTCCACCCCCAGTATGTGACCCCTTTTACAGTTTTACCCTTTACAAGTACCTTGATACAAAGAAGCAAATATTTTAGGAATCCTTACAGAAAAATAATTTTATGAACAACTGAGGTGGGTGACACTGTCGCAGAGCTGCTCAGAAGCAATAATTCAGTTCAGGGTGTCAAGCTCTGAACAGCCGGGTTTTGTTTTATACCACAGAAGTGCTCAGATGTTCTAAAAGAGACAAGAAGTATTGCAGCATCCCAGTTAAGCATAACTGCTTATTCCTGCTCCGTTTCTGTATCTCTCTTTATGTTTTCTGTCTTCATAGTCTTTAAAATCAGCTCTACATGTGGTCCCCTATAGTGCTGTTATCAGCTCTCTGACCTGTGAATACATTAGACAGAATTAGTCAGGGGCTTCTGATGCTGATTTGATACTGGGTTTTGGCATCAGAAGGCACAGCCTGATTCTAACAGATGATTTTACTGTTCTGGTCAGAGTGGTTCACCCGTGCCAGTGCGCAAACAAAAAGTGCTCGGTATATGAGAGCACAGGCAAAGAGGCCAAACCAAAGGTGAACAGATTGCAATGTGTTTCTCCCCAGTCAGACCACACACAGTAGTTAACATTAATTTCTGGGGGGGGGCTGTGCCCCCCACACCCCCTTTAAATAAATATAAACAATCCTTCCCTCCCTGGTCGCACAAGTTGGGGCAGAGGCAAACAGTTACGGCCCCAGCGCTGGCTGTCCCGGATGGTCTGGAATACAGGACACTGCAGTAGCACACACCATGATGATGTCATCCTGATTGCGATGCCTTACTTGCAGCACCCTCACAGTAGCATACTGGTCAGAGTACTTATAAATGGTGCAATAGTGTAAACTTGTTACATACACAGAAACAGATGTAACCCCCTGTACACCCTCATCTAGGGGTAATAAATTATGATCCCATATAGTCCAGGGTGCATGAGAAGGATTATCACAATGCATAATACTCCAAGCTAGTGCACCCGACATAAAGATAGGAAAAAAATAGCTATCCTACCTCTCAATGGCTTCATCACAGCATGCACTCTTGATCCCACCTCCAAAACCTGGATTCACCCCAAACCTTTGGCCACCAGATGCAGGGCATCCAACCTGCAGTATCCTGTCTCTTCTGAGCTCCCGAGCCGCTCGATCCTGGTGCAGCATGATGGACACCTTCTGGAATTACAATTTATGAAATAAATTAGACACAAGGGGGAGGTTTCCATTTCATTCTCCCCGCTTTCTAACTTAAATAAAGAGGAAATCACTACTAAGTTTCTTCCCAACCAGCTTCTTTATTTTAGCACCTGCACACCAAATGATTTCAGGAGTACAGGGGTCTCATCTTCAAATAAATAAAGCAGCTCCATGCGGCTTTATATAGAGAATAAAGTGTGGGGTGATGTGTACAATAAGATTTTACACACACACAAGTTGTGGGATGCTACATACAATCAATCAATCAATCAAAGTCTTTATTTAACCAGGCGATCACCATTGAGCAAGCTCATTTTCAAGGTGGACCTCGGGGTTTATTAAATACATCCCACAATGAGGGTGTGTGTAAAATTGAGTTTTACATGCCACCCCATATTATATTTTATATAATTGCTGTGGAACATTTTCTCGCCACAGCAATTATATGAAATAAAAATATTATCAGTGTTCCAGCTGTGGTCAACCTGAAGTGAGGTCCACCACCCACTGTCCCCAGTTGCTGAAAACTTGCACCTTGTTTTTCATTCTTTTAAAAAAAAGTTTTAAATAAAGGAGCACCTGTGGAAGGATGTGAGGACATGAGGCGACTTGCAAGTTCTTTTTTTTTATTTACTTACCGCCAAGTGCTGCTGGTGGCAGAATAGAGAGCGATGATTCCAATACGGTGATTCAGGGATGAACAGAAGCTTACTCATGCATGGAGTGAAGGAAACCTGGCACGTGTTTGCCATTATAACCTGCGGGTTATAACGGTGAATTATAACCAGGTCTCCCTATGGGAGAAAATGCTCCCCATTTGTTATAAAACATTTACAGTTCACCTAGGCTGGACTTTTCGAGCAGCATAATTTGTATACAGGCAGTACAAGCAGGTTATCTTCAACTCTGACTCCTTAGATGATTTACCCAAACAAACTCCTCCCTTGAAGAACCTACAGGCTCCTGGCTCACTGGTGCTGGTAAACCAAATCTCTCTCTCTTTTCCTGTTCTGAGTTACCCCTTTCCTCAATCTCTGTCTGGTCTGGCACTGGTCAGCTGCCCTGTCTCCGATGCGAAGAAGTGTGCTGCTTCTCCCACCTGGCCCCTGGACCTTGGCCCAAATCTACAGGGGTACCAGGATTTTTTCCCTCTGACCCAGGCCCTGTAACTCATTCTCTCTCCTCCTACATGGAACCTGAACCTGACGGTGCACCCAGCCTCATGGCACTGCTCCCCACGGCCATGTACTCTCTCTCTCTCTCTCTCTCCTATTGGTGCAGCACCTTTAACCATGGCCCTGCTCCAGTGCCTGAGCTACCTCACTCAGGCTACCCTGCCACTGGAGAGTCCTGAGCCCTGCCACCACTCAGGCCCCCCAAGCCACCCACTCCTCCACAGATGGCGCCCATACTTCTACTGAGCTCCCAGATGACCACTTGAGATTGGTCCCAGCCTCTGGCCTACATCCCTGCCAACGCATCCTGGGCTTGAGATAAGCTCCCACCAGGGACCCCCCCCCACAAGACCTGTCCTAAGACTTGCAACCTGCCCAGCCCTTAAATGCCAGCGCCTCAGGACCTGCTCCTCCACACAGGTCCCTCTGTATGGGCGAAGGGCCCCCCCTGGCTCTCCCTACACTCAGGCCATCCTGCCACTCCGGGTATGGGAGAGAACCACTGCCACTGGCCTCCCCCCTGTAGTAACTCAGCCACAGTCTCCACAGCCCTGGCAGCCCAAGACATTCTTTTATGGGATCACATGGGCTTCTGCCTAGCCTGGCCTTCTCCTACCACTTACACCACCCTGTTCCCGATGACACAGGTATCTGGCTGACCATCCTCCCTTCGGAGCTCCCTTCCCAGCTCCTCAACACCACGACACTGTAGAGGCCGTCCCTGTCTGCCGCTTTTGAGGGTGTCCCCCTACAAGCCCAAACCAGAGCATGATGCACCTTCCATGCCTGCCTCCTCTGCTCCTCGAACCACTCCCCCTGCAGCCTCAGGCCTAGTGACTGAGCTGGAAAAGCCCCCAAATGTCCTGTCTCCAACCTTATATACCTTCCCTAACCTGCCCTTTGCTACCACCTAGAGGCATCCAGCAGAAGTATTAACCCCCCAGAGCACTAATAAATTCCCTAGTTCTGGGGGGGGGAAAGGGGTTCCTAATGGTAGCATAAGCCCCTCCTGCAAGGGAGGCTTACACTCTTCCCCCACTCAGAAAAGTATTCCCTCCTGGGAATGATGGCAAGGGTCCGGCGATGGTCTCCTCCCATCACACTGGATATGCGCACTCCCCAGCCCTCTGAGAGTAAAACACACCATGCCTGGCCACAGGCACCACCCAATCTGCCTCTCTAAACCCAAGCACACGCTAGTAACTAAAACCTACCGATGCCAGGAGATAGTCTTAAACTGTTAGAAGAACCTTCATTATTTCTTTATCAACAGATAATCATAATTATTGCTTCCTTAATTATTAAACTGTACCATTAAACAGTTCAAATAGTAATGAGGTAGTTTCTAAAAACTATAGCAAAACCCCAATATACCTCCCACTAAATAGAAACAGGTTACTGTGTGTACAGTTCCCCGAATCACTTACTCACTCACTCACTCATTCTCGCACCAGTCTCCACAAGCTTCCACATCAGCATTTGTTCATGATCTTAAAATGTTCAATAATAAACATCATTTTAACCCTTGCTGTGCTGTGGACTGATATACCAGTCCAGAATTCCTATACGTTCTAATTCTGTTGGCAACCTAAGGGTTAAGTCCCTTTTTTTTTTTAGAGGGAAAACTATATGCAGTCACCATGTCCTGCTCTATAGAGCAGCTATTCTGGTGCAGTTTGTAAGTCTGTGTTCCAGGAGGCCTAAGTTGCAGCCCCCCTTCTGGAGGAAAATAATACTCTGGGTCTGGTTTAGGGGTTACATCTCCAAAAGAATATTGGTCTAAAGTGTAATACTTGGTCCATGTCCCAGCCAAGTCCTGGACCAAAGCAAAATGTTTAAACAGAGTCAGACCAGACCAAGTCCCTGTGCGGTACATTGACCGAGCCTACTGTATCAACTGTTGAGATGGGGCACCTCCTCCTCCTCCTCCAGGGTGATTCTTCAAATGTTGCATTTGTTCTTTGAAGATCCACTCCTCCCTCATCTCCTTGATAATGTCCCATATCCTCTCAAGCACATATGGATAGTTCATATGGGGATACTTCACACACAGCCTCCTCCGGACCCATCTCTCTACCTGGCTCCATTCTGGCAGGTCTCTCACACTGGTCCTCCTGGCTTGCCCAACTTGTAACCGTATCCCCTTTCAGTAATTGATGTTCAGTGGATCACTGGGATTTAACCCATCCATATGGGTCTGGAGGGTCTTGGCCCAGACCGGGAGCTGTTGGGCACAGTCTGCCAAGGTGATTATTGGGCAATGGTAAGGCCTGGGGATTGCCCTACTCACTTGGTAATCCTGGAACTGGAATTTTCTACCAATGAACTTCTCCTCATCCAGTTCCTCCAGCTCCCTTCGGTCACCAGCACTCCCCCCGGTACTGTTTGTGCAGCTACAGACTTGGAGCCAAATCCGTTGGGCTTTATCCTGAACTGGTCTCTAGTTGTAGGCTCTGACTTAGTGGACAGAGCCGGTGGGCTGCCGCCTGACAGGGGCCATGACAGGGACCCCCCGGGTCCTGAGGAATCTCCTGCCAGTTTTCTGAGACCCCTGCCCCTCCCTCTGCCACTGGGATAGCTGGTAGCCAGTGGCAGGGAGCGGGGCAGATGGATGTACTCCCTGTCACCTCCTTGCCTTGATTTTTCTCCTGCACCCTCCTCTTCTACTGCTTCCACCAAGACATCTGGGGAAACACTCCTGGTCTCAACCACATGGGTATGAGCGACTTCCCCCAAGGAGAGTCTATCGAAGGCTCCTAATCCCCTCTAGCCAGTGACCACAGTACATAGGAGCTTGTGGTGGTACTGGGATGGAGCCCCAAATTTGGAACAGGCGGCATACCTGTGCAGCTTCTGCACACAGGCAACCTGGCAACACCTTCCCCCTGATACCCACACCTCACGCATCAGTCAGTAGCTTGTCCTTTTCTCACAGCCTTCCAAAGCCAGGAGAGCAGTGAGGCAGAAACCGTAGCAAGGGATTCCTCCTGGGGGTGTCACCTCTGCTCCACCTTCGTTCTTGCTGGATCACTATCCAATGCCAATCCATGTGGCTGCCTGCTCAAGTCTCTCTGATATGCTTCCCAGTGCCCACAATAAAAAACCCACTTACTTTTTTGGTGGTACTGCCATCGGTGTGAGTGTGCAATAATTTGCTCTTGGTGTTCTGTTCACTGGCTCTCTCTTTTCCTCTCAGCTCTGCTCCCTCCGATTACCTTCCCAAAGATAGTGCTCTTTCTGCAGCTGCTGTAGCTTCTCTTCTGCCATCCACCAATCGGAGTTCACCTGAGGATTACGTGACCAGCTGGTCACACGTGCACACCACACCAGGCATGCCAAGGCCTACTTCTGATTCAGGCCTGCCCCACAACTCATTTCTTTCTGTGCAACAGGGCCTAACTCGGCTGAGAAGCCTGCCAACACTTCAGACCCAAGGACTCTGGGTCTGGTGGGGTTTCAGGATTTGGGAACTATCCCAAATGAGCCCCATGTTTAACCCCCTCCCCCCTCATCTAGGGGCATAACTTATCACCACAGATGGTCCAGGGGCCATGAGAAGGATTACCACAATGCGTAACACTCTGAGCTAGTGCTCCCAACATAAAAATAAGAAAAAAAATAGTTATCTTACCTCTCGATGGCTTCATCACAGCGTGCACTCTCGATTTCACCTCCAAAACCTGGATTCACCCCAAACCTTTAGTCACTGGACTTTTATAAATCACTTGAGCTAGCTAGCGGAACAAAGTGGGTGATTTGATACCTTTTTTTCGACCAACAACAGAGTTACAGAATTTTGAGCTTCCGAACTACATAGAGCTCTTCATCAGAAAATGACAGGTTATATGAAGAACCCACTTTAAGTACATAGGGTAGAATTGGTAAAAAAAAATACACATGGCTGCAACAGTTCTGTTGATACAGAAGAAACAAAATTGGATATTATTCAGAGTCAAAAAAAATGTCTTTGAAATCCTAATTGTTATAAATTAGACCCTCTCTAAGGATAGAATATGACAGCAAAAGGCCTATAAATCATCAATAGCTTAATGACCTCCCAGAAAATGGCCAACAGACTGTGTGTGTGTGCGCGTGTGCGTGCTTGCATGAACTCAGAAGCACTTAAGTGTGCATAAATCAAAAAGTTTGATGCCAGCAGACACAACCTATGATCAAACATATAAATAGAAAAATGTTAATGTTTAAAGGTACACCAAAAATATAGATAACAAAAAAAGGCATATGTATGTAAAATGATATACGTACAGGAAATGTCCATGTGCTATACCTGAGACAAGAAAAAGGACGTTCTCAGTTTAAATTCTGAGTGGATCATGAATCTAAGGTCCACATTCATTTCATCATTAATTATACTAGGAAGAAAAATAAGTCTGACCTCATAAGCCTACCTTTCTTTTGTATTAGTGAAGTGTCCTTTGAGAACCAGGGCAGAGAGAGATCAGAGATGGAGTGATCAGACTGAGATAAATGTTCATCCACTAGTTTTACAGTACTTTTCATTTTAATGTCATGCCTGTATGAGTTCAAATGTCGTGCCTGTGTGAGTTCATTCAGATTTGAAGGGGTTGTCCAGTTCCCCTACATAGCCTGTATGTGGACACTTCTTGCATAGGATGTAATAAACAACTTTCTGGGATACACATGTATAATTCTTTTGTATCTTGAATTGTTTGTTTTCGGGGGTGTTAATAAAGTCTGAAGTGGAGATGTGCTCATGCCTTACATTTAAGCAATAAGACATGACCAGGGGTTAGATTAACAGTCTGTTAATCACCCAATAGGGGTATAATGTGGCACGAGGTGCAGCCGAGTGCCACATTGCCCCTAGGGGGTGATTAACTGACTGTTAATCTAACTCCTGGGAGTACCTTATTGCTATTATAAAAAACACACCAAAAGAAAATAGTTTAAAGTATACCTTTTCAATGTTTTCCTCGTTTAGAGGGAGATTTTTAATAAAATAGTTCTTCCACCAACAGTTTAAGAATGCTGGTTCAAAATCAGAATGCATCATTCCACACATTCAGCAGGGCTAGAGGATGGAATGCTGACAGGAAGAATCGATGTGCCATGGTGATCAGGCTGTACATGACAGTATAACATGGATTAATGTAAGGCTGTTGGAATCCTAACAGCCAATCAGATTGCAGCATTTCTGAGACCCTTTTTATAATTAAGAATATTGCAGGGTTTAGTGCCTCCTAGTGTTCTATTGTTCTGGTTAGGTATAAGTATGTTCCTGACAATCAGGTTAGATAAATAAGGTGGCTGTTTGAAGGACAGTAAAGGTAGTTCTTCGGAGATACATTTCAAGGTGCCATCCTCACTGAATATTGGTTGTAGATCCTTAATGATTTTATATAGGGGTTCCAGATCAGGGTTGTATATTACAACTAAGGGTATCCAGTTGGTGGTGGTCTTGTCTTTATATTGCAGTAGTTGTTCTCTTGGCATAAGTGTGGCACTTTCCACAGCTCTGTCAATTTCTCTAGAGGAATGACCCTGTTCAGTAATTATTTTTTTCAGTTTGGCCAGATATTTATCTCTGTCCTCCTCACGCCAACAGATTCGGTGGTACTGAAGTGCTTGACTGTACATTACAGATTTTTAGTGTGCCTAGGGTGATTGCTATTTTTGTGTAGGTATCTTTGTCTGTCTGTTGGTTTCCTACAGATCTGCAAGGTTCCATCTTTGATGGTAACTGTGGTGTCCTGGAAATTTATGCTGATGTCAGAGTTTTCCTTGGAAAGTTTAATAGATGGATGGCATTAGCTAGAGTAATCTATAATAATGTTTTGCATAATTCTTTTTTTTAATCTAGTTTTCTGGCCTCTGGTCACCACCTATGCCATCTTTGGGCATTCCTGGTGCCCCCAACTCCAACCCAAATTTTGTCCGCTGTCACACCAGTGGGGATCAATATGAGGAGAGGTCTGAGGGCTCCAGGTCACTGTCATATATGTTGACCATGTCACATTACTTTCCCCTCCACTTTCCTCCATTCACAGGCCAGCAAGCATGTTATGGCGTGGCATGTGCCATTATGACATTGCATGCACACAGTACCTGCCCCTAGCGAATCAGGATGCCATCACTGCCCCTCCACCCCCAGCCTCCACTAGGTGGTGACCAAGCAGCGATTAGCACAGTTCCCCCTCCCCAAAGGAGGAGAGCCATCAATGGAAACTCAGTTCTCCTTCACCTGACTGGCCCCGGTCGACCTGGGTTCGTTTCTAAACCTGGGTCTCCAGAACCTCAGCCCTCCATGCCACCGGGCTGGCATTTTAAGTATTTCTTTTTTTTTTTTCAAAAGTTAAATGAAACTGCCTTCCCCTGGCAGAGAAGTGGAACATGCCACTTCTAAAGTTCCTGCAAGAAAACCCCTACTGTGGCTCTGTGTGATGATGGGCTCAAATCATATTTTTATATTTCATATTGCTTTATTGGATAGCATAATTGAAAAAATACGTTCTTTTTTACAAATGCATCCAAACACATAAAACAGTACAAAAATGACAAAATACACAGACAAAGTTACAGTCTTAAGATTGAAACATTGGTTTTGTTATATCAGTTTTGGATAATTCAAGATATTTTAACCAAAACAGTTGCAATGCCTACTGAAAGAACTTAACAGTAATGCTCTGAAATGTGCCAGTGATGGCAGTTTACACACATTACTCTTGTTTTTGATCACATTGCAAGTGTTTGGTACCAGTACAGCTATAGTTTGTTCCCCTTGTTTAGATCTTGTTTTTGGAATCTGATATTTCCTACTGGATGAAGATCGTAGTGTATTTTGACAAGTTTTGGGGTTGTAATTTACATAATAGAAAAGAGGGCATAAACAGAAGTATATAAATGAGCTTCCCTTCATTCTGGGTGGGAAGTCCAACCTATCTCCCCATATAAAGTGCAACTGTGTGTTCTGTAGGACAGTTTTGTAACAAATCTCACTGCACTAGTGAATAACGCATCCAAAGTGATGTACCTGAGGCCCTATTATAGATAAAATCTCCAAAATCGAGAAATTGGCAAAAATAGTGATGTACCCAACAGCTTTCTCAGTGCAGTACTGAAAATAGCTTAGTTTCTATAAAACAAACCTACCAACTGTTTCAATTTGGTATGTAATTCAAATGGAGTTCAGAAGAGAGGCTGCTATCTAATATTAGGACCAGATAATTATAATGATATCCCCTTTCAATTACTGCCCAGAAATAGTATGAATATTATATTCTTTTGAGTCTATTCTATTAATCCTTTTTTCAAAACGTAACCATTGTGTTTTTGATTCATTCAATAAAAGCCTTAACCCCTGAAAAGTCCTCTGCACTGCATGGAAATCTCTTTGTAAGATGTCGAAGGTCAGTTTATTATCTCTATGCTGTGTGTACAATATGGTGTCATCTGCATACAAAAACTTTGTGTGTCATTGAAACAAGATTTTGGAAGGTTATGTATAAAAAAATGTATTTATTTATTTATTAGCTTTTGTTTACCGAGTAAGCACACTAGACAAGGAATGCCTATTTTCAAGTGCGACCCGAGAGATTACAAGAGTAGGTTTACAAGCAGAATGAGAACAATTACACCATAGTGAAATACAGGCATTGAACAAGGTGAAACAAATACACAAGTACAGGATAATTAGATGAGCATATACATGAAGGTAAGAACATACAAGCAGTAATACCAATTCTTGGTATAACACATGGGCTTTTAAGGTAGTACATTGGGTGACTGTCCCGGTATAAGGATGATAAGTGCTGAGGTGCAGGAAACCATAAGAGTGGATTGTTCCCCTATTTGAACTTGGAGGGAGGGGGTTAGGAACCAGGGAAGTGAATGGAGCACACCTGGGTCCAAGCCAGGGTTGGAGGTACCAAGCAGTCTAGGAACAGTTACAGGCTGAGGCAGACTTCAGGTGCGACCAGAGGGAGCTCCTAAACATGCGATAGGTGGGACTACGTCTGATGGGTGCAGGTAGGGTATTCCAGAATCTAGGGGCACAGACAGCAAAGGCACGATCAGCTGCCAGAGTACAAGTATTTGGGGCAAGAAGGGTGGGGCAGGACAGCTGACCTGAGCTGGTATGATGGTAGAGCTGGTTGGAAGAGTTGAGACAAGGCAGGTGGGGTGACATTACGGACAATTTTGTCTGTGAAGCAGCCGACAAAGGAATGCTAATTACTTGGGGACATCCAGTGTAGGTTTCTGTATAACTTACAGTGATGGATAAGCCGAGGGACAGCGAGGGCAAAGCGGCAGATATTAT
The DNA here is from genome assembly GCA_016271365.2 of Neoceratodus forsteri. NCBI lineage: Eukaryota > Metazoa > Chordata > Ceratodontiformes > Ceratodontidae > Neoceratodus > Neoceratodus forsteri. Next base: position 126,022,558 of record CM057450.1, on the reverse strand, counting down.
TATAGGCCACATCCCATTTTGCGAGACTAGTTTTAGTAGTGAGGGCAAGGGTAGTCAGTCCGTAGCTGAGAGAGGGAAGAAACAATCCTTTAGCAAGGGCAAGGTGAGCAGCTGCTGTAAGGGACCCATGAGCCCTGTATGTAAGTCCAAGCTTGATGTTTGTTGCCCTGCATACATTTTGAATATGTAGAGACAGGTCTAACTGAGGGTCAAGAGTAACTTCCAGGTATTTAAAAGAACATGTAGTGCCAACAGGGACTACATCATGACTCAAGACATTTAGTGGGACGGGACATTACTTGAGCTTGGCAGAGGATCCGAAAAGCATGAGTTGTGTTTTCTTTATGTTTAGCACAAGCTTGTTTGTCAGGAGCCAATTCTGCAGCTTGTTGAAGTCAGCTTGTAAACTGTGATTTATGGCACTGACATCACCCGAGCTAGATAGGAGGATCGGGTCATCTGCATAAAGTGTTGTGGCACTATAGGTGGGGACCGTAGGAAGATCGTTGATGAAAAGAGAAGATAGGATGGGGCCCAGGATAGATCCCTAAGGGACATCAGTCACAACAGGAGCAGGATCTGAGAGAGCTCTATTGTATTTAACAAGTTGTAGCCTGCCAGTGAGATAATTGGAAAACCAGTTTAGGGCAGGGCCGGACACACCAAGGGAGTGAAGTTTAGCGCAAAGTGGGGTGTGATCCACCAGATCAAAGGCCTTAGAGAAGTCTACAAATATAGCCCCCAACAACATGCCATGGTCCATGGCAGTTCTTATTTCAGATGTGACTTTAGCAAGGGCTGTACAGGTGCAATGGCCTATTCGAAATCCATGCTGTTCAGGGGACAGTAAGGTGTATTTAGTCAGGTAATCTGTCAGCTGCACTTCCACCACCTTTTTCAGTATCTTGCTGACAGCAGACAAGGTGGCTATAGGACAGTAATTTTCTATGCATTACCGGTCACCATGCTTAAAGACAGGGACCACCTTTGCTACTTTCTAGATTGGGAAAATGATTCCAGTGGTGAGGGATAGGTTAAGAATATGGGAGATGGGGAGCGCAAGTAAAGAGGCTCCAAGCTTTGGGAGCTTAGGTTCAAGGTCATCATGACCAGCACTCATGGGAGGAGAGAGGCTGGTGAGAAGCTTGTGAGTTTCCCACACTGATATTGCCTTAAGATAGAAGTGTGGGTGAGACAGGGGTTCTGGTAGGGAGGTATGGGTGGAAGTAGATGACTTGTAATTGGCAGCACTGAGCAGGGAGGTGTATGCTGAGAGATCAGTGAATTGCTTGTAAAAGGCATTAGCAATGGAAGAAGCATTATTGCAATTTATGCCATCAGTTAGCATATCCACAGTGTTGCACCTTCTATACCCCCCAATGACAGTCTTAATAGTGTGCCAGAAGGTTCACAGATCCCTAGCTGAGAATAAGAGGGCAGTCTTGCAGTATTCACTCTTAGCAGCTCTGATGACTTTTTTGCAGTCGTTGCGGAGCTGCCGGTATTCATGATAGTCTAGATGATTCCTTAGAGGCTTTGAATTTACCCCGGTGCTTATCTCGGGCTTTCTTGAGGGAGAGCAGGTCCCCATGTAACCATTTAGTAACAGTGCCTCTGACCCTCTTTCTGATGCGAGGGGCATGTTTATCCTGCAGAGAAGGGAGGATGTTTATTTATTTATTAGATCACTGGTTTACAGACCTTTGAGTCAAAGACTCATTTACAAAGGCACCTCGTCAAGAGAGCAATACATCACAGCAAACAAAACAGTACAGTACATAACACTTAGATTAAAAAAGCAACCAGTGTTACAGGCATTCACTGGTGGTACAAGCTTGGTAATAGGTAGATCACAGTAGTCATAATATAGGTACACGAGTACCACGTCAGGTAGTAACCAGAGATATTTTATTACATTAGTCAATAGATGTTGCCTGAGACCCTAGGCATATACAGCAAAAGTAGACAGGGCAGACCCAGCCTAGGGGTGAAGGTAAGGGGCAGGTCGTGGATTATGTGCAGTTGCAGCAGCAAGTGCTTGTCAGATGGCTTCTGAGGGAGACCTTGAAAGGACCAAGCTTAGTGGAGTCAGCTATGTTGGCTGGGAGGGACTTGAACCAAGAGGGAGCCCGATAGCAAAAGGATCTCTGGGCCATAGGGGTCCTTACCCTGGGGACAACAAGGGAGGTTTTGACAGTGCTATGGGTGGAGACTGAGGGGGGAGGCATGCTGCAGGGAGGTGGTGACCCCAGGGGGGAGAGCCCTAGCAGGGTCTTTTTTACAAGAAGGCAGGTTTGGAAGCAGAGTCTTTCTTCAAGGTTGAGCAAGTTGGTGGTGGAGTACAGCAGGCACGTATGGGTACACCTAGGAGCTCCCAGCATTAGCCTACAGGCCTTGTTTATATAGAGCTGGATTCTTGCAAGTGCAGTGTTGTCGGCTGCAGCATAGATGGGCAGTCCATAGTTGATTAGCGACAGGACAGAGGAGGTGATTGCCAATCTAAGGGCCTCTTGTGGTAGGCAGTGCCTATGGTGGTATAACAGTCCAATCCTGACATTGGTGGCAGCAGAAAAGGCATTGATATGGGAATGGAAGGAGAGTGCCAAATCAAAGGTAATGCCCAGATACTTGTAGGAAGAAACCTGCTCAATGGGGTTTAGTGTGCTAGGCAGTATCACGAGAGGAGCACCACTAGCTTTGCTTTGGCAATGCGAGAAGAGCATAGCTTTGGTCTTTTTTACGTTCAGGACTAACCTTTGGAATATGAACCAATGCTCAGCTCTATCAAAAGCTTGTTGGAGGGTGGCCTGGAGGGTGTTGGTGTTGGGGTCAGAGGCAAAGAGCACAGCGTCATCCGCATAGAGGAGGATCTTACTTGGGCAGGTCAAGGGGAGGGAGTTGAGGTAGAGACTGAAGAGGAGAGGGCCTAAAATGGAGTCCTGGAGAACCCTAGAGCGGACAGGTCGTGTGTCAGATAGGGTGCTATTGATTTGTACACATTGAGTTCTGGCAGAGAGGTAGCTGGTGAACCATGCAAGGGGGCCGGGGGAGAAACCAAGGTATCTGAGGGAGTCAAGCAGGAGGGGATGGCAAACCATGTAAAGGCCTTGGAGAGGTCAATGAACACAGCACCGGCAGGACTTCCAGCATCAAGAGCAGAGTGCAGGACATTGGAGAATTCAAGTAGCTCAGTTGTGGTGCTGTGACCTGCATGAAAGCCATGCTGTTCAGGGCACAGGATATTGTGCATGGCCAGGTATTTGGCAAGCTGGTTGGAAAATACTTTTTCAAGGGCCTTAGAGAGTGGGAGGAGGATGGAGGTAGGTCGATAGTTACCCAGGGTCGCTCGGTCACCACTCTTTAGGATGAGAGTGATGATGGTAGTTTTCCATGTGCTGGGGAACTGCCCCAGGCACAGAGAGCAGTTGAGCAGCTCGGTAAGTGGGACCAGGATAGCATCCAATTTCAGACGAAGTAGCCTAGTGTCCAGTAGGTTGGTGCCAGGGTTGTTGCTGCTAACGGCTTTTTGCAGAAGGGGTCTAGCCTCCAATGGGGAGATGGCATGTAGGTAGAAAGGAGGTCTCTGGAGAGTGGGCAGGGGTGCTACTGGGATGGGGTCAAAGAAGTTACTGGGCAGGACTGAACTCAGGTCTGAGAAAGTGTGGTTTAGACAGTCTGCAATGCCAAGGGGGTCAGAGCAGACAGTTCCATTAAAGGAGAGTTGAGAGGGGGATGGGGAGCAGGATTTCCCATTCAGCTCCTTTACATTGTCCCAAAAGTTTCTAGCTGACTCCCAGGAGGAGGCAAGAGCGGATTGGTAGTACTGGACTTTAGCCTGTCGAATGGCCCAAGTATACATTGCACTCGGCGTTGTACGCTTGCCTATCAGCTGGCTTGCCAGATTCCATGGCAGTGTGCCATAGGTTGTCTCTCAATTTAAGTTTGTGAAGGAGAGAGGGGGTAACCCAGGGCGTGCTTTGCTTTTTGGTGCGATTTCTAGTGAAGGGGCATAGCTGTTAAGAAGGTGGTGAAGGGCACATGTGTCGTCTGTAGCAGAGAGAACTGGGTCCCAGTCTAAGATTGCGAGGCTTTGAAGAAAGAGTGCAGGATTGAAGCTGGAGAAGTCTCTCACATGTATGATCTTGGGGGGCACTTTGGGAGAGGAGACTCTCCAGACACAATAGATGGGGGAGTGGTCAGATATTGAATCAGGAAGGACACCAGATACCGAGATCATATTGGGCCTGTTGGTTAGCGACCAATCGAAGAGTGAACCTCTGTTCCCAGGGTGGTGGTTTAGTGTGGGCACACTAATAAGCTGGGTAAGGCCAAGGGTTGCCAGCAGTGGTTCATACTGCTTGACATTGTCTCCTGACCAGTTTAGGTGGCGATCATCACAGATAAGTACCTCATCTGAGGAGATTTTGGGGCTAATGTAACAAGCGGCCCAGTACTGACCCTTGTGGGACCCCAGTTGTTACAGGCAGTGCTTTGGAAATACATCCTCCCAGCCTCACACTTTGCAGTCTACTAAAATGTTATGCGCTAAACAAGTTCAAAGTCGAATACCCCAACCCAACAGATTTTAATTGATTTATTAGTATTGTGTGGTGGATGGTAAAAAACATCGATGGAAAATCAAAACCCTCATCGAAGGCTGTAAATATATCATTGACCACCCTAGATACTGTATATGTAGTGTTGTGATCCTTCATAAAGCCTGACTGAAATTGAGATATTATTTTATGTTTTGTAAAATACTGAATTAGTTGTTTATGAAGAAGTTTTTCAAAAATCTTAACACTGGTACACAGAATAGAAATAGGCCTATAGGAGTTTAGATCTGAGGCAGAGCCTCCCTTTATTAGTGGAATTATAAATGCAGTTTTCCAATTTCCAGGTAAAGATAAGGATTTTATAGAAAAATTAAATAAATATGTAAATTGATACACCAAAACTTTTAAAGCAACTTTAAGAAATACAGGAGACATTCCATCACACCCTGCCCCTTACTTGTATCAAGTTGGTTCAAGAGTTTTGTAACTTCATTTACGTTTATTTCACTAAAAGAAAACAAAGCTCTCTTTAGTGAATTACCAAAGCCTGTATCTAGATTTGGAAGAGTTTATTCAGGATGTGCTTTATCAAATAAATTTCCAATTTCTGTAAATAATCTATTAAATGCCTCAGCTTGCTCAGTAACCTTAGCTAATACCTTCCTTTCAATATTTAGTGTTAAAGAAGAAAAAATTACTCACCTTAGTAATCTTGTTTCTTCCAATGTGCTCTTCCATATTCATAACTCTCTGTAGTTAGCCTGCTCAGCAGAACTGCCCGGAGAATGGAACTATATGCTAATGATGGAATCATTGGCATGTGACAATTATTCAAACTGCTGCCCTCATCTGCTGCACATTCTATCAACATCTCAGATTTCTAGGAAGCCCACAAAGCAACCTATTTAAAAATATTCAAGCTTAAATGTTGCTTGATGCAGCATAACTATACTCTATGCCTATATACTAAAACTGATACTAATGATTATGGTATCAGTACTACCTCAAAATGACCAGAATCACCTGGGAAAAAGAAAGGTAAGATAAAACCCACAGGATGCCTGTGTTTGGGACTGCCAAGTAAGAAGACCATTCAGAAGCTCTGGTTCTGGAAGGGGAGGTAGGGAGGGACAGTTATGAATATGGAAGAATACATTGGAAGAAACAAGATTACTAAGGTGAGTAATTTTTTCTTCTAACCCCATGTATTATTCTCATATTCATAACTCTCTGCAGACTTTGAAGCAGTACCTTTAGAGGTGGGCAGAGAAACTACTTAGCAAATAGATTCTGCAGGACTGCTGTGCCAAACCTGGTATCACTTCTGGACTGCAAGTCCAAACTATAATGTTTAGTAAAGGTGTGTGCTGTTCTCCAGGTAGCTGTTTTACAAATCTCCACTAAAGGGATATCTCTAGAAGCTGCTATAGAGGCAGATGTGCCCCTAGTAGAGAGGGCCCTGAGGCCTGCTGGGGCCTGTTTTCCATATTTTGTGTAACACAACTGAATGCATTGAACTATCCAGTGAGAGATTGATCTCTTGGAAGCTGGTGTGCCCTTTCCCACATCCCCATAAGTGAGAAAAAGTTGTTGTTAATCACCTCTGTGATCCTTGGTGTGGGTCAAATAATAGCTCAATGCCCTTTTTACATCCAGACTATGGAGTCTGCGCTCTCCTGAACTGGCATGTTCTATGAAGAAGACTGGCAGTGTCATGGACTGATTTAAGTGGAAATCAGAAACTACCTTAGGAAGAAACCGCCTATTAATTCGAAGTACTGCTTTATCATAATGAAAGGATAAATAATCCTTTTCCACACATAATGCTTGCAATTCACTTATTCTCCTAGCAGAAGTGATTGCGACCAAAAACACAGTTTTCCAAGTGATTTACTGCAAGTGTGCTGATGACATTGGCTCGAATGGAGGTTTCATGAGCTGAGCAATGCAAATGTTTAGATCCCATATAGGGACTGGCTCTTTAATAGGAGGATGTAAGTGACAGCCCTTTAAAGAACTTTTTGAAAATGGGATTAGATGCAAGGGAAACATTTTTCCCTGCAGAAATAAAAGCTGAAATTGATGCTAAATGCACCTTCAGAGATGTAGGTTTCAGACCTTGTGAGTGTAACTCAGTAAGATATTCTAACAGCACTGGGATTTCTGCCAGGGAGGAAGAAATGTGCTTGGCATCACACCAAATAGAAAACCTTTTCCATTTTGCATTATAGGTTTTCTTAGTAGATGGTTTTCTATATCCTTTAAGATATCCAGAACAGCTTGAGAAAGTTGTAAGTTTGAAAACTCTTAAGTCCTCAAGAGCCAGGCCTTGAGCCTGAGAGACCTGAGGTTCGGGTACAGGATCTTCCCTTGGTGGGAAGTTAATAGATTATGCCTCCTGGGGAAGAGGATTGGTCTGGACACTGACATTGACAGCAGAAGGGGGTACCATGGCTGCCTGGCCCAATCTGGTGCTATCAGTATCATGAACGCGGGCTGTGACCTGAGTTTGAGTGGCACTCTGAAGATGAGAGGGAAGGGAGGAAAGACATATAGATGCCTTCCTGACCAGTCCAGGACTAGATCATCCAGGGGAATTGTACCCCTGACTGGTGGCCTGCAACAAAACAGGGGCGACATGTGATTCTCGTGAGAGGCAAAGAGATCTACCTCTGGAGTGCCCCACCATCTGAACACTGAGTCCAGTACCTGTCTGTTCCGAGACCATTCATGATGTACCTGGTTGATCCTGCTTAAGGCATCTGCCAGGGTATTGTCCTTTCCTGGTACATGAATGGCTTGCAAGGAAGCTTTTAGTGAGTAAGCCAGTTCTCAGATTTTCATGGCCTCTGTGCACAGGGGATCCAACCTTGTTCCCCCTTACTTGTTTATGTAGAACACTGTACATAGATACATAGATACATAGACAGTGTCGGCAGATAAGGGCCTATGGCCCACCCAGTCTGCCCATTTGAGCTTGTAAGTTCAGTTTGTTTTCCTAGAAGTCTGTTTCCCCTTACCCCTGACCTCTAGAATTCTTTTATGTCTATCCCATGCATTCTTAAATCCCGTGATTGTTTCAGCCCCCACCACTTCCTCTGGCAGGGTGTTCCACTTGTCCACCACCCGTTCTGTGAAGAAATTCTTTCTCATGTTTCCTCTGAATCGTCCCTCCCTCCAACTTCATCCCATGCCCTCTAGTCCTGGAACATCTTTTTCGCTAAAATAGTGTTTTCCTGCAGCCTGTTCCTCCCTGTAAGATACTTGTATGTCTCTATCATATCCTCTCTCCCTCCTCTCCTCCAGGGAGTACATGTTCAGTTCCTTCAACCTGTCTTCATAGGACTTGTGATGCAATCCATGCACCATCTTTGTTGCCCTCCTCTGAACCTTCTCTACCCTGTCTATGTCCTTACGTAGGTATGGTCTCAGAACTGTACACTGTACTCCAGGTGGGGCCTCACTAGTGTCTTGTATAGCGGAATTATGACGCCCTTTTCCTGCTGGTGATGCCCCTGCCTATACATCCCAGCATCCTATTTGCTTTACCTGCTGCCTTGTCACACTGTTTCCCTACCTTGAGGTCCTCAGAGATGACAACCCCAAGATCCCTTTCCTGCTTGGTGCATGCTATATCCTCACCCCCCAACTGATATATTGTGCCAGGGTTTTTGTGCCCCATATGCATTATCTTGCACTTCTTTGCATTGAATTTCAACTGCCAAACCCCTGACCATTCTTCAAGTTTCTGCAGGTCGCTTCTCATTCTGTCTACATGTAGTGGCATTGTCTATTCTGACCTGCACCACCTTGCCCTGTATCAACTGGGAAAACCTTTTTTTGGAACCAGAAACACTGCTTGGAGCTCTAGCAGATTTATGTGGAGGAGAGACTCCTCACTTGACCAAGTGCCATGGGTAGTGTGCTGTCCCATATGAGCACCCCATCCTAACAGAGAAGCATCTGTTGTAAGAATGACTGTGGGATTTTCCCTCTGAAAGGGAACTCCTGCCGTTAGATTGTGGACATTTGTCCACCACTGAAGGGACTGGATCACAAAGTTTGTTACAGGAATCAGTTTTAATGTATAGTCTTTTCTTTGGCACCAGTGTGCCTGTAGATGATACTGAATGTTCCTCATTCGAAGTCTTGCTCCCAAGCCCACTCCTGTTGCTGCAGCCATGTGTCCCAGTATTTGCAAGTATCTTCTTGCAGGACATGGCTTTCCCAGCTCGAATGAGGCAATCAGTTGCAGAATAGACTGAACTCTGTCCTCTGGAAGAAAAGCTCTTCCTTTTAAGGTATTCAGTTCTGCTCCAATGAAATGCAGAACTTGAACCGGTGTGAGAATGGACTTTTCCTGGTTTAACAGGGAGCCCAGAGAATGTAACAGATTTTTTGTTATGTCCAGGTGTGCTTGCACCTGCTGAAATGACTTTCCCATGACTAGCCAACAGTCGAGATAAGGAAAAACTGTAATTCCTAGCTTTCGTAGGAATGCAACCACCGCTGCCAGGCATTTTGTGAATACCCTTGGTGCTGAGGTGAGACCGAAGGGCAGGGCTAAGAACTGGTAGTGACCTCAAGGGAGTCTGAATCTGAAATATCTTTTGTGAGACTCCCTAGTGGGGATGTGGAAATAGGCATCTTTTAAATCCAGAGATGCCAGCCAGTCTCCCTGCTGGATGACAGGCAAAATTATAGATAGGGTCACCATCCTGAATTTTGGTTTTGCCAGATATTTGTTCGGATGCCTTAGGTCTAGAATAGGCCGCCACTCCCCATTTTTCTTTTTGGTAAGAAAATACCAGGAATAAAACCTTCTGCCCCTCTGAAGGTTTGGCACCTGCTCCACTGCTTTTATGCTGAGCAGGGAGTCGAACCTCCTTTTCTAGGAGCTGTTCTTCGAGAAGAGAGGCTGGTTTGAACAGCCTTGACTTCAGAGGAGGGAGAGATTTGAAACTCAGAGACAGTCCCTGGCCCACTAGTTCCAGTACCCACTTGTCCGTGGTTATGGCCTGCAGAAGAAACTGCGGTTTCACTCACCGATTTTGAAGGTGTTGGCTGGTTAGAGCCTGAAACGCCTCCCAACTTTTTGTTCAACCTTTCCATTCTTGTTTCCACAGTTTTCTGTGGAAATGATTTGCAGATTTCACAGTCAGTATTTAAATGGTCAGTTTCCAGGCAGAACACACAGCTGGCATGCTTGTCTGCTCTGGCAAACACTTCCACACACTTGACACAGTTTTTAAAACCAGGGGAACCAGTCTTTTCTTAAGTTTTTCAGTGTGCTCCATTTTCAGGAGAAAAACCTTAACCGCAAATGAGAATTTCTTTTTTTTGGTCAGTTCAGGAACGGATTAGGCCCCAAAAGAACCGATGAATTTTTAAAATCGGAACCGGGTCATCGGTTCTCGGAACCGATTCAACGGTTCACAGTAACTGGGCTGGTGGTTAGAAAAGAAACTAGGTTAGTGACTTCAACTATGTTAAAATACACTTTACACAATAAAATATTAAAGGAAATAAAGTGGAAAAACTCCACAACTAATATAAAACTGCTCGGTTTCCCAATGGTTATACCGAATCGTGAGGAACCGAGAAATAAACGCGAAATCTAACAAAACTTAAATAAACTAGACATTAGACTAAAAAATAGCAATGAATGAATGCAGCAGAAAGAAAATTATGTATAATTAAACAATTATACTTCACAATAAGCCAACAATGACCTGAGGGATCTCCTGGGCATCTAGACTTGTGTGTCGGAGTTAGAAATCTGAGAAGTTGATAGAACATGCAGCAGATGAGGGCAGCAGTTTGAATAATTGTCATGTGCCAATGATTCCATCATTAGCATATAGTTCCATTCTCCAGGCAGTTCTACTGAGCAGACTAACAGCAGAGGGTTATGAATATGAGAAGAATACATGGGGTTAGAAGTATAAAAAACTTGTTTCCTCTTTAAGGCACCAATTCCTTTCCATGTGATTTTTGGGTTAGGTACTGAGTTGGAAAACTGATTAAGATAAAAATTCTGTTTAGCTTTCCTTACAGCTGTGTACATTTATTTCTGATTTGTCTAAATGCCAGTTTATCTTGTTCTGTTTGAGATTTACGTGCCACATTATATAGATGGCTTTTAGTCTTAAGCAGCTGTTTTAGTTCTTTTGTAATCCATGATGTATGGATTTTCCTCTCTTTTAATTATGAGGTGTATGCTTCTCAATAACCTCCAATAAGGATTGCATAAAGAAGGACCATGATGACTCTATATCAGGGGATTCAACCAACAAATTCCATTGGATCCCAGCTATGCCCCTAATAAAAGCTTGATCACAAAAGGATTTGAAATTTCTGGTAGAAATTAGCCTCGGTGGAGCCTTCTCTTTAATGCTGTCTCTAATACAAGACATATAACTGTGATCACTAATGTCTGTTTCATGAACTGAAGGTATGTATCTATAGGGCCTATTAGTCAATATCAGATGCAGAAGGGAGTCTGTCCATTGTGTTTTATGTTGGCTCCACTTGCGCGCCAGCCAACATATTGCATTAGTAGCAGATTTGGAGGCACGGTCACTGTTGGGCGAATACAGGGCACGCATCAGTAGGTGCGTCCCTCATTCCCCAATAAGCCAGCATTCAGGCACCACACCAGGAATACATAATGTTGCGAGCACATCTAAGAGAAGGTCCGCTGCAATGAGAGCCAAGCTTGTCATGCAGCGGCACCAAAACACACCCTCCCTACGTGCCTTTCCTGGTGAAGCCCTTCACTTAACATGGCAGTGCTGACCACCGCCACATGGAGAGCCAACTTTAGGGGTGCCCAATCCCCCTGTCTGCATGCCCCAACTCACGTTATTTGCCGACAGGGGAGCCCACTCCCAGTCGGCATAATGCAGCCCCCCATTTCAAGTGTGTGCTAAGGGGGTGCCCAATCCCCCTCGGCATCATGTCCCCTTCCCAATTTAATTTGCCAACAGGAGCATACTCCCCGTCGGCATAATGTCCCCCATTTGTTGTGTGCGACAGGTGCCCAATCCTCCGTCTGTTGCAGAGCCCCCCCCAAAAAAAAACAACAACTCAGGTGACACACTGGGAGCCCACCCCAGCATGCCAAATGCTCCTGTAAGTGAAAAAACATTCTGCAATGTTTTTGTTTTTTTTAAACCTGCAAAGCTGAAAATGGTCCCTCGTCGACTCTGGTGGCCCTCCCCCCAACCCGTGCCCACCTTCTGTTCACCCTACCTCTCCGCACCCTCCTCACCCCATACTTACCTCCGGAGCACGGAGCGACGATCTTTGGTGAACCAGGAACACATCTGCAATCTTCAACGCCGACCTCGAACTGAAGAAATGCCAGTAAGCTGTATAGTGACATAAATAGGTTTATTTCAACTTTGGTGCATATCTCGGGCATTTTTGGGAATTTTGGCACCAAATTTTCAACATGGGGTTATTGGGACCCCTCCTTATGAATCCAGTCAATGTCATGGCATTATTCGGTCCCGAAAGGTGATTTCGCAGTCACTGCGTGGAATCACCTTTCAGGACTGATTAATGAAATGACAGTGCAACAGTTTATGAGGGGGGTTCTCAAAAGGCCCATGTTGCAAATTTGGTGAAAAAAAATTCAAAAAATGGCTGTTTTACGAGCGTGCATTGCACAGTTTCCATGCACACTTGTAACATCGTGAATTTGTAATATTTTCACTCCAGATTTTCAAAATTGGCATTTTCCCATACCTCCTTATGAACAGTACAGCTGTCATTTTACGTATCCTGGCTGAAATGTGTTTTCGCATGTCCGGCGCAGAATAGCGCAGCCGCTGTGCGAAATCAGTTTTCGGGACAGTTTGAGAAAATGACAGTGACACTGTTAATGAACAGAGGTCATAAAGTGCCTATGTTGAAAATTTGGTGTCGAACATCCATAAAATGACCGTGTTACAAGCGTGCGTTGCGCAGTTTCCACGCACCCTTGTAACTTCGCAAATTTGCAATATTTTCATGATAGATTTTCAATACTGGCAATTTTTCACACCTCCTTATGAACAGTGCAGCTGTCATTTTTCATAGCCTGCCCAAAACATGTTTCCATATTTGTGGCGCATAACGCGCCGGTCGCTAGGGAAATCAACTTTGGGACAGATTAGGCAAAATCGCCATGACACTGTTCATGAGGGAGGTCCCAAAATGCCTATGTTGAAAATGTGTCTATAAAAATCCCACGAATAATTGGGTTACAGACGTGTGTTGCGCAGTTTCTATGCATGCTCATGACTTCACCAAGAGAATGACAGATGTCAGGGGTGTAACTTGGCATCATTGGCTGTAATGCTCACGCCATTCCACCCACAACCCCACCGTGCAGCCAGTGACAGGTATCAAGGTGTGCCTTGGAGTGTTCGGCCCTAAAGTTCACCCCATTCTCCTATACTGCACCCGTCTCAATGCATTTCCTTATGGAATGGGATAAATACAAGGCCCAAAGACCCCAACGTACACCACAACACTTGTCAGTGTCTGCAGGGTAGGGTGAGTTAAAATGCCATGAGTGCTATAGCTGACGACCCAAAGGCACACCCCAACGCCTGTCAGTTTCTGCAGGGTGGGGGTGGGTTTGGCGTCAGTTCAATACTTCACTGCCATTCCTTTTATGCATCTCCAACTCCTGCACTACCAGTGCCAATGCCAGCGAGACAACATTCGGCATTGACAAATGCTTGTTTGTATGTATTCTTGTCAGTAAGTTTATTAACTGAGTTAAATTCAAAGCTGAAAATTGATTAATTATACCTTGTAAAGGGGTCAACATGTTCCAATTTAAGTCTCCCTGTAAAATAAAGTCTAAATCTAAGTAAGGTGCTATTAATAAACTTAGTGTCTGTAATGATTCCATTTATGCTGAAGGTGGCCTATAGCATACTGCCAAATTAAATTGAAAACCTGAGGGTCCTTGAGCTCTTAAAATCAATAAGTCAAGCTGTCCTGGAATTGATTTTGCTGTTAACAGTGAACCCTGATAGTTAGTTTTTAAATAAATCAATAGCCCACCACCTTTGTTTGTCCTGTCCTGCCTGAAGATGTTGTAGCTACTTAAAGAGATATCTACGTCTTTCACTTTTTGGTTTAACCATGTTTCTGTCAACAAAAAGGCATCTGGGTCTCAAATTTCTATCTGAGTTCTCAAATAACCCAACTTTGGGAGAAGACTTCTCATGTTTAAATGCAAAATGCCAAAATGTTATTTCGATCCAAATTCTTCCATTGTGTAGTTATTCTGAGAAAATGAAGGACCTGGATTCATATGTAGATTTCCAGATGCTAGTAGCAAAATCTAAATTATTCTTCTAGTGAGTATAAAACACTTCCTTGGCAACAGTTTTTGAACTCTATTAACACATAATTCTTTCCTCCAGAACATGTATGCACAGACATGGGTTTGATTTCCAATATATATTAAAATGTTGCTACATTTTTCCAGCAAAAACTCCAGTCCATCATAGGCATTCGGCAGGAACACTAATTTGAGGCCATACTGATAACTGCTTTCGATTTGCTCAGTAAAATTCCCACAACGGTCCAGTAAACAATCACCCTTCTTTACAACCCCCTAACTCAGCAATACAAAACCTAAAAGCAACAGTATCTGCATTGTAAATATAAAACAAATGTTATACTTGCTATCCCTAGGGTAAAAAATACCAGTTGCAGCTAAAAACTGGGGCCAGGTGACACCACACTCCACCCCTTTTAGCAACCGTCTCCTCTTAATGGGCTTGCTGCCAAGCCCCCCCTCCTCTGGCAGTGCAAGTTCATTTTAATATTCAGAATGAATCAAGAAGCAGTTCTTTATAAGAAATCACTGGTTAGTGTACAAGAACAGCTCATTCATTCAGGACTTCACAGCCTTCACTCGCTCTTGATGTTCTCAGGCTGGTGTAATGGACTAACTAAATTAAATACAATACAATGTTTTATCAGCCCATCTAAACAGTTTAGCTAAGCAATAGCAATATTAAAACATTTAAATAAATATCTTGTTGTATTAATTATCTAAAGTCGCTGGGTTTTGAATATGCTGACTAACTACATCAAAATAAACTCAAAATACAGAGCCTTGACGCAGTTCCCTTAAGTTCTTTCTATTGTCAAGTAATCAAGGTACTTTTGACAAAATATTTCTATGGAGTGGCACTCATACCACTCATGCTCATGCACTGTTCTGATTCTGTATGCGGAGAACGGAGATTTAAAACAGCAATCCCCTTCCACAGAGGCGGTCCCGCTTCACTATTGGCTCGCCTTCGAGCCCTCAATTACAGCAGGTGACCCCAGCCTCTTGCACACACCTGTAGATGGCCCCAAGATTAGCCTTTCAAAAATACAGGCAGTAGTTATTGCAGCACTCACAGTCACTGATTTCAAAAGCAGTTTCTTCTGTAGAACAGCCGAGATGTTAAATGGCAATGTTCACAGCGGCTGAGACTGTTGATGCAGATTAGTATTGTTCACTGGCTAAGCCTGTAGGTGCTATATTCATGCATCCACCGAGATATTCAGCTTTGTGTTCTTGCTGGGGGGGGGGTGATCATGTAAATGATTATAATGCTGTGAAATGGAAATGCTGCCATTTCATCCTTCCCCCTTTAAGGTGAGCATGGAGTCCCGCTTGAAGCAATGTTTCCTGAAATTGTACTTCACTAAAATCCTTTCCTGACAAGCTCAGGAATTAAGCTGACAGCTCTGCTTGTGTAGTCATGTCATTGTACTGCCACATCATGAAAGGAGAGTTCTGTAGGACTAGCCTATACCGGGCAGTTACCTTGGAAATGAATGGGGAGTAGGGCAGACAAAATCCACTAACTTCAAAAAAAAAAAAAGGTTGGGTAGGTGGGTTTGGAGGGAGTCAGTTTTGCTAGGTGAAATATTTAGGTTTTGCATAGGATTTGATCATATATCTTAGCCTTACAGCAGCCATTTAGTGTATACAAGGTTCATGCTTTTGTCTGTTAGACTGCCGAGTGCTGGTCACACAGATAATCTTGGCAGCCTTATCTGTGCATAAGAGTTTACTGATATAAACGGGGAGCCTCAGGCAGTTTGTTTCCACCTGACAGGTTACTACAGGAAGGCAACAGTATTTTAGTCTAAGCAAAAGAATATTAGTCACTACCTGCCTGACAGGCTTCCAGCACCAGCTCATAAAGGCAGCTAGCAACAAGTAAGATCACAGCTGTTATGGGGTTATGCTGCTTTGCAACATACGTTTATCTCCTGTTTCTTCTTTTTACCCTCTCCTTGTCCATCGTGACCTATCCTTGCCGCAAGTGCACAGCGACACTAACTGGAGGCAGAGAGGCAATTGTGCCCCTGTCAACTTCCTCACAGAGGTTGCAGAACCCATCACATTTGTTTCCTGCTGTGCCCCTGGGGAAGGAATTGTGGAATTAACAGAACAACATCCGTGTCTCAAACAGGCAGAAAAACCAAATCAGATAAATTCAAAAATAGCCCAGAAAACTTTAAAAGAGAATATTCAGAGATAATTCAGCTTATAGTTTATTAATGTTCAGCAGTTATCCCCCTAGTTTAGAAACACAGAAAATATAGAAGTTGACGGCAGATAAGGACTGTGTGGCCCACCTAGTCTGCCCATTTTGCCTACCTATTTAAAGCTATAGATCCTAGCTGATCAGTAGCTCACCGTTTCTTTCCTCTCTCTAGGGTACCCTTATGTGTATCCCATGCATTCTTGAATTCCCCTGTTTTTGCCCCCACCACCTCCTTTGGGAGGCCGTTCCAAGCATCCACCACTCTTTCAGTGAAAAAGTACTTCCTCATGTTGCCCCTTAACCTCCCCCTAACTTCTTTTCATGCCCCCTTGCTTGCTGAGGAAATTTGCAAGAATAGATGGGGATCAATTCAGAAAGCTCTGAAGTTGACGCAAGCTGCACGCATCAAACAGAACTGACGCAAGTGGCGCTGTGTGTCACAACATGTGGCGTTCCCGATTCAGGATGGCTCCCTGCACCACAACAGGAACCCTGTGTGCCAGACTGGCCCTGTGTCAGGTCAGTGCCTAGTTTATGTTTGCAGCAGGGCGCTAGGGGGTCTTATGTCAGATGCAAGCTGCCATATCCATAACAGAGGGATTCAGGAAATTATCCCAGAGGGCACGTGGTCTGAGTCAGACCAGCCAGGTGCTGGTGTAATGCTCCATGTGCCACCCCCAGAGCCCTCCCAGGACGGGCGGGAACATGTACCGCCGCCCATGGTCTGTAGCATTGTATTTGTCCAGTGCGCCAAACCTGTAACCAAAATTTACATAAACACACACATACATAGCGTGTGGTGCGGTGTCCACAGCAGCCCTCCCATGGTGCCTAGCATGCAGGTGCCCCCAACACACTCGCATGGCAGCAGACCTCATATAGCCCCATCGGTGCACTGGTGCCGCCCCTCCTATCACCCATCCATGTCCTATTAGCCCTCCTCATGCACTTCCCCATCCTCTATGACCCCAGCAGCCTCCCAGTTGGTCTCAGTCCCTAGGTGCAGGTGCCGCCTGACTGCCCTGCAGCTTGTGGCAAACCACTCAGGTGGGCCATCTTTGTGCCGCACGACCACATTTTTCACAAGCTGCAGGACTTTAGTGTCGGTACACTACCTGACAGTGAATAGGGCACAAGGTCCCTGGCACACTGGTGATCATCGCAAGCTGCCATTTGCTGCAGCTTACACCAAGTTTCTGAACCGAGCCCATGGCCTTTATTCTCTAGACTCTATCAGCTCTTTCCTTCACTGACATCCTCATCATCCTCTGTTTCTTGTGACATCACAATCATTTAAACAGCACATGACTGTGATGTCATAAACCAAGGATTGTGATTTCAGCAGAGGGAAAATCTGGAGGAACAGATGAAGCCTGAGGACCAATGAGCTTGTTTTCATTTTCATGTCTTCAGTAATGAGGACTGAGGTGAGATGATGAGATGAATGGCCTGCTTCCATCTCTGTTTCTTGTAATCATAGAATATTAATGAACTATAAGCGGCATTGTGTCTGAATGCTGTATTTTTAAAACTTGGCCTGGATACAGGAAAATATGCTACAACATTTATTTGGCAGTCTGCAACTGCTCACCAAGGGATGTCATGCCAAGAGAACTTCACTGGGCACACAATTAACACTTAACCTAGAGAAAACATCAAATGATACCTTTATGGACTTTTTCAGCCCCAAAAAGCATTGGATTGAATTTTGTGTTTTTTGGGGGAAGGGGCTGCCCCCCCAGACTCTGTAGACATGATGACCCTAGCATTCAGGTTTCCTTATTTCACAATGTCTCAGGCCTGACAGGGGAGTAGCCAGGCCACAGCCTGAGACTCTAGACCTTCATTTGGATTCAAAAAGGTGACCAAATCTGCCATAACTTAGCTGCCCATAAATACCACCCTCCCTACACAGTTTGTGACATTGCTCAGGCCTTCAGTTTTGAAATCCTGATGGTTCCTTTGCCTAATGCTAGCATCTTCTTGGCCCTTGCATTACTGCCTGCTCAAGGCATCTGCTGACATCAGCGCACGGGTGGACTGAAAACGAATATGGTGGCAGTGCTTTTGTGACTGAGTCTGAGTGAGGATTTGGAGCTCATTAAAGTTAAAGGAAAATTGGACTGAAGCTGTAAGTCATTTTCCCCAGTAGTTTGTAAAGCAGCAGTGCAACAAAGCATTTTTTTTGTCTTTCGTATTGGGTTTTTATAATGATTAATGGTTCCTGTTATTAAATGAATTGTATGTTTTTTGTTCTACTATTTTTTCTTGTTTTTGCTATCTACTCACCTCCCATACAGCACTTACCCTCGCCCGACTCGTCATCTTTAAACACGGTGCCATGTGGGTATTTTGTGTGTCTGAGATGCTACTGTGGTGCAGTTCATGTATCCCATGCTGCATTGCAATGTTTATGCTACTTTCCTGTGCGGCTATAAGAACTGCGATTTGCTGTGCCACAGAATTGTGCTGTGCAGTATGCGGCTGTAACATCATTGCACTGGCAGGTTGAGGGGGAGACGGGACTCTCCGTTGCCTCACTCACAATCCGCAGGGTAGGTATGTGTCACTATGTGCTCCTCCACAGTGTAGCAGTGCATGACACATGAAGGGTAACAGCACTTCCTATAAAGAACACGGTGGCGAGCGTTGCCAGTTGTAACCAAAACCTCACGCAAACAGTATGGGACAAACTGTGTTATGGGATATTGAGGCCTGAAAAAAACATGGCGGACCAATAATTAGATCGCACAAAATAATTGCAGTCTTTTAAAAAATAAACTATGTAAATAAGCGCCCTGAGGTAAACAGCTAGCAAAATCGTTAACCGGAAAGTTGACTCCACATACACACAAGGTAAACTTAACATCAATATTTTAAAACAGGGTTCATTGCACTGCTGCTTTAAGTACTGGTTAAAATGATGTTATTGTTCCATCTGTGCAGGCCTTTTAGGAACCTCAGTGGGTGTTTCTGCTTTACAGTCTCGTGGTTAACTACCATTTTAGAACTGTATGATGTAGTTTATGTCCCTCTCGGCCACACAGTTCTACAGTAGAATATTTCATTTCATTTTATTGGTTATACTGGAAAGGCATGTGAGCATTGCTGCCTGTTTACACAAGCATCCAGTTACGTACAACAATCATGACACATTACATGAGCCAAGGAACATTCAACATTCAGCGAGGGTTAAAACAATGGTACAATAAAAATCGGGACAATATAGACTTAAGGGCACTCTAGAAAACTAGCCTAGGTGAGTTAACAGTACAACAGGTGACATAAAGCATTCAATGAGGTTTAAACAGATTTACAGTATAACTTTGGGACATACGGAGTTAAGTGCAGTCAAGACTAGCCTAGGTGACTAAACAACTCCACAAGTGCTAAACAAGAGTAAGTGCCAAAGGAGGATAACCGGAGGATGAGAGGAGAGGGCAGGAGGGGAGACAGTTTAGGGCTGCGTGCAGGTGCAGGAGTAGGTGTGGGAGAAATGTCTTCTGATGTTGTGTTTGAAGGTGCTAGTGGAGGGACAGAGTTTTAGTTCTGGAGGGAGAGAGTTGAATAGCTTGGGTCCCATAAAGGAGAGTGTTTTCTGGCCTTGAGTGCTCTGGCAGAAAGGAACCATGAAAGAGAGAGTGGAGGACAGTCTAGTGGTCCTGGTGGTGGCGGCTGGCTGGAAGAGGGAGGTGAGGCAATCAGAGAGCAGTCCATTGGAGAGTTTGAAGAAGAAGGTGGCCATCTTGCAGTTGAGGCAGGCCTCAAAGGCGGGCCAACTGGTGAGCTTATAAAGGTCACAGTGGTGTGTGAGTTTAGGGAGACCAGAGGCAAAGTGGATAGCGTTGTGGTAGGAGTTCCGGAGGCTGGAGAAATTTTTGATGGAGAGGTAGGGGAAGGAGATAAGAGAACCATAGTAGAAACAGGAAGGAGGAAGCTGGAAACAAGGAGAGATTTGGATTCCCTGTTAAGGTACTGCTTAGTTCGGCGGAGGATACCTCATGGAGTCCTAAAATGGTTCTTACAAGCAGCATGTAAATCAGAAACACCCATTAAGATAACTAAACAGCCCAGATAGCTACAGAAATAACAGAATTTTAACCAGTATTTAAAAAACAGCATCTTCCTAAAAAACTGACTTACAATTCAGCACGGTTCTCCTTTAAGGGACTGAAGACGCAGGGCACTGAAGCCCTTTAGTTATTCATAGGTCTGATGCGGTGCTCTACCAAGGCACCTCAGAACTAACCTGGACCTGGACCAGCTGCAGGATAGCACTGGTTGTGAGAAGGTCATGCCCTGTATTTTTCTGTGGCAGAAAACTGCTTCCCAGAATTTGTGTGGACTTTTCCATAATTTGTGTTTGTGACTTCTTGCATAGTCTAAAATTCTGGACAGGCAATTCCTTCACTAGTTCTTCCAGTTATGAGTGAAGCAGTACTCGCTACCCCATTAGGCCACCAAACCGTAGCTGTTTTAGCCTAATCTGAGCTGTAAAAGGGTGCATTTTACATTTTTGGGAAATGTGCTACCCTTTTTTTTTAATGTATATATTTTTGGCCTCGGTCACTGCCGGAGGAGACCCCCCCTCCCCAGATCGACTGGGTCCTGGCACTTGCTGGGACCCCTGGTGTCATGGGACTCATGCCAAGGCGTTTTTGCCTTGTGTGCATCTCCTCCTCCTCAACAGAATGAGGCCAGATGTACAATGATCTTGGTGCATGGTCGGGCACGTTCCCACCCCTGATGTGCAGAGATCCACCGATCCTCACCCTGACAGGCACACAGCATGCCGTACCCTCCAGCCAATGTTAGAGGTCGGTGGGCACTGAGTGTTGGATCCCCACCCTCCCCGGAGAAGGTGAGCAGTACCCTGTGACACTCAGCCTATTTCCCCCGGGCGACCCTCTGACAGCTGAGGTCCACTCTTGAACCACGGTCATCGGTGGTAGCACTACTGCTGCACTGGCGGGCCAGCCATGTACTACCTCCTTGATAAAATTATTATTCCCTTGACAAAATTCTAGATCCACCCCTGATTTCTTTGCTCCCTAACGAAAGTGTTTTAAAATATGCTGGAGCAACTTATTTGCACATGTAACCCCCCTGCAAATGGGGGTTCCCAAAAGTTTTCCAGGAGCTTGCCTGAATGCTCCAAGTCTGGGCGGTGTTCGGTGTCTGAGCTGTTTAAATGCGGTTCCAAGTGAGTGCTATTTGAGCCTCCACGTACTGTCTCTTTAAGAGCTGTCTGTTTGCAGACTTAATTAGTTTGTATGGGGGGACTGTGTATTTAATGCTCTAATCCTGCCCGAGCTGCTGTCAAATCGCTCCGTTTCTGCAGTCGCTAAGAGCGCAGAGGGAGCCTAAATGAAAGATGTAATTGTTTGCTTGAAACCAGTTAGAGTGTTAAGTAAAATGCAGTTTGTCTAACCTGCCTTTCTTGCAGCTGGGACTCTGTGTGTGTTACCCCTCCATTTTGGACCTAAACTGCTGTGCTGGGCCAGTTGGGTTAAGGGAGCCCTAAAATGGAGCCTGTGGACGAATCAGAACTTGGACTCTTAATTTGAGCCAGCCACAAGGGATTGTATGGGCAGTGACTCTAGGAAATGTAGTTTTGATCGTGGCCCCTTTTTCTACCAACAGAGGGAGTCTTATTGTGAGTGACAGCTGAATCAGCCAACAGAATAGTGTGGAGCTAAAGGAAATGCCCTGCTCTGTGACTGGAAAGATCAGATCAGTTGTGGTAGTGAAGAGAGAAGGAGTTGTGTGCTTCTGCAGTGTATAGTTTCACGCGGGAAGCACATGTGAGACCCTGAGTTTCAGTCTGCAGCCTTTGTGAGTGCCAGTTTGGACTGAATCTGAGTTGTGAGGAGAAAGAAGCACGAGAAGTGTGGAAACCAGGCTCACCCTGTAGAAGACTGGAGAAATTGCTGAATCGCTCTCGGTCTGTCAGGAACTGAAGCTGCTGTGTGTGCTCCTAGGAATTTTGCAGTAATTGCAATCCGGATTGAGGAGCAGCCTGCCTGGTATAGTACTTTCCTTTTACATATGAATGTGCGTAGTACTTGTGGGGAATCGCTATTTCAAATTCCCTGTACAGTGAATTGTGTACTGAAGCTGGAAGTAAACCCCCAGCTTAATTCGGACTACATCCGTTTGCTATCAACTGTAGTGGGGTCCAGTCACAAGGACCTCGTCCTCATGCCCTGCTCTTCTGGCAATCCAGAGGGACATTCTCCATCTGATCCTCAGCTTGGGTGTTGTGAGTACAAATCAGGGTATTTCCCTGCAGCTTGTTTTCAATCACAAGTGTGTCACCTAATTCTTGTTGTTTCACTGTTTCATGGACTGAGCCCTCCGGCTCCGGATTACAATTGGGTATTGTGCATATCTCTTCTCTACAGGGCCCTATCCATCTGCACCTGCCGGCCAACCCCAAGCAACTGACCTGGCTAGCCCCCCAACCTGGGTACCCAGGTGTGACTTTTCAGACCCTGTATGTGTCCACAGTACTGTGATTTAATGCCACCAATTAACTTGATTCCCCCCTCCCGTGTTACTGTCCCCTAAATAAATCAGATTTGTTGTTGTTATACAATATACTGTCTGTGATGTTGGTGCTTATGGAAACAGTATTGTATTTTGCTGTGCATGTTGTTTAACCTTATTTTACAGGGGGTCCTCAGAGACATGCTGCAGAATCTGTCTCGAGGGTAAGTGGTACCTTATGAGTGAATAGTGTGTATATGTGGGGTATTGGGACTGTAACTCCTGTGTACTGTGCGAGCCACTAGAGGGAATAAAAGGGGGGTCTCAGTGTCCCAGAGGGATGTGATCAAGCTAGTCTAATCACTACAAACCCTGACCTCTGGGTGGAGGCACCCGCCATAGAACCTAGGCCCCTCAACCTGTCAGTAGTCAATCAGGCAGGGGTAGTAGCCCTTGGGATAGCGCCACCTGGGGGCTACACACATGCAAGCATTTTGTAACCTTGGATAATCACCTTACCTATGTGCACCATATTGAGAATGTTGCCAGAGCTGTTAATGTTAGGGTTGGGCCTGAAGCTCTGAAACTAGCAATCCACAGTTTGGTATTATCTGTCATTGATTATGGCCTTATCGTCTACGGAGCTGCTACCACCACAGCACTCAACTAACTGTCGCTCTGAACAAAGCCTGAAGACTTATCACGGGTGCTGCCCGTCTCACTCACACCTGTGAGCTCTATGCTCAGTCAGGTTGGCTGCAACTAAGTAGCAGGATCAAATATCAAATGTGCTTTCTTATGAAAAAGGTGCTTATTGGGCTCTTGCCGCTGGGTGTGAGCTGCCTCGTTAACAAATCCCTCAAGACCCAACACACTTGCATCTCAGTAACCAAACTCTTCCTTGTTCCAAGGTGCCAGACCACCCAATGCCAATGATCCTTTCTTTTTCGAGCCCTTAGTTGGTTCAATGGCCTGCACCGTGAATTGGCTAACCTACCCGAGTTTGGCCAGTTCAAGCAAATGCTCAGACAACATCTCTTATCTGAATGCTCGTGTGACTGTACCTCCTAACTCCTGAGTAATACTGCTCCTCACTTCCTCTCCCTCCTTATTCTTTTTCTCCCTATTATCTCTCCCCCTCCACTGTGACCTATTTCGGATCTACTACCATGTCTTGAACCGCCACACCTCTTTTCTTTTTCTCCCCTGCCTTCCCTCTGCTTACCTATCTCCCTCCCAACCCTATGCCCCCAGATCATTAGTATGACAAGGCCTGTGGCTGCTACCTACGTCTTCCTCTAGGTCTTATGCTCCTCTACCCCCCTTTGTCATGTTAACTCTGTGCTCTCCCCCTTTTTACCACTGGCTAGTTATCAAGAACCATTAATTGTACTGCTTTGTTGTAACCCAATTGTTTGTTCTTCTAAGTCTGTTTGAAACCCTCACACTCTGAACTGGAATCCCTGTTAATTAGCTGCGAGATGCACTTTAACTCTGAAGTCTAGTTATGATGGCTGATGTGGAATCCTTGTAAATGATCTGTTTGGCATTCTCAGCACTATTTTTTGCTGTTTTCTGAATTGCTCTGGTTATTTCTATTCAGATTTGTCTGTTCTCCTCTGTCTGTTTGTAAACCTCCATCCCGACATGGAACCTTTGTAAATGAGCTGCTTGGCGCTCAAAGGTACTTGTAATCCAAGACTGAATAAATAAATAAAATAAAACATAAATAAAATAAATAATTCATCCGCCCGGGAGTTGAAGAAAGGGACTGATAGTTGTGAGAAGGAAATTGTCTTAATGCTCATTCAGCCACTTTTGAGTAAAGACTACTAAGTGCTCTAAACCTGAATACCACCTTCTGTGCGGTCATTTTGTGATGTGGACTATTGCCTAACTGGAACTTGAGGCCAGCAAGTGCAATTTTATTTATTTCTTTTGTTTGTTTGCGTGCATGCACAAGAAACATGTTGTGGCAGCTTGCTGGAGAAGCAGACTGTGGAGGTGCGGCAGTGCTGTGGCCAATGCCGCCAATGCTTTTTGCGCCTCATCTGTGTGTCACCAATGAGGGAGGACGCAGGCAATGACAGTAGTCTGCAAGCGTGCCACCAACTTGAAACGATTTCGCCTCTGCAGTGAGGGAGCACCCCCTCACTGCAGGGCATGCCTTGCCTGGTGTAACATTTCAATAAACATGGCGGCGGCTGTCGCCGTCCACCTCTCACAGTCCCCAGCAAGCTGACCTCGGGGGTGCCGCCCAATCCCCCTGTCAGCATGCCCCTTCCCCAGTTCGTTTGCTGACGGAAGAGCCCAATCTCCATCAGTATATGTGCATATTCGCTGTATTTTGTCTGCCGACGGGGGGCCCAATCCCCATCAGCTTCAGAGCCCTGTCCCAATCTGCTGAGGCGGGTGCCCAATCCCTCTCAACATCATCCCCCCCAAACACAGACACGCTTGCCGATGAGGTGCCCAGTCCCCTGTCAGCATGTTTACCCCTACCCCATCACATCGGCATTTTCCCACCCCACCCCATTGTGTGCTACACTGGGAGCCCACCCCGTGTGGCTAACATGACCTCTCAAACTCTTACACCTGTAAAAAAAAAACGGTCCGCGGTGGTTTTTTCATTTTTATTTTTTATAACCTGAAAGATAGAAAATGGTCCCTCGCCATTGGGTCCCATCCCCCAACCCGCACCCAACTTCTGTGCGCCACACATCTCTTCACACCCCTCACCCCATACTTACCTCCAGAGTCCGACGCGACAATCTTCAGTGGAGTGAGAACACGTCTGCACTCTTCAAAGCCGACCGCGAACTGAAGAAATGCAGGTAAGCTGTATAATGGCATAAATGGGGGTCAACTTAGGTGGATATCTCGGCTATTTTTGCAAGTTTTGGCCCCACATTTTCAACATGGGGTTCTTGGGACCCCACCTCATGAACTCAGTCAACTGTCATGTTGTTATTCGGTCCCGAAAGGTGATTTAGCAGTCACTGCGTGGAATCACCTTCCAGGACTGATTAACAAAACGACAGTGTCACTCTTCTTGAGATGGGCTCCCAAAAAGCCTATGTTGCAAATTTGGTGAAAAAATTTCACAAAATGACTGCGTTACGAACATGAGTTGCGCAGTTCCCACGCACACTCCTAACTTTGAGAATTTTTTATATTTTCACTTCGGATTTTCAACATTGCCATTTTTCAACACCTCCTTATGAAAGGTATAGCTGTCATTTTTCACACCCTGCCTAAAATGTGTTTTTGCACACGTGGCGCACAATGACGCGGTCACTGTTTGAAATCAATATTCGGGACAGAGTAAGAAAATCACAATGACAGTATTCATAAGGAGAGGTCCCAAAAAGCCAATGTTGCAAATTTGGTGAACAAATTACAAAAAATGACTGCGTTACCAGTGTGCATTTTGCAGTTTCTATGCACGCTCGTAACTTCACCAATTTTTTATATTTTTACTCCAGATTTTCAACATTGTAATTTTTGCACACTACCTATGGAAAAGTACAGCTGTCATTTTTCAAATCCTGTCCATAACATGTTTTCGCACCTGTGGCACACAGTGGGTGCGGTCGATGTGCGAAATCAACATTCGGGACAGATTAAGAAATTCACAGTGCCACTGTTCACGAGCGGAGGTCCCAAAATGCCTATGTTGAAAATGTGGTGTAAAAATTCCCCAACATAATTGCACTACGGGTGTTCATTGTGCAGTTTCTACACATGCTCATGACTTAACCAATTTTTTTTATATTTTCACTCCAGATTTTCAACATTATAATTTTTTTACACCACGTCATGAACAGTACAGCTGTCATTTTTCACATCCTGCCTGAAATGTGTTTTCACACCTGTGGTGCCAAATGGCGCAGGTGCATTTCGCTGTGCAAAATCACCTTTTGGCTAACGAACTGATAGTGTCACTGTTCATCCGGTGGGGTCACAAAAAGCCAATGTTGAAACTTGGAGTGAAAATACCAAGAAACACCCAGGGCGTTAGGGTTTCTGACCATAACGCCCTACCCTGTAGGGACTGACAGGCATCAGGGGTGTGACTTCGGATTGTCGACAATAATGCTCACGACATTCCACTCCCATCCCCACCATGCAGCCAATGACAGGCATCAAGGTGTGCCTTGAGCTTTTCGGCCCCAAAGTTCACCCCTTTCTCCTATACTGCACCCATTTCAGCACATTTCCTTATGGAATGGGGTGAGTGGAAAGCCTGAACACCCCAAGGCACATCCTCGACACTTGTTGGCATCTGTAGGGTAGGGTGAGATGAAATGACGTGAGCGTTATGGGCGACAACCCAAAAGCACACCCCAATTCCTGTCCATCTCTGCAGGGTGGGGTTGGAGCTGGCATCAGTTCAATACTTCACTGCCATTCCTATTCTGCATCTGTCTAACTCCTGTACTTCCAATGCTAATGCCAGCAAGCAAACATTCGGCATTGACAAATGCTTGTTTATTTATGGCATTTTGGTAACTGAGTGAGTCTACTGAGACCAGGGGTCCCTTTTTCAGGGGCGACCCAGAATTAGTTACACACAGTACTGTCAGGCAGATCAAGTCATAGAAAGTCATAGAGATACAGAACAAAGACATTGGTGATTGCACAACTTGTTGTGTGACCTAAGCTGAATTTTCAATTGTCATACAGTAGGATAGACATCTGTTGGCAGATATTGAAAAGTTAGCACAGGTGCTAATGGTTGTTTGGCCACCCTAACCAGGTTTTGCACCCAGTTTTGAGGTGGGGTCTATATTCAGAGACCCCCATTGCATGGCCTAAATTTGGTAGCCCCCATCCACTAACATAACACTGTGCTCATGCAAATAAGGAGGTCCTCCACTGCATACAGGTGCAGTGGCAATTTAAAAGGTTTGTGTCAGTGGTAAATGGCATCCAAAGTGGTGGTATATATCCCCTCCAGAAACCTAGTCTTAACTTGGTGCACAGCCCACGCTCCCACCCCACTGATGGCAGAACGGATGTACTGCAGCCGCCCACCTCCATTCACCCATCTCATGACACACAGAAAGCTCCTGTGTGTCCAGTGGCACCCCTACCCTCTGATCACTCATTCTGGTAATACAGTGTAGTCCCTGGTGTCTAGGGCACTCCCCACCCTCTTATCACCCATTGCAGTACTTCTAAAGTGTTCCCTGGTATCTAATGGCACCCTGCACCCTCAAATCACCCACCCTGGTGCTTCTCAGATATATCCTGGTGTCCAGTATCACCCCCACTGTCTGATCATCTGTCCCAGTACTGTTGAAATGAATCCCTGGAATTGCCAGCCCGGTGTTGCTGAGGGTTGAGGTGCTAGACACCACGCCTCGTGCCACACTGGCGACCCAGGGTCGGGAGCAATCTTGGGTTGCCGGGGGTTGGCAGGGAAGGGAGAGGATCAAGCATCTGATAGACTGCTTTCCTCTCCTGGGGAGGGGAGGGTTGTTGTCCTGCTCCTTGGCTACCCCCTAGTGGAGGCTGAAGGGTGGCACCAGAGGCTGGGAGACACAGAAGGGCAGAGAGGTGACGTGCGTGTGCCTCCACACACACACACACACACACACACACACACACGTTAACGCCGTGAGGGGATTGTATGGGGAGAAAAATGGAAAATAACGGAAAAAAAGCAATATGGAAAAGAAAAAAAAAACTAATCCCTGGTGTCCAGTGGCACTGCTGTATACAGTACATGCGCTCACTGTCAACACATATGGCAGCTGGCCGAGGAGGTGAGAGGTGGGCTATGTCGGCTGTCAGATAGGGCTCATCGCACAGCCCTGGCATCACTGGTACAAGGGGAGGCTGGGAGGTATGCTGGGTGCAGATGGAGAAAGTGGGGGAAGGGGGCCACTGAACTGTCAATGTTCGCCAGTCCATTTTGTGACCTACAGTCAGAGGGCGTGAGGGTATCACTGGATGCTAGGGATAGTCTAAGTTACACGGGCTGGGAGATCCAGGGGGTGCCACTGGACACCAAGGAATAATTTCATGATACTGGGATGGGTGATCGGAGGGTGACGAGTGGCACTGTACACCAGGGCAGACTTAACACATACCAGGATGTGTGGTTGAAAGGTGGTGGGCTGCCACTGGACACCAGGTATACCTTAGAAGCAGTGGGAGTGGTGGTTGGAGGGTGGGAGGTGGCACTAACCACCAGGGCAGACATTATCTGCACCAGGACTAGGGATCGGAGGGTGAGGGATGCCACAAGACACCAGGGAATCGTGAACATGAACTGGGAGGGGGGGATTCGGGGTGGCACTAGACACCAGGAACCACTGTCACACAACCCCAAATGTGTGTTCACGGGTTAGACTGTGTCACTAGGCACTGGGGAACTAATTGATGTATACAGGACAGGTGTGCAAGGGTGGGGGTTACCACTGGACACAAGGTCAATGGTGGACATCTGGAGGACAGGTGTTCAGGGGATGGGGGTTGCTACTAGCCACCAGGGATAACATCAGGACAGGTGCAACTGGGCCACCACTTCTGGTGCAAATGAGCCCATAATGGGCATGCAAATGGCCCCTTAGCACCTTGCATGCCTAATGGGTTCAACTGCATTTTGTGGCTGCATATTGCGCCATGGCTCCCAGCGCTGTCCAGTCTGGGGGGGAGGGTTAATTCCCTATGGACTAGATATAGCCCAGGTCCATGTCAAGGCAGCATTGTGTGACTTGGCACTGTACCAACACGGGCCGATATTCAGTGGGTTAGCACTGGCCCACTATCCAAATGAATATTGAAGCCTCTCGGTTGGGAGCAGGCTCAGCACAAACCTTTGTGCACTGCTTTTGTGCATTTTTAAATATCTAGTCCCTGTCATTTTACCTCTCAAAAACTCTGGTGCTGATCAAAAATTTCTTTTTTTTCATCCAGTTGTTTGAACCCCATCACCACCTCCCACCTACTTGACGACAGGGGTACATGGTGGAGCTGGCAGGCGGTTCTGGCCCCCCCTCAGAGGGGCTCATTCTCAGGACCTTCTGTGTTTTCCCACCCCTCCCAGCAATCCCCCACAGGTTGCCCCCCCTCCATGGCAGGGCAGAGGTGAAGGGCGTCGACTTTCCCTGCCCCCCTGAGACCAACATCTAGACTCCAGGGGGCTGGCTCAGGCACTGCGAGGCCATCATAAAACCTAATGGCTCCATTTTACTAATTTTCTCCCCACCCCTTGCCATGGTTGCCCACGCACATGTGGAGGCACATGCACGCAGCGATCCGTGGCACCCTCCATACTGTAGTCACTCCCGACTGCACTACCTCTGGTCCTCCACCTGGGGGCAGCCTTGCAGCGGGTGTGGCTGGGTCCCCATCCAGGAGGGGAGAGCTGCCTTACGGCTGCTCAGTCCATCTCCCGGTCTGTCCCCCCCGACCTGGGCTCGTTCCCGAACTTGCGTCACTGGTGTGGCACGAGGTGTGGCATCCAGCGCCTCAACCCTCTGCGCCACCAGGCCGAACCTGATCAACATTTTCCAGTGAACCTTTAAACCAGAAGTTTATATTAATTTTTCTTTGTAGTTACTCAATTTTTATTGAAAGAATTTTCAAAAAAACAAATAACTAACAAAAGCAGCATTCCATGAAACCAGCATGATGCATATACAGTGCGCAACAAAAGTCTTAGTACTGGAAACAGTATTGCGGGCATAACTCGGTGCTCTGTGAACATGTCAGCTGTTTGCATGAATTTATGCTGCTCAATTAACAGTGCTATTTACATACACCAGTGCAGTAGTTCCTAGTGTTCCAAGCTTGCACCTTTCCAGATTTCAGAATACATCCTGCATTATGTCTCGTGCCCACATGAATGGGGCTTCACTACAAACTTGTGCATAAGATGAAAAATCTGGGTGGCACTGTGGACTGCAGACTGATGCTGAACTACCAGGTGTCATCTCGTCTGTTGCCCACAACGACTTTTACCTTCTGCAAAATATCACCCACATTAAAACCTATTGGAGTCTGCTGACCTGGTGATACCGGTGCACACATCTGTTACCTCAAGACTGGCTTACTGCAAGGCTTTACACTTAGGGCTGTCTGGGGGGGTTGATATGCCGCCTGCAGCTGGTGCAGAATGTGACTGCTTGGCTGATTGCTGGGACTTTTTGATCTGAGCATACCGCACCGTTGCTGTGTGAGCTTCACTGGTTGCCAGTGAGGTGGTGAATCAACATCGAGGTTTGTCTGTTGACCTATAAAGTCGTACACAGTTTGGGCCTTGGCTACTTGAAAGACCTTCTGTTCAAATACACTGCTGTCCACCCCCTTTATTTCTCTGATGTGGGCCTCACAGTTCCATGTTGCTGGTTGAAGTAAGTCTTCTAGGAATTGGGCCTTTGGGGTTACTGCCCCATTGATGTGGAACGCTTTCCCAGGTAACATTCAAGCAGTAACATCCGTAAATGCTCTTAAGGTTTTATTAAAAACTTATCTTTTCAATCTAGCTTTCTGGTTTGACTAAACAGGCTACCCTGGGGGCTACCCCAATCAGCTGACAGTTAGCATTGTGTTTTATTGTGTTTTAACTACTGTTTGACTTCCTAACCTTAATGCAATATTCTGTGATCTGCTTTTTTATTGTATGAAACCTATGGCCATTTTTGATGGATGCCTAACAAATAAATGTGCCTTGTCTTTATTTGTTTATGAATTTATATTTATTTTAGAATTTATGGTCAGAAAAAGCACCCTGAACTGAACATAATTTCCTGGCATATCATAGGAGCACAGGGAGATTATGCGGCTTGCTCAAGGTCACACAGTATGCAAGTAGTTCAAGGGCCACTGTCATTCTTGGGCGATGAGAGGTAGAACTCATATCTAGGCCAGCCCCATTTGGTGACAGCCCTCAGCACTGCCTCCTGGCAGAGCCAGATTCAGGGCCAACTCTGATGTCCTGCCCCAGGACTGGCAATAGGTAAGAAACACCACAGAGGTAAGGTGCTTGGTTTTAGGGTTGGGAGGGTCACAGTGCCATGCCTGTGTGCCCCAGCCCCACTAGATGACATACAGAGCACCTTCGACAGTAGCTGTGAAACCAGCAATTTGCCTACCCTCCCAGCTAGCTGGATGGCAAAGTGTAGTTGCGGTGACCCCGGTGTCAGTGATGGGGTCAGGAAGAACCCAGGGAAAATGGGTTTCTGGCCCTTACATGAAATGTGACCCCACTCTACTCTCAAGAGAAAGAATATTAAATTATATATTTATATAAAAGTTGCATTAAATGGATGTGCTGGCCACATGAAATGCATTATTTCATTTTCATGGGGGCCCTCGGTACACATGGTACAAAAAGTGATTAGCTTTCAGTGCAGTGCAATAGAAAACGTGTGCTGCAGTAGTCCCAAAAGGATACACAAATGTACATTACCGATGACCCATTATCTCATCTAGCCCACTAATAGATATTTGTAAGAGAAACCATTGTGCTTACATGGTGATCTGTAAATCCCAGAGCTGAATTACAGATGAGAACCTGGCAAGGTTAAAAGGCTGCCACTATCTGTAATGGGAAAACCAGGCCATTGGGATATCCACGGAGAACATAAAACACCAGGAACATGGGATAGATGCTACTTACAGACCCTAATGCTGCATGGCTTCTATCACTGACACTCTCCAGACTGTATTTTTCAGTCCTGGCAGACATGAGTTTGTTTTTCTTACCAATATTTACATGGTATCCCCTCCTCCCATAGATCTGGAATGTTCTTGTATATAGTGTCTCCTCCTTTAACTCTCTCACTACTGGTTTTTTTTTTTTCCTGGGACCAGATGTTCCATTTTTTTCCCCTGTTTTCTTCCAATCCTTGTATGGATCTAGGCATATCAGAACATTTAAACAAGGTGTGTGTTCTGGGAAGGGGTGGGAGCAAAAGTTTAAAAGTACATTTCCTTTTTTTTTTTCATTTAGTGATTATCCCTCACATTTGCCACTGCCTGCCTCTGTCTGAATGTTCCTCCAAAGTCCAACTTACCATGCATCCCTGGGATTTACTCAATTCCCACATGACTTACTTCTTATGGGAGGTAAGGGTGGACTTGCAATTGTCCCCCAAGCAGAATCCAGTTGGTGCCCAGTCGGTGGTGCTGGCCCTGTGGGAGGGCCATCTATAATCCTGCTCTGGAAAGGGTTTTTTCCTCTATTTTTCTTGCCCCTGGGAGGTTGACATGCAGTGAGGTGCAACATCTGTCAACATCCCTCACTCTTACTGGCATCCCATATGTTTTGACACCAAGCCTCTGCTAGGTGACAGGAGTACTATGGAAGAAGCAATCCCCCACCCAGTAAGAGGAGAGAAGTCCTCCAAAGGCTTGATCCCCCCCCCCACCCGCTGACTCCTGACTACTGGAGTTTGCTCCCAAACTTGGGTCACTAACATGGCAGGTGGAAGTGCTATCACTGTGCTAGCAGGCCAACCAGAAGGGCACATTCAGCTTAAAAGGGGTAGGGAAAGTCACACCTCTTGTTTTCTGTGGTTTCATGGCCATAGAAATAACTATGGAATATATGAATGCCAGGATATTGCCTGCTATTAAATGGCTGCAGAATTCAGAAAATGACTGGATGGTACTTGTGGTTCTCTATCCCACATCGCAGGGCTGCATCCATACAGTGTGGTGCCCAGCTATGGTGCTGTCTCCAGGCGTGCAGCCATTTTTTTTTAAATCACTGGCTAGTCTACCAGTTCAGCTTCATGCATGCAGTCCGGCTCACTGACTCCATTCTTTCAGGCATGGATCAGGGATGCATCAGTACCTCTGCCATTTTTGTCGACTTGACCAAAGCCTTTGACACTGTCTCTCATTCTCTTCTCCTCAGCAAGCTGACTGTGGCAGGCCTCTCTGATTCAGCCACCAGCTGGTTCCGGTTCTACCTCGTAGGTCGGTCTCAGTCAGTCAGAGTAGGCAACTCCCTCTCCCCTCCCTGCCCAATTAACACAGGTGTTCCCCAAGGCTCTGTACTTGGACCTATATTGTTTTCTATCTTCTTGAATGACCTTCCCAGTTCCTGTACATCATCTTCTATCCACATGTATACAGACAACACTGTGTTATTCTCCTCTGGTAACGCCCACTCCGAGGTGGCCACCAGCCTTCAGCTAGACTTCAGCAATGTTCAACACTGGTTTAATACTAACCAGCTCTCTATGAATGTCAAAAAAACTGTATCTATGACCTTCAGCTCCAGACAAAAACTGACTAGGCTTGATTCCTTTCCCTCCTTCTACACCCTCTCTGGCTCAACACTGGATGATGTAGTTACGTTTAAGTACCTCGGGCTATGGCTAGGCAATAATATAGACTTTGGAGTACACATTAACACCATCCACAAGAAATTATTCCCTAGACTCGGTGCTCTGTACAGACACCGCAGTTGCCTGCCACAGCAAGCCAGGAGAGAAATTGTCCAAACGATGATTCTTTCTGTCCTTGATTTCGGGGACGTAGTCTACAGCTCTGCCCCTAAAACCACCATATCCCGACTGGACACTCTCTTCAATTCATTCTGCCACTACATACTTGGGTACCCCCCACGCACCCATCACTGTGACCTCTGTGTCTCGCTCTCCTTTCCCTCCCTCCATGCCAGGCACCTGCCACACACCACCAATTTAGTTGGGAAGTTCTGGCTTGGTTCCCTGCCACCCTATTAGTCCTCTCTCTTATTGACCCCTTCCCCTCCTGCTATACCCTCCGCTCCTCTTCACATAGAACTCTAGCCCTCCCACCAAGGTGCACTACATCTGGCCACGGCACCTTCTCATACAAGTTCCCCAATGTCTGGAACTCCCTGCCACTTGAAATTCACTTTGTTCAAAACTGTCACTATCTCTCTCTCCTCCTCCGAACGTGCACAATTCATCACTGTATCTGCACCTAATTGCCCTTCCCTGCTCATTACACTCTCCCAGTCCTCCCTTCACTACCTTACTTTTCCTCCCCTATCTTCCCTTCCCCTTTCTAGACTACTTCTAGCTGGTGCCTCCCTTCCCACTTCTCGGTTTACCTCTTTACCTCCCACCCCACCACCCCTCCTCCTCCCCACCACCCCCACTCCCTACCTTAATTGCCAGGTCCTGTTTCCTTGCTGAGTTCTCAGTATCCAGAAGGGGACTAGTTCTTGGGGTGCCTCTTTCCTTCCCCTCCTCTCCACCAGTCCCACCCCGCTTTCTCCTCCACCTCTCCACCTCTCTCTCTCTCTCTCTCTCCACTTTATCCACTGGGTCCATTCCTTGCTGGGTTCTCAGCATCCAGAAGGGACTAGTTCCTGGGTGCCTCTTTCCTCCCCTCCCTCCCTCCCTCCTTCCTCCCTCCAACTGTACCCCACCCCCACTTTCTCCATCCCCCTACATCTTGTCTGCCAGGTCTATTCCCTTGCAGGGTTCTCTGCATCCTGAAGGGGCTAATGCTTACGTCTCTCCTGTCTCCTCTCCCCCTCTCTTTCTTCACATTACCTGCCAGGTCCAGAAAGGTACTAGCTTTTGCATTGCCTCCTTTCCCTCCTTCTCCTGCCCTACCCTTCCCCCCCTCCATCCCCTCTTTGTGCTACAGCTGCCTTGTTGATCCTAAACTTGCATGTGACAGCCCAGAGCTCTACCTATCCCTGCTAGCACTTCCAGGTGTTCTCCATCTCCTGGCCTAATCTTTACGGGTTACCTGCCCTTGGGTCAATACAGTGTACGCTGTACCTGTATAATATGTTACCTTCCCTGTTTTGTCTCATCTGACGTCTCTTATCTTAGCTCCTGTTATGCGATACTGTTTCTTTATCATGGATTGAAATGTACTGTATTAATAACTGTTTATTTACTGCACTCTACGTATTTAATTTGCGCTGTATGTACTGTTATATGTCATGTTTTTTTGTCCCCCCTTGCTTGTAACCCCCTCCCCCAGGATGCTTTTGGAAATGAGCTGTTTACAGCTCATGTTGTCCTTCCTGGTGAAACCTTTCAAATAAATAAAATAAATAAATGTATCTTATGGCACAGACCCAAATTCTTACAGTGGCAAGCAGCTGTTTTTTTTTAAACCACGGGTGGCTGTCAGTTTTGGATGTTAGCCATGGTTAGATGGCCTGCAACACACATAAACATCCATACAATGTTGGATGCCCATAGTGCTGTGCCACAGGTTCAGATGGCACCTGTGGTTCTCTCCTGTAGCACACAGTCATATCTATACAGTGGTGACCAGCTATGACACTGCTCTACGGTAAGAAGCCATACCCTGGAAAAGATGCCCAACAGTGGCAGTCTGACAAGCCTTCCATGGAAAATAACGACCCACAGCATGTACTGAGTACTGCGCAGAACCCACACCCCATCCTTCATTCACCCCCCCCATCCAACAGCACAAGTTACTAAAGGGGAATACTCCGCACTAAGAGTGTGCAATTTGCACTTTGTATGCAAAAACATTTTTTATTTACTTACTGTTTACTGCAGCATAGTAAACTGTATCAGGTTATTTTTGCTGACTTCTAAGCTAATATTTGCTATAACAAGAAATCCCAGCTGACATCAGAATAGGGCAGCAGCAATGGGAGATTTACTAGCCTGCCATGCATATTTGAGATTTATAAGTCCAAATTAGATGTTTGCCTGTCCTACTGTTCTCCCATGGTGAAGTAAAGTAGTTTTCTATGACTGTACTTATGTAGCTTCAGGAGGACAGCAGGACCAACAAACAAAAGATCAGAGCTTACAAAAACTCTTAACATGCCCTGCAGGCTATTGAGTCTCCCACTGCTGCAGCCCTGCTCTGATGTCAGCTTCAGGGGATTCTGGGATTTCTGGTGTAAGAGCAAATGTCAGCTTGGAAGTCAACATAATCAACCTGATGCGATGTGTTATTCTGCAGTAAACAGTAAGTAAAAAAATGTTTTTGCACACAAAGTGCAAATTGAGACCAACCCCACACTTGGGTGTGAGGCTGTTTGTGCTGACTGTTCCCCTTTAAGTAGTGAACTACAAGATAGCTAACATAGCCCAACAGCCCATCACAGTGGGTGATGTGGCACTCATAAATAATTCAGACAAGA
This sequence comes from Neoceratodus forsteri, assembly GCA_016271365.2. Lineage (NCBI taxonomy): Eukaryota > Metazoa > Chordata > Ceratodontiformes > Ceratodontidae > Neoceratodus > Neoceratodus forsteri. The sequence goes on along the minus strand of CM057450.1, from coordinate 125,985,848 downwards.
AGCATGTTTCTCACTGGACCAAAGTGATCCAATATTGCATCCAATCAATCAGAACATCAAACAGTACAACTGTCCAATCAGCTCTTTAGTATATTCTCCGACAGCTATACTTACTGTAGCTCCAAGAGGACAGTGGGAGCAGCAAACATAGAATGAGAATTATTTGTGAGTGCCACTTCACTCACTGTCAAATCAAAATCAGTATGTCTAGTGGCAAGATAGTATATCTGAACCAAGCGAAATTACAGTCGCTGTACCCCAAGGCTCAGTACTGGGTCCCCTCCTCTTCTCCCTATTTTTTCATGATATGCCCAGCAATTGTTGGGGGTGGAGGAGCACACTGCAACGCTGTGTAGATGATACTGTCTTATACAGGTCCTCTGCAGATATAAACTGGATCAATAGGGAACTGGAGAGTGACTTCAAGTTGCTTGAGGCTTGGCTTCTGTGAAACAAACTTATCCTCAATGCCAGAAAGACAAAAGCAATGCTTTTTGGCCCCAGACAGCTGGGCAGTGAGTGACAGCATCTACTTCAGCTGTCTACCGTCAGAGGTTCTCACCTAGAAGCGGTGAGTTCACTGAAATATTTAGGGGTTATTCTTAATTAAGATCTGGCATTTAGTCCTCATGTGGATGCTTTATCTCAATCACTACACCAGAAACATGGCCTCCTGTACAGGCCCCACATGCCTAGCTATAACAAATGGCACACTCATGCCGGTACTCCTCCATGGAGCCCCCATTTTACAGTCTCTTCATGATTGAGCAAAGCAGACTTATAAGTTTATATAATAAAGTGGGGCACTGCATGAATGGTGTCATGAGCCCCAGTCCCCAACGCATGGTAGGACCTCCTGTTTGCAGAGAGCATTCCCCTTTTTACAGAACTTGTGAGCAGTTGTAGGGTTCAGGAAGAATCACCAACCTTCTTCTTCCCAGTGGAAGGGTGGAAACTGTAGTTTCATGTTCTCTTGACTCTGCAATACATTCAGGGTTTGAATCCCACCACTGCCACTGGCAGCCTCTTGCCTAAGTAGTTTTGTAGGATAGCTGAGCTGTCACTATCTTCATTATCAAGGGACACAGTTTTTTCAAACCCCTTCTGTTAAAAGGTTAGATCACACAATCAGACCCCAGGCAGAGTTGATAAGAAAATGTATTTATTTATTTATTGAAATGTTTCACTAGGAAGGCACAATGAGCAACAAGTCGCTCGTCCCCCAGTGTGACCTGAGGGGAAGGGGTACAACTGGAATGAGACAGTAAATAGTTAAGTTACAAGATCAATATTAACATACAGTTGTAAGGCAGGTGTTGCAAACAGTGTTACAACAGTGTTGCGCATAACATGTAGAAAGAGTGGACAATAATAAGTGCCAGGTTAATAAGTAAACAAGTGCTTACATGAAAGAAAAGGGGAAAAGGACAGGGAGTGGTGAGGTGGGGGAGGGGAAGAGTCTTGCCCTTGGAGACCCCTTCAGGATGTGAGGAAACCTGCAAGGGGACTGGCAGGACCAGAGAGAAGGACATAAGGCAGTGTCCCAGAGAGACCCCTTTAAGATGGTGGGGGAAGGGAAGAGATGAGAGATACAAGCCCCTTGGGGGTAGGAGAGGGACCCATGAAGAGCATTCATGGTCCTTTACATTCTATGAGAGATCAAGGGAGCAATTAGGGGGAAGAGGAGAAGGGCTAGAGATTTTGGGGGTGGATGTGCACAGGATAAAATGAAGGTGAGGTTAGGGGGGTTGGGCTTGTCCAGGGCATAGAGGAGGGAATTAGGGTAGGACATGGCAGGAGCAGCTAGGTGCAAGGTAATTATTGAGGGCAGAGCAGATGGAGTAGGCGAAGGATGAGTGCCAGATTTGAAGGGGAGGGGAGGGAAATCCAAATTTTTGGGAGGCTGTGGGAGTAACTGGATTGGCCGATTTGGGTGGATCTGCAGGGGACAACCAGGGTATGGGAGTCAGTTGATCTAAGGGAATGGGAGGGTGGGGGTGTTATAAAGGAGGAGGAGGAGGTGAGGTAGGAAGGGTGCTCACCCAACCAGTTCTTAGAGGTGAATTTAGCACAGTGAGAGAGTCAACTATTTGTAAAAGAGGGGAAGGATAGGGCATGATAAAGGGTTACTTAATAAAAACAACGCAGTACATTCTACAATTTGGAAGATCTTTGAACTACAGACAATACCAAAAATAACGCTGGATGGTTTACAGAAAACACTAGATACTGTTGTTCTGAACTGTACCTTATAGGCTGGCCCACTGGTGTAGGGGCAGGTCAGCCATTTGTGACACCAACAACCCAGGTTTGGGAACAGACCCCTGACATTGGAGGGCCGGCCAGGGGGAGAAGGATTGAGTGTCCTAGGGACTGCTGTCCTTCTCCAGGAGGAAGGGGGGTAACATGTCTGGCACAATGTGGACACCTGGCGGAGGCTGGGGGGGTACCTTCATGCCGGCACCATTACTTGTGGGGGTTGGGGTGGGGTGGACACTGGATGTCATTGCATGTCCCTGCCCCAGGGGGAAACTACAAAAATAGTGGCTGCCATCAATGATGCCCACTTGGCCAGCACCGATCGCACACTGTGGTACTTCTGAGTCTCACCCTATTCTGTGGCCTGCTATCACCAGCCAATCCTGTGCTCCATCTTGGGGGTAAGCCAAGAAGGCAGTGCAGGTAGGCATATCTGCTGGCACCCTTGTTCTGTTGTCGTGACGATTGAGCTGGTGCAGTGGCCCCACCCATGGGGGCAATCCAGGGGTACCGGGATAAGAAGGTAAGTCTCCGGAATGCGATGAAGATGCTGTGGGTCAAACAGGTGCTGAGGTAAGGGGTAGCTAAAAAAAAAACAAAAAAAAAACTATACCTTATTCAGATGTTAGAGTCCAGAAAGATTAAATGTCCTTGTGGAGATGAAAGTTCTGTCCCTGTAGTGAAAGTTTATTAAGCAACAGGGTTTATAGCAAGTTTGTGCTCAAGTCAGTTCTATGAAGGTCCTTTTAAAAAGATTCCAGGTGCTTCCTTGGTGAAAAGTCTTGTTTTCCAAAATTCTGACTTAAAATCTGAATTTTCTGTTCAGTATGTGAAAAGTCTAATTTCCACACAGTCAGGTCTGGTTTTAGAGGTTTTTCCAGGCCTACACACATATTTTCTGGTTTAAAAGTATATGCCAGCTTGGTTAGCTCTGAGGTTCTCCAAGTACTCACTCAGGCTCCTGACTCCAAGCTAAAACTGCTCAACATGGGTCTATTAGATAAAGTCTCTAGTACATTACAGCACATATATAGTAGGAACCTAAATAAAGTATATAGGCCTATCTGGCTACATCCCTCCCTCATAAAACAGAACCTGGGGGAACACATCCCTATTGGTGGCAGTTCTTCCCAGTTCTGTTATAGATCCAGTATGTGATATAGGCTGTCTACGTTCCCATTCTTGGATCAGGCCTATGTGAAATATCCATGTCATAAGCCTACAAGGCAATACTCCATCTCGGAAGTTTTCCATTTGTTATCCCCATTTGGCCCAACTATACTAATGGGCTGTGGTTCGTTTGGACCTTAAAATGTCTCCCATAAAGATAAGTTTTTTTAATGCCCAAACTAAGGCGAGACATTCCTTTTCTACTGTTGCATAGGCTTTTTCCCATGGAAGCAGCTTCTTGCTTTAGTATACAATGGGGTGCTCTCTCCCCGATTGGATACTTGACTGAGGACTGCCTCTATTCCCACATCTGAGGTGTTTGTCTGTACCATAAATGGCCTGTTGTAGTCTGGGCTAGCCAACATTGGGGCCCTACACAGCGAGGTTTTCAGCTGTGTGAAGGCCTGCTCACAGTCTGTGTCCCATTGTACCCTCTTAGGCTTATTCTTTGTCAGCAACCCAGATAAAGGAGTGGCCAGGGAGCTGTAGTTTTGAGCAAATTTTCTATAATACCCTGCTGTTCCAAGAAAGCTCCTGACTTGTCTCTGGGTTTCATTCATGGGCCATGATGCAATCACCTCTATTTTTGCCTGGTTTGGGCAGAGTTGGCCCGGCCCCACCACATGTCTTAAATAAACGACCTCTGCCATGGTCACCTGGCACTTTTTGGCCTTAATAGTCAGACCTGTGGCCTGTATTCAGCCAAGCACCTCCCTCAAGTGTGTCAGGTGTTTCTCCCAGCTATTGCTGAAGATAGCAATATCGTCCAGGTAGGCAACTGAAAAGTCCTCTGTATCCTGTAACACCTGATTTACTAACCACTGGAATGTGGCAGGGGCATTCTTCATTCCAAAGGGCATGACCTTGAACTCAAACAGACTGATTGGGGTGATGAATGCTGACCTTTCCCTAGCCCTGTCAGTTCCACCTGCCAGTACCCCTTTGTCAGGTCTACTGTAGTCAAGTATGTCACCCCTCCCAGTTTTTCAAGCAGTTCATCTGTGTGTGGCATTGGGTGGGCATCAGATTTTGTGATGGCGTTAAGTCCACGATAATCTATGTGGAACTGTGTAGTCCCATCTGGCTTTGGTACAAGGACTACAGGTGAGGCCCAGGGGCTGTGGTATTTCTGGATCACCCCTAGATCCAGCATCTCCCCACCTCCCTCCTAATGTCCTTGAGGACTGTCTCTGACACCCGTTAAGCTGTCCTACATATGGATGCTTGGGTCCCCGTGTCTATGTCATGAATCGCTAGTGGTGTCCTTCTAGGCTTTGCTATAAATAAAGGGGCAAAGTCTCACAAAATGGTCTTCAATTCTTGGGCCTGTCCAGGTGTCAATTGGGATGACAGCATGATGGTCTCCACAGATGATGCCTTTTTGCTCTTGGCTAACAGGTCGAGAAGGGGATCTTCTTCACCTAGCTCCTCCCCAGGACTGCAAACTGCAAGTGCCATGTCAGCCCTGTTAAAATATGGCTTCATCACGTTCACATGATACATACTGTGAGTGTGGTTTTGGTCAGGTAACGCTACAATGTAATTAACATTGTTTACCTGCCGGACTACCATGTATGGCCCCGCCCACTCAGCTTGCAGCTTGTTCTTCCAGGTCAGGATCAAAACCATTACCTCCTGTCCTACCCCATACGAGTGAGCTCTGGCTCCACAATTGTATTAGGTCGTTTGTTTTTGCTGGGCAGCTGCCAGGTTGCTCTGGGCCATGCCCATAAGCTCCTTCAGAGGTTCCCTGAATTTTAACACATACTCCACTATGGGAGTCCCCTGGATGGCATGCTTATCTTCCCAGTCCTCTAGTATTAAATTTAGGGCCCCCCACCCTGCATCCATACAAGAGCTTGAAGGGTGAAAATCCGGTCGATTCTTGTAGCACTTCCCTGTAGGCAAACAGCAGGTGGGGCAGGTATTTCTCCCAGTTCTGCCCATGCTGTTCTGAAAATGCCATAAGCATAGTTTTGAGGGTCCCATTAAATCTCTCTATGAGATCATTGGCTTGAGGGTGATAAGGTGTCGTGTGCCTCTGTACGACACCACACTTCTCCCACAAACATTTCATTAGGTCCAACATGAAGTTACCCCCTTGATCAGAGATAACTTCCTGTGGAAACCCAACACAGAAGAAAATCCCTTTAGGATTACACCTACGCAGACAAGGCTCAAGATTATTGGGATATATCATGTACAATACATTAAATTACACAAAAACTAAAAATGATGGGGCAAAGTGAAGTGTTCACAGAGGGAAACATAGAAAGAGATGATCTGCTGGCAGCAATAAATAAAAATAAAAATAAACAAAACAAAATGAATATTAATTCACACAGCAAGAAAACAAGATTATCATTTCTAATAACTAATGCCAGAAGTCTACACAGAACAAAAATAGATGAACTTCAAATAATACTTAATAAAGACAATATAGACATAGCGGCAATAACAGAAACCTGGTGGAATGATAATTCTGAATGGAGCATAAATATACCTGGTTATATTACCCATTATAAAAACAGAAAGGGAAGAACCGGAGGTGGGGTAGCTTTTTTTTTTTTATATAAAGGATAATATTAAGTTTAAAACGATTACCGATACAACAGACAAAGCACCTTGTGAAATTATTTGTGTTGAATTGTTGGGGGACAAACAACCTAAACATCTCATTGGCCTCTGCTATAGACCACCTGACACAGATTCTGCTACCAATCAAGTCCTTTTAGATAGTATAAGTAGTAAATCCCATTATAAAGATATATTACTACTGGGAAATTTCAACTTTCTGGGTATAAACTGGGAGGCCTGTGTAGGTAGCAATAATCAAGAAAACACATTTCTGGAAATATGCTCAACCAATGGTCCATACCAATTAATGAACAAACCTACAAGGAAAAACAATATTCTTGATTTAATATTAACCGACAGCCCTGATAAAATTACTAATATCCAGGTTAAACCACCTATACATAATAGTGACCATATGATTATAAGCTTTAATATTTGTATACATGCAAAACCCAAGACTGTAAAAACAGTTTTAAAAATTACAATAAAGCAAATTTTAAACAGTTAAGGTCGGATCTGTTTGAATGGAAATGGGACAATGAACCAACTTCACCAGATGAACTTTGGACACTAGTCAGGAATACACATTTAGAATTAGCAGCCAAATATGTCCTTAACAGAACAATTTATAATAAAAAAGGAAAAATACCGGCATGGGTAACACCTGCCATTACTTAGTTACTAAAATAAAAAAAAAGGGGGATATAGGCAAATGAAATATCATAGCAGTGACGATAATAGACAGAGGTACAAAATGAGTCTAAAAAAATGCAAAACTCAAATAAAAATGGAAAAAAGGAGATTTGGATATAGTCTAGCCTACAGGAATGATGGGGGCAAAAACGTCTATTCTTATATAAACAAAAAAAAAAACACCACGGACAACAGGGCCAATAACAATAAATACTAAAGAGATTACATCCCCACAGGAGATTGCTGATGAATTTAATAAATATTTTACATCAGTTTTTAACATCAAAACTAAATTCAATGGTGAAACTCTCAGAAATTCAGTTGACAATGGTGCAGAAATATTAAAGGATGAGATCATGACAGATTTAAATAACATTAATATAATTAATCACCTGGGCCGGATAAACTCCACCCCAGACTTTTAAAAGAAATCAAAGACTGGTTAGTTGATCCATTATACAAATTATTTAATATGTCTTTTTCATGTAACCAAATACCAAATGACTGGAAAACAGCACTGGTTATACCAATTTACAAAAAAGAAAACCATGCAGACATGTCTAACTACAGACCGATCAGCTTGACATGTATATTGGGAAAGATTTTTGAATCCATACTAAAAAACAGACTAGAAGATGATCTAATCACAAAAGGACTGATAGACCAATCACAGCATGGATTTAGAAAAAATAGATCCTGTCTGACAGCAAATTTAGTGTTTTAAGAATATATTAGTAAGAACTTGGATAACAACATACCAGTGGATGTAGTTTACCTTGGTTTTTACAAGGCATTCGACAAGGTTCCTCATGATTTGTTGGTAAACAAAATGATATCCTTAGGAATAAATAATAAAATTATAAACTGGGTTGAAGAATGGTTAAACGGGCATTCACAGCGCGTATGTATCAGGGGTTATATGTCTGAACAAAGTTCATTCACTAGCGGAGTACCACAAGGGTTGGTTTTGGGCCCAATACTGTTCAACATTTTTATATCTGACTTAACCATTAATATCAACTGTTTTTCAATTAAATTTGCAGACGACACCAAAATAATGGCTAAAGTTAAAATAATAGAAGATGTATTATACCTTGTTAATGATTTAATGAGACTGGGCACTTGTAAATCAGATGTCTTTCAACGTAGGTAAATGTGTAGTCATGCACTCTGGTAATAACAATATACAAAATTAATATACACTAAACGGACAAGTATTAACCCCTATAACAGAACATAACGACCTAGGTACAACAATTAATTCTAACTTAACCTCACATAGTCACTGTAATCATAACATTAGTCGAGCTAATAAATTCATAGGCTGTATCAAACAGAGTTTTTATTTATTTAGTTTTTGTTTGTTTTACCTCACGGGACAGGGATTGTGTTCTACCCTTGTACAGAGCATATGTCAGACTTCATCGTGATTATTGCTGTCCCCTGTGGAGCCCCCTACCTTAGAAGAGATATTGGTAGACTGGAAGGAATACAGAGAAGAGTAACTAAGCTTGTAACTAATATGCATGATAAGAGTTACGAAACACGGTTGAAAGAATTAGGTATGTATTCATTAGAACAGAGAAGAATGAGAGGGGGCCTCCTAATGATGCACAAGATTCACACTGATACTGAGTTAATGACTCAATTGGGAATGTCTTATACTAGACAACAATGTAATCTAAGAAGTCATAATTACCAACTGGCCCTAACTTACCCCATACCTAATAAAAGGAGATCTTACTTCACCCAGAGAATAATTCCACTATGGAACACCTTACCAAATTCACTACTAGGACATCAAAATCAGGACATATTTAAACAAAACCTGGATTGCTTTTTGTTGTAAACATTGGGATTAAAGTGCCACCATTGCTGGAGACATACATATATGGGCCTCGGCCTTCTGTATGCCTACTCTTCTTAGTATGAATCTTAATATAAAGCATCTGCCACTTTGTCCGCCTTAGTGGAGGACAGCGCAATGGCTTTAGGGTAGTAGGTAGCAGACTCGGCAACTGCTAGTATATACATTTTTCCAGAGGACCCACAATAACCATTCCAACCATCTGAAATGGCTCCTCCACAAGTGGTAAGGGAGTCGGGGAAGCCATGGCTTTGCTTCTGGCCTTCCCTATTTCCTGACACCGGTGACAGGATTTGTAAAATTCCTTCACCTGCTTGGTAATATTGGGACAGTAGAAATAGTAGGCTAAGCACTGCATAGTGCGAGCAATGCCTAAGTGTCTGGACACAAGAATATCATGAACCACCTTGAGCAATAACCCACGATACTCCTGGGGAACAACAAGCTGCCTGCTCATCACCCCTCCCTCCCTCTGTCCTGATGTCCTGTGTGTATAACAGTCCATTGTCCCAATACACTGTTTTCCACCACCCCCCTGTGTCCCAACAGACTCTGCACATGCCTTCAGCTTCTCTAAGCTAGGGTCTGTCTGTTGTGCTGTTGCTAAGTCTTCCAACTTATCCAGAGCATGGGGCATGCCCCCATCAGTTCCTAGACTGCGGTCCATAGCTGTGGCACTAGGGGACTCTGTATCACAACCTTCCCCTTCCCCGGCTATGTGTCACCCTTCCCTCCTGAGAGCAACCTTCAGTATCAGTTGGGTTAACTGCCATTAGGGGAGGTTCCATTCCCCTGGTATCACCCTCTTTTATAAGAGCCACAGGTTGGCTGGCCTGCCTCCCTACCTCTCCTGTCTGAATTTCTGTGGGGTCCCAAAGATCACAGGAGCCCCTATTCTTTTGGCTCCGGGTCACAGCACAAACCACCTCTAGTGGAACATCATTCCCCACAATAACATCCATAATGAGTTTTTTTTTTTTGATGTATTATTTCTTCTGAGCTCCCAGCTTCTGCCATCAGTTGTCCCCCAGTGCACCCTCTGCTGAAGGTTAGATCCCCTCCCTTGTGTACCCCATGACTTACCCTTCCTGGCAGGGTGGTGGGGAGCGACTCAACCCACCCCAAACAGATCCATGCCAGGGAGGTGCCTTCTTGGAGGTGGCACGCCACGGGGACCACGTCATCCAGCTGGAGCTTTTTTCCACTTTTCTTCCCTTGTGGGGAGGCAGGGTATGCAATGACGTCTGCGGTGAGAGCGCGCACACTACCGCATGCACTCTTACCAAGTGTCTGCCTGTCTCCTCAACCTTCAGCTGTAGCATTGGCGCACTGCCCCCCAGCACCTGCTAGGGACCAGTGGAGTGCCAACAGCTAATGTCCCCCCACCCCAGAGAAGGAGAGCAGTCCAACGGACACTCGATCCTTCCTCCTCCTCATACCCCGACGACCCGTGTTTGCTCCCCTAACACGGGTCGTCGGTGTGGCTTGAGGTAAGGCATCCAGCGCCTCAGCCCTCAATGCCACTGGGCCGGCCATAATGACTTTTTTAGCAACAGACACCTTCCATGCCCCTTCACCTGCATCTCCCCAATCCAGGATAACTCTGGCAAATGGGTAAGTCTTCTTTTCCCCTGTGTAATCCCTCACAGAGACAAACTGATTTGGCAGTATTTGTTCAGTCCCCACTAAATCCCCTTTCACCAGGGTAAGAGATACCCCTGTATCCCTTAGCCATCTAGTCTGTACCCCATTCACCGTGACTGGGTGAATGTGCCCCTCATATTGTCAGGGATAGCATCAGAGATGCAGTAGATAAATGTCTCAGTTTGCACAGGCGCTTTTACCTTTTGGGCTTTCTTAGGACACTGCCTAGAAAGATGGCCTGGCTGTTTACAATACCAACATTCATCATTTTTCTTTGGGTGCCTGGGGATTCCATTCTTTTTGCAGGGGCCCTGTGGTTTTTGGTTGTCCAAAATGCCCACTTTTCCCTTTCACCCCATAATTCCTCTTGGGAGCAGCCCTGCTTCGAGCATAGCGATCCGCCAGCTCTGCAGCCTCTTTGTTAGTCTTAGGATCTTGGTCCTCTAGTCAAAGCTTCAAGTCAGGTGAGCAAGTCCAATAAAACTGTTCAAGCAATACCACCCCTTCCATAGCTTCAACAGAATCTGCTTTCACCCCTTCCCACCGACACTTTAAATATTGATGCTGTTTAGTGGCCAATTCCTCAAAGCTCATTTCTGGCCCCTTTCAGAGTTTCTGGAACCTTGCTCTGTATGCATCAGGGTTCAGATCATAGTTTTTTAATAAGGCAGTTTTTAACTTATTAAAATCTTTACTGTCAACATTGTCCATCTGCCCCAAAGCTTCCCCAGCCTATAAGCAGTGAAAACAGGTGAAAACTCCAGGTCTCTTTGGGTAGATTGGTCTGGATACAGACCTATTCAAATGAATTCAGAAACATGTCCATATCCTCACCCTCTTTAAACTCAGCCATTAATTTTGAATTTAACTTGTACCCCAGCCCTGGCATTTCAGACCCAACCCCACCATTTACCTGCTTGAGTGTTTCTGGGGTTGCTGTCTGTTGGAGCATCAGCTTTTCAGCTCGACCTCTCTCTGTCACTGCCTTTCTTTGGCCTCCGCCTGGCACTGCCTTTCTTCAGCCTCCAGCTGACACTGCCTTTCTTCAGCTTCTCTCTGTTGCTGCCTTTCCTGGAGTTCCGTCTCAAACCTTTTTTGCTGCATCTCATACCTTTTATTGCTCCTTCTTAAGCTGTTTCTCCTGCATCCACAGTCTTTTCAGCTTCAGCTCTTTGTCTGTAGATGGCTCCTTCTCCTCTGGGCTCTGGGCATTAGGAGTCACTACCTGTTGTTCTAAATGGTGGTGGGGGGGAGGGCCTCCTCTGTCTCAGCTGCCATAAAGCCCTCTGTGAGTTGCTTTTTATTTTTGTTCTCACTGGGAATGCCCTTTTCCCCACAGATCTTCCTCAACTGTTCCAGATTCATAGTGCTGTACTAGAAATGTATCCTTCTGCTTTTACACTACTCTACTCTGTTCAAAAAAATTCAAACAGGATAGGGTTGATTGTCTGCAAACAAATTTATTTTTCTCCTTTACAAATTCTGCCTTTGACTGTGTGATGGTTTTGCAAGACTGTTCAAAATCTCAGTAGCTGGCATCAAATCTGTCATGAGCCCCAGCCACCACGGCATGGTAGGACCTCCAGTTTGCAGAGAGGATCCCTCTTTTTAACCGAACTCATGAGCAGTTGTAAGGTTCAGGAAGAATCACCAACCTTCCTCTTCTTAGTGGGAGGGTGGAAACTGTAATTTCGAGTTCTTATGACCCTGCACTACATTCAGGGTCTGAATCCCGCCACTGCCACTGGCAGCCTCTTGCCTAAGTAGTTTTGTAGGATAGCCGAGTGATCACTATCTTCATTATCAAGGCACACAGTCTTTTCAAAACCCTTCTGTTAAAAGGTTAGCTCACACAATCAGACCCCAGGCAGAGCTGATAAAAAAAATTGTAAAAATGTACTTAATAAAAACAACACAGTACATTCTACAATTTCGAAGATCTTTGAACTGCAGACAATACCAAACATAACACTGGATGGTTTATAGAAAACACTAGATATCTTTGCTCTAAACTATACCTTATTCTGATGTTAGAGTTCAGAAAGATTAAATGTCCTTGTGGAGATGAAAGTTCTCTCCCTGTAGGTGAAAGTTCATTAAGCAACAGAGTCTGTAGCAAGTTTGTGCTCAAGTCAGTTTTCTGAAGGTCCTTTTAAAAAGTCTCCAGGTAGCCGGTTGGTGACGCTGAGGGTTAAGGCACTGGATGCCACATCTTGTGCTGCACCAGCTACCTGAGTTCTGGAGTGAGCTTTGGCTGCCTGGTGTTGTCAGGGGAGGGAGAGGATAGTATGTCCGATAACAGCTCTCCTCTCCCAGGGAGGGGTGGGCATGTCATCCCACTCCTTGGCTGCCTCCTGGTGAAGGATAAGGGGCAGCACCAGATTCTGGGAGACATGAAGCGTGGCTTCATGATGCACTCATTTCATGGCCGTGAGGGGGAGGGACCAGAAAAAGAGAAATCTAGCACCAGGCTCTGTGATGTCCCCTTCAGCAGACCTGCGCTGCTACTTTGGGACCGCCCTTAACTGCCCATTAAATAATGCTTGGGGTACATGGAGAGCGGTGACCAGAGGAGGACGGAGTCCCGCCTGCAGGCCAAGGTGGTAAAATACAGGATGGAAAAAAAACTCTAGGTGCTTCCTTGGTGAAAAGTCTTGGTTTCCAAAATTCTGGCTTAAAATCTGAATTTTCTGTTCAGTATGTGAAAAGTCTAATTTCCACACAGTCAAGTCTGGTTTTAGAGTTTTTCAAGGCGTACACATATACTTTCTGGTTTAAAAGTATATACCGGCTTGGTTAGCTCTGAGATTCTCCAAGTACTCACTCAGGCTTCTGACTCCAAGCTAAAACTGCTCAACTGCACTGATGTTCAACATGGGTCTATTAGATAAAGTCTGGTAATTTTCAAGCCCCACTCATCACTTTTGTGATGTGGTTTCAAGTGCAACAGTTTACTTTTTCCTGCAAGTGTCACTGTGATTCCATGTCAACCCCAGTAACAGCTGGTTCATGCATTTGGCTTGACCCATGACCTCTAGACTAATCCGTTACCCTTGTCCTGTCATTGGAAACTACATGCCCAGTTTTATCTAATAGTTTAGGACTTTTTGAGTCATAAACCTGTCAGTCCCTTATCTGGAGATGTGCCAGAGCCACCCTAGCTGTTACAGAAATTCTGGCTATTTTGTATTTACTCTTAAAAGCCTTTTAAAGAGACAGTGTCTTAACTCTAAAGTACATTACAGTACATACAATAGGAACCTAAATAAAGGATATAGGCCTATCTGGCGACAGTTGGTCCCTCCTCTAGGGATCATCAATGTGATGTGCATGTTGCTATAGGATGATTGTCATTTGAAGCACGAATGAAGAATCCACTGCTCTGTTTAGCCTTCAGACTGGCAAAAGTCACTACCCTCCCAGTAGTGATGCTTGAATAGTACCTTTGGGGATCCAAGTGTGATCTATCGGATAGTGGCAGTATCCAACCTGGGATCCAACCTAAGTCAGAGGTCAGATCCTAGGTTAGATCCCACATTATCCAAGGTCAGATCCAGGGATCCATGGTCAGATCCTGGGATCAGCACTCAGATCCAGCATCGAATCCAGGGATCCGAGGTCAGATCCAGGGATCCAATGTCAGATCCAGTGTTGGATCCAGGGATCCAGCTGTGAATCTGGGAGATCCGACCTGTTTCTGGGACAGTTGGATCCATGGTCCAATAGTGCTGCTATCTGACCAGATCCACTATCTGGCCAAGGTTCCATGTCAAAAGGGTGAATGAATAATGGTGACCCATCATAATTGCACCAAACCCACAGGCAAACACATTTCAGAAAGTGTTTTCATGTGGGAGGCTTCAACCCCCCACACTCCCCTTTATTTAGATTCCTACTCTGGGGGGGTGCAACTCGGGGATGGGGGCAAAACCAAGGTCACTCTAATGTGTTGGCACCATTGTTCTGTCACCCTTTTGACAATTCAACATTCTTGGTTTGCCATTTTGATGTGCTACCCTGGCAAAACGTCAGGTACAGTACAAGTCACATTAAACTGTTCCCTCAGCTCACTAGTGTAGCATTGTTCAATGAGTTTCCTAATCTGTGCAGTGTTTAATTCAATGAATTATTAAAAGTTTAGTATTGGTTTGCAACTATCTGTTAGGACTATAAGCTTTATTTTCAGCTGAGTGCTTATGAGTTTCATTTCAGAAGGCAGACTAAACAACTCTTAAGGAATGCTGTGATATTTATAAACAATGCCATGAAAATGCATTTCGTAAACACTGCAAAACAGCTACTGCCATATCACTACACAGGTACAAGTGAGTTGAATAGGCAATGAAGAATTGTTGGAAAAGAATTAAAAGCTTCAACAATTCAAGCTGCCACTACAGTAGAAGCACAAAAAAAATGCTACAACAATGAGCTGATGTAACAGTTTAATGTGACTTGTACTGTATCTGGTGGTATACTAATTCACAGGATACTATCCAAGCAACATTACCTCCCAGCCTTGAGGGAGTTATTAAGTCCAAACAACATACTAGACAAGTACGCACCATGGTCAAGTCCACTACTGGAAATCCCACGGGTGAGAGCAGGCTCTGAGAGAAGATCCTTTTCCTTTACTGCCCCATCCCAGTGGAAAAAACTCCAGAGTGATATGCTAAATTGCTCCACACTTAAAATTTTAAAAATATGCTTAAGGCCTGCTCTATAGAGAGAAACCAGTACAGGTGCAACCACTGATACTTCCTTAGTTATCCTAATAATCTTAGGGGTCCCTTCCAGGCACCTGCTGTCCTTCTCTATGTGGCTTGACACTCTATTTATTTATTTATTTATTTGGTTAGTTAGTTTTTGTTGACCGGGTAAGTGCACTAGACAAATTCTTGCCTATTTTCAGGCATGACCCGGGGGGGGGAGGGGGATACAGACGAATGCCAACTGACCTTGAACCAGATTAAGCTGTTGGTGGTATTTTTAGTGAATGGGGGGAAATTTGGCCAGGGCACTGGGGAAATTCCCCTACTCTTTTTGAGAAATGGCACGGGATCTTTAACATCCACCTGAACAAGCAGATGGGACCTCGGTTTAACGTCTCATCCAAAAGACGGCACCTTAGGAGTGCAGCACCCCCCCCATGCTGGACTATAGTGTCAATACTGGGATATTAACCCAAGTGCCTGGTGTGGGGACAGAACCCACAGCCTTCTGATGTCCCGGCCTCAGAGGTGAATGTGCTACCTGCTGCGCCACTGACACTGACTCTAGCTACTGTGCAATATGCAATATTATGTCTGGTTGTGGCTTAAAACTGAATGTATTGTTATTTTTTCTCACTATAACTTCACTGTAACTAACTTCTGCATCATGTATGTATGATCGAATCAGTGCAATTTCTGTTTAGTTTTGCTTGTGCAACTCTATTACTGTATGTAATTAACCCTGGGTTGCCACTGAAAAAGGGACATGATTGTCTCAGTGGGCCCACCTGGTTATCAAAATTCAAGCGAATAAATCTTGATGGTTCAAGACTTTTATTTGTACAAAAGCATGTATGAAAACATAGCTCATCACATGGAAAATCAACTATCTAGATATTTTTTTCCTTTGTCTAATACTTTAAAAAAACTATTTGTGCAAATCTGGTAGTCACAAACAGGGCAGTTCTGTCAATGGCATCTAACAGTTTTGTGGCTTTACTTTCACGTGAGTCTTCCAACAATGTGGACAAAATTGGATAAATGTACTTTTCCCTTTCTTTAGAGAACAGCATATAATCTATTAAATGTGGTACAGTTAATCTATGAACAGTGAAAACAACAAAGACCGTGCAACAGGGCTGGGGTGCTCACGATAAACTCAAGTAAAAATAACCAACAAAATCGAGCACTCACCCCACCGAGAAAAAACAGATTGTAGCTCAGAGAAAAGCTGCAGGGCAAGGTGCTGTTTTATTCTGCATCGTACACAAACAAAGCTCTTTGGTTATTTATGTAATCTATGGACACCATTTCACGTACAGCAGTTGTCGGTCACAGTGTCCTCAAGCTTCCATTTTGCTATTTTCCATTTATGAGGATCAGTCTCATCCTACATAGCACAACTCGGTGTTTAACATGTTCACAAGATCTCAAGTATGTCTCCATCTGTACAATAATTGGAATAGTTCTATAACAATCCAAACTTATTAAATGTGCCATTGTGTGTTTATTCATCAAAAAAATATTTTCAAAAAGTCTCTGTTTTGCCATTTTGATATAATTGTCTGGATTGATGACTGCATTGATAAACCAAATGAGTTCTACACCAAAGCGCTGCATTTTCTTATTTCATTTCTAAAACAATAATTTTTGCTTGGGGCAACTCATTCTATCGTGTGCGTTCATTGTGGATTGGGTTAAGCAACGGATGGTTCCGATGCCACATGGCGCTACAGATAAGACTGGGTTAAATATCTATTCCAACACAGTTTGGGACTCTGGGTTCTTCCATTACAACAGTTCTACCCCAGTGAGACAGGAGCACAAATAAGTGGTAATAATTCCACTGCGGGCATACCAGACTCCACCTTAGCAGTGCCATCAGTGTATCTTTTAGTAGGGCAAATGCCATTCTAATAAAAAAAAGTTCTATATTGTCTCAAGATCTCACGATGCCTTGCCTGAGGCCCAAGCCTCTGCTCTATATATGACCTAACTGTTGACTTTGGCATCAAATGCTCTTCTCATGGCAAGCAAAGAGTCAGTACCAAAACTTTTAGAAAATATTTGCAAATCTAAATAGGATATTTGCAAATCTAAATTGTACAGCCACTGATACTGAGAGCTTGACAGGAGAACACTGTGTATGCTTCCACAGAGTGTATTTTGTCACCTGTCATTCTGTGTTGCTGTGCTCTGTGGCTTGGGTCATGTCTGAAAAAAGGGCCTTGGTCCAGTACACTCACCTGGTAAACAAATGAATAAAATAAATGAGTAGTGTGTACTATTTACTGTCCTCCTGGTAGTCACCCGATCTGAGACAATGTGCTAAGCAGACCAAGTTCAGCAGTTTGGGAACTGGGACAGTATCTGTTTTGCATTAAATGAAGAATGCTGCATCCCCCACCCATAAAAATCTGCCCATAGTGTTGGAAATTAATTTCTGCTGACACCATGATCCCCCAACGTTATCCAATGTTAACTGCTCACCCTTGCTCATTCACAGACTATAAATGGGATTCTAAATGAGGGGTGCTACTTTATATGGCATACATCAACAAAAACAAAAAGTCAGAGCACACCCTGACCCCCCCCCCACCATGATCCCCTACCCTCCCCAGAAAAAAATCTTTGGTGTATGAGCTTACTCCCTGCCCCGATTCTCACATTTCTGCCCCCTCTCTGCCCCATGTCTAACATTTCTGCCTCCTCACTGCCCCAATTCTCACATCTCATCCCCCTTCCTGATACAGTTCTCACATATCTTACCCCTCCCTGCCCCAGTTCTCACAGATTTGCCCCCTCCCTTCCTCACTTGCACATACAGTATCTGCTCCATCACTACTCAGGTTCCCAGCTACTGCATCTGCAGAAAACAAAAACAGCATGCAAACGATAATTATGGGTATCGGCGTGGTAAAATGTATTCACATTCCAGTGAACCTGCCAAAAAAGCAAAATGCGGAATTGTTTTGCTGTGTCAGCACTGTTCACTGGAAGGTCAATTAATTTTATCACCACTGATCTATGTTGCAACTCCTGTGTCGATAGTATCACATATCCATCCCTCCTTGCCCCGTCTCACAAATTTGTGGGGCCCATTCTCTGACCTAGTTCTCACATTTCTGCCCCTTCCCCTCCCAAGTTCTCACATATCTTACCCCTCTCTGTGCAGGTCATACATTTCTGCCCCTCCCTGCCCCACTTTTCACATTTATTTTCCCTACCTGCCCAGTTCTCACAAAACTGCCCACTTCCTGCCCAAATTCTTAAATTTCTGCCCCTCCCTGCCCCAGTTGTCCTATTTCAGCCCCCTCTATACCACAGTTCTTACATTTCTGCCCCTTCATACCCCAGTCTTCACATTTCTGCCCCCTCTCTGCTCTTTTCCTCACATTTCTGCACCATTCCTTACGTTTCTGCTCAACCCAACCCTAGTTCTCATATTTCTTCCCATCTCTGCCCTGTTTCACATATCTGTCTTCTCATGCCCCATTTCTAACCTTTCTGCCCTCCCTGCCCTGATTTTCATATTTCTGCCCCCTCCCTGCCCCAGTTCTCATATTTTGGCCATGTTCCCTGTCACCAGTTTTCTCATTTCTGCCTCCTTCCTACCCCAGCACTTACACTTTTGCCCCCTCCCTGCCTCAGCTCTCACATTTTGTCCACTTTCTCTGTCACCAGTTTTCACAATTCTGCCCCGTTCCTGCCCAAACGCTCACATTTCTGCCCCCTCCCTGTCTTAGTTCTCACATTTCGTCCACTTTCCCTGCCACCAGTTTTCACATTTCTGCCCCCTCTTTGTCCAAGTTGCTACCTGTAAATGTCTGCTTCCTTTTTTGTCCAGTTCTCACAACAAATGGCTGCCTGCCAGCAGTCCACAGTCCTTGGTCTCAACCTCAGACCCTGATATTTTACTCCAAGTCTTCCATTCTTCAATGCATATAGGTGATACCGCCCACTAGCCATAGTTCCCACATGCAATGCCAGCCACATCAATGGCCCAGATTTAAAAAAACACCTTTTCATCTTCCAGCCAGCCAAATGCTCCTTGCTCCTCAATCATTGCAACCAAACTTCAAGCTTGCCTTGCAAAACGTGAAACAAGGTTCACTGCCAGCCACCTAAAACTAAATGAGGAGAAAACAAAAGCAGTCCTTTTCGGGACCCGGGCGACTGGGCAATGACCGTAGCGGTCTTCTCCAGATATCGTCAGCCCAAGGAAAGTGTGTCGAGGTCGCTGACCAGTTTAGGTATCTTGGGTTACCCTTGACCAAGAGCTAACCTTCAAACCCCACTTAGATGTCTTAACAAAATCTATCCACCTGAGGCTGGGCCTACTATACCGCCTTGGAAACTCCCTCTCTGGAGAAGCACGTCGAGCCATTGTCAACTGCAACCTCCTCCCCTCGTTGCTTTATGGCTCCCCCACAACTACAGTCCCTCAGAGAGACCAAGCTAAACAAGCTCTCCACCCTCTACTACCGCATTGCTCGCTTTGCAACCCACTCCTCCCCTAGGAGGCATCACTGTGAGGCTCTCAAGGACCTTCACTGGCCAACACTCAGGCATAAATTATCCTTTTCCCCTGCCTGCCTTACCTACAAACTCCTCTTCATTCACCACCCACCTCACCTTAGAGACCTGCTCACCCCCAAAGCCTCCCTCCGTAACCTTCAGTCTACTTCCAGTTGGCTCCTGAATATACCACGCATCCGTACCAATCAAGGAAAATGCTCCTTCCAGTTCACTGCCCCACACCTTTGGAACTCACTCCCCTCTTCCCTGCTTGACAAACCCTCCCTCTCCTCGTTCAAGGCTGGTCTTAAAGTCTACCTCCTTGAACTGAGCCACTGTTGCTGCAACCGCTAGATAATACACCCTACCTCACCCCACCAAAATGGCTACCGACAAAACTCTTTGCTCCCTATGGACTAGCTAATCTCTATAGACTGTTACCTCTGTAGGCACATATGCCCCACTGGCAATGTACGTACACTGCTGTGTTTTTTTTACTGAATGTGCTCCTACACTGTCTTACCATCCCATTCCCTCCTGTACAAACTGAGTATGTATTTTGAAGGCTGTGGGCCAATGTACCCCACTGACAATGCATGTGCTGTGGCTGTGTTACTTACTGTATGCTCTCTGTCACTGTCTTACTGTTACCATGCCTCCTGTACAAACTGTATATGTATTTTGAAGCTGCCTACTGGACCTAATGTAATGTGGTTGGTGTACTCAACCCCGGGTCTCCCCTGAAAAAGGGATCTTTGGTCTCAGAGGGCTTACCTGGTAAACAAAATCTAAATAAATAGATAATTCATATGCTGCTACCGCTGACTGCTTCCCTACTTCCCCCAACCATCTGACTACTCCTGTCCCATTCAAATACTGCTTCCACCAATTGCTTGGCTGCTTCCCTGGCCACTTCCATGTTATCTCTACAGAAGCAGTTCAGGCATGTGCACTTGATGAATTGGAGAGAGTGGAAGTGGAGGCAAGAAAGGTAACACAGATGGGCCAGCAGTGGTTGGCGGCCCAAAGATAAATTGTTATAATTTCTTTATTGGGGCATTTCTGTGAGCATTTACTTGGGCGGGGGTAATATAGGCAGATGGAAAGGGGATTTATTATTATTATTTTTTAATGTACTTCCACTAGCCATGCTAGAAAAGGAGCACAGAGGTGGACCCAATACATTGATGGCAGAGTTCAGATCTTCCTGGGTTTGCCAGATATCATGGGATGAGTGGGACTCTGATTCTCAGTGCACTGGTCCATCCATCCTTAATAGTTAGACCCATGCCTCTCAACAGTCGCTTATTTGGAGAGATGTCGCTCATTTTGCTTCTCAGAAGACCACATCTGTCCCACAAAGAAGAGGTGCAGTCTCACATTTTGCAATGAAACTTTAAAATAAAGATTAATATTATTTATGAGAATTAACTAAGTATTATCAAACCATTACTTTTCACAACATTCTACCTTAGTATTCCATTATTTGTCCCACATTTGTCCTCTTTTTTCCCGGATTTTGAGAGCTGGTGTCCCACAGTTGTGAGACAAGAGATAAGAGGTATGGTTACACCTCTCTGTGCTCATGTAGCCCAGGGGTTCTTAAACTGTGCAGTTGTGCAGGCTACAGGACAGCTGTGTGTCCCCAGCAGTGTTCGACTCCACCAGAAGACAAGGCTTCTGAGCATGTTTCCTTCCAGTTGATCCTATGGTTCACAATTTCTTGGATGAAGAAAACCATTCTCAATCCTAAATTCTGGCTATAGAACTAATTTTAACAGGATGGTCTGGATACAACAATGTAATATTTATTTATGACTCAAAGGCATACTGAGATTGCCAAGAAGTACACACATTCCTTATTATGGGCTTGCTCACGCTTGAACTGCTAGTGCTGGGTTTACTAAAATATTGCAAAATGAATCCAGCTGCAGTCTCCTGAGGCTGCTGTTGCTTGCTGTGTCAAAGCCAACACCTTGTAAGGCGAGGATACACATTACCATATTGAGCGAGAGAAGTTTCACACATCTGTTAACCCTTTTGCCTTACAGGTTACACATATTACATGAAGGACTGTCATTCTGAGAAAGAATGTTCATATTCACATTGACACTTGGGGAAAATGAAACCAGTTGGCAAGCACAATACCTGTCCCTGCCCGCTTTCTGCTTATCCTTGTACCCCCCCCCCCCAAAGCTGCATGCACTGAGAAGCAAGATATGGCTAAGTATACTTTCCTGATCACAGTTTCTAAATAAATAAATACATTATTTATATGGCGCCAACATAGATACTGTGTCTAGATGTTGTAGTGCACATGTAGTGCCATATTTATCCACTGGTAAGGTATAATTGATTTGTCATATTAACTGCTTTCCCTTCCCCTTCTACTCCTGGCTTTATCTTTGCTTACGCTCCACTGCTACTCTATCAAATCTCTCCCCCACCATATCACTTGTAGACTGTTTTTTGTTCTAGCTGCCAAAATACTGTATATGTATCACACACCAGTCATCATGTTTCATTTATCAGCATGCGACCTGTAGTCGCCCTTGTCCTATATCACTGTTACCACCTTCGGTCACCCTATGTGGTACCCTTGTATGTATATCCAGCCTGTATCATGTAACGCGCATTTCATGTATATACTGTTATTACCTATCTGTGTTTGTACTTTAAGTGTTTATGTCACAGGACCTCCTTGTGAATGAGCTTGCTCAATGGAGTTTTCCTGCAATAAACTTGAACTTGAACTTGAACATGGTTTCCAGACCACACAGGTCCTTTCAACAGCTCCTGATGAAGGAATCTGTCTGGCCCTGAAAGCCTGTTTACTCTTGTGTGAAAATCCACACTGGGCCAATAATAGGCATCATACTCTCAGATGAGCCTGGTAGACATTGTGAAATGTGACCTTGTGTGCAAGAAAATGCCTGGACGTGATTCCAACTGAGAACATGTGCATTAGCCGTCAAGTAGTACATAAACAGTTTGTAGGGAAAGGCATGTAAAAACTCATTTTAAATAACATTTATTAACGCTGAAGTCTAATACGTAGAAAAGTCTCTCTCATACTGTGCCAAGGCACCTGCTGATAGAAGCAGACATAGTACTTTGACTACCAATTATGTCACAGGAAAGGAAATGAGGGTTACTCACCTGCAACTGTAGTCCAACAGTAGTATATGGTGTACATCCCCACTGTGGCAGTCTTCCATTTCCCATAAATTTCGCTGGAACGTCTTCAGATTAAGCTCCTCCCACCCACCCAGATGATATCCTCCTCAACTCCGCCACTTGACATCAGATTGTGAGCGTTGGAAGCAGGGATCTGTGTGCCACTTGCCAGGAGTGGTTGGGTTAGTAGTATGGATGTGTACCATATACCACTCCTAGAACAACAGTTAACAGGTGAGTAAACTGTGGGCTCGATTCCAAGACAGTTTCACCAGATGTAAACGCAGTACACCAGCCCCGAATGGCACAAGTCACAAGTTACACCAGCGACTTGCGACAAGTGCAATTCCAAAAGAACACTTATGCTGCAACCGCTACACCAAACGAAGTTATGACATGTTACTTAAACAAAAGAGCGCGCCACTGCGTAATGCGTAATGCGGCTTGCGACATGTGTAATGTACCAGTATGACTGAAATGCTATTCCAGAACAGGAGGCATAAGTAAATACATCAGAAGAAGCCGACATAAGTTAGACCAAGGAGTAGCTGGTCTAACCAGAGCACAGGCATATACTGTATAACCCCCTTACGTAGACAGACAGCTGTGTAATGAGACACACAGCAATGTCAGCAGTAGGGGCCCTACTGGGCATTATAGTAGCGGAACACCGGGAGTGCAGGCATGCCAGGCTCAGGGGCAGGACCCAGGGGACTGCGCCACAGCGTCCAATGATAGTACCAAGGCCACCGGTGCAGAGAGTGAGACGCCCTCACAATACCTTCGAGGACCTGAATGAGCAGCAGTGCCTAGCATGCTATAGGCTCAGCAAGAGCTGCATCAGGGAGCTATACCAGGACCTAAGTGGGGACCTACGCAACACCAGCAACAGGGGCCACCCACTGTCACTGGAGGTGCACGTAAATGCTGTGCTGTGCTTCCTCACCACCACTGGAGGTGTGCATGAGCACAGCACTGTGCTTTCTCACCACTGACACATTTCAAATGCCCACAGGGGACACAGTGGGCATTTCCCAGCCAGCGGTGTCCAAACACCTGAGGAGGTTCCTTGTGGCCCTCATACGGCGCACCGTGCAACACATCAGCTTCCCATGGGATGCAAAACAGCAACGCCAGGTGAAGCAGGCATTCTATAATGTGGTGCAGTTCCTCCGTGTGCTAGGTGCCATCAACTGCACACATGTAGCCATCAGAGCCCCAACCGTGGATGGGGATGCATACATAAATAGGAAGGGGTACCACTCAGTGAATATCCAGGTGGTCTGTGATAGTAGAAGTCGCATCCTAGATGTGGTGGCCAAGTACCTCGGATCCTGCCATGACTCCCACATCTACAGGAACTGTGGCCTACATAAGGCCTTTGAGAGAGGGGACATCACTGGAGGATGGCTTGTAGGTATGTACCGGGTGAATGACAACTGCAAATGTGTACAAGTGGTAGTGTATGTGTGAGTGGCAGACAGTGCATGCAGGTGTCAGTGGATACAGTGGCACAACAGGGGCACAGGACTGACAGGCACTGCAGCGGTCAGATGTGACCTCCACGCAGACACGTGGCACGCCACACATGTGATGCAGGCAGGGCCAGGACCCACACACAGTGCAACACACAGGGGCCTGGGATGGCCACACAATGCCAAGGGAAGCCTATGCAGTGCATGGACACAGCCAAGGATGTGCATTTGACCGAGAGTGCGTGCCTGCATTTGTGTGCATGTGCATGCAGCAGTGTGTGCCATGCAGGGGATAGTGAGCTGCTGATGACAGGTCTGCACACAGCTAAACTCTCCCCCCAACAGGTGACAGAGGATACCCCCAGATGCCATGGCTGATGACCCCTGTGAGGATGACCCAGACTGCAGCTGAGGAGAGGTACAATGAGGCCCACACCAGCACGAGGGGTCATTGAGCACACCTTTGACCTACTGAAGTTCCGCTTTCGATGCCTCGACACCTCGGGGGTGCACTCCAGTACAGCCCTGTGATGGCCTGCAGGATAGTGCTCACCTGCTGCATCCCCCTCAACATTGCCCTGGCACACCATGTACCAATGCCTGACATGCGACCAGGAGGATGGAGCACCACAGGAGGGCCAGTCAGCATGACTGGACACATGTCACAAGGTGGTGCAATGGTGGGACACTGTGCATGACAGGAGCTGATCCAGCAGTGCTTCTGAGGCAGCACATGGCCACCACCACCACAACCATGGTGGCACCTGCAGCAGTATGAGGGATACAATGTGGCGCAACACAGCCCTAACAACAGCAAGGCTCCCATGGCACCCTTGCCGAGCCACAGGGGGATGGGAAACTGTCTGCTGGGTGCCATGCGACACACGTGGCCGCACTGGGTCTGTAACAGTGCCCATGCGTGTCATACAGCAACTGGTAGACATGACTGCAAATGAGTGAAGGCACCCCAGACAACACACAGAGGACCACAGCACACATGGACCACGGACATGCAGACACAGGTGGGTGATGGACACACCCGGGGCAGAGACACAACACTGTGAAGATGGCACCACCAGGCACAATGCACCTGCTATGGCCACTGATGCATGATAACAGTGCAACCACAACAGGGACACAGCACCGGGTGGCACAGACCTGCAGCTGTATGGTGGTAGGATGCAGCATCACGTGCCAATGGTGCCACCCACAGAGCCCACCATGCCGCTGGGTAGAAGGGTGCTGTAATGACCCATGGCCGCCACACAGCCATGACATGCATGGTGTGATGGCATGCGAATCGGACCCAGCACGGGGTGCTGCTGCACACACAGAGCACCATGCGGCCATGCTCACCGGTGTGCACCCAAGGCTGTGAGTTGGACAGCCGGCACACAGATACCATGTGCAGGCTGGGGACACACATGTGACAGTGCAGTTTGCAACATGTGTGCCTCACGTGCACAGTGACACACACACACACGTGCACACACAGGCACACCCCATGCAGACCATAGACAGACATGCAGAGCCAGGGATGCAAGAATTGTATTTAATGGAACAGTAACAACACACGACAGTAATAGAGGAACAAACATGTAATAAAACAACAACAATGGTTAACAGAACACCTCCCCATTACCAAAGCCAGACTCCCGCTATGTATACAACCGGCCCCCCACCCCAGGCCCAGGTCAGATGTACAGACCCTTCCCCCACAGTACCACACAGCAGACAGCCCCCAGCATGTGTGGACCTCCACCCAGGCACATCTCAACAACAGCCCCCCACAAACACGATATGCAAGCCCCCACAGAGCAGTATTTACAGCCCACCAGACCACCCACCCCAGATACACACAACAGGAGCCCCCGCCACCCTGATGAACAGCATGACAGCCCATGCCCTCAAGGCACATCACAGTGCCACTGTCCATGGCCCCAGTCCAGTCACTCTGCATCATCATGCCGCTGCAGCGCAGTTAGTAGAGCCCCAAGGGAGCCATGCAGGTGCGCAACATCCTCCATGATGGAGGACACCAGCTGGATCAGCTGCTGGTCACCTGCCACCTGCTGCCCTGAATACAATATAGCCTGATGTTGCTGGCCATCCACAGGCTATGGCCCTGGAAGTCCCCCAGGTGACACATCTCCTGAACCATGTCCGCCTGGTTGCTGTGGGTGCATGTTCAGAGGTCCGGACTGGTGGGCGGCACTTGCAGCCAGCAGCATGCCCACTGCCTTCTGCTCCCCCACAGGATGCTCTTCTGCCTCCTGCTCCTCTACTGGCTGTTCCATGTCTGCCAGCTCCACTGCAGGCAGCTCTTCCACCTCCTGTTCCTCTGCCGGCTGCTCCTCCACCTCTGCCAGCTCCACTGCAGGCAGCTTCTCTGCCTCCTGTTCCTCTGCTGGCTGCTCTTCTGCCTCCAGCTCCTCAGCTGTCTGGTCCCCTGCCACCGGCACATCAGCAGGCTGTTGTGCATCCCCCAGCACCTCTGTAGGCTGGTCATCCACCACCGTCATCTCCACCTGCCTCTCCACCAACCCCTGTGGCTCACTGTCGCCAGTGCCCTCATCCACGACCTCCTCCTTTGGCGATAGCGGGATGGGTCGGACCCTGCATCGCCAGTGATGGGTGCGGCACTGATATGCTTCAGTGTCCCATGCCTTCTGCTCTGCCATCGCCCTCAGCAGTGCCCACTGCCTCGGGGCAAGACTGCTCCTCCCACCTGCAAGGAAGAACAGGTGTAGGTCACTGCCAGACTGGGACACCCTGCATGCACGGGCACCCATGCATGTGTGCCACAGCATACTATACAAGGGGTGCCATACACATACTCATGACACCTGCCACATGGTGCACAGTGGTAGGCACACTGGCATTGCACCGTGGCCACAGGCACTTCAGGTGCACATGGTGACACATGGGTCGCATGGCCGAGCACACTGGTATGCTGCTGCACACATGTGCATGGCAGGCAGCACATGCCCCCCCCCCCCACTGCCACCACAATGGGGCCTGAACACGTGGTGGACTGAGCAAGCACCTACCTGTACTCCGGTGATCCTGCGACTGCTGATGTAGGTGGCCTTGTCTGTGCTCCACTGCCGGCTGCCCCTGCTTTCCATTGTTGCTGGGTCCTGCACCTATGAGGGAGAGGGACACTGTTACATCTGTACACCACCGCTGGCCATGGCACATGTTGCTGGCATGTGCAGATGTCATGCTACATGATGTCATACCCACCTGGTCCGCCTCTATTGCCGGTCCTCATCTCCTTGTCATGCCTCTCAGCCATGTCCAGCATGTGCCGCAGGATATGTGGGTCCCACCTTGCAAGGTATTGCCACCTGTGTTGCAGCTGCCTGGGGGAACAGGACATGCCACTGAACTCACTCAAGTGTAACCCTATGGCCCACCATGCCTTCTCCTGTCAGCAGGGGTGTGGTTTCTGCAGGCCGGTGGCAGCAGTATGGTGCGCCACTGCTGTACCAGGTTCACCAGTTGCGCTGTTTCTGCAGCTGTGAATTTCGGTGCACGTCCACTCAGTCTTTCTAGATTCCTGCGTGCCATGTCCCTGAACTACGACTTGCACCTGACCTGCACTACGTTGGCCCATCCTGAACTGGGCAGCTGTGTCCTGCAAACAAACATGAACAATATTACATGTCCTGACATTACACTTATCACATTATCGTCCAGATGTACGCTACATGTCAGGGGTGTAGCCAGACAATAGCTACATGCACACCTGGACCATGTATGTTGCCCCGATCGGCACATGGGATGTACCCTTTGTACCACATGACACTGTTTGCTGCTCCCCCCATGCATGGGTGAATACAGATGACATGCATTGCTCCTTAGAACACCAAAATGCCAGCCCATAGCCTGGCAGGCTGTACAGGCCTCGGGATGCAAGGCCATCATCAGTGATCACACCGTCTACTATTGACTACTGCGACCATGAATACAGACGGGTGCCGCTGGTACTGTGTTATGTTGTCATGGACAATGGATGCAGTACAGAGCCTGTGTGCTTCCCCCCACCTGTATATAACCATACACCATGGTGTACATGGGTTATACCTGTCTACACCCCTGCTATATGCTGCTGCTAATTATGATACGATGGCTATGTCACCCTGCTCTGATATATATCTATAGATGCACCTATGTACCTACATCACTTAGCTCAACCTCTGATGATCTGGGGTACACATGTATGTAATTCCCCATTGGTGATCTGTCAATGCCAGTAATTGCAGCAGCATGTTATTCCTATTTGTACAGTCTGCACATGTCCCTGTATGTACCTACTTGATGAAATCAGTGTTGTACAATTGCCACCAACACTGTAAAGCACAAGAAACTGACTATTGCATTGGTGGAGGTATTGCACTGTCCCACTACTTACCAATGTTCAGTTGTTGTTGCAGTCCCAGTGTGGCCTTCCTACATGATGGCGTCCATTCCTTGTGCCCACTACCACTGCTGCTAGGCCCTCCCCTGTCTCTGCAATGTGTGCGCTGTGCGGCCTGTGTATCACCTTCATGGCCGTACTTCACACATGGCACAAGTACAGGCCACACGAGCAGCCTACAGTGGCACTGCGCACATGAGGCATGCATATATGCAAACCGCATGTGCACATTACACTGATGCAGGACGCAGTTGCAGCCTGCGTGCTTGCACCTGTGTCAGTGGCAGCACAGTGCTGCAGTTCAGGCCTCCGGGGCAACAGTGGCTTATCTGGTGGACATCGCTACTGCGGCCTACATTTTAGATGTGCGACATGGGCCATGCACCCAACCTAGGCACCAGTTCTCTGCTACTTGCATCATGCCCTATTACAACAGTGGGAATGAGTGATGCCACACAGAAGTATAGTGCACATTATTTGCTTTAGGAATGTTGTGATGTGGTGCAGTCTTACAGTACAATAGTGAAAATACCCTAAGCACACACATCCACACCCAGTGACTGATCACAGCAGACACACCCATTTCTTGCTGTACAACACCTTCCACACACATATACGCAGTGTACATACACACACACACACACACACACACACACACATACACACATGCACACCGCACACACACCACATGTCCACACTCAGTGCCCTCCCCTAGTGCCACTCTGCATGTTGCCTACCACTCATTGCAGCGGCACACCATATTGGCATGCCACTTGTCTGCCTGCTGCTGCTTTGTTCTCTTGCACGTAGCGGCTGTACCGACATGTGTAGCCCCCTGTGTTGCCGGCTCCATCGCCCCTGCAGCACCACTGGGCCCACCCTGCTCCGGTTGCATGGCTGCAGGTCCACCACTGTCCATACGTCCCTGAGGCTCTGCTCCCTTCCCACGCCTTCCACACCTCCCTGTGGTGGCAGGTGCTGGTCCTAGAACAGTACCCTGTCCCTTTGTCAGTGGTCCACCTTCCTCCGCAGCCTGCGCTTGCATTGCCACCTGAGCTGTGCTCTGACCTGCTGAGTCGGCAGGTGCTACTGCACACTATCTTGCACTTCTCCTGTGACTGGTTGCCACTGCAGCATGCCCCACAATCATGGTGGCAGGTGGCATTGTTGTTGGTGGAGTCGTCACCAGTGGTGCCACTGGTGGTGTTGGTGGAGGTGTGGTAGGGGTAGTGCTGCTGGTGGTGCTGCACGTGGTGTTGGTGGCGGCAGTAGTGGGAGCTGTGGTGCTGGTTTGACTGCTGGTGATGGTGTTGGAGATGGCGGTGGTGGGAGCTGTGGTGCTGGTGGTGCTGTTGGCCTTGGTGCCCCTGGCAGTGGTGGTGGTGTTGCCAGTGCTGGTGGGGGTTATGGTTGCAGTGTTAGTGGCTGTTGCACCATGTATGTCACCTGTGTGGTGGCGTCAATACTCTTTGTGTCTTGCATAGGCTGGGCATTCAGTGCACATCGTAGTGCTATGGCCAGTATGTCCATTTGCCTGGTTTGCTGAGCCACAGACCCCTCCACAGCCATGGCCAGTCAGGTGAGCGTCTGTGTCTGCACCCTGATGTAGGCCTGTGAAGTGACCATGGCGTCTGCCAGCCTCCCCATGGCTGCCTCTGTGGTGTGTGTCCCTGTCTCGATTGCACCTATGAGGGGTGCCCATGTGCTCCTCCATTGCTGTATGGTGGGCATCAATACTGAGGTGAATACAGCCGAGCATCTCTGACTGCTCCTCATGAGTGGTCACAAGGGTGCTGCAGAACCCGGCGTAGTCAGTGGGTGTGTCTGTGTGGCTCCCCTGCTGGCTGTCCTGCAGGGACTGTGAGGCCTCATCCAGGGTCCTTGCAGATGGTGTATGAGGCTGGGCTGAGGTCCTGGGCTATGTTGTCAGCTATGCTGCTGACTCTGAATAAGTCACACAGGTCAAGTCCCTCATCCTCCTGCTGCTGTCCTGCCACTGCCTGCTGCTGTCTCACCACCAGTGTCGGCACTGAGTCTAGCTGCGCCGTGTCCATGCTGCCAAGGGTGGGCTGTCATGGTGGCCTGTTCAGTGGTCAGCTGCGTGCTGTCCTGCACTGGCTCACTGCTGCCACTGTCCTCTGCTCCTGTGTCTGCTGCTGCTGTGCCTGTGGGGGGGTGATAGTGCATTAGTACTACCCCACCATGTCATGCCCTCTGCACATGCCACCATGCCCACCCCTGTATTGCTGTCCCACGCACCGGGGCGCATGCCCTGGTGCACAGTGCTGCCATGGGGTGGCCCCTGTTGGTCACAGCAATGTGCCACAGATGCTCAGACCCATCACCCTTGCCATAGATATCCCTGTCACCCTGCGCCTGGCCACTGGCTCATGCCCCTGCCCTCCATGCTGACTACCTGCACTATGTGCCATGCTGTCCCGGGTGGGTGCAGGCCCACATGCACTGCAGTGCTGCTCTGCTGCACCACCGGTGCACAATGGCCTGCGCGCCATGCCTTGTAGTCCACTGTGAGGTTCAGCTGGTCATCCACTTATCTGCCTCTGCTGCCATCCACGTTGTGTCCAGGTCTGTGTCACTATGGGCGCTGTGCTGGCTCAGGAACACTAGGATCCTCTTCTCATGGGTGCTGAGGAGTCTCTCCTCCAGTGGCCCACTGCCTGTGGCCGCTACCTGCTGCCTATTGAAGGCCTCCTTTGCCTTTGCATGGTGCTTCAGGTTGTTCACCTGTTTCTGTAGGTCCCGCACGCTCCGCTTGGCGTTGGCCACTGCGTTGACCTTTTTGGCCATGTCATCCCATGATTCCTTGCACTTACTGCACAGGTCACGCTCTCCACCCTTGCCCACTAGTAGGGCTGCCTGTGACTCTAGTTCCTCGAGGAGGATGTCTGTCGTCTTGTTTGTAAAGTTTATTTTCCACCTTTTTGCCACACTTGCCACCTCTGCATTGCTACTGGCCTGTGCCATGGTTTCCGCATGCGTGACAGCTACGCTTCATGTCTGTGACTTTAAGCATTATTTCTGCCTCCGCTATTGTGAGTTAGATCATGCATGCAGCGAACTTGCAGCATGCTTAAGTCAGCTATTCTATGTCGTAACTGGCCTTTGTCTTGGAATAAGGCACAGCTCGCGTGTCACAAGGATTTGGATGTAACTTTACGCTACAGCGCAGATTGTGACATGCTCTACTTGCTATCTTGGAATCAGGCCCTGTGTTTCTAGGGATGTGGATATGGTGCACTATCCACACTTAGGTAGACTCCTAGCAGTTCTCTGGGAGGAGGGGGCAAGGTGCACACCCCCTATTTAGGAAACAGGAAGAAGAGAACTGAGGCCCCAAAGCCAGCATCCCAGTACAACTCAAGGTCATTGTGGTAATGGGAATTAAAGGTGTGTGCTAACTTCCAGTTAGCAGCCCTGCAGATTTCCTGGATAGGGCCATCCCTGGAAGCAGCCACCGAGGCAGCAGTATGTAACACAGAAACACAGAAACATAGAATCTGATGGCAGACAAGGACTGCTTGGCCCTCCTAGTCTGCCCATTTTCCTACCTACTGTAACACCATAGACCTTACTTGGTCTCTGGCTCCCCTTTCCTTACCACTAAGATTCACTTATGCTTATCCCATGCATTCTTGAATCCAGTTACCATTTTTTCCCCACCACCTCTGCTGGGAGGCTATTCCAGACATCCACTGCTCTTTCTGTAAAGAAGTATTTCCTCACCTCTTCCCTGAGTCTATTCCCCTCAGCTTCATAGCATGACCCCTTGTTCTCGAGCATCTTTTTTTCTGAAAAATGCTTCCCTCTTGAACCTTGTTTATACCTGTGAGGTATTTGAAAGTCTCTATCATATCCCCCCTCCCCCTCCTTTCCTCCAGGGTATATATATTGAGGGCTTTTAGTCTTTCCTCATAGGGCTTTTGATGCAGACTCTGCACCATTCTAGTTGCTCTCCTCTGGAATGCCTGTACTCTATGTCCTTCTGAAGATGTGGTCTCCAGAACTGGACACAGTACTCTAGGTGAGGTCTCACCAGTGATCTATACAGCGGTATCACCACCTCCCTCTTTCTGCTGGTGATATCCCTCCCTATGCACAGTAGCATCCCATTAGCTCTCTACATTGTCTTTTAACACTGTCTGGCCACCTTTAGAGCATCAGATATGATTACCCCAGGTCTATTTCCTGTTTGGTGGTCATCAGTACCACTCCTCCCATTTTGTACTCTGCCCCTGGGTTTCTGTGCCCCAAGTACATGATTTTGCACCTCTTCACATTTAAACTTAGTTGCCACACTCTTGGCCACTCCTCAAACTTTCTTAGGTCCCTATTCATGCCCCCCACCAGAGTGTCTACCCTAGTGCAGATCTTAGTGCCATCTTCAGAAAGGCATACCTTCCCTTCTAGGCCATCTGCAATGTCACTAATAAAGACATTAAAGAGGACCAGTACTGATCCTTGTGGCACCCTGCTAATCCCCCTTCCTTCCTTTGAGTGAACTCCATTTACCACCACCCCCTGTCGCCTATCCCCCAACCTATTTCTTACCCAGTTTACCACCTTTGGATGTGCTCCTAGACTGCCCAGTTTGTTTACAAGTCTCCTATGTGGAACAGTGTTGAAGGCCTTACTGAAATCTAGGTATGCCACATCCAGTGCTCCACCCTGATCTAATTCTCTGGTCACCCAGTCAAATAAGTCCATCAGATTTGTTTGACATGACCTCCCTCCAGTGAATCCATGCTGCCTCGGATTTTGTAAGCCATTGGATTCAAGATATTCCACAATCCTTTCCTTCAGTAGTGATTCCATTAATTGCTCCACCACCAAAGTCAGGCTGACTGGCCTGTAATGGCCAGCCTCTTCCCTGCTACCACTTTTTTGAAGTGGGACAACATCTGCCCTCCAGTTCTCCGGAACCACTCCCGTCTCCAGGGAGTGGTTGAATAGGGCTATCAGAGGTGTAGTCAGCACCTCTGAGCTCCCTCAATATCCTTGGATGTATCCCAGTCTGGCCTCAGTGCCTTGTCCACTTTCAGATTTGCGAGTTCCTTCATGGCTCTCTCCTCTGTAATTTGACTAGTGTCCACCCCCTTCTTTTGATGCTCCTGTCACTTATCTGTGGTCCCTCACCTTCCCCTTCCTCTGTGAACACTGAACACTGAACAAAATATTTGTTCAGGATGTTCTCTTTTTCCTGGTCCCCATCCATACATCCCCCCTTCCTCTTAGCCTTACAATATCTCCCTGGTCTTTCTCTTTTCGCTTACACCTGAAAAATCCCCTTTCTTTACTGCCTGGGCTATTTTCTCCTCTGTTTGTGCCTTTGCACTTCTGACTGCTTTCCCAGCCTCTCTCTGCTTCTCCTGATACACCTCCCTACCTTACTTCCTCTGTGTCTCCTTATACCTCCTGAATGCTAACTTTTTTGCCCTTACCGTCCCAGCTGTTTTTTTGTTTTTTTTTGAGAACCATAGCAGTCACTTTTTCCTCTTGCTTTTGTTTACTTGCCTAGTTTTGCCCACTGTTCCTCCACTCCACTCCATCCAAGTTCTCCCCCATGCTTAGGGCTCATTCCACCATGTCTGGTGGAATGAGCCTTAAGCTCTATGGGAGGATCCTTACCAGCCAACGTATAGCAGAGGTTGATGCAGGATACAATCCAACTGCCAATTGATCTGCTTAGTTGCTAGTCTGCCAGGTGCAGCATCAACGTAGGTGACAAATAACTGGTAAACCTCTCCCCAAACCCCAGCCATGCTCTCTGTATAATAAGCTAGCACTCTCCTCAGGTCCATTGTATGGAGGCTGGATTGGTGAAGTACACCAGGAGTTTGATCACCTGGTTAGGGTGAAACTCTGAAACAACCTTCAGAAGGAACTTCAGGCTGAGGCAGAGAACAACCTTGTCCCTGTGGAACACCAAATATGGAGACTCCACCAAGAGTGCCTGGAGCTCACTGATTCTTCTAGTGGAGGTGATAGCCACCAAGAAGGCTATTTTCCATAAGAGGTGAGATATATCACACCTGTGCATTGGCTCGAATGGCTTGCCCATAAGCACTGCCAGTACCAGTAATAAGTAACAAAGTGGTGGTGGTTCACACACCATTGGGAACACGTGGTCAAGACCTTTAAATTAGCACCCAACCACCCTTTCTTGCATCACCGTCAGCATACCACCCTGCTCCCGGTATGCAGAGATGGCTGCCAGGTACACCTTGAGGGGCGTTGACCTCAGGCCCAGCTAGAAGGGGGACCACAGGTAGTCCAGTATGCTATCCAAGGGGTAAGACTCGGAGTCTAGCTCCCTGCCCTGGCACTAAATGGAAAAGCACTTCCATATGAAGGCATAGCACTGGTGGGTCGACTCTTACGGGGAGACATCTACAACATAGAGAAGCTCTTTGAAGAGACCCAAAGCCTGAAACTCTGGCCACTCAGGAACCAGGCTATCATGTGCAGGGACTGAAGGTCTGGGTGTAAGACCTTCCCCTTGTGACAGGAGAGCATATCCAGGTGTAGAAGCAAGTGCCACAGAGGCCTGCTGCTGAGGCTGAGGAGATCTGGGTAGCAGAACTGACGTGGCCGGTCTGGGGCTGCCAGGATCATCTGCACCTTGTCCCTCTGCACTTCGAATATGACTCTGTGGATCAGGGGAAAGGGAGGAAAGGCACAAAGGAGGCCTGGGGTCCAGGGCCTTGCAAAGGCATCCCCCAACAGTGTACCACACTGTGGGAGCAGGCACAGAATAGTGTCAGCCTCCCATTCTCCTAGGAGATGAACAGGTCAACCAAGAAAGTGCCCCACTGGGAGAACATGTGGTCCGCCGCCTCCTGATGCAGAGACCACCCGTAAGATGCCTCACCCAGTTGACTGCGAGTGTCCACAAGCTGGTTGTAGACTCTGGCTACATGAATCACCAGGAGATCAGCATCCAAGCTGCACATGAGGGTCCAGGTGCTTCCTGACACAACTGGAGGGAATGCATTCTGCCCTGTATGTTGAGGTAGTACATGTTCATGGTATTGCCCGTCTGGACATGCATGACCTGACACCGGACAAATGGAGTGAATGCCATCAGAGCAATGCACACTGCACAGAGCTCCAGCAGGTTGATGTGGTAATGGGACTCCCTCGGGATCCAGAGCCCATGGGCCCTGTGGTCCCCCAGTATGCTCCCCATCTCACCAGAGAGACGTCGCCTATCAGAGTGACTGTCAGCTCTGGGCAGATAAACAGTACTCCTTCCTCGAGGTGTTCCAGGATGAGCAACCACTGGATGGCATCCCCCATCAGCTGAGTCACCATGACTGGCTGGTTCAGGTGACCTAGGCACTGAGACCACTGGTGGCCCAGCTCTCACTGCAGGTGATGCATCCACCAGCAGACCCACTAGACCACATGTACCTCAGCAGCTGCAGGAAGTCCCAAGCAGGGCACAGACACCTAACCTAAAATGATTGAGGAAAGGAGGTCAGATCCGCTACCCAGTCTGCTGGGAGTTGGGTCTTGGCCTGGAGGGAGTCAAGCTCTGCCCCGATGAATTGGATGACCCACGAGGGGTTGAGTTCTACTTGGTTGGGTTGATCAGAAGACCCAAGGCCAAGTAAGTTTGGAGGGACAGGTCCCTGGACTGCTCCACTGCCTCCTGAGATGAGCTGGCGATCAACCAGTCATCCAGGTATGGATAAATCGAAACTTACCAGTGCCTCAAGAAGGCTGCCACCACTGTGATGCACTTGCTGAAGACCCTGAGGGTTGAGGAGAGGTTGAAAGAACCCCTTCTGCATGGAACTGGAAGTACCACCAGTGGGATGGATGGACGGGAATGTGGAAAATGGCTTTCTGGAGGTCCAGAGAGCAGAACCTCATGCCCTGCTGCAGAGATGGTATTATCTGGTTCAGAGTGACCATCTGGAACTTGTGCATCCACAGAAACTGATTCAGATCACGAAGATCCAGTAAGGGTGCCAACCTTCTGTCTGTTTGGGGACCAGGAAATACTTGGACACAAAGCCCTGTTTGGCTGTGGCATTCAGGACACAGGCTGTAGCTCCTTTTCCTAGGAGCTGAGTGATGTCATCCTGGAGGGTGGACAGCATGTCCTAACACACCACGGACTCCTGTGGGGCATGGGCTTAGTAGGGGGGGAGAGCCTTGAAGTTCAGAGGCAGTCCTCTCCCCACCACTTCTAGCATCCATTTTTCTGAAAGTGATGGTGGACCAAGCATGCCATAAATGGTGAAGCTGACCCACCCCACAGCAAGCTGAGACAGGGATTTGACAGGTGGGAGGCAGGCAGCCCCCAACCTGTCACTATACAGCCTTGGAGGAAGCCCTAGCACTGGCTGCTGGAGAGGCACTGCTGCCCCAGCCTCCAGGCATCTTGGAGCCCAGTTGGTGAACTTAGCCTTAGGTCATCATACTTGGGATGGCCCAGCTGGGGCTGCTGCACTTTGGAATGCAGGAGCAGAAAGGACTGAAACTGAAAAACCTTCTTCAGCTTCTGTCCCTTGGGATCCTTCTGCGAGGACATCACTGAGTCCAGGGTGGCACTGGACTTCTTCATCCTAATAAGGTGTTCATCCATCCTGGAATCAAACAGGTTGGTGCCCAAGAAGGGGACATGAGCTAGTTTGTGCTGTGTATCTGCCATAAAGGGGGAAATCCACAGCCATGCTCTGCAGTGCATAGCGATTGCTACCGCCACAGACTGGGTCCTGGAGTTGCCGATGTCCAAGGTGATCTGAAGCTGATGCTTATCTAAAGCGCAGCTCTGGTCACTGACCATTTTGACCGCTGACTGCACATCCACAGAATGGCGGGAAAGGACCTGGTCCAGGACACCCATGGAAGCATGTCCGAAGCTAGCGATCATCAAGATGGAACTGGCCCCCGATGGAGACCCAGGGAGGAAACAGTGTAGACCTTTTTTGCTGCATGATCCAACTTCTTGGAATCCTAGTCCACATTCCTGACATTCCCCATCTTATGAAAGATGGAATTCACCACCTATCCCTTGGCCAAGGGGTGGTCTGAAAAACCAAGAAAATATCTGGTCATGACCGTATATTTGTAGACCATGCAGCCCAAAGGCACCGTACACGAAGCTAGATGTTGCCAAAGCTCCAATGCAGGACCCAAGATAGCCTCTGCCACAGGAAAGACATCCCCTGGGAGTCATCATGGTTGAGGATCTCTGTAAGGGGGTTCTTGACCTGCTTCTGGACTGGCTCCAGAGGGATCTCCATTGATTCAGAAACAGTCAGAGCACAGCCCCAAAGAAGACCAGACCATGCCCTGCATAAAGCTCTTCGGTCGATTCGCAGCCAAATCCTGGGGTCCTACAGGACTGCATAGAGGATCCTTCAGAGTCCAAAGATTATTCAAATACCTCCCTTGTCTGCTATTCCCATGAACTACCCGAGACTCATCTGAGTAGGTGATCTGAATGGACAACTAACCGGGAAGACCAGTAGGCAGGTGAGCAGCCTTTGTTGGAGCCCCATGCAAGGGCTGCTTGGATGGTGGCTCCACCAGAATCAGTGGAGAAACCAGTGTGGGCACTTCTGGACTCAGCAGGACCAGACAAGGCTAGGTCACAGGAGACCAGAGAAGCATTGGGGCTTGCAGGAGAAGCCTACTATGGCCAAGGACCCATTGCTGCCACATGAACTCTTAGTAGCGCTGACGCAACTTGTGATATTGAGGATCATCCAAGGATGAAGAGGAAGAGGAGCACTGATGGCACTTCCTGGTCAAAGGCCGAGTGCAGGAATGCAAAGACCATTATCTCAACCAAAACTAAGATTTTGACCTCGACCAATGACTGAAGTATAGACAAGGAGTGGATGCAGCAAGAGGGGCTATGTACAGGACACAGACCAATTCCTTCTGCAAAACCCCCAATAAGGATAACTCTTGAGAGGAAGCAGCCATCTCAGCTGGCTTCTCCTGCGCCTCCTGAGAGAGAGGGCTGACTGGACCAGAGTCCAACAAAGGGTCGACAAGGTCAAGAAAAATCTCGACCAGTTGGTCGACCTGCGTCACAGCCAACATGCCCAATGGGGTTACTGTGGAGCTAGTGGCCTTACCCTAGACCAGGGAAGGCTTAGCCGAGGCAGAGAGCTTGTCAGCCATTGAGCGGTTGAGGGAATTGCAGAAGGCGGAAAAGTGTGCTCATTCTTGGTCCCATGACCGATCACGGGTTTGCCTGTTTTTCTTAGATTTGTCCCCTCAGAAGGGCCCTCCCCAAGGGTCTGAAGGGGCTGTCATATATCCCTAAAGGACCCAGTGAATGAATCCCCAATGCTGGCACCAACTGGAAGCAGCGAGGGCACTGAGAAAAAACCTCTACAGCCTGTGCTGCTCCCTCTTCCAGGGCCGCAGGCTGGGAGGCAGAGCCCATAGCCACCGAGACCACTTTATAGGGATCTCTGGAGTGGACCGGAGGTCTCGGTTCATTGGCTGGCCATGGAGAGTTGTGCGTACTGATTCTTGAGAGAGGAAGGCAAGAGAGTCTTGCATAATACACAAGCCTGCGGGTCATGTTCTTCCCCAAGACAGTAGATGCACGAAGTGTGCGGGTCCATTCGGGACATCTTTTGGTTGCAGTTGATGCATCTCTTAAAGTCTGGACTAGATCGAGGTTATTGCCCTCCAGTTTAAGTTTTGTTTGTGCTGAAGGCGCTTAAAAAAACTGAGAAAAATATTGGCCTACACTGCACACGTGAAGGAGGAAATCTGACTCAACGTGGTATACTGGAAACCATGACTGGGATGCAGCTGTACCAGGTTATACTCTGTTTAGAAGAGATGGGGGGAAAAAGGGAGGGGGGTGGCTGTTTATGTCAGGGAGGGTATTAGGGTGACTGAGGTACAGGGAATGCAGGGGGGAGTGGAAGTGCTTTGGGTCACCCTTGAGATGGGCAACGGCACTGCCATTCGCATAGACATGATATACAGACCTCCAGCACAGGTGGAGGAGGTGGACAGGATTCCAGTGGAATCCATCTACACCATGGCAGCTAAAGGGAAAGTGCTGCTGTTAAGGTGATTTCAGTCTTCCAGATGTGGATTGGAGTATCCCAGCTGCTGCCTCAGCCAGGAGCAGGGACATCCTGTACTCTTTACAAGGGGCAGG
Source organism: Neoceratodus forsteri (assembly GCA_016271365.2). Classification (NCBI taxonomy): domain Eukaryota; kingdom Metazoa; phylum Chordata; order Ceratodontiformes; family Ceratodontidae; genus Neoceratodus; species Neoceratodus forsteri. Next base: position 125,946,169 of record CM057450.1, on the reverse strand, counting down.
CCTCAGGCAGCTAGTGCTACAGCCCACCAGGGAGGGTGCAGTTCTGGACCTGGTACTCACCAATGGAGACAGAATTGAGGAAGTCAGAGTGGGTGAACACCTGGGATGCAGTGATCATTGCACAGTGTGGTTTAGCATGAGTACAGTGACAGAGTCAAGTCACACAAAGGCGAGGATCCTGGATTTCAGCAGGATGGACTTTACTAAGATGGGGATATGTCTCAAGCATGCCCTGGCAGGGAGGGACAAGGGGGGGGAGGAGTGGAGGAGCAGTGGACCCATCTGAAAGGAGCCATGGTGAAGGCGACAGACCTTTGCATTAGGCAAGTAAACAAGAGCAAGAGAAAGCCACTATGGTTCTCAAATGTAGTGGCTAAGAAGGTAAGGGTGAAACAGATGACTTTCAGGAAATACAAGGAAAAATAGCAGGAGGAGGACAGGGTAGTGTATCTGGAGAAACAGAGGGAGGCAGGGAAAGCAGTCAGGAACACAAAGGCACAAATGGAGGAAAAAATAGCACAGGAAGTAAAGAAAGGAGACAAGACTTTTTATAGGTACATTAGTGAAAGGAGAAAAATCAGGGGTGGGATAGTAAGGCTTAAAGGGGAAGAAGGAAGAGTGTGTGGAAGGGGGCATGGAAAAAGCATCAGTACTGAAATTTTAGTTCTGTATTCACAGAAGAGGACGGTGAGAGACCACAGTTAGGCAACATGAATAAATATAGGAGGTAGATGGACACTAGTCCATTTACAGAAGAGAGAGAGTCCTAAAGGAACTCACAGAACTGAAAGTGGACAAAGCAATGGGACCGGATGGGATATATCCTAGAATATTAAGGGAACTATGAGAGGTGCTGATGCACCACTGGTTGCACTGTTCAATAAGTCACTCAATACGGGAGTGGTTCCTGACAACTGGAGGAGGGCAGATGTAGTCCTTCTTCACAAAAGTGGCAATAGGGAGGATGCTGGAAACTACAGACCAGTTAGCCTCACCTCAATAGTGGGGAAGACTATGAAATCACTACTTAAACAAAGGGTCGTGGAACATCTTGAAGCCAGCAGAGCACAGAATCCAAAACAAGCATTTGTTGATGCCGAACGTTCACTTGCAGGTATTTGCAGTGGTATTTGGCACTTGGACATGGCTTAAAAAAATCAGTGACAAAGAAGTACAAGCATTTGTCAATGCGAATGTTGCTTGCTTCTATGTGCTGTTTAGGTATTTGGAACTCATTGGAGTGCAAATATTGAAAAATCGCGAACTTACTAGCGTACGTAGGAACTGCGCAATGCATGCTCGTAAAACAGTCATTTTTAGGAATTTTTTCACCAAATTTTCAACATAGCCATTTTAAGACCTCTGCTCATGAACAGTGTCACTGTGATTTTCTTAATGTGTCCCATACATTGAGTTCGCACACCGACTGCGCCATTGTGCGCTACATGGGCGGAAATGCGTTTTGGGCAAGATGTGAAAAATGACAGCTGTACTGCTCATAAGGAGGTGTGGTAAAATGGCAATGTTGAAAATCTGGAGTGGAAATATTGAATATTCGCAAACCTACGAGCGTGCTTAGAAACTACACTCAAGGTGATTGAGAAAGTAGTGTCCGTACAACTGGAGAACCATTTGATCATCCATGACTTTTACGAACAACTCCAGTCTGGTTTCTGAAAGAGGCATAGTACTAAGATGGCGCTGGTTCAGGTGCTGAATGATCTCCTGATGGCAAGAGATCGAAAGAGCTGTTCCATCTTGGTTCTTCTCAATCTCTCTTCTTCTTTTGACACTGTGGACCATGGGGCACTTCTAGAACGCCTGAGATTCATCTGCGGCCTTTCTAGTACATTCCTCGGGTGGTTTAGATCTTTCCTCACTGGAAGAACTCAGGGTGATATCGGGGATTAATTCCTCCAGCCAAGTCTCTCTGTCTTGTGGGGTTGCTCAGGTTTTGGTGCTGTCCCCCATGTTGTTTGCAGTGTACATGCTGCCCCTCAGAGACATTGTAAGAAGGTATGGGCTGAGGTTTCACTGCTATGCTGATGACACCCAGCTCTACCTATCTTTTGCACCCAACCAAACAAGAGCTGAACAGATTACAAGTTCTCTATCACAAGGTGGTTCGCTTCGCCACCCTATCCGGCTCCCGGGCTCACCACTGTGGCACGCTGTCCCAACTAAACTGGCCCTCCTGGGAGGCCTGGCTCCAATACCCCCTACTCTGCCACACTCATAAACTGCTCAGCCCATCCCCTCCTCCCAGCCTCACTAGACTTATTGTCCAAAAGAGAAACCCTAGGCTCCTCAGAACATCGGACAGAACCCTCCTCGCAGTGCCAAGGGTTAGAACCAAGGCAGGGGGTAAGTCATTCGCCATTATAGCACCCGCCCTATGGAACTCCCTGCCCCCTGGTGTTCAGGATGGGTCACCTCCATATACAACTGCTAAAGTGAGAGTCTCCTAAGTGGAAGCCCACCCCTCTCCCTCATATGGAAATAGCGACTATCACTGCACCCCATCTATATAGCACTGCACTCCATCTGTAGAGCTTACCCAGGAAATGTTAACAGCTAAAAAGCTACCATGTCTTACCTCTTAAATGTAACTGCTGAAAAACTACTATGTATTATGTTCCTTGCTGTCTAGTGTAATGTACCTGTGCTGTATGCTACCCCATGTATTATTCCATGTAAATCCCTGGGTCGCCTCTGAAAAAGGGACCTTCGGGGCCCAGCGGGCTTACCCGGTTATCAAAATTTAATAAATAAATAAATAAAATAAATAACCAGGATAGACCTCTCTTGGTATTTAACAACTGCCTCACTGAAATCCAGAACTGGATGAATTCGAGCTGGCTGAGGTTGAAATCAGAGAAGACGGAGGTGATGATTGTGGACCTGGGCTGCCGGATAGAGGGGATGGGAGCTGGTTTTCCCTCAGGGATTTTTCTGGGTGGCATCCAGTTCCCTACCTCTGAATGGGTGTGTAACCTGGGGGTGATTTTTGATGACAGTCTGACACTGCGATTACAGGTGTCAGCAGTCATCAAATCATCCTTTTACCATCTGAGAAACATCTCCAGGATTAAGCACCTAGTTCCGTCCAGTGATCTGCCTACTTTGGTCCACACCTTTGTGACCTCGCGCCTTGATTACTGCAACTCCCTGTATCTAGGGCTACCAGGGGTTGATATCTGCTGCTTGCAGCTCATCCAGAACACTGTGGCCCGGTTATTAACAGGTACTCCTCATGCCTGTCATATTTCTCTGGTGCTGCGTGATCTGCACTGGCTGCCAATACAGTGGCGGATCACCTTTAAAGTCGGTCTTCTGACTTACAAAGCCCTATACAGACTGGGCCCAGACTACTTGAAAGAGCTTCTGGTACTTTACTGCCTTAGGCGATCGCTCCTTTCAGCAGATGAGGGGTTACTAGAGATTCCGAGGGTTTCTTTAAAATCTTCAGGGGCCCGTGCTTTTATGCATGTGGCCCCTGCCCTCTGGAATTCTCTATCCCGTCTGCTTCGGCAATGTGCGTCCATGGAGGAATTTAAAAAGGCCTTTAAGACTCATTTATGGTCAAAAGCTTACCCCTGAAGATGACATTTTATTGTATTTTATGAATTTAGCAGTTATTGAACTGTGTTTATTTTAATGTTTTATGTGCAGTTATTGTAAAGGCACCTTGGTTTTAAGAAAGGCACTGTACAAATAAAGATTTATTATTCTTATTTAATGTGAAAAAGTGCAAAATCATGCATTTGGGGCACAAGATCCAAGGGGAGAATTACATGATGGAGGCGGAGAAACTGATGATCACCAAACAGGACAGGGATTTGAGGGTGATCATATTTGATGATCTAAAGGTGTGAGGAGAGCCAGTGGGATGCTGTAGTGCATAGGGAGAGGTATCACCAGCAGAAGGAAAGAGGTGATGATACCACTGTACAGATCATTGATGAGGCTTCATTTGGAATACGGTGTCCAGTTCTGGAGGCCACATCTCTGTAAGGATGTAGACAGGGTGGAGGCAGTTCAAAGAAGGGCAAAAAAGATGGTGCAGGGCCTGCACCAAAAGTCATATGTGAAGAGCCTGGGAGACCTCAATATGTATACCCTGGAGGAGAGAAGAGACGGGAGATATGACACAAATATTCAAATATCTAAAAGGTATAGATAGGGTACCAGAGGGTAGCATCTTTCAGAAAGGAGATGTCCGAGGAATGGGGGGCATGACATGAGGTTGGAAGGGGGTAGACTAATGGGTAGCAATAGGAAGCATTTCTTCACAGAAAGGGTGGCGGATGCATGAAGTAGACTCCCAGCAGAGGTGGTGGGGGCAAACACACAGAGACATAGAAGTTGACGGCAGATAAGGACAGCAAGGCCCATCCAGTCTGCCCATTTTTTTTTCTACCTTGAGAATGTGCCATCGGCCTTTGTTCTGTCAATGGCCTATCTATTCATACTCATCTGAATTGCTCCCTTATACCTGTCCCACGCCTGTTTGAAGACCTGCACTGTATTGATATCCACCACTTCCTGAGGTAGGATGTTCCATGAATCCACCACCCTTTCCGTGAAAAAGAACTTCCTCACATTACCCCTTAATCGGCCTCCCTCTTATCTCATGATGTGTCCTCTTGTCCTGCTATTTTACTTATATTGAATCATGTTAGACTCTTTCACCTTGTTAATACCCTTAAGATGTTTGAATGTTTTGATCATATCACCTCTCCCTCCTTTGCTGTAGGGTATACGTATTGAGCTCCGTTAACCTGTTCTCATATGTTTTCTGATGCAGTCCCTGCACCATTTCGGTTGCCCTTTTCTGGACTGCCTCAATTTGGTTAAAGTCCTTGTGAAGCTGTGGCCTTCAGTACTGCATGCAGTACTCCAGATGGGGCCTAACCAGTGTCTTGTAAAGAGGGATTATTACCTCCCTCTTATGACTTGTGATACCCCCTACTAATACACTCCATCATCCCCCTAGCCTTACCTACTGCTTTTGTGGCCTGCTTGGATGATTTCAGGTCATCTGTGATGATGATGCCCAAGTCTCTTTCTTCTCTTGTGACTGTCAACATCTCCTCTCCCAGCCTATAGGTGGCTTCAGGTTTCTCTTCCCTATGTGCATGATCTTGTACTTCTTTGCGTTAAACCCCAGTTGCCACTCTTCCGACCATATTGACAGTTTATCCAGATCTCTTCTCATTCTGCCCACTCCATTTGGATCATTTACTTTGTTGCAGATCTTGGTGTCATCTGCAAACAGACAAACCTTACCCTCCAGTCCATCTGCAATGCCACTGATGAAGATTTTGAAGAGGACTGGCCCCAGGACTGATCCCTGAGGTACCCCACTTGTGACTTGTATCTCTTCTGACTGTATACCGTTTACCACCACTCTCTGTTTTCTGCCCATCAGCCAGTTTGCCACCCAGTTGACCAACTTCTGACCCACCCCGAGCCTACCCAGCTTATTAATCAATCTTCTATGTGGAACAGTATCGAAAGCTTTGCTGAAGTAAAGGTAGGCAACATCAACTGTTCCCCCTTGGTCCAACACTCTGGTTACCCAGTCAAAGAAATTTATGAGATTAGTTTGACAGGACCTTCCTTTTGTAAACCCATGCTGTCTTGGATCTTGTGCTCCTATGGATTCCAGGTGTTGCACTATCATTTCCATAAGGAGTGCCTCCATAATCTTGCCCACTACTGAAGTAAGATTGACTGGTCTGTAGTTCTCTGTCTCCTCCCTGCTACCAGTCTTGTGGAGCAGGATCACATGAGCCCTTCTACAGTCTTCTGGAACCTCTTCTGTGCTCAGAGATTAATTAAACAGTTCTGATAATGGCTCTGCTAGTTCCACCCTAAGCTTCTTTAGTACCCTGGGATGTATGCCATCAGGTCCCATTGCCTTGTCCACCCTGAGCTTATCAAGCTGTTGTAGAACGCTTTCTTTTGTGAAGGGACTAGCGCACACTTCCTTCCCCCCTGTGTCTATGGTGCTGAGCTGTGGGCCCTGCCCTACCTTCTCTTCAGTAAATATTGAGCAGAAGTATCTGTTTAGGATAGATGCTTTACACAGCCTCCTCCTCACCGCCCACTTATCCCCTTTGATCTTAGCAATACCCACTCTGGACTTTCTCCTTTCACTAATGTATCTATATAAAGTCTTGTCACCTTCTTTTTATTGTTTGCGCTTAGTGTTTCCTCGGTTTTGGCCTTTGCCTGCCTTACTGCCTTCCTGCTTCCTTAGGGAAGTTTGATGCTCTCCCTATCTTCATCTTGCTGCGTTCATATATTTCTGAGCCACAACCTTTTGGCTCTGACTTTTCTGATACTGTTTTTGAGAACCAAAGTGGTTTCCTTCTTCTTTTGCACTTCCTTTTCTCTCTAATACAATAGGATGTTGCTTCAAGTATTGCATCCTTAATGCCTGCCCACTTTGCCTGTATCCCCTCACCTGTATTTCTTTTTGCCAGGGCTAGCTTAACTCTGTTGGCCATCTTATCAAAGACAGCTCCTTTGAAATCATACATTTTTGCTTTGGAATGGGATGATTTAGTTCTAGTGGCCAAATTGAACCTTGCCATGTGACAGTCACTGGCCCCCAGGTGACCTTCTACCTGGAGATCTGTGATCCTTTCCCTGTTAGTCAGTACTAGATCTAGGATAGCCCTGTCTCTTGTGGGTTGTTGTACCAGTTGCTTGAGGCCCTCCTCATGCAGGGAATCCACTATGTGTCTAGTTATGGCAGATGTTCCTGCTGGTATTGACCAATCTATATCTGGCATGTTGAAGTCTCCATTATCAGAACCTCCCTTTAGCCGTCATGTTTTGTATATCTTCTAACAGTAATGTGTCTATGTCCTCACCCTGGTCTGGAGGCCTGTAGACAACCCCAGTTTGTATGGTTGTCCCATTTCCTGTTTCCAGGGTGACCCACAGTTCTTCTGGCTCCTTATGTGTATTCTGAATTTCTGTAGCTTTGATATTTTCACTGACATAAAAGACCACTCCACCCCCCTTTTTGCACCTTGGTCTCTTCTGAACAGTACATAGCCAAGTACTGAAGCCTCCCAAGTGTAGTTACGGGTAAACAATGTCTCGCTAATGGCTACTATGTCCAGTTTAGCCTCTGTCATTATTGCTGGCAGGTCTGGGATCTTGTTTCCCAGACTGCAAGCATTTGTGTACATGATTTTCCATTGATCAGATTTTGGTGTGTTAGTTGTTGGGCGAGGCCTGGCATTTCCCCTCTGTGTCATATGGGGAGCCTGACCTTTTTCCTTACTTGGTGATGCAAATGAATTACAAACATGCTGAACTCCTGTTTGACCACTAGCTGAGGTTGGAAGGGGGTAGACTAAGGGGTAGCATTAGGAAGTATTTCTTCACAGAAAAGGTGGTTGATGCATGGAATAGACTCCCAGCAGACATGGTGAGAGCAAACACATAGAAACATAGAAACATAGAAGTTGATGGCAGATAAGGCCTGCCAGGCCCATCCAGTCTTCCCATTTCTTTTTCTACCTTAAGTACTGTATGTGCATCGGCCTTTGTTCTGTCAATGGCCTATCTATTCATACTCATCTGAATTCCTCCCTTATGCCTGTCCCATGCCTGTTTGAAGACCTGCACTGTATTCATATCCACCACTTCTTGAGGTAGGCCATTCCATGCATCCACCACCCTTTCTGTGAAAAAGAACTTCCTCACATTGCCCCTTAATCGGCCTCCCTCTAATCTCATGCTGTGTCCTCTTGCCCTGCTATTTTTCTTATACTGAAACATGTTAGACTCTTTCACCTTGTTAAGGCCCTTAAGGTGTTTGAATGTTTCAATCATATCACCTCTCTCCCTCCTTTGCTGTAGGGTATACGTATTGAGCTCCGTTAATCTGTTCTCATATGTTTTCTGATGCAGTCCCTGCACCATTTTGGTTGCCCTTCTCTGGACTGCCTCAATTTGGTTAATGTCCTTGTGAAGGTGTGGCCTCCAGTACTGCATGCAGTCCTCCTGACGGGAACTAACCAGTGTCTTGTAAAGAGGGATTATTACCTCCCTCTTACGACTTGTGATACCCCTACTAATACACCCCAACATCCCCCTAGCCTTACCTACTGCTTTAGTGGTCTGATTGGATGATTTCAAGTCATCTGTGATGATGATGCCCAAGTCTCTTTCTTTCCTTGTGACTGTCAGCAACTCCCCTCCCAGCCTATAGGTGGCTCCAGGATTTCTCTTCCCTATGTGCATGATCTTGTGCTTCTTTGCGTTAAACCCCAGTTGCCACTCTTCCGACCATTTTGCTAGTTTATCCAGATCCCTTCTCGTTCTGCCCACCCCATTTGGATCATCTACTTTGTTGCAGATCTTGGTGTCATCTGCAAACAGACAAACCTTACCCTCCAGTCCATCTGCAATGTCACTGATGAAGATATTGAAGAGGACTGGTCCCAGGACTGATCCCTGAGGTACCCCACTTGTGACTTGCATCTCTTCTGACTGTATACCATTTACCACCACTCTCTGTTTTCTGCCCGTCAACCAGTTTGCCATCCAGTTGACCAACTTCTGACCCACCCTGAGCCTACCCAGCTTATTAATCAATCTTCTACGTGGAGCAATATTGAAAGCTTTGCTGAAGTCAAGGTAGGCGACATCAGCTGCTCCCCCTTGGTCAAAGAAATTTATGAGATTAGTTTGATAGGACCTTCCTACTGTAAATCCATGCTGTCTTGGATCTTGTGCTCCTATGTATTCCAGGTGTTGCGCTATCATTTCCTTAAGGAGTGCCTCCATAATCTTGCCCACTACTGACATAAGACTGACTGGTTTGTAGTTCCCTGCCTCCTCCCTGCTACCAGTCTTGTGGAGCGGGATCACATGAGCCCTTCTACAGTCTTCTGGGACCTCTCCTGTGCTCGGAGATTCACTAAACAGTTCTGATAATGGCTCTGCTAGTTCCACCCTTAGCTCCTTTAGTACCCTGGGATGTATGCCATCGGGTCCCATTGCCTTGTCCATCTTGAGCTTATCAAGCTCTTGTAGGACCCTTTCTTTTGTGAAGGGACTAGTGCACACTTCCCTCCCCTCATGTCCATGGTGCTGAGCTGTGGGCCCTGCCCTGCCTTCTCTTCAGTAAATATTGAGCAGAAGTAACTATTTAGGATAGATGCTTTTACATGGTCCTCCTCCTCACACGCCCACTTGTCCCCTTTGATATTAGCAATACCCACTCTGGACTTTCTCCTTTCACTGATGTATCTATAGAAAGTCTTGTCACTTTCTTTTACTGTTTGTGCTAGTGTTTCCTCGGTTTTGGCCTTTGTCTGCCTTACTGCCTTCCCTGCTTCCCTTAGGGAAGTTTGATATACTCCTCTATATTCATCCGCTCACGTTCCTTACATTTCCTGAAGGCCAACCTTTGGCTCTGACCTTTTCTGCTACTGTTTTGAGAACCAAAGTGGTTTCCTTCTTCTTTTGCACTTCCTTTTCTCTCTAACGCAATGAGATGTTGCCTCAAGTATTGCATCCTTAATGCTTGCCCACTTTGTCAGTATCCCCTCACCTGTATTTCTTTTTGCCAGGGTTAGCTTAACCCTGTTGGCCATCTTACCAAAGTCATCTCCTCTGAAGTCACATATTTTTGCCTTGGAATGGTATGATTTAGTTCTAGTGGCCAAATTGAACCATACCACGTGATGGTCACTGGCCCCCAGGTAACCTTCTACCTGTAGATCTGTGATCCTTTCCCTGTTAGTCAGTACTAGATCTAGGATAGCCCTGTCTCTTGTGGGTTGTTGTACCAGTTGCTTGAGGCCATCCCCATGCAGGGAATCCACTATTTGTCTAGTTCTGGCAGAGGTTCCTGCTGGTATTGACCAATCTGTATCTGGCATGTTGAAGTCTCCCATTATCAGAACCTCCCCTTTAGCTGTCATGTTTTGTATATCTTCTAACAGTAATGTGTCTATGTCCTCGCCCTGGTCTGGAGGCCTGTAGAGAACCCCAGTTCGTATGGCGGTCCCATTTCCTGTTCCCAGGGTGACCCACAGTTCTTCTGGCTCCTTATGTGTATTCTGAATTTCTGTAGCTTTGATATTTTCATTGACATAAAGGGCCACTCCACCCCCCTTTTTGCACCTTGGTCTCTTCTGAACAGTACATAGCCAGGTACTGAAGTCTCCCAAGTTTGGTTACAGGTAAACCATTTCTCGCTAATGGTTACTATGTCCAGTTTAGCGTCTGTCATTATTGCCTGCAGGTCTGTTATCTTGTTTCCCAGACTGCGAGCATTTGTGTACATGATTTTCCATTGGCCAGATTTCGGTGTGTTAGTTGTTGGGCGAAGTCTGATGTTTCCCCTGTGCGTCGTATAGGGAGCTGGACCTTTTTCTTTACCTGGTGATGAAAATGAACTACAAACATGCTGAACTCCTGTTTGACCACTAGCTGTGGGGGGAGGGGTGTTCTTCCCATTCGATGTATGGGGTGCTGTACCCCTCTCCCCATTTGCTAGTTTAAATATTCTGTAAAGACGTCAAACTTCTGCCCCAATGCACTGACTCCCTCCTTAGTCAGATGCAGTCCATCAAATTTAAAAAACTTTCACTCCCAAAACTGTTGTCAGTTCTCTACAAATCTGTGTATTTTTCCTGGCACCAGCTCTTGAGCCATATGTTTTGCTCCCCTTCTCCCCTTCTCTGACTTTCCATCCATCTGTCCCCCTCTCCCAAACTGGCTGGATCTCAGAGAAAGAGATGCCAGATTAAATGGATGATAGTTTGTCACCCAGCCTAGGCAGGTGTTCCTTGGTCTCCACAACTGACCGGCTGGCGAGATTGTTATTCCCAATGTGTACCAGGACATCAATGTTTTCTCCTGCTTCCTGTAAAATTTTAGCAATGCTGTCAGTGGCTCTCCATGCTGATGTTCCTGGAAGACATCTGACCATTACCCCTGGCTGGAGATACGTATCAACTCCCCGAATCATGGAGTCTCCTATGATCAGAAGTTTTTGGATTTCCTTTTTGCTTTTTTTGTTTTGGCTCCTGTTTTGGGTGAGTTTTGTTGTGCTAGCTCCTGTGCTGCAGTGTCCTGCTCTGCAGTGTTCTCTGCCCATTTGTTTGATTTTGGAGATAGAGGCAGATACCTGTTTGTAGTTTTTACACGGTTTGTGGAGGTGATATGTTGGAGAGCACCGAGTGATGGGGCACCCAATTTGCCCCTCTTAACCACCTGCCAACCTCTCAGACCAACTACCCTCTGCGATCAAGGTGCTTCTGTTGAATGTTGGGGAAATGGTGGGTGGTTCTTATAATATATTTCCTCCTGAATATGAAATTTGAGGTGTGCAATCTCTGCCCATGCTACATGGAGCTGAGCCCTTAGATCTCCAGTGGCCTAGCATGTAGGGCAGTGTCCTAAATCCTGTAAAATTGCCCTTCTGAAAAGTGTCCCTCAGTACCTAAAGTTAATAATATCCATTCCAGATAAGTTGCTGGGTTTATAACCTGGTCAGAATAATTAGAAGGAGGAAAATGAAAGCAAAAGCCTGATTTTGTGCATTGTTTGTTTGTTTCTGTATAACTTGGTGGGACAATGTCACATTTGATTAACAGCAGATCTCTCCAATAATCAGTGTATTCCCCTGCAGGAAGGATTGCTTCAATGTTCCACTTAAAGCTGGAATCTAGCAACATAGCCAACACATAGGTGTCATTCTTACACATGGCATTTATTCTCTGTTCAGTCAACAGTCTGAGACTCTGGTCATCTGCCAGCATAACAACAGTGGTGGCATCTTTTGACTGAAAGTCTTTCTTTATGTCATCAAGTAAAATGTGAAGAAATCTTGTTTGAGGAAGAATTTGGCTCAGAGTTGCACTGTCCACACTGACATCATATGTGGCAGCCTCAAATGGCTCCAATAAAGTGACCAAATATTCAAGTAGAGTCCAGCTGCTGGAACTGAGCATGATTCTGCATGGTGTAGTCATGTACAGCTTTTCTTCTGTTCAAGAAGCCTTTCCAACATGTAAAACATTGAATTCCAGTGGGTTAGAACGTCATGCTTTAATATACAGTATGCAGTGGTAAGTTGTTTGACTTCTGTAGCCCCTTCAGGATTATTTGTGCTTTCAAAGAGTGGCTGAAATGTCTGCATATTTTCCTAGCAAGACCTAACATGTTTTTAACATTTTATTTTATTATGTAGTTGTTTTACCAGGAGTAGCATACTAAGCTGAAAGCTTTTTTACAGGTGCGACCTGGGAGCACAGAGAAGTTAAGTGACTTGCTCAGGGTCACACAGTAAGCAAGTGGAAGCTGTGGGATTCAAGCCTAGGTCTGGTCTGCTGGATGTCACCAGATGTGCAGCTCAGAGCCTTAAACCACTGCGCTATACTGCCTCCCTTCTGTTTCCATTTAAGAAACTTTGGATGAGAAGATTTAAACAGAGTGCAAAACAAGGTATATGTTGGTAGTTGCTGTCTCTAACAGCTTTATAGTGTATAGTAGACCATTGTTCTATATAGAAATCCATCCTTTTCAAAAGGCTGTTGTACCACAGTTCAAAGGTCATGGAATGTAACTGTACCTTTCTGTGGTAGAACAGCATTCCTTCTAGAGACTGCACAAGTCAGTTTCACTGTGAAAGAAAAAAAACACAATGCACACATTTCACATAATACTATACACTATAAAAAATAAAAGATGAGCAACTTTATGCATAACCAGTGTGTTCTGCCACCTTTTGGTTCTGATTCCCACTGATCCCTCAAGCTTCAGTCCCAAGGTCAGAGGGAATCAGAACCTCTCTGTGGCAGAACACACTGGTTGTGTATAGTTGCCCTACCAGTATTCTTTATGACTGTGTTGGTACCATTATCTGACACTATGAACCCTAGAGATAAGGAATACGGAGTAAGGCATTTCTGGAATTGCTCTTCCAGCATCTGCAGACTATTCACAGCAGTGTGGTTTTAGTCAAAAGTGGCAACACATAATACAGACTGCTTCCTACTGCTTACAGTACATAAGAGATTATTACTTTCTGGCTGAAACCTTGCCCAATGAGCTGTAACAGTCATGTAGTCAATTGTTTGGTTGTTGGTCCATGTATCCGTGGTTATGTGAAGCTGCTTCACCTCAGAGTTTCAACTGCTTAATGGCTGCATTACACACCAAGGCATACAACTGTGGAACAGCCTTTTTTGAGAAATATGTTCAACAGGGAATGGTGTACCATGGTTCAATCCAGTTCATGAACTTGAGGAAAACTTTTTGGACAACAAAAGCAAAAGGGAGTTGACAATTGGCCAACAGCTCTGCAAATGGCTCTATTTAACAGCTGATGTGCTGGATGCTTGTGGGTAAATTTTGATGTCCTTTCAACACTTCTTTCAATTTTTTTTTTTGAATTATCTGTTTTATCGCCCCCTGAGTCCGACCAGCCACTCCTTCAGGCCTTCTGCCAAGGACTACCCCACCGCTTACTCCATTCTGAACCCACCCCAATGCCAGTTGCTCCCCGGTCCCAGATCGCAGCCGACCAGGGTAGCCCGACGTAACCCTTCGTCAGACGGGTCCCCTCCTTCTGGAGGGAAATTGCCTTCAGGCATTCTTGCTTTCGGCCCTCATACTGCTGGGATCGGGATTCCCCTGGCTCTTTGGGGGTTCCATGGAGGCGGGGGATCCAGGCGGCCATCATCCGGTCGCTCAGACACCATTTTCCACTTTTTCTGGTTTTTCCCCTGTTGTGCCACTTCTTGTAGTGCCCCCGGTCTCCGCTGGGGGCCTGCTACAGAGTGATACATGGCCCTAACCCATCCCCGGGGAGGAGAGCAGTCCTTAGGATGCTCAATACTCTCCTGTCCCCTGCCGACCCCCAGTGACCCGAGTCCATTCCTGAACCCGGGTCACTGGCATGGTTTGAGGTAAGGCACCCGTGCCTCAACCCTCTACGCCACCGGGCCAGCTCTTTCAATTTTAATTGATAAGAATCACAAGATATTTAAAATTTTTTGGTTTCAGGGACTGTATTTTTCATGTGGAGTACTGCTTTGGGTTTTTACAGTACTCAATGGTGTCAGAAGAAAACAATCTATGTTTGTCTGAGAAGACTGCAAGGACACATCAAGTGATTCAATGTGAGTTCCTGAACTTCCAGTGACATCACCAATATGGTCGGTCACTAAACTTCGTTGCTCCGTGGATCTACCTCCCTAATCTGAATGCATCCCTCTGTTAAACGCTCGATTCGTACCAAAAATCAAAGCCTACCTACTACCAGAGATGACCAGGAAGCAATCATGGGCTAAAGCTCTGAAGTCGGGTAACTTGCTGGTGAAAATGAAGCACCTTGTTCTAGATGAGGACATGGAACGGTTCGTGGCCCAGCCACAATGCAGACACACGCCTTCGGAATCTTCTTTCTATCTCAACACTGAGGATTCAAATCTCCCTGAAAACACAGCACAAACTTTACAACGCATGCTTACAATGCTAAATAAAATTGATTCCTCCCTAGCAGACCTCAAACAAGATGTCCGTACCTTGGACAAAAAAGTCTCCTTGAATGCAGCCAAGGTTACTGCAATTGCTGAAGCACAGGACAGTTCAGAGCGCTTAATCCTGTGTCTGCTTCAGCACGACCGGGAATGTAGCATCGATTGGAAGATCTGGAGAATAGATCAAGACACAACAATTTCAGGGTTCATGGAGTGCCGGAGGGGTCTGAAGAGGGATTTGCAACACCTATAGATTTTATCCAGCAACTGTTACAATCCACTTTATCTTTACCCTCTGATTTGAACCTTGACAAGATCGAGCCCACTGCTCATTAGTGCCCAAGCCATCTGACCCCTCAGCAAAACCCAGATCCTGGACTATCCAAATGGTCTATTTTTAAAGTAAGGACTTAATACTTCAAGAAACATGGAGGCACAGAGATTTGAAATATAAGGGTGCCCTCATCTTCTTTGATCAAGACTTCTCCACAGCACTGCAGGCGGAAAGACAAATAGTTTGAGCAGTGATCAGGGAACTTAAAGCTAAGAAGGACATCAAATCCCAACTGCTGTTTCCAGCCCATATAAAAGTACATCTAGACTCAGGAACCAAAACATTCCCCTCCTTGGTGGAGACCTTACCCTTGTTGAGGGAACTGGACATTACAGTACCTGCCCTGGAAGTAGAATAACTGGAATGCAAACTCACCACTGGAGCATAGAGTGTGGTTTTCAGAGGTCAGAACAAGAAGTAGAGTTTCCCAAGGGGAGATTCCATACACGGCCACAGCAGACATCACTAGGCTGCTACAGTGAGCTGACCATCGAGCCCAGGACCTGAAGGCCCTCTTATCACCTGCTAAATCATCAAAATGCTGAGGTACTGAAGGGGATTACCTTGAGAGAGTGAGGAGTTATAATTACTTTCCCAGACCAGAAACCAAGACATTTGCTGGACTATGCTGTGCTAAATACTTATAATGGACAGGGGGTAAACTAATGTCTGGGTTGGGAGTTATTTCAAACACTAGGGTCACTATTTCCAATCATCTATTTTCCTAGTGTTCCCGCCTCCTGCACTCAGTGGAGGGGGAAGGGGGATTCGCATTTCATTTTGAGATATACTTCTACCTATATTTGATCCACTACCTATAAATAGGAGGATGATTCAGTATTAGAAGGGGATTTTAATTAAAATATTTAGATAACCCTTGGGTGTGAGAGGAGGAGGAGGAGGAGGAGGAGGGGGTGGGCCCTCCTTCACTACCTAAATGTGATCTGCTGTCCATCTGGTGACACTCCTTTCTTTCTCTTTTGGGGTGTCATGGATTAGCATTATCTATCAAGGAGTGTATGAACAGAACAGGAGACTATCATGGGGAGAGGGAGGGCTATATATCTTTAGCAGTGAGATGCTAAGAACTGATATAGGTGGGTAAAAAGCAGATTCATTGTGAGGGGAGGCTTCTCCTCAATTTTTCCCATGTACCTCCACTCCCTCCATGGCCATGGACTTGGGGGGGGCTATGCAATCCAGGAGGCCACGAAACAAAGGACTCAGAAAGATAATGATTCATCAGAGGAGGGACTGCTAAAATATAAATACTTTAATTTGTCATTCCATGGGGGGGATCCACGGTACTGGCAATGAGGGGGAGGTCTGCACTTGTTCCATTCAGACCATTTAGCTGTTCGGTGATGGGAGTGAAGTGGGCACTAGTACTCCTATTGGTAGTTAAATCATGTGCCACTCACTCCTCTGTATTCCACAGGGGCCATTCTAGGGTCAAAATATTGACCTCCTACAGTTAGTTACTGTAAGATTTCTGTGGTGGTCACACCAAGTTATAAGTCTCACTTTTTGTTTTACAGTTTCAAAAAGTTGCTGTTTTAGTTTGTTAATGCTTTTATATTACTTTTGAAGTATCCTCATAGTTTGCTTTGTTAGTCATGGAAACCTGGCTGAGTATTCTATTTTTTACAGATTATACACCGGGGGCTTGCTCATGGTAACCCGGACCAGAAGGGATGGAAACCGGGGTGTGTTAGGGGAATTCAAAAGGAGTCACTGTATGAAAACTTCAACAGGCACATTTAAACATTGTATCGTATAATGTTGAAGGGGTTAACTCCCCAATCAAAAGACCTAGGCTACTGACAGAACTAAAACATCTAAACTGCAACATTACATATTTACAAGAAACACACTTATCAGAATAAGAGCATGATAAGCTTAGGCGAATGTGGATGGGACAAGTGGCTGCATCTTCAGACCCAAATACAAAAAGGGCCGGAGTAGCGACACTAATTAAGAGAAGTGCGCCTTTGGTAATACAAGATGTAGAGAGTGGGTTCCAAGGGTGGTATATTAGTTTCACAGGCCTAAGACAAGATACGACAATTCATCTGGTAAACATTTATGCCCCGAATGTGGGAACTGGAAAATTCCCCACAGAGGTCTTCCACAAGATAGCAAGTTTACTTCAGGGCCAGCTTATAGTTGGCCGTGATTTTAACACTGTTTCCTGCCCCAGTCTAGATTGTTCCTCAGGTCAAGCTGCTATGAATAGAATAGACACCAGAACACGTAAGACCTTGGTGACTGAGGCGGGTTTGGTGGACGTGTGGGGATCACACCATGGGCAGGAAAGAGATCACTCTTTCTATTCTCATGCACAGAACTCCTACTTGCGCATTGATCTATTTTTTACCTATATAACAGACCTGCACGCATTCACCTCCTCCAAAATTCACCATATAACCCTATTGAACCACAGTCCAATTTCTCTTAAACTAACTTGGGGGGGGGGGTTAGAGGACAGACGCTCCATTTGGAGACTCAGTGTCTCACTACTAAATGATAAAAACTTTGTCCAACAATTAATACAAACAGTGAAAGACCTGACTCAAGACTCTCCAATGGAGGACAGTTCGCCCCTTCTCTGGTGGAATACCTTAAAAGTGGTCATTAGGGGACAAATAATTAGCTTTGCCTCAGCTATAAATAAATAAATTAGGTTAAAGGTAGCAAAATTAAAAGATAAAATTATAAGTGTGGAAACCCCGCATAAACAGAACCCTGGGGAGGCAAAAATACTGAAGGAATTGGTCAGAACCCGCTCCGAACTCCACAAACTGGAGCATAAGAAGGCCAAGGGCCGTCTACGTTTCTCTAACCAAAAATATCATGAGGTTGGAGGAAGAGCAGTGAGACTTTTGGCATTTCACCTATGCACAAAACAAGCTGATAGGCATATATTCTTTATTAAGGACAAATACAACTCAGTAAAATTTGGAGTAAACCAAGCGACATAGCTTCGCAGTTCCAGGCCTTCTGTAGAGGCCTGTATGCAGAGAACAACAAGAGCAGGAGGTGGCAGAGCAATCAATGGAATTCCTGGGCTCTTTGTCACTTCCTACCCTGCCCCCAGGAGGCACAGGAAGTTCTGTCAGTAACCATTTTGGAGCAGGAAATCACACAAGCAATACTTGGGCTCCAGTCAGGTAACTCACCAGGTCTGGATGGGCTATCTGCTGAATGGTATAAAAAGCTCAGACAAACCTTAGTCCCTAAACTAGTGGTAGTTTTTAATTCAAGCTTAGAGGAAGGCCGATTTCCAGATTCCTGGGGTGAGGCCCTGGTCATAGTAATCTCTAAGCCAGGGACACACTAGTTATTGTGGGCCCTACAGGCCTGTATCCCTGCTCAATCAAGACTTTAAAATCTTAACAAAAATCCTAGCCACCTGATTACAAAAATATATAGAGCTGTTGGTACACCCGGACCAGGCAGACTTTATCCCACATAGGCAGTTGTATGACAATTCTAGAAAACTGCTGAATATTTTGGTCAACAAACTCTCCTCAGTAACAACATAGCTGGTGATTTTCTTAGATGCCGAGAAGGCATTTGATTGCCTTAATTGGGCATATATGAGTGAAGTGTTAACCCACACAGGGGCTGGGGGCTCCTTTCTCAAATGGGTTTCAGTATGTTATCAGAATCCCAGGGCATGAGATAAGGTTAATGGTGTGGTTTCAGATTACTTCCCAATAGAACGAGGTACCAGGTAGGGGTGCCCCCTGTTCCCACTGCTGTTCGCTGTTAGCATGGAGCCCTTAGCCCAAGTGATCAGGGAAAATCCCTCTATACAAGGGATCAAAATGATGGGGTAGAGAGTAAAGTTTCTCTTTATGCAGATGACACAGTAATTTATCTAGATAACCCAGAGCTCTCACTCCCTCCCTTGCTAGATTTACTAGACCATTTCGGTAAACTTTCTGGCTTTAAGGTCAATACTGAGAAATCTGAAGTTATGTCTATTAACGGTCCACTACAGACAGAGTTTCAGGAAAGATCCCCTTCAAATGGATTAAAGAGAAGCTCCGGTACCTAGGTATCTATGTCCCTACTAATCTTTTAAAGTTATACCATTTCAACTATCAAACTCTAAAAAAACAAGTTTTTGAGGACATGAACAGATAGCTTAACCTCCCCCTCACCTTCACAAATAGGGTGGACACTGTTAAGATGAATATTCTGTCTTGCTATCTGTTCCTGTTTACCACTCTGCCTCTACTGGTTCCAAGTCTTGAGTGGAAGGAGTTGAGCAGGAGGTTATCCAGCTTTATTTGGGCAGGTCGCAGACCGTGGAAAAGATGGGATCTGTTAATGGAGGCCAAGGAAAAAGGGGGTCTGGGAGTCCATAACTTTCAAAATTATTATAAAGCAGCCCAGCTACTACCAGTGTTGAAGATTCTTTCCCCTGAAATGAGAGGGAGATGATACTCTATGGAGAAATTGGCCCACCCAACAATTCCCCTTAATATCCTACCATGGGTAACTCTCCCATCTGATCTTAAGGCAATTACAAATGTGTGTACTAGACACACTACCACAGCCTGGATAAATACAAGACAATGGTGGGAAATCCCCACCCTAGTTTGGAAGTATATACCTCTGGCTTTTCTTCCCCAGTTCCCGGCCTCTCAAGGTGACCCATGCTTTAGGCATTGGGTGCATCTGGGACTCCACTATCTCCCACAATTAATAACTGGAGCAGTAGTTAAATCATTTTAAAAGCTCCAGAGAGAATATAAAATACCACACCAAGACTTTTATAGATACCTTCAATGTTGACATTATATCAATAATACCATAGGGATAACGGCTGTGGTGGAAGCCCCCCACTGGCTAGGACATTTCAGAAAAAGTCATGTGGCAGATACGAGGAACTATATTTCATATATATATATATATATATATATATAGAGTTCTACAGGACGGAACTGGAGACCTGCTAATCCAAGCTATAGAAGATAAATGGCAAGAGGAACTGGGTTCCCAGATCCCTGAGGAGGCGTTGGGACAAATCTGATCTAGCACACACAAAACCAGCAACTCACCCTCATGGAGGGATTTTAGATGGAGGGTTAATGCCAGGTATTTCATTACTCCAATAATCTCCTCACATTGTGCCACATCCCACACAAACAGGTGCTGGAGACACTGTGGGGGCAGGGATTGCATTTCCATACTTTTTGGGATTGCCCAGTGATCA
Organism: Neoceratodus forsteri; assembly: GCA_016271365.2. Classification (NCBI taxonomy): domain Eukaryota; kingdom Metazoa; phylum Chordata; order Ceratodontiformes; family Ceratodontidae; genus Neoceratodus; species Neoceratodus forsteri. The sequence continues at coordinate 125,926,083 of CM057450.1, read as the reverse complement.
CAGCCTATTGGACAGAGGTGGCTAAAGCCATTCAAGAGATTTTCCAGCTGGAAGCCACCCCTGGTTTTATACATTTAGTACTAGGTTTGCCTCCTCGGGGAGTGGGATCCACAGCACAGAAATATGTACAGTATTCTTTATTTTGATAATCTCAGCCCTGAAGGAGATTACACAGCACTGACTTTTGCCTTGTCCCGTTTCTTACTCCTCATGGTTGACCAATGTATCCACTATCAGGGAAATGGAAGCAGTGATGGCCTGATTAAGGCTCAGAACAGACCAGTTTAACTCTAAATGGCTTCCCTTTTCCAAATATGTTGAAACCAAAACTGGTACCCGAATATTAAATCAATACTTACTATCTTAGAACTACCCCTCTTACTTCCTCCTGGAAGAAGTAAACAAAGTGCCTCTCTTGCAAGCTGAACATACTGATTAAAGAGCCTTTGAGTCCTTAGAGTTTGGTCAGAAGGCACTTAGACTAAGTTTCTTAAACTCAACTCACCTTATCTAGGAAAGAGTCTATCTAAGCCAGGTTTCCATAGTTGTAAGGTTACTATAGCTTTTTAGGTTTCCGTTAGTACAATGTTATGAATTTCCTGTCATTTTTTATCTTGTGTTTCATGCCTTTTTATTCTAACAACATGGAACACATCAATAACGGCACTATGTAATTTGGTTGAAGACATTTTATTCAAGGCAGTGTGCAAAGCAGTGAATATGAGTTCGCATTCTTGTTTTATCTTTATATCTAAAAAATGTTAAGCAGGGTCCATTATGTACTCTGGATAAGCCATACAAGAGGACGAGTGCCAGATACCTCTGAATATAGGATTTGAAGACACGATACCTGCAAAACAAAATAAGTACTTTTAAGTTAAACTTGTAATGATATGAGTTATCCATGTACTCTGATTTTCTCGCCCATAGTTGGCCTGTATGGGTCATGGTTTTTATACACTTTTATGATGAACTCTGTATGTTTTTTTTTTCATTGTATGCTATGAAGAATAACAAACTTAGTAAGTTCAATGTGAGTTCCTGCTTCCAGTTCACTGTCACTGTGGCCACCGCTGCCACTACCTCCATTACCGCCCATACCAACCACACTTCCCCTTGCCCTGCCTCCCTCAATTGGGTGTTTTGCCTCTGCATGTCGTATCATTACTGATGTTCCAAATTTTCCTGCTTTGCCACCATGGCTGACGCTCTTTTTGTACAGACTGCATACAGCTCGAGAGGTTGTCTGCAGAGTCAATATAAAATAAATTCCACATAAAAATGTTATCATTAGTGCTTTGTTCTATGGTGCCTGGCACTATTTCTTGTACAGTCAAGGGACCTGGAGGAAACCCTACACTGCCATTTCCTTGTTGAGATAAATTGTTCTCATTCATGCTCATCTTCTTATTCTTATGTTTAGCATATGATTTTTTTTTCTGCACTTGCCTCTCATGCCTTACAGAAGCATCTTCTCCTACCCCCTCATCAAAACTACCAACCTCATTGCCACAAGATTCAGAAGAACTGGAAGTGTTGTCATCATCATGTGGGACATAGCCTGAATTATCCCATTCCCAATCCCCACTATCATCACCATCTCTATCAGCATTTGCTGAATCAGCATCTGAGCTTATATTTGAGGAGGATGCCTCCTTGGATGCTACTTCAGCAGCTGGAAGTATCCTGGTACATGTGGTAAAATGTTCAGTACCTCTATGAGTAACTCCAGTCAGTTTGTTCCAAAAATCTACTATCATTTCATTGCTAACATGCTTTTTTGGTTCAGGAGGACATTTAGTGCCAGTTCTGGTGATGTTATTATTATTGTTGCTATGTTCTTCATTAAAGCCATGATTCATACTGTCTGTCTCATTAACAGTTGTTCTTAATTTCAAAATTTCTTCTTTATTTAAATATTGGCAAGCCTCAACGTTTCACCAGGTGTCTTGGCTTTATCAAGAGATGCCTTCTTCCAAATTAATAATATTTATGATTCTTTCCTCTTAATGTTAATATTTATTTTCGATCCTGCATGTCTGAATATTTTTGTCTCTTGCTTTCTGTTGCTTTATGTGACCTCATTTATTCTCTATTTCAGTTAGTATTTCTCCATATCATTTTCATGCCTGTGTGTCGCAGATCCTCTCACCACGCTGGACGTGGAAAATTCAGTGCTTTGTCATGGAACTGAATCTGTAAAACGCCACCATTTTGGACACTCTGTTACAGAGTACAAGCTCATATATTCTGACATCAGGAGTGGCAGCAAAAGAAATAATTAAAATTACCATTTCCTGTGGGACTATGCTTTACTCTATGTCATCAACAGTTGCACGTGCAGCAACACTGTGATTCCTTTTATTAGACTTAGACTGGGAAGTATGAGACAGAGTAGACACAGCCATGAAAGGAATGGATATTTTTTCACTAACTGCTGCAGAGACAGATATTAGAGATCACTATGTCACAGTAATAATAAATGACAGGGTCTGGGTACCTAACAAACAGTGTAATACAATCTAAATGGCCTTCACTATGCTGCAGAGAGACACAGAGTGTAGCTATGTCACAGTAAAATGTCAGGGCTCAGGACATCTAACAAACAGTATAATACAGTCTAAATGGTTTTCACTATGCTGTAGAGAGACACACAGTGTATCTGACTAATACAGTAAATGACAGGGCTAGGGCACTTATACTTTTTCAAACCCGCTGCCAGTGCTTTGCCTTCTGTGCTTTTTGGCCCCCTCTTGCTCCTTCTCTCCCCAGAACTGCACCATCCATGTCCTTGACTGAGGCTGATCCCCTGATTCCCCACTCTCTGAGATGATTTCAGTCCCCAACCCCGACCACCACTCCCTTTACTCCTTTGTGGAGTTTTTTTTATTCAACTTTTCACTGTGGTTTATTTAGCTGTAGACTGCAGAGCGAGTGCCCAATTCCTTCCACTACAGAGTTCAACTGCTATCTGCGCAACATAGGCTCACAGCAGACAGAGTACAGACACCACTGACTGATCAGGTTGTCAGTCCAGTGTCATATGCTCTTAATTCTGCTGTAAGCTCATGAAGGACCCCACAGGCTGCCCTTTCATGCCCATTTCTAGCCTGAAGTCCTGGTAGGAGTCCCAGGACCCCACAGGCTGCCTTTAATGCCTGTTTCCAAATTACCCATTACCTGTATCAAAACAACCTGATCCAAGAAGTACACTGTTATGTTGGGTAGGGTAGTACATTACCCAAACAACCCTACCTGGTCAAAAATTGAAAAAACCCAACCTACCCAATCCAGCTACCCAATGGGTAGCCCATGCCTAATTTTAATTACCTTTTTATCATTTTATTTGTATTTTGCCAACTACTACTAACAAACAATTCAATGGAATTCTTGTATTGTGTCGTCAGAAAAGTTTTAACGGTAAGGCTGGCAGTATATTTCAGTGGGACTTTGAAAATCACCTTTCTGGATTTTGTAGGAAAGAACACTCTCTGCCACCAAAATATTATATATTTAATAGAAATATGTGATTTTTGAAAACCTGTGATATTTTATTGTAATTTAGCAGGTGACATTTTCTTCATAAGCAGATTTTACTCGGGAAGAAGAAAAGAGATATACTATTTTAAAAATAGTACAATCATACCGAGGGACCACAACAGTGCAAACATTTTAAAAAATGCAAAGTTTGTAGCTGAAAGAAGTATCTATTTCTTTTGAAAATGCTAGAAACATATATTTAATTTCTTATTAAAATACATTGGGCTCCCAGGTAGCTGGCAATTTCTGACATCACAATTCCAGAAATTCTATCGAATTCTTTTTACTTGTAGTGTGAAAAGCAAAGGCTAAAACAATCTTGCTTCACAGCACAAATGAAATATTTTATTATAAAAGCAGAAAGTAATCAATAACATGTCAAAATGCAATTAATAAGGGAATAACATTAATTTTACATGGACTAGGCATGGAATGGGTAATCAAGGACACAGTGGCCCGGATATTCAAACTGCGCCCAAAAAGTGCGCAACAGCAGGAGCATGCGCAAGTCCACTGCACGCATGTGACAAGAAGCGCAATATTCAAAAACTGCGCAGGTCAAGATACGCCTGTGGCACATGACTGAATATCATGCCACCTGCACCATAGCGCAACCAGGGATGTGCAGTTGTGCAGTTCAGATGCGCCATAGCGCAACCAGGGATGCCCTGTGGAGCAGGGCAGCAGTGCAACAGCACAACCAGGGATGTGCAGGGACAGGATGCAGGGGCCCACCACCCATGCCACAGATGGGCAGAGGAGCACACAGCAGATCAGACATCGCCCCCACACCCCATGCACTGCACAATCGGTGGAGAGCGGAATAACCACCAGCCCATGGATACCAGCAACCAACCCACAGCCGGGGCATGGTGCCCTAGCACCTTCCCCCAGCAAGCTGTGACCGGCACACAAGGAGGGCCGACCACCCCATGCCACACCATCCCACCAATGCAGAGCACACCTTGCACCACGATCCCCATACACCCTGCCCAGAAGTAGCGCCCAACAGTGCAGGACACCTCATGCATGCCACCACCCCCACTGTGACAGTGCAACCCTGTGCACCATGGAGCCATGCAAGGCAGCCCTACCATGAGCACCCTGCAGCGGGCAGCAGCAGACAGCGATGCAACAACTGCATACACAGTGCCACTCTGCACGTCCCCCCCGAGGTACAGCTGAGAGACCGACCATGTGTCAGCACACGAGGTACCCCACATGTGACAGGGCATGCCCCAGACCACACCACCAGCAGTACAGCACCCTGCACACCCTCCCAAGGACACATCCCATCCCAGCACTGGCCACAACAGCCAGCACAGACACACACAGTGTTGCATGGAAGCATGCACCACACAGGATGCAACACAGTGCATGGACAAACACCCACCCATACCCAAGAGCACACCAACACAGGGACACAGTAGTGGGTCAACCAAGCCACTGGCATGTGGCCACGGCAGCCGTGTACACACGGCCAGCACCCCTACATGGCACAGGTGTGCCAGCCACCCTGCGCAGGCACCATGAAGCTGTATGCCACCAGCATGCAGTCAGAGCACAAGTGAAAGACAGTGGAGCACATCCCCTGTAACAGACAAAAGTGACAGCATGGAGGTGGGACAACAACAGTGGAAGCCACAGTGCCACCCAAGGCAGACGGGCACCACACCGGTGACAGGAGGCAACCTGGCATTGTGCTGGGTACAGTGGTTGTCCAGCATGGACAGCCACAACTGACATGCCAGCAGATGGTGCATATCACAGACATGCAAGGGTGTCAGCTGCACAGCCCATGGACGGTCTGACAGGGGCGCCATGGACACAGAGCATGCTCCGTAGACCACTGCACAGGCAACCAGTACATAGAGAACAACATACAAACCACAGACAGTGACTGATTCCCCCACCCACACCATAGGCGGGTCCCTGCTGGACACACACACGCCCATGCCTGCACCACCCCGACGCCATGCACACCACTGCAGCCAAGCACCTGTAGCCCACTGCAAATCAGAGACCACCACAGTTGTCATAACAAAATGTATGTATTAAACAATATAAACAATCAAACATATTTACAAATATATACAAGGGTGGGGGGAAGGGCCACAAACCAGAAGGGGGTGGGCATGGGGCATGGGTGTACAAATGGGAGAGGGAGGAAGGGGTGTGAGGGTGGGTCCAGGGGGTAAGTCAAATAGGGGGCATGGAGGGCCTAATGCCTGCCCCGCTCTCCACTCCTGTGCCTCCTCCGTCCACTATGGCGCCGGACCCCGTCCCGCTCCATCCTCTCTAGTATTGCAAGAGATGCTCTTGCAAGCTGCAGCAGCTCCTGCACTCCTTGCTCGATGGCTGTCCAGCATTGTCCACCTAGGACAAGGGAGCAGAGTCAATATGTGTGACTGTCCAGCCGCCTGCAGCCCACCCATTGTGCATGGCATACAGCCGTATGCCACGCCCCTGTGATGGTGTGTGACCACCCACAGTGACTGTGTCCACAAGACCTGCCTACCCAGGCACCCACAGCCATGCGGACCGCTGCACACACCCACCGCCCATGTCCTGCACAGCACCACTGTGGCCGTACAGTGACATGGCTATGCGGTGGGAAGGCAGTGGCACAGCCATGTACCTGGTGCACGCATGGACCACCACTGATGCACTCCCAGACATGCAGTGCCACTGGACAGTGCTGACTGTAACAAGTTGCGTGCATGGCAGTGGTGTCTATGGATGGTGGCCATGCCCCGCTGCCCGCCCTGTTACACAGCATGCAATAGTAATCATGGATGTAAGGCACTCACCATCATCAGGCTGGTCCCTGCGCCTGTCTGGTCTGGCATCCCTCCTGGCCTGCAGGTCATCTTGGCACTGACTCCTCTCCCTCGCCTGCCAGCGCTCCTCTGGGCCTAGGGTGCAAACATGAAGAGAGAAACATCAGTACAATCCGGGTAGTAAAGTTCCCTCACCCCCGTGTGTGTGTAATCCCACACAGCCATGCCCATCCACCCCCCCCACTCCGATACCACCACCACGGCCAACACTGGATGGCCCCCCCATGTGCTGGACACATGCCACCGTGATACCCGTATGGACGTTAACAGTGTATGGATGGGGCACCTACCTGGCCGTGGTACCGTGCCCCTCCTGGCATGTGCCCACAGGCGGGCAAGCCTGTCCGGATCCATGCAGTGGAGGTCCCTGTATCGGTGGCGACACTGCTCAGCCATGTGCCTGATTCCTGTGGCCTCCTCCAGCACCACCGCCACCTCCTCCCATACTGCAATCCTGGCCCTGTCCAGGGGTGTATCTCCAAAAAGTGCCCAAGCATGGGGCTCTACTATAGCCACCAAATTGGCCAGCTCCACCTGGCTCCAAACAGCAGCCCTCTTTCTTGCCATCTCTGAAGCTGGTTGGAGTCAAAATGGCGCTCGGTAGCGCGGTCCGCCATGTGCAGATACTGCGCGGTACAGTGCTGCCATTCCCTATCGCACTGTCACTGAACAACACAATAGTGGCGCACCCATGCGGACGCATGGTGCCTAGGGGGCAAAGGTCGGGCACAGGGTGAAGGGTCTCTCGCGCACAGACCGCCACAGCGTGACTGGTACTCACTGCGTGTAGCGCGATTGGGTGCCTGTGTGCCACTTCCTGTAGTGGCCTACCGCGCTGTGGCCCCAGTGCACCGACGGCGCCCCAGTGCCAGAGTGCCATACATGTGAACAGTGCAGTAGCGCCACTGGCACAATGGTGGCCGTGCCTTGCATTGCCTCCCGCACACAGCATGTCAGCAGCATGGCAGGCGTCGGCGTCATCACCCCGGGCATGTGCCGTTCGGTGTCTACTACGCATGTCACAGAAATGCACCCTTGCCTGAGCATGTTGAACACAATTGCGCAAAGCGCAACAGCGTGATATTCAGCTGGCATATGCAAATCAGCTAATCAGCCATTCAATGGCGCAGATACTGCATTTGCATCCACTTATAATTACGCCTCGCCTCATTTGCATGCATTGCGCTATAAAAATGCGACATTGCACTGCAGTGGCCATAGTCTGTTATTGCAGTCTATTGTGGTGAGTTGCATGCTGTTTGGGAGTGTGGACTGTGGTGTGTGGGACATGCATGGGACTGGACAGTCACAGGTAACACCTGTCATTCTCACAGGATGAAGAATGAGCGATCGTGAGGTGGAGGAAGAGGAACAGAGACGTGGGAGGAAGAGGAGGCCTAACTTCACAAAGGCAGAAATAAATGCCCTGTTTGAGGCCTACCTCGACCAGGAGCCGCTGCTCAGCGGACGGTGGGGAACACCACAGGCCCATGCTGCTGCATGGGAAGAGGTGGCGTGTGCTGTCAACCTGCATGGCAGCCACCACTGGTCCGTGCAGGAGTGCAAAAAGCAGATGGCCACGGACAGGCAGAGGATTAAGGACAAGGTGGCTGCCATCAGGGCAGCATGGGCTGTGACCGTTGGGGGACAACCGGCCGTGCAACGCCTGACCCCACAAGAAGAGCGGGTTTCTGGCAGCATGCGGCGTTATGCCATTGAGGGTGTTCCAGGAGGTGGATTCCAGATGGGTGGTAGCCCGTCACTGCATGGTAGGTCCTGGTCTGTCAATGGGGGGGGACAGGGTAGGGCAGATACATTAATGCTACTGTGTTCCCTTACTGCTCCTGAGCATCTACATGGGTCAGCGGTGGTGGGCTTGTCCACTGAGGGTGATACCATGGACATAGAGGAGGGCCCATCCACCTCCACAGGCATCTGAGGGTCAGGACAACAGTGGGCCCGCCTGTCCGTCCGGACTGATGTTGTTGGATCAGGTGCGGAGGAGGCCCTGCCCATGTCCCAGCGTGCTAGCGTCCATGGATGCCAGCATGCTGAGACTCGGACTGGTGCCGGATCCATCACTGATGATGATGGAGCTCACTTCATGGACAGTGATACGTGTGGGCCGCAGGATGGCCACACAGCAGGTGACATCACGGGCATGGCCATGGGTGGTGCCGCTGTGGAGGCCTGTGTGATATCACAGTCCCAGCCTGTGCCTGTCTGCACCAGTGGGGCAGCACTGGTGTGTGTCCAGGACAGTGGGGCTGTTGCGGCCACTGCGGTGGCACCATTGAGCCCTAGAGAGCTGCAGCCAGAGGGGCAGTGTCAGCAGTCGGCCAATGGCCATGGGAGTACAGTGTCAGGGGGCAGCATCAGTGCACCACCTGTGGACATGCCCAGGCCTGGCCCTGGTGTGCAGCGCCCACCCTCAAGGTGTGCTGCCCATCAGGGCCGTGAACACCATCAGGGCCGATCAGGCAGATGACCTCTTAGAAGAGCACACCCACACACTCCAAGAATCAGTCGATCAGCAATTGCGGCTTGTGACGGCAGTGGATGCACTCAGTGCAGCTCTGCGCCAGGCAGAGGAGCGGCGCAGCAGAGACACAGCTCTGCTCCTGGCAGGGATGGACTGGATGCAGGAGGATGTGACTGCTGCCATTGACAGGCTGACACAGACAATGACAGCTGCCATGGCCACAGTGGGCACACAGTTATTTGCCCATGCATCGCAGACACCGTGCAGCGAAATGTCCATCCCCCATTCCTGGCATCGTGCGACACCCTCCTTGTCGACACCGGGTTCAGCTGTGGGCATCCCGAGCACACCCGGCGAGGCATGCTCGTGTTGCAGACCCCGCGCCGAGCACGGTCGCTCACGTAGCGGAACCCCTGGGGGACCGTCGGTGCCACCCCATGAGGCCATTGGTCAGCCTGTCACTGCTGGCGGGTCTCAGCAGGGCCGCCCATGCATCCGTGGCAGCCGTGGCACTTTGGCGCATGACTGACTTGTCTCCCACCACGGCTACTGTCTGATGCTGCCCTGTGTGCATTGTGTTGTTCAATGTGCAATGCATGGGTGGGGTGCCCGGCCCTGCACACACACACATGTTCCATCTGCACACCCTCCCGGCTGCTGTACACTGTGGTGTGTGCATGATGATGCCTACGTTGCACTGTCCGCCACTGTGCAATGGTGCCCAGCGTCTGACACACGCACAATGACAGGCACTGGGCGTGGTGGTCTGTGGACATGTGTGTGGCTAGGGGGGGCAGTTAGGGTTGGCGTGCCTCCTACCCTTTGTGTATGTCTTGTGGGGTGTGTGTGTGTATGTGTGTGTGTGTGTGACCGTATGCCATGTTACACCTTGCCGATCCCTGATGGCGTGTGCGGTTCCTTGCTCGGCCAATTCCCTTAACAACATGCACCCCTGGGTTTTGTCCATGAGTGTTTGTGGGTTGTGCCCTTGCCACTGGTGGTTGCACGTGGCCCCATGACATACCTGGGTTGGTTGAAGTGCTCCTCTGTGATGGTGTCCCGGTGCAGCTGTGCCATCCGGATCAGTTGGGGATCCCTTCGACCAAGGGGGGGCTGCCCATCACCATCTTCACCAGTGTCCTCATCGTACCCATCGCTGTCCCCCTCTTCAACCTGTACGGCTATCTCACAGTCGTTGGCCATGTTGTGCAGGATGCAACAGGCCAGGAATAGCCCGCAGGCCTTTGAGGGGCTGTACTATAGGGCATGTCCAGGCAATGGAAACATGCCTTCAGCATCCCGAACACCGCTCGATGACATTGCATGTGGTGGCATGTGCCTCATTGTAGCATTGCTGTGATGGGGTCGCGGGCCGCCGGTATGGTGTGAACAGCCAGGGACGGAGTGGTTATCCACTGTCACCTGTGTGTAGAGGGTGGACATTAGTTTGGTGATCAGCTTCGCCCTGCCTTGGGCCATCTAGGCCAATACCCATGTCACCTCTGATTATGCCCCTCCCAAGCTCCATGTCTTTCTGTGTGATTTGCATACTCACCCACTAGGTGGCCAGTGGGGATGTCCCCACTCTCGAACCTGTGGCACAGTGCGGACTGGTGCCAGATGAAGGCATCATGCGCTCCCCCAGGGTGCGTGGCACAGACATTGATTATGTGCCCCCTGGCATCGCACACCACCTGGCAGTTGATGCTTGCATACCCCTTCCAATTCATGTATGTGGCCCCTTCAGGGACAGGTGGCATGCGGATGGCCACATGGGTACAGTCTATTGCCCCAAGCATGCCAGGCATACGTGCTACCCTGTGGAACTCCTGTATGTTTGCTGTGCACTCCGCCGGTGTGCTGGGGAAACAGATGTACTCCGCAGCATGTGGCAGCAGTGCGCTGAGGAATTGGGTGAGGAGGCGTGACTCGGCAGACGGGGTTATGCCTGTCGTGTCCTCTGTTGGTCTCTGGAAGGTATCCGTGGTGAGAAGGCACATGACAGCTGTCACTTTGGTCTCCACTGACAGAGCATGGCTCCATTGTGTGGGTGCCTGCCTCACATCACTGCACAGCTCACAGAGCCGCCTCAGGATTGCCCGGTTCAGGCGGTACCTGCTCACAATCTCAGTATCAGTGTACAGCTGAAAGCTGGTGCGGGCTCGGTACTGCCTGTTGGGGGCATACTGCCGATGGGCCCTTCCACTGCCGCGCCCCCCTGCTGCCTGCCTTCTCACCCCCCTCATAACTGCCTCCATCTGGATGGTGGCACTGGCCATGTCCCTGGCTTGTGTTACCCCCCCGGCAGCTCTTTCTCTGTTGCCCCCACTGTCCTTGCTGCTACTCCCCCTGCACCGGGAACACCTCCCTGTAGTGGCCGTACTGCCCACTATCTGTGCCCTCAGTGCTGTGTGGCACTTCCCCCTTTTGTCCTACACTGTGGCACAAGCTCCCCACACCTTCCCTGTTTCTGGTGGTTCCAGGTGCTCTGTCCTGCTCCTGCCCTGGCCTGCTCCCAGTTTCTGTTTGCCTGTGTGGCTGCCTGCAGTTCACCAACATGTGGCTTCCTGTAGCATTCTTGGCGCCTCTCTTGTTCCTTTTTATTTTGATCATTTCGCTATCGCGTTAAATCTCCGCTTTTCTCCCTATGTATGCATGGCGATGTTGTTGAATATCACACTGCACCATTTATTCATGGTTCCTCCCCTTCAGTTGCACATGCATTCATTATCATTGCGCTCTTGTGCATTGTGATTTGGGGTATCTGTTTCCGCTGAATATCGCATAATGGCGTCAACTTGGCGCTTGAGCAAGATCCCTGTTGCATATGGTGCAACCTTTGAATATCTGGGCCAGTGAATCTTTTTGTTAATAGGAAAGTTATAAACCTAGCAATTAATCTAAAAAATCTGGGCTCAAGGCCAACAAAGCCTGCACTTTTATTTAAAGACATCCCTTTTAACAATTTATAGATTTCAACATCAGACATTAATTATTTTAAAATTAAAAAAGGATGATTTCTTTCAAATTAAGGAACTACATTACTTTAGCCACTTATTAGAGTATATTTTTTAAAAAGAGCAGTTTTGTCACTGGACAAACCAGTACATTTTAAATTGAAAGTTTCTGCTATGGACTCTAGCTCATTTATCTTTTTGACTAAACTGCCAGCTTTTTGTTTAGGTTCTGGATTGATCAAAGTTATGATCGCAGACCGGAGTTTGCTCTGGTTACCTAATGAATTTTGCCGTTCTGTTAAAAAAACGTGGTTTACGAATTCAAAATTTTGGATTTGCATTGTTTCCTTAATTACTTATATTTCTGCCAGTCAGAGGTAGAAGCTGGTTTATATTTTTCTAAGGACTTATTTTAAGTTGTATTAGGGAAATTAATTCCCTGGTTATACCTCTTTTCTAATACCCCTTATAACAAATGGGAAGGTGTTTATCCAGAATAATTATTAACCTCTGCACAAAATAGTCGTAAGCAGCATAAACATTATCATGTTGCTCCAAAAATGACCTGTCTTCTCCCATCATGTTTACCGTTAAGTAAACATAATCGTATTTAGAGTAATCCCTGAAAAAGGATATCTGTAATTAAATTTTACATTGTTCCAAACACAACAGATTAGTAAATAATTACTTAATGAATCTGCAAATGTTCTGACTCACATTACTCTGTCCTCCCTATTTGTAAGGACCCAATCCAGAATACTATATTTTGAACAAAAAGAAAAAAAAAAAACACTGTTGCATCAGCATGTGGGTTGAAAACAAAACAAAAGGATAATATTAAATACATGATGAAAATAGAAAATAGGGTTAGAATTGATATTTTGATCTTATGTCTTTTTCATGTATTATCTATGGAGAAAATAGCAAAGTTAGTGGAAAGGTAAGCAAGCAATAACACACAACGAGGTGTGGGTTATCTAAATTATTTATGTATCCTTCTGTGTTTTTTATGTACATAATGTACAAACTTGTGTTTCTTTTTCTTTTGCATATGATACACAAATTATAACCTATTTGCAAGATTGTACTTATTGTGCCTTGTATTATATGTTCATCTAACTTTTGTATATTATATACCTTTACCTGACCCAGGTCCACCTTGTAAATGAGCTGGCTCAATGGTGTTTCACCTGGATAAATAAAGATTGATTGAGTGACTGATTGATTGATAAGAACATGTCCAGATGCGTTATGGAGCACAAGGCACTAGCGCCAAGTGCCTTATGCACCTGAGTGTGCTCTTATCAGGAGATAAATCACACCTCGGAGTGTTTTTGCACTTATAAGATGCCTCCCCCAAATAATTATTGTATGGGTAAAAAAAAACATAAAAAAGTCAGAAATATAAAAAAAGGAGTTTTCAACACTTCAGATAGTGAAAAATAGTCCCTCTACTAAGTTCATTTCAAAAGTGTTTTATTGGCAGTAGAGGGTTTGTATGTTTTCTTGAGGTTATCTTTCTATTATTGCTGTTTTTACTACATCCCCCACTCAGAATGTTTTTCTGTGGTGTTTTTCCTACATTCAAATGGTGAGATCAGTCCTTTCCCCCGAGATACAATGTCCACTTTCTCTGTTAGGTGCGAGCCTGACTTCCAATGGTGCTGCCTCTCAACTCCCCCCCCATACACAGAGTCACAGATAAATAGTGGCACAAATAAAGAGTGCCAGTTTTATTTCATTTCTATGGACTTCTTAAACAGGTACTGAAATCAGGAAGTGCATGCTTGTCGCTGGGCTTGAGTGGGAGCGAGCATGTCCCACAGCGACCGCCATACACAGACTTGGTTTCTGGCTTCATGATTCCTAGTAACTGTCAGTGATGAAGAGAAAGAAACTTATTTCTGTGTTTGTGGTGACAATAATGGGCTGTATTTTTAAGCAGGAACTTCTGAGTTGTTGTGGGTAGCATTTGAAGGTGAAGAGGAACTGGGGGGACAGCTGCAGATTGGGTTAGAGATGGCAGAAATGCATGTGTAATGGGCAGGCTTTTGAGCAATGGGACAGACAGCTGCACCTGCTAGGAACAGATGGACCAGCAGTGAGTTCAAATTAAAATAAGATATCAAGAGCATTAACAATTCAATAGTTGTGCAGGATGGGGGATCTTCAACTCACTCACTCATTCATATTGTTCTGTCTTCTCTGTTTGTGCCACGCTGCCACCAGTCTCCTGCTGAAGTGCTTCTGTCGGATGTTAGACAAAACAGAATCTGCATGGGAGAGTGATGGCATGCATTCATTTTATTGTGTGCAGAATTCTGGCTGGCACAAGTAGTGCCAGTTGTAAAGATATCTCCTGATAAGGACACGGCTGAAAGAGGCTATCAGTCAATCACAGTTTATGAAATATTTTGCCCATTTTATAAATGGAAATAAGGTATATGCAAGGGATATGTGCAATGGAGAATAGTTAGATACGTGCTTTATTTGTATGAGTGCAGTTTGACCTCGGGTAACTTCACAAGTAGTGTAAGCCACGAGTGAGGTGTCTGAGGTCAAACAGCAAAAATATAGATAAATCATGTATCTAACTGGCCCCCATTGCATATTACATTTATGCAACAGGGACCAATTTGAACTGTGGAGGTAGATTTGTTTGTAATACATTTTTATAAAGAGAAATTGAAGTGGACTTTCTAGTGATTTACTGTTTATACCTCCACTTTGTGTAGTGGTTAATAGGAAGTTGATATCAATGCTAGAACACCCTGATGGCTGTGACACCTTGCCATGCACAGTGACTGGGTGATTGTCTAGCCCAGAAGAATTTGCAAGGAAACATGGTGATGCCATTTAGTGAGGGAACACCAGTGGAGTTCTGTGATTCGGGAGACAGAAAAATGATTTATTGCCTTTTTTTTTTAAGTTTTTTATATTTATTTAAAAAGTAATGCTAGGTTATGGACTTTAACCGGTGAAAGGGTGAGCAAGCAGAGAAAGTGAGCATATAAGCCTAGCCATGGGAACAAAATGCTAGCAAGTGGTAGGCAACTGTTCGGGAGGCATGTTTTTTCTTTAAAAAGGAACAAGAAAATGGACTGCCTGTGTTTAGGAGATGGAGGCAGCAACTGGAGCCCCTTGTTTGTGAGCATGGAGCAAGCGGGTGGGCCAACAGAATAGGGTCCGGAGTGCTACAGGACCAAAGGAGCAGGAGTGGAGCAAGCAGGGGTGGCAGCTGCAGCACTTGGAGAGGAGATAATGGGGCTGGGGACAAAGTAAAATAATAATGATGATTTCTATTTTTTTTTATGTTGGAATGTGTTTTTTGTAATGTGGCAATTTGTACTTTATAGCCACATTGGAAATACTTGAGGTGAAAAAGAATGGACTTCTGGGGAACTACAGGAGCCATTCTGTAGAGCTGCCAGAAAGTGAAGTATGTGTGTAAATCAGTGCTGGCTGAATGGGGTGGGGGCACAAGCAGACAGGGTTTTAAAATGATTTGTGGAGTTGGAGGGTATTTGTTTAACAAGGCCAGTTGTGGAGTCGTGCTTCTGTGTGCCTGCTGAAATGATAGAAAAGTAGTGACAGCGGGTTGGGGGGGTTAGGTAATGACAACACTACTAATAAATTGGTGGTCACTAATTTATTAGTATAATTAGTATAGTTTAGTGGTCACCAATTTATTAGTACAGTTTAGTGGTCACCAATTTATTAGTACAGTTGCTCTGATAAATGGATTTATCAAGAGCCTTCAAAATCTACACCTGTTGCATAAATATAATCTATAAATACAATTATATAAGAGATATGCAAAGGGGGAACCTGTGTGATACATTATTATGTATACTGGGGCTGTTTGACCTTGGGCAGCCTCACAAGTGGTGTAAACCAAGAGTGAGGTGTCCAGGGCAAACAGCATGAGTGTGCATAAATCATGTTTCACACAAGGTCCCCATTGCATATCCCATTAATGCAATAGACAGGGACCTGTGTTTGTGTTGTTGTTTTTTTTTTGCTTTAAGTATTGGTTTTATTTTCTAAAACTGAGAAATATTTTTTTGTGTGTGTGTGTGAAATGAAGGTACTTTGCTTGCTTTCACCTCCGTTGCCATGGGCATCGCCACGGATGCCACATCATGATGCCAGCATTGATGGTGCAACATCAATTCTAATTGGTTTAGATGGAAGCTGTTTAAAAGTTGAGAGGAAACATGGCGGTGGTCTTCAGTGAGTGAGTGAAAGCAGAGGGTTAGAGTTACAAGGGGGTCGGCTGTACAATACTGGTGGCTGACTGTGGTTTGGATTTCTTATGTTTAAGGAAAAAAACAGTATGGAGTGTTTCTTCTGAGGTGCAGCGTCATTGGCAGCATGGAGCATGATCAAACAACAGGGAGAAATCAGAGCATCTAAGGCAGGCCAATTTATGCTATGTAATGTGAAAAGAGAAGAAAATAAATTACGCCGTTTAACTGTGGGGAGTTTTATGTCAGTTTGAGATTATTTGTGGACATTGTAAGTAGCCAGCGTTTGGCTCATCTAACAGAGGTGAAGTGGGTGGGGAGGCAGGCAGGCGGAGTGGAAGAGAAAATGAGCAGCATGTAGTTTCACTTTGGAAAAAAGATTAAAAGCAAAAATAAAATTATTTGTGTCAGCTGCTAGTTAGTTGTCCCTGTGTGTGCTAGGTGAAGCTGTAAATAAGGATTTTGATGGGGAGAGACACAATTTTTATTTTGTTTTCTGCTGTGTTTCTGTGGATGAGAGGGGTGCTGATACACAGTTACTAATGTAGACAGATTTATCATATTTCATTTATGTCCTCACACTTCATTTATTTCCACATCTATTGCATATGTGTGTGTGTGTGTGTGTATATATATATATATATATATATATATATATATAATATGTAATATATGGATAAGCCTCAATAATACTATATTAAGTTATACAAAAATGTCCCAGTAATACATCACTGCTCTCAATAATAGTATCCTAAAAACTATGTTAATGCACCATTAGGGTTAAAGCATCAAAAGTAGGGAAATGCAACCTTAGGGTTTCCAAGCCTAAGACCCCACCCTGCATGCAGAAACAGGCATGAGCGGTGTGTCTTGGGGTTGGGAACCCTAATGTCGCTCCATTCCATGAATAAGTAAGATACAGTATAGGAGAATGGAACTATGTGGAGAATTATGGAGTGATGGCCCTGTGCGCATGTAAGTCGTTAACGGTACCCGTATTTGCATGTGGGAGCGCAGGGCCCTCTGGGTCCTGTGTTCCCATCCATGCATAATTTTTGAGATAGTGTACTGCTAAAGATGTTTGCCTGTGGAAGTGCAGGGCCCTCTGGGCCCTGCACTCCCATCCCGTAGTCTGCACTGCCAAAGAAACACCTGACATTTACTTGTTATCCAATACAAAACACAGTGAAATCTGACAACTGTGTAACTGAACACCTAAGTAATATATTTTAACAAAACTAGCAAAAGGCACATCAGTGGGTGAATCTCTTTGTACCCTGAAAAATTCAGAACAAAATTGCAAACCATTTTTCACAGCGGAGTGAAAACGAAATGATTTGGTAAACCTCCCATTACAATGTTATTCTATGGGAAGCAAAGCAAAGCTGAACCCCACAGAACTGGATAGCCAAATAATATATTTTCACCAAACCATCAAAAGGCACATCAGTAGTCAAGCCCTTTGTACCCTGAAAATTTCAGCCCAAAATTCCAAAATGTTTCTTTGCTATGAAGTGACAAAGAAACAGCTATAGAAAAAATCATTTTTTGCAAATTGCAAACAAGAACTTTACTGAGCTTCCTTTTCCCCAATTTGCAGTAAAAGAAAAATCCTTTTCAACCCTAACAAACTACCCCCACACTGCAGACAGCAATAGGCGTGGGGTATGCCTTGGGGTTGTCAACTGTAATGCTCACCCCATTCCATGTATATGTACTAATCTAAAATAAAATGTATGTATTTACAATATATTGTCCTTAAGTCAATAGTGAGTTTGCGTTAGAACATTTGTTTTTAAAGATTAAAATTGTTGAAATGGGATCTTATGTCCAAACAAGACTGCCTTGTAAACAGGACCTTTGGTCCTAGTGGTGTCAATCTCCAGTGATTCTCCAGTATAAAAATAAAGATTTTACTACTACTACATGTGTAAGTAAGCTGAGATGGGTACAGTATATGAGAATGGAGTGAGCGTTTGGGTTGACAGCTCCAAGGCACACCCCACGCATGTTGCTGCCTGCAGTGTGGGGGCTGGTTTGTTAGGGTTGGAAACCCTAAAGCCACATTTCCCTACTTTTGTCGCTTTAACCCGAACTAGTGCATTAACAAAGTTTTTTGCAATGAATTTCCTTACTTTTTGAGATAGTATAATGGTATCCTTATTTTCCTGTGGGAGAATCCCTCCATAATCATATCCTTATTTGCATGTGGGCCCTACACTCCCATCCGTCCATAATTTTTGAGGTAGTGTAATCGTATCATTATTTGCCTGGGGGAGTGCAGGGCACTCCGGGCCCTGCGCTCCCATCCCTCCATAGATGCGTAGATGTTGCATAACTTTGACATTTTTACATATTTTATCCCCAAATTTTCAAAATATCCTTCTTGTGACCCCACTTGATGAACAGGGATGGTGAAAATTTTCATATCCCAAACAAAAGGTGATCTCACCAGCTGACTGTGAAATCACCTTCTGGGCTAGATTTGCATAATTTCATTGACATTGTTCATGATGTGGGGTCTCAAAAAGGCCATGTTGAAAATTTGGTATAAAAATATGCAAAAATAGCTAAGTTATGAATTGAAGTTGAAAACCCCATTGAAATACATAAGTCTGAAATCCTTTTTTCATGACAATGAATCCTTTTTTGTGAGAATGAAAAAGCTCACTAAAAAGAATCCCTTCTCATGAAAAAAGAACCAGTAAAAAACTAAGTCAGAAATCCTTTTAGGTGAGTAAGGATCCTTTTTCGCCAGAATGAAAAAAGCTCATGAAAAAGTATCCCTTCTCACAAAAACATCGGGAAAAAACTAAGTCTGAAATCCTTTTTCATTAGAAGGGATCCCCTTTCGTGAGAACGATAAAGGACTCATGAAAAAGGATCCCTTCTCATGAAAAAAGAATTGGAAAAACTAAGTCCAAAAATCCTTTTTCTTGAGAAGGGATCCTTTTTCATTCTCATGAAAAAGAACACAAGAAAAAAGCCAGATAGAAACTAAGTCTGAAATCCTTTTTCTTGAGACTTGATCCTCTTTCATGAGAATGAAAAATGACTCACGAAAAAAGCATTATCAAGTCACAAAAAAGTATTTTAAATGTAAAGAAAAACACATTCAGGGGTCATTCTTCCATCAGATAACCACAGAATCCACCGAACAGAGTCCTAATGAGCCAGATATATGTATTGGTGTGTGGGCAGAATATCATCTTTGAGGCTTTTCAAGGTTTTTTTGGGGGGGGCAATGGAAGACAAGATGGCAGCTCACAAAAAAGGAATTTTTCCTCATGAAAAAGGATTGGCCTCTCACGAAAAATAATCCTTTTTCATTTTACCAAATTATTTTTTCGTTCCAGGAATCTATCCTGGAGAGTGAAATTCCCAATTGAAAATAATGGGAACTTTAAAATGTAATAACTTTGGAAGATATTAATATTTTTTTACCAAACAAGTGAAGGGCACTTCTGTAACCCAAGCCCTTTCTAAATTGAAACTTTCGGACCAAAATTCCAAACTGTCTGGGCACAAGGTGATGAGAAAAAAAAAGCTAAAATGTCAATTTTTAAACTTTTTGCTCTATCCGGATCTCGGAATCTGCATATCCGAATTGAATAAAACTTGGCATGTGACGAGAACTACCCTCACGAAACCACGCATGTAAAATGTCATGCAAATCCATTAAATGGTTGCAAAGTTATTAAAGTTCAAAATTGAAGGTTTAACATAGAAAGCCCTGCTCAACCCTAACTAGTGGTGCTACCATGCCACTGTATGGAAGAAAACTAGGTGGGTGGATCTAGCAAAAAAGTGATAATAGGCAGGTTAAAAATTGAACTTAGTACATAAAAAGGTAATGATGGGGAGGGAGAGACATAGTAGGAGTCAATAAGCTAAGGAATCCTCAAGTAGAATCTAATTAAAGGAAAACAGTCCTAATATGAACTCTCCCACCCCAAAAAGCTCAACCCTCTGATTAAGCTTTTCGCACAGCAAAACATTTTTTCTCCTGTTTACTTACTTTATTTTAGTTTTGTAAAGTCCACAATTTCCAAACTTGTCAGATGCTGCATGGTTCACATTTCCTCTGACCAGTGCGAAGTTATACATCACTCGCCCTAGCACATTTTGTATTGGGGTGAGCGGTGTGGCACTGCACCATCGAATGAAATGGAACCGCACAGCGTCAACCATGTTTGGGGATTGCAGACTTTACAAAACTAAAATAAAGTAAGTAAACTGTGTGAAAAGCTTAATCGGGGTGGAGCTTTCAAGGGTGGGAGGGCTCATATAATGACTTTTTTCCTTTAATTAGGCATAGTAAGAAGGCTGAAAAATGACAAATTTGGGTACAGGAGACAGGGCATCTGGAGAAAATGAAAATGGGTTTGCAAACGTAGCTGGAATGCCCACGTGAGAATACCAAATGAAAGCGTGTGCAGGCATACCCACACATGCAAGCATACCATGCACATTCCCCCACATTTGTCACTTTTCATCCTATTTGCTATGCCCAGTTAATTAGAACCTACTTAAAGACTTCTCAGTTCACTGAATCCTAGTATGTCTCTCCCCCATCATCACCATTTTGTTTTCCAGCTTCTATTTTTAACCTGCCTACTATGAATTTTTCTCCTACATCCATTAGCTGAAAAAATAAAAAGACATATGTATGAGTACAGCTCTCAAACACAGGGAGTATATCAAAACTGCATGTAATTAGAGCTCTGATGAAACAATCACAGGACAGGCTCTTAATCAACAGGGGCCTCTTCTGCAGTCAGAAGTGTGTATGTATGCATGTCTTACAGCATGATTGAGTACCTGTGGCTGCAGAACTGCTGGCTCCACAGGGGGGCTGCACTTCTGCAGACAGAAGTAGTGTTGCAGTTTGTGTACCATAGATTTCTATATGCAGCAGCAGAAGTGCAAGCCTCAAAGGGACCTGTGCTTCTGCAGACATAAGTCAATGTCTGTCATACACCTGTGACCTCAGAAGTGCAGAAGTAGTGTTGCAATTTGGGTATCATGAACTGCTATGTGCAGGAGCAGAAGTGCAAGCCCCATAGAGGCTTTCGCATCTGCAGACAGAGTCCGTGTCTATGTCACACACCTGTGGCTACAGATGTGCTAGCACCACAGAGGCCTGGGCTTCTACAGACAGAAGTAGTGTTGCAATTTGGGTATAATGGATTTCTGTATGCAGCAGTAGAAGTGCAAGCCCCACAGGGACCTGTGCTTCTGCACACAGAAGTCAGTGTCTATGTCTTACACTTGTGACTGCAGAAGCACTGGCTCTGGAGGGACCTGCACTTCTGACCTATGCACTTAAGTGTAGAGAGTAAGAAAGTGCTGAAAAAAGAAGTTTGGGGAGTATATTGAGGTAGCTGGTCATTTAAATTAGAGCAGGGGGTGGTAGGTGGAGGGGGGGCATACAGGGGCCATGAGATGGAAAGCCGCATGAGCTTACCCCCCAGAACAAGGGCGATGAACTAGACAAAATCACTAGAGGGGAGTCTGGTAGGGGTGGGCAGGGGGATGGGGGAAGGTAAAGGGATGGAAGGTGATCACCATAAATGCTAGAAGCCTGGGGAACAAAATTAATGACTTACAGGCCCTCATGGTGGACAGCAAGGTGGACATGGTGGCCATCATAGAAACATGGGCCACCCAATACCATGACTGGGACCTGGCAGTACCAGGGTACAGAATATTCCACAGGGATAGGGAAAACAGGAGGGGGGAGTGGCACTATATGTGAGAGAATGGCTTAAGTATGTAAGGCAGAAGGGGGAGGAGGGAGGAACAGAATCATTATAGCTACTAATCCAAGACTCCAAGAATAGGACTCTCCAGCTGGGAGTGGTGTACAGGCCACCCTCCCAGACGGAGGAGTTGGACAGGGAACATGCAAGACAGATTAGACGGTCATGTGGGAAGGGGAGTGTGGTGGTTGGGGGGGACTTCAACCTGTTGGGGGTAGATTGGGGAACCCCAGCCACCAGCAATAAAAGGGAGCAGGTACTGCTGGACACCTTTCAGGAAAGCTTCCTGACACAGGTGATCAGTGAACCAACCAGGGGAGGGAGCACCTTTGACCTAGTGCTCACAAATGGGGAATTTGGAGGGATATCAGGGGTGGATGAACCACTAGCAGAGAGTGACCATCACTCAGTATGGTTCATGTTAAATATGGGCAAAGAGGGGGTGGCGTCCAACATGAAGGTACTGAATTTCAGGATGGCTGATTTTGCAAAGATGGGGAGGTAGTGAGTGGGGACCTGGCCAGGATCCAGCCTGATATGGACACGGACCAGCGATGGGAGATTATAAAAAAATGGCTTAATAGAGGCTACCAATTCCTGTAGCAGGACTCGGAGTAAAAAGGCTAGGGCGAAAAGGCTGAGCTGGATGACCAGGGGGGTTGTGGAAGAGGTGAGGAGAAAAAGGGTGGCCTTTAGGAGATACAGTAAATCAGGGAGGGAGGAGGACAGGGAGGAGTACATGCAGGAGGCAAGGAAGGTGACTAAGGCAGTAAGAGCAGCAAACGCCACCAAGGAGCTGAGACTGGTGCAAGGCATTAAGGAGAGGGAGAAGACCTTCTTCAGGTACATCAGGGAGAAGAGGAGCTGTAAAGAACAGATAGTAAGGATTAAGAAGGACAGGAGATGGGTAGATAAGGAGGGAGAAAAAGCAGAAGCACTTAATGACAACTTCTGCTCGGTATTTACTAAAGAGAGGTGGGGAGGGCTACCCAATGGGGGCAGTAAAGACTGGTGAGGGATTGACAGATGGGGTGATCACAGGAAGTAGGTGCTGGAGGGATTGAGAGAGCTACAGGTGGACAAGGCACCAGGGTCAGATGGCATTCACCCCAGGGTACCCCAGGGTACTGAAGGAGCTAGCAGAGATCCGGGTGGGGCCCTTGGCAGACCTATTCAATGCCTCACTGGACTCAGGATGTGTACCCCAGGATTGGAGGTTGGCTCACTTGGTTCCCCTCCATAAGAGCAGCCCCAAAGATGAACCAGGGAACTACAGACCTGTGAGCCTCATCGTCCATTGTGGGAAAGCTAACGGAAACAATCCTGAAGGAGAGCCTGATGTCCCTGCTGGAGTCCAGTGTGTTGCAGGACAGCAGACAGCATGGCTTTGTCACTGGCAGATCCTGACAAACCAACCTGGTAGATTACTATGACTGGGTGACTAGGCAGATGGACAAGGGCCATGCACTGGATGTTCTGTACCTAGACTTCAGCAAGGCATTTGATTCGGTGCCGCATTGGAGACTTGGAATAAAACTTGAAGACACAGGGTCAGGGGCAAAAATGGTGGGATGGGTGGCAAACTGGCTTCAGGGAAGACAGCAGAGGGTGGCGGTGGAGGGGGAACTCTCATCCCCAAGGGCAGTGATGAGTGGGGTTCCACAGGGATCAGTGCTGGGACCAGTGTTATTTGGGATATTTATTGCAGACACTTCCTTGGGCATCAAGAGCAAGATCAGCCTGTTTGCCGATGACACCAAGATTGGGGCAGTGGTGGATGACCTGGGGGGTGGCAGGGATTGCAAGAGGATCTGACAAAGATAGAGACCTGGTTGGACACTTGGTGGCTAGGGTCCAATGCAAAAAAGTGTAAGGTGCTGCATTTTGGGGCAAAGAATCCAAGGAGAAACTACCAACTTGGGGGGATGCAGCTCGCAGAGACTGAGGAGGAAAAGGATCTGAGGTGGTCATTACAGGATCAATGAACAATTCAGCACAGTGTAGAAAGGCAGCAGCAGGGGAAAACAAAATGCTGGGTTGTATCGCAAGAGGGATAATGTCAAGGAGGGGGGAGGTGATTCTACCATTGTATAGCTCACTGGTTAGACCTTATCTTGAGTATTGCATACAGTACTGGTGACCATACCTAGAAAGGGACATTAAATTACTGGAAGGGGTGCAGCTCAGAGAAACAAAGATGATCCAGGGTCTGGAGGACTTATCATAGGAGAGTAGACTAAAGGAGTTGAACATGTACTCACTGGGGGAGAGAAGGGAAGGGGGGATATGATCGAGACATTCAAGTACATGAGTAGGATAAATAAGACTGACACTGAGGGGCTATTCAGGGTAAGGGTGGGGAGGGACACTCGAGGCCATGACATGAGATTGGAGGGAGGGAGGTTCAGGAGGGAAATAAGAAGACACTTTTTTACAGAGAGAGTGGTGGCAGGGTGGCACACGTTACCAGTGAAGGTGGTAGCCAGTTGAACAGTGGCCTGTTTCAAGAGGGGCTGGGAAAAGGCAGAAGGGAGGGTCAAGGGGGGACAGTGAGGAGGGAGGGGCAGCTGCAAAATAGGGATGCTAGCTGTAAAATAGATGAAATGGCCTTTTTCTGCTGGCAATTTTCATATGTTCGTATGTCTTACACCTGTGGCTGCAGAAGCACTGGCTCTGGAGGGACCTGCAATTCTGCAGACAGAAGCAGTGTTGCAGTTTTGGTATCATGGATTTCTGTATGCTGCAGCAGAAGTGAATGCCCCACAGTGGACTGCGCTTCTGCAGACAGAAGTCGGTGTGCATGCCTTGCACCTGCAACTGCAGAAGCACAGGCCCCTGAGGTGCCTGCACTTCTTCAGACAGAAGTGGTGTTGCAATTTGGGTATGATTGATTTCGTGGAGCTAGTGCTTCTGCAGTCAGATGCCAGTGTGTATGTCTTACACCTGCAGCTGCAGAAGTGCTTCTGCAACCAGAAATGTGTATATGTCTTACAATGTGCATGAGTACTTATGGCTACAGAAGTGCAAACCTCATAGAGGCCTATGCTTCTGCAGACAAAAGAACTCTTGTGATGTGAGTATTGTGGATTTGTATCTGTGTCTGCAGGGGCTTGTGCTTCAGCAAAGAGAAGTAGTGTTGTGGTTTGATCATCGTGGATTTCTATCTGCAACCAGAAGTGAGTGTGTGTGTGTCTTGCAGTGTGCAGGCCACAGATACAAATCCACAAAGGTAGCACACCACTGGTACTGCACTGCGTTTGTGTCATCTGAAAAAAGTTGTATATTGTTTGTCTTACTTAATGATGGTTGTCTGTAGTTGCTTGCGTGGTCTTGTCCTTTTGCTGTTTGTGTAGTGGGGACTTAGAGTTGGAAACCCTAACACCACATTTCCCTTCTTTTGTGGAGTTGAGTTGCACACTAACAGGTGCATTAATGCCATTTTTAAAATGAATTTCCTTTCTTTCCAAGATAGAGGAATCATATCATTGTTTACACAGGTCCCTTTGAGACCTGCATGAACAGATGCAGATGCACAAGGCCCTCACGGCCCTGCACCAAGGGAAGAGTCCATCTGCCTACAGATGCAAAAGATTCATGGGGCTGTCTGGTGTCTGCAGAAGCATAGAGCCCTCTGGACCCTGCACTTCCATGTGGCTACAGATGCAGATGCAAACAACCACAGACAGCCATCATCAGGTAAGACAAATAACATACAACTTCAGATTACAAAAATGTAGTAGCACTGATGTGCTACCCTTGTGGATTTGTGTCTGTAGCTGCAGAAGGGCCTGCGCTTCTGCAGCCAGAAGTGTGTGCGTCGCAGGCCCCTCTGCAGCCAGAAGTGTGTGTAGGGCCTGTGTTTCTGCAGATAGAAGTAGTATTGCTATTTGGGTATCATAGATTTCTGTCTGCAGCTGCAAAAGTCAGTGTATATGTCTTACACGTGCAGCTGCAAACGTGCAGGTCCCTCAGGGGCCTGTGCTTCAGCAGCCAAAAATAGAAACATAGAAGTATACGGCAGAAGGAGACTGATAGGTCCATCTAGTCTGCCCATTTGTTTTAGACTTATTTTGATGCTAGTTGCCCTTTGTAGTCAGGGCTCCTTTGTGTCTATCCCATACATTCTTGAATCCCCCCACAGTGTTGACCCCCACAACTTCTTGAGGCAGGCTGTTCCAGGTGTCCACCACCCTTTCTGTGAAGAAAAACTTCCTGGTATTGGTAGAGAACCTCCCTCCTTGCAGCCTGAGGTCATGTCCCCTGGTCCTGGAGCCCTTCTTGAAGTGAAAAAGTTCCTGTGCCTGTACCTTGTTAATGCCTTTTATGTACTTGAATGTTTCAATCATGTCCCCTCTCTCTCTTCTCTGCTCCAGGGAGTACATATTCAGTTCCCTAAGTCTTTCCTTGTAGGACATGTACTGCAGACCCTGAATCATTTTTGTTGCCTTTCTCTGTACTGTTTCCACCCAGTCAATGTCCTTCCTGAGGTAAGACCCTCAGAATTGGACTCCGTGTTCCAGGTGAGGCCTGACCAGTGATCTACACAGTGGTAGTAAAACCTCTCTGTGCATGTATGCATGTCTTATAGTGTGTATGAGTACCTGTGGCTGCAGAAGTGTTAGCCTCACAGGGGGCTGCGTGTCTACAAATGGAAGTACTGTTGTAATTTGGGTATTGTGGATTTGTATTTGTAGCTGCAGGAGCCTGTGCTTCTGCAGACAGAAGCAGTGTTGTGATTTGAGTATCACAGATTTTTATCTGCGGCCAGAAGTGAGTGTTCTGCAGTATGCATGCTGCAGATACAAATCCACCAAGGTAGCACATCAGTGCTACTGCATTAGTGTCATCTGAAAATAGTCGTATGTTGTTTGTCTTACCTGGTGGCTGTCTGTGTTGCTTGTGTGTTATTGTCCTTTGTTGCTGGTGGGGTTAGGGTTTGGAACCCTAACATCACATTTCTCTACCTTTGTGGGGTTGCGTTGAACCCTTGATACATTACACAGTTTTTGCAATTATATATATATACAATATACATACAGTGGAGTCAGTCATGATGCAGCGCGTAACTTCTTGTTAAATGACATGTCACAAAATACTGCATGACAAAAGGGTGTACTTGCCATTGAAACAACTTGTTCCCTGCTGTACCTCACAGCATTTTGTGACATGCTGCAGCTATACTGCATATGTATATGTATACATGTACAGTATATAGATAACAATATATATATATATATATATATATATAGCTATACATATATAAATATATACTAATAGCTAAAACAATGTGTTAATGCATCAGTTAGGGTTCAGGATACAGTGCAAAAAGTAGGAAAATATGATGTTAGGGTTTTCAATCCTAACACCTCACCACCCTTGAGGCAGCAAGCCTACTCTAAGGACCTGGCTGAAACCACACAACCGGGACTCAGAAGTAGCTATTCCTGGGTACTCCATCATTCGCCATGACCACCTGGGCACCAAGAGAGGTGGCGGAATAGCCATCTACATATCTTCCCGGATAAAGTTCTCTCCTGTATCGCTATCAGCACTCCTGCCATCCATTGACACCTTGCTAATAAAAATCTCCTTACTCCACTCAATCCCCATATTTGTTGCTGGCTCCTATTGTTCCCCAGACTCCCAAATGACCTCAGTCATAGCTCACCTGGACATCCTAAAAACCCTTGCTACAGGGTGCGAGCTCCATATCTTCGGTGACTTCAATCTGAACTGGCTCTCTGGTGCATGTACAAAGCTCCGCAACCAGGTGGCAGCACTAAATCTGACTCAACAGATCACTGAGGCCACGCATCTAAACCACAAAACTCAGAACTACTTCTTACTGGATTAAGCCCTCACTTCTCACCCTCACAGGATAATTGCCTCTGGCCTTTTACCAGATTCTCTGAGTGACCACCACATGATTTACGTAGTAAGAAAACAATTTAAAACCAAGCCACCTCCACCAAGAACTCTCCTCATCAGGTCATATAAATCCCTTGACCTTGAAGGACTCCTAGGCTGGCAGTATAGTCTAGTGGTTAGAGGAACAAAGTGTGAACAAGCTTGATACATTCCAGCAGACCAGACCTGAGTTTGATTCTCACAACCTCCACTTGCATACTGTGTGACTCTGAGCAAGTCACTTAACCACCCAGTGCTCCTAGGTTGCTCCTGAAAACAGGTACTTGTGCCTAGTGGGCCTTACCCAGTTACCAAAGACTAAATAAATAAAATAAATAAATGACTTAGAAATCTTGGACTGGTCTGGCATCTCAAAGGCCACCTCTATCGACTCTGCCCTGGACTTCTTTAAGTCCAGATTCCTTGCCATCTGGAACCACCATGCCCCACTCAAAAAGGTCCGTGTAAGGGGAGCTCATCTATCATGGATTTCTGCAGACCTATTGGACCACCTTTGAGCCAGGGACCAGGCATGGAAAGCCTACAAAACATCAGGCACCCACGCTGACCATCTACATTACAGAACGCTTAGGAATGCCTGCACCAGGCTTATCCGGTAGGCTAAAGCATACTTTTTCACATCATCATTCAAAAACAATCTAAATCACCCAGCCAAGTTTTGGAAGTCGATTAAATCACTCTTCTCCCCTCCCACCCAGCCTCCCACCTCTGTTCTAGTTGTAGGAGGTTCCACAATATCAGAATCTCATGCAGTAGCCTCTGCTTTGAACTCATTTTTCACTCATAGTGTGACCTCTCTCCACTCAAGCACACCGCCTGCCACACTCCCTACTACTTCCACATCCCTTCCCACCCAAACCCCCTACCCGGCCTTTTCCTTCTCCCTAGTTACTCCGCATGAAGTACTCAATGCCCTGTTCACCCTCAATCCCACCAAGGGTAAATGCCCCTCGGGGATGGATGCCAACATGCTCTACCTTTCAGCCACAGCCATCGCCATCTCCCTAGCATCCCTTTACAACCTCTCCTTCTCTAGTGCCGCAATCCCCTCTGATTGGAAGCATGCCACAGTCATCCCCCTCCCTAAAGGTGGTGACCCGTCTTCTCCTGGAAACTTCTGCCCCATCTCCCTCCTCCCCATTTAACCAAAATCCAGGAACATCTAGTCCTCTCGCAACTGTCCTCCTTCCTTGACTCCTTCTCCTTCTTTACTCCCTACCAGTCGGGGTTTAGGAAATCCCACTCCACTGTCACTTCCCTCCTCAGGCTCACTGACTCCATCCTGACAGGCATGGACAAAGGCCACATCACATCTGCCATTTTTATTGACCTAGCTAAGGCTTTCAACAGTGTCTCTCATGCCCTTCTCCTATCGAAGCTCTCCCAAGCTGGGCTCTCCAGTGCAGCCACCAGCTGGTTCAAATCATACCAGGCAGATAGGTCCCAATCAGTCAGAATTGGTGCATCCACTTCCATCTCCCTACCTGTCACCATCAGCGTACCGCAATGCTCTGTCCTTGGCCCAATTCTGTTCTCCATTTTCCTGAATGACCTGCCATCAGCCTGCCCACACACATCCATTCACATATATGCTGATGACACAGCGCTGTATACTTCAGGCCCCTCCCCCCTGGAAGTGGCATTCAGACTCCAGCAAGACTTCAATGATGTTCCGCTCTGGTTCTGCTCAAATCAACTTACTCTTAATGTCAAGAAAACTGTCTCTTTAACCTTCAGCATGAGGTAGAGACTCTCCCATCTCCCTGCCACTCCAACCTTCAAGACCCTAGATGGGTCTCCCTTAGAAGCTTGCACCACTTTTAGATATCTTGGTGTCTGGCTGGACCAGCACCTTGACCTCTCTGCACATATCAATGCTATCTACAATAAACTGCACCCCAGACTGGGCGCCTTATACTGTAACCGTGGCTGTATCCCTCTGCAAGGAAATTGTGGAGAAAATGATCCTCCCTATTTTTGACTACGGGGATGTAATATAGAGTGCTGCCCCTAAGTCCACCCTAGTGTGACTGGACCCTCTTTTTCACTTCTTCTGTCGCTTTGCTCTGGACTGTGCACCCTCCACCCACCACTGTGACCTCTACCAGTCCCTTAACCTCCTTTCGCTAGTCAATAGGTGCCAGTCCCACTGTAATAGACTCACAGTCAAATTCTGGGCCCAGTTATTGCCCCCATACCTCTCTTATATGCTGAACGCTCAAACACCCCCATTTACTCACTCAGAAATTGTGACCCCAGCTCCTTCAAGTCCCTTACATGGCGACCTCTGCCGGCCAACTGGCCTTCAGAGCTCGCATGCCCAAGCTATGGAACACCCTGTCTGCAGTCATTCGGCATGCTCCCTCCTCTTGGATACTCAACTCCCTCCTCAAAGGGCATTTCTCCGCCAACTGCTCATGCAGCTTAAGCTCACACTAGACAAGGGCCCAGCTCTCCAACTGGTATCAGATATGGTGACTCCTATGTTTTAACTCTGAAGCTAATATAGCTTATCTCTTGTACCTATCCCCATAGTTATGCCTTATTAACTCTGATGTTCTGTCGCTGCATTGCTGTGTACATGCTGTATATATACCTGTATATATTTGGTGTTAATTTCTGTATTATGTATGTGTTTATGTATCCTCCCATCCCCAACACCCCCCAGGACGCATCTGAAATTGAGCGGTAGTCTGCTCAGTATGCCTTCCTGGTAAAACTTTTAAATAAATAAATTACCGATGCAAGCCTAGTCTAAGGATTATGGACACAGTACCCCTTCAAACCAGTATTGGAATCATCATCCTGCCACGGAGAGAACTGAATTTCTGCTCACAGCATACCTTTATGTTTATATACTGAGGCCTGGATATTCAGACTACGCCAGGCTGTAAGCAAGCCTAGGTGCTTGTAACCAGCTGCATGAAGCGTTAAACTGGGCAATATTCAATGGAGCTGCACCATGGCACAGCATTGTTGAATATCACACCCTGGCCACCCGCAGTGCACATGGTGCAGTGGCACTGCACCAGAGCAAGTGGCCAGAGTGGAGCAGGGGGATGCGCTAGCACAAGTTCCGTTGCACTATGAGCAACAACCGCGATGTTCAAAAGTGCACATGCAAATGGGACTATAAAGTATGCAAGGCACAAATGGGGCCATTTGCATGTCATTATGGCCCCATTTGCATGCAGGTGTGCCGATCCCCAGCGACTTGCGCCTGGCGCCCTGCCAGGCAGCAGCCATCAGGGACCGACGCCCGCTGCACAATGCTGCAATGCACCCCTCTGCCTGATCGCGGGCATATGTAGATTGAAATAATCGTCCCATATCCCTGGTGGTCCAGTGGACCGCTTGCAGCCCGATCGTGGGCATGTGTTAAATTACATACATCCAATATGCCTGGTGGTCCAGTGGACTGCTTCACACCTGATCACGGGCTTAAGTATGAAATTCAAATGTCCAGTATCCCTGGTGGTCCAGTGGACCGCTTCATGCCCGAACACAGGCTTAAGTATGAAATTCAAATGTCCAATATCCATGGTGGTTCAGTGGACTGCTTGCAGCCCAATCGCGGGCATATGTTTAAATAAATAACCTACCTATCCCTGGTGGTCCAGTGGACCGCTCGCAGCCTGATCGTGGGCATATGTTAAAATAAATAACCTCCCATACCCTGGTGGTCCAGTGGACTGGTCGCAGCCCGATCGTGGGCATATGTTTAAATAAATAACCTCCCATATCCCTGGTGGTCCAGTGGACCGCTCGCAGCCTGATCGCGGGCATAAGTTGAAATAAAATAAGTGCAATATCCCTGGTGGTCCAGTGGACTGCTTCACGCCCAATCACGGGCATATGTTGTAAAAAGTAGAGGTCCAATAACCCTGGTGGTCCAGTGGTACCCTCCTCCCCACCGCCCACTGAGCCCCACAGACCCGCTCCCCGGTCAGCGGCAAGGCGGCAGCACCCACCCGCCTGCTGCCCCACTGCCCGCCAACTGACACCGTACAGAAGGGCTGTACGCCCACTGGTCCACAGCATGAGCCAATGGGCGTGCAGCCCATACCATACTACACATTCCAGATATGTGAATGGATCCATAGTGGTTATTACTACACACTGAGAAACCCCTGTCACTATAGATACTTTTGTGCTTTCTGCAACGCGGTTCCTTATGCACTGTTTCAGCAGCACTATATTGACCTGGTATCCTAGTGGCAGCCCCCTTCCCCGTTCGCTGTCCCCATAATTTTATTAAACCTAACTCTCACCACATTCAATCACTACATGTGTACACTGAATGAAAATGGGGTGAGCGTTGGTATGACAACCCCACAGCATGCTTTATTTGCTGCCCCCAGGGTGGTGGTGGGGTGTTAGGATTAAAAACCCTAATGTCATTAGATCACTACTGTCGCTGTAGACTTACATGGGGGAGGGTCATATGGTGCCTGGTCAAGCCTCTCCCGTGGTGGAGTGGCTAGAGCACTAACTCCCAGTTGCATCGGGGGACCTGGGGCCACAGTTTGGTTCCTCCAGGTCCCTTTGTGCTGCAGATTTTTTATTTAGGAAAAAAGATTTTCTCCGCTCCCAACTTGTGCCCCATCCCTAAGTCCACACCTTCTCGAAGGTAGTTATTTTAGTCCGGGGTGGGGATGAAGGAAAGCTATTGCTATTTTCACAATGGTGTGCACTGTTGTGGTGCAATCTGCATTTTCTGATGCCCTTATTTTGCAACACACTGTTTTGTCTGTGGCATTGTTATTTTGCATGGTTGTGGCCGCAACATTATGACCCCATGCCGCCACTAGACACCAGGGAAGCAGACGATGATGGAGACAGTGATTGGGTAGGAGGGGTGCCACTAAGACAGCAGGGAAACAAAGATCAGGGAGGGGAGGTGCCACTAGACACCAAGAAACCAAAAAAGATTACAGGGACAGCAAAAGGGGAGGGGGAGCTGTCACTAGACACCAAGGAAACAGACGATGATGGGGGCAGTGATTGGGGAGGGAGTGTCACTAAGACACCAGGAAAAAAAGGATCAGGAAGGGGAGGTGTCACTAGACTCTAGGAAAATAAATAAACTTACAGGGACAGTGAACGGTGAGGGGGTGCCACTAGACACCAGGGAAACAAAGACGATGACGGGGACAGTGTTCGGGAAGGGGGGTGCCACTAGACACCAGGGAAATAAAATTCAACTAAGGGGATTGTGATGGGAGTGTGGAGGGGTGCCACTAGACACCAGGGAGTTTAATTTAACAATTTTCTATGCAATTTTGTCTTTGTGGGGGCAAGAATCATATCGCCCTTAATGGCTTAGGCAAGGATTATTTGATTCACAAATAACCATTTGAACAGTAAAGTTCAAACTGTAATTTACTGTTTGCATGGTTATTTTTGGATCGAATCATCCTTACCTAAGCAAATGGTGGCAATATGATTCTCACCCCCAAAAGACATACTTGCACTGAAAATGTTTAAATTATGATACAAAAATTGAACTGAACATGTAGTAGTAATTATTTTATTCACCATAAAAAATGAACATGGTAAAATTCCCATTGAGCAAGAAACTCATTTACAAAGGACACCATAACTAGAATCATCCTGGTTACATTCATAAGAGAAGAACACAAAAGTACAAAAACATTAACAAAAAGTTAATATATACCTATTGAATGATTAAATACAAAGATAGAGACCAAACCAAGTATCAATCAATAGTAATCCCCACGGTTAAATGATCCTGAATCTATTGATGGACAGCAATCTCTTGGTCTTTCGGCTTGGGTCAAGAACCACTTTTTAATTTTATACCAGCTTATTTTGTCCCATGTAGTCTAAGATGGTTGGGTAAACTATTCCATACCTTTGGTCCTAGGCATGAGATAGAACATCCTGCTCTTGTCCTCTTTTTTTGGTATCTCAAACTCTACATAATGTATCACCCTCAAACCCTGCTTTGAATGTTTAATTTTTAAATCTACAGTTATGTAGTCTGGCAAGTTACTATTTAGAGTATTTTACAGTATTTTGGGCACGTGCAGATGTCTTCTGAGAGCTAAACCTAGCCAATTTAGTTCTCTGTAGAGTTGATAATGGTGAGTACATCGGTGCCTTGCCATGACCTTGGGCAGACTAGATGGGCCTAGTGGTCCTTATCTGCCATCAAAGTCTACGTTTCTATGTTTCTTTGTTTCTATGCCATCCTATTGTATATTATTTCAATTTTTTATACCAGCAGTTGAAGCCCCGCCTGCACACCACGCCTGCATAGTCTATTACAGGTAATAGCATAGTATTAATGACATGAAATCTAGTCTGTCTGGTAAGTTCAATTTTATCTTGTAAAGCATACTCAGTTGTTGACCCAACATTTTGCCATTTTGTCTATATATGTATTGTGCATTTACAGTGAACATCCATTCATAATCTTAAGTATTTACACTCTTCCACGTGTTGCAGTTTAGTTCCATCATTTGCTAGTATGTCCAACATTTTATTAATGTACAAATTTTGATTTCTCTGATGGAATAGCATAACCTTCATTTTGCTAATATTCAAAACAAATCTGTTATTTGCAAATCAGGTCTAAATATCATTAAATGCTTTTTGCAGACATTGTTAAATATAATATGTCTCAGCCCCTAATAAATATATAATCATATCATCTGCTTATAAGTGGTATCTTAAACCAAAGAAATTAAATTCTACATCATTCATGTATGAATTAAAAAGAAGTGGTCCTAAAATAGGCCCTTAGGGTACTCCCTGCTTTATTTCCCTAAATTCCAAACAGTGTGTATTTTAGACATATATTTTGTTTTCTTACCATTAAATAACTTAAACCAGTGTGCAACATTGTTTGAAAGCCCCACACGTTTAGTTTTTGTATTATGTTATGATCTAATGTGTCGAAAGCTTTTGGTAAATCAATTAATATGGCACCGGTCTGCAACCTACTGTCCATAGCTGACAGAATGTCCCCTGTTACTTTTAATAATGCTGTTTGGGTGCTGTGTTTTTCCCTAAATCCTGATTGATTACTATTTAGAATATTATGGACACTTAGATGTTGTTTTATCTGTTTCATAATAATTTTTTCACAAATTTTTGCCACCACTGGAATTAGGGATAATGGCCTATAATTAGTAATTTCATTCTTTGACCCTGATTTAAAAATGGGAATCACTTTTGTGGTTTTCCACTCCTCTTGTAACTCTTTTGTGCTGAATGATAAATTAAAGAACTGTGTGAGTTGGTAGGCAATCACAGGTGCTGCATATTTCAATAATTTATTACATAGTTTATCAAGATCAATTGCTTTCCTGTCATTTATTTATAGTAATTCTGACATCACATCCTTTATCTTAATTGCAATAAATTAAATATCTGCTTTCTAGTTCCACTTTGATTATGGACATCTTTATGTTCAGTCTGTGTGTTAGTGTTTAATTCCTCAGGTGTTGCACCTATGGTCACAAGTAAGTCATTAAAAGTCTGCAATTTCGGGTCCCTGTTCCATTTTTTCCCTCTAATATTAAAAATCTTGGGATAACTATTAGTGCCTGATTTCTGAAGAATATGCATCATATTCCAAAACTTAGTAGGATGTGACTGATCAGTGTCTTCGTGTATATGCCTATAGTAATCCATTTTTTGCCTTTCTCACTTTAAGTATTTATTCCTAAATGCCCTGTATTTTTTTCAGCCCGCCTGGGCCCTAGTTTGCTTTGCCTTCCACCATTGTTTGTTTTGTTGTCTTCTTAGTTTATGTAGTTCCCCCTTATACCACAAGGTATTTTTAACAGTTCTATAGACCTTTCTCAGAGGCGCAATCAAGTTACATATTTTCATGAATTTGTTTTTTAAAAGACAGCCAAGCCTTATTTACTGTTGGAATTAAGTTTACCCTCTCCCAGTCCACCATTTCCAAATCTTGCATGACATTTATGTAATCAAAATGCTTAAACATTCCTTTGTACTCCTAATTTCCAAGCTGAATCTCATACATAACACATCTTGATGGTCACTAAATGTGTCCATCAGTATCATTTTTTGTAATATAAAAATGGGTTATGGACTGTCTCTCTTGAGAAATGCTGAAACAGCATGTGAGATCACACACACACACACACACACACACACATATACACACACACACACACACAGGTTTTAGATACAAGGTGTTACCTGGAAGGCAAGAAGCTAATTACAGGTTAGACGATACCTAACTGCCAAGATAGATCATAAACTTGTATAACGCTTAGATGAAGAAGAGCAGGGTATGACGTTTTAGTGCGACATCATAAAAGATGCTTTGAAGTCCTGGAAAGGGGAAACTGATCATAGATCAAAGAGAGTCATTTTAAGAACATGAGTTATGCTAAGGTTGCAGAATTTAATACTTGGAAAAAACATCCTGTTTTTATATAGATATATTTTTTTTATATATTCTGACAGGGAGGGGCTCTGTGATCTCATGCAAAGAGGTGGGCAAAGCCAGCTTTTAAACATTATTCTGTTTTACTTCAGAGACACTTTTATCTAGACTCTGACAAAGAAACATCTGTGAGGACTTTAAGCAGGTATTTAGAGAGAGATACAAAATCTAAGTACTGTAGTAGGAATTGTACTGTTAAAACCTTGTTCTTTTAATAGATTTGCATGTCTTGTGATATAATAGTTCTGTATTTTATGTGTTACATATTTTTTATCTATTTTAGTAAAACTCTATTTTTAGAGCCTACTTGGTCTGTCTTTGATTTCTTTCCTTTTACAAGTGGAGTATATATGGTTAAAGCAGACACTGTATATAAGCTTGAATGGTGATACCAAACTTGAAAAAGGTAAGCGTTTTAAATCTGAGGTCTTTTATTACAGTTTTTAAGGGTTCATTTCTGTACACCTGTTTAGGTGCCCGTAGGCAAAGATATCTGGCTCCCCAAAGACAGAATTATCTGAGCCTGTACTTTGGGTACACTAACAAGAGGTTCACAGTTTGAATCCCTCCATGACTTGAGACCAAAGGTTGATTTGAATCCACAAAAACAGACAAGAGGGTTACCGTGTTCTGTTAACTGTTCACAAGACTGCACTCGGAGGCTTGCATTTGGGAGTAGAGGGCTGATCTGCTGAGTAGGTTTGTGACAGATTGGTTCTAAGTGGTAGCATAATTTTGGTATTACAAGCTTTTATTGTTCAGCATGTCAGCTTGACACCGTTAGCTCACTTGCAAAGAAAGAAAAAGGCAATGATTTATTTTAAAAAGGAAACAGAACTATATCACTTGGTGTACAGTCAAGTTATTACCCATTTTTTTTTCTAAAGTGCAAGCCAGAGTAGCAGTAGTGAGGTAAGATGACTTCCAACTACAGCAGGCACACTGTAGACTCCTTAAAGCAGTTGTGTGGGGACAGAGGAGTCCCGTTTGTGGTGAAAGCCAGCAAGCAGAACCTCATAGATGCCCTGAGGGTAGCAGATACCCAGAGCAGCGAGTCATGGACCATGACTGAAAAGGACCAAACCTCGAGTGTGGCAGGGCTAGCAGCCAATGCAGTGTCCAGATCCAATGAGGAGGGCAACAGGGCCACTGTCAGTGAAGGGCCACAGCAGCAGGGAAAGGTCATCAGTATCCTGGATCCAGAGGTACTCAGGCTGCAAATTGAGTTGCGCAGGATGGAGCTGGAGTTCCAGGAGAAGAGGGAGCAAGAGAAGCAAGAGGCAGACCATTAGGCAGAGCGAGAATGCCAGGAGGCAGAGCATGAGGAATGTGAGCACCAGTGAGCCACAGAGGAGAGGAGAGAGCAAGAACACTGAGAGGCAGAGTGAGAACAGAGAGACGCTGACCATGCAGAGCAGGAGAGCCAGAGGCAACATGAACTGGAGAAGATACGACTCCAACCAGGCAGCACACGAGCAGGTAAGTGGCTTGGGTTTAACTGGGACTGCAGGACGGGGTTACAAATTGAACTCCAAATGAATAGCCGAATTTAAAGAGGGGGAGGAATTGATGCCTTTTTAAATTCTTTTGAAAAAGTTTGTATTCAGGCTAAAATTCCTAGAGAGTCCTGGAGCTTCCAGCTATCCCTGCTACTTACCGGGAAAGCTCGGGATGCATTGGGTCAAATGGACAATGAGGAGAGTGATGATTACAGCAAACTTAAAGCTGCACTGTTAAAAAAATTTTAATTAACTGCCAAATCATACAGAGCTAAATTCCGTAAGCTCAGGAGAAGCCCTGACATGAGCTACGAGTAGCTAACCATGAAACATCAGTTTTTAAAATGTTGGTGGGAAGGAATTGAGGCAAACTCTGTTGATAAAATTGATAATGTGATTTTGTTAGAACAGTTTTATTGGGCATGTCCAGCAGAGCTAAAAACTTGGCTGGAGGACCGAGATCCTAAAACAGTGCAAGAGGCTGCTGAACTCTCGGACCGCTATGCCAAGAGCAGACCTGCTCTGAGAGTGAATGGGCCGGGTGTGGCAGCGCAGAAAGGGAAAAGTGCACCTTCAGGGCAGCTAAAACCTTCACTGCCTCCATCGAAACCAGTTAGCCCCAGGTTTCAGAGAAAAGATTTCTCTGAGAGAAGAAATGAATGCTGGTTGTGTAAAGAAACTGGGCATATTGCCAGACAGTGTCCCAAAAAGGTGAGCAATAATACACAACCAGGTGCTAGAAAAGAAGTGGGTTGTTTGTGTGTCCCTGGAAGCATGCCAGTTAACGTGAGGGAACACATGCACCCAGTCATGGTAAATGGTGTACAGATGCAGGGGTTAAGGGACACAGAGGTATCCCTGACCTTGATAAAGTGGGATCTGGTACAGCCTGGTCAGCTTATACCCAATAAATACATCACTGTACAGGACTTTGCAGGCAAGGAGAAAACATTGTCCCTCGCTAGTGTTCTCCTAGATTGGGGTGAAACAGGGGGAACTGTGCAACAGGTGACTGTTGCCAAAAACCTTGGCAGTGGATGTGATCCTGGGCAACAATCTAAAACAGGGGATGGTATGTGCAGTTACCCATAGCCAAGTGGCAAGGTAAAATTGTGGTTACCTGAACCCCACAGAAGCCATTGTGGAAACCACTGAGAGGCTGGTTCCCCAGCCTGTGTCTCCTGATATGTAGATTAATGAAGAGGGGATAGAAATTTCCCCAGTAGCAAGTAACCACACAGCTACAGAGGGTTACTCCAAAGAGGGAGGGGTGACCCATCGTCAGAGGGTTGGGATTGACAGTGATCCTGAGTGCCCTGATACTAGTGCTAGGGACCCTATTTTAGTGACTGAAGGGGACCTGTCCCATGCCTTGGGAATGTGTGAGGGGTTTGCAGCTGCTCAGAGAAGTGACCCTAGTTTAGAGAAGCTGAGGGCTTGGACAGACTCTGATGGAGCACAAGGAGGTGATGGCAGACATAAGGTTTATTGGGAAAATGGACTTTTGTATACTCAGGCAATATAGACAGAGGGAGGGAGGGATGCTAGGCAGGCAGCTTGTTGTTCCCCAGGGGTATCGTGAGCAGTTGCTCAAAATTGCACATGATATTCCCTTGTCTGGTCATCTGGGAATCGCATGCACTATGCAGTGGTTAGCCCAGAATTTCTTCTGGCCTAACTTCACCCAGCAGGTGAAGGAGTATTGCAGGTCTTGTCACCGGTGCAAAGAAATAGGGAAGGTGGGCAAGAAAACCCAAGCCACCCTGATTCCCTTGCCCATAGTGAAGGAGCCATTCCAGAGGGTGGGAATTGATATTGTGGGGACTTTAAATACCCCAAGCTCCTCAGGGAAGAGATTCATCCTGACTGTGGTGGATTATGCCACCTGGTACCCAGAGGCAGTCACCCTAGCCTCACTGAGGACAGACAAAGTGGCAGATGCCTTACTTGGGATGTTCTCCCGTGTTGGGTTTCCACAGGAGGTTATCACTGATCGAGGGGGTTCCTTCATGTCGGACCTGATGAAATGTTTATAGGAGAAATGTGGGGTGGTGAAGAGATGCATGACACCATATCACCCACAAGCCAATGGACTTGTGTAATGATTCAATGGTACCCTAAAGTCAATGCTCTGGGCATTTGCTGAACAGCATGGGAGGGACTGGGAGAAATACCTTCCCCACCTGTTGTTTGCATAAAGGGAGGTGCCCCAAGAGTCAAAAGGATTTTTCCCCTTTGAACTCTTATAAGGACGCCGTGTACATGGGCTCCTAGACTTGATCCAGGAGGACTGGGAAGGCAAGCACGCCACCCAGGGAACTCCCATTGTGGATTACATCCTTAGGTTTAGGGAAAGGCTGACAGAGCTTATGGGACTGCCCAGAGCAACCTGGCAGCTGCCGAACAAAAAAAAAAGTGTGGTACAACCGCAGAGCCAGAGCTCGCTCGTACATGGCAGGTCAGGAAGTCATGATCCTTATTCCGGTCTGGAAAGACAAGCTGCAGACTGAGTGGGCAGGACTGTACCAAGTGGTTAGGAAGGTAAATGGCATGAACTACATCGTGGAGTTACCTGACAGAAGACATACAGAAAGGATGTACCATGTCAACATGATGAAACCAAATGCAAATAGGGCTGACATGGTGTTTGCAGTGTGTAGTCATGGGGAGGGGACAGATGAAGGAGACTCCCTTCTGGACTTGCTGGAAGAAAGTAAGTGGAAGTCCTCTGTGGAGGCAGTTAAATTGTCTCCCCAGCTGGCCCCGGGCCAGATCCAGAAAGTAAGGGAGGTTTTAGCAGACTTTGTCCCATTGTTTAGCGCCAAGCCTGGACTAACCCCCTTAGCGACACACGATGTGGAGAAAGGGACACAGATGCCCCATAGGGCGGACAGCAAATTGGGTGTCAGACGCTGTCCAAAAGGTCATTAGGAGGGAAGTGGAGAAGATGCTGGATTTAGGGGTAATCCAGAGATCCCACAGCCCCTGGGCCTCACCTGTAGTCCTTGTGCCTAAGCCAGATGGCTCTACTGATTTCTGTGTGGACTATCATGGGCTGAATGCAGTCACAAAATCTGACGCCCACCCAATGCCCCAGACGGACAAACTCCTGGACAAGTTGGGAGGGGCGACCTACCTTACGATTATTGACCTGACCAAGGGGTACTGGCAGGTAGAGTTGACAGACAGAGCTAGGGAGAGGATGGCCTTCATCACTCCAATAGGCTTATTTGAGTTTAAAGTAATGCCTTCCGGAATGAAGAACGCCCCGGCCACTTTCCAAAGGTTGGTGAACGAGGTGTTAAATGGTGCTGAGGAGTATGCCGTGGTGTACTTCGATGACACTGCCATCTTTAGTACGAGCTGGGAGGAACACCTATTCCACCTTAGGGAAGTGCTGTGCAGGATACAGAGGGCCGGGCTCACTGTCAAAGCCGAGAAGTGCCAGGTGGCCATAGGAGAAGTAGCATACCTCGGGCATGTGGTA
Source organism: Neoceratodus forsteri (assembly GCA_016271365.2). NCBI lineage: Eukaryota > Metazoa > Chordata > Ceratodontiformes > Ceratodontidae > Neoceratodus > Neoceratodus forsteri. The sequence goes on along the minus strand of CM057450.1, from coordinate 125,884,892 downwards.
GGCCGGGGACAGCTCCGTCCTAACCAAATAAAAATAGCAGTAATCCAGGCATGGCCCAGACCAGAAACACAGAAGCAGGTCAGGAGTTTTCTAGGGACAGCAGGCTACTACAGAAAATGTGTACCCAATTACAGTGCCCTGGCTGCTCCCCATCTGACCTGACAAAGAAAAGGATGCCCAAGAAAATTACCTGGAGCCCAGCCTGTGAGGAAGCCTTCTCCAAACTAAAGGAGGCACTGTGCAGTGCTCCTGTTTTGACAAGTTCTGACTGTAGCAAGACCTTTATAATTCAGACTGATGCCTCAGATGTGGGTATTGGGGCAGTACCAAGTCAGACATCCAGCCAGGGGACAGATCACCCAGTAGTATACCTGAGTAGGAAGTTACTTCCCAGGGAGCAAGCATACTCCACGGTGGAAAAGGAGTGTCTTGCCATAGTGTGGGCCCTAAAGAAATTAGAGCCATACTTATATGGACAGCATTTTCTGGTGCAGACTGACCACAACCCCCTGGTTCGGCTGACGCAGATGGGAAAGAACAATGGTAGATTGCTAAGATGGAGTCTTGCTTTGCAAGGGTATGATATGACAATCATACACAGGGCTGGAGCCAAAAATCAGAACTCAGATGTGCTGTCTAGGGTCTATGAGTAGTGAACTGATTTGGGAAGCTCATCCCATGCGGGGGATAGAGCACCCAAATTCAGTCTAGGTGGGGAGGAATTGTAACACTTGGACAGCTGGTTCTGATCACTGTATCATTTTTTGTAATATAAAAATTGGTTATGGGCTGTCTGTCTTGAGAAATGCTGAAACAACATGTGAGATCACTCACACACACACACACAGGTTTTAGATACAAGGTGTTACCGGCAAGAAGCTAATTACAGGCTAGAAGATACCTAACTGCCAAGATAGATCATAAACTTGTATAACGCTTAGAGGAAGAAGAGCAGAGTATGACGTTTTAGTGCAACGTCATAAAAGATGCTTAGAAGTCCTGGAAAGGGGAAACTAATCATAGATCAAAGAGAGTCATTTGAAGAACATGAGTTATGCTGAGGTTGCAGAATTTAATACTTGGAAAAGACATCCTGTTTTTATATAGATATATTTTTTATATATTCTGACAGGGAGGAGCTATGTGACCTCATGCAAAGAGGTGGGCAAAGCCAGCTTTTAAACATTATTCTGTTTTACTTCCGGGACACTTTTATCTAGACTCTGACAAAGAAACATCTGTGAGGACTTTAAGCAGGTATTTAGAGAGAGAGAGAGAGAGAGAGAGAGGGACAAAATCTAAGTACTGTAGTAGGGATTGTACTGTTAAAACCTTGTTCTTTTAATAGATTTGTATGTCTTGTGATATAATAGTTCTGCATTTTATGTGTTATGTATTTTTTATCTATTTTAGTAAAGCTCTATTTTTAGAGCCTACTTGGTCTGTCTTTGATATCTTTCCTTTTACAAGTGGAGTATATATGGTTAAAGCAGACACTGCACATAAGCTTGAATGGTGATACCAAACTTGGAAAAGGTAAGCGTTTTAAATCTGAGGTATTTTATTAAAGTTTTAAAGGGTTCATTTCTGTACACCTGGTTAGATGCCCATAGGCAAAGATATCTGGCTCCTCGAAGACAGAATTATCTGAGCCTATACATTGGGTAAGCTAACAAAAGGTTCACAGTTTGAATTCCTCCAAGATTTGAGACCAAAGGTTGATTTGAATCCACAAAAATAGACAAGAGGGTTACCTTGTTCTATTGACTGTTCACAAGACTGCGCTTGGAGGTTGGCACTTTGGGAGTAGAGGGCTGACCTGCTGAGTGGGTTTGTGACACATAACACATCTTGATGGTCACTAAATGTGTCCTTCAGTACCCCACTGATTTTATATTTATCTTTTTTAAATGTAAAAATCAAATCCAGTGTGGAAGATGTCATGCTGTCTTCTAGTAAACCCTTCAATTAATTAGCTTAATCCAAGACTTAAGGCCAAAGCAGAAAACTCATGATCCGAGGTAATGATTTCCCAATTAACATTAAAATCCCCTATCAACATTATTTCATGTATTAGTCGGTACTTCATTAAATAATCATGCACAATTCCAAAATTATATACCTTGACATGTGAACAAGACCTAAATACAGGTCTTGTTCATTCCCTAACAACTACTATTTCCTTAGAAACCAACATTTAAAATGGGAAAAAACAAGATGTCAGACACCATGAATAGTATTTCTCAGAGCAGACCCTCACTATTAACAGTTTGAACGGTTTTCAATAACCTGCCTGTCTAGCCACTATCACAAAAAACATTAATATTTAAAAATGGTGAGACATCTTTTCACCAAACTTTCAAAATGCACACCCTTGGCACAGACCCCATCATCCTTGAAAATTTCAGAAAAAAATTTATTTTTATCTGAGCTGTAGACGAGAGCAAAAATATCCCTGTTAAGTTTAGGAAAAAAGTGGCAGTTTTACACTTTTTTACCACTCCATATCTCAAAAACCATACAATGTACCATTACAAAACTGTCCAGGTTTTGAGACACTGGCAGAAGGACTCTGCATGCCAAATTTTGAGCTGTTTTGTCAAAGAATGCCAACATTATTAAGGTCAAAAATTGGAATTTAACATTAAGTCATGGTACAACCTTAACTATAGGGGCACTACCGTGCCCCTATAATATTTATATTCTTTGCAAAAAAAAAAGTCCATTAATGCATCATTTAGGGTTAAGACTACAGTGACAAAAGTATGGAAATGTGATTTTAGGGTTTCAAACCAACCCTCTCCCCCCACACACACACACACTGAAGCAAATCAGAAATGGAGTCTTCCTTGGGGTTGTCAACCCTAAAGCTCACCCAGTTGTATACACTCCTGAAGCATACACACTGAGGACATCACATCTGAGCTTTCTTGCTACTGCAATGGGGTGAGCTTTAGGGTTGACAACCCAAGGAAGACTCCACCCCTGATTTGCTTCAGGTGGGTGGGGAGTTAGGGTTGGAAACCCTAAAATCACATTTCCCTACTTTTGTTGCTGCAGTCTTAACCCTAAATGGTGCATTAACTGAGTTGTTTGCAAAGAATTTCTTTACTTTTGAGATGGTGTAATTGTATCCTTATTTGCCCGTGTGTGTGCAGGACCCTCTGGGTCCTGTGCTCCCATCCCTCCATAAAAAAAAAACCTTAAAAAAAGACATTGAGGGACCATTTTCTTTATTTCAGAAAGGACAGCAATCGGAGAGGTGGGAGGTGCCACTAGACTCCAGGGAAAATACAGTAAGTATGGGGACAGCAATCGGAGGGTGGGGGATGCCATGAGACACCAGAGAAAAATTATTTATATGTTGCTATGGAAGCACAGGGCCCTCTGGGCCCTGTGTTTCCATTTGTAGGGCAAACAAAACCAAATTGTCAACATAGCCTTCTTATTATCACAAGTCATGTACCCGGTACTGAAAATGTTCAACTCCCCACCAAAACATGAACAGTACAGCTGAGACTGGGCGCATGCTCCCATTGTACTTTTCAAACAATAATTAAAGAATGCTAGACTGCTCATTTTCCTAAATGTCTTACATTCTTTTATTCTTTTTTTAGATGATGCATTAATAAGATACTGCATATACAATGATAAACTCATCCATGCATGAGTTTACAGGCACTAAGGTATTATTTGGCAATGTGCATGCCACAGTGAATGCACTTGAGCATCAGATGGCTGGCATAAGAGTGGGTCTCCTAAAGTATAAAATATTGTAAAGAAAAGGTCAATAAATGCATAATTTGGGGTAGTCTGGGGCTATATATGCCATGCCAAAGCATATACATGAATGTAGGCACCTTTTCAATTGGGGCAACATAGTCACATAAAAGCTGACATTGAGGGACCATTTTCCTTATTACAGAAAGGACAGCAATCCAAAGGTGGGGGATGCCACTAGGCACCAGAGAAATAAAAAATATGAATGGATACGGTGATCGGAAGGTGGAGGGTTGCCACTAGACACCAGGGAAAAATATAGTAAGTACAAGGATGGCAATCAGAGGGTGGGGGTGCCATTAGACACCAGAGAAAAATTTAATAATTACAGGGATCAGGATGGGAGGGTGGGGTGCCACTAGACACAAGGGAAATATTAAACATTACGGGGATGGCAATCAGAGGAGTTCCACTAGAACAAGGGAAAGATTTCAGTAATTACAGGGACAGTGACTGGTGGTTGGGGGGCTGCCACTAGACACCAGGGAATGATTAAATAATTAAAGGGATGGCGATCAGAGGGTGGGGGTGCCACTAGACACCAGGTAACAAATAATTTAGGGGATGGTGATCAGAGGGTAGGGGCACCACTAGACACTAGGGAAAGATTACACAACTATGGGAAGGGCAATTAATAGGAACATTTTCATATATTTTCATTCATATGAAAATTCTTGTACTGGATGTGAGTCACGAAAAAGGAATTAAAAATGTAAAAAAAAAACCCATTTCTGAGTCATTTCTCCAACAGTTAAGTTAAGTGCAGAATCCACCTAACAGAGTTCCAATGAGCAAGACAGATGTCTTGGTCTGTCTGAAAGATGTCACTTTTGTGGGGTTTGAATTTTTTTTATAAACGGAAACAAGATGGAGGCAAATGAAAAAGGAACTTTTTCCTAACAGAAAAGGACTGGGCTCATACAAAAAGGATTCTATTTTTTGTTTCATACAAGTATCTTGAAGTACTTAATGAGCATGCCCAGAATCTAACATTTTGAACAGATTAATATTTTTTCACCTAACCAGCAAAAGGCACATCTATGGGCCAGTTCCTTTCTACCCTGGAAATTTCAGACCAAAATTCCAAACCATCTGGATGCTAGGGCTCTTGACAAAAAAACAGCAACAAATCCTGAAAAATTCACATTTTGCACTATCTGGATCTCGGAATCTGTACATCCAACTGGAACAAAACTTGACACATATAGAGATATATCCCAGGAGACCATGCCTAAAAATGTTCATGTAAATCTGTTGAACGGCTACGAAGGTATTAAAGTACAAAAATTGGTGTTTAACATTAAACTGCCTACTCAATCCTAAATATAGTGGTGCTACCAAGCCACTACACACACACAGACACACACACACACACATATATAGATTACAGTGGCACGGTAGTGCCACAATAGTTAGGGTTGAGTACCCCATTTAAGATTAAACTCTGAAATTTGGCAGCTTAATAACTTTACCACTGTATGACGGAGTTGCCTGGAATTTGACATGCACAGAGCAGTACCTTAGATCTCTGGATCTGCCAAGTTTCGTAACAGTCAGATATACGGTTGTGGAGCTACTTAGCGCCATAGAATGTGGTAATTATGCATTTTTGCACATTTTTAGCTCACGCCTTCAGGTTACATCGTCTGTGCGACTGATCAGAAACCTTCAGGGGACATGCAGCTGGGGTCCCCGATGTGCCTTTGGAAGATTTTGTAAAAAAATATTACACGGTTCAAAAGTTATTCAAAAAACAAGTTTCCCATTATAGTCAATGGGAAAAGTTAACAAAAAGTTCAACAGCGTCACAAATGCAGTTTTTAGTGTTGCAAATGACCCCTGTAGTGTCGCAAATCTGCCATCTTGTTTTCAGTTGGTGGTCACAGAAATGCTTGGCAATTAAATTTGGGATCCTCTAGGGACACAATTCTTGCTGCATTCACCCAGTCGAGTCCTGGGGATGTTAGCTGTGTCTTTTTTGGGGGGTTAAACACCCCAGAAATATGTTTTTTAAATTTTTGTAAACAGTAGTGTCACACATTACACACTTTTGTCATTTTTGTGTGAAAGTGTCGCAAATCATGACACTACTTTGCGACACTATGTCAAAAGAATAGGACATCTTTGCACCCTGCTGCAAAAGAACGGTTTGGTCTTTTGGGCTAAAATTTGGAGGAAGAAACATAAAACATAGACTTTGACAGCAGATAAGGACCACTTGGCCCACCTAGTCTGCCCATTTCCTACCTACAGGATAAGCTGCAGATTCTAGTTAACCAACAGCCTATTTCTTCTTACCCCCACAAGAATTGACTTATGTCTATCCCATGTATTCTTGAATTCCCCACAGTTTTAGACCCCACAACCTCCTCAGGAAGGCTGTTCCATGCATCCACCACCCTCTCTGTGAAAAATACTTCCTCACATTGCTCTGACCCCCATCTTTAAATTGTGTCCCTTGTTCTTGTACATCTCTTTTCTGAAAGATGCTACCCTGTTGGACTTTGTTGATTCCACTGAGGTACTTAAATTTTCTATCATGTCCCCCTCTCCCTCCTTTCCTCAAGGGTATACATATTAAGCTCCTTTAGTCTCTCCTGTATGGCTTCTCTTGCAGACTCTGCACCATTTAGTTGCCCTCCTCTGGACTGTCTCTATCTTGTCTATGTCCTTGCGGAGATGGGGTCTCAGAAGTGGGCACGAGTACTCAGATGGGGTCTCACCAACTGTCTGTAGAGAGGATAACAACTTCCTGTTTTCTGCTGGTGATGCCTCTCCATATACATCCCAGTATAACCCCAGCCCTCCCTACTGCCTTCTCACATTGCTTGCTAACCTTAAGGTCATCTGATATGATTACCCCAGGTCCCTTTCCATTTTTGTTATTGTTACTACCTCCCCCTCATTATGTAATCTTCCCTGGGTTTTTGTTTCCCATGTGCATTATTTTGCACTTCTTTGCACTGAATTCAAGCTGCCATATTTCTGACCATTCCTCCAACCTTACCAAGTCCCTTCTCAACCTTTCCATGCCTCCTTGTGTATCAACCCTGTTGCAGATCTTTGTGTCATCTGCAAAGAGGCATACTTTTCCTTCCAGTCCCTCTGCAATGTCATTTATAAAGACATTATAAAAGACTGGACCCAGTACTGAACCCTGTGGTACCCCACTAGTAACCCTTCTTTCTTCAGAGTGGACTTCATTTACAATTACCTTCTGTGTCCTGTTGTCCAGCCAATGTTTTACCCAGGCTACCACCTTGGGACCCACTCCCAGGCTGGTTAATTTGACAATTAATCTTTTGTGTGGGACTGTGTCAAATGCCTTGCTAAAGTCTAGGTAGGCCATGTCCACAGTCCCTCCCTGGTCTACTACTTTGGTCACCCAGTCAAAGAAATCAATTAGATCTGTCTGACATGACCTTCCCACTGTGAACCCATGCTGCCTTGGATCCTGTGCCCCACTGGCCTCTAGGTGCTCAACAATTCTTTCCTTCAGAAGTGATTCTATCACTTTCCCTACCACAGAGGTCAAACTGACAGGTCTGTAGTTTCCTGCCTCTGTCTTGGTCCCACTTTTGTGAGGGAGAATCACATACACCTTCCTCCAGTCCTCAGGTACCACACCATCCTCCCATGATTTGTTAAAAAGGGTAGTCAGTGGTTTCACTAGTTCTCACCTTAATTCTTTTAGAATTCTGGGGTGAATTCCATCAGGCTCCACTGCTTTGTCCACCTTCAGTTTTAGGATTTCTTTCAGAACCCTTTCTTCTATGAAAGGACAGGGATCGACCCCCATCAAGAGTGCTTCTGATAATTGGATTAGGCACCTCCCTCCTCCTCCTCTTTTGTGAATACTGAGCAGAAATATTTGTTCAGTATCCCTGCTTTTTCACTGTCACTCTCTGCCCACCCACCATCCATTCTATTCAGCCTCACTATCCCTCCTTTTGTCTTTCTATGCTCCCTGTTGTACCTATAAAAGGTTTTATCCCTCTTCTCAACCGAGTTAGCTATCTTTTCCTCAGTTTGGGCCTTTGCTATTCTGTCTTCCCTCTTTGCTTCTTTCTGCTTTAACTGGTACAGCTCAATGTCCTGCTCCTTCTGTGTTTCCTTATACTTACTGAATGCTATCTTTTTCTCCCTGACTTTCCCAGCCACCTCTTTTGAGAACCATAGTGGCTTTTTCTTTCATTTTGATTTGTTTATTTGCTTCACACAAAGGCTTGTTGCCTCTGTGATGGTAGTTTTGATGTTTCTCCATTGTTGCTCCACCCCTCCTTCTAGCCTGTTTGCTAGTGCTTTTCTAAAGCACTCTCCCATCTTGCCAAAGTCAGCCCTCCTGAAGTCCAGTACCGTCACTTTTGTATGGCTTGACTCTGTAGCTGAGTTTATCGTGAACCGCACTGTTTGATGGTCACTTGTTCCCAGATGGCAACCCACTTTTAGATCTGAGATCCTCTCACCATTCCCATTTGAGAGTATGAGGTCTAAGAGTGCTCCCTCATGAGTGGGTTCTGAAACTAGCTGTCTGAAGCATGCTACCTGTAGGGCATCAAGAATGGCCCTGCTCTTGGATGTGGCTGCAGCAAATGTGCTCCAGTTAACATCTGGCATATTCAGGTCTCCCATCAACAGTATCTCCCCTTTCTCTGCCATCCTAAGAATGCCTTCTATCATATCCTTGTCCATTCCCTCCTCCTGACATGGGGTTCTGTATACAACCCCTGTGCGGATTGTGGTGCCATTTCAAGTCTCTAAGTTGACCCACAGTGCCTCCTCTCCTGTTTTTATCTCTTCCTTTACATAGAGAGCTGTTCCTCCCCCTCTTCTCCCCTCCCTGTCTCTTCTGTAGGTTATGTACACTGGTATGTTAACATCCCAGTCATGGTTCTCTGTGTACCATGTTTCTGTGACTGCTACTATATCCAGGCATTCCTGTTCCATCAAGGCCACCAGTTCAGGGAGCTTGTTGCCCAGAGTAGGGGTATTGGTACTCATTACCATCCATTTCCTGATGCCTTACTCCTTTTTGCCCCATCCCTGTCTTTATTGCCTTTGTCACATTTTCCATTTACCCCTGCCCTTCTCCTTATCGACATCTCTATCTTGGTATTTACCTCACTTACTACCCTGACTTTATTGGGGGGGGAGATAGGATTTCCCTGCTCCTTTCCAGTGCCTCCCCTCTTGGCTAGTTTAAATGCTTGCAAATGAAGCATTTAAACCTATCACCTAGGATTCTGGTTCCCCTCCTGGACAGATGCAGACCATCACGCCAGTATAGGCCTGCATCACTCCAGGTGGACCCCCAGTCCCCAATGAAGCCAAATCCCTGAGCTCTGCACCAGTTTTTCAACCACTGATTGAATCCCATGGTGTGGAGTACCCTAGCCTCACCTACGCCATAGACAGGCAGCACCTCCGAGAAGGTTACCGTGTATGCTACTTGTCTAAGGCCCCTCCCCAACTCCACAAACTCTTCCTGCACTGCTCTGATCCCTTTCTTAGCCAGGTCATTTGTCCCTAGGTGGACAATGACATCCAGCTCCCTCCCCTGTGCAGCTGCTCCAGCGATCCTGAGGATTCGCTCCCTGTCCTTCCAAGCCATGGTACCAGGCAGGCACCTTACCTCCCTCTCCCCTTCCTCCCCCAGTTCTACCTTCCTAATAATGGAGTCCCCCACCAGGAGTTGTTTCCTTCCCCTGTGGGGTCCCATGCCACCCTCCTGTGGGTCTCCCTTGTGGAGGTTCCCAGCATCCTCCATGACCTCCACTGTGGGTGCCTCCATAGAGGAGCCACACTTTGCCAGAACAGCATAGAAATTGTGGAGAGGTGCAACTGGAAGGATGTGCCTTTTTTCCACCACCCTCACCCTCCTTGAGCCCACTGTGGTCCAACCACTCCTCTTTCTTGGCAACCTCTGAGACAACGGCAGTGGACCTGGTGGTCCCTGGATGGAAGAGGAGATCCCACAAATCCTGGCCAACTCAGCCTGGAGATGAGCAACCTCCACCCTCAGTCCAGAGATGTGTCTGCAGATGGGACAACACCGCATCCTCCAGAACATCTCCCAGAAGACTGCTGCTCCACAGCCACTGCACTGCACCACTCCCATCATGTCTTACTTCTGGCCCCTTCACTGTTGTTTAGAATCCTTACTCTTTCCTCTGTTTTTTATTTTTCTTCTCTCCCTACTTACTTACTGCCTCTGTGCCCTTTAAGCTCCTGATCGTCCTGTTCTGAGACAAGAAGATTCTATTTTTCTCAGTAGACCCATTACTTGCTCAGAGGCAGACCTCCAGCAGCTGGGGGGGGCTGGAGAGCTACTCTTGCCCTTCTAGGATGGTGAGTCTTTGGTGGTTCTGTGAACACTCACTTCCTGCTCCCAAACAGGAAGTTCCTGTTGTCAGTCAAATCCTGTGCCAATAAAAGTAGAACTAACTTTGGGTGCGAGGGTGGAGGGAAGGGAAGGAGGGCAATATAATCCCAGTAGAGAAGTCCAGTCACACAGCACCCCTTCCTACTGGTGTTCTCTGCCAAGCCTCTGGCAGAATCTATCTAGGGCCACGTTTAAATCTAGCTAAGCCACTCCCCCTACTTAATAGATCTTTCTACATGTAATTAAATTGCGCAGATAACAATTCCCTTCAGCCACCTGAGATTTACACCTAGATAACTGCTCAGTTATCTGAGATAACTGCTCAGATAACCATTCACTTCAGCTAACTCAGACAAACACACTAACTTTTTTTTTGTTTCTGTTTTTTTTTACCCTAAATTGAAGGTCCTAGTAGAAGAAGAAAAAGAAGAAGAAGAATCAGCATCTATATAGCGCTTTTCATACACAGTATCCCATAGTGCTTTGCAAGCAATGCTAGACTGGTAGTGAAGTGACTGAATGTGTGGTGGTGGCCATATCACACATCATCACCCATACACAACCTGGATAATTGCATGAACCGGTTTCTGGAAAGGGGAATGTTGGCCAGGACACCGGGAATGTTCCCTGCTCTTTGCAAAGAATGCCCTGGGTTCTTTTACTTCCACGTGGACACCCACTAGGACAACACCAAGATGGGCAGAAGGGACCTTGGTTTAACATCTCATCTGAAGGATGGCACACCCCAGCAGTACAGCACCCCCCAATACTGCACTCAGATGCCAGCGATTTTTAGGTGCAAGTCCAATTCTGGTGTGGGACGAGAACCCATGACCTTCTGGTCCAGAGGCAGATGTGCTACCAACTGAGCCACTTGTAATTAAATTGCACAGATAACAATCCCCTTCAGCCACCTGAGATTTACACCTAGATAACTGCTCAGTTATCTGAGATGACTGCTCAGATAACCATTCACTTCAGCTAACTCAAACACACTAACTTGTTTTTTTGTTTGTGTTTTTTTTACCCTAAATTGAAGGTCCCAGTAGAAGTGTTCTACTTCTTTAGTCCCAGTAGAGAAGTACAGTCACACAGCACACCTTCCTCCTGGTGTTCTCTGCCAAGCCTCTGGCAGAATCTATCTAGGGCAGTGTTTAAATCTAGCTTCCTTCTAGCTAAGCCACTTCCCCTACTTAATAGATCTTTCTAAATGTAATTAAATTGCACAGATAACAATCCCCTTCAGCCACCTGAGATTTACACTTAAATAACTGCTCAGTTATCTGAGATGACTGCTCAGATAACCATTCACTTCAGCTAACTCAGACAAACACACTAACTTTTTTTTTTGCTTGTGTTTTATTACCCTAAATTGAAGGTCCCAGTAGAAGAAGAAAGCCAAGATCCCACAGATGTGCCTTTTGGTGGTTTGGTGACGAAATATTAGAGGGCTGCAAAGTTATGTCACTACAAAGTTGACGATTTTTCCCATAGGCTAACATTACAGTGTCCACCGCGCCTTTCGGGGCCCATGTCTCAAAAACACTTCGAGATACAGACTTTTCATCGGAAAATCACTTAGCCCCCCAAATAAGGACTAAGTGCAAAACTAGCCAAGAAAGTCATAAATAATATGACATTTTAATTTTTTTTCTGTGTTGTACGGTTCCTGAGATATAAGCAATTTAGTATTCCAAGTGTTCATTTTCTGCTCTGAGGCCCATTATTATACACACATTCTTTGTATTCACTGTGCTTCTGAATGCACCTTTTGGGGAAAAACAGGGTGTGCATTTCTGTCACTGTTGCAGTCAGCATTTCTGCTTGCGTTTCCATTACTGTTTGCGTTAGCGTTTCCATTTACATCACCGTGTGCGTTACCGTTTGTGTTTGCACTTGCATTTGCATTACTGTTACCATTTGCATTTCCATTACTATTTTTATTTGCATTTCCTTTTGCATCACCGTGTGCATTACCATTTGCGTTTGCATACGTGTTTCCCTTTGCATTTCTGTTTGTGTTTCCTTTGGCGTCATTGTTGGTGTTACCATAAGCGTTAGCGTTTCCAATTGCATTACCGTGACCATGCACATTACGATTTGCGTTTGCGCTTCCATTTCTGTTACTGTTCCAATTGGCGTCATTGTTGGTGTTACCATAACCGTTTCCATTTCCAATTGCAGTACTGCTACTGTTTGCATGTTCGTTACTGTTTATGTTTCTGTTAGCCTTAACGTTTGCGTTCTCGGTAGCATTTCCATTGTCAATTGCATTACTGTTTCCTTCTGCGTCGCCATTGCCGTTACCATTTCCGTTTCCATTTCTGTTTGCATACCCATTTTCCATTTCACTCAGTCATACAGTTTTTGTGCAGCGAAGTGACAAAAAAGCACATGGTGGGCCCCGCACTCCCACCACCGCATTCCATTCACTATTTATAGTGCACATTCTCAAAACCAAGGGAAATTCATGCCAAAAAACTCCATTTAATGCATCAGTTAGGGTTATTCCACAGCAACAAAAGCAAGGAAATTCAGTGTTAGGGTTGAAAAACCTAACTGCGTATCCCCCTCCTCACCACCACCACCACCACACACACACATACATGCAAGTAGGGGAAGAACCAATGCAACACAACCAATCACACACAACCACTAGCAGGTAACAAGAATAATATACAACTACAGTATGTAAACCATGAAACCACACACCCATGCTCCCATCAGGCTGTCGCATGGGGTTGTCACTGCTAACTCTCATCCCAGACATTCCACGCACCACTAAGCACATATCACTACAGACAACTGGATATCTTGGGCCACATGGTGCCACCAACACATAACACACACTACACATATGGTATTTTGGGGTTCGCAAGATCTAAAACAGGATTTTGCACAATCCCTGAAATACTTTCAAAAATCACTTTCGCAAATGCGAAAGTGTCGTGCTTTGACACTTTCATGTTTGCAAAAGTATTTTGTGAAAGTATGCTCCTAATGATTGCACATCTTTGCCTTCATCCTGCAAGCAAACAGTTGGGTCCTTTGGCCTAAAATTTGCAGGACGGCAAGACCTGGTCCCACAGATTGTACTAAAATACTTAAGGATTACAAAGTTACACTGTTCCAAAATTGAACAATTTGCCATAGACTAACATTGCGGAGCCCATGATGCCTTTCGCCAGCCATATGCTGAAAACAAAGCGAGGTACACCATTTTCACTACTGCAAGCTTGGTTCACCTTTATGTGAACTAATCTCGAAGAACAACTTTGTAAATAATCTATGATATCTCAAGTTGAATTTCTCCACTTCCTACAGTAACACAGCTATGCATCTCCTGCTGGATGTGTGTGATTGGTTGTGTTGCCTTGGTCCTTCCCCTACTTGCATGTGTGTGTGTGTCTGTGGTGGTGGTGGGGGGGAATGCGCAGTTAGGGTTTTCAATGCTAACAATGAATTTCCTCACTTTTATCGGTGTGGAACAACCCTAACTGATGCATTAAACTGAGTTTTTTGCCATGAATATAAATATATATGGGGGTATATATATATATATATATATATTTGTGTGTGTGTGTATATATATGTGTGTGTACATATATATATATATATATAGAGAGAGAGAGGTTGTAAAAAACTTCATTAATGCTCCAGTTAGGGTCAAAGCAACAAAAGTTGGGAATGGCAAATGTAATTTACCATTCACAATTTACTGTTCAAACGGTAAATGCTATTTACCTGCACACTGCCTGTCTTGCAGCTATCACAAAAAACGTTATAATCCAAAAATGGTTATATATGTCTTCACCAAACCGTCACCAAACCATCCAAAGGCACACCCTTGGCATACACCTCATCATCCCTGAAAGTATCAGAGGCAAACTTAATTCAGTGCGTGCTGTACTGTACATGAGAGCAAAAAATCCCATATTGTCCTATGGGGAAAAAAGTTCCTGTTTGTGTTTTTGACTACTTTATAGCTCCGAAACCATAAAAGCTGCCATCATGAAACTTTCAACATCTTGCGACACTGACAACATGACAGCACATATCAATTTTTTTTATGATTCAGTTGAAAAATGACAAAGTTAGTAAGATGCAAAAATTGAGATTTAACATTGAAAGGCTATACCAATCCTAACTAAAAGAGCGCTTTCACGCCCTTATAATATATAATATATGACCAATGATCTCTGGATTTGGCAAGTTTCATTACAGTTGGATGTGCAGGAGAGGAGATACGAATGTCAAAAATGTAAATTTACATTTTTGTGTAAATTCTTTGTCATGCTGTTTCTCAGAAACAGCTTGGGGGTTTGGTCTGAAATTTGTAGGGTATATCGGGCATGGGTAGCAGATGTGCCTTTTGAAGATTTGGTGAAAAATGATTAATCCTTTCAAAAGTTATAAAAGTTTCAATTTTCCCATTATTTCCTATGGGAAAAATTAGATATGATGTGCAAAACAACTCTTTTGCTGCTGCAAAAGCAGTTTTTACTGTCACAAATGTGGAATGTAGTGTTGAGATTCTGCCATCTTGTTTTCAGTTAGCGAGGCAAACAAATTTAAATAAATTCAAAAAATACTTGCAGTTGGTAAACACAAACTGTTGTGTTTACCTAATCAGGGCCTGCAGAATCAGATTCTGTGGTCAGTTTTCCCCACAAATGCTCAGAAATATGTTAATTTTGTCCATGGCCATATTTGTGCTACAGTTGTTTTGTGAAACAAGGGGAGTTTTTGCCTCAAATTGTGGCAATATCCCATTGTTTCATAAAACAATGAAGGGCGTGCAGCGCAAACAGCTGCCACAATTTGTGGCACAACTACGGACACAGAAACAAAAAACCTTTCTGGCCATTTCTGGCCCAAACTGACCCCAGAATCCAATTCCTCTGTCCCGTTTAGGTAAACACATGTTGGTGTTTACCTAATTCAAGTACTAACAATGAGATGGTGGGGGTGAGGCATGAGGAAGATTACGTATTTCTCACAAACCCCCACCGCAGCCAGTTGCTTTATTTGGTAGCCAACATCAGGGGCACAATCCCCGTATCAGCATTTAGCCCCCTCAGTAGTGTGGAATACTGGGGATCCCACCCCCAGTGTCCTGAAATAGTTTAATTGTTTAGTGTAAACTCTGACACCAGGATGCCCACCCCCCCCAGTGTCGGATGCCGCCCCAAGCCCATTTTTTAAATTATGGGTGCCGACATCGGGGTGCCCATTCCTCGTGTCACATTCTCAAGTCTCCCCTCACCCCAGCAGTGTGGGACACTGGGGAGCCCACTTCAGTGTCTCAATATATTTATTGTAGCTAGTGAAGAAAAAAGTCTCCCGACATCTTTTGGTTTAAAACCTGAAAAAGGAAATGGTCCCTCGTTGTCTCACCCCTCCCTCCCAACCCTCCACTGAACACCCTCTTTGCCCTATACGAACCACTGAGGTTGTTGGCTGTCATCTTCTGTGGACCAGGACATGTCTGCACTCTTCAAAGCTGAACCACGAACTGAGAAATCAAGGTTAGTGGCGTATAACGTATTTCAATGGTGTTTTGAACTTATGTTGATAATTTTGCCATTTGAGTAACTCAGCCATTTTTTGGACTTTTTGCACCAAATTTTAAACATGGTGTTTTTGGGACCTCACCTTCTGAACACTGCAACTGTCATTTTGTTAATCAGGCTTGGAAGGTGATTTCACAGTTGCTACACAAAATCACCTTTTGGGACTGATTATTGAAATTTCACTGTCAATGTTTATGAGGTGGGGTCCCAAAAAGGCCATGTTGAAAATTTGTTGCAAAAAGTCCCCAGAATGGCCAAGTTACGCATGTTCGTTGAAATTTTTCTACGCATGCAAAACTTTGATGACTTTCAATATTTTGACTCCAAAATTTCAGCATTCCCATTTTTTCATACCTCCTTATGAACAGTACAGCTGTTACTTTTCACATCCTGTCCAAAACATGTTTTCGCACCTGTGGCACGGAATGGCGTTTGGGCACGGATTTGAACATTTTAACCTACGGGTATATGAGGTGGGGACATAACACAGAAACATAGACTTTGATGGCAGATAAGGACCACTTGGCCCACCCAGTCAGCCCATTTCCCTACCTATTGAATAAGATGCAGATCCTAGTTATCCAACAGCCTACTTCCTCCTACTCCCCACAAGAATTGCTTTATGTCTGTTTGTGTCGTCTGCAGAGGCATACTTTCCCTTCCGGTCCCTCTGCAATGTCA
This sequence comes from Neoceratodus forsteri, assembly GCA_016271365.2. Taxonomy (NCBI): domain Eukaryota; kingdom Metazoa; phylum Chordata; order Ceratodontiformes; family Ceratodontidae; genus Neoceratodus; species Neoceratodus forsteri. The sequence goes on along the minus strand of CM057450.1, from coordinate 125,868,476 downwards.
CCTATAAAGACATTAAAGAGGACTGGTCTCTGTACTGAACCCTGTGGTACCCTACTAGTAACCCCCCTTTCTTCAGAGTGGACTCTATTTACTATATCCCTCTGCGTCCTGTTATCTAGCCAATTGTTTATCCAGGTTACAACCCTGGGACCCACTCCTAGGCTGGCTAACTTGTTGATTAATCATTTGTGTGGGACCACGTCAAATGCCTTGCTAAAGTCTAGGTAGGCAATGTCCATAGCCCCTCTCTGGTCTACTACTTTGGTCACCCAGTCAAATAAATTGATTAGGTTCATCTGACATGACCTTCCCACTGTGAATCAATGCTGCCTTGGGTCCTGTGCCCCACTGGCCTCTAGGTATTCAACAATTATTTCCTTCAGAAGTGATTCCATCATTTTCCCTACCACTGAGGTCAAACTAACAGGTCAGTAGTTTCCTGCCTCTATCTTGCTTCCACTTTTATGAAGGGGAATCACATCGGCCCTCCTCCAGTCCTCCAGTACCCCATGATTTGTTAAAAAGGTTAGTCAGTGGTGTAATTAGTTTTCCCCTTAGTTCTTTTAGAATTCTGAGGTCAGTCCCATCAGGCCTCATTGCTTTGTCCACCTTCAGTTTTAGGAGTTCTTTCAGGACCCTTTCTTTTGTGAATGGACTGGTATTGACCCCACCCCCATCCATAGTGCTTCTGTTGTTTGGTCTAGGCACCTCCCCCTCCTCTTCTTTTTTGAATACTGAGCAGAAATATTCATTCAGTATCCCTGCTTTTTCACTGTCACCCTCTGCCAACCCCCCTTCTCTTTATCAAGCCTCACTGTCTCTCCCTTGGTCTTTATTCACTCCCTAATGTACCTATTAAAGGTTTTATCCCTCTTCTTAACTGAGTTGGCTATCTTTTCCTCTGTTTGGGCCTTTGCTATTCTGATTGCCTTCCCCGTTTCCTTCTGCTTAAACTGGTACTGTTCTCTGTCCTGTTCCTTCTGTGTTTTCTTATACTTCCTGAATGCTACTTTTTTCTGCCTAACCTTTCCCGCCACCTCTTTTGAGAACCATAGTGTTTTTTTCCTTCATTTTGTTTTGTTGATTTGCGTCACACAAAGGCTTGTTGCCTCTGTGATGGCTGTTTTGATTTTCTCCATTGTTTCTCCACTCCTCCTTCTTGCCCATTTGATAGTGCTTTTCTGAGGCACTCTCCCATTTTCTCAAAGTCAGCCCTCCTAAAGTCCAATACCCCTTGCTTTTGTATGGCTTGACTCTACGACTGTGTTTATCATGAACCACATTGTTTGGTGGTCGCTTGTTCCCAGATGGCTACCTACTTCTAAATCTGAGATCCTCTCTCCATTCCCATTTGAAAGAACCAGGTCTAAGATTGCTCCCTCCCAAGTGGGTTCCAACACTAGCTGTCTGAGGCATGCCCCCTGTAGGGTATCAAAAATGACCCTGCTCTTGGATGTGGCTGCAGCAAAGGTGCTCCACTTAACATCTGGCATATCTAGGTCCCCCATCAACAATATCGCCCCTTTTTCTGCCATTCTAAGGATGTCTTCTATCATTTCCTTGTCCATTGCCTCCCCCAAGATGGGGTCTATATTCAACCCCCATGTGGATTGTGGTGCCTTCTCCTGTCTTCAGGGTGACCCACAGTGCCTCCTCTCCTCTTTGTTTACTCTTCAGTTCCATTGCTTTAATCCCTTCCCTTAGATAGAGAGCTACTCCTCCTCCTCCTCTTTTACCCTCCCTGTCCCTCCTGTAGATTGCGTACCCTGGTATGTTGACATCCCAGTCATGGTTCTGTGTGTACCATGTTTCTGTGACTGCAACGATATCCAGGAAACCCACTTCCATCAAGGCCACTAGTTCAGGGAGCTTGTTACGCAGACTATGGGCATTGGTACTCATCACCCTCCATTTTTTGATGGCCTTGCCCCTTTTAGCCCCATCCCTTTCTTTACTGTCTTTGTCTTTTTCTCCATTTACCCCTGTCCTGCTCCCTATTGACTTCTGTACCTTGGTGTTTACTTCGCTAACTACCCTGTTTTGTGGGTAGAGGCTGTGATTTCCCCTGCTCCTTTTCAGTGCCTCCCCCTTGGCTAGTTTAAATGTTTGTCAATAAAGCATTTAAATCTATCACCTAGGATCCTGGTTCCCCTCCTGGACAGATGCAGACCATTGTGCCAGTATAGGCCTGTATCACTCCAGGTGGACCCCCAGTCCCCAATGAAGCCAAAACCCTGAGCTCCACACCAGTTTTTCAACCATTCATTGAATCCCATGGTGCAGAGTACCCTAGCCTCACCCATGCCATAGAGAGGCAGCACCTCTGAGAAGGTTACCATACCATGCTGCTTGTCTAAGGCCCCTCCCCAACTTCATAAACTCCTCTTGCACTGCTCTGATTCCATTCCTAGCCAGGTCATTTGTCCCTAGGTGGACAATGACATCCAGCTGCATCCCCTGTGCAGCTGCTCCAGCAATCCAGAGGATTCGCTCCCTGTCCCTCCAAGCCACGGTGCCAAGCATGCAGTTCTGCAGCCTGCCTGTGGGTGGGTGGCCATTTTAGGGCAGCCCTTTGCTTGCCTAACATAAGAAGACTATGGCACCCATATTCAAAAGTGGCAGGCTACATCGTGCAAGTGAATGCATCTCAACTTTGCCGGCACAAAACAATGAGATATTCAGAAGATGCACAGTAAAATGTGATTGTGCATGTCTGGCTGAATAGTCCACACATGCACGATCACACAGTGGGAGATGCACGCAGATCACCTGAGACCAGTGCGGAGCATACGGAACTGCGCATTGTGAAGCCACTTGTGCGGTGCACAGAGTTGCAGTATTCAGCCAGAATATGCAAATGACCTTATTGCGCAGTCAGTGTCCAAGCAGCACATTTTCATCTCATTACTGGAATGTATTCAGGCCATTTGCATACCATTGGCATGCATAGTTCCAGCTTTGCAGGGCAACACCACCACTTCAGAAAGGTGATCAGGAGGTACTGCAGTCTAGCAGGCAGGTGAGAAGCATGTTTGTGTGGGTTGACTGCAGTGGCCTGAGTACAGTGCTATTACCCATGGCCATGTACCTGCCCATGGTGGCCAAATGCACAACACCGGAAGGGTTTGGTGTCTGTGAGGCATGTCCATGCAGCCTCCAGGCCATAGGTGGTGCCACCCCTTCCCTGCACAGTGCTGTGCACCAGCAGCTGGCTGGTGCTCCTCAGGGTCATGCGTGCCCTCCCATGTACCCTTGCCAGCACCTCATGCACCTCGACATCCCCAGCATCAGGGACATGGTTGTGCGGGTGGCCATTGTACACTACACTGCTGGCTATGGTGCGGACATGTACAGGACAGCTGTTCCTGTGGTCCTGCATGCACAGCAAACACACCTTGTCCTTCACCTCCTTATCACACTGGTAGGTGTACCCCCAGTGTGCGAGGTGCAGCTTTTGCTTCTGGCTCTCGATGAAGCGTACTTCTGTAGGCTCCATGATCACCATTTGCCATTCCTGTGGAATGCCGGTGTTGTCTGCCACAGCCCCTTTAAGGGGCTGTGTGCGCACAGGGCTCTGTATGGCCAGGAGGCATAAAAGGTGTGCACTGGTGGCGCAACACGCCATAGGCATAGCATGGCGACGGTGTGTGGCTCTGTAGGCAGCGGTGCAGACCTGCAGTATGCTGGTGGTCATGGCGGATCGGCGAACGATGCTCCAGTGGTGGTGAGTACAGGTGCCACTGGGAGTGCGGCTTGTCGTGCTGTGCGAGCCTTCCTGTGTGGCTCTGTGTACTGCTTGGTTTCCTCCTGTTCCCTCACCCCTGCCCTATGTCTGTGAAGGTGCGCTTCTCGCACCATGCAGGATTCAATCCCCAGACCCTCATGTCTGCCCCACTCACACTGGCGGCGTGTGTGGATCCACTGCACTGTAATGGCGGTTTGGAGGTCTGCCCACCGTGCAGGTCTGTCATGCTCTGCTTGCTTCTGGGTGGGTGGTTCCCGCATGGAGTGCACGGTGGGGCTGTGCTGCTGGTGGCAGGGGTGTCGGTGTGCAGCTCAGGGGGTCCATGTGCAGCTCAGGGGGGGTCCGTGTGCAGCTGGGGGGGGGAGCAGGCATCTGTACCTACCCTGCCCTATACGCTTGCTGGGTGTTCGCCTTTCCATGCCACAGGCTTTTTTCCTCCGTCACCCTAGTGCATGTTGCAGTGCACCCCCCTCGCCTATGTTGCCAGTCACCTGTTGCGCATTTGTCCAGCTGACGCAGTCGCCCTTCTGATGCACGACAAGCATGCAGACTGCCCTGCTCCCACACACCTGACATGACTGATCACGCTACCGGGAAGGGCCCATTCGGGAATGTCCTGACGGACACAGCCCATCTCCATTAGCCCAGATCATGGGATACCAAAAAGGTTAGTGCTGTGATCTGCAGGGCCTGACTAGGCAAACACAACTGTCAGTGTTTACCTAGGGGGTCCTAAATTTAAACACCAGGCATTTTTCTCTCTCACTAACTGAAAACAAGATGGCCACTGCATAACAGTAAAAGGGCCATTTGCGACAGCAGAATTCAGTGGTGGCAGCTTTTGAGAGGCACATATATTTTTTTCCCATTGACTATAATGGGAAACTTGTTTTTTAAATAACTTTTGAACGGTTTAATATTTTTTCACCAAATCTTCAAACGGTACATCAATGACCCAGACTGTATCTTCCCTGAAGATTTCAGACCAAATGGACAAATCCATGTGGGCTGTAGCCACAAGCAAAGAAAAGCACAACCCCCACATTTTTGTGCATTTTTTTGCACTCTGCAGCTCCTCAACCACTCATCCAACCATAACACAACTTGCCAGATCCAGAGATCTGTGGTGCCCCACCGTGCATGCAAAATGTCAGGCAAATCCGTTATACAATGGCAAAGTTATTAAAGTGCAAAATTTGGGGTTTAACATAGAAGTGGCTGGGCAACCCTAACTATATTGGCACTACTGTGCCAGTAATAAATAAACATATATATATATATATAATTCTGGCGCAGTCGCGCCAGTATAGTTAGGGTTGAGAAAGCAGTTTAATGTTAAACCCCAAAATTTGCACCTTAATAACTTTGCAACCATTCAATGGATTTGTATGAAATTTGGATTGCACGGTTTTGTATGGTAGATCTCTTGACTTGTCAAGTTGTGTTTCAGTCGGACTTGCGGTTTTTACGTGCAGTGGAGCACTTTTTGCAAATTTGTGCTGATCGCACTGCAGCCACACCATTTGGTATTGTGGTCTGCAATTTTCAGGGTAGAATGAGGTTTGGTCAAAGAACAATCCAGCACTGGTTTGGTGAAAAAATATTAATTGGTTCCTAAGTTATTTAATTTTGAAGTTTTGTGTTCTGAGCATGCTCAGTTGACTCCAAGATTTATGTGTATGTTTTGCGAAATGGGATTGGGCTCGCGATCAAGGATTTTGTCAGCTCATGAATGGGGATTTATAAATCCCCGTTTGCAAGAAAAAATTATTCGTTCGCGAGCCACCATTTTGTTTTCATTTTTCCCCCCCAAACAAAATGTCATAGCTTGCACCACGGGGGACATGTTGCACAAATAAGGCATGGGTTTTGTTCAGGGTGTCACCCTCTACAAACCCACATCTTTTGTTTCCTTCGCTTTGTCCAAAAAATGGCTGTTTTAGATTTCTAATTTCTTTGTTCATGAGTTGCTTCCAATCCTCGTTCGTGAGGTGACAAAATCCCCGTTCGAGAGCCGATCCCCTTTCATGAGGTATTTATTTATTGTATATTTATTGAAAGGTATCAGAATTACAATCCTTTGAGTCAGAGACTCCTTTTCAAAGGCTCCACATCAAGTAGACAACAAATGGACATAACATGTAGAGCAAAAATACATAGATGGGATGAATGCATTACAAACACAGGTGAGAAGAGAGAGTTACTGGTACTGGATAACACTTTAAAATCTACATTTGGAGAATAGATTTATAGGTGGAACAGACATTTTGAACAAGCATGGTATCACAGTAGGAGGGTACAATGCGTAATGTTCACAGTTTACATACATTCGGATTGTGGTGCATTGCAGGTATATACAATTTACAACTTATAGCTTTACAGTATATTTACAGTACAATTTACATAGCAGGCAGGACAGAGTCCCTTGTCAAGCGAGAGAGGTGTTAGGGGCAGTTACAGGAGTGGGAGGTGAGGAGATAAGAGCGGAGCAGGGATTTAAACCTGCCTAGCTTGTTTTTTTGGCTTATGTGTGGGGGAAGGGAGTTTAACCATGTGGGGGCTCTGTAGCAAAAAGAGCATTGGCCTAGGGATATTTTTTGCCATGGTACCAGGAAGGTTGGTTTGAGTGAACTCCTGGTGGTCCTGGTGGATGGAGCAGGAAGCAGGAGAGGGGAGAGGCTCAGAGCCGTATGACCTAAGGATATCTTTCTGGCTAAGAGGCAGGTTTAATATTGAAGCCTGCCGTCGAAGTCTAGCCAGTTGGTACTGCTGTAAACAGCGCAGGTGTGGTTGGTTTTTGGGCTGCCCAAAGCAAAGTGGCAGGCTTTGTTCAGGGCAATTTTTACTCTATGAAAGGCAGTATTATCAGCCGCACTGTAGATCGAATGCCATAGTCCAAGATGGATAATACTGAGGATGTGGTGGCAAGTTGGAAGGCATCAAGGGGGAGACAGCTCCTATGACGATAAAGAAGGCAAATGTGGATGTTGACAGAGGTACATAATAGGTGGATGTGGTCATGGAAGGTGAGGGCAGGGTTGAAAGTGATTCCTAGGTACTTGAAGGTGTATACTTGTTCAAGCGGGAGCAAGAGGGATGTACTGATATGAAGGGGGGAGAGTTTGAGTTTGTTCTGATGGTGGGCAAAGAGCATGACCTTGGATTTTTTTGGTTCAATACAAGATTATTTTTAGTGAACCAAGACTCTGCCGCAGAGAAGGCATTTTGGAGGGTGAGTTCTAAGTTTGTAGGGTTTGTGTGGGAGGCATAAAGGACAGCATCGTCCGCATAGAGGAGAATCTTCCCAGAGCATGCTAAGGTAGAGACTGAACAGTAGGGGTCCAAGTATGGACCCCTGGTTAACACTTGAGAGAACAGGAAGGGGTTTTGAGAAGGTGGTGCAGATTTTTACCCTCTGAGAGCGGTTTGGCAGATATTCGGCAAACCAAGCTGTGGCTTCCTGGGCCAGACCAATGTGTGAGAGGGTGGTGAGAAGGATGGAGTGGCTCACGGTGTCGAACGCTTTGGATAAATCAAGGAACACCACACCTGCCAGCTTGCCATTGTCCAGTGCAGAGTGACTGTAGCTGGAGAACTCCAGGAGGGCGGTAGAGGTGCTGTGACCTTGCCTGAAGCCATGTTGCTGGACTGATAGGAGGTTATATTTAGGTAGCAAAATCCTAGATCACAACTTAGGGACCAGATGGCCCTATCTCGTGAACAAGGATCGGTTTGCAAACAAGGATTTTGACACCTCGCGAAAGGGGATCGGCTCACAAATGGGGATTTTGTCAGCTCACGAACGGGGATTGTTTTTTTAATTCCTCGTTCGTGAGCTGTCAAAATCCCCGTTCGTGAGCTGTCAAAATCCCCTCTTGTGAGCTGACAAAATCGCTTTCACGACTTCCAAACCAGATGGCCAAAATCTGACGATCAAGGATTACTTGCGAATGGGGATTTTGACATCTCACGAGCTAGGATTTTAAAAACTTAGCAGCTGCACTGTAAATAAACGGTTTGGTCTTTTGGCTTGAAATTTGCAGGGTATAAAGGGGATGTCCCATAGATGTGAAATATGCTATTTAGATGTAAAAATGTTAATCGGTTACAAAGATATGCCATCACGAAGTTGAGATTTTTCCCATTGGGGTGCCCACATCGACTTTCGGTGCCTGTATCTTGGAAATGATGTGAGATATGGATTTTTCCCTACCTGCAGCTTAAGTACGCATGGAGGTTTCGAAGTCATGATTACAACTGCAGTGGAATTTTTTTTATAGGTTGTATGGTTACTGAGATATTGGCAAATTAGTGTTACAAGGGTTCCTTTTCAGACCTATAAGGTTACTGTATGGCTCCATTGTTATGTGTAAGTGGGAGCACAGGGCCTGGAGGGCCCGTGCACCCACAGACGCATATCATTATGCAAAAATGGGCAGCTGTGCACTCCCACCAACACATACCATTTAGCAGTTACATTACACTTTTTCAAAAAGTAATGAAATTCATTGCAAAAAACTTTGTTAATGCATCAGTAATGGGTTAAAGTGACAAAAGTGGGGAAATGAGATGTTAGGGTTGAGTCCCTAACCTCCCACCACAACCCCACCCCCCATCCTCCACACACCAACACACGCCGGGGTATGCCATGGGGTCATGAGGCTTAACTCTCACCCCATTCTCTTCACTGTAGCATATCAACCTGCTTACACATGGAATGGGGTGATAGTTGGGCCTCACGACCCCATGGCACACCCCAGCATCTGTCAGTGTGTGGAGGATGGGGTGGTGGGGTGGGGTGGGTTAGGGGCTCAACCCTAACATCTCATTTCTCCACTTTTGTTGCTTTAACTCTAACTGATGCATTAACTAAGTTTTTTGCAATGAAAATATCTCTCCTCCCCAGGAGCCCTCGACTGGGCGGATCGCCTGCTTTACTCCGGTGGCTGGAGAAGCCAACTGGCCACACAATATTCCTTACCCACCACAAGCACTCCTCGCCTGGGAGCCCTTGACCAGGTGGATTGCCTGCTCTACTCTGGTGGCAGCAGCTGGAGAAGCCAGCTGGCCGTGCAACATTCCCTGCCCACTGTAAGCACTCCTCACCTGGGAGCCCTTGACTGGGCAGATCGCTTGCTCTACTCTGGCAGCAGTGGCTGGAGAAGCCAGCCAGCCATGCAACATTCCCTGCCCACCACAAGCACTCCTTGCCTGGGAGCCCTTGACTGGGCGAATCACCTGCTATACTCCAGCAGCAGTGGCTGGAGAAGCCAGCTGGCCGAGCAACATTCCCTGCCTGCCGCAAGCACTCCTCACCTAGGAGCCCTTGACTGGGTGGATCACCTGCTCTACTCCTGCAGCAGCAGCTGGAGAAACCAGCCGGCCATGCAACATTCCCTGCCCGCCGCAAGCACTCCTCGCCTGGGAGCCCTTGACTGGGTGGATTGCCTGCTCTACTCCGGCGGCAGCAGCTGGAGAAGCCAGCCGGCCGCGCAACATTCCCTGCCCACCGCAAGCACTCCTCATCTGGGTAAGCCCTCCACCACAGACCAGGACCACATCTTGGAGCTCCGATTGGCCAGAACATTCCTGAGCTCACGCCTGATTGGCTGCTGCCTTACGACTCCTCCTGTGATTGGACTGTGATCCTTGCCTTGCTTTCTTTGGCTCTTTTCATTCTTTTATGGCTTTTTTTTACTCTGTGGAACTTGAGTCTGCTATTAATTTGTCCCGCACCACCTGTCCCGACCCAGGCTTCTATTAAATACTCTCCTAACCCCACCCAATCCCCTCTCCATTGGCTGCAGCTGCCCAGTATTGATGTTGTCAACTTACCAATAGTAAAATCCTCTTACCAGTAGTTATACTCCTCCTCTGTACTTTACCCTACTGACAGCAAGCTCCCTAAATCTTTCCATTCTCCCTTATTTGTGTCTGACTTGTCCTTGAATTTCCTGAACTGCTGCTTTCTCCTTACTAGCTGTCCCTCCCTCTAGATTTGCTCTTCTGCTTACCAGCTCTGCCTGCCTCTGTGTACTATAGTTCCTGGTTTTTCACCTCTACCTGCTGTCCTAGTACGACTTCTCTACCTACCCACTTTCCCTGCTGTCCTTACTCTAATTTTTGCCTCTCTGCCCCTACCCCCCAGCCCTGTACTTCTCTTTTCTGACTCCCCTGCCCGATTGGCTAATACTTTTGTTTTTCGGAATCTGACTTTCCTTCCCATCGTCTAATACCTTAGATATCTGGAGTTTCTCTTCATTGTAATTCTTGTGGCCCATCCTTACCCTAACATACCCCTTCTATTCCTTCTTAGTTCTCCCCTCTGTTGGTCACTACCATGGGTTGCCTAAGCTGGCTAATCCTGCTGGTCTGCCTTTTTCTTTGTTGCTGGGATGATCAATTCATTACTGCATCAATACATTACCATCCACTTAACAGTAACCCTCCCCCTCCATGTTGCATCTGGCCAGAATCCTCTTGTGCACTGTTATACATCCCTTGTCTTCCTATGATTGACACTGTTCTTGTCGGACACTGGCTTCATAAACGTTTATGCCTATCCCATGGTACAGCTGCCCTTGAAATGATTTCATCCTGTGTCTCGTCTTGAGTTCAGTTATCTGTACTCCTCCTTCTGGCTCACTCTGTGGACATTAAGCTTAATCCTGGGCCCATTGCTCTGCCCCTATCCACCTCTCCAATATCACACCGCACGAAGGCCTAAAGTAGCACATATGAATATTCACAGCCTCCGCCTAAAATTGGCTGAACTTGAGGTGTGGACCCTTCAGATGACCCCTGATAGATTGTGTATATCTGAATCCTGGCTCAAGCCATCTATTAAGCATCATGAGGTGCCACTTCCAGGTTACACTTGCTTCAGAAAAGATAGGGTGGGAAAGAGGGGAGGAGATGTTCTGATCTACTCTCAGTCTGATCTGGACGTCATTGAACTTCCTGATCCTAGTACAGGTTTGACTCACGTGGAGTCCCTATTCCTTTCCATTACTCTTGGTAATGTCAAGAAACTTAACATTGGCTGTGCCTATCTGCCTTCAAACAAGGTTTCCCTAGGTCCCCAATCCTTCCTAACCTCCCTAACTAATCTACCTTGCCATGACCTTTTACTTTGTGGTGACTTTAAAATAGACAGGCTTCACCCTGATGCTGACCACGTGCGTGCATCTCTCACTGACTCCAGCCTTGTGCAAATTCATTCAGGATCCAATGCGTATGATTACCAAGTCTGGTAAACACACTCTGCTTGACTGGATGGTCACTAATTGCCCTCAGAAGATTAAAGCTGAGGGTGTCTTCTTGGACTGTGTAAGTGACCATTCCCCAACGTTCTGTGTTTGAAGAAATAATTGTCCCAACTCCCTCTTAAGATCTCTCTGGTTTGGGACATGTCAAAGTTTGATGTTAGCAGGTTCCTAACTTCTATTAATAACACTAACTGGTGCCCTATTAAGTCTTTTCCTGATATAAATCAAGCCTTGGACTTCTTAATTACCCCCTCACTAAAATTATCGATCACCATGCCCCACTGAAAAATGTAGGTCCAAGGGGTCAAAGCTCCTTGCTTACAAGAGATGAAGTACTTTGTTGCACTGTGATAAGGCCTGGTGGACTTTTAAAAAAGTGGACTGCCCTCAGGCTGGCAAGTATATGAACAATTCAGAAATGATTGAAAGAAATTCCCTCCATAAGCCAAATGCCACCATTTCAAATCTCTGGAAACCGAGCACCTTTGCAACCCAAATTAATTCTGGAGACAGATCAATTCTCTGGTAAACAGAAAGGCTGTGGAAGTCCTGAGCGCTATCACTGCCAGCACCACTACCCTTGCCGATACCTCATCCATTGCATCTGGGTTTAATGATTTTGTTACAGATCTTCACAAATACACTTCATCATTTGTCAACTCCCCCTCTCTCCCCTCTGATTCATCCCCTTTGAGCACACATGGGGCTCGGCCTGCTTTTCACTTGAAACTGTCTTACCTCAAAGAGGTCAGAGCTACTTACTAACCAAAGAGGGCAACTCTCCTGGTCATGCTCCCTTGAGCTTAAATTTCTTAAGCTGGGTGCTCCGGCCCTTGCTCGTCCTGTCCATGATCTATTCAACTGTTCATTTCTCTCTGGTACCGTCCCAGACAAATGGAAGCTGGCAGTAGTTGTTCCTGTATCTAAGGGTGGACCCAATACAATTTTTGATAACTTTTGACTCATTTCCATCCTCTGCCCTTTGGCTAAAATCCAACAGAGAATTGTATGCAATCACCTTCAGGCCTATCTGGAACTTCACAATCTGCTAGCCCCTTATCATCATGGTTTCAGAAGGAATTACAGTACCCTTACTGCCTTGATAAACGTTGACCACAGACATATTCCAGGCAATGGACCAAGCTTCTACCGCCAGTGCCATCTTTGTCGACCTTACAAAAGCATTTTACCTGGTGAATCATGGTCTTCTGCTCCATCAGCTTCATGTCCTTGGTCTTGACTCTAGTGCATTGACCTGGGTCAAAAGTTACCTGTCCTGCCATTCTCAAAGAGTCAAATACATAGATACATAGATACATAGACAGTGTCGGCAGATAAGGGCCTATGGCCCACCCAGTCTGCCCATTTAAGTTTGTAAGTTCAGTTTATGTTTTCCAGGAAGTCTGTTGCCCCTTACCCCTGACCTCCAGAATTCTTTTATGTCTATCCCATGCATTCTTAAATCCCATGATTGTTTCAGCCCCCACCACTTCCTCTGGCAGGGTGTTCCACTTGTCCACCACCCGTTCTGTGAAGAAATTCTTCCTCACGTTTCCTCTGAATCGTCCTCCCTCCAACTTCATCCCATGCTGGCTCTGTCTCTAATCTCAAACTCATAACTCATGGTGTTCCTTGAGGCTCCATCTTGGGTCCAGTGCTATTCTCATTATTCATTAATGACCTACCTAGCTTCTGTGGTGGGGCATCCATACATCTATATGCAGATGATGCAATCATCTATCGCTCCTCTCCTGATATTGATTTGATTAACCAAGAACTTGCTTCTGACTTCTTTTCCCTTGAGGGTTGGTTTAGGTGCAATCATCTTGTTCTGAATACGAAAAAGACTGATAATATATTATTTACCCACCTACCCTCCTCCCTGCGCACTCTCTCGCCTCTTAGTATTACCTCTCTCAGTGGTGATATCCTAGAGTGTATCCATTCTTTTAAGTACCTGGGTATCATACTGAACACATTTTTCTCTCTCTCTCTCTCTCTCTCTCTTCTCTCTCTCTGTCTCTCTCTCAAAATGCATGTCTCCAATGTTACAAAATCTCTGAACTAGCGACTAGGCCTCCTGTATCAGATTCGTCCCTGCCTATCCTCTGCCTCCTGCCTTAAGATTGCCTCATCTTCCCTAATACCTCTCCTAAACTACGGTGTGCCTTTACTGTTCTCTATGAATTCCTCGACCCTATCTCTCCTCTCCCAGGCCTACCTTAGGGTGGGAAGGTTTGCTCTGGGGGTTAATGCCTGCTATCACCACTGCAACATTCTCTCCTTGCTTGGCTGGCTACCCCACGTATCTAAGTTGAGGTATTCTTCCCTTAGCTTCTTGTTTAAGCTGGTTCACAAATTCACTCCTTGCCTCAGTGAGATAATATGTTTTAGACAAGCTCCTCTTGCACCCAGATCTGCCTCCCTCCCCCTACTTATTAAGCCTAAAATGCATCTTGCCAGTGCCCGCAAGTCTTTCTCCTTTGCGACAGTATCTGACTGGAACTCCCTTCCTCCTTCCATCCTCTCCTGCTCCTCTTTCCCAAAGTTCCAAGCTACTTTGTATGCTTCACTCTCAGCATCTGTATCTTGATCCTGCTTCTGCTGATGTCTCATCTATATTACTTGCCTCCCGCTCCCCACCCCTTCTCCCACCTTCCCTTGAACCCTGTCCCTTACCCCGCCATAGCTTTAGGTCGTTTGATTGTAGCTTCAATTGTCTAATTGCCTTGTAAGAAAAAAAAATTTGTTTTATGAAATGTTTATATCTAATCTGCTTTGCCTTATGTTATGTATAATTAAGCAATAATAAATGGGTCTCAATTTTTTCCCATAGGGAAACCGTGGCATAATTTGCCATTATAAATGAGTGTTTATAACGGCAAACACACGCATGATTTCCCTTGCTCTGTGCATGCTCAGGCAGCAGCGCAACCAGTCGAGACCGCTCACCGCTTCCATGTCGCCCAAAACAGAACCGCCACAAGAACTCGGCGGTAAGTCTTCTTTTCGTTTTTCCCCCCATATACCCTGGAAACACACAAAGACCTGCAGAAAGGGGAAAAAAACACTTTTAAAAGAGAAAATCTCGGCACCAGACTGAAAGAAACCGACCGTAGGATACACTGGGAGCTTTTTTTATATAATTGCTGAGGCAAAAAAGGGAAACCAGATTATATAAAATAAAAGCAGTCGAGAAGGTAATCAAACTCGTTTACACACACCCTCGTTGTGGGATCCCACAACTTGAGTGTGTCATAAAATCTCATTACACCCTGACCCATGCCCCATTCTATGTATAATGCGCGTAGATTGTGTGTGTGTGCTGGGATAACGTCACACCTGGGTGATTAGAGTGCAACCAATCACCCCAGAAGTGACGTTATCCCAGCAGAACACACACCCTGGAGTGCATTACTGCTATTATACAATGGCTCCTTTGAAAAATGAAATAACAAACAGATTAAACATATGTTTAAAATGTTTTTTTTTTAGTCATTTTTTGATTGAGTAGGTGTACTTAGTGGAAAAATAGTGCTGCTCTATTTCCCCAGTTGGTGGTGCTGCTTCTTTTTTCCTGGTTCTATCTCCCCCTCCCCACCACCACACTCACACATACAGTTGTCTTTTGTTGGTAAATTTGCGGTGCCCCATACAGTTTAATTGATCTGGTCCTGCTGTCCCGGTGAAGATGTGTGTATTTTTATTAGTTTCTCCTAAAGTTGGAAATGTTCGTCTGAGGAGCTGGGTGCACACTTCTGGTTTCCTGTATCAGTGTGTAAGTCCCTGCCACATCAGACAAGAAATCAGTTTGTTTCTAAAGGGAAAAGTTAATTTATATTTTATTTTTAATGAAAAATAGAACTACTGCAGCTGTTTGAGGATGAAGCGGGAGGTGGGGCAACGGTAAGGGCTTGCACCGCTGCTGACGGGGAATTGAAATGCTATCTAAGATGATGGCTTTTTTTTCATTTAAAAATGTGTTTTCTGTTTCAGGGAATACGGGTGGGGGCGTCTGAATGTCTGGTGGACAATTTCCACTTTGATTGTCGGTGGTTGTCGTTGGTGGTCACTGACAAGCGAGTCGTAAGCACTCACAGTGGGTTGAAGGTGGGTTGAGAGTGTGAATGACAAACGGGCGGGTTGCGCTGCCGAGGAGCTTCGTGGAGTGATTTCTTTTTGGTTTTTCCTTAACAACTGATGCAGTCATCTAGGTGCTGGGACTAGACCCATGATGTTGTACTGGGATAACATCACGGGTCCAATCCCAGACTGACCAATCAGGGCCCAAGATTTTTCTTGCCATTGTATAATATGTTTTGATGTTCAGTATGTCTATTTCATTGCTATCTTGTCTTTTGCACTCTATTTTATTGCTTGTTGTAACCCCTGGGTCGACTTATACGGTCACCAAAACTCAAATATTAATTTGATATATACAAATACATATAGACATATATATATATATATATATATATATATATATATATATATATAAAATACCTGCCCAGTAGGACAGGTATAGTTAGGGTTGCACGGTTACCTCTATGTTAAACCCCAACATTTGCACTTTAATAACTTTGCAACCGTTTGTCCAATTTGCCTGACATTTTGCATTTATGGCCTCCAGCCATAGATCTCTGGATCTGAAAAGTTTTGTTCTGGTCGGATATACGGTTGCAGAACTGTAGAGCATCCAAAATGTGAAAAACGGTCAACTTTTGTACATTTTACGGTCGGCCATAATGGACTGAAGAATGCATCTGAGTGGATTCAAATTTGCTTGCCTAGATGTGGCCTGGGTGGAACTGGTGCCTTTTGAAGATTTGGTGAAAAAATTTTAATCCGTTCAAAAGTTATTCAAGTTTTTCATGTCCCACTATAGCCAGGAAACTGGTTTACCAGGATTGAGAAAGGGCATATTCTGTTTTGCACATTATAGCGGTATTGTCACGGTGTCTGCTAAGTCAAAATCTGGTTTTACGGTGTTTGGTTTTGTGTACTTTATTTAACAATTTTAACTCTGCTAACATGCATTTAGCGATTTTGTCCTCCACTATTACACATCCTTCCATTCTGGTACCAATTTAAAGTGATTTTAGGTACAAGATGTGATGGCAGCCAACAACACTACAGCCCCCATCCCTAATGGGTGATGGAAGCAACACTATGGCCCCATCCCTCAGGTTGATGGCAGCACCAACAGCACTACAACCTCCCTCCCTCTGGTGTGATGGCAGCAGCAACAGCACTATGACCTCCCTCCTTCAGGTGTGACAGAAGCAGCAGTACTACGTTCACCATTCCTCAGGTGTGATGTCCAGTATCAACACTATGGCCCCATCCCTCAGGTGGGACGGCAGCAGTACTACATTCCCCATCCACCAGTGGTGATGGCAGAAGCACTACAACCCCAACCCCTTCGGTGTGATGGCAGTAGCAGCAATGCAGTAAACATCCCTCAGGGGTGATGGCAGTTGTGACAGCATTATGATCCCCTTTCTTCAACACCCACACCCCATATGCACAAGTTACAAATGACTTGGTCTCTTTGCTTGTTAGAACTCAGAAATGAATTAATCTGAACTATCACTGCTAAGGTGGATTACCTTTGTTTTTCCCATCTATAATATAACTGCCTGAATTGGATTTCTGCCTGTGACACCACTGACCAGGGTTAGGGAACAGACTTGGGTGTTGGAGGGCCAGCTGGTGGGTGAAGGCTTGAGTGCCCAACAACCACTCACCTTCTCCTGGGAGGAGGGTGGGTTCATGGCTCAGCATTTGCTGGCCAGTGGTGGAGGTCAGAGGCATGACAACATGTCAGCCCTCACTGCAGGAGGGAGCATGATGGGCGTCGGCTTGTGCCTTGACATCATGTGGCCTGTCACGCTCCCAAGAAAATGGGAGCACCAGCTGACCAACAAGGATGGCTGTTGATCTCTCATAAGCCAGAAGCCTCAGACATGTGTCTGGTCTGACCCCTGCCATTCCCAGGATACACAGGAAGCTGTTTGGGGCAATTCTCTTCCCTGGTAGCCTCCCACAGGGTGAGGGGCCCACTCAGTGAAGGGTTACTTTGGGTTACCTGGTAGCACAGCAGTGAGGGTCAGTGGATGGTGGTCGGGACTCAGCAGGTGGTAGGGGCCTTGGTAGGCCTGAAGGGTGGATGACCAGGGGTAGGAGGGCAAAAAAAACCTGCTTGAATTGCTTCTTTGAAATAAGTTCTTCCTAAAAATCCAAAGTGATTAATGGGGACCTTCAAATGGATTCATGCATCTCCCAGACATGTGGATTTTTTTACTTGGTGTCCATGAAAGGGTGTCTCCCAGTTTTCATGTCTTTGTTCAGATGTGAATTGAGCACCACTCTGCCCACTAGCATCATACAGCCCCTGGGGTCTTACCTTTCTATACGTCATTGACTGTGCTTTCAAAATCCACTGACCAAACATAAGTACACTTAAATACTTAACATTTGCTTTTTGTTGAAGCAGTCTATCAGAAAACTTTTTGTTGTCACAGAGACTGAAACAGCAGGTGGGGGAAAGGTCTAAATAATCCAATTCACCTAAATGGGGTGCTAACTGTAAGTCTTTTCATAAGTAGTAAGGCAGTTTCTTCTTTATGAACATACTTTCATTCAGACTAGTTTTCATTCAAACAACTGAGGATTTTGGATGGCCCTACTGATTATAAACTTGAATAAGTTAGTTGGTAACAGTGATCCGCATTTAGCAATTTACAACACATATGCTTATATGCAAAGAATACAATAAAAACCTGACTAAAATCTAAAAACAAGCTTATAAAACACATAAAATGTATCTGAATATTTACCTTTACCTATACAAAGTCATTGCAGCCCAAGAAAAACTCGGGTAAATTACATGGTATCCTGACTACTATTCTATGATGTAGTAAACATATATTGGTATTTTTTTGTATATTCTTTGTAAAGCAGGTAAGGTCCACTAGGTAGAACTGTCTGTTTTAAGGAGTGACCTAAAAGCACTGGGGAGGTTAAGTGACTTGTTTGGAGTCGCACTGTACACAAGTGGAGGTTGTGGGACTCAAACCAAAGTCTGCTGGATGTGCCCAGTTCAATCATCATTGTTACTCTAACCACTAGGCATGGGTGGTTAAACTGAATGGCTGATTACAACAAAGCAGTGTGGGTGATTTTCTTACTGACTCTATATGCAGCAAAGCAGAAAGAATGCAAAGCACAGCAGCATTCATTTTAAGATGCTGAAATCTGGGTCAGCCTGCTGGTGCTGTGGTAGCACTATTGCTTGCCTTGCAATGCCAGCGACCCAGGGTCAGAAGCAAATTCGGGTTGCTGGAGGTCTGGCCAGGGGAGTAGGATTGAGCACCTGGGGACTGCTCTCCTCCTCCTCCTCTGGGGAGGGTGGGCTGCAGGTCTTGCTTCTTTACCACCACCTGTGTG
Source organism: Neoceratodus forsteri (assembly GCA_016271365.2). Lineage (NCBI taxonomy): Eukaryota > Metazoa > Chordata > Ceratodontiformes > Ceratodontidae > Neoceratodus > Neoceratodus forsteri. The sequence goes on along the minus strand of CM057450.1, from coordinate 125,850,014 downwards.
ACCATGGGTGGTGGTGCAAAGGTGCTGCAGAGTGATCAGGAGGGGAGAACACTAGCCAGGATCTGGAGCAGTGGCATGTCTCTGTGACCTACCTCCTTTGATCTCTAGTGCTGGTGCCCTCAGGGACAGACCAGAAAACTAGGAACAACCACTCCACATCGGCCACTGGCAGAGGGACCCAGGTACCCCAGACTTCATAACCAGGCTCCATGGGGACCCACTGGGCTGCCCGACACACTAAGTGAGTGTGGAGGGTGACCTGGGGTCCCCTCCCTTCCACCTGAGGGGTGCAATCCAGCCAGGATAGGGGCAGGCTCACAGGAGCTCCTGAGCATTACCTGGGGATGAAGCTAGGGGATACCCAGCCTAGGGATCTCTGAAAAGTGGAGACTGATGCTGTGAGAAGGGGATATAGAAAGAGAAAATAAAACATTTTTTTTAAAAAAGATACTGAAATCTTAGAGATTCTGTGTAGTGACATGTAATTTCTGTGAGGCACCAGTACAAGAATTCAAAATCCGCAAACCAAGCAGGATTCCGTGATTGTTACCGGTGTTACCGGTAAAAATGGAAAACCAGGGTCCCTGATTATAGCCTATGGGAAAATTTATATGTGTATTGCGAAAATGTTCACGAAAACTTTAGCAAAAACATTTTTTTGTATGCGACAACATTCCATTATAAGGTATAGGGAATCACGGAAACATTTTTGTTGTTGCGAAAACAATACTCCACAACATTGCCCCATGTGTTGTTTTCTTTGTCACTTCATTGTGCCAAGGTGGATTGTGCTTTTGGGATGAAATTTGCAGGGTAGCAAGCCCTAGTCCCACTGATGTGCCTTTTGGTGGTTTGGTCCCAAACATTCAATGGGCCCATAGTTACAGTGTTACAAAGCTGAGAAATATCCCATAGGATAACATTGCATTGCCTTTCGTCGCCTGTATCTCGAAAACTAAGTGAGATACGGATTTTTTGCTACTCATAGCTTAGATCGAGGTGATCTAAGCTTGTGGAGAAGTTTCAAAGTCATAGATTACACCTGCAGTGGAATTCTTTTCCTAGGTTGTACGGTTACTGAGATATTGGCAAATAACTGTTACGAGGGTTCCTTTTCAGTACTATGGGGCTGCTGTATGGCTCCGTTTTTATGTGTAAGTGGGAGCACAGGGCCCCACAGACACTATATATTATGTACAAATGCGTGGTTTGGTGGGAGTCCGGGGCCCAAGGGTCCATGCTCCCCACCAACACCTTCAATTACCAGGTACATTACACTGTAAATAAGCGGTTTGGTCTTTTGGCTTGAAATTTGCAGGGTATAAAGGGGGTCCCAGAGATGTGAATTATGATGTTTAGGCATAAAAATGTAATCCATTCCATAGATATGCCATAATGAAGTTGAGATTTTTCCCATAGCATAACACTGCGGCGCCCACAGCACTTTCAGTGCCTGCATCTCAGAAACTATGCAAGATACAGATTTAGTCAACATTTATGTAACTCATTCAAGATTCCATCAGATGGTCAGAAAAACGTCTGTGAGAATTTGTCTGAAAATTAACAAATGAAAGATGCAAAAAAATAGTATCTATATATTATGCCTGCCCAGTAGGACAGGTATAGTTAGGATTGCACAGTCACCTCTATGTTAAACCCCAAAGTTTGCACTTTAATAACTTTGTAACTGTTTGTCCAATTTGCCTGCAGTTTTGCACACACGGCCTCCAGCCATAGGTCTCTGGATCTGAAAAGTTTTGTTCTGGTTGGCTGTACAGTTGCGGAACCATAGAGCGTCCAAAATGTGAAAAACAGTTAACTTTTGTGCACTTGTCAGTCTGCCATAATGGATTGAAGAATGCATCTAAGTGGATTCAAATGTGCATGTCTATATGTGGCCTGGTTGAACTGGTGCCTTTTGAAGATTTGGTGAAAAATATTAATCCATTCAAAGTTACTAACATACTAACATACTATTTGCCAGCAGATTAGGCCTTATGGTCTATCAAGTCTGCTCGAACCTAGATCCTTAGTTGGGTGCGAGACCCTCCCATCCCTTGTGCTCCAGAACCCCTATCATCCATCCCCACCCCGGGACAGGCATCATCTGATACATCCACTTTCTGTGTCTGTCCCACCCTCTCTAAAGCTCTCCACTGTGGATCTCTGAACCAGCTCACCAGGCAGAGCATTCCAAGGGTCCACCACCCTCTCAGTGAAAACCTCCTCCTCTTTCCCCCTCACCCTTCCACCTTCCAACTTCAAACCATGCCCTCTGGTGATGCCTCCCTGCTTAGTGAAAGATCCCTCCATGTTTACCCTATTTATTCCCTTGAGGTACTTGAAGACCTCAATCATGTCCCCCTGTCTCTCCTCTCCTCCAATGAAAACAGGCAGAGCTCCTCAAGTCTGTCCTCGTAAGTCAAATCCCTAGCCTCGTGTCATCTTTGTTGCCCTCCTCTGTACCTCTCCAGGAGCTGTATGTCCCTCTTCAAGTGTGGTCTCCAGTACTGTGCACAGTACTCAAGGTGTGGTCTAACCAGTCCATTGTACAGTGGCAGAATCACTTCCTTGCTCCTAGAGGTGATCCCCTTGCGATGCATCCCAACATCCTGTTTGCCTTGCTAGCTGCTCTCCTGCACTGCTCAGTGTTATTCATACATGTATCCACCATGACCCCTAGGTCTTTTCCCTATTGAGGCTTCCAGCACCTCCTCCCAGGTGTACCTGTGTTAGGGTTTCCCGACCAAGATGCAACACCTTGCACTTGGTGATATTGAAATTAATTTCCATGTGTGAGCCCAGCTTTCCAGGGTGTCCAGGTCCCTTGCAGGCCAACCTCCCTCTTCTCCCTCAACTACTGCTCCCATCTTGAGGTCATCGCGAAGAGACTCATTTCACACCCTATACCATCCCTGATGTCTGATATGTATGCATTAAACAGGATTGGACCCAGGACTGAGCCCTGTGGTACCCCACTACCAACCTCTGTAGGGTTCGAGAGCTCCCCACAGACCACTGCTCTCTGAGTGCGTCCAGCTATCCAGTTTTCAATCCATCTGACCATCAAGGCCTACTCCTAACCCCATCAGTTTCTCCACCAGACCATTGTGGGGACAGAGTCAAGCCTTGCTGAGAGTCCAAGAATAATACATCCACAGGCTTACCTCTGTCCAGTTCTGATGTTGCCATTCATAGAACTCCACAAGGTTGGTTTGACATGATCTACCTGGCACAAACCCATGCTGCCGATTATCCAGACCTCCACCTCCCTCCAAGTAAACCCCCAATCGTTCCTTTAGTATACTCTCCATTAATTTTCCACCACGAGGTTAAACTGATGGGTCTATAGTTTCCTGGTACTTCCTTCGACCCCCCTTTATGGATTGGTACCACATGTGCCTCTCGCCAATCCCTAGGTACCCTCCCTGTCTCAAGTGACCTGTTGAAAAGCTCCGCCAGGGGTGCAGCCAGTATGTCCGCCAATTCCCATAGTACTCTCGGATGAATGCCATCCGGCCCAGGAGATTTGTCTTTCTTTAGGGCCTTGAGGGCAAACCACACCCTTTGGTGGGATGGCATCATCCGTCCCCTCCACCTTACTGGTCTTTTTATCCTTATCCAGATGCTGACACCCTGGGGTACCTTTCCTCCCCTTTTGCTCCATTTCTGTTGCTCCCCGAGTCCACTCCACTGCTGCTTCTATCCCCTTTGTGCCTTGCTTTGTAGATATCCCATCCCCTCCTAGTGAACACAGAGGCAAAGTACACGTTAAATACCTCTGCCTGGTCCTCGCCTCTTCCACCCACCTCCTTCTGATCTCAATCTGCTGAGATGGCCCATAGTTTTCTCGCTCCCCAATGTCACGGAAGAACCCCTTTTCCCTCCATGTATCCCTGTGCCAGCCGTTGCTCTTTACTGGACTTAGCTCCCTCACCATACGGGTGACTTTTCTAGATGCAAGCTGGTACATTTCCTTATCCCTATCCCCTCTTGTTGTTTTATATTTTTTGTAAGCGCCTTCTTTTCTCTGACTGCTACCTGGACCTCACTGGACCACCAGCATGGTTTATGTGACCTTGCTCCCTTACCGTTTCAACTTAGCGCAGATCCTGACTGCCTCATGAAGTCCCTGTTTATGACCTCCCATCTCCTTTCCACACTTGTTGTTGAGGTAATCCCTTCAAGTGATCCTTGAGATATTTCCCATGCCCATAAAGTCTGCCCCCTGAAGTCCACTGCCAGTGTCCTAGATCTCACCCCACTCCCCAATGCTTATTTGAAACCAGACAGTATTGTGGTCACTCCCAGTCAGGGGGTCCTGTACAACCATGTCCCTTACCAGATCCCCATCTGCCAGAACCACATCCAGAGACATGCCCTCCCCTTGTGGGCTCCATCACATGCTGTGTTAAGAACACATCCTGGAAGCCATCCAGCAGCCTCTGCTCCTTGGCCACCTTAGAGGACATGGTTCCTCAGTTTGTACCTGGCATATTAAGGTCCCCATCAACACCACTCCTTCCCTTTGGACCACACTGGGCAATGATGTTGTCCAGCAAACCATCCTCTAGAACATCACTCATCCCGGGGGCCTATATGCTACTCCCAGCTTGACCTTATCTCCTGCTGGGGATGTGAGTGACCCATAAGGCTCCCGTTTCCCTCTGCCTCTTCTACCATAGCAATTTCTATGTCATCTCTAATGAACATAGCCACTCCACCCCCTCTGCCCTCCTTTCTATCCTTCCTAAGCATAGTGTACCCCCGTACATTTAGGTCCCAGTCATGGTTTTTGTTGGCCCACGTTTCCGTGACTGCCGCCACATCCACCCCCCCCTCGAACAGCATGGCCTGGAACTCTGGCAACTTGTTTCCCAAGCTCCTGGCATTTACTAACACTAACCCCAACCCCTTATCCCTGATCCTTTTTGTCGAACCCCACCCAGATTCCTTATACTTCCATCCTGCCTGCTCCTCCTAGAAACCTCCACCTCCAGTCTGTTTCCCCCTCCCCCTTGGGCTTGAAGGCTACTCCCCTCATCTGGAGGGAGGGCTCTAGATCAGCCCTCCCTTATCCCTTCCCCCTTACAAGTTTAAACCCCACCTTTCTTGTATGTAGTCAGCCATCCCTGTTTAAGGACTTCCTTCCCTATTGGGCAAGATGAAACCTGTCCTTGGCATATAGTCCCTTATCCTCCCAAACTCCATTCCAGTTCCCTAACACCCCAACCCATTCTCTTCACCCCACTTCCTGAGCCATTCATTAACCTCTGTGAGTTCATTTTTCTCCACTGAGGCCTTTGGTACTGGCAATATCTCCGAAAGGAAATGTTGCATCCATTATCCGACAGACTCTGGCAAGTTCTTGGAACCTTGCTTGGATTTCCATAATGCTATTTCCTCTAGATCATTAGTTCCCAAATGCACCAGAAATCGGTTTCCTCCACAATCCCTAACCATTTCATACACCATGAACTTTGCTCTGTGCACTGTCAGCCCAGAGATACTCACTACCTTCACCTGGCTATGGCATCCATCCCCTGTCCCTCCCAATGGATACCCTTAATCATGAGTCTCCCAGTAACAGAACCTTAACACCGCCATCATCCTTATGGTTACCTCCACTATGCCCTCTCAGCCCCCTCCCCCACTTTATTCATGATCAATTTCATGGGAGTCTTCCTGCCTTATTAGAGACCCCTTGTCACCCTCCCTTTCTGCCTCCCTTGCTATTTTGCCCACTAACTCAAACCTCTCTGAATAGGTGTCCCTTACCCTCTCTTATCTGAACCATTTATCCTGGCCCTGATGGTTTCCTTCCCCGCACCCTCATCCCCCCTTGTAATAGGACCCCTGTCTCCAGAGGCTCTCTGTGGGTCCCCTTTAGCCTAGGCCCCATCCTTGTACTGACCTTCCTGCTGAAGGGGCTCCTCTCCACCTCCTTGTCTCCCAGTTCCTCTCCAATCATGCTCTCCTCCCTCATGTCTGGAATATATTGCATCTCCCCATTTGCTTAACATATATGTTTCCCTTCTCCCTCTGGGACTATGTCTATCCTTTCCTGCTGTTCTGTGATGCCCTATGGGTATCTGACTCCTCCCCGCCTCTGTATAGTTTCCTCATTTCACCAACCCTTCCTCCCCTCTAGGATGCTTAGTATCTCAAATTTATTGTGACACTCTATGTCAGCCTCCATCAAGTAACCGAGTTTCCCGACTGCATCTCTAAACTGACCCTCTTCTTCCTCTCTTGCACTGTTCACCTTAGGAGCTCCCTTCCCACAGTCTGCTGTTTTAGGCTTCCACAACAGCCCTCCTGACTCTTCCCTCCAGTCTCCTTGAATTCAAATTTTCACCCTGTACGCTTTCCTTAGCATCAACTCCCTATCTAAGGGTCCTCTGTCCCTAATATCCCCCTTCTGCTTGCTGTAGCATAATGTCCTGTAATTTCAGAGCGTTGCCCCAGCCTCCCTCAGCCCCACCCTTCTGCTGCCCATATCCACACCCCTTATCCTTGGACACCCCCCCCCAGCTCCCACAGCTTACTCCTTAACCAATATACCTCACTCCTGATACAAGATAGCTGTCTACAGAGTGGGCAGCCTCCCTCTCTCAGGCCCAATTTAGGTGTTGCCATCCCACAGCCTGTGCAGCCTACAACCCTTCCGAAGATGCCTGCCATGGTGGAATATGGCCACCCTGATTATCCCCTCTGTTTAAAAATAGCACACCCCTTTTCTCAGTCCCTTTCCTGGAGTACAGTTTCTCTCTATACTGACTGTAGTTATTTACAAACCCAATTTCAACCCCACCAACAAAGTTCCCAAGTCTCACAAACACATACAGTCCAGTATGTGTTCAGTCCCACTAACAGTGTGTGTAAGCAGACTCCAGGTACCGTGAGATGTCACAGGCCCACCAACTCCTGTTGCTTCAAATTTCAGTCCCAAACAGAAATACTCAGCCCTTCAATCCCAACCCCCAGTGGCTTTTCAGTATTTAAGAAAGCCTACAAAACAGGCTGGGTGGGAGGGCTCTTACCAAACACCAGGCAAACAACACATTTAAATTACCTTCTAATTTTCCCTGCCAAACATCTATCCCCAAACCTACAATATCACAGCCCAAGTATCAGTTCAAATTCAAGGTAATAATTTTAACACATAGAACTAATTTCACTAACAAACTATTCAAATATTTCAGTTTAAAACAAAATATAACTCCTGGCCTCTTTTCTACCAACCTGTTGCTTAAGCTCCCAAGTGAACAAGTTATTCAAGTTTTTCATGTCCCATTATAGACTATGGCAAAATGTATATGTGCATTGCGAAAACTTTTGCGAAAACATTTTTTTGTGTATGACAAACATTTTTTGTGCTCGACAACATTCCATTAAAAAGTATAGGGAATAACAAAAACATTTTTGTTGTTATGAAATCATTTTTGTTGTCGCGAAAACAATACTCCACAACATTGTCCCATGTGTTGTTTTCTTTGTCACTTCATTGTGCCAAGGTGGATTGTGCTTTTGGGCTGAAATTTGCAGGGTGGCAAGCACTCATCCCACAGGTGTGCCTTTTCATGGTTTGGTCCCAAAACATTCAACAGGCCCATAGTTACAGCATTACTAAATTGAGAAATTTCCCATAGGATAACATTGCAGTGCCCGTATCTTGAAAACGATGCGAGATACAGATTTAGTCATACCCTATCTTACATGGAGATCTCGCTGTCATGATTACAACGGCACTGAAATGTTTTTCATAGCTGCTACAGTTGCTGAGATATTAGCAAATTAGTGTTACAAGTGTTCCTTGCACTATAGGGCTGCTGTATGGCTCCATAGTTATGCGTAAGTGGGTGCGCAGGGCCCAGAATGCCACGCCTCCACAGACACATACCATTATGCACAAAATGGTCAATGTGAAGGGAGCATAGGGCCCAGAGGGCCTGCACTCCCACAAACACATACCACTAACCACTTACATTACACTTTCTCAAAAAGAAGGGAAAGTCATTGCAAAAAAACTCCATTAATGCATCGGTTAGTGTTGATGTCACAGCAACAAAAGTTTGGAAATTCAATGTTAGGGTTATCACCCCTACCACCCCACCCCACCCCCCCTACCCTACAAGCACCAACAGACATTTGGGCATGCCATGGGTCGTCAGACCTAACTCTCACCCCATTCTCCTATACTGTAGAGTGTCAGCTTGTTTACACATGGAATGGGGTGAATGTTGGGCCTGAAGACCCCATGGCACACCCCAATGCCTGTTGGTGCCTGTAGGGTAGAGGGTGGGGTGGTAACCTTAACACCCTAACATCAAATTTCCAAACTTTTGTCACTGTGACATCTATCCTAACTGATGCATTAATGGAGTTTTTTGCAATGTACATACATATTTTTTTTATAATGGTGCAGTCACACTAGTATAGTTAGGATTGCCCAGCCACTTCTATGTTAAACCCTGAATTTTGCACTTTAATAACGTTGCCACCGTACAACAGATTTGTGTGAAACTTTTCATGCATGGTAGGTGCCATAGATCTCTGGATCTGGCAAGTTGTTCTACTGTTAGATGAGCAGTTGTGGAGCTGCAGAGTGCCACAGAACATGCAAAATTTGGGTTTTGTGTGTTCTTTGCTTGTGGCTACAGCCCACATGATTTGTCTGTTTGGTCTGAAATCTTCAGAGAAGATGCAGTCTGGGTCATTGATGTGCCTTTTGAAGATATAGTGAAAAAATATTAAACCGTTCAAATGTTTTTCAAAAAAAAAGTTTCCCATTATAGTCAATGGTAAAAAAATATATGTGTCTCTCGAAAGCTACTGTCAGTACATTTTACTGTCACAAATGGCCCTTTTACTGTCGTGCGGTGGCCATCTTGTTTTCAGTTAGCGAGAGAGAAAAATGCCTGGTGTTTAAATTTGGGGACCCCCTAGGTAAACAGTGACATTATAGCGCAGTGGGTTAATGCTCTGAGCTGCAGATCTGGAGATCTGGGTTTGAATCCCACAGTCGCCTAGGTGAATACTGTGTGATCTTGAGCAAGTCACTTAACTTTCCTGTGCTCTCAGGTTGCATCTGGAAACAACCTTCAGCTTAGTGTGCTACTCCTGGTTAAACAATGTTCCCTTTCCCTTTCCTTTCCCTACCTAGTCGGGCCCTGAGGATCACAGCATTATCTTTTTTGGGGGGCAAACCCCCAAAGAAATGACTTTTCTGCAATCAGACTCCACCCAGTAGTGTTGTACATTACAACAGAACAGATGTGACACATTAGCAAATCACAAAAAGTGTCGTGCCCATTCTTTTGCAATTTTTTGTGAAAGTATCACAATTTGCAACAGAACAGCACCGAAAACAGCACTTCTTTGCCACCCCACAGCATCAAAATTGTCTGGGCTTTTGGGCTGAAATTTGCAGAGTGGCAAGCCCTGGTCCGACAGATGTGCCTTGTGGTGGTTTAGTCCCAAAACATTCAACGGGCCCATAGTTACAGCTCTCCGAAGTTGAGACATTTCCCATAGGCTAATATTGTGGCACCCACGGCGACTTTCAACGTCCATTTCTCGGAAACGGTGTGAGATACGGATTTTTCGTTCTTCACAGCTCAGTCCACCTTTAGGTGAACCTAGACCACGTGGAGGTTTTGAAGTCATGATTACCACTGCAGTGGAATTTTTTTCATAGTTGCTACGGTTACTGAGATATTGCCAATTTAGTGTTACAAGGTTTCCTTTTTGGTACTATATGGCTGCTGTATGGCTCTGTACTTATGTGTAAGTGGGAGTGCAGGGCCCAGAGGGTCTGTGTTCCCACAGACGCATACCATTATGCAAAAAATGGGTAACATGAAGGGAGCGCAGGGCCCGGAGGGCCCGCTCTCCCACAAACACATGCCAATTACAAGTTACATTACTCTTTCTCGAAAAGGGAAATTCATTGCAAAAAAACTTTGTTAATGCATCAGTTAGGGTTGATAGCACAGTGACAAAAGTATGGAAATGTGATGTTAGGGTTACCTCCCACCACCCCCACCCTCCACACACCAACAGACGTTGGGGTGTGCCATGGGGTCATCAGTCCTAACTCTCACCCCATTCTCCTATACTGTAGCATGTCAGCTTGTTTACACATGGAGTGGAGTGAGAGTTGGCCCTGATGACCCCATGGCACATCCCAATGTCTGTTGGTGTGTGGAGGTTGGGGTGGTAGGCCAGGGGTAACCCTAACATTACGTTTCCATACTTTTGTCGCTGTGCTATCAACCCTAACTGATACTGTACATTAATGAAGTTTTTACAATGAGTCTATATATATATATATATATATATATATATATATATATATATTATGGTAGCACGGTAGTTAGGGTTGAGTAGCCATTTACATGTTAAACCCAAAATTTTACACCTTAATAACTTTGCAACCATTTGACGGATTTGCCTGAAGTTTGGAATACATGATTAAGACCCACATGCCTTGGGATCTGTCAAGTTTCGTACCAGTCGGATATACGACTGTGGAGTTATTAAGCGTGATCTGCACGTGTGTTTACGCTTTTTCTGGAACTCTACAGTCGCGCCTACAGGTCGCACGTTTTATGCGAAATCTTCAGGAATAAAGTGCGCCAGGGTCCCCGATGTGCCTTTTGAAGATTTCGTGAAAAATATTACACGGTTCAAAGTTATTCAAAAACAATTTCCCATTATAAGTCAATGGGAAAAGTTAACAAAAAGTTTGACAGTGTCGTCAAATGCACTTTTACTGTCACATGGCCTTTTACTGTCGCAAATCTGCCATTTTGTTTTCAGTTAGTGGTCAGAAAAATGCTTGGCATTTAAAATTGGGACCCTCTAGCAACCTAATTCTTTTGTATTCACCTAGTCGGGCCTGAGGATGCTAGCCATGTCTTTATTTTGGGTAAAACACCCCAGAAATATGTTTTCAAATTTCTGGAAAAGTACTTTTGCAAAGTAGTAACGTGCACTCATGAAAGATGTCAAGAAATTTTTGCTAAAGCTTTCAAATTGCAACAGTACTTTTCTAAGCTGTGGGAAAATGACAGCAACTCTTTGGCACCCTGCTGCAAAAGAACGGTTCAGTGCTTTGGCCTGAAATTTGGAGGGAACACAGCCGACATCTCACAGATGTGCCTTTCAGTGTTCTGTTGAAAAAATATTACATGGCGGCAAAGTTACGGCACTCCAAAGTTGACGCTTTTTCCCATAGGATAACATTACGGCATCCGATGCATTGCAGCAATCCTTTGGCGCCCTGCTGCAATATAATGGCTCGGTCTTTTGGGCTGAAATTTGAAGGGAAGACACCAAACATCCCATAGATGTGCCTTGTAGTGGTTTGGTGAAAAAAAATAACAGGGAGCCAAAGTTATGGCACTCTGAACTTCTCTTTTTTTCCCATAGGATAACATTATGGCGTTTGCCGCGTCTTTCAGGGCCCGTATCTCAGAAACGGTGCGAGATACGGACTTTTCGTCAAAAAAATGCTCCCTAATGGGGGCTAAGTACAAAACTAGCCAGGAAAGTCATAAATCATATGACTTTCACATTTTTTTTCTACGTCGTACGGTTCCTGACATATAAGCTATTTAGTATTCCAACTCCTCATTTTCTGCTCCGAGACCCATTATTATGCATACATTCTTTGCACTCACTGTCTTTCTCTATGCAGCTTTTGGGAAAAACCAGCCTGTGCACTTACATACTGTTGCCGTTGCCCTTTCACTGAGTTCATTACCACGTTCACTTACCATTCACATCCGTCACCATGTGCGTTATCCTTCGTTTTCATTTGCGCTTGTGTTTCCGTTATTTTTTTGCCATTTGTGTCTACAGTACTGTTTCTCTTTCCTACGCTTTTGCATCACCATGCCCATTGACATTTCTGTTTACGGGCACCATGTTACTATGTGACAAGACATCACGTGGCGGACCGTTCCCGTCCTGCCCAGTGCAGCACTCCCTTTCTGTTCTCATTTGCGCTTGCATTACCATGTGCACCACTGTTAGTGCTTCTGTTTGTGTTGCTGTTCCTGTTGCTATGTCACAAGACATCACGTGGTGGGAGCGCAGGGCCCTTCCGCCGCTGCATTACATTCACTATTTCTCGTTATCATTCTCAAAAAGAAGGGAAATTAGAGGCAAAAAACTCTGTTTAGTGCATCAGTTAGGGTTGTTCCACAGCGACAAAAGTGGGGAAATTTGGTGTTAGGTTGAAACCCCCTTGACCCCCAAGCCCACCCCAACGGCATTGGGGTGCGCATTGGGAGTGTTGGTCCTAATTCTCACCCCATTCTCTATACTTCTGCTGCTTTACATGTGATGGGGTGACAGTTAGGGCCGACGACCCCAATGTGCACCCCAATGCAGTTGGGGGTGGGCTGGGGGTCTAAGGGGTTTTCAACCCCAACACTGAATTTCTCACTTTTGTCGTTGTGGAACAACCCTAACTGATGCATTAAACGGATTTTTTGCTTCAATATATATACATATATATATATATATATATATATATATATATCCCAGTAGGCCAGTATAGTTAGGATTGCACGCCACTTCAATGTTAAAACCCCATTTTGCACTTTAATAATTTTACAAGAACTATTCATCCAATTTGCCTGAAAGTTGCCATGCATGGTGTCCTACCATAGTTCTCTGGATCTGGAAATTTTGTTCTGGTAAGATTTGCAGTTGTGGAGCTGCAGAGCATCGAAAAGTGTGGAAAGTCCTCAACTTTTGCGAATTCTTTGCTCATACCCACAGCCTCAACAGTTTGTCTGTCTGGTCTGAAATTTTCTAGGTATATGGAGATTGACTCAGGGAAGTGCCTTTTGAAGCTTTGGTGAAAAAATATTAATCGATTCAAAAGTTATTAAAGTTAAAAGTTTCCCAATATATCCTATGTGAAAAAATATATATGTTCTGCACGACAGCAAGTCATACTGTCTCAAAAGCACCTTTTTCTGTTGCAAATGGCCTCAGTACTGTCATGCGATGGCCATCTTTTTTTCAGTTAGCGGTGGAGAAAAAACATTTTAATTCAAATTAGCATGACCCTTGGTAAACACCAATTTTTGTGTTTACCTAAACGCTGGCTTAGGAACATGATCCTGGCATCAGATTTTGAAAATAATCCCCAGAAATATGTTTTCATGTTTTTCCCATTTGTACTGTCATGATTTTGGTGGCACTGTGGCAGCATAGTGTCGCAAATCATGACATCCTTTCGCGACCACTGTTGCAATTACATTACAGCCCACAAACACCCCAAAACACATTTCTTTGCCACTTTACTGCAACTAAGCGGTTTGGACTTTTTGGTTGAAATGTACAGGGTAGAAAGGGCTTGACCTACAGATGTGCTTTTTGCTGATTTGGTTCAAAAATTTACACTAGTTCCAGAGTTACAGCATTCTGAAGCTGCACATTTTCAGATAGGATAATGTTGTGGTGGCCGCGGTGACTCTCAGCACCTACATCTCGAAAATGGTTCAAGATACAGATTTTTTGCTAAGCAGACATGGAGGTGGCCAGGAGATAAATACAACTGAGAAATAATTTTTTCTGCACTTGCTATGGTTACTGAGATATTGACAAATAAGCATTACAAAGGCTACTTGGAATGCCTCTAGGCCTGTACTATGTGTCTGTACTTATGGGTATGTGGGAGCGCAGGGCCCAGAGGGCCCATTCTCCCACCTATGCATACTATTTATCCTAAACTGGGAGCACTGGGCCCTCCTGCAGTATGCCTCTACACTGATGGGTGGGTGGGAGCGCAGGGCCCAAAGGGCCAGGGCTTCCACCTATGGATACCATAAGAGTAACTTTTCACTTTCTCAGAAACAAGCGAAATTCATTGCAAAAAACTCAGTTAATGCAGCAGTTAAGGTTGATTCCATACCAGCAAAAGCCTGGAAATTCAATGTACCCCCCCATACCCCCACTCTCCACACACCAACAGGTATCAGGGTGGGCCTTGGGGTCGTTGGGCCTAACTCTCACCCCCATTGTACAATACTGTATCACTCAGCTTCCTTACAAATGGAATGGGGAGAGGGTTAGGCCTAATGACCCCAAGGCACACCCAATGCCTGTTGGTGTGTTCAGAGTGGGGGTGTGGGGGGTAAGGTTGGAATCAACCCTAAGTGCTGTATTAATGGATTTGTTTTGCAATGAATATCTCTCTCTCTCTCTCTCTCTCTCTCTATATATATATATATATATGCAGTCACTCCTCTGGCACACATGTATTGCTGCCACCGCACAGTTACATGCTACATGCTACATGTGCCCTGCATTCATGCACCTCTATGCACCTTATGTGCATGCTACATGGTCTTGCCCTACATGTGTCTGCAACATATGCACATACATGTGCCTACTGCACATTATGCATCAGTAGCTTCATGTTAGTGCATAGGCCTCAATATCAGAATTTAAAATTTATATTCTGGTTTGTTTCAAACTGTATTTCAAACAGTAGAACACACAATTATATTTAAGTTCAAAAGAACAGAGATGCAAGGCTTTCCTCTAGAACATCTGTCTCCTGCCTGGCACTCCCAAACTACTCCCTCTTTAGGCAAATTGTGGCAAATGGCTTGAGTGGTACTACCCTCTACATCCACCAGAGCCTAACCTACTCCATCTCTTTCAGGGAACCTGTACCCTCCTCCCATGAGAATCTCCTCACCAAACCCTCCTTTCCTTCTACCCTAGCCATCTTCATTGGGGTCTCTATACCTTCACTAAAATCTCTCCTTCTCTGGTTGAGTCTATCTCTCTGCACTAGCCTCCCACTTCTCTGGCGAGCTCATTTTCTTCGGGGACTTCAATATCAATTGGCTATCCCTGACCTCCCGTAGGACTGAGTCCCTCAACCTCACCCAGCTTGTCACTGAACCCAAGTGTCTTAATCCTCACTCCTCCAAACATACTCCCATGACTGGGTTCATAACTTACACCCCTATCGAATAGCTGCAGCTGGTATTTTGCCAGATGCCTTTAGTGACCTCTATATGACGTTCTGCATCCATAAAGTCTGACTTCCTTCTGCTCCTCCTAAATACATTTTCGTCCAGGTCCCTATGGTCTCTTAACATTGACTCCCTCCTTAGTGACACTGCTGCAGTTGACTGGTACTCCATCCTCTCTGCCCTGACATTGATGCATCCTCTCCTTTTCCATTCTAAATTCACACATCTAGGACAAGCACGCCCATCAGAAAATCCAGGGTCAAAGGACCCTCCACCCTGGATCATGTCAGATATCACTGATTAGTGAAGATCCTGTGACCAAGCCTGGGCCTGCTTTAAATTGTCCTACTCCCTGCCTGATCACTTGCCCTACAGGAAGTTCAGAAACTCCTGCACAAGCCTGCCCACACTGCAAAGTCAAACTACTTAAATCCAAACTCCAGAGCAAACGTACCTCCCGGCAAATTCTGGAAGGTTATTCACTCCCAATTTGATCCACCCACCCACTCTTCCTCCCATCATAATAGTAAATGGTGGTAGCTTGTCAAGATAGTGAGTGCGAATGGCGAGAGTCAAAATGGCACACAAATTACAGGCGAGTGCCATATCGGCAACTGTGGTTCCCCTTCCCCCAGGTCCACCCCCACAAAGTTGCTACTATATTGATAAGGGTGTGAAGTTTTTCGCCTCCATGAAACAGAAAGCAAAGGACACGGCAGATGCTGTAATGTAGCAACGTTTTGCACCTCTCCATTCCTGTATTCGCTATCTTGGCATGGAACCATAAATGATGCACCCTTCTCATCCTCCCTCTCTTGCTGCTCACTTAATGACTTCTTTACTACTTGCTCTCTTCCCTCTACCGCCTCCTGTTATTTCACCTCCCCTCTGTTAACCCTCTTCTCCTCTTCCTCTCCTGCCGTAGGAGTTTTACTTCTCCCCTGTAACTCCTCAGGGGACCCTACACACCCTTTCCTTCATTAACCTGTCTAAATCTATTCCCAGTGGTCCAGACCATAAACTTCTTTATCTTTCTGACCCTGCCATTGTCACTCCCCCAACCTTCTTAACCTCTCTTTCTCCCTCTATGCTGTCCCTCAGCCCTGGAGGTTTGCCAAGGTTCTCCCCTTCACAAAGGGGGTGACCACTCTTCCCTCTGTAACTTCCACCCTATGTCCCTTCTCCCAATTGTTGCCAAGCTGCAAGAGAAACTAGTTTACTCCAGATTTGTCAGTCCTCAACTCCTCCAATTACCTTTCTCCTTCCAGTCTGGTTTTCATAAACACCACTCCACCATCTCCTCTGTGCTGTGGGCCACTGACTCTATCCTCAGGGGATGGATCAGGGCATATTACGGTGGTCATTTTCATTTATCTGGCCAAGGCCTTTGACTCAGTGTCCCCCCTCTTCCTGGATAAGCTGAGCTCTGCTGGCCTCTTGGCTTCTGCTGTTAACTTGTTCCTTTCCTTCTTCTTGGGGCATCTGCAGTCGATACAGTTTGGAAGTGCCCTGTCCCCTCCCCTTCTCATTCATTCTGGGGACACCCAGGGCTTCACCCTTGATCCCATCCTCTTCTCCATCCTCCTTAATGACCTCCCATCTATCTGTTTTGGCTCACAGATTCATATGTATGCAGATGACACAGTTGTTTATGCCTCTGGCCCCTTTGCCTTGGCTGTGGAATTGTCACTCCTGCAAGACTTCCATAATGTTGTATGCTGGTTTCATTCCAAGCAACGCTGGGTCAACACTATAAAACAATATCCATGACCTTTGGCACCAATCAGAAACTGGCCAGGCCCCCCCTCCTCGTTTTCACCACCCTGGATGGAACCCCTCTCGATGTGGTCCCCACATTCAAGCATCTCGGTGTGTGTTCGGACAGCAAGCTGGACTTCTCTACCCACATCAATGCCATCTGCTCCAAGCTGTGCCCTAAACATGGTGCCCAGAGCTGCAACAAGGACTGCCTATCTTCCCAGGTCCGCTGGGAGTTAGTCACCAAAATGGTTCTCCTAGTTTTTGACTATGCGGATGTGGTCTATGGCACTGCGCCTTCCTCCTCCTTCATCAGATTGGACATCCTCTGCAATGCTTTCTGTCACTTCACTACTAACTTCCATTTTGAGCTCACCACTGCTCCCTTCATCCCTCCTTCTCTGTCCCTCCTCTCCTTTCACATCGCTTATCTCACTGTGCCTCCTTCAACTCCAAATACTGGTTCAGTTCTCTTCTTTTTCTTTACCTCTCCTCTCTCTCGTTCCCCCTACCTCCTATTCTCTTTGCTCCAGAGACTTACCCATCTTCTCCCTTCCTCATGCGCACTCCACTGCTGGGCAATCTGCTTTCACCTATTGCCTCCCCTCCCTCTGGAACAGTCTCCATTCTACTCTCCACCTCTCCCTTAAATGCCAGCTAAAACTTCTCTCGGCCCTGTCCTGCTCCTGACAAGCATCCCTGGCCCTGACTCTAACTCCCCTTCCTCCTGTCTGACTGGGTGCCATCTAGCTTCATTTTGGCTGTTCAGTCACAAGTGGGACCACCCCCTTGCAGACTCTGTTACACCATCATTACTACATAGTACTCACTTGATGATGCCCCTACCTGGTCTCACGAATGTACTCCACCGCTGATGTAATTTTACCACCTGCATTTTCCTGCATCGTTGTCACTTTATTTTATACCTTTATGCTGCTCTTTGTTCTGCATTGTGATTTTACCATTGTTGCCACACTTTTATTTTATTTCAAACCCCAGGAATCCCTCTATATGCTTAGAAAGGTGCAAATCAGCCTGTTGATATGAGCTGCCCTGGAGAGTAGAATTTTATGCTAATTATGGAATCTTTGAATTAAATTCAAATCTCTCCTGTGTGGTCACACTCCACTCTGCCCTCTAACTTCTGATTTATTTCTCTGCCTGAGGAAGAAGTGGTCCCCCAAAGAGATGTCACGTTTCTTCAGCCCATTGCATTTTTATTTCATACTTTCTTTTTTTTCCTTCAGGATTTATTTAGTTTTTGAATCTCTGCATTAGTTAGGGTCTGTTTTAGTTTGTTTTGTTTGTTTTTATTGCTGTTCTCTGGTTCCTGATTGGTTTCCTGGAACCGCAAAAAGATATTTGAATTGCATTTTTTCCCCACTCTGGGAACTAACAAAAAAAAACAATAATAATAATATTGAAACCTCTCTTTTTTACCACTTTACGGTTGCTGTTTTCCCAGTTGCCGCCTTTGTGAGATATGACTAGAGTGTTTCACCTCTACTTTTAAATTTTAAATTCTGTTTAGTTAGCAGTTCATTTTATTTGGGGAAACAAACCACTAACTAATGTTTTTTTCTATTTGAAACCAAACTGAATTTGGGATTGCTTCGACTGGCATGTCTGACAGACCCAAATAGAGAAGAGGACCTACAGGCTTTAAAAATTGTAAAAATTGCTTTAACCTCCTGGCTAAGGCAGACTGCCACAAGTTATGTATGAGGTGCCTGGGTCCAGATCACAGTTTCTCAAATTGTGAGCTTTGCATCAAGTTTTGCCCTAAAACTATCAAAAAAAGGGCTAAAAGATTGGAAGATCTTATGGCTTCTCAGTCTGCCTCCATGTCACCAATATACTCAGAAGAGGGTCTAACAACTCCAAGTAAGCAGAAGGACATGTCTGCTAAAGATGGCTCGGAATCCAGGGTGTCTGAATGGGGGAACCCTGAAACCAGCAAGCATAAAAGTGCCTCTGAGCAGGTACCAGAGACAATGCCTGCAAAGAAAAAACATGTCGCTGTCCCTCCTCCTGAAGAAGGAAAGGAGACATCATGGACAAGAACAGAATGCCTTCCGTGGAGGACACGATCAAGGTGTGACAGTTTTCCAGGGTTTCAGGCTATGGGAATGCTCACAGGCATGCCTGTACCCTCTTCCCCAGTGCCAGTACCTACCCCGCTTCCGAAGGAGGAAAGGGCTGAGTTTTACTATGATGAAGAGGAGGAGTAGGGAGAACCTATCAAGCCTGACAGTTCCCCGAAGCAGGAATTTGGCTCCCCTCCTCTTGCTCAGGATTATTTCTCCTCACATTATTCCTTTTGAGGTAAATGGTTAAAGAACAGTTATGTAAGAACTTACCGTAACAGTAGATCTTCAAGGACATTTCTTTCATCAGGTCACACCTTCTGTATGGAACTACCATCATAGGTGTCAGGATCACATGGAAGCTTTTTCTGTAGTTGTCTATTAGGGGCTGTCCACTCCAACATCATACACCGATGTCGCCTGCTATATATTTGTGAGCAGCCCTGCTCCTTCCTCAATTCCTTCCTCTTCGGAAACCAAACAAGCTAGGCCACCCAGTAGGAAAATGAGAGAGAGAAA
This sequence comes from Neoceratodus forsteri, assembly GCA_016271365.2. Lineage (NCBI taxonomy): Eukaryota > Metazoa > Chordata > Ceratodontiformes > Ceratodontidae > Neoceratodus > Neoceratodus forsteri. The sequence continues at coordinate 125,830,639 of CM057450.1, read as the reverse complement.
GGTGCCCAGCTGCAAAAGGGTTGGAACAACTGGACAGCCAGTCCAGAGAAAGAGATAGAAGGGGATGGAGGAGGGATGGCATGACCTGATGAAACAGATTCCCTTGAAGATCTACTGTTATGGTAAGTTCTTGCGTAACTGTTCTATCTTCTTGAGGATATCTCTTTCATCAGGTTGCACCTAGGAACAAGCCCCAGCAGTTCTGACAGTGAAAAATCTGGGTGGCAGGATGCCAAAAGCCTAAGAAAGAAGGCATTGAAGCACGGCAAGGTCAAATCCTGCCCACCTTCTAGAGGCAATGTCCAGACTGTAGTGCTTTGTGAAAGTGTGGATAGTACTCCAAGTAGCAGTAGCACAGATTTCTGCAGCTGAGACATTCCTGAAACAGGCAACTGAAGTGTCCATGCCTCTGGTTGAGTGGCCATGAAGAGCTCCAGGAAGTTCCTTACTGTACTTCCTGTAACAAAAAGTAATATAGTTGGCCAACTATTTGGAAAGGCACTGTTTAGAAACTGGAAAGCCCTCTTTCTCAGGGGTGAAAGAAACAAACAATTAGGAGGACTTACTGCAGTACTTCGTGCAGTGTGTATAGTACCTGAGAATTCTATGCACATCTAAAGTATGGAGCAATGCTTTCCCTGCGTTGGCATGCGCTGGGTAATAAACAGGCAGGTGGATAGATTGATTTAAAGTAAACTCAGATAACACCTTAGGAAGAAACTTTGGGTTGGTACACAAAGACTTGCCCTCTGCAGATGTCTGCCATCACCTTGCCTCTGTAAGCAGTATGCTACTACACTGCCCTCAGTCTCCACTGGGGGCCACTGCAGAGTGGCACGTCCCCAATACCCACCCCAGGAGAAGACAGCAGTCCTCCAGATGCTCAATCCTCTCTCTCCCGCTGACTCCTGGTGATCTGAGTGTTTCCGAACCCGAGTTGCCAGTGTGGTGTGAGTTGTGGCATCCAGTGCCTCAACCATGAGCACCACTGGGCCGGTCAGATTTGGGCAAGTTGATAGTTATCCTGAGGGACTGGAACAACTGAAGTGTATGCTCCAGGGTCAGCAGTAGCATGTCCCGGGACTAAGCATTCAGCAGCCAGTCGTCCAGGTATGGAAAAACATACAAGCCATTGCATCTGAGGGCCACAGCTACTGCCACTAAGCATTTGGTAAAAACTGGTGGTGCAGAGGATAAGCCAAATGGCAAAACCCTGAACTGGTAGTGTTCCCACTGGAACAGGAACCTGAGAAACCTCCTAAGCGAGGGTCAGACCTTGATATGCAGATAGGCATCCTGCATATCCAGGAACCATAACCAACAGCCCTGTTTCAGCAGAGAGAGCAGGCCTGGTAGGGTGAACATCTGGAATGTTTTGTACTAGATGTAACAACTGAGCTCTTTGAGGTCTGGAATAGGCTTCAAATCCTGGTGTGCTTGGGAACCAGGAAGAACTGAGGGAGCAGAACCCTTTGTTCCATTGCTGCCTGGGTACTGGTTCTATGGCCCTTTTCTCAGTAATGAAGTGACCTTTACCCAGACCACTGAAAGTTGATTCAGGGGAGGAGTAAAAAGAACAGGGGGGGGAACAACTGGAGACTGTTTCAGACGTTCTAGAGCATGTCCCTGTTGGATTATCTGCAGGATACAAGTATCTGTAGTAATGGTGCATCTTTTTGGTCTCCCAATCTGATGGCATTGGTAGAGAGTGTCCAGAAGAGGGCAACAAGGTCAATTCCTAGACTATGGAATATGACCTATGGTGAGAAGCTGGATGTGCTATATATGTTAACACTGGAGGCAGAAGGAAATGGGACGATGTCTTGACGCTATTTAAGATTCTTGAGAACTTGAACCTTGCAAAGTCATGTGACCTGGAAGTAAAAGCAAGGACTACTAACCTTAGGTCACACAACCAACAACTTTTAATACCCAGAGCTAACACTAATAAAAGGAATAATTTCTTTACAGTCAGAGAACCAAGGGTGTGGAATTCATTACCACAATACCTTATTGAAATCACAGACTTCAAAACATTTAAGGGAGAATTAGATAAATATTTAAAGGCACACAAGATAATGGAAAGATATGCCCACTAGGCGTGGGAGACCGTCCAGATGAGCACAAGGCTACTTCTGTGTACTAAACTGAGTAATACTGAAATGACCCTCACTGATTCAGGTGAAGGAAAAACAACCCCTAAACACTACCTCTGGCTTGGAACAGGAGGGAGGTCCCGTCAGGAGTCACGCTGAAGCAGAGCCCATGCAGGGGCTGCATCTCCACCTTTGGGGCATTTGACAGTAGCACCAGTGGTGGAGGAGGGGTAGGCAAGGCAGAGCTGGCCTTGTGTTTGCTCTGTGGTCTGGTCCCCGATCCAGACTTGTGAGAGACCTTATGAAAGGAGGGTCTTGGCTGACTCCTGGGCTGTGTGTGATACAGCAAATGGAAAGATCTAATGGCCTTAACTGAAGCCTGCAGGTCATTCATAATATCCTACACATCAGGGCCAAAGAGCTTGAAGCCCACAAAGGGGCATTTATAACTTTCTATTGGACATCAGCAGCAAAGTCAGAGACCCTCAGCCAGGAGTGCCTTCTAAGGCAAATGCCAGTGGCAACCGCCCTGGCAGTGATATCTGCCATGTCATAAATGACCCTGAGGAGGTGTTTGCTGACATCCTCCATGGCTTTGAGAAACTTGAGCTCCTGCCACCGGGGACCCTCTGGAAGGGCCTGTGCCACAGCTTTGCCCTTCTTCCAGAAGGTATTCTGCTACTTGACCATGAGGGACATGTAGTTGGTCTAACCCATTTAATAAAAATGAAATGAAGTTGGCAATTCTCAGTCCTAAAGTGGCCAAAGCAAAGGTCCTCTTACCCCAAAGGTCAATCTTCCTGGATTTCCTGTCAGAGGGAAGGGAACTAAGATGATTGGGCACCTTGGACCTGTCATGAGCTGCCTTTAAAACCACTGAGTCAGTGTCTGGTTGGGCAGCATAGAAGGAGTGTCCTGAAGGGGCCTGATAAAGCTTGTCAGCCCTCTTTGGCATGGCTGGAATCATGTTGGGTCTATGCCAGGCAGCAGTGGCAGAAGCCTATAAGGCGGTGGAAGTGGAGGGACAACTTTGGGTAGAGATTTAGGAATCCCAGGAAGTTCACCAGGTTCCTTCTGGTAATGTCCTCCTCTTCAGTCTGGAACCCCATAGTTGCCTGCAGCTGTTTCATGATGTTGAAGAAGGAGGGGTCCTCCGGGGGGGGGGAATCTCAGGGTGTGTTGAACTGAGTCCTCACTCCCTGAAGAGACAGTGAACCTATCTGAGGAAACAGCCTCCACATCAGGCTCTTCATCCTCCTCATCAGGAAGGATAAGGTCAGGGTGGTACTCCTCCTCAATTTCCACCTGTTCTGGAAAAGAGACCGATGGCAAAGATTCCAATGATGCCTATGAGAGCATCAAATGGGAGGGTTGAACTGGCATTGACCCCAAGGCAGCACTCAAAGGCAGTGGTGACAAAGGCCCTGGCTGTGAAACAAGCTCCAGAATAAATGCCATGGTAATGGAGGTAAGTACTGTATTTATAGTGAGGAATAGGAAGCACTTTCATCACCAGCTGTGACAGCAGGGGCATGGAGCCCAGTGTCATCGACTCAGTGCCTAACACGGCAGATCCAGAGGGGCCAGTGCCTGAGGACCTTGCTGTGCTGGAGGTTGCTGTTGTGGTGTGGGCGCTGATGACCTGGAGGTCTACAAGCCTTCACCAGCCAACTGAGGGCTGGGAGAACTCATTGCTGGGGAAGGCCCGGAGGAAGACAAGGCCTGGGCGGCAGGAGCAGAGGTTGCCAAACCTTGCAATGGTGCTAACACAGATAAGGAGGAGGAAGTCAGTGAGGACTGAAGTGCCACCAGGGGGAATGGTCCTTGGAGAATTCCTTGTCCCGGTAAGAATGTTTCCCCGAAGACTTGTCCCAGGCCTTGGTAGCCTGAGAGCCTGATGAAGAAGCCAGTGACGGGAAGGGGCAGCCCCCGACAATCCCTGCTCTGATCTGGCTGCCTGCTGCTCCATCAGGAAGGTCTGCAGGGCTTTCTTTCAGTGTCACCAGGTACTGAGATTAAATTTCAGGCAGAGCCCACAGGCGGCAGTGTTGTGGCTGAGCCCAAGGCAACAGACACAAAGATCATGGTCGTCTGTCAAAGCAATCTTCTTTCTGCAGCGACGGAAGATGGCATAAGAAACAGTAGTTCTTGACATACAAAGGAAAGGGAATCACTTTAAATAAAGTGATTTAGAAGGAAAATAAAAGATAAGTAAACTTTTGGTGGTCCACTGAAAGATGAAGCATCCATAGAGTCTGTGTGCATTAGGTCGATGGTGGTAAAGAACTGAGAATGGAGCGGGGCCACTCACGTATATACAACAGGGCAACATTGGCGTATGACATCAGAGTGGGTGACCCCCAATAGACTGCTACAGAAAAGCTTCAGTGTGATCCTGGTGCTTATGACGGTAGTTCAATAGGTGTGACCTGATGAAAGAGATATCCCAAAGAAGATCACCCTCAACCTCTCTACCTAGGAGATCGCTGAGGATGAGGACAAAGTGGAATTCCTGGATATGATGGGATTAACCCCAACCAGGAGGTTGCTTCTGCTTGTCCACGAGTCCCTAAAGATGGCAGCCAGCAACCTCATGCAAACACCCACCTCTACCCCTGGTATTGATAAGAAAATAAAGAAAAATTACCAGGTGGACAAACAGGGTGCTGAGTACCTATACTCCCACCCTGACCATGAGGGATGGTCCATTTGGCGGCCTGTGACAAGGCAAAAGTTCCCCTTTCTGCCCAGCTTCCAGACAAGGACTCCAGGAAACTGCATAGCATGGGGAAGCAAGTTTGTACCTCAGTTCCCTGCTTTTAAGACAGGCACCTTACATGGCATACAGTACATGGCCCAGTACCAGAAGGCTTTGTGGAGCTCCATTCTGGCTATGAGCGAGAAAGCATCTGGTGACTTGGCACATAATCTAGCAGACACTGCTAAAACAGCTATGGATGCCTCCAAGTACCAGTTCAATATGGTAGCGGATGTGAATGACACTGCCTCCAGAGTTATGGCTCATGCAGTGTCCCTATGGAGATTTATTGCTTTTTTTTTTTTTTTTAATCAAGAGGTTTGCAATACTGCTTATCTACTTGTAGATTGGGAGTTTAAGCGAGCAATAATACCCGACAGTGTGGGCGGTATTGGGCAATACCGGACTGCCCAGGGGCTTAATGAGGCCCGATGCCGCAGGCAGAGGGCCTTATAGCCTCTGGAAGGTCCGGTATTGCCCATACCACCCACCCTGGAGGGTATTATTGCGCTTAGAAAATGGGCACTGAGAAAAAAATTGTTTAATAAAAAAATGTTATTAGAAAATTAGTTTTAAATTAGTTTTGTAATAAAATAGTTCCTCCACCTATATTACAATGTGTCTTTTTTGTGAACAACACACACACACACACACACACACACACACCGCACTCTGAGTCCAGCTTCTTTGTAGACCACAGTTGAATTTCCCTCCTGCAAACACACAGAAAGACATACAGGATGTGATGCTTTTTTCTGTATACTGATATGTCTGTTGCGGCCCCCGCCTGTGTTGAATCTTCTTTGGGACACTGATCACACACATGTCATCTTGACCACCAATGACAGAAGAACAGTTACAAGCACTTTATATGCTTTGTTTTTGTTTTATTCTTTCTTTTTTTTTAAACTGCAGGCTTAACAGTGGGTGGCTTTGTGGAGGCGCGAGATCAAAAGGCAGCACGGCGATCAGCAGAACTCCACATATTTTACCAGATCGCAAAGTAAAACTGTCAACGTGTAAAAAGAGTGTGGCTTTATTTCATACCCCCAGATATATTTCCTTATGTGGGGCTTTTATCCCCGCTCTTAATTTAGCAGACCTCACTAGTTCCAGGAGCCATTCTGGGAGGTTAGCATGCCCACTTTATTTCATCTTTATTTATAATAATGGGCTTCAGTGGGCAAACAATTAACTTTTTCACACAAAGCCGCATATTGCGGCAGGCACCAGCTTCACGAGAATGCACCACTTTCTTTTTAGGTCAGAGCATTTGCTCACTACAACCGAATTGCGTGCATTCCCCAGGTGGGTGTCACTCTGAGCCACACACTGTGGCATTTCTTTCTTCGTACTGCCACAAGGAGTGGTACCCTTTTGGGGGGGCGGCGGCAAGTCACCGTACCAGAGCACATGTACAGACACCCTGCTCCAGTCGGGAGTAGCATTCTTTGCCTTCCACCAGCATTGAACACATGTTTATCATATATAACTAGGCTCAGGTAGAGCCAAGGAACACTTACAAAGGCTCATTTACAGACAAGCCTATTTGGCACATTCTTCGATTTTACTAACCACAACAGGTGTCTAAACGGCTTCCAGGCAACTGGGCAGGACAAAATAGATGTGCTAAGGAGGTAGTTTCAACATTTTATCTTAAAAAAAAGGAGTTATGTGTTTTCTTTTCAGCCAAGTGGAGCTGCAGTCAGGGCGAGAGGGGTGTCTCGGAGTAGGAGTGAGCATGTGATGTGCTACCGCTACTATTTGAATGCCAAAACTTGTTTAAAAAATAGCGTTCAGTATAGGTTTGTGAAAAAAAATGAATGGAGCAACTGAATGCTGCCTGGGGAGTGGGGTGGTGTCAAATTAAGTGACGGGAAAGGCGTGCCATATGTCTCGCTAACAGAAACAAAAACATGGCTGCAGTTTAAAATTCAACATTCTGTGGCACTAGCATTTTATAACGAAATTAGGCAACAGAGACGGGGACTCATTATTTCCCGGTCTCTACTGCCTGATACCGGACCAGGTGGTGGTTGGCACTATCCAATGAAAACATGCATTTTCCTACCCATTTTCTAAATCCAGAGAGATTAGAAGTCTGCATATTTTTTTCTCCTTGTGGACACTGACTTGTTGTTTACTAGTATTTTGGTGACATTTTGCATCAAACTATTTTTGGTGCAGTGAAGTATTCACTGGTGGCTGAGGATTTTTCATTATAAGTCCTGCAATTTGAGGCAGGTTAGTGAAGTTGTGTATTTGACCCAGACAGTGCCTCAAGTGATTGAAACTGGTTTGCACTGAGTGTCTTCAGAGCACAGACCACCAGGTTGTATAAGGCTAGGTCAGGGAATGCTTGCACCATAAGTACTGGGCTCAACTGCTTTATTTTTCTCTTATTGAAATTGTTTTTTTTTTGTTTTTTTGCAGGGTTTATTTTCTGTTAAATTGTTGTGCAGGTTGTCCTGCTGAAGGAAGGACATCACTCATCAGGGTGGTGGGTCAGAACTGTATCTGATTGTTTCTGGAGGGCACGGGCTTGGTCCCACCCACCATACCCCTTACCCCAGCCACCCCAAGGGCATCATTTCCTTTATACCAGGGGTTCTGACATCACTTCCCCAAAAGGGCAAAGGATATGCCACCTGCCATATCCTTAACAGCCCAGCATACTGCATAGGGGGCAAACACTTGCACACACTAACATAAAAGAATCTTAAACAGGAAGAGAGAGTGACATGTGGGGATGCTGCCCTATTTGAAGACACCTCTCTGCTCTGAGAGAGGAGGTGGTCTGTCTCCAGGCCAACCTGGCAAGGAGTACGGGAACCTCGTCCCCCACCCAGGGACCACTAGGGTTGCCGCCTCTGCCTCAGAGGTTGCCAAGAAAGAGGAGCAGTTGAATCACAGTGAGCTCAGGGAGGGTGAGGTGTGGAACAGAGGCATAGCTCTCCAGTTGTACCTCTGCACAATTCATATGCCATTCTGGTGGGGCATGGCTCCTCTATGGAGGCACCTGCAGTGGAGACCAAGGAGGATGCTGGGAACCTCCAAAGGAGACCCACAGGAGGGTGGCATGGGACCCACAGGGAAGAAACTGCTGCTGGTGGGGGACTCAATTGTTAGAGGTATAACTGGAGGAGGAGGGAGGAGGAGGTAAGGTGCCTGCCAGGCACCATGGCTTGGAGGTACAGGAAGCAAATCCTCAGGATTGTGGGAGCAGCTGCATGGGAGAGGGAGCTGGACATCATTGTATACCTAGGGACAAATGACCTAGCTGGGAATGGGATTAGAGCAGTGCAGGAGGAGTTTGTGGAGTTAGGGAGGGGTCTTAGACAAGTAGCATGCACAGTAACCTTCTCAGAGGTCCTGCCTGTATGTAGCATGGGTGAGGCTATGGTACTCCACACCATGGTATTCAATGAATGGTTGAAAAACTGGTGTGGAGCACAGGGTGTTGGTTTCATTGGGGACTGGGGGCCCATCTGGGGGGATACAGGCCTATACTGGCACGATGGTCTGCATCTGTCCAGTAGGGGAACCAAGATCCTAGGTGATAGATTTAAATGCTTCCTTGGCAAGCATTTAAACTAGCCAAGGAGTGAGGAACTGAAAAGGAGCAGGGAATTCCCAACCTCCCCCCACAAAGCAGGGTAGTTAGCGAGGTAAACACCAATGCAGAGAGGTTAATAGGGAGCAGGACAGCAGTAAATGGAGAAAAAGGCAAAGGTAGTAAGGACAGGGATGGGGCTAAAAGGGGTAAGGCCATCAAAAAATGGAGGATGATGAGTACCAATGCCCATATTCTGAATAACAAGTTTCCTGAACTAGTGGCCTTGATGGAAGAGGAACACCTGACAGTCAAAGAGACATGGTTCACAGAGACCCATGACTGGGATGTCAACATACCAGGGTACACAATCTACAGGAGGGACAGGGAGGGTAAAAAAGGGGGTGGAGTAGCTCTCTATGTAAGGGAAGGGATCAAAGCAACAGAACTAAAGGTAAAACAGGGAGGAGAGGAGAGGAGGCACTGTGGGTCACCTTGGAGACAGGAAATGGCACCACAACCTGCACGGGGATTGTATACAGACCCCCATCTTAGATGGAGGAAATGGACAAGGAAATGATAGAAGGCATCCATAGAATGGCAGAAAAAGGAGAGATATTGTTGATGGGGGACCTGAATATGCCAGATGTTAACTGGAGCACATTTTCTGCAGCCACATCCAAGAGCAAGGTCCTTCTCGATGCCCTACAGGTGGCATGCCTCAGACAGGTAGTGTTGGAACCCACTCGGGAGGGAACACTCTTAGACCTGGTACTCTCAAATGGGGACGGAGAGAGGATATCGGATTTAGAAATGGGTAGTCATCTGGGAACAAGCACCCATCAAACAGTGTAGTTCACGATAAACATAGCCATAGAGTCTAGTCATACAAAAGCAAGAGTACTGGACTTTAGGAGGGCTGATTTTGGCAAAATGGGAGAGTGCCTAAGGAATGCACTAGCAAATGGGCAGGAAGGAGGGGTGGAGGAACAATGGGAAAAAATCAAAACTGCCATCACAGAGGCAACAACCCTTTGTGTGAAGCAAATAAACAAAACGAAGGAAAAAACCCATATGGTTCTCAAAAGAGGTGGTGGGGAAGGTTGGGAAGAAAAAATAGCATTCAGGAAGTATAAGGTATCACAGAAGGAGCAGGACAGAGAACTGTATCAGTTAAAGCAAAAGGAAGCCGGGAAGGCAGTCAGAATAGTAAAGGCCCAAACCAAGGAAAAAATAGCCAACTCAGCTAAGAAGGGATAAAACCTTTATAGGTACATTAGGAGCGAAGAAAGACCAAGGGAGTGATAGTGAGGTTTAATAAAGGGAGGGAAGTGGGAAGATGGTCACAGTGAAAAGGCAGAGATACTGACGAATACTTGTGTTCAGTATTCACAAAAGAAGAGGAGGAGGGTACCTAAATCAAACAAGGGGGAGTCGATACCAGTCCATTCACAAAAGAAAGGGTCCTACAAGAACTCCTAAAACTCAAGGTGGACAAAGCAATGGGGTCTGATGGGATTCACCCCAGAATTCTTAAAGAACTAAGGGGAGAACTAGTGACACCACTGACTACCCTGTTTAACAAATCATGCGAGGATGGTGTGGTACCTGAGAACTGGAGGAGGGCGGAAGTAAGTCCTCTTTACAAAAGTGGGAGCAAGGCAGAGGCAGAAAACTATAGACCTGTTAGTTTGACCTCAGTGGTAGGAAATGATGGCATCACTTCTGAAAGAAAGAATTGTTGAGTACCGGGAGGCTAGTGGGAACTGGGACCCAAGGCAGCATTGATTCAGCTGGGACGGTCATGTCAGATGAATCTAATGAATTTCTTTGACTGGGTGACCAAAGTAGTAGACCAGGGAGGGACTGTGGATATGGCCTACCTAGACTTTAGCAAGGCATTTGATATAGTCCCACACAAAGATTAATAAACAAGTTAGCCATCCTGGGAGTGGGTCCAGGGTGGTAGCCTGGGTAAACATTTGGCTAGACAACAGGATGCAGAGGGTAATAGTAAACGGGGTCCACTCTGAAGAAAGGGGGGTTATCAGAGGGGTACCGCAGAGGTAAGTACTGGGACTGGTCCTCTTTAATGTCTTTATAGGTGACATTGCGGAGGGTCTGGAAGGAAAAATATGCCTCTTTGCTGATGACACGAAGATCTGCAACAGGATTGAGACACAAGGGGGGCTGGGAAGGATGAGAAGAGACTTGGCAAGGTTGGCAGAATGGTCAAATGTATGGCAGCTTAGATTCAATGCAAAGAAGTGCAAAGTAATGCACATGGAAAACAAAAACCCAGGGGAAGAGTACACAATGAGGGGGAGGTACTAACAACAACAAAAATTGAAAGGGACCTGGGGTTGTCATATCAGATGACCTAAAGACAGGCAAGTAATGTGAGAAGGCAGTAAGGAGGGCTGGGGAATACTGGGATGCATAGGGAGCAGCATCACCAGTAGAAGACAGGAAGCTGTTATCCCTCTGTACAGGCAGTTGGTGAGACCCCATCTGGAGTACTGTGTGCAGTTCTGAAGATACCATCTCCACAAGGATATAGACAGGATGGAGGTGGTCCAGAGGAGGGCAACCAGAATGGTACAGGGTCTGCACCAGAAGCCATATGAAGAGAGACTAAAGGAGCTTAATATGTATACACTCAAGGAAAGGAGGGATGGGGGACATGATATATACTTTCAAGTACCTCACAGGAATCAACAGAGTCCATCTTTCAGAAAAAGAAATGTGCAAGAACAAGGGGGCACAATTTGAAGATGGGGGGGATGGCTCAGGGGCAATATGAGGAGGTATTTTTTTCACAGAGTGGGTGGTGGGCGCATGGAACGGCCATCCTGAGGAGGTAGCAGGGTCAAAAACAATGTGGGAATTCAAGAATGCGTGGGACAGACATAAGGCACTTCTAGTGGGGGTAGGAAGAAGTAGGCTGTTGATTAACTAGGATCTGCAGCTTATCCAACAGGTAGGAAAATGGACAAACTGGGTGGGCCAAGCGGTCCTTATCTGCTGTCAAAGTCTATGATTCTATGTTTCTATCTGCTTGACTCAGAACCACCAACTCTTCCCAGGACACTCAGGCAGAAGGCAATGGATTTCCCTGTGAGAGAAATTCCCTGTTTGATGACAAGACAGAGGCATACATGAAAAAGGTTGAGAAGCACAAAGCACCAATAAGAGCAATGCCAAGAAGGAAAAGGCCTCGACTTCCAGCAGGCCTTATGGAAGGGGAGGCAGAGGTAGGGTATATTTTTCCCATGGTTTTCTTGCCTATGATTTCACCCAGCTAAGGTGTTTCTTCAGAGGAAGAGGTAAAAGGGGTTCTAAGCATGCTGACTCAACCCCAGCACCCAAGGCCCAACCTAAACAGAACCCCTGACAAGTTGGTCCAGGTCACCCCCCCCTCAAATTGCCAGTAGGGAAAGGCAGGCTCACATCTTTCAGGAGTGGAAAAACATCACCACAGGCAAGTGGGTCCTGGAAGTAGTGAGCCAGAGGCTTACCCTGCAGTTCAAAAGGTCTCCAGGATGGCAGGTTCAAAAACTTTGCACCTCCCACCATATCACAGAAAATCCCATTGGAGCTGGAGGTAGGGAAGTTGTTGCAAGCAAATGCAGCAGAAGAGTTCCCCATCACAGTAGGGAAAGAGCCTCACTCAAGGTACTTCCTAGCCCACAAGAAAATGGGGGTGGCAATCCATTTTACTCCTCAGATATCTGAATAAACACCTCAAAAGGAAAGGTTCAGGATGATAACCCTGGCTTCAAAAATCCCAACCTTTCAGCAAGGGAACAGATTAGGGTAGCAGGGAGGAGGCAGGGAACTACAGACCAGTCAGTCTTACCTCAGTAGTGGGCAAGATTATGGAGGCACTCCATAAGGAAAGGATAATGCAACACCTGGAATCCATAGGAGCACTGGATCCAAGACAACATGAGTTTACAACAGGAAGGTCCTGTCAAACTAATCTCATAGATTTCTTTGACTGGGTAACCAGAGTGGTGAACCAAGGGGTGCAGTTGATGTTGTCTACCTTGACTTCAGCAAAACTTTTGATACTGTTCCACAAAGAAGATTGATTAATAAGCTGGGTAGGCTCGGGGTGGGTCAGAATTTGGTCAACTGGGTGGCAAACTGGTTGGTGGGCAGAAAACAGAGAGTGGTGGTAAACGGTATACAGTCAGAAGAGATGCAAGTCACAAGTGGGGTACCTCAGGGATCAGTCCTGGGGCCAGTCCTCTTCAACATCTTTATCAGTGACATTGCAGATGGGCTGGAGGGTAAGGTTTGCCTGTCTGCAGATAACACCAAGATCTGCAACAGAGTAGTTGATCCAGATGGGGTGGGCAGAATGAGAAGAGATCTGGAAAAACTGGCAAAATGGTCTGAGGTGTCAGCTGGGTTTAACACAAAGAAGTGCAAGATCATGCACATAGAGAAGAGAAACTCTGAAGCTACCTATAGGTTGGGAGGGGAATTGGCAATCACTAGGGAAGAAAGATATTTGGGCATCATCATCATCATCACAGATGACCTGAAATCATCCAAGCAGACCACTAAAGCAGTAGGTTAGACTAGCGGATGTTGGGGTGTATTAGTAGGGTATCACAAGTCGTAAGAGGAGGTAATAATACCTCTTTACAAGACACTGGTTAGGCCCCATCTGGAGTACTGCGTGTAGTACTGGAGGCCGCATCTGCACAAGGACATTAACAAAATGGAGGCAGTCCATAGAAGGGCAACCAAAATGGTGCAGGGACTGCATCAGAAAACATATGAGGTCAGATTAATGGAGCTCAATATGTATACCCTAGAGCAAAGGAGGTAGAGAGGTGATATGATTGAAACATTCAAACATCTTAAGGGCATTAACACGGTGAAAGAGTCTAACATGTTTCAATATAAGAAAAATAGCAGGACAAGAGGACTCAGCATGAGATTAGAGGGAGGCCGATTAAGGGGTAATGTGAGGAAGTTCTTTTTCACAGAAGGGGTGGTGGATGCATGGAATGGCCTACATCAGGAAGTGGTGGATATGAATACAGTGCAGGGCTTCAAAGGGGCATGGGATAGGCGTAAGGGAGCAATACAGATGAGTATGAATAGATAGGCCATTGACAGAGTAAAGGCCTATGGCACATTCATAAGGTAGAAAAAATGGGCAGACTGGATGGGCCTTGTGGTCCTTATGTGCAGTCAACTTCTGTATTTCTATGTTTCTATGATCCCAAAAGGTGAGACCCTCTTCCAAGGCTGGTGCCTGTGTCAAACACTCTCTTAAGAGCACTGGACTGGTGGAAAGAAGAGGGCAGCCTCAGGAAGGGTGTGCCCTTCCTTCAGCAGTCACCCACAGTAGTGCTAACTACAGATGCCTCTCTTCTGGGCTGGGGTGCCCATCTGAATGACCTAAGCGTAAGCAGGATGTGGTCCTCCCAGGAGTCCCAGGAGCATATAAACCTGCTGGAGCTCAGAACAGTGTACCTGGCTCTACAGGCTTTCACCTCCCACATCTGGGGTCAGTCGGTCCAGGTTAGGACAGACAACACCACTACCATGTAATAAATCAAACAGGAGGCAAAAGATCTTCAAAGATATGTACAGAAGCAATGAAAATTTGGAATCTGGCCTATTCCCTAGTTGTGCAACTATCAGCAGTTCACCTGCCAGGGATGACAATGCTTTGTTAGATTCCCTGAGCTGGATCAGCCAAGGGACATCGCAATTTACCCTGAACAAGCAAGTATTGGATGCAGTGTTCAGGATATGAGTACACCAGAGATAGAGCTGTGTACATTTCTGGAGAATCACCGGCTTCCCTGTTTTATTGCAGGCCCCTTTCAGTGGGCTTGGTCCATTGGATGCCCTGACTCTGGACTGGACTGAGGGTTCCTGTATGTCTTTCCTTCCCACTCTTACTGAGGGTGCTGTTGAAACTCAGGAAACAGCCTGCAACTATGATTCTAATAGCTCCAAACTGGGCCAGGCAGGTTTGATACTCTCTGCTCCTGTCCTTCTCCATTAAACATCAAATCTGCCTTCCCCAAGACACAATCTGCTGACTTTGTCTCAGGGCACGATCCATTCCCAGATCTCAGAACTCTGTGTCTCAAGGCATGATTCTTGAAGAGCTAGAGTTCTAGGGCTTTAACCTTTCTGAGAAGTTTTTGGAAGTTCTTAAAGTTTCCAGGAAACCAGCAACAAGGAAAACCTCTGCTTCTGAGTGGAAAATGTTTTCCTTGTGGTGCTCTCTCAAGTACTACTGTACCCCTCCATTTCCTTGTGGTGTCCCTTGCAAGCAGACCTGCCCACAGTCCTGGACTACCTTGTCAACCTTCAATCCTTGGATCTTAGATCCTCAGCCCTTAAGGTGCATCTGGCAGCAATGTCATCCCATGTTCCATGTTTCAGCAGGTAAAGAGAAAGCGGTGGCTTCACACCCCATTTTCAAAAGGTTTTTTAAAGGACTTCTCCACTTACATCTCCCAGTCAGAGACCTAGTCCCTCCATGGGATTTGAACCTTTGCATTGCCAAGCTCATGGAGCCTCCTTTCGAGCCTATGGCTACAACAGACTTAAAATATGTGACTTGGAAAACAGTTTTTCTGGTGGCTACGACTTCTGCCAGAAGGATGTGCCAGCTCCAGGCAATCTGCACAGACCAATATTACATAGTCTTCCACGGGGACAAGGTAGTCTTAAGGGCAAACAGAAAATTCCTCCCTAAAATGGTGTCCGGATGTCACCTGAACCAGTCCATTACCCTTCTAGTGTTCTTTACAGCAAAATCCAGCTCTAGGGGACAAAAGCTCCACAGTCTGGATGTTAAGAGAGCACTCACTTACTACCTCGATTATACGAAGGAGGTCAGGTCCTCGAATTCTCAGTTGTTTGTCATATGTGGAGAAGCTGGCAAAGGTAGACCAGCATCTAAGAGAACAATTGCTCACTGGACTGTCTCTTACATACAGTTTTGTTACTGCAAGGCTGGCAAGCTGCCACCTCAAGGCCTCAGGGCACACTCCGTATGTGTCACTGCTGCCTTTGTGGCAGCTGCAAGTGACATCTCCTTGCAGAAAATTTCCAAAGCAGCTACATGGAAAACAGTACACACCTTCACAAAGCACTATTGTCTGGATATACAGTCCAGAAGGGATGCCAGCTTGCTACTTGTCTTGCAGAACCTTTTCCCTAAATAAGTTCTGTACCCAGCCTCCCAAGGTACTGCTTTGTATTCTGCACTTGTCTAAGCATAGTGAGGGATTCCTCAGGTTTCAAGAAAAAAAATACTCATCGTAGTAATGTTGTTTCTTCCAAGGGATGCCTCACCATGCTTAACATTCACACACTACCTTTCTTTCCAGAACCTGGAAAAGGTTCCCCAAGAATCAGTTCTTTTCTCTTTTATTTCACTTGAACATTACTTATTACATTGTCTTACAACTGATATCCAGTGATTCAGTTGAAACATTTTGTTCTGCCATGTTTAAGAACCCACATGAACTCAAACTTTTTTGTGCTATTCCTTTCTTTGTAGGTTTAACTAATTTAGTGACCACTGCTCCCCTAGCTGCAGAAATAAATCTGACATTAGAGGGCAGAGTGGAGCGTGACCACACAGCAGAGATTTGAATTTCATTCTAAGATTCCATAATTAGCATAACATTCTACTCTCCAGGGCAGCTCAAACCAGCAGGCTGATTTGCACTTGTCTAAGCACAGTGGGGGATCCTTTGGAAGAAACAACATTACTACAGTGAGTAAGTTTTCATTCTTTACACTCTGTATGCACTTTGCTTTGTACCCTGCCATTGACAGTGTATTTTCATGGCTGTGTTTGAAGTACTGTTGTACCCCTCTATCTCCCAGGTTGCACCTGAAAACAAGCATCAGATCAGTGCACATTTCCTGGTTACCAGTTTTCAAATAAATATATATATTTAAATTTATTGTATTTTTATTTAAAATGTGTTTACCAGGTAAGAACCTAAGGCATAACTGTCCATTGTCAATGGTGACCCAGATCATTCATTCAAACACATAAGAAACATACAGTCCAAAGCAATACAACGCAAAACATAAACTGAACAACAATAATAAATGACGTAAGATCATTCAAGGCAAGTGCAAGCAGACTTACGTAAACAATATTTTGTAGTGCTGACTTAAACACCTTCTCAGATTGTATATTTTCAGTGCTAACAGGAAGAGAGTTCCAGTATCTAATGGCTCTGTAAAGACTGAATTTCTGACCCAAAGCTGTTTTATTAAAAGTAGGCCTGCATTGTCTTCCCTGGGCTGATCTAGTAACATGAGAGCTTAAATTACTAATTGTAAAAACTCATGAACATAAATGATGTTGAACTGAAAAATAACCTCCTTAAACTTAACTTGCTTCAAATGAAAACCAATTCAAGGAGCTATACAATGTTCAATGATGACTAATTTTAGGACAAGACAAGGCAAATTGGTATATTGAATAATATAAATAGAATAATAGAGGACTGTGTATTACAAGGCTATAATACCATCAAGAGGTTCTGGGGGACATATAAACCTCAGGCTCAGAGATTCCAACATCTCACCAGAACCTGAGATGGTATTACAGCTGAGTGATGCTCAGTCCCATATTGTTTATTTTTGTAATATTTGGATCCAGGGAGTTCCAAGTATTCTTCAAAATGTGATGCAAATCTCCAATTCAGGGTGGTGAAATGTGTGTACAAATCAAACCCACTTTTTTTTTTGCTGGTTGCCAGGCAGTTACCATGGATGCTGCAATGTCCAAACACTCACGAAGCACCCCACGTGCATTTCTGTTAGTGGTTTGCATGTCTTTTGAATAATTTCCTCTGGAAAATAATGACATCTTAATGCAGATGGTCAAGAAGGAGTTTTATGCTTCTATTAGTGCTGTGCCTTCATTTTTTAATGAAGTTAACAACAATAAAAAAAATCTTCAGTTTTGTTGCTGCAAGTGAGACAGGTAGTGGTTGGGTCATCAGCTGTGTGGCAACTGGAGTGGAGTGGAGATGGAATAGGTGTCTGGAGGTGAGAAGCAATTGTGAAGAATGTGCATGCGGCATGAGGGAAGCAGGAGTCTTGTAGCACTGTCTTAGGAAATCCATCAATAGTATTACAGGATCTCGTAACACTATCAATGAACATTGAACAACCTATGAGATCCCATAATACTATCGATGGATTTCTTTGACAGTATTACAGCAAATTTATTGTATGACTTTCAGTACTGTTATAGGGGATATCCATATGTTACAAAACCTTTACTCCAGAAATGAATGTCAGTTGTCGTATAAATCAGCATATCATAATAGTGACTGCGCTAAGAGTTCCCTTGACTAGGTACATAGACAATTACATATATGATAAAGTTGTAACAACATCTTATGTGAGGTTTAATCAATCCAGTAATATGATTCTCAAATGACAACATACTGTCCATCGTGTATAACAAGTATTTAAGATACTCAACACTTTCTATCCATGTTCCTTCTCCATCCAAAATTGGAGAGGCAGGACACTGAGACTGAAATTTTTGGCTAATCTATAATCCCATAGCCAAGACTGAACCAAATCAAAAGACAGTTGTAATTGGGAATTAACATCTATTAATGAAATACTTTTCCTGTACAAACTATGTAATCTGCATAAGAAATCAAAGAGGGATTAGATAAAAAAAAGGTAAATCATTTCAAAAATACTAATGTAACCCCCTGCAAATGGGGGTTCCCAAAAGTCTTCCAGAAGCTTGTCTAAGTGCTCCAGGTCTGGATGGTGTTCGGCGTTTAAGCCGTTTTAAATGGCACTGCAGCGAGTGCTTTTAGAGCCTCTGCATACTGTCTCTTTAAGAGCTGTCTGCTTGCAGACATAATTAATGTGAATGGGGGGACTGTGTGTTTCTAAGCCTGAGTCCCGCCCGGGCTGCTGCCTAAGTGCTCCATTTCTGCCGCCGCTACAAGTGCAGAGGAAGCCCTTCTAAAAGATGTAACCAATTGCTGGGAATTGTTTAGAGTGATAATAAAATTGCAGTTTGTTCTAACCTGTTTTCTTGCAGCCTGAACTGTTTCTGTTTAGCTACACCATTTTGGTCCCAGACTGCCGAGTGGGACCAATCAGTACTTGGGACACTAAAATGGAGCCTGCTTTGGGCCAATCGGGACTGGGACTCTCATCTGGAGTCTGCTGAAATGGGGCTATGTGGGTGAGACTCTGGGTAATGTAGTTTCTGGCCTGTTGGAGCCTTTTTGCACCTATAGAGGGAGCCCTGCTGTGACTGACAACTGAACTGACCAACCAAACTCTTTGGATCTGTGTGAAAGCCCCATAGCTGTTTGTTGGCAAGCCAGATTCAAGTTGGGAGCTGGAGAGAAAGAAGGGACCTCGAGTGTGTAAGCAGCCGGTTTGCTGCGTAGTTCGCGTGGGAGAACCGTGGAAGGCCTGAGTTCTGGCCTACTTGTCTGATTTTTGCTCTGAGAGGGAGAAGAGGACGTTTTCGGACTGAATCCGAAGTTTTGTGAAGAAAAAGCAAGCTGCTGCTGTTGTGAGACCAGGCTTACCCTGTAGAAGACCAAAGATTTTACTGAAAGCGATCAGCCTGTCAGGACTTTAACTACCGAAGTGCTCCCGGGTAATTGCACTGTTCTTTGCGATCGGGACCGAGGATAATCTGCCTGGTACAGTAAACTTTCTTTTACATATAAATGCGCTATGTGCTGGAAGGGGATCGTGATCTGGTTTCCCCATTTGCTGTAAACTGTGTGCTAGTGCTGGAACTAGTTTTCCCAGCAAGAATCAGACTGAATCCGTGCTGTATGACACAGATAGGCCCTGCCACGGGGGTCCTGCCTCACTACCTTGCTGCACAGAGAGATCCATCATCGAGGGGCCAAGCTTCCTCTGGCAATCCAGAGAGTTCATCCATCAGCCCTCCTGTGTTTAGCCTGGGTATCATGAGTAATTATCAGGGTAGCTCCCTGAAACTCTTGTTTAATCAAAGTGTGTCATCTGATTGCCTTGTGCTGTTCTTTCCATGAACTGAGCCATCCGGCTCCGGATTGCAAATTGTGTGTGCATGTTCTTTTTCCATCACAGGGCCCCAACCAGCTATAACGGACCTGGCCAGCCCCTTTCTCCATCCTGGGTACCCAGAGAATGTGACTGAGTGGGACACTAAGTGCATGCACAGTACTGTGATTATTAATGTGTTTAAGCCAATTAACCTGATTTCCCCCTCCTTGTTACAGCTCCCCTGAATAAGTCAAATCTGTTTGTTTCTGCAAATTTACATTGACTGTGGTGTCAGTTTATGCTAAAGGTATTGCATTGTTGCTGTTGTACTGCATCACCTTGTTTTACAGGGGGTCCCCAGCGCCAAGCTGAAGGAACCAGTCCTGGGGGTAAGTGCCAAGCACAAGTGTGTGTGTTTGCATATCTGGGGGTATTGGAGAAGTTACTGTTGTGTACTGTGTGGGCCACTAGTGGGAGAAAAGGGGGGGTCACAGTGTCCCAGAGGGCTGTAACCTGGTTAGACTAGCCACAGCCAACCCTGACCTTTGGGTGGAGGCACCCATTTGAGGACTCAGGCCCCTCAACCTGTTAGTAGCCAAGCAGGCAGGGGTAGTAGCCCAAGGGATAGCGCCACCTAGGGGTTACACTAAAAAGAACAGGGCTCAAGAAAGAGCCCTGTGGAACTCCAATATCAGTTTTAATTAAGAAAGAACACCATTTAAAGTAACTTTCTGAAACATATCTGCAATAAATGATTTTTAAACCAAGCAGCTGAAGATAAAGAGAGCCCAGTTCCCTGGAGCTCTGAGAGTACGTGACCGTGGTGCACCAAATCAAAGACCTTAAAATCAATACATAAATAAATAAAATACCAATCAAACTCCAGAAAACATTATTGAAGCCTAAGCAGTATAACAATAAATGTAGCTAAAACTGTAAACAACAACCTAGGTATTGCAGTATACTATTGAAACATATGTTTTAATGACATTTGGTTGAAGTCCATTCCTTTTAGCCTATATGTGTATATACAATATGTAGAATAGTGGATGGGTGACCATCCACAACAAGGCTATGTTTCCCTCGAGGGGGTTGATGACATCATAGAGACCTCGAGAGCGAAGCTCGAGAGGCCTCCCTGATGTCATCAACTCCCGAGAGGGAAACAGCCTTAGTTGTGGATGGTCACCCATCCACTGTTTTGTATAGTATATGGTTAGGGCTTATTTCAATTGTTTTACCTCATGCCACTCACAGCTTCTCCCGCTCCTGTTGCCACTTGCTCCAGATTTGCCCTGCTCCCTCAGCCCGCTTCTTCCCTTGTCGCCCGCTGCCACTTGTTCAGCTTCCCCACTGCTGCTCACTCCGCGTCGGAAATTATAATTTTTTAAAAATAAAATG
Organism: Neoceratodus forsteri; assembly: GCA_016271365.2. Lineage (NCBI taxonomy): Eukaryota > Metazoa > Chordata > Ceratodontiformes > Ceratodontidae > Neoceratodus > Neoceratodus forsteri. The sequence goes on along the minus strand of CM057450.1, from coordinate 125,809,791 downwards.
TAAAAAAAAGTTTGCTTTTGTTACACGGAGCAACGATAGCTCCTCGTGTCAAAATAAGTAGTGTCCACCACTCCGCGCTCGCTAAACTGCAGCCGCCATGTTCGGATAATTTTTATTCCGTCTGAGCTTGGTGGAGGAGCTAATCAGAAGGCAGATCAAAGTTAAAAGTTGTTGTACCTATCGATGCAGACGCCAGATCGATAGTACAACAACTTTTCTGACCTTTGAACTGTCCTACAACAACATTTGAAAAGCCACTGATTTCCATCTAGAGTAAGCCCTAACCATATACTATTACTCGGCCCCTCACAGTTATGCATGTTCTCTTGTTAGTTGTTTGGGCAAGGGTTCTACAAACCAAAGCTGAGTGGTTCTGGCAAACCACCCAAAGAACTCGGAGAAGACACTCTTAATACCACAATCAACACTGTACCCAGTCATATACAGTACACCTATTACAAGACAAAATAAATGACTGCATGGACCTACCTTAATGTTTTTTTTTAATTAATTAATTAATTTATTTATTTATTGCAATTGTTTCACCAGGAAAGGCACACTGAGCAACAGGATGCTCATCTCTCGGTATGACCGGGGGGGGGGGGTACACAAGGATATGATAACACACAGGTTATCAAGTGAACAGTTAACAGAAGCAAATAACAAGCAGCATAAGGATATATGATTGCATGAATATAAAAGCAGCGCACATTGAATGCTTAGGATATTATAGTATCAAATAACAATTTTTGTGACAAGAAGTAGCAGACAAGGTAAATTAGCACAGTAGTAACAGCTGTAAAAACAGAGGATGAATATCACAGTTATACACAGTACACAGGGCAAAATAGGCCCAGGACATAAGTGCAAGGTTGGGGTTATATGCCAGCTTCTGTAGCAAGGCTAAGGCCATTGGTCAGGCATTGGGGAGGGGATAGTGGGGCATGGCAGGTTCAGGACAGGAGCAATTTGTAGTAGAGAAGTTTGCTAGGGTGGTAGACAGAGAGTAGGAAGAGGAGGAGTGCCAAATTTGTGGTGGGAGGGCATTCCAGAGCTTGGGTAGCCGGTGTGAGAAGGCAGCTTGACCGGTAGAGGTCTTCAGCCTAGGGACTGAAAGTTGGCAGGAGTCACTGGATCTAAGATGATGGGGGCATCTGTGAGCACGGTGGCAAGGTAGAAGGGGATGGACCCAAGCCATAGGTTGAGAGATGCAGCAGTTTTCAAGGGATGGTAGTGCCAAGGCTCGGTAGAGGTCGCGGTAGGGGGTGAGGAGAGAGGCATTGAAAGCAAAGCGGCAGAAGGCATTATAAAGTGTGTCCAGTTTAAATAGGGTGGACTTTGGGCTGCACTGTATACAATGTCGCAGTAGTCGAAGGAGGGCTGTATCATGTTCAGGACCAGTTCACATCGGACTCGGGGAGGGAGGCTGCTGCAGTTCCTATACAGTGCACTGAGCATTGGGCGTAGTTTTTTGAGATAGCATCGATGTGTCAGAGAAGAGAGATGGCTGTCGAGCCAGACCCCCAAGTAACGGAACAAGGAGATATCTTCAAGTTTTTGGCCATCCAGGGTGGCAAAGTAGGGAAGGGAGGGGAGTCTGGCCAGGTGTTGTTATGTGCCGAAGGTCATAGTGACAGTTTTTTTGCATTGAGGGAGAGCTGGTGCGAGCAAAACCAGTGCTGTACCTTGTTGAAGTCAGCTTGGAGGTTTGATTGTACCACATCGGGGTGGAGCCCGACTAGCAGAGTACAGTATCATCTGCATACATGTGGATTGAGGAAGTAGAGCAGATGAGTGGCAGGTCATTTAGGAATATAGAGAACAGAATGGGACCAAGAACCAACCCCTGTGGGTCACCAGTTGTTAAGGGAAGGGAGTGGAGATCGCATTTGAGACTCTAACGGACTGAGTTCTATCAGAGAGGTATGATCTGAACCAGTTTGTGGCTGTGACAGAGAGGTCTGATTCAGCGAGACTCGAGAGCAATATGGGGTGGGAGACGGTGTTGATGGCTTTTGCAAGGTCGACAAAAACAGCTGAGGTGATCAGTCCACTGTCCATGCCTGTCAGGATAGTGTCTGTAAGCCTTATCAGGGAGGAGGTGGTGGTGGAGTGTCTCTTCCTGAAGCCAGACTGGAATGGCGTGAAGAATTTGGAGTCAGTGAGGAAGGAGGTAAGTTGGGTGAGCACAAGGTGCTTTTGTAGTTTTGCTAAGGCTGGGAGGAGGGAGATAGGGCGGTAGTTGGAAGGGGAGGTGGGGGCACCTCCTTTTGGCAGAGGGATGACAATGGCGTGCTTCCATGCATGGAGGATGCAGCGGCAGTAAAGGATTGGTTTAGGAGTTCGGCAAGCGGAGTTGCTATAGCGGGGCCGGAGAGGTATAGAAGTTTGGGGTCTAATCCATCTGGGGATTTGCCTTTTGAAGGGTTGAGAGAAAGTAAATCATCTAGGGCCTCAGTTGCAGAGATGTCTTTGAAGGAAAAGGAGCGAGGCCTAGTCTGGGTCTTTATGTCTGTAGGCGGTGCGAGAGGTGTAGTGTTGGGCAGAGAAGAGAGGAGGGTGGCAGCACAAGTGGAGAAGCACACATTGAACTCAGTGGCGACTGCTGTAGGCTCTGATAGGAGAGAGTTATTAACATTTAGCATTGGAGTGGGATTGACAGCTGGTGGGGTGAAAAGGGAGTGAATGGCCTTCCAGAATTTTGAGGGTTTATTTAGGTTTGACTGGAGGGGTCTGCTGAAGTACTCTGCTTTTGCAAGATGAGTGGCTCTGGTGCACTTGTTACGTAGCATGCGGTATGTGGAGAGGTGTTGTGGGAGGCGTGAGGATTTATGCGTTTTCCAGGCTTTGTCCTGTGTGATTTGACATGCAATCAGTTCTTGGGTGATCCAAGGTAAGTGGTTTCCTCATACTGTTGTACAACGAAGTGGGGCGTGTGTGTTCCAGATGCTGAGGAATGTGTTTTTAAAGTGTAGGAAGGCATCATCAATGGAGATCGTAGGAGGGGCCGGGGCCAAGTTTGCTAGCACAAGGTCATCTAATACAGGGGCTAGATTGAGGGATTTATAGGAGCGTTGGACTACAAATTTAATGGGAGATTTCGGGCGGTGGATTTTACGCACTAAGAAGGTTTACGTGGTGGTCACTGAGGGAGTCAGAAAGAATACTGGCTTGTTTAACCCGATGGGGGTGCGTGCTAAGGACCCAGTTGATGAGCGAGTGGTTATTAGATTTTAGGTTAAGCTGGGTGGGCTCAGTAATGATTTGTGAGAGGTTTAGGGTGGAAATTTCAGTCCTGGTTTTGAAGGCAGGAGCTAGCCATTCGTGGCTAAGATCGCCAATAATGTAGAGTTCCCTTGTCGTGTTTAGGCAGGAGATTTGCTTGAGGAGGTCAGTAACAGCAGAAGCTGGTGTACCAGGTTGGCAGTATAACCCAGCAATGTAGATTGGTAGCAAGAAGGGAAGGACAAGCTGAATTAGTATTACTTCAAGGACTTTTGGTTCGAACTTGGTCAGGACCACTGAATAGTGCAAGTCCAAGTTTACGTAAATGGCTATTCCACCACCTTTAGAGGCTCTATCCTGGTGGGCCATAGTGTAGCCTGGGATAGCGACAGAGGAGTCGTTGATGTTTTTGTTGAGCCAGGTTTCAGACAGGGTGAGGAAATCTGGAGTGTAGTGGACGGCAAGAACCTGAAGGGAGTCAAGCTTGTGGACAAGGCTTCTTATATTTAGGTGCAGGAGGCCCAGGCCACGTGGGAGAAGGTCCCCAGAGTGAGGTGAAGAAGAGGCCGATGTTGGAGAGGGGCATGAGGGGGAGTAGTATTGGGGCTGGGGTTAGGGTGGATGTCACCTGCTGCAAGGAGCAGGAGAGCAAGAGTTAGGTAGTGAGCGAGTAGCTGTATATGACTGACTGCGAGCGGTCGTCTCTTAGATTGATGGTGTGTATGAGCTGGGCATAGGGGAATAAGTTTAAAATGACCCAGGGAGCGATGGGTTGAAAAGAAATGGGCTGGGACGTGTGAGAGTGTGTCCATGCTCCGGTGAAAGGGAGGTGGACGCTGGGCTGAGGGGGTGGGAGAGCTCAACGAAGTTTAGCAGGATTTGGGAGGGGGGCATGAGAGAGGTGGGTGGCATGTTAAAAAGGAAGGGAGGGAGAAGAGAATAGGGATGAGCAGGGTCAGGTGGCCTGATAGAAGGATCATGGCACGGGTCAGGTGCTAGGAAGACCCTACTGTTCTGGTTACTTAGCGAGGAAGGTAGATGCTGTAGTTACTTAGTGGAGAAGGTAGAGGGCTAGGATGCGGGGGCAGGGAAATGATAGGGACCTGTAAGGACTAGGAACCAATGGGGGAGCAGAGGGAATGAGGGTTTTAGGTAGCCAATGAGGGAATGAGAAAAGCTACTAGGCTCATTAGCCAATGAGGTTATAAGGTTCTGATGAAGGATTCTGTGTAGTCTGAAAGCTCAGAGCACCTGTTTTCTTTGTAACAACTCTGCTGGTCCAATAAAAGGTATCAAATCATCCGTTTGTGTGGGTCTTGTGTTACAAGGACCAATCACGGCAACAAGAATTTCTGTGGTGTCATAGAAGATACCATAATTCACCGTCTTTACATGGCAGCTGCGCATCAGGAAGAAAGAAGCCCATCTTGACAGTGACATTTACTTTGTAACCCAATGCAAGAAAAAGAATATTGTCCCTAAGGGCCTAACCATTAAGAATTCATTAAGAACCACTTACAGTTCTAAATATGATGAACAACTATGCCGGAGGACCTCTGAGAAATTGAGAAATCACCTCATTCATAAGATATATGCAAAAAGGTTTTTTTGAAAAAAACTGAGAGAATTTCTGCCACACTTGAGAGAAAGATTATTAGGCCTAATCTGGACCTCCTGAAAGAGATGCACATGACCTACCAGAAGACCTTAGGGAAGGCCATGCTCAACAAGAACATGAAGCTGCATACCCTGCAGCAAGCCACAATTCCTAACAACCATAAAGAAGAAAATAAGAACAGAGAACAACAAGGCAATGCGGACAGACACCTTTCAGTTGTTAATTTGTCCAACCACACACTGACTACTGGAGAACTAACTGTACTTTCTAAGGGCCTCACATTCTGCCCAACAAGACCACTTGACTGAATACAGTTTTATGGGAAACTAGAGGAATACTTCCATAGACTGAGACTTGAAGAATTCTTTCACAACAGAGAAGAAACCCCAGACAGCAACAATTCAGTGGATAAGAGAAATAAATCATCAAATATTACACACACAACCCAAGTGGGCGCAGTATGAAACTGGACAACTATATTCAGTGTTTTCGCCAGACAGTTAATTGCCAGATTCTTAAAAAGCAAAAGCAGCTCCACTATAACCTATTCCCACTGGAAAGGAAAGCGGTACAATCACTGAAACTTAACCACGACAATGTTATAAAAAAAGCTGATAAAGGTTCTGCAGTGGTGATCTTAAACTGTGAGGATTATGTTAATGAAGCTAACAGACTGCTAACAGATCACACTTACTACAGTCAACTGCCTAGTGATCCCACTACACAATACACCAGGGAACTATGGGACTTAATTGGATCTTTTCCTAAGCATGTCCAGGACAGAATAACTGACCTCATCCCTGATGAACCTAAGCCAGGGACATTCTACTAGCTACCTAAAATCCATAAACCTGGGAATCCTGGGAGACCCATAATATCTGGCAATGGTACCTTGACAGAGGGGATCTCAGGTTTTATACAAACCATTTTAAAACTATTTGTTATGGAAAGGGATAGCTACATTCAGTACACTACACACTTTTTGCGTAAACTTTCTGGTTATAGGGACATATCACCTAATACCGTATTAACCACAATGGATGTAGCCTCCCTCTACACTAATATTTCACATACAGATGGCATTTCAGCCTTTCTTGAATACCTACATGAGGAAGGACAGCACCAGGACATCGGCCCAGAATTGGTGGGGTAACTTATTGAATTTATTCTTACGCACAACAATTTCAGCTTCAATGGGAGCCATTATGTTCAAATTATGTGAAACAGCAATGGGTACCAGGATGGCTCCGCAGTGTACCAACCTTTTTATGGCAAATTTGGAGGAGGAGTTCCTAAAGCACTGTACTCACAAACCACTGGCTTATTTCCATTACACTGATAATTTATAATTTGGACAGATGGCATCAACACACTCAAAGAGTTCCATCAGGAACTTAACAACCTCCACCTATCCATTAAACTTTCCCTGGAATATTCCAACACCAGTGTTAATTTTCTGGACATCACAGTTACCATCAAAAATGGAACCTTGCAGACATGTATTTACAGGAAACTGACAAAGATACTTGCATAGGAACAGTAATCACCAAAGGCACACTAAAAAATCTGTAATGTACAGCCAAGCGCTCCATTACCACTGTATCTGTTCAAGTGAGGTAGACAGAGATAAACACTTGACCACGTTGAAAAAGATGTTTATTGAGCAGGGGCATTCTTCCAGGGAATTTGACAGAGCAGCAGAACATGCAGTGCAGATACCAAGGAACAACTACTACAGAAATACAAAATCACACATGCCCCCATAACAAAGCATCATGGGCTGCATATGCAAATCACCACAGAATATTATGCTGGTTCAACTTTAAGCAGAAATGCATGGTGCCAAAATACCACTCACACAGTTTGCAAAGGGTGCCAACATAAGACACAGACACGTGATTCATTCTACCAGGACTCATCAGTGTGCCTCGTCTGTTTAACACCCCAATGGAATGAACCAGCTACCCTAAGATGATCTGTCTGGGTTATGTTGTGGTGAACCCAATCAATACAAAAAACAAGTTAAAGACAAAAGACCTCAGCGTGCAAGCACTAAGGCAAAGGTTACTCCAAAGGGCATTGGCTGGGAAGCCAAGCTTCAAAGAAATACAAAATCACACATGCCCCCATAACGCAAAGCATCATGGACTGCATATGCAAATCACCACAGACTATTATGCTGGTTCAACTTTAAGCAGAAATGCATGGTGCCAAAAGGCCTCTCACACAGTTTGCAAAGGGTGCCAACAGAAGACACAGACACATTTTTCATCCTACCAGGACTCATCAGTGTGCCTTGTCTGTTTGACACCCCAGTGGAATGAACCAGCTACCCTAAGATGGTCTGTCTGGGTTATGTTGTGGTGAACCTGTGTCTTCTGTTGAGGGCTGAGGCGCTGGACACCACATCTCATGTCACGCGCGGTGACCTGGGTTCTGGAATAGATCCGAGGCCACGGGGTCAGCAGGGAGGAAGGGATCGAGCATCAGAGGACTGCTCTCCCTTCATGAGGAGGGATTTGGGGATAGTGCCACTCCCTTGTGACCCCTGGCAGCAGCCAGGGACAGCATCAGAACATGCATGTGCTAGCGGATGCTGGGGGTGGAGCGTCGGCATTAGAGCCATAGGTGCCATTGCACGTCCATGCTCCGAGGGACACAACAACCCAAGGAAAATCCCCAGAGGACTGAGGAGGTGATAAGGGCCTCAGGGACCAGGCCGCACATCTCCAACTTCAGACTGCCGCTCCAGTGGACCCCAGCCACTACCTGCAGGGATGGACCCTCTAAGCAAAGAAAGATGCTGCCAAGGTAGGAGTGGTGGGCCCTCCTGGGTTCTGGGAGCTGGGAAGTCCCTATGGGGGGGACTGCTGGAAGGGGTCTCGGCGTAGAGTAGCAGGCCTGTGTCGAAAAGGCACCTCCAAGAAATGCCTCAGCCGAAGAAGTACAAATAGAATTTGAAGAAGAAGAAAAAAGACTCCTGCTAATGAGCCAAAATTCAATATTAAACTTACTACTGTTTAGGAAGTAAAAAAATTATTGAAAAAGATAAAACAGGATAGCTCGGGAAGGGGGTACGAATGATCTAATCCCAAATTTAATTAAGGATGCAGCTGATGAAATAGAATATCAATCACTATTATTTTCAATTTGTCTTTTTCCAACAGAATTATTCTGGCTATTTGGAAACACTCCTTAGTAGTGCCTGTACATAAGGCGGGGTCTGTTTCTCAGTTTACAAAATATAGGCCAATTTTAATTCTGGCAGCTTTGGCAAAGGTCCAGGAAAGAATAGTGTTTAATCATGTTTCAGTGTTTATAGAACATAATCATCTTTTATCACAGGCACAACATGGTTTTAAGAAGGGGAGAGGTACTGACATGGCCTTGGTCGAGCTCACAAGTGCGGTCCTGGAAGGTATGGAGGAAGGCTGTTTAACTGTGGCCTTATTCATGGATTTGACCAAGGTTTTTGATCTAGTAAATAATTTTTTGATCTCTTCGTTAAGCTCCTTGGGGGGTGGGTAGATCTGCTCTCAGGTGGTTTCAAAATTACCTTACTGGCAGGTTTCAAAAGGTGAAATTTGGTGGGGTCATATCTACTTTAGTATCGGTAAAGTGTGGAATCCCTTAGAGCTTCATACTGGGTCCACTGTTATTCTCTGTATTTTTTGATAGAATGGGTGGGCTCTTATTAAATCAAAATTTACACTATATGCAGACAATGCTGTTATTTATGTTCAAAGCAGATCTGTCATAGAGATAAATTCTATATTAAAAGAAGAGATGCATGCTGTACAACATTGGCTTGAAACCAATAGATTAGTCCTGAATAGGACCAAACCAAGGTGATGTTATTTGGCACAAGGGCTAGAGTTCAGGATAACAATCAACATCTCAGTATTACAACCTCGAAGGGTCCTGTTTTGAACAGGTCTCTAGTTTTTGTTATCTTTGGGTCACTTTGGACCCTGTGTTAAGTTTTGAACCACATTTTGTAAAAAGTTACATCTGTGATCCATTCTAAAGTCAATATGCTACATCAGCTTTACTGTTTTCAACCTCTGATACAAGGATGACTATTGCCAAGCAATACTTTGCTCCTGTGGTGAATTATGTTACTTTGGTTACTGACAACACATCCTCGAGGGTATTAGCTAAGAAGGCAGCTTTACTCCAGCTTATTGGAAAATTTGCTATATCTTTACCATGTACTACATACATCGTGATCTTGGATTTTTCCTCTAGAAATAGAGTAGATAACAGAGCCCTAAAAGTGCCTTTTATGAGAAGTGTAAATGGTCAGAGGTATTTTGCATATACTGGGCCAAGAATATGGAATAGCCTTCCACTTGATATGAGGACCCAAACCACTGTCGCCACTTTTAATGGATTATTGTCTTTTTATATAGCTGGCTTATTTAAATGTGAATGTATGATGTCTTGAATTTGTCATATTGTAAATTGAATATGGTGCATGTTTTGTATTTTTGTGAGTCGGACCTGCAAATGGAACTTCTGTTCTAGTGTGTTCACTCGTTAAGCCAGTAAATAAACAAACAAACAAGTGGATCTGTGTTAGGTTTGGGTTTTGAATGTGCACAAACACGAGTCATTTGTAACAGGGTTGCAGACAGATCATGTTTAAACAGTATAACTTTGAATATTCATGAGTAATATTGACTTACTGTACACAGAGGTTAAGACAAATGTACCTGAACAGTACTTACACTGTATAAACGTGTGAAACAGTTGGTGAATGCTTAATTTACACTAGGGCAGGTTGTCTTCAAAACCTCTTTTGCTTAACACAAAAATATTTTCCTATTTAGAAGATTTTTAACATTATATACAATGTATTGTTTAAGTTTATTTTATCTTGTGGTTTAAAATCATAATAATAACTGGTTAGTGATGATTATCAGCTGTGGGCAGAGCTGTCAAATTCCATTATACATGGGTGGTTATACACATATGTGTATAATGGAGTTTGATTATACACATATGTTTATAATCACCTGTGTATAATGGAGTTTGATTATACACATATGTGTATAATCACCTGTGTATAATGGAATTTGGTTAAGCATCTTTTGCAAAAAAAAAAAATCAAAGGAACCAGTTATTATAAAAAACAAAACATGGGGAAGTGTATGTCAGCTCAGATTTTATGCACGCCCTCTGTGTGCGATGCCTTGGTAAACACCTCAGGTGTGCATAAAATCCTTGTTATAGACACTTCCCCATGCATTATTCTATATGTCATTTACTAATGCAAGCACATATACACACATACAGGGTTTTAAAATGAAGCTTTAGTTGTTTTATGACCTTTTCTTAGGGAGGGAGCTATCTATTCTATGACATTCGACCTTGAAATGCCTTTCCTTTGATGGAACTTTGCTGTCTTTATATGGTCCTGTGTTGATTTTTTTAATGCAGTTTAGGCCAACGGGGATCCTTAATAACTTTTTATCTGTTTTTTATGTATGATCTGAGTTTTGAGAAAGTATGTTCTTCCAAACCGACTGCCATTGATTTCTGATGAAGGATTCTGTGTAGTCCGAAAGTTCAGAGCACTTGTTTTCTTTTGTAACAAGTCTGTTGGGTCAATAAGGTATCAAACCATCTGTTTGTGTGGATCTTATTTTAATAAAAAAGAGATGGACTCCTGAAGTGGAAAATGGAGCACATGTATTGCAGAACTTGACAATTATTTATTTATTTGAAACTGCCCCAACCAGGATAGCCCCATGAGATGCAGCATCTCGTTTTCATGGGGCTCTTAGCGAAAACAGCTATAGTCAGCAGGTTAACGTAGTCCTGCAAGAGTAGTTACATAGAGGCTAAAATATACAAGGCAAAAAACAAACTGTAAAGGTAAGTACATCCAAACAGTAGTCAAAGCAAGTGAACAAAGCGGGATCACAGCAAACAAAGAGCAGGAGCAGTGTTATGCAACATGATCATGGTCAGGAAGTGGGGGCGCTAGACCAAGACAAGTACAGGGAGTTCTAACCTGACTGGAAAGACTAGATGTGAACAGCTGAATGCTAGAAGCATTTGTCAGCTGGGGGGGTGAGTTTGTTTCAGGTTTCTGGTGCTGCAAATACAAAGGCCTTTCAACCAAAGTCACGCTTCATCCTGGGACTCGAGAAGGGTAGTGCTGCTATTGAATGGTATGAGCAGACACTGCTATGGTGGGCTAGGTGGTGGTAATCTGGATCTTTTCCTTGTCCACAGCTGCACTGTACAACACAGAAAGGCAGTGGTAGTCTTGCCCGCTCGAGGGCATAGGTCAGTTAAGCTGGTCATACAGCAAACAGTGGCCAGCCCATTGGTATAGCAGTAGGGCTACTGCTTGTGAAGTTGGTAACCATGGTTCAGGAACAAGCCCAGGCCACTGTGGGCCAGCCAGGGGGAAAATAATTGAGCATCCATGGGGATGATGTCCTTCTCTGTGAAGGGAGGGAGGGTTCCATCCTCCTCTGCAATACTACCACCTGGTTGACAAGAGGTGGCAGCGTGGCTGGAGGGCTGAAGGGAGGGGAACTCCACTGACGTCAGGGCATCACTGCTCTCAACGTATGCACGACCTTGATGTCCATGCGAGGAGGTCTGAGGGTCAGGGAGAAACAGAAAATGGCCCTGCTTCCCATGGATGAAAGACCCCTGATACATCTTGGGCTGGGTCCTGCCCACTGAGGAACAGGCTTCCTAATAAAGCATCAGTGTATCTGGGGGTAAATGCCTCCACCCCATCCCTGCCTGGGGAGCAAACCATGGCAGCATGAAGGAAGGTCAGCACATCAGAGAGGTAAGGGTACCGGCAAATGGTACCATGGGGCTCTGGAGGGCATTGGAGACCAGAGATGTGAGGGGGACATAAACAGAGATTAAAAAATAAAAGAAATACAGCATACAATGATGGGCAGACCATCCTCAGGAGCAGAAGAACATACACAACTTGTACAAATAATCAAGGAACAGCAGAGTGGATTTGTTTGCACAGCAGTATACAATGTCACCACAGTCAGTGGAAGGGAGGCGAAAGTGGAAATTCATTAGCTAACGTAAGCACTGAGTCAGTGTTTAGACCTGTACAGAAAATTGAGCTTGGACCCTATAGTTGCCAAGATGTGGTCAATGTGCCTACTGTACAGAACTGATTCATCAAGCCAGATTCTTAGATATTTGAATATGTTGATTTGCTCACGAGTGTTGCCATCTGATGTTATGATTGCAAAGTGGATCAGCTGAATGAGTTAGCAAGTTCTGGAATCCAAACACTGCAGACACAGTTTGGGTTGCATTAAGGATCAGGCAGTTAGCTAACCCAGTGGCGCAGAGAACTGAGGGGCTTGCACCTCACCTGCCACCTTGCCAATGACTGAGATTCTGGAACAGACTTGGGTTGGCTGGGGGGGGGGATTCAGCTTCCCAGGGACTACTGTTCTGTGCCGGGGGGGCAGCCATCTCAGCCTCTGACTGTCACCAGGGGGAGGTCCAGTGGTAGTGCAGGTGCATACAATACAAAGAGATGGGTCGCTGTTCCATGGTGTGTACCTGCCTCCACATGCTTGCGCCTACATAGCACCATGATGAGGGAAAGGGAAGAAAACAGAAAAGAGCCAGGCAAGCTAAATGAAGCCCTTCCCGCTCCCTCTCGATCCACACCACTGCCTGGTGCCTGGGCACTTCTGGATGTGTGCAAGGGGGGGTGACCCCTCACTGGCCCCATTACAGGGGAAATCCATAGGGGACTTGGCCTGGAGGACCGGGGGAGGCAGACATTGCTCAGAAGAAGCAGGGATAGGGTTGAGAGCCTGCTCACGTGACTCGATGGGTAAAAAGCTTAATGGGGAGAAAAAGGGGGTCAAGCAGTTGCTGACGAACTTGGAGTAGACTGCATTGAAATCAGATTGGAGTACTGAATTAACCTTGGACATTGTCATTGCTCCACTGTAGCGTAGGGTGTCATCTACATACAGTTGTAGATAACACCTCACACTGTGCTTTGGTAGGTGATTAACAAAAACAGAGAACAGCAGAGTGCCAAGGACTGATCCTTGATGAACCCCAAGATTTAAGACAGCATGGTCTGAACTAATGCCTTATATCGACACTAGCTGGATTCTGTTACTCAAGTAGTTTTCGAACCATTTGATGGCTGGTTGGCTGAGACCTAGGATTCAGACCTTTAATAAGAGTACTGTACGATCCACCAAGTCAAAGATCTTGAAGAAGTCCAAGAATACAGCCCCTTGAGGAGGCCATTATCTGTAGCTATTTGGAGATTGTTGCTGACTTTCAGCAATGCAAATAAGGTGGGATACCACTTCCTGAAGCCAGATTGCATGGAAGACAGAGCAGATTGTGCAGATAGAAATGCTCAGTCAGCTGCATACATTAGTTGCAGCCTTATGGTTTCAGACACCCAGCAATGTTTGCCCTTGGGGGGAAGGTGTGTGCTGTTCCTCTACCATTGATTGTTTGGGTGGTACTTTGATAGGTAGTTGTCTGTAATTATGATGCCATTTCAGCCTCCATATCATTCTTAAGGGCAGTTTCAACGAGCAACAGTGAGAGAAGTAAATAAGTTGAAAACATCTAAATTTCAAGGATTTATGATTTGCACAACCTTAGTTCAGGGCCCTTCTGAGTAGGAGGGGTCCTGAGTGACTGCAGGGAGACAGGACAGAGGGTGCCAATGGACAGCTTTGTGTGAACCTTCAGAATTTTGCAGTGATTAGCCTGCGAGAGAGAGAGAGAGAGAGACACTGTTTCTTATCGCTTTCATTTTATTTAAAATGGCACACTGAAGCAGAGCAGATAAAACAACAAAAAGGAGATGAGGGCACTCAGCACTGCTACGTTTGGAAACCAGGCTCATGTGCATCAGAATTCCGCAGCCATGGGACACCCATAAAGACATATGGCAAGACAGTTTCCCTCAGAGAACTAAGTACAACAGTAATAGCATGGCAGGCATTGTCAATGCTTCTTTGGGTGAGGGACGTTACTCAGCCATCCTAAACAAAATGGCTGCCACACCCCCTACTCAAAAATCCTTTGTTAGATCCCAATGGCCTTGCTAACTATCTGCCTGCCCCCAACCTGCTGTTTGTGGTTAAGGTTGTTGAGAAGGTAGTGGCAGTGGGCAGCCTGCTGATCATCTGGAGAAATTTAATATCTTTGACCCTTTCCAGTCGAGCTCCTAACAGTACTATAACAGAGGCAGCTCTGGTCAGGGTGTGTGATGAGATCCTCCAGGTGAGGGATTGGGATGAGGTGCCGATTGTGATCATTCTTGAGTTCTCATCTATGTTTCACATGATGGAGGATCACAGGGTTTTGAATGAGAGACTTCGGGAATATGTAGGTTTGTCTGGGACATTGCTAGCTTGTTTTCAGACTTACCTAGAAGACCAAGAGCAGTCTGTGGCTATTGGTCCTTTTATATCAGGGTCATTGGCATTACTGGACTGTAGTGTTCCTCAGGAACTGGTTCTCACTCTCCTGTGTTATTCACCATGTATGAGACCTTTGGGGGAATCATTAAGCAGAACAGTGTTATAGTATATGGGTAGGGTTCATTGTGTACGGAAATCCATAGACGAAAAAAAGCAGTTCTGCTGTAATAGTGATGTTACTACTGCAGCAGCAAATTTTCATTCTGCTGCAGTAGTTACATCACAATTTAATGCATGATGAGAGAGGCACCAACAGTCAAAACTGGAGCACTGTAGCCAGGGAGAGTAGTTGGCAAAGAGCGTAATTTCCATTCCTGCTGGTGTCAGCAAGAGAAATGATAGAAATGAATGGTTTCATTAGGGAGTGAGGACACCCTGCAGGAGGGCAGTTGGATGAGCTGGAGAGAGGAAGTCATAAAGAGGTTTGAGACAGAAAGTTTTTTCCTTTGCAACCCGTCATCTTGAGTATTTCTCTCCTGTTTTTTATGGTTGCCCATACATTATGCAGAATAAAGTGCGGGCAGTCATACACCCAGGGCTGTATTGTAACCTCGGGGTTGCCATGACAACAGGGACCTCGTGAGCTTCACTCTTGATCCACACAGAGCAGGACCCGAGAGTCCCCTGAGGGCAGTCATATACGGCAATGGGGGAACATGGTCTTTTTCCCAGTTTTCTCCCTCGTAGATCCCCAGGGCCTTGGTGACACTGGTATGCATGCATGCCAGAACCGGCAACCCTGTTCCACCCACTCTGGCCTAACACCTGCCCCCCTTTTACTCGGCACTGTCATGAGCTTCCACCCAGAGGCAGCAAAGAGCCAAGAAGGCTTGCCACCCCAATCCAGGAGAGGAGAGCAGTCAAGAGGCCACTCGATCCACTCCCAGCCCTCTCTCTCCTGGCCAATGCTCAGCAGCCCAAGCTTGTTCCTGACCTTGGGTCGCTGGTGTGGTGTGGGATGTGGCATCCAGCACATCAACCCTCAGAGCCAATGGGCCAGATTATGGTTGCCCACACTGTTTTCTATATATAGTGTATAGTGGAATGCTGTTGTAGATGGAATTCCATCCCTAGAATAGGCTTGTTGTGCTTTAGTAGTGACATTGTGTTGTTTCTGTGCTGAACAGAGGATGTCACTACTGCAGCACAACCAAATTGCTTCCACCACGGCACATTGTTCAAACATGACAGCAGATGAAGTGGCAGGGGGTGAGATCTGCCCCAAATGTTAGCAGCACCTAGAAGAACACAAGAGTAATGCTATTATTGGAGTATGGGGGGCTTTTTTTTGTTTTTATATATGTACCAGGTACAGGCTTGTGGTATGGCTGCCCACACATTATAAGAGATTGTGTATGAGTAACCACACACATACAAAGCTGTGTTTCAATCTCGAGGTCTCTTGTTACCACGGAAACCTCTTGAAACACAGCCTTGTGTGGTTGCTCATACACAGTCCTCTATGTAGTGTATGGAATAAATGTTGTTCTGCACAGAAATCCATGCCTAAAACAGGGTTGTTGTGCTGCAGTAGTGATGTTATTTAGCTACTTTCCTCTAACCAGGCAAGCTGAAAGCTGTTTTTCTTTTTTTTATCTTAAAATTACAGAAACAGCTGCAGCTACAGTTGCTAGGCACATGTTGAGTCAGTAATCTGGGCCCACCACCAACCTTCACGTGCCTCCTCCCCCCAATCACAAGTTCAGAAAGGTAGCAGAATGTCTGAAATAGGCATGGATGCCCATACACTAATAAAGATTATGTGTGAGCATCCATACACAGATCCAACATGTGTCTTTATCTGGAAGTTTTTATGGCAACTAGGAACCTCTCCAGCTTTACCTTTGAAACCTCTTGGTGCAGACATAGGCTTGTTGTGCATGGCTGCCCATACATTAACCTCTGTGGGTATCAACCCTCTTCTTCCGCATTTGACCAAGACCTAGGTGAGCATGCTATGCAAGTATTTTTTCTTTTGATTTATCTCCCTTTGTACTGCCAGCCAGCCCATTCCACTATCCTCCCTCGAGCCATGTGAGATGCTATCTCTGGGACTTATCCTCCACATCTCCCAAGTCTTACTCCTCATGGAGGGCGAGGGCACTCCAAGCCCTTGGAAGTAGGATTTGGGTGGAGGGCACCTGGTTGACTGTGCAGGGCCTGCAAGGAAGCCAGCTGGATTCCTGCAGGGGAGAGCCTCAAACAACTGGTACAACAACCCACAGGAGACAGGGCTATCCTAGATCTAGTACTGGCTAACAGGGAAAGGATCACAGATCTCCAGGTAGAAGGTCACCTGGGGGCCAGTGACCATCACATGGTATGGTTCAGTTTGGCCACTAGAACAAAATCATACCATTCCAAGGCAAAAATATGGGACTTCAGAGGAGATGACTTTGATAAGATGACCAATAGAGTTAAGCTAGCCCTGGCAAAAAGAAATACAGGTGAGGGAGTACAGGCAAAGTGGGCAAGCATTAAACAGGCAATACTTGAAGCAACATCCCATTGTGTTAGGGAGAAAAGGAAGTGCAAAGAAGAAGGAAACCACTTTGGTTCTCAAACACAGTAGCAGAAAGGGCAGAGCCAAAGGCTGGCCTTCAGGAAATATAAGAGAACATGAGGCTGAAGATGAGGAGGCACCGACTTCCCTAAGAGCAGGGAGAGCAATGAAGGCAGGCAAAGGCCCAAACCGAAGAAACACTAGCACAAACAGTAAAAAAGGTGACAAGACTTCTATAGATACATTAGTGAAAGGAGACAGTCCAGAGGGATATTGCTAAGATCAAAGGGATTAAGGGGCATGTGAAGAGCAAGACCATGTAAAAGCATCTATCCTAAATAGATACTTCTGCTCAGTATTTACTGAAGAGAAGGTGGCAGGCCCACAGCTCAGCACCATGGACACAGGAGGAGGGAGGTGTGCACTAGTCCCTTCACAAAAGAAAGGGTCCTACAAGAGCTCGATAAAATTAGGGTGGACAAGGCAATGAGACCTGATGGCATACATCCCAGGGTACTAAAGGAGCTAAGGGTGGAAGTAGCAGAGCCATTATCAGAACTGTTTAGTGAGTCTCTGAGCACAGGAGAGGTCCCAGAAGACTGGAGAAGGGCTCATGCGATCCCACTCCACAAGACTGGTAGCAGGGAGGAGGCAGGGAACTATAGACCAGTCAGTCTTACCTCAGTAGTGGGCAAGATTATGGAGACACTCCTGAAGGAAAGCGTAGTGCAACACCTGGAATCCACAGGAGCACAGGACCCAAGACAGCATGGGTTTACAAAAGGAAGGTCCTGTCAAATAATCTCTATAGATTTCTTTGACTGGGTAACCAGAGTGGTGTGACCAAGGGAGAGCAGTTGATGTTGCCTACCTTGACTTCAGCAAAGCTTTCAATACTGTTCCACATAGAAGATTGATTAATAAGCTGGGTAGGCTCGGGATGGGTCAGACGTTGGTCAACTGGGCGGCAAACTGGTTGACGGGCAAAAACCAGAGAGTGGTGGTAACTGGTATACAGTCAGAAGAGATGCAAGTCACAAGTGGGGTACCTCAGGGATCAGTCCTGGGGTCAGTCCTCTTCAATATCTTCATCACTGACATTGCAGATGGACTGGAGGGTAAGGTTTCTCTGTTTGCAGACAACACCAAGATCTGCAGCAGAGTAGATGATCCAGATGGGGTGGGCAGAAGGAGAAGAGATCTGGATAAACTAGCAAAATGGTCGGAAGAGTGGCAACTGGGGTTTAATGCAAAGAAGTGCAAGATCATGCACATAGGGAAGAGAAACTCTGAAGCCACCTATAGGATGGGAGGGGAGTTGCTGGCAGTCACACGGGAAGAAAGAGACTTGGGCGTCATCATCACCGATGACCTGAAATCATCCAAGCAGACCACTAAAGCACTAGGCAAGGCTAGAGGGATGTTGAGGTGTATTAGTAGGGGTATCACAAGTTGGAAGAGGGAGGTAATAATCCCTGTTTACAAGACACTGGTTAGGCCCCATCTGGAGTACTGCATGCAGTATTGGAGGCCACACCTTCACAAGGACATTAACCAAATTGAGGCAGTCCAGAGAGGGCAACCAAAATGGTGCAGGGACTGCATCAGAAAACCTATGAGGACAGATTAACTGAGCTCAGTATGTATACCCTAGAGCAAAGGAGGGAGAGGGTGCTATGATTGAAACATTCAAACATCTTGAAAGCGATAACAAGGTGAAAGAGTCTAACATATTTCAATATGAGAAAAATAGCAGGACAAGAGGACACAGCATGAGATTAGAGGGAGGCCGATTAAGGGGTAATGTGAGGAAGTTCTTTTTCACATAAAGGGTGGTGTATGCATGGACGGCCTAGCTCAGGAAGTGGTGGATATGAATACAGTGCAGGGCTTCAAGCAGGCATGGGATAGGCATAAGGGAGCAATACCGATGAGTATAAATAGATAGGCCATTGACAGAGCAAAGGCCAATGGCACATTCATAAGGTAGAAAAAGAAATGGGCAGACTGGATAGGCCTTGTGGTAATTATCTGCCATCAAGTTCTATGTTTCTATGTTTCTTTATTCTGCTGCAGCTTGGGTTTCTCCACAGCATTTTCTCCCCATCCTTCCTCAGGAATTCACAACTGGGGCAGACAGCACATGCACACACAACACATGTTCCTGCTCAACCTAGCACCGTCCCCCCACCAGCAGATAGTGGCATCTGCTGCGATTCCACCTGTGGATCCCTAGGTGCTGACCACGCTGTAGGGCACACTGCCTCCTCCCCCCCCCCCCAGAGGAGGAGAGCATCTGAAGCCCTTTAAGCTTAGGTCTCTGTGTTTAGGGTGTTGCTCCTCAGTCTGAATAAAGATGACAAGTTAGTCATGACTCCCTGAATCTGTAACAGTCTATTCTTCCTAACACAAATGCCACAACAGAGGAAGCATCAGGAAGAACTACTTAACAGATTGAGTGATATACAATTACAACAGACTGCAAAAGCATGTGGAACAGCTGATACAGTGATAAAATTCAAGTACAGACTAACATACTAACATATTAAAATGCCAGCAGAATAGGCCTAATGGTCTCTTGAGACTGCTCGATTTTCAGCACCCGCACTGAGGGCCGATTTTGATGTCCCCCCCCTCCCCCTTGGGTTATACTGTCCCCAGTCCCAGATGTTCCACCTGTATTGGGCCTGGTCAGATTACCCTCCTCCTGTACCTGTCCCATCCCTCCTTAAACCCGTCCACAGTCTCCACCTCTACCAGCTCCTGGGCAGTGCATTCCATGGCTCCACCACCCTTTCAGTGACATAACATCTCCTCCTCTCCCTCTGAGCCTTCCCCTTCCAGCTTACACTCATGACTTCTTGTTGCCCCACCCTCCTCCCTCCTTGGAGCACCCTGACTGGGCCTCCTTTATTGATCCCTTTCATGTACTTGAAGACCTCTATCATGTCCCCCCGTCCCTTCTCTCCTCCAGGGTGTACATGTCGAGCTCCCTGAGCCTCTCTTCATAGGTCCTCTCCCCCAGGTCCCAGATCATTTTGGTTGCCCTCCTTTGGACCCTCTCTAGGAGTGTAATGTCCCTCTTTAAATGTGGTCTCCAAAACTATACAAAGTACTTGAGGTGTGGCCTAACTAAGCAGTTCTACAGTGGAAGGATCACTTCTGCCTTTCTGGAGGTAATCCCCCTGGCAAGGCATCCCAGCATCCTATTTGCCCTTGCCACTGCCCTCCTACAGGTCTCCGAGTTGTTCATTTTGACATCTACCACTACCCCCAGGTCCCTTTCACCCTCCGTGACTTGAATCATGACTCCTCCCAGGGTATATCCCTGGCCTGGATTTCTGACTCCCAGGTGCAGAACCTTGCACTTCCCCACACTGAATTTTAGTTTCCATTTTCCTGACCACCTTTCCAGAGCCTCCAGATCCTCCTGCAAGGCCACCCTCCCCTCCTCCCCATCCACCACTGCACCCAGCTTTGAGTCATCTGCAAAGAGACTTATCACACTAGACCAGTACTTTGAAGAACATGGGATGTAACTGACAGTGTATCCCCACTAAACTACTGGGAGTGAGGTCCTCGATGGACCAATGGTCTACTTTCCCTCAAATACGTAATTCTGTGTCTGTATGTATGTATGTATGCTGACTAATCTTTTATAATATTGCTAGAGAATAACACCGCAAGGCGGATCTTTATCTGGTGCACAGGCAATAATGCAAAAGTAAACATATACGGGTACACCGTGTAATACTAATAATACATCTCTACGACACAGATCAAATTAAATGGAAGAACTGAAAAATGCTGATAAATAAAATGGAAGTGGTTAGGAGGATGACTAGATAGAAGCAGCAGAATAAGATGCCCTGGAATGTTTAGAAACAAGTAATTCTATTGGCTTAGAAAAACATTCTTTGATTTATTAATTGCATTAAATACTGCTCAGCAGGAGACTTGACCCTTGAAAGCAGCCTGTGGGAGACAGTTCTGTCACGGAATGTGTGGGAGAATGAGACAGACCAGTGTTGAGTCATATTTTTGCTCTCATCAGTGTTTGTTTTAGACTAGACAGTTTGTGGAGGTAGTGTATCCTAGTGGTTACATCAGAGAGCTGTGATCCAGGGTTAAATTCCACCAAAGACACTCACATGGTGTGAATTTGAGCAAGCGAGCCAGCTAACCTTCCCCTGTGACTCCGCCCCCCCCCCACCTGTAAGATGACAGTGACATCACAGGTGCCTGACCTGGCAGCTACTGAGTGGCTGTTCCTAAGCTGCAGTGTTGTCACAGTCAGGTCACAATGCTTATACTGTAGTGGGGCAACAGAGCTAGATATGTCAGCTGCCAGTCGAATGGTGTTCCACAATTACACCTACTAACATCCGATAAACAGTCTTCTAATTAAACAAAGGGAAAAGAAAAAGTACCTCAGATAAGAAAAGCAATGGTTGACTGCTTTTAAAATATAAATACTCACCCACATTTATTCTGTGTATGTACTGCATGAATGTCTATGTTTTATTCTGATGTGAAGCCTTTGGAACGCGTCTATGACTCAAAGAGTTGTAATTCTGGTTTCCTAAATAAATAAATAAAATATTCATTTTGGCAGTACTCTAACTCTTTAAATCAGGAACACACACACACACACTCTAGTTTCAGCTGAGAAGGAACGTGTGGCTCAGTAATCCTTGACAGAGGTCCACTGGACCACCAGGGATATTGATTCACTTTTTCATATCAATGCCCACGATCGGGCATGGGGTGGCGCCACCACGGAGGTGCAGCCAGAGCAGTGGCTACCCACCGGTAAGCTGCCGTGTTGTGCCCTTGCAATACAGTGCTCACCTGTGGGTGGCCGCCGCTCCTTTTTTGGACCAGCTTTGTGTGGCGCAAGTAGGGGTTGCGCATGCATGGCTCAGCACATCCGGGGCAGATATCAGGATGTGCAGGTAATGCTGAACAGCCCCACCTGCATACATTACTGATGCACTCAGGCGCATCGGGATTTGTGCCAGGTGCACTTCGCGTTTGAATATCACGGCGGGGCGCATCAGTGGGTTGTGCATGGCGCAACACTGTTGCGCCATGCTCAACCCTTTTGAATATCTGGGCCTTAGTATAATTCTTTGATCCACTGCCATCTTTAAGTTCATTAATTTATGTTTTTCCCATAGTGAATATATTGCTGTATACCAAAACCCTTGTCTGTAGCTTAACATGAACCATTCTTCCTTTTCCTTCTGACAACCAGTAGCTAGTGCCGTATCCTCCTTTTTGGTTAACCTAATCCAGAAATTAATGTTATGAATTTCTATAGCTGCTCTAATATCTGTAAGACCTAGTCCGCCTCTTACATATGCTGTTGGACATGAATGGTCTACTCTTAATATGCTATGCAAAAGTTTATACAATGGGGCAACAAGCTTAGGTCTGGAAGTGGCTGTCAGAATCGCTACTATGAAAACAGAGTGCTAAAAAAAGTTATGTGGAGGAGATGGTGGAAAGGATGAGGCACAGCACTGCTGTCCTTTAAAATCACGTGGACAGATTTTCTAACTTTGCTTTGAGGGCATATACATTTATTCAGGCCTGTACTGGCTCCTATCCATGGTGCCATGTGAATATGCCACTAAAAATAGTTTAAAATGTCACCCATCAGGTTTAATGGGCTACATGCTTCATGGGCTTGCTTGCCTGCTTGAATGGGATAACTCCTCCCTCAAGAGTTGTATATCTCATGAATGAGGTGCTTTATGAACTTACAAATTTGCCAGCAGAAATAGGCTACCTGGTCTATCAAGTCTGCTCGAGTGTGCAGCTAGCACCCTCTACTTGCAGCTGCTCCCCCTCCCCTTCCCAATTACCCCCTCTCACTTTGTCCCACCCCCCCTCTTATTTTTTTAGAATCACGCGCGTGATCCTTGCTTGTCACACAGGCTCATTTACTAGTGCACCTTATGGTGCTGATGTTATCACTGCTTGCTTGTTCGAATTTCCCCTCCCCAGAACACATCTGAAAACAAAGCTGTTATGAGCTCAGTATTCCTTCCTGGTAAAACTTTTGAAAATAAATATAAATAGCCTATGGGTATTTAAATGTCTTTACATCTAGAATACTAGTCATGGCACTATTTTGTTCCTGTGCCAGCAAGTTGCGATTAGTAGTATGATAAGGACCATTGAACTTTTAACTTTGCTCCGGGTAACACGTGTTACAGTTTGTGAGCAGTGTTCCTTCCTCACAAAAGTCACCACCTGTGGTGAGTCTCCTGGTCCTGAGAATGGGAGCTGGGTCTTGAGTGAGATGGGAAGTGTTCAGCTGTATATCAACGTGTATTTTATACCAGAACTATTAAAGTTGACTGACAGGTCACTTGAATATTGTTAGCTCATTCTTTTGCAGATATACATATAAGTATTATATTATCTATCCCTTTTTATGTTGGCTTGCACCTGCAAGCCAGCCAACATCTTGCAGTAGTAGCAGATTTCGGTGGTGCGTCCGTGTGGGCGAATGCAGGGCATGCTTTAATAGGTACGTCCCTCATTCCCCAATAAGCCAGCATGCAAGCACTGACACACGAAATATGCTAAGTGGTCATGACATGTAAGGAAAGTGCCGCTGCAATGAGAGACAAGCTCGTCATGCAGCGGCACAACATGTCTCCCGACGTGCTTTTCCTGGTGAAGTATTTTAATAAACATGGCGGCAACTGCCGCCGCCTGCCACAATGCTGACTTCAGGGATGCCCAATTCCCTTGTCAGCATGCTAAATAAACCCCCTCCCAAGACTGTGTGACACACTGGGCCCACGCCAGAGTGCCTTCCCTAATCAAGCCGACCATCATCAGCATGTTCCGCCCCATTCTGTGCCACACTGGGACCCACCCGTGACCAACATCACCCCCAAAGTCATGGGGCACACTGGGAGCCATCCCAGTGTGCAGCACAGTTTACACACCTGTAAAAGAAAACTGTCTGAGGTGTTCTTTTTCTTTTTTAAGTACCTGAAAAGAAAAAACGACCCCCGCTGTCTGTGGCACCCCTGCCCAACCTGCGTAACCCTGCACCCATCTCCCCACGCACTTAACCCATGCCTCCTGAGCTCGGCTGTGATCTTTGGTGGACGGGAACACGTCTGCACTCTTCAAAGCCAACCGAACTGAAGAAATGCCGGTAAGCTGTATAATGGCATAAATAGTTTTTTCAACTTAGGTGCATATCTTAGCCATTTTGGAATTTTGCCTCCAAATTTTAGACATGGGTGCCAGGACCCATCTCTTAATCACATGCACTGTCATCGTTACTAGGCCCGAAGGTAATTTCGCAGCCACTGTGTGAAATCACCTTTCAGGACCAATGTGGAACAACAATGCCACTGTTCCGAGGTGGGGTCCCAAAACTTTATCTTGCAACGGTGGAAAATTCAAAACAATGACTGTGTTACAAGCGGTGTTATGTAGTTTTAAATGCACGCTTGTAACTTTGATAATGTTTAATATTTTCACTCCAGATTTTCAGCATTGCCCTTTTTTCACACCTCCTTATGAACAGTATAGCTGTCATTTTTCACATCCTGCTCAAAATTTGTTTTTGTGCATGTGGCGCACAATGGCGTGGTTGCTGTGCGAAATCAATATTCAGGACACATTAACAAAATCACAGAGACACTGTTCATGAGTAGAGGTCCTAAAATGCCTATGTTGAAAATTTGGTAAAAAGTACCCAAAATAATTGCGTTACGGCGTGCATTGCAGTTTCTATACACACTCGTGGCGTCACCACTTCCCATATTTTCACTCCAGATTTTCACCATTGTAATTTTGTACACCTCCTTATGAATAGTACAGCTGTCATTTTTTCACATCCTGCCCAAAATGTGTTTTTGCACATGTCACACAATGGCACAGTCTCTGTGGGAAATCAATGTTCGGGCCAGATTAACAAAATCACAGTGACACTGTTCATGACCAGAGTTCCCAAAATGGCTATGTTGAAAATTTGGTTAAACAAATCCTCAAAATAATTGCGTTATGGGCGTGCGTTGCACAGTTTCTACGTACGCTCGTGATGTCAACAATTTGTCATATTTTCACTCCAGATTTTCAACAATGCCATTTTTTACACTCCTCATGCACAGTGCAGCTGCTCATTTATTACATCCTGCCTGAATGTGTTTTCGCACCTGTGGCACCAAAATGCACACTTTCAGTATAAAATCACCTTCCGGCAAACAAACTCATAGTGCCACTGCTCATCACATGATGTCACAAATGGCCCATGTTGAAAATTTGGAGTGAAACTACCAACAAATGCCCTGGGCATTAGGGTTTCCACCCATAATGCCCCACCCTGAACAGACTGATAGGCGTCAGGGGTGTGACTTGGCATTGTCAGCTGTAATGCTCATGCCATTCCACCCCCACCCTGCAGCCACACAGGCATCAAGGTGTGCTTTGGACTCTTTGACCCCAACATTCACCTCATTCTCCTACACTGCACCCATGTCAGTATATTTCCTTATGGAATGGGGTGAGTGTAAGACCCAAGGAACCCAAGGCACATTATGGCACTTGTTGGTCTCTGTGGGGTAGGGGTGGAGTGAAATGGCATGTGCATTATGTGGTGACTAGGCACACCCAATGCCTGTCACTGTCTGCATGGTGGGGCTGGGGTTGGTGTTACTTCACTACTAATCCTATTATGAATCTCTCTCTAACACCTGCACTACCAATGCCAGTGCCAGCAAGCCAACATTCTCCATTGACAAATGCTTGTTTATATTCATTTTTCTGCCTCATTTCTCTCCAGCCTAGCCTCCTTCATGTAGACCTCCCTAGACCTATCACCTGGCTTCTCTTGGATTTACCTAGACTCTGAAATTCCCCATGGCTCCCCCCTCCCCATGCCAGGGGCAGTGGGGCTATATAATTTCCCCATTTGCTTTGAGTCCTCCATTTCACCCCAGCCAGTGTCAGGATCTGCTTCCATGGTCTGTAAGCTTCATGCCTGCTTGTGTAATTGTTAATTCCCTGTGTCTGTACGCCAGAGCCTGGTGAGCAAAAGTACTCCCTTCCCCCACCACCACCACCATCAGTCAAGGCAGCCTGTTCGGTTTATACTCCACAACTCAGCCTACACTGTATAACAGAGCAGGTTTTACAAAAGGAAACATCTTCAGGGACTTGCTTCCCTCCCAGCTGCCAAGAGGGCTTGCGAGCACCACCAGAAGGGTAACTAGACTGATGGTGAGTTCCTCTGAGCTTAGGGAGTGGTGTGATAGACTACAATGACCCCTAGAGTGTTTTTGCAGTGGCCAAATCACTTGTCATGGCATTGTGTAATATTTGTCCCATCTCACCACTCACTCCCTAGTACGCTGGGTCTAACATCATCTAGCTCCTCTGGGAACCAGACATCCCCTGTATCATTTCCTCCTAGTCTGAAGTACCTGGCACACTGCCTTTGTCTATTATTGGGAGGCTGCTGACCAGCCCTTCCTGCAGCTGGGCACTCAATCCATCCCTGACTTTCTCAGCTCTTGATTTCTCAGGCTTGAGGTGGGAACCTGGGTCATTAGGCTGGCTGTGAGTAGTCTTTACTACTTGATGCCATACAGCCAGCCTCTCTCCAAGCTCTGATGTCTTCTTGGGCATGTAGCACCGAGAGAGAAGGCTCCAGAGCACTTACAGGTTTTCTTGATACTGCCTGCTCAGGATTAGCCAGCTACAGTTAAATGCCAGAATCATGTGGTCCTGATGTTCCTTTCCAACCCTGCCAGGCACAGCTGAGGTCACCTCCAACCAAAAATCTCTTTGCCTGTGATGTTCCCTGTACAAAATGAAGACCAGATGTTCACTAAGACAGCAAACAACATGTAGAACTTTTGAGAACTGTGTTGCCGCATTGTGTGTACTGGGAGTACAAAGTGTCTTATTTTGCAATCCTTTTTTTATATTTCCCAGTAACTCAAGCTCTGGAATTTGTTTCCTAGTTCAATCAGAGTCTGGTGCAGCAGATTTAATGCAGGAAACAAGTCACTGTTACTGTAGTACCTCCAATCACTGCATTTGAAACATATTACTCAGCACATTTCCCAAAAATCACTCAATGCCAAGAGTGCAACTTGACTGTCAAAATGTAGGGTGGGGACAGATAGGACAGGGCAGGATCTGAGTAATCTGCGCACAGGCAGGAAATGCTGCATGTAATGTTATAGAATGCCAGGACGAGGGTGTGCATATGGGGATGGTGGTGAGGTTACTGGAGTGTTTCCATGGAGATGTGACATGTACCGGCATGAAGTGTTATGAAACAGAACTACCACATCTGTTACTACAGTGCCTGATGATTTTTCATGGATTCTGAATGTCTGGTCTCATTGCAGATTTCATCTCTGTGGCAGAGTAGTGAGTGTTTGTTCCATAGCTGTCCAGGCACATTTATATCACACCAGTGCCTTGTGCCTAATAATATATTTCAGCTATGTGATTATATTACCATATTGCACAGCCTGGCATATATTGTATAATGGGTAAGAAAAATCATGAAACCTGATTGGCTGAAGCAGTCTTTGACCTGTTATGATATCTCATTATATCCTCACACATTAGAACTACTAGTACATAGCAAGATCTGCATTTTCCTAACACTCTGAAACCATTTAATAATCACAATAGTACACCACAAGTTGTGATATATCATGGGATATCATCAGTCGTTGAGTGGCTGAATGCACAATGCACCCAAAGCATGATGATACCTCATGATACAGTATACCACACTTGCATAAGGATTTGCATACCCATGATGCCTTGCTCTGGGGATGAGGCTTGAGAGAATGTTTATGGCATACCTCTCAACCTTTTGTCCCCCAAATGTGGAACATTGCCTCTCAAAATGCGGAACAAATGAACACAATGTGAAACACTTAATCAAATCTTTACCAAGAGGCTCAGAACACTGTTAAAATGTCTGCATTTATGTTCAGAAAGTCTGTTATTAATTGAATAATATATTTTTTGCATCATTTATTATAGATTTTTGCTTTAAAATGTTAATACTGAATGTGAAACAAGTCATCACAGTGTGAAACAGGGAGCTTTTGTGAAGTAAAATGAGGAATGTTTCTCATAATGTGGTACAGTTAAAGCTATGGTTTATGGTTTGGAGAGGCAACAAAATAAACTTCAAGATACACTATATGACACCCTGTAGTGCATCATTGCTTAAAGAGCACCAGTTTTAGTGCTTTAAAGAGCTAGTATCCTGCCTAAAAATAATATTAGATTTTAAAAGCAGACAGCGATTACCTTTTATATCAGAGGTACTTTTTCTTTTCCCTTTGCTTAATTAGAAGATTGTTTTCCTGGTATTAGTAGGTTTTAAGTGTGGAACAGCACCCTGCCTGACAGCTGAAATATCTTGCTGTATTGCCCCCACTACATCATCAGCTTTGCAACATCACTACTGCTTAGGAACAGCCATTCAGTGACTGCAGGTCATTCACTTGTGATGTCACTGTCAGTGAGATCACAACGCTGATGATGTAGTGGGGGGCAGAGACAGATATGTCAGCTGCCAGGCTAAGAGCTGTTCCACACATAGAGCACAATAATATCATACAGAAGAGAAGACTTTCTAATGAGAAAAAGGAAAAAGAAAAATACTTCAGAAATAAAAAGTTACACCTGACTACTTCTTAAATTTGTATTATACAATGGCAAGAAAGAGTGCTGGCCTCTGATTGGTCCATCTGGGACTAGACCCAGGATGTTATCCCAGCATAACATCCCAGCTCTAGTCCCAGCACACTACTGATCACATGAAATATGAAAAAAATCACTCTACAACCATCCCTCTGATCGGCTCCCCACTCCAATGTGAAGTAAAAGCAGAACTCCACACCACTGTAAATCCCTCCCTCCCACACCACAAAAACCATCCCAAACCGAACCCACAACCATAACACATTCTCCCCAAATCCCCCAAATTACTGATTCTTATTAAAAAAAAAAACACCTGAGAATTTCGTTCATGGAAATAGCGCACCGAGTGACTGAACCAGCGAGCGAAGCTTTAAACAGTCACACGTGCATTTTTCCATAATGCTCGCTAGCTGCTTAAGTCAGTTTTTTTTGCTTTCTTTTTTTCCAAGTAAACCAGGTAAAAGCAAGCAGTACAAAACTTTCTTACTACCTCCTTTTCTGTGACTTCACAAACATGCTCACAGCACCGGCTGGCACCGAGAGGGCAACAGCTGCACCAACGGGAAAGTCAAACACTGATTGCTCTTGCTGGCTCAAAATAATAGCCCATATCCCCCATACAATTTTAAATCATGGTAGAAAACTCTACCACAAGAACCCAACTACAACACACTGCAGGGAGGGAGGGGCCAATGAAAAATGAATCTACATCTGAGACAACCAAGCAGATACAGAACTAGAGAAAAATCCAACTACTGGTCACACAGCTCCACCTAGAGGATAAACAGAAAGGAACTTCTTTATAAATAAATATTCTTCCACACATAAAAAACAATAAAAAACTGTTTAAAAATATTTATTTTTATTCTTTTATTTAAAGATTAGCCATTGTATAATAGGAATAATGCACTCCAGGGTGGGTGTTATAGAAACATAGAAATATAGACTTTGACGCAGATAAGGACCGCTAGCCACCTAGTCTGCCCATTCCCTACCTAGAGGATAAGCTGCAGATCCTATTTAACCAACAGCCTATATGGTTATGCTGGAATAACATCCTTTCTCGTGTGTTGGATGCCCTCAGCCTGCCGCCTCAGGTCCAGCCACCCGAGGTGGTATGTTATCAGGCCTGTCACGCACATCTTCAACACCGCCCTCGAAACTGGGATCATCCCTGAATTATGGAAAGTGGCTAAGGGTGCCCCCATCTTAAAACAGATTAACCCCAAAGACCCCACTAACTACCGTCCCATCGCCATTCTGTCTGCCACTAGCAAACTTCTGGAGAAAGCTGTCACCCCTCAACTGTCCCATTATATCCAGAACTACAACATCCTCTCTCCCGCACAACACGGTTTCAGGAAAGGACACAGCACGTCCACTTCCCTTGCTGTAGTCACCTCACAGATTAGGACTGCTGCTGACCAAGGCAAACTTACCGGAGCTATCTTCGTGGACCTCTCCAAAGCCTTCAATATTGTTGATCGCCCTCTCCTCTGCTCCACGCTCCTATCCCTTGGAGTCCCCCTCTGCCCACGCCTGGTTCCTTAACTACCTCTCCAGTAGGCAGCAGTATACTTGCTTCAATCAGACCCTCTCCAACCCCTCACCAGTCCTCCTCGGCGTCCCACAGGGATCCATACTGGGCCCCAGACTATTCTCGCTATTCATCAATGAACTGCCATGCGTCGCTGCCTACGGCCTCTCCACCATGTACGCGGATGACCTCGTCATCCTGGCCAGCTCCACCACATCTCCACAATAAACTCCCATTTAAACTCTGACTTCATGCACATCCGAACCTGGCTAGGTGACCATAGGCTTATCCTGAACCTCAAGAAAACTCAAGCCATGCTTTTTGGTTCCTCAGACAGAATTCAATCCTGCCCTGCTCCTCTGCAAATCTATGGAGCCGTCGGTTCTCCCCTACAGACGGTAACCACCGCCAAGTACCTGGGCATCATGCTGGACCCACAGTTGGACCTTACCCTCCACATCTGGAATGTTTGTAAGGCTACAAATGGTAAGCTTGGCCTAGCCTATTGAGCCAAAAACTGCCTCACTCCAGCTGCTCGTACGGCCATAGCCAGGGGGGGTCCTCCTCCCTACACTCTGCTATGGGCTCGTCATCTTTGTCCCAGTACCCAAATCCAGCCTCTCGAAATGGGACACAGTCTATAACAATATATGTCGATTTGCACTCTCCGCCCTTCCCCTCACACACTGCTGTAATCTCTACACGTGACTGGAATGGCTCCCCCCGGAGAAGCACCGTACCGTCGTACTCGGAAACCTCATTGACAACATTATCCGATTGGCCACCCCTTCTGCCCTCGCCCTTCCCCTCAAACCCGGCACCCCTTCCTATCTCCTAAGATCTAGGGTGTCGCTGGATCATATGGTTCCAAGAACCCGTACTCTTGCGGGAGATCGGGCCTTTTACACCTATGCCCCAAAATGTGGAAATCACTCCTCGCGCTAACACAGTCCTCCCCCACCATCCCAGCCTTAAGGCCTCCCTTTGGAACTTTTTAAAACCTTCTTCAGTGAGTCCCTGCACCTTGTAGCCTACTAGCATAGCCCACTTCCCCCCCCCAGGCTAACTAGGGTGGGGCCTTAGCGCTAACTGCACCTATCCTCATGTACTTCGTTGAGTAACTAGCACTTGACTACCCCCCTGTGCACCCTCCTCCCGCAGGCACTTATTCTTAGTCCCTTTTTACCCTGATCAAACCTGTTATGCATACTCAGTCCCACCCTGTTTGTACCTTTACTGCATTGATCATGTCCCATATACTGTAGTTCTTAAATGCTGTTTATCTACCTAATGTTATCCCTATGAAGCCTGTTTATTCTCTGTAAGCTTTCCTTGAATTCTTCACTGTTCAAATCCTCCCTGTATGTACCATTACTGTATTGTTCTTGTGCCATTTAGTTCTCAAATACTGTTAACAACCTAATGTAATCCCGTGATGCCTGTTATTCTCTGTATGCTGCATTGACTGTAATCCCCGCGATGCCTGGTATTCTCTGTATGCTGCACTGACTGTAATCCCCATGATGCCTGGTATTCTCTGTATGCTACATTGACTTCCTTACTGTACTTGTACTCACTTGCCCTGTAACCCTCCTGGGTCGCACCTGAAAAATAGGCACTTGGCTGTCTAGTGTACTTACCCGGTTAACAAAAGCAAATAAATAAATAAATAAATCCTAGCATAACACCCACTCTGTCGTGCATTATTCCTTTATTATTTTCTGACTGCCTGTTTTGGCTCCACTACCTGTTTAACTAAGCCCCCATCCCCATAGTTGCCTACCTAAAACATACTTAAACAGTCTACATTTCTGAATTTTCTGATGCTTATTTTGTCAAGGGGAAGGCATCATAAATTTAGCTTAGCCACTCAATCCCATTAGCTTTCTGGTGCCAAAAGTATAAAGCTCCACCCCATACCGCTCCTGTGCTCCAATGTTTTGTGATGTAGTAGTTTGCAGAGCACAGGGGTGAGCTCTACTGATAGCAGTGGGAGCATGGATTAAATATATGTTTTTATATTTTATATTTTAGTGGGCCACAAGCCCACAGTTCAGTTAACAATGTTCAGGGGACCTGAGGCTATTCCAGTGGCTTGGAGGTAGAGCTACCACCCACCACCCATCACATCAGGGGCCAGTGTTTTGGTGCAGACTTGGGTTGCTGCATCAGCCGGGGAGGAAGGACTGACCATTTGAAGGTCTTTGTGCTGAGGCAAGGCATATCTCTGGTGTACCAGTTTTTACAGGGAGGTAAACGCTCAATTGGAAAGCGCTAGCTACTTTCGGGCAGAGCAGTGTGTATGGTTGCTAGGCAACACCACACTCCGCTTGTAAAGTGCTTAAATTCATTCAGCTAGCTTGGACACTGTTTGATTTTAAACATATTCATTGTGTGGGACTGTTGCCTGACCTTTTAAGGGCAGACAAAGCCCCTGGTTAATTATTTGGTTGAGAGCTGTAGCGAGGGACCAGAAGTACGAACTCCACGGTGCTTCCGACCTCCCACTATAAAACCCAGTGCTATTCCAGGCTATAAAAGGTCTTTGCTTTGAGGCAAGGCATATCTCTGGTGTATCAGTTTTTACCGAGAGGTAAACGCTCAATTGGAAAGCGCTAGCTACTTGCGGGTGGAGTAGTGTGTATGGTTGCTAGGCAACACCACACTTCACTCGTAAAGCGCTAAAATTCATTCTGCTAGCTTGGGCACTGTTTGATTTTAAACATATTCATTGTGTGGGACTGTTGCCTGACTTTTTAAGGGCAGACAAAGCTCCTGGTTAATTATCTGGTTAAGAGTTGTAGCGAGGGACTGGAACTACGAACTCCACGGTGCTTCCGACCGCCCGCTGTAAAACCCAGTGCTATTCCAAGCTATAAATGGTCTTTGCACTGAAGCAAGGCATATCTCTGGTGTATCAGTTTTACAGGGAGGTAGCGCTCAATTGGAAGCGCTAGCTACTTGCGAGGAGCAGTGTGTATGGCTGCTAGGCAACACCACACTTCACTCATAAAGCACTTAAATTAATTCTGCTAGCTTGGGCACTGTTTAATTTCAAACATATTCATTGTGTGGGACCGTTGCCTGACTTTTTAAGGGCAGATGAAGCCCCTGGTTAATTATTTGGTTGAGAGTTGTACCGAGGGACTGAAAGTATGAACTATATGGTGCTTCTGACCTCCCGCTATAAAACTGTTCTCATGGCAAGCATCAGTGAGCCCGGCAAAGGTGAAATGGTTAAGGCTCTGGTAGTGTCTGCCATATCAGCCAGGGAATCAGAGAATGGGGATGCGGTAAATGGAGGCCAGGTAGGAATTAGTACTTGTAACGCTGTTGTATTAGATACTTTGGGCACTGAATGGTGGACGTGCACTGTATGCGAAATGTTGGGCCAATTGGGTCAAATAGAGCGTTCTTGCTGAAAAAAGTGTAGGTTAATAAAATCGCTTGAAAAAAACTTGAGGAATTACAGAAAAGGATAGTAGTCCAGTTGGGAATTAATGAAATAGCCAGGTTTGTGCAAACAACGAAAACTATAATTGCAAATACTGAAAGGGAAATAATACATAAACAAATAAATAAAGGACCAAGTGATAAAAGCAAAGTAAATACTAATGAAAGTAGTATGGAGGAAGAAGATGATTGGAGCATTGTGCAAAAGGGCCCTAGGAAACGAAGACGAGATAGAGAGCAACAATTAGAGCTGACTAACAGATACAGTGGTCTAAATGGTGAGGAATTAGCCATGCTCAGGTGGACGTTGGAGAAAATGATAAAAGACCTCAGAATTGTGCCAGGAAATGGGTATACTCAGTACTGGGAGAGGAAATTCATCAGGAGTAGTTACAAACCAGAAGAAAAATATGAGACCTGCAAATTTAACAAAATTTATGTTAGAGAATAAAGCATTATCTGGATTGTTAGATACTCCTGGAAATAAGCAACGAGATGTAGTGATCATAAGTGCTCAAATCTGCTGATAGGATGATTTGTAACAATAGGAAACATCATGTTACTTTACCTTGCTTACCAGGAGCAGGTATAGCAGATATAAAGCAAAGGCTGAATGTTTTTTTTGAAAATACAGTAAATCCTGTGGCTATATTACATATAGGCACTAATGATATTGGGAAGAGGGACCTTGCAGGTATCCAAAGGGATTTTGAAGAAGTAGGAAGAGAGTTGCAAAAGAAAAATATTCCATTGATTATTTCTGAGGTACTCCCAGCCCCAAGAGCTAACAGACAAAAGCGTATGTAGCTAATAAGATTCAATGCATGGTTAAAAAGATGGACTCAGAGGGAGAAATTGCAATTGATAGACCACTGGCAAAGGTTCATTAATGTTCCTAATCTGTGTTCACAAGACGGACTGCACTTAAATAAGTATGGATTTTGGGTTATGGCAGATAGATTCAATAATAAAATAGCGGACATTTTAAATTAAAGAGTGGGGGGGGTGGGATGTGATCCAGTTTATAGTGCAGTGGACAAGGGAAAAAACTTTAGTGGGAAATCTGATCACTGGACTATGTTGCTATTAAATGCTTGAATTTGGGAAAAAAAGGAGGAATTGGAGACTATATTAAAGAAGGATGGAATTACATTGTGTGCAGTAACTGAAACTTGGTGGCAAAAGTATGACTGGGGAACTAATATTGATGGATTTCAAGTATTTAGATGTGATAGAGATAGTAGAAGGGGAGGAGGAGTAGCTTTATATGTACACAATGATATAGTGGCTTATGAAATGAAAACCCCTAAGCACTTAGAATTTGAACAAATTATGGTGAAAATTATACCTCCCAAGGGGCAGCAAATCTTAGTGGGTGTATATTTCAGACCCCATCGTTAAATACTGGAAAAACCGTTGAATTAATTCAGAGTATTAGTGAGCTAAATGAGGCTAAAATATTTTGTAGCTTGATGACCTCAATTTTTAATGGTATTGACCGGAATACCTGGTGTCCTTCATCCCCTTGCGAAGCAGCATTTTTTGGAAGCTATAGACTCCTTGGCACTTGAGAACTAAGTACAAGAAGGAACAATGGGAGCAAATATCTTGGACTTGGTTATGAGCAATATGAAAGAGCAAATAATTGACTGTAGAGTAAGTGAACCTTTAAGTGGGAGTGACCACAACATGGTCGAGGCTAAAATTGAAATTAGGGGTGTTCCACAGACTGGGACTACTGTGATAAGAAACAACAATCAAGTGGATTATACTAGGTTGGGATTGTTGGCAGAAAACTGGGATTGGAAGATGTTTTAAAGGGTGTACAGTTAGTGAAATGTGGAATGAGTTTAAATCATTTATCCATTATATAATTGAATCAGAAATCCCCATCAAGAAGAAATATAATGCTAAAGGGAAGATTCCTGCTTGGTATAATAATAACATCCATAGATTAATTAGGAAGAAAAATAGAGCTTGTCAACAGTATAAGAGGGAGGAACTAGGAGTATCAACTAAAATATAAAAAAAACCTAAGAGAAGTAAAAGTGAAATAATTAGGGCCAAAAGAAACTTTGAAAACAATTTGCAACTAAGGTATCAGATAATCAGAAAGCTTTTTGATATATAGCTTCCCTAAAACGATATAATAACAATGTGGGTCTGCTGCTAGTGAGTAATAAAATGTAATAAATCAAAAGGAAATGGCAATAGAGTTTAATAAATATTTCAACAGTATATACTCTAGAGGGCTGGCACCTGACCCCATATCTATAAAACATCAGATATACCTTTAGTAATATCAGTGGATACTGTGAAGGATACATTGCTTAATCTGAAAATGAATACCTCCCTAGGACCAGACGCAATTACACTCAAGACTTCTCAAAGAGCTTGCCACATTTATTTACAATCCACTTCAGGCTATTTTCCAGTCCTCTATAGATTGTGGAGAGGTGCCAGAGGACTGGAAGATGGCAAATGTAATCCAATCCACAAAAGGGACCAAAACTGATTGCTCGAATTATCACCCTATTAGTTTAACTAGTATATTGAGTAAAATATTGGAGTCTATTATAAAGGAGTATGTTGAGGGCCATTTAAGGGATAAGGCACACGTAGATATTACACAACATGGATTTACAAAGGGGAGATCATGCGTGACTAACTTGCTATCTTTTTCTGAGATAGTAAGTACAGCCTTAGACAGTAGCCTATCAATGGATGTTATATACATTGATACATTGACCTTGAAAAGACATTCTGTGTCCCATGTAGAAGTGTTGTGTCAACTGGAGACTCTGGGAGTGAGTTCCTATATTGTTAGATGGATCACTGCATGGTTGACTAATAGGAAGCAGCACGTCAGCATCAAGAGAGATAAGTCAGATTGGATGGTGATGCCCAGCAGGGTACCTCAGGGCTCTGTTCTGGGTCCACTTCTATTCAATGTACTTGTTTCTTCCATTAAATGTGATAGTAATGCATGGATTGTTAAATTTGCCGATGACACCAAACTTGGGGCAGTAGTCACTAATATTTCAGAAGCTCAGAATTTTCAGAAAAATATTGATTGAATATATACAACAGCTGTAGAGAGAAAACTGAAATGTAACATCAATAAGTGCAAGGTCATGCATTTGGGGGAAGAAAAATCCTAAAAACAAGTATTTCATAAATGGAGCACAGTTAATGGAAACAGGTGGAAAGGGATTTAGGAGTATGGATAAATAAAGATTTGGAGTCTAATTACCAAGTAAATGAAATATCTAAAAAAAGTGTATAGAATTTTGGCTCTAATTATGAAACACATAAGGAATAGAGATAGGGAGGTTATTGTGCCATTCTACAAGCCTCTGGTCAGACCCCATTTGGAGTATGCTGGTAGTGTATGGAGCCCCAGGTTCAGGAAGGATGTACGTAGGTTGGAGGCAGTTCAGAGACAAGTGACGAGGAGTGTGTCAGGTCTGGGACAACTGTTTTATGAGGAAAGACTGAGGGGAACTCGGTTTGTGTCCCTTACAATACAGGAGATATTGTGGATACATGTGTCTGATTTATAGGGCATGTAGATATCCTGATTTGTGGGCATGTCTGGGATTAACATTAAGATCAAGTTTAATTATAAACCAGGGTCATCTGTATCAAATAAAATGAGAGAATTATAATAAGAGTCTGACAGGGACTTGGTTCTCACAACATGTTGTGGACCTATGGAATGATTTGCCAAGCCATGTAGTTTCCAATGAAACCATGAAGGAGTTTAAAACTGCTATGGATAAATATAGAAGTAGTCACCTATGTATTCTGAGGGCTGTAAATGGTGCAGGATGACTATGGCCTTTTGGCTAATGTTCTTGATATTTTCCTATGTTTCCTATGTTTATATGTAATGCTCCCCACAAATGAGGGCTTACCTTATTCCCTACTTGTCTCCCGTAACTCCCATTTCTTGTGCACCTCCCAATGCCTGTGGGTTTCCCTGAATGTCCCTGTATCTTCACTGCCACTTGCCCAGGTCAAAGGTTTGTGTCCTGCAAGCCCCAAGTAGCCCTGTACTTGTTTGTGTCCCAGTAGAGCTAGAGATGCACTGCAGAGCCACCAGCTGATTTCTCTTAATCATTACGCCAGCCGGCAAACTTGCGCATCTGCCAAGGCATGTCCCAGTTACTGACCACACTTGTGGTCAAAACAAATAGCTTCCTGTTGGTCCTGGCCCCACTGGGGGCTGAAGGGGAACCAGGAACCTTAATGAGGCAGATTAGAACTCTCAGGAAAGCCCAGAAAATAAAATTGGATATCGGAGCATAATCGAGGGCTCATATATATGGATGAGCCCTCATTAATATTCATGAGTGGTTCTGCCTTGTTTTCTGGGCACTGTCTATTTCGGCAACCGCAATGAGCGTTAGACTGTAAATAAATGTAAAATAATGTAAGCGCCGTACAGAGCACTAGAGGGGCATTTAACAGGGGGACGATGATTTAAATAAAACCAATACACTGACTGCCCCAGATTGCTAAAGTGGGACTTCCATTATGCTGCCTGTCTGCTCCCTAGGGGCACTGTGTTATGGCAGCAGCGACAGGCTATAGACAGCATTAAACTGTTTAAACAGGGCAGTGTTTACAAGAGCATAGAAGTGGCTACTTAACTGGGGGGCAAGCAAATAAATAAAGTTAATGTCCTGGCTGCACCAGAACTTTATTTGTGGGACAGTAATAGACTGCAGGGGAACTGTGTATATGAGCAGCCATTTTTGTGCAGCAGCAGCCAATCGGAAAGCCAGGACTGTAAGCAAGGATTGTTGGGACAGTGCTAGAGACTTGTGAGACATTGCTAAAGGCTTGTGGGGAAAGTGCAGGGACCAATTTTAGGGGCCAAACAGACAGCCTATTAAACATCGAGTGAGTCTAATAAATATTAATTTTGTGGACTGACAAGAGGATTTAGCCAGTCACTTTTGGACACACTAGTGGTCTCAGTCAATTGGGAGCCTGAAGGACTCCATTAAACCCAGTGTTTTCCAGGCCAAGTTCTGTTCAAGTGGGAACTCCTCCACTGGGAGGCTCAGGCCCCAGCTATACAAACTGGGTCTAGTAATTTAGTGTGAGCCCCTCCACAGGGGAAGGGACTTTCCTCTGCCAGAGAGAAAAGTGGCTGCAAGCAACAAAAGCCGCTAGCCTGGGGGCTGTCAGAAATTGTCCTTCAGGGCTAGTCTTGTCCCTTCAACATTGGGAAAATGTGGAAAAGAAGCCAGCATCCACCTGCAGTTGTGAAAGCTGCATGAAATCCTTCTGCCTCAGCAGTGAGATTGCTGAAGAAATTGCCTATAACACAAAAAGGAAAGTATTGAAAACCCTTCTGAGTGAGTAAACCTCTACTTAAAAGTACACGTTTGAGAAATCTGAAAGGGGCAGCAAAGCGCAAAATGTTTAGAGAGTGACTATCTGTCTGCACCCCTGCGTTTTAACAAAGGGAAAGAAATGGGTGGACAAGTAAGCAAGTGACCAGAGAAGGATCCAGTGATTTGTGAAATGCTGTTTTGTGACTGTGAAGTGCTACTGGACTGGAGACAGGAGTTCCTAAACATGTGGAGCTCATCCTGATAGTGCCTGGGATGCCAGAAAATCTTTAAATGTCAAGTTGGAACTACTAATGGAAGCAAAGCCTCAAGGGACTGTGAAATTGTGTTGAGTCTGAGAGAGCTACAGTAATCAGTTTGCTGACAAGTAAAGTGTCTTGAGGTTTGAGAGAAGCTACCAAGTTCAACTTTGCCAACAAGTAAAGTATGTCAAATGGTGGGCAGCCAAGCCTCAAGCTCTGTCTGTTACCCAATGGTCCTAAGTGGTTGAGAGCCAAGCATCAAGAACTTTCCTGGTGTTGTGTAAAAGATGTAATCTAAGCTCTGGTGTTTCGTTGTGGACTGTAGAGTCTGGGTCACCTAGCCCTAGGGTAGAAGCACCCGTTCTGTTACTGCAAGCTAGAAATGCCAAAGAGATACATATACTGAATACAATATAAATGTGCTGGATGTGACTAAGCCAATAGACTAGTTTGGGAGACAGCTTGGTAGTGTGCCACCACCGAAGACACTGCTATATGCATCTCCCCCTGGGGGGGTATAGTCTAAACGTGGGGCTGAGGTGTGCTGGCCCCGCACCCTGCTGATCTTTGCCAGAAACATCTGCTGAATGTGACTGTAAGCCTAAAAGAAAGGGGGTGATTGTTAAAGGCACGATCTGTTCAAAGTTGCAAGAGTCCTCCCAAACATAGGGATACCAAAATTCCTGCCATGCCTCAGCTAAAGTCTAGTCATGCAACTAGCTCAATTGCTTCAACCTGTCTATTTAAATATAAAAACAACTTATATAGAGATGTTAATACATTAATGTATAAGTGAATACATAATTAACTTAATTAGTTTAGATCCTGAACCTCCTCCTCAAAGTATGATGAAATAATGAGGTGAAGATCTATCCAGAGGATTGCATGGTGATGGAACCAAAAGATCTACCTACTAATCTGATATAAGGAAAAAAAATTGCCTAACTCATCTGAATTGTGAGTATGCAGTGTTCCCTGCTCATCCGAATTTATTTGTAAATAGTTAGAGATGTTGCCAGAGATTAATAATCAAAGCATGAATTCCTCAAATCCAGAAAAGGTTTAAAGTCTGTGCTGCTATAGTGAGAATGTGTCTCCAAATTAACAGGAATTAATCGGTTTCTTTTCTTCAAGGGCCCTAACACCGGCCAACAACAGAGGCACCTTATAACAGGCCTGGATCTTTAAGAACTTTAAGTACTGGGTACCCAGATAAAGGTTTTAGGATTGCAGGGTCCTAATGCATTTTTTTGGGGACTGGTACCAATGTGGGCAGAGGGCATGTGTTATCCAAATGTCTAAATGCAGCTAGTTAGATAGCCAGAAAACTCTGTATACATCAGGGGTTGGTAAGTGGCTACTGTGATTACTGTCTGAGTTTAAAATGTAGAATAATTATCTGATGCCAAATCAAAAATGCCAGTCTAAAGCCATTCTAGTTAATTCTAAATAGCTTAACCTCTATTCCATTCACCCATCCTAACCCTTACCCCATATAAATAAACTGTTGTTTGATGTTTTTTGCATAACTTGGTTTTCGTGAGCATATTATTAGATAGTGTCAATAATTCAAAATGTCTAAAATGTGAGGTTTTGATTAATGGGTCATGTTTATGGTAGCATTATTGTATTGTGGGTGGGTACAGCATCCCAGAGGCTGAACCAGGTTTTATTCTAGCCCACATTAAGGTAAACTCTGGGTATAGGCACTGCACATATATATTATCTTGGGAGAGAACCAGTTTAAAGTTAGACTTGTGTAACCCCAGACCGGTATGCCATTTGTATCTGACAGCAATATCAGGTGGGCTGGGTTCGGGAGGAATAGGTCACTCGGCACATAGGCTAGGTTTGGCTACTCTGCACAGGGGAACCAAGTAACTCTGAACACAGGAAGCAATAACTGTAATGTCCAATACCAGAAGTAGGATTCTAAAGTGCGGCTTTTATTCTCATCCAAACAGAATAAACAAAGCATAGATGGACCCCCATGGGGCTACACTCCTGGTAATGCAGATTAAGAGAGACCAGAACACACATCCTCATCACTTCAGCCTTCAGGCTCTACCACACACTGGGCACACAGCTGGACTTGTACACTGCTTTGGGTTACACAGCCCGGACTTGTACACTGTTCTGGGTTTTCCCTGGCTCGGTTCCCTTGCCAGCCACTTGGACACCTTCCATACTTCATGTAAACATTTTCTGGTGGCTCCCTAAACCACCTAAGAGCACCACGGTTCCATCAGAGAATCTTTCTTTCAATCCCACATCTGGGTGCTTTCCTCAGGCACTGGCCAAGTACCTGAGAGAAAGCAAATGGTGTCTCAGAGCAAATCTGTAGAGGTGAATTTGGTTACTACTGATGGGGAGTTTCCCACCTCTCGCTCCCACAGTTCATATCCGGCCATTTCTCTGGACAGTAAACACCTCATCCTTTAGCACTTTGCTGTGTAGATTCTTGCTAAATGTATTTCACATTCCATCTACTTGCATTGCTTCCCATTTGTGCTGGACTTGAACATACTTATACGTGGCTTTGTCCATTACTCTAGACCCCCCACAAAGTTAAGCAGTACAATCCCACTTTCTTTCTTTCCCTTTTTTGTGCTGGCCTTGAACATACTTATAAGTGGCATTGTCCATTACTTTAGACCCCCCACTGAGTTAAGAAGTCCAATCCCCACATCTTCCAACTGTACTTGGCTATCTTTCCCTGACCCAACAGTAACAGTCCCTTTAGTTTCCTTCTGCTCAGGTGAAAACACTTACCTCTTTTTCAGAGCGAAACTCACCCTTTGGTTGCAGGTGCCCCACAGGCATTTCCTCCACAAGGAATCTTCCTCTCAGGGCTTCTGGTGCCTCAGCACAACTTGAACAGGCAGCTTCTTTCCTCTTAGCCGGACCCAGGGGTGGTTGCCCCTGGAAAATAGGCAAACACCTTCCCCCCATCCCCTCAGGGATGGGGCTACTGAACCATTGAAAGCGGTCTCCACCACTTCATTACCAGTTCCTGTGTTCCTCTTCAGGTGGAAACACACACCTTACCCAAAGTAGCTCTTAAACAGAGCTTAAAGCTCTGAGAGCCTGCACCACTCTGCTGCACTACAGTCTCTCTAAGACTGCCACGCAACTGGCTTCAAATTCCCCAGCGTTCTACTCTAACCTCCAACTGCAACATTCCAGTGTGGCTTATGCAGCTGCGACAGTTCTAAAATGATGTCATCCCTCAGTCTCAGCTGAGACTGAGAACAGAGTGAGACAGTGTGAAATCCATTTAACTGGAGTTTCACAAGCTGCCTTACCTGCCTACCACTAGGTCTTCCAGTAACTCCGGGTAACAGGGGGGTTACACTTGGAACCCAGGCCCCTCAACCTTGGTCGGCCGGCAAGGGAGGGGTAGTGTAGCCCTTCAGATACCTGATGCCAGGGTTACACATACAATGGACTGCTCTCCTTCTTCAGGGTGGGGGTGGGGTCTGAATATTCCACTCGTGGGGGGCTGCCACCAGGTGGTGGGCAGGTGGTGGGTGTAGTAGGGAATTCCAAATACATGGGTGCTAGAGATGCTTGGGAGACACACATATTTGTGGCAT
This sequence comes from Neoceratodus forsteri, assembly GCA_016271365.2. NCBI lineage: Eukaryota > Metazoa > Chordata > Ceratodontiformes > Ceratodontidae > Neoceratodus > Neoceratodus forsteri. The sequence continues at coordinate 125,767,063 of CM057450.1, read as the reverse complement.
TACAATGGGTGGCCCAACAGGAAGGAAGCAAAAATGGAGGATAGAAAAATGCTGCCGGAAGGATGGCATCCCAGTTGTTGCAGGCCATGCACCACTGAACAGCCAGGGCCAGCTTCTGTATGAGGACACTGAGAGAGGGAGAACACTGCTCCTCTCCTGGCCTGCAGGGAGAATCCATTGGGGACTCATGGCCAGTAAGTCCTGGGGAGGGTGGGCAACAGGGATAGATGACTGGGGTAGAAGGGGGGTCTCAGGGAACAGTGAGTAAAAAACCTTGAATAAAAAAAGGTCCTGCTGGAGGCTTATTGATTCCTGCAAGGGACTGTTTTTCCCAAGCAGCTTGTTGCTAGGGCACAGTCATCACAGTTGCAGAAGGAGAAAACATGGCCAGGTATTTCTGAAACTGGATGGGTCAGTTTGTGAACAGAATTGAGTGGCAACCACATCACATACGAACATATGAAACTGGCAGCAGAAAAAGGCCATTTGGTCTATCGAGTCTGCTCGATTTTGTAGCTAGCGCCCCCTACTCTGCAGCTGCTCCTCCCACTCTACCCCCCTTCCATGACCCTCCCTTATGCCCTATCCCAGCCCCTCTTGAAGCATCCCACTGTTTTACAGGCCACCACCTCTGCCAGTAGTGTATCCACTCTGCTACCACCCTTTCCATAAAGAAATGCCTCCTCATCTCCCTCCTAAATCTTCCACCCTCCAATCTCATGTCATGACCCTCATGTCATGATCTCTCCCCACCCTCCCCTTGAACACTCCCTCCGTGCCTGTCCTGTGTATTCCTCTCATGTACTTAAAGGTCTCGATCATATCCCCCATCCCTCCTCTCTTCCAGAGAGTACATGTTCAACTCCTTCAGTCTAACCTTATATGGTAACTCCCCCAGACCCATGAGCATCTTTGTTGCTCTGCATTGCACCGCTTCCAGCAATCTAATGTCCCTCTTTAGGTTAGGGCACCAAAACTGAATGCAGTCCACCAGGTAGGGTCTGACCAGCGATCTGTATAACGGCAGAATCACCTCGCTCCTCCTAGAGGTTCTACCCTTGCAATACAACCCAGCATCTTGTTGGCCACTGCTGCTGCTTCCTGCACTGTGCTGAGTTGTTCATTGCTCCCATGATGAGCACCCCCAGACGTTTCTCCTCCTCAGTCACAGCTAGCTGCACCCCCTCCTGATGGTTGTTCCTCTTTGGATCCTTTGCCTTAAAATGCAGCACCTTGTGTTATTCGGCATTGAAACCAAGTTGCCAGGTGTCAGACCATGTCTCCAGCCTTGTTAGATCTTCCTGCAAACCCTGCCACCCCCTTTGGTCATCCACCACTGCTCCCATCTTGGTGTTGTCCACAAATAGACTGATCTTGCTATTTACACCCACCGAAATGTCTGCAATAAACACCCCAAATAACACCAGCCCCAGCACTGACCCCTGTGGGACCCAACTTGTCATTACCCTTGGGGATGATAATTCACCTCCCACCACCACCCTCTGCTGCTGTCCATGCAGCCAGTTCTCCACCCATCCCATCGATTTTGCCCCGGCCCTTGTGCCCCTTAGCTTACATGCTAGTCTCCCATGTGGCACAGAGTTGAATGCCTTACTGAAGTCCAGGTACAGGGTATCCACCGCATGCCCTTCATCCATTTCCCTAGTCACCCAGTCATAGTAGTGCACTAGATTGGTCTGTCAGCATCTTCCCTTGACAAACCCATGCTGCCAACTGTCCTGCACCCACTGACCTCCAGCAGGGTCACCAGCCTTTCCTTCAGGATTGTTTCCATCAGTTTCCCCACTATGGATGTGAGCCTCACTGGTCTATAGTTCCCTGGTTCATCTTTGGGACCACCCTTATGGAGGAGTAGTACTACATGATCCATCCTCCAATCCTGAGGTACACACCCTGAGTCCATAGAGGCATTAAATGCATCTGCCAATGGGCCTGCCAGAACCTCTGCCAACTCCTTCAGTACCCTGGGGTGTATGCCATCTGGTCCCAGTGCCTTGCCCACCCTCAGTGCCCTTAACCCTTCTAGCACTCTACCTTCTATGATTTCACTTTCCATCACCCCCTCCCCCTCTGATCCTATCCTCCCCCTAACCTTAGGTATTTCCTCCCCCTTTCTCTTTAGTAAAAACCGAGCCGAAGTAGTCATTAAGTGCTTCTGCCTTTTTGTCCCCTTTTTCCACCCATTCCCCTCATGCTCAATCCTTACTATTTGGTCCTTACAAGCCCTTTTCTCCTTGATGTACCTGAAAAGTATTTTCCCCAACTTTAATTCCCTTAGCCATCCTGTGCTTCCTTGATGCCTTTGCTGCTCTTACTTCCCTGGTCATCTCCTTTGTTTCCTTCAATTTTCTCCTGTCCTCCCTCCCAAATGCACATTTTCTAGCATTTTGCCATTTTCTGATATGACTGTTTTATACTGTAGCTATGTCCTGCAGACAATCTATAAAGATTGCATTACAGCTGTGTCCTACAGACCAGATATAAGAAAAAGCACAAACTTGTATGTATTCTCATTGTTGTACTTGTTCATGTGTGGTATATGCTAATTATCTTGAAATTTAGCCCCAAGCAACTATAACTTACTGCATTCTAATCTGCAGATATTCCACAAGCTGCATCACATTTGGGCAACATGAGTAATTCTATGGTATGCTAAAGCTTGGCTTTACTTCCAGCACACTTATGCAAACCACTGGCCTCTTGTTATTTTCTTTCAGTAGATTTTATTTCAAAACCATTGACTGACTGTGCCATCTCAGTTATTCTTCCATAAAATATGAGTCCAGTATAATAACCTTAAATTGTAATTTCTCCTGCAGTTCTAATCCGTTCAGGAAGAGCTCCCATACCTGCTGTGTCTCACAAGAGCCAAGAGGCTCTGTAACCAGAGAAGAAAGTTTCCTCAGAGCACCCCCACCCACTCTGTGGATTTGTGGTCTTGTTAAATAGAGCCCTTCCCATTTCAGTGGGTGATGGCTGGGTCTGATTTACATGTCATTCATGCATCAAAACTCAGAGGAGTCAACACACACCAAGTGGGATAGGAATTTATGAAGGTATCTGACCTCTGACTTCTTGAAATGGCTCCATCTGGAAGTAGTCATGCACATCACAAAATGTTGCTGCTTGTAGTAATCGCTGTCCCCACCCCAACCCTTGGAGTAAGGTCCCTTTGCTGAAGGACTGGCTGGTTTGAAACTTTCATTTCATGGCAAACACAGACATACCATGAGGCTTTGTCTGAAGTGGGAGGGTTTACAGGCTCCAGCTGGTTTAACAGTGTTCTTTTCCACTGGTGGTTCCAGGCCATAGCCTGGAGCCACCAGTCTTCCCTTTGATTTGCGATCATTTTAAAATTTAGGACCAGCCAGTGATAAATCTGGATTAATGTGCTACTGGCTGTCAAACTATGCTAAGTAGAAAAAGTCTTGCTCCTCAATTACATAGCTAACAAGAGCTGGCTAGATTAAAGGTGCTTGCCCAGGCAGCTTGTCATATATTTGTCTGCTTGACACTGGTACTACAAGCCCCGCCCCTTAGGGTGGGAAACCAACCAGGTTTTTGTTGAGTCTGGTCACTGGGGGCTAACAGAGGGTCCCTTAAAGCTGCTACTTTTAAGTGCAGTTCCTATTTATACATTAGAAGATGCCAATATCCACAGGGGGGTGTAACAGGGTGACCCCCTGTTTTAGGATCCTCTGAACTTAGAAAGTGTCTGCCCAGGGAGATGGCAGGAGAGTTTGTTGTTGTGTGAGAGAATATGAAAAAGATAATAATCACACATAATGGGAGAAAATAAACAATAGTAGAGTATGTGTTCTGCAGTTGCTGAGTTAGCAGGAGAGGGGAGAAGAGGAGTGTGCCCTCATTCTTCCATTCCCTTGCTATCCCAGAATCCATAACAGGGCTACAAATGCTGCTTTATATGTATATAAAGGTTCCATTACCTGTGGTGCTGTATTGGATGTTATAGAGCTGGTACTCACAGTCTGGAAAATGTATAATATTAACTGGGGATGAAACTCCAACAGAACACACTCAGCCAAACTAGTACAAGCTACTGTATCTTGTCAGCATATTGTCATGCTGTATAAATAGGAACTTACCCTGCTCAATAAGTGGGTCTCTGTTGAATGGAAGGAGCCCCAATGTAGCAACTTTTCCCAAAGGCCTAGTTCACAAACAAGTGTGGATTGTGCTGTTTAAAGGGAAAGCCTCCTGTGGAACTGAGCCCTATAGGGCAGCAGCGGCACCTAGTGTAGGAATTTATTGTGATCCTAAGATGTGACGTCACTGTCCAAGGACACAGATCCTAATTAAGAACTTAGCAAGCTTCTGAATAATACATGTCTAGAGAATGTTATATGTCATAATGCAGTCTGTTAGTCCACAGCAGATAGCAGATTGTAAAGGACTTTAATAATGTATAAAAGAAGAAATTACAGGGAGACAGACAATCACATGATCACCTGATTGTGACGTCATTCTTAGAAATGTATTTAAGCCTGCCACTAGGGGATAGTTTTTTTCAGATAGGGCTGTCAGTTGCTGACAGGCAAGGAAAGGTGTAAGACCTTCTTCAGGGTGTTCAGCAGGGAGGCTGAAGCCATGCCATGCTAAACTGAGACATGCTAACCTTTATTTTCTGTATTTTGCCTTATTATTTCTGAGTTCTAATAAAATGACAAATGCTTCCAAGCATTTTTTGCGAACCTTACGATTTGTCTGCCTGTTTCTATGATTTGAAATCCCATACCCTCGACAGGGGCAGTAGAGTTTTACATTACGCGGCGGCATCGCAAGGAATGTTTGGGAGAAGTAGCACACTTTGGAGGTGTGCTCTCCCTTTCAATCAGTGCTCTGTTGAGCAGGCATGGTGGCCCTGCACCAATGGGTGCAGGAGCTCTGTATGACAGCGGTGGTCTTCTGCTTCAAAGAAAACCACCGCTGCCATATAACACCGTATCGCCACCCCTCATCCACCGCTCCCGTCGCATCCGCACGCCCCCAAAGCTTTGGTGCCCGCTGGGAGCCCACCCCAGCGTGGCAAGCGTTGTTTGCTGGCGGGGTGCCAATCCACCATCAGCTCCTCGGCCCCCCAGCCATCTTCTGCCACGCTGGGGCCCACTGGCGTGGCCAAGCGTCCACGTCGTCTTTTTTTTTAAACTTGTAAAATAAAATGGTCCCCGGCACGTCTCCCAGCCCCCCTCCACAACCCGCACCCACCCACTGCGCACCAGCCTCCCACACCACCCCTCACCCCATACTTACCTCTGGACTCCGCGTGATGATCTCGTGGACCGGGAACATGTCTGCACTCTTCAAAGGTGACCGCGAACTGAGAAATGAATTTTGACTGATATATCAGTCCGCAGCCCTGCAAGGATTGAGCACCAAATGTATCATGGGGCTAGCCACTGTATTGCTAAGGAGTTCCTAGAATGTAATATGTGGAGATGTGGCATGCAGTGGGGGCTAGGGGATTCAAGTAGGGTTGCAGGTGCAAGGCATGTGGTACAGCAGTGTTGTTGGGAGCTCTCTGAGAGATGGGGGCATGCCTGGTTTGCAGGCATATTGGACAGCTGAGGGTGGGTGTGCCAGCTGAAGCAGGAGATAAGCATGCTAGTGGGATGGGGTTCACAGAGTAAAGTAATGATGGGAGGGGCAGAGTGACCACAAGGCCTGGAGGCAGACAGTGGGTAGAGAACAGGAAGGAAGCCAAGGTAGAGGGTAACAATGTGAGGGGCAGAGGGCCGCATGGCCTGAAGGCAGGCAGTTCTGGAGAAAAACAAGAGGGCCATGGCAGGCGGGGGCCATGCAGGGGGAAGGCAGTAGGAAGGGAGTAGACAGGTCCCCGGCATCCACCTCCCCAGTAGGGAAGAAGGCCCAGGGTGGGGGTGAATAAGGAAGGGAACAGGCACAGTGGCGTGGGAGGGTGTCCAGTGGGAGCACTTCCACAGGTGCTGGTGCAGAACAGGTTCTTCTATTGGACAGAAGACAAGATGGTGAACTTGGAGAGATGGGTATGGACAGCAAAATGGGGGAGGAAGGCAGCAAGAGGGAGGACTTCAGGGAGGATAAGGAGAAGGAGCAAGAGGGAAAAAAGTTCAGGTGATGGGGCATGCAGGTGAAGTAGGGAAAGGGGTGGTGGGGAAGGGTGAGAGAGGTGTCAAATGGGCAAACAGAAGGGGAAAGAAGGGGGAGTCTGAGGCAGTGCTGAGGGTCAGGTGGAGGGGACTGTGATGGGGATACTGGTGCGTGGGGTCAAGGAGGAGTGCCACATGGGTAGGAAGGGGCAGGCAGGAGTGGAAAGCAGCAGGGGCAGAGGAGGGAATGGGTGGAGAGTTGCGATCTTGGGGGATTTAATAGTAAAGGAGATGAATTGGGGGTGTAGGATTCAGAGCAAACCATATGAGGGTAGAATTTATGCCAGGGATAATGGCATGGAGAGTGGGATCTCTGACAGCCAAGCACATGGGGCAGGAAGGTGGGAAGCCTCACGTAACCGTGCACCTGGGTACGAACTGGGGTGAGCTTTGCCCCTGTCAGTCATATGTACAAATATATGAGGTTGTGTTTTATGTGATTTCTGTGTATGTTAAATGCCAATGTGAAGAGAATTGATTGTTATTCTTTAAAGTAACATTTTAATATATGTAATTTGTGCTCTTATGTATCTTGTATCTTAGCATTTTGTACCTTTTCCTTTATCATGCAATCTCTTGTACTATATTTCATCTATACTTGCATATTTCTGTATCTCCCATTTTGCTGTGCCTCTGACATGGAGCTTTTGTAAAGGAGTCACTGACTCAAAAGTTGTAATTCTAAAAGTTCAATAAATTAATAAATAAATAAAATGTCTGATCTGCATGTAACCTGGAGAGGGCAGGCTTTAAGTAACGGAAGCCTGAAATTACACTTCTAAGAGTGGAGATGCCGTCTGGCTTAATTAAGGAAACTAAGGTAATAAAACTCTTAGGGATCCCTGTTGTAAAGTTCAAAGCCCAGGATGTGTTAATCAGGTTTTGGGAAATGGCCATTCTTGACAGGACACTGTGAATTAGCTTACTGGGTGTTATACTGAGACATCAAAGTTTTAACTCTGAAGTCATTGTTCATGGTTATTATATGTGCCAGGAAGTTGTGATGTCAGAACCTTAGTAAGAATTTTTGGGCAAAGCACAAGAGTGACATCATCTGGCCTAAATGTTATGAACAGACTCAGGGTTTTGACCCCCTATATAAGGAACTGAGCCAGAGCCAAACATTCTCATTTTTCCTGGAGCATCTTCAATGCCACTTCTCCTGAACACACAGAGAAGCAAAGTTGCCACAGCACAGAGACTAAGAATCAAAGACTGTACTTACTCTTTATAGACTTCAATTCACTGTAAACTATGGTAGAACTTTAGATAACTGTTAGAGTGCATCTTTATTTGTACATTTCCAGTTTTCTGTGCATGTGTTATGCTGTGACCAAAACATTATTTAAACCTTTTTAGTTGTCACTGTATGATTAGTAACTATTTAGTAAAAATATTTTGTTTTAAGAAAACTGGCCTGACGAGATTTTCTATATTGTGTGCAATTGAGGAGGTTCAGTATTAATCTGTGACTAAACTGTTATTGCTAGGGGGCCATCATAAGCTAACAAATCGAACAAAGGGTCTGAAATGGGAAAGTTTAGATAAGATAGGAGGAATACCAAAGTCTTAAGGAAGAGTCTGGTGAGATTTGAAACAGGTTATGGCACGCCTTGTGGGAGAAGGCAGAATCAGGGTTACAACACTACCCCAAAGAGGTTGTAATGCCTGGTTCTTCCCCCTTTGTGTAACAACCAAGAAGGGTTCAGATTTAGCTACAAAACTCAAGATTGGTATTGTACCCTGATCGAGAGTAAAGAGGGGACCCTGGGACTTCATAGTGAGTGTTCAGTTGTGAAGCCAGCAAGCACTATTGAGGAAGAGGGTATCCCCTATTTTCTTCCTCCCTGTCACGGATTGCACTTAGGGGTGGGCACTGTGAGCTCAGTGGACCTGACCCTCAGAAGTGGGTTCATGACATGAATGACCTTGTAAGATGTGAGGTGGGGTGGTGAAGAGAGATTCCAGGAGGTAGGGAGTTAGGTAGCCTTCTCAGAGTGTTACCAGTCCCATGGGCTAGTACTGCAAGGAAAGTTAGAAATGAGGAATTCAGCTGGCCCAGTGGTGCTGAAAGTTGAGGCACTGGACACTACACACACTATGCCAGTGACCTGGGTTGGGAAAGACCTTGGGTCATCAGGGGTTGGCCAGGAGGCAGAGAGAGGGGACTGAGCAGCCACAAGACAGCTCTCCTCTCCCAGTGAGGGTCCCTGTCACCCAGCAGTACAACTGTCCCCAGCTGGAGGCCTGAGGTAGTGCAGGTGAGTGGGTGGCAAAATTGGGAGGGTGTTGTGGAACCACACAGTGCACCTGCCTCTACACACACATATGCACAGCTATGGGATGGGTGGGAGAAAATGGAGCTGGTGGTCTCCATGATGTCCTGGTGGTGTTCCCAGTGATGAGACACCAGCGGAGACAGATGTGAGCCCCCAAGGGGGCAAAGCCTTGCCCACCAGCTTCCCAAAACTGGGGCCACAAAATGTGGATTAACAAAAAAATTGAAGAATTCAGTGTATGGCTCAGAGGGTGGTGTGAGGCGGAGGTGGATGAGATTGTTGATAACTGGGGAGGCACCTGGAATAACAAGGATCTCTATGCACCTGATAGGTTACATCTAAGTAAAAAGGACATGAGGGTCCTGAAGGGCAAGCTGGATGAATTTATGGGCAAAAACTCAATTTAAACTGATGGGGGGGCAACAGGGTGTGACGTACCCTCAGGCACCTGGTGGAAGGAAACCGATAGGCCTCCCACCAAGCAGGATGGAATAGTGAGGAATTAACAGGGGTGGAGTGGGAGAGAGGTAAGGAGGGACTTGAGGGGGAGGAAGAGGGCTGAATAAGGGTAAAGAGGCCTGTGTCATGGTGCAAGGTGGTGACTCTGAATGCCAGAAGTCTTGAAAACAAATAGGCTGAGATACAGGTGCTAATGGCCAATGGAAGGTGGACATAGCAGCCATTACAGAAGACATGGGCCACGAACTATGACTGGGGCATGTAGTCCCTAGTTAATAAATATATAGGATGAAGAGGAAGCGGAAGGGAAATGGCTCTATATGACGGAGGGAATACCTGTACCAGACAGTAAGGGCCGAGGGACAGACAGAAGCATCATGGGTGCAGGTACAATCTGCTAAAGGAAGGAAACTAAGGATTGGGGTGGTTTGCAGACTACCTTCACAGGATGAGGAGCTAGATGAGGTACTGGGGTCTCAAATCATAGAAATAGGAGGCAAGGGGGGTAATAATAATAAAAATAATAGGGGACTTCAATCTGCCTGGGGTGGACTGGACAATCCCAGCTATCTCCAGCAACAGGGAACAAGTACTGCTGGATGCATTCCAGATTGGATTCCTGAAACAAGATGTCACGAAGCCCACTAGAGAAAGGGATGTACTGTACTGTACTGAACTTGATCCTATCCAACTGTGAACATGTTCAGGATATAACTGGAGCACCACTTGCAGGACGTGACCTTCATGTGGTGTGGTTCTACCTGGACATGGGCAGAGGGATGGTCAGGACCAGGAAGAGGTTTTTGAACTTTAGGAAGGCTGGCATTAATAAGATGGGAGAAATTCTGGCAGGACACCTTGCTGGGATCAGAAAGGAGAGGAGAGGAGGTAGATAGGAAATTGGCCATAATTAAGGAAGTACTGATGGAGGCTGTGGCAAGATAGGCTTATTACCACTTTATTTAATGTTCCTATTTCCTGGGTTGTGAGACACTCCAGAGTTAAGACCCTGTCCCCTTAAAAAGGCCAAGGAAAAGGTGAACACATGAAAATAATTTCTGCTAAAACTAGTTTGTGCCTGGCATTCATCTAGAGAGGGACCAGACAGGTTTATGTATCCCAAGAGTCATATCCCTTGGATTGAAATGGACACTTAGACATTCCACAGGCAAAAGACCCCCAGTGGAAGGTCAGAGGTCAGCAGAAAATGGCCCTAGTGGGAAGTCAGCTTAAGTCATTAAAAGGTTATGCATAAACCATATGTTAGGTGTTAGACATGGAACCACAGTGACCCCTGCAGGAAAAGCTAAACTGTTGCTCCCCTACCAAAGGGGATGGGTGTGGCATGAAAAATTACACTACTCAGACTTTAACTTAGAGACAATTTTGAAAATCACAGCACTTTTAACTTGGAGTTTGATGCCTGAGGAGCCATTCCTGGAGAATCTCAGAGCTAAGAGGAATTTATCAAGCTGGTATATACTTTTAAGGTATATGTAGACCTGGGGAAACACCAGACCTATGTTTTGTGAAACTGGACTTTTCACATATTGAACAGAAATTCTGATTTTAAGTCAGAATTTTGGAAACAAAGACTTTTCGCCCCAAGAAAACACCTGGAGTCTCTAAAAGGATCTTCAGAGACCTGACTTTGATCACAAACTATAAATCTGTTGCTTAAGGAACTTTCATCAGCAAGAGAGAAATTCCTCTCAAAAGGACACTTGATATTTTCTGAACTCTAAACCACAGAACAGGGTATAGTTTTAGAGATAACAGTGTATAGTGTTATTTGTATAATCATTCAATAGTTATCTTATATTTGAATGCATTTCAAAAGCTTCAAAACTGTAGAATTTACCATTTTGTTTTTATCTAAGTAAACTTGTCATACTTTCTTATCAACTCTGTCTGGGGTCTGGTTGTGTGATCTAGCCTTTTAAACAAAAGGTTTTTATAAGGGCTGTATGCCTTGTTAACGAAGATAATGACCGCTCGGCTATCCTAAAAACCAAAATATGCAAGAGGCTGCCAGTGGCCATGGTGGGATTCTAAACAGAGAACGTAGTACCAGAGTCAGGGGAGACTCGAGACTACATTTTCCACCCTCCCATCGAGAAAAGAAAGGTTGATATTGCTTCCTGAACCCTACAACTGCTGATAAGTTCCATAAAAAAGGGGACCTCCCTAAGAACAGGACATCCTGCCACACCCACGGGGTTGGACTCCTGACAGAGGCCACTAGTGAGTGTGCCAAAATCAGGAGTAAGAAATCTAAGGCCAAAAAGCCCAGCTGGTTCAGAAAGGAGGTGGCAGATGTGGTAAGAGAAAAGAAGGCAAGGCAGCCTTCCAGAAGTACAACTGTGCTCAGAATTAGGAGGGAAGGGAGGCCTATTGTGTTAAATCCAGGGTGGCAAGCAAAGTGTTTAGAGAGGCAACGGCTACAAAAGAAGAGTAGCTTACATAGCAAGTAAAATCTGGTGAGAAAGCCTTCTTTAAATATATAAGGGATAAGAGGATATTAAAAATAAGACTGTTGGATTAAAAAGGAGGAGACTAGGCAGAAGGAAGTGAAGAAAAGCAGAGGTGCTTAACAAATACTTCTGCTCCTCTTACTACAGAGAGGATGGACCAGTGCCACAAGAGACACAAGGGACCAGGGGATGGGGATTTGGGGAAGGGTGAGTAAAGGATGGTGTAATAGAGATAGACAGGGTACATAATGGTCTAAAGGCCCCGAAGGTGGACAAGTCAACAGGGTCAGACAGCATGTACCCAAGGGTTGTAGGGAACTTAGAGATGTGCTAGTGAGCTCCCTGGCAGACCTGTTTAACACCTCTCTGGAGTCCAGGAGTGTGCCCCAGGATTGGAGAACTGCACATGTAGTGCCTCTCCATGAAAGGGATCCAAGAGATGAACCAGAGAATTACAGGCCAGTCAGTCTGACCTCAGCAGTAGGGAAACTGATAGAGACTATCCTGAAGGAAAGACTGGTGAGCTTTCTCAAGGAAAACAGCATGAAAATGAGGGTAACACAGTTTGTGCCAGGAGGTCCTGCCAGACTAATCTGATTTACTTTTGACTGGGTGACCAGGATAGTGGTCATGTGGTTTATATCCTGTATTTGGACTCCAGCAAAGCCTCTGACTCCGTGCCACAGCGGAGACTGATCAGGAAGCTGGAAGACCTGAAGGTGGGGCCAAGCTTGCTAGATGGGTCCAAAACTGGTTGCAGGACAGAAGTCTAAAGGTTGTGGTCGGGGTGGGAGTTCTTGGAAGCTAAGCCAGTGACCAGTGGGGTCCACAGGGCTCAGTGCTCAGTCCAGTGTTGTTTAACATCTTCATCAGTGGCACACTGGATGAGATCAAAGGTAAAAGTCTGTCTGTTCACTGATGACACAAAGTCTGTGGGAGAGGGTGGATACAGAGGAAGGGAGACAGAAACTCATGGAAGGCCTTGCTAGGTTAGAGAAGTGACCTGGTATTTGGCAACTGGAGTTCAATGCAAAAAAGTGCAAAGTTATTCACTTGGGAACAAAAAACCCAGAGACCAAATACAGACTGGGTGGTGTTCAGGTTACCAAGTCAGTGGAAGAAAATGACATGGGGGAAATCATCATGAGTGTCTGAAGCACTCAACACATTGCAGGACAGCAGCAACAGAAGTAGACTGGATGTTGGGGAACATTACCAGCAGCAATGCAGAGGCAATACTGCTACTGTACAGGTCACTGGTAAGACCACACCTAGGGTATGGTGTTTAGTACTTTTGCCCTTATCTTAACAAGCATTTGTCAATGCTGAATGTTGATTGCACTGGTGTGTTGAGCTCGCTCACTGCCCCTCTGTCACTCGCTCAGTCTGTTTCTCCCGGTGCTGCAGGCTGCTGTTTTGTACTGGGCTCCTGCCTGCATTGGCACCTTGTTCTGCCCACTAAGAAATCTGCAGCTGTCCCGAAAGAGCTGCGTTGAGGTGGCTCACTCCCCCTCTCTCACTCACTCATTCTGTTTCTCCTGGCACTGCAGGCTGCCCTTTTGTACTGGGCTCCTGCCTCTGTTGGTGGCTTTTTCTGCCCACAAAGAAATTTGCAGCAGTCCCAACACAGGTTTGCTGAGCCTGCCGAGTCCCCCCTCTCACTCACTCATTCCATTTCTGCCAGTGCTGCAGGCTGCCCTTTTGTACTGGGCTCCTGCCTGTGTTGGTACCTTTTTCTGCCCACAAAGAAATCCACAGCTGTCCCAACAGAGCTCCGTTGAGGGCGCTCACTCCCCTGTGTCACTCACTGATTCTGTTTCTCCTGGCGCTGCAGCCTGCCCTTTTCTACTGGGCTCCTGGCTCTGTTGGCACCTTTTCCTGCCCACAAAAACTACCTGCAGCAGTCCCAACAATGCTCCATTGAGCTCGATCAGTCCCCTTCTCACTCGCTCATTCCGTTTCTGGTGGTGTTGCAGGCTGTCCTTTTCTATTGGGCTCCTGCCTGTGTTGCCGCCATTTGCAGCAGTTACAATACAGCTCCATTGAGCTTGCTTACTCTCCTCTCTCACTCACTCATTCTGGTTTTCCCACCGCTGCAGGCTGCCATTTTGTACTAAGCCCCTGCATGCATTGCTGCCTTTTCTGCCCACAAACAAATCTGCAGCAGCCTAACAGAGCTCACTCATTCTCGTCTCCTGTCGCTGCAGGTTGCCCTTTTGTACTGGGCTCCTGCCTCGTTGGTGGCTTGTTCTGGCCAGAAAGAAATCTGAAACAGTCCCGACACAGCTCCATTGAGCTCGCTCACTCCCTCTGTCTCACTCACTCATTTCGTTTCTACCACGTGCTGCAGCTGGCCTTTTGTACTGAGCTCCTGCCTATGTTGCCACATTTTCTGCCCACAAAGATTCCACACAATCACAATAGAGCTCCGTGCATTCGCTCACTACCGCTCTATCACTCCTCATTCTGTTTCTCTTGGCGCTGCAGGCTGTGCTTGTGTACTGAGGTTCTAGCTGCATTGGCACCTTTGTCTGTCCACAAATAAATCCGCAGCTGTACCAACAAAGCTCCATTGAGGTCGCTCAGTTTCCCTCTGTCATGCACTCATTCTGTTTGTCCTGGCGCTGCAAGTGGACCTTTTGTATGGGGCTCCTGCCTGCATTGGCGCCTTTTTCTGCCAACAAAGAAATCAGCAGCAGTCCTGATAGAGCTCCGTTGAGCTCACTCAGTCCCCCTGTCTCACTCACTCATACTGCTTCTCCCAACGCTGCATGCTGGCCTCTTCTACTGGGCCCCTGCCTGCATTTATGCCTTTTTTCTGCCCAAAAGAAATTTGCAGCAGTCCTGGCAGGCCCGTAAGTTTGCTCACTCCCCTCCCTCACTCACTCTCTCGTTCTGTTTCTCTCAGTGCTGCAGGCTGCCCTTTTGTACTGGCCTCTTGGTTGGAGTCTTTTCTGCCCACAAACAAATCCAGAGCAGTCCTGACAGAGCTCAGTTGAGCTCAGTCCTCCCCCTCTCTTCGTTTCATCTTAATCTATCCCAAACACTGATGTCCCACAGCAACCGTGCTATTCTCCATCAGGAGTGCAAAATCATATTTTAGCCAGGATGTGAAAAATGACAGCTGTACTGTTCATAGGGAGGTGTGAAATAATGCTATTGTTGAAAATGTGGCATGAAAATATTACAGATTTGCTAAGTTACAAGGGTGCGTGGAAACAGTTGAATGCACGCTTGTAACACAGCCATGTTATGGAGTTTTGACACCAAATTTCCAACATAGTGATTTTAGGACCTCTGCTCATGAAAAGTGACACTGTCATTTTCGTAATCTGTCCCGAAAACTAATTTCCCACAGCGACCGCGTTATTCTGTGCCGCAACTGTGAAACCACATTTCACTCAGGATGTGAAAAATGACAGCTGTACTGCTAATAAGGAGGTGTGAAAAATTGGCATTGTTGAAAATGTGGCATGATAATATTACGCATCTGCAAAGTTACAAGGGTGTGTGGAAAGTGTGCAACGCACACTTGTAACACAGTCATTTGATGGGCTATCATCACCAAATTTTCAACATAGGCATTTTAGGACCTCTTCTCATAAACAGTATCACTGTAATTTTATTACTATGTCCCGGACAGTGATTTCCCACAGCGACTGCTCTATTCTGCGCCAGATCTGCAAAAACACATTTCAGCCAGGATGGGAAAAATGACAGCTGCACTGTTCATAAGTAGGTGTGGGAAAATGGCAATTTTGAAAATCTGGAGTGAAAATATTATATATTCGCGAAGTTATGAGCGTGCGTGCAAACTGTGCAACGCACGCTCATAACACAGTCATTTTATGGAGTATCTTTACCAAATTTTCAACATTGCCATTTCAGGACCTCTACTCATGAACAGTGTCACTGTCATTTTCTTAATCTGTCCCAAACACTGATTTCCAACAGTGACCGTGCTATTCTGCGCCAGAAGTGCAAAAACACATTTCTGCCAGGATATGAACAATGACAGCTGTACTGTTCACAAGAAGGTGCAACAAAATGCCAATGTTGAAAATCTAGTAGCAAATATTGCAAATTCACTGGGTTACAAGCATGCATAGTAACTGTGCAGTACGCCCAGAAAACAGTCATTGTGGGATTTTTCCCACCAAATTAGAATATAGGCTTTTGAGAGCCCACCATGAACACTGGCACTGTCGTTTCATTAATCAGCCCCCAAAGGTGATTCCACAGAGTGACCGCAAAATCACCTTTCGGGGACGATTAACGCAGTGACAGTTGAAGCATTCATGAGGAGGGGTCCCAAAAAACCCATGTTAAAAATGTGGTGAAAAAATTCCAAAAAATGCCTGAAGTATGCAGTAAAGTTGAAAAAACCCTATTTACTCCATTATACAGCTTACCGGCATTTCCTCAGTTTCGCAGTCAGCTTTGAAGAGTGCAGACGTGTTCCCGGTCCACCGAAGATCATCGCGCCGGACTCCGGAGGTAAGTATGGGGTGAGGGGTGGGTGTAGGGAGGCAGGGTGCACAGTGGGTGGGCGTGGGTTGCGGGAGGGGGGCCTGGGAGACCGCGAGGGACCGTTTTTTCTTTCCAGGTAAAAAAAAAAAAAAAAAGACAATGCGGGACAGTTTTTAACTTCACAGGAACATTTGGAGTCTCGCTTTTGGGGGATGCTGTAGCCGATGGGGGATTGGGCACCCCCTTTGACAAACAACAAAAGGGGGGATTCCTTTCTGCCAATGGGGATTGGGCACCCCGTCGGCAAACAAAGAGGGATTCCTTTCTGCCGACAGGGATTGGGCACCCGTCGGCAAATAACAAAGGAAATCCTTTCTGCCAATGGGGATTGTGCACCCCATCAGCAAATAACAAAGGGGGTAATTCCTTTTGCTGATGGGGATTAGGCACCCGTCGGCAACAAAGAAAGGGGGGCGTTATGCCGACGGGAGTGGCTCCCCGTCAGCAGATAAGCATTGCAGGCTGTGGGTTATATTGTTTGTGAACAGGGCAGCAACCCACCGCCATGTTCACAAACAATATCAGGCTTCCTAGATCCGCCCTGCAATGACGGGTCGCTCCCTCATTGCAGCAGATGGCTTACCCTGCAATGATGAGGCAGCCCCTGATTGCAGCGGCTGATTTGTCACAAGCTGGTGTGAACATTCCAACTTGTGTCACCAGCAGCCTGAAATGGCATTGGGGGAAGCGGGACAAGCCTTTGCTGGCTGTGGGGGCATTGGCCACAACAGTGCCATACCTCCACAGCCTGCTTCTCAGCAAGCTGTGCCAATATGTTTCTTGCGCTGTGCACAATCAACATAAAAAGAATGTTAGCTTGCTAGAGACAGTCCATAAAAGGGTGACCAAGGCGATCCAAGGCCAGCAGGGCAACACCTACAGAGAGAGGCTCAAGGGGCTCAACACGTACTCCATTAAGGATGGAAAGGAGAGGGGGACATGATCGAGACCTTCAAATACCTTTAAGGTATTAACAATGTGAATACAGAGAGCCACTTTAGTTTCAGTGGAAACAAGTCCGCTAGGGGGCATAGCCTAAAGCTGGTAGGAGAATATTCAAGAGAGAGATGAGGAGGCATTTTTTCACTTGGTGGCCAAGTGGAATGAGTTACCAGAGGAGGTGGTTTCACTGAAAATGGTGAATATCTTCAAGAGAGAATGGGGCAGAATGAAGGGAAAAGATGCTGGGAGGGGGAGCAAGAACTTGATGAGGGTCAGGGAGGATTTTAGGAGGGGGGCAGGTCCTTTTGTAGATATGGGAGGATCTGCACACTCGAGCAGACTAGATAGACTGTAAGGCCTTTATCTGACATCATATTCATATGTTCCTATGTAAGATGTTTTGTTAGTAGGATGTCCAAGTAGGAGGATTATGCCAGATTTTAGAACAGACAACCACAGGGCTCAGGCAGCCATCTTCTCGGTGGCCAAATCATTCCCTCAAAATCTATTTTCTAACCAACAGAGGTGGCTCTATTTACCACCAAAGCAAAAGGGATGGTGAAGAACATGATGAAAATTAAAACAATCGCAATGAGGCAGAAGGGATCAAAAGTGGTACCCAGGCCACACTGACATGTCAGGTGGCAGGGTAGCCACAGATACCCATCAATGCAGCATGGAGGCCACAAAATGCAGAAGGTAAGTGGCCCCTGATAGGCACAGATAGTCAGGATGGTTAAGCAAGGCCATGGGCAATGCACGCAGGCTTCATAGCCATGCCAAAATCCACCATGCCTCCTGGAGTGTGATTCAAGTGCTAAGCCTGGGAACTGCACAATACACAGGGGTGGTCCTTGTGAGATTGTACCATCCTAATATGCCGAGATATCTTAGTCACCCTGAGATTATTGCCTTACCCCCTACCTCACCAAGGGGCAGCTTTGGTAGGAAGGCCTGAAGTTGGGGTTCTGTCGCACAAGACCCAAACAGGAGGGGGCAGGAAAACAGCCTGCCATGAAAAATAGTGTAGTCTGACAGGATTCATTAAAGGAAAACGGGAAATGGTCAATTCTAGTAAAATCTGTACATGAAAAAAATCACTAATGTTACAGAACAACAAACTGATCGAAGCAAATTAAATATTCTGTATCATAACATTTTTCAGTGTACAAATTCACAAGAAAGATACATTAGGCAGCATATCTGAAATTCATACTAAGTCAATTGGAAAGCAAAGTGAGAGCAAGCTCTCTTTAACGATTGCATCCAACACAAGGTAACAATAAAAACAATGAAGACAACATATGTATAAATAATATAAGGCAGGCATGACATGACAGTAAAAAAGTACAGTCATGTATAAAAAAGTACAATCAAGACAAGCAAGTACATTCATGTGTCATAATTTTGAAGAGGTTTTGTTTAAAATGAGATATGGAAAGTAGTGAAGCCAATTTAAGTTTTTTTTGTAAAGGTACCCAAGTCGAGGGTATGGCAACAGCAAGACTATAACTGCCATATCTACATCTAAATTTAGGAAGTGCAAATTGAGGTAAACCTGTAGATCGTAAGGAATATTTACTTTGCGTCTTTTTAGGAGCTAACGTTAATAAGTATAAGGGGAGTTTTTGTAACACAGATTTAAAAACAAATGTTGACCAATGTATCTGCCTCCTAATAGTCAATGAATGCCATCCCATATGTGAATAGAGAATGCAATGGTGAGTATTCCATAATAAACCTGTGGCAAATCTCAGAGCGCTATGGTATAACAGGCCAACTGGTTTCAATATATCTGCAGTCCTCATATATATCCAGTCCCCATAATCAACTAACGACAAGATCAGTGATTTAACAAGCTATTTACATATAGCAAGACTAAAGCATGACGTATTTCTATAGAAGAAGAATAAGAGTTTCTCCAATTTAGATGACAGCATTTGAATATGTAAGCCAAACCTCAAGGTCTCATCAAGTATAATACCAAGGTACTTGTACAAAGATACCTTTTTTCAAATTAGTTCCATCCAAAGCCCTTATGTTACTACTCTGGTTCTCCTCCTTGGTTCTATTAGAAAAGAGAATCTACTGGGTTTTAGCCACATTTAACAGTAAACATAATTTAAGTAATGAATGTTGGATGATGTCAAAATCTTTCTGCAGAATATTTAATGCTACTAATGGGTCTTTGTTTTGAGTATAAATGATAGTAACATCAGCGTACAGCAAAATATTTGAATCAGCTAAAATAGATCTGGGTAGATCATTCACATAAATAAGAAACAAGAGAGGTCCCAGCACTGATCCCTGGGGTACTCCATTGTTAACAAACACAGAGTCAGAGCAGCATTCATCCATTTTCACACATTAGAGCCTGGATGTTAAATAAGAGGAGAACCAGAGCACAGCACTCAAGCCCAACCCCAAAGCCTTTAACCTATTCAACAATATATTATGTTCAACGGAGTCAAATGCTTTCGACAGATCCAAGAAAAGAGCAGAAACTGAGTTTCCATGATCGAAAGCAGTGTATATGTCATCAGTTACCTTAAGGGTGGCTGATGTAGTATTATGACCCTTACGAAAGCCGGCTTGAAAATCTGTAATTATTTTGTATCTGTCCAAATACCTTATCAAATGGATATGCAATAGTTTTTCAAATAACTTAGTAATAGGAGTCAAAATGGAAATAGGTCGATAGCAACCAGGATCTGATTCACTTCCCCTCTTAAAAATTGGTGTAATGCAAGCACATTTCCAGTCAATAGGTATTTCAGATGTATGTAATGAGAAGTTAAACAAATAAACTATGCATTTAGCCAGCACAGGGGCTCCGATCTTAGAAAATCAGGGTCTATGTTATCAATACTGGTACCTTTCTTTACATCCAGTTTATATAATTCAGCCAGAACAACCTGTTCATTAATTTCCTAATAGTAAATAAGGGTCTGTTAAAACTGTGACCAAAGTTGTCATCCAGGGCATCAACAGGTTGATTTGGATGGATTCTGTCAAACGTACTCCCAGCTTCCAAAAAAATAATCATTAAAGGCTTTAACTTGTTCAAAGGGCTTGTAAATTTGCACATCCTCGTAATTAAGTATCTTAAGTAGGGTAGCCGCAAAAGTCTGGTTCAATGTCATAATGGTGATCACGGAATAGCGATCGTCATTTGGGCAAGTGTACATCACAGAAAATGAATTCCAGTGATGCATACTCGCAGCCAATGGCAAGAGGGTGCCCAAGAACTACGGGTTTTTTTTTTATGCGGGCTGTGACCCTGCACCCCATACTAAAGGATTCTCAACTCCAGCGGGTGCATGTCGGAAGAGTGAAATACTTAAAAAATAAACGCCCTGCCATCAAAATAAAAAACGCTTGTGCTTGACCCGAACCCTGCACTTCCCAACCAACAAC
The DNA here is from genome assembly GCA_016271365.2 of Neoceratodus forsteri. Lineage (NCBI taxonomy): Eukaryota > Metazoa > Chordata > Ceratodontiformes > Ceratodontidae > Neoceratodus > Neoceratodus forsteri. The sequence goes on along the minus strand of CM057450.1, from coordinate 125,746,795 downwards.
CCTCCCACTAAGCTAGTGGACCAGCCTGCAGCTGCCCACCACACCCCTCCACATACCTTCCTCCCCTTCCTCTCCCCCAGCTGTGTGCGATGCGTATACGCACATACTTCCCCACCCTACCTCTCCACTCAGGTATCCAGTCATTACCCTGCCAGGCAGCCCTGAACACAGGCACCATAAGTGAGTCACCATTTTGTAAGTACTCAAATTGCAGTTGCCTTGTTCACTGAATACCTATAAGTCTTACCCTGTAATTGCTTTATACTATCCCACACTTTCTTATTATTCCACGATGCATTTTGGAACCGCTGGTTGTAATGCTTCAGGAGGGGCTAAGGGAGGTCTATAATGAGCTGCCAATATAAAATTAAAATTTTGGGACACATCAGTTTTCATAATTGGAATATCAAGTTTTTAGAAATAGATTTAGATACCTGCACAGTACCAGTTAAATTATTTTTTATGCAGACTAGCACTCCTCCACCATTAGTGGATTGGTCTTGCTATATAGATTGTAACCATCGATGCAAACCTCAGCATTCTTAATTTTACTACTCAACCATGTTGTAAAATGCTATTTGATTGTGATGATGCATACAAGGTGCACAAGGGGGTACACTGGAAAACTTACTCCCATCCAACAGACCAATATGATGGAAATTAAGACTAAAAGCTGGAAAGCCAGGGGCCCAAATTCTCCTGTTAAACTCATGCAGATGGCCTGGATTGCTCAATGAGGTTTCCGATATCCCTACAGATAGCACACCGAACAGTCAAGCCTCACCCCTGTCCTGAGTACAAAATGGTGTTCCAAGTAGCCATGCTAAACTACCCCCGCACAAGAATGTTTGTGAGGCTCAAGCATAACACTGAAGCACTAAATAGTGGTATTGCTCCAGAAAATGCTAAGGACCTCACTCAAGATACAGGGCATTAGTAGACACATACCATATCACTACCAAGTCTTCTAGACTGGATTCTTGCTAACCACCCTGATAAAATCTCAACTACTGGTGTACTTTCAGGCTGCCTTAGTGATCTTTCTATCACTGTCTGTGTCTGGAAAATTCATAGCAAAAAAACCCTTCTAAAAATGACCACAGCCCACTTGTGCAGACATTTCATATTACAGGACTTTTATGCAGAAAGCAACAGGTAACAGCTCAAAGGCATATGGAGAATGGGCCACCCGTGCTATATAGGTGCCATTGATGGATGTCATTATGGGCAGCCCTAGCTCTGTAAATGTTTCCGAGTGGTCCTGATGCCAGTGGTGGCATCTATGTTCCACAGATGTGGCTCAATGGAGGGAGATGTCCTTGAAGATGATTATAGATGGATGAGACCAGCAAAAGGCACATGGGTCATCAAGTCTGTGCTGTCCCCACCTAGTAACCCACAGTTCCATTGTCAGAATGCTGTAAAGGTCAAGGGTGCGATATATAATTTGCCCTCTGCTGCCCTTCTCTAAATATTGTTTCTTTTGGAGATAGTGCAGTATCTTGATGTGACTTAAGACTCACTCCATGACTGCTGCTCTTTGCACCACATGTAGTTTAAATTTTATGTATTGATTAGTCTTGCATTTCTACATTTGTCTAAAATTGCAATAGTTGTAGCTTGTTGTGATTCTGGTTAATTTTTGCATCTTGTTGATTTTTGTCTTTCTTCCATTGTAACCCCTACCCCTTGCATCATGCCTAGAATCATCTTCAGCTCAGTGTGCCTTTTCCAACCACCAATTTATATATCAATAAATAAACTGCAAATTACATTATTTACATTTGGCATGGTACAGATTCTGACATTTTTGATATTTCAACACATTTAAATAATAACAGTTTAATTATAGTTTATTGATTTTATTGTTTAAGTAGAAAATTGCAAGATACAGACATGTTACACATTTTCACTCTGTGGCTGCAATGCTACATTCAGATAATATTTATACAGATTATAGAAATAAGAAAATTTTGGTTGTGACACCTAGCAACTTTTTAAGAAAAAAATTCCCTTATCCAAATGTGGGTTTAGTAAGCAGTCAGACATGATGGAGTGTGTGTTGTGCTATCACAACACAAATCCAAGGGTGTTATGAGGCACGACATCGCGGGAGGTGTGCCTTACACCCCTGAGTATGTGTTGTGACTGCACAACGCACAAACCTTGGTGTGTCTTATTGCACTTATGAAGTGGCAATGTAAAAATGTATTAAATGAAAGAGATTCAGTATTGAAGAGAAAAAAATAGGTTGCATTTCCTACAAAATACAATATGTGGCAATGTTGATATAAAATAATCCCATAACAGTAGGCCATATTTAGCTTTATAAAAGCATTGTGTTGTAATCCCCTACTTTTCTTGTTGGTAATTTTATGTGTTAAAACAGTAACTGCTTACACTTAATCATCTGTGGTGCTCACACTAACTGTGTCCTCAGTGATAGCGGGGAGATCGGGGTAGTGTTGAGAGCCTGTCGGCAGCATGCATCTGTCTGCTGTGTTCCAAGTGAAGAAAATCCCACTGCTCTGCATCTTGCTGGAGGGCTTCATGAGCAGTCTCATTTTTATGTTGCTTGCACGCATGTGCAAGAAACATAGTGCCATCATCGGAGATTTCGGAGGTGTGTCACCTCCTCCTCCAATTCAGTCAGTGTGCTGGCAGGCGCGGCCCCTGTAAGCCAATGCATTTTGGAGCTGTCTATGACACGCTCAAAATGCAGTGGCCTCATGTTGAAAGGGGAGCTATGCTTCAGTGAGCACCGATAAGAGGCTGCTCATCGCGGCTCCCCCCACCACTCTGCAGGCGTCAGCGCCGCCCAGCCGCGACTGTATAGCCGACGGGTGCCCAATCCCCGTCGGTTGAGCTGCGCCCCCAGTAGTAGGTGCCACGCTGGGAGCCCACCCCAGCGTGGCAAGCCCCATGGTCGACGGGTTGCCCAATCCCCGCCGGCTGAACGCCCTCCAACATCCTTGTGCCATGCTGGGAGCCCACTGCAGCGTGGCAAGCGCCCCACGACGTCTTTTTTTTGAAACCTGTAAAGCAGAACGGTCCTCTGCCGCGTCTCCCAGCCCCCACCCACTGCGCACTCAGCTTCCCACACCCCACCCCATACTTACCTCCGGACTCCGGCGCGACAATCTTCGGTGGACCGGGAACACGTCTGCACTCTTCAAAGCCGACCGCGAACTGAGGAAATGCCGGTAAGCTGTATAATGGGCTAGATAGGGGGTTTCAACTTTGTTGCATATCTCAGGCATTTTGGGAATTTTTGCACCAGATTTCTCAACATGGGGTTTTTGGACCCTTCTCGAATGATAAACATTGCTGGCGTTATTTTGGCTCGGTTGCATTTCCGCATTGTGACCGCATTGCTTACCGCGTAAATCACCCTTCTGCCTGAATACCACCATGACAGTGACATCATTCATAAGAAGAGGTCCCAAACCCCATGTTGGAAAATTTGGTGCCAAAATTCCAAAAATGACTGCTTTTACGTAGCGCTATGCTATACAGTTCCTACGCAGGCTCGTAAGTTCGCGAAATTTCAATATTTTCACCCAGATTTTCAACATTGCCATTTTACCACACCTTCTTATGAGTAGTACAGCTGTCATTTTCACATCTCACCCAAAATGTTTCAGCCATGTACGCAGAATGGCACAGTCGGTGTCGAAATCAATGTGCACGGGACAAATTAAGAAAATCACAGTGACACAGTTCATGAGCAGAGGTCTTAAAATGGCTATGTTGAAAATTTGGTGAAAAATTCCTAAAAATGACTGTTTTATTTGCGTATGCTATGCAGTTCCTACGCGACTGTAAGTCATGGTTTTCAATATTTTCACTCCAGATTTTCAACATTGGCATTTTATCACACCTCCTCATGAGCAGTACAGCTGCCATTTTTCACATCCTGCCCAAAACATGTTTCCGCCCATGTAGCGCACAATGGCGCAGTCGGTGTGCGAACTCAATGTATGGGACACATTAAGAAAATCACAGTGACACTGATCATGAGCAGAGGTCTTAAAATGCCTGTGTTGAAAATTTGGTGAAAAAATTCCTAAAAATGACTGTTTTACGAGTGTGCGTTGCACAGTTCCCTCATGGCTAAGTAAGTTTCAATTTTCAATATTTTCACTCCAGATTTTCAACATTGCCATTTTACCACACCTCCTCATGAGTAGTACAGTTGTCATTTTTCACATCCTGCCCAAAACATGTTTCCGCCCATGTAGCGCACAATGGCGCAGTCGGTGTGCAAACTCAATGTATGGGACACATTAACAAAATCACAGTGACACTGTTCATGAGCAGAGGTCTTAAAATGGCTATGTTGAAAATTTGGTGAAAAAATCCTACAAATGACTGTTTCTGGCGTGCATTGCGCAGTTCTCATGCGCTCATAAGTTCGCAAATTTTCAATATTTGCACTCCAATGACTTCCAAATACCTAAACAGCACATAGAAGCAAGCAACATTCGGCATTGACAAATGCTTGTTTTGAATGTGTCATTCTTACATGTGCCAGATATGGGCTAGCAGTATATTTATTTATTTTGTTTTAAGTACATAGGAATTACAACCCTTTGAGTCATAGACTCATTTTCAAAGGCTCCGCATCACAAAAACCACAAAAAAACATTTTGATACATTGACAGAGAAAACATTAGGAGAGGGGTACATTGGAGTATCATAAATGTGAGATGAACTAAGTTTGAGTTGAATTTCGAAGAAGCAGCCTAAGCGGCTCCATACAGACAGTCATGGTACATATATTCAAATGTTACCTATACAAGAGATTAGCTAGGTTCTATATACAATATTGATACAATGATAGATACAGTTGCTACCTCTGAGAGGTATTGTCAGAGTTTTTAAACAGGTCTTGAGATCTTTTAGTTAAGCTAGATGGACCTTCGACTGGCGCCTTAGCAATACATGACAGAAGGTAGCCTCAGAAGGCATTGTCACTGCCAGGTGGGCCCTGAGGCTATGTAAGCCATTACAGGAAGTTAGCGGGTGCAATGACAGCTATGGGAGGCTAGTATATGCAATGTTAGCACTGCCTTATAAGGACCTAGTTTGTTAATGGATGCGATAGCTGGGGGGAAGGCATTGTACCATAATGGAGCTCTGTATGAGAAGGATCTTTGTGCTAGGGATGACCTCACCTTGGGTACCTTCCAGACAGATTTGGAGGCTGCCTGAGTAGTAACAAGTGGGGTGGCTGACTGAAGAGAGACCGCAACACCAATCGAGTTAGTCCAAGGTGTATCTTTTTTGTAAGTAGACAGGTCTGGTACTGCAGGCGCTCCTCTAGCGAAAGACTATTTGCGAGAGCATAGAGGGTGCAAGTGTGCATGCGTTTGTCTGCACCCGAGATGAGCTGGCAGGATTTGTTGATGGCCAGTTGGATTTGATGAAGTGCTGTGGGATCAGCAGCTGAAAAGATTGTAAGGCCATAGTCAACTAGGGACATGACTGAGGATGTGACTGCCAGGTGTACAGCTTCAGGCGGGAGGCAATCTTTGTGTCGATATAAGAGGCCTAAGCGGATATTGACAGCTGAGGTGAGAGTTTTGATGTGCTCATGGAAGGTAAGCGAGGAGTCAAAAGTGACTCCCAGGTACTTGTAGGTTGAGACCTGTTCCAGGGGACAAGTGAGTTGGATAGAATTGTAATGGGGTGGTCTCTGGCCCTGTGTTGTCGGTGCACAAAGAGCATAGATTTTGCTTTCTTAATGTTGACAACTAGTCTGCAGGCTATAAACAAATTTTCAATCTGTTTGAAGGAGTCTTTGTAGGGAGAGCTGAAGGGAGGAGGGGTCAGGGTGTGAGGCTATTAGTGCTGCATCATCTGCGTATAGGAGGATGTTTCCAGTGCAGGAGTCAGGCAGGGCATTTAGATAAACATTGAAGAGGAGAGGACCTAGGATTGACCCTTGAGGCACCCCTGAGCATACCAGTAGGGTGGATGACAGTGTCTTGTTTATTTTGATGCACTGCGATCTATTAGTGAGATAGCTGGTGAACCAGGCGAGAGGACCTTGGCCAACTCTGAGGTGCTGGAGAGTGGCCAAGAGGATGGGGTGGGAGATCATGTCAAAGACCTTTCAGAGATCTATAAATATGGCCCCAGCGAGGTGGCCTTTATCCAGTGCAGAGTGCAGAGCACTGGAAAATTCTATTAGGTCTGTAGTAGTGCTATGACCCACTCTGAAACCATGCTGTTCCCTGCATAAAATGTTATGGGTGAGAAGGTATTCAGTGAGTTGGTCCACCATCATTTTTTCGAGGGCTTTGGAGAGTGGCAGTAGAATTGAGATGGGCTGGAAGTTGTTAGGGGAGGTGCAATCACCACTTTTTAGAATTGGCGTTATAACGGCAGTTTTCCATGCATCAGTGAATTGGCCCAGGCAGAGGGAATGGTTTAGGAGGTCAGTGAGTGGGGATAGAACTGCGTCAAGGACACAGAGTAGAATTCTCATGTCGAAGTTGTCTTTATTGTAGGGAGAGCTGAAGGGAGGAGGAGTCAGGGTTTGAGGCTACTAGTACTGCATCGTCCGCTCCATTGCATCCCCATTCACTGACCTCCTAAACCATTCCCTCTGCCTGGACCAGTTCTCTGATGCATGGAAAACTGCCGTTATAGCCCCAATTCTAAAAATCAACCTTGGCCTCACAACCTACTGGTGTTACTGCCTTGTTACATCAAAACACCAACCGACAGGACACCAGGAGCTCGACAACCCAGATTCTACAAGTTTCTCACTGATGAACTATGCAGGGCCAACGCTTCTTCACCTATAGGGCTCCTCTATGGATGAATGGTCTCAGCCACACCATCTCCTCTGCCTCAACACTAGGTCTGTTCAAAATCAGGCTCCTGGACCATCTCATTGCCTCTAGCTCCTGTGACTGCCTCTCCTAGCCGATGACCTACACAGCTTTAGTCCTAACTTATATACTGCTTAACCCAGGCCTCCCAGTCCCCTCCCACAGCTCCTGAGGCACCACTTCAAATTTCAGGTCTTCATACCACCTCATTAGTCTCTCCTTGCCCCATTATAGCACTTATGTCCACCCCCCTCACCCTGCCCCCTTTTCTCTTCTATCACTCCTTCCCATTTATTTTTTGACAAATGCCTCCAGCTGCATCTTCATCCTCCCCTCCCCTCCCTCTCCTCTCATCCCTGTTTCTCTGCCACCCCCAGTCGCCTGACCCTACCCATTCCTTGTGGGCACATGCGTCCTAGCTGTGTTCACCATTTTACTATAGCTGCCTCTGTTAACTACCACATTCCTCCTCCCCCTCTACACCTTACTCTTTCTATAATTGACCCCTTTCAATAGCACTGTTGTACATGAATTGCTTACTGTTATTTCACTGTTGCTTCCTTGTTGTTTGTTATTTCTGACATGGAACCTTTGTAAAAAAGCCTTGGCTCAAAGGTACTTGTAATCCTAGAATAAATAAATAAATGAGTCACTGAGTGCTTTGGATAGGTAGTGTTTGGCTTCTGTAGGTGTAATGACTTTGAAGTGGAAGAAGGGGCGGTGCAGGTTTGGCCCTGGGGTGGGTTGGATGGGGTCAGAAAAGTTCTTTGGTAGTACCTGGCTCAGATCCAAGAAGGTTGAATTGAGGCTGTTAGCAATGATAACAGGGTCTGGGGTGATATTGCCATCAACGGTTAGTTGAGCCGGGGGGGGAGGTCGAGACTTCCTATTGAGATCTTTGATGTTATCCCAGAAGTTATGAGTACTACCCCAGGAAGCGGCCAGCGTGGTTCTGTAGTGGAGTGCCTTGGCTTTCCTTATTTCCCAGGTATACCTAGTATAGCGTAGAGGTTAGAGGTAATGAGCTGTGAATGAACTTGGTACATCCAGCAGACAGACCTGGGTTTGATTCCCACAACCTCCACTTGCATACTGTGTGACTCTGAGCAAGTCACTTAACCTCACAGTGCTCCTGGGTCACCCCTGAAAACAGGCACCTGTGCCTAGTGGGCCTAACCCGGTTAACAAAGAATAAAAAAATATATATATATGGTGGGCACATGGAAAGATTCATATTCCGGTGTATCTGGACCTGGATATAACAGCACCTAATTTACTGCTCATAACGTGGCGAGCAGGGGAGTGTGACCAGCCCACTGGCAGGATGCATCCATCTGCTGTGTTACAAGTGAAGAAAGTCCTGCTGTCTGCATGCTGCTGGAGGGCTTCAGGAGCAGTCTCCTGTTTGTGTGTCATTCTCATGGGTACCAAATATAGGGTGGGCAGATCGAAATACAAATATTCCTGTGCAATTGGTACTGCGTATTACAGTACCTGCCTTATAGCTGTGCTCATAGTGTGGAGAGCAGGGTAGTGTGGTGAGCCCTCCAACAGTACACATCTATCTGCAGTGTAATGTTGCGAGTTAATAAAGTCCCACTGTGTGCTGTTGGCAGGCTTCAGAAGCAGTCTCATGTTTGTGTGTGTGTGTCATTCTCACATGTGCCAGAACATCGGGTGGGCAGATGGTAATATACATATACTTGTCAATTTGGTGAGCTGTGTAAAACAAAATACAGCAAGGCTTGGTATCATTTTACCTCCTGAAACCCAGTGCAGCTCCTTCTCCTCAACTGTCATTCTCCGCACTGGGGAACACAATGTTAGGCTGCTGTCATTCTCCACACCGGGGATAGGGATGTATGGTGGCTTTCAATATGTCAATAACCAACAATATCATACATAAAGTGGGCAGACAAACATGTGCAGTTTATCAAATATTAATATTTCTTTAGGACTATAATTTAACAAGGGGGGTGTAAAATAACATAACCACTCTGCTTAGCTACTGTTACGGAGTGTTAAAATATGGCTGTTGTTTGAAATATTAACATTCCAAGGGGCTCAGTGATATTCTACGTGACCTCAGCACTCTCTGTTGCTGGGACTTGTGTTACCTGTCTGTTGTGCTTCCACAATGCATGGCTCTCAGCCAATCAGGATGCAGTATTTAACATACCATTTCATAATCTACAATACCACTCATTTTCTATAAGAAAAAATATTCATTTTATAAATTAGAACTAAGATAGATTCAGGTTGTGAGGCAAGTAGATCGCCATACAGATGTCATTGTTTACTTTTGGCATGGTACAGGACGCTGACATTTGTAATATTCCAACATGGTTGAATAATAACAGTTTATCATTTGCTCACCAACTGACTGAGAACTCGGCTGACTTTCTTAAGCAACATTTTACACTAATGAAAGCCAGAACATCCAAATAGGACCCTTAAGGAAACATACTGCTGTCAACTCTCTGCTTCATGCTGTATAGCACTTATCCCAAACATCCTAGACTGAGAATTCCTTTGGCCAGGTTGGAAGAATTAGGTACAGTTTAACTGTTCAAAGGATGTACATTTTGAGTCAATGAGTGGATCTGGAAAAGAGGCTTAGACAGGATACTCTGCAGCAGTGATTCAGAGGGCATATAGAGCTGTTAAAAGCACCGCCTACCTAGCCCCCAGGGACACATTGCTTTATGTCAAGACTTCAAAGCAAAAGGAATAATGACTACATTATGTTTGTAACCCAATATCCTCATAAAGCAAAATAGATTAGGAAACTAATACCAAGGCATTGGTCATTTTAACTGGTGATCAGAAATGTGTGCGTGTGTACAGCAAATCACCTAGAGTCAGTTTCAGAAGGTACACAGCTTGAGGATTCCTCCCCAGTTTATAGTCATTACGAGCAATCACCCACAAATTCTTGGTGGGGAAAAAAGTCAAAGGGCTACTTCAAGTGTCAGAGATGAAACACTGTACATTCACCCACACAGGGGGAGTCCCTCACCCTAGAAAGAACAGTCAGTCGAACTAAACCACTACACAAGATGTGATAGTGGCGTTGAGGTTTCTGTTGCCTGGTGCTCCTATCCAATGACCTACTTTGGACATAGTATTGGGGCCCTTAATTGTAGGATACAGAAGTCACTTACAGCCATCAGAAATGAACATCTGGTCAGTGCATTTGGGCTCCACATTTTAAAACATTGAAACAAGAGCCCTGAAAGGCTTGGGTTTATGAGATATGACCATATCCTTTTTCATGAGAAAAGTGAGAATTGTCTCACCCATCTTCTGCAATGAAAAATGAAATATATTTATGAATTATAGACACTTTGGCCTACTGGTTTAAATGAATGACTACATTGTTATACCTTTTTTATGAACAGACTATTTATAATTGTATTTATGTTTAAATCAACACTGTCAACCCTCTTAGGCCTCAAAGTGTCCTTAGTTTAACAAGCGTTTGTCAATGCCGAACGTTCGCTTGCAGGTATTTGCACTGGTGTTTGGCATGTATGCAGGGCCCCCCACCAAGTTGTATCCATGTCCCTTTAGCATCCATATCCCAAAAGAGTACCTCTCTGCAACTCCTCTTGCATTGGATCAACATTTCACCCTCATGCTTCTTAAGTGTCTGTCTTAGGAACCCTAACACCCTGGGCGTGCTCAAGGGTACGAGCTTGCGTGATAACTGTGCAACCCGAGCTTGTAACACAGTCATTCAGTGGAATTATTTCACCAAATTTTTAACATTGGCATTTTGTCACCTCTGGTCATGAACACTGTCACTATGATTTTCTTACTGTGTACCGAACACTGATTTGCCACAGCAATTACACTATTCTGTGCTGGAAGTGTGAAAACACATTTCAGCCAGGATGTGCAAAATGACGGCTGTGCTGTTCATAAGGAGGTGTGGGGAAATGCAAATGTTGAAAATCTAGAGTGAAAATATGACAATTTTGCGAAGTTACAAGTGCGCATAGAAACTGCGCAAGGCACGCTTGTAAAACAGTAATGTTTTGGAATTTTGCACTGAGTTTTCAACATAGGCATTTTAGGATGTCTGCTCATGAACAGTGTCACTGTGGTTTTCTTACTCTGTACCAAACATGATTTCCCACCGCGGCTGCGCTATTGTACACCGGAAGTGTGAAAACACATTTCAGACAGGATGTGAAAAATGACAGCTGTACTGGTCATAAAGAGATGTTGGAAAATGGCAATGGTGAAAATCTGGAGTGGAAATATTACAAATTTACGAACTTATAAGTGTGCGTAGAAACTGCAAAACGCATGTGAGTAAAACAGTGATTTTTTTGGAATTTTTTCACCAAATTTTTTGGGAGCCCACCTCATGAACACCAATATTGTCATTTCATTAATCAGTCCCAAAAGGTGATTCCATGCAGTGACCACGATATCACCTTTCAGGACCGAATAACACCATGACAGTGACTGAATTCATGAGGAAGGGTCACAATAACCCCATGTTGAAAATGTGGTGGCAAAATTCCCAAAGATGGCTGAGATATGCACCAAAGTTGAAAAAACCCTATTTATGTCATTATACAGCTTACCGGCATTTCTTCAGTTCGCGTTAGGCTTTGAAGAGTGCAGACATGTTCCTGGTCCACCAAAGATCATCGTGCCGGGCTCCGGAGGTAAGTATGGGGTGAAGGGGGTGTGGGGAGGTGGCTGAGCAGAGAGTGGATGTGGGTTGGCGGGGGGGCTCCAAGAACTCACCAAGGGAACATTTTCTTGTTTTACAGGTTTTAAAAAAAAAAGAAAATGGAGGCTTTTGGTATGCTGGGGTGGGCTCCCAGCATGCTATAGGTATGGGGGGTGTGGGAGGTGGGAGCACAGAGGGTGGCTGCGGGTTGGCGGGCGGGCGAGGACCACAGGATACTGCTGGCATGCTGGAGTGGGCTCCCAGCGTGCCACCTAAAGTGTTTGCTGGGGGGACTGGAGCCAGCAGGGACTGAGGCACCCCGCCAGCCATGCAGTGTGTGTGTGTGTGTGGGGGAGTATGAGCATGCGGGGAGGGCTCCTAGCATGTCAACTGTTTTTGGGGGAGCTGCAGCTGCTGGGATTGGGCACCCCATTGGCCACAGTGTGCTGAGGCACATGAGCCAAGGGGGATTGGGAACCCCCCCCTTGGCACACAAGGTGGGGGCTGGGGAGAACAGGGAGGGGGAGGACATTAGCAGAGGGAGGAAGCGGGAGGGCTTTGATGCCGAGCTGTGCATGACAGCAGTTCGGCTGACATGTATGCTAACTGCATACACGCTACCACCGCTGATTGCGGTGGACCTTTTCTTAGAAGTGAAGACCAACATAGCCGAACTGCTGCCATATACAGCTCGGCATGTATTGGTCCCCTAGGGTCACGCCTGCTACACTGAGCACTACACTGGGGAGGACGGTCACACACCTCCAAAAAGCATACTGCTGCAAGACTTTCCTTGCACATGCACGCAAGCAAACATAAACATACATGTGGTGATTGTTCACAATCTCTAGAGACTGCTGAATTAGCTGTTGTCTGATTCTGATTTTTTCTTTTAAAAGTGAGAAATTGACTACCCACCATACTGGTGGTACCACACAAAAAAATGTTTGTTTACATTCCTTGATCAATTCCCATGGCATCTTTCCTGCACTTAGGAACACCCCCAACACAGTCTAGTCACTCATTATGCAGTGGGAGTAGAGGAGACTATTGCATCATGAGTGGTTGCACTGTTTGGAGGTGTTTCTAATGTTTGGGAGGTATGAGTAAGAATAGATCCAGGATTTGAAACAAAACACGGTTGGTTATCACTACGCATTCACATACATTTCAGTTCTATTAAGCAAGGAAGCTGATAAAACAACTGGCAACATCAATGGAGTTTAGAGAAGGTAAGCAATCATAAAATGTGGGTTTTTAACTAGAAATTATATGACGTGGCCAGCCAACCGGTGCATCAGTTGGATTTACATCTGCGACGCCGGCAACCTGGGTTCAGGAGCAGACTCGGGTCGCTGGAGAGCCGGCCAGGGGGAGTTCGCTTGAGCGTTCCACAATGGCGCACCTTCTCCAGGGAGAGAGTGGGGAAGCAGCCCACCGTATGCTGACCCCTAGTGGAAGCTGGAGGTCGAACATCACGTCAGGCACCTCGGGGCTTGATTGGTCACAGATGAAGGTCAGTGGTCCGACAAGCTCGGAAGACAGCTATGTACCATGACGTCAGGGCACTCACAACATCAACACAAGAAACATGGAAAATGCCTTCCAGCTCCAAGGGGGATGGAGCCCCTGGAGCGTGCCCTCGATGTGCTGCCGCCTGCCTAACCGGCTCCCAGCCAATGAAATGTAAGTGTTCGGGGTGCACTGGACCCACCTCGTCCCCGCCTAAGGGGTAAACCGTGGCTCCATGGGGTGTCGGGGGGGTAGATCGGGTATGATGGCCAGCAGAGGGATGACTCCTAGGGGCTCCCAAGGATGTTGGAGCTGGGAGGCTGTAGAAGGGGAAAAAGAGAAATTTAAAAAAAAAGAAATAATATGATGCAAAAAAAGGTTGACAGTGTCCCATTAATACAGCAATATGTTATTGACATTTAGTATTCATTGGTTTCAATGTATATATTATTGAGGACTTTAGCAAAACTGTAAATAACTGTTTTGCCACATTTTAGTAATGTAAAAAGTATCATGCAGCAAAAGGTGACTTTCAGCCAATCAGAACACAGAGCTACTGTCTCGTAATTCTGCAATAACTGGACAGTAGACGCAGCAAAGGGACTGCATGCTTACTCTTGCATTTTGACTGGTTAAGACTAGCGCAACAGTGTGTCTGTGTGAAACCATTGAACATTTCCATATTTTTTTTTCACAGATGCTGTAGTGCTATAGAGTAACCAATTTTGCCATTCTATTTTAAAACTTATTTTTTTCAGCATACTGTAACTTTAACGGTATAGTGGTCAAGCCAATTTACTAGATAACAACTGAACCGGGGCATTAATAAACACATTGTCCTAGGGCCTCGGTGTTTATTCACCCTGCTTCAGTTATTATCTCCTAAACACCATGAGAAGGGACCTACAGAAACATGAAGAATGGTCAGGGGTTTGGCAGTTGAAATTCAATGCACAGAAGTGCAAGATAATGCATATGGGGCACAAAAACCCTGGCACAGTATATCAGTTGGGGGGTGAGGCTATAGCATGCACCAAGCAGGAAAGGGATCTTGGGGTTATCATCTCTGATGACCTCAAGGTAGGGAAACAGTGTGACAAGGCAGCAGGTAAAGCAAATGGAATGCTGGGATGCATAGGCAGGGGCATCACCAGCAGGAAAAGGGAGGTCATAATTCCACTATACAAGACACTAGTGAGGCCCCACCTGGAGTACAGTGTACAGTTCTGGAGACCTTACCTACGTAAGGACATGGACAGGGTAGAGAAGGGTCAGAGGAGGGCAATAAAGATGGTACATGGATTGCATCATAAGTCCTATGAGGACAGGTTGAAGGAATTGAATATGTACTCCCTGGAGGAGAGGAGGGAGAGAGGGGACATGATAGAGACATACAAGTATCTTACAGGGAGGAACAGGGTGCAAGAATACACTATTTTTAAGTGAAAAATATGTTCCAGGACTAGAGGGCATGGGATGAAGTTGGAGGGAGGACGATTCAGAGGAAATGTGAGGAAGAATTTCTTCACAGAATGGGTGGTGGACAAGTGGAACACCCTGCCTGAGGAAGTGGTGCGGCTGAAACAATCACGGGATTTAAGAATGCATGGGATAGACATAAAGGAATTCTGGAGGTCAGGGGTAAGGGGCAACAGAGTTCTAGGAAAACATAAACTGAAGTTACAAACTCAAATGGGCAGACTAGGTGGGCCATAGGCCCTTATCTGCCGACACTATGTATATATATGTATCTATGTACCAATCACAGTCCCCATTACCACTACATTATGTGTTACAACTGAATAATATGAGTTTTTGTAACTGTTTTTGATTGTATACAGGTGGATTTATCTTCTTATACACTTTGGCATCATAGGATTGGATAATGGGAACCATTTTGAAGAGTATCTTAATTGTCCCTCTTCTTATTTACCCCGCCATCATCTGGAGTAAGGCACATTTGCTAGCCAGGCGGGTGTGCTATTTTGCCTTCACTAGAATGCCCATTTTTGGCCTCAACTCTAGTCTAAGCATTCTCTGTACCATTATTCTTTTGCTTATCCTCTCTCCATTCTGCTCCTTATTTATTTGTTTCTATTTTTGTTTCCTTAGTTGTACATTTTCATTTCTGGCACTTTTACGAATTTATTAATAACAAAAATAAAAAGTATGAGGGCTCAACACATTTTTTCTCATCTTTGAATGAGTGTCTTAGCATATCTGTAATTGCAGCTTCTAACTCTCATGTTTAAATGACATAATTTAATTTACTGAATACACCTTTAAATGGAGCCATTATAAGGCACTTGCAGTGGGTCTGACTCCATTCCCAGTTAAAGCATCAGCATGGCGTGAGACTTCGGAGAGTCAAGCCTTTCATTACTAAAATTGCTTTTTTTTTGCCTTGCTATCTTCACTTTTACAGTCAAGTGTGGATTTTGTACCTTGAATTCTCCTGAGTGCGTCAATTTATTTTAATGAGTTTAGATGTACCCTCGTTCCAGCTGCACCTTTGGACCAGTTCACTTTTTTCTTTTACCATAAGATCAGTACTGGTGGATAGGAGCAGGAGAAATCCCATTGGTTAGGACTGTCACTGGGATGCAGAGCTTGCCGCACATCTTTAAGAGCTCTAGCAGTTACGATGGGCCATGCACTGAGAGCTCTCAGTCACGAAACTAGATCCTTTTTGCTGGACTAGCTTGTGAGAATGGTAGAGACAGCAGAAGTTCATTTAGTGGCCACTGGATTGTCCAACGATAGTGAGTAGCATTGCCATGCAGGCAGACTGGGTTTACAGTGCAACATGGATCCCCGCATTCTGGTGGCCAGGATGAAGGTATGCTATATACCCAGGGTTGTGGAGAATGACATCATACTCCTTTGGTGACCTCTATATGAGGGCTAAGAGGTGCTTGATGCATTACCTTTTAGCACCTTAACAAGGAGGGCATGATTTTTATTTATCATTTATTTATCAAGTCTAGGATTACAAATACCTTTGAGCCTTGGCTCTTTTACAAAGGTTCCACATCAGAGAAATACAAATTATGGGGAACACTAAGACAGATGTTACAACAATGTGGACATTGCAAACAGAGTACAGATTAATACATTTCAAGGGTAGCATTGTAACAAGGCAGCCAGCGGCATTTGTCAGAGAAAACAGACAACAGATAAAAGTGCGGAGTCATAGGGAGAGGAAGGGGGAGGAATGTAGAAAGGGTGGGAGAGGGTGAAAAGTGCAGCATTGGGTATACCAAGATGTGAGGTTAGAATCCAGTGAGGAGGTGGGGTGACAACTAGAGCAGATAGGGAAGTGGAGAAACAAGGTTAAGTTGGGCAGTCACAGGAGCTGTTGGTAGTGAGATAGTCCCGGAGCCTAGTTTTAAACATTCCAATTGTTGGGGCAGAGGAGATGGTTGGGCTGAGGCCATTGAACCAGAGTGGCACTCGATAAGCAAAAGAGCATTGCCCCTGTGAAGTGTGACAGTGGGGGACTTTCAGTAGCAGTAGCGTGGATCTTCTAAGGCATCATTTGTTAATTCAGTGTTGTAACAGAGTTGAGACCCCAGAAGGTGCAAAGCCAAGGTAGATTTTTTTCACCATGGAGCAGGTGAGAAACTTTATGCGGTTTGATAGTTGGAGCCAGCCGGTCTGAGTGTGCAGGTTACATGTGTGGGTGAGACGGTGAGCACCAGTGATGAGCCAACATGCTTTATTTAAGGCAGTTGAGAGGCATCTAAGGGTTGTGGTTGTGGCTGAGCCATAAATGATGAGACCATAGTCTATTACAGAGATCACAGAGCTCAGGACTGCAACCTTCAAAACTTCTGGCGTGAGATGTGGTCTGTGTTTGTAGAGGAGACCAAGCCGTGTATTAGCAGCTCTAGCTACATTATCTACATGAAGTCCATAGGAGAGATCAGGGTCAAGCTGTATCCCTAAGTATTTGAAGGACCCCACCTGATCTAGAGTGTTCCCCTGGGTGGTAGAGACAGCCAAGTGGTGTAGCTTGTGTGGGTTATGAGAGTTGCAGAAGAGCATGGATTTGGTTTTCTTGTCATTGAGGACCAGTTTATGATTAAGAAACCATGTCTCTACAGAACTGAAACCAAGTTGAATGTTGTGTTGAAGAGTTGCAGGATCTTTGTGAGTGGAGAATACAACAGCATCATCAGCATATAGTATGATCTGCTCAGAGCAGTGGTAAGGAAGGGAGTTTAAGAAAAGGCTAAAAAGGAGGGGGCCCAGTATGGATCCCTGTGGGACACCCGAGCAAACAGGCAGGGTGTTAGAAAGAGTGTCCGCAATTTTTACTCTCCGGGACCGGTTTTCTAAGTAGCTTTTAAACCAGAGAAGAGTCAGATGATAGCCTGGCATTCAGTAGTTGGTGTATTAGTAGTCCATGGCATACTGTATTGAAGGCCTTGGAGAGGTCGATGAAAACGGACCCCGTGAGAAGGCCGTTGTCAAGGGATTTGTGCAAAGCTCCAGTAAACTCAAGAAGGGCTGTGGAGGTGCTGTGACCTTTCCAGAAGCCGTGTTGTTGTGAACAAGGTATATTGTATTTATCCAAGTGGTCTGCAAGTTGATCAGCCATGATGCGCTCGAGTGCCTTAGAGAGTGGGGGCAGTATGGAGATAGGGCGATAATTTGAGTGATTCGTCTTGTTCCCACTTTTATGGATGGGTGTCACGGTGGCTGTTTTACATAGGTCCAGGAATTTTCCACAGCTGAGAGAGAGGTTTAGGATTTTTGTTAATGGATGAATTACCTCATCGAGGGTGAGCAACAGAAGCTTAAGGTCCAGGGTGTCGCTACTAGATCTAGATTTAGAGATAGCTGCAGTAATATAGTGTGAGCTTCATTCAGCCTTACCTCCCTGAAGTAGAAGAGGGATGGTTAGACTGAGGGGCTGAGGTATTGGGGAGTAGGCCCTGTTTTTGAAAAAGTCATGGGGTAGAACAGCACTAAGGTCTGAAAAAGCCATGTTAAAGATGTTTGCGATCACCTTGGGGTTGAGGGTTGAGGATCCATCAACCATTAACATGGCCGGAGAGGTTTTTGGCTGTTTCCCTGTGACATCCTTGATATTGTCCCAGAAAGCACAACCATTTCCCCATGTATTCATGACAGCGTCTTTGTAATAGGTGGATTTCATTAGCCGTATGGCTTTTGTGCAGGCATTTTGTGCTTGTTTGTAATTTTGGATGTCCAGTTGTTTGCCAGTGGCCCTGGCAACTGCCCAGAGGTGATCCCTTAGTTTCAGCTGTGAGAGAAGAGCCGCTGTGACCCATGGGTTAGAGAGAGATTTTGTTTTGTGCCCTTTAGCAGGGGCAAAGAGGTTGCAGGCTTTGCTGAAAATTGAGATGAAGTGATCAAGAGCCAAGTTAACATCTGTTGCTTCATAGATGGGTAGCCAGTCTTGTGGAAGCAGGTGTTGTTTGAGATGTGGAAGTTTTCCACAAGGAAGGACTCTGCTAGAGATAATTTTGGGAGGGGGCTTAAGGAATTTGTTAGACCATGCACACATGACTGGGGAGTGGTCACTGAGAGAGTCTGGGAGAATGGTCGTACGAGAAATCCTTGTGGGGTGAGTGGTGAGGACCCAATCCAAGAGGGTACTGGTGCCAGCTTGTAGTTAATCCTAGTAGGGAGTTTACCATTTGCATGAGGTTAGCAGCTGAGATGGAGTCTTTATAGGCACTGGCGCTCGATGCTAACCAGTTTATGTTGAAATCCCCTAGTAGAAGGGGGGGCAGGGCAAGGAGGAGGAGGAGATGCGAGAGAAAGGCAGAGAGATCCCACATGGCTTACATACTAGATAGAGAAAGAGATAGACATATAGCCCTCTAGTGGTGAGAGGATATAAGCTGCTAATGGAAAAGTCAAAAAAAAAAAAAAGCTACAAATTCACTTCTAATATCAACTCAGAACTTAAAATGACTGTAAGCATTAAACAAATTATTACACCGTAGCACATAAATTCAACTAGAGACACAGACGGAGATACAGTAGTTAGAGATGTGTTCAGCAGGAGATAGTGTGGGCCATTTGGAAATCAGCTTCCACTGGTACCATATCCAAAAGTTAGGGCTAGTACCTTGCAGTACAGAGGATTTCTGAAAAACTGCTTAGGTTCCAGAAATTAAGGGGTCCATGGCCTGGTCAAGGCATGCTGGATCCCCCATGAGAGTGTTGAATGCCAGATTCAAGGAGTATATAGGCAAAAAACTGCATTTAAACTGACAAGGGGGGCAGCAGGGGTCACAGCACCCTTAGTCACCAAGTGAACAAGGCTGATCTGCTTCCCCCCCAATCAGGGCAAAATGAGGAGGGGTCAGACAAGAGACACAATAATAAGGGAAGATGATTGGGACTATGTTCAGGGAGACTGGCAGGTAGTCCAGGGGTGGAGCGGGACTTGAGTCATGTTGGAAAGTTGTGTCTTTGAATGCAAGGAGCCTGGGGAACAAAATGACTAAGTTGCATTCTCTGATGGCAGAGGGAGAGGTGGAAATGACTGCCATCATGAAACTTTGGACATGCTGAACCATGACTGGATCACTCCATCCCTGGGTACAAGTTGTATAGTAGGGTTAGTGAGTGGATAGAGGAAAGGGAGAGGTTCTGTATGTAAGGGAAGGAATAACCTGTACTAGGGAGGAGGAGGAGGAGACAGATGGAAGGACGGGTATATGGGTACATGTACAATCAATGAAAAGTAAAAGGCTTAGGATAGAAGTGGTGTACAGGTCATCGCACCAGGATGATAAATTAGACAGGGAACTGGAGTCCAGAATTATGGAGCTGGCCAGTATGGGGAGAGGTAGTGATTATAGGAGACTTCCAACTACCAGTGGTAGATTGGAAGATCCCTCCTACCACCTGTACCAGGACTCAGGTGCTACTGAATGCATTCCAGAGTGGGTTCCTGACACAATGTGTCCTGGAGCCCATGAGGGAGGGGCCCGTACTTGATGTGGTTCTGTCTAATAGTGCGCATTTCCCGAAGATAAAGGTGGAAGCACCGCTAGCAGGAAGTGACCATCACACTGTTTGATTTCACCTGGACATGGGCAGGAAGAAGACTGTGACAAAAACAAGGATGCTAGACTTCTGGTGGGTGGACTAAGATAGCATGGGGCACATCCTGGGAGGGCCCTTGCTGATCAGGAAGGATATGGGGTAGACCAGAAATGGGTCATTACCAAGCAGAGGCTGTTGGCAACCACTAATGAGTGTCCCAAGATAAACAGCAAAAAATCAAAAGCTAAGAATCCCAGCTGGTTTGATAGGAAGGTAGCCCGGGCAGTAAAGAGTAAGAAAACAATCTTCAGAAATATAAACACATTCAAAGATGAAGACAGGGAGGAGTACTGCACTATGGCAGGCAAGGAAGGCACAGCAGAATGACTGACCAAGGCCAAAAAGGAGCTGGGGCTAGCAACGGGTAAAAATAGGGGAGAAGAACTTCTTCCAGTACATCAGGGAGAAGCGGGATACTGGGATATCAAGGATGGGATAGTCAATTTAAAAGGGGTGGTGGGAGAGAGATAGGAGAAAACAGAAGTATTTAAATTCTTGTGTTGAGTCTTCACTAAGCAGAAGGATGGCCCAGCACCACAGGGGAAGAAGGGGGAGGAAAAGGGATGGGAGGGTCTGACAGGGATATTGAAACTGACAGGGTGATAAAAGGCTTAAAGGCCCTGAAGATTGATAAGTCCATGGGACTGAATGGCATACACCCAAAGGTACTGAGGGAGCTAGCAGATGTGCTGGCAGGTCCCCTGGAAGACCTGTTTAACACCTCTCTGGAGTCAGAGGGAGGTACCCCGAACTAGAGGACAGCACATGTGGTCCCAATGCAAAAGAATAGACCAAGAGATGACCTTGGAAACTACTGGCCTGTCAACTGGACCTCAATAGTGGGAAGCTCATGGAACCATACTGAAAGAAAGACTGGTAAGCCTTTTGGATGAAAATGGGCTGCATGATGAGATGCAGCATGAATTTATGTCAGGATAATCTTGCCAGACCAACCTGATTAATTTCTTTGACTGAGTGGCCAGAACAGTGGACAAGGGCCAAGCTGTGGACATACTGTATCTAGATTTCAGCAAGGCCTTTCAGTCTGTCCCCCACTGGAGATTGATTAGAAAGCTGGAGGAACTGGGGCTTGGTGCAAAACTGGCTATGTGTATTAAAAACTGACTGCAAGATAGAAGTTAGGAGGTAGTGGCCAGTGGAGAGTTCTTGGAATCTAGACCAGTCACTAGCAGGGTCCCACAGGGCCTCTAAGCTTAGGCTGGTGTTATTTGACATCTTCATCTGTGACACTGGAGGTAGGATAAAAGGTAAGATATGGCTATTTGCAGATGACACAAAGCTCTGTGGGAGAGTGTACACAGAAGAGGAGAGTCAAGATATTAGAGAAGACCTGGCCAAATTGGAGAGGTGGTCAGGTATTTGGCAACTCGGATTCAATGCCAAAAAGTGTAAGGTAAGGCATTTGGGGGTGAAGAACCCAGAGGCCAAATACTGGCTGGGTGGTGTGCAAGTTACCAAGTCAGAAAAGGAGAAGGGACTTGAGTGTGTTCATTACGAATGACCCAAAACACTTAGTGCACTGCAGGCGAGCAGCAGCCAATGTGAATCAGATGCTGGGCTGCATAGCCAGTGGTATAATTAGCAGGAAAGCGGAGGTCATTCTTCTACTGTACAGGTCATTATTCAGCCATATCTTGACTACAGTGTGCAGTACTGGAGCCCTTACATAAAGTAGGACATCAACCTATTGGAGATGGTCCAGAGAAGGGTGACCAAAATGATACAGGGACAAAGTAGAGCATATGAGGAGAGACTCTGAGATCTCAACATGTGCTCCCCGGAGGATAGAAGAGAGAGATGACATGATTGAAACCTTTAAATATCTTAGAGGATTCAAAATAGTGAGCTCTGAAGGTCTCTTCAACCTTAGCGGAAACAGGACCACTAGGGGTGTCAAAAGCCCAATCCCCTGGGCACGGCAGGACCTCCTGTTTTCAGAGATGGTCCCCCTTTTTAGAAAACTCATGAGCAGTTGTACGGTGCAGGAGGCATTGCCAACTTTCCTTTTCCCAGTGGGAGGGTGGAAACTGTAGTCTCAAGTCCCCCTGACTCTTTACTATGCTCTCTGGTTAGAATCCCAACATGGCCACTGGCAGCCTCTTGCCTATTTGGTTCGTAGGATAGCCGAGTGGTTACTACCTTCGTTAGCAAGGCATACAGTCTTTACAAAACCCTTCTGTTTAAAATGTTAGATCATACAACTAGACCTCAGGCAGAGTTGATAAGAAATTATAAAATTTTACTTAAAGGAAAGATTTGGAATGCAGACAATACGAAAAATAAATATTGGATGGTTATACAGAAACACTATACACTGTAAGTCTAAACTATACCTTGTTTTGAGGATTCAGAGTCCAGAAAATATCAAATGTCCTTTTTGAGAGGAAATTCTCTCTATAGGTGAAGAAAAGTTCTTCAGAGAAACACTAGATTGTTAGACAGAAACCTGAGTCTCTGGGTTTCTTCTTGGTGTAAAATTCAGGGTCGTCTTGAAAAAGCAAATATTTTCTGATTCCCAGATTCTGACTTAAAGATCAGAATTTTCTGTTCTGCATGTCTGAAGTCCAGTCTCACAAGACTCAGATCTGGTTCAGAGGTTTTCCAGGCCTATATATACTCTCAACCTCCTAAAACAGAACCTGGGGGGAACACACCTCTTTTGTCGGCAATGTTCTTTCCAGTTTTGTTAGTGATCCAGTATGCGAGACAGGCCATCTGCATTCCCATTCTTATACCCAGGCCTATGGGTAACTTCCATGTCATAAGCCTGCAAGGCGATACGCTACCTCAGGAGTTTTCCATTCATTTTCCCCATTTGGCCCCAATCATACTACAGTATGCGCCAAATGTACCGTCCACGTTTGAAACGGACAGCCGGTTGTAACGGACAATCACAATTCGCCAAATGCCATTTTGAGTCTGTGCCTATGTTAAAACTATCATTTTAAATGGATGTTGTGCTCCATATGTACCATTCGGTTTCTGCCTGACTGCACTGCAAAATTTATCAATTAGCAGCTGTCAATCTGTCATCTTGTTTTGTCTTACCCCCAATTCAACAATTAAGCAGCAGAAATTAACTGTTTCCACCAGGTGTCATCAATCTGTGATGTGCATAAAAAGGAAAATCAAACCACTCAACTGAGTTTAATTTTTTTGTGTCACCCTGCAGTTCTTGTTTCATGATGTCTCAGTCTTAGCCTGCTACTCCAGCTATCAGTGGGAAACGTACCTGTTTGACCTTAGCTCGTAAAGTGGAACTTATTCAGCAAATTGAAAAACTTCTTAAGCTCAGTCTACGTGACCTCAGCTCTCACCTCAGAATCCCAAAATCCACAGTGAGTGGCTTGTTAAAAAACAAAACTGCCCTCTTAGTTGATTGGCATTCAAACCATAATCCAGACAGAAAAAGGAAGCAGGAAGGGATACATAATGATGATGAGGAGGCTCTTCCTCAGTGGAAGCATTGATTAGTGGGCCACTGTTGATTCAAAAGGCAGACAAGATTGCTGAAGCTCTAGGCAAAACTGATCTCAGAGCTACCGACAGTTGGCTAAGCCGCTGGAAACCACAGCATAACATTGGATTTAAAAAGATTCACGGGGAGAAATTAAATGCTGATACTATTGCTGCTGTGAGTTGGCTGAAAGATGTTTTACCTGGGCTGTTAGATGGTTTCTGTCCAAACAACATTTACAATACAGATGAGACTAAACTTTATTTCCGTTGTGTAGGCTTTGGCACACTAGCTTTTAAGTCCGAAAACCCGCTTGGACTTAAAAAAGCAAAAGAGCGAGTCACTGTCCTGGCAACATGCAACATGTCAGGCAATGACAAAAGACCGCTGATGGTCACAGGGAAGTCAGCACAACCACGATGCTTCAGAGGTGTTGCCAATCTCCCTGTGCTGTACAGAAACAATCAAACAGCTTGGATGACTGGTGACATTTTCGAGGCATGGTTGTGTGATTGGGACCGCAGATTAGGGCGTAGAAAGATAGCCCTTCTACTCGACAACTGTAACACCCACCCAAATGTGGTTGGGCTACAAAACATTAAATTAGTGTTTCTACCCCACAACAAAACCTGTCTGGTGCAGCCCCTAGACCAAGGAATAATCTATTCCTTTAAGAGACACTATGTTAGGCAGATGTGTGGCAGGCTGCTAGAAATTCTGGATGAGAATGAAGAGATCACTGCATCTACCTGTGTCCGCAGAATCAATCTGCTTGATGCTATGAGGTTGATGCATCAAGCTTGGGGGACAATGTCAGCAGAAACCATCCAGAGATGTTTTAGGAAGGGTGGTTTTGCTACAGATCCCACTATAGGAGTGGTGGCAGAAGAGGATTATGAAGATGAAGAAGAAACCAGAATATTGACGGATGCTCTGGACGAGCTCTGCAACTTGGGAACAGACACTCAGTCTGAAGCTGTTGATGACATCGCTGAAGCCATAGCTGGTTTTGACAAGGAAGAACAGCCAGAAGAAGAAGTGGAAGAAGAGATAGAGTCAGAAGCAGAGGATGTGCCCGTTCAAGCAGCAGACGTTGGCCAAGCTCTACTAACGCTGAGGAGAGCAGCAGATCAGTGAGCCGATATTGCACTAAATTGGAGTTTATTGGCAAAAATGGAGAACGAGTGGAGATGCTATATGACACAGAGGAAGAAGCAGACTGCCATTATCGACTACATCAGCCAGGTTTGAATACGAATACGAGTGCCTTGATGTACACTGTATTTTTAAATGTACTGTATTGCTGTTTAAACACATTTAATAAAGATTTAAAAACGTTGCACGGGGTGACACAAGGAAATTCTCACTGAGAGAGCTGTATCACTACCCTACACCCTGTGCAAAGTTTTGTTAGTTCTGTCTGTCTGTAATTTTGTTTGTTTGTTATCATTCGTAGTGAGTTTTTAATTGCAAGTGCTGTAACGGACGCCGCTTCTACCGGACACAACTGCACACGTCAAACTAGTCCGGTACAAGTGGCGCATACTGTAACAGGTTGTGGTCTGTTTGGACCTTAAAATGACTCCCATAGAGGTATGGTTCCAGTTTTTTTAATGCCCAAACTAAGGCTAGACATTCCTTCTCCACGGTTGAACAGGCTTGTTCCTGTGAAAGCAGCTTCTTGCTTAAGTATACAATGGGGTGCTCTCTCCCCAATTGGATACTTGGCTGAGGACTGCCCCTATTCCCAAATCTGAGGCATCCGTCTGTACCACAAATGGCCTGTTGTAGTTGAGGCTGGCCAGCACTAGGGCCCTACACAGCAAGGTTTGCAGCTGTGTGAAGGCTCGCTCACAGGCTGGATCCCATTTTATCTTCCTAGACTTCTTTTTTGTCAACAACCCAGATAAAGGAGCAGCCAGGGAGCTGTAGTTGGGAAGAAAAAAGTACTTACCATAGTAATCTTATTTCTTCCCAGTGATGCTCAGATATTCATAACTTTGTGCAGTAAGCCTGGAGGGTTGGACTGCCCGGAGAGATGGAACACATGCAAATGAGTAGAATTCTTTGCACGTGAGCATCTTTCAAATACTGCCTCTACCAACTGTAGTGTTCTAATCTACTCAGATTTGTGAGAAGCCTGGAAGTCAGGCATTAGGAAACTAATGTAATTACATTTTATAAAAGAGGGGTTTCCCCTAATTAAAGCATACATTTAGAATAAGCCTCCAAAGAGAGGCTGACTTTAATAAAAAACACATCAATAAAACTGTAAAAGAGAACATTGAAAACTCCAGTTTAAAATGATTAAAACAGGAAAATGCAACAGATACAGTATAATATGGCTTGATGGTGCCGGCTTGTGGAGAGCAGAGGCTGAAGTTCTGGAAGGGGAGGAAGGAAGGAAGGGAGTTATGAATATCTGAGCATCAATGGGAAGAAATAAGATTACTATGGTAAGTCATTTTTTTTATTCTAACCCCAGTAATGCTCAGTATATTCATAACTTTGTGCAGACTATCAAGCAGTACCATTGGAGGTGGGCACAGAACTTATTTTGGAAACAGTCTCTGCAGCACTGCTGTGCCAAACCTAGCATCACCCCTGGATAAAATATCCAGGTTATAGTGCTTTGTGTGTACTGTTTTCCAGGTAGCTGCTTTGCAAATGTCCATCAAGAGAATCTTCCTGGCAGCTGCAAGGGTAACAGCTGTTCCTCTTGTTGAATGCGCCCTCAATCCTGTTTGGGGCTCTTTACCTGCCTTAGTGTAGCAGAACTGAATACACTGGACTATCCACCGAGAAATGGATCTTTTTGAGGCTGGTTTACCCTTTCCTACATCCCCATATGTAAGGAAAAGTTGTTTTCCATTTTTCCTAAGATCTTTAGTGGCTGTCATGTAGTAGCTGATAGCCCTTTTCACATCCAGACTGTGTAATCTTCTTTCACCAGAACTGGTGTGGTCCATGAAAAAGACAGGTAGAGTGACTGACTGGTTCAGATGAAAATCTGAAACCACTTTAGGGAGAAACTGTCTGTTAGTTCTGAGGACTACCTTATCTCTGTGAAATGAGATATAGTCCTGATCAATGCAGAGAGCCTGGAGCTCACTAATTCTCCTTGCAGAAGTAATAGCCACTAGGAAGACTGTTTTCCAAGTAAGATATTTTAAGTGGGCAGTAGCCATGGGTTCAAAGGAAGGGCCCATGAGCTTGGCTATACACACATATTCAAATCGCAAGCAGGCACTGGTGCCCTGTGAGGTGGGTGTAAATGCATTAGTCCTTTAAAAATATTTTGAAAAGTTTATCAGATACCTTGGTGACCACGGAAAGGTAGGCAGATACTGCTGCTAAATGAACCTTAAGTGAACTGGGTTGCAAACCTTGTGAATTCAAATAAGTGAGATAGTCCAGGACTACTGAAACTCCAGCTTTTCATGTTGTAAAGTTCATACTGGAACACCAGAGAGAGAATCTCTTCCATTTGGAAGAATAAGTTTTCTGTGTGGAGGGTTTTCTATAACCCTTCAAAACATTTAGAACAGCTTCTGAAATATTTAAATCTGCATACTCTAATTCTTCAAGAGCCATGCTTTGAGATGAAGAGACCTGAGATTCGGGTACAACAATGTTCCCTGATTGGACGTCAGGAGATTGTGTCTGAGGGGCAACTGTATTGGTTTGCTGACAGACATGGAGAGTAGAAATGACTACTATGGCTTGCCTAGACCAATCTGGAGCTATCAAGATCAGGGATGTTGAGAGGGACTTTAGCTTCAGTAACACCCTGAAAACCAGGGGGAAAGGGGGAAAAGCATACAAGTGCCTGCCTGTCCAGTCCAGAACCAGAGCATCCAGAGGAACTGTGCCTTGTGCTGGTGGTCTGCAGCAGTATTGAGGCAGTTGGTTGTTCTGGTGGGATGCGAACAAGTCTATCTCTGGAGTGCCCGGCCCTCTGAAAATAACTTGTACCACCTGCATGTTCAGAGTCCATTCGTCATGGGCCTGGTTGATATGGCTTAGTGCATCTGCCAAAGTATTGTCCTTTCCTGGCAAGTGAATTGCCGGTGAAGAGACCTTCAGAGAGTAAGCCAGTGTCCAAATCTTCATGGACTCTGTGCAGAGAGGGCCTGACCTGGTGCTTCCCTGTTTGTTTATGTAATACATTGTGGTGGTGTTGTCTGTTCTGATCTGAACCACTCTGCCCATGATCAGTGAAGGAAAAAACCTTTAGGGCTAGTAACACTGCTCTTAGCTCCAGTAAGTTTATGTGCTGAAGAGACTCTGCTGCTGACCAGATTCCCTGGGTCGTGTGCTTTCCTAAGTGGGCTCCCCAGCCCAATAGGGATGCATCTGTTGTGAGTACCAAAGAGGGGGTTTTCTTTCTGGAAAGGCACTCCTTGCCTTAAATTGGATTCCTGTTTCCACCACAAGAGGGCCCTTAATAGTGGGCCAGTCACTGGTATAAGCTTTGAAAAAGGGTCTTTTTTCTGACTCCAGCGAGCCCAGAGGTGAAACTGGATGTCTTGCATGTGGAATCTGGATCCCTGGACTGTGCCTGCGGAAGCAGCCATATGACCTAGTAGCTGCAGAAACTGTCTTGCGGTTTTTGAGCTATTCAGGATGGACAAATTTGCTATTGACTGAAGACTTTGCACCCTGTCTAAGGGTAAAAAGACTGCCCTGAAGTGTGTTGATTTCTGTCCCTATAAACTGCAGAGTTTGAGCAGGGGTTAGGACTGATTTCTTTTGATTTATGATGAAACCCAGGGACTCTAAGAGGACTTGGGTGATTTTTAAGGAGTTCCTTACTTGGTCTGGTCACTCTGGTGAGTTTCCCACCACCAGCCAGTCGTCTAGGTAAGGGAAAACAGTCACTCCTTGTCTTCTTAGATATGCCACTACAGCAACTAAGCACTTTGTGAACACCCTTGGTGCTGAGGAGAGACAGAAAGGAAGAGTTGAAAACTGATAGTGGCCTGAAGGGAGCCTGAATCTGAGGATTTTCTGAAAGATTCCTTTATGGGGATGTGGAAATAGGCATCTTTCAAGTCCAGTGATGCCAGCCAGTCCCCCTTTTGGATTGTTGGCAATATTCGAGCCAAAGTGACCATTTTGAACTTTGTTTTTTTCAGATGCTTGTTCAAAGCTCCGAGATCCAGTATTGGCTGCCACTCCCCACTTTTCTTTGTTGTTAGTAAGTACCTGGAGTAAAAACCCTCTTCATCTCAGGGTGGTAGGGACTAATTCCACTGCTCTGAGATGTAGCAACTTTTGGACCTCTGTTTCTAGCAATGCCCTCTCTGCTAGCGGAGGTGAGCAGTAAATCTTTGTTTTCTGATGAGGAAAAGATCTGAAGTCCAAAGACAGACCCTGACCCACTACCTCCAGCACCCACTTGTCTGTGTGATGCTTAGCCAAGCCTGGAGGAAGTGGAATAGTCTGCCTCTGACAGGGAGGGAGGAGGCGGCATGATCCTCAGTGGTTCTGCTTTGGTTGGAGTTGAGGTTGGGTTTGAGAACCCCTCCTGGAGCACCTTCTGCCCCTACCCCTAGAGTATCCCTGCTGTGGATACTGCTGGTACTGGGGCATGGCTACTGGCTGGAAGAAAGTTCTGGTCATAAAAGACCTTCCCCAGCCCCCCCTTCCATAGGGCCTAGTGGATGGTGAAGCACGGTCTTTAGCAGAGTTGCTTCTATGGGTGGCCTTATACTCATCCACTTTTTTCATGTATGCAACCATGGATTCCCCAAAAAGAGAATTTCCCACTAAGAGAAAATCCAGGGCCTTGGATTGAGTATCCTGAGTAAGGCTAGTGGCCCTAAGCCAAGCAAACTTTCTCTGTGCCACAGTGTTAGCCATCCATCTGGCTGCAGTGTCGTTAGAATCAGCAGCCATCTGGAACTGGTACTTAGCCGCCTCCAGCCCAAACCTGGAAGTTTCATCCAGGTCTTCAGACAAGGGTAAGGGGGCTTTCGTGGACATTTCCAGTACCAACTGCCACAGAGATTTTTGATACTGGGCAGCATAAGCTTGAAAGGTAGCCTGTCTCATGGCCAAAGAGGCTGATAAATATCCTTTTTTGGCCATGCTATCCATTTTTCTGGAGTCCTTGTCCAGAAGGTGGGAAGACAGGGGGACGCTGGCTTTGTCGCAGGCTGCCTGCTGTATAACCTCTAGGTGGTCAGGGTGGGAGAAAAGAATGTCAGCTCCCATCCTGTCCAACTGATACTTTTTATCTATTCTCCTATCAATAGGAGGAACAGAATTAGAGGGTTGTAGAGGTTTCAGGGTGTCCTTTTTAAAAATTTGTAAACTGGCAAGAGGAGGGCTTTAGTGGGTGTCAAACCCATCATATTCAAATATTCAGTTTCCTCCTCATCCTCAATCTGCTCTGCAGTAGCAATATCTAGAGCATCTGCCATTCTCCTTACAAGTGTAAAATGGGATGAGTAATCCTCTGACACCATGGGAGGTGAACCAAAATCCTGCTCAGGAGAAACCTCTGGAGGAATAGGTTCATCATCCTGAAAAGGACCCTCCTCCTCTTCATAATACTGCTCCTCCTGTAAAGAAGGCAGCACACCACTGCTGGTCTGGGGTAATAATTTTAAAGGCCTGGGCTATCTCTTGAGCTGAGGGCATGTCAGGCAACTGAGCAAAAGTCCCTGGTTTAGCAGGGGAGGATTCTGCATGCTTAGTTTTCTAAGTTTCTTTGAGGGAACTGGGCAGTCAGCCAGTTCTTTCCTTCTTTTTGTCCATTTTTCACCCGTTTCAGGGGCAGGGGTAAGCAAATTTGTGGTTTCAGCCACAGCAGATTGGGGTATCAGCCGGTCAGAGCCGGAGAGAACCCTAGGAAATTTCTTGTTTAGCCTTTCACAGTGTTTTTCCACAGTTTTTTCTGGGAAAGTCTTGCAAACTTCACAATCCTGATCCAGATGTTCAAATCCCAGACAAGCCACACATAAGGTGTGCTTGTCTGCCTTTGCAAATACATCTTCACATTTTAAGCAATTTTTGAAACTCGTTTCTCCGGTTCTCTTTTTAGGTTTATCTGACATGGTAATGATCAGAAAGGCAAGTAAACGCCAACCACTAAGTTCAATGTAAAATGCGGTTATTTAAAAAACAAAACTTTTTTTTTTTTGCAGTCGGTTCCTGAACTGATAGGAACTGGAGGAACCGAACCCAGGAAATGCCAGGTGAACCAGATCAGCGGTTCTGTAACCGATAAGATACGGTTACCAAAAAGAAGAAATACACTAAAAAACTAAACTAATATTTAAACAAAAACAAGGCTCTTTAATCAGAGAACCCCGATAACTTAAAAGACTAACCTGGTTCCCCCACAGTTATTCCGAACCGTGAGGAACCAGAAAATAAACATAACTTAAGCAATAAACAAGATTTCTACTAACAATTAGTACAGGCAATAAAAGAAATGGAAAATACTTAAGGTTTTAAGGTTTTTTTTAATCTTCTTCACACAAAAGAGTAAGACGACCACTCCGAGCGACCAGACTTTCAGGCGGAGAGAAAAATCTGAGTAGGTTGGAACACTACAGTTGGTACAGGCAGTATTTGAAAGATGCTCACGTGCAAAGAATTCTACTCATTTGCATGTGTTCCATCTCTTTGGGCAGTCCAACTCTCCAGGCTTACTGTACAAAGTTATGAATATACTGAGCATTACTGGGCTTAGAACAAATTTTCTATAATACCCTGCAGTCCCAAGAATGCTCCTGACTTGTCTCTGGGTTTCAGGGATGGGCCATGATGCAATTGCCTCTATTTTAGCTTGGTTTGGGTGGAGTTGGCCTCACCCCACAACATGGACCAAAAAGGGACCTCTGCCATGGCCACCTGGCACTTTTCTGCCGTAATAGTCAGACCTGAGGCCTGTATTCAGCCAAACACCTCCCTCAGGTGTGTTAGGTGTTCCTTCCAGCTTTGGCTAAAAATAGCAATATCATCCAGGTAGGCGACTGCAAAGTCCTCCATATCCTGTAACACCTGATTTACTAACCGTAGGAATGTAACAGGGGCATTCTTCATCCCAAAGGGCATGACTTGAACTCGAATAGCCTGACTGGGGTGATGAATGCTGACTTTTCCCTAGGCCTGTCAGTGAGTCCCACCTGCCAGTACCCCTTTGTCAGGTCTATTGTAGCTAAGTATGTCCTCCCCAAGTTTGTTCAGCAATTTGCCCATGCATGGCATTGAGTGGGCATCAGATTTCACTATGGCGTTGAGCCTACAATAATCTATGCAGAATCATGTAGTCCCATCTAGTTTTGGTACAAGGACTACAGATGAGGCCCAGGGGGCTGTGGGATTTCTGGATCACCCCTAGATACAGCATCTCCCCCACCTCCCTCCTAGTGTCCTTGAGGACTGTTTCTGACACCCGGTAGGCTGTTCTATGTATAGGTGCTTGGGTCCCCGTGCCTACATCATGCACCGCTAGCAGTGCCCGTCCAGACTTTGGCGTAAATAAAGAGGCAAATTCCTGCAAAACGGTCCTCAATTCTTGGGCCTGTCCAGGTGTCAGCTGGGGTGACAGCATGATGGTCTCCACAGATGACACCTATTTATTCTCAGCTAACAAGTCGAGAAGGGGGGCTTCCTCACCTAGCTCCTCCCCAGGACTGCAAACCACAAGTACCATGTCAGCCCTATTAAAATATGGCTTCATCACGTTTACATGATACATCCTGTGACTGTGTTTTCAGTCAGGTAACTCCATGATGTAATTAACATTGTTTACCTGCTGAACTACCTTGTTCGGCCCCACCCACTCAGCTTGTATAATAGAATCACAGAAACTTGACAGCAGAAAAGGATCATACCGACATACAGTATCTAGTCTGTCCTTTTTTTCCCCCTACACCTCCCCCTCCCTGCCAGCCCCTGCCCTCTCCCCGATACTCAGCCCCATATGCTTGTCCCATGCCCTCTTGAATTCTTCCACCAATTTAGCCCCCACCACTCCATCTGGTAGTCTGTTCCAGGGCTCCACTATCCTCTCCATAAAAAAACGCCCTCTCACATTGCCCCTGTATGTTTTTCCTTGCAGTCTGAGGCTGTGCCCTCTAGTTCCGACCCCCTCCTTCCTCTTAAGTAAACCCTCTTCTCCCACTTTATTGAGCCCCTTTACATAT
Organism: Neoceratodus forsteri; assembly: GCA_016271365.2. Taxonomy (NCBI): domain Eukaryota; kingdom Metazoa; phylum Chordata; order Ceratodontiformes; family Ceratodontidae; genus Neoceratodus; species Neoceratodus forsteri. The sequence continues at coordinate 125,714,017 of CM057450.1, read as the reverse complement.
TTAAAAGTTCCAATCATGTCTCCGCTTTCCCTCCTTGTCTTCAGCGTGTACAGATGCAGCTCCTTACATCTCTGCTCATATGACTTTCCCTGCAAACCCTGCACCGTCTTGGTTGCCCTTCTCTGAACCCTTTCCAATGCATCTATATCCTTACAGAGATGTGGCCTCCAGAACTGAACCCCATACTCCAGGTGCGGCCTCACCATGGCTTTGTAAAGGGGCATTATTATCTCCCTCCTTCTGCTAGTAATGCCCCTGCCTATGCATGCCAACATTCCACTGGCCTTTCCCGCTGCCCTGCTATATTGGATTCCTTCCTTAAGGTTCAAGGAGACTATGATCCCCAGATCCCTCTCCTGTTCTGTTACTTTGATTTCTTCCCCACCTAGCGTGTACCCTGCTCTTCTGTTACTCTTCCTCAAGTGCATCACAGTGCACTTCTTGACATTAAATTTCAGCTGCCATGTCCCAGAACATTTTTCAAGCATCTTTAGGTCCTACCTCATGTCCTCCAAACCAGCCCTGGGTTGTCCACCCTACTGCATATTTTTGCATCATCAGCAAATAGGCACACCTTCCCCCTCAAACCCTCTGCAATATCACTGATGTAGATGTTGAAGAGAAGCGGATCCAAAACTGACCCCTTTGGCACGCAACTCTTCACCCTCGCCATCCCGGAATGCACCCCATTTAGCACCACCCTCTGAGTTCTTCCTGCCAGCCATGCCTCCACCCAGCTTATTTTTCCCATCCAACTCCAGGCTTTCCATCTTGCTCACCAGCCTCCTATGGGGGACAGTGCCGAAGGCCTTACTGAAATCCAGATAAACCACATCCACCCGCCCCCCGCGGTCAATCACCAGAGTCACCCAATCAAAGAACTGAATTAGATTTGTCTGGCAAGACTTCCCCTTCGTGAAGCCATGCTGTCTGCTGTCCTGCAAGCCACTCTCCTCCAGGTAATCCACCACCCTCTCCTTGATTAATGCCTCCATTACTTTCCCCACCACTGACATGAGGCTGACAGGTTGGTAGCTCCCCTTCACCTCCTTACTACCTCCCTTGTGTAAAGGCACCATGTCTGCCCTCTTCCAGTCCTCCGGCACTCTCCCCGTATCCAGGGACAAGTTGAAGAGCCTTGTCAAGGGTGCAGCCAACTCCTCCTTCAATTCCCTGATCACCCTGGGGTGTTATCCATCAGGCCCCATTGCCTTGTCCACCCTCAGTCTATCTAGCTCTGCCCTAACCCTATCCACAGTGAATGGGCAGAGATCCACCCATTTGCCCTCCTTCCCCTTCGACTTTAGATCAGGTCCCCTACCATCCTCCTCCTCCTCCTCCATGAATACTGAGCTAAAGTACTTATTTAACAACTCTGCTTTTTCACAGTCCCTTTCCAATTTTATTCCTCCCTCTTCCCTCAGCTTAGTAATCCCCTGCCTTGCCTGTCTCTTCTCCTTAACATATCTGAAAAAGCTTTTATCCCCCCTTTTCTCCCCAGTATCTGCTTTTGCCTTTCTGATCTTCTTCCCTACCAGACTCCTCTTTTCCCTATACTCTTTCTCATCTTCCTCGCTGAGTATACTCCCTGATTACCCTCCCAACCTTCTTTGTAAACCAAAGTGGTCTCCTCCCCCTCTTGCTCTTCCTAACCTTTTTTGTGCACTTTCCACAGCTTGCAGTACCCCTCTCTTGATGGCCTGCCATAGTTCCTCCACTGCCCCTATATTCTCCGTAACCTCCATTGTCTCCCTTACTATCCTTCTCAGCTTGTCAAAGTCTGTGCATCTGAAGTCCATGACTGTAGTACTGGTTTCACTTGTCTCCCTCCCTCCCTGCCCTGACCCTGAACCTTACCATGTTATGGTCGCTGTTGCCCAAGGGTTCTCCCACCTGCACCTCCTCAATACTCTGACCATTTGTCAGGACCACATCCAGCAGGTTGTTGCCCCATGTCAGCTCCCTGACTAGCTGTTGAAGGAATACCCCCTGCAGTGCAGCTAGTATCTCCCTGCTCCTTGACGATGCTCCATACTGGATTTCCCAGTCTACATCTGAGAGGTTTAGGTCACCTGCCAGCAGTAGTTCTCCTTTTTGGGCCAGCCTTGTGACTGCCTGAATTAACTGTTGACCGCCCTCCTCCTCCCCATGCATAGGTGGCCTGTATACCACCCCCAGTCACAAGGATTCTCCAGTTCTCCTGCCTAGCATTACCACAGTAGCTCAGTCTCCCCATCCTCCTCTTGTCCTTCATAGAAACATAGACTTTGACGGCAGATAAGGACTGCTTGGCCCACCCAGTCTGCCCATTTCCCTACCTACAGGATAAGCTGCAGATCCTAGTGTAACCCCTCACCCCTGCCTTTTTGCCAAAACGACAGGTGGCATGCTGTTGAAGCTGACAGCAGTACCTGGTGGGGACCTGGGTTCGGGGAGGTTGAGGTTACTCGGCACAGGGGGACCTAGGTTTGACTACTCTGCACAGGGGCACCCAAGTAAATCCAAACACAGGAAGCAATAACTGTAATGTCCAGAACCAGGAATGGGATTCTTCAGTGTGGCTTTTATTCACATACTAGCTGAACAAAACAAAGCATAGGCAGACCCCCATGGGGCTACATTTCCTGGTAATGCAGATTAGAGACTACAGAACACTTTATCACCATTTTCAGCCCTCAGGCTCTGGACCCACCAGGTACACAGCCCGGACTTGCACGCAGCTTCGGGTACACAGCCCGACTTGTACACACTTGGGTTTTCCCCACGGTCCATTGGAAGAATGAACCAATTATCCTGTCGTGGTTCCCCACACCACTTAGAGTCTGCGACTCCTAGAGAGAATTTTCCTTTGCTTGTGGTGGCTCCCCACACCACTTAGAGTCTGCAACTCCTAGAGAGAATTCTTCCTTACTTGTTGTGACTCCCCATTTCATAGAGAGAATTTTTCCTACTTGTTGTGGCTCCCCACATCACTTAAAGTCTGCGACTCCTAGAGAGATTTTCCCTTTTGCAACCCCACGTCTGGGTACTTCCCCCATCACTGGCCAAGTGCATGAGGCAAAGTAGCAACCACAGCAGAAATACATAGAGGTGGACCTGGTTACTAAAGATGGGGGGTTCGCCCACCTGCAGCTCCCACAGCCCATACCTGGCCATTTCCCTGGGAAAACTGAACCATTCCTTTGCTGAACTTCTAAATGTAGATTAAAGGGTAGATGATCTGGTGCATCTCCTCTACATATTACTTGAATCACACAACACTCTAGCATTTGACACTACTTTACTTGTTTGGCCCATTTCTCTAGGCTTCCCAAAATGTAGCGCAATCCCTAGATTTTCACACATGTCCCCGGGGTGAAGAAAACATTTTGCCCTCTTAGTCAGAGCAGACACTCACCCTTTAGTTGCAGGTGCCCCACAGGCGACTCACAAATCTTCCATCTTGCAAAATAGAAGAAGAAGAATCAGCATTTATATAGCGCTTTTCATACATCCAAAGCACTTTACAAGCAATGCTAGACTGGTAGTGAAGTGACTGAATGTCTGGTGGCAGCCATATCGCATATCATCACCCACACACAGCCTGGATAATTGCATGAACCAGTTTTATGGAAAGGGGAATGTTGGCCAGGACACCAGGAATGTTCCCTACTCTTTTTGCGAAGAGTGCCCTGGGTTCTTTACTTCCACCTGACACCCACCAGGACAACATCAGGATGGGCAGAAGGGACCTCGAGTTTATTATTCTCATCTGAAGGACGGCATACCCTAGCAGTACAGCACCCCAATACTGCACTCGGATGCCAGCAATTTTAGGTGTAAGTCCAATCCCGTGTGGGACGAGAACCCATGACCTTCTGGTCCAGAGGCGGATGTGCTACCAACTGAGCCACGCTGACACCTAAATAAATGTAGAACTAAACAGGCAGCTTTTCTTCCACTTGGCAGAATTAAGGGGATTGCCCCAGGAATCTGCTAGAGATTTTTAAATCCCCCCTCCCAGAGGGAGGGGACACTGAGACCCGAACAGCGGTCTCCACCACTCAAGCACAACTTCACTTACTGAAAACAAACTGGACACTGACTACTACTCTTTGAAAAACTCCCAACGTTCTATCTAACTCCCTCTGCTGCAGATTCCAATGTGGCTTATGCAACTGCAAAAGTTCTATTGGTGATGTCATCCCTCAGTCTCAGCTGAGACTGGGAACAGAGTGAGACAGTGTGAAACCCATTTAACTGGAGTTTCACAAGCTGCCTTCCCTGCCTACCACTAGGTCTTACTGGGATTCTAGTAACCCCGGGTAACAAGGGGGTTACACTAGTTAACAAACAGCCTATTTCTTCCTACCCCCCACAAAAATTGTCTGTCACATGCTTTCTTGAATTCTCCCACAGTTTTAGAACTCACAACCTCCTCAGGAAAACAGTTCCATGCATCCACCATCCTCTCTGTGAAAAAATACTTCCTCATATTGCCCCTGACCCATCCCCCCCCATCTTCAAATTGTGTCCCCTTGTTTTTGCACATCTCTTTTTCTGAAAGATGCTACTCTCTTGGACTTTGTTGATTCCACTGAAGTACTTAAAAGTTTCTATCATGACCCCCCTTTCCTCAAGGGTATACATATTAAGCTCTTTAGTCTTTCCTCGTATGGCTTCTCTTGCAGACCCTGCACCATTTTAGTTGCCCTCCTCTGGACTGCCTCTATCCTGTCTATGTCCTTGAGGAGATGGGGTCTTCAGAACTGGACGCAGTACTCCAGATGGGGTGTCACCAACTGTCTGTACAGAGGGATAACAACTTCCTGTTTTCTGCTGGTGATGCCTCTCCCTATACATCCCAGTACCCCCCAACCCTTCCTACTACCTTCTCACATTGCTTGCTAACCTTAAGGTCATCTGATATGATTACTCCCAGGTACCTTTCCATTTTTTGTTGTTACCACTCTGATTGTGTAATCTTCCCCTGGGTTTTGCTTTCCAGGAGCATTATTTTGCACTTCTTTGTTTTGAATCCAAGCTGCCATACCTCTGACCATTCCTCCAACCTTGCCAAGCCCCTTCTCATCCTTTCCACGCCCCCTTGTGTATCAACCCTGTTGCAGATCTTTGTGTCATCTGCAAAGAGGCATACTTTTCCTTCCAGTCCCTCTGCAATGTCACTTATAAAGACATTAAAAATGACTGGACCCAGTACTGAACCCTGCAGTACCTCACTAGTAACCCCTCTTTCTTCAGAGTGGACTCCATTTACAATTACCTTCTGTGTCCTGTTGTCCAGTCAAAGTTTTACCCAGTCTACCATCCTGGGACCCACTCCCAGGCTGGTTAATTTCACTATTAATCTTTTGTGTGGGACTGTGTCAAATGCCTTGCCAAAGTCTAGGTAGGCCATGTCCACAGCCCCTCCCTGGTCTACTTACTTTGGTCACCCAGTCAAAGAAATCAATTAGATTTGTCTGACATGACCTTACCGCTGTGAACCCATGCTGCCTTGGGTCCTGTGCCCCACTGGCCTCTAGGTGCTCAATGATTCTTTCCTTCAGAAGTGATTCCATCACTTTCCCTACCACAGAGGTCAAACTGACAGCTGTGTAGTTTCCTGCCTCTGTCTTGCTCCCACTTTTGTGAAGGGGAATCACATTCACCTTCCTCCAGTCCTCAGGTACCACACCATCCTCCCATGATTTGTTAAAAAGGGTAGTCAGTGGTGTCACTAGTTCTCCCCTTAATTCTTTTAGAGTTCTGGGGTGAATTCCATCAGGCCCCATTGCTTTGTCCACCTTCAGTTTTAGGAGTTCTTTCAGAACCCTTTCTTCTGTGAAATAACTGGGATAGACCCCCCCCCATCCAGAGTGCTTCTGTTAATTGGATTAGGCACCTCCCCCTCCTCCTCTTTTGTGAATACTGAGCAGAAGTATTTGTTCAGTATCCATGCTTTTTCACTGTCCCTCTCTGCCCACCCATGGTCCATTCTATTCAGCCTCACTATCCCTCCCTTTGTCTTTCTACGCTCCCTGATGTACCTATAAAAGGTTTTATCCACCTCCTTAACCGAGTTGGCTATCTTTTCCTCAGTTTGGGCCTTTGCTATTCTGACTTCCTTCCCTGCTTCCTTCTGCCATAACTGGTACAGTTCTCTGTCCTGCTTCTTCTGTGTTTCCTTATACTTACTCAATGCTTTCTTTTTCTTTCTAACCTTCCCCGCCATCTCTTTTGAGAACCATAGTGGCTTTTTCTTTCATTTTGATTTGTTTATTTTCGTCACACAAAGGCTTGTTGTCTCTGTGATGGCAGTTTTGATGTTTCCTCATTGTTGCTCCACCCCTCCTTCTAGCCTGTTTGCTAGTGCTTTTCTAAGGCACTCTCCCATCTTGCCAAAGTCAGCCCTCCTGAAGTCCAGTACACTCACTTTTGTATGGCTTGACTCTGTAGCTGAGTTTATCATGAACCACACTGTTTGGGGTCACTTGTTCCCAGATGGCTACACACTTCTAGATCTGAGATCCTCTCACTATCCCCATTTGAGAGTCTGAGGTCTACGATTGCTCCCTCACAAGTGGGTTCCAAAACTAGCTGTCTGAGGCATGCCACCTGTAGGGCATCGAGAATGGCCCTGCTCTTGGATGTGCCTCCAGCAAAGGTGCTCCAGTTAGCATCTGGCATATTTAGGTTCCCCATCAACAATATCTGCCCTTTCTCTGCCATCCTAAGGATGCCTTCTATCATATCGGGGGGGTAGCAGTGTATTTCAGGCACTCCATAACTTGCTCCATTAGCTTCAAGGAATCCTGCCCTTCTTCACACGAATCCCTAGTTGCCCATCTATCCTTCCCCTTGTCCTCCCCCCTTTATACTGGGGTTCTGTGCGCACCCCCCAAAGCTCTCACCCAAATCCCTCATCAAGGCAATCTCAGCAATCTCCTCGAACACTTCAAATAGAGAACTCATTTTACTAGGCGACTTCAATCTCGACTGGCTCTCCTCCGCCTCCAAGACAACTGCCCTGAGGAGTGAAGCTCTAAATCTCTCCCAACTAATCCAGGAACCCACCCGCCTAAACCACCAGTCTTAAAATCACTCCCTTCTGGACTGGATTTTAACCACCCATCATCACAGGATCACTGCCTCGGGCATCCTTTCCGATGCCCTTAGCGACCACTGCATCACTTATTGCATCCGCAAAATCCACTTACCACAATCTGGCCACAAATTCATCTGGTCTCACCCACTACACCTCCTAGATGAATCTGACTTGCAGCGTGACCTACCTAATGCAGATTGGCTGCCGGTCTTTGCCTCCCTAGACATTGACCTCACCCTATCCCACTTCTGCAACATTTTCCTAAGCACCTCGGACCGCTATGCTCTCCTCAGGAAATCCAGAGTTAAATGCTATCATCACCCCTGGATCACTTCAGATCTCATCACCTTATGTCAGGCCAGGGACAAGGCACTGAGGCTGTACAAAGCCTCCCTTGCCCCTTGCGACTTCCAAACCTACAAACTTTGCAGAAACAAATGTACAAATGCAATTCAGCAATCAAAAGCCTCATACTTCAAAGCACAACTTACCCATAACCTAAGCTTCTTCTGCATCTTTCTGGAAGGTCTTAAACTCCCCTTATTGACCCTCCCTCCAAGCTAGCTAGCCCAGTCCTCAACATCAATGGCAGAACTTCTCTGAACCGGCTATAGTAGCTGAACTCTTTAACTCGTTCTTCACGTCCTGTGCCCTGCCAGACTCATCCCCCCCACTTGACTCCTCAAATTCCTCCCCCTCCTACTCCAGCTTACTTTCCCCCCTTCACACCCCTGGAAGTTTACACTGCTCTCACCTCTCTAAACCAGTCCAAAACCAGTCCTGATGGCTTGCACCCCAAAATGCTCCATATCTCTGCCTCAGCTATGGCCACACCCCTAACACACCTACTCAACCTCTCTCTCCAGAGCAACGGTCCCCTCCACCTGGAAACTGGCTAAAATTCCTCCTCTGCATAAAGGCGGTGACCCCTCCCAACTGGGTAACTACAGACCCATCTCTCTCTCCTCTCCCTTCCCTCGCCAAACTCCAAGAATCCCCTCATGCTATTCAAACTGTCTATGTTTCTCACCAAAAACAGCTCCCTCTTCCCCTTTCAATCAGGTTTTAGAAAACATCACTCCACTATCACAACCCTGCTATGTGTAACTGACTCTATGCTCTCTGCCATGGACAAAGACCAAACCACCACCGCCATTTTCATAGACTTGGCAAAAGCCTTTGACTCAGTATCCCACCCTCTGCTGCTCTGCAAACTAAGCTCCTTCAGCCTTTCTCAACCTACCATCAACTGGTTCCACTCTTACATCCAAAACAGGCAGCAATCTGTACAAGTAGGTGACACCCTCCCCCCCACTACTCATTTTCTCAGGCGTCCCCCAAGGCTCTATCCTCAGACTCATTCTTTTCTCCCTATTCATAAATGACCTCCCCTCCGCCTTTCTCTCCTCTAACATGCATCTGTACGTCGATTACACTATCATCTTTGCCATAGGCCCCTCCCACGATAGTGTGCTTCAAGATCTTCAAAGTGACTTCAATAGGGTCCAAACTTGGTTCCAAAAAAAACAGCTTACACTTAATGATAAAAAAAGGTTACTATGGTATTCGGCACCAGATAAAAGCTCGCCTCCCTACCAGCCCCCCCCCCGCCACTAATCTACACTCTGGACAGATCTCCCCTCAACTCAGTACCTACCTTCAAGTACCTGGGAGTCTGTCTGGATAGCCACCTCAACTTCTTCACCCACATCAAGGCCATCTGCACCAAACTCCAGCCCAAGCTGGCCATCCTCTATCACCACAAAGCCAGCCATCCCCTCCCAACTCGTAGCAAACTCGTACACAAAACCATCTTGCCTGTGCTGGACTATGCAGACATCATCTATGGGACAGCCCCATCCTCATCCCTCTCAAAACTTGACATCCTTCTCAACTCTTTCTGTCATTTTGCCACTGCCTCTCCCCCACTCACCCACCATTGCCTCCTCTACTCTGCCCTATCATTGACCCCACTCTCGCACAGGAGGTCCACCCACTGTGCCTCCCTTATAGAAAAATACTGGTTAGGCTCCCTGCCCCTAGCTCTTTTCACGTCTCTCTCCGGCCAGCTACTCAGGCTACTCCCTCCGACACAGAGACGCACGCACTTTCCACCTCTCACGCCCCCTCTCTGCCTCTGGCCAAGCTGCCTTTTCCTATTGTCTCCCCCTTCTATGGAACAATCTCCCTCCCAACCTTCACCAGGCTTCATCCCTCTCAGCTGTTAAATCACTCCTCAAGCTCCTCCCCTCCCTGCCCTAGTTGCTCACCTGGTCCCACCCCAACATGGGCCTAGCCTACCCTTGGTGGCCTCTGTTGACCAATATTTTGCACTTGCCAGCCCCAAATTTGTATACTGCTAATCTACTGTACAATCTCAGTGCTAGTTTTCACACTCTTTTGCGACACCAGTTGTAAACGCTGTATATATAAACGTTTGTAATATACTGTATACGCTACTTCTAGACATGAACTGTCCTAGATGTTGTGTTTAGTTGTACTTTACTGCACACCTCCGTGAAATGTCATTAATGTTTGTACCAAACGTCTGTAACAAGAAATTGTTGTACTTCTCTCCTACTTTCAGTGTACACCTCGTACCTGGGTCGCACCTGGAAATGAGCCTCGGCTCAGTGTGCCTTTCCCGTTCACCAATTTTAAATAAATAAATAAAGAATATCCTTGGCCAGTCCCTCCTCCTGACATGGGCATCTGTATACAACCCCTGTGCAGATTGTGGTGTCATTTCCAGTCTCTAAGGTGACCCACAGTGCCTCCTCTTCTCCCTGTTTACTCTTTTGTTCCGTTGCTTTTATCCCTTCCCTTACATAGACAGTTACTTCTCCCCCTCTTCTCCCCTCCATGTCTCTCCTGTAGGTTGTGTACCCTGGTATGTTAACATCCCAGTCATGGTTCTCTGTGTACCATGTTTCTGTGACTGCTACGATGTCCAGGCATCCCTTGTCCATCAAGGCAACCAGTTAAGGGAGCTTGTTGCCCAGACTGCGGGCATTGGTACTCATTACCCTCCATTTCTTGATGGCCTTACCCTTTCTTGCCCTATCCCTGTCCTTGTTGCCTTTGTAATTTTCTCCATTTACCCCTACCCTTCTCCCTATCGACATCTCTATCTTGGTGTTTACCTCACTTACTACCCTGATTTTTCTGGAGGGGCTAGGATTTCCCTGCTCCTTTTCAGTGCCTCCCCCTTGGCTAGTTTAAATGCTTGCCAATGAAGCATTTAAACCTATCACCTAGGATCCTGGTTCCCATCCTGGACAGATACAGACCATCATGCCAGTACAGGCCTGCATCACTCCAGGTGGACCCCCCAGTCCCCAATGAAGCCAATTCCCTGAGCTCTGCACCAGTTTTTCAACCACTGATTGAATCCCATGGTGTGGAGCACCCTAGCCTCACCCATGCCATAGACAGGCAGCATCTCCGAGAAGGTTACCGTGCATGCTACTTGTCTGAGGCCCTTCCCCAACTCCACAAACTCTTTCTGCACTGCTCTGATCCCTTTCTCAGCCAGGTCATTTGTCCCTAGGTGGACAATGACATCCTGCTCCCTCTCCCGTGCAGCTGCTCCAGCGATCCTGAGGATTCGCTCCCTGTCCCTCCTAGCCATGGCACCAGACAGGCACCTTATCTCCCTCTCCCCCTTTCCTCCCCCAGTTCTACCATAACAATGGAGTTCCCCACCAGGGGTTGTTTCCTTCCTCTGTGGGGTCCCATGCCACCCTCCTGTGGGTCTCCTTTGTGGAGGTTCCCAGCATCCTCCTTGGTCTCCACTTGGTCTTCAGTTACACTTATGCCTTCCCTGGTGTATAAAGCAATCCTCCCCCCTTCTTACCCTCCCAATCCCTTCTGAACAGTCTGTAACCTGGGATAGTCATTTCCCAGGTGTGAAGCTCTGTCCAGCAGGTCTCATTTATAGCTACTATATCTAGTCCTTCATCACCCATGATGGCCTCCAAATACACCATCTTATTTGCTAAACTCCTGGCATTGGCTGCTAAGCCCTTCCACCAGGTTCCCCCTCCATCCCCCCTCATTATTCTCCCTCATGCCCAATAATTTAGCACTATCCTGGGGGGGAGCTGGTAGCCCCCCCATGTCTCCTGCCTTGTGGTGCAGATCCCCTCTTCCCCCAATCTAGTTTAAATTGTAGTTTCTTCTATGAACTCTCCAAATTTGCTTTTTAGTACTGCTGCACCCTTCCTATTCAGGTGCAGTCTGTCTGGAGCAATAGGCTGTCATCCCCCCATGTGGATCACAATCCCCTATTAACCCATACCCCATTTGCTTGCACTCCCCCCCACCAGCCACTCATTGAACTCCTTAATCCTAGCCTCCTATCAGTACTTGCCTTTGGTACTGGCAACATCTCAGAGAAAGCCACTGATCCGAACCCCAGACTGCTGCAGTATCTAGCAAGTGCTCTAAATCTTGCCTGCACCTCCAACAGGCTATTTTCTGCCAGGTCATTTGTTCCCAGGTGGAACATCAGGTGTGTTTTCTCATCCTGCGTGTTTCCCCTTTGAGGGGATATAGTGAATGACCTCTGCCACCATCATGCCTGGCAGACACTCAACCCATACTGCGCTACTCTTGCCCCCCCATCTAATTCCTTTTATTATAGAGTCCCCAACAAGTAGGACCCTGTTCATCATCACCTTCTGTTTACATTTCCCTTCTATCCTTCTCCCAACCCCTTCCATTTAATTTCCCACCCTATTCTCACTATCCCCATTGCCCATTTCATCTCCTGGTGTACTGTCTTCCCCCTGCACTCCCCTAGCTCCATGTCCCCCGCAGGCATTTACTGCTAGGCTGCCAGCCACTGCCCCACCATCCACAAGCTTTTTCCTTCCCCTTTGATCTGTCCCTAGCCGTGCCCTGCTTGAATTCCCTGGAGAACTTTGCCCTTTCCCAGCCCCGTCTAGCCATAACCCTTCTGAATCTGTGCATCCTGTCTCCCATTTTAGGGTTTGCCCTTTCTGGGGTGTGTTCACCCCTGCATCCCTATCCCTGTGTTCACTACCCTCCTTATTCTTTCCCAAAAGGTTGTCCCCTTTTTCCAATTTTCCTTCTTGCTTGCTTCTCCTATGTCCCCTGGATACTCCTCAACTCCACTTTCCTGATTTTCTCCCCATTCAGTGCCCCAGTGGTGCATATCTGTTTTTCTGCTCTGAGCCCACTGCCTGTATCCCCCTGGCTGGGGCTCCACCCTTTGCTTCCTCCTCCCTTGCACTCTGTGTGGGCTTTGGACCTTTATAGTTAGCCTCCTGCCATTCCCTCTGGTTTCCTATGTATCCCTTGCTGCCTCTATTTGGGATTTCTGTAGCCCCACTAGAGCCATCCCCTACCCTTCCTTCCCTCCCTACTTCCACACTCCCTTGTTTTCCTCCAGTCTCCATCCCATCTTCCCCTTCCTATTTCTGTATTTGCTCCTTGTCCCTTTATAGCTCCCCCTTTAACTGTTCCTTATCCTCCCCACAGCTCCCACTCTAGTCTTTATTGCTCTCTCAGTGGAGCCCCTCCTGTCCTTCATACTAATTCTCTCCCTTTCCTAGTTTAGCATCCATCTCAGCCATCTCACCTCCTCCCTAGCTGCACAAACTGCCTACTTGCTATACACCCCCCACTTTCCAAACTATATCTAGTACCATGGCTGACCCACAACCAGTGCACACTACCATCCTCTCAAAGATGCCCCCAGCCATTGTAGCCTGGGGACCATGCCACGGACCTGCCCCCTCTCTGCTCCATTGACCCATCCAATTTGTATGCCCCTCCATTTTCCCTGTGGCTTATCATAAGCTTTAGTTTTCAGACCCTAGTGTGAAAACTCCCCCCACTCAAAATATCAGTATCCAGCCCCTGTGGCTTTAGATTCCAGACCCTGAAACTCCTGCAGCTAGGATTTCAGGCCCCAAAGCAACTTCCAAGTTCTATGTACTGCAGAACCAATAAACAGTACCCTAAAAACACAGTACTTTGAGCTATTAGATCCCAGAGCCAGAGATACCTTTACAAACAGTGCCCTAAAAACACAGTACTTGAGCTTTAGATTTCAGAAATTCACATGATTTTCCCCTGGTTTCGCAGAACCATTTATAACCATAGAAGCCCCATAAATGTCACAGGACCTTAGTTTTTGAGGATTATTAGCACCAAAGAAGTCCCAATTATACCACAGTACTCCAGTTCTGCTCCAAGAATGCCATAGTACATTAGTTCTGAAGTTTTGAGCAGTCCCAAAAATACACCAAGGTACCTTAGCACAGAAGAAATTTAGCTCTGGAAAAAAAAATATGCCATAGTACCTTTGCACAGAAGAAATTTAGCTCTGGAAGAAAGCCAAAGTGTCACAGCTCCTTTGCAGATGTTTCCATGCCCCCTGCTAGCAACAGAGATGCCCCTTTCCCAGCCCCCTTGTCTGTCCCCTTTTTGTTTCATTCTTTCTAATTTCCTGTTTACTTTATGGCTCTGTACTGTCAATAGTCATTAGTGGTATAATGTATCAATATTTACATCAGGGTGTGGTGTGTAGCTGTATTGCATACTGAAATATGGTGGCTAACAGTATGTGTATGAAGTTAGTTGGTACTGTATGATGTCACAGACTATGGGTATAAAGGAAGTGATGCACTAGGGTTGGGATGGGCCACTCGGACTGGACCCAGGATTGTGGGCTGGGTGGGATGGGCCACTCCAGACCACCAGAAACAATCAGACTGGTAGAAAACTGATGATATAGAATGTAGAATCCCAGCTCCAGGTTCAAGAACAAACACACTGCTGATCCACACAGATGCAGGCTGTAAATCCTTGATTGCGTGTTCTCAGGTGCCTCAGATGATTCAGGTTCTTGTGAGAGGGATCACTTTACATCAGGAATGCAAAGTCCATTCAGATCTTCCTCTCTCTCATACAGAGGGAGCTGATCTGTTCATAGAGACACTAACACAGCTTGTAGCTTGTCCTTCTGGACCAGGATCAGAACCATTACCTCTTGTCCTACCCCATATGAGCGAGCTCTGGCTGTATGATTATACCAGGTCTTTTGTTATAGCGGGGCAACTGCCAGGTTGCTGTGGGCCATGCCCATAAGCTCCTTCAGTGTCTCCTTGAATTTTAACACATACTCCACTATGGAAGTCCCTTGGGTGGCATGCTTACCTTCCCAGTCTTCTCGTATTAAATCCAGGGACCCCTCACCCTACATGCATACAAGAGCTTGAAGGGTGAAAACCCAGTTGACTCTTGAGGTACCTCTCTGTAAGCAAACAGCAGATGGGGCAGGTATTTCTCCCAGTCCCACCATGCTGTTCTGAAAATGCCATAAGTATAGCTTTTAGGGTCCCATTAAATCTCTCCATGAGACCATTAGCTCTTGGGTACTAAGGCGTCATGTGCCTCTATGTGACACCACACTTCTCCCACAAACACTTTATTAGGTCTGACATAAAGTTACACCCTTGATCAGAGATAACCACCTGCAGAAACCCAACATGAAAGAAAATCTCCAAGAAAGTGTCTGCCACCTTTTCCGCCTTAAGGGAGGACAGCAAATGGATCCGGGATAGTAGGTAGTATAACTGACGACTGTCATTATATACTTTTCCCTGAGGAACTTGGGGTATTCAAAGGACCCACAATATTATCCCCATTATCGCCTCCTGGGTCTGTGTGGTGGCCGCTTGTGTTTGTCTGTGTCTGTAGCTTAGTTTTTGTGGATTTTACATGGTTTTCTGCTTGGAGTAACTACACCATTCTTGCTCACTACGTCTGTGAAAGTCTGCTGGACTGGATTTCTGCAAAACATCATCACCAGGTATCTGCATTTTCATTTTAAAATCAACTTTTTTTGAAGCTATCCCAAGCAAAACATAAGTGAAGCAACTAAATTTGACAAACTCAGTGACTCTGGGTCCTGCTTGAATCCACATTTTCATCTGACCTGCTTAATGACTTGTAAGTGGGATTTTCAGCAACCTCTTTGAATGACAAAGAAGCATACAGACAAAAGGATTCCACATCCTGCATATGCGCAGGCACAGTTAATCACCTTCAGGAATTTTAACACATTCTGTGACTCTGGACCTCAGCTGTTGATCATTTCTTTTGGCTTTAGACTTAACCACCAGGTATTACTCAATTGACAAACTGCAATTTTTTTTTAGCCTTTAACAGTGCCCACTCTCAGCCAAACTATGTCTCCTTCCTGAAACCAAATCATGGCTGCTTTAAACCTGTATTCCACATTGCTAGTAGTGGTGTTGATAGTGCTGCACTGTCCCATTTCTCCTGAGGTCACCTCCTCTCAATCTACCTGCCAGCCAGCGCCACTCTGTGCCCTGCATTATGCACTGGGTATGACCACAGGGATCCAACACCGTGATACCATGGCCCAATGCACCCCTATCTGGCACACTGGTTACCTTCTGAAGTTACAAGCATTCAGCATTCTGAGGAACCTACAAGTATTAGCAATTCTCTGCAACAAGGCTGGACAACCCCGGTACCGAAGCATCAAGATGCAAAGACACCTAACAAACAAGCATGCTTTCAAAATACTTAAAACCTCTCTCCTGAGAATTCTTTTTATGCTACTTCTGCTCTGCAGAAATGTACACCCCAACCCAGGACCAGTTAGGGCGACAGCACACCCCCAGAATAGGAGGGTGAGATCCCTCACATTAGCGTCAATCAATATCTGTAGCCTCCTCAGTAAACTTGATAACCTCCAAACCTGGATTCAACACCACAATCCTGACATCCTCTCTGTTGTTGAAACTTGGCTAAACCCTAAGATCCCTGACACTGCAGTCGCAACTTCCAGATACTCTATCTTCAGGCAGGACAGGATTTCAAAATGGGGTGGTGGCTGTGCCATCTACCTGAGAGATACCCTCATGGGACATGTCATCCCATTTTCTAACCCAAGATCCCCATCTCAGATCCTTAACATCAAAATTCTCCTAGGGGCCCATAATAAAAATCTTACTATAGACTCTGTATACATACCCTCAAAGGACCAGGCCAGTGGTTTCAACAGCATCATGGAATACCTCATGGGACTACACCATAATTTGGAGACCATAATTCTGGGTGATTTTAACATAAACTGACTTTCACCTGAGGCCTGCACCTACAAGGATGCTATCACAGCACAACACCTCACACAGCTTGTCCCCATCCCAACTAGGTGCAACTATAGGATGGGGACCTACACTGTACTTGATTGCATACTGTCAAACCACCCGGAAAGAATCTCTAAGGTGTCTGTACTCCCTGATACTTTAAGTGACCACTCACCTGTTATCTGCTCTAGGGCTAACAAATTCACCAAGCCCCCTCCTAAAATAATACACACCAAGGTACTCAAGCAGAAGCACCTTCAGCTGCTAAAATCACATCTAAGTAGGCTGGACTGGTCAATAATTGACTCATTTAATGATACAAACAAAGCCTTGGAACTGTTCGTCAGCCACTTTATGGTGGCCTGTGATATCCATGCACCACTAAAAAAGATGAAGGTTAAAGGCAGGTCTAACTCATGGATAAACTCCGAGCTTGTAGCATGGCTCAAACAAAGGGACCACCTCTGGCACTGTGCTTGAGCCACATCAGCACAAGGGAACATTCAAAAATACAAATCTGCAAGAAATGGCTGTATCCGAGCTATATGGAAGGCTAAAAGCAAATATTTTAGGGAGGCAGTCTCCAGCTCCTGGGGTGATGGGAAAAAAATTTGGAATAACTTGAAGGACCTCACAGGCAAGGATACTAAGGCACCACCCACCATGCTCAACATTGATGGAACACCTACGCTAGACCTGGGTACCATCTCCAATATGTTCAACAATGCGTTCTCCAACTGTGGCAGTGTCCTTCCACCTGATTTTTTCAATGCCCCCACCATCAATTCCCCCTTTGACACTGCGTCCCAAGTACACACTGCAGGGTTGTCAGAACCCTCTAAAGTTCTGGGTTCTAGTTCTAGTCTAGAACTTTTGAAAAAGTTCTAGGGTTCTAATCTTTTTAGAACTTGAACCCTATCTTTTAATTATGCTGCCAATAATGAAGATAGTAATTTATTTATTTATTTTATTTTATTTATTTAGTTTTTGTTGACCGGATAAGTGCACTAGACAAACCCTGCCTATTTTCAGGCACGACCCGGGGGAGGGGGATACAGATGAATGCCAACTGACCTTGAACCAGATTAAGCTGTTGGTGGTATTTTGAGTGAATGAGGGAAATTTGGCCAGGACACCGGGGAAATTCCCCTACTTCCTGCTTCCTGTGAGCAGGAGGGACCCATTTTCTGGTGGGACCAAGATGGCAGAGGAGGAGAATAGTGGAGGAGCTGCACATGGGGCTGCGATAGCCCAGAGTAATTCCTCACCTGTTGATTTCACCGAGTCTGGAAATGCTGAAATGGTGGTTGGGATGCACCTGCGAGGTGGCCAGCAAAACGCCAACTCAAGTGATCCTTCAGTTTCTGTTGCTACGCTGGGGCTTAGTTTGTCAGAGAAACAACGCTGTTTGGAAGAGGAACTTCTTCGTGTGAGTGCATTATTGGTACAGGAACGTAGGAACCTCGCTGTGGAGGACGACAGGAAGTGGAAGAGATTGGCGGGTTCCCCGAGCACTGCAGCAGCAGAGGGGTCCCAGCAAGTTGCATCCGGCTACTGAAAGGCTGAAAGTCAGCGAAGTTTCAATTTCTAAAGATTGGGGAGATCTGGTAGATGAATCCTGGTCTCTGGAGCATGCCCTGCATGGGGCTGGCTGGATTCCAATTTCGGGTGATTCGTGGAAGCCGGCTGATGGATCTTCAGCACTACCGGCTTTATCAGTCCCTTCTCCTGTTGTTTTAGTCTCTGAACTTCCAGCCTCCCCTTTTCCTAAATCTAGTACTGATTCTGGACTACCCTTGGACAGTCTGTCAGTGGAAATGGCTGCAGATGTGGCTACTTCCTCTGTCATACAGGGGCCAGCTTTGGAACCTGTGGAAAAACCTTCTTATGCCAGTCATTTTAGGCAACCTCTAGAATTAGCCAAGCAGCAAAATGCCATTCGTTTACGATATGTTGGCCCCAGGGATAATCCCCCTGATAGGTTTTATGTTGGAAAAACTTTATTGAAGAAAAGTATGGGTTTTTCCCCTTCTGAAGTCTACGCCTTGATCCATGTTCCTGGAGAGTTTACATTTGATGTCAGTTTTCGCACCCCAGCTCTTTTGGAACTATTCTGGAGTCGCTATTTAAATCTAAAAACGAATCCCCTATGGTCGGACTTTATTGTACTGCCTCTTTCAAAACAGGCCTTTAGGATCATTATGATCATGTTCAGAAATGAAGGGGTTAATGTCGTAGATATTGTTAACTGGTTATCTAAGAGATGTGAAATACAGGGGAATCCTGTTCCTATCCCGGTTGCAGAGGGATTTTGGAATGGGGGTTGGATTAAACTCCACTCTACTGATTCTGATTTGGTGCATCTCCCCAACTGTTTTTTTTTTGGGGAGGGATAAGGGGTTCCTTTTTTATCCAGATCAGCCAAGGGTTTGCTTCAAGTGTGGGTCTTGGACTCACATAAGCACCTCTTGTGATGTGCTAAAATGTTCTTCTTTTTTTTTTTTATTTACCCTTTTTCCTGGCAGGACCACCGGCTACATCCTCCGCCCTGGTCACGGCTCCCGGAGACCTCTACCACTGCCTATAGCTGCAGAGGACCCTCGGTCACCCCCGGCTTGCCCCCCAGAGGGTGGGGCCGCAGGCCACCTTCGTGACCCCGGAACAGTGACTGGTTGGGGTCCCGCAGCGGCGGTGGCTATACGAGGCTCTCAAGGGAGGGCTTCATCCAATGGTGGTCCTGCCCCACCATCTTTTTCCTCCTTGTTTTCTCCCCAGAGGAGGTGGGGACGTGCAATGATGCCAGTGTCTGCCCCGCCTCCTCCCCTCCACGTCAAGCGTCGGCTACGTGAGAACTCCCAGCCTCCGCCAGGAGTCCCCAGCGCACCAAGTGCTACCCACACCCTCCCCCCGGAGAAGGAGAGCTGTGCAGCGGACGCTCAATCCTACTCCCCCCGGCCGGCCCTCCGATGATCCGGATCCATTCCCGAACCCGGGTCGCCAGCGTCGCAAGCGGAAATCCCACCGCTGCGCCGACGGGCCGGCCCTAAAATGTTCTTATTGTGGGGAGTCTGGTCATCCTAGTGCTCACTGTTTCCAAACCTCTAAATGCAATCTTTGTGATGTGGTGGGTCACACATTTAAACTTTGCCCTTTGGCAGCTAAAAACACACCGGAAGCTGATTTTGGGGTACAGGACCATTATATTAGGGAGGCAGTTCGACTTGGCATTCCTACTGGAGGAAGGTTGGATCCCAGTACCTCTGGGGCTAGTCTCCCTTTGCCTGTGTCAGGTTTGATTGATAACGCTACCTCAAGCACAGACTCTATAGATATACCTGAAGTGTTGACTCATGAGGTACCAGAGATAGGACAAGGGGGGGGTTATTTGCTAGGGTTCGGTATTGTCTAGTTTGGATCCCTTGGTAGACGGTTTTACTATGGTTAGTGGCAAGAAAGGGAAATCTGTTAAAGGAAAGGGGAAGGTGGTTAGGAAAACAGCTTTACCTTCCATGCATGGTTCTATTGCTGACCCTAATACCTTTGCAGTATTGGTAGAGGCTCCAGAGGCGGTTTCCAACATGTCTCTGCCTTCTGCACCACCCCAAGGCCTAAGCCCTTGGAACCTGCTGAAGGACAGATTGGCCCTAAGCCATCAGATGGGAAAAGTGGAAGGGTAACAAGAGCAACTAGCAAAGTAAAGTAACTTTACCCTTTCATTAACTCATGGTTCCCTTTTACTTTAGAGTGGCAACTTTAAATTCAAATAGCATTAAATCTCCTGTTAAACGTCAGAGCACTTATTCTCATTTTTTATATGAAAATCTGGACTGTGTTTTCCTGCAGGATGTTCGTTTGCATTCTCTCTCGGAGATAGAGGCTGCCACTACTGGTTGGGTGTGGGGTGATTGTTTTTGGTCTTTGGGAGTGATTTGTGCAGTGGGGTGGGGATTTGTTTTTCATTCACATATAAAAGTAATTCATCAGATAGAGTTTTAGCGGTGGGGGCCTTGGTTTTTGGATGTTATGTGGGGTTCCTTACCCTTACAGTTACTTAATATTTATGCACCTCAATCTAAATTTGATCGAGTAACCCTTTTTAATTCAATATATCCTTTTCTATGTACCTCTTATGTTACTATCCTTGGGGGGGACTTTAAATGCTCCTTGCCTTCCAGTGTTTCTTCTGGAACGAGGAAGAAAGTGTATAGTGATATGGCAAGCTTGCCAAAACTTCTTGCAGTTACTGGTTTAAATGATGCTTTTGGGCCTACCTCTAATGGGTTTGGGAATACTTATTTTTGCGGAACTAGAGCTTCCAGAATTGACTATTTTTTTCTTTCACCAGGGGTTGTAGTGCAATCACAGTCCTTGCAGGAGGTGGCCACATCAGATCATAAAATGCTTAGATTAGTGTTATGTGGCGTGCCTGAGTTGAGGGGGCCAGGTTTTTGGAAATTAAATGTTATCTTATTAGATATCCCTGGTGTGGCTGATGGTCTACATTCCCTTTTTTTAGCACGTCAGTCTGTTTTCTTTCTATATGAAGATTTAAATACTTGGTGGGAGGACAGAAAATGTGAAGTCAGACTCTATTTTAAAACCATAGGTCATTTAAATGGGAGATTCCGTCATGATGGACTTCAATATCTTAGAGAACGACTTCATATTTTGTCTACCTTCCACCAGTCTTTGGCATCTGCAGGTCTGGATCAAATTAAAAAGGTAAAGGAAGAGTTGGCTAATTTACAGTCTCAGGTTTTACAGGATGTGGAGAGAAAGCATAAATATGGGATTAGTGGTACAAAGAAGGATACTTTATCTTTTGAAAATCTGAAACTTCTTAAACACTCCCGAGCTATGATGTATTTAAACACCTCAACTGGGGGGCATGTTACAACAAATACTGGTATTTAAGATACGATACATGACTTTGTTACTGCATCCTTTAAGAGTAGATTGCTCCCTGAGACCCCCATTAATGATTGGTTTCTTAGAAGACCAGTCCCTGTTTTGTCTATAGATGAGCAGTCTACTTTGGTCCAACCCATTGTGGTAACATAGAAACATAGAATTTAACGGCAGATAAGGACCGCTTGGCCCACCTAGTCTGCCCATTTTCCTACCTAACAGATAAGCTGCAGATCCTAGTTAACCAACAGCTTACTTCCTCCTACCCCCCCAGTATAACTGCCTTATGCCTGTCCCATGCATTCTTGAAGTCCCCCACTGTTCTTGACTCCACGACCTCCTCAGGGAGGCTGTTCCATGCATCCACAACCCTCTCAGTGAAAAAATACTTCCTCACATTACCTCTGAGCCATCCTTACCTCTATCTTCAAATTGTGCCCCCTTGTTCTTGCACATCTCTTTTTCTGGAAGATGTTACCCTCCTGGACTTTGTTAATTCCCTTGAGGTACTTGAAAGTTTCTATCATGTCCCCTCTCTCCCTTCTTTCCTCAAGGGTATACATATTAAGCTCCTTTAGCCTTTCTTCATATGTCTTCTGGTGCAGACCCTGCACCATTTTGGTTGCCCTCCTCTGGACAGCCTCCACTCTGTCTATGTCTTTGCGGAGATGGGGTCTCCAGAACTGCACACAGTACTCCAGATGGGGTCTCACCAACTGTCTGTACAGAGGATAACTTCCTGTTTCTACTATTGATGCCTCTTCCATGCATCCCAGTATCCCCCAGCCTTCCTTACTGCCTTCTCACATTGCTTGCCCACCTTTAGGTCATCTGATATAATTATCCCCAGGTCCCTTTCTTTATTTTACTGTTGTCAGTTTCTCACCCCCATTGTGTAAGCTTCCCTGGTTTTGTTTCCATGTGCATTACCTTGCACTTTTTGCATTGAATCTGAGCTGCCATACATTTGACCATTCCTCCAACCTTGCCAAGTCCCTTCTCATCCTTTCCACTCCATCTTGTGTATCAACCCTGTTGCAGATCTTTGTGTCATCTGCAAAGAGACATACTTTTCCTTCCAGTTCCTCTGCAGCGTCACTTATAAAGACATTAAAAAGGACCGGTCCCAGTACTGAACCCTGTGGTACCCCGCTAGTAACCCTCCTTTCTTCACTGTGTACTCCATTTACTACTACCCTTTGCGTCCTGTTGTCTAGCCAATTTTTTATTCAGGCTACCACCTTGGGACCCACTCCAAGGCTAACTAACTTGTATATTAATCTTTTGTGTGGGACTGTATCAAATGCCTTGCTAAAATCTAGGTAGGCCATGTCCACAGCCCCTCCCTGGTCTACTACTTTGGTCACCCAGTCAAAGAAATCTATTAGATCTGTCTGACACGACCTTCCCATCGTGGAATCCATGCTGCCTGGGTCCCAGCCCCACTGGCCTCTAGGTACTCAACAATTCTTTCCTTCAGAAGTGATTCCATATTTCCCTACCACTGAGGTCAAACTAACTGGTCTGTAGTTTCCTGCCTCTGTCCTGCTCCCACTTTGTGAAGAGGAATCACATCTGCCCTCTTCCGGTCCTCGGGTACCACCCCATCCTCTCATGATCTGTTAAAGAGTAGTCAGCGGTGTCACTAGTTCTACCCTTAGTTCTTTTAGAATTTTTGGGTGAATCCATCAGACCCCATTGCTTTGTCCACCTTCAATTTTATTAGTTCTTTCAGAACCCTTTCTTCTGTAAATGGACTGGTATCGGCCTCGTCTTCAGAGTGTTTCTCTTGTTTGGTTTAGGTAACTCCTCCTCTTCCTTTGTGAATACTGAGCAGAAATATTCGTTCAGTATCCCTGCTTTTAACTGTCACCCTCACCCACATTCCTCCCTTTATTAAGCTTCAGTATCCCTCCTTTGGTCTTTCTTCGCTCCCTAATGTACCTATAAAGGTCTTATCCCCTCTTAACAGAATTGGCTATCCTTTCCTCGGTTTGGGCCTTTGCTATTCTGACTGCCTTCGCAGCCTCTTTCTGCTTTAACTGATAAAGTTCTCTGTCCTGCTCCTTCTGTGTTTCCTTATATTTCCTGAATGCTGTCCTTTTCTCCTTAACCTTCCCTGCCACCTCTTTTGAGAACCATAGCGTTTTTTTCCTTCATTGTGTTTTATTGATTTGCTTTATACAAAGGCTTGCTGCCTCTGTGATGGCTGTTTTGATCACTCCCCATTGTTCCTCCACCCCTCCTTCTTGCCTGTTTGCTAGTGCTTTTCTGAGGCACTCTCTCATTTTCCCAAAGTCAGCCCTCCTAAAGTCCAGTACTCTTGCTTTTGTATGGCTTTGTTTATCGTGAACCACACTGTTTGGTGGTCACTTGTTCCCAGATGGCTACCCACTTCTAAATCTGAGATTCTTTCTCCATCCCCATTTGAGAGTACCAGGTCTAAGACTGCTCCCTCTCGAGTGGGTTCCAAAACTAGCTGTCTGAGGCATGCCCCCTGTAGGGCATCAAGAATGACCCTGCTCTTGGATGTGCCTGCAGCAAAGGTGCTCCAGTTAACATCTGGCATATTCAGGTCCCCAATCAACAATATCTCCCTTTTTCTGCCATTCTAAGAAGCCTTCTATCATTTCCTTGTCCATTCCTCCCCTGAGATGGGGTCTGTATACAACCCCCATGTGGATTGTGGTGCCATTTCCTGTCTCCAGGGTGACCCAAAGTGCCTCATCTGCTCCCTGTTTACTCTTTAGTTCTGTTGCTTTGATCCCTTCTTTTACAGAGAGCTACCTCCTCCTCTTTACCCTCCCTGTCCCTTCTGTAGATTGTGTATCCTGGTATGTTGACATCCTAGTCATGGTTCTCTGTGTACCATGTTTCTGTGACTGCCACAATATCCAGGCAACCTCTTCCATCAAGGCCACTAGTTCAGGGAGCTTGTTACACAGACTACGGGCATTGGTACCATCACCCTCCACTTTTGATAGCCTTACCCCTTTTAGCCCCATTTCTGTCCTTACTGCCTTTGCCCTTTTTTACATTTAAATCTGTTCTGCTCCCTAATAACTTCTGTACCTTGGTGTTTACCTCACTAATCACCATGTTTTGTGGGGGAAGGCTCAGATTTCTCTGCTCCTTTTCAGTGCCTCCCCCCTTAGCTAGTTTAAATGCTTGCCAATGAAGCATTTAAACCTCTCACCTAGGATCCTGGTTCCCCCTCTGGACAGATGCAGACCATCACACCAGTATAGGTCTGCATCCCTCCAGGTGGTTCCCCAGTCCCCAATGAAGCCAAAACCCTGAGCTCCACACCAGTTTTTCAACCACTCATTGAATTCCCTGGTGAGAAGTGCCCTAGCATCTTCCTTGCCATAGACAGGCAGCGCCTCCGAGAAAGTTACCTTATGCGCTACTTGTCTAAGGCCCCTTCCCAACTCTACAAACTCCTCTTGCACTGCTCTGATCCCATTCCTAGCCAGATCATTTGTCCCTAGGTGGACAATGACATCCAGCTCCCTCCCTCGTGCAGCTCCTCCCATGATCCTGAGGATTCGCTTCCTGTCCCTCCAAGCCATGGCACCAGGAAGGCACCTTACCTCCCTCTCCCCTTCCTCCCCCATTTCTACCACCCTAATGATTGAGTCCCCCACCAGGAGTTGTTTCCTTCCCCTGTGGGGTCCCACGCCACCCTCCTGTGGGTCTCCTTTGTGAAGGTTTCCAGCATCCTCCTTGGTCTCCACTGCAGGTGCCTCCATAGAGGAACCACTATCCACCAGAAGAGCGAATGAATTGTGGAGAGGTACAGCTGGAGGGATGCAACTCTGCTTCACCACCCTCTCCCTCCTTGAGCCCACCCTGGTCCAGTCTTTCCTCTTTCTTGGCAACCTCTGAGGTAGTGGCATTGGCCTGGTGGTCCCTGGGTGGGGAGGAGGTTTCCGAATCCTAGCCAGGTCAGCCTGGAGATGGGCAACCTCTTCTCTCAGACCAGAGAGGTGCCTGCAAATAGGGCAGCATCGCAGCCTCCAGAATGTCTCCCGGAACACTGCCGCCCCACAGCCATTGCACTGCACCACTCCTATCATGTCTTATTTTGTGTTCTCTCTACTGTTTCTCTGGATGCTTATTCTCTCCTCTCCTTACAACTCTCACCCTTCCTGTTCTGGGACAGTAACTTCCTATCTTCTTCAGTAGATGAACTAAAGACTGCAGTTTGGTCTCTGAAGTCGGGAATTACTCCAGGTGCTGATGGATTGTCCCATGAAATATATAAAAGTTTGTGGGAAGTTTTGGGTACTGACCTATGTCAGGTATTGAATGCTGGGTTACAGGCAGGGTCTCTACCTAAAAGCATGTTACAGGGTGTGTTGCTTTTAACTGTATAAAAATAAAGGGGAGCGTGCGGATTTAGATAATTGGAGGCCTTTGTCTCTTTTGAACACTGACTATAAGATCTTGATGAAAATCTTTTGTATTAGATTAGGGTGTATTGGGTTCCTTATTACATCCATCACAGTTAGTGGGTGCCACATCGAAGGGTTCCGGATGCATGATCCTACTCAGGAGCTTATAGCTAAAGGAGCATCTGGAGACATGTTTGGGCATCTGGTTTGTCTTGACCAGGCTAAAGCTTTAGATCAAGTAGAATATAGTTATCTGTGGGAGAGTTTGAGATGGTGTGGGTTTCCCTCACAATTTATAAACTGTCGTACCTGCTATACAGACATCACTCTGATACCTAGCATAAATGGATGGTTGGGAAGAGATACTGAGGTATAGGGGAGTGCGGCGAGGGTGTCACTAAGTCCCTACTCTATGTCTTATCCTTGGACCCCTTTTGCATGCTTTAGATAACACATATGATATTGTTGGATTATCAGTTGGTTATATGGACCCACAGATAGTGACAATAGCATATGCAGATGATTTGGTTTTAGTTCTGTCAGATAAAGATTCTGCTGTTGTTGCACGGACATTATTGTACACCTTTTCAGCTATGTCTGGTTCCTCTATTAATAGGCTTAAAAGTGGGATATTGCTTTTGTGGTATGGGGCCACCAATGTGGCATTGATTTGGGATATGCCTATTAAAACTGGCTATAGGAAGATTCTTGGTGTTTATTTTGGAGGTGTGGACGATCATCGGTACCACTGGGAGAGCCAATTATTAGAGGCACATAATAGGGTGTTACTCTGGAATAAGGGCCGAATGTCTAAAGCAAAGCGAATCTATTTGATTAAAACTTTTTTGTTGCCATATTTTTTGTTTATAGCTGCAGTTTTTCCCCCTCCCCCTTCTTTAGAAACCTCTCTTTATGATGTATTTTTCTTTGTTTATGGGGTAATAGATTAAATCCGGTGAAGAGGTATCACTATTTACCTATCGGCGAAGGAGGTTAGGGTGTGGTGAATCAGGTTGTATTCTTACGTAGTATATTTATCTTTTATAATTTAGTTCCTTTGCTCAGGGGTTGTTAAGATCTGGTCCCGTGGGTGGCTGATAGTATAGATCCCTTCTTGAGCACTAGGTTCAGGATTCTTTTGGCCCGGCAGATGCAGTTATAATGGGTTGACTAGTCACTTTCATCTGATGTTTCAAAAGTTGAAATCCTGGCATTGTTAGAAAATCCTTTCTTCTTTAAACCGTCAGCAATTCTATAGTACTATATTGCAGGATTACTTTTGTGGATCCTTGGTTTCATGATTTACCAGTTTCAGAGCAACGTTCCAATTTACAATTATTAGTAAGTAGAGGTAACCCGCTTATGTGGGATGTTTTGTGGCTATGTCTCCACAAGAGATTAGGGTTAAAAGGCAATATGAGGCATAAAGAACTCTTGGAGAGGTTTTGTCCCAGGGAGGAAACCTGCTTAGGGGTGGTTGAAACTATGGAACATTTTTTTGTTGATTGTCCCTTTGTAGTTTCCTTTTGGTCCCAATTTCAGGATGTGTGGCCTTTAACTCCTTTTCGGTATACTACATCATAGATCTGGGTGGAAGGAGTTCTGCTGGGCTCCTGGGTGACTTATGATGTAATCACTATGCGCCTGTTAATGGGTCATATAGGCTTTCAGCTGTGGCAAGCACGGTGTAATTTGACACTTCGGCAGAAATTACTCTCTGCATCCCAGATTATTTATAACATTAAGAAGGTAATACTTAGCTGGAGACTTCAGGAAAAAGAAAAAGTGCATCCTGAACTGTTTCGATTGTGGTGGAGGAAAATGAACTGGCTTGACACAGGGTAAAGGTTATGGTGCTATGTCCAGGCTTTCTTGAAAAGTGCTGGGTATCCCTGCTTGCAAGGCTAGAACCTCCTTTTGGGGTAATTTTAGTGGGGACTACTATTTTCTGCATACGTGTAAGTTTTGTTTTAGACCCACTTCCTCCCTCTAAGGGGGGGTCATTTGTATCTTATGGTACTATTTGTTTTTTTAATTTTCCAATCATTTTATGATGCTGTCTTGTTGTGCATACTTAGTTTTTATGCTTTCTGTACATCCAATTTGTATGCTAGTATACTTGTTTTGTTTCTATTTGTTGTGCATTATGATTTCTACTGTATATATTATTGTTTGATTGTTGCTTTTTAGTTGCAATACTCCCCTAATCCTTTTTAGTGGGGGGGGGGATGTTTTCATATTATTTCTTTTACATTGCTCTGACATGGTATGTTGACAATACTCATTTGTTTTGTTTTCTATATGATTTGTTTATTATTTTATGTGACATACCACAGTTTATATTTAACTTTTGGTCTACTGTTACGATAATAAACAATTCCCTACTATTTTAGTGGGGGGGGGGGTTGGCACTGGTTAGTTTTTTGGGTCGCTAAACTGCTGCTGATTTTTGAATGTATGATGTAATACTTATTTCTGTTAATCCTTGTTTTATATTATGATTTTGTGTGCTGTAAACACTATTTTGTATATATTTTGCTTTCCGGTTGTAATAAAAAATTCCCCCTACTCTTTTCGATAAGTGCCATGGG
This sequence comes from Neoceratodus forsteri, assembly GCA_016271365.2. Lineage (NCBI taxonomy): Eukaryota > Metazoa > Chordata > Ceratodontiformes > Ceratodontidae > Neoceratodus > Neoceratodus forsteri. The sequence goes on along the minus strand of CM057450.1, from coordinate 125,685,882 downwards.
ATCTTTAACATCCACCTGAACTACCACCAATCCAGGCAGATGGGACCTCGGTTTAACATCTCATCTGAAAGACGGCACCTCAGAAGTGCAGCACCCCTCTCATGCTGCACTACAATGTCAGTACTGGGATATTAACCCAAGTGCCAGATGTGGGAACTGAACCCACAGCCCTCTGATCTCCCAGCCTCAGAGGAAAGTGTGCTATCTACTGAGCCACTGACACCATGAAATACATGTAAAGGAAAAACTGTTTAATATAAGGGAGAGAGAAATGATCATGTGTGACATTGATGGGAATACAACTAGGTTTATTTATGGTTTCTTCTGTTTACTAAAGCCAGCAACTTAATACGTAACAGGCCCACCCACCCATATGTTAAAAGTTTTCCTGCTACAGCTGCATCATAGTTCCTTAGTGAAAGAAAGAGGCATATTAGCCATTTATGTACTCAGTTATATATACTTATCGTCATGAATTATTAGAAAAAATAACTGATATTACCTAATTTCAGCTATTTGCTGCTTTGTGTTTTAAATGAGTAAATCAAAAGTTGCTATGTTTAAAAGAAAGCTTTTATAACAAAGTCAAGCCAAGGTACTGCAGCTGCAGCACATGGAACTGTTGCAAAACATATTGGCCCAGATATTCAAACTGCACCCAAAAAGTGCGCAACAGCAGGAGCAAGCGCAAGTCCACTGTGCCCATGTACAAGAAGTGTGATATTCAAAAACTGCGCAGGCCAAGATGCGCCTACAGCCAATGACTGAATATTGCACCACCTGTGCCATAGCTCAACTAGGGAGGGGAAGCTGAGCATATCTGATGTGCCATAGCACAACAAGGGATGCTCAGCAGAGCAGTCCAGATGTGCTATAGTGCAACTAGGGACACCCCCTGCAGCAGAGCAGCAATGCAACAGCACAACCAGGGATGCAGGGGCCCACCACCCATGCCACAGATGGGCAGAGGAACACACAGTAGAACAGACATCGTCCCCCACACCCCATGCACTGCACAACCAGGGGAGAGCTGGAATAACCACTGGCCCATGGATACCAGCAACCAACCCACAGCTGGGCCATGGTGCCCCAGCACACCCCCTGGTAAGCTGTGACTGGCACACAAGGAGGGCTGACCACCCCGTACCATACCATACCACCAATGCAGAGCACACCCTGCACCATGATCCCAATACACCCTGCCCAGGAGTAGTGCCCAACAGTGCAGGACACCCCATGCATGCCACCACTCCCACTATGACAATGCAACCCTGTGCACCATGGAGCTATGCAAGGCAGCCCCACCATGAGCACCCTGCAGTGGGAGGCAGTAGACAGCGATGCAACAGATGCATACACAGTCCTGCCCTGCATGTCCCCACCGAGGTACAGCTGAGAGACCGACCATGTGTCAGCACACAAGGTACCCCACATGCGACAGAGCATGCCTCGGACCCCACCTCCAGCGGTACAGCACCCTACAGACCCTCCCAAGGACACAACCCATCCAAGCACTGGCCACAACAGCCAGCACAGACACGCACAGTGTAGCATGGAGACATGCACCACACAGGATGCAACACAGTGCATGGACAAACACCCACCCATACCCAAGGGCACACCAACACAGGGACACAGTAGCGGGTCAACCAAGCCACTGGTGTGTGGCCATGGCTGACGTGTACACACGGCCAGCACCCTTACATTGTACAGGTGTACCAGCCACCCTGTGCAGGCACCATGAAGCTGTATGCCACCAGCATGCTACCAGAGCGCAAGTGACAGACATAGAAACATAGAAACATAGAATTTGACAGCAGATAAGGACCGCTTGGCCCACCCAGTCTGCCCACTTTCCTACCTACTGGATAAGCTGCAGATCCTAGTTATCCAGCAGCCTACTTCTTTCTACCCCCACCCCCTAGAATGGCCTTATGACTGTCCCAGCATGCTTGAATTCCACCACTGTTTTTGACTCCACAACTTCCTCCGGAAGGCCATTCCATGCATCCACAACCCTCTCTGTGAAAAAATACTTCCTTAAATTACCTCTGAGCCGCCCTCCCATCTTCAAATTGTACCCTCTTGTTCTTGCACACCTCTTTTTTTGAAAGATGCTACCCTCTTGGACTTTGTTGATTCCCTTGAGGTACTTAAAAGTTTCTATCATGTCCCCCCTCTCACTTCTTTCCTCGAGGCTATACATATTAAGCTCCTTTCATCTCTTTTCATATGTCTCCTGGTGCAGATCCTGCACCATTTTAGTTGCCCTCCTCTGGACAGCTTCCATCCTGTCTATGTCTTTGCGGAGATTGGGTCTCCAGAACTGCATGCAGTACTCCAGATGGGGTCTCACCAGCTGTCTGTACAGAGGGATAATAACTTCCTGTTTTCTACTGGTGATGCCTCTCCCTATGCATCCCAGTATCCCCCCAGCCCTCCCTACTGCCTTCTCACATTGCTTGCCCACCTTTAGGTCATCTGATTTGAATACCCCCAGGTCCCTTTCCATTTTTGTTGTTGTTAGTATCTCACCCCCCATTGTGTACTCTTCCCCTGGGTTTTTGTTTCCCAGGTGCATTACCTTGCACTTTTTAGCATTGAATCTAAGCTGCCATACATTTGACCATTCCTCTAACCTTGCCAAGTCCCTTCTCATCCTTTCCACCCCACCTTGTAAATCAACTCTGTTGCAGATCTTTGTGTCATCTGCAAAGAGACATGCTTTTCCTTCCAGTCCCTCTGCAATGTCGCTTATAAAGACAGTGAAGAGGACCGGTCCTAATACTGAACCCTGTGGTACCCACTAGTAACCCCCCCTTTCTTCAGAGTGGACTCCATTTACTATTACTCTCTGTGTCCTATTCTCCAGCCAATTCTTTCCCAGGCTGTCATCTTGGGACCCACTCCAAGGCTGGCTAACTTGTATATTAATCTTTGTGTGGAACTGTGTCAAATGCCTTGCTAAAGTCTAGGTAGGCTATGTCCACAGCCCCTCCCTGATCTACTACTTTGGTGACCCAGTCAAAGAAATCTATCAGATTCGTCTGGCATGACCTTCCCACTGTGAATCCATGCTGCCTTTGGTCCTGTGCCCCTCTGGCCTCTAGATACTCGACAATTCTTTTCTTCAGAAGTGATTCCATCATTTTCCCTATCACTGAGGTTAAACTAACAGGTCTGTAGTTTCCTGCTTCTGCCTTGCTCCCACTTTTGTGAAGGGGAATCACATCTGCCCTCCTCCAGTCCTCGGGTACCACACCATCCTCCCATGATTTGTTAAAGAGGGTAGTCAGTGGTGTCACTAGTTCTACCCTTAGTTCTTTTAGAATTCTGGGATGAATCCCATCAGGCCCCATTGCTTTGTCCACCTTCAGTTTTAAGAGTTCTTTCATAACCCTTTCTTCTGTAAATGGGCTGGTATCAACTTCTCTATCCAGAGTGCTTCTACTGTTTGTTTTAGGTACCTCCCTCTCTTCATTTGTAAATACTGAGCAAAAATATTTGTTTAGTATCTCTGCCTTTTCACAGTCTCGCTCTGCCCACTCCTCCTCCTTTTTAAGCCTCACTGTCCCTCCCTTGGTCTTCCTTCGCTCCCTGATGTACCTATAAAAGGTTTTATCCCCTTGTTAACTGAGTTGGCTATCTTTTCCTCGGTTTGGGCCTTTGCTGTTCTGACTGCCTTCCAAGCTTCCTTTTGCTTTAACTAATTACAGTTCTCTGTCCTGCTCCTTCTGTGATTCCTTGTGCTTCCTGAATGCTTTCTTTCTCTTGAACCTTCACTGCCACTTCCTTGGAGAACCATAGTGGTTTCTTACATCATTTTGTTTTGTTTATTTGCTTCACAAAGGCTTGTTACCTCTGTGATGGCAGTTTTTATTATTCCCATTGTTCTTCCACCCTCCTTCCTGCCCATTTGCTACTGCATTCCTTAGGCACTCACCCATTTTGCAAAGTCAGCCCTCCTAAAGTCCAGTACTTTTGCCTTTGTGTGGCTTGACTCTATTGCTGTGTTTACTGTGAATCATACTGTTCGATGATCGCTAGTTCCCAGATGGCTACCCACTTTACATCTGGATCCTCTCTACATCTCCATTTGAGAGAACCAGGTCTAAGATTGCTCCTCTCAGTGGGCTCAATACTAGTTGTCTAAGGCATGCCCCTGTAGGGCATCTAGAATAACCCACTCTTCAAGTGGCTGCTGCAACTGCACTCCAGTTAACATCTGGCATATTCAGATCACCCATCAGCAATATCTCCCTTTTTCTGCCATTCTAAATATACTTTCTATCATTTCTTGTCCATTTCCTCCCCAGGAGAAGGTCTGTATATAACCCTGTGCAGATTGTGGTGCCATTGCCTGTCTCCAAATTTACCCACAATGATTCTTCTCCTCCCTGTTTACGCTTTTGTTCTGTTGCTTTGATTCCTTTACTTATGTAAAGAGCTACTCCTCCTCCTCCTCTTTTACCCTCCCTGTCCCTCCTGTAGATAGTGTGTCCTGGTATGTTTATATCCCAGTCATGGTTTTGTGTGTACCACGTTTCTGTGACTGCCACGATATCCAGATGTTCTTCCTCCATCAAGGCCACTAATTCAGGAAGCTTGTTACCCAGACTACGGGCATTGGAACTCATTGCTTTCCATTTTTTGATGGCTTTACTTTCTGTTGCAGCATCCCCCACTGACCTTTCAACCTCGGTCTTTTTCTCATTTAGTACCCTGTTTTGTAGGAAGAGGCTGGGATTTTCCTGTTGCTTATCAGTGCCTCCACCTTTGACTAGTTTAAAAGCTTGCCAATGAAGCATTTAACCCGATTGCTCAAAAGACTTGTTCCCTTCCTGGACAGATGCAGACCATCCTGCCAGTATAGGCTGGACACTGGAGCATATTCCCTGCAACAGACACAAGTGACAGCATGGAGAAGGGACAACAACAGCAGAGGCCACAGTGCCACCTGAGGCAGACGTGCACCATACTGGTGATGGCAGGCAACCTGGCATTGTGCCGGGTACAGTTGTTATCCAGCATGGGCAGCCACCACTGACACGCAAGCAGACCGTGCATATCACAGATATGCAAGGGTGTCAGCTGCGCAGGTCATGGACAGTCTGACAGGGGTGCCATGCACACAGTGCAGGCCCCGTGGACCACTGCACACAGGCATCCAGTGCACAGAGAACAACACACAAACCACAGACAGTGACTGATCCCCCTGCCCACACCATAGGTGGATGACCTCTGCACACACACACACACACACCCATGCGTGCACCACCCCTGATGCCATACACACCACTATAGCTGAGCACCTGTAGCCCACTGCAAATCATAGACCACCACAGTTGTCATAACAAAATGCATATATTTAAAAGATGTAAAGAAAAACTATATACAATTATTTACAAGAGGGGGGAGGGTCACATAACAGCTGGGGGTGGGTAAGAGGCAGGGGTGAACATACGGGAGAGGGAAGAAGGGGTGTGAGGGTGGGTCAAAGGGGGGAAGGTGGTATTCGGGGCATGGGGACATCACGGCCACCCCGGTCCTCCTCTTCATGGTGCCGATGTGTGCTCCTCCGTCTCCTCCTGACCCCATGGTGGTGTATTCTCTGAAGGAGCTGCAAGGTCTCCCTCACCACCTGGAGCAGCTCGTGTAGACTTTGCTGTATTTGCATGAGTTGCCGTCCACCTAGGAAGAGGGAGCAGAGTCAATAGTTGTGACTGTCCATCCACCTGCAGCCCACCCATTGTGCATGGCATACAGCCATGTGCCACACCCCTGTGATGGTGTGCAACCACCTACAGTGACCGTGTTGACAAGACCTGCCCACCCAGGCAGCCACAGCCATGTGGACCACTGCACTCACCCACCGCCCATATCCTGCACAGCACCACCATGGCCGTACAGTGACTTGGCTATGTGGTGTGAAGGCAGTGCCACAGCCATGTGCCCGTGCACTGATGGACCACTATTGACGCACTCCCAGACATGCAGTGCCACTGACAGTGTTGACTGTGACAAAGTTGCATGCATGGCAGTGGGTCAATGGATGGTGGCCATGCCCACTGCCCACCCAGTATACAGGCATGCAATAGTAATCATGGATGTAAGGCACTCGCCATCATCAGGCTGGTCCACGTGCCATGGACCACCATCACCCCTCCTGTCCCACTGCTCCTCCATGCGGCGCCTCCGGTCCCTGTTCCACCGGTGTTCTTCTGGCCCTAAGGTGCAAACATGGGGAGAGGAACATCAATATGATCTGGTAGCAAAGTCCCCCCACCCCCATGTGTGTGCAATCCCACACAGCCATATCCATCCACCCCACGCCCTGATACAACCACCACAGCCAACACCGGACGCCCCCCCATGTGCCGGACAGATGCAACCGTGATACCCGTATGGATGATAAAAGTGTATGGATGTTGCACCTACCTGGCCGTGGCACCATGCCCCTCCTGGCACATGCCCACAGGTGGGCAAGCAGGTCTGGGTCCCTGCGCCTCAGGTCCCCATAACGGTGGCAGCACTGCTCTGCCATTTGCCCCATACCAGTGGCCTCCTCCAGGGCGCCGGCCACCTCCTGCCAGACCGCACTCCTGGCCCTGTCCAGGGGTGCCTCTCCAAATAAAGCCCTAGCATGGGACTCAACTATAGCCACCAGGTTGGCGAGCTCAACCTGGCTGCAAACCACAGCACACCTCCGTGCCATCTCTGCTGTCTGGTTTAATCAAAATGGCGTTCTGCAGTGCGGTCCAGCCATGTGCAGATGCAGCACGGTACAGTGCTGCCATTCCCTATTGCGCTGTCACCGAACAGCGCGATAGTAGTGCACCCATGCCTGACGCATGGCGCCTGGGGGCAAAGGTCGGCACAGGGTCAAGGGTCTCTGGTGCACGAAAGGCCACAGCATGATTGGAACCCAATGCATGTAGCGCAATTGGGTGCCTGTGTGCCACCTCCTGTAGTGGCCTACAGTGCTGTTGCCCCAGTGCGCCTACGACACCCCAGTGCCACAGCGCCATATATGTGAACAGCACTGTAGCGCCACTGGCTCAATGTTGGCCACGCGCTGCATTGCCTTCTGCACACAGCACATCAGCAGCATGGCAGGCACCTGCGTAATCAACCTGGGCATGTGCAGTTAGGTGTGAACTGCGCATGTCACAGAACTGCACCCTTGGCTCAGCACGTTCAACACAACTGCGCAAAACACAACAGCGTGATATTCAGCCGGCATATGCAAATCATCTAATCAGCCATTCAATGGCGCAGTCACTGCATTTGCATCCACCTAAAGATGTGCCTCGCCTCATTTGCATGGGTTGAGCTATAAGAATGTGACATTGGTCTGCACTGGCCATAGTCGGTTACTGCAGTCTATTGCGGTGAGTTGCATGCTGTTTGGGAGTGTGGACTGTGGTGTTTGGGACATGCATGGGACTACTGCAGTCTGCAGTAACACCTGTCATTCTCACAGGATGAATCATGACCGATCGTGTGGTGGAGGAAGAGGAACAGAGTCGTGGGAGGAAGAGAAGGCCAAACTTTACAAAGGCCGAGACAGATGCCCTGTTTGAGGCCTACCTTGACCAGGAGCCACTTCTCAGTGGATGCCAGGGAACACCAAAGGCCCGTGCTGCTGCATGGGAGGAGGTGGCACGTGCAGTCAACCTGCATGGCAGCCACCAGTGCTCCATGCATGAGTGCAAAAAGAAGATGGGCATGGACAAGTGGAGGATTAAAGAGAAGGTGGCTGCCATCAGGGCAGCATGGTCTGTGACCCGTGGGGGACAGCTGGAGGTGCAACGCCTGACCCCACAGGAAGAGTGGGTTGCATGCAGTGTTGAGCCACTGAGGGTGTTCTGGGTGGTGGATTCCAGATGGGTGGTAGCCCGTCACTGCATGGTAGATCATGGTCTGTCTATTGGGGGGGACAGGGTAGGTCACATGCAATAATGCTACTTTTTTTCCCTTACAGCTCCTGAGCATCTGCATGGGTCAGCGGTGGTGGGCTTCTCCACTGAGGCCAGTAACATGGAGATGGAGGAGGGCCCGTCCACCTCCACAGGAATACGGGGGTCAGGGTGACAGTGGGCCTGCCTGGATGTCCAGACTGATGTTGGTGAAGCAGGTGCAGAGGAGGCCCTGCCCATGTCCCAGCGTGCCAGCGTCCATGGATGCCAGCATGCTGAGATCAGGCTGGTGCGGATCCATCACCGATGATGATGGAGCTAACGTCATGGGCAGTGACACGTGTGTGCCACAGGATGGCCACACAGCAGGTGACATCGTGGCCATGGCTGTGGGTGGTGCCACTGTGGAGGCCTGCGTGTCATCACAGTCCCAGCCTGTGCCTGTCTGCACCAGTGGGGCAACACTGGTGTGTGTCCAGGACAGTGGGACTGTTGCGGCCACTGTGGTGGCACCATTGAGCCCTGGAGAGTGGCAGCCGGAGGGGCAGCACCAGCAGTCAGCCAATGGCCATGGTGGTACAGTGTCAGGGAGCGGCATCAGTGAACCACCTGTGGACATGCCCAGGCCTGGCCCTGGTGTGCAGCACCCACCCTCAAGGGGTGATGAGCATCAGGGCCACGAACACCCTGAGGGACAGCATGCCAATCAGGAAGATGACCTCTTAGATGAGCACAGCCGCATACAGCAAGCATCAGTCAATCAGCAGATGTGGCTTGTGATGGCGGTGGATGCACTGAGTGCGGCTCTGCACCAGGCAGAGGAGCGTTGCAGCAGAGACACTGCTCTGCTCCTGGCAGAGATGGACCAGTTGCAGGAGGATGTGACCGCTGCCACTGACAGGCAGACACAGGCATTCACAGCTGTCATGGCCACAATGGGCACACAGTTATTTGCCCATGTATCGCAGACACCATGCAGTGCAATGTCCACCCCCGTTCCCAGCGTGCAACACCATCCCTTGCCGACACTGGGGTTCAGCTGTCAGGCATCCCGAGGCATGCCTGGCGCGAGGCATGTGGGTGTGCTGCAGACCCCGCGCAAGCACGGTCGCAGTCACACAGTGAAACCCCTGGGGGACCGCTCGATGCACTCCCATGAGGCCAAAAGCCCAGCCTGTCAATGCTGGTGGGTCTCGGCGGGGCTCCCTCGCATCCGTGGTGGCTGTGGCACTGTGGCGGGACTGACCTGTCTCCCAGCATGGCTACTGTCTGATGCTGCTCTGTGTGGCCATTGTGTCATTCAATGGGCAATGCTGCGGGTGGAGTCTCAGGCCCTGTCTCTTTACGTTCCATCTACACCCTCCTGACCACTGTCCACTGTGGTGTGTGCATGATGATGCCTGCATGCGCTGTATGCCACTGTGCAATGGTGCCCAACATCTGACACACGCACAATGACAGGCAGTGGGCGTGGTGGTCTGTGGACACGTGTGTGGCTAGGGGTGGCAGTCTGGGTCAGCGTGCATCCTACCCTTTGTGCATGTCTTGTGAGGTGTGTGTGTGTGTGTGTGTGTGTGTGTGTGTGTGTGTGTGTGTGACCGCATGCCATGTTAGACCTCGCCCATCCCTGGCGGTGTGTGCGGTTCCATGCTTGGCCACTTCCCTTGACAGCATGCACCCCTGGTGTGTGTTCATGCATGTTTGTTGGCTGTGCCTTTGCCACTGGTGGTTGCACATGGTCCCATGACTTACCTGGGTTGGCCGAAGTGCTCCTTTGTGGTGGTGTCCCAGTGCAGCTGTGCCAGCCAGAGGAGTAGGGGGTCCCATCGCCCAAGGGGGGGCTGCCCATCACCATCGTCACCGGCATCCTCATCATCCCCATCACTGTCCCCCTCTTCAACCTGTACGGCTATCCCACAGTCGTTGGTCATGTTGTGCAGGATGCAACAGGCCAGGAATAGCCCTCAGGCCTTTGAGGTGCTGTACTGTAGGGCACCGCCAGAGGTGTCCAAGCAACAGAAATGTACCTTCAGCATCCCAAACACCCGCTCGATGACATTGCATGTGATGACATGTGCCTCATTGTAGTGTTGCTGCGATGGGGTCGCAGGCCGCCGGTATGGTGTGAGCAGCCAGGGATGGAGTGAGTATCCACTGTCACCTGTGTGTAGAGGGTGGAGGTTAGTTTGGTGATCAGCGTCGCCCTGCCTTGGGCCATGTAGGCCACTACCCATGTCACCTCTGACCATGCCCCTCCCAAGCTCTATGTTTGTCCGTGTGGTTTGCATACTCACCCACTAAGTGGCCAGTGGGGATGTCCCCACTCTTGAATCTATGGCACAGTGCCGACTGGTGCCATATGAAGGCATCATGTGCTCCCCCAGGGTGCATGGCACAGACATTGATTATGCGTCCCCTGGCATCACACACCACCTGGCAGTTGATGCTTGCATAGCCCTTCCAATTGATATATGCGGACCCCTCAGGGCCAGGTGGTGTGCGGATGGCCACATGGTGCAGTCTACTGCCCCTAGCACACCAGCCATACATGCTACCCTATGGAACTCCTGTATGTTTGCTGTGCACTCCGCTGGTGCGCTGGGGAAACAGATGTACTCCGCAGCATGTGGCAGCAGTGCTCTGAGGAATTGGGTGAGGTGGCATGACACGGCTGACTGGGTTATGACTGTGGTGTCCCCTGTTGGTCTCTGGAAGGTACCCATGGTGAGCAAGCACATGCAAGCTGTCACTTTAGTCTCCACTGACAGGGCATGGCTCTGTTGTGTGGGTGCCTGCATCACATCACTGCACAGCTCACAGAGCCACCTCAGAATTGTCCAATTCAGACGGTACCAGCCCACGATCTCGGCATCACTGTACTGCTCGAAGCTGGTGTGGGCTCGGTACTGCCTGTTGGGGGCATACCACCGACGGGCCCTTCCATGGCCATGCCCCCCTGCTGCCTGCCTTCTCATCCCCTCATTACTGCCTCCATCTGGATGGTGGCACTGGCCATGTCCCTGGCTTGTGTTCCCTCCTGGCAGCTGTTTCTGTGTTCCCCCCGATGTCCTGGCTGTTACTTCCCCTTCACCAGGAACACCTTCCTGTGGTGGCCTCAGTGCTGTGTGGCACTTCCCCCTTCTGCACTGGCTGTGGCTGTGGCTCCCCACACCTTCCTGTGCCTGTGGGTTCAGGGTGCCCTTCCCTGTCCTGCCCTGTCTGTCTCTCTGCCCTTGCATCTCTGCCTCATCGGTCAGCCACATGTGCCTTCCTGTAGCGTTCTTGTGCCTCTCCCTGTTCCTTTTATTTTGGCTCATTTCCTCATGCGCTAACTTCCGCTTTACTCCCTATTGTGCATGGCGCATGTTGAATATCGCACGCGCCATTTATGCATGGTTCTTCCCCCTTCAGTTGTGCATGTATTCATTATCATTGCGCTCTTGCTCAGCGTGATTTGGGGGGCGCATCTGCCTCCCGCTGAATGTCACAGAATGGCAAATTTTCGGACTTGCACTGGAGCAACCCTGTTGCGCATGGTGCAATCGTTTTGAATATCTGGGCCATAATGTCATAACGTAGTCAGTCAAGACATTTGAATAAAAAAAATATGCCAGTCATTGTTGCTGGCAAAAATTGCATGCAATTTTCTAAGATAATGCATACATATGCCAACATTCTTGTTGGCAAATTGAAGTAATACATACAATTGTCTAAGATTATGCATTTTTCCAGCTGATACATAAATAAAATCTGTATTTCAGTCACAAAATTAAAAAAAAAGTGGTTTCCTCTCCACATACTAACTTAAGGAACATTTAATATAGCTGCAGCAGTTGGCATGGATGTTTAAGGAACAGTGTCTATCAACCCCATTATGTATCAAATTATCACTACTTGTAAAGCAAAAACACTTTATGATAGGTCACATTCTGCGAAAACTGCTGACGCAGATTTTCTTTTATTTCTGATTCCTTTATTCTATTTTTTAAAGGGGACAGGACACTTGTGCTAGGTGGCAGCAGTTTGCAATGTATTTAATAATAATAAAAAAAATATATATACATATATGTATTATATCTATAGCAGGTTCCACAGTAGGCAAGCGGTGTAGCCCTCCCATACCATTGGCCTGTCATCATCTTTTTCCTCACTATCCCCAGCCGATCACAAATCTGTAAACGAAAGGACTAAAACAGCACCCACCTTTCACCCCAGCATCCATTCCACTTTTCTTCCACTACCCTCATCTATGCAGTAGCACCCATACCACCCTTACAACCATACGTTAAAACCAACCCACAACCCTCACCCCCCTCAAGCACGTATTCCACCCTCCTCCCTCACCCAAATGTTTAAACTACCCCCACACTCAGTCATGAACTTTATTCAAGTCACCCTTCTCTGTCCCTCACCCATGTTAAAACCCACTCCCCCAACCATCACCCATGTACTAACAACTATGCCATGTTTCTTCCTCCTGCATCCATGTTAAAACCAACCACCAACCCTCACCCATGCACTAGCATCCATGCCATCTTCCTCCCTCTTGCATCCACGTTAAACCAACCTCCAGACCTTTCCCACCCTCCAGCACCCATTCTACTCTCCTCCCTCTCTCAAATGCTAAAACTACCACATGCTTACTCAAGAAAAATGAAACTCTTGCCTCCCAAATGAGCCATACCTTAACTGTTCCTTAATAAACACTTATGTGAAAAACTGTATTTTCAATTGCTTTTTCTTATGGACAACATTCGGTACAGCTCTTCATGGAACCAGTGAGAGTTGTTGCATATTATGCCATGGTCTGTGTACAACAAAATGTTAAACACGAAGCTATTGTGGTATGACACCTATGCTTACAGAATATGTGCTCAACCATGACATAGGTAAAACCCAGATGACTCTGTTTCCCGGAAGAGACTTGTAACAGGATGCTGCCCACAGAAACATAACAATACAAAATACAGCTTTTCCCATAATTTTTATTCAGTAAGATAAGTTACATATGGATCATTTTACTTTATGGCTAATATTTCTGTAATTGAAAAAATAATAAACAGCTACCAATTAGAACTCACTGTTTTGTCCTCTTTAAAATTGAAAAATAGACCACCCCCGGTCCCAGCCCATATTGATGCACCACAAAATCACAGAAGGTAAATCCAAAAATTATATGTTTGCACTTTAACTATAAATAATATGATACAGAAATGATTGACATGACAGTGTCCCTTTTATGCTAAATTTGGGCCTGTTCCCACTGATGTTAAAATTGCCCTGTATATAAAACTTGTTGACTTTAGACCCTAACTACAAAGCAGTTTCAGCCTGAAATGGTGAAAGTTTCTAGGGTATATAGTCCAAGGTAGTAGATCGAGAAAGGAGAGACAACCAAAGTCATCACAGTCTGTAAAGTTTCCTTGTGCAGAGAAACTCTGTCCCACACAGTATTTACCAGCCACCACCATCTGAGTTGTCATCACCATCAACATCCACAACATCAATCACTTCAAGATCAGTTTGTATACTCTTGTAAGGATACGAAAATCTTGACTTATTAACTCTAATAAAAGTTATCATGTGTACATTTTCTGGCAGCAACCTATTTCTGGTGTCTGTCACAATATTGCCAGCTGTACTAAACATGCGTTCTGAAGAGACACTTGTTGCAGAACAACCAATATATTTACAGGCTTCATCATACAGCTCTGTCCAAATCGACTTTTTTGATCTCCAGTATTCAAAAGGGCATGCATCAATAGGAATAGGCAGTTCTTACAGGTAACTGTCTACCATGATGGACAGAGACCGCTTATAAGAGGAATCAGCATAAGCTGGTATGGCAGCAATTTTGTAAAGGTTTTGCCACAGATTTAGCTTGCTACTAAGGGTTGAAGAAGTGACAGTTGTGGAACAACTACTGTTAATGTTTGGTGACTTTTCCAGTTCTATATCCCTTTATGAAGATGAACCTGCATGTTGTGGTGATGACAACCTGAGGGTACTGTGCGCGTCTGTGTTTGACTCCTGTGAGTGCTGCAGCTCATCTAGCAACAGACACTTGTACTGCTCTATATCACCTGTTTTTGGAAGATGTACAGCCTTTAACCTGGGATCTAAGAGAGTTGCAAGGATGTAGTGTTTTGATTTCGTCATTGCAACTAATTTGTCATTGGTTTTGAAGCGTTCGCTCATTCTCATTACGAGATTCCCATGATACAGGCGACATGTTGTCTGAGCTTCAGATCTGCCTTTTTCTATTTGTAGATTTAGAACACTAAGATGATGTGAAATCAGCATTATGAGTGGGATAACCTGACTCACAGATGTGCCTTCAGAAGACATGTCCCTTGTGGCTGTCTCAAAAGGAACTAGGATGCAGCACACTGTCTCCATCAATTTCCACTGCAGCACAGACAGCATAATGCCATCTCCAATAATGTAACTGGATCAATACTCATGTACAGCTTGCTTTTGCTCCAAGAGGTGCATATAAAGCGTTGAGTTCCAACGAGTGGAAACATTTTGAATCAGCTTTTGCTGGGGCAGCTTGTGTTTTTTTTGAAGTTCGGACAATGCACGTATAGCCTTGATTAATGTGAAAAGTGAGTCACAATTTTTTTGCAAACAACAATCATACCATCCACTTGTGTTTCATTGCTGAGAAATCCCATGACAATTAAATGTAAGCAATGTGCAAAGCAAGAAGCATGCATAAATCCTCCATCCTGTACTGCTTTCAAGATGTTGGCTCCATTGTCACTTACTATGAAGCCACATTTTAGACCATGAGAATAAACCCATTCATCAAGGAGGTAATTTGGTTCCTGCAAAATGTTTGCAGCTGTATGACTTTGCCCAAACTTCTTTATATGCAGCAGCGCCATCTTCTGGGGTGTCTTTGATTTTGAAGAACTACAAGAAAACGTGACTCAATGAGCGATAAGGGACATGTAATCTATGTTTTGAGTGCTGGTCCACATATCTTTTGTGACATGAATAACCCCACCCTCTGCAGTTTTAAGTGCAAGCATCGCTGTCGCTTTTAAAACCTGATAAATATTTGGTATTTCAACATAGGAAAAGTACCTTCAATGAGGAACATTGTAATGAGGCTCTGCTAGTTTCAAGAGCTCCCTAAAATCCTCATGATCTACCAAACAGTATGGGAGAAGGGCTCCAGCTAACAGTTCACCAATTCTGTGATTAAGACGAAGGGTCTTTGGATGAATTTTAGTAAAGGTATTCTTCCTTTCAAATGCCTGAGACAGTGTTAGCTGTTTACAACATGTCCCTGCTGGTTTATTATACACCATGCTTCGATGGGCAGATGGACGCTGGGATGGTGGATTAGGGCTTATACATTCAGTGCCATCACTGGATGTGCAACTGGTACTAATGGTGCTGGCATTAGTGGAAACAGTGATCCTAAGGCTGGCAGTGGTTCTGTCTGCATCAAGTTCAGACAATTCAGTATCCATTTCAGATTCCTGACCCTTCTCACGTGCGGTCTGGAAGATGGAGGACATGGGTTTTGGATGATCAAGCAAAACTGAATGCTTTTTCAGATGGCGTTTAAGAGCTGTAGTGCCAAGGCATGACACAACTTTACCACAGCTTACACTCTGTTTACACAGGGATCAAACTGCTCTGCATGGATCAGTTTTACTGACAGAGAAATAATTTCACACCTCAGATGTGACAGATTTTGTTTGAGTGCTAGGAAGATAGCTAAAGACTGTTTAAGTCTTTTCACCTGTCCTAATAGAACCCGGGACATGCTCCTTGGTGCTAGAAGAGTGGGCAGAAGACTCTGAAGGATTTTCATTGCTAGCCGACACAGAAGTGGTGGATTGAATGAATATGTCCTTTTCATTGTCAACAGTGCTGGATGTATTTGCAAGTGTGCTACCTGATTCATTGTCAGCAGACTTGCTCATTTCACTTTGTTGAGGAAGTAATGCTACGTCGCAAGACACAACAGTGTCAGACTGAGACAAAGAGCTACTGTCTGAGTCTAAGTCACAGAGGGACTCACTGTCACTTGCATTATTACTGCTAGTCACAGGGATTTTAACAGCATGAACGGCATACCTTATGGTGCTTCTCCGTATGACCCCAGGAGCTGCACAGGTTTTCTTAAAAAGGTCCCCCTTTACCACACTATGCTGTTACTCTTTTGCTGTTTGTTGAATTTTTATCACGTGAAACATTATGGTTATTTCTGCTAGCACCAGGATTACCACTACCACTAACACCTGCTCCAATACCAGCACCAGATGCTTCATCTATGTTGGTGTCAGCCATAACAGTACCAGTATACTGCAGTGAACACACCCACACTCACACAATTCCTGTCTAAGAAAGCAATGTGATCTGTGATCGCTGGCTACAACTCCAAAATTTTATTTTGGTTGTGTGACACTGAGATGCACTGGACTGAAAATAATTGAAGATATGACGGCTTGCAACTAAAGGATCCCAGGTTCAAGGCTTACAGAATGATTGGGCTGCTGGGCATAGGCATACACATAGCAGTCAAGGGGCACACAGCAGCAGAGTGATGGGCTGACCACAAGAGACGGAGTTACACACACAAACGGAGGAAAGAGATTTTTCTGTCTCTGCTCCCAATGGGAAAATATATTTTTAGGCTTCTATCATGTATTTAAGGATAATGCCACCACACACTTGGCCACTGGGCTTCACATGGTAACACACACTGGGTAAGGTACAGTGCAGTCAAGGGGTGCACAGCAGCAGGGTGATGGGCTGACCACAAGAGATGGAGTTACACACACAAACCGAGGAAAGATTTTTCTGTCTCTCCTCCCAACGGGGAAATATATTTTTAGGCTTCTGTCGTGTATTTAAGGATAATGCCACCACACAACTGGCCACTGGGCTTCACACGGTAACACACACTGGGTAAGGTACAGTGCAGTCCAGGAGTGCACAGCAGTAGGGTGATGGGTTGTCCACAAGAGACAGAGTTACACACACAAAACGAGGAAAGATATTTTTCTGTCTCTCTTCCCAACAGGAAAATATATTTTTAGGCTTCTGTTCTGTATTTAAAGATAATGCCACCACACAACTGGCCACTGGGCTTCACACGGTAACACACACTGGGTACGGTACAGTGCAGTCAAGGGGCGCACAGCAGCAGGGTGAAGGGCTGACCACAAGAGATGGAGTTACACACACAAACCGAAGAAAGCGATTTTTCTGTCTCTCCTCAGGGAAATATATTTTTTTACTTTTGTCGTGTATTTAGCAGCAGCACGGTGATGGGCTGCCCACAGGAGATGCTCTCTCTCTTTCTCCTCCCAATAGTACCACCATAAAACTCACATTGGCTGGACAGTAATAATTAGGGTACAGTCACTGCAGTCAAAGGGAAGGGAACACAGCAGGGTCCTCCCTCCTGATACTTGTTGTATGTAGGTTTTAAACAATTCAGTTCAATAAAAGTTTATCTGTTCATTCATTCACACATTGTTTTTTTTGTGTCAAAATCTGGTTATTTTCCTTCACCCTTCCCCCAGTCAGGGTGCTTTGTGTCTCCAGACAAATTCCACAAGACAGAGATGAGTTCTAGTACTAGACTAGTTAATCTTTCTTAAACAGCTCAGGAGGCAAAGGCAAGTTATAGTAGCAAGTTAGCAACTAAGACTAAGCAGCACTCCGAGTCCAAATTAATGCAGGCAGTCAGCAGTAGATCCCTCTCTGTGTCCCACCCGAGAGAGTAGACCCAACCGTTTTCTCCTACCTGCCCTTTCTTTCCTCGGTCCCCCGTCCCCCTAACCTTTTCACCCCGTCCCCCACCCACACTTTAGCTTATTTTTTTTTTTTACTCTAGCTGGAGGCAAAGCAAGTCGTCAGTTCACTTTTTAAAAAAAGTTCACAACTCGGTTCGCAAGTCGCAACGTTAGCAGGCTAAGCAGAGCTCCTTCCATCTCAGAGACTGAATGTGAAGAACGTAGCCATGCACGACTACTATGCTGGTCTGATGTACCACATGACTGCAGAGCAGTTGGTCAGGTGGTGATGGTGACTGCGATCAGGAGTGTGCAGGCGCCACTGCGCAATCTCATCACAATGCCCCACACACACACACACACACACACACACACACACACACACACACAACAGTAACTGCAGCTGCTAGAACCAGGATGGGATTGGGAAGATCGGGACTCTCAGGAGCTGACAGTTTTGCATACCAGCAGTAAGACTTGGATTTTTACAATGACTCAAACCCTTTTGCGAACCCTCTAGTGTTCGAGTTCTACATTAGAACTCGAACACCAGGGTTCGAAATGGGTTTGAATCTTACTCGAACTAGTTCTGACATCCCTAATACACAGCTCCGCAGTTCTTTTTCAAAGAGATCCCAATGCACTTAGCCAGAACCTACATAACAAGGCTATCTGCAAAACTGGCTACAGTGGTGACTCACTCAACCTGAAGTTGCTTGTACTAGTCCTAGATGAAATCTTTGAACCCCTGACAAAGATCTTCAACCTTTCCCTATGATTGGGTCATTCCCATCACTCTGGAAACAGGTGACTATCAAATTTGTACACAAAAGTGGAGACAAGTCACTGCACACCAACTACAGGCCCATCTCCGTCCTCCCCCTCCCCCCTTATCTAAAGCTCTGGAACGAACAGTCTCAGACCAGCTTGTCAAGTTCCTGGACAAATATGAAATCCAGTGCCCAGAACAGCATGGCTCCAAAAAAGGCATAGTACCACCACGGCACTGTTGGAATTTACTGGATTCATCCATGACACCCTCGACCAAGGAGTCTGTGGGGGGGCAGTATTCATTGACCTGACAGAGGCCTTTGATACTGTTAACCACCCACTCCTACTCAGGCAACTAACCACTTTCAGGCTCTCCAAAGATGCACTGCCCTGGTTTGCTAGCTACCTCGGGTGAAGGGTCCAACGTGTTAGGATTGCTGACATCACCTCTGATGAAAAACCAGTCCTCTCAGGTGTCCTGCAGGGGTCTATACTGGGGCCATTACTCTTTTCTCTCTTCCTGAACAGTCTCCCTAGCATCTGCCAACAGAGAATATTACTCTATGCAGATGATGCAGTACTGTTTACTAGCAACCAAGACTCTAAACAACTTGAGAGTCAGTTGCATTGTGATTTCAGGCATGTTGAAGAGTGGTTTAGCTCACATAAACTCATCCCAAACTACAGCAAAACTAAGGTCATGACTCTGCAATGCACAGAGCAAGTATAAACCTCTGTCCCTCACCATCAAGAACCACGTGAGGACTTCACTTGAACATGTTCCTGAGCTTAAATATCTCTGCATCATCTTGGACAGTTCCCTTTCTTACATGTGGCACATTAACAATGTAACTAAGGCCACCAACAAATGGATTGGCCTGCTCCACGAGCACAAACACTGCATGACCACTGATGCCTTTAGACTGGCCATCTACAGCTCTGTCACCTCCATCATCGACTACAATCTAGTCATCTATGGCTCTGCTTTCCCTACAGCCCTCCAGAGGATATTGGTGGCACTCAACAAGGCCTGTAGGCTTCTAATAGGTGCCGCCCACCTAACATACAACTGTGACCTGTACGCCCAGGCTGGATGGCTACCACTCCTTAGTAGAATACAATACCAGACCTGCTTGTTAACCAGAAAAGTTCTCCTCGGGCTCATGCCATCAGGAGTAGCAAAGCTCCTTACTGCCAACAGCAGTACCCAGCTTACATGCAGTGCTCTATATCAAACCTTCCAGGTCCCCAGATGCCGGACCACAGTGGATCAGAGGTCATTCACGCACAGGGCTCCTCAGTGGTACAATACCCTTAACAAAGAAACACAGCTGCGAAGCTTGGTGCCTTTAAAAGGCAACTCCGACTATTCCTCGCCTCTACCACTCAGTGTGACTGCCTCTCCTAAGTAACTGCCTCCTCATTTTACCCAAGTCAAAGGTGACGTGTAACCTCCCTTAGAACTCCACTTTTTTGGCACCAGTTTCCCCCGCTCTCACTCTTTACCCCCCCCCACACCACACTGCCTCACCCAACCCCTCCCCTCTCTAATGGCACTTTCAGATATGGGGCCCTCCAGCCCATCCACCTCGCACCTTTGCCACTCACCTCTACCCACCGACAATGGCCCTTTAGCCTGCCTACTTCTTCCTGACTCCCTCCTACCCTATACTAACTATATACTGTTCACCCTGAAACTTGTCCGAAGCTGGCTTATGTTGTGTCTCTCCATTTTTGGCTGTATAATAAATGCTTAGACATCTTTGTATTTTTAAGACTGTAACCATTGTTGACCTTTGTATGTATGTTACCCTACATCCTTTGACGTGGAACCTTTGTAAATGAGCAGTTCCTGTTCAAAGGTATTTGTAATCCTAGAATTTAATAAAAGAAAAAATAAATAAAAAATATCCATTCCAACCTTCCGAAATGACTGCTCCACAACTGGTAAGGGAATCAGGGTAGCCTTAGCTTTGCTTCCAGCCTTCCCTATTTCCTGACACCAGTAACAGGATTACCTGCTTGGTAATATTGAACCAATAGAAATTGTGGGCTAAGCGCTGCGTAGTACGAGTAATGCCTAAATGTCTGGACACAGGAATATCATGAGCCACCTTGATCAATAGCTCATGATACCCCTGGGGAACAACAAGCTGCCTGCCAATCACCCCTCCCTCTGTCCTGATGTCCTGTGTATATAACAGTCTACTGTATCAATACACCCTATGTTTTCCATCATTCCCCTGTGTCCATTCAGACTCTTCACAGGCCCACTGCTTTTCTAAGCTAGGATTTGTCCGTTGTGCTGCTACTAAGTCTTCCAACTTACCCAGAGCATGGGGCATGTCCCCATCAGTTCCCAGGCTGAGGCCCATAGCTGTGGCAGTATGGGACTCAATATCACAATCTTCCCCCTCCCTAGGCTATGTGTCAACCCTTTCTCCTGAGAGCAACGTCCAGTATCAGTTGGGTTAACTGCCACTAGGGGAAGTTCCATCCTCCTGTTATGATCCTCTTTTCAAGAGCCACAGGCTGGTTGACCTGTTTGGGTCCCGAAGTTCACAGGAGCCCCTATCCTTTTGCCTCTGGGTCACAACCCAAACCACCCCCTGTGGAACATCATTCCCCACAATAACATCCATAATGAGTTTGTCGGCTACAGCCATCTTCCTTACCCCTTTATCTGCATCTCCCCAATCCTGGGTAACACTGGCTAATTGGTAAGTTTTTTTTCTTCTGTGTAATCCCTCACAGAGACAAACTGTTTTTTCAGTATTTGTTCAGCCCCCACCAAATCCCATTTCACCATGGTAAGAGATGCTTCCTTATCCCTTAGCCCTCTATTCTGTACCCCACTCACCGTGACTGGGTAAATGTGTACTCTCGTATTTTTAGGGATAGCTTCAGTAACATAGTTGGCAACTGTCTCAGTTTGTACAGACCTTTTTACCTTTTGGGCCTTCTTAGGACACTGCCTAGAAAGATAGCCTGGCAGTTTACAATGCCAACATTCATCATTTTTCTTGTCCCCAAACTCCCTCTTGGGAACCGGGTGGTTCCCTTCTTTCTGTAGAGGTGCCATGGATTTTGGTTGTCCAAAATGCCCACTTTTTCCTTTCACCCCTGAATTCCCTGCTCCCCCATTCCCCTTGAGAGCAGGCATGCTTCGAGCATAATGACCTACCATCTCTGCAGCCTGCTTGGCTATCTTAGGATCTCGATCCTCCGGCCAAAGCTTGAGATCAGGTGTGCAAATCCAATAAAACTGTTCAAGTAATACCACCTCTTCAACAGCTTCAACAGAATTTGCTTTCACCCCCTCCCACCAATATTTTAAATATTGATGACGTTTTGTGGCTATTTCCTCAAAGCTCATTTCCGGCCCCTTACATAGTTTCTGGAATTTTGCTCTGCATGCAACAGGGTTTAGATCATATTTTTTTAATAATGCAGTTTTTAACTTATCAAAATCTTTACTGTCAAGATTGTCTATCTGTCCAAATGCCTCCCTCCCCTTGCCAGTAAGCAGTGAAGACAGTTGAAAGCTTCAGGTCTCTTTGGGTAGATTGGCCTGGATACAGACCTTTTCAAATGAATTCAAAAACATGTAAATATCCTCCCCCTCTTTAAACTCAGCCATCAGTTTTGAATTTAATTTGTACCCTAGCTCTGGAGTTTCAGATCCACTCCCACCGCTTACCTGCTCGGGTGTTGCTGGGGTTCCTGTCTGTTGGAGCTTCAGCTTTTCCAGCTTGAACTCCCTCTGGCATTGCTGTTCATCTCTTTGGAGCTGTTTCTCTTTGGCCTCTCTCTGGCGTTGCCTTTCTTTGGCCTCTCTCTCTGGAGCTGCCTTTCCTGTAGTTCCATCTCAAACCTCTTTTGCTCCATCTCAAGCTACCTCTCCTGCATTTGCAGCCTCCTCAGCTCCAGCTCCTTGTCCATAGATGGCTCCTGCTCCTATGTGCTCTGGGCATCCAAAGTCATCACCTGTGGCTCTAAGTGTAGTGGGGCTTCTCCAGTCTCAGCTGCCATAAGGGCCTCTGTGAGTTGCTTTTTATTTTTGTTCTCACTGGGAATGCCCTTTTCTACACAGATCTTCCTCAGCTGTTCCAGATTCATAGTGCTATACTCGGAAGATGCTCTTCTTCTATACTACACTACTTGCTCAAAAAAAAAATTCAAACAGGATAGGGTCTATTGTCTGCAAACAAATTTCTTTTTTCTCCTTTCCAAATTCTGCCTTCTATTGTTTGATGGTTTTGTAAGACTGCAAAATCCCAGTAGCTGGCACCAAATCTGTCATGAGCCCAACCACGTGGGCATAGCAGGACCTCCTGTTTTCAGGTATGGGCCCCCTTTTTACAGAACTCACGAGCAGTTGTAAGGTTCAGGAAACATCACCAACCTTCCTTTTCCCAGTGGAAGGGTGGAAACTGTAGTCTTGAGTCCCCCCAACTCTTTACTATGCTCTCTAGTTAGAATCCCACCACAGCCATGGGCAGACTCTGGCCTACTTGGTTTGTAGGCTAGCCAAGCAGTCAGTATCTTTGTTAACAAGGCATACAGTCTTTACAACACCCTTCTATTTAAAATGTTAAATCACACAACCAGATCCCAGGCAGAGTTGATAAGAAATTATAAAAGTTTACTTAAAGGAGAAAAAAAAGCAACAACAGTCAATTCTATAATTTGGAAGATTTGAATGCAGATAATATGAAAAATAAATATTGGATGATTGTACAGAAACACTATGCACTGTGGGCCCGATATTCAGAAATGCACCTGGCACTGGTGCAAGTGATGGCGTTGCACTGGAATAACTAAGGGATATATTCAAAAGAGGTGTGCCATGGTGCATCTCTTTTGAATATATCACATAATGCAAGCTGTGCCAATACAATGCACCAGTGCATCCTCCCAGACAGGTCTGAATACCAGGAATGGGAAATGCGCCAGTGCATGAGAGATACGCTGTGCACAAATTCCTGATATTCAGGCACCGATATGCAAATGGGGCCATAATGCATGCAAGGCACAAATGGGGCCATTTGCATGTCATTTTGGCCCCATTTGCATGTGCTGTGCAGGGCTGGCCAGTGGAATGCACCTGGCACCCTACACAGCATGCGGTCCCTGTACCAGGGACTGCAGTAGTACCCCTCCCCATCCCAAAACTTCAATCGCTGAACATACATATGTGTATCTCTTTAGTAGTCCAGTGGTTCCCCCTCCCTGCCTGTACCTCTGATTGCCATATGTACAGCACTACAATAGCCCCAGTGGTACCCCCCCTCCCTGCCCCTACCACCAATCACTCATAGATCTGAATAAAAATTCCCTGTAGTCTAGTGGTACCCTCCACCCTGCCAGTAACTGTGATTGCCCGTAATGTTAACTATACTGATTCCCTGGTCATCCAGTGGCACCCCCCACCCCTCCACCCATACAGGACCTCCAGCCCACCCAGCTCCCCCCCGGGTCATCGGCGGGCAGCAGACCCACCTGCATACCTCCACAGCTGCCCACAGAATGACAGCTTACTGTATGAGAGGCAAGCTCATTGGTCCACACTGTGGACCAATGGGCTTGCAGTGCATACTGTAATACTCATTCATAAATATGTGAATGAATGACTTAATTCAATTGGTCCACAGTGTGGACCAATGAGCTTGCAGCTCCTACTGTAAGCTGCCATTCGGCGGGCAGCTGCGGAGGTATGTGGGTGGGTATGCTGCCCGCTGATGACTGGGAGGAAGCTGGAAGGGCTGGGAGTCCTGTGTGGGTGGGGGTACCACTAGACTACAAGGGAATTATAATTTGGATCTATGAGTGATCGGTGGTACTGGCAGGGAGGGGGGGTACCACTGGACTACCAGGGACAACACTGTAATGTATTTATAAAATAAATCTATAAATCAAATTTTTATTTATCCAGGTGAACACCATTGAGCAAGCTCATTTACAAGGTGGACCTGCATCACACAAGGTCAGAAACATTGCATTTATGTACCAGCAAGAAAACAAACACGTATATACATAATAAAATCAAGCAAGGTTACAATAAAAAGCAAAGGTGTAGTATTCGAGTACATGGTACACTATTTCTAAGTAGGTGTACCTACCCGGTTAACAAAAACTAAACAAATAAATAAAGACAACATGTAGAAGGAGGCAAACAGAGCAGAGCTTTATTTCAATGGCCAGCTCTCCTGAAAACATGCTATGGGTTCTGTTCCAGGTTCAAACAGCCTGCAATGCGAACAGGGGAAGCAACAGCTCCCGCCCCATGCACCACCTCCACAGACCAAGATTCACCGTTCCCTACCGGCATACCGGACAGCGATAGAAACTGGTAAGCGTGTCAAACCCATTCCAGAAAGCGGGCAAAAACAACACCAAGAAATATTGCTTGAATATACAGCCCCACAAAGGTTAGAACTGTGTGCTAATTAGCAGACACTTTTAATAGTATTAGTTACAGAAATGAAATTCATACCTACAATTATTGATAATCATCATTAAGCATTTAATCACTGATGTAAAAAGATGTCTTTTTTTTTGTTGTTGTATATGAACGACCACAGAATGTGTGCAAACATCCATTCCATCTCTGGGACAACCCGCCGTGCAAGATGCTGTGAACTGTGAGGATAGGCAGTCCAATTCTTGGTGTTAGAACAGGGGGTGACAAATCAGATTGTGAACTGGTGATCAGTTTGGCCACTAGCTTACAAAATCTGGTAACCAAGTCTAGCAACATCACTTCAAGGGCTCAAACCACCCCGAGGCAGGTAGCCAGGAGGCCAGCAACCTTCAACATCTGGTAGCCAAACCAAACTGCCACAGCAGCCATTGGCCACCTGGCCGCCGGCCCCGTCCCACCCTGTGTTAGGAACACAAACACAAAACAAACACACATATAAGAACATGAAATCAACAGAGCATCACCCAGCCCACAAATCACCCAACTCCTGCTACTGATATGAACCCATCGGGGCCCAAGCACCTGCCTCTCCATCCACAGGCCCACCGCCCACACCACAAAGGCAAAGGTTGCAAGCCTACCTTCCTTCCTTTAAAACTTTAATTCTTTACCAATAATTTCAGCTGGCAAAATACATCACCGTTACATCAATATACACGATAAACATAAAAAATTGAAAATGTATACATGGAGACGTATTTTCTGAAAATTATAAGTATACAAACAACATAAATATATAATCAATACAGCAAAATCAATACACCACAACAAAACAACATCACTAGCAGCAAGAGACATCACACGAGAGGCGTGCAAAAACTAGACAGATGCTCATCTTGGCCATCCAACTGCAAGGCCCACCATCTCAAACCAACAATCAATCAATCAAACAAACAATCAAAGATCCAACTCGAGCAGGCCCGGGACACAGCTGGCGGGGAGGAGGAAGCGGGGGGAGGGAGAGGACAAGAGGTAAGGGCCAACATCCACACCCCGGCAGAACACCCAGGAGGCCACCAAGCCCCACATACAAGACCTCCCTCAGCATGGGACGAAGGAGACAACAGGGCTGCTTATTTTATTTTATTTATTTATTTAAGAGATTTACCAGGAAGGCATGCTGAGCAGAGTACTGCTCGATTCCAGATGCGCCCTGGGGCATGGAAATCACGGAACAAAATTCCCTCTCAAAACCACGACACAGATCACCCATCCCCTCCAGAATATCTCAAACGCTTCTAGACAATGATTCATACAAGCAGCCATCCTTTCCACTCTAGAAACGCCAATCAAGACATCCTGCCACCGAGAAACCATGAGGGGGCCGGGCCGGGCACCAGACAAACAACCTTCTTGGCAACCAGAAGGGTGATTGATAGCTCTCTGCCACGCGGAAAGCATAGGGATGCTCCACATCCAGAGAAGAGGAAAGACTCCACAGTCAGGGATCTTCCTGGACTAAATCTCCATCACTCATTCACACTAGTGGGATAGCGCCGGAGGCGCTAGGACCAAGTGGGAGCCTAAAGTTTTCAGAAGGGTCAGCGCTGAGAGATGACCATGCATGCGTGGCAGCGTGAAACTAGCTCGCGCCTGTGTATGCTATCTCGGCGTCGACCCTCCAACCACCTCAGTTCCTTTTCTCCCGCCGTCGAGTGTGCTTGGATGTCGACGTCGCTCGTCTGCCAGAGTCGAAGTTTTCGTCTATACGACAACAGCTCTTAATGTTTTAATATTTTAAAGTAGTAATTTATTTATTTTACGAACATATTGTGGTGATTGGAGGGTTGGGATGGGGAGGGGGAACCACTGGATCACCAGAAACTCTTGTGTGTGCTTCTGCATGGTGAGGGGGTTGCCACCCATGGCCAGTGGCTGCTTTGTTGCGCACTGCAATACAGTGGCCTGTCGGTGTGTGGCCTGCACTTGAGCCTTTATTTATAGGCTCAACTGTGAGCCCAAGTATGCAGCACATCTCTGGCTTTTGCCAGCAGATACGCCACAAATCCCGGGCTGAAAATCGGGATGTGCCGCATCTGCATGGGCATGACCCCTGGAGATGTGCCACATACATTATCTTTGCTGCGCAATTCCCACTTTTGAATATTGCCCTAGGGCCCAGCTCTGGGGTTGCACTGCTACAACTCAGTTGCACCAGGTGCAACCTCTTTGAATATCTAGCCCTGTAAGTCTAAACAATACCTTGTTTTGAGGTTTCAGAGTCCAGGAAATATCAAATGTCCTTTTTGAGAGGAAATTCTCTCTGTAGGTGAAGAAAAGTTCTTTAGAAAAACAGTAGATTGTGGACAAGAAACTTGAGTCTCTGAGTTTCCTCTCGGTGTAAAACTCAGGGTCATTTTTAGAATAGAAAAAGTCTTTATTCTGAAATTCTGACTTAAAGATCAGAATTTTCTGTTCGGCATGGTGAGAAGTCCAGTCTCACAAGGCTCAGTTCTGGTTCAGAGGTTTTCCAGGCTTACATATATTTTTTAAAAAGTATGTATCAGCTTGATAATTTCTTCTTAGTGCTGAGATTCTCTAGGATCAATTCCTCAGGCTTCAAACTCAAACCTAGAAGGTGCACTGATTTCAAAATTCTTTGGGTAGAGTGACTTCCGGTGACGTCAAGCCCCTGGAAGCCGCTTGAGCTCTCAGCTCCGTCCCCATCAAGGCTATAAACACACCAAATTCAACTAACAAAAACTTGCTTTTTGGCTATTCTTACATCGGAGGAAGGGAAGATGCCTCGGCGCAAACCAGACACCGCAAAATTGCCTCCAGATCTAGCCGGTCCCAACGGATTCTGTACAGACAGCAACTGCTCACATATTTCAGCATGAAGCAAGCCCATAAAAGCCAATGCAGTCTGGTCCCTGAATATTGCAAGGCAGATGGATATGGTACAGCACGAGCTAAGAGATTTCAGAAGGGATACCCGTCCACATTTGCTGCCCTTCGCACCGATGTGGGCAAAACTGAGAAAGGGCTAGACCTTCAGGAGCAGGTCACAACTACAGACTCCCATGTGGACTGCACTGAACGTGCCATCCTCCAGCTCCACTGGGAAGTACAGGGCCTACATAAGAGAGCGGACGATGCAGAAGCCCACAGCCGAAGGAACAATTTACGTGTGTCGGGCTTCCCAGAGGGATCCGAGGGCAGCAATGCCATACAATTTATGCAGACATTTTTCAAATCAACACTAAACCTACTGGAGAGCTGCTTACTTGAAATGGACATTGTCCATCGCACACTGGGCCCCCAGATAGCCAACCACCCATGAGCACTCTTAGTCCTGTGGTACCAGGGGAAAGAGATGGTTCTCCATAACTCTTGGCAACAGGGAGAGCTAATGTACCAGGATCACCGCATCTATGTGGATAACGATTATCCGACTGCTATTGCTGTGAGACGCCAGGCCTATGCCCCCATCCTCAAGAAACTAAAGGAGGTGAAGATTAAGTTCAGGACTCCCTACCCGGTGAAACTTGTGGTGCAGCTCACCAATGGTCCAAAAACCTAAGAGAGTGCAGAGGAGGCAGCCCAGGGACTTTCAAAGAATGCTATCACAATAACACTGGATCTGAGACTTCCTAACAAGTCACTGGCAGACAAACTTGCACAGAAGGCCTGGTACCGCATGCCGCAGAAGGAACAGTGCCGAAGGGAAGGCGCCTCAGCTCTTCAACAGATAGTGGCTGGACTTTGAAAACAATCCTTGGCTGTGACTGAAAACAGAATCATCACCACAGGCGGTGAAATGAAGGGACCTGAGGACTAATTGATCTCCACCTTCCTGTTGTGTTTTGACAGGTAGGCTGGCTAAGCTTTCCCCATTAAACTTTGGTCTCCCCCATGACTTACGGGCCTTCTGCTCTTTCCCTGGAGGTCCTTCTCCCCCCCCCCCGTAAAGCCGAGTTCATGGCCGGAGTTAACTGCAGTGAACCCCTCCTCCTGCCAAATGGTGGGAGCTTGGGGACTCTGTCACTCTCAAGCGGGACAGTCTGGATGGACATAATGCCGCGTAGGTGGCATGCCCTACCAGCAGGCCTTAGACAAGCTATGAATCGTGTGTACGTCTTTGCTGCAGAGGGGACTTGGGGGGGGACTGGGTCAAAGATGGGGGATAAAAGGGTAGAGGAGTGGAGGTCTGGTGGGTTGTAGGGGAGGGCAGACCTCCTCATGGCTGTGCAACAATGAGGGATGGAACCGGGGTCGGTGGCACCCTAGGCACATAGTGCCCACACAGTGAGTGCCCTTGACCACCCCCCTAGAGTAATTTACTGTTAGACATGGTCTGGATCTCATCTTGCTCACCTGCAGTTCACTGGAGGATGGGCTAGTTGCTGGGTCGGACAGAGCATGGGGGAACGTTTTCCACCTTCCCCTGGCCACTCTGACTTACGGGGATGGGCGGAGGTTTGAGGAGGGGGTACTAAGCCCCATGTATGAGCTCATTCCAGAGATGGGACCTGGTGTGCCCCTCTTGCCCCCTAATGCTATCCTGGGTGGGGCCGATGACAGGCTGGTCCCAATTGTTCATACATCTTGCTTTTGCCAGTGGCTAAAGTGGGGCAAGTTTCTAGCTACACTGTAGCCCAACATTTTACTTTGAATGGCCTTGTAAACTAGTTTTTAACAAAATTGACAGTTGAATTTATCTTGCGATTAAACTGCACTGTTGTAAAGCCTTGGGGGGGTCAGGCATGACTATCCCCTCCCAAGAAGAGACGTACTACGTTGGGTCCTCCCATTGAGGTGGACTAAGCCAAATTTGGCACACTGGGGTCTGGGTGCTTTTTAGCCTCCAGACTCATGGAAGCCACATGTAGTTTAGTAGCCCACGCCCAGTTGGCAGGGGGTCTGCACTAGTTTGTTGCCCCATATTCCCCCTGTAGTTATTAGTTTTTACTGTTTCTTAAATCTGGAGAGTTTGAAGTTAGAGGGTGGCTTATCCCCCTCACCCCCCCCCCACAGGCAGTCACTTTTTCATATAGCAGGCTCCAGTACTAGCAGAGTCACAGAATCAGGGCCCAGTAATGGGGCCTGGCAAAATCCCTGCATGCCTATAGAAGCATAAATGGCCAACCAACCCCTACAGATTTTCTCTTTAAATGTGAATGGGTTGGGTAATCCTGTCAAATGCTCAAGAATGATCACTATGCTTAAGAGAAGTCAGGCGGGGATTGTTTACATACAGGAAATGCATATGACCATTAATGAACACAAAAAGTTGTCTACTAGGGGATTCTCTCAGGTTTTCTCATCCTCATTTGCAAAGGGTAGGAGGAGAGGGGTTGCCATACTGCTATCAGGCCAGTTGCGCTTTCAGGCAGTCCAGGAGTGGGCAGATGCAGAGGGCCACCTGGTAATTGTCCAAGGGATTTTACAGGACAAAGAGGATACCCTGGCGAATGCCTATTCCCCCCCGGGCTCGTCTACAAAGACAATTCGCTATCTATTAAGAAAGGTGTTGGAAATGTCTAGGGGCACCCTGATTTTTGCAGGAGACTTTAATATTGCCCCAAGACCATCCCTGGCTTCCACTGGCACCACCAGGAACTGACAACCTGCTCCACACAAGTTTTTTAAACAATTTATCCAAGAGGTGGGCTGGCTAGGCGTATGGTGTACCCTCCACTCTAGAGATAGACGACATTCAATCTACTCAGCAGTCTATGGTTCTTATACCAGGATTGGTCACTGTTATATGCAAAAGGAGAGCCTGGGGGCCCTTAGGGAAGCCGCCATGGGGGATATCGCCCACTCTGATCATGCCCCAGTGATAACGCACTGGCAATTAAGCCTTGAAAGTCCTAAAACCAGTGGAGACTCAACCCGATTCACCTCAAGAGTGGACCTTTCCAGGAGTTCCTATGGGATAAGATACAGGAAATCCTGGAGGACAACACTGACCAGGAGACCACCCCAGTGATCCGGTGGCACACGCTGAAGGCGGTTCTCCGGGGTCATTTGATGCAACACACCTCCACCTTAGATAAACAGTGTCAGGAAAGACAATTACATCTGGAACAGACTGTTTATTTCCTCCAGGAGGCCCACCAACAAGGGGACCTATCAGTCATGGCCCAGCTTAAACAGTCCAAACAGGAACTGAATAAGCTGTGCATGCAACGCACTGAAATAGCACTAGCACTCCTTAGGCAGAGGTATGGGGAAATGGGACCCAGGGCTTCTTGCCTATTAGCCTTTCGACTCCATAAACAGAAATGTCTATCTACCATAGCCACCATCAGGGATCCAGAGACAGATGCATTACACATGACATTGGGAAATATCTCACAGGCCTTTTGTGACTACTACAAGAAACTGTACACCCCGGATCATCTGTCAGACCACGGCACTATTGATCCCTTCCTCACTTCCCCAGACCTCCCCAAACTTAACAGTGACCAACAGAGGGGTTTGGCCACCCCCATAACCCAGAAGGAACATCGGACAGTCATTTCCCATCTAAAAACTATAAAGGCCCCTGGTCCAGATGGCTACGGGACAGAGTTTTATAAGCGTGTAGAGTCCCTGGTTGGCCAGCTCATGATACAGGTCTATAATGAAGTGCTGCAGGGCCTTGGTCACCCACCTCCAAGCTGGTCGTATGACACAGTCTCTTTCATCCCTAAGCCTGATAAAGATCCCCAACTATGCACTTCCTACCGCCCCATCTCAGTACTAAACGTAGACTATAAAATCCTTATGTCCATTATGGCTAGGCACCTAGACACGGCCCTCCCCCATCTGATAGGACTGGACCAAACAGGCTTTGTGAGCTCTAGATCCACTATAGACAACACCAGAAGGGCCCTGCACCTGGTACAAGAAATGCAATCCCATAGAACCCCCTGATTCCTTCTCAGCCTAGATGCTGAGAAGGCATTCGACTGGGTCTCCTGGCCCTTTCTGTTCACCACTATGACCAAGATGGGAATCCCCACCCTCTTTGTTTCTGTGACCAAGGCCCTGTACTCCTCCCTTAAGGCTTGTGTAAAGGGCTCTGGTCACCATTTTGACTACTTTCCCCTGCACAGGGGTACCTGCCAGGGCTACCCTTTGTCCTGGGACTCTTTGCCATCTTTATCAAGCCCCTGGCCCAAGCTATCAGGTGTTCCTCTCAAATAACCAGAATCCGGATGGAGGGGAGGGAGCACCGCATTGCTCTATATGCGGATGATGTTTTGCTGTTACTAGCCAACCCCACACAGTCCATCCCAACTGTTTTTAAAATCTTGGAGGAGTTTGGGTTAAGTTCAGGGTATAAATTAAATACCTCCAAAACAGACGGATTAACATTCCATTTTGATCCACCATTAACATTTAGGTGGTCCCATCCATTCTGCTGGGATCTTGACAAATTGAAATATCTGAGCATATACCTCTCCCACAGCACTGCGTGGGTGGCATGAAACAACTATGACCCCTTTTACACCCAGCTTCAATCAGACCTGGCTAGTTGGGGCGTCCTCCCGCTTAATTTACTCCAAAGAGTAGCGGTCGTCGGGATGGTGACCCTCCCCCGGGCCCTATACCTCTTTCAAAATGTACCAATACACATCTCAGCTAAAACATTCCAAGCTTGTAACAGAGCAATAATGAAGTTTATATGGGCTGACAGGCATCCAAGAATATGACTCTCTCTCTTTCCCAAGACGGGCAGGGGGGCTGGTCTTACCGAACTTAAAATTATACAATTGGGCTTCTCATCTCTCCTTTAGTGCTATCCACTTTATGCGATGTAGACCTGCTATATGGAGGGAGATTGAGGAAGGCTTATTCCAATTTAAGGACCTGGTAAGAGCAACCTTATACCAGACTCCGCCTGCTGCCTCCCAGCTGAACCCAGGTCCATGGAACACACATCAAATCAAAACCTGGAGTGAGATCCGCAGACAGCTGGCTTTACCCCCTACCTGATCTACCTATGCCCACCTGCCTTATTGGAGAATTTTCTACCAGTTCAGTTAGACCATACATTCGGACATTGGGACTGACTCCAGCTCTCCTCCCTTCCGCAATTATTAAATGGGAACCAGTTCAAATCTTTCCAAGAGCTAAGGCATTCCCATGGCCTGAGGCAGGTGGATTTTTATAGGCTCCTACAATTGAGACATTTTTTCTCTTCTCTTCCAACCGAGCTACGAAAACCTGGGGACGCACCCCTGCTAATCATCTTATACCAAGCTACCATCACTGCCACTGAGATTCCCCATGTTATTTCTTCCCTTTACAAGGCCCTTAATAACACCATTGGAGCAAACACAATGGGGGTGCTTGAGAAATGGAACATGGAACTAGGCCTCGATATCCCTGCCCAGCAGTGGGACAAGGCTGGTCTCCCATCATCTAAACTCACGTACTCCCTTGTCTGGAGACTTTTTTTCCTGGCAACCAATGATCCAGTACTTCAGAACCCAAGCAATAACAGCCCACTACTCAACTACAAAATCAGCGGAATGCTGGCGCCAATGTGGGATAACACTGGTACATCATACCCATATGTTTTGGTCCTGCCCTATCCTACAGCCCTTTTTGTCCTCACTGCAGTTGGGGCTAACTGACATGTTAGGAACCCCAATCACCCTGTCCGCAGAGCTTTTCTTACTGCAAGTCATTCCCCAAGAGTTTAGGGACTCCCATACAAGCTATCTTCTGGGCATAGCCCTCATGGCGGCAAAGAAAGCCCTAACCAGACACTGGCTCTCACCCCAGGCCCCTACAATTCCTGAATGAAGAGAAATAGTGACTCATATCTACAGGGCGGAGAGAATTTCTTATCAATTGAATGATTGTTCTGAACTATGCACTCTGAAGTGGACGAAGTAGATCATTTACATTATGGCAAGGGACCCCAGCTTTATGCCCTAGCTTAAAGAATCAAATCAGCTCATGGGGGCTCTGTTGCTGGGATGGAGGGAGCTGGGGGGAGAGTCAATTATCGGGATGGACTAGGGGGAGGGAGGGGTACTTTGAAAATAAGAATAACTTTGCTATGTCACTTTTGGATTTACCTCAGGCCTAAGCTAATGAGAAAATTACTCTGTTGAACTCTGTATGGCTCTAACTTTCTGATCTCCTGCTCTGTACATGTCTAATTATGTGTATCAGGATGAACCTGTGACTGCCGACACCTTGTAACCTGTGAAAAAAGCTGTCGATAAAAACTATATTAACAAAAAAAAAATTCTTTGTGTAGTTGAAGTCTGTGTGATGTCACTTTCAAGTTACACCCATCCCCTTTGGAATGGGGTGAATACTATTGAGCTATACAGAGATTGGGCTGCAACAGTTTACCCTTTCCTGCAGGTGTCACTATGGTTCAATGTCTAACACCCCTAACATCTGGTTTATGCATAACCTTTTTCTGTCTTAGGCTGACCTCCCACCGGGGCATTTACCGCTCACCTCTGACCTCCCACTGGGGGTCTTTTGCCTGTGGAATGTCTAAGTGTCCATTTTGATCCAAGGAATATGACTCTTGGGATACATAAACCTGTCTGGTCCCTATCTAGATGAATGCCAGACCCAAACTGGCTTTTGGTAAATCTTTCTATTTTGTTTAGCTTTTTAAAGGCCTTCTTAAAGTGACAGTGTCTTAACTCAGGAGTACTTCACAACCCAGGAAATAGGATCATTAAATAAAGTGGTAATAGCCCTATCTTGCCACAGTGGATATTGCCTGAAGCTGGTGGGGGATGATTCAGGAGGTAGTTGGGAAGACACTTTTTCACTGAGAGGGTGGTATTGAAATGAAATGAGTTGATGGAGGAAGTTGTCTCTCTGTAACCTGTGGATAACTTCAAGACAGGTTGGGACAGAGTGAAAGGGAAAACTGCATGGAGGGGAGGGAGCACGGGGGGTAGGATATCAATGGGGGGAGGAATGGATAACTGGGAAGGGGCAGATCCCTCAATAGATTCTAGGGGGTCTGCAAACTCAAGAAGACAAGACAGACTGCGTGGCCCATTTCTACTGGGACAATCATATTTTCAAATGTACCCCTATCTGCAAAAAGCGAGAATGGAAAGACATCAAGTTACAGAGCGACATGTAGCAGACACACATGCATCAGCATCCAAAGGAGTGGGGGCAGGGATCAATGAACTGGAAATGCAGAAAAAGTGACTCCACTTCGCTGACCTCATACTATAGGTACATGGCCGTACTATAAGGGTTAGCCTTTGAGCACCACAAGGCCAGGTTGTGTGTGTGGGGGGTGGTGGGAGGTAAGCTAAAACTAAAAAAAAAAAGTCCATTTGGTATGAATGTGATGACTGGCATCAATGTTTTCATTAAACTAAATCCAGGAGTCTCTTTTCCTCCATTAATTCATTTAGTGGGTTCCAAATACCCAAAGATCTCTATTTGGATATTATGATTATTCACAAAACACCAGTGAACAATGTAAAAAGAAAGAACAGTTATGTAAGAACTTACCGTAATAGCAGATCTTCAAGGGAATCTCTGTCATCAGGTCACACCTATGGAACTTAGCCTTAGAACGTCAGGCACTAAGATCCCATGGAAGCTTTTCTGCAGCAGCCTACTAGGGGCCACCCATGCCAACGTCAGGCTCCGACGTCACTCACCCTATAAAAACAAGGGTGGCACTGCTCACTCCTCAGTTCTTTCCTTAGCCAGAGGCCATGAGAGAAAGGAGTCCCACTAGGCAACCAAGAGCAAGCAGAAGGGCTGGAGCAATGGGACAGCTGAGCTGGAGGGGAGTATGGAGGGAAAGGCGGCATGACCTGATGACAGAGCATCCTTCGAAGATCTACTGTTACTGTAAGTTCTTATGTAACTGTTCAATCTTCTTCGGGGATTTCTCTGTCATCAGGTCACACCTATGGAACAAGTCCTAAGCAGTGCTGTGAGTAAGGACAGTCTGGTTGGCAGGTGGCCAGAGGCCTAAGAGAGAGAAGGCCCTGAAGCACAGCAAGGCCAAAGCCTGCCCTTCTTCAGGATGTAATGTCCAGACTCTAGTGCTTGGTGAAAGTGTGGACAGCACTGCAAGTGGCAGCAGTGCAAATCTCTGCTGCAGGCACACCTCTGAAACAGGCAACTGAAGTGGCCATGCCCCTGGTGGAATGGCCCTAAACAACCCCAGGAAGTTCCTTACTATACTTCCTGTAACAGAAAAATAATACAGTTGGGCAACCATTTGGACAAGCACTGTTTTGAAACTGAAGCTCCCTCTCTACCAGGGTCAAAAGAAACAAATAACTGTCTGGACTTCATGCAGCCCTTGGTACGATGTGTATAGTAACACAAAATCCTGTGCACATCCAAAGTATGGAGCATTGCTTCCCAGGTAAGGGCACTGATCCAGAGGGCCATTTTCAGTCACAACCTGGGCCACAAGGTGGTGACACAGCAAGGACATCAGTGGACACAATTTACATTATGGTAATCAGTCAAATGCAAACAGTTATGGACAATGAAAAAACAGACATAAATTGCATATTGTATACAGGCTTGTCAGATAAAAGAACAGAGAAATACAGGCAGGAGTACAGAGGAGAAAGTAGTTAAGCATTTGCTCACAATATGCAATATAGTTAATCAGTCAAATGCAAACAGTTTAAAATTATGGTAATGAGTCAACTGCAAACAGTTATGGACAGTGAAAACAAACATAAATTACGTAACGTATACAGACTTGGCAGAATAAAAGAACAGAGAAATACAGGCAGAAGTACAGAGAAAAAAAGTAATTAAGCATTTGCACAAACTAGACCAGGAGCAGCTGAAACCAGCAGACAAACTGACATTTGATCTAGGGTAGACTCGCCTGTCCTGGCATATTGCCTGAGCAGGCCGAGTTGAGAAAGCCTATGAGGTAGACTGTGCGAGTCAGAATGAGAGTCGCACATGAGGTGGTGCTCAGGAGAGTAGGGGGCATGGGCGGGGAAAAGAAAGGAGGGGGGCATAACGGCTAATAAACAGGCAGGGGGATGGATTGGTTTAGGGTAAACTCAGACACACCTTAGGAAGAAACTTAGGATTAGTACACAAAGAGACCGTCTTTGTAGAAAATCAAATAAGGCTGCTTGCACAGGAGAGCCTAAAACAGAAGTAAAGCTGTTGCGCTCAGCCAAGGACGGGGGTGCTAAGGCTGAGGAGCCACCCAGAGACAAATGTAGAAGGAAAGAGCCAGCACTCCTGGAGTTAGATGCAAATGTGCTTCAGTGAGATCCTGTAGCTCTCAAATCCTTCAAGCAGAAGTAATGGCAACTAAAAACAATGCTTTGCAGACTGGATGGGCCACAAGGCCCTTATCTGCCGATAACATCTATGTATCTGTGCTTTACATGACATAAGGCGGAGCTCACAAAACACGGCTGGCTCAAAAGGAGACAAATCAGCTTCTCCAAAACAAAACTGAGGCCCCAAGCTGGAACCAGGTTACAGATGGGAGGCTTCAAGTAGAGAATGCCTCTTAGAAAAGTACAGGCCACATCCAGCTGTGCCACCGTATGGCCATCAGTGGGCACATGAAAGTCTGAAAAGGCAGACAGGTGCACATTAAGGGAAGAGTATTTGAGACCGGCATCAGACAAGGTCAGGAAATACTCCAAAACCTGGGTCACTGGACAGGTGAAAGGGTCCAGTTTGTGAGAAGCAACCCAGATGGCAAACTGCTTCCACTTCATGAAGTGAGTGGCCCTGCTGAAAGATTTTCTGGTAGCCACCGGGACATCAGCCACCTTCTGAGACACTCCGAACTGAGCAATGGCTATGTCCTCAGGAGCCATGCATGCAGATGGAGGGACTTGAGATCTGGATGGACCAGAGTCCCGTATGCCTATGACAACAGGTCCCAGCAGAGGGGCAGGGGAACTGGAGGTTCCACAGCCAACTGTTGCAGTAATGGAAACCATATTTGTCATGGCCAAAACTGAGCCACCAGAATCAGAGTGGCACCCTCCATCTGTAGCTTGATGAGAACCCTCTGAATCAGAGGGAAGGGAGGGAATGCATAAAGAAACCTCCCTTTCCAGGAGAGGGACAATGCATCTCACCAAATAATTCCAGGCCCTGGATCTAGCGAACAGAAACGCGGAAGTTTTGCATTGAGTGGGGACGCAAAAAGGTCCAACTCTGGATAACACCACCTGTTGAACAGGTTTTCTGCGACCAAGGTCAGCAGCTCTTACTCATGCACTTTGGACTGTGACCGGCTCAGGTTGTCTGCCAATGCATTTTGGGCTCCTGGCACATGGACAGCTGACAATTCCAGACCATGAGCTAGAAACCAGTACCAGACCTGCATTGCTTCCCAGCACAGAGGGTAGGAATGGGTCCCTCCATGCCTGTTAATGTAATAGACTACACTGAGATTGTCCAGTTGCACTAACAGAAGACCTGAGGAGAGATGGTTCTGGAAGGCCAGGAAGGCATATAGAACTGCCCTCATTCTAGAATGTTTACGTGGAGGTGAGTCTCCCGGCAGGACCAGAAGCCCTGGGTCTGATAGGGGCCTAGATGGGCTCCCTAATCCTGACCCGAAGCATCCATGGTGAGGATTTGTTGAGGGGTGGGAATAAGAATGGGGACTCCCTTTAAGAGATTGGGCGGTTCATCCACAAGAGAAGCACTATGTGAACTGAAGAGGAGACAAGGACCAGCTGATCTAGATCGCCTGAACACTGATCCCATTGAACCCTGAGGGTCCACTGCGGAATCATCATGTGCAACCTGGCCAGAGGGACTGGAACAATGGCCACAGCCATGAGGCCTAGTAGTTTGAGGAATGTTCTGGCTGGCACATGCTGGCTCTGAGCCACCTCCTGGGCCTGGGCGATAAGGCAGTCTGCCCTGTCTTGAGGAAGGAAGGCCTTGCCCTGAGTAGAGTCCAGAACTGCCCCTATGTATTGTAATCTCTGACAAGGGGTAAGCACAGACTTGGGTCAAATGACTGTGATGCCCAAGAAGTGGAACATCTGCATGATGCATTCCAGAGTGAACAACAAGAGCTCCCTGGACTGGTATTTCAGTAACCAGTCATTCGGATATGGAAACACATAGAGGCCATCGCACCAAGAGGCTGCTGCTACAACTACTAAGCACTTGGTAAAGACCTGTGATGCAGAGGATAAGCCAAAGGGCAATACCCTGAACTGGTAATGCTCCTCCTGGAACAGGAGCCACAGGTAACGCCTGTGAGGGGGCAAACCATGATATGCAGATAGGCATCCTGCATATCAAGGGAGCATAGCCAGTCGCCCTGCTTCAGCAGCAGGAGAAGACCATGCAAAGTGATCATCTGGAACTTTTTGTACTGGACAAAAAGGCTCAGTTCCTTGAGGTCTAGAATGGGCCTCAAGTCCCCTGTTTTCCTGGGAAACAAGAAGAACCTGGAATAGAACCCCTTGTTACTTTGCTGCCTGGGCACTGGTTCTATGGCCTGTTTGCACAGCAAGGTGAGGACCTCCTCCCTGAGTAGTTCTGTGTGGTCTGGAGGGTAAAACAGGGGGACTGGGGGAACATCTGGAGGCTGCTCTAGAAGCTTGAGTGCATGCCCCTGTTCGATTATCTGTAGGATCCAAGCATCTGTTGTGATGGTTCTTCATTAGGGCAGATGGAGGGAGAACCTGCCTCCGATCACCACCTCCTGGTTTAAGGGAGGGGGGTCCAGCAAGGAGTCAGGCAGAGGCTGAACCAGCGGCAGGAGATGCACTGCCACCTCTGGGTTGCTTGGTTGAGGGGCTGATGGAGGAAGAGGGAGCAGGCAAGGCTTGGCTGGCTCTGCATTTACCCTGAAGCTTACCTCCAGAACCCGACTTGTTGGAGGGCTTCTGAAAGGAGGACTGTGGTCTACTCCTGGGCTGGGTATGATGTAAGGAGTGGACAGACCGAATGGCCCTACTAGAAGCCTGAAGCTCATTAATAATATCCTGCATATCTGGACCAAAAAGCTTATGACCCATAAAAGGTGCATTTAACACCTTTTGTTGGCTGTCACTGACAAAGCCAGAGACCCGCAGCTACGCGTACTGTTGGAGGCAAATGCCAGAGGCAGCTGTCCTGGCTGTAGTGTCAACCATATGATGTCATAGGTGGCTCTGAGGAAATGCTTGCTAAGATCCTCCGAGACCTGGAGTACCTTGAGAAGCTCCTACTTGTGTGAACCCTCAGAAAGGGTCTGAGCAGTTGCTTTGCCCTTCCTCCAGAGAGTATTTTGGTACTTAATGAGAGATGAACCAAATAATTGGCAGTCCGATGGCCAAGGGTGACCGAGGCGAAAGTCTTTTTGCCCCACAGATCCAACTTTCTGGACTCCTGGTCAGGAGGCAGGGAGTTAAGATGCTTAGGGGCCCTAGTCCTGTCATGAGCTGCTTTAATGACCATATAGTCAGTCTCAGGCTGGGCCACATAGAAGGGCAACCCTTGAGGTGCCTGAAAAAAAGCTTGTCAACCTTCCTAGGCATAGCTGGCACCATACTGGGTCTGCACCAGGCAGCCATGGCTGCATCATTCAA
This sequence comes from Neoceratodus forsteri, assembly GCA_016271365.2. Taxonomy (NCBI): domain Eukaryota; kingdom Metazoa; phylum Chordata; order Ceratodontiformes; family Ceratodontidae; genus Neoceratodus; species Neoceratodus forsteri. The sequence goes on along the minus strand of CM057450.1, from coordinate 125,645,450 downwards.
GGCTGGCAGCAGAAAAGGAATAATCTTAGGTGGAGACTTGGGGATCTCCAAGAAGTCCATCATATTCCTCTTGGTTTCATCCTCCTCCTCCTTAGTTTGGAACTCCATTGTGGAGGAGAGCTGTTTCATGACACTGAAAAAGGAGGGGTCCTTGGGCGGGGCCTGGGAGTGTGCTTGACAGACTCCTCACTCATGGAGGAGACAGTGGACCTATCAGAGTTTTCCACATCAACCTCCTCCTCATCCTCCTCTTCCTCATGGAGGAGAAGATCAGGACAGTGCTCCTCTTTGATGTTGGACTGCTCTGGAGCAGGGACCGATGAATGCCACACCAACGATTCCACAGGGGGTGTGGGACACGCAGGCCTAACAGGCATCACCACCGAAACAGTTGATGACAGCACGGGTGATGACGGCCCAGGCTGTGTCACTAACTGTTGGATAAGAGAAATAGTGATGGAGGTTAGAATGGTATTGAGGTTGATGGCAGGTAAGGGAACCGTTGACAACACTGGCGTCGACAGAGGGGGTATGAGTCCCTGGTCTATCGACAAACCACTAACTGAAGAGGTAGCAGGTAGGCCCAGCACCAATGGACCTCGAGGCTCAAGAGGCCTTGACAGTGGGGCAGGAACTGATGGCCCTTCCACAGCCCTATGATGGGTGGGAGAAGAATCCACCGTGTGGTGCCTGAAAGAAGCAGAGGCCTGCACAGTGCGAGATGCTGATGCCAAAGCTGTCAATGAGGTGATCCCAGGAGAAGAAGAGGAAGAATCCAGCAGGGACTGGGATCACTGATGGGGGAGCAGTCTTTGGACCATTCCTTATCCTGTCAAGGATGCCTCCCCGAGGATTTGTCCCAGGCCTTGGCAGCCTGTGAGCCTGAGTAGGATGCTGGAAAGTGGGTGGAGGGGGCCGCAGACAACCCCTGCTCTCCGTAGGCTACCTGTTGCTCCATGAGGCAGTTCCAAGCCAGTGAAAAGAGTTTGCTGCTCATGCTACAGCATATCATTTTATCTGTAAGGCTATCAATCACTGTGACTGACTGCCTAAAAGACTAATTGGAGAGTCCAACTATCAGTGGGTCGAGAAGCCGCTCTGCACAAATTGTAGATGCACCCCCTCCAACTCATTAATTACCAGCGGGCTGGTGTGTTAAAGTGGTCAAGCTTGCGGCAACCTCAGGTACCCGTTTTATGGGGCTTGCGCTAATATTTGGTGCAAGCTGCCGTAAAGTGGGAAAATTGTCACAAATGTGCCCGATCTTCTTGAATCGGGCACATTCTACAGCAAACTTTTTGGTGCAGCTACTCCAAATGGCAGGTTTGATGCAAGCCCTGCATCGCACTTTGTGAATCTGGTCCCATATGTCTGGTTCAGTCTGTAAAACTGTTGTTTGTAGTGTAACCTATGAAATAGAAAATCATCCCTCACCAAGGTGACCCTTCATTCATCGACTCTGCCATCAATTAATTAAACTGTTGTTCTCTGTAGAAATACCTGACTGACCTAACAGTTATTCAGTGTGCTATACCTGGGGCTGTGTCATGCTCAGTCAGCCAATGTGGGGATAGGTAAGTGGGTTTCTTTATCACTACTAGTCAGTCAGTGCCCTGTGTTCCATAAGAGCAATTAGTTCCTTGTGTATTTCATGCAAGGTGGAAGCAACATCTGTACTGCCACAACAAGAAATGGCTTTTGCAAACATAAAAGTGTGGCAGTATTTTATATCTCTAATTTATGCGTCTGATGCAGGTAGAAAAATGGTAACTGCTGAATAATAGAAACATGAATCATATTTTTATGGGTAGTTTACATTAGCAAGAAAGTTGTGCTCTGCTTTTCCAATATTTCAAGCCAGAAAGGTCTTTCTGCTAGTGCTGCAGCATGCCCAGTGGTTTATCAGGCATTCAGTCACGGTAATTGGCAGCCCAATAGACTGACTGGAAAGCTTAGATCTGCTCTCTCCTTCTGCTGCCACACCTGAACCTTGGTCCTGGTCAGCAAGGGCCCCAAATGGGCAGATTTTGTTTGCATGCTGTAGGCTGATATGTGTTTCTACGCTCCCACTGGACAGTCAGTGCCATTTTCAATTACTTCCCATGGAGCAGCACTTACTCTGTGCCCCCCGCATAGTTCAGCTATACCAATAGCAACAGCTATTAAGTGGTATTTATTTCCCATTTGCTCTTACCCCCCGCCCCAAGTTGGCTTACTAATCACTACCATATCCTTCATATTTGAGCTGGCCTGTTTGTATCCAATACAACTTGTTATATTGTGCCCTGAAACTTCTAAATGAAAGATTATTGCTCTCTGCATGTCTACTTCCTGGTAAGTGGCTGGTATTAATTTTTTGTACTTCTGGTTGGGTTTGCTGCTGTCTAGTTTGTTCATGTCAAAAGGTTTAGCTGTCACTGACACCAGAGTGCTTCCAAGGACCAGTGGCAATGCCCAGAGTAAAACAGCTGCCTAGCGACATTGATCTAGTAGGTTATGCCCCCATGCCTTTGAGTCAGAAGCAATTTACTTATTGAAACAGCCACCCAGTGGCACTGACCTCCCAATCACTACTACCCCTGCAATGTTGGCGTGAAACAGCTGCCCAGTGACATGATCTCCTGGTCAATCCTCCCCCCCCACCACCACCACCACCATCACCACTACCACACTCCCCCCACTGCTTCCCAGTAGTAAAAACTGCCACTCAATAACACTGGTCTCTCGAACAGGGGACATGACCAGTAGTGGGTAGAATTTGTAGGAGATGAGCATGGCAAGCAGGAGGCAATGCTGATTATGGCACAATTACTGGGTAAGTGAAGCATCTGGAGTTTGTTAGGCCATGAAAATCTCAAGGGTAATAGAAGAGATAAAAACAGTTCTGATTGGGCTGCTTGCTGATATCTTTCAGGTCCTTTTTTAAAATCTTTGTCTGGGAAAGGCACACAGCTTGTATTCAGGTGCATCATAGAAGCACAGGGAGGTTAAGTGACTTGCTCAGGGCAAACAGTATGCCAGTGGCAGTTGTGGGTGTAAACCCCAGGTCAACAGGGTCTTCAGGTTCACAGCTTGGTACTTTAAAGGAAAACTGCACCCTCATATCTTCTAAATGTCATTTGTTTTCATGTCAACAGACAACTCTTTTCATGTAGCTGTTAAAGATGCATGCAACTGCTTCAGTTAGTTTTCACACTTCATACTAGGCTCTGTCACTGTCCTGGGAGGGTCCATTTCATGGTTGTTGAAATCTCACTGTTCCTGAGAGCTGCATTAGCATATGAGAATGTGATGTGTAATCAACCTTTAAACAACCCAGTATGCTTGTATGCTTGTCTGCTTAAGTAGTTTTAAGAGAAACAAGCTGCAAGAAGGTGTGAAATACCACATTTACCTTCAGTGAGTTTTACAAGCTACAGTATCTGAGTTGTAATGCAGATTTTTTCCCCTTTAAACTCCATTCGGTTTATAAGTTTCCAGAGAGCTTTGCAGAGCATTTGTTATTTCAGCACTGAGATACATGATATAAATGATTGATCTGACATCATGTACTCATATGCTAATGCAGCTGTCAGGGACAATGAGATTTCAACAACCACAAAATGGACCCTCCCAGGACAGTGACAGAGCCTAGTATGAAGTGTGAAAACTAACTGAAGCAGTTGCATACATCTTTAACAGCTACATGAAAAGAGTTGTCTGTTGACATGGAAACAAATTACATTTAGAAGATATGAGGGTGCAGTTTTCCTTTAACTCTCTAGGCTATTCTGCTTCCAATTATAGACACGAATCATGCCAGAGGACTTCTCTAGTGCTACCACTTCTGTCTCCCTGATCTAGTTAGCCACATCCCTGGTATCTAGTAGTATCCCCTCATCCTACTACGTCACACTTGGGCTCTCCTCCCCCACAGACCATACACACACATTTAGTATGACCCACAGCCCTCACGCACACATTCAATGTCAGACTTCACACTCATAATTCTTAAATTAGAATGGTCTGTTCTCCTCAACTCATTCTCTGCATCAACTACAAAAACAAACAGAGGAAAATGGTGCTGAGATTAAAATGACATTGTGCTGGTTCCCATAGAATGGTGTGTGAGAACTCGGGGCAGGGACCTCAGTGAAAATAACACAATGCAAACATCAAATTTCCAGCCATCTTTAAGTAAAGAAATAGTTTTTGAAAACTGAGTTAACAGAATCACATGCAACATACCATAGCAGAGTACAAAGTTAACAGATGTCCAGGAATAAATATGGACATATATTTTTGATGGTTGGACAAAATTTCAGCAAATACAACAATTATCAGGTTCATGCAGCACTGGATTATAAATAGCAAAACATAACTGGCTACACACTGTTCATTAACCACTAGGAAATGCCTGTCATAACAGTCTGCTGGTTCCTGATGAGAAGGGTGGAGCCTGCAATAGGAGGGACCCACCAAAATGATGCCAGACATGCACCGTGCAAACAATAGGGAAGTGTTGTCAGAGTAAGGGTGCCCCAACAGAAGAAGTTTTGGGGCTGAGACATTCAATTTAAAAAAGAAATCTAGTGCGAACACTTTTGCCTAAATTGCTTGATTTTTTTTGTCTGCTCTCCTCTATGACCCTTACCACTGGGTCCCACCTGAGAACAAGCTTTGGCTTAAAGCAGCAGTAACTGTTAGTTATCAAAAAATGTAATTGTGTATGTTTTTGTTTTTTTTTGTTAGCAAAAATGTATTTCTGATATCCTTAAATTCATCATCAGCAAATTTTTAATTTTCTCAGATATTTTAAAATAGCTTTTCTAGCTAATTGACAAAGTGCACTTTCGCACAAAACTTTTTTCACTACAGCAGCTGCTTTGCTGCAAGTGTTTGCACATCAGTTTTTATGCTATATACACTAAAACGTATTCCCTGTAGCTATAGTCTGGTTCTCCTGTCACTCTGGTGGGCATTTGAGTGCCAATTATTGAGGGGCACCATTTCTCCTTGCCCTCTGATGTTGCATAATGTATGTGCTCTTATTTGAGCTAAACATGCTGATATGCATAAAACTAAGTACTGGTCACTGTTAAGGCTGCATCTAGAGTATGGAGTTCAGTACTGGTGCCCACGCCTCAAAAATGACATTAACCTGCTGGAGAAGGTCCAGAGGAGGGCTACAAAGATGATAGTGGGTCAGCAGGGTAAGGCATATGAGGAGAGGTTGAGGGCACTGAAAATGTACTCCCTGGAAGACAGGAGAGAGAGGGGACATGATTGGGACCTTCAAGTACTTGAAAAGGATAAATAAAGTTAATAAGGAGAGTCTCTTTAAGCTGAGTGGCAACCATAACACAAGGGTGCTCAGTCTTAAGCTGGAGGGTGGGAGGTTTAGGAGGGAGGTCAGGAAGCACCTCTTCAAAGAGAGGGTGGTGGACACTTGGAATGCACTGCCAGAAGAGGTAATCTCGTTGAAGACAGTGGGCAGCTTTAAGAGAGGCTGGGATAGGCATAGGGGGAAAGTAAGGATCATGTGTAGGGAGAATGGGAGGAGTGGGAGGGAGGGAGGCAGGAACATTAACTCAAGCTGTGGACGCTGCAATATGAGCAGACTTGATAGACCAAATGGCCTTCTTCTGCTGGCTTCTTCATATGTTTGTATGTTCGTATGTAAGTACTGAATTATACTTTGATTAAAAACAGAAGTTGGCATTTTTAAGAACTGTAAATAGCAGTCCTAGAGGTATCAATTTGCTGTACAGCATCCAGACTCAGAAAGCCCTCAGGTGTTTCTGTACAATTTCACTGTTGAGGTTAAAGCGGCAGTGCAAACAAACTGGTTTTCTAAAAAGTGACTTTCTATCTAGAGATAGTAAAAATATAAGCATGGCTGTAATAGTTTCTTTTTTATGTGATTTTGTGCTGCTTACTATATTACTTATTCCCAGGTTCCTGACCCTTGCCAGGCTCAAAATACTGTTTCTGAGCAAACCGAGGCACTCATCGGCTGTTGAGAATATTAATAGCTCTGTCCTGATGTGAACATTTTATAAACTGTGAAAGTTGATGTCAGCCAACTGGGCCGACAATGGGAAAGAAAAAGATAAACATGGAAGGGGGTGGCCATTTTTTCCCTGTTGGGGGAAAAAACTACTATAAAACAATTTTTAGAAATACCTAACCTTTGCTAGAACTGGAATATTTTACAAATATGTGAAACTGGAAAATGTCCAGAATCTTCTACATTAAAAAAAAAAAAGTAGGGTCAGCTGGCACAGTGGCAACACATTGTATGGCCCCTTGGAGACAGGGTTCTGTGTTTTCATCCATGGAATCCCATGCTGCAGCCAGCTGGGGGCTGGGGATTTTGTGGAGGAGGAAGGGAGGCATTGAGGGCTTGGAAGGCAGTTGTTCATCTATTCTCTATCCCCCTCTCCCCTCACAGCAGAAATGGTGCAGCTGTGGTGACTCTATTAGAGTTGGGGATGAGGGGACAAGGAAAGAAATCCAGAACACACAGAATGAGAAGAAACAAGTGGTAGTATTTTTTTCTTGCATTATCTTATTGAACTGCTGCTTTAAAGAGCCCTGGATGCTGTTGGAACAATTTTGAAAAAATTAATTTTTAGACACAACTCAGATTATACTTCATAACCTTTCATTTTAACCCTTATTTCATTACTCAAGACATTCATAATGAAATATGATTTCTGCCCTATTTGCTTTTGCTGCATGTCTACATCTTGAAATCCCAGTTCTGTTTTTGACTGTACAGTCTGTTGCTGTGGAGATAATTATTATGTCATAAACATGGGATTATGATGTCAGGTGTAGACAAGCAGCCAGAGCAGAAGAAGATTAGGGGACAGCAATCTGTTTTCAAGCAACTGTCATCAGTAGTAAACAAAATGGGGAAAGGATTACAGAACATATATGAAATATAGACTGAACTATGGCTATATTTTACAAGGTTTCCCCAGTGGTGTTGACTTTTTCAATCATTAGTATACTGCTTGAAATTAATATTGATTTTTAAAGGTAGACAGATTTTACTTTCTATTAGGGCTGCAAGTTTGAGGCTACAAAATAACTGAACCCCTCGAACTTTGGTTGTTCAATTCTTTTGGACTGTGGCAAACCTTTAGGGGACATAGGTGGACTTTGGATTGGACTGGTTCACTCTGGTCCGAATGGTGTGTGGATCAGGCGAACCAGTCAAACTGTGAACTGCAGTTCACACCTGAAACAGTTAATTAGGGCACAGTGTCACTTACAGCCTCACTTTGGTGCTAGGCACATGAGCCAGCATGAAAGCTCACTCGCGTGCTTGTGCTTGTTGGGCTGTTAGGCAGCTCAGACAGGGCTGTGATTCACTTCTAGTTACATTAGCTAAGAAATTCTTCAAAGCAAAGAAAATCTTCAAAGGTTTAACCCACTCTAGTCTTGCAACGACAGGACTGCTGAAGGGGTATATTTAGGAGGGGAAAAAAAACAAAAAAATGGAAAAGCAGACTGAGCAGAAGTTACAGCAAACCTCTGGGACCAGGTTACTGACATTTACTAATTTGACTGGGCAGTAGGTTTGTGCCAGTGGGCAGCAGGACACTGCCTGGCCACATCTAGTTGGCACCTTGGTGGCAACCCATGAAAAAATTTAAATATAATTCTTCATTCACGTTCACAACTTTACTTTTCTTTTTGTGGCAGTTTCAAACATGTTACATTTGCCCAAGTTGCAGGCCTGCTTGCAGCACTTACTTCTTCCTCCTCCTCCCGAGTCCTGCAGCAGCCATTTGCAGTGTGATCTGGGCATTTGGCAGGGCAGCAAGTGTTTGCCAGCTGGCAGCATGCCAATGTCTGAACCCTGGTAGCTGGCACCTGGGTAACATCCCATAATTTTTTTTTATCTTTTTGTGGCACTTTTCAAAATGAAACTCTCAGTCTTCCTGTTCCCCCAAGTTGTTGTGATTCCTCCGTGCTTCCTGTTGAAGTAGCCTGTGGGTGTGTCATCCTGAGCTGTGCTGTTGCAGTGTGATCTGGGCAGTGGGTAGCGAGTGTGTGCCAGTGCCCGCCTGCCCATTGGTAGCTGGCACCTTGGTGGCATCCCATAAAAAGGTTAAAAAAAATTCTCCTCATTCCAGCAAGTTGCTGAAGTTCCTTCCTCTTCCCATTTCTTCCTCCTTCCTCCTCCTCCTCCTCCTCCTCCTCTCCCTCCTGGATCTTGAAAGCCTGTGTGTGTCATTCTGAGCTGTGCTGTTCTAGTGTGATCTGGGCAGTAGTCCGCAAGTGTGTGCCAGCTGGCAACATACCACTGTCCGATCCCTGGTAGTTGGCACCTTGGTGGCATCCCATAAAACCTTTTTTTTTATTTTTTGAGGCACTTTTCAAATTGAAACTCTCAGTTTTCCAGTTTCCCCAAGCTGCTGCGGTTTCTTCCTCCTGAAGCAGCACATGTATTTCTCATCCTGAGCTATGATGCTGCAGTGTGATCTGGGCAGTAGACAGCAAGTGTGTGCCAGTGCCCAGCCCGTGGTAGTTTGCACACTGGTGACATCCTATAAAAAATTAAAAATAAAAATTCTCCACATTCCCTCAAATTGCTGAAGTTCCTTCATCCTCCTACACCTGAGTCCTGAAGTAGCCTGCGTGTGTGTTGTCCTGAGCTGTGTCATTGCAGTGTGATCTGGGCAGTTGGCAGCAAGTGTGTGTCAGCTGGTAGCAAGTTGGTGCCCAGTCTCTATTAGTCCTTGGTGGCAACCCATTGATAAAATAAAAATATAAAGTAAATAAAAAAAAATCAAAAATTAAAAAAATAAAGTCTTATTCTTCATCCTTCATCACCAAAGTGACTGAGTCCTGTAGCAAGCATTAAGAAATGGAGAAACAGAGAGGCCAAGGAGTTGGTGACATGGTATCATCCAGTCATATCAGAGGAAAACCAAAGCAGACTAGGCTTGGTTGTAGACCTTCTGCCTCGGTGGGAATAACAAGTGTAGAGAAAGATGACAGTAATGGAAGAACTGTCCACAAAGTATCACACACTGTAGGAATCACTCACAGTGGCACTGCAAGGGTTGCAACATGAGCAATCATTGTAGAAAAAAAGAATAAGAAAGGAGTGCATCAGGTAGATACACAGAGTAGGAGAAGCAAATCAATTTGGTGGAACTTGGGAACAGATATGCAGATTGTAATTCTATACCTGATAAAAGTGATAGCAGCAGCAGTTCTGGGGAGGAGGAGGAGGTGGAACACATGGGAATTTGATTTGGGCAGGTACACACAAGAGATCAAAAAAGACCAAAAGTGGTGGTAAAACAAAAAAGAAGGTCACAAAACAACAAGGGGAACACAACAAGAAGCAAGTGAAATATGCCATCCTGCTGGCGCAGCAGTTGGATTTCCACTTGTGACACTGGCAACCCAGGTTTGGGAATCAACCCAGGGAGCCAAAGGGCCGTTCGGGGGGAGAAGGACAGAGCACCCGCTGGGCTGCTCTCCTTCTCCGGGGGTCGGGTCGAGTGTGTGCCCAGTACTTAGAGACTCTTGGCAGAGGCTGGGGGTATCACAAGCTGCCAGCGCCTAGTTCAGAGGGGGGCGGGGTGGATGCAAACATCATTGCTCGTCCCCGCCCCCAAGAAGTATACCCAAAAATAGCCTACGGCTGCCACGAAAGCTGCTTCCTGCCTTGGCCTCTGATCAGCTTCTAGGCCGGCTCCCCATCCAGTCCCATGATTGCGTGCATTAGCTCGGTTGCAACCCCACCCTTGGGGAAAGCTGGGGTGTGGGAGCCATGTTGATATGGGAGGTGGGAGTTCAGGGGTCCGTGACTGGGCAGATGTACCGGCGGCTGTGGGCAGGAAAAAGAGTAAAAAAAAAAGACGACACAGGCAAAACTGGTGGTCCAGGACACATGGCAGAGGAATAGGAACCATTCCCTCAACCTGAAGAACAGGTGGAGGAAGGGGAGGAGGGTGATGGTGTGGAAGCAGTCCATAGTGGTCTGCTAATTAGACAGCAGCCAAGAGTACCAGGAGAAAAACCGAAACTGGTGATGTCAGTGGTGTGGGATTTCTTCCGTGTGGACAAAGAATCATGGACACATGTACTGTGTCTTTTATGTAATGACAGACAGAGTCAGGGTAAGCAGGGAACAAGGCTGGGAACATCTACTATAAAAAGATATTTGATGAAAGGAGAACTTCGGGCAAAAACTGAATAAATATATGTTTTAAATCATGTCCTGGGCTTTTGAGCAGTATTAATGTGTCTATGGTTGTGTAAATGGATTAAATCAATTTTTAATTAATTGTACCTCTGTTGGGTGTGAGGGCAGCCATTTGCAAGAGTTTTTTTTTTAGCCCTGGCCTTTCATTCTCCACAATGCACCAGACTGTGATGCTTGTCTGCCCTGTCCTTTGTTAGGGAGTCTAACCCTGATCAGGTTCTTGGTGATAATTAGAGATGCAAAAGAATCACAGACAAGTTGCATATCAGTAATAAATGTGTTTATTACTGTAAAAGGATATCACAATTGCCCTAAGCATTTCTTACCATAAGACACTGGGAGCCAGAGCCTGGTGTTCCTCTATACCCCAAGAAGTGAAGAAGGTCTCCAAGGAGCAAACGTAATGCATTATACACTATGATAATCACCATGACTACCAAGAGATATAAACATTCTGAGTTATAGTCAGTAAGCCCTATTGGCTAAAAGTAAGGTGGCTCCACAGTGTAGATAGCATTATACAATATTCGCTAAAAGTCAGCTATCTCTGAGAGCAATAAAGGTATACATAGTATGTGCAAAACACAGGATGCAGTGTAATTATACATAAATCCAAAATGTGGCAATGCAGACTACGAAATATCAGACGATAACAAAGACATGAATGTCTTGGCTTACTATGTGCAGTTTCCATGCATAGAGAAAGCAGAGAGAAAACCCGCAATGTTAGGGATAAAATGTCTAGCTTTATCCCATGACTACATCCTCAAGTCCTACAATCTTGCTATATATAAACTCTGACTCAGGGCTCTGTTACTGACCCTCAGAATCTGTAATCCTGCCATGTTTCACAACTATGACTCAAGGTCTTCTTTAAGATCCTAGCTGTGGTAACCCGTCAATGTATATACACAGTGTTGTGTGACCTATGTACAATACTATTAAATGTTATGTTTGTGCTTTTGTGTACTGATGTGGAGCCTTTGCAAAGGAGTCTATGACTCAAAGGACTGTAATTCCGATGCTCTTCAATAAATAAAATAAAGTGTATTACAATCATTATATATCCTGACACTTACTCTTATACAGTAGGTGTCTGTGCCCTACGTATTAATATAGCATGTGCTATTATGTGTAACATGAGGTTAGTCTAAGGTGTACAGTAAGATGTCAATTAGGATGTAGGGACCTAGTATAACACCTTACATTCAGTTTGTTGTCTGTATTAGTAAGTAAGTAAGTAAAAATGTATTTATATAAAGCGCCCTTCCCAAGCTCAGGGCACCTTTACAAAACTTCACATACATTGTTGAATTTTAAGAGAACTGTGTTGCCTTTTGCTCAGGTTTCCTTTCACCAGCCCCAGAGGTAAGTTGTTTTTTTTTTTTACTCATTTTCAACACTAAAATTTCATTTGGTGCAATTTACAAGCCCAACTACAGCTTTTTATAGGCCTTTTCTTTGTTTGGGGAGTATTTGTGCTTAATTAAAGGATCCTTGCCCAATCTGACATTTTCCTATAGCTTCAGGTCTGTTTTCCTGTAGGTTATATTTCCTGGGATTTGCAGTTTCTCTATTTTCCCACATGACAAAAGCAGTCTCTGGGAGCAACTTCCCTACAGATTACTCAATTTACCTGTATATACTGAAATCTAAAAATTCTGGAAATTTAGTGACTGCAGAGTGGCACATCACTGGCAAGAAACAAAAGGATTAAGACTGCAGGCACTGTGTGGGAGAGGAAGCTAACAGCACAGAAGTTTATCAGTTGACAAAAGGCAGTAAATTAAGAACAAATACTCCCAAGACAAAGAAAAGGCCCATAAAAAACTGTAGTTGAGCTTCTAAATTGCACTAAATGAGATTTCAGTGTTAAAAAGAGTAAACAAAGTTCAAGTCCCAGCTGAGGCACATACTTCTTTCTCACCTCTGTTTGTATGTGTTCCATAAATATGCACACTGCACTCCTATGTGATTGTTACAAGTAAATATTTGTGTTACCATTAGATTGTGCATTTGAGAAAGAGTAATGTGCTTGGAGCCAGCCCAGGTTCCAGTTGTCTCAGTGGCGCAGGTGATAAGCGCAATCGGAACAGTATTCCAGGTGACCTGGGTTCAAGTCCTAGCTTTAGCACTTACTTCTTTCTCAAATCTGTTTGTATGTGTTTCATAAATATGTACACCATGCTACTGTGAGATTGTTACAAGTAAATATTTGTGTTACCATTGGGTTGTGCATTTGAGAAAGAGTAATGTGCTTGGGGACAGCCCAGGTTCCAGTTGTCTCAGTGGTGCAGCTGGTTAGCACAATCGGAATGGCATTCCGGGTGACCTGGGTTCAAGTCCCAGCTGAGGTACTTACTTCTTTCTGAAATCTGTTTGTATGTGTTTCATAAATATGCACACCATACTTCTGGCAATTGTTATGAGTAAAAAAAACTTACCTCAAGAGGATCAACACAGCACTAAATAAGACCGGTATGCCCAGTCTAGCTGGCTGAACCTTAAGGGCAGCTTAAAATATTAGACTTGTCTCTTAGGAAAAAAAAAAGCTGCCTTGGCCAAACCCCCCGGTCATCCAGAAACTCCTTAACCCTGCAACTAACCCTCACTGAACTCATGGCATGTCAAAACAGTCATATCAGGTCCCTTTTTGTGGCGCCTCTCAAGCGCAGCGATCATTTGCATACAGGGCACCTAGTTGGTTAAACAACCAACTCTTGGTAATCTTGGTTGAGACAAAGATCAGTCATTTTAAGAGCAAACTTCACCAGCACCTCACTGGACTTAGCAGGTGTGACTGCCATTCCTCGGTTGCCTCACCCCCTTACACCGCAAACATCTCCCCCCTTGTCCATCCACTCCTCCCCTTTGCTGCTGGTAGCAACTGTGTCAGCTCTCACTAGTCACCCCATATTCACCAACCCCATTCTTTTTTCACTCCCACCCCTTCCACTCAAAGAAGCTCAGACTGTCCACACCAGTACCCTCCTGCCTCTCCACAAACCCTAGCCCAACTGTCCCCCTCACCCCCTTTTTTCTTTTTGTTGTTCCTTCTACCTTCCTCACTCCTCCATCCCTAACAAAGCCTACTCCTGGCTGCTTAATAACTGCCTACTGTTTTTTAAAATATCCACCTGCCTGTTTTTTATGCTTCAATGTGTAACCCCTAGGTGGCGCTATCCTAAGAGCTACTACCCCTGCCTGTGTGATTAGGCACAGGTTGAGGTGCCTGAGCTCTTTGAACGGGTGCCTCCACCTGGAGGAATGGTTCTGGGGAAGCGTAACTGATATTGGCATAGCCCTCTGGGATGCTATAACCCCCCACAACCCCTCTAGTGGCCTAAACAGATGAGCAGATAATGATTCACATATACCCTGTAACATCAGTAGGGCACTCTCACTCAGTGTACTTACCACCAGGGCTGCATCAGCTGCAAAGGCCCTGGAGACCCCCTGTGAAATGAGATCAGCAGTAAGACAGTTCAACAACAATGCAATATCCCCTCCACAAAGGTACACTGTAGCCAAGTTAAACACAGAAAGAACAAAATCTGATTTATTTGGGGGAGTTGCACAAGGGTGGGGCACTAAATCTAGCAGTTGATGAATTAGATCCGATTTATTCAGGTTTAGTGTGCATGCACTAAGAGTCCCTCTTTCACACTCACACACTCTGGGTACCCAGTAGGAATAGGCTAGCCTGAAGCATTGCATGAGGTAGGCCGGCGTTGCAGCTGTTGTTGGGGCCCTTAGGAAAGAAAACAGTCACATGCACTTTAACCCAGAATTTGTAATCCAGGACCAGATGGCTCAGTCCATTGTAACAACCCAAACAAATAATTAGACGGCACACAATAATTGCAGCTTTGTTACAGGGATCTACTCTGTTTGTACTCACACTACCCAGACCAAGTGATCCAACAAAATAAAACCTGTTGCAGATGGCTTGATTAAGCAGGAAGTGAATTCCCTTGTGGTCTTCATCGAAAATGCTGGTTTTCAGGCTGCAGGAGCAACTTAACACTGGCCAAGCACGTGCAAACTGAACATTTCAAACTACTCAGCCATACGAACACCTTGCGAAACTTAAGCACATTTATATGTAAAACTGTCTGTAACCCCCCTGCAAATGGGGGTTCCCAAAAGACTTCCAGGAGCTTGCTTGAATGCTCCAAGCCTGAATGGTGTTTGGCATTTAAGCCATTTATCAGTGAGTGTTTTTAGAACCTCTGGTACTGTCTCTTTAAGAGCTGTCTGCTTGCAGACATAATTAGTTTGTATGGGGGACTGTGTGTTTCTTTGATTGAGTACCACTCAAGCTGCTGCCAATTCACTTCATTTTTGCAGTCACTAGGAGTGCAAAGGGAACCTATCTGAAAGATGTAACTGTTTGCCAGAAATTATTTAGAGTAATAATGAAATTACAGTTTGTCTAACCTGCTTTCTTTGCAGTCAGAGCTGTGTCTGCTAGTTCCCCATTCTAGTTTTGAACTGCTGAACTGGACCAATCAGTGTGGGGTAAGCTAGCTCTAAAATGGTGCCTTGGACGAATCAGAACTTGGACTCATAATCTGAGCCAGCCACAAGAGGATTGTATGGGCAGTGACTCTGGGAGATGTAGTTTAGACTTCAGCACCTTTTGGACCAACAGCAGCAGTCTATTGTGAGTGACAGCCAATCCAGTCAAGAACTGGGAGGAACTCAAAGGAAGTGCCCGTTTTGTCGGTTGGAGTTTCAGTTGAGCTTTGGCAGTGAAGAAGGAAGGAGCCCTGTGCTTTTCAGTGTGCAGTTTTAGTCAAAAACGTGTAAGGCCCAGAGTTCCGTCTGCAGCTTGTTAGGACTGAAACCGTCCTGTGAAAGAATCAAAGGATCTCTGAAGAGTAGAAACCAGGCTCACCCTGTAGAAGACTGGAGGAATTGCTGAAAATTACACTCGGTCTGTCAGGAACTGAATCTGCTGTGTGTTCTCCCGGTATTGTGCAGTAATTGCGATCGGGATACAGATGCAGCCTGCCTGGTATAGTGCTTTTTTATATGGATGTGAAGAGGTTTGTGCACCTCAAGTGAGCCTTGCTGACATTGAAGGACCCTATCTTATTTGGAGGTCGTGAGTACTAATTCAGGGTCGCCTCTGTTGAATTGCCACATTAAATCCAAATGGAATTACTGTACTGCTGACTGTTTAATTCTCCTTTTCTCTGTGTGAAAGGGCCCTACCAGCTGCCACTGGTTTGACTAGCCACTAGGGCTTGGGTACCTAGGGACAGTAACTGATAGGGATAGGCCTGTGCACAGAGCCATAGGTAGATTATTAAAGTGATAAGCTAATTAACCTGATTTCCCCCTGTCCTTGTTATATCCCCCTAAATAAATCAGAGCTGCTTGTTTCAGCAAAGTTATACTGCCTGAGGTATTTGTCTATGTTAAAGTACTGTACTGTGATTGTTGCACTGTATCTCATTTCACAGGAGGTCCCAGTGCCGGAACCAGACCTGGGGGTAAGTGTATACTGTGAAGGTAATTCTGATATATTGTGTGGGCCACTAGTGGGAAGAAAGGGGGGTTGCAGTGTCCCAGAGGGCTGTGACCAAGTTAGTTTAACTATTGCAAACCCTGACCTCTGGGTGGAGGCACCCGCCATTGGATCCAGGCCCCTCAACCTGTTAGTGGCAAATCAGGCAGGGGTAGTAGCCCCTGGGATAGCGCCATCTAGGGGTTACATGTCCACTTTTGGTCCTTCCAGCTAGCTTGTAGGCTGATCCTCAGATTTCTTTAGCTTGGATGCTGCTCGAATCCCTGCTGCTATAGATCCAAATGTGGGCCACTGGACAATTAGAACTGCAAACTAACGACCAGAAAAGTCTAGGCCTGGCAGGCTTAACTCCTGAGAGTTGGCAAGCTCCCCAGAGGCACACACACTAAGCTCTTGGTCTGTCTCTCCAAATCTGAAGAAAATGGGCAGCTATGCCCTTTTATATGGGGCTATGTTCCAACAATCCCACTGGCTACCAAAGCTGTCTTAAACAGGGCCCAGATGGCAACTGGCTTGTGTTTTGGCACCTAGAAATTGTCCCAGAAAATTCTCCATAAGTCTCTGGCATTGACCCAGGAGCCTCTTTGGTAAATCCTGGCTCCCAGTTGGTGGATAGGCACAAAAATGGTGGCTGCAGTTTAAGTCTAGGCAGTCTGCTTACAGTGTCCCCACACATAGAGTTCTGGTGCAGCCAGAAGTTTACTATTCATTAATTAACTCCCCCACTGTCTTGAAGCCCCAACAGTCTTCTTTTAAATGAGTCCACTTTTATTAGAATAAGGAGCACCCTCAGGGAGTTGCTGCTCCCGTAACACACTGTCCCTAGAAACACTGCCAGACTTATGAATATTCATAAGGGCTTACTGACCTGAAAACTGCCCCCTGAACTTTGTCCCTTAGTTGTCTAGTGCCCTGGAGGCAGTGCTCATGGCAGCTGCCATTTCATTATTTAAAATAATTCTGCTGGCTTTGTTTTGTGCCCTTGGTGCCCACTGTACACTTAACTCTGGACTGGGAACCACTGAGGAGACCCACAATTGCTTTTTGACTGCAACAGCAGTCAGAGGTGCTAGGCGCCTTCAAGAATGTGTGAGCGGTGGCTAAACAACATGCCGCCTGTTCGCAGATGGATTTGGCGAGCTCCCAGGGCTCAATTGAGAAGGCAACATGGGAAAATGACAAAAGGAGCCGCAGGACAGTGGGAGACACCTGGAGGTATATCAGGTAAGCCCCCAAATTGGGGGCATTACACTCTCCCCTGCCTTGGAAAGCTTGACATCCTCGCAAGGTTTCTTTATCCTCGCCAAGTCTAAAACATATTGTCAACCATTAACACATTCTTAGATGTACTCTTACTAATACTCTATTACCACAGACATATCTGAACAGCCTAACTAGGCATATAACTATGTTCAAGGTAGCATAGTATCAGTTCGGCCTTACATAGCATTGTATGACATTTTAATTTCAATAGGTATACTTCAGCAGTATAGAATTCTTTTTGCATTAAACAGTATCACATTTTCAGTAACATTATATTTACCACATTTTATTAAGACACTTCACCTTATTCCCATCTGTTTACCTCTATACCCTTTGTTGCACTGAGAGGGCACCTTAACTTGGGTGGAGACCTTGAACAACATTTTGGGTAAGGAACTGGACAAGTCATACACTTCATTGTGCACGACATTCATGGGCAAGTTAACAGGCTGTCCTAGGGTGTCATATGTGAGCTTTAGCATTGGCTTTACAGATCTTCCTGAGTGACGTGGCAACGTGGTGCTGGCACTTCCTGTTGTTGAAGCTCACCGCCACTTGTCAAAGGTATTTCTGCAAAATCAGAATCATCCAAAACACATCTTTCTGGCTCTTGAATGATACTGTTATTAGCATGAAACAGTTCACTTAGCCCACTTAGCTCATTAGCACTTGCACAGTCATTTGTAGGTTCACTACTTGCTTCCTGGGGTTCAGGTTGAGGGACTTCCATTAATTCGACCATACACAGGGATTCAACCTCGTCAAGGTCCACATTGTGAGCATCACTTCCGGGAGGTTCAGGTACCATCGAAGAATTGGAATCTGTTAACACAGCTGGAGATTCAGAGTCATTTCCATAGTTAATGGAAGGCATTCCTTGGAACACTCTCTTAAGTTCAAGAGATGGGTAGAAAACAGAATAAAATTCACTTTCGTAATCACTTTCAGTATTTGCATTATCTGCAATGTCTGCAGGATGGGAAACATTAGGAGCAATGGGCTGGGAAGCAGAAGTTTGCTGATTCTGTTACTTTGCCTTGGTAGCAGATCTAGTTACAGGGCACCGAGGGGCATCAGTCTCTTTTATTTATTTTTATTTTAAATTTTGGTGACCGGGTAGGCACACTGAGCCCCGAAGGTCCCTTTGTCAGGGGTGACCTGGGATAACAATACATATTTTCATACAGAGAAAGACTTGGGCTACAGAGTAGTTTCAGGTGTGTGAGCAGGTTACAGCCATGGTTATCATCATGCATCAGTCCTTACAAATATGTTGACAGTAGAATTAACAAAAGGTGCAGAAGAAATGTAATTTTACATGTTAAGCTCATTGTTTACTACAGGCATGGTTCAGTGGAAAGTTAGCTGTTGGCTGCACTTTGGCTTATCTTTAGGTTGCAGAGTGCCCAGCATATCAAGTAGGGTTCTGTTAAACCTCTCTGGTTGTGGATCTCCTTATGGATGATAAGGGGTTGTTCTGGATTTTCTTACACCCCATAGAGACAACAGTTCTTTAATAAGCCTGCTCTCAAAGTCCTGGCCTTGATCCGAATGAATATGCTGGGGGTCGCCATAATGTACAAAAACACTTTTCAACAAGGACTTTGGCTACAGTTGAGGCCTTTTGGTCTTTGGTTGGGTAGGCCTCTGCATATCTCGTGAAGTGATCTCTGACTGCCAATACATTTACAATGCCTTTGGAATCTGGCTCAAGGCTAAGAAAATTGATACAGACAAGCTCCAAGGGCGCACTTGTGACAATATTGACCAGAGGGGCTGCTGTTTGTGGTGGAGCCTTACGCTGAAGATACCTACTGCAGGTTTTAATGTGATGCTCTATATCTAGTCCCATTTTAGGCCAGTAGAAATGTGAACGGGCCAGATCAAGGGTTCTCTCACTACCCAGATGTCCCATTTGGTCGTGCGAGACTTTTAAGACAATATTTCCGAACCTAGCTGTTTTCTCACAATTTCACCCTGGCTGTAGGTAAGCTCTCTGTACAATAACTGTTCTCAAATCTTGAGCTTGGCCCCCTCTCAGAAAAGTAAGGCAGTCTTGAGGTCTCAGGACCACATTTTGGAGCTATCTTCCCCTTTTCTTAGAGCTTCAACTACTGGTCTGATCATTGGATCATACTACTGTTCTTTGCGAATGTCAGCTGGAGTTAGCTGGAGTAGGGAACTCAAGTTTAAAGCTGTGAAATTACAGTAAGCAACTGGTATACAAGCTTCTGGAGGTCCCAAGCAATCTGCCAGTTTACAGCTTCAGAGGACAAGGTTTCTTCCTGGTCAAACTTGTGGCATAACGCTCTCACAGATTGCTCAGGGATATGAACCCATGGTTGATCAGAAGGAGGTCTTTATGAAACAGCATCAGTATCTATGTGGTTTAGGCCTGGTTGGTACTCCACCGCATAATCATAGGTTGCTAGAGCGGAAAGCCATCTGTGTCCAGTGGCGTCTAGTTTAGCTGTTGTTTAAACGTAGGTTAATGGATTATCATCGGTCTTGACCAAGATTTTAGCACCATACAGATATTCATGAAATTGGTCAACTATGGCCCAAGTGAGAGCGAGAAATTCTAATTTATGCACCAGATAGTTCTTTTCTGAAGATGTCAGACTTCTGCTGGCAAAGGCAACAGGACGCAGGCCTTCCAGATGTTCTTGATAGACTACTGCTCCGAGACCACTCAAACTGGGATCTGTATGTAACAAATAAAGCTTGGATGGATCAACATAAGCAAGTATGGGAGCATGAGTCAGTCTGTATATTACTTCTTTGAAAGCAGTGTCACAATTGGGAGTCCATCTCTGCCCAAACAACTCAGTGGGTCTGAAATATGTTTTTTCAGTGTCTCGGTCAGAGCCTTTCTTGAACTTTTTGTGAGTATATGGGTACCCTTGAGATAAGTTTAGCAGGGGGTGGATCACCTTGGTATAGTCTTTGACTAATCGACGATAATAGCCGCAGAACCCAAGAAACCTTTGAAGTTGTTTCAAAGTTTTGGGCTTTGGCCAGCTGGTTAAGGCTTCCACTTTACTGGGGTCAGTTTGTATGCCTTCTGATGACACAATGTGGCAAACATATTTGACCAAACTCTGGAAAAATTGGCATTTATCAATAGATAACTTAAGACCGAACTCTTCAAGCCTGTCCAATACTTTGAATAAGCAAGCCTCATGCTCCTTGAGGGTTTTTGTGAAAATTATGATGTCATCAAAGTAGACGAGGCATTCCAAAAGATTCATATCTCCCACTGCACACTCCATCAATCACTGAAATGTTGCTTGTGCACTTGATATGCCTTGGGGCATGCGAAGGAACTCATAGAAACCCAAGGGACAAATGAATGTCATTTTTTCCCTGTCCTCAGGAGCCATTGGGATCTGATAGGATCCGCTTTGGAGGACGAGGACTGAAAACCATTTACTCCCATTTAGACAGTCTAGGGCATCCTGTATGTGTGGCATTATATACTGATCGGGCATGGTTCTTTGGTTAAGGGTCCTGTAATCAACACACATGTAACCCCTAGGGGGCGCTACCCTTAGGGCTACTACCCCTGTCTGCCCCCACTGAGGCAGGGTGAGGGGCCCAGAACCGTGGACGGGTGCCTCCACCCAGAGGTCAGGGTTAGTACAAGTAAGACTACCTCGGTTACAGCCCTCTGGGCTACTGCAACCCCTCTTTTGTCCCACTAGTGACTCACACTGCGTGCTAACAATTCTTTTCATCAGTACACTTACCCCATGGCTGATATATTTCGGCTCACTCCAGAGACCCCCTGTAAATTAAGGTACAGTTATATCACAGTCACCATGCAGCAGCTCATCCGAAGTGTACAAACCAGCCAGGGTGTAGTTATAACACAGCAATCTGATTTATTAGAAGGGTAGATAACAAGGGGAAGGGGGAAAAATCAGGTTAATTGGCTTACACTATGGCTATGTACCTAGGGCTCTGTGCACAGGCCTAACCCTACAAGTTACTGTCCCTGGGTACCCAAGCCCTAGTGGCTAGTCCAAACCGTGGCAGCTGGTAGGGGCCCTTTCACACAGAGAAGAGAAAAGGTTCATTAAACAGTCAGCAGTACAGTAATTCCATTTGGATCCAATGTTGCAATTCAACAGGAAGCTACCCTGAATTAGTACTCACAACCTCCAGACAAGATAGGGTCCTTCACCGTCAGCAGGGCTGCTCCTGAGCTCCACGAGACTCCTCACACATTTATATGGCAAACAGCAACAGAGGGGTACCACACCAGGCAGCCGCTTCCAAGGCTCCCACAAACTCACAGTCACTGAGATACTGCAACGGCAGCTTCCACTTTTCCTTCGGACCGAGCGCAATTCAGCAATTCTCTCCAGTCCTCCTGCAGGTCGAGCCTGGTGGGTAGCTGTACAGTACACAGCCTCCTCTGAAATCCTGCCACCGGATTTAATCTGCTGGGCAACGTGAACGAAAACACAAAGGCCGCTTCAGGCCTTCACGCGCTTCCCGCGCGAACACTCTCCAGCGCAGAAGCACACAGCTCCTTCCTTCTCCTCAGCCACTTTCGCTCCAGCTCTCCACAGCTTGGGGCACTTCTCTGCATTCGGGCGTGACCCGATCCAATTGGCTGGTTGAGCCTGCCAGTCACTTCTTCCAGCTCTCAGTGGTGCAGAAAAAGCGCCATAGCCCATAATACCTTTCTCAAAACAAACAGCTCCTCCATTGGTCAGTCAACTCTGCAGGGTCCCGAGGTACTGATTGGCCCACTTCAGCAATTCTGGGGCAAAATGGAGGAGGCAATCAAACAGTCCTTGCTGCAACCAAAAACAGGTTAGAACAACTACAATATCATTACTACTCTAATAGATAGTCAGCAGACAAGCACATCTTCTAACGAAGCTCCCTCTGCGCAATTAGCGATGGCAGAAACAGAGCGATTATTCTGCAGCCCGGGCGGGAGTCGACCATAGCAACACTCAAACCCCCTCCCATTTCAACTAACTCTGACTGCAACAGGCAGCCCTTGAAGGGACAGAATATGGAGGTCCTAAAAGAGCACTCACCAGGTCCCCATTTAGGCGGCTTCATGCCGATCATCAAGCAGGCATAAGGCACATTAGGAACCCCCATTTGCAAGGGGGTTACACACATATGGACAGAGCCATTCTTTTTCTGCACCACAACAATTGGGGAGGTGTATGGGCTTCGGAACTCTTGTATGAGGCCAGCCACAAACATCTCTTGTAGGTGATGTCTGACATCATCAACATCAGCAGGAGCTAGGTGTCTAGACCTCTCTCTCTGAAGGGTCTCTCATCGTGCAAGCAAATGTGGTGCTCAGCACCCATGACACAACCAACATCCTATTCCTTGAGGGAGAATACCTCATTTCTTTGAGCCAGCTTGTTACTGATCCTGGCTTTCCCACTGTTTGGAATAGATGACTCCCTCAAATCAAACATATCAGGTGATACCTCACATCCCTTTTCAGTTTTGCACTTGGATGGAAGCACAGCAGTGTCGGCACAATAGACTTTAGCCAGGGTGCACCCTCTAGATACCGTGATGTCTCGGTCTATAACATTTTGTACTCGTACTACCACTCATCAGGCATAAGCATGAGCCTGGGCTGGAAGCACACTTGGTTTAATCAGCAGCCCTTCGGGTAACTTTCCTTCATATGGAGTGTCCAGGATCAAAATTTTGTTAGTCACATCTCTTCATAACCACACTTCACCACTGACACTGCATTCTGCAGTTGGGGGTAGCGTAATAGCGGCAGGATCCTTTTTCCAAACCATCCCCACAGGCTCATCCTGGTCACTTTGCTCGGGGTGCAGGTGCCTCTAGTAGGCCTGTCGGACCAGGGCGTGAACTCGCAAGGCTTTTGCTGTCTTCCTTTTCTGCTTTTCTTCACATAGCTGGGCCAGGTGCCAAAACATGTGTGTTTGGTGCCAGTCAGTATGGAGATACCATCATAAAGTCCAGCAGAAGGGCAGACCAGAGCTAGCATCTCCACAGCATCTTCCACACCAGCCACAGAAGAGGGAAAAGAAAGTCACACCTTTAAATAGCCAAGATAAGGATACAATGTTTCACCTAATCCCCACACATGCAGTCCATCAAGAGGTTGCAATGGGCGATCAAATAAATGTTGCTCATACCAGTCTTCGAAGATTACTGTGACTTGGGACCCACTGTATAACACTGCTTAAGCTGGAATCCCATCTACGTGTACTGTAGTGTCCGTGGAAGGACCCACCAGGTTAGACCAGTCTGCAGGGATTGTAGTAGGAGCTTGGACAGATAATTTAGCCACAAAGAAGTTTGAGTTAGGATTTACTGAACCCCCACTGTGATAGTTTCCGGCACCCCTTGGCTATTGTCTCGCTTTCCGGAGCTCCCCTTGAAATCTGAATATACTGTAACTTTATCTAGGTCCTTTGGGGACCAGCATTCTTTCTTCATATGCCCATCCTTCCCACAATGATGACAAAATATGCTTTCTGGGGTCTGGCATGGCTAAAACATCACATTAGGAGCTGGTCTCCATTCACAACTAGGAGGTTGGGAAGGGTACACATTTGGTGCTGGAGCTGAAGCACTAACTTGGTTTGACCCCCGCCTGCAGCATTGAAGGCGGTGGGAGACATCTCAATAGTTCTTTTATTGCCACAGTCAGTTCATTTGTTTCAGTTTTGGAGCTGCTATCGGCAGAGGACACCAAAGCGTATACCCCCACCCCCATAGCAGATGCACTCTGAGAAGGATCGGGGCTTGTACCTGCAAGAGCAGCCTTCATAAAGAGACCGGCTTCCGTTTCTCTGAATTCCCTCAGCAGTTCATCACATGGCAGAGCATCCTTAGCAGTCCCTCTCTCGCTGGGCTCCCTGGGGCTAGCACCAGCATTTAGTTCTCAGATTCCTTCACATACATGATTTCTGAACTTCTGGGCTATCAACAATGGACCCTTGGTCAGGAGTAGGGGTTGCTGGAGCTATGACCATGCAGGGTTTCCGAGAGCCTTCCTCCTCCTCCTCAGCTTCATGTACCTCCTTCACCAACATATGGAAAGGCAAGGGACCAGATCTCATTTGGTGCAGTTGCAGTTTGAGCAACACCCAGCTGGAATGTCGGACAGAGCGGAGTATATGGTCCAGTCTTATCTGGCCCAACTCACTAGAGGCCCAGCCTCCTTTCCGAAAAATGGTTTGTAGGAGTTCCTGTAATTGATCCATGTAAGCTGATAACAATTCCCCCTGCTATTGTTTAACATCTTTAAGTTTCCATTTCAAAGTCTCAACACTAGTGGTGTTCCCAAACACATTTTCAAGAGCGATTAAATACTCTTGGACCTTGGCATCAGGTTTATAGGACCTCAGGGAATGAACAGCACGTAAGGTGGGCCCCTGGAGGCTTTCCACCAGGCGCACCTTTTTTTCGGCCTCTGAGCATTGCCAGTCTTGTACCACAGTGATAGTAGAGTCCATCCAGGCCTCCAGGTTGACTTCCCCATTCAAAGTAGGGATGATACCAGAGAACATCTTAAGCTTGCTATAAAAGTCGTGACTAACTGCAGGCACAGGTGTGGCTGCCGGTACTGGTGCGGGCACAGAAGCTGGTGAAGGGACAGGTACTGGAGCTGGCGGGGGCGTTGGGGAAGGAACACCCTCAGGCAGCATGAACAACTTTTTAAAGTCAACTGTTTTACCCTCCTCCAGTAGCAATCTGACAATCTTTTCCTCAAAGGTTTCAGATAAGGGTGGGAGCTCGACTCCTGAGGGGTCCTCACTATTCTTAGTAATCACCCTCCACGTGGCTGGGGACCCATCAATAACAATAGTTTTTTGCACCTCAGAACTGTCCGCAGGGTTGCTACACTCCACTAACGCCATTAGAGTTTGGGCAGTCAAGTCAGCTTGTTGGCCCACCACTACTGCTTCTCCCAGGCATTCGATTTTTTGAAAGGGACCCTTCTATAGCATCTTTACTAGTGTCTAGGGGTATATCAAGTATCAGCAAGGCATCTTGGGGGTCAATTTCATGCCCCATGCACCTTATGACCAACTGATGCACAGCCATGACTTCAGGCATACCCATTAAATTTTTAGTTGAAAATTTCTGCAGTGCCTCCAAGATGTAACCCCTAGGTGGCACTATCCTATGGGCTACTGCCCCTGCCTGTGTGACTAGGCACAGGATGAGGGGCCTGAGCTCTTTGAACGGGTGCCTCCACCTGGAGGAATGGTTCTGGGGAAGCATAACTGCTACTGGTATAGCCTTCCGGGATGCTATAAACCCCCACGATCCCCTCTAGTGGCCTAAACAGATCAGCAGATAATGATTCACATATACCCTGTAACATCAATAGGGAACATTCACTCAGTGCACTCACCACCAGGGCTGGATCAGCTGAAAAGGCCCTGGGAACCCTCTGTGAAATGAGATCAGCAGTAAGACAGTTCAACAACAATGCAATATCCCCTCCACAAAGGTACACTGTAACCAGGTTAAACGCAGAAAGAACAAAATCTGATTTATTTGGGGGAGTTGCACAGGGGTGGGGCAGTAAATCTAGTGGCTGATTAATTAGATCTGATTTATTCAGGTTTAGCATGCATGCACTAAGAGTCCCTCTGTCACAGTCACACACTCTGGGTACCCAGTTGGAATAGGCTAGCCTGAAGCATTGCCTGGGGTAGGCCGGCATTGCAGCTGTTACTAGGGATCTTAGGAAAGAAAACAATCACATGCACTTTAACCCAGAATCTGTAATCCAGAGCCAGATGGCTCAGTCCATTGTAACAACCCAAACAAATAATTAGATGACACACAAGAATTGCAGCTTTGTTGCAGGGAGCTACCCTGTTTGTACTCACACTACCCAGACCAAGTGACGATCTGACGAAATAAGACCTGTTGCAGACGGCTTGATGAGCAGGAAGTGAATTCCCTTGTGGTCCTCATCGAAAATGCTGGTCTTCAGGCTGCAGAAGCAACTTAACACTGGCCAAGCACATGCAAACTGAACATTTCGAACTATTCGGAAGTGCGAACACCTTTCGAAACTTAAGCACATTTATATGTAAAACTCTGTCCACTTTGGCCCTTCCAGCTAGCGTGCAGGCTGATCCTGAGATTTCTTCAACTTGAATGCTGCTCGAATCCCCTGCTGCTGCTGCTGCAGCCCCAAACGTGGGCCACTGGACAATTAGAACCGCAAACTAACGACTGGAAAAGTCTAGGCCTGGCAGGCCTAACCCCTGAGAGCTGGCAAGCTCCCCAGAGGCACACACACTAAGCTCTTGGTCTGTCTCTCCAAATCTGAAGAAAATGGGCAGTTACCCCCTTTTATATGGGGGTAAGTTCCAACAATCCCATTGGCTGCCAAAGCTGTCTTAAACAGTCCCCAGATGGTAATTGGCTTGTGTTTTGGCATCTAGAAATTGTCCCAGTAAATTCCCCATAAGTCTCTGGCATTGTCCCAGGAGCCCCTTTGGTAAATCCTGGCTCCCAGTTGGTGGAGAGGCACAAAAATGGTGGCTGCAGTTTAAGTCTAGGTAGTCTGCTTATAGTGTCCCCACGCATAGGGTTCTGGTGCAGCCAGCAGTTTACTATTTATTAATTAACTCCCCCACTGTCTTGTAGCCCCAACAGTCTTCTTTCAAATGAGTCCACTTTTATTAGAATAAGGTGCACCCTCAGGTAGTCGCTACTCCCATAACACACTGCCAGGCTTATGAATATTCATAAGGGCCTACTGCCCTGACACTTGACCCCTGACCGTTGTCCCTTAGCTGTCTGGTGCGCTGGAGGCAGTGCTCACAGCGGCTGCCGTTTCATTTATTTAAAATAATTCTGTTGGTTTTGTTTTGTGTCCCCGGTGCCCATTGTACACTTAACTCGGCACCAGGAACCACTGAGGAGACCCACAATTGCTTTTTGACTGCAATGGCAGCCAGAGGTGCTAGGCGCCTTCACGAATGTGTGAGCAGTAGCTCAGCAACATACTGCCTGCTCGCAGATGGATTTGGCAAGCCCCCAGGACTCAATTAAGAGGGGGACACAGGAAAATGGCAAAAGAAGCCACGGAGAATGGGCAGACACCGGAGGACAGTGGGAGACACCCGGAGAGATATCAGGTAAACCCCCAAATGGGGTGGGGGCATTACAAATGTCTTTATTACGTTATCAAATGTTATATGTCATATTGTTATGTAAACTGTTTTGTCACTCTTCTGACGTGGAACCTTTGCAAAACAGCTCTGGCTCAAAGGTATTGTAACCCAAGAAGTAAATAAATAAATAAGTGGTGTTGAAAGGAAACCTGAACAAAAGGCAACACAGTTCTCTCAATACAGAAAACAAAGTGAATGTAAAGACAGGGTGGACAAGCAAGGGTGGTGCCTTGTGGAGAATGTAAGGCCAGGGCTAGAAAAAGCCTCTTGCAAATGGCTGCCCCCACACCTAACAACAGAGGTATGATTAATTTAAAATTGATTTAAACCATTTACACAACCACATACACATTAATACTGTTCAGAAGCTCAGGACATGACTTAAAAAATATATTTATTCAATTTTTGCCCATAACTTTCCTTGATTTCCCACAGATCTTAGTATGAGAAGGCACGCCAACACAGCAGCAGCAGCACCATCACCACCAGGCAGTGAAGCTCATGATGATGATAAAGATAATGGCCTGGGGGAGGAGAACATTTGGAAAATAGGTAGAGAGGAAGAGGAAGAAAGTCCTTCAAGTGGTAGCCGATGCACAACTCCAGCATCTTGCATTCATTAGTTCTTTAGCCCACTGACTCCCGCACCTCTGAGGGGCTGCAAATCCCCAGCCAATTCTACCCCCAGGGATGGCAAAAGTAGGAGCCAACTGTCATGTCCAGGGGGAAAAAAGCACTCAGCTCTCACAGATCCAGTTCCTGTCAACCAACCAGCCAACCAACCAATCAAACTTTATTTCTAAAGCACTATTCCAGCATAGATCATAGCGTTTTACATAGTATAATCACGAAATTTAAAACACAGTATAGTCAACATTTTTTAAAACACACAGCCAAATTTCTAAAACATAGCAGGAATTTAAATATCAGCATATGCCAACTCAAATAAATACATTTTCAAGGCAGATTTAAAGGCCTCAATCGACGGGCAATCCCTTATCCGACGAGATAGAGAATTCCACAGGTTCGGAGCAGCATAAGCAAATGACCTAGCTCCCAATGTTATCAAATGGACCCTGGAAATTTCCAGCAATCCCTCATCGGCAGAGTGGAGAGGACGAAGGGGGGCAGAGGTGGCAAAGAAGCTCTTGCAGGTACCCCAGTCCCTGTCCATGTAGCGCCTTATAGGTTAGTAATCCGACCTTGAAGGTGATCCTCCACCACATCGTCAACCAGTGCAAAGCACGGAGCACAGGAGTGACATGGTCAGATCTACATAAACCTGTCAACAACCTGGCAGCCACATTCTGCACCAACTGCAGGCAGCAGA
Organism: Neoceratodus forsteri; assembly: GCA_016271365.2. Classification (NCBI taxonomy): domain Eukaryota; kingdom Metazoa; phylum Chordata; order Ceratodontiformes; family Ceratodontidae; genus Neoceratodus; species Neoceratodus forsteri. Next base: position 125,616,933 of record CM057450.1, on the reverse strand, counting down.
GGTCCACCCCTGGTAGCCCTAAGTATAGGGCATTGCAGTAAATGGGCAATGGGCTAGAAATATAAAGCCAACAAACTCGAGGCAAAACAGTTAAGATGCTAGCCACTGACTTGCTAACATTCTCCTTTGTGAACAATGCAGGTCTCCTATTGTTAAGGCATGCTGCAGGGCCAAGGTATCAAGTGCCCAGCCATACCTACTTTTCCACAGTGTCCCTTTCCCGATTTGCATCAGTGTCTCTACAAGACTGCGTCACATGCCCTGAAGGCATCATTTGTTCCAGCCATTCATATCACCACTGACATGTGGACCAGTGGCCAGGCTACTGAATATAGGGCAGTGACTGCCCATTGGGTCAGGTTCCCCTCCTCTTCCTCCTCCTCTAGGTTAAGTGCCATCAGCAGCAGTAGAAGTAACTGCAAGTCAAGGGTCTTGTTAGTTGACCAGTGCCCACATTTCATTGCCAAGTGACCATTATATTACTAAAAACAGATTGAAAAGTCACTGCTCTCTCACTGGCATCTCGTCATCATGTCTATGAGTGTGGGGCGGAGTGTGGCCAGCAGAAAAAAAAAACAGGAAGTCCTTGGTACCCAGTATACAGAATTTTATGAGGGAAATAACTTTTTATCAGCAAAACACTTTTCAGGGATATGCATGATATCAGGATCCTTTGGCAGTACGGCACCTATATATAGGCTTCCAGTTTTATCTTGGTGGGACTCTTTAATGGTTGAACCAGTGCAAACTAGATTGCCATAAACAATACCATGGTGAACTTTGTGTGGTTGAAGTTTGGGAGGTTCGCAGAGCTCTACTTTTTATATGTATGAATTGCTTTTTATTTTCCCTCTTGCTAATTAAATTTCTACTGGACAGTACTATGTGTGGTGTGTGAAAATGTACTCCTCCTGGAACTTAGCTCCCCATTCATACTTCATCAGTCCTATAACCTATGACATCACAACTTAGCTAGAAGTACCAATCACCTGCTGCCAGACCAGTCACTTGTGATGTCAGAATGAGAACTATCATGGTGCTAAAGGTAATATAACTAGATATGTCGACATCCAAGTAAAGTACTGCTCTTCATTACACCTGCTATATCAAAAAGAAAAGCTTATAATATGCAAATGGAAAAAGCAACATTCTTCAGGAATAAGGAACAGCAACCAGCTACTTTTTAAAATCAATATTTTCTGCCTGCTGTTTTGGAGTTACTAGCTCTTCAATGTGAGAGCAACAGACATTTAGTGGTCACACAAGACAGTTTGCATAAAGAGCAGCAGACAGGATCATTGAACAGGATACAGGCAGAGAACAGTTACCAGCATTTCCAGCTGCAAAATATAGTGTCTGAAGTCCAGCGCAAAATGTAATGAGCAGCAGTATGAAAATCCTTGATGAGTGTAAGCTGAAAAGGTAAAGCCAGAAGGGAACTGTCAGTAAGGAGACTGGAGCTGTCTACTATACTATTGGTGATGAGGGGTGAAAAGTAGTCACCCTGGGCAGATTTGATGTATGCACTCAGCTGAACTGCAGAGGTTGGACTCCACTGTGAACTAACTATGACTGTACCGACAGGCTACAAGGACAGCTGTTTTATCTAAGGGCCCGTATATGCTGAAACAGTATTTTCCCAACAGGCTACATTTATAATTCTATGGCTTTTTTAACACTAAGGTGGCAGCCAGCTGGACTTTAAAGATCTGGGATAGATTCCTGCCAATAGAACATCAATGCCTTTGTAAACAGGCCACAATATTCCCACAACATTGTTTATAGAAATCCTTCTTTCTATGTCATTTAGCTTACTAGAGAAAGACTATCACAGGGGATTTAGCAGGCTGGGAACACAGCTGGTGTAGGAATTAAAGCCATTGTCACTTGTGAAACTAGGCGGATCAGGCATGAACCAGTAAGTTACTATATAAATAGGAAGATCTAAGTATTCTAACAAAGGCAGTTAATGTAATACTGATGTTAAGTAATTTGATGGTACTGTATCTCCTTCAGGACAGAAAAGAATACGGCAATGCTTAACTCTTCCTGATCTCCTGCAAAAGTTAAAAACAAATTTGTTAGTGCCAGTACGGGCTAGTTACAGTATAAGAAATTGTTCATGTTTTTTCTTGGGTGGAGGTGAACACGCAAACACCCAAATACTCATTTACAAGGCAAGAGGCATGCACTCATATAACCCACATATACATATGCAAGCACGCACACATACAGACATAAGTACATGTGCATACAGTCATGCACAGAGGCACAGTTACGCAGATGCAGTCATACACATACATGTATCATTATAAAATGGCTTGAATCAAACAAGCAGTATGATTGGTCAAAACTGGTCATAGGACTGTGATGATTTCAATTACTGCATAGCACAAATTTTATTTTCCTTTTCCTGCCTTTTTAACTCTTAAAACCATTTTATAAGTGCAATAACATACTCCAGGATGTGCAGTAATGCCATAAATGACCGCACTTTCCAAGTGGTTGAAGGCAATTGGCTGCGCCTCGTGACTCTCAACCCCCCTGGGACATGCTGTAATTAAGCACACCCTGTCATGTGTTATTGCTTACCTCAGACCCAGAAGCACACAACAGTCATGCACAGGAACAGATATGGTGCCTCATGCACTCAGATAGACACAACTCCATATACAAAAAGACCCAAACATACCAAGACACTACAGTAAAACACGTGCATACTCATTCACACACACTGATATGTGGTCAACAAACACTGTAATCTCAAGACCCATAATATTTAATGCCTGTGCCAAATTTAATAACTAGTAAGTGTACAGTTTTCAGGATATAGGCAAACAAGGCAGCAAATCGCAAGTCAGAACTCATGCATAAAGTCAACATAGAAGACACTTAACTACCCTGAAGGCTCATACTATTAAACGTCTGTACCATGTTAAGTGACCATAGAATGATTGGTTCTCAAGATATAGCTATAAACGTAAGTGTGATACACATGAATCTGCATCGCAAAAGACAATCAGAAGTCAGAACTCATGTCTAATCCGTAGGAGACGAAGTCTCTGCTGTGGCTGTACGTATTACCTGGAATGCACTTTCTGATGGTAAGGATGTTATAGAACTGTCCCGCTGTCAAACAATCTATGTTCAGTCACTTGTAACCCCCTACACTTGCTCCTAATCCTCGTTAGCTAGCCAACTCACTGATCATCTTGCCAAGGTCCCTAGATGGGCCATCCTTGCCCTATGCCCCTTCTTTCCCAGATCTAACTTGTTCTAGAGATATCTATTGGTGTAGGTTTCAATAACTGTATGCCACTGTATATCACCATTTATAAAATGGCATTGGGAAATCCACAAACATAATTTGCTGAAATATGTCATAGACCATGCATTATAACAAGAATAATAGACAGGGGACTGTGTATTATGAGGCTATAATACCAATCAAGAGGTTCTTGGGGCATGTGAACCTTGAGAGCAAAGCTCAAGAGGTTCCAACATGTCCCCAGAACCGAAAGATGGTATTACAGCAGAGAATGCATACTGTATGCATGAAAGTTTCACAGATTCCTCACATTAATATATTTAATATAAAAGTTCCACTACTCTGCCACACGACACCACAAATCCCCCCTACACCTGCAGCACTAAAGATGGCACTGCAGTGTGCAGACCTCAGAGATCACTGTTTCCTTAGGAATGACATGGTGGTGGAGTCATGGAGAAGCCTGAGAAGGGCACTGGCCAGCTATACCTTAGAGTTCTGGTTCCGGTGATAATTGGGCTTTGGGCAAGGATGGGGTCTTTCAGTTCAGGTGCAGTGCGAGTCAACAAGAAAGGGGTGCAAATACCTGTCTTCCTCAGGCAGGCCCCCAGCAGCAGCACCAAATCAGGCAAGACTGGCAAGCAAGAGCTGAACATCAAAGAAAAGCAGCACACCTGGTAAGGAGTCAGTCGGCAAACTGTTTGTGCATGTTGCCAAGGGGAGCACAGCTATCTTCAGGCGGTGGAGTGCTAAGCAGGGCAATGACAGAGGAATGGCAACCAGGTAGTGGCAAGGTAAGGGTTTAAAATTAAACAATATTCACATAATTTTAGGGGGGGAAGGGGGTTTTGCCAAATGGCTTGTAACTTTGTTCATCTCCCTGAAGTTGACAGTTTAAATTGTACAAGCTGAGCACCATGCAGTACTGGTATGTTGGATGCTCTCAGCAGGTTGATTAGTAGGTCTGACTTCTGGAGGTATTTTTTACTAGTATGGGAGAAGGAGGGTGGCATCAGTGCTAGTGAGTAGAGGGAGGCTGCTACAGGTCCAGTGCAGTGTGTGTGATGATGACACAGCTGCTTTGGCCCACTTGTAATTCTGCTACAGGTCCGTTCACTTACTTCTGAGCGAAAATATTTTTCCCTGGAGTCAGGGGTAGGGGTAGGGGTAGGGAAGATGCAACAAAAGTGTGTTTTAGCTCCAATAAAGGCCCCCAAACTCACCAGAGCATTTAAACACCCAGAACTTACCCTCAGCCTGCTTCATGTGTCCCGACTGTGCCTCCCAGAAATTTTGTAGCCTTATATGTACTTCTTGCATACTTGGGCACTCATGCATATAAAAAGAGTGGGAAGGAGCTGTGAGCTGGTAGGGGCCCCAGAGTCTGAACTTTCCCTGGGGCCTGAAATGCCTCTCAAGGGGCCTGTGTGAAGCTAAAAAATGTTTGGGTTCTGTAGTTTTGGAAATCTTCTAAACTGCAAAGACCACCCTGACTCACTACTTCTAGGACCCACTTGTCTGTAGTAATTTTTGTTCATTCCTGGAAATGGTGCACCACTCTTCCTCCCAGTGACAATGAGGCAGCCTGGGCAGGCTTGTCCAGCAGCGGTTCTGCTTTGTCTGGGGTTTGGGTGCTGGTGTTACAAAGGCATGGCAAAAGACAAATTCTGCTCGAACATTCAAGGAGATGAAAGAATCCAACATCAGGATACTATAAATGTTGCATTTACAAATTAAATATGCACTAAAAACACAGCTTGTTACAGTACGCACAAACAGATAGCACCCCCAGAAAGCTAATGTGGGAGATGCTACCTGTTTGCATGTACCATAACAAGCGGTGTTTTATTTGCATTTCTAATGAATAAATGCAACATTTATAATATCCTAACATTGGATTCTTTCATCTCCTTGGACTTGAGCTGAATTTGTTTTTCTCTTGATAGTGTTTGTTTGGCTAAGGGTTGTCAGAACCCTCTGAAGTTCTGGGTTCTAGTTCTAGTCTAGAACTTTTGAAAAAGTTCTAGGGTTCTAATCTTTTTTAGAACTTTTTAGAACTTGAACCCTATTTCTTAATTGTGCTGCTAGTAATGAAGATAGTAATGAAATACATGTAAAGGAAAAACTATTTAATATAAGGGGAGAGAAATGATCATGTGTGACATTGATAGGAATACAACTAGGTTTATCTATGGTTTCTTCTGTTTGCTAAAGCCAACAACATAATACGTAACAGGCCCACCCACCCACCCATATGTTAAAGTTTTCCTGCTGCTGCTGCATCATAGTTCCTTAGTGAAAGAAAGAGGCACATTAGCCATTTATGTACTCAGTTATATATACTTGTCATGAATTATTAGCAAAAATTACTGATATTACCTAATTTCAGCTATTTGCTGCTTTGTGTTTTAAATGAGTAAATCAAAAGTTGCTATGTTTAAAAGAAAGCTTTTATAACAAAGTCAAGCCAAGGTACTGCAGCCGCAGCACATGGAACTGTTGCAAAACATATTATGTCATTTGAATAAAAAAAATACGCCAGTCATTGTTGCTGGCAAAAAATGCATGCAATTTTCTAAGATAATGCATACATATACCAACATTCTTGTTGGCAAATTGAAGTAATACATACAACTTTCTAAGATGATGCATTTTTGCAGCTGATACGTCAATAAAATCTGTATTTCAGTCACATAAATAAAAAAAGTGGTTTCCTCACCACATACTAACTTAAGGAACATTTAATGTAGCTGCAGCAGTTGGCATGTGATGTTTAAGGGACAGTGTCTGTCAACCCCATTATGTATCAAATTATCACTACTTGTAACGCAAAAACACTTTGTGATAGGTCACATTCTGTGAAAACTGCTGATGCAGATTTTCTTTTATTTCTGATTCCTTTATTCTTTTTTTAAAGGGGACAGGACGCTTGTGCTAGCTGGCAGCAGTTTGCAATGTCTTTAATAAGAAAAAAAAAAAATATATATATATATATATTATATCTATAGTAGGTTCCACAGTGGGCAATCGTGTAGCCCTCCCATACCATCGGTCTGTCATCATCTTTTTCCTCACCATCCCTAGCCGATCACGAATCTGTAAACGAAAGGACTAAACAACACCCGCCTTCACCCCAGCACCATTCCACTTTTCTTCCACCACCCTCATCTATACAGTAGCACCCATACCACCCTTACACCCATATGTTAAAACCAACCCACAACCCCTCACCCCCTCAAGCACGTATTCCACTCTCCTCCCTCACCCAAATGTTTAAACTACCCCCACACTTAGTCATGAACTACCATTCAAGTCACCCTTCCCCGTCCCTCACCCATGTTAAAACCCACTCCCCCAACCATCACCCATGTACTAACAACTATGCCATGTTTCTCCCTCCTGCATCCATGTTAAAACCAACCCCCAACCCTCACCCATGCACTAGCATCCATGCCATCTTTCTCCCTCTTGCATCCATGTTAAACCAACCTCCAGACTTTCCCACCCTCCAGCACCCATTCTACCCTCCTCCCTCTCTCAAATGCTAAAACTACCACATGCTTACTCAAGAAACATGAAACTCTTCCCTCCAAATGAGCCATACTTAACTGTTCCTTAATAAACAACACTTATGTGAAAAACTGTCTTTTCAATTGCTTTCTTCTTATGGACAACATTCTGTACAGTCCTCTTCGTGGAACCAGTAATTTGAGAGTTGCTGCTATTATGCCATGGTCTGTGTACAACAGAATGTTAAACATGAGCTATTGTGGTATGAGACCTATGCTTACAGAATATGTGCTCAACCATGACATAGGTAAAACTCCAGATGACTCTGTTTCCTGGAAGAAACTTGTAACAGGATGCTGCCCACAGAAACATAACAATACAAAATACAGTTTTTCCCATAATTTTTTATTCAGTAAGATAAGTTACATATGGATCATTTTGGTTTTATGGCTAACATTTCTGTAATTGAAAAAATAATAAACAGCTACCAATTAGAACTCATTGTTTTGTCCTCTTTAAAATTAAAAAATAGACCGCCCCAGGTCCCAGCCCATACTAATGCACCACAAAGTCACAGAAAGTAAATCCAAAAATATATGTTTGCACTTTAATTATAAAATAATATGATACAGAAATGATTGACATGACAGTGTCCCTTTTATGCCAAATTTGGGCCTGTTCCCACTGATGTTAAAATTGCCCTGTATATAAAACTTGTTGACTTTAGACCCTAGCTACAAAGCAGTTTTCCATGAAATGGTGAAAGTTTTGTGGGGTATATAGTCCACGGTAGTAGACTGAGAAAGGAGAGAGACAACCAAAGTCATCACAGTCTGTAAAAGTTTCCTTTTTGGCGCAGAGAGACTCTGTCCCACACAATATTTACCAGCCACCACCATCTGAGTTGTCAACACCATCAACATCCACAGCATCAATCACTTCAGGATCAGTTTGTATACTCTTGTAGGGATACGAACATCTTGACTTATTAACGTTAATAAAAGTTAACGTATGTACATTTTCTGGCAGCAACCTATTTCTGGTGTCTGTCACAATATTGCCAGCTGTACTAAACATGCATTCTGAAGAGAAACTTGTTGCAGAACAACCAAGATATTTACAGGCTTCATCATACAGCTCTGTACAAATCGACTTTTTTGATCTCCAGTATTCAAAAGGGCATGCATCAATAGGAATAGGCAGTTCTTGCAGGTAACTGTCTACCATGATGGACAGAGACTGCTCAGAAGAGGAATCAGCATAAGCTGGTATGGCAACAATGTGGGAAAGGTTTTGCCACAGATTTAGCTTGCTACTAAGGGTTGAAGAAGTGGCAGTTGTGGAACAACTACTGTTAATGTTTGATGACTTTTCCAGTTCTGTACCCCTTTGTAAAGATGAACCTACATGTTGTGGTGATGACAACCTGAGGGTACTGTGCATGTCTGTGTTTGACTCCTGTGAGTGCTGCAGCTCATCTAGCAACAGACATTTGTACTGCTCTATATCACCTGTTTTTGGAAGATGTATAGCCTTGAACCTGGGATTTAAGAGAGTTGCAAAGATGTAGTGTTTTGATTTCATCATTGCAACTAATTTGTCATTGGTTTTGAAGCGCTCACTCATTCTCTTTATGAGATTCCCATGATACAGGCGATATGTTGTCTGAGCTTCAGATCTGTCTTTTTCTATTTGTAGATTTAGAACACTAAGATGATGTGAAATCAGCATTATGAGTGGGATAACCTGACTCAGAGATGCGCCTTCAGAAGACATGTCCCTTGTGGCTGTCTCTAAAGGAGCTAGGATGCAGCACACTGTCTCCATTAATTTCCACTGCAGCACAGACAGCATAATGCCATCTCCAATAATGTAACTGGAGCAATACTCATGTACAGCTTGCTTTTGCTCCAAGAGGCACTACAGCATATAAAGCGTTGAGTTCCAACAAGTGGAAACATTTTGAATCAGCTTTTGCTGGGGCAGCTTGTGTTTTTTTTGCAGTTCGGACAACGTCCGTATAGCCTTGGTTGAATGTGAAAAGTGAGTCACAATTTTTTTGCAAACAGCAATCATACCATCCACTTGTGTTTCATTGCTGAGAAATCCCGTGACAACTAAATGTAAGCAATGTGCAAAGCAAGAAGCATGCATAAATCCTCCATCCTGTACTGCTTTCAAGATGTTGGCTCCATTGTCACTTACTATGAAGCCACAGTTTAGACCATGAGAATAAAGCCATTCATCAAGGAAGTCATTTAGTTCCTGCAAAATGTTTGCAGCTGTATGACTTTGCCCAGACTTCTTTATATGCAGCAGCACCATCTTCTGGGGTGTCTTTGTTTTCGAAGAACCACAAGAAAATGTGACCCAATGAGCGGTAAGGGACATGTAATCTATATTTTGAGTGCTGGTCCACATATTTGTTGTGACATGAATAACCCCACCTTCTGCAGTTTTAAATGCAAGCATCACTGTCACTTTGGAAGCCTGATAAATGTTTGGTATTTCAACATAGGAAAAGTACCTTTGATGAGGAACATTGTAACGAGGCTCTGCTAGTTTCAAGAGCTCCCTAAAATCCTCATGATCTACCAAAGAGTATGGGAGAAGGGCTCCAGTTAACAGTTCACCAATTCTGTAATTAAGATGAAGGGTTTTTGGATGATTTTTAGTAAAGGTATTCTTCCTTTCAAATGCCTGAGACAGTGTTAGCTGTTTACAACATGTCCCTGCTGGTTTATTATACACCGTGCTTCAATGGGGAGATGGACACTGGGATGGTGGACTAGGACTTATACATTCAGTGCCATCGCTGGATGTGCAACAGTTACTAATGGTGCTGGCATTGGTGGTAACAGTGATCCTAGGGCTGGCAGTGGTTCTGTCCACATCAAGTTCAGACAATTCAGTGTCCATTTCAGATTCCTGACCCTTCTCACGTGCAGTCTGGAAGATGGAGGACATGGGTTTTGAATGATCAAGGAAAACTGAATGCTTTTTCAGATGGCGTTTAAGAGCTGTAGTGCCAAGGCATGACACAACTTTACCACAGCTTACACTCTGTTTACACAGGGAACAAATTGCTCTGCATGGATCAGTTTTACTGACAGAGAAATAATTCCACACCTCAGATGTGACAGATTTTGTTCGAGTGCTAGGAAGATAGCTAACGACTGTTTGCATCTTTTCACCTGTCTGACAGAACCCGGGACATGCTCCTTGGTGCTAGAAGAGTGGGCAGAAGACTCTGATAGATTTTCATTGCTGGCCAACACAGAAGTGGTGGATTCAATGGATATGTCCTTTTCATTGCCAACAGTGCTGGATGTATTTGCAAGTGCACTACCTGATTCATTGTCAGCAGACTTGCTCATTCACTTTGTTGAGGAAGTAATGATACGTCGCAAGACACAACAATGTCAGACTGAGACAAAGAGCTACTGTTTGAGTCTGAGTCAGAGAGGGACTCACTGTCACTTGCATTATTACTGCTAGTCACAGGGATTTTAACAGCATGAACGGCATACCTTATGGTGCCTCTGCGTGTGACCCCAGCAGCTGCACAGGTTTTCTTAAAAGGTCCCCCTTTACCACACTTCGCTGTTGCTCTTTTGCTGTTGTTTGAATTTTTATCACATAAAACATTGTGGTTATTTCTGCTAGCACCAGGATTACCACTACCACCAACACCTGCTCCAACACCAGCACCAGATGCTTCATCTATGTTGGTGTCAGCCATAACAGTACCAGTATACTGCAGTGAACACACCCACACAATTCCTGTGTAAGAAAGCAATGTGATCTGAGATCGCTGGCTACAACTCCAAAATTTTATTTTGGCTACGTGACACTGTGATGCAGTGAAATGAGAGTAATTGAAGAATATGACGGTTTGCAACTAAAGGATCCCAGGTTCAAGGCTTGCAGAATGATTGGGCTGCTGGTCATAGGCATACACATAGCAGTCAAGGGGCACACAGCAGCAGGGTGATGGACTGACCACAAGAGACGGAGTTACATACACTAACCAAAAAAAGAGATTTTTCTGTCTCTCCTCCCAACAGGGAAATACATTTTTAGGCTTCTGTCATGTATTTAAGGATAATGCCACCACACAACTGGCCACTGGGCTTCACATGGTAACACACACTGGGTAAGGCACAGTGCAGTCAAGGGGCGCACAGCAGCAGGGCTTCTGTCACGTATTTAAGGATTACCACCACCACCACACAACTGGTCAGTAGGCTGCACATGGTCACACACAGAGGGGGTGGGGTACACTGCAGTCAAAGGGAACAAAGCAGCAGGGCTATCGGCTGGCCATGCCACAGGAGAAAAGCATCAAAAATTGCCTAGTGCTGCTCTTGTATTAGAAGACAGGACTATTTTATTTAGGGTGAGGACCCAGGCGCCACCAGATGAGAGATGAATTAGTCTGACCTAAGTTCAGGATTTAGAGAGAGAGCTGCACTAAGCAGTCTCATCAAGTTACAGGAACTTAAATCTGTTTCTTTCTGTCTCTCTTTTTTCCCCTCCCGGTCCTGAGTCCCCGGCCTCTACAGTGGGGCCTATACAGTCAGTACTGCTGCAGACTTATCTCTGAGTCCGTTCCATTCTCCTCTTCTTTCTTTTCTGTGCCCTCCACCTCTATTCCTTATTTTCCCTCCCACCCACCCTTCATTCAATTTGTATTTTTTAGTTGTCAAAGACCGCAGCCTCAGCTCGCACACAAATGAAGAGACAAGAGACTGAGTGGAAAGCGCTCTGCACACTGGCAGACTGCAGCTCCTTCTTCTCCTAGCCATGCAGTTTGCTCCACCTCCCAGGCTCCCACAAGGCTTTCCCGACTCAAGTTCAACCACCTGACTGCATATCAACTGGTCAGGTGGTGATGTGCTTGGAGTGCAAAATGCGCAAGCACAACCTCGGAAACGGAGTCGTCACTGAAATCAGCTGCTCCCCCATAGCTGTAAGGGACCACAGTGCAGAGTCAGGAGGAGAGTGAGGAGGGAGTCGGGACCCCCCCACCGAGCTGGTGCTGGGAAGGAGAAGTAAAAGAAAAAGTAAGCTGCCACCTGCTTCATTAGCAATGATTCAAACCCTTTTTCGAACCATCTAGTGTTCGAGTTCTAAATTAGAACTCGAACACCAGGGCTCAAGGAGGGTTCAAATCTTTCTCGAACTAGTTCTGACAACACTAGTTTTGGCTCCATCTGGGTGTCCTGAGCCACCCCTGTCTCATCCTGTTACAAAAGCATGCCTATTTCCCCTTCTACCTCTGCCCCATAACAATCTCTTTGTGGAGGGTAGTCACAGGGAGCATAAACATGAGGGTAGTATCCTCTACACTTACCTTTCCTTCTGTAAAGCCTGTAGGAAGTGGAGGCCTTTTCTTTTTCAGTATTGCTCTTGTAGGTGGTTTTATACTCATCCACCTTTTTCATGTAAACTGTTGTCTTGTCACCAAACAGGGAATTTCCGTCACAAGGGAAATCCATAGCTTTTGTCTGAGTGTCCTGGGATAGATTTGTAGTTCAAAGCCAGTCAAACCTTCTTAGGGACACTGTATGGGTCATAACCCTAGATTCAACGTCATTAGTATCCACTGCCATAGGAAACTGGTACTCTTGTGACATGTATGACTGATCTTGCTGTGTCAGCCATATCCTGTGCTAAGTCTCTAGTGTCATGAGCCCACTCCTGAGGATCAGGTCCACTGAACTCACAGTGCCCACCCCTAAGTGCAATCCATGACAGGGAGGGAGAATCAAGGGATACCCTCTTCATGTCCTATGGTGCTTGCTGAGTTCACAACTAAACACTCACCACGAAGTCCCAGGGTCCCCTCCTTACTCTGGATCAGAGTACAATACTAGTCTCGAGTTTTGTAGCCAAATATGAACCCTTCTTGGTCATTATACAAAGGGTGAAGATCCAGGCATTACAACCTCTTCGAGGTAGTGTTGTAACCCTGATTCTGCCTTCTCCCACAAGACATGCAATAACCTGGTTCAAATCTTCACAGACCCTTCCTTGAGACTTTGGTATCATCCCTATCTTTACCCAGACTTTCCCTTTTCAGACCATTGTTCGATTTGGTAGCTTATGATGGCACCCCTTAGCAATAACAGTTTAGCCATAGATTATTACTGAAACATCAAACAACCATTCACACAGTATAGAAATCTCACTCAGGCAGGTTTCTTAAAGGGACACTGTCAACCTGTTTTTCATATTATTTCTAGTTAAAAATCTACATTTTAGGATTGTTTATCTAACATTCATTGCTTTTGCTGTTTGTTTTGTCTGTCTCCTTGTTTAGTAGAACTGAAATGCATGCTAAAGTACATAAATGAACAATTTTGTTTTGTTTACAATCCTGGATCTGTTCTTACCGCATATTTTCTGAGCATGAGAAACCCCCCCAAAAGTACAGTCACTCATGAGGCAATAGCCTCCTGAACTCCCACTGCATCATGAGGGACTAGACTGTGCTGTGGGTGTTCCCAAGTAGAGGAAAGATGCAGTTGGAACTGATCAAGGAATGTAAACAAACCTGTGTTTGTGTGGTAATACCAGTATGGTAGCAGCCTGTTTTTAACTTTTTTTTTAAAGAAAAAAAAGAGTCAGAATTAAACTATCAGCTACATCAGCCATCTTTACAGAATGTAGGCAATCATAAAATGTTTTTTTTTAAACTAAAGGCACTTTGAGACCTTAAAGGTCCCTTTAAAAAAAACAAATGTCTTTACTAAATAAATAATTATCTTATATTACAACAACAAGGTTTGGAAAATTTTGTTCACAGAACAACACAAATAAAAGTGGATATGTAGAAAAAAAAACACACTATAACAGTTCTCTAAAGTTTTACCTTAAATTTATAGTGAAATGAAGTCCAGAAAAATAAATGATTTTTCAAAGGTTTTGTCCTTTCCATAGCAGTCTTGCTTCTTGTGTGTCTGCTGGCAGTTGTTCTCTTGTGGTCAAGAGAGTATCCAAAAGCAAAGAGTCCTCAAAAATGCTCTGTGGAGGGTCTTAAATACCTGTGGTCCAAGGCAGTCTGTAAGTCTTGGTCTGGTCCTAACTTTTAGGCCAATAGATGTCACTACCCCTACTGAAATTGCCAACATCTTCAACTCTTTTTTCGTCGACCTCGAAAAATATAAACCTTCCTCTCACACCCTCACCCCTGCAACACCCACCCCCTTCCCCATCCCTGACTCAAACACAGAGTCTTGTCCCAAATTCTATTTCTGGACCGTTAAGTCCTGAGACACTATTATGATCATCTGGAGTAACAACCCTAACCCCATCAGAAGGGCCAACCTTCCCTCGGGGACTCCCAAGGCATCTGGCCTGCCAGGTTACCCGGGAACTGTAAGCCCCTCACAAGTCCTCCTGTCACTGCCCTCAGATTACCCCCCCGAGTGGGGTGGATGGCCCCCAAACCTCCCATCCATCATCCAAGTTATGGATGGACTTGTGCAGCTCCCTCCCGGTCCTCGTCTTGTGATGCTAGGGCCCATCTCCAGACATCTCTGTGGGTGTTTTTTCTGTTTTTTGGTCCACCCACTTGTGGATGTCAGTGCTTGAGGAGGGCCCAAGGAGATGGGGGCACGTCAAGACGTGCCTCCGTTCCGGACTCTCAGCCAACGTCCACACCTCCCTGTTTTTCACCCCCTCATCTTCACCTCCACCTGTGGTCACTCAGGTGGCAGTATCACAATGAGGAGTGCAACCCACCCACCACAGCGAGAGAGAGCTGCCATAGAGCGCTCAATCTCTTTCCCCTCAGCCGGCCCTCCAGTGACCCAAGCTCGCTACTGAACCCTCATGGCAAACTGCAGAAAAGGGGATGGGAAATAAAGGGATGGCTCTAGAGGGACTTTCATTCAGGTGGCCTGCCTGAAGAAAGGGGAAAAACAGAATTACAGACAAGAACAGGGATAGAAAGGAAAGCAAGAGGTGTTACTGCAGTCGGCTTTTAAACTATAGAAAGGAGTCTTCCCAAGGGGTCACCAGCACGCTTCCACACCCACTGGACTATGCTGGTGTAGGATGCCATGTACCCCAAGAGCTGCAGGAAGTTCTGGGCACAGCGTGTGTGACCAACCTGATATGATCGGGCAAGGAGGTAAGGCCTGCTGCCCAGTCCACAGGGAGTTGGGCCTTGACCTGAAGGGAGTTGAGCTCTGCTTCAATATTGTGGATGACCTGCGAGGGGTTAAGTTCCAACTTGATTGAGTTGCTGAGCAGACCCAAGGCTGAACAAGTCTGGAGGGCCAGGTCTCTGGTTTGCGGCACTGCCTCCTGGCACAGACCGGCAATCAGTCAGTTGTCCAGGTGCAGATATACTGAGATGTTGCGGCACCTCAGGAATGCTGCCACCACTGTGATGCATTTGGTGAAGACTCTGGCAGCCAAGGAGAGGCTGAAAGGCATGACCTGGAACTCATATAGAACTCCCTTGGCACAGAACTGAAGGTACCACCAGTGGGACAGAGAGACTGGGATGTGAAAGAAGGTGTCCTGGAGGTCCAGACAGTAGAACCACATGCCCTGCTCTAGAAATGGAATTATCTGATTTAGAGTGACCATCTGGGACTTGCATTTCCTCAGAAACTGGTTCAGATTGTGTAGATCCTGTGGAGCGCCAACCCCCCCATCCATTTGGAAACCAGGAAGTACCTGGACAGAAAGCCCTGGCCAGCCATGGCATCCAGGACATAGGCTAAAGAGGGCAGACAGCATGTCCTGAGATGCCATGGGCTCTTGTGGGCATGGGCCTGGTATGGAGGCAGATCCTCAAAGTCAAAAGGCAAACCTCAACCCACCACATCTAACACCAATTTGTCCATAGTGACAGCGAACCAGGCATGCCAGAAATAGTGAAGCTGACCCCTCACAGGGAACTGAGACAGGGACATGATGGCTGAGAGGCAGATGCCCCCTGCCCATCACTGGGCTGCCTTGGAGGAGGCCCTGGCATCGGAGGGGCACCACTGCTCTGCCTCTTGGATTTAGGCCACCAGACCTGACACTGTCCCAACTGGAGCTGCTGCACTTTAGGCTGCTGAGACAGAAAGCGCCAAAACAAAAAGGGCTTCTTTTTTGGCTTTTTTAGCTTCTATCCCTTGGGGTTCTTTTTCGAGGACATGACTAAATCCAAGGTGGTGTTGGATTTCTCCATTCTAGTGACGTGTCCCTCCACTCCTGTCCCAAAATGGTTGGTGCCCCAGAAGGGGACATCCACCAGTTTGCACTGCGTATCCGCAGTAAAGGTGGAGATCCTCAGTCAAGCTCTGCGGCGCACTGCCACTGCCACAGACTGGACATAAGAGTCACCTATGTCCAAGACCATCTGAAGCTGGTGCCTGGCAAGGACTTAATCCTGGTCTTGGACCACTTTGACTGCCTAATGTAAGTCCACAGAAAGGTGGGGAGGGACATGGACCAGGGGCCCCATAAGGGTGTGGCCAATGTTGGCCTTCATAACGGTGGGGCTTGCCTGCTGGAGACCTAGGAAGGATGCAGTATAAACTTTCTTTGCTGCATTATCCAGCTTCTTAGATTTCTTGTCGAGAGTTTGTTGATGTCCCCGACACTGCCCATCTGATGGAAGATGGAATCCGCCACTAACCCCTCAGCCGAGGCGTGATCAGAGAAACCAGGGAGAGACCAGGTTGGGACAACATACTTGTTGACCATATGGATAGAAGGTGCAGGACACAAAGCTGGATGCTGCCACAGCTCCAAAGCAAGACCCAGGATAGCCTCCAACACTGAACAGGCAACACCTGGAGAATCGTCCAGGTCAAGGACTTCCATTAGGAGGTACTTGGCCCGCTTCTGTACCAGCTCCAGAGGAATCTCCATCAACTCGAGTGATGAGAGAGAGCAAGACCCCGAACAAGACAGGACTGTGGTAATAAGTGAACTCCTCGGTGGATTCTTGATCAAAGCTCGGGGTCCTAGAGGAGTGCATGGAGAAGCCATCAGTGTCTGACACTCCTCAAACACCGCCTTTGTCCCTTTGTCCCAATGGACCACCCTGGATGCATCAGAGTGGGTGATCTGGAGAGACTGATGGCTAGGAAGGCCAGTAGCAAGGCGAGCAGCCTTGGACAGTGCTCCATGCAAGGGCTGCTCAGGTGGAGGTTCCACCAGCATTGGTGAAGATGCCAGCATAGGCTCAACCGGATATCAGTGGAACTGGGACAGGCTTCATTGAAGGTGCCCAAGAGAGCACCAGGGACTGTGGGAGAGACTGACCTTACCCATGAACCCATTGCTGCCACAGCAACTCTTTGCGCTGCCACAACTTGCAGTAGCGTCTCTCATCGTCCGAGGACAAAGAGCATTGACAGTGTTCCTGCATGAGGGTCGAGTGTGGGAATGCCCAGATTCCAGAGACCACGATCTGTATCGAGAGCGGGTTCTCGACCTGGACCTCAATCGGCGATGATTGTGTCAACAGCAAGGAGATGCAGGAGGAGGGGCAGTGTATTCTACATGGACTGGGTCCTGCCATGGGCCCCATAAAGGGTGAATCTCCTGGGAGGAGGCAGCCTGGGTGACTGGCTTCTCCCGTCCCTCCTGAGAGAGGGACAAGAGGATCAGAGTCTGGGAGAGTGAGTTGTCCCCTATCTCGTCTGACAACAGGTTGACTGGGGTCAAGAAAACTCTTGACCTTGGCTGGCTCGGTGGCACTGAGGGTTGAGGCGCTGGATGCCACACCTTGCGTCATGCTGGCGACTCAGGTTCAGACGTGAGCCTGGGCCGCCAGGGGTTGGCAGAGGAGGGATAGCATGGAGTATGTGGAGGACTGCTCTCCTATTCCAGGGGAGGGATCCAGGGACCCACTGCTCAGTAGTGGCCCCTGGTGATGACCAGGGGCACTACTAGAGCGGTGTAATAAGGGGGGGGCAGAGTGCGGCAAATGTCGGCATGCTGTGCTTAAATGTCATTGCACACCAGCACTCTGCAAGGAGGAAGAACTGAAAATGGGGTTCTGGTTGGGAAGCATGAGCTTCCGACTCCCGCTGCCCGACCCAAATGGCGCCTTCTCATCTGGATCCTGCTCCAGTGGGTTGAGCTGGGAAGCTCCTCACCACCCCACCATGAGGGGTAATCCATGGGGGTAATGAGGAGGTTGGCCTGATGTCGGTGTCAGGGCTGGTGGGGGGGTCGGTCGGGATGTCCACGCCAAACAGAGCCCAGGGGAGAAAATATCGGTGGGGAAAAAAAAAAGAAAACTCTCGACCTACTGGTCAGCCTGCATCTTGGCCAGCAATCTCAATGGAGTCACCATGGAGCTAATGGCCTGCCCTCTGGCCCTAGGAGGATCGTCCAAAGCCAGAAGCTCGATAACCATCAAGTGATCAAAGGAGTAATGGGAGCAAGAAGAGCATGCCTGTTCCCTGTCCTACAACCTATGGTTGTTCTGTTTACATTTCTTAGATCTTGCTTTGAGGGAGCTCTTGCAGCAGGCAACACCAGTAGAACTGGAGCCACCAGGTGTTGGGACCACATGAAAAACTTCTAGCTAGCAGTCTACCACAAGGGACCATCCCCACTGATGTCAGCACGCTGACGACGGCCTATTCTATAAAAGGGATGATCCCCCAGACCTACTTCAGTTCTTTTCCTGCTGTTGACCCATGCATTTTGGACCTCCCTGGATGCCTGCTTCAGTCAACCACCGTTTTGCTTGTGTTTACCTGTGATTTACTTCCTTTTCTCCAGTAGTATTAACATTGGTTTTCAATGTTTTCTCCATCTCGTTTGTCTTCTTTTCCATCCTCATCTTCTGACCCACTTGTGAAGTGTGCCTGTGGCAAGCAGATACCTGCCAAAGATGGCCACTCTTCCTGCCTGCTCTGCTTAGGTCCCAACCATGACATCGAGGCCTGCCAGCACTGCCAGGACTTCAACCAGGCCACATGGAAACACTGCTTGAAGACCCTTCAAAGCCATCTACTACAAGAGAAATTAGCCACGATGGAGGAGCTTCAGGCTAAAAGCTCTTCCACTTCCTGGGCCTCCGGGGCCTCATCTTCTTCTTCTTCCCAGAAGGAGAAGTCCAGTGGAAAGCATAAGCACCTGGACCATTCTCAGTCAGTGTCTCACCAGCGGTTGCCACATAGACCGGCTTCCACCTCTAGGTCTTCTTCCCACTGGGGGTCAGCCCCATCTTCCTTGGCAGCCCTCACTCCCTCTGGGTTACCGACGGTACAGCCACCGCTCTCTTTTCTATTATGGGTGGCAGCTCCTCAGGGCAGAGGACTTCATTCCCTGGCTCCTAGCCCCTGACACTCAGACCCATATTCCCCACGGGTCCTCAGCCAGGTGGCCTGACCAGGGTTGGCGCCTCCAGCAGTGGGTCATTGCCATCATGCCCACCAGTCAAGGCATTGCCTTCATCAGTCCCTGACCATGGTGCTGTCCCTTAAAGGTATCACCTGGAGCAAGCACTTGCCTCTTCTACACAGGCGATACTCCTGCCCTTGCCTCTTAGGAACTCTCCCCCGCAGGCATCAGCTTCTCCTCTGGGGCATACATCAGCTGCTTCGCTAGACTGACACCAGCCTGCTCCTATCAGGCTGGTGCCAGCTACGCCGACACGTACACCAGCAACATCTCAACCATCATCACCTCAGCCCCATTATGCACCAGAACAGACACCTGCTGGCCTTCCCTGGGAACCCCAGCCGATGTCTGCTGGACCTACACCAGGGTACCTTACCCCACCTCCTCCAACGTCAGGGTACCCTACGCTGCCTTCTCCACCAATGTATCAGTATCCTCCTCTACAATGTCCTTATCCATTCTACAATCCTCCTCCATGTGTGGATTATAATGCCTTGTTCACAGCCTTGTGGGCCTTTATGAAGGACAAGGACGTGCCCAGGCAGCCTTCTCCTCCTCTGTCTCCCTGGGACCCCCCCTTCTCAGGATCCAGAATGGGCAGAACCTAGCAACCCCCATACCACAGGGTCTTCTGGGGGTCATAAGGGAATTTTTGAACAGCATATGGATGACCGTCACCCTCTGATGTTGGGCCCGGTCAACGATCCTTCTGGGGATGATTCCTCCTCTTCCTCCTTGAAGGATTTGAGGGGCTCCTTTGATGGACAGGAGCCTACCAAGGAGACCCCTAATTCTCCCGCTGATGATCCCTCGTTCCTTGATGCAACATATCCAATCCCTTACAGTTGCAGTAATGGGGGGAAAAGTGGGGATGTTGTCTGGGGCCCTGAGCTCAGGAGGGGCTCACCTGAGGAGCTGGCATTACCCCTGGCATTAGCTGGTTTTGGAAACAGAGGCCCATTTCAAGTGACTTGTCCAGGGCCCCAAAATACATAGCTGCAGCCCTGCTTTATGGGATGGGAGACAGAGAAGCTTGACCCGGAGCGCTGTTGTCTGGCAATTTACCTCCAGAAGGAGACATTCCCTTTGGTGGTCCCTCCTCTAATTGATTTGTATGATGATGTTACTAATGCAGCGTGTAGCCACCCCTTATTCATCCCGGTCTTAGTCAAGAAGGCTGATCGCCTTTATCATGTGCCAGTGGGCAAACTTTTCTTTTGTGAACCCCCCACGGTGGACTCAGTGGTCATGAATGCGGCTCATGACTGCACTAAGAAGCCCAAACATCTTAGCATCCACCTCTATACAAGGATCTCGTCAGCTGGACCAGCTGGGCAAGTGGGTGTATTACTCTGCCACACTAGTTATTTGGGCCCTGAACTATCTGGCCCATATAGTACAGTACCAGAATGCCCTCTGAGATCAGGCAAGGGATCTGGTCCACGCCCTCCCTGAAGATTCCACTAAAACCCAGTTGTTGGTCCAACTCTTATCTCCCTCCTTCAGGAATCGGGCAAGGCCCTGAGATCGGTGCATTACATGTACTGGTCCCAACTGTGGTCTTCCCAATGTCAGTCCTTTCACTGATCCTCCCACCAGCCTTCCAAGGGCCAGGAGTCGAAATGACATTTCAAGCATAAGGCTAACACCCCACCAGCTGGAGGGGCTGCCCTTAGGGCTCATAGAGCACCCACAGCCACTCAGCCCACCCATTTCCACTGCCTGACTCCTTGCCTACCCTCCCATCTCAAGCACAGGCCTTGGGGGAGGCGGTCGAGGGTCAATTCTCCCTATACCTAGATGAGTGGCACGCAGTAACCTCAGATCAGTGGGTGCTACAGATTGTCAAACGGGGTCACACCCTTGAGTTTCTGGAGGTCCCTCCAGAAAGCCCTTCCTCACGCTCCCATTACCCTCAGGCCCACATCTCCCTCATCCAGGAAGTGATTAAGGCTCTCCTGCACAAAAAGACCCTAAAGACCATACCCCCTGCTCAAAGAGGAAACAGATTCTACTCCCACTTCTTCCTAACCTGCAAGAAAACAGGGAACCTGAGGCCAATCCCGGACCTCAGCCACTTGAACCTTTACATAGAGTACAAGCGATTCAGGATGGTGACTCTCCAGGGTTTTTGGCCCCTGCTTCATCAGGGGGACTGGCTCTGTTCCCTGGATATGCAAGATGCCTATCCCCATATCCAGGTCTTCCCGGCCCACCAATGCTTCCTCCACTTCTGGTTCCAGGGGGACCACTTTCAGTTCCGGGCCCTCCCTTTTGGCCTTTACTCAGCACCTCAGGTCTTTAACAAGTGTCTAGCATTGGTAGCTGTGGCTCTATGGAGACAGAGCTTTTATGTGTTCTCTTACATGTGTGATTGGCTTCTTACAGCCCCCAACAGGGATCTCTTGCTGTAGACCCAGAAAGGCACCATTCAGCTCTTTCAGACCTAAGGGATCATGATCAAACTATTGAAGTCTTGTCTCTCACTGAGCTAACACCTCCAGTATATAGGAGCAGTCCTGGACTCATCCCAGGGCAGAGTCTTCCTGCCGGTGGACAGAGCAGAGCACCTGATAGCACAGGCCTGGCTAGTATATTCCATTCATCAGAAACCAGTCAAGGCATTCCTTCATTTGTTGGGACACGTGGCAGCAGCTAAAGCTACAGTTCCCCATGCCCATCTGCATATGAGGGTCTCCCAATGAACTCTTCAGGTCCAATGGGACCAACGCACCAATGACCTGGATCAGCTGGTGCTCATTTCCGACCTGGTGAGATGAACCTTGGAGTGGCGGCAGAACCCCGTCAATCTCCAGAAAAGGGTTCTCCTTTGTGCTGTGTCCCCATAGCAGA
The DNA here is from genome assembly GCA_016271365.2 of Neoceratodus forsteri. NCBI lineage: Eukaryota > Metazoa > Chordata > Ceratodontiformes > Ceratodontidae > Neoceratodus > Neoceratodus forsteri. The sequence continues at coordinate 125,594,927 of CM057450.1, read as the reverse complement.
TTCTCACCATGGACACCTCGGGCCTGGGCTGGGATGCTCACTTAGCTGACCGGCAGACCCAGGGGATTTGGTCCCAGTCAGAGCAGCATCTCCACATAAGTGTACTGGAGATGCAGGCAGTTCTTTATGCTCTGCAGGCCTTCCAGACCCACATTCTTCTTGGCCCACTACTGGTGCACACGGACAACATGTAGAAACATAGAAGTTGATGGCAAATAAGGACCGCAAGGCCCATCTAGTCTGTCCATTTCTTTTTCTACTTTATGAATGTGCCATTGGCCTTTGCTCTGTCAATGGCCTATCTATTCATACTCATCTGTATTGCTCCCTTATGCCTATCCCATGCCTGTTTGCACTGCACTGTATTCATATCCAACACTTCCTGAGGTAGGCCGTTCCATGCATCCACCACCCTTTATGTGAAAAAGAACTTCCTCACATTACCCCTTAATCGGTCTCCCTCTAATCTTGTCCTGTTTTTCTTATATTGAAACATGTTCAACTCGTTCACCTTGTTAGTGCCCTTAAGGTGTTTGAATGTTTCAATTATATCACCTTTCTCTCTCCTTTGCTCTAGTGTATACATATTGAGCTCAGTTAAGCTGCCCTCATATGTTTCTGATGCAGTCCCTGCACCATTTTGGTTGCCCTTCTCTGGGCTGCCTCAATTTGGTTAATGTCCTTGTGAAGGTGTAGCTTCCAGTACTGCACGCAGTACTCCAGATGGGGCCTAACCAGTGTCTTGTAAAGAGGGATTATTACCTCCCTCTTACGACTTGTGATACCCCCTACTAATACACCACAGCATCCCCCTAGCCTTCCCTACTGCTTTAGTGGTCTGCTTTTTTATGATTTCAGGTCATCGGTGATGATGACACTCAAGTCTCTTTCTTCCCTTTTGACTGCCAGCAACTCCCCTCCCAGCCTATAGGTGGCTTCAGGGTTTCTCTTCCCTATGTGCATGATCTTGTACTTCTTTGCGTTAAACCCCAGTTGCCACTCTTCTGACCATTTTGCTAGTCTATCCAGATCTCTTCTCATTCTGCCCACCCCATCTGGATCATCTACTCTGTTGCAGATCTTGGTGTCATCTGCAAACAGATAAACCTTACCCTCCAGTCCATCTGCAATGTCACTGATGAAGATACTGAAGAGGACTGGTCCTAGGACTGATCCTTGGGGTACCCCACTTGTGACTTACATCTCTTCTGACTGTATACCTTATACCACCACTCTGTGTTTTCTGACTGTCAACCAGTTTGCCACCCAGTTGACCAACGTCTGACCCACCTCGAGCCTACCCAGCTTATTAATCAATCTTCTATGTGGAACAGTATTGAAAGCTTTGCTGAAGTCAAAGTAAGTGACATCAACTGCTCCCCCTTGGTCCACCACTCTGGTTACCCAGTCAAAGAAATCTATGAGATTAGTTTGACAGGACATTCCTTTAGTAAACCCATGCTGTCTTGGATCCTGTGCTCCTATGGATTCCAGGTGTTGCACTATCCTTTCCTTAAGGAGTGTCTCCATAATCTTGCCCACTACTGAGGTAAGACTGACTGGTCTGTAGTTCCCTGCCTCCACCCTGCTACCACTCTTGTGGATTGGGATCACATGAACCCTTCTCCAGTCTTCTGGGACCAATCTGTCGTATACTACATCAACAAACGGGGTTATTCACTCTTACCTCATTTGTTGGGAGGCCATGAGGTCTGGTACTGGGCCATCGAGCATAACCTGGAACTCTCAGCAGTCCATGTTATAAGTGTCCAAAATACCCTGGCCGACAGTCTAAGCCAGTCCAGGTCAAGGGTGCAACAGTGGAAACTCCTGTCCTCAGTGGTCAAAGACCTCTTCAACATGTGGGCTGTTCAGAGTTGTACCTTTTTGCATCCCCACTCAACGCAAAACTGCCACTTTTCTGCTCGCTCAATCCAGGGCCTGGAGTCTTTTGCCACGACACATTGTCCCTCTCTTGGAAAGGTAGGTTCATGTACGTCTTCCTTCCCTTCCCACTCTTGAAGAGGGTTCTCCTCAAGCTTTAGTCAGAGTGATCAGAGATGATTCTCATTGCCTCCTTTTGGCTGCATCAGATCAAATTCCCTGCTGCAGCAGCGGCAGTCCACTCCAGCACAAAACCTCAACAGCGAAACCGGAAAACAGACCATTACAGCGACAGTTGCTGTATTGGTCTGTTTTCACTAATCAACTTCTCGGTGTTCTGCCACGGAATAACTCCGACCTGGAGTTGATTATTATTAAATGTAGGAAGTGAGGGGGCATAGCCCCCTGCAAAAAAACACTGTCTTTTAGGATGGCACAATATCGGTGTCGCTGTGCGAGACATCAGGTAAATTTGTGTTGAGTACAAGTGGGGTTTCCCTGCAGCAGCTGGCAGTGGAACCTCCAGTACCCAAGCCCCTGTGCACTGGCTTGCTCTCCCAGAAACAGCGCACCATGGTCCACACTGACCTCAGCTCTCTGCATCTCCATGTGTGGCTCCTCAAGACTTAGGTATCACCTGCTTAAGGGTTTCTTTCAGGGTTGCTGATGTTCTGGTGGCTGCCAGGTAACCTTCCATGAGAGCCACCTATGCCATGAAGTGAAAGCGCTTCTCCAAATGGGCTACTGCTCGCCACCTGGATCTCTTCACTTGCCTGGTAAATCTGATTCTGGAGTACCTCCTCTACCTTTTGGACTCAGGTCTAGGGTACTCTTTGCTCAAGGTGCATCTTTCCGCTATCTCTGTGTACCATGCACCGATTGAGGGCAAGGCTGTTGCCCAGCTAGAAATCTCCCAGACTTTTTTGCAGGGTATTCTTGATTTGAAACCTCTCATTCAGGATCCTGTCCCACCATGGGATCTTCTTTTTATGTTGGAAAAGCTCACTTTCTCTCTTCAAGCCGTTCGCGAGTTGTGAGCTGCGTGTTCTGTCATGGAAAGCTTTGTTTTTAGTTGCTGTTACTTCTGCTCGGATGATTTCCGAGCTTTAGGCTCTGATGTGTAAAGAGTCTTACTTATTTTTTCACAAAGACAGGGTGTCTTTACGTACAAATTCTAAGTTTTTGCCTAAGGTGGTGTGTGAGTTCACGTTAAACCAATCCATCCACCTACCTGTTTATTTCCAAGTATTCTAATCTGAGGGAGGCCTTACTGCATACTCTGGATGTTCATAGGGTGCTTTGTTATTATACAAATCGCATCCAACCAGTTGGAAAGACTGATCAGTTGTTTGTTTCATTTGCCCCTAAGAGAAAAGAGGCATCTGCTTTGAATTAGTGTTTATTGAAATGATTGGCAAATTGCATTGTTTACTGTTACCGTAAGTACAACATTACTGTAGCACTCCAGCCAGACTGCACAATTTAGCTGTGAATGGGAAAAATACAGTCTTTACGTCAATGTCGTGATGTTGACCGGCTCATGCTTCAACATACTGCCTGTGCTAGTGTCCGGCTGTACCCCTAACTTCTAAACACTTGTTCTCAGAACATGGAATCATTTATTGTACAAATCAGAATATGGTACGTTTTTTAAAAACTGCAATAAACCTCTAATAAACTTTGCAGAACTTAAGTAATACCTTCTAAACACATATTCTTGGAGAAACATAGAAACACAGAACATGGATTCTGTTAAAAATAAGCACAGTAAAAATACATTTGCAAACATGTAAACATCCATTTTAAACTGATCCCAACCAAGAAAGAGGGAAGGTCATCTAATTGCACATTGATTTCTCTGCACTTAATGTTCTGCATTGTTTGTCTCTGTTAAGATACAGCCTCCATTTTTTTTCTTAATTTTTTTTTTAACCAGGACTAGCACACTAAGCTGAAAGCTTGTTTACAGGTGCGACCAGGGAGCACAAGTAAGTTAAGTGACTTGCTCAGGGTTAAATAGTATGCAAGTGGGGCTGTGGGATTCAAACTCCAGGTTTGCAGCTCAGAGCCTTAAACAACTGTGCTATACTATCTCCCCCATTCTGCCATGCAGTTAAACAAATTCTGCAGAAAGAAAACAAAAAGGGAATATAAGATAACTGATATTGCTTGCCAATAAGGGGTTGGGGGCATTTCATGAAAAGGCTGTACTTTCACTGGAGGCAGTACATTTTCTTCATTCTCTTCAAGCTGCGCCTCTTGGCACAGTAGAGAATGTGAGACAGCATGTTGTTGAAAGCCTCTGTGGTGCTCCATCCGTACCTCTTGAACCACATTAATGAGTCCAGATAAGAGGGTACCATCAATGCTTGTGTAAATTGTTTTTTTGCTCTAGCCCAGTAATTCTTGACTGCGTTTGTATGTACTCCTGTCATTGGGTCCACACAATGTTCTGAATGATTCACAGATCTGTGAATAAAGTTCATACTTGGGATCGGCGGTATCCAGTTTTATGCTGCCCACTGGTCCATGTGTATTTTGGTACCTGGTTTTACATGAGTCTGAATAATTCGCAGCAATGTGGCTGCACCTCTCCATTCTACAATGAGATATCCCACTGAGGTTTCTACATCACAGATCCCAAAAACCCATTGACTTTTAATGTTTCTATTTCTTCCCGTTGTACAGTATCTCCAGTACAACAAACAAGCCCTTGCCTGGGGTAGTTAAGGGTCACTCTACCAGAAATAGGGCTGCCTCCACTGTCTGCTTCAGGAATGTATCTGCTAATCATCCTAGTGGCACGGAGGGCTGAGGCGCTGGATGCCTTACCTCATGTTACATCGGCGATCTGTGTTCGGGAATTACCTTGGGTCATCAGGGTGCTGGCACGTGAAGGGGCAGGACTGAGCAAGCAGGGCAGGTTGCTCTCCTCTCCTGGGGGAGGTGGGAGTGGGTTGTCACTCCCCCCCGTAGTTCCGCTCCCACTGGGTGGAGGCCCAGTGGGTAACATAGGCAGGAGGGAGTGGCACTGTTATGGGTGGGCAGAAGGAGCTGACCTGGCACCATGGTGTGCGTGCATGCCTCCACACGCACAGCTGTGTGCAGGGCCTTGGGTCAGGAAGTGGGAGATAACCTACAAATACCATAAAAATCTATGGAAAAAAAGAAATGTGTCTGCTGCGGACATCTGTGCAGCTGCCATTTGGAGCTCTGTTCACACATTTATCCCGACACTACAGTCTGGACATCGCGTCCAGATGGCAGGCCAGTATTGGACTAGCTGTTCTTCAGGGTCTTCTTTCATGAGCAACCTGATACTACCCTTTTTGCCTCCTCCCAGCTAATTTCATTCGGTTCCGGTAATGCTTGGGACTCAGTCCTACTGGTGTTACCTGCTGTAAGAGCCCCCTTGAAGCAAGATAGTAAAGTTATGTAAGAACTTAACATAACAGTAGAACTTCGAGAGGAGCTCTTGCAGCAGGTGCTACTCCCTCCCTCCTCCTCCCTCCTTCCCCTTAATTGCTACTTCTCCTTTGCATTAATTCTGCTCCTGAGCTCTGAGGAACTGCCTCGGTTCTCCTTTTCTTCTTTTTTGCACCGGGGTCTCTGGCAGGAGAACTGACGTAGGTCTGTGGGACCATCCCTTTTATAGGATAGGCGGATGTCAGCATGTTGACATCAGCAGGGCAGTCCCCTGTGGTAGACTGCAAGCTAGAAGTTTTCTGTGTGGTCCTGGCAGCTTCTCTCCTACTGGTGTTGCCTGCTGCAAGAGCTCCTTTCAAAGATCTACTGTTATACTAAGTTCTTACGTAACTGTACTTTTTATCATCTCGGGAAGGGCCTTCCCCAGGGGTCTGCAGAGACTGACACATGTCCATAAAGGAACCAGAAAATAAAGCTCTGACACTGGTGCCCACTGGGAGCAACACAGGAGTCGAAGATGAGACCACTTTGGCCTGAGATGCAGCTTCTTCAAGAGCAGCCAGCTGGGAGGTTCAGACTGCTGCCACCGAAATGGCCTTGTGGGTGTCCTTGGAATGGACTGGAGGATCCTGTTCATCCAGGCAGCCTAGGAAGAGGCGGACGTACCGGTTGAGTAAGTAGGGGAGCACAGACTTACTGAAGCCACAGGCCTGCGGGTCGTGCTCTGCGTAGAGATAGTAAATGCACAAAGTTGGTATACAACATTTTTTGTTTACACATGATGCACCACTGGAAACTGGGTCCAGTTCTAGTTTCATCTTTCTCAATAATCTTCAGGAAAAAAGGAAGCACTGGATTTCGTCTAAAGATGAAAAAAGGGAGAAACAGGCCTACATCATGCACAGAGAGCTGCAAAAGAGGAGACCTGACTCGCCCATCAGAAAGGAAGATCTGACGTTATGGGGTGGAGCCGAGGAGGATATCACCTGGGTGGGAGCAGTTAAGCCTGAAGATGTTCTGGTTGGAATTAAAGGAGAAGGAAGACTGCCTAAGTGTGAAAAGTGGTTCATATCCACACCACTAGAACCGCTATTATGTGACTCTAACAAGAAGAACTTGGCTACCAAACCCCCCTACAGGTACCCACAAGCATGGCAAGTGTAAATACTAACCCGTGATTCACAAATCCAAAACACTGTGTGTGAGAGAGAGAGGGAGACAAGACTTACGAAACAAGACAATTATTAAAATATGACTCAGTGGGAGTTGTTTAAATTTGGCCTTTTGTACCTGTAAGCCATTTTACATAGGCAAAACTAAACATAGCTTCAAAACATGGGTGGAGGAACATTAAAGGGCAACTGAGAAACCGGACAAATTACATCAGAGAAAACCATGGAGTTCATCACTTTTTGTTTCAGAGCATTATAAAGCCAAAAACTGGAGTGAGGGGGGAGATCACAACAATAAATTGATGAGCCGGTGAGGCTTTCTGCATGTTCAAGTTAAAAGCAATTGAGCATCCAGGTTTTATTTTATTACAGTCTAGAAAACACCTTTGAGCCAGTGGCTCATTTACAGAGGTTCCATGTCAAATGAAGTTACAAAGATTACACAGAGGTTCCACGTAAAATAAAGGTTACAAAAGATTATACAGATTAGGACTCGTAATACATTTCAGTTGAACAATAGTTGTGACACAACAGTGATAGTTGACAATATGGGAATCTGTTAACATTCCCGATTAAGAGATAGAAAGAAGAAACGATTAGCACCCAGACTTGAGTCAAAGGAACAATACTTTTGTCATAGTGCAGTTTGGGTGCTAGACCCTAGTGAGGAGTGCTAGGTTTCTGAGAGTGCTAGTGGGCAGCAAGGAGTGCAAGTGTGAGAGAAACAAGGGGTCTGGTGTGGGGAGGAAAATGGGGTGGGCAAGGGAGGGATACTGGGGCTAAGCAGGACAGTACTAGTGGGGTTAGGTAATGAGAGGTAAAGGGGAAATGGGTGGGTGGGGAAGAGCGGAAAATACAGGTATGAGGCTAACATGGGGACAAGAGGTGGAGAGAGGGGCAGAGGAGGGACCGGTAGGAGGAGGGGGCAAGAAATGCAGAATCAATGTGAGGGATGTGGAATCGAGAATAAATGGGGTGCTGGGGGAAAGGGGGGGAAGGGAGGGTGTAAGGCAGAAAGGACAGTGCTATAAAATGAAGGAGAGGTATAGTGTGGATGGAGTGGGAGGGAGGGAGAGAGAGGGCTGGACTAGTTGGGAAGAAGATTACAGGGGGTTATGAGTAGCAGTCGCAAACATTGGCCAGGGCAAGGATGGAACAAAGCAAAGTTTTAGAAGGACCCAGCTTGGTTTCCTTCAGAAGGTCTTCATCAATGGAGTTTAGTAGTCTAGGAGGAGGTTGAGTAAGAAGGGGAGCAGAGACTTACAAAAGATATGATTTGATCCCATTCCTCTAAGTAACCTAAGGTTGTGTTACAGTTAATCAAAATGAAATCCTTATAGTGGTTGCCTCTTTCCCTGACTTTTCTCACCCTCCCCCCGCTATTCTTACAAGTAACCCCTCTCTCCGCCACCCTATTTGGCTATGTGGATTTAAGTCAGCGATGTCTAATATTATTTCTCAGTTCTGTCCTCTGGATTTTTATATACTGTTCTGCTATGTGTTTACATCTATTACATTTTTCTGAATCCGAGTTTCGTATCTTGTCAATCACACTGAAATAAGCGTACTCTCTTTTTACAGGCACGTACCTATAAAAAAGGAAGCAACAGAGAAATTTTAATATTTGAGTACACAGCTTGTAAATTTACTTCTTTTTAATGACTGGGAGTCATTTTTTCTCATAGGCAAAGCTGGTTATAGGTGCTTGCGTTCAGAATTACTTGTCACTGCCAAGAAAAGCAGTCATACAAATGAATAGCAGCAACATATCTAGCCCACAATAACCTTTTTACAGCAGTTACAGGCAATTTTCTTGCTCACTTTCTCTCGCTGTCACCATACAAATACTGTGAACCCTGACCTCGGCCTAATTTGCATATCACCATGACAACCACGACCTGGACTCTATACAAATTGTTTTACATATGAACTACATACATCTCAACAGCTCTTTCAGCACTTTCAGCTTTCTGAGCACCGTGGAAAATATTTGCTGCTGTGCACCCAATAGCATGATTTCCACAAGCTCCACAGCACCACATCAGTCTTGGGCCATTTCACTGACCATGTACTCAGAAACATGGATTCGAGTAAGGCCACAGGTGCTGTATTCGTGACCTAGTCAACCACCCTCTCCTACACTCTAGTCTCCACCTTGGCTGCTCCTCGGAGACTTCTTTATGGTACTGGAGCGATCTCGAGGGCAGGTCGCAGTCAGTTACCATTGGGGCTGCATCCTTCCGTGCCCTGCCTGTCTCTACTGGGGTCCCCCAAGGCTCCATCCTTGGCCCTTTACTATTTTCCATATTTATCGATGCTCTCCTGGCAGAGTCTTTCCTGTGAAGCACTTCTCTATGCAGATGACCTTGTTCTATACCATAGTGACAAGTCACTTGCAAACATCTTTCCTCCATCCTTACCCTTATGGTGTTGCCTGCAATTGGTTTACTTCCAGAAAGCTTCTGGTAAATGGAAAAAAAGACCAAATCAATGCTAGTTGGCTCAACACCTTTCCTCACCAAGGTCTCCAAAGCGGAGTTCTCTCTACTTGTACTCACACTTATTGCCCCCTCTTGAAAATGTTTCTAGTTTTAGATACTTTGGTGTCAATCTGGATCCCTCCCCTACATTCACTGATCATGTTAACATTTCCATGCGTAGAGTTGACCAGAAATTAGGAGCTACCTACCAACTAAGACAATTCCTGTCCCATGAGATGCACTTCCCCATATATTCCCCAGTGTCATCAGCCCTGCGCTCTAGGCTAACATCAGTTTACAGCATCTGCCACTTCATCCTCCTAGCACCATTTTCTACCCATCACTGTGACTTACACAAATCACTTGGTTGGCTCCCACTTCAAGGACGTTTCGACTACGCCTTGGGCTTTCTAATAGACACTACTCTCAGAGATGGCCCCCTGTCTCCTTATTCATTCCTACTCATGGGCAAAGTGGCTGTTAAGTGCCTCTGTGAATCATCTATCCTCCCCCTGGTAGTTCCCAGAATCTCCACTACCATTGGGCAGCAAAGCCTTTTCCATCTCTGCACCTCCTTATGGAACAAGCTCCCTATAGTACTCCACTCGTCCTCCTCCTACTTATCCTTCAAAAACTACTTTAAAGATTGACTACTACTGGAAACAAATGCTGCTGTCCATCTGTGTAAGCTGGGATGATTCTCCCCCCTCTCTCTCCCACCTTTCATGGGGTCTCCCCCCCTTGCGACACCCCTTTCTCTGCAGCTTCTTTCCCACCCCTACCTGGACCTCTCTATAGTCTACTCCACTTCACTGTGCTTACTGTGGACTGTCGCACTGAATTTTGAATATCCACCTGGTTGCTTGACTTTGTTATTGGCATGCCTTTTTGAACTTGCACTTTCTATGGTTTTCCTGATAGTCTGTCACCTTACTGTATTGTTCTCCATGTTCCTGTGATGATGTATATGGACATATCGCTAGCCTATAACTTCACCTTGTACCTTATTGTAGTCTCATTTTTGTTAATACCTTCTGTACTGTAACTCCCTGCACCTCATTGTTAATAGCCTGCACTGCAGCCATGTTACTCCTCCTGTATTCTGTTCTGCTAAATGTGCCATTGTTCATGGCCCGGGTTGTGCCCGAAAACAGTCCCTTGGATCAGCCCACCTACTCGGTCACCAAAGAAATAAATATATAAATAAATGAACAGTTGTGAAACATTTTCCGGAAAATTAGGAGTTTCATTCTATGAGTTCTACCATTTCCTACAGATCTGACTAGCTGCCGTTTTCAGTGTAGTAAGGAGGCCGCTGCCGTTCTCACACTGGAACTTAAAACAACCTCTTATTTGCCAGTCTTAAAAAAAAAACACAGTAAAATGGATAAATACACATTTTTTTAAATACTTTTTATTTTAACTTTTAAGATACTTGAAGTAGTCATACATCATTATCTACTCAATGGCTTATACAGTCGTAGCTAAAGAAGTTTACATTTTCATGTGATGTGATATTCCAATTAAACAAACCTTATATGGTACGTACAGTATAAAAGCTTAACCTTATACATTGGAGAGAAGAATTTCTTCCCCCCCACTCCGAGGAAGGGGATTCTTATTAAAATATAATTATTTGATTCACTCCCCCCCCCCCATTCCTATATATACTCAAACTATCTGTCCTTATTCAAAAATTCCCAGGGAGGGAGAAAAGGAACAGGTCATACAGGACTGGCCCAACTGAGATGTCAAACGTGATTCCCCTGCTAACTCCAATTCATCACTACTTCCCATCCGAAACAGTCCCCCGACCGCCTTCCTCTAAGGCACTATGTACAATCTTTTTTCAGAGATTAAGAAACCAGGGAGTCCATCTGTTTGCCAGTTTTTGGCACCTGATTTTGTAACCTGGCTGTGAAAATACTCCATTCTATAAATATCATAAATGGTGGATTCCCATTGTGAAATTTCTGGAGAAGTAGATGTTAACCACCAGCATGTTGTTATGTTTTTTGCTGCCACTAGTAATATAGTTAATAAATAAATGTGCTGTTTTCCCCAGAAATGTTTGGGAAGGTGCAATAATAGTGCTATCTCTGGAGTCAGGGCTCCGAGGGTCAGGAAAAGGTGAAGCAATGTATCCCCTACTTCTCGCTAGAAGAAGGCCAGCACTGGGCATAGCCACAAAATGTGTCAAGAGTACTGCCACTTCCCGATCACAGCCCCTCCAGCAAGGTGGGTCCCCTTGAGCAGAGTATTTGGAGATGACCTGAGGTGTGCAGAAGTATCTCACTACCACTTTCCAGGTGAATTCTCGCCATATATAAGAACTGATGGTTTGATATTGGCATCTCCAAATCAACAGCCAATCCTTTGGGGTGAGAGCCAAGACAAGTTCGGCCTCCCAATTATTTTGAACATTATTCATCGCAGAGGTTGAAGCCCCTTGTATGGCTTCATAAAATCTGGAGACTAAATGTTTTGGATAGCTCTCCCCCTGTACCTGCAAAAGGAGCTGAAATATTGGGGGAGGTGAACTATCCACGACATTCAAACCTAACTTCTCTACTAGGAAATGACACATTTGTAAATATCTGAAAAAATCTTGCCTGGGCAATGCAAACTCAGTCTGGAGTTGTTGGAATGTCTTAAATATACTGTTATCATAAAATTGTAAAGCATGTACCAATCCCCTCTCCCTCTACCTCCATCTTGTGTGGGAGAGAAATCCGGATGACACCCAGGGACTTTCATCCATGCTGCCCCAAACCTGTTTTCAGGGTATCTCAGAAACTGGGTCCAACTACACAGGACCTCTGGGGGGCTCTGATCAGGTTGGAATATTAGCTCCATGTTTAGGGGAACGTTGCCAGTGAGCCTTCTATTTTTGCCCAACCAGAGGGAGTCGAAGTTGGGGAGAGCCACCCCATCAGGTGGGTTAGTGAGGCTGCTAAAGAGTAATGCAAGAAATCTGGCAGGGATAGACCTCCTCTTTCTGTAACTGTAATTTTTTAAGGGGTATACGGGGTCTTTGTATCCCCCCACAAGTACTGTATGTGGCACTCATTTTATTCCATCGGACCAATTCCCTGTGCGAAGTGGGACTGGGATATTGTACATTGCATACAGGAATCATGGGAGAATTTGTATTGATTGCACTCACGAGAGATGGAAAAGAGGTAGATGTGTCCACTTCTTAAGTTTGCCCTGTGTTTGTGAGAACAACCATTTATAATTAAGCTTATAAATTTGGTCTAGGTTAGAAGACAGCTGGATACCCAGATAAGTGATGTGTATACAATCCCACCGATATGGGAATTTTTCCTGAACTATTTGTGATAAAGTTTGTTGAATGATCAAGGCCTCAGATTTATCTTGATTTATTTTATATCCTACGATCCGTTTAATCTGAACTAATTGTTCTTGTAGGATAGGTAGAAAGGTCTCCAGTTGTGTAAAGCAGTAAGTTGTTGGCATAGTATGCCAATTTGTGCTGGGTCCCATTTATAGTATACCCCTGGATACGGTCATCTTGTCTGAGGTACTGTGATTTTGGTTCTGCATACTGGACAAACGGGCAAGCAGACAAACAGGGACAAAGGGCATCCCTGACAGGTTCCCTGAAGAAGTGGGAATCGTGAGGAGAGGGAGCCGTTAATCTTCACCATCACTTCAGGGGAAGTATAGAGTCCTTTTCTGTTGTCTAAAAATTCTAGGGGGGGAGTCAAACTGAGCCAACGTATACTGTAAAAACTAGCACAAAACCTGATCAAATGCCCTTTGGGCATCCAAACTTATAAATAACAAGGGACTGAGATTAGTGTGGGTATGCTCCAGAATACAGAAGGTTATTTTAATATTATCAGTTGTTTGTTGAATTTTAATGATAAATAGACATTTTACAACAATATGCCTCATTTTATTCCCTTTTTATTGCACTGCTACATGTTGTAATTAAAAAAAAACAACACTTTATTTTAATGGAAATCTGGTTGGAGAAAAAATGTCCCCCAGCAATTATATAAAACAACACATGGGGGGGGGGGGATGCAAAACTTGAATTTAATGTACACCCTCAGTGTGGGATGCTTAGCTAAACCTCTGTGACATTTCACACCTCAGGTGTACATTACATTCTTGTTATGCACCCTCCTCAATGTATTATTCTACATTATAATATGACTATAAAAAATCCAGTAATCTGATTGGCTGAGGAGCTCTGAACCCAGTGCTGCAATCCCATGATGCCAGCACTGGAAGACGGCCCAGTAGCCTCTTCATAATAAAATTAACAGTACCAGCCATTCCTGACTGCATTAACAAATGTGGCTGTCACCTTTACTCACTAAAAACTTTCAACTAGGCCCTAAAAATAAAACTGTATTAAATTTATTAACATAATTAAATGTTATTTGCCCGCATGATACTCTTGTTACACACACACACACATACATAACTTAAGTACTACAGTACTTAGAATTGTAATTTATGGTGTTTCTTTGCTGACCATAAAAAATTTCCCCCATCCTCACCTGCTTACTAGGGAAATCTGTTGTTGTTTAAAGGAAAACTACACCCAAAACTTGAAAAAATATATGTTGTGCATAGTGTTTTAATTTGTATGTGAAGTTCTAGTGTTTCCTTCCTTGACTGGTATTAGGAGTTTTTCCCAAATTAGCCTGCTAGCTTTATGCTAGTTTTACGACCCCTGGGGATCTTCATACCTGACAGCTTAATTGTATTTCTTGTTCCCACAGTGCATCTTGTCTCAAGTGACTGTGATGTAAGAAAGACCCAACATTCAGCACACACATGCCATACAAACTAAATAAATTGGAAGCTTTAGAAGCTGCACAAAAATTACTAGCAGCAAAGTTTTTCAGGGCAATAAAACCTTTAGGATGAGGGTGGTCACCAAGCTGAATTCTACAGATTTTAAAATATAGCCATCTCTATTGTTGTCAACTGATTGTAATGCAATGCTTTCTGCTGGATTTATGTGCTCTGCTACATCACCATCACATGAAACAAGGTGCACTGTAGGACAAAGAAATACAATAAAGCTATTTGATATGGAGATCTCCAGGGGGTTGTAAAACTACCCTAAAGCTAGCAGGCTAATTTAGGAAAAACTCCTAATACCAGTCAGAGGGAAGGAAACACTAGAATTTCACATACAAATTAAAACACTCTGTACAACATATATTTTTTCAAGTTTTGGGTGTAGTTTTCCTTAAAGTATGCAATAATACCCAACAGGGTGGGTGGTATTGGGCACCTATACAGGACAGCCCAGGGCCTTATAGCCCCTGGAATTCTAGTATAGCCCAATACCGCCCACCCTGGAGGGTATTATTGCGCTTAGAAAATGGCCACTGTATTATATATGCTTGAAAAAAATAATTTTATGTTTAAATGTTTAAACTCTTAGCTGTTTCATTTATTTTTTAATAAAATAGTTCCTCCACCTGCTTTAGAATTTTTTTTTTTTACGTGCTGGATGTGCACAGGAGTTCTAGCATGGTGGCAGAAAAAAACTAATTAAGACTCTGTAAAACAGGTACTTGTCTTAAATGTACTTTCGACTTTGCTGTGCAGTGTCAACCTGTGTTAGTTTGCAGGGGTACTTCTTCAACAGTTCAACGATCGGGACAATCAGCATGAAGAGTGAAAACCTTCAGTGTCGAGTTTAACATGGAACAGCTTCCTTTGTTGTTTCTGATTACTAAGTGCATTATGGAGTTTTGTTTTTGCCAGTGTGTTTAAAAAAAAAAAAAAAGAGTAAAGAGTTTAAATTAGAATGATTTCCTTTGTTTTGTATTTGGTATGATTGCAGTACAATTAGTGGAGCAAGGGGACTAGTGGATCTCGTGGATGCAGCCAGAGAGCAAGTGCTGCAGCTGCAGTTTAGTTTTTAGTGCAGGTTTGGGGATTCACGCAATTTTTCAGCACTCAGCATGTATGATCGTTGTTTGTGTATTCACAGTTCTGAAAAACAAAAGCCAGTTTCACCTTTAAATGATGCAGTTAAGGCGAAACTCCAAAACTACTTTCAGGAGGACCTTAGGCTGGGGCCAAAGGATGACCCTGTTCTTGTATAGAAGACCAAATAAGGAGACTGCCTGGAGTGCACTAATCCTTCTGGTGGATATAACTGTCAAGAAGGTAATCTTTTATGACAGGTGAGACTTCTCACACATGTGCATAGGCTCAAATAGCTTTCCCATGAACACAGCCAGCACCAGCAGTAGCTCCCCTGGTGGTTGTAATTCAGACACAGGAAGGGTACAGGTGGTCCAGACCCTTAAAAAAGCATCCGGCCACCTTCTCTTGGGCCACCGTCAGCTTACCAGCCTGGGCACAGTAAGCAGAGATAGGTGCCAGATGCACCTTGAGGTCATTGCTCCAGTTCTGAGAGAGGTACCAGAGATACTCCAGAATGCTTGTCACTGGTCAGGCTGGAGGATCAAGCTTCTTGCCCTGGAACCATATGGACAACCTCTTCCATTTAAATGCATAGCATTTGTTAGCTGGCTCCATTCAGGAGGCCTCCACAATGTGGAGCACATCTTCCGACAGACTCACGGCCTGGAACTCTAACTACTCTTGAACCACACCAAGAGGTGTAGGGATGTCAGGTTCAGATGCAGGACTATTCCCTGTTGTCTGGTCAGCAGATCCAAGCAGAGAGGCAGCTGCCACAGAGGTCTGCTTCTGAGGCTGAGGAGATCTGGGTACCAGAACTGCCTGGGCCAGTGTGGCTCTATCAGGATCATCTGCACCTTGTCCTTCTGAACCTTGACTACCATCTTGTGGATCAAGGGGAAGGGAGGAAAGGCATACACAAGGTTTGGAGTCCAGTGCCTCATGAAGGCATCCCCCAATAGTGTCCCAGACTGTGGGGTGTGGGCACAAAACAGCCTCAGTTTGACCTTCTCCAAGGAGGCAAACATCTACCAGAGGAGTGCCCCACTGGGAGAACAGGTGGTTCACCACCTCCTGACTCGGGGACCACTCATGTTATGTCTCTCTTAACCATCTGCCAATTGATTGTGAATTGACCTCCAGGAGATCTGCACCCAGGCTGAGCATGAGGGTCCATATGCAGAGGGCCTCCTGACACAAAGGGAGTGTGTTCCACCCTGCCTGTTTAGGTAGAACATGGTCATGGTGTTGTCTGTCTGGACCTGCATGACCTGACCCTTGACTAGAGGAGTGAATTCCATCAACACTAACTGCAGAGCACTGAGCTCCAGCAGGTTTATGTAGTGATGGGACTCCCAGGGTGACCTGAACCCATGGACTCTTATCTCTGAGGCGTGCTCCCCACCCACCAGAACTGCTTCCATCATGAGCATGACAGACGGCTCAAGGTGGATAAATGGGACTCCTTCCTCCAGATGTTATAGGACCAGCCACCACTAGATGGCGTCCCACATCAGCTCTGTCACTGTGATCAGCTGGTCCAAGTGACCTAGGTGCTGCAAGGTGCAAGAGCCCAACCGAAAATGATCAGGCAAAGGAGGTAAGATCCAGTGCCCGGTCCGCAGGTGAGCCTTGGCACACAGAGTCTAGTTCTGTTCTGAATAACGTGATAACCTATAAGGGGACAAGTTCCAACTTGTCCAGGTTGACCAACAGGCTTGAATCTCAATAAGTCTGGACAGCCAGATCTCTGGACCTCTCAGTCTCTTTGGACAGCCTGGCCAACAGCCAGTCGTCCAGGCAGGGATACACTCTAACGCTCTTACACTGCAGGAAGGCTGCCACAACTGCAATACAATTGAAGACCAAGAGCACAGACAAGAGAAGACTGAAGTGTATGATGAAGGGCATGACTGGAACTGGCACAGTACTCCTTCTACGTGGACCTTGAAATACCAGTGGTGGGATAAAGGGACTGCAATGTGGAAGAGTGCATCCTGGAGGTCTAGCGAACAGAACCACATGCCTTGTTCCAGAGACAGAATGATCTGATTCAGGGTGACCATCCGGAAAGTACAGTTACGTAAGAACTTACCTTAACAGTAGATCTTCGAGAGAATCTCTTGCAGCAGATCATAACATATAGGAACTTCTAGCCGTAGGTGCTGCTTCCAACCATAGGATTTCACCAACAGTCAACATGGGACCGCCCCTGACTTCACATGTCATGCTCTATGGTATATAAACAGGATAGTCCCAGAAATTCCTTGGTTCTTTTACCATTGGTGACTGAATGCCACTGAGACAGCTTGCGAGGCCTCCCAGGGGAAACCAAGGAGGAAGTGAGAGACATCTGCTGAAACTGAGAGAGCAGGAATGAAGTCCCCTTCTTAAAGTAGAGAACAAGAGGGACAGAGGGTGGGGCATCATGACCTGCCGCAAGAGATTCTCTCGAAGATCTACTGTTATGGTAGGATCTTATGCAGCTGTACTATCTTCATCGAGGAAACCTCTTGCAGCAGGTCATAACATACAGGAATGAGTCTCAAACAGTTGGGAAAGACGCAGGGCGGTAGGAGAAAAAAGATACGATAAGAGACCTTGCAGAACCATACTGTCAAAAAATGTCACAGCTGGCAGATGCAAAGGCCAAGCTGGAATAGGTAGTAAAAGGTGTGAATCATTGACCAGACTGTGGCCTCGGCGACCCTTGTGGGACAGACACTTGGAAAGTATGCTGCTGAGGGCGCCACACTGTGCTTAGAGGGAGGCTGTACTACACCTTGGAGTTACTTGCCAAATTTGTTACAACAACCAGTAATACTGTTTGTCTGTCAGCCAGGCAAATACCTTTCAGGAACCGGCTAGCCCTTTTTACACAGGGTACAAAAGAAAAAATGAGCCACTGACTTGTCCTGACCTTTGATCTAAACAGGTAGTACCTTCATGTTCTTATGTATAGCTAACTCACGGAGGAAAACCACCCCTTGATATAGAAGCGTGACCCACAAAAGACTGGCAGGTGGGTGAAGTGAGATGAAGAGAAATCCGACACCATCTGTGGGACGCAA
This sequence comes from Neoceratodus forsteri, assembly GCA_016271365.2. Taxonomy (NCBI): domain Eukaryota; kingdom Metazoa; phylum Chordata; order Ceratodontiformes; family Ceratodontidae; genus Neoceratodus; species Neoceratodus forsteri. The sequence goes on along the minus strand of CM057450.1, from coordinate 125,576,966 downwards.
AAAATAGGATTTGTACACAAAGACAACCTGTATATATTAAATGAAATGCAAGGCAAGAGTTTTACACTTAAGAGCTCACAAATCAGGATGTGTCTAGCAAACCTGATGGACCTCAAACCTTAGTGCTGTCCAGGGGAGTAATCGCAGCACAGGGGGAGCTGCAGATACAATACTGACCCCTTAGGAAGAAACCCCAGACAGGCACAGAATGCCCTGCAAGAATGTGTTCATGACCTGTGAAGCAGAAAGAGAATGGTCCCCTTCAGGGACGTGAATGGCAGATATCATTGAGAAGAACCCTTCAACAGAGTAGTATTTCAGAGTGATATCCAAAAAAGACGGCTCATAATCAAGGACCTGGTGTATGGAACAAATGAACTGGCCCAATCCCTGGCCAGCTCCCCACAACCTTAAATGCTTCCATTTCATAGAGCTCGCAGCTCTCATCCATGGGCTTCAGGGCTGACCACAGGGTCTCTGCCATCATAAGCTAGAAGCAAAAGCACTCCAAAAGTCGTCCTAGGTGCTGAGCCCAAGGACAAAGCAAGCAGAGCAGAGATGCACCAGGGATTCCCAGAGTGGCGGCAGCAGAGTTGACAGGGATAGGGAGGGATTGGGATCTCGGTCTGCCCATTGTCCAAGCAGACAGCAGGGGGGATCATACCTGCTGAAGTCAGGAAGAGGCAGACAGAGCACGGCTGTATGATCGCTGAGCAGCCTATACAGCACCAGACCTAGCACTGTTAGCCCTAGAGGGTGCATGGACAAAGGCACCGATATGCCTGAAGGACTGAATGGCCTCCCATATCCAGAATAGAGATGCGGAGAGGATGTCTCACACAGCAGAGGCCAGGGAAATAGATGAGCATAGAGGAATGGAGGCCAGGGAACTAGATGAGCATGGAGGAATGTTTTCCTAAGCCTATGAAGGACATCTTTTAAGCAATCTCTGGCCAAAGAGAGAGAGAGAGAGAGGCGATGTGGGCTGAACCATCCAGAATCTCTATGACTGTTCCCGATCATCCACTCTGTCAGGAAGGGTCCGCAGTCCCAAGGTACCATGGATGCCCGGGAGTCGGAAGAATGAGAATTGACTATTGGACACGTCACAAAGTTTGATCATGTAAATCTTCACTCATTCAGAAGTTACTATTGTATAGATGGCTCCACAAAATTAGTAAATCTTACATAAAGAACAGTTTATTTTAATAGAGCAAAGTGTAGACAGAGAGTGTCCCAGACATCCAAGTGGCGACGATGACGTCAGATGACTAAGAAGGAAAAAGGCACGGTGTAAACTCGACGAGTCTTAGCCACACCTACAAACATGCTGCAGCCAGTACAGGAAAAGAAAATCATTCTAAAGGGTATTTCCTGTAACCCACAAGGATGTTGACCAAGACCTTTATGGGATGGGATGAATGTGTGTCACATACAGTACTGCCAGAGTAATCCATAAATATCTTGTGTTATGTAGTCTTATGGTAGATGGAGTCCCCAAAAGATTGGCCATCAGGAAGTTTACCGGGGAATATGGTATCACAGCCTCCTCTAGAAGGTAACAAGAGGTCAGCACAGTGCCTCTGTGAGAAGCACAAGTGGCAAACTTATCCCCCCAACAGGAATTCAGTAAGGGAACAAGCAGATCTAGGATTTTAATGCTGCTTCCAGAGGTGGGAAAGGAGAGAATCCATTGAGACATGTTTTTTCTTAGTACATGTCGTATACCAGTCTGCTAAGTCAGGATATACGAGTAGGGCCTTCGTAAGGTCAGGGGATGTTCACAGAACATCCATAAAGAACAGCAGTGTGCACGAAAAGTGCTAATACAGTGACCAACAAGAAAGGTGGGAACGATGACCATGTCCCAGTCCTGTTCAGGGAGTCATTTCCTGACAAGGTTCAGTCCTTTTTTGGATCTACTTTGGATTAGGCCTTAATTTTATTTCAATAAGCTGGCTGCGATAGGAAAATGAGACACCAAGCCCATGATGGTTCTGTGGCCCCGGAAATCACCATTGCCTTTGGCTGTCAACAACTAGGCTATTGATCCATAGAATAAGGCTCATCCACAGGGCTGATTTGGAAAACAGCAGAGCCTGAGGATTGTACGTGGTTCCAGAGATGAAGCATTGGAGATGAGGAAAGTTGCCATATTAGCCAGGCTCAAAAATGGGGTTGTGTAAGCATGCCCCAGGAGCAATACTGTCAAAGGACAGTGACAGACTTAAAAATAATCCACCATCGACGAGACATGAAAGTATGCAGGGATACTCAAAACGGGGCTAAGTATTTGTCTTATGTCCCAGAAAAAAAAGAAACCATCTAACTAAAACACCTTGGACGAGACAAGGTACCCGTCAAAAAGGGACTAATACAGGGGCTGGAAAAGTGAACCATGTGTAAACAATGCTTCATTCAAGAATCAGCGGTGATGAGCAGAGATATCTGTCAGCAAAGCTTGCATAAGGCGTTAAGTGGTAGCACACCGGAAATCATGATGGTCTGAAAAGAACTCTGGTCAGCAAAAATCACCACTGATGAGAGACGGCGCACACAGCAAAGGCTTGTATACGGACACAGTGAGGCAGCCCATAGGTACAGCATACAGAGTATGGAACTAGGCATCGTCAAAGAGGCTTGGGGAATCATGACAGTCCAAAAAACAGCCCAGGCAATTACATATTGTTGATGAGAGCTGAAACCCAGAGTACTCATAACAGACTGAATATGGCACTGGGCACCATCGACGATGAGGCCTGGGAGTCATGATAATCTGAAAAAAAGGACCCCATCAATGAAGCATTGGTAACGAGGGACTGCAGCCCAGCATATGCAAAACAGACTGAATGTGGCACCCAGCACTGTCGATGAGGTTTTGTGAATCATGATAAGGGCCCCATCAACGAATCCTCAGTCACGAGGGGCTATACCCTGTTGCAAAGGCTCGTATATGGGCTAAGTAACTGAACACAGAATAGGCATAACAGACTGAGTATAACACTAGGCACCATCGATGTAGCATTGTCAATGAGTCATGAGAGAAGGCAGCAAATAGTGTCCTTAAAAAGCATCAATGAAACATTGTCAACGAGATGTAGTACTTCTTGGCAGAAGAAAAGGCTTGTAGATGGGGTTGTATTATCATGCCCGTAATGAATAGCTTAAGCCTCTCAAATGTGCTGGCAATGAAACATTGTTGGCAAGGTATGTAACCATTTTGCGAGGTTCATATACAGGACTGAGTGTGTTGAGTGCCTGTGTTACTAGAAAGTGCTCCATCAACAGAACCACAGCCAGTGTTAACGGCTGGGATAGTGGAGCAGCACACCACTTATAGGAGAATGTAATCGGTCTCCTGGCGATAAAAAGTTGTGCTTTTGGCAAGGAGCTATAGCACAGGGGCCCAACAGACCAGACCCCCAGCAGTTGCTATATTGTGTGGAAGTTTTCTGAAAAGTCATCATCAAGAAATCTTCCTGGAACTCCTGAAATTGGAGGAAGAAAAGCAGAATGAAGACTGCCTTTTGAAGTACTGAAAATGGCTAAAAACACAGGTTACTCAACTGTAACAGTAGTTCTAGGAGTGGTATATGTTGTTCATCCACACTTGTTGGCATGTCCCTTTCACTTAAATCTTGTTGGAAGGTCTAAAAGCTGGCTCCTTCCACCCACCTGTGTGGTATATGCCTCAGCTCCGCCCCATGCCGCCAGATTTTGTCCACTGGAAGCAATGGTTGTGCGTCAAAGCCGGGGAGGTCTGGTGGGTCAGTGTGGATGAACAACATATACCACTCCTGGAACCAGTGTTACAGGTGAGTAACCCGTGTTTCTGGGAATGTGGAGATATTGTTCTTATCCACACTTGTTGGCAGACTCCTAGCAGTTCTGTGGGAGAATTGAGGCAAGGTGCACACCCCCTATTTAGGAAACAGAGATTGGAGAACTGAGGCCCCAAAACCAGCATCCCGGTGTAATTCTAGGTCGATGTCGTAATGGGTAAGGAAGGTGTTTGCTGACTTCCAGGTAGCAGCCCTGTAGATATCCCGGATAGGGACATCCCTAGAAGCAGCCACCAATGCAGCAGTATGGTGGGTAGAATGAGCTCTTATCCCTCTAGGAGGCTACTTACCCACCAACCTATAGCAGAGATCGATGCAGGATGTTGTCCATCTGCCAATCGTCTGCTTTGTTGCAGGTCTGCCAGGTACGGCTTCAGCGTAGGTGACAAACAGCTGGTGAACCTCTCCCCGAACTTCAGCCGTTCGCTCCTTATAATAAGAGAACGCTCATCTCAGGTCCAAAGTATGGAGCCTGTACTCGGCCTCTGAGGTGTAATTAGGGTAGTACACTGGCAGAGTCAACACCTGATTAAGGTGAAACTCCAACACCACCTTTGGGTAGTCGAGGATTCTAGTCACTGGAAAGGATGAAGGGTCCAGGCCCTTGCCCTGACACCAAATGGAGAATCTCTTCCATTTAAAAGCACAGCACCTCTTGGTTGACTCCTTCCTAGATGCCTCAACTACACTGAGTACATCATTGGACAGACCCAAAGCCTGGAACTCTAGCCACTCAGGAAAAAGGCTGTCAGGTGCAGGGACTGACGGTCCGGATGGAATACCCTCCTCTGATTGATGGAGATCAGGTCTGGGTGTGCTGGAAGATGCCTCGGGAACCTGGTGCTGAGGCTGAGGAGATCTGACTACCAGAACTAGCGGGACCAGTCTGGGGCTACCAGGATCATCCTTGCCTTGTTCCTCTTAAACATAGAAACATAGACTTTGATAGCAGATAAGGACCGCTTGGCCCACCTAGTCTGCCCATTTCCCTACCTAGAGGATAAGCTGCAGATCGGAGCACCTTGTGGACCAAGGGAAGTGGAGGGAAGGCAAAGAAGAGGCCTGGGTTCCACAGCCTTGAGAAGGCACCCCCTGCAGTGAGCCCTGCTGAGGGGGGTGGGTATTAAACAGCCTCAGCTTGGTGTTCTCCCTGGAGATGACTAGGTCAACCTGAAGGGTGTCCCACTGGGAGAACAGGCTGTGAGCTACCTCTGGATGGGGAGATCACCCGTGGGACACCTCGCTCACATGGCTGAGGGCATCCGCCAGCTGGTTCGAGGCTCCTGCCACATGGATGGTTAGGAGATCTGCCTCCAGTCAGCTCACGAGGGTCCAGATGCAGAGCACTTCCCTGCACAGAGGCCAGGAGGGCATGCCACCCTATTTGTTGAGGTAATACATGGTCGTGGTGTTGTCCGTCTAGACCTGAACCACTTGATTTCGAAGGAACAAAGCGAATGTACCCTGCACCAGCAGGTTGATATGGCATCGGGATGCCTCAGGGGTCCAGAGCCCATGGACTCTGTGATTCCCCATATGGGCACCCCAGCCCATGAGAGAGACACTGGTCATGAGGATGACCATTGGCTCAGGGGCGGTCAAACGGGATCCCTCCTTGCAGATGTTCCTGGATGGTCCACCACTGGAGGGTATATGACATCTTCTGGATCACAGTGACCAGCTGGTCAAAATGAATAAGTCACTGAGACCACTGGCTGGCCAGCTCCCACTGAAGGGGGTGCATATGCCACCTGGTCTATCGGACCATGGTGATGCAGGCCGCCATGTAACCCAGAAGTTGCAAGAAGTCCTGGGCAGGGCACAACTGCCCAACCAGAAATGAATGGGCAAAGGAGGAGAGAACCTCCGCCCTGTCCCCCAGGAGCCTGGCTCTGGCTCGGCAAGAGTCGAGCTCTGCCCCGATGAAGCAAATCACCTGTGAGGGCAAGAGTTCCGACTTGGCCTCACTGACCAGGAGGCCAAGGTTGAGGCAGTTGTGGAGGGCCAGATCCCTGGACCTCTCCACCTCCAGTCTGGAGGGACCCACTATTAGCCAATCGTTGAGATAGGGGTACACTCTGACACTTTGAAGCTGAAGATGGGCTGCCGCCACTGCTATGCATTTGGTGAAGACCCTGGGGGCCGATGACAGGCCGAACGGCATGGCTTGGAACTCACAGAGGGTTCCCTCCACCCTGAAGCAGAAAAACCTTCAGTGGGACGGACGATCAGGACGTGAAAGAATGCGTCTTGAAGATCCAGTGAGCAGAACCACATGTTCTGTTCGAGGGATGGTATGATCTGGGACAGAGTTACCACCTGAAAGGTGCGTGACCTGAGAAACTGATTCAGGTCATGCAGATCCGGAATTGGGAGCCAGCCCCCCCCATTCGTTTTTGGACCAGGAAGTACCTGGAAACAAACCCTGGGTTGACCGGTGGGTCCACGTCTCTGGCTACTTCCTCCTTGTGGAGGAGTTGGGCAATGTCTCTGTGAGCCGACCGAGTATGGGCGGATACCTTTTCCTCCAGTGGGGCGTGGGCACGGCTTGGAGGGTACTGCTCGAATTCCAGAGGCAGACCCTGGCCGACCACCTCCAGAACACACCTGTCCATTGCAACAGCGGACCAGGTGGAAGGGAAGTGGCAGAGCCGGCCTCCCACGGAAGGACCCAGAGTGGTTGTGGCGGGTATGGTGGTGGCTGCCCCCATCCCGTCACTGCGCAGGCTTGGAGGATGATGAATCGGCAGCAGAGCCACCAGAACCTCTACCTCCAGGCTTACGGTTCGCCCGAAGCCCCAGACTTGGGCCGAGGGTGTCAAGTCTGGGCCTGCTGCTGCCCAGTTTGATACTGGAGCTGCTTGGCCGCAGGGGCAGAAGGTCAAAAGGGCTTCTTCTGTGGTTTCTTAGAACCCTGGGGCTCTTTTTGGGTGGAAGTAACGGAGTCCAAGGTGGTGCTGAATTTCTTGATACACTGAAGGTGACCATCAACTTCTGGACCGAACAAGTCGATACACAAAAAGGGAATGTCCGGCAGTTTGTGCTAGGTGTCTGCCATAAAGGTTGAGACCATCAGTCAGGCCCTGCGGTGCATGGCAACTGTAGCTGCCACTGATCCAGGGCCATCTGGAGTTGCTGTTTAGCAACAGCCTGACCCTGATCACGGACCTGCTTGACCATGGTCTGAAGGTCCACAGGAAGATGAGGAAGCAACTCATCCAGGGAGCCCAAGAGGGCATGGGAGAAGTGTGCCATAACAACAGCTGAACTCGCCTGTTGGAGACTGAGCGAGGAAGCAGCATAGACCTTTCTGGCTGCATGATCCAACTTTTTGAACTCTTTGTCTAGAGGTCTATCCGTATCTCCCAAATTGCCCGAGCACCTGAACACAGATTCGGTCACCAATCCCTCGGCCAAGGGATGCTGTGTAAACTCCAAGGGGGCGCCGATGGGAACCACGTATTTGTGGGCCATATGAGCAGAAGGTGCAGGGCAGGAGGCTGGGTGCTGCCAAAGCCCCAAAACCAGACCAACTATGGCCTTGGCCACTGGGAAGGCCTCAGATGGAGAATCCCCTTTCCCGATGATGTCAATCAAGGGATATTTAGCCCGTTTCTTGACAGGCTCTAACGGCACCCCTGTTGATTCAGAGATGAGACGGAGGATGCCCATGAAGGACGCGGGACCCTCCTCCATTGAGAGACTCATCGAATTGTCATCACAAGGACACGAGTGCAGGTACAAATCTTCGGACCCTGAGTCCAGGTAAAGCGGCCGACCACCTGAGTCACTCTCGACCTGCCGCAGATGGCTGGGAGTAAGGGTAACTGACAGTTTGTGCAGGAGACCCTGATCAGGTTGAGACTCCTTGGCAAGAGCCCTTCAGGGAGGCTGCTTAGGTGGCAGCTCCACAAAATAGGTGGATAGGCCAACTTCAGCCGAGCTGGGAGTTTCTTCAATGGTTCCGCAGGCGGAAGGACGGTGTTGACCGGCTCCAGAGGAGTCAGCGTCGGCCTGGAGGGTAGTAGCCAAGTGATGGCCAGAGTAGAAGCTGGGGTTGACTTTGGACCGGTCAGCATGAGCTGTTGCCACATGAGGTCCTCGTAGTGATGACATAACTTGTGTCAAAGTCTCACCTCGCCTGAGGAGGATGAGGACGAATGACGGCATTGCCTCTTCTTTGAGTACCACTTATGGGATTTCTTCGTCCTATCGGTCGAGGAGGTCCAAGACCTAAAAGATGACAATTGGGGGGAATGACTGGGCTTCTTGGAAGGAGTTGGAGAGAAAGTACAGTTACGTAAGAACTTACTGTAACAGTAGATCTTCGAGAGGAGCTCTTGCAGCAGGCTATAACAATTAGGACTACGCCGCAGGCACTAGGACCACACGGAAAAACTTCTGCCAGCAGGGGACCGCCCCCGAAGCCGGCCCCGCCCCGACGTTGGTCAGGGTACAAGAGGGGCGGACCCAGCTCCACCTCAGTTCTCCCGCCAGTACCCAGCAGATGGCCTGACAAGAGAAGGAGACGGCTCATCGTTGAGAAGAGAAGAGAAGATACCTGCACACTCCGAGGGGGAAGGTGGGAGGGAAAAGAGTGCCTGCTGCAAGAGCTCCTCTCGAAGATCTACTGTTACAGTAAGTTCTTACGTAACTGTACTATCTTACTTCAAGACAGAGCTCTTGCAGCAGGCTATAACAATTAGGACTGAGTCCCAAGCAGTTCCTTAGCGAAGAGACAGTCGCCCCCGGGAGGAGGAATATGCTGACTCCAGAGACTGTCAGGACAAGAGTCCTTGCAAAACGCTAGGCCGAAGCTAGCACGGCGTCTGGAGACGATATCCAAGCTGTAATGCTTGACAAAGGTATGCACCGAGTTCCAGGTCGCAGCCGCACAGATATCCTGAATAGCGACATTCCACATCGCGGCCAAAGAAGCTGATACACCCCTGGTGGAGTGACCCCTAACCGGACCCGGCAGGGGTTTGTTGTGATGCTCGTAGCAAAACGAGACGCAATGGACTATCCATTTGGAGATAGTCTGCTTGGACACCGGTTGATTCCAAGCTGCTAGGCTAAAGCCACAAAGAGCTGCTCCGATGTTACGGTGTTGAACTGCTCTACTGAGGTAATAATTAGGGACTCTGGTGGACATCCAATGTGTGGAGGAGAACCTCCCCTCTATTGGAGGGAGAAGGAAAATAAACAGGAAGATCAACCGACTGGTTGAGGGTCAACTCCGAGACCACTTTAGGAAGAAACTTAAGATTAGTTCTGAGGGAAACTCTTTCCCTATGAAAAACCAAATAGGGCTCTTTACACATCAGAGCCTGCAGCTCGGAAACTCTTTGAACGGAAGTAACAGCAACCAGAAAATACAGGTTACTCACCTGTAACAGGAGTTCTAGAAATGGTATATGTTGTTCATCCACACTTATTGGCAGGTTCCTTGCCGCTTTAAATCTTCCCGGAAGGTCTTCAAGCTGGCTCCTCCCACCCACCGGTGGTAAAACTCGGCTCCGCCCCATGATGCCAGATCTAGCCGCTGGAAGCCAGGTTGTGCGTCGAAGCCGGGAGGTTGGTGTCAGGGATGAACAACATATACCATTCCTAGAACTCCTGTTACAGGTGAGTAACCTGTATTTATAGGGACATGGATATGTTGTTCATCCACACTTACTGGCAGACTCCTAGCAGTTCTCCGGGAGGAGGGAGGCAAGGCACACACCCCCTACTTAGGTATAAAGACTGGAGAACCGATGCCCCGACCAACATCCCGGCGTGACCCAAGATTGATGTGGAAGGGGGAACTGGTATATGCCTGCTTCTGGGTAGGAGCCCTACGGATACCCTGGACAGGGGTATCCTCGGAAGCAGCCACCGATGCAGCGGAAGGGCGGGTAAAATGAGCACTTATCTCTCTGGAAGGCTCCATGCCCGCCCACTTATAGCGGAGATCTATGCAGGGGGTGACCCACCCGCTTGTCGTCCGCTTGGCTGCAGATCTGCTAAGTGCGGCTTCAGCGTAGATGACAAACAGCTGGCGAACCGCTCCCGAACTTCAGCCCTAAGCTCCCTGGAAGGCGAGCGTTAAATAGGGTCCCAATGAATCCTATATACGGCCTTCGAGGTGTGAATGCGGTTGAACCCCGGCAGAGACAATACCCGGTTAGGGAAAAAGACTCAGCCACCGCCTACGGAAGGAACTTCAGGTGGGGCACAGGACAACCTTGTCCCTGTGGAAGACCAGATAGGGAGATTCAAAGGAGTGCCTGAAACTCTCCCGTCCTTCTGGTTGGCATGGTAGCCCCAAGAAGGTGTTCTTCCACAACAGGTGGGAAAACTCACACCTGTGCAAAGGTTCGAACGGCTTGCCCGTGAGCTAAGCCCATACCAGCGTAAGATCCCACAGAAATGAGGATACTCTCCCCAGAGGGGAGGTGTGATCACGGCCTTAGAACGCACCAGACCACCTTTCCTACGCCACCGACTACCTTCCGGCCCGCGCCCGGAAGACAGGAGTGGCTAACAGGAGCACCTTGAGGGTCGTCGACCGAAGCCCTAGTTCAAGAAAGAACGGACCGCAGATAGTCCGGAATGCTCGCCGAGGAACAGGAGTGGGGACCAGGCCCTATCCCAACACCAAATGGAGAACTCTTCCATTTGAAGGCGAGCGTATCTGGTCGACTCCTGGCAGGACACCTTGAAACGTCAAGGACCTTGCCGGAAGACCCAAGGCCTGGCCACTAGCTGCACAGGGACCAGGCCATCAGGTGTAGGGATTGAAGGTCCGGATGGAGTACCTTCCCCTAACAACAGAGATCAGGACCGGGCGGGCAGAAGCCACCTCGGGAGCCTGGGGCTGAGACTGAGGAGAGCTGGATACCAGAGCTGGCAAAACCAGTCTGGGGCTACCAGAATCACCTGCGCCTAGTCCCTCCTCGCCTTGCCTGAGGGTCAAGGGAAATGGGGGATAGGCGTAGAAGAGGCCCGGGGTCCACGGCCTCAAGGGCATCCCCTACAGCAAACCATGCTGAGGGGGCGGCATGAGACAGTCTCGGCCTCGAATTTTCCCTGGAGGGAACAAACAAAGGTCCACCCGAGGTGTGACCTAGAGGGAGAAAGATCTTGTGCTACCTCTGGCAGGGAAACCACTCGCGAGGCGCAGCCCTTATCCGGCCTAGGGCATCGGCCAGGGTGATGGAGGCTCCTGCCATAGAAATGGCTAGGAAACCGCCTCCCGGCTGCGCAAAAGACCCAATGCGGAGAACCTCCTTACGCAGAGGCAAGGAGCTCGTCCGGTCCTGGCGGGATAAGTAGCACATGGTCATGGTGTTGTCCGCCTGGACCTAAACCACAAGACCCCGCACAGACGGAGCAAGCGGTGCAAGCTAAGCGGACCACCTGGAGCTCCAGTAGGTAGGAAGACATTGGGACTCCCGAGAGGACCAGAGGCGGTGCACTCTGTATTCCCCTTGATGGGCACCCCCACCCATCCGAGATGCTTCGGTCGGAGAAGACCGTCGACTCGGGGCGGACGAACAGGATGTTCCCCTGCAAAAGAGCTGGAACAGTCCGAAGGAGAGCGCTCCTCAACCCTGGGCTGTTGTCACGGACTGGTCCTAAGGAACTCAGCGCTATGACCGCTGGCTGACCAGCCCCCATTAGGGAGATGCATGAACCGACGGATCCAAACAGACCACGCTGGTGCAGGCCGCCGCAAGGCCCAGGAGGTGCAGGAAGTCCCGGTCAGGGCAAATTGCCCAGTCAGACCTGACTAGGTGAGGGAGGAAGAACCTCGGCCCTGTCCGCCAGGAGCCAAGCTCGGACTCAAGAGTCGAGCCTCGTCCCGAAGAAGGATCACCCGCTAAGGCACGAGTTCCAACGTGGTTCCAATGAAAAGGAGACCAGTCTGAGAGCAACCTAGAGGGCCAGAGCTCTGGACGGTCCCCCTCCGCCTGGAGGGGCTGCCGTCAGACCGCCATCCGGGTGGGGTTACGCCCGGACCCATCAGTGCCACAGGAATGCTGCTGAGCAGAGACCGAAGGGCCTGGCCTGGAACTCGTAACGGGATCCCCCGCTTAAGAAACGGAGGAGTATCCCAAGAAACGGACGGAATGAAGTGTGAGTACGTCCTGGAGGTCCAGGAAGAGCCACATGCCTCGTTCTGAGGAAGGGATATCTGAGACAGAGAGACCATCCCGACGTACGGATTGAGAATGGGGCGCAAGCCCCCCCCGTCCGTTAGGGACCAGGAATACCTGGACATGAACCCAGGGTCTGGAGGAGGGTCCGCGACCCTCCTGATCAACTCTAGATCGAGGGGTCAGGCAAGTCGGCTCGGAAGGCCGACGAGGTTGCGGACCCCAAGACCCCCGTGGGGCAACGGCTCGAAAGGGTGGGGCCTGCTCGCAATCCCGAGGCAGGACCTTCCCCTAGCACCTCCGACACCCAGAGGTCCGGGAAAGCGGACCAGGTGGAGAAGGGGCGAGCCGTCTCCCCACGGGGGACCCCGGGTAGGGGTGACGGGGCCAGGACAGCGCCCCTCAGCCTGTCACTGAGCAGGCTTGGAGGAGGGATTGGCCGAGGAAGCTCCTGGGCCTTTACCTCCCTGCTTCCCTTTAGAGGAAGCCGCTGGCTTGGATTCAGGATGCCCAGCGCAAGCCTGCTGGCCTCATACTGGAGTTGATGGGCCAGTCAAGCCGCAGGGGCCGAGGGACAAAGGGGCTTACGCAAAGGCTGCCGGCGGCCCTTGTCCCTCCCGGCAGGGGTGATCGAGTCCGGAGTGGTATCGGACTTCTCTGTCCCCTGGAGGTGTCCCTCCACTCCAGGGTCGAAGAGGTCAATCCTCAAGAAGGATATCCGCCAACTTGTGCTGGGTTCCGCTGAGAAAGAGGATAACCTCAGCCACGCCTCTGGCAAGGCATGCAATATCATGCCGCCACCCCACCTGGCACAGGAATCACCTAAGTCCAGAGCAGTCTGAAGCTGCTGCTTCGCCACCGCCCTACCCTGGTCCCGCACCCGCCGGACCGTGGTCCGCAGGTCAGCCGGGAGATGAGGGAGCACCTCATCCAGGGAGCCCAAGAGGGTGTGGGAGAAATGTGCCATCAGTGCAGCCGAGCTGGCCTGTTGGAGGCCTAGGGAGGACGCAGCGTAAACCTTGCGCCCGACATAGTCCATCCTTTTGGACTCTTTGTCGGGGGGCCTATCCACATCCCGAGCATTCCCAGAACACTGGAAAACATTATTGGTAACTAACCCCTCAGCCGAGGGGTGCTCCGAGAAACCGGGCAAAGAACCGACAGGGACAGAGTACTTCCTGGCTATCCTGGCCAAGGGCGCAGGACAGGAAGCAGACCGCCGCCAAAGCTCCAAGGCCGGGCCGACAATGTCCTCGGCCACTGGGAAGGCCTCCGAGGGTGAACCCCCTCGGTCTAGAATCTCCGTCAGGGGATAAGAGACCCGTTTGGACACGGGTTCGAGCTGCATCCCGGTCAACTCCGGGATGAGCTGAAGTAGACCCATAAAGGACGATGGGCTGTCGCCCACAGAACGCTCAGAGAGGACCCGGGTCCTCCCGACTGGGGAACATGGAGGAGTCGACGCCAGACTGAAGGGTCTGCAAAGAGCTGCCTCAGACCTGAGTCACCTTCGCCTGCCGAGGGCGGTGGAGTGAGGAACAGACAACCTGGCGGACAGGTCGTGACCTCGACCAGGTTCCACCGAGGAGGTGGGGCAGCAGAACTGATCGAACAACCGCCTTCGGAGTGGGCACCTCGACTGCAGCGAGCGGTTGTGTTGGTTTGATCGGGTGGCAGCTGTTGCTGGACGGGAATGAATCGGTATCATTGATTCCCCGACAAAACAACTGCTGCCACATGAACTCTCGTAACGCCGACGCCATCTGGTATCGGAAGCCACCTCATCCAGGAGGGAGACGAGAAGAATGGTACGCACTTTAACTCGTGCCTCGACCGAGAACGCAAGTCGGCATGAGCGGCTTGACCGAGAGGAGGACCGAGATCGAGACCCAAACTTGGGAAACCGGCAGGGCTTGGAAGCAGCGGGAGCGCCCGCTTTCCTCGGCTCGAAGAAAGGACCGAGGCCTGTCGCCGAAGGTACAGGCAGAACTCAGCCCGCTGGGAAACCGGCGAAGGGATGACAGCTCCAGCAGAAGACAGCCCAGATGACGGGTCGAGAGACTCAACAACGCCGACGGGAGTCCTGGCCGCTGGACTGACGGGACATCAGGAAACCATGCCTGTCGCACCCCTGATCGAAGTTGAATGTCAGCCGGCAGGGGAAGGGAGCCTTCTGCCCCGCCAGCGCTTGACAATGGGACTCAGCCTGTGACTCCTTAGACTTGGGCTGAGAGGCAGGTCCTGAAGGACCCTCTCCCTTCGAGGAAAGGGATTAGCGAAGCTCCCTGAACGAAGCTGAATGAGGAGAACTCAAGGAGAGCGGGATAAGCGCCGCGACCGAGGAGGAGGGGGGAACAGCCGCCCCCTCCATGGAGGAAAGAAGATCGAGCTGCTCAGCCGAGACAGCCGACGCGGACACTGCCTGACGAGTCTCCAAGGATTTTTCTGGCGCGGAAAAAGTTTCAGGTCGCACGAGCCCCGAACGGGCCGCATGATCCTCCAGGCGCTGGTCGAAAGGGCACAGCAAAAATCGCAAACTTGCGGATCATGATCCAAGTCGAGGCAGTAGACGCACGTGGAGTGCGGGTCTTTCCTGGAGGTATTAACCGGGTGCCTCCGAGAGCCGGAAAATGAATGATTCATTGCAGCAGCGATGGAAGAAGATCGAAGTTTTAGAAAACTTCCAACTAAATTCGGAGAGACCGAAAAAATCAGGAACCAGTCGAAAACGCAGAGCGCTAAGGAGGGAACCTGAGCTTCCAAGTGGTAAGGAAGATCTGGCATCATGGGGCGGAGCCGAGAGTTTTACCACCCGGGTGGGTGGGAGGAGCCAGCTTAAAGACCTTCCGGCAAGATTTAAAGCGGCAAGGAACCTGCCAATAAGTGTGAATGAACAACATATCCATGTCCCTAGAAACAAACTTTCCAAGACAGGTATCGCAGCTCACAAATCGCTGCGGGTTCAAAAGGGGGAAGGTTAAGTTTCTCCAACACAAAAAGGAGGTCCCAGGGTGGGACAGGGTCCCTGATGGGAGGTCTCATGTGAAGAACCCCCCTAAGGAAGGTGCGGGCCACTTCCAGTTGGGCCAATGCTCTGTCTCCCACAAGAGCATGATAGGCCGAGATTGCCCACAGATGCACCTTGATAGAGGAATAGCTCAGGCCTTTCTCACACGAGAGAAGAAACTGCAAAGCGGAGTTCACAGAGCAGGTGACTGGGTCCAAATGCTGAGGCAAGGCCCAAAGGCAGAACCGTTTCCACTTCATAGCATACGCGGAGCGAGTAGAGGGCTTTCGTGCGGACGCTAAGACCTCAGCCGCTTCCGGGGAAACCCCGTATCTGTTCTTAGCTACGCCTGGAGGAGCCAAGCATGAAGGTGCAGGGATCTGAGATCCGGGGAACCAGAGAACCCTGGTCCTGGGACAGCAATTGCGAGCATATGGGCAGCGGATTGGAGGTTCCTGGATAACCGCTGCAGGAGTGGGAACCAAATCTGTCGGGCCAATTGGGGCCACAAGGATCATGCGTGCCCTCTGCTTGTAATCTTGAGCAGAACCCTCTGGATGAGAGGAAGGGCGGAAAGGCATAAAGAAACCTCCCGCCCAACAGGGATAACGCTCCTGGCCAAAATGCCAGGCGCTGATTTCGAACAAAGCGTGGCAGTTTGGCGCTGGGTGGTGAAGCAAAGAGATCTAGCTTCGAAGACCCTACCTTCAAGAGCTGATCTGCTACGGACTGAGCAATTTCACTGTGGCGCTTGGCCCACGACCTGCTGAGATAGCCAGGCTGTTTAGGACTCCTGGAATGTGCACTGACAGGCAGAATGCCCTGTTCCAGCACCCAGTACCAGACTCTCATTGCCTCCGCAAAGAGGATAGGAATGAGTGCCTCCTTGCTTGTTGATATAAAAGACGACCGCCATGTTGTCCATCTGAACTAGAAGAGGGCCGGGAACTAGGTCCTCTTGAAACGCCTGAAGAGCGTAGAGGACCACTCGCATTTCCAGGACATTGATATGGAGGAACTGTTCCTCGGGTGACCAAACCCCTTGCGTTCGGTGAACACCGAGATCAGCCCCCCAACCCAAGTCTGAGGCATCCGTCGTCAGAGTCTGACCTGGAGGCTCGGACAAAGCTGACCCCTTCTCAGATTGCTGGGGTCCAGCCACCAAAGCAACGTTCTCCCGACTGGCTCCGAGATCCTGACTAAAGCGTCCAGGTCGTTGGAGTATTGATCCCACTGCACCCTGAGATCCATTGTGGGATTCTCATGTGGAGGCGGGCCAAGGGTATTACTGGGATGGCCACCGCCATATGCCCCAGTAGACTGAGGAAGTTCCGAGCCGGAACTCGAGGTGCTATGGAGATCCGTTCTGCCAAATTTCACAAGCGAATTCCCCTGTCCTGAGGGAGAAAAGCCCTGCCTGGATGGAGTCCAGAGTCACTCCAATGAAGGCGAGGTTTTGGCTGGGCTCCGGGGATGACTTCTTTAAGTTCAGGGTGATCCCCAGCTCTCGGAACAGAGTATAGGCATCTCCAAGAGAGCGTAGGAGGCCGTCCCTTGATGGGGCTGTGAGAAGCCAGTCGTCGAGGTAAGGGAAAACATAATGGCCTGATCGCCCGAGAACCGCAGCCACCACTGCTAGGCATTTAGTAAAGACTTGTGGAGGCGGAAGAGAGCCAGGCAGGCACCTGGAATTGATAATGCTCTCCTAGGAAGTGGAACCTCAGAAACTTCCTGTGGGGAGGAAGACCCGAATGCATGTACACATCCTGCATGTCGAGAGAACACAGCCAATCCCCTTGGTGCAGCAGAGGGAGGAGACCCTGAAGAGTCACCATCCTGAACTTTTTGTACTCTATAAAGAGATTTAAAGGACGGAGATCCAGAATGGGACAAGGTCCCCTGTCTTTTTTGGGATCAGAAAAAAGTGGGAGTAGAACCCCTGACCCCACTGCTCCATGGGAACTCTTTCTATTGCTCTCTTCTGCAGGAGGGCCTGAATTTCTCCTTCCAAGAGTGGAATGTGAGAAGGAGGATAGCGGAGAGCTTTGGTGGAGTATGGAGGAACTCTGTGAACTCCAACGCGTGTCCTCTCCGAATGATGTCCAAGACCCATTGATCTGTGGTACTAGAGCTCCACCCTTCGAGATGAAGGGAGAAGCGGACCCCGACCAGCTCCCCCTGGACGTCTGACCACAGAGGGCGGAAGGGAGTCATTGGGCGGAACCGGGGGTAGGGAGAGAGGCCTGGGAGGACTTGGGCCCATGGCCAGACGGTCCACCAGACTGCTGGTTTCCGGATCTCTGGCGGAAGCCACCTCTCTGCCCCTGCTGGGAACCTCGGGCTGAAGTCTGATTGCCTGAGGACTTTTGAAAAAGCCGACGGTGATGGGGGCGTCGCTGGTCGCCACGGTACATCTGGCGGACCGACCAGATCGACTTGCCCGCTTCCTGGAGACGGGAGATCAGGCTCTCCATCTCCTGCCCAAATAAAACGGTACCCTGAAACAGCAGGTTCCGGATACCGGACTGCAGATCCTGGTGGAAGTCCGAAAGCCGTAACCAGGCATGGCGCTGGAGACAAATCCCAGAGGCGGCTGCTCTGGCTGCCGTATATGCAGTATCGCACGAGGCCCTCAGAACATGAGTGCCTACGTCTGAGCCCGACTGCAAGAGGACCAGAAGCTCTGTCTTCTTATCGGAGTCTGGCATGGCCTGTGCCAGCTCAAGACCCCGTTCCCACAACGCATTCTGGAACTGCACCATATGCGTGAGGAAGTTCAGGGATCTAATGGAGCAGGTGGAGGCAGCGTAAACTTTTTTGCCCACCTGATCCAGGTAACGGGACTCCAAGTTGGGAGGCTGGGAGCTGAGGTGCCGTGGCTGTCGAGACTTGTCATAAGCAGCCGTGATCACAGTGGAGTCAGCCTGAGGGTGTTCTGCCAAGAAGGGTTCAGCCCTTGGAGCTTTGTAAAGCCTGTCCAATTTCTTCGGAACCGCCGGGATGGAGGCTGGGCACAGCCAGGTGGATCTAGTCAGGTCTTGAAAAGTATCCACCAGAGGAGGAATGACCAAAGACTTTGGCTCCTTCTGCCTCAGGTATTTGGCCAATCTCCGGTGTTCCGGGTCCAGGTCTTCCGTGTCCCACTCACTGGAAGCCTGGATATGCCTCATGACGTCCATGAACGTGGGATCATCCGGAGGCGAGCGAGGCGTGTCCTTCTCCTCAGGGGAGCGCTTGAGGCTGAGGGAAGACGAAGAGGATGACGAGGAAGAGGAGGACTGACTATCCGACTTAGAGTAGTCTGGTTCTGCCTCATGTCCATGCCTGCGCTGGCGTCGGTATGCAGGGACCGACGACGGTCCAAAGACCGGCGACGGTCTGAAAACCGACTCCGGTTCCTGGACCGACGATGGAGTGATGGCCGATGTGGGGAACCGTCCTGCTGAGCGCGAGAAGGGCTCCGGGAATGAGACTGGGACTGACATCGGTCAGTCAAAACTACGGAGCGACGTTGGTGGTCCTCGGATCGGGAGTGGGAACGAGCCCTAGACGGGGGCGAAAAGCGGCACTTCGGGGACCTCAATGGAGAGGTCTCACCCTCTGGCTGTGGTTCACCCGCAGGATCCAGTACCGGTGTCTGGGCCGATGACAGGGTGGTACGTTTGTGAACCTGCCCCCACCAAAACGAAAAAAGCTGTTTAAGCTCATCTGGGGAGAATATTTCAGCCACCCGCTGCGGGAAAGAAGCTTCCTGTGCAGCGGATCACGACGGCGAGCTCTCCTGCTGGCCAAGGGGGGAGGATGACTTGGGCGACGGGGACGTTGGCAGGACAACAACCAACCCGGGTCCTTGGCCCCTTGGCCGCGGCGCCTGCAACGCAACCGACGGGTGATGACAGGGCGCGGAGAGTCCTTATCGCCCGGAGGCGCACCTTTAGCAGGCGGCGCGGTGCCGCTGGACGGTAGGGCTGAAGCAGGTACCGCCATGGACTTAGCGATGGACTTTGATCGGGTCACCTTGACTTGGCGGCTGCTCCTCTGACGGGCGGCCCTTAGCCTGGACGACGCGCAATTTCACCCAAGCCCGAAGGACGGGCCTTCTTTCAGGGAAGGTCACGCATCATGAAGCGGGACCGAGACCGGACCGGTGCCGGACCGACTCGCTCTTTACTATGGCGCTTTTTCTCCTTCTTCTTCCCCTCAGATGAGTGCAGGTCCATTTTCTTCTCTAACAGATAGGCCTTGAGGGCCTTCAGGCGTCAGATGCGAGTCCGGCTTGTAAAAGCTTGGCAGTTGGCACAGTTAGCGGTGTCGTGGTCCGGGCCCAAGCAGAAAACACACCGCCGATGACAGTCTTTGGCGGGAATTTGCCGGCCGCACTCGCACTTGTTTTGGTGTTCTGGGGAAAGAGATGCCCGGGAAGACATTGAACCCGCGTGGACCAACTTCGGTACTGACGTCGGCGCCAACGCCGGTAAACACCGAGGGAGAGGACGACGAGATACTGAAAAAACCGAGCCATTAGCGGTAACCGTGCAGGCATCAGTCACGGTAGTGAAGAAAAACGGTAAAACTGTCGAAAAACTTGATTGAAGATCCTTTTCTCACTTGGTGAATCGCAGGCAGCAGCTATTCACTGCGTGGTATGCGGCGGGAATGAACTGAGGTGGAGCTGGGTCCGCCCCCTCTTGTACCCTGACCGACGTTGGGGTGGGGCAGCGCCGGGCGTCCCCGCTGGTATTGCTGGCAGAAGTTTTCCATGTGGTCCTAGTGCCTGCGGCATAGTCCTAATTGTTATAGCCTGCTGCAAGAGCTCTATCTCGAAGTAAGATCTGCAGCTCCTCCAGGTTGGGGACTGTGACCACAGGGGGAGCATTAGCAAGCTGGGTCTCCTCAGTCAGTAGGATCGGGTTCCTACATAAGGAATTGTCAGTCTCATTGGGAGACAGCGGCTCGACAGGGTCGACTACAATTCTGACCTGCTCGTTGTCCTGCGTCTGAGTCGGCTGGCATGATGGGGGCTACCGTGAAGCCAGTGGCTGAGGGCACAATTTTGAATGAAGTCGAGATAGGAGATTCCTGTTACCGAGACCTCTCTCTGTCCCAAGAGTGTCCATGTGAAGATTGTTCTCTCAGCCCTCTGTCCTTTTTATGGGACTGGGAGGTGTGCAAACCCAATGGGCCTTCCCCTTTCGTAGGGACAGACTGGCACATCTCTTTGGAGGAACCGGAGAATGTGATGCCCAGTTTGAGCAGAACAAAAACCGACAAGAAGATTGTGTGGTGGCACGAGCTGCCTCCTCCTTGAAGGCTTTCATCTGCTCCAGTTGGTCATCGGAACCCACTGCTGCAGAAACCACATGACGGGCATCCTTAGATTTGACCAGCAGGTGCCATTTTTCCAGTTGTCCAAGCTGTAAATGTGTGAGGCGATCATCCAGAATCTGAGGATGGAAGGTTCAGCAGAGATTGCAGGCTTGAAGGTCACGTGCATGACCCAGGCAGTAGATGCACGTGGAATGCAGATCAGTGCAGGGCATCTTCTGTCCTCAAGGACACCAGCGGAACCCAGGCGAGGACTTGTCCTCCATAACGGTTGCAACCATGAATTTTCGTGGAGAAACTCATGAGTTTTAATTTCGGAAAACTAGCTGAAGTACTGAACACCAGGGCCTGCTCAGCACAGAGTAGTAAGGAGGAAACCTGTATCTTCCAAGCGGAAAGTAGATCTGGCATCATGCGGCATATACCACCTGGGCGGGTGGGAGCAGCCAGCTTTTAGATCTTCCGGCAAGATTTAAAGGGAAAGGGACATGCCAACAAGTGTGGATAAGAACAACATATTCACATCCCTAGAAAATACAACGTCAGTGTCAACTGTGGCTAATGCTCCAGCAGGAAGAGAAGCATACAGGGTGGTGTAAGGAAAAGACTGAGGAACCTCTGGGACCACCTCATTTATATACCATATAGCACGATGTGTTACGTCATCGGGGGCGGTCCCATGTAGACTAATGGTGAAATCATACACTCGGAAACAGCGCCTATGGCTAGAAGTTCCTATATATTATGACCTCTTGTAAGAGATTTCCTCGATGAAGAGCTTGCACTCCCGCATGAACTGGTTCAGATCCGTCACCAGCACCAGCCCCATCCTTTTCAAAACCAGGAAGTACCTGGACAGGTACCCCTGCCTGACCCAGGCATCCAGAACACGAGCTATGACTCCTTTCATGAGCTAAGCGATGTCCTCCTGAAGGGCAGGCAGCATGTCCTGTGACACCCTGGACTGCCAAGGGGCATGGAGCCGGTAAGGTGGGAGAGCTTGATGTCCACAGGCAGCCCTCTCCCTACCACCTCTAACACCACTTGTCTGCTGTGACAGTAGACCAATGTAGCAAGAAGTGGCACAACCAACCCCTGACAGGGAGTGCAGAGACAGGACGCAGGGGGCCCTGACCACCAAACTTGGGTTTTGGTGCCAAGCCTGGTACTGCCCTTGCTGTGGCATTTGCCGAGATGGCTGTGGCTGAAAGGGCCAATAATAGAAGATATCCTATTGGGATGACCCTACAGAGTCAAAGGTGGTGCTGGACTTCTCTATGCATGTGAGATGTCCCTCCACCCCAAGACCAGAAAGGCCAGTGTTCAAGAAAAGGATACTGACTAGCTTGTGCTGGGTGTCTGCCATAAAGGTGGACAGATACAGCCAGACCCTGCAACACAAGGAGATGGCCACTGTCATGGCATGAGCACAGGAGTTGTCTGTGTCCAAGGCTGTCTGGAGTTGGTGTTTAGCCAGCACCTGAACTTGGTCCTGGACCACTTCGGCAACTGGTCAGCAGGAGGATCTTATTGAGAACTCCCAACAGGGAGTGTCTGAAGTTGGCCATCCTGATGGAGATTTAAAGATGCCACCGTGTTCATCTTTTTAGCGGTACGGTCAAGCTTTCTGGATTCCTTGTCTGGAGGCTTGTCTACATCCCTTGGCCCCTGGATTTGCGGAAAACATACAGAAATCAGTCATTCGGTCAAAAGGTGGTCCAAGACAGAGATGTGCCGAAGTTTTACTTTGCCGGTGAAGTTGCTGCGAAGTGAGCATAATTAACATCCACGGAGATTCATGAAGTTTTCCCTGCCCTCAGCAACTTCGAGTACACCCAAAATCATAAAGTTTTCAATGCAAACTGCAGAATTTTGCTGCAAACAGTGGAATTTTGCCCAAGAACGGCAAATTCCACCTGTGAATGATGAATTCAATTATTGCTTGGAGGTTGTTACAAACTAAAAATTTGCAAAGTATACAATCCACTGAAAATGGGTATTGGAGGTCTTAGGGATTTGTTAGAATTTTTGGGAAAAGAATGTAGGACGGAAGATTTATTGGTTAGGGGAGACCTGAACATAAATTGGATTCCTGGTAGCAACCCTGAAACTGAATCATTGTTGGCTAATGCTGGTTTGACCCAACTGGTTACCTCTTATACTAGGATGAATCACTCCAGTCATAAGCACACTATTTTAGACTGGATATTGACAATTCTGCTAGAGTACTGACAAGTGGTACTTTTCCTGATGTTGTGAGTGATCACTTTGCAGTATTCTGTACATGGAAGGTGAACAGAATTAAACCACCCCCAATGTTTATCTCCTACAGGAGATTTACATAGAAACATAGACGTTGATGGCAGATAAGGACCGCAAGGCCCATCCAGTCTTGCCCATTTACTCCATCTATACATGATGATCTCCTGAGGGAGTTGAACCGTATTGATTGGACATTTTTAGATGCTATCCCAAAGGCTGACTTTGCAGCGGATTACTTTTCTACCATTCTTCTGAAAATTACAGGATATGTTTTTTCCAAAAACAACTAGAAGGGTCAAGAGTATCACTAAAAAGTGGATTACCCTTGAATTATTTCATCTTATGAAGGACAGGGACTCAGTTTGGAATCTCTACAAAAAAAAAAAAAACACAGAGTATTGCTGACCTAAATAATTATTGTAGATTGAAAAATGTATGTAAAATTGGGTTAAGATCACGTAAATCTGACTATCACCTGAATAGTCAAAGGAAAGACTTAAAAAACCCTAAAAAAATTTGGTCAGCAATCAAAACCATTACATCTCCTAAAAATGATAATTTACAAGATTAATTTATTTTGAATGGTAAAAAGACTACTGATTATGCACAAATCTGAGGCTTTTTTGACCAAATTTGCTGATTTAATATTTTTTAGTGATGTTTTTTTCCTCAGTAAACAAATCTGCTCCAGTGGAATCTGTAGTTGAAGCTCATACCTCATCTTTCTATTTTTGTTTTATTAAACCTAAACAAGTATTAAAGTTATTAAAACAATTGTTCTCAGATAAAGGCTCTGGTAGTGATAACCTTGAGCAAAGGTTTTTAAAGTTAATCGCAACTCACATCTATGTTCTATTAACAAAGGTGTTTAATCTTTCTCTTCTCACTAGCCAGTTTCCAAACCAGTGGAAACATATGATACTAAAACCAATCTTTAAAGGTGGAATTCCAGCAGACATGGATGGCTATCGACCCATTTCTTTACTTCCAGTGTTGGGTAAACTCCTGGAAAAAACAGTAAATGAACAACAAAAAGAATTTCTTGACTCTAGTCTTCAGTCTCCCGAGCAGCATGGATTTTGAAAATTTCATGGCACTGCGACGGCCTTGGTTGGGGTCATGAACCACATCAGTGGGGCAGTGGATCATGGTGAACTCACTGGTGCTGTGTTTGTGGACCTGTCCAAGGCCTTCGACTTTGTTGATCGCCTGCTGCTCGGGAGGCTGGGGAGTACTGGAGTTGGGGACTCTCCTTTAAACTGGTTGGGCAGCTAACAGATTGTCCCCTTAGGGTGAGCTATCATGGGATGATGTCGGGCAGCAGAGTTATGGAAGTAGGGGTGCTACAGGGTTCTATCCTGACGCCCCTCCTGTTCTTAATATCTGTTGATAAAATTCCATCTTTGCTGCCTCATACTAATTGCTTAATGTACGCTGATGATATCATTTTTTTCCATAGCTCCCCCTCTGAGTATGAAATAGCTCACTGTCTGAATATTGATTTTCAAATTATGGACACCTGGCTGAAATCTAATTATTTGCTGTTAAATACAAAAAAAAAAAAAAACATGCTCTTTGAGTCTAGACAAACACTAGTTAAAAGCATGTCCTTAGTAATACAAGATTCCACTGGCATTGATTTGGAACAGGTTTATCAGTTACAATATCTGGGGATCCTGTTAGATCCTTGTTTGTCATACTCACTGCACATAAAATCTGTTTGCAGGCAGATTAATCAAAGGTTGGGTGCTTTGTTTAAGCTGCAGAATCTTTTAACTGAACTAGATTAGTTGTAGCGACTAATGTACTGCTATCAATAATTTACTATGACTCTTTCCTGTTTCAGGGTTTAGCCAAGATAGATGTCAAATTACTCACTTCCACCTTACACGCAATTTGCAGGTTTGCTCTCAGGGTCCCATTTTGGACACGTCACTGTACTCTATAAGTGGACTGGTTGGTTACCCCCCAACAAACATTGTCTTTATAGCCTGAACTCTCTAACCTATAATGTCCTAAATCTGGGCCCATGTTCTCCTTTATATTTATTGCTTGAAATAAATACTGACGGCCTCACACTCAAATAGTTCACTATTACTTACCATTCCTAAGGTGACTACTAATATGGGTAGGTCTGCTTTTTCATATTCTGCCCTGATACTTTGGAATAGCCTACCAATGGACTTACATTCCAAACTTTGTTATGATACTTTAAGATGTCACTAAGACAGTTTTATGTCAAGTCCTTGAAATGTGATTGTTGATAATTGTTGTAATCTTATCTGACTGTATTTTATTGTGTGTTGATTTACTCATGCACTGTAACATCTTGACTGTCACAATGGTCCTGGGTTGCTTTTGAAAAAGGGCCTTGGCTCATATTGCTTACCCGGTTAACAAATGTTTAAATAAATAAATGGTGGAATTTCCCCATTCGCGGGTGAAATTCTGCCGTTCATGGGAGAAATTCCACACTTTGTGGATCGATCTGCACTCTGTGAATTGCACTAACTTTATGGATTAATTTGCTGAGTGAATATAACCAACTACGCCAATCTCTAATCTGAGACCCCTGAAAAGAACATGGTAGGAACCACATACTTGCAGTCCATATCAATGAGGGTGCCAACCAGAATTCTGGATGCTCCAAAGCTCCAGAGCCAGTCCCAAAATGTGCATGGGAAAGGCAACCCCCGGGGAGTCATTGCTGTCCAAGATGTCTCTGATATGGTACTTGGCCCTTTTCTGGATAGGTTCCAGTGGGACATTCATGGACTCTGATATGAAGAGGATTACAGCCTGAATGACATCGGCCCATGGTTACTGATCAACTCTTTGAATGAGCCCCAGCTGAAATGAGTTCCGGTGGGGGCCATGGATCCATTTTTCCTTGGATCGGGTGATCTCCAATGTCCACTGGTCTGGCATCTGTCTGAAAACTGAGCTCCCTTGGTCAGAGTGCCCAACTTCTGCTGCGGTGGTGGCAGATCCACCCATGGGGTGGAGAAGCCAATTGTGGGGAGCACCTGTGTTGCATGGACCAGTGGGGGCATAACTGTCGGATGCCAGGTGACTGAAGGTCCAGGGGGTAGAGCCTTACCCCGCCGCGCAATGGCCCCGTGTTGCCAAAGCAGCTTCTTGTAGCACTGGGACACCTTCCACTGGCACCTCTCTTCACCCAAAGATGAGGAGGTCTAGGATCGTCAACTGTGACACCGCCTGGATGAGTGGGATCACCTCAATCAAGACCTGGAACTAGATCTTGATGACTGACTACAGTGCCAAAGTCAAGAACAGCCTTCCAGCTAGTCATGACAGACCACATGCATTATGTTGTCTGGCAAGAGAGGCTTTGAAGGCTTGACTGCCAGTGGAAGCTGCTCCTGTGGTGACCTGGTTGGGGACAATGACCGTTTCATATCCTCTTGTGCAAGTACTCAATCTTTCCCCGGTCCCACAACCAGCACAGAAAGCATTTGTGCTTGCTGCCACATTGGGCAAGACTCTTTCCCCATGGTCTGAAGGGCCAGCACATCTCATGGAATCCTTTCATTAATGGTCTTCCAATGCTGAATCCAGCTGGGAGAAACGCAGGGACTGAGGTGCCCACTGTGGTGGCAGCCACTTCCTGAAGGCCACCAACTGGGATGCAAACATGGCAGCCACCGAGGCCTGCTTACAGCCCTTAGATGGGCTTTTAGATCCTGCTCCAAAGGCTGGCTGAGGGCGAGCTGTTGCTTCCTGTCTTCTAATGACTCAAGGAGCATTGAAAGCTAAAAGCCACACCCCAGGCCATGTTGTGCTGTCCAACCAAGCAGTACAGGCATGTGTCATGTGGGCCACTGATTGACATCTTTTGCGTGCACCACACACAAACTTTGAACCCCATCTTCTGTGGCTCCGTCATCCAATCACAAGAGAGTAGTAGAAAGCTGAGAATTAGTTGAAGTAGACTTTGAAAATATCAAAACAGGAGCTTCACCAATGGTGCAATACCCAAAGCAGGAGCTGCTAAGGAGGCAACCTTTTCTTCCGGCACAAAGAAATATCTGATGTCACAGGGCGGAGTCGGGATATACTGCCTGGGTGGTGGGAAAGGCTTAGACTAAAGACATTCAACAGAAAGCATGTTCCAGAGGAACTGCCAGAAAGTGGATAGTGAACTGTATCCATGCTCCTAAAAGAGCATGTACTCCCTTTTTTGTTGACATAACGCATCACACTGACACCGTCTGTGTGACTCAGCAGATGAGCCTGAAAGGCCTGTAGGCCAAGAATCACAGTCCTCTTCTCCAGAATCTTGATTTGGAGAGAACTGCCCATCTGCGACCAAAGACCTTGTGTCTGTAGGGAGCTCAGATGAGTATGTTAACTGGAACCTAATGTGTCTGTGGCAAGAATTTGTATGGGGGCAGAATGAAAGAAAGAACACCCTTCTTTAGATTGGGGTGATCCATCCACCATAACAGGGGATGCCTGAAGAGTGAGAAGACCAAGACTAGCTGTTCCAGGTCATCTGTCAACTGATCCCACTGCACTCTTGAGTGTCCAGTGCAGTATGCACAAGGGATAGTAATGATGGCAGCAGTCTTCAGGGCGAGAAGTCTCAGCATTTGTTTTGCCGACACAAAGTACAGTTACGTAAGAACTTACTGTAACAGTAGATCTTTGAGAGAAACTCTTGCAGTTAGGACTGACGCCACCTGGCAGAGCTTCCAGCTATTTTTTTCTCCCAGCAGTAGCGATGTGGGAACACCCCCGCCGACGTCGGCTCCACCACCGGCATCGGCCTAGATAAGGAGGAGTTCCTCACATGCTCCAGTTCTTGTACGACCCCCGTCAGGCAGAAATTGGCAACAGGCAATGGTCAGAAGTATGATTACTAGAAATTATTCCCTCAAAGGAGGGAAGACTGGTCTGAAAAGTACCTGATCCCTGGGGGAAGGAGGGTAGGAAATATATCTGCTGCAAGAGCTTCTCTTGAAGATCTACTGTTACGGTAAGTTCTTACATAACTGTACTATCTTACTTCGAGAGGAAGCTGTTGCAGCAGATTCCACAATTAGGACTGAGTCCCAAGCAGTATAAACATATAACAACCCCTGGGAGGGGGAAACAGTAAGGAGAGAAACAGCAGGAGAAAGGAGGGTCCCTCAGGAAACCAGGCCTTGCAGAACTGCGAGGCCAAACCCTGCTCTGCATCTGGAAACAATGTCAAGTCTGTAATGCCTGACGAAGGTATGAACAGAACTCCAGGTAGCGACAGCACAAATACTGGCTGCTGGTACCCGCTTCAGTGCCACGAAAGAAGCAGTGATAGCTCTGGTAGAATGAGCTCTAACCAGCGCCGGGGTCGACTTGTTGTGCTTCTCGTAACAAAAGGTAATATACTGTACCAACCAGCGCGAAAGCGTCTGTTTGGTGACCGGGTGACCTAAGGACTGTTGGGCAAATGACACAAAAAGATGATTAGATTTCCTGTCCCCCTTGGTCCTAGTCAGGTAACATCGGAGAGCCCTGTGGATGTCCAAGCAGTGAAGAAGGGCTTCCCCCCATTAGAATGCTCCTGGTAATATACCGGGAGCTGAATGGATTGATTCAGGGTGAGCTCAGAAACTACTTTCGTCAGAAACTTCGGATTAGTGCGAAGATCAACCTAGTCCTTGTGAAAAACAAGGTAAGGTTCTTTACACATGAAGGCTTGAAGTTCTTAAATGTGCCTCGCCGAAGTTACAGCTACCAAAAGCAAAGACTTCCAGGACAGAAGACAGAGCTCAAACTCCACGGCTGGTTCAAAGGGAGGGAGAGTGAGCTTCTCCAGGATGAAAAGGAGATCCCAGGGAGGAACAGGATCCCTGATGGGAGGTCTGATATGAAGAATGCCACGCAAAAAGGCCTTGGAAACCTCCATCTGAGCCACTGTCTTATCCGAAACAGGGAAGCGATAAGCGGAGATGGTGGCCAGGTGCACTCTGATGGAGGAATAGCTGAGACCTTTCTCTGAAACAGAAAGCAGGTATTCCAAAACTGAATTAACCGGACAGACCGAGTCCACCCTCTTGGCTGTGGCCCAGATAAAGAAACATTTCCATTTCATAGCGTAGGTGGCCCTGGTGGCAGGTTTGCGCACCTCTAACAGAACTTGCGCAATCTGATCGGACACACCAAATCTGACTTTAGCTAGGACCTGAGGAGCCAGGCATGCAGCAGAAGAGAAGGCAGATTCGGGTGTATCAGGGACCCAGTGTCCTGTGACAGGAGGTGAGATGAAAGTGGAGGAGGCAGCGGAGGCTCTGCCGCTAAACACTGGAGTAAGGGAAACCAAATCTGATGAGGCCATAGCAGAGTGACCAGAATGAGAGTGGAAGGTTCTGACTGCGCTTTGAGGAGAACCTTCTGTAATAGCGAGAAAGAAGGGAATGCATAGAGAAACCTCCCTTTCCAGCAGAGGGACAACGCGTCTTGCCAAAAAATTCCAGGCTCTGGACCTAGTGAGCAGGAATTGGGCAGTTTTGCATTGAATCGAGATGCAAAGAGGTCCACGTCTGGTGTCGCCCACTGACAGAAGATGTGATCTGCAACTTCTTGAAGCAGCTCTCATTTGTGAGCTTGTGATTTTGTCCTGCTGAGCATATTGGCTAGTTATGTTTTGTTCCCAGGAACATGTACTGACCGCCTTCAAAAAGAGTTGGTGCTCCACAGTCCAGTTCCACACTCACATGGCTTCCCGGCAGAGGGGATAAGAGTGTGTGTGCCACCCTGCTTGTTGATGTAGAACATCACTGAAGTGTTGTCCGTCTGAACCAAGAGGTGGCCCGGTGTTAGGACCGAGACTAGGGATTGGAGGGCATAAAGGACCGCTCTCAGCTTCAGAATATTGATATGCAGATCTTTCTCTATTGGGGACCAGGAACCTTGGGTGCGATGTATCCCCAAATGAGTGCCCCACCCCACGGACCACGCGTCCGTGGTCAAAATCTGGGAAGGTGCCCCTACGTGGAAGGGGATTCTCGCCAACAAATTTTTGGACGACATCCACCAGCGTAAATCCTGGCAGACTGGCTATGAGATCCTGATCGAGGCATCCAGACTGTCTAATGTCTGATCCCACTGGTCCCTTAGGGACCATTGGATGGTTCTCATGCACAGACGCACTAGAGGAACCGAAACTATGGCAGTGGCCATATGCCCCAACAGTCTGAGTAGGACTCTTGCTGAGACTCTTGAGGCTGAAGAGAGCTGAGACGCCAAGACCTGAATGTGACCCGCCCTGTCGGAGGAAAGAAAAACCTTCCTGAGAGTGGTATCCAGAAGAGCTCCGATGAATTGGAGAGTCTGGGCTGGGAGCAAATGAGATTTGTCCCTGTTGATGGTGATCCCTAAGCATTGAAACAGCGAGATGGAATCCCTAATAGTTTCCGAGAGGTGAGACCTGGAGGAGGCCAGGAGAAGCCTATCATCCAGATAGGGGAACACAAAGTGGCCCTATCTCCGTAGCGCCGGCGCCACTACTGCCAGGCACTTAGTGAAGACTCTGGGGGCCGAAGAGAGACCGAAGGGAAAGACTCAAAACTGATAGTCCTTGTCTTCGAACCTGAACCTTAGGAATCTTCGATGGTTCCTGGCAATGGGGATATGTAGGTAGGCGTCCTGCATGTCCAAGGATGCCAGCCAGTCTCCCACCGAGATGAGCGGAAGGAGAGTGGGAACGGAGACCATCCTGAATCTTTTGTATGAGACCTATTGGTTCAGATCACTGAGGTCCAGAATGAGTCTGAGATGGCCCGAATTTTTCAGAACTAGGAAGATGTGGGACAAAAACCCTCTCTCTCTTTCAGCCGGTAGCATCAGCTCTATGGCCTTTTTGTCCAAAAGGGATAATATTTCCCTTCTGACCAGCGCTCGGTGTTCCCTTGGGTAACGGGACGGGGTGGTGGTCTGTCCGGTGGAATAGAATCGAACTCGATGGAGTGCACGAACTCCAAGAGATCGAGTACCCACTGGTCAGAGGTCACTTGACCCCACATGTCTGAGTAGAAGGAAAAGCGGCCTCTGACCAGCTCCCCTGACTGAATGTCTAGGGAAGGAGGGTAGCCTGGATAGTAGGGTGGTAGGAGGGGGAGGAAAGGCGGCAGTGGCTGCTTTGGCCTGTCTAGAGGCGGAGGCAGAAGATCCTCTGGCTCCCCCTCTGTGACTGAAGCCGCCTTGCTGCGAATGGTGTTGGAAACAAGGCTGCTGAGGCTGATGTCCCCCACAGCCATGAAAATTAGGTTTGTGAGCTCGACCCTGTTTCGGGTGGTACATGGACTGCACGGACTGGATAGCCCTGCTGGAGTCCTGCAGCCTGGTGATGTTCTTGTCTGTATCTTCACCAAAGAGCACAGAGCCCTTGAGAGGAGCATCCAGTGTGTTGGTCTGAACATCTGGATCGAACCCGGAAACCCAAAGCCACGCATGGCGTCGGAAGCAAATGCCAGTGGCAGCCACCCTACAGGAGGTGTCCGCAGAGTCATAGGCCTACCGCAGAACGTGGGTGCCCATGTCTGAGCCGGTCTGAAGTAGCTTGTCAAGCTCTGTCCACTGAGAGCAATCGGGCATGCTCTGCACTATGTCCAATCCCTGTTCCCAAAGGGCGTTCTGGAATTGGACCATGTGTGTGAGGAAATTTTGGCTCCTGATACTGCAGGTGGCAGCAGAGTACACCTTGCAGCCCACAGAATCCAGCTGCTTTGAGTCTCTGTCAGGCAGCTGGGTGTTCAGGTGTTTGGGCCTCTGCGAACGGTAGTGAGCTGCTGAAATCACCACTGAGTCCGCTGCGGGTGGTTTGGCCAAAAAGGGGTGGTCTGAAGATGTCCGGTAAAGCCGATGAGCCTTTTTAGGCACAGCAGAGGAGAAGTCAGGCTGCGCGGGTGATATCCTGAAAGGTGTCAAACATGGGAGTAATGACCACCAGCTTAGGGTCTTTTTGGCGGAGGTATTTAGCCAACGTTAGTCGCTTGGGGTCCAGGGTCTCAGTGTCTCAAACCATGTTGGCCTGGATGTGCCTCATCACCTCCATGAAGCTCGGGTCATCTGGAGAGGATTTGGGAAGTCCCTCCTAGTCCCCTAGGTCTGACTCTATGTTGGAGTCTGGACGTGAAGAGTCCGAATCCACATAGGAGTCTGGTGTGGAAGAGGAATGGGATCTGTGCCTCTTCCTTTTGCACCTCCTGTCCGGCGAAGGAGAGCAGGAGGAACTACTGGAACTGGTCCTCCTTTTCTTCTTTTTATGTTTTTTAGGAGGGGGTTCCTCGTCCGCCCCACCATCCAACATTAATAGGATCTGGAACCGGAACCAGCATGGGAGGGGGCGCACCTGCTGGTAGGTCCTTTTTAACTGTGTCCCACCAGTGGGGAAAAAAGCTCCTTCACTTTAGATGGGTTCAACCTGGGTGAACCAGGCATGAAGATGAGGAGCACCCGAGGCCGAGCAGCGTCAACCCTGCCCGTCGGATCCGCAACTTTGACTCACCGGGCGAGGGCCTAAGGGGGACATCGGGGCAGAGTCAGCACCTCTGTTGCCGGGGTCCAGCATCAGGCAGGCTGGCAATCGAGGAGATGGGATGCCAGAGCTGACGTTGGGAAACACCGGGGTAGCTGGCGTCAGTCGGACAGTGGCCGGTGGAGGAATTAACCTTTGCCGGGACAGTGGTAGGAGGGGCGGACGGTCAGCCTTATGACTGGTGGACTTCTTGACTGAGTGCTGGTCTGCAGCCGGAGGCGGGCGTCAGTTGGAGTTGTCAAGTTTTGGCAGCAAGGAGGAGGCCCTGATGCTAGAAGACCCGAAGGCATTGCTCGACTCCCGTTCAGCCTTCGAGGAAGAAGCTGAGCGGGAGGAAGTCTTACCTGTGCCCGTCAAGAAAGCCTTCTTGGCAGGCTGAAGTACCTTCAGGGGCTGAAAAGTGGCTCCAGAAGACTTGGACACTGTAGAAGAGGGTTTAAGGACCGTGAGACAGGAGTTGTGCCCCGAAGACCTTGGCCTAGAATGAGACCTTCCCTCTGTCCTGCTCCCGGTGCTTGTATGTCTTGCAGACAGGTGGGTGGTCAGATTCCCCCGAGGAAGAGGCCCACCCATAGTGGCAGGTTTGGTTTTGGAAAGGCAGGCCACGAGGGACTTCTGGCGCCTGATCCGACTATGGGAATTAAAGGCCTGACAATGACAGGCATCGGTGTTGTGGTCGGGTACGAGACAGTAGAGACATGCCGAATGACCGTCTTTGGCGGGAATCTGTCACCCACAAGCGCACTTACTAATGTGAGTAGAGGACATAGAAGCAAATGAACAACGCGATACTCGAATCGGTGGAGTATGAAGCGATCGGTACTACTGACGGTAACCGAGTGAACTATCCCTGACCGTGCGGCGGGAAAGAACTGGAGCATGTGGGGAACTCCTTCCTTATATAGGGCGATGTCAGGGGTGGAGCTGACGTCGGCGAGGGGCGTTCCCACATCAGTACTGCTGGAAGAAAGAATTGCCGGAACCACCGCCAGTCCTAATTGTGGAACCTGCTGCAAGAGCTTTCTCTCAAAGTAAGATTGGCTGTTGTACCTCAGATGAGTGTGAGCAATTAAGACATCCACCTTGCCCTCTGGCAGAACAGCACTGCCCACAGCCATGCTCAGAACTGCTCCAACATATCGGAGAGGTTCACACAGGATTAGAACCAATTCAGGTTCATTGACTATGAAGTTAAAGCCATTGAACAATCATCTTATCCTCGTCAGAGTGTGAATAATAGCTTCCTGGGATGAACCTTTGAGGAGCCCGTCGACCAGATAAGGGAAAACATACAGACATTCCCTCCACAGAACCGTTGCTACTACTGCTAAGCATCTGGTGAACACCCCTGGTACCAAGAACAAGCCAAAGGGCAAGACATGAAACTGATAGGGCATGCCCTCCAACAAGAATCTGCTGCACCAGCAGATCTTGATATGGAGTTATGCATCCTTCATATCTGGTACAAACAGCCAAGCCCCCTTTTTGTAACAAAGGGATAAGGGCCAGAATGGACAGCATCTGAAACTTCTTGTACTCTATGCATTCATTCAGACCCCTGAGGTCTAACATAGGACATAGGTCTTCTGTTATCTTTGGGACTACGATGGTAATGACAGGGATGCGGAGGATGCACTGGAGGGGGTAGACAGAAGTTCCAGAGCATGACCCCATTCTATAATCTCCAGAGCGCACTCATCTGTAGTGGTCTCCATTTTAGTAGACCAGGGAGATCTTGCCCCCCTACAGTTGTATTTCTGGAGTTTCTGGTGGAGGTGGAGCCAGAAGGTAATGAAGGCGACAGGGGCACTGCCTGTACTGATACCCTTGGGATCTCTGGAATGAACATCTGGGGGGTAGGGAGGGTCCTGGGAGAGGACCTCTGCCTTGGTAACGGATTCATTTATTTCATTTTTGTTGACTGGGAAAGGAGGACTAGACAATTCTGCCCATTTTGAGCCTTATCCCGGAGGAGGCGGATACAGATGAATGATAACTGACACTGAATCAGATTAAGCTGCTGGTGGTACTTTTTTAGTGAATGGGAGAAATTTGGCCGGGACTCTGGAGAAATTCCCCCTACTCTTTTTCGAGAAGTGCCAAGGGATCATGAACATCCACCTGAACTACCACTAGAATAGGCAGATGGGACCTCGGTTTAACGTCTCATCTGAAAGATTGCTCCTCAGGAATCCAGCACCCCCCCCCCCCATGCTGCACTACTGTGTCAGTACTGGGATTAATCCAAGTGCCTGGTGTGGGGATTGAACCCACAGCCTGCCGATCTTTTGGCCTCAGAGATGAGTGCAATCTGCTGAGCCACTGACCCTGATGAGAAGCTAGGGCACCCCAGGGACTGGCCTGCGAAATGCACCCCCTACCATGACCCTTAAAGGGCTGTGGGGTTAGTGCCTTCAGGGATCTCAAGAGTCATTTTAGAGGGCTGCAGCTCCCTCTGGGCCACTTCCATGTTACTGCCAAACAACTTCTGACATCTAAAGGTGGCACTGAGGACAGAATATCGCACAGTGGAAAGCCCAGTTATCCAAAGCCAGGAATAATGACACAAGCAGATGCGTCAGAGGCATAGTATGCAGAGCACAGTAGGCAGTTCCCTGCCATAAAAACTACAGTGGCTGTGTTGACATGACTGGATTTAATGGAATTATCAAGCAATGCAGCTATGCTGGACATAACTGAATTCTACAAGCTAGTCTGATATCTGTTCATGTAAGCCTTGATAACTGGCAATCCTAAGAGCAAGGGGTGGCCGAGGCATATGCCTGCTTCTCCATGACATCGAGCCTCCTGGATTCCTTATCAGTGGGCAAAGTACTCATGTGCCTTGGTTGCCTGGATTTATGTGTAGCCATATTAACTACTGAGCCCACTTCTGGCAGAGACATAATGTAGCTTGAAAAAAGGGTCAGGATACTGCTTATTCACCTTTCTTGGTACTGCAGGAAAGGTACAATACCTGGTATGTGCCAGGCAGCAGTGGTCGTATCCTCTAGGGCAAGAAATACAGGAGAAATCACGACTGAAGCTACTGGAACCTCAAAAAATTCAAAAAGATTGTGCTTAGTGGAGTCTTCCCTCTTAGCAACAAATCTCATGACATCCTGTCTTTTTCTTAACAGGGCTCAGAGAGGAACATCTTCAGGACAGGACCTTGAAGTGTAGACAACAGTGTCTTCACTACAGGAAGCCAATGTGGAGCTTGATTCAAATCCTTCATGGAAAGGATCCATATCCCATTCTTCTTCCTCTAAGTTTTCCTCCTCCACATTCAGGAGGTCAGGATTGTAATCTACTCCTCCTTGTCATCGGTTAGGACGATGAGAGTCTCAGCAGGAGCTAGCACTAATGGTGGTGGCTTACAGGAAGGATTAACAAGTGTGCCTTATGAGCTCGATGCTGACAAGCTGGGATCTACTGACATCAAAGCTGTGACCAGTATCTGCAACCCAGACAGCAGGTGTTGAAATAATTCAGACACAGTAGCCAGCACCACTTGTGAGTCACCGTCACCCTGTAATGGGATCGCAGTGACTGTTGCTGATGGGACAGGTCCCAAAAATTGGGGGCTACAAACCACAGTTTTTATCACTGGATGGGCTTGGGCAAAACCCTGACCTTGGTGTCTTTCCGACGGTCGGGGGTCACTACTGGAGTCGAGGCCACAGTAGCAGATGATGGCAGGGACTTACCCTTCTGTTGAACTGGAGACCGGGACCTTACCTACAATGAATACACCTTCTCCTCGTGTTTGGAGTTGTGATAGTCAGATGAAGATTTGTTGACTTGTCCACATCCCTTGTCACCAAATGTGGCAACAATACAGTCACTGAACACCAGGGTTATGTCCCAGCAACAGTGGTTGTTTACCTGGATGGTGACGCTGGTGTGGAACCTATTGCTTTCCTGGGGTCTTCCACAGGCTCTTTCACAATGAAGGTTTTGAGAACCTGCTGACGGCATCACCTCATGGCCTGCATGAATCCCCGGCAGATCTCACAGCCCCCAACATTGCTGGATAGGCCGAAACAAGAACCACAGATGGAATGACCGTCATCCTTGTAGATCTTCTGACCACAGGTACAAATCCTAAACAAAGGGTTCTTTCAATAGAGGCATGCAACATCATAGAAAAGAAATTAAACAAGAAAAAGTAAAGGAGAGTAAATAAACAAACAATGTTCTCCTTTCTCAGCATGATCTGAGATGCGCTTGATGTGGGAGAAAGAACTGAGGAGTGATGGGGCTGCCAATGTTATACAGACAGTGACATCATACGTCATCGTGGGTGGCCCCTGGCTAGCAAAATCTCCCAAGTGGTCATGATGAAGACAGCTTACAGTCCCCAAAGGTGTGGCTCAATGGTGTAACTGAAGGTGTAATTGAAGATTTGAATGTAACACCTTGAAGTTAAACAATGAAATGCCCAGGGAAGGCATTTAGCTAGGAAGGGCCAGGACCTGCCAACTATCCCCCACAGCCAGTAAGGATTTTGAAACTGTGATGAAAGCTGCTGAACCACCCTCCCCCAGTCCAAAGCATCAGCACTGTGACAAGTTTTAAGCCCCTTCTGCTCAAAAGAGAAATTCTAAGGCCCCCCCACCTCAACCTGGGTCTTTCATAAGGCAATGTAAACGCAGCTACTTTCCGTCCCACACTGCTCCCTAGAAGGCTTTTTTATCCTGATACCTGATGAGGATGCTCCAGAGATCTTAAAGGCTTCTATACCTAAACTATTGCTTAGCTCAGGAAAGGCATTAACTCTTACCTAATTTTTTTATGCTCTACATCGTAGGCGGTGTCCTCGTCTAGCAGCTTACTGTAACTCCATCTATTAATTCATTCCCTTTGTTTATGCATAGTCCAGTCACACTTCCACTGGCAGGAAAATGTGTTTTCCTAGGAAGAAGTTTTGCAGCCTTACGTCGGTGCTAGGTATCCCTCCCCATGCACAACAGGAGTGATGTTCAGAACTAAAAACCTTACCTGAGTAAAAGACCACCCGACGAAGGCTCCTGGGTAGACCCCCTGAAAGATTGTGTACTGAAACGTACATGTTGGCCTAATTAAAAGCAATGCACCACCTGCTGAGAGTTGACACCTAAGTCTCCGTGAACAGAAACTCAGAGTCACGGCCACCAACAGTCCTTTACCAGAGACTTGGTTTCACACACTGTCATTTCCAGAGATTACCGAGAACTGCTTCCTACGATACTGATTATCTGCATGAAAATATATACATATATATATATATACACACACACATACACAGACACACACACACATACATACATAATGTTCCATATAAAAACAATAAAAGTATATACCTTTATGCCCAATAAAAAGGCCATGCCCTTTGCTGATTTTCCAGCATCATTGACTGCTATACATCACAGAAATGTGCAAAAACAGTGCTGGGCCTTCCACTGCCCTCAGGTTCCAGTACTATGATTTCTGGTAATCAAAGTGTCTTTAAGAAACTTGATGAAGTGGACACTTGGAATGCACTGCCAGAAGAGGTGATCTCGTTGAAGACAGTGGGCCACTTTAAGAGAGGCTGGGACAGGCATAGGGGGAAGGTAAGGATCATGGGTAGGGATGACGGAAGGAGTGGGGAGGGAGGGAAAGGAAAGGGAAAATTGTTTAACCAGGAGAGACACATTAAGCTGAAGCTTGTTTCCCCGTGTGACCTGGGAGCACGAGTAAGTTAAGTGACTTGCTCAGGGTCACACAGTATGCAAGTCGAGGGCTGTGGGATTCAAACCCAGGTCTCCAGGTTTGCAGCTCAGAGCCTTAAACCACTACACTACAGGGACAGTAGCTCAAGCTGTGAACCGTGCAATATGAGCAGACTAGATAGACCAAATAGCCTTCTGCTGGCTTTTTTATATGTAAGGGGCCAGAAGCCTGTATAATGCATATGCCACATCTCCCGACACTGGTAACCAACACATGAACCAACCTAGAGGGATGTAACCATACTTGTTGGGATAACATACTGATATGGGCTTGTAGCACAAATGTGGTGTCCCGCATCCCAGCTCATTCTTTATTAATTCCTTTTCCCTCTCAAAATGGTCTTAAGAATTGCCTTTGTGGTATTTCAATTGACAGAAATGTATAGCTCTTTACTTTAGCCAAGGGTTAACGGCAGGAATGCAGCAGCCATCCCCGTATTAGACAAGATCATGCCTGGCCTAGAAAGAAAGGGCCCACTGGGGTATGGCTAGCCATTCTGAGGTAAGAGGTTACAGTTCGTCCCGTGTACTGGTGTGGTCGTTATTCAGGTATCCATCCATGTGCACCCCATTGTCCTCAAACAGGTCATGTGATACGCTGTTCCTATGCTCTTTTACAGGGTCACTTGGTGAGTAGTCTTCTACAAGACCAGCCTCCACTGCATGACGTATGAGTCTCTCATTACCCATCAGCCCTTGCATCTTTAAGTACCTTTGCTGGCAGTAAGGTGGCAGCTTGCGATTGGTCAGTGCAAACAGAAAGCAAGATTCTAACAAAAAGAAAAAGAAAAAAGTGGTCAACTGGCTGTTAATAAGAATCCTACAGTAGTGAAGTCTCAATACATGGATTGGAAGCACAGCGCAATGCCAAACTATACTAATGCTTCTGTACTAACTGGTGTGAAACACACTTCTGAAAAGATCATTTACATCCACTTTGTGCAAGCAACTTATTTATATTTATATATTTATTTACAAGTTTTACCAGGAAGGCATATTGAGCAATAGTGCTAGATTCTAGATGCGACCTGGGGGCAAAGACCAATACAAAACACAGTGTTTGAGGCAGAGACATTCAACAGTGAGAGGTATGGCTAACTGCCTTACAGACATACGGCAGAATAGCTACAGGTAGGCAGAAAGATACAGCAGAGGAAATGTTTGAGATACTTGATTCAACTTTAGAAGAAGCGTCTTTGCATCATAAACAGCATAGTACATTGGTAGTTAAAAACAGGTGCAGCTGGAGGAGAAATGCGTGCTGAGTAGCTGGTTGCGATGACTAGGATTAGGTGTGTGTCTTATGGTAGCTGGCAGGGCATTCCAGATCTGAGGAACTTGGAAGACTCCTGTTCTTTTACCACCTCATATTTAAACAGACATTCCCACCCCAAAACAAGCATAAAAAGATGACTTGGAGCCCCAGGTATATCTACTCCAGTGAGAAGTGGTCTGAAACATTTACTCTCCCAGCTCCTCTTTTGATCCTCCAAGGAATACTGCAAGAAAAACACAAATTGACGCCCCCCCCCCCCCAATTCCTGTAGTTCTGCATGAGGCCCAGGGGAATGAAGGAGTAGTGGGATGGAGCTAGGATGACAAGCCCAAAATGGATACCTGGAACATTCTGAAGCCATGAGTGTGCCTCAGGGAGTGACTTGTTTATTTTTTACATTAAACAAACAAAAAAAAGATCAGTCCATTGCACATGGAAACCTTACTGGTTTACAAAAAACATTAAATTGGGGGTTGGGTCAGGTGCCTAAGAGGCTGAAATAACTCATGTGCTCCCCAAATATCTTCCATAGGCCCTTTGGATTTCTTCACAGAGAATACATAAAGGTCGATTTCCACTGACCACACTCACAATTCCCCACTGACAGCTAGATATATAGATAGACAGACAAATAGAGAGATAGACAGATAGAGAGAGAGAGATAGATAGATACTGTAGATAGATAGACAGACAGACAGACAGAAAATCTCCAATGGTCACACTCACCATCCCCCTCAGCATCCGGAAGAAAGACAGACAATTTTCACTGACTATGCTCACCGTTCAGCTCCTCCCTGGACAGACAAAACACTGTATAGATTGATTAAAAAAAAAAAAGTACATTCCATAGAGGTGGTTACAAGCAGGCTTTTTAAGTTACAGAATACATGACAAATCCTTTTTACAGAGGCGAATGCAAGCAAAGATTTTCAGTGAGATGGAGTACAGGCATGGTATGCAG
Source organism: Neoceratodus forsteri (assembly GCA_016271365.2). NCBI lineage: Eukaryota > Metazoa > Chordata > Ceratodontiformes > Ceratodontidae > Neoceratodus > Neoceratodus forsteri. Next base: position 125,536,852 of record CM057450.1, on the reverse strand, counting down.
AGTAATCTTACTATTTATAAAATAATAAAGTAGAGGTTATACACAGCAACGACAGATGCTCTGAACGGTGTGCAGTGATGTGAGCTAGTTTTATTGAGTGACTCAATACAACTGCTGGTAAAAAGTAAGCGAGTCTTGAATAACGCCAACGGGTACTGTTGAGTGAGTGTAGCAGTGAGCTACACTCGCTAAAGAAGATATGGGGATTTGTTTGGCCAAGTTCTGCCGAGCTGGCTGTTTGGTGAAGTGGCTTGAGCCACCTCCTCTGCAGCTGGTGGATCCAAGTTCGGGTCTGGCTGTGAAAGAAAAGTTTTTGTGTTTTTTTTTTTTCCGTCATTCCTCCAAATCTGTTCCCCCTGGAGTTGATGATAGTTAAATTGAGGGGTGCAGGGGGCACAGACCCCTGCACAAAAGGTTGTATTTTTCTTGCCGTCCTTGATGGAGTTAGCGAACATCGCAGTTTGCAAAAGTCGGTATAATGTTGCTCGCCCTTTTTGTTTTGGGGGGATTCCTGCTTACTCTTTTTGTTCGGTGAGATTAAAAACTCGCCTTTATCACATAGAATCGCTCTGAACCAACAACTAGTTCTTGAGGCATCATTTTAATTTGGATGACTAGAGATAAAATCAAATGTAAGGGGTTATATGAAGGCTGTTCCAAGGTTTAAGGCCAGATATCATCCTGAAATGGAACTGGGGAAATGTGGGTGGGGGGGACGGATGGTCAGGTGGATAGGGAATTGGCTAGCTGGGTGTTTTCAGAAGGTGATGGTCGGGGGGAGGTTTCTCCTAGAAGGGTCACTAGCAGGGTCCCACAGGGATTGGTATTGGTCCCGCTCCTGTTTAACGCTTACATCTCAGACATCAGGAGTGGTATCAGAAGCAAGATGAGCCTCTTTGCCGAAGACTCGAAGCTGGGGGTGGTGGTGGATGGGAAGGAGGGTAGAGTAGCCCTACAAGGGGACCTGGAGACTCTGCAGAGGTGGTCACACACCTGGAAACTTAAAGGTTTAATACGGAGAAATGTAGGGTTCTCCACATGGGGGTTCAGGAACCCAGCTCATGTGTATACCCTGGAAGAGGAGACACTGCAGGCTTCGAGTGGGAAGAAGGACCTTGGGGACACCAAGATGAACAACTCTGAGCATTGTAGGAGGGCTGCAGCCAAAGCAAATGAAATGCTGGGGTGCATCGCCAGGGGGCTAACCTTGAGAAGCCAGGAGGTGCTTCTCCCTCTGTATAACTGTCTGGTTAAATTGCACCTTGAATACTGTGTGCAGTTTTGGAGTCCATACCTGAAAAAGGACGCTGCACTCCTGGAGAGGGTCCAGTGGAGGGTGACCAGGATGATACAGGGTCTAGGACAGAGGTCCTATGAGGAGAGCTTGAGAAGCTCAGCTTGTACTCCCTGGAGGGGAGGAGGGCTAGAGGGATATGATCGAGGTCTTCAAATACCTTAAGGAGGTAAATAGGGTAAGCCCAGATAGGATGTTCCAGCTGAGGGAGACAGGGCCCACCAACTAAGGCTGGGTGGAGGGAGACTTAGGGGAGAGACAAGGAGATGCTACTTCACTGAGAGGGTGGTGGAACCCTGGAACGCACTGCATGCAGAACTGGTGGATGTAGATACTATTGGGGGGGGTTTCAAGCAAGGCTGGGACAGGTATGGAGGACGGTGAAATTGAGCAGTGCCAAAACTGGAGGAGAACTTCAGTCAGGGGTTGGGGGGGTTCACAGGGAGGCAGTAGTGGTGCCCTAAAGGGTACTGATCTCAAGCAGACTTGATAGACCATAGGGCCTACGCTGCTGGCGTTTTAATATGTTAGTATACTGAGAAGGTTTTGAAGCCACCGGTAGTTATGGCAGGAGGCAATGAGAGAAGGTATTGCACTGGTTAGAGTATCTCAGGTTCCTATGACAATGCCTCGAGTTCACATATGGCAGAACAGATGGTGTCACACAAGGATATATTAATTAGGCAACCTAGAAAATGGTCTCTATGAGCAAGTGGGGAACCATTTTAAAGTGGCGTCCACGCTGGGCGAGCCATAATCACAGCATTCTGTAGCAGAGTTATTTTATTTTATTTCATAGTGTTATTAGTGCTTAACACAGCTCTGTGATACTAATTTATTCTATTTTCTGCAGCTGAGGTAAGATTAGATTAGTGAGGGATTTCTAGTGAGGAGGATTAGCCAAACCACGTCTTCGGTTAGTATTAAGCAGGCGGAAAGTTTTGATTTTAAGTTTTCGCACTGAAGTTTACGCTGTTACCCTATTTTTTATTAACTTGCTCCGGAGGCTGAGGATAGCTAACGTTGGAGCTATTTGGAGCTACTCGGAGTTACTCTAGTGTCTATGTTTAATGGGGTTGCTCTGGCTGACATTTTTTTCTAACTCCCGAAGTCCAGCACTTTTTGATAAAGAAGGAAGCAGTATTTTGGATACTGGGGTTATATGGAAGATAGAGGCATTTTGTGGTACTTTGAGGAGAACGGGTTTGAAGCCTGGAACTGGAGGATTACTGGAGGAACCATAGTGCCTAGAATTCTTGGATTCTACTGTTCTGCTCTATGTGTGATAAGCCCCAGTGAAGGGGTTCTTGTCTTAAAAATTGACTCCGTGGATTGGTGTTGTGGCTCCCCTTGTCTCGGCACGGTAACTCCCTTAGGGTTCTGGTGGTCACACAGAGGAGTTCACCCTAGGCCTGCCAGAGGACAGGCTTGAGTGGTGGCTCCCCTAGACAGTCTGGCAGTTGGCCGGAGGGCCGTTTAGTCCAGGCAGTTAAAGTGTTGGCCCCCCTTGCTCTGTGGGGATTACTTGGTGGTGTGGGCTACGGAGGAGCATTCTCAGCACCATCTGTCCCTTTTTTCGGTTTTCATCGAAATCGGTTCGGTCCCTGAACTTGGAGCTATCTACCCAGAGAGGCATAGACTCTTCTTCAGGACGTTCCGTTATTGTTGGAAGTTGAACCTGCTTCATGTGTTATTAACATTCCCTTTACTTTGTTACTGACATTATTTACCATTTAAATCTGTGATTACTTAACAGATATTAGGAGTGACTAAGCTATAATAGCTAAAAGTGCTGGAATAATCGGGAGGTCTTTCTGCCAGAAGGAGACTTTCGTTTGGAATCTGTGGTGTCTACTTGTCAGATATGTGACCAGACTTCATGTTATTTTTCTTTTCTTTTAATTTTGTTTGGACAGTGAGAGTGTCCAGTTTTTCTGCCTCCCTGGTAGTGAGAGTGCCTGTGGGCTGAAATCTCACTAAGCTGCTTTTATGTTTAATTTGTATCCGTTGGTATGAGCAGGGTTTTTTTTTTGTGTCTGTTTTATTTGTTTCATTTATTTTGACTTAAATTTTAATTTATTTTTAATATTGTTTGGAGCTGTCTGACGTGGACTCCTTTTGCACCATCTTTCTTTTTGGATTTGTATAATTTATATTGATGTTTTATGGTTTTTAACTTAGTTTGATTTGGGGTTATAAGTGTTTATAGAATTGTGGGTGGGTGGGGTGGTTATTTTATTAGTTTTTAGTTGGGTATTGTTAGAATTTTATGATTGTAATTTTGGGGTTCAAATAAGTCAGAGGTGCCTGTTTAGTGTGTTTTGTTATTGAATTGACTGTGAAATGTGTAAATTCTCCCCCCCGCCATGCGCTATTCATCCTCCGTTCTCCGCCCCTTCCCCCCTCCCCTTCCTTTGTTGCGGTCAACTTACCAGCGTTGCCATGTGCTAGGTATTGTACGTGGGGTTGGGGGGTGTGGACACTGGAGGACGAATGAGCACATCTCTCACATTTGGGTGGTTAAGCCTAGACAACGTCCTGGAGCAAAATGGGGTTGTCCCTGTCTAGTCTCCACACCCAAGAGCACTGCCTCTTGTGGCAGGCGAGTAGCTGGGGCGGCCTTGGAAGCCCATCCAACTCAAGCGGTGTTATGCAATGCCAGATCTGTTAAAAACAAGACATCAGTTATTGCTGATCTTGTTGGAACAACCAATCTGGCTTGCATCACCGTGACCTGGCTCGATGAAAATGCCGGTCCCATCTTGGATGCTGCAACTCCAGCCGGGTACTTGGTGATTCACCGCCCGAGATTGGATCATGGTGGGTGGGTGGGGTAGGGGTGGCAGTCTGTTTCAAGACTGAGTTGGGCCTCAAGAGTGTGCCAGTTGAGGAGGCTGAATCATTTGAGTGTTCAGTGGTGGCTGGTGTAGGTTGCAGGATAGCTCTCGTCTACTGTCCACCCAGGGACGAGAGGCATTTCCTGCAGGAAGTTGCAGATTTCGTCGCCGACATGACACTGGAGTCACCCAGATTGATGGTACTGAGTGATTTCAATGCCTGGGTCAACGATGAACTCTCGCAGTTTGGAAAACACTTCCTCCAGCTTATGACATCTCTGGGCCTTACACAGGTGGCTACCTCTGCCACCCATAAACATGGCCACTCCCTAGATCTGGTCTTCCTCCTGGGGATCAAGGCCTCCAATTTGGAGGTGGAACCGGTTGGCTGGTCTGATCACTACACTGTGAGGTTCAATTTTTGCACCCCCCCCAGAAGGCCTGCCCCTGTGGAGATGGTCAGTTACTGCCCTTTGCAGGAAGTGAGTCCTGAAGGCCTAGCGGCGGTGACTGATCTCTTGGAGTTTCCTATGGCCAGCTCAAGTCCAGAGACTTTAGTCATGGCTTATAATAAGGCCATTTCTGTAGCCCTGGACTTGCTCCTGTCCGTGTTTGTCCTCTACCCCTTCGCCCTTGGGCCCCATGGTCTGATGGGTCCTTGAGGAACTTGCGGCGAGCAGGACATAGGTTAGAGCGGCGTTGGCGGAAATCCATCTTGGATGCCTACCATCTTAGATTGGTTGAACACAATTAGATCTACCAATCAGCGATCTCCCGTAAGAAGGCAGAATTCCTGTCTGGGGAGATAGCTGCTGCTCAGAACCGACCAGCTCAGCTCTTCTGAACTGTGGACAGGCTGTGCAACCAAGCCTGTCCTCAGCTTCAAAGACCTTTTTTGCAGTTAGAGTGCAATGAACTTGTTCGGTTCTTTGCGGATAAGGTGGCCGACATCAGGTCGGAAATTCTTTCGACCCGCTCTATGGGTGTTGTTGATGATCGTTGCTTGGTCATCTCACCTCCGATTTCCTGGAGTTCCTTTGCCTTGTCCGAACTTGTGGATGTCATGCGGATTGTCCAGGGTATGCGCTTTACGATCTGTAGTTTGGATCCGGGCCCAACTTCCTTAATCATGGGTTGTTGGGATTTGATCGGCCCTGTCCTGCTGCAGATAGTCTGGTGCTCCTTGGAATCTGGTGAGTTTTCAAGCTCCCTGAAGGAGGCGGTGGTTATCCCCCTCCTAAAGAAAGCTTCTTTGGACCCAGATATTTCTGCCAACTACAGACCAATCTCAAACCTTCCCTTTATAGGGAAGGTGATTGAGAAAGTAGTTGCAGTACAGCTGGACGACCACCTAACCATCCACAACATCTAAGAACCTCTCCAGTCTGGTTTTCGAAAGAGGCACAGTACTGAGACGGCGCTGGTTTGGGTGCTCAATGATCTCCTGATGGCGAGAGATTGGAGAAGCCGTTCTATCTTGGTGCTCCTTGATCTCTCCTCAGCCTTTGACACTGTAGACCATGGGGTATTGCTTGGACACCTGAGGTCTGTCTGTGGATTAGCGGGTTTGGTCCTCAGATGGTTTACATCCTTCATCTCTGGCAGGACTCAGAGAGTGGTGTCTGGGATTTTTTTCCTCAGATCCATTTTCCCTGCCATGTGGGGTCCCCTCAGGGTTCAGTGCTGTCCCCCATATTCTTTGCAGTGTATATGCTGCCCCTCGGAGACACTGTAAGATGGTATGGGCTGAGGTTTCACTGTTATGCTGATGATACCCAGCTCTACCTGTCTTTTGCCCCTGACCAGGATAGAGCTGTCTCTGTATTTAATTCCTGCCTCACTGATATCCAAGACTGGATGACTTTGAGCTGATTAAAGTTGAACTCCGGAAAGACGGAGGTGATGGTAGTGGACCCGGGTCACCGGATAGAGGGGTTGAGGGCTGGTCAGCCCTCTGGACTTATTCTGGAGGGTTTGCAACTCCCTTCCTCTGAACGGGTGCGAAACCTGGGGGCAGTGCTTGACGATCGGCTGACGCTATGGGCTCAGGTGTCGTCTGTCATCAAGTCTTCCTTTTATCATTTTAGGAATATCTCCAGGATTAAGCACCTTGTTCCGTCCGGGGATCTACCTACCCTGGTCCATGCTTTTGTGACCACACGCCTAGATTATTGCAACTCCCTGTACTTAGGGCTGACTGGGGTTGATATCCGTCACCTGCAGCTCGCGCAGAACGCGGCAGCACGATTGGTGACGGGAGCTCCTCGATCCTCTCATATTAAACCTGTGCTGCGTGATCTGCACTGGCTGCCGATTAGGTGGCGGATCACCTTTAAAGTCGGTTTACTGACTTATAAAGCCCTATATGAACAGGGCCCTGACTACTTGAAAGAGCTCCTTATTCCTTACCGCCCGGTGTGACAGTTGCGCTCGGCTGACGAGGGGTTGCTAGAGGTTCCAGGGGTGTTTTTGAAATCTTCAGGGGCCCATGCCCTCTGGAATTCTCTACCCTGCCGGCTTCGGGACTGCACGACTGTGGGGGTTAAGCAGGCAATGAGAACGTATTTGTGGTGCCATGCTTTTGGTGGCACAGTTTAATTTTGGATCCTCTGATTATTTTATTGTGTTTCTCAGTTTTATTATGAGTCCTTACTCTTTGTACAGCGTCTTGATAACTGAAAGGTGCTTCTGAGTATTAAATGTATTATTATTATTAAAGTTTCTCAGAGGCCATCACTGTTTTTTCTTAATTAAAAAAAATAAATAAATAAATCATGGCGCTGACAGACTTGGAGCACTCGACTAGGTTCTCCCGCAGGCCAGCCTCCACCCTCTATCAAAAAACATTTTCATACCGTATGCCGGTGTGTTTCTGGGAAGAGAGCAAATGAAGCAGAGAAGGAGTAGAGCTGTGGAGAAGAACTAATGGCTGTGGTGTTCCATAGTCCCCATCACCCACAGCCTTGCTCTCTCACTCTCGCTCAACCTGTTCTGCGACCTTGACTCCCAGATGGTATGTATTCTGCCTGCTACTTCTTCATGAGCTAGATCCTGGCGCTGCTGTCACCCACTGCAATCATTGCCCACTGCTGGCAATAAAACTGACTATTTAGTCAGCCGAATATTTTAAGTCAGTATTTATTTTCACATACTGATCCACGGTGTCTCACTGTGGCCAGAGACCAGCCTGCCTGCACAGCTCTCCTCCTCCTCCCCTGCAGTGACTGTCCCGTGCAGCTCAAGAGTCCTTCCTTGCCTAGGCGTCACTGTACAAGTGTGCAGGAAGTGCTGACTCACAACCGCATGTTGTGCTGCTGTAACAAGTAGGGATGAATGAAAATGGAGCTTTTGAATGCATCAATTGTATCAGCAACAGCACAATGTTTTTCTGCACTGGGCAGCTGGCCGAAGAGCAGAATGCATGAAGAATTCCTGTGCTGAGGGTAGAGTTCCACAGCTCCACCCAAATGGATGTTGGGCTGGCGAGTGACTGAGTTGGTGACAGTGTTTGGGTCAGGAAGAGGACAGGTCAGAGTCATCATTTTCATCTAGCTGGTGGCAGGCCACTCCAGGGCTCTATGCCCCAGTTAGTCAGGGGTCCTTCCTTGACTCTGCCTGATTTTAGGTTGGACTTGAGTAGGTGAACTGGAAGGAAAATGGAGAAGGAGCAGAATGAGGGTGGAGATAGGGGATTTGGATCAAGGAAAAGGCAAAATGTGGCTCAGGCTTAGTGTAAAGTGACAGAACAAAACAACAGAAAGAATCAAAGAGAAAAATTCAAAAGAAAAGAATGAATGAAAATGCAGGGAAGCAACGAAGTGGTACTAGAGTCAGAAACATAAAATGATGGGTCAAAACAACAGTGCAAAGAAGGGACGGAGTGAGATCTAAACTTGGTGGGTCACTCAGGCCTTAGAAAGAGCAGGGACAGAGAAGAGAAAGCAGATGAGGTGACATGACACCACATTCATGAAACTGCCATGGACTGGAGAGAGACAGACAGACACACACACACAAAGTAGAAGAGCCCACAAGACAACACAGATAAAACCAACAGGTAGAAAGAAACAAGCACAGAAAAGAGAGAGACTACAGCATTAGTTCTCACAGTCTGTGATAATGAGCCTCCCCCAAGCCAATGAAAAGATTTAGAGCGTCTCTCAAATCTGGGAAAAATCTTGGGCCTCCCCATAGAAAAGAAAATATGCTTTGCACAGTACACCGGGAATAAAGTGAGACTAACAAAGTTGACTTGAGTATGTTCTCTTTTTATTCAACTTATTGTACTCCACCCCCAACCCCACACCCCAGGTTATCCTTGTCAATCCACTTTTCTGACTCTTGGACCCTTGTTTCTCTGTTTTCCCTCTGTCTGGATCAACCATCCGAGCCACCTTCATCTCACCCCTCTTACCCTGTTGTTAAGCAACTTCCTGTACCCTCACTTGAGGTCACACCTGAAAACAAGCATTGGCTCTGTGTGCCTTTTCCAGTCATACATTTGCATATAAACACCTACTGCAGAAACAAGCACCGACTTAGTATGCCTTCTAATCACCAATTTACATGTAAATACACACCTGTATACAAGCTTTGGCTCAGTGGGTCTTTCGTGATTACCAGTTTATGCATAAGAAATTCACCTATTATCCATATTTAGTTTGCTTCATCCCTGCACACAAAACATCCAAAAGATACAGTAGAATTTAAATACTGCATATTCTCAGACTTCACTGGGCCTCCTCTGGAATAGTTTGGGGCCTCCCTTGGGAGGCTGGTCTCACCATTTGAGAACCACTGGACTACAGCATAGAGATGAAGAGAAAAAAGTACAGTGATGAACAGGGAACAAGCATGCAAGAAAATAAAACACCACAGGCAGGTAGAACGTTGAGGAATTAATAATAAATTGTGGAAATAATAACAATTTGTTTACATGGACAGTAATAAACTGCAATATGTCCCGGGCCAGGGCACTGTGGGGAGACAGATTGTTATGGGTGAGGAGTTCCAGCCTGAAGTTTGTTTGTAAACTGATTTTTCTATGCAGTGCTGTGGGGCAGGGGACTTACCGAATATAGGTATAATGTTCCAACTGCAAACCTGTATTAAAACGGATTATGACTGGGCCTCAGTCTTTTAGGAGGCTGTGGAACTCCTTCATAGCCTGCTAAAAATCATCAGAATGCACCATTCTGATTGTATTTTCAAAATGTTCGTAAGCAAAACATGTGGGACACACTACTAGTACATAACTATACAATGCAACTGTTGCTTTGTGTGTGGTTCTGCATTCTGGTGTCTTTCAGTAGAGCTGTTGAGCTGCTTCACAGCTTGCCCAAAGCCACCAAAACACACCATATGATTTCAATTTTTCAAAACTGTCCTGGGGAGCATGCCTCCAGACCCCCCTACATAGGTTCTGATTTTGTGTCCCTTTAAAACTTGTCCTTGCATGACGCCCCTACCAGTTTAGGTAAGAGTACAGTTTACAATGTTGGGTACAGAATGGGACCGAGAGGGCAAAACATACTCCATAGTATGTACAGTATGAAGACAACAGACAAAAGGTGGTGAGAATGAGAGTCTATTATTAAGTTGATAATGACACGCAATTACATAGGTATGCAGAGAGTGGCAGAGTAAACTGGAATCTGAGCTCTGGTTTGAATTTTCCTCTGGTGCCTATCTGATTCACCAAGGAACTGTACCAGTCCAAGACCATAACACAAGTAATTACACTACTTTCCATCAGAATACAGTAGATGAAAAACACAACACACAGTATGTTACAGGTGGGTAAGTAAGCATTAAACCACAACAGAGCATGGGTCTACTGTGGAATTATTGATGGTTTTGAAGGGTGGCACACAAGGCCACAGGCAGAGTGCCTCAACCACCCAACGATTAATTCACAGTAGAACCATGCTCTGGGTGGTTTAATGCACTTGTAACATGGCAAGCACAAGCTAAGTAATAGCACTTTTTTTTGTTGCTATTTCTTTTACCCCTACATGCTCCATGGCAGCCACTCCTTCGGGCTTGTCAAGGCTAACCTCCGACCCATCCGTCCTCCGAGCCTCCGCTCAAATCGCAGCCAGCCCCCAGGGTAACCCAAGGTAGCCCTATACCAGATGGGTCCCCCTCTTCTCAGGGGGAAAGCACCAGCCAGGGGGGAGCAGACCAGTGCAACACTTGGCCCCGGGGGTGCTGCTGAGGCGGAGAGCTCGGTAGGACCTAGATGGCCTCAGAGAGCCGTGCAGCCATCATCTGGTTGCTGTGGAGCAGTATTTCCACTTTTCAAGTTGATCCCTCCTGCGTGCGTCTTGCAGTGCTCCTGGTCTCCACCAGAGGCCTCTGCAGTGCGACGACAACCCACTACCCAACCCAGGAGAGGAGAGCAGTCCTACGGATGCTCAATCCTCTCCCGCCCCTGCCAGATCCCTGACGTCCCGAGTCCGTTCCTGAACCCGGGTCAGCGGCATGGGCTGATGTAAGGCGCCAACGCCTCAACCCACTGTGCCACCGGGCCGGCTAATAGCACTGTTTAAGTTATAATGAAAGAAAAATTAGGAGAAACACTGAATTGTACTGTATTGTCTGTCACTTTGAAAGGCTGCATACAACAGGAACCATGTGCGTGCACACTGTATGCTGAACATACATTATTTTAGTGCCTTAAGATTTTAAACAAGTACCAGCTGCATATGAAATGCAAGAACACAGAGAAATGTTAAAAATCTGTATTTCTGTGAACTTTTCTAATGTTTTGCTATAGTTTCTTCCTCAGATTCATGTATCACAATACCAAATTTGTGGGCGACCAGTCTACATCTGCATATTTAAATATGCCCACAAGGGCTGTAAAGCTACTTTGAACATGCTGCTGATAGATGTAATGTTGTAAGTGGAAACCTTAACATGGTCAACTACTCACTGTGTACTGAATCAGGCAATATTTACCAATGTGTTCATTTTTGGGGTAACTTGCTTTCAGTATTGCTGCAATGTTTGCCGTGGTTGTCCTACTTCTGCTTAAGGACTTGGTGGCTGTGCATGCTGGGAAGCATCCGGTGCATATATTTACGTGCCTTGGGACAGCCTTTAACAACATTATTACTGCAAGGTTATGGGCTGTGCCTCTTTACACACTGACGAACAGCATGAGGGCAAGTAACAATACTGTCTTTCTGGCTCCGAAATCTGAACTTGCAAAGTTACAGCTGCAATTATTGACGGAGTGACACGGAGAGACAGACACACAGAGACTGCTGCTGTGTTCTGTCCACTCTCCATCTCTCTCACTGTGCAGTTCACTGATTGGTGCAGACCCTGAGGTCTGCTGGGCGGGTGGGTGGGAAGGAACCTAGCAGAGAGTAAAGAACACAGACAGGATGGCAAACAAGACATTCAGCACTTTTGCCAACTTGCTGGTAATCGTGTGCAGGATGCACACAGTCAGTCTTCCCTAGTACAATCTCGGATTCTTCAATGCACTCCCCAGCGTGATCCTGATGGCAACCGTGGTCTGATTATTTATTTAGCACACTCCCGATGGCAACTATGGATTAATAAGGGAAATTAATCCATGGTTGCTCTGTGTTCACATGTTGCTGTTGCCCAAGTCGATTGGATTTATTCTGCTCTATTGTACTCTGCTTCTCCTGTGCCAAGTGACAATACATTTTATTGGACTTGTAACTCTCGAAAAGCTGGTCTCAAAAACAATTTTGTCAGTCCAATAAAAGGTATCACCTGCAACATTTTTTCTTCTGCATCCTAGACTGGACTAACACGACTGCCACATTTCTCCATCAGAATAGACAACACAAGATACACACTGTTCAATGTCTTCTGCAGAAATCAGTGGCAGTGAAGGCGGGATGAAGAAAAGAATAAAAAAGGGAGTGCAACAGTTCTGCTGGGAAAGCGCACTTGCTAGACCCTAATGCCATCCCTCTGTCACATTTTAAAGCTGCTTAATGAAGCTTAAAGCAGACAGTGGTAAAAATGGGAGGCAACCCAGAGGAATGCGGTTCTGGGAGTAAAATTAATTATCTGACTTAGTTCCAGGAGTAAAATGAGGACTATTATTGTTGGCAGCAAATAAAGGTATTACGAGGCAGTGGCTGACAGAAACTGCCCCCACTTTCCAGCAATGGCTTATGATAGTAAAACACCTGTTTTACATGCAACACTCATCACAGTCCATGCTGAACTGTCTATAATGCTTTCTGAACATGTGGCAGCCCTGGATATTACAGCTTATGGACCTGGACTCGTCGTTTGTACCTCAGACATTCTGTGTTTTTGCACTGACTGTAGTTTATGTTTTTAACTGTTGATCATCTTATGTTTTCTGTTATTTTTAAAGTGGTCTTGATCTTAATGGGGGGGGGAGACACTTATTTCTATTAGTACCAGCAGTCCAGTTGAATTATATTAGGACTGTCAAGCCAATCAACTTCCCAACAAATCTCAAGATCTCAGCTTTCATTCACTGTGGTGCATGCTGGATGTATGTTTGTCTTTGTAAAGACTTTCTGAAAAACTTACCAAAAAAAAAATCACAATAAAACAAGCATTTATCAATGCCAAAGTTCATCGTTTGGAACTGATGTTGGTACGCACAGATTGGTAGTACTGCAGTTCCCAGCAGAAAGAACAAGTTATGCCACCAAGTTCACATTCTCGTTGCAATACACTGAAGTGCATACCTGTTTCCTCAATTCCTGATCTGGCTTTGGAGAGTGCAGATGTGTCTGCGGTTCAGAGAAGATGAGGGCACTGGAGCCCCACCATGGATTGGGCTGGGGGACGACGTTATGGTTAGAAACCCTAATGCCTGGGTGTTTGTTGGTATTTGCACTACACATTTTCAACATGGTCTTTTGTGAACCCCACCTCTTGAAAGCATTTGGGACCTCTGCTCATGAACAGTGGCACTGTGATTTTGTTAATCTGTCCCGAACGTTGATTACTCACAGCAACCACACCATTCTGCACCAGATGTGCAAAAACACAGTTCAGGCAGGATGCACCATTCAAAGGGAGGTGTGAAGAGAAGGCAGTGTTGAACATCTGGAGTGAAAATATTAAAAATGCTCAAACACACGAGCATATGTGGAAACTGCACAACGCACGCTCATAACAGTCATTTAGTGGAATAATTTCACCAAAATTTCAACATAGGTATTTTGTGACCTCTACTCATGAACACTGTCACTATGATTTTCTTACTCTGTCCTGAATGTTGATTTCCCACAGCGACCGCGCCATTGTGTAAAAACATATTTCGGGTAGATGTGAACAGTGACAGCTATACTGTTCATAAGGAGGTGTGCAAAACTGACAATGTTGAAACTCTTGAGTGAAAATACTACAAATCCTCGATGTTATGAGTGTGCGTGGAAACTGCGCAATGCATGCTCATAAAATTGTCATTTTATGGACTTTTGTCACCAAATTTTCAACACAGGCATTTTCGGACCTCCGCTCATATACAGCATGACTGTGATTTTCTTTATCTGTTCCGAACACTGATTTCCCACAGCGACCGCGCAATTCTGCGCCAGAAGTGCAACAGCACAATTCGGTCAGGATGTGAAAAATGACAGCTGTACTGTTCATAAGGAGGTGTAAAAAAATATCAGTGTTGAAAACCTGGAGTGAAAATATTACAAATCCACGAAGTTATGTGTGTGCGTGGAAACTGTGCAACGCACGCTTGTAACACAGTCATTATATGGACTTTTGTCACACCAAATTTTCAACGCAGGTATTTTGAGACCTTCGCTCATGAACAGTGTGTCACTGTGATTTTCGTAATCTGTCCTGAACAATGATTTCCCACAGTCATCGAGCTATTCTGCACCGGAAGTGTGAAAATGCATTTCAGCCAAGATGTTGAAAATGACAGGTGTACTGTTCATGAGGAGGTCTAAAAAAATACCAATGTTGAAAATCTGGAGTGAAAATATTACAAATTCACAAAGTTACAATGGACACAAATGTACCTGGGATTAGTTAACAGGGTAGGAGGCCATACAACAAAATATCCTCCCGTATACTTTTCTTTTACAAACCTTACCCATCTTCCCTCAGAGGCATATTTTTTGATCTTGGGATAAACTGATTTCTAGATTTGCCTGGGGCGAAGTACCTTGAATAAAATATACATTGTTACAGCTTCCTCAGGCACAAGGAGGACTGGGCTTGCCAAACCTGAAAGATAATGCACTGACAGTGCAAATCCGTACTGCCCTTCTACTTTTAAGTACTGGATACCATTCACATTGGAAGGATACTGAGATAACATTAAATGGGTTGGAGCCTTTACCTCCCTACCTTTTGGGATACCCCCCGAAATGCCTCCCTCTGACACAATTTCCTACACCTACCAGGGACTTCTTCAAACATTGGTTGCATGTCCTTAAGTTTCTCCTCTCAACATTAGAGAGATATTACCTCACAGATATCGCTCATGATTCAAATCTCTGTCCACCAGAGTTGATTGACATCTCAACTCCAGGCTTGGAAACTATTCTATATCATTCAGGTTCCAGGTGGTGGGTCCTCAAGGTATTTACCCCTTCTCATACTTACAATCCACATATAAATTGCCTAGTAGCCAATACCGAACTTATGTGGCCCTTAAAAATAAACTTCCCCCATTGGAGGAAGCAACAGCTGAAATAGCTAAATCACCATCTGCTTTGGTTTCATCAATTATGCACTATCTGAAAGAGGAAATTATGGAACATATTATTAGTAATTTATACAAGGCACTAAGAACATATGGAAAGGACAGTCTTAGCATGATTAGAGGGTGATGGACAAAGGAATTGAATATATAAATACTCGAGGATTTGTGGCAAAAATCAACCCTACCTTACTGTAAAATCTCTCCTAACACATATTGGAGAGAATTTGCATGGAAAACAAGAATTCGTTTTTTTAGAACTCCAGACATTACAGCTACATTTTGGGGGGATAAGCAGGGGTTACTGTTGGAGAGGGTGTGGTTTTCCCTCAGCAGGGAATGAGCATATCTTTTGGTCTTGCCCGTCCCTACAGGTGTTCTGGGGGGAAATCATAACAGAAATTAATAATGTCTTTTATTATTAAAGTAAAGTAAAATGTTATTTTTATAAACGCTTTTCAAAGCAAAAGCACTGTACAAACACATTAAAACACACAGTTAAATTAAATTAAACGATCATATTTAAAATCCTGAGTGGATCACACTGGCCTTTGTCCTGACAGCGACTCCACCCACTAATATAAAAATTAACTGGGCATATTATAAGACAGTAGCACTTTTGATTGTGATAGCCATAAAGTAATCACTAGGCTTTGGATCACAGATACAACCTCAGTTAAAGAATCCTGGAGGCATTTGACTTACGAGGTTTATAACATGGAACGAATCTCGGCTAGACTAAATAACAGAAGTAAAAGCTTTGACAACAGATGGAGATGATGGGTCTCCTATCACTTGGAGCATTATCCTGAATTTATACCAAGATGGTAGTAAGTAAAATAATTTATATATTTAGAAGGTTGAAAGCCACTATGCTTACGACTATGTGGAGAACCTCTGGGGGGTTGCCTCAAGACAGGGGTAAAATGACAAATGAGGGACTTCATAAATTAGCTATTTATGATGAAATGGTACACATGATGTTAATTCTACAGATGGGACGTTAAGATTGTCTTTCTCTGTATATTCATAAAGTTGGAGACTTGAGTACTGAGAGAAGTTATATTAAGATGTAACAGCTTGAACATAATGGAAATGTATTGCATATTATCTTTCTACTTATTGCAAAATAAAAAAAATAAAGAAATTTGCGAAGTTGACGCGTGAAACTGCATAATGCACTCTAATGAAACAGTCATTTTGGAATTTTGTCACCAAATTTTCAACATCACTTTTGGGAGCCCACCTCATGAACAGTGACTCTGTCGTTTCTTTAATCGGTCCTGAAAGGTGATTCCACACAGTGACAGCGAAATCACCTTTCGGGACGATAACAAATAACAGTGACTGAATTCATGAGGTGGGTCTAAGTATGTTGAAATCGTTGTAAAATTCCCAAATAACCGAATATGCACCAAAGTTGAAAAAACCCTATTTATGCCATTATACAGCTTACCGGCATTTCTTTAGTTCGCAGTCGGCTTTGAAGAGTGCAGACGTGTTCCCGGTCCACCCAAGATCATCGCGCCATGCTCCGGAGGTAAGTATGGAATGAGGGAGGGTGTGGGGAGGTAGGTGCACAGACAGTAGGCACAGATTGGAGGAGGGACCGCTGGAATCAACGAGGGACCATTTTCTAGTTTACAGGTTTAATTTATTTTTTAAAAAACCTTGCAGGAAGGTTTTCTTTTTTAAGGGGATATTTGGCATGCTGGAATGGGCTCCCAGCGTGCCACCTGAGTGTTTGTAAGAGCCTGTAGCCGAAGGATGGTTTGGCCACCCTGGGCCGGCACATACAGAGTTCTGGGGACAAGAGCTTAGGGGACTGGGCACCCCTCAGCACCTAAAGTTGGGAGGGGAATATGCCAATGGGGTGGGCTCCCCTGTCTACAAATGAACTGGAAGGGGCATGCCGACAGAGTTAGCACCTATGGCACACAACAAATTTGGGAGGAGGGACATTATGCCGATATGGAGTGGGCTACCCCATCGGGCAAAATGAACTGGAAGAGGGCATGCCAACAGGGGGAATTGGGCACCCCCGCCTTTTTTTTTCTTTTACTGTACGGGGGAAGACCTGGGCTCAGCACGTTCACACTGCTGTAAGCTACAGCAGTGTGACTGCGCAACCAGGAATGCAACGCAGGAATGTAACTACAAAGGACTGAGCCCCACCACTATTGGTGTAGCTCCAGTCCTTTGAAAAGTTGTCCTGCTCAGCCCGAACAGCTGAATGTGAGTAATCACCAGCCTGCCGACTGATTCACCTGCCCCTACAAATGGAGCTCTCCATTGGGCACACTCCTGTAAAGCACATTATAGCAATGAGTTTGTCTGCACCTGCATGCCACAACAAACTCAAAAATGAGGAAGAACAAGCAAGGAAGAGGGCACGTCACAGTAGAAAGAGAACAACACACATTTTGGCTCAACATATCTCCACAAATTAATTCATTCCCAATGCACCATAACAGTGGCACTTACAGAAACCAAGTGAGGCCCCCTGCTAATAACCAGCAGTTTGAGTCACTCTGGCTCTTCATCAGGGGGCCCTGTAATCCATTCTTGAGGAGACAAAGGAATGTGCTATCATCACCAAGTCCCGAGGCACAAGATGTGGTTTGAACCAGGGAATATTACAGAGCTGGTAAAAGTTGCTATACACTACAGCTGACTTCTGAGATTCCAGAGTCAGTTTGCAGTCCAGGGTAATGTCCAGACTATTTTCTGCATCCACAGCTCAAAGTGTATTGTCATGTAAAGCTGGCATCATGACATTTACGCTTCTCATTACGGACCCACGGAGACTGGGTTCAATAAGCATTACCTCTGTCTTTCCTGGGTTTTGCCTCAGTCAACTGGAGGCTATCCAGTTGCTGACTTCAAGGCAATGCCCCACCATACGGACCATGTTACTTCCATCATCATAGCAGTGAAACTCAACATCATGCCACCAATTATCTCACCCAAAGACAATATGTACACAGCAAATATGGGAGCCAGGATCGAACCTTCTGGCACTCCACAGTTGAGCACAGCAGTACTAGAGATGAAGTTACCTAGTACCATCTGCTGTGTTTTCCTGGTAAGATAGGTCTCAAATCAGAGCAAAACTGTACCAGTGAGTCCCACACAGTGCCTCAGGTGATCTAATAGCACCCCATGGTCTACTGTGTTAAATACAGATGACAGATCTAGAAGGACCAGGATGGATCCAAACCCTCTATCTTTCACAATGAGGAGATCATGAAGCACCATGACGAGAACAGTCTCAGCGCCATGACAAGGCCTGAAATCCAGCTGGAGGGGCTTGTAGATGTTACACCGAACCAACTGAGCTTCGAGCTTTATTGCCGCCACCTTCTTGATCACCTTCCCTAGAAAGGCAAGGTTTGAGACAGGGCTGTAATTCGTGAAGACATTCAGGGTCCAAGGATGTTTTTTCTGAAGGCGTCTCACCACAGTCCTTTTCGGTTCTATAAGGAAACCCCCCTCCGAAAGGGGGCACCTGACTATGTCAATGAAAATGGGCCCCAGGGACTCAAAAAAAAACAAAAACAATCATCAGCTGGGTAGATCTGGGAACAAAGGCACAACAGGTGGGGTGCAACCCAGAGACCATTTGGAGCACCTCCTGTTCTACAACGGATACTCAGCCCAGGATGGCAGAGTGTCTGAGACCCTCCTTTGAAATAAACTCTGCTATACTGAACATAAACCCTCCAAAGGTTACGATCCTGATGGGGTTGACCTACAACTGCTCACTCTCTGTGTGCCTGCTATTGCAGTTTCTAGATCTGCTCTCCTCAATCAATCAATCACACTTTATTTAACCAGGCGTACACACCATTGAGCAGGCTTATTTTCAAAGTGGTCCTGGACATCAATACAATTTGCAAAATAAAGTGGACAAAAACAAGACATTATACATGTGAAAAGATAGGTTAGGCCTATAGGTACAGAACTCAATCCCTCCTTTACTCTTGGTGCAGTACTGCAGCTCTGGATGTAGTCCAAAGTCCTCCCTTTGCACAACAGTGGTGCCTCAACCTTTATTTTATTATTTATTTATACTGTATGGTAGAATGTTATTATTGCTAAAGCTTAGTAGAAACACAGTCTTGTTATGGTATCTTTCTGACATTCTCTTGCGGTTAACCACCATAGAACAATACCATTACAAGAAAGAATGTCACTGTCTGTTAAATTCCACAATAGCAGTGCTCAGAGCTAAGCAGTTATTTAAACCTCTGCGACGGTTGTGCGCACAGTACGGAGTATAAAAAAAAAGCAGACTGTTACAGCATTACCTATGGCGGCTGCTGTGTACTCAAAAATATCATCCCTGGACCGGGAGGCATTCATTGCAGAACAGGTACCTTAATAAATATTCACATGCGTGTCCCTGAATTGTCCCTCTGTAAGTGAACAGCAGCTCTGCAACACTTTCTGAAGATGCACAGAGCACGTTTTGATCCTAGCCTATTTGACCTCCCTGTGTTGTGAAACCACTTCCGAGTGTGCCAGGACAAATCATTTGTTTTTCTCTAGTATAAATCTGCATTGATTTGTTTTTCCACTTAATTCTGAATTGTAGCCAGTCTTAAAACAATAAAACCTGTCTTTATACAGGGAAAACAGAATCATGTCTATATCTTCATCACAAGGTAAGGTGTTATTTTCTGAATCGCAATGTAATGCTGTTTCTTTTCCACTCCTAAACTGGTGCCCATACATTATAAAAGACAATGTATGAGAACCAGTTAACAACCCTGTTGAATTCTTGTCTCGAGGTTACCATGGTTACTGAAAACGTTTACAGACCATGGTAACTTCTCGATGTGAATACAACGTGGTTGTTAACTGCTCCCCATACATTATCCTCTACAGTATGAATCTGGATTACACCTTTGAGCCAGGGCTCATTTACAAAGATTCCACGTTAGGAGCAAAGTACAAGTAGGGGCACAATACAACAAGGGTGGGTTACAAAACATATTCCAAGGCAGACAGAAAGATCCACCAAAAGCGCTGTCTCATATTGTGGTTAAATAACTTTAAGCAACATGTCATTACACAATGGGTCGGATATTCAAACTGCGCTATTTTGTGGCACAAGCCCTTGCGCTGCACAAAATAGTTGCGCAGGGGTGTGGCCGGAGCGATATTCAAAGGAGTTGCGCTATTGAGCAACTCCTTTGAATATCACCCCCGCCACAGCCACTGTGCATGGCGCAGTGGAACTTGTGCCACCGCAAGTGGTCAGAGTGGAGCATTCAACTTGCGGTGACGCCAGTACCATTGCACCATGCGCAAATTTCCGATATTCAAAAGGTGACATGCAAATGGGGCCATAATTCATGCAAGGTGCAGGGGCCATTTGCATCTGTTTATGGCCCCATTTGCAAGCCATTAGCATGCAGGTGCGCCGATCCCCGAGGACTTGCGCCTGGAGCCCTGCCAGGCAGCAGCAGCTGTCGGGACCGGCGCCCTGTAGCCCGATCGGGGCAAAAGGTAAACCCCCACTGGCCGATCGCGGGCAAAGCATTAAACTCCCCCTCCCCGACTATGGCCCAATAGCGGGCAAAAGCTGAAATAACCCCCACCAGCCCGATCGCGGGCAGCAAAGTGTCCCCAACGTATCCCTGGTGGTCAGTGGACGCTAAGCCCGATTGCGGGCTGGAAATGTTAAACACCCGAACATATCCCTGGTGGTCAGTGGACGATAAGCCCGATCGCGGGCTGCATTACTGCGACACAAATCTGGACTGCCTTATGCGGTATGGGCTGCCACGCCCATTGGCTCTTGCTCTGTACCAATGGGTGTGCAGCCCTCTGGGCAGTCAGTCGGCGGTGTGGCAGGTGGGTGGAATGCTGCCGCCCGTCGGCTGTGGGGAGCAGGGTGGTGGGGCTTCGTGGTGGGTGGGTGGGGTGGGGACACTAGATCACCAGGGATATGGTCTTGGGGGAAGTGCAAAATAATGCAGCCCTTGATCGAACTTAGCGGTCCACTGGACCACCAGGGATATGTTCGGGGGGTGTTTTAAACATTTCCAGCCCGCGATCAGGCTTAGCGGTCCACTGGACCACCAGGGATATGTTGGGGGACACTTTGCTTGCCCGCTATTGGGCTGGTGGGGGTGATTTAGCTTATGCCCGCGATCGGGCCAGTCGGGGAGGGGGGACTTTTCTGCTGTTGTCCGCGATCGGGCCAGTCGGGTGGGGTTGGGGGGATGTTTTACACTTTTGTCCGCTATCGGGCTGCGGGGGCACAGGGAGTAGGTTGAGGGCCAGCCACAGGTGGCGGCTGCTGTGTTGCGCCCTGCAATGCGGCAGCTCACCTGTGGGTGGCCCTCGACTTAATCCTTTTTTTTTGGGCTCAAAGTTGTGCAGGCGCAGGTTGGGGGTTGCGCCTGCACAACTCTGCACAGCCCAGCTGAATATCGGGCTGTGCAGTTTATGCATGGTTCCTCCCCCTCCAGTTCAGCATGCATTCATTTGCATTGTGCTGTTGCTCAGCATGTTTTCAGTGACGCAACTGCCTCCTGCTGAATATCGCAGAATGGCGCAATTTCGGACTTGCGCAGGCACAACCCTATTGCGCATGGCACAACCCTTTTGAATATCTGGACCAATAACTTTAAGTAACAAGCCAGTACACCAGGCATTGTTCAATTAATCCACAACAAACAAGTTCAAGAACCATCCTGCTTACACAAATAAGGCAAACTAGCACACCAAATTTCAGATAGCGCTTATAGCAGCAAATTTATTTCGCAAACAAGACACAAGGTCAGAAAAACGTCCTACCTCCACGTGGTAGGGAGAATGCCAGACAGCAATCCCATCAGACTAGCTCCAACCGGTTTCACGCTAAGGCATCATCAGGGAGTGTCTAAGGCTACTAGATACACCCTTTTATTCTAAGGTCTTAAAGTGACAGTACATAAAAGCACTATACCTATCATGTGATAAACATATATATTAAATTTACTTCAACTAAATGATTTAAAAAAATGCAGCCATGAGCCCAAGTAATTGAAGGATCGCCCTGGCTGGCAGTCTTCTGTGTGTGGCTACCAAGCGTGCTTGCTGCTGTAATGTTGCCATCCTGTCTGGCGGCAGAAAGGCCTTGCCCTGGATTGTGTCCAACACTGCTCCAATAAATTGGAGCTGCTGGGTAGGGAAAAGGTGGGACTTGGCATGACTGACTGTGATGCCCACCCATTGAAAAATGTCTAGGGTAAGGGTCAAAGAACTGGCTAGGGCAACTCTCGATGGGGCTGAAATCAACCAATTGTCGAGGTATGGGAATACTTGGACTCCCTGTTTGTGCAGAAAGGCTGCCACCACTGCTAGACACTTCGTGAACACCCTGGATGCCGACGAAAGGCCAAAAGGGATGGCTTTGAATTGAAAATGCTCTCACTGAAAACAAAATTGGAGGAATTTGCGGTGTGGTGGAAAAATCAGGATATGTGGGTAGGCATTCTGCATATCCAGAGTTCAGAGCCAATGACCCTTCTGTAACAGAGGAAGTAGGCTAGGAAGAGACAATATTCTGAACCTCCTTTACTCCACGAAGAGATTCAGAGAGCTCAGATTGAGAATAGGTCTGAGGTCGCCTGTCTTCTTGGGTACCAGGAAGAAGTGCGGAGTAGTACCCCTTCCCTTGATGTTTTCTGGAAACTGGCTCTATTTGCTGCTTTTGCCAGCAGGGAGTTTATTTCCTCTCTTACCAAGGGTATGTGATGAGGTGGGTAGAATGAGTGACCTGGAGGATTTGTTGGTGGTCTCTCTATAAATTCTATTGTGTGGCCTTTTGCTACCAGTTGTAGCACCCATGAGTCTGCTGTGATTTTCTCCCAGTCTGGTAGGTGATGGGAGAATCTTCCCCCTACTGGCTCCTCTGGGGTGCAGACCAATGGAACTGGGAGGATTAAGGAGTCAGGAGGCAGTGGGCAGGGTGGAGGCTGCGGCACCCGAAGCCTTGTGGGATTTGGCAGGGGAAGCTCTACCAGCCGAAGGCGCCCAATGTTTGTTTTGACGTCGGTTCTGAGGTTATCTTTGTTGGCAACGATGTTGCCTCTGAAATGGCTGCTTTGGTTTCTGGGGTGGCTTGTACATAAACTGTACAGAGCGCAACTGTACAGAGTGCAGGTCAGTAAATACAGGTTACTCACCTGTAACAGGAGTTCTAGGAATGGTATATGTTGTTCATCCACACTTATTGGCAGGTATCCTTGCCGCTTTAAATCTTGCTGGAAGGTCTTCAAGCTGGCTCCTCCCACCCACCCAGGTGGTAAAACTCTCGGCTCTGCCCCATGACGCCAGATCTGGCCCGCTGGAAGCTCAGGTTGTGCGTCGAAGCCGGGGAGGTCGTGTGGATGAACAACATATACCATTCCTAGAACTCCTGTTACAGGTGAGTAACCTGTATTTCTAGGGACATGGATATGTTGTTCATCCACACTTATTGGCAGACTCCTAGCAGTTCTCCGGGAGAAGGGAGGCAAGACGCACAACCCCGATACTTACTTGGGAATTAAGGACTGGAGAACCGAGGCCCCAAAACCAGCATCCCAGCATGACTCAAGGTCGATGTGGTGATGGGTGATGAAGGTGTGTGCTGACTTCCAGGTAGCAGCCCTGCAGATTTCCTGGATAGGGACGTCCCTGGAAGCAGCCACCGATGCAGCAGTATGGCGGGTAGAATGAGCTCTTATCCCTCTGGGAGGCTCCATGCCCGCCAACTTATAAGAAGAGATCTATGAAGGAGGTGACCCACCTGCCTATCGTCCGCTTGGCTGCAGGTCTGCCAGATGTGGCTTCAGCGTAGGGTGACAAACAGCTGGTGAACCTCTCCCAATTTCAGCCATGCGCTCCTTATAGTAAGCGGCGCCCTTCGGGTCCAGAGTATGGAGCCTATATTCGCCTCCGAGGTGTGATTGGGGTAGAACACGGCAGAGTCAACACCTGGTTAAGGTGAAACTCCGACACCACCTTCGGAAGGAATTTCGGGTGGGGGCGCAGGACAACCTTGTCCCTGTGGAAGACCAGGTAAGGAGACTCGATGGAAAGCACCTGGAGCTCTCCCATCCTTCTGGCTGATGTAATAGCCACCAAGAAGGCGGTCTTCCACGACAGGTGAGAGAGATCACACCTGTGCATTGGTTCGAATGGCTTGCCCATGAGCTTTGCCAGTACCAGCAGTAGATCCCACGGAAGTGGAGGTTCTCGCACCGGAGGGGAAATGTGATCAAGGCCTTTGAAAAATCACCAGACCACCTTTTCCTGCGCCACCGACTGCTTCCCGGCCTGCGCCCGGTAAGCAGAGATGGCTGCCAGGTGCACCGTTAGGGTCGTCAACCTAAGCCCTTGCTGAGAAAGGGACCATAAATAGTCCAAGATGCTTGCCAAGGAACAGGAGGAAGGGTCCAGGCCCTTGCCCTGACACCAAATGGAAAACCTTTTCCATTTGAAGGCATAGCATTTCCTGGTCGACTCCTTACGGGACGCCTCAACTACATTGAGGACCTCGTCGGAAAGACCCAAGGCCTGGAACTCTAGCCGCTCAGGAACCAGGCCGTCAGGTGCAGGGATTGAAGGTCCTGATGGAACACCTTCCCCTGATTGACTGAAATGAGGTCCGGGCGAGCTGGAAGCTGCCTCGGGAGCCTGGCTCTGAAGGGCGGGGCCTGCTCGAACTCCAGGCGCAGGCCCTTTCCTACCACCTCCAACATCCAGCGGTCTGTGGTAATAGCAGACCAGGTGGAAAGGAAGTGGCGGAGCCGTCCCCCCACGGGGGGAACCGGGGGGTGAGGTGACGAGGTTGGGGGCGACACCCCTCAACCCGTCACTGTGCAGGCTTGGAGGAGGGACCGGCCGAGGGACCTCCTGGGCCCTTACCTCCCTGCTTCCTGGAGGAGAAAGCCGCGGGCTTGGGTTTGGGACGCCAAGTGCGAGCCTGCTGGCCCTGATGATGCTGGGCCGGACGTGCCAGAGGCGCAGACAGATGAAAGGGCTTGGGTTGCGGTCTGCGGCCCTTGTCCCTCTGAGCGGATGAGACTGAGTCCAAGGTGGCATTGGACTTTTCGATCCTCTGGAGGTGACCTTCCACTCCAGGGCCGAAGAGGTCGGTTCCCAAGAAGGGAACATCCACCAACTTGTGCTGGGTATCCGCTGTGAAGGTGGATAACCTCAGCCATGCCCGACGGCGCATGGCCACTGCGGCTGCGACTGACCTGGTGTAGGAGTCTCTGATGTCCAAAGCAGTCTGAAGTTGCTGCTTTGCCACTGCCCTGCCCTGGTCCCGCACCTGCCTAACCATAGTCTGCAGGTCAGCCGGGAGATGAGGGACTACCTCGTCCAGGAAGCCCAACAGGGCATGGGAGAAATGCGCCATAAGCACGGTCGAGCTGGCCTGGCGAAGACCAAGGGAGGATGCAGCGTAGACTTTTTGTCCGGCACAGTCCAATTTCTTGGACTCCTTGTCGGGAGGTTTGTCCACATCCCTAGCATTACCGGCACGCCGGAAAACGCTGTCGGTAACTAACCCCTCGGCCGAGGGGTGTTCCGAGAAAACTGGATAGGGAACCGGTAGGGACTGCATACTTCCTGGCCATCCTGGCCGAAGGCGCAGGGCAGGAAGCAGGGCGCTGCCAGAGCTCCAAGGCCAGGCCAACAATGGCCTCGGCCACAGGAAAGGCCTCCGTAGGGGAATCCCCTCGGTCCAATATCTCCGTGAGGGGATACTTGGCCCGCTTGGATACGGGCTCGAGCTGCATCCCGGTGGACTCCGAGATGAGCCTAAGCAAACTCATAAAAGACGAAGGGCTATCGTCCAGTGATTGACCTCCCTAGGACTCCAAGTCAACCTGCCTGGAGAACAGGGAGGAATCGCCGTCGGACTCGGAAGAGTCCACAAAGAGCTGCCTTGGGCCTGAGCCACCCTCCACCTGCCGAGGGTGATCGGGAGTGAGGGTGACAGACAGTCTATGGGGCAGACCTCGGGCCGACCGAGAGTCTTTGGTCGGAGCCCCAAACGAAGGCTGTGGAGGCAGAGGTTCCACCGGAATCGGTGGGGCAGCCGGTTTTGGCCGAGCAACAAGCCTGGAAGAGGGTGCCTCAGCTAAAGCGAAGGGTTGCTTCGGCCGCTCCGGTGACAGCCACTGATAGCCGGGGAAGGCGACGCCGGCTTACTCCCCGGACAGAAGACTGTTGCCACATGAGGTCCTCGTATCGGCGACGCAACTTGCGTCGAAGCCTCCCCTCGTCCGAGGAGGAGGAAGAGGACGAGCGGTGGCGCCGCTTGCCACGGTGCCGAGACCAGGACCGCCTGTGGCGGTGGGATCGGCTGGACCGAGAAGAAGTCCGAGACCGAGACCGCAAACCTCGGCTTTTCCGAGGAGGGTACGGGGGTAGTGCGGGGGAAACCTGCCCTCCCCTCGGCTCGGAAGACTCAACCGTGGACTCTGGAACCGGAGGCACGGGCAAGTCCACGGACTCCTCAACTACCGCCGGGGGAACTGGGGAGAGAGGGATTTAGGCTTCACCTGTCGACAGCCCGTCCAACGGGTCGAGAAAAATCTCGACCGCGTCGACGGGAGTCTCGGTCAACTGGCCTGACGGGGACGCCGTGAAGCCAGTGGCCAAAGCCGAAGGATCGACCGAAGTCGATGGTCGACTACTCGGTGAGAGGGACCTCTCCCGCTCTCAAGAGCGTCGACGAAGGGACTTACCTTTGTGATTCTTCTTTTTGGACCGAGAGGAAGGCCCTGAAGATGTTGGTCCCTCTCCCTTAGTGGAGAGGGAGAGACAGAGCTCCTTAAAAGAAGCTGAATAGGAGGACCCCAGAGGGAGCGGGATAAATGCCGCGGCCGAGGAAGAGGAAGATGCGGCCTGCGCCGCCTTCTCCTCGAGGGCGATCATATGCTCGAGTTGTTCCGCCGAGCCAGCCACCACGGAAACCGCCAAACGGGCCTCCTTCGACTTCACTGGCGGGTAACATTTCTCGGGGCGCCTAAGTTGCAAACGGGCGGCGCGGTCTTCCAGGACGTAGGCCGAGAAGGAAGAGCACAGGTCGCAAGCCTGCGGGTTGTGCTCAAGGCCCAAGCAGTAGACGCACGTGGAGTGCGGATCCGTCCGAGACATCTTCTGCCCGCATGGGCACCTCCGAAAACCCGGAGTCGATTTGTCCATCGCAGCCGCGAGGGAAATAAATGACCGAAGTCTTGAAAACCTTGAAAGTAATTTCGAGTAAACCGAAGAAATAGGAACCAGTCTTATACGCAGAGCGTTAAGGAGGGAACCTGAGCTTCCAAGCGGTAAGGAAGATCTGGCGTCATGGGGCGGAGCTGAGAGTTTTACCACCCGGGTGGGTGGGAGGAGCCAGCTTGAAGACCTTCCGGCAAGATTTAAATCGGCAAGGATATCTGCCAATAAGTGTGGATGAACAACATATCCATGTCCCTAGAATGAAATCCTTGACATCTCCACCATAAAGAACTGACCCCCAAAAAGGGGCATCCTGTATGGCTGTCTGGACCTCCAGTGCCAAGCCTGAGATCATCAGCCATGCGTAACGTCTGAGGCTGATGGCTGATGCTGAGCCTCTACCTGCAGCATTAATTGCATTGCAGGTGGCTTGTAACATATGTCTGCATGCAGATCTAGCAGACCTGACTAGATCTGCCATTTCTGCTTTCAGGATCAAGTCTTGGAGAGAGTCTACTTTGGACTCCAACTGTCCTAAGACTGATTTTTTAGTCCCCCATATGGGTGATGTAATTTAAAGCTCTGATTCCCAAAGTGGAAGAAGAACAGATCTTTCTTCACATTGGTCGAGAACCTTAAGACTCCTTATCAGGAGGGGAAGCACTCAGGTGTTTAGATTTCACGGACCTATCATGGGCCATGCTAATGACCACTGAATCAGCCTTTGGATGGAGGCTGAGGCAGTCCTTGTCCTCTGGGGTCTGGAAAGCCTGTCTGCTTTTCTGGCCACCGGAGCCAGGGAGGAGGGCTGCTTCCAAATTGTTGTGACCAAGCCCTCGTGTGGCTCTATCTAGGGCAGAATGAGGGTCTGGGAAGAGTCTGCCAGATCCAAGTGTGCAGCCAATCTCTGTCTCTGTGGAGCCTGGGGACCATACGCCAGTCGTATGCTGCTTGGATCTTCTTGAGAAGCTCCAGAAAGGAAGGGTCCTCAGGAGGGGATTTGGGAGACTCTTTTGGTTTGGGGTCCTCCGGCGTAGGGGTGTCAAATTTGAAGCCGAAGTGGACCAAATCACTGTCCGAGTTCAATGATCATCTGTCGTCGGGCGAGCTGATCATGGGAAGAGCTATGTCAACTGGCCTTGAAAAATCAGATGGCCAGAAAAATTCCAAAGGCTGTGGATTAGGTGAAGAATGTGGTCTTCTGTCTGACGTCGGGGCCCTAGGGCCTGATGGTGGGGGTGGCTCCAGAGAAAGAGGCCAGGGAGCCAGTGTAGGAGCCACTGGTGACTGGCACTTCTCAAGCTCTGATGTGAGCTGTGACTTGGTTTCCGCCCACCACAATTTGAGGACCGCCTGCAAGTCCACTTGCAGTTGTGGGGGTGGTGGGTTATGGAATCCATAACTCGGGTACCCATAGTAAGGGTAATTAAAACCCAACGGAGGGTAACCTGGCATTTGAAAACCCTACGTCAGATAGTGTGGCGTTGGGTACCCTGGCATAGGGTAATGTGGTGTTGGATAATCCGGCATCGGCTGCCCAAAGGGGTTGCCAGATGGTCCCGGCGTAGGGCCTGACAGAGGGGCCAAAGGGCTTGGCGTCGATCCTGACAGTGGGATCGAATGATCCGGAAAATGCCTTCTTGGGGGTGCTGAGGGCCCCGAGGGGGGATCTGGAAACATGGGTCCTGACGGTCCGAGTGTCGGGCCCGATGGCAGACCTGGAGGAACTAACAAACCTGAGGGAGCCAAAGGGATCTTTGTCTGGTCCGATGGCATGACAGGTGTTTGAGGCTCCGGCACAGGGGGAGGCAAGGCCCCTGACGGCAGGCGGTCTCCTCCCTCCGGTCCCCCTGCAGCTGGAGCTGGAGGTACTGTCTCAATCAGTAATAAGGGGAGGATGGAGAAGACTCCGCTGTCAGCTGCATATCCAACGGCAGCTGGTCTGTCACCCCATCATCAGGCCTGTTATCGGGGCCTGACAGAAGATCTGGAGCTGTGCAGCTGTTGGAGGAGCCGGAACTTGACTTAGCAGTCCCACTTGAACCGCTAGGCCTCTGAATCTTTGAGGCCTTAGAGTATGTGGGTGTCTCCTGATCCCAGGAGGCTCCCATCGGGACTAAGCCCAGGCCAGACAGGGGGTCTGACGGCCATTTGGTAGCCACCAAGATGGACATCAAAGGCAGATCCCCCGAAGGGGAAATTACCTTGTGAGCTGTGTCTCCAGCCCGAGGTGGCGGGATTGCTGGGAACCCTTCCTGGTTCCGATGTCTCTCCTTGTCCTTTTTGTGGTGGCCCTCCAGAGAGGATGAAGATTGCCTGAGTTTCTTCAGCTCCTTCTTCATGTTGGCCATCTTTTGTTTTTAAAAGATGTGTTTCCAGGGACTGCAGACGGCATTTGCGTGTGGCCAAATTAACCTTCTGGCAATGCTCACACCCCTCAACCTTCCAGGCAAAGAAGAAAGAGGGAATGGCCGTCTATGTGAGGGAGCTGAGTTCCACAGGAGTCGCACTTGTTCTTATGCGATTCTGAAGGCATCAGAGACAACATGCATGATTATTTCAGATAACACTATTAAGCGAAAATACGAAAGTAAAATAGAGCTTTGAACGGTTATACTTATCCAAAGATGGCATGGACAGTAGCAGCATTCTTCCGCGAGGTCCGAGATGCGCAGGTCGATGGCAGGAAAGAACTGGAGAGTGGGCGTGGGGACCACTCCCTATATAGCGCCACGCTGACGTCAGTCACGTGACGTCGGGGGTGGTCTCCCGCCAGACACTGCTAGCTAGAAGTTTTCCATGTGGTCCTAACGCCTAGCAGCTTAGTCCTGTATGTGAGTACCTACTGCAAGAGCCCTCTCGAAGTAAGATCTTCCTGGTGTTGTGCACGGTCACTCTACACTTGGTATGGTGACTTCTGTTGCCTACTTTCAGACTGTTTCTGCAGCTGACATATATCCTGCTGCCACACAGGGCACTGTACTAACTTCCACTAAGCACTACAGCATAGACATTGTCTATTGCAGATGTGCTGGTTTTGGTATTGGTGTTCTGCAAGGCCTTCCATCCTTACTGCATGTCAGGCTCTATCATCCTCCCTGGGTACCTAGTGTACTGCTTGAAACTCATTCCAAAGGTGTGGCCCAATACAGGAGACATCTTCGGTAAAGACGAAACAGTTATTTACCGTAACAGTAGATAGAGAGACTCTCCTCTGTTCAGCCACAGTGTATCCAGCCTCCTTCCATTTTGTTTCTGAGGTATTTGCTGGCACGTTTGTCCACTGTCTTGTCTGGAGGTGTCCATGAGTGCCTTTTATATATGGCTTCCTAGTCCCATGCCTCTCCTTGTGTGCCTGGTACTTGTCAGATCTCCTGGTTCCTGATGCTCAGTGATCCTCAGAGCTTGTCTCTGACAGGGAACTGAGCAATGGGGCCACTCACATTTTATGGGAATGGACATTGCATGTCATGGTGGTTGGCCCCCAGCTACCAAAAGTTTCCCAGTGGTTCTGCCGCTGATGGCTTACAGTTCCAAAGGTGTGGCCCAATGGAGGAGAGTTTTTTCAAATATCTACTGTTAAGGTAAGTAACTCTTCTTGCTCCCCATACAACGCATTCAGAAAATGACAATTCAGATGTAGAGATGCCTGAAACAGAAGTGAAAACAATGTGAAAAGACAAGCTGGACACTTAATTAAGAGTCATTGGTTCTGGTAACCCAGGAATCAAGCTCAAAAGTCAACGTTGCTTAAATTTATTCTTTTCCACCTTTTTTTTTTTTTTTAACTTTAGTTTGGATTGTATAAGACTGGTTCATATGCTTTAGGATTTGTTACTTAGCTAAATATTTAAAGGACAAATAAATAAGCAATTTAACACATCAATCAAATCTCAAATGCTCCCGTGTATTCATAGCATACGGCATGCTGATTTGCAATATTTTAGAGTTTACCTTTATTTTGTAGATTTACATCGTTTTCGTCAAGTTTAAAACTTTGGCTGAAATGTAAACAAAAGCTCCGTTTAGCCCCGCTACTGAGCCGCTACTCCGCTCACAAAATGGCGATGTCGTGTCTACGTGATGACATCATCGTAGCGAGTCCGCTCCACTTCTTCTATTACAACCTGTGGACACTGTTGTAAAATGCAGGATATTGGCACTATATTTGGTTATCAGCATATGTATCGATACTTAGTTTGTGCACCAGATTTTGTGCACAAGCTAAGTATCGATACATAGGCTGATAACTAAATATGCTGCCAATATCCTGCACCTTACAACAGTGCCCACAGGTTGTAACAGAAGAAGTGGAGTGGACTCGCTACAATGATGTCATCACGTTGGCACATCATCGCCATTTTGCGTGCAGAGTAGCGGCTCAGTAGCGGGGCTAAACGGAGCTTTTGTTTACATTTCAGCCAAAGTTTAAACTTGACGAAAATTATGTAAATCTACAAAATAAAGATAAACTCTAAAATACTGTAAATCAGCATGCCATATGCTATAACTACACGGGAGCATTTGAGATTTGATCGATGTGTTGAATTGCTTATTTATTTATCCTTTAATCATATTCTCCAATTTCAAAATGTATTTATTTCTTCTTCACTTCTCTTCTTTCTCTAGTAAAACATTTTCTGACAATCAATAATCCCAATTTTATGGGATGAAAATATATAGTAGCTGTTTGAGTATTCTGTATTAAGAATGCCTTGAAAACTCATCTTTTTTTTTTTTTAAATCTCTTTTTATCCTCCTGATCGCCCCGTCATTCCACTCCTTCGGGCTCACTCATACCACTCACCCGACACATACTGAGTCTGCCCCTAGAGTGCCCCTGGTGACTTCTACCTTCCTCCCTCCGTGGAGCACCTTGCACAGCAGAGTCTGCCTGTGATTCCTGGACGGGGTGGCTGAAGCAGCCATCATCTAGGACCAGCGAGGTGGTTTCCACTTTTCTGTGCTTCCTTCTATCTCCCCGGGGCCCGGCTTGGGCAGAACATGCTTACATGCCTGCCAAGTGCCTTACAGCGTTCTCCCCTCCCTGACTCCCCCATACAGGAGCCTGCCCCGAAAGTCAGTGCTTCCACCAGCTCCCATGGACGTCAGATGCATTAAGCACCCCTGGTAACCCAGCCTGAAGGAGGAGAGCATCCGTTGGGACACTCAATCCTCCTTCCGCCTGCCGACCCCCGACAACCCGAGTCTGTACACGAACCTGAGTCACCAGCATGGTGTGGCATCCAGCACCTCAACCCTCAGCACCACCGTGCCAGCTAAAACTAATCTTTTTGGTTTGGCATTTGGGGATTACTGCTGCTGCTATTATGCTGCTATCATACTGCATTCTGTCGTAATTGAGATGTTTTGTTTTATAATAATTTATTTTGTTTTATATATTTTATTGAACAGGCACCTTGGTTTTAGAAAGGCGCCTTTTTATAAATAAAGCTGATTTGATTTGAGTATATGTAACATACTGTATTGTACTGCACTGATTTTTTTAGATAAATGTTTCTTTTTCTCTGCTTTCTATAGCAATGTATTGGACAGGCATCTGGATATAATGTTTGTTTCTTCTGGTTTAGTAATATATTCTCTGATAGAATCTATCATGCAACGTTTACCTGAAACAGTAATTGTGGGCAAATATTATTAATCTTTACTTTAAAATTGATATTCTTTAGTAGGTTTTGCCTCCAAAGTAACTGGACTTAACACATGCATTGCAATGTTACAATAAAAAAAAAATAATTTACTGTCTTTTTTTATTATATTTTTTATTACATGTGTAAACTAAGCATTTCTGTATTATATTAAGTCCATTCTACTTTATATTTATTTTAAATACTAATAATAACATCGTGGTCCAAAATCAGGCCTGCAACTGCCCACTCTGTGCCCACAATTAATGGACTGCACTGGAAGCGCTCAAAGGGACTTCTGGGTACTGCTGCACCAGTAAGGGGAAACAATAAATACTACGTGGGTACTCACCAGAGGGTGGTAGGGTTTGAGGAGTGATATCAGAACGGTTTCTCTGCATTTAGTCCATTCCGTTTCCCAATCCAGTGCCTGTTCCTGTCCCCATAATAAATATTCTTGTGTTTAAATTGCAGTTTATTATGTTTTGTATATTGTGTCGTTTACATGCATAGAGAATAACTGGGGCTTATGTATAACCATAAAGGTCCCTCTCATAAGGGTGGAGGCCGCATTTATTTCCTATGGGGTAGCACCCTAGCACCCATCTGTCAAAAGGATCCCCACAGGTGGAGGCACCGCACCATTTTTATATTACCTCCAATACCAACTGAGTCTAGGTGCCATTCACCTAAAGGCTTTACAGACTGTGTCCGGGTATTATCAGACAGGTGTAGTCTCACACCTTGCGGGTGGGGTGGTTACACAATCTCTGCTCGAATATCACAGTTATGTTTTGTTCCCCTACATTTAGTGAGCTGTTCCTGTACAGATCCTCAGCACAAGCCCACCCCATGCTCACTGTTTGTGTTGATATGTGCAGCAAATAAGTCAGAAGAGCTGGAAATGGAAACTTAAGAATCTTACAAAGATTAAGAAGATTACAATGAACTAATGGGATTCAACCCCAATCTCTGAGCTGGGTGTGCTTCTATCCATCTGACCACACTGCATTCTTAGTCATTCCACAGTGGATCAGCAGATAAAGAACTGCCATGGTCTCCTCAATTTACTGGTCAGCAAGTGCAGCACTCAAGCTCTGCATTAAACTGTGACACAGTGAATGGAGGGACTTTGAACACCTCTTCTGAATTCCTGAAAACAGCAAGTTTATTTTCTCCAGGAATCACATATTCCAGTGCTGTGACCGCTCTTGAACAATAACCCCTTGTCTCACACTGGCTGTTCTCAAGGTCTTGAGCTCACTTCAGTCTCACAAGACAGGTTACCTGCAAAAAAGTTCCGAAGGTCTGTGTACAGGCAGTTCTCCAGAAAGCGTCTCAAGGGCAGGATGTGGGAGTTCATGGTGGACCAGTCTGTCAGGAAATCCTCCACGACGTGGTGAATGGCATCTGGTCGGGGAAGAGGCCAGTTTTTGGGCCGGCGTTTCATCTCCCGTTCTGGAAGAAAATCAGACAAAAGGCTTTTACACACTACATGCCTAAGGGCACCAGCAGTGCCAGCACAGTTTATGTACACCATCAGTTATTTAAAGTTGATATTATTTATACTACCTTCTTTTCACTATTATTGAAACAGAAATAAATACAGGCAGAAAAATATCAAAGAAGCATTACTTTTGATCCGGTCCTCCTTACTTCCACCCAACCTACCACTAGGTGGGCTTAAACTGAGCCTCTATTAACAGCTCAGTCTGTTTAGTAGCTTTACCTCCCTCACACTTCCCTTCCACCACCGCTATCAATCCCTTATATTTATCACACCCTGACTTAAATCCCTGCACTGTCTTTGCTTTGACTATTTCTAATGGCAAGCTATTCCATTTATCCACTACCCTCTCTGTGCAGAGGCACTTCCTCACATCTCCCCTGAATCTACCCCCAACCAATTTGTATCCATGTCCCCTAGTGCAGGTCCTTTCGCTGCGCTTGAAAAAACTGTTGACAATCTACCCTGTTAATTTCCCTGAGGTACTTAAATGTTTCTATCATGTCTCCCCTTTCCCTTCTGGCCTCAAGCGAGTACACGTTCAGCTAAATCTCTCCTGCATACCATGTATCATTTGGTGTTCCTTCTCTGTATTGCTGCCAGGCGATCTCTGTCTTTCTTAATAGGAGGCTTCCAAAAGTAAACACAGTACTGTAGGTGTGTGGCCTTACCAGGGACCTGTAGGCAGGTAGGGTCTTCTGCCTCCTGCTGGTGAAGCCTCTGCCAATGCAGTCCAGTATAGCTGGCTGGCCTTAGCATATGCTTTATTGTACCGGGCTGATGTTTTAACATTCTCACCCATGATTACTCCAAGGGCACTTTCCTTCGTTGCCTGCCCAATCTGACACCTCCTATTCAATTCTCTGTTTTGGAGGTCTTTTTCCAATAGGCATAACCTTGCATTTGTTTGCAATAAATTTGAGCTGCCAGATATTGGACCATTTTTCCAGCACCTGTAGGTCATTTCTCATTGCTCTAATCCCCTCCGGTTTCCATCTTGCTATTTTTTATGTCCTCTGTAAATAAATGACTCTTTCCCTGAATGCCCTCCCCTATGTTGCAGATGAACATATCAGAGAGCACTGGTCCTAAAACCGAACCCTGTGGCATCACACTCGTCACCTTCCTGATCCCTGAGTGAGATTTATTTATATATACCTTTCATCATGGCCGGCTGCTCATCTATCTTATTAGGAATGAAATTGTTTATCATATTCTTAGTGACCAATAATAATAATAATAAACATCACAGTAATAGACACTAATGATAAACAAATAATATGGGTTCTCATATGAGTTGTGACCAAATTAAGACCATCCAGCACTCATATAACATTTCAAAAATCCTTTATTAGGGGAATAAAGAAAAGGTAAACTTACAGCAGGTTACAGACTTCATAGACAGCTTTGGCTATTGGAAGCATACAAGGCTATGGTCATCATGGAAGTCCTTCGTAGGATCTGCTGCAGTTTTTGGACCCTCTTCTGGTGTGGCCATGGAAGAGCACACACAGAACAGGGGTCCCGGGCTGACATTATATACACTTTTTTCTTACATAAGGCTGAGATATTTCTTATAAATGTCGTAATAGCTACTTTGTCAAAAACAACTCTTGGAAACCTGTCATAAAAACATTTCAGAGAATACGCTGAACATCTTACGTCAATAAGTCATATCATCATACTAAAATTCTAGAGGCCTCACACTGATAATAGGCCTTTCTCTATTCCTTAGCTTACTGAAGTTGCAAGTCACACTGCTCTGCTACCTATAGATAAAGGTTGTTTTTGTCAAAAAGACTGAAGAATACCTTGTTTTCATATGTTCATTATGAGTAAGCATTTCTGTGTATGTCACATTCTCTTGTCAGCCTAGTTTTCCCTGGTCAGCATGACAGAACAGTTTTTCCCAATTTGTTATATTGAGTTATAAATGGGCCCCTTTCTCCCTGCACAGCCAATAAATACTGTGGCATAATGTATAATTAGCTGTATAGAATACTGGGATATATCATTTCATTACAAAATACAGCAATACACCATGTTTGCAGGGATTACTTGATCAAGCCGAGGAGACCCTCAGCTTCACACACACACACACACACACACACACACACACACACACACACACACAACTCCTTGGCCCAGCTGCAGGGGTTGCTGTGGTGGGTAGAGCCCTCTGGTAACCCTTACCAGTCAAGATGCACTGTGGGGAGACAGCTGTCTCAAGCTGGTCTGCCTCCCAATATCACACCTTAGGTTCACCCCTGAACCTGGGTCGTCTACACATCGGGTGGCCTGAGTGGGTCCCATTTATTTATTTTTATTTATTTACTTATTTATTGAATCTCAGATTAACACCTTTGAGCAAAACTGCTCCTTTACAGAGGTCCACGTCATGGGATTACAAGACAGTAAACACAAAATCAAATAGTACACTGCCAACTGATAGAAAATTAAATATTGTTAAGATACAAAGTATAAGGACAGACATTAACAAATAATTACTTTGGTCCCATAGTCCACAGATACAAGAATATAAACTTCAGGTCAGTGTATACTATAGCTTGGGAAATGTTACCCCGACCAGGAATCAGGACCTAGTACGTTAGATGGGGAGAACTCGGAGGAGAGTTAACGTGATTGCAGTAGGGAGTGATATGCCAGAAGAGGGCAGGGTATTAGGGTAGTAAGGTTACAGGACAACAAGAAGAAGTTAGAGGAGGAGCAACCCAGAGGGTTGTCAGTGCAGTTGCTGACCGATTTAAGAAAGTTGCTGCGATTGTGTTTTGATGGGATAAGCTTTATGGTGGTTGAGGGGAGGTGAACAACAACATTGTCTTAGTTTTTTTGTAATTTAGTAGAAGCCTGGATCTAAGGAACCGATCCTCAACTGCACTAAAGTCAGCTTGCATCTCTTTTTCGAGCACATCAGGTGCAGAGTGACATATGTACAGCACAGTATCATCAGCATATGAGAGTATCTTGTTCTGGCAAGCTTTGGGGAGGTTGTTTAGAAACAGACTGAATAGCAGGGGGCCCAGGATACAGCCTTGGGGTACCCCTGTGGAAATAATTTACCAGTCAGATAGAGCACTATGTATTTTGACCAGCTGTGTTCTCAGGTAGAGGTAGCTCCTGAACCAACCCACAGATACGCAGGATATCCCAATGTGGGCCAGTTTGCTGAGAAGTAGCTCATGATTAACTGTATCAAAGGCCTTGGTGAGGTCAATGTAAATGGCACCCCACCAAGAGCCCCTGGTCTGATGCCTCATGAATGTAGCCAATGTATTCCACCAGGGCCATAGTTGTACTATGATCCTTCCAGAAACCATGCTGCTGCTGACACTGAAGCTTGTATTTGTCTAGACAGTCAGCTATCTGGTCGTAAACTATCCTTTCGAGGGCTTTTGAGAGAGGTGGAAGAATTGATATTGGCCTGTAGTTTGAGAGACTAGCTCTGTCACCGCTTTTGAAAATGGAAGTGACCACAGCTACTTTCAAGATTTGGGGAAATTTGCCTGTACTGAGCGATAAGTTAAGGATCCTGGTTAGTGGGGAGACTAGGACAACCAAGTTGAGAGCAACTAACTTGAGGTCAAGAGTCACTACTGAACTGGTTTTCTGATCATTTGTTCAAGATATTTTTAGCCTCTGTTGTAGTGGCTGCCTTAAGGAAGTGGGGGTGCTAGTTGATGAGGTGGTATTGTTATTAGTGTTAATTCCTGTTTGGGGTAGCAAAAAGTCCAGGGGAAACACACTGCTGAGGTCTGTAAAGGCCTTATTCAAGGCACTGGCAATGACTTTTGGGTTATGAGTGACAGATCCATTGGTGCTGATTATTGTGGGTGAAACTTTGCTAGCTTCGACTTTCACGCCAGGAACTGTTTAGTAGTTTTTTTAAATGTGTACTCTCGGACAAACAGATGGCACTAGTACAGTTGTTCTGAGCTGCTTTGTATGTTTGAAGGTCAATGAGTGACCCTGTACTTTTAGTCTTGTGCCACAGGTTGTCCCTGATCTTCATTTGTTCAAAGAGCAGGGGTGTAACCCAGGACTTAACAGGACCCTTTGATTTTTCTCTTTTAACTGGTGCATATATGTTGCAGGATGTATTAAAGATATTGATAAAGCTCTCAAGAGCCGTGTCAACATTATCTGCATTATAGATGATTGACCGGTCTTGTAAACCGAGGTGGGTTTTGAATGAGGCAAGTTGCCCCTTTTAACACTTCTGAGGTAACTGTTATGGGTGTTTTTTTTGGGCCCTTATTAGTCCAGGTGCATGTGATCGGGGAGTGGGCACTGATGGTGTCTGGAAGTACATTAGTACTGGTTATTCTTTCAGACTGGTTGGTTATTACCCAGTCTATGATCGTACTAGTGCCAATTCGATAGTCCGTGTGGGGGAGTCAGTAATTTGGAACATACCAATGACTGTGATGGCATCTTTATATGGTGCCACTTTGGGGGACAGCCAATTGATATTGAAGTCCCCTAGTATTGGAACCTCAGAGGTTTTGCAGAGTTCTGAGAGGTACTCGAGGGCAAGTTTGAATCCTATTGACTGATTTTTTGGGGGGGAATGTACACAGATACTAAAGTAAGGCATTTTCCTTGGGTACCAAGCTGCAGCTTTACAGCAAGCAGTTGGGTGTTACCTCCAGTGGGTAGGTTGGGGAGTGCCCTTCCCTGAACAGTGTCTCTGATATATCTAGCACATCCACCTCTGCATTTACCCAGCCTGTCCAGTCTGTATGATGTATAACCCTCTAGCCGGACTGTCTGGTTGGGAGTTCTGGGAGGTAAGCCAGGTTTCAACGATAGAGAGAACATTTGGGCTTATGTTGTACTACCCCGGCCCGTAAGGAGTCATACTTGGCCAAAAGGCTGCAGATATTAATAGATGCAATTGTTAACTCTCCAGATTTCTTTACTGATGCAGGTGCTCTAGGTTCTGCCCTTGGACTGCAACACTCTGTGTCCTCTCTCAAAGACAGTTGCTTTATCTACAGTAATCCCTCCATTCTCCTAAATCCCACCATCCTAAAGTATGCATCTTGGTCCTGGGACATGGGCACAATGGTTATATTATACCATACAGTGCTGTTATCGCTTGTTCCCAGGGGGGCCTTGACATGTACTTCTTTGATAAAACTGTGGTTCAAGAGTACCAGATGTAGTATTACTCCATCTCTAGTGTATTAACTATTATGCTGTACTAGGACACAGACCTATCTCCTGCCTCAGTCTGGTTTGGGGGCCTGCAGGCAATCCCCAACCTAAAGCCCCCCCATTAGCCATATCCACAGCGATTCTACCCCCTTGCCCCCAATCGATTTCTCTTCCATTACCCTTACATCATCCCTAATGTACAATGCAAGTCTCTACCATTACCCTTACACCATCCCTTATGTACAATGCAAGTCTCTTCCATTACCCGTACACCATCCCTTATGTACAATGCAAGTCTCTTCCATTACCCTTACACCATCCCTTATGTACAATGCAAGTCTCTTCCATTACCCTTACACCATCCCTTATGTACAATGCAAGTCTCTTCCATTACCCTTATACCATCCCTTATGCACAATGCAAGTCTCTTCCATTACCCTTACACCATCCCTTAGTACAATGCAAGTCTCTTCCATTACCCTTACACCACCCCTTATGTACAATGCAAGTCTCTTCCATTACCCATACACCATCCCTTATGTACAATGCAAGTCTCTTCCATTACCCTTACACCATCCCTTATGTACTATGCAAGTCTCTTCCATTACCCTTATACCATCCTTATGTACAATGCAAGTCTCTTCCATTGCCCTTATACCATCCTTATGTACAATGCAAGTCTCTTCCATTACCCTTACACCACCCCTAATGTACAATGCAAGTCTCTTCCATTACCCTTACACCACCCCTTATGTACAACAAGTCTCTTCCATTACCTAGGACACCATCCCTTATGTATAATGTCTTCTTCCATTACCCTTACACCACCCTTATGTAACAATGCAAGTCTCTTCCATTACCCTTATACCACCCCTTATGTACAATGCAAGTCACTTCCATTACCTGTATACCATCCCTTATGCACAATGCAAGTCTCTTCCATTACCCTTACACCATCCCTTATGTACAATGCAAGTCTCTTCCATTACCCTTACACCATCCCTTATGTACACTGCACAATGCAAGCCCCTCTCTGTGAATCTCTCCGGAAGAGAGCACAGTTTCAGACTGACATGTTCCCAATCATGGTTGGGTGTAGCCTACATTTCTATTATGGCTATGATGTCAAGCATTCCACCATAGCCAATACCTGCAGGTCCCCCATCTTGTTACAGAGGCTTCCAGCATTTAAAGGAGAACTGCAATGAACCTGAAAGTCATCCTTATCAATAGATGTTGCTTTCTAAGAACTGGTTCCAATTTTGTTATTGTTCCATCGAGGCCATTTGGTAACCGCACAGGGCACTTCTGATTTATATACTCCTGTGGTTAAGTTCCATTTTGGAACTATATAAAGTAGTTTATATCCCTCTTAACAACAGAGTTCTGTAGTAGACAACAGACATAATATGACAACAATGTGAGAGCTTAGCAAGGTCATAAGTTACATCATAGAGTTTTAAAACAGTACTCACAAGTGTGTAAATCAGGAACACCTACTGGGATAACTAAAAAGCCTGCATAAATGGAGCAACAACAGAAATTGAACCAGTATTTAAAAATTAACTTCCACTGAGAAAAAAAGACTTGCATGTCCACAGCAGTTCTCCTATAAAATGACCACCATCCATACTTTCCTTCCTTTGCCTCTGCACTGACACCTCCACCACTCTATTTGTTATCACCTCCTGTCCCTTTGTTTGCTCCCTAGTATTATTCCTGCTCTGTCCTGGCCCCCAACCCCGGTTTGGGGCGTGCTAGCTAGGCCCTCTATGTTTGTTACCATGCCCTGGGGTCCCCCATGTTCAGTCTGACCCAAACCGAGTTTAATTACCCAGCAATGAAGGCATCAAACATCTGCCCCAGAGCATCAGTCCCATCGTCAGTGGGATGAAGACCATACCTTCTAAAGAGTTTCCAGTATCCGGTGAAAACAGCGCAACAAAAATAGCACGAGTAACTAACATGCGTTCATAATAGTGCGGTATATTGCAGCTAACGCTACATTACAGCGCACTGTTTGTTGTGACGTCAGTACTGTCTCTCCCACATCACCAAAACATGAATGAATTTATCCCCTGAAAGAAACAAAAGGCCTGTCTTCATTCATTCATTACTCTATCTGGGGGAGGGTAAACACTACCTGCTCTGGCTGCAATGCAGGACAAGCTCAGGAAAAAACATCACTTTGGTTCGGGCAGACTGATTAACTTACACATTACCTTACACATGCAGAAATGAAACTAGGGAGCCAGACCGGCGGCGCTGAGGTGCTGGATGCCTTACCTTGTGCTACCTCAGTGACCCAGGTTTGGGAATGATCTCGGGTCACCGGCATGGGGGGAGGAGAAGGTGGGAGCAGAACTGAGCTGCTGAATGGCAGCTCTCCTCTCCTGGGGTTGGGGTCGCCCTCCTGCGGTCCCGCTGCCTCCGGGTGGAGATCCAGTGAGGGTCTGGGTGACCAGTAGGGTGGGGCATCCCGCAGTGTGTGATGCGTGCTTGCCTCCACACGAATGCACTCATGCCAAGGATGTCAGGGTGGACAAAAATGGGGAACAAAAATGAATAAACAAATAACTTAAAAAAAAAAAAAAATGAAACTAGGTATAAAATAAACTATTTCTGAAAACAAAACTACTTCCTTGCTCACAGGACGGTGCATGGCATATGTAAGAACATCAAACCACAAAAACCGGCACTCATCAGAGACGGCAAAAAAAAAAAAAAAAGGGGGTTTATTATATAAATATAAAAAAGTCACACCCCATCATAGTGGTAACAGCTGCGAACCAACAAAGCCCCGACCGATTTCGTACACAGTACATCCTCAGGGGGGTGGTTCCTAGGCTACATCATGGTTCATTTTATGCTGAATTAATTTAAATAGACAATGTCACTCTTACTAAAAAATAACCCTAGTGTAAAGTGCCTGGTGCACAATCAATCAGCTTACATTTATTTATTTATTAAAGAGATTTACCAGATAAGCATACTGAGCGGGAATGCACTCGTTTCCAGATGCGACATGACACATATATATCACATTTTCATTAATAAAATATAATTACTGCATTATATCTACAAAGTGCATATGAACAAGTAAGCCCAAAAACCTACTTTAAAAATGATGTCCTATATGCAGCAATGCAGGGGTCAGGGAACCTAAAGAATGTATTAGATGTCAAACTCAGTGCATTTTCTTAATGTCTGGAACTTAATTTTATGCTTTATCTGATCCCTTTTATATACTAATCTATATACTTAGTCTATACATACAGGAAAAGAAAATGTATACTATACTAGGACAAGAGGTGCAGTGTTTATTTATTTATTTGATATATCAGTTTACAACCTTTGAGCCAGAGGCTCATTTCCAAAGGTACCTCGTCACATGTAAGACAGAAGCTAATACAAACAGGGTATAACAATAGTTACATAGAGCATGTGCACAGGGTATAACAACAGTTACATAGAGCATGTGCTACAGACATTTGTCACTGACATTATTTACAGTATTTACAGTGTACAGGATGTAGATATTTTCAGACTTTATTTACAATATTTGGATGATGATATTTACATCATCACAGCAGAGAGACATTATTAACTTGAGAAAGCATCTAAACAGAGTAGTCAGTCCTATTCATGGATTTGGTATTATTGATGTAGGTTGCAATCCATAATGGACTTTGTCAGAGAATTAGGATCAGAGAGGGTAAGAGAGTGAAATGTTAGTTGCAGTTATAGGAGCGGATATTGAAGAGGTGGTTGTGAAGAGTAGTTTTGAAGTGGGCGATCTTGGGTGCACTAGTGATGGTGTTTGGGAGTGCATTAAACCATGTGGGGGCCCTGGAGTAGAAAGATCTCTGGGCAAGGGAGGTTTTTACCCTGGGTGCAACCAGTGGTGCTTTCTCTGAGTTGCAGGTGGAGATAGTGGGGGTGGCAGGATGAAGAGAGGCAGAGACCCCAGGGAGAGAGAGTCCAAGCAGTATTTTCTTGGACAGTATGCAGGTCTGGTAGCGGAGCCTTTCATCGAGGTTGAGAAGATTGGCAGAGGTATAGAGGGAGCAGGTGTGAGTGAGCCTCAGTGCACCAGTTAGGAGCCTGCAGGCCTTGTTTAGGGAGACCTGGATTTTCTGGAGTGCGGAGTTATCTGCTGCCCCGTATACAGGGAGTCCATAGTCCACTAGGGACAGTATTGATGAGGTGAGGGCCAGCCTAAGGGGGGGGGCAGTCCTGTGTCGGTAAAGGACTCCAATCCAGGTGTTTGTTGCGGCAGCAAGGGTGTTTATATGGTCATGGAAAGTAAGTGCGAGTCGAGGGTAAGTCCAAGATATTTGTAGTTGGATACCTGCTCAAGGGGGTGCTGGGTGGGATGTGGAGAGGTGCACTTTTTGCTTTGTTTTGGTGGTGAGAGAAGATCATTGATTTAGTCTTTTTAAGGTTTATGACCAGTCTATGGTCCTTAAACCATGTTTCGGCCTGGGAGAAGGCACGTTGGAGGGAGTCCTGAAGGGGCGTAGGTTTATGATCCGAAGCGAAGAGCACTGCATCATCTGCATATGGTAAGATTTTTGTGGAGCAGGCCTTTGGTAAGGGGTTTAGGTAGAGGGAGAAAAGAAGTGGTCCCAGGATAGAACCCCAGGGCACCCTGGAGCGAACGGGTAGTGTGTTGGATAGAGTTCCGTTAATTTTGACGCATTGGGATCAGGCAGAAAGGTAACTGAAGCACCAGGCTAGGGGGTCTGTGGAGGAACCAAGCTGGTGGAGAGAGTTGAGAAGGAGAGGGTGGCAGACCGTGTCGAAGGCCTTGGATAGGTCTAGGAACACAGCTCCTGCAATGTTACCGGCGTCTAGGGAGGAGTGCAGAAAGTTGGTGAATTCTAGAAGGGCTGTGGTGGTGCTATGGGCCTAACGGAAGCCATGCTGCTCTGGGCATAGAATGTTATACTTGGCTAGGTATTCCGTAAGTTGGGTGGCAACCACTTTTTCTAACGCTTTAGAAAGGGGGGGAAGAATGGAGATGGGCCGATAGTTATTTGGGGAGGCTTTGTCACTACTTTTATGGATGGATGTAATGACAGCTGTTTTCCAGGCACTAGGGAATTGCCCTAGGCATAGAGATTTGTTGAGCAGGTCCGTTAGGGGGACTAGGACCTCGTCAAGGACTAATCGAAGGAGCCTGGCATCTAGGGGGTCATTTATAGGGTTATTGCTGCTTAGCGCTTTTTGTAGGTAAGGACGAGCTTTATGGGTGGATATTTTGGGCAGGAGGAAACAAGGATGTTGCAGGGTTGGGGGTTGGGATTGGGGCACGGGGTCAAAGAAACAACTAGGGAGAACACTGTTGAGATCCGAGAAGGTGGTGTTTAGACAGTTTGCTATGTGAGTGTGTCTGTGGAGGTA
Organism: Neoceratodus forsteri; assembly: GCA_016271365.2. Lineage (NCBI taxonomy): Eukaryota > Metazoa > Chordata > Ceratodontiformes > Ceratodontidae > Neoceratodus > Neoceratodus forsteri. The sequence continues at coordinate 125,492,064 of CM057450.1, read as the reverse complement.
GTGCCATTTATGGTGAGCTGGGAGGGAGGTGGGGAGTGTGATTTCCCATTGAGTTCTTTGATATTACTCCAGAAGGTTTTCGCAGACCCCCACATGGTTGTGAGAGTGGATTGGTAGAGGGATGGCTCGAGTGCATCTGTTGCGAACGGCATTATAGGACTGTCTGTTTGCCATCCTGCCAGATTTTGTGGCTTTGTGCCAGAGATTATCCCTGTCTCTCAACAATTGGAGTAGGGAGGGGGTTATCCAAGGAGCATGTTGCCTTTTGGTGTGGAGTTTGGTGAGTGGAGCATAGAGGTCACAGGCCTTGGTGAAGGCCTTTGTAAACAGGTTGAGTGCAATGTCAACACTGGGGGCTATATTAATGGGGGACCAATCTATTTGGGTGAGCAGCTGTTTAAGTTTTATTAACCCTCCTGGGCAGACGCCTTCGGAAGATTGTTTGGATTATGGGTTTGGGTGTGGAAGAGGTCCATCGGAATAGGATGGGCGAGTGGTCACTTAGGGAGTCGGAAGTACTTTTATATCCTGGATTTTGTTGGGGCGGTTAGAGATAATGATATCCAGGAGGGTGTGGGTACCAGTAGATGGGTGAAGTCTAGTGGGTTGGGTAACTAATTGGACCATGTCAAGGGCTGAGAACGAGTCCTTTGTTGATGCGGCCGAGGGGCCAAGCCAGTTGATATTGAGGTCCCCTACTAATGTCTGCTCTGCACTGTGTGGTAGGGTAGAGGTATCGGTGAGGATGAGGCGGCAGGCTTTGGTTCTTAGGGGTATGGGTGACTGTGAGGTATAGTGGACCCCTGGAGGTCGGGGTGATTTTTAGGGTGAGGGCTTGTGCTCCATTTGTGAGTTTTGGGGGTGGGAGCATGTGACCAATAATGTTATTATTGATGTAGCATGCACAGCCGCCCCCACGCTTTCCTACCCTGTCTTCCCAATATAGGGTGTATCCAGGGAGAGAGACAAAGGCATCGGGAGTAGATTTGGAGAGCCAGGTCTCCACTAGGGCGATGAGGTCTGGTTGGTGAAGGGTGGCTCAGCATTGAAGCGCTGCAGATTTCTTTGGCAGGCTACATATATTCAGGGAGGCAATGCGGAGTCCAGAGGGGATGGTAGGTGTAGTGGTGGGGGCAGGGCCTGGATTAGGGTGGATATTACCAGAGAGGAGTAGTAGGATGACTAAGGGTCTAACCATAGGGCGGCAGGTTGTTATATTTTGGGAGATACGTTTGGGGGCGGATACAGTGGAGCAGGGGATGGGCAGGGTTTTGAGGGATGGGTGGGCCTAGAAGGGGTGGGCAGGGGGGCTGGGTGGGTGCTGGGGTCTGGGGCTGCCGATGGGAGGTGGATGCAGGGGTCTAGTGTGTGATGACAAGGTGGGGGGGAGATGGCCAATTCTGGAGAGATGCAATGGTGCAGTCCACCAAGGGCATAGGGTGAGGTCTGGCTGGTGGGAGGTGAACCCCAGGGTGGTTATGAGGATGAGGCACACAAGGTAGAGTTATCAGACATGGTGCCTAGATAGCTTTGGGGGTAGACCAAAGAGGTTGTGGGGAGCCAGAAAAGCTATAAGAGCTTTGAGATATGCCACACCACAGTAGCTTGACTTGTAGGCTCAGTGGCAGTGCTGCTAACTATGGTGGCAAAGGCACAGGGTTTGAGACAAAGGAGAGATTTATTTTAGGCAGACTATAATGATAGAGGCTTTGAGAGCTTTAGAAACTAAGCATGAGTTAGCCTGCTTTGGTTGTCTCAGCGGTAGAGCTGAGAATACTGATGAGAGGGATACAGGGTTCGTAACCTGCAGTGAATGCTGGAAATGTTATTTTAGCAGACTATTGGGGGGGGGCAGAGGCTTTGAAAGCCTTGAAACTTAGGGTAAACAATAACCAGATGAGATGGCTGTGTGGCAAGGCTGCTGATTCTGGCAGCTAGGGTGCAGGGTTTGAAGCTTGCAGTGATACCAAGAATATTATTTTAGCAGAACTATGGGGATTAGAAGCTTAGAGAGCTTTAAAGACTATAGCTAATACTAGTCTGATCTGCTAGCTGAATGGTAGAGCTGCTGACTCTAACCGCAAGGGTGCGGGGTTTGAAGCCCGCAGTGGTACCAAGAATATTATTTTAGCAAACTATGGGGGGTCAGAAACTATGAGAGCCTTAGAAAGTAAAGATAAGATAGCCAGATATGATGGTTAAGTGGTAGAGCTGCTGCCTTTGACAGCACAAGTACAGGGTTGGAGACCTACAGAGGATAAGTATTTTTTTTCTAAATAGGGAGAAAGGAAGGGTTAAAGGCTTTGAAATAGAGGTAGATATTGGCCTGGTTTGTTGGCTTAGTGGATGGGCTACAGACACTGGAGTTGGGGGTACAAGGTTTGAGGCTTGCAAGGGGAAGATGGAAAGGAGGGAGTAGAGATTAAGAGAGAGTTCTAGTGGACAGGGGTTGTATTACTTAGTTGTGGAGACGGGTTGGAGTGGTGCCAAAAATGATAGTGCAGTAACTCCTAGTGGTTGGAGTGTATAAGCTGAAAGTGGGCACTTAGTAAAAATTGGGGTAGGTCACATGATATGTCATGTGACCTGTAAGCAGCAATGGATGGGGTAAGACCTCTCCGCAGGCTGGAAGGAAGGAGGCTTTCTGCGGTCCCCTGTTACAAGCTCCTCAGCTGGGCAGTTTTACTACATTGGATACTGTTTTACATCCTAGTATAGTATACATTTTCTTTTCCTCAGCGTGACCCTATATAGTTGACGGTCCTCATGTCTGCTTTCCAGTTCTCCCACCAGAGACCTCAGAGGAGGCGCAACAGGAGAATGGACAAGAAGCTCTTGGAGCTCAGAATGAACCCATAAAGAAAGAGCAGAAAAATGAAGACATTAGAGGGAAGGAGGGAGAGAGGGGGAAAAAGGTTACCTACTGCAAGAGCCTCTCTCGAAGATCTACTGTTATGGTAAGTTCTTACGCAACTGTACTATCTTACTTCGAGAGGGCTCTTGCAGTAGGTAATCACCTTGAGGACTGAGTCCCAAGCAGTGTGAATCAGAAGAAAACTGAAACACGGGAGGCAGGAGAAAGGTCCGCCATAGGCACAGTAATCATGACAGGAGGCCCTGAAGCACAGCTAGACTGAAACCTGCCCTACACCTAGAAGCAATGTCCAGACTGTAATGTTTTGTGAAAGTGTGGACTGGACTCCAGGTAGCCACAGTGCAAATGTCAGCAGCAGACACATTCCTGAAACAAGCAGTAGAGACAGCCATACTCCTGGTGGAATGCCCCTTAACCTCCCCCAGGAGGGTCTTACCATACTTCTGGTAACAGAAAGTAATATAGTTCACTAGCCGTTTGGATAAACACTGTTTGGAAACTGCCTCAACCTCTATCTTGGATGCAAAAGAAATGAAAAGCTGATCTGTTTTCCAGACAGACTTTGTCCTGTTAGTGTAATAACGCAAGATTCTATGAACATCTGAGGTATGAAGAATTGCTTCTTTCCGATTGGAATGCTCGAGATAATACACTGGGAGTTGAAGCGACTGGTTCAAAGTAAACTCAGAAACCACTTTGGGTAAAAACCTAGTGTTGGTATGAAGAGCCACCCGGTCTTTATGAAAAACTAAACAAGACTCCTTACAAATCAGTGCCTAAAGCTCAGAAATCCTTCGAGAGGAAGTAACTGCTAGTAAGAAAAGTGCTTTCCAAGACAGATAGTGCATGTCACAGGAACCAGCCAGTTCAAAGGGAGGCAGAGTCAACTTCTCTAAAACAAAATTCAGATCCCACGTTGGCACGGGACTGCGCAATGGGGGCTTGAGATGCAGAATCCCCTTCAGGAAAGTCTTTGAAACTTCCAACTGGGCTACTGTCCTGCCATCCACTAGGGTTTGGTAGGCAGAGATAGCCGATGAATACAGGTTACTCACCTGTAACAGGAGTTCTAGGAATGGTATATGTTGTTCATCCACACTGTCTGGCAGGCATCCTTGCCGCTTTAATTCTTGCCGGAAGGTCTTCAAGCTGGCGCCTCCCACCCACCCGGGTGGTAAAACTCTTGGCTCCGCCCCATGACGCCAGATCTGGCCCGCTGGAAGCTCAGGTTGTGCGTCGAAGCCGGGGAGGTTGGGTGGGTCGTGTGGATGAACAACATATACCATTCCTAGAACTCCTGTTACAGGTGAGTAACCTGTATTTCTAGGGACATGGATATGTTGTTCATCCACACTGTCTGGCAGACTCCTAGCAGTTCTCCGGGAGGAGGGAGGCAAGGTGCACACCCCCAATACTTACTTGGGAAAGACAGATTGGAGAACTGAGGCCCCAAAACCAGCATCCCGGCGTGACTCGAGGTCGATGTGGTAGTGGGTAATGAAGGTATGTGCCGACTTCCAGGTAGCAGCCCTGCAGATATCTTGGAGAGGGACATCCCTGGAAGCAGCTACCGATGCAGCGGTATGACGGGTAGAATGAGCTCTTATCCTCCTGGGAGGCTCCATGCCCGCCAACCTGTAGCAGAGCTCTATGCAGGAGGTGATCCACCTGCCTATCGTCCGCTTTGCTGCAGGTCTGCCAGGTGCGGCTTCAGCGTGGTGACAAACAGCTGGCGAACCTCTCCCGAACTTCAGCCGTCCACTCCTTATAATAGAGAGCTCATCTAGGGTCCAAAGTATGGAGCCTATACTCAGCCTCCGAGGTGTGATTGGGGTAGAACACCGGCAGAGTCAACACACCTGGTTAGGTGAAACCCGACACCACCTTTGGGAGGAACTTGGTGGGGCGCAGGACAACCTGTCCCTGTGGAAGACCAGGTAGGGAGGCTTGATGGGCGCCTGGAGCCTCCCATCCTTCTGGCTGGCGTGATAGCCACCAAGAAGGCGGTCTTCCACGATAGGTGTGAAAGATCACACATGTGCATTGGTTCGAATGGCGCCCATGAGCTTGGCCAATACCAGCAGTAGATCCCACGGAGGTGGAGGTTCTCGCACAGGCGAAATGGTCAAGACCTTTGAAAACGCCGACCACCTTCTCCTGTGCTACCGACTGCTTCCGCCCGCGCCCGGCAAGCAGAGATGGCTGCCAGGTGCACCTTAAGGGTCGTCGACCGAAGCCCTTGCTGAGAAAGGGACCACAGGTAGTCCAGAATGCTTGCCAAGGCAGGCGGAAGGGTCCAAGCCCTTCCCCTGACACCAAATGGAGAACCTCTTCCATTTGAAGGCATAGCATTTTCTGGTCGACTCCTTACGGGACGCCTCAACGACGCTGAGGACCTCATCGGAAAGACCCAAGGCCTGGAACTCTAGCCGCTCAGGAACCAGGCCGTCAGGTGCAGGGATTGAAGGTCCGGATGGAATACCTTCCCCTGATTGACTGAGATCAGGTCCGGGCGGGCTGGAAGCCGCCTCGGGAGCCTGGAGCTGAGGCTGAGGAGATCTGGATACCAGAACTGATGGGGCCAGTCTGGGGCTACTAGAATCACCTGCGCCTTGTCCTCCTCGCCTTGAGAAGCACCTTGTGGATCAAGGGAAATGGGGAAAGACACAGAAGAGGCCCCCGCAGCGAGGCCCTGCTGAGGGGGCGGGCATGGAACAGACTCAGCCTCGATTCTCTCTGGAGGCAACAGGTCCACCTGAGGCGGCCCCAGTGGGAGGAGATCTTGCACCTCCGGCAGGAGAGACCACTCGTGAGACGCAGCCCCTATCTGGCTTAGGGCATCGGCCAGGGTGTTGGAGGCTCCTGCCACGTGAATGGCTAGGAGATCCGCCTCCAGGCTGCGCACTAGGGACCAAATGCGGAGAGCTTCCTTGCATAACAGCAAGGAGCGCGTCCCGCCCTGGCGGTTCAGATAGTACATGGTTGTGGTGTTGTCCGTCTGGACCTGAACCACTTGATCCTGTAGAAATGGAGCGAAGGCGGTGAGAGCTAGACGGACCGCTCGGAGCTCCAGCAGGTTGATGTGGCATCGGGACTCCCGAGGGGACCAGAGGCTGTGTGCTCGGTGTTCCCCCAGATGGGCACCCCAACCCATCAGAGATGCGTCGAGAGAGAGAGAGACCGTCGGCTCGGGGCGGACGAACGGGATACCCTCCTGCAGATGAGCTGGAACGATCCAGCACTGGAGAGCGCTCCACATCTCCTGGGTCACTGTCACGGGCCGGTCCAACGGATTGCAGCGTTGTGACCACTGGCTGGCCAGTCCGCATGTACCAACTGGCCCAACAGACCACGCTGGTGCAGGCCGCCATGAGGCCCAGGAGGCGCAGGAAGTCCCGGGCAGGGCGCAATTGCCCAACCAGAAATGATTGGGCAAAGGAGGAAAGAACCTCGGCCCTGTCCGCCGGGAGCCGTGCTCTGGCTCGCAGAGAGTCGAGCTCTGCCCCATGAGGGTGTGGGAGAAGTGTGACATCAACACGGCCGAGCTGGCCTGTCGGAGGCCGAGGAGGACGCAGCGTACACCTTGCGCCCGCAAAGTCCAACTTTTGGACTTCTGTCGGGGGCCGGGCCCACATCCCGAGTGTTACCAGAACGCCGAAACGTTGCCGGTGACTAACCCTCAGCAGAGGGTGCTCCGAGAAACCGGCAAAGAGCGGTAGGGACCGTGATACTTCCTGGCTATCCTGGCCGAAGGCGCTTGGACAGGAAGCAGGTCACGCCAAAGCTCCAAGGTCAATGACAATGGCCTCAGCCACCGGAAAGGGGCCTCCGTAGGGAGAATCCCCTTTGTCCAGAATCTCCGCTAGGATACTTGGCCCATTTGGACACGGGCTCGAGCTGCATCCCGGTGGACTCCGAGATGAGTCGAAGCAGACCCAAGAAGGACGATGGGCTATCGTCCACTGACTGGCCCCCGGAGGACTCCACATCGCACTGCCTGGAGAACAGGGAGGAATAGTTGTCGGATTCCGAAGAGTCTGCGAAGAGCTACCTCAGCCCTGAGCCACCCTCCACCTGCCGAGGACGATCGGGAGTGAGGGTGACCGACAACCTGTGGGGCAGGCCATGACCCGACCGAGAACTCTTGGTCGGGGCCCCCGACTTAGGTTGTGGAGGCGGAGGTTCCACCACAATCGGTGGACCAGCTGGTTTTGGCTTAGCAACCGCCCCTGGCGGGCAACCTCGACTGAACGAGTGGTTGCTTCGGCCGCCCGCTACTTGATGGCCGGGTCAGCTTAGGCCTGGATAACAGCAACTGCTGCAACATCAAATCCTCGAGCCGCCCGACACATTGCCGAGCCTCCTCACCCGAGGAGGAGGACAAGAATAGCGCGCGTCATTACTTCGTAATGAGACCGAGACAGCCGATGACGGTGGAAACAGCTGGACCGAGAAGAGGTCCAAGACCGAGACTCGGGGACCAATGGTGGTCTGGGAAGCGGGGATACCCGCCTTCCCTCGCTCGAACTTTAACCGGACCGCGGTCCCAGCGAGCAGGCAGATCCTCGCATCCACCGGGGAACTGGTGAAGTAGGGTTGTCGGCTCTCCAGTCGACAGCCCGCCTAACGGATCGAGAAAATCTCGACTTCGCCGACACGGAGTCTCAGCAGGCTGGCCTGACGGGACACCGTGGAAGCCAGCGGCCTCAGCCACAACCTCGACGAAGTCGACGCGTCGGCTGCTCCGGGAGGGGACCTTTTCCCGCCTCCCAGGAACGCAGAGACGGTGGGACTTACCTTCCGACTCCCTTTCTTGGGCCAAGAAGAATGTCCGAAGGCCCCTCTCCCTTTGTGGAAAGGGACTGGCAAAGCTCCTTGAATGAAGCTGTATACGAGGAACTCAGAGAGAGAGCGGGATAAATGCCGCGGCCCAGGAAGAAGAAGATGCGGCCTGGGCCGCTTCCTCCTCGAGGGCGATCATCTGCTCGAGCTGCTCAGCCGAGCCAGCCACCGCGGACACGCCCATCCAGCCTCTTTGGATTTCACCAGCGGAAAACATTTCGGGGCACCCAAGCTCAAACGGCAGCGACTGCCCAGAACATTGGCTGAAAAGGAACCTGCACAACCCGCAAGCCTGCAGGTCATGATCTAGGGCTCAAGCAGTAGACCATCGCGGAGTGCGGATCCATCCTGGACATTTTCGACTGCAGGGCACCCAAAGCCGGAACAGATTTGTCCATCGCAGCTGCAGGAAGAAGACCAAGTTTGGAAAACTTCAAAATCAATTTCAGCTAACTGAAGAATTAGGATCCAGTCTCAAATGCAGAGCGCTAAGGAGGGAACCTGAGCTCCAAGCGGTAAGGAAGATCTGGCATCATGGGTGAGCCAAGAGTTTTACCAGCCGGGTGGGTGGGTGGAGGAGCCAGCTTGAAGACCTTCCGCAAGAATTAAAGCGACAAGGATACCTGCCAGACAGTGTGGATGAACAACATATCCATGTCCCTAGAAATGGACCTTCAGCGAAGAATAACCCAGGCCCAAATCATAGAGGTGCAGGAGATACTCCATGACTGACAGAACAGGGCACAAGAACGGGTCCCAACCCTTCACCGTGACCCAAGTGGAAAAAATGCTTCTACTTCATGGCATAAGTGGTTTTCACAGACGGCTTTCTGGCCTCAACAAAGACTCGTGCCACCTTGGATGATACTCCAAAGCACGAAGTGGCTATGTCCTGAGGTGCCATGCGTGAACGGATTTCAGCCCTGGATGGACCAACACGCCCTCCTCCTGAGTCAGGAGGTCATGGCAGAGAGGCAGGGGAACCGGAGGCTCCCCTCCTAGCTGCTGAAGGAACAGAAACCAAACTTGGCGAGGCCAAAAGGAGGCAATCAGAACTATGTGGACCCCTTCCACTCGCAGCTTGGGCAGAACCCTCTGCAGAACTGGAAAGGGAGGGAAGGCATACAAGAACCTCCCTGTCCAGCAAAAAGATGGCACATCTTGCCAGACAACACCATGCCCTGGAGCGAGCGAGCAAAACTTGGGTATTTTTGTGTTGTATGGGGAGGTGAGCAGATCCAGTTCCTGCCAACCCCACAGGCTGAAGATGTGATTGACCACCTCTTGCTTGACCTCCCACTTGTTGGCTCTTACTCTGGTGTGGCTAAGACTGTCCGCTAGGATGTTTTGCATGCCTGGAACATAAATGGCTGTGAGGTGAATTTTTTTTTTTCCCCCAATTGTTTAACTAGGTGAGACACACTAAGCTGAAAGCTTGTTTACAGGTGCAACCTGGGAGCACAGGGAAGTTAAGTGACTTGCTCAGGGTCACACAGTATGCAAGTGGGGGCTGTGGGATTCAAACCCAGCTCTCCAGATTTGCGGCCCAAAGCCTTAATCCACTGCACTATACTGCTTCCCTTTGATTTTGATGCAGAACAACCCAATTCCACACCCACATCGCCTCCCTGCATCTGGGCATATGAGTGGGTGCCTCCCTGCTTGGTGAAGTATCAGACCACACACATGTTGTCCGACTGGACTAACAGTGTGCCCTAGAGAAGCAGGTGCTGAAAAGCTTGAAGAACATACAGCACTGCTCTCGTCTCTAACACATTTATGTGTAGAGGAAGCTCTGATTGGGACCACCTGCCTTGAGTTTTGTGGTCCCCCAGATGCGCATCCCAACCCATCCCTGAGGCATCTGTCGTCAGAGTCTGGGACTGAAAAGAGATCCCTTGGTGAGACTGGAAAAATCCTGCCTCCATGAGAGATCCCTCTGCATGGAACTGGAGACCATGACCATATGGTCCAGGTCGTCCAACCTCTGGTCCCACAGTGCCCTGAGCATCCACTGTGAAATACGCATGTGGAGTCTGGCTAACGCACGGTGGGTATGGCCACTGCATCACGCCCAATAGTTGAAGAATCGACCTTGCTGAGACCTTCCTGTTGGAGGCCACTGTATAGGCCTGCCTCTGCAAAGCTTCTGCCCTGTCCAGAGGGAGGAAAACCATACCCTGAACCGTGTCCAGGAACCCCCCAATGAATTGTAGGTGTTGGAAAGGGACAAGCTGGGACTTCAGAAAATTCACAGTGATACCCACTTAGCTGAAAAGGTCCAGGGCTGCAGAAAGGGAGAGTTCCAACTACCCTCCTGACAGGGCTGACAGAAGCCAGTCGTCGAGGTAAGGAAACACACAATGGCTCTGACACCTCAGGGCCACCGCCACTACTGTCAGGCACTTGGTGAAAACCTGAGGTGCCGAGGACAGGCTAATGGGTAGGGCCTTGAATTGGTAATGATCCCCCTGAAAGGAGAACTGAAGGTAGCAACAATGGGCCGGGAATATCGGAATGTGCAGGTAAGCGTCCTGCATATCCAGAGCACAGAGCCATTGTCCCTTGGGCAGGAGGGCAGCAGACCCGGCGGGGGTCAGCATCCGAAACCTTTGTACTCGACGACAGGTTTAGAGCACTTAGGTCCAGAATGGAATGCAGACCTCCAATCATTCTGGGGACCAGGAAGAAGTGAGAGTAATACCTCTTCCTTCCTGTGCACGGGAACAGGTTCTTTAGCCTCCTTTTGTAATAGAGCCTGGATTTCCTCTTGGAGAAGAGGGATGTGTGCCTCGGGTAGTGTGACTGGTCAGAGGCCTGTCTGGAGGCTTTGTCAGAAACTCCAGAGTATGGCCCTGCTCTATGAGCTAAAGAACCCCATGAGTGGGTTGTTACTGCCCGCCACCCTGGCAAATGACAGGCAAATCTTCCGCCCACCTGCTCCTCAGGAAAGATCCTGAGGGGAGGGCAGATAGCCGAATCTCATGTGGGGGTTCGGGAGAGCTGCACCTGAAGCTCTCTGGGACTTTGATGGAGGAGCGGCTGAGGCTGACTGCGCCCAACGTTTGTTCTGATGCCTGGCTGTCTACTGTTGTTTTGGCTGCCTTTCCCTAGGCGGCAAAAAGGCTTCTTCATCTGAAATTTAGGTCAGTACATAGTTTGCACCGACCTAAGTGCCTTACCCTTGTCTTGTAGGGTGATAATAATGTCCTGCGCATTGCCCCTGAACAGGACGGATCCCATGAAAGTGGCGTGCTGGATGGCAGTTTGCACATCCTGAGCCAAACCCGACACTGTCAGCCATGAAAAGCATCAGAGGCTGACTGCCATGATGGTCCCATTGCTGATAAGTCGACAGCATCATAGGTTGCCCTTAGGGAATGTCTGCAGACCAATTTGGCGGAACAGATCGAATCCGCTAAGATGGATTTTGAGTCCGAGTTTGGAAGGGCTTCAATGGCCGGTTCCAACTGGGTAAACAAGGATTTTCGGTAGAACAGCATGTGACCTACATAATTAAGAGCTCTCATAGCCAGTGTGGAGGAGGAGGAGTAAAACTTCCTTCCAAACTGGTCTAGCTGCCGAGACTCTTTATCAGGTGGAGAGGTACTCATGTGCCAGGGCTTGGAGGACCAATCATGAGCAGCCGCAATGATGACAGAAGCATCCTTGGGGTGCATGCTGAGGTGATCCTTCCCCTCTGGCATACAACAGGTGCAGTGCACCTTCTTGGCTACAGTCAGAATTGAGGAAGGCATCATCCAAATGGTCGATGCGAGATCCTCATGTGGCTCTAGCCAGGGTGGGGTAAGGATCGGGGCGGCCTCTTGCATACCCAGGTGCTCTGCAAAGCGCTGTTGTTTCGAATCCAGGGCATCCGATTTCCACTCATAGACATCCGCAATTTTGCAGAGTAGGTCTGCAAATGATGGGTCTTCCGGGGGTGAATTGGGGGATTCTTAGGCTGGGGCTCCCTACAGGCGAGGAGGAATCTTGGTCTGAGTCTGAAGACTGGGAGTCAGAGTGAGCCGAATCTCAGGGCCCCGGTGTCGACTTATCAAGTGACCGGGCCGACGTCAGCTCCTTCAAAGGGGCCAGTGTCAGCTGAGGCAGAGGAGCCGGAACCTGTCTTGCCGGCTCCACGTCGGGGCACCTAGGGGAATCCCTGGGAGGCTGACGGCTGTCCAGCTCTGACACAAGCTGTGCCTTGGTCTCTGACCACCAAGACTGCAGGATAGACCTGAAGTCCACTGGAGTCTGAGGTGGAGGAAGAGGAGGCTGATAAGCCAGGGGGCAGCCTGTGGCGAAGCCCGACGCGTGACAGTGAGTTGGTGGGTATCCCAGCGGGGGTTAGGCAGGAGCGTACCCTGGTGCATGAAGCCCTGATGGGGGTATCCCAGTGGGTTATATGCTGGAGCCTGAGGCATCAGGTAACCCAATGGCAGGAACCCCGACAGAGGGCCTGATGGAGGGTAACCTGATGGAAGGCCCGACAGAGGGGTCAATGGAGGGCCTGATGAAGGCAAGCCCGTCGGAGGGCCTGACAGCAGTGCCATAGGCCCTGATGGCGGACTCTGCGGAACACTGAAGCCCAAGTGCCTTGGAAGGGTCAGATCTGGCGGGGGGCCTGCCAGTGGCAGGGACCCCGATGGTGGAAGAGGATGCTGAGAACCATCTGGGTTACCACCGGCTCTCGATCCCAGATCCTGAAGTGAACTCAGAGAAAGGTCACCTGGCGGAAGCCCCTCATCTCCCATCCCTCTGTCAATAGGAGAGGGAGGGGGAACCACATCCCATGGCGAGGAGGGGGAGTCCCGGTGAGGAGAACCCTCTGGGGAAGGCTGAGAGAGATCTGGCAGCTGGGAATCATCTGGGCCATCACCGGAACCTGATGCCAGGTCAGTAGACATCGGCAGAGCCAGTGTCCGAATTATCAGCTGAGACAACCGTAAGGATGTCTGACTGGCCAACGCCCTACTTATCGGTCGAATCCGGGTGGCTCCAGAGTCCCTAGAGCTTGACACAACAGCCTGAGATAGCTACTCATCAGTGGGTCCGAAGAGTGACTTAATGGCTACACTCGGCGTGGCAGACCCTCCCGTGAAGATGGGCCAAAGCATGGCCAAGGCTTCAGCTGAGGTTCCGTGACCACCAGAACCAATGGCAGTGTGGGGGGGGGCCAGAGGACTGCTCCTTAGGTGGGGTAGGCTGTGCAGCGCCAGCCCGACTTCCTGTAGGAAAATAACGCCCGTTGTCAGGGGCCTGCAGGTGACCTCGGCGAGAGGGGACCTATCCTGGTCCTGATGTTCCTCCTCCTTCTTTTCATACCTAGATCGGTGGGTAAGGTCGAAGCGCTACGCAACTTTTGGAGCTCTTTCTCCATGGTGGCCATTCATTGCTTCTTGAGGTGAGCCTTGAGGGCCTGCTGGTGGTGCTTCCGTGTGGCTGGGTTGAAACTGGTGCAGGCCTACAGTCCTCAACCTCCGGGCCTAGGCAGAAGAGGCAGAGGGAGTGTGAATCCTTGTGCCATAGTTGCGTGCTGCATGAAGCACACTTCTTCTTGTGCTCAATGTTAGATGATGACATGCGCAAAATAAAGCAAGTACTGAAAATTGAAAGAAAAGAAACGGATACTCATCTGAGACAGTGGTCGAACTGTACCGTATGATCTCCACGAGATCTGAGTGATCAGCTCGATGGTGGGAAAGAACTGGAATGCTGGCATGGGGACTGCCCACTATACAGGGTCATGCTGACATCGGCCATGTGATGTCGGGTGGGAGGTCCCCAGTCAGACACTGCTGGCTAAAGTTTCCGTGTGGTCCTGATGCCAGGTGGTGCAGTCCTCAAGGTGATTACCTACTGCAAGAGCCCTCTCGAAGAAAGATCTGTGATTCACTACACTGTACTTTACTGCACTGTGACTGAACTAAGCGTGCACATTACGAAGCGTTAGTAGGTAGCTTTTATTTCTGACCTGACTTTACTGCACTGTTACTGAGTTGCGTATTTAAGCAGAACTGATTATTTAAGTTTACATTTTTGGGAGTTAGTAACATCCACTTCAGACCTGATAGAGTTATACACAGCAGTTCCAGTGTACAGAACGATAGCACAGATTTATTTTACACTGAGTTTCATTTTTGCATTGTGGTGTAGGTTAATCTGTCTGCCAGGTAAATGGACTGCAGAGCCAAGCGATGTTTATGTGCGTGAGCTTTTATTATGAGCGTTGAATTTCACAAGCACTGTACTATTGGCGCTATCATTAACCGCTATGTGTTCACACGGTATTAACAGTAAACCATAGTTTCCTAATCTGGAAGTGTCTCCAGTCCTTTACATACAGTATGTGAACCTCTCCTCTCTGCTTCTCTCCGTCAGCCATGAGATGAATTGACTTATCTTAGCAAGACTCTTATCTTCTTTATGCAACACTGGCAGGACCGCTGACAAAGCCACTGATGCCGCTACAACCCTCAGTCTGCCATCCAACATCCGGAAACTAGCCTTCACCTTCCCCAATTCATGGCTGGCCAGGTCATTGCTTGGTCCCCAAGTGGAAATCACATCTGTCTCCTTCCTAACACACCAAAGCATCCCCTCTATCTTAGTGTCACCCTTCTGCCGTAGCCCCTAAAGGACAATTCACTACCCTGCTATACGGACTGCCTGTACAAACCACTTTCTCCATCCCCAGTACAAGCAAGTCCATGAACACCATTACTTCTCTAGTTGCACTGATGTTCTACAGAGCCATGCAGAAGGCAAGCTACAGGTCTGAGACAGTGCCTGTCCAGCAGAGAAACCAGTCACACACCACTGCTCGGAGACATGGTGCAGAAGTTAGGGCAACATGAGTGCTGCATCACGTGATCATTCAAACCTTGAGGAATGCAACGGCACAGATTCACAAGGCTCAGTGGAATTTTTACCCTCAAACTGCATTTCCCCACTTTTTATGCTCTGTGCTGCAACCCTAACTTATACATAAACACAGTTTTTTTGCAGTGAGTATTATTGTATAACAACGCTACACTGAAACAGTGCCTATGGGAAGGGGAGGGCATCCATGGACTAGGGAGACGCATCCCTTTTATTATTACTCTTTCTCTCCCATATTGTTCTCCATCATCCCCACATCCGTCACCACAAAAACAGGGTTGCTGCTGTGGCTACAACCTTTCTCCAGTTGGGGGGGTGGGGGAGCAATTGTTTTTTCAGCTATTGTTTGGGTTCTAGCACTACAGCAGGTACTTGGGGTAAACCCCTTTACTGACACTGCAGTGTAGCATTAAGGCGGTACTGCACTCCTGAGGTGCCGTCGTTCAGGTGAGATGTTAACGTGAGGTCTGGTCTGCCTGTTCTGCTGGTATGTTAAAGATCCCATAGCATTTCTTGAAAACAGTAAGGGCATTTCTCTGATGTCCTGGCCAAATTTCTTGCATTCATTATAACAAAACAAAAACCAAAAAAAAAAACAACAGCTCCACTTGATTTAATATGACATTCTGCATTGGTTTTCTGAGAAAACATCCACGTTTATCCCTTGTACCTAGTGCTCTTGTGGTGCAGTTTGGCAGACCACAAGTATACAGTACAGCAGAAGTACAAATTATTTATTGCAAAAAAAAAAACCAAAATAATAAAAACCTTGGGTCTAAAGGGCAGTTGGCCTTAAGACTTCAACCCCACAATACCTTCATCTCTATCGCTGACACAAGTCAAGCGGTTCTCCATGTCCTTCCAGTAACAAAACTGTCATGGCAGTGGGGGTGACATTTCCAAGACAGCTACAAGACGTGTGCGTGTGTAATTCATTTCAGTTAGAAATAAGGTTAAGCCTTTCGTTCATACCGAGTTTTATTCGCCAGCAATTGGTTTGGTTGCATAGCATATGTACTTCATCCCTGCTTGTGAAGGGGTACGGTGAGGATGTTGGGGTGGCCTAGTGTTCCTTCCAACCTTAAAGTGATCTGCCAGTGTCCTAGCTTCCTATAAAAAACACAGAGAATACTGGATGGGCAACTATACACAACCAGGGTGTTCTGCCACAAGGGACTTCAGATTCCCTCTGACCTCGCGAGTGAAGCTCGACAGGTCTATGGGAATCAGAACCCTGAGGTGGCAAAACACACTAGTTATGCATAAAGTTGCACATCCTGTGTTTTTATAGTGGTACAGTAAGAAAAAAACCTGTGAATTGCCGTGTTGTCAAGTCACTGAACTCCCCGCCCGCCCATCGCGGTTGTGTGAAATGTGCGTTCAATGGTTCTTTCACTTTCAAAACAAAACTGATTTGTGAAGTCTCTAGATGTAAGTCTAGAGAAATTCAGACTTACTGTACCATAATTTCTTTTCCTGCTAGCTCCAACGTTGTCAATGAGGTCACACCTGATAATTGTTGCAGTCATGGAGAATACTGTTGATTATATTCACCTCTCTAAAGGATTAGAATGTCAGAAAATTGATCATACTAGATTCACAGTTTTTGGTTTACCATTTGACACTAACATTCAAGTGGTCAATTAATTTAAATTGTCCTACACAGCCACTTAATTCTTCTCTTATTTGTGAAACTTCAGGGAAGGAGGCATTAAGGTGATTCCCACTTCTAGGTTCAGAATTGGATACAGAACAACAGAACATGCTGCTTAGATTACATCTCCATGCAGAGACTATTAAGGGAAAAGGACTTCTTGAACAGCAAGGCAAGACAGACATCTTCCTTTACTTTGTTTTGTGAAGATTTACGAGAGCTGTTTGGTGTCATTAACAGTGTTAATTAATGGTGTTATTAATGGCGTCATTAACAGTGTTAATTAATGGTGTTATTGTTGGTGTCATTAACAGTATTCTGGTACCTAGTCTTTCTACTTTGCAATGTTTGTTGACTGAAAAACTGCAAGCCTCAGAACACTGAGGATGCCAACATTCTGAGCTGCAGGCACAGCTTCTTAAACCTATAGCCATACCAGTGAACCCCCAGTCAGGGTGCATATAAGTTATAACCCATGTGGAAAGATTACCAACCGAAAACGCTGGAGCTAACAGAAAACTGACAGAATTTGTTCTTTTTCTTCCAGATATTTTCAGAACAGCTTTTCTCTCCTCAGCATTTGGCACCGTGGACCACGGGGTGTTGTTGGACAGACTGAGGGAATATGTAGTACTCACCGTCAAGGTTATCAGCTGATTTGAGTCCTTCCTCCGGGGCAGGTCTCAGGGGGTGATAATGGGGAATTATTCCTCAGACCTAATGGACCTGCCCTGTGGAGTTCCCCAATGTTCTGTCCTCTCCTCCATGTTGTTCGCAGTTCATATGCTGCCCCTGGGCGAGCCGAGGTTATAAGGCGGTATGAGCTGAGTTTTCATTACTATGCCAATGATACTCAGCTCTACCTGTCCTTTGCACCCAGAAGATCTGATGTGGTCAACGTGCTGAATGAGTGCTTGGCCAAGATCTGGGCTTGAATGTTGTCAAACTGGCTGGGACATAACCCGGGGAAGACTGAGGTGCTGGTGGTTGAACTGGGTCGAAGGAGAGGAATGGGGGCCTCTGGGGATAGGTTGGGACTTTTTACTGGCCCGACTGAACTGGAGGCCTCCCCAAAGATGAAGAATTTGGGCACTGTTCTGGACAATGAGCTGACACTTGATGTTCAGGTGTCGTCTGTTGTCGGGACTGAGTTTTACCATCTCCGGAACATCGCCTGAATTAAGTCCCTTAGTCTCCTCAGTGACCTGGCCACACTGATACATGCTTTTGTCACCTTGAGGCTTGATTACTGTAATGCACACTTTACCTTGGAGTCCGAGGAGGTGCGATGCATGGCCTGCAGCTTCTGCAGAATGCAGTGGGCCGGTTGTTGACTGGACACTTGAAGTTCAGTCACATTACACCGGTGCTGAGTGAACTGCATTGGCTGCCGCTGTGCTGGCTCATCACCTTTAAAGTAGGTCTTCTGACCTACAAGGCCCTACACGGGTTGGGGCCGGGCTACCCGAAGGAGCTTCTGCATCCCTACACCCTCTCTCGCTCTCTCAGATCAGCTGGATAGGCCCTCCCTGAGGTTCCCAGGGCTAGGTTAAAAAGTTTTCAGGGTCAGGCGTTTGAAGTAGCCCGGTCCTCTGAAATTCACTGCCAAGGGTACCTCCGGAGGTGCCATCCATGAGTTTTTTTTTAAAAACACCTTAAGACCCATAGGCGTGCGTGGGGGGGGGCGCTACCCTGGCCCCCCCCTGTCAAAAATCACCCCACAACTAAATTATAATATAATTATATATGCCTCCAGACCCCCGCCGCTTTGTGGAGATTCTGGCCTCCCTTGTTCACAGACTCTGAGCACTCCTCTGTTAAGACCTTCCTGTTTGATCAGGCCTTTGGGAGCCAAGGAATTTATTTTGGGACCATCAGACAGCTTGGAAATCAATCTGTTTTTAGACTTTTAATGGGTTTATGTAAATTTTATGTATTGTATGCTGACTATTTCCTTTTTGCTGTATTTGTATATTTTTATAACTTGTTGTAAGGGTGCCCTGAGCCCACGGGGAAGGGTGCCTGAAATAAATAAACTCTACTATTACTACTACTACTTTAATAAATAACTCAAGTCATTAAAGATGGCCACCACTAACAATTTTTGAAAATCCCTTCCCTCAGGGTTACATTCTGACTCTACATGCTGGATTCACACTGTGGATTTATTAGGAGGGTGCTAGCACAAATATAATAATTTGTTCAAAGTGAGTGTGGCCAGAGAGAGAACAGTTACATACTCACTGTAACAGTAGCTCTTTGAGGAATCTCTCATCAGGCCACACCTATTTAACTATAAGCGCCGGCACTAGGACCACATAGAAACTTTGCAAGCAGTCCACTAGGGGCCACCCACAACAACATCAGACGCTGGCTCTCCCATATAAATGTGGGCAACCCCTTCCCTCGTCGGTTCTGCTCCAGAGATCATGCTCAGCATACCTCCTTGTAGGGAACCAGGAGAAAACCTAAGACTCTGCCGACCAGGCAAGGCACAGAGCAGCAGACAGACTCTTATGGAAAAGGAGACAGCACTCACCAGATTCTCAGAATCCGATAGGAGGAAGGAGGGTGGGATGGCATGGCCTGATGAAAGAGATTCTCTCGAAGACCTACTGTTATGGTGAGTACATAACTGTTCTATCTTCTTCGAGAATATCCCATCAGGCCTTACCTATGGAACGAATACCAAGCAGTACTAAATACAAGTAGTCCGGGTGGCAGACACATACAGGCCTAAAAAAACAGGCCTTGGAGCACAACTATGCCACAGCCAGCCCTTTTTTGAGAGGCAATGTCCAGACTGTAACGTTTAGTGAAGATGTGGACAGTATTCAAGGTGTCAGCTGCAGAGATTTCTGCAACAGACACATTCTTGAAACAAGCAACAGATATGGCCACACCTCTCGTGGAATGACCACTAACAACCCCAGGAAGTTTCATACTGTACTTCCTAAAACAAAAAGTAATACAGTTTTGTCGTCGAGGCACAGGTCAGGAAGCATAGAGAAAACCCAGGAGCAGTTGTAAAATTCCACAAAACTATTTGTAGTTACAGTAAAATAAAATAAACTTGTTCAGAATAACTATATACAGAAGCAAAATAAAATCTCTTGTAAAAAAATCTTTCGGGGGGGAGGATCTCCCTTGCAGCTCAGTTTAGCTGTTTTTTATAAGACTTATTTAACGCCATCCTTTGTAAGCATCCTGTTCTTTGTCAATTTCAGGAGCTGCTAGAACATTGAGAACTTCCTAAGATCTCCACTGTGGTAGTTGATTCCCCATGTGAGTAGTGCTTAGCTGAACCTGACGTTTTCTTTTCTTTCCTATATCTGTTCCAAAGACTGTTGCGCAACAGCACTTTAATCTTTCTTTATATGCCTTTCGTTTCTTTCTAACCCCCCCAACCCTTCTGTGTAAGACAGTCGGAATATGCTGTAGTAAGACTGGCCATCTGGCACTGTGTATTACAATTTAAACTATTTTTCTTCCCCTTCCTATTTCTGCTCTTCTATCACATCATGGTCCAGTTAAATTTAAGCACTTTATCCCTATATTTCCCTCAAATGTGCAGAAATGGTCTAAATGAGCTGTGCGGCCTAAAGAGTGAAAGCGAGTGAATATGGCAGATAGTAGGCAAATATCCCATTGAAATGTAAACAAAAGGATTTTCACTGCCAGTTTGAGTGTTTTGAAATAAGTGCAGGCGTAGATAAGAGTTTCCTATTCCTTGGAATCATAAATATAGGTTAAACTTTTAAATAAAATACAAGATAGTAAGGAAAGTAAAATGTAGACAACCTGCACAACTCTTAGCAGTTTCTGGTCTCCAGTCAGTGCTGATTTCCTTGCTAGGTGCTGTGTCCTATAGGGAGTCAGCAGCACCTTTCCCCCTTCTTTTATGTGATGCAGCTGCTAGTTACCTTCATAAAAGGGGAAGAGTTTGTTTGTAATGCAGCTTACTATTGCAAGAACTAACCACTATTATCTGATGGAGCATTAGGTTGTCTATTGCGATGTTATAATCATGGATTATTTGTTATGCCTTTCATATGTATGTATTATATGTAATTAATTGCACAAACAAATATGAAGAATCCCTGTAAATATCTTAGTAGGTAGGTGGGGCTATGAGCTAAGAGGTGGCGTTTCCCTTTTTAAAAGAAGCCAGCCTACTTCCTATAGTAAGATGCAGTTGGGGAGAGTTCTTGTGAGGACCTCCTGCTCTCTGATGTAAGATGGTTGCACAGATTATGTTTCACTGCTAGCTCCCTGGCAGAGAAGCTGTGCTGATGTATTTGTGACCTTATTTTATTTGATTGTTGAAAGTTTGCTGCTGTAAGCTGTTACTTTATTTTTGTTTGTTTGTTATTTAATAAAAGTCATGCCTAAAAAGGTATGTTGTACCAATATGCTGTTTCCTGTGTGACCTTATTTGATCAACCCACGACATTTGGTACCAGGAGGGGGGTTGATTGGAGATCCATAGGTGGAAGGTGGACTCCAACATAGATACTGTACATAGTATCCAGGCCACAGGTGATTTTCAGCAGGTACATGGCACAGAAACTGGAGGAAGCTGGTGCCTTATCTGGGGTTTTAACTAGAACCCAAGCTGCTGCTGCTGGTAAACCACTCCTTGAAGGTTTACCTCCTATTACCCGTCCTAAGATTAAGCACGGCATACAGACTATAGAGGTGACACTCGGGGCAGGTATGAAGGAACCAGAGGAAGAGCAGCCTGTTACACCCCCTGAAGACCTTGGGGATTTGCTTAGTTGGCTGGCCATTAGACAAATGGAGATGGAACGCGAGCGTGAGGCAGATCTTAAGGAGAGGGAAGAAGGAGGCAGGACCAGAGGAGGGCTGATACCATACATGCCTTGCAACTCATTGGGGCTGGTCAAGGGTTGCCCAGATAAATCCAAGAGACATTAAACTTACAAAGCTGACTCCTTCTGACGATATAGAGGCTTATTTAACAACATTTGAACGTGTGGCCCAGGTTTGTAATTGGCCTGCAGCACAATGGGTGGTACGGCTTGCGCCCTATTTGACTGGTAAGGCACAACTGGCCTATATGCGTATGGACGCCCAGACATCTGCTGATTATGCTTCTATAAAAAAAGAAATATTGAAACATTACGATATTAATACAGAAACGTATAGACAAAGATTTAGAACCCTAAAACATTTATTTCTTGTAACATGGCATAAAAAAGAAAAACGAAGTGAAGCACTCAGATAGGTGCAAACACACCATGTGGTACAGTAGAAACCATGGTCTAATACCATAGTAGATCAGGGTTTTGTATTGTAATACCTTGGCAATCCACTACAGGTAAGAAACAGTATACAAGTGAAAGCAATATGCAAATAGCTTGCAGTGTGTAGTTGTCCCAAGTTGTATTTACTAATAATTTTCCTGGCAAAGGGTTTTTGACTTTTTCAAGATTGTTCTATGTTGTAACTACAACAGAAGTTCATGAGTTATTAAAGATTGTACATTTAAACTCCACATATACTGTTAATTATGCTGCAGCAATATTTCTGTAGAAGTGAACAGTTACACACTGTTACCATCCCTTCTGATCTACTGCTTTCTAAGCCACTGTGGGTGCAATGCATTGTGGATGACTGAATAACATTATCTGGCCTAGCCTTTTCTTGGTGAATACACAGTGGTAAAGATAAGCATGCAGCTTCTATAACCGAAAGCAAAAATAACAGACACTGAGATAAACAAAGCAAAATTAGAGAGGATACTTCTGTGGGTGAAAAGAAAAATAAATTGAGAGAAACAAAAAGAAATCAAAGAAACAGACTAACAATAGTAGTCAAAACAAGTATTTGAAAGATGAAAGCAGTAAACGTTATGTTGTTCTATGTCCTGCTGAGTTAGGTAGTTTAGAGGAAAAAAGCGAAAATAATATTCCATAAAATAGTAGTTGTTCAATAAAGTGTTTTCAGATTGGCTTAGTTCAGTACATTTGGAGAAAAGGTGCTTGTGCTACTAGGATTGTGTGATAGCCACCTGTTGGTCTGCAAAGGAACTGGAGAAAGAAAACTAAAATGTACCATAGCACACTCCCATCATGCAGTGCAGCCAATATCTTCTAATACATAGAGAGGAAAATCAAAGCACCTAGAATAGAAGGTGAATTGCAAGTTTTTGAAAAGTTGTAAAATATGTTTTGATGTTAGAAAGCTTAAAGCTTGTAATGAAAGTTATTTTAACAAAAGCGAAATAGCGTCCACGATATTTCCAATAGGTGTGTTCCAATTGTTTTCAAGTATATGTATATCATGTTTAATAGCTCAATTTATAGTATTCTGAAAGTAAATCAGTGTGATTGTACTCATTTATTCAAAGACTATTAGTCATACACTCATTGCCATGTTACAAGCAAATTAAGCCACTCGAAAAGATGGGTCTACAGTGGAATTAATCCATGGTTGGTTGGTTGGACCCACTCGGCCTTCAGCCTCGGTCCAACCCCCCAAAATATGGATTAATGCCGCGTAGACCCATGCTTTCTCATGGCTTAATCCTTACATACTCACCACGGGAGACTTCTACTCGGTTGAATGACTTGTGCTGGAAATGGCTACAGCCTGAGGGAAAGACTATGCCAATGATAATTGAACAGTTTGTGTTAGAACAATGTATTCAGATTATGCCTGCTGACGTACAACTCTGGATAAGGGAACATCATCCTGAGAACGCAGATACAGCCATTACCCTTGCTGAGGATTTCTTGTCTGCATGACAACCAGTTCAGAAAGGCTATAGAAGTACAGACAATATCACTCATGCTGCCCCTGTTTAGACTTCTATGGTATGACCTTCTATTGTTTCACCTGTTGGGACTGGGACTATTAAAACTAGAGGGGAAGTATGAGACATCACTAAAAAGACTGACACCAACATTGAATGCCATTATTGTCATGGATTGGGACATATTGCCCGTTTCTGCCCAAAAAAGAAGTCTGCCTATCTTGCTTCTATGAATTTGGGGAACTTGGTAATAAAGACAGTAAGAAAAAATTACTCACCTTACTAATTGTGTTTCTTCTAATGGAGTCTTGCTGTATTCTGACAATATGCAGTTAGCCCCAGCACTTGAACTGCTCCGGAGAGGAAAGAGTTAACTCAATGCCAGAGCATAGAACGTTGAGCTCGAGCTTGGTTCAAACCTCTGTCTGCTGCACTTCCAAGTGTAACCGTCAGATTCTTATGAGCTAATACTAACTAGCTATACCTACTGTGTGGAAATTGCAAAATTACTAGCCCAAAGGGCAAACAAATATTTTGGATCCCAAAAGACTCAAGTTGAGACATCCAAACGAAAAACTAGGTAGTAAACAACCATAACTAAGAAAACAATATAACATAAACCACTCTCCCTCTCTAACAAAGGAGGAGTGCCAAGAGCACCCCTGAGGTGCAACACTGCACCTGCCAGCCCACTTCCCAAAAAACAGGTTCTGAGAGGAGTCAGGGGTGGGGTTGGGGGTCAGAATACAGCAAGACTCCATTAGAAGAAACACAGTTACTAAGGTGAGTAATTTTTTCTTCAAACAACATGAAGTCTTGCTGTATTCTGACAATATGCAGACTACCAAGCAGTACCTCCATGGAGGAGGGACGGAACTTATTTTAGGAATAGGCTCTGCAGTACTGCTGTACCAAACCTAGCATCACTCCTAGCCTGGATATCCAGAGAGTAATGCTTGGTGAATGTATGGACAGTTTTCCAGGTGGCTGCTTTGCACATCTCTAATAATGGTATACCCCTGGCAGCAGCCAGAGAAGCAGCTGTACCTCTAGTCGAATGAGCCCTCACGCCTGAGGGGGGTACTTTGCCTAGCTTTTCATAGCAGAATTGTATACAACAGACAATCCACCTGGCAAGAGTTATTTTAGTAGCAGGTATACCCTTCCCACTTCACCATAAGTGAGGAACAACTGGAGGAGTCAAACCTAAGTGCCTTAGTTATGCTCAATGTAGTAGCTAAGAACCCTTTTAACATCCAAACTGTGTAATCTTCTCTCTCCTGAAGAAGAATGATCAGTGAAGAACACAGGAAGAGACATGGATTGCTTCAGATGGAAGTCTGAAACCACATTGGGTAAGAACCTCCTGTTGGTTCTAAGGACCACCTTATTTCTATGGAATGAGATAAAATGAGGCTCCACTGACAGAGCTTGTAACTCACTGATATGCCTGGCAGAGGATAGCTACCAAGAACATAGTTTTCCAAGTCAAGTACTTAAGTTCTGCTGAGGCTAAGGCTCAAAGGGGTTGCATAAGCTGAGCAATGCAAACATTAAGATCCCAAGCAGGGTAGGATCCCTAAAGGGGAATTGGTATGAAGCAATCCTTTGATGAATTTACAGAAAACAAGGTGAGTTGCCAGTGGGAAGTACTTCCCTACTGACAGAAGCATAGAAACAGCTGACAAGTACACTTTGAGGGTAGCTGGTCTGAGGCCAGAGCCACTGAGGTGAACCATATAATCCAGAACTGTAGCCAAGTCAGCAGAATCTGGGGATATGTGTTATTAGAACACCAAATGCTGAATCTTTCCATTTGGAATTATAAGTTTTCTGATGGCAGTTTTGAGAAGCCTTGAGAATGTCCAGAACCCCTTGAGACAAATTTAGACTG
The DNA here is from genome assembly GCA_016271365.2 of Neoceratodus forsteri. Classification (NCBI taxonomy): domain Eukaryota; kingdom Metazoa; phylum Chordata; order Ceratodontiformes; family Ceratodontidae; genus Neoceratodus; species Neoceratodus forsteri. The sequence goes on along the minus strand of CM057450.1, from coordinate 125,467,136 downwards.
GCAAATTCTAGCTCTTCAAGAGCCATGCCCTGAGGTTGAGAGACCAAGGTTGGGGTACCAAATTCTGCCTTGAGAGGAGGTTAGAATTGTGATTCTTGGGAAGAGCTAAGGGAAGATGGACCACAAGGGACAGTAATTAAGGATACCAATGCTGTCTGGCCAGTTTGGAGTAATCAGGATCACTTTGCAAGATTGTGACCTTATCTTGACCAGAACTTTGAACAATAGAGGAAAGGGGGGGAAGGCATACAGAAATTTCCCCTGCCAATCGAGAAGTAGAGCATTCAGAGGGACTGAGCCCAATACTGGGGGTCTGCAACAAAGAGGGAAGATGGTGATTGTCTGGGGCTGCAAAGAGGTCTATCTCTGGGGTGCCCCACCTTGAAAATTTCATCTTCAGCACTAAAGGGTCCAGGGACCACTCATAATGGCCCTGAAATCCTGCTCAAAGCATCTGCTAGCACATTGTCCTTCCCTGGAAGGTGGACTTCTATCAGAGAAGTCTGTAGAGAATAAGCCAGGAACCATAATTCCATAGCTTCTGTGCACAAGGCCATGGACTGGCTGCCACCCTGCTTGTTAATGTACCACATGGTGGTGGTGTTGTCCGTTCTGACTTGAACCACCTTGTTCTGTACTGATTCTGAGAAGGCTTGTAGAGCCAGGTACACAGCCCTGAGCTCTAGGAGACTGATGTGAAGAAGAGACTCCTGAGGAGACCGCACTCCCTGTGCTTTAAGTGCTCCCAAGTGAGCACCCCATCCCAGGAGAGAGGAATCTGTGGTGAGAACTACAGAATGAGACTGGGTGGTGAATGGGACTCCTTGAGCGAGACTGTTCTGGTCCAACCACCACTGGAGAGCTTGGATCAGAGTCTGAGTCACATGAATCAGTTTGATTAGAGGGTCTTTTTCTGGGACAAAAGGCCCTCAAGTGGGACGAATGTCCTCATCTGAAATCTGGTACCTTGTACCACTGCAGTGGAGGCTGCCATGTGGCCCAGGAGTTGAAGAAAATGCCTTGCTGGTCGAGATACCAGAGGCGAGAGAAAGCTAGATCTGTGAGGGCCTTTACCCTTGCTGAGGAAGAAAGGCTTGCTTGGACAGTGTCAACTGTACCCTTATGAAGGTCAGGAGTTGCACTGGTTTGAGAACTGACTTTGGAAGATTGAGGAGGAATCCTAGAGAAATGAGCAATTGCTGAATCACTTGTGGGTCTGACTTGACTTGGTCTGGAGACTGCCCCACAATGAGCCAAGTCATCCAGGTATGGAAATATGGAGATGTTATGTCTCCTTAGAAGGCCAATACTACTGTTATGCATTTTGTGAATACCCTTGGTGCTGATGTTTGCCGAAGGGCATTGCTCTGAACTGATAATGGCCTGAAGGCAATTCAGACCTGAGGTACTTTCTGTGGGAGCACCTAATGGGAATGTGAAAGTAGGCATCCTTGAGGTCCAGGGAGGCTAGCCAATCTCCTGGCGTCAGAGAGGGAAGAATTGTTCCCAGAGTCACCATTTTGAATTTTGGCTTAGTAGATGCTTGTTTAGGTATCTTAGATCTAGGATGGTCGACACTCTCCTGTCTTTTGGGGTAAGGAAGTATCTGGAACAAAGACCATTGCCCTGTGTACTGTAGAAACTCTCTCTATGACTCTGAGAGCCAGTAGAGAGAAACCTTTGCCTCTAGGGCAATGGTTTCGGAGATGTTTGCAGCTGGAAAAGACCTGACCTCAGCTTTGGAAATCTTTTGAAGCTGAGGCCAGTCCTAGCTCTACTTCCAGTACCTTCTTGTCTGAGGTAACAGATTTCCAGGCCTGGAAGTAGCAAGCCAGCCTGCCTCCTCCTGGGGAGTCGACCCAGGCTGACACATCAGGGTGTCTGCTTGGCAGGAGCCTTGAACTGAGAGGAGGAGGATGCAGCCCTGCTCATCCCCCTTCTGCCTCTCCCTCTGAAGAAGCCTCTCTGAGGAAAAGGAGAGGAGGCCTGTGCCTGGTAGAAAGACCTTTGAAAAGGCCTGCCCCTTCGCCTACACTGCTGCTTCTGAGGAGTTGCCTGCCTTTCCTTGGCCTGTGTACTCCTATAGGTGGTCCTATATTCGTCCATTTTCTTCATATAATTCTCTGTCTGCTCCCCAAACAGAGAATTATCCATCACGGGGAAATCAATGGCCTTAGCCTGGGTATCCTGTGAAAGGCTAGTACATCTGAGCCAAGCTATTCTCCGAAGAGCCACAGATGTAGCCATGACTCGTGATGACACATCACTGGAGTCCACAGCAGTATGAAGTTGGATCTTTGATGCCTCTATCCCATCAGCAGCCACTTCCCCCAGCTCCTTGGCTAGCTGGGGGAAAGCCTGTTTAGCCAATCCCAGAACAGTATCCCATCTGGACTTCTGGTATCTGGCTGTATAGGCCATGTAGTTAGCCTGCCTGAGTCCCAAAGAAGATGCCAAATACTGTTTTTTAGCCATGGCATATATCTTCCTGGAATCCTTATCTGGGGTGTGTGAAGCCAAGGGTATGCTAGCCTTATCACAGGCTGCAGCCTGCACAACCCCAACATGGCTGCACTGCTGGTACAAGAAATCCGTACCTGAGCCTGACAGCATATACCTCTTGTCCATTCGTTTGTCCACAGGAGGTAGAGAATTTGGAGTCTTAAGCAGTCGATGTGTCTGTTTCCCAAAAGATGTATGGAGGGGAATAGACAGTCTCTTGGACTCTGGTATGTCCATCATCTCCACATAGTCAGACTCCTCTTGTTCCTCAACAGCTTCAACCAAAGGGAGCTGGAGGGTTTCTGCCACTTTTTTGTAGAACATAAAGTGGGAAGATGACTCAGAAAGCCTAGGAGGGGAAACAACAGAAGGTCTGTCTGGGGAGATATCCGGTTCTATGGGCACATCCAGACCTTCTATACCATCATTGTCATCGTCATCATCATAATCTTCATCCCCCTCCAGGTCTGGTTCATTATACTCTTCAGGGGAATAATCCAGAACCGGAGGAACCGAACGAACTGAACGCCTACCTGATGGCGCCGGATCAATTGGAACCAGATGGAGCAATTCCACAATACTAATCGCTCGGGCAATTTCCTCGGTAGTTGGACGATGCGGTTCTGGATCCGAACTGGCCGATTTGTCTTTCTTCTTTCTTTTTGACAGACCTGATCCCTCAGAATCGGCTCTCCTTTTGCCCGAAGGAGTATCGCCCTGGTCAGAAGGCACTCCCTCAGGTTCGGTCGGAACTGAACCGGGCTGGCCATCCGGGTCAGCGGACTTCTCGGCCTCCATTTCCCTAAGCCTGCCCAATCTTTTATCTAGGGTGGCCTTAGGAAAACTTTTACAGATCTGGCAGTCTGAATCAAGGTGGTCAAACTCCAGACAGTAAACACAGGTGGTGTGGGGATCACCCTTAGCAAAGGCCTCCTCACACACAGTGCAGTGTTGAAACCCTGTGGGCCCAGTTTTCCTTTTGGGTTTCTCAGATGCAGACATCCTAACAAAACCTTACCCTTTACTCGGCTTCAGCCAGGCAAGACTCCCTTTATCGGTTCCTAACCATGTTACAGGTATTGGAAAAAAACGTTAAAAACACGTTTTTTTTAGAACCGATAAGGACCGGTACCTCACACTAACCCACAAATCCAAATAAAGAACCTAGACAATCAGTTCAGCCGAACCGATAAAAAGAACTCTTTTTTTTTTTTTTTACAATTTCCACACAAAAACAAACACTTTAAACAATCAGTCCACTACCTATACACTGACTGTACCACAGACAGGGATCTAAAGCGAAAGAATAAAGAGAAAAAACAGTATTTAACCGATGTTTTTACTTGTACCGAACCAAAAGCATGGGAGAGATCTCCAGAGCGACTGTTCAGTAAGGCGGAGTAAAGAATCTGACGGTTACACTTGGAAGTGCAGCAGACAGAGGTTTGAACTGAGCTCGAGCACAGTGTTCTATACTCTGGCATAAAGTTAACTCTTTCCTCTCTGGAGCAGTTCAATTGCTGGGGCTAACTGCATATTGTCAGAATACAGCAAGACTTCATGTTATTTGAATAAATGGCATTCCTGTGGATGGTTTGGTGGATTCTGGGAGCAGACAAAGTTTAATTGAGCTGACTTAATAAATACTGAATTATTAAGTACCAAACCTACAGGGTAATATGTATACATGATGATGTACATCAATATCCTACTACAAGGGCACAGATCTGTAACAAGGACAAACTCATGAAATGACTGTTGGTGTGGTACCCACTCTACCGTACCCCTTATACTTGGACAAGACTTTCCTTCTTTGTTTTTTTAAACTGTCATTTTATTGCAAGTTTTAACACATGGCATCACAGTTCACATTTACAGGAGATCAATTACAAGTGCAGAATATGACAATTAGTAGGAATAGTAACAAACCGCTGCATGTCAGGGAAGACAGTAATCAAATATGAAATTAGACAGAGGAATGGAAATAACAGGTGAAAAGGTTTCTGGCTAATGAGCATTAGATGATATAGTTATTTCTTTCTGTGTAATATCAACCCTATGCAGATACTCAAATCCACTTAGCATATTTTTTTATTTATATTCTCATGGGTGGGCAGGAGAAAAGCCCAGGAGACCGCCTCTCCTTCAAGACGTTGGTTAGATGAAATCCCCACTTAACCAAATAATGGAGAGGTTCCAAGAGAAGGATTATAAAGTAGATGATTAAGGACTGGCCCAATCCCATTCACTAAGCACCAATATATATCACACCCCACACCCAGGGGCTATGGTATCTGATCCGGTCTAAATTGAGCTTTGTAGAGGAACCATGCGTTCCAACAATTCATTAATTCAGGTATCTTATTTTGAATTCTAGCTGTCATGTGTTCTAATTTATAAATGTAGTAGACTGTATCCTCCCATGCTGAGATGGTAGGGGATTCGGGTCGGAGCCACAATCTAGTAATACATTTCTTAGTTGCCCCCAGCAAAATATTTAGGAAGTATGTTTGGTGTGGGTCTCCTAAACTACGGGGATAATGGATTAGGCGGCCCATCGCTGGAGAAAATGTGCCTAATGTAGGAAAGGGTGTAGAACCCTGTCTCCTATTTCAGTCCAATACGTCAGGACCGTGCAGGACCATAAAATATGGGTGTGAGTAGCTAGCTCGCAAACCACATTTCCTCCAACAAGATGAGTCCTCCCACCAGGTATTCAGCAGTGATCTGAGGTGTTCGAAATATCTGGACACCACCTTCCAAGAATATTCTCTCCAGGTATAAGAGCTGGAGGTTTTATGCTGCCTCTGCCAAATTCTAAGCCAATCCTCCTGAGATGAATCAATCTGAAGTTCTGCTTCCCACTGAAACTGTACCAGATCCATGACTTGGGTTGGTGCCCTTGTAAAGATGGGAAACCAAGCTGGCGGTCACCTCCTTTCTCCAACTGAAGTAAAAGACAGCATGGGGAATAGCCTGGTCTGTAACATCCAGACCTATTCTTGTATTTAAGAGGTGCCTTATTTGCAAACAGCTATAAAAATCCCCCTTTCCAAAGAAAATTCCTGTTTAAGTTGGTCGAATGATTTAAACACTGCATTTTCATATAATTGGTGTGTATCTTAGACCTCTCTGGGCCCAGGATTGGAAAGTAATATCCAATCGATCCGGGGTCCAATCAGGGTCTTCCGCCAGAATTCCCATCCAGGATGACAGGAATCTACAGGCCGGATGGGCTAAAAACTTCATCCAAAATTGGAGTATCTCTTTAGTGAATCTGAAGCCCTCCTGTAACCGAGTGATACTGTTAGGCTAGAACACTCAGAAGTGGTGTAGGGGGCAGGATGCCATAGTCTGTTCTATTAACAGCCAGGGTGGGGCCTGAGTTCGAGGTAAGAGCCAGGTAGTTATATGGGCAAGTAGAGAGGCCAAGCTATAGTGAAATATATTAGGGAGAGATAATTCTCCTCTCTTTCTTTGGGATTTGAAAGCCTACCTATTGCTAATCTGGGTTTTTGATTCACACATAAGAACCGGCCAATGGAGTTGTCCCAGGTCCGAACATCCTTCATTAGTAGGGGTAAGGGAATATTTTGCAGTAAACAAAGGATTTTCGGAAGGGAGTTCATCTGAACGGACTGGACCCTGGCCATTAGCCATACAGGAAGAGGGGTCCATCTCTGTAAGTCCATATTTATTCTGGAGAGGGTAGAAGAATAATTTAAGTTGTATAAGTTGGATAGTTTTGTAGGGATCTTGATTCGAAGGTAGGTTATGTCCGTTTTATCCCACTTATAGGGATATTTAGAAGTGAGATCTTGGGGAATAGGGGATTGTATAAGGAAAACTTCCGATTTGTTTGCATTTATAGTACAGCCTGTGAGAATCTCTACTTCTTCCAGAAGGCTAGTTAGAGTTTGTAGCAATTCTTCAGGATGAGGAATATAGAGAAGACCATCAGCATAATATGCTGTTTTATGATATGATGACTCTGAGGCTCTATAGTCATGGAGGCCGGCAGTTTGCCTAAACAGCTGGGCTATGGGTTCTAAGAAAAGAGCAAACAAGAGTGGGGAGAAGGGACGACCCTTTCAGGTGCCCCTATGCAGGGAGAAACGTTCAGAGTGTGAGCTGTTCAGCTTCATTACCACCTCCAGATCCGTATATATGCCTTTAATCGCATCTGTGAATGGGGTACGGAATTTAAATTTTTGTAGGGCCGCCTGTAGAAAATCCCATGAGACTATATCAAAAGCCTTTTGAGCATCTAGGCTCAAAATCAGGAGGTGGGAGTTTGTTGACCTAGCATGGTCTATAAGATATAAGGTTCTTTTGATGTTGTCTGTTGTCTGCCTACCTTTAATAAATCCAGAATGATCTGGATGCATCAGTGAAGGAGCATATGACCACGCCGATGAGCCAGAATGCTTGTATAAATTTTATCGTCTGGTTGAGTACGAAATGAATGATGCAGTAATGACAAAGATGTGAAGGTTTTGGGGTTTCAAAATCACTGAGATTGTTGCTTGTCTCCAAGAGACTGGGAAAGAGGAAGTAGTGTGGGCAGTTTGTAACATTTGGAGAAAGGGGGTATGCAGTAAATTCCATGTGCCTTTGTAGAATTCTGCCCCCAAACCATCTGGGCCTGGAGATTTCCAATTTTTGAGGCCCTGAATTGTATTTTGAAGCTCTAATTCTGTAATTGGGGCTATTTCCTTCTTTTGGTGATTTATTGTCATCCTGTGATACTACCCTTTCAGCTGTCACCACTAGGGCCCAGACCAAACATTCAGAACCTGTATTTTCCTTTGATGATACCTTATTTGAAGTCCCTAAAGGCCCTAGAAGAACAAAAGAAGCAACTTCAAAGAGACTGGAAACATAAACATATTGGGACTTCTGATATAATGCCACAGTACAATATTGCTGACATTAAAATGAACAAAAATCTGATGTTACTTTAACCTCTTTCTTTTACAGCTTGGAAAAGAGACACCTGTGGGTACCCCTCAAATTGTATTACAAAAGGTATATTATACAGGATTTGTACTCATCCTGTTTCTCAGTAACAAGTGAAACAGATGTTGGTTCCAGAAAATATAGACACAATCTGTTACAGCTAGCACATGACATGCCAAGTGCTGGACATGCAGGATGAGAATGGGCGTCTTCTAGATTACTGCAACAGTTTTTCTGGCCTGGTTTGCTGCGATGATGTTGCAGAATATTATAGAACCTTTGCCTGCCAACAGATTAGTCCTGTTCTACAAAGAATAAGTACCCTTAATGCCCTACCATTGGTATCACAACCCTTTGAGAGAATAGCAATGGGCGTGGTTGGACCTTTAGTGAAAAGCAGTAAGGGAATCGGTTCATCCTCGTCCTTTGTAATTATGCCACCAAGTATCCGGAGGCTTTCCTAGAACAGTTGCAGCTCCAAAATAGCCAAAAGATTGTTAAATTTCTGTAGCCTAATCCGTGTACCAAAAGAGATCCTTATACATCATGGTACAAACTTTAATGCTGCCCTTCTTACAGAATTATACAAATCTTTAAGCATTTCCACTGTTAAAACTACACCTTATCATCTGCAAACTGATGGCCTCACTCAGAGGTTTAACCAAACACTTAAAAGAATGATGAGGATGTTTGTTGATGAAGAGGGTAAAAAGTGGGATCAGTATTTGCCTTCGTTTTTGTTTGCATATCGGAAGGTCCCACAAGCATACACGGGGTTTTCACCATTCACGTTGCTGTATGGGAAAAACACTTGTGGACCTCTGGATATTGTTAAAGAATCATGGGAAGGAGAGACTGTAAAATACACTAATATTCTAGATTATTTAATCTACGAAAACGGCTAGTTAACTATTCCCAGAAAGCGCATCAGCATAGTGTGGTGGCACAAATCAAACAGAAGATGTTGTATGATGTCAAAACACAGACAGTCATTTCAACCAGGTGAGAAGGTTTTGTTATTACTCCCATCTACGGACAATAAATTATTAATGAAACAGCAGGGACCTTTTAATGTGGTTGCACAAACAGGCCCCAGTACCCAGATTGAGATCCCCGGGAAACATATGAATAAACCAATACATCATGCTAACCTTTTAAAAAATGGTATGGAAGGCCTGATTCTAGTTCTGAGCCCTGCTTGTATGTCTTGTCTAGCAGTCCAGAGACAGAGTTGGATTCAGCCTACAAAAGATTAGAGGACACAGAAACTGTTAAGGACATAAAAATCAATCCTGATTTGTCATCCCAACAATGTGAAGAGTTGGTTCAAGTTCTCCAACATTATTTATCTACCTTTACAACTATTCCTGGTAAGGCCTCAGATGTTTCTCATATTATTAAAACAAATTCATAACCCATACGATAGAAAGTCTATAGGCTCTCTGAAAAACTTCAGACTGATGTAATTAGAAAATAGAAAAATTAAGTGAACTTAAAATTATTGAACTCTCTAACAGTCCTTGGTCCTTGCCTATGGTGATGGTCCCTAAAAGAAGGAGGGATCCGATTGTGTCTTGATTTTCATAGGTTCAGTCAGGTCTCTCAATTTGATAGTTACCCCATTCCCAGGGTAGATGACATGTCGATCGTGTTGGGCAAGCCAAATATTTATCCACTCTTGATCTAACAAAAGGAATTGGCAGATCCCGCTAGAAGCCCAATCCAAAGAAAAACAGCTTTTAGTACCCCTATGGCCTATATCAATTTGCCTATATGCTCTTTGGATTACATGGAGCCCTGCCACTTTCCAAAGATACATGGACAGATTACTTAATAAACATGTTCTATATTGTTCTGCTTATTTGGAAGACGTTGTAATATTTAGTATGGATTGGACAACACACTTAACACATCTGTCCAAAGTATTACAGACTATTGCATCAGCAGGACTCACTAGCAACCCTTCTAAGTGTAGGTTTTGTGTTAGGTAATGGGATTGTACGCCCTGAAATTGAGAAAGTGGAAGCTGTGGCTCAGTGTCCCATTCCAGAAACAAAAAAACAGGTTCGATCTTTTCTGGGTCTAGCTGGATATTACTGGTGTTTTATTCCTGATTTTGCTACAATCACAGCTCCATTAACTGATCTAACCAGAAAAAAGATCCTAATAAAGTTCCTTGGTCCCTGATTTGTGACTTGGGATTTAGAACCATAAAAGCTACTATGTGCAGCCCACCAGACTTTAGTAGACCATTTGAGGTACAGACTGATGCTTCAGAAACTGGTTTGGGTGCTGAATTATGCCAGACTATCAATGGAGAAGAGCATCCTATTGTATATATTAGTCGGAAGCTTTTCCTAGAGAACAGAAATAGCAACTATAGAAAAAGAATGCCTGCAATTAAGTGGGCTGTTGAGGTTTTAAAGTTTTATTTATGGGGGCCAGTTCACACTTATTGACCATAATAACCCTTTATGCTGAGCAACAGATGCAGGATAAAAATGCACATATACTTCGTTGGTATCTGGCATTGCAACCATATTATTTTGATGTTAAACACAGATCTGGTAGTAAGCATACAAATGCAGATTTCCTCTCCAGATATGATGCATCAATGTGACATGTGAATATACATAATGAGTGATAGGCAGAATAACACCTTTCACCCCAGGGCAAAGAATGATGTTATGATGCATGTTATGATGTATATAGTATGTCTAATGATTAAGAATATAGGGTGCCCTGGGGTGGGGCTTCTGTGAGGGTAGGTGGAAGTCCCATCCCATTCCCTTGGGATTATGTTGTGGAAAAGGGAATGTGGTCTTCAAACCAAATTATTGGTTTGTTTTTAAAGAGGGGGAAATGTGGTAGTTGAACCCCTCCATGTGGTAGTTGAACCCCCCCATGTGGTAGGTGAACCCCCATGTGAGTAGTGCTTAGCTGAACCTCCGCGTTTTCTTCTTCTCTCCTACATCTGTTCCAAAGACTGTTGCGCAACAGCACTTTAATCTTTCTTTATATGTCTTCCGTCTCTTTCTATTCCCCTCTCCCTTTTCTGTGTAAAACAGTCAGAATGTGCTGCAGTCAGACTGGCCATCTGGCGCTGGGTATTATAATTTAAACTATTTTTCATCCCCTTCCTATTTCTGCTCTTCTATCACATCATGGTCCAGTTAAATGTAAGCACTTTTTCCCTGTATTTCCCTCAAATGTGTAGAAATGGTCTAAATGAGCTGTGCAGGCTTGAAGAGTGAAAGTGAGTGAATATGGCAGATAGTAGGTAAATATCCCTCCGAAATGTAAACAAAAGGATTTTCACTGCCAGCTTGAGTGTTTTGAAATAAGTGCAGGTGTAGATAAGTTAAAACTTTTAAATAAAATACAAGATAGTAAGGAAAATAAAATGCAGACAACCTGCACAACTCTTAGCAGTTTCTGGTCTCCAGTCAGTGCCGATTTCCTTGCTAGGTGCTGTCTCCTATAGGGAGTCAGCAGCACCTTTCTCCCTTCTTTTATGTGGTGCAGCTCCTAGTTACCTTTACAAAAGGGGAGGAGTTGGTCTGTAATACAGCCCACTACTGCAAGAACTAACCACTATTATCTGATGGAGCATTAGGTTGTCTATTGTGATGTCATAACCATGGATTATCTGTTATGCCTTTCATATGTATGTATTATATGTAATTAATTGTACAAAGAAATATGAAGAATTCCTGTAAATATCTTAGTAGGCAGGTGGGGCTATGAGCTATGAGGTGGCGTTTCCCGTTTTAAAAGAAGCCAGCCTACTTCCTATAGTCAGATACAGTTGGGGAGAGTTCTTGTGAGGACCTCCTGCTCTCTGATGTAAGATGGTTGCACAGATTATGTTTCACTGCTAGCTCCTTGGCAGAGAAGCTGTGCCGATTTATTTTGTGACCTTATTTTATTTGATTGTCGAAAGTTCGCTGCTGTAAGCTGTTACTTTATTTATTTATTTTTGTTTGTTATTTAATAAAAGTCATGCCTAAAAAGGTATGTTGTACCAATATGCTGTTTCCTGTGTGACCTGATTTAATCAACCCACGACATCCACATCCTTTGCAAAAAGCTCAGGCATTTGCACTCAAATGACCTCTAGCTTTTTACAGTTATCTCAAATTATAAATATATACATTTCAACAATAACACAATTTTCTAAATAAAAGTGATCCCATTATCAGCTACATTTCCATACACTGATTCTCACATATTTTTATATTACCAGATCTAGATATGCAAGGGAGGAAAAACAGACAGCAAGAGAAAACAGAGACAGTGAGAGGCAAAAGACCGTGGAGACTGTTCAGGTTGATGAAGTCTGAGGTCTCACAGGAAAATCTGGCTGTGCAACCAGACAGAAGAGGAAAGAATACAGATCCTTGCATTTACACACTTTCTCCAAAACAAATGGGACAGGGTCCTATTCTACCCTGTCACAAGTTTACTAACTATTTAGACAGGCACTGTTTAGAAACTGGGGGCCTCTTTCCCAGGGCGAATGAAACAAAAAGCTGTGAGTACTTCCTGCAGTCCTTCTTGTGGTATATACTACCTGAGTATTCTATGTACATCTAAGTGTGGAACAGTGCTTCTCCTGGATTGGCATGTTCAGGAAAAATAAACTGACCTGTGGATGGATCGATTTAAAGTACACTCAGACAAAACCTTTAGTAAAAAAAAAAAAAAAAGGACAGTTACGTAAGAACTTACTGTAACAGTAGATCTTGATTAGCTCTTGCAGCGGTAATCCCATTAGGGCAAATGCCACCAGGCATTAGGACCCCATGGAAAATCTTCTAGCTAGCAGTGTGTGGCGGGGGACCACCCGCAACATCGACTCCGCCCTACATCAGACGTGGTAGAAAGGGGCGTCCCCAGCGCCATCTCAGTTCTCCGCTGGAGACCCGTCTGAAAGGACTGAGAACCGGCAGCATCTCCCTACCCTGAATAAGGGTAAAAACACAGATTCCTGGGGGATGGAGAGTGGGAAAGCCACCTGCTGCAAGAGCTCCTCTCGAAGATCTACTGTTATGGTAAGTTCTTACGTAACTGTACTATCTGACCTCGAGGAGGAGGAGCTCTTGCAGCAGGTAACATCATTAGGACTGAGTTCCAAGCAGTACCAAAGAATAGGCCCAGGTCTGACAGGAGGGGAAGAAGAAAAACAATGGCTGTACAGCTTCAAGAAAGTAGGCCCTGCAGGACGGCCAGTCCAAAAAATGCTCTCCTCTGAGAAGCAATGTCAAGGCTGTAATGCCTAAAGAAGGTATCGACTGTGCTCCAGGTCATGGCAGCGCAGATATCTGCCGAGCTTACATTCCTCAAGGAAGCAAACAAGGTAGCCACAGCCCTGGTGGAGTGACCTTTGATCATGCCTGGTAAGGGTTTACCATGATGCTGGTAACATAATGAAATACAATGCACTAACCAACGTGTTAGTGACTGTTTAAGACAAGCGCCCCTGTCATCCTATGTGTGAAAGAGACGAACAACTGGTCCGTCTTCCTCACTGCACTAGTTCTGTGGATGTAATAACGAAGGATTCTATGTACATCCAGAGTACACAACAAAGCCTCACCTTGATCAGAGAACTCTGGATAATAAACTGGAAGGTTGATGTCCTGGTTCAGAGTCAATGCGGACACCACCTTTGGCAGAAACCTAGAATTCGTATGCATGGTCACCCTGTCCCTGTGGAAAACAAGATAAGGCTCCTTACACATAAGGGCCTGAAGCTCGCAAGCCCTTTGAGCCGAAGTAATAGCAACTAAAAATAACGCTTTCCATGAAAGAAAGCGTAGCTCGCAGGTCATGGCTGGTTCGAAGGGAGGCAGGGTGAGCTTTTCGAGAATGAAAAGCAAATCCATGGTGGGATGGGGTCCCTCCTGGGAGGTCTGATGAACAACCTCTTGAAGGAATGTCTTGCACATGTTGAGCTGTGCCAGAGTCATCTCCCATATGGTGCATGGTATGCCGAGACCGCACACATATGTACCTTGATGGACCAGCAGTTTAAGCCCAGATCCAAGAGGTGGAGAAGATAATCCAGCATATGCTTGACCGGACAATCCAGGGATCTAGGGCACAAGCCATTGCCCAGAGGCAAAAAACGCTTCCACTTCATGGCATAGTTGCCCCTAGTTGAGGGTTTCCTCGCTGCTACCAAAACTTCTGCCATCCTGCTGACCACTTCCTGCTTGACACCAGAGCCAGGCATGCAGGTGAAGAGACTGCAGAGCAGGATGGACTAGTGTCCCCTGTTCTTGAGAGGGCAAGTGGGTGGAGAGTGGCAACTGCAGGGAGGTTCGAGGTCAGTTGCTGTAGTAGAGTACCAAATTTGCCAGGGACAAAGAGGGGCTACTAGAATCATTCTGGCTTCCTCTGACTGCAGTTTGAGCACGACTCTCTGAATGAGAGGGACGGGAGGGAAGGCATACAGAAACCTCCCTGTCCAGGAGAGGGACAATGCATCTCACCAGAAAACACCAGGCCCTGGATCAAGCGAGCAGAAATTTGGCAGTTTGGCGGTGCACGGGAATGCAAAGAGGTCCATTTCTGGATGGCCCCAGCGACCAAAGCAGTCATCTGAGATTTTCTGGAGCAATTCCCACTCGTGGTTCAGAGAACGAGAGCAATTGAGACTGTTGGTGAGAATGTTCTGGCTTCCTGGCAGGTGTACAGCTGTGAGATCCAGAAGATGTTCCACTGCCCAGTCCCACATTCTCATGGCCTCCCTGCAAAGGGGGTATGACTGAGTGTCCCCTTGCTTGTTGATGTAGAAGACAACTGGAGTGTTGTCTAACTACACCAAAAAAGTACCTGGGGAGACTTGGTCTCAAAAAGCTGTCAGGGCATACAGAACGGCTCTCATTTCCAAAACGATGATGTGTAGGGAGCGCTCTGGGGGGGGGACCAAGCCCCCCTGGTACTGTGTTCCTGTAGGGGAGTCCCCCATCCTGATAATGAGACGTCTATCATTAGAGTTTGTGATGGGGGCAGTCTCTGAAAGGAGACCCCTTCCCCCAGATGTAAGAGGCAGAGCCACCACTTGAGGGAGTGACAGACCACCGTTGAGACTCGGACTGGCTGGTCCAAGTCGTCCACCGCCTGGTCCCACTGGACCTTGAGATGCCACTGTAGAACCCTCATGTGTAATCTAGGGAGGGGGACCATAGCAATGGCTGCAGCCATGTGGCCCAGAAGCTGAAGAATGACCCTCACCGGGATGGAAGATGCTGCTTGGACTCCGCGCTTCAGGTCCATCAAGCGATCTGCCCTGTCTGAAGGCAAAAAGGCTTTCCCCTGAAAAGCCTCTATGTATTTGGGAGGGCTACGGTTGCGACTTCAGTCAATTTATAGTGATGCCCAGGGAGAGAAAGAGGTTTTCCGTTTCCTCCAGGGCGACTCTCAACTGGCTTGTCAACTGGGATGAAATGAGCCAGTCTTTCAGGTAGGGGTAGATGAAGTGGCCTTTCTTTCTGACGGCCACTGCTACTACTGCCAAATATTTGGTAAAAACCCTGGGTACCGACGAAAGGTCGAAGGGCAGAACTTGGAATTGGTAATGCTGGTCCCTGAATCGAAAGCAGAGAAATCTCCTGTAGGAACGCAGGACCTTGATATGCATGTAGGCGTCCTGCATATCTGGGAAGCATAACCAATCTCCTTGATGGATAAGGGGAAGCAAGCCTGCCAGTATAACCATCCGGCATCTCTGGTATTTGACTGAGAAATTGAGCTGGCTGAGATCCAGAATGGGGCAAAGGTCTCCCGTTTTCTTCGGGACTAGAAAGAGACGGGAGTAGAAACCCGTACCACTTTGGGCCTCACGGCACCTGCTGGATGGCCTTTTATAGCAGCATGGCAGAGCTATGCTGATGTGTTGCCATGATGTGGAGAGAAAAATGAGTGTGGT
Source organism: Neoceratodus forsteri (assembly GCA_016271365.2). NCBI lineage: Eukaryota > Metazoa > Chordata > Ceratodontiformes > Ceratodontidae > Neoceratodus > Neoceratodus forsteri. The sequence goes on along the minus strand of CM057450.1, from coordinate 125,451,739 downwards.
ACAGGAATGTGAGGTAGTTGTCCTATGCTTGGTGTTTCAACTGGTGCTGAGGCACAAATCTCTGCCTCATTTGCTCCCAGTGGGCATTTTGGGTCAGATCTAGTAATGGATGGTTCCGACACCATATTGCGCTCCATGGGAACAAATGTGTTAAAGCAGCAGTACTACATAAAAAGTCACTGCCACATAGATGTTTTTCTTCTGATCTGTTGAGCATGCAGCTGTTTAAAATTCTGTTGTGCAGTGCAGCATTTGATCTCAGTTTCTTCTTTGTTTTGTTTACATTTGTAGGCCTGCCATGTTGTTCCCCAGACCTGTGCTCTGTATTGTTTACAACTGGTTATGCTTCCTGTGTGTGTGTGGTGCATGTTCCTTCTGTGCTGCTCTGTCAAGTCCTTCAAGAATGTATCTAAAGTCAGTGGTGAATGGGTTAATTTACAAAGGAATGGTGGGGGAGAGGGGCGAGGGTTGCTTACTTCAGTTCTCCCATGTCATACAGTACTCATTCGCTGGTATGGTATTTCAACCAGCAATTGTGGTTTAAGAGCATTTGAAATATAAAAATACACTTTGCACAAATAAAGGCTATTAGTACTACACACTGTGTGTGAGTGGTGTGACAGGACTATTTTAAGCCTTTGAAACAACATAAATCAGTGCTCCTATATCTCGGATTCACGATTTTACGGGGTTTTAAACTGAAAACGGGCTACAGGAGGAAATCACAAATTTAATAGATCCATGGGGATTGTTGCCAGCGCTACGGGGAGACAACAGTGAGGCAGTGAGGAACACTTAAATTGGCCTCCGAGACTCTCACCAAGAGCGAGAAATCTTGATTGGTGCCTCCGATCCCACACGCTGTGATCATGTGCTCCTGGAGACTGCTGGGAGCTGTGATCACGTGCTGGGATGCGGCCCTGATAGGCTGATATGATTAGAACCACACGCGCCCTCATGGCTTGGCTGCCAGACAGGACTTTACCTTAGTGCCCCCGATAGGCTAGCAGGTAAACTCACTCCCTATAAATCCAGCCCACTCTGCTCAGGCAGGTAACACAACCACGGGAAGTTTAACTGTGAGAGAGAGAGTTGCTGTTCGAATTTCGAGAGGATCGCACTAGGTGAAGCAAGCAAGCGAGCCTGGACTGGAGAATTCACTGCAGTTGGAAGTCAGTGGGACCCAACTGAGTTTTCCCTGCGCCATGGTTCTCTTTCCAGCATCTCTGGCAGGGAGGAGCGGTAGAGGTTTTCCGGTCGTGGGTGTGGCGCGTAGAGTCTGACCACCATCTCTTCAGAAGCAGGTAAGCAGCAAGCTAGAGATCTGTCTGGTGCTGATAGGGTGTCAGGAAGAATCCAGCATGGAATTACGCTGTATAAACTTACTTTGGAAGCTGTTAAAGAATTTATTTTAAATGGAACCCCTCTAGGCAGTATTTGGTATGTGACTGATAAGAGTTGCTTGTTTCGAGACTCATAGTGTTAAGCAGTGCAGTTGATTGTATAATTTACCTTAGTTTTTATCTTTGACCCTCAAAAGTGAAATTAATTTACATTCTAAACTTAAAACCCTGGTCTCAGTCCTTCATATACGATTTAACGATTATGGTATGTAGAGAGACCCAGCAGAGCTAATACTCCTTAACCACAAAGCTGGACCCCCAGCTCTACTATCCTCGAGGTGGAGGACCAGCTCTGTGAGAAATTTTGATTCACCTTTTGGAACTGTCTACCTCAAATAATGCTGCAGGACTGTTTCTGTGGACTGTATGTCTGAACAGTTTAGACTCTATCTTGAACTGGGTGAGACTTTTCTAGTAATTCATTGTTGTTTAACCTGTTGTTTAATGCTGCAATAATAGTAACTGTTGTTGTTGTAAGAAAACAAACACACACACATACAGTGATGATCAAGTTATGTGCGAAAGATTGTCCAGTCCCCTGGGACTGTTGGGACTTTGATTTGTGGACTCTGAGCACTTCAGAGACTGTCTGGTATTTATTTGCCTGGGGTTTTATTCGAAGGGGGTTCAGGGGTGGGTAAGGGTAGTGAGTGTGTGGCCAGAGAGTGTTGGGGGTGTGTATGTGAGGTGGACAGAGAATATCAACTGTAGTGTGGTGTGTGTGTGTGTGAAGTGAGCTTGTCTGTTTTGATGAGTTCATTTAATAATGTACTTAGTTGATATTAATTATCCTGCAGCATTTCATATTTACAGTACTTCCTCACAGTTTTATTGCTGTTAATAAATTGTTGGGGGCCAGGTAGTTGGCAAAACTATGTGAAGACCCCTTTGATGGCACCAGTACATGGATTAGCCAGGGGTGTAGTTTAGGGTCCCTGTGTCCCTGGGTTTAGTTATAGAGTGCTTTTGCCCCTGTTGGTTGGTGTTACCCCCAGGAGGTCAGGGGAAAAGAATGCACAAATCTCCACCTGTACTGCTCTGTGGTGTAGCCGGCTGCCTCATTCACTAGAGAGTGAATGGTTTTAAGTGGGGAAGAGTACAAGCACCCCCTGTTGGGGATGCTTACTAAAAAAAAAAACTCCCACCTTTTCTTCCTTTTTGGGGGTCTGGGGCCTAACCTGCCTGCTTTGCAGGTGGAGCCTGCACCCTGCTGGGGATTTAAGGATTGTTGGCACCATTTCGGAGGGAGGCTGGCGGAGTGGATGACTGGGGAACTGAGGTGGCATTTAACCTGGCCCGTTGGGGTCTCAGCAGCCATCACTGGCTGTCCTCTTGGAGAGAGCTGGTGACCAATACACAGACGGAATTGTGGCTGTAAGTTGGACCTGGGTTGGTTTTGGGAGTCATGGCGCAGGGAAGAATGCATGATCCACCTTCGTGCACCATGGCACTGGGGTGGGGAGGCCTGGATCCAGTGGGAGTGAATTGGGTGGTGGGACAGTGCAGTGGTGGCAGCCTGCATTGTGGGGAATGCTGTGGTGGCAGCCTGCCTCCCCTTTACAGTGTGGCACTCCACCCAGGAGCATGATGGCTCTGAGGGAGTGAAAGTATGGTCAGTGGGTCTGCCAGCTCGCCTGTGCCATAGATGTGTAGGGATGCCAGGAGCCCCCAATGCCCTATTGTGCAGGAAGAATGAGTAGGGCAAAGCGGAGAGCATGACTAGCCAGCATCTGTAGATTAGGCAGTATGAAAGAGTGGAACCTTGGCTAGAGCGTGAGGCCTTGGGATTAATTGTGTAGGCCTGGTGAAAGTGCTGCTTTAGGTCAGTTTTAATTCTTAAAGTAAATAAGAACACTTAAAACAGCCAGAACATGTTTTGCAGTGATTTAAAAACCTATCTTTTAGTAAAGCTTATAATGATTTTGAATATTGTTGTTTAATTTTAATGTCGTTTCAACTATTTATTGTTTTATTTTATATTGTACAGGCGCCTTGGTTTAAGAAAGGCGCCTCATATAAATAAAGATCGATTTGATTTTATTGGCCACTATAGTGATGCTAGTTGCAAAATAAATTGGCTTGTGTATACAGGAAAATCTACAGGAATGCGACAGATGTCTGGAAGGGTAATGTCCTGATGAGCTGCCCCTGAAACATGAACAGTGGACAAAGATGAACTTCTCGGGGGCACAGACCTTGGAGACTGTGGTGAGGGGAGTCTCGTCTCCAGGTCCAAAACCAGCTCTGAATGCGCCCCTTGCCACCAAGACTGGATGAGAGTCTTAAAGTCCGGCATAGCTGGAGGAGGTGGGGGGGAGGTGGTTGGGGCTGAGGGGGAGGAGGAGGGGGATAGTGGTAACCCTGGTAGTAATGGTAGGGGTTGTAACCAGGGTAGTACTACCTTAAAGTACTCTAATCTGGAGGACCACCAGCTGGGAAATGGTCCCTAGGATACCCAAAGAGGTAGTGTGGGACAGTCCGGGGTCTTGTGTATATCTCCGTCATCGGATCTGACGGCGGGGTACCCACATCAGACCAGCCGTAGTCTATATAGGCGGGGTCGGTGCTGGGATAGCCAACGCCAGGAGGACCAACATCGCACTGGCACTACCGATCTGGTGCCAGAATTGAATCCGGCGTAGGGGGGGCTGGCGTTGAAGCTGGACGAAGGGGGCCAGATGGTGGGACAGGGTCTGGCACTGGAGCCAATGGCTGGGGCTGACCGCTAGGCCCAGGCTGAGGAACAGTCGTCAGATCTGACAGTGGGATTGGAGTCAGAATGATAGTTGGCTCCAAAGGAATCCCACCAGGCAAAGGAGGAGGGGCCTCCGCTGGAAGGCCAGATGGCTGCGGAGGAGCCTCTTTCCCCGTGACCCCGTTGGGAGAGCGCGGGACAGACCCAAGGCCTCGATTATGTTGAGGGTTCCACACTCTCTTCGCTGAAGTACTCGCTGGGAAGGAGGTAGAGGTGAAGTTTGGGGGCCTTCTCCCGGGTCCTGCCGACGTCGGGTGCGGCACAGTTAGGCCTCAACGGGAGAACTGTGCCTGAGCTGTTGTCATCGATGGGCATCTTATCAAGCGGAGCCAGGCGGGTGGGAGGAGCCCCGCCGACTTATCAACTGGTGCCGGGCGGGTCCTCGAAGGCAGGAGCTGACTTACCAGAAGTTGTGCGGGTCCCGGAGGAGCCAGGGCTGGCTTAGCGGCCGTTGCAGTGCAGTCATCGGAGGAGCCGATGATCGACTGACCCACAACAGTTTGCCAGACTTACCATCCGAGAAGGCTTCTTTGGCGGTTGCTGGTCCTTGCCTGTTGAGGGCTGCGACGTCTCATCCGTTAGGCGCTCCGGGATTTCTCCTTGTGGTGTTTCTTTGAAGGAGAAGACTTTTCCGAAGAGGACTTTCTAATTTGGTCCATTTGTGTTTGAGGGAAGCTAAGCAGACCTTTAAGAGGTGGGCCTCAAAGCCTGCTGTCTCCACTTTTTGGTGGCCTGGTTGAAAGTTTGGCACTCCGAGCAGGAGAAACAGGATGGTCTGGGCCCAAACAGATGGCACACTTCAGGTGACCGTCCTTATGTGGGATCTGCATGCCAAAGGATGAGCACTTCTTCTTGGGAGAAGACATCAAGTAGAATTATGAAAATAAGAAAGATTTGGGCGAAGGAAAAAATCCATGCAAGAACTCACACGACGATCGCTGTATGGAAGTCTGCAATGCAACTGACACGAGGCAACGCCGGGAAAGAACTGGTGGGCGGGCGTGGGGACCGCCCACTTTATACTTTATTGTTTTATTTTATTTAGTTTTGTTGACCGGTAAGTGCACTAGACAAATCCTGCCTATTTTCAGGAACGACCCGGGAGGGGATACAGATGAATGCCAACTGACCTTGAACCAGATTAAGCTGTTGGTGGTATTTTTAGTGAATGAGGGAAATTTAGCTGGACACCGGGAAATTCCCTACTCTTTCGATAAGTGCCATGGGATCTTTAACATCCACCTGAACTACCACCAATCCAGGCAGATGGGACCTTGGTTTAATGTCTCATCCAAAAGATGGCACCTCAGAAGTGCAGCACCCCTCTCATGCTGCATTACAGTGTCAGTACTGGGATATTAACCCAAGTGCCAGATGTGGGAACTGAACCCACAGCCCTCTGATCTCCCGGCCTCAGAGGCGAGTGTGCTACCTACTAAGCCACTGACACTGCTATACTGCTATACAGCCATGCTGACATCGGTCACATGCCTTCGGGTGGGCGGTCCTTCGTCAGGGACTGCTAGAAAAGTCTGCTGCGTGGCCCGATGCCAGGTGGTGCCAGTCCTATATGTAATGACCTACTGAAGGAACCCTCTCTAAGTAAGATCACTGAAAACCTTATGCTTTCAGAGCTTCTGATTAAAAAGAGCTATCCAAAAATGAGGGGGTTGTATTACAAGTGCCTCATTTGCATATAAAATGAGATTGGCTTGAACAGTTACAAACAAGCTTGTGTTACTGCCTCAGAATCTTGCTATGTGTTACAACAGAAATAAGACCGATCTCTTATTGACATACTTGAATTAACTTATGTAATGTATGAAAAATATGTCAGAAATATCCAGTTCATACAGTAAATACACTGGAGTCTTCTCCTTCAAAACATCTGCTGCTAGCTACAAACAGGAAAGTGAAACACCAGGCTAAACATTAGTTTCATACATGGATTGTTAGGACTGAGAGACACAGTGTGTGTGTGTGTGTGTGTGTGTGGACACACACATATAGAGGACTTACAATTATGCTGAAAGTGTGCAACTTAATGGGTGGTGATAAAAAGTATTTTTTTATTGAAAGTGTGGTACACTGTTTGGATATTTGGTCAGACTTTGTCGAGGGGTCTAACAATATACTGCAATCTATATATAACATGTCAGGAAAATAATGTTTTCACATTAAATCAGTATGTACAGGAATACCAGTTAGACATTGTTGTGAGGTACTGTATTAGGACATAAAATAATCTAAATGTTCAAAGCCGGGAATTCTATTCTAGGTTACTGTACCAACTGAATGTGACAAAAGTGGCCCATTGTCAGGGACCCAATATTCAAGTGCATTCTTCATCACATTTGCAATGCTCTGCACCACTGCCTCCCTGCATATTGCTTGCAACATCAGGTAACAAGGGAGCTAGCACTATTGTAGAGCTGTACCCGCACCAAGGTGTAACCCCCCTGCAAATGGGGGTTCTCAAAAGACTTCCAGGAGCTTGCTTGAATGCTCCAAGCCTGAATGGTGTTTGGCGTTTAAGCCATTTATCTGTGAGTGTTTTTAGAGCCTTTGGTACTGTCTCTTTAAGAGCTGTCTGCTTGCAGACATAATTAGTTTGTATGGGGGACTGTGTGTTTCTCTGCTTGAGTACCACTTGAGCTGCTGCCAATTCACTCCATTTTTGCAGTCACTAGGAGTGCAAAGGGAACCTATCTGAAAGATGTAACTGTTTGCCAGAAATCATTTAGAGTAATAATGAAAATACAGTTTGTCTAACCTGCTTTCTTTGCAGTCAGAACTGTGTTTGCCTTAGTTTCCCATTCTAGTTTTGAACTGCTGAACTGGACCAATCAGTGTGGGTTAAGGTAGCTCTAAAATGGTGCCTTGGACGAATCAGAACTTGGACTACGTAATCTGAGCCAGCCACAAGAGGACTGTATGGACAGTGACTCTAGGAGATGTAGTTTGACTTCGTGCCTTTTAGACCAACAGGGGCAGTCTATTGTGAGTGACAGCCAATCCAGCCAAGAACTGGGAGGAACTCAAAGGAAGTGCCCAGTTTTGTCTGCTGGAGTTTCAGTTGAGCTCTGGCAGTGAAGAGGAAGAGCCCTGTGCTTTTGTTGTGCAGTTTTAGTCGGGAAGGCGTGTAAGGCCCTCGAGTTCGGTCTGCAGTTTGTGTAACTGCTTATTAGGACTGAACTGCCCCTGTGAAGAGAATCAAAGGATATCTGAAGAGTAGAAACCAGGCTCACCTGTAGAAGACTGGAGAAATTGCTGAATTAGCTCGGTCTGTCAGGAACTGAATCTGCTGTGTGTTCTCCGGGTATTGTGCAGTAATTGCGATCGGGATAGAGAAGCAGCCTGCCTGGTATAGTACTTTCTTTTACCATATAAATGTGTGAGGAGGCTTGTGTAGCTCAAGTAAATCCTGCTGCCATTAAAGGACTTTGCCTGTTACTGTTTACCATATAAATGTGTGAGGAGGCTTGTGTAGCTCAAGTGAATCCTGCTGCCATTAAAGGACTTTTTACTGCTACTGTTTACCATGTAAATGTGTGAGGAGGCTTGTGTAGCTCAAGTGAATCCTGCTGCCATTAAAGGACTTTTGCCTGTTACTGTTTACCATATAAATGTGTGAGGAGGCTTGTGTAGCTCAAGTGAATCCTGCTGCCATTAAAGGACTTTTGCCTGTTACTGTTTACCATATAAATGTGTGAGGAGGCTTGTGTAGCTCAAGTGAATCCTGCTGCCATTAAAGGACTTTTGCCTGTTACTGTTTACCATATAAATGTGTGAGGAGGCTTGTGTAGCTCAAGTGAATCCTACTGCCATTAAAGGACTTTTGCCTGTTGCAGTTTGTCATATAAATGAGTGAAGAGTCTGGTGGAGCTCAAGAGTAGCCCTGCTGACGTTGAAGGACCCTATCTTGTTTGGAGGTCGTGAGTACTAATTCAGGGTCGCTCCCTGTTGAATTGCCACATTGAATCCAAATGGAATTACTGTACTGCTGACTGTTTAACTAATTTTGTTTCTCTGTGAAAGGGCCTACCAGCTGCCACAGTTTGGACTAGCCACTAGGGCTTGGGTACCCAGGACAGTAACTGGTAGGGATAGGCCTGTGCACAGAGCCATAAATAGATGAATAAAGTGATAAGCTAATTAACCTGATTTCCCCTGTCCTTGTTATATCCCCTAAATAAATCAGAGCTGCTTGTTTCAGCAAAGTTATACTGCCTGAGGTATTTGTCTATGTTAAAGTATTGTATTGTGATTGTTGCACTGTATCTTCTTATTTTACAGGGGGTCCCAGTGCCTGAACCAGTCCTGGGGGTAAGTGTATACTGTGAAGGTAATTCTGATATACTGTGTGGGCCACTAATGGGAAGAAAGGGGGGTTGCAGTGTCCCAGAGGGCTGTGACCAAGTTAGTTTAACTATTGCAAACCCTGACCTCTGGGTGGAGGCACCCGCCATCGGATCCAGGCCCCTTAACCTGTTAGTGGCGAATCAGGCAGGGGTAGTAGCACCTGGGATAGCGCCATCTAGGGGTTACATCTTGGAGGCTCACCGCTGGGATTGTGTGTCCTCTAGTGGCCATATTTTCGAACCACTGTTAAGAAAAAAATGGGTACCCCGACAGAAGTGGCTATGCACCGGCTGGTGGAGTGGTGTACTGGGGAGGAGATCGACCCCAAAATGCTATGCTTATCCTGGACATCCCCTGGGTATCAATACGGACACTGTACAGGAGTACTTTCCAAGGTGGAAGGTTTACAAAACCCTGTGGTGGTGGGTCGGCATGCTAATCTGCTCACCCACACTTTCCTGGCCCTAGTAGAGTTTAGGATCCCATAGATAGCTCCAAAGTGCCACAGACCATTACCCCAGAGGAGCCCTCACTGCCTGGAGAGTGATAACTAAGGACAGTAAAGACCCGGGGAATGAGCCCCACCACTGTCTGAAACTTTTGAGGAGAAATTTGCTATATGGTTGCTGGGGAAGGGAAAACTGTGGAGGACTTGAAGAAACTATTCTTGCCACCTGGGGTGTTTCTCCCCAACACCCTCTTCGCTCCAGTACCCGTAATGGTGGCTGAACCAATGCAGACTCTATTTCTGCACCTGCCATTAGTCACGACTCTTACCGAAGGTTGAGGATCTTCTCTGGCACCCTCCCAACCCCCCAAGGGGAGGATGACTGGGAGACCTGGATAGACTATGTTGCCCCCCAAGTGCTAGAATGGCAATGCTCGGAAGCCGAAAAGTGAAAGAGGGTTAGTGAGAGCCTCCGAGGTCCTGCCCTGGCTACCATCCGTGCTAAACGGGCCAGTAACCCTGAAGTGACTGCACAGCCTATCTTGAGGCCTTGGAGAATGTGTATGGAGCCCAGATTCTGATAAGGACCTATGGTGGAGAGTAAGAAATGCACAACAGTACCAAGGGAGTTGTTGTCTATGTATGTATCTCGGCTGGAAAAATTGTTGCAAGAATGCCTCAGAAAGGGTAGTTGCCAGCGATTGAACTGGACCGAACCAGGCTGGACAGGATCCTAAGTCTCCCCTTCTCAGAACTGCTGTTGCTTCAGTTACGCCTGGCAAATCGACTGGAATCCCACCCTCCTATGATGAGTTAATGAGAGAAATTGAGGAGTTGAGAAAAGGCGACCTCGAGAGGGACCTGCACCAATAGCGGCTAAGACCCGAGTGACTGAAGGTGACCCATCAAGTGAAATTCAGGGCAGAGGTTGGCAGTCAATGAGTGCTCTGACAAGGAAAAGATATGCCACAATGGGGCGAACTATTGAGGAGATCCAGGAATTCAAAACAGTCCCTTTATGAGGCCACACCTGCAAGTACGGGCCCCGACCTATATCCGACTGCATCTGCTATGGGGTGGGGTACCCACCCATGTATCTCCTGCTGATAACAGCTCCAAACTCAATTCCTTGACCATGGAAGTGGAGAAACTGACGAGATGTCTCCAAATGCTTATCACGCCACGAGACAGAGATGGCACCAGGTTTCAGTTAGTAGTACCCCGCCCTGGCTCCCAGTGTGGCGCTTGGCCAGCTCAAACTCCAGAAAGTATGTTTTGCTATAATTGTGGGAAGGATGAGCACATGAAGAGGGAATGCCGGTCCCCAAAAGACACTGACAAAGTTGCATATAGGCTACAAGGAGAGCTTCGGAGAACAAATCAGTGGTTAAGAGGTGCACAAAATGATCCCAGTGAGGGCACCAAAAATGCTAACTCACGTCATTTTGTGGCAAGGTCAGTTGCCCAGGCCCCCGCTACCGCCTCTCCAGACTGGTCCAGAATAGTGGGTCCCTCCATGGAGACCACTGTAAAGGTGAATGGAGTGTCTACAAGAGCTGTATATGACAGTGGCTCCCAAGTGACAATTATGTTCCAGGATTGGTATCAGAAGCATTTGTCAGACGTACCCTTACAACTATTAGAAAGACTGCATGTATGGGGGTTAAGTGAGAAGGCCTACCCCTATTCCGGGTATATCCGAATTTGGCTGTCTTTCCCCACCTCCGTGGCTGGAGTGGCTGAACAAGTAGAGACCCTAGCATATGTGTCCCCCACTGGACTGGATGATGGTGTCCCTTTGTTGACTGGAACAAATGCTCATATGTTCGGAAGGCTGGCACAGTTGTGTTATGAAAACAGGGTCAAAGACTAGTAGAGCTTTAAGAGTTCCGGCTTTAATTAAGAAGGCCTATGAGGCACAGAGATGCTGAAAAAATAGAACCAGAGGAACCGGTTGGAATTGTATGGAAGAGGGATCCTGAGTCTCTGATCCTGGCGCCAAATGCCCAGTGTACCTTACAGGGAGAGGTCCGTATCAAAAAGGATGTTAAGAATAAAATATTAATGTTGGATGCACCAGGCGATGGAAAATTGCCAGAGAGACTGCTGGTCAAGCCTAGTATTTTGCCCGCTACAGCCCATGCTTATGCCAGAAGGGTAATGGTCCAAGTTCATAATGTGTCTGAAAGAGACATTCGAGTAAATAGAGGTTGCATCCTGGCTAATGTGCATTGTGCAGACACTGCAGTGCTACCCAGCAGCAAGAGTTCGAGAAGAATGACAGAGTAACGCCTGACTTGTTTGATTTGCGACTCCCCATTGCCAGCTGAATGGAAAGTGAGGATCAGTGAGAAGCTTGCCCAGAGAGACCAGGTGTTTTCTTTAAAGGAATGGGACGTAGGATGCGTGCAAGAAGCTGAGCACAATATCCGCTGCATGACGAAAGACCATTTAAGTGAGAGATCTCGGCGCCTGGCACCTGCTGACATAGATGATGAGGACGGCATCTGCAAGAGATGTTAGCTGCTGGTGTAATACAAGAATCCAGAAGCCCTTATGCTTCCCCATTGTGGTAGTGAGGAAAAAGAATGGGACAGTAAGGATGTGCGTGGATTATCGCACCTTAAACCGGCGGACTATCCCTGATCAGTACACAATGCCCCGCATTCAGGATGCTTTGGACTGCCTAAACGGGAGCAAGTGGTTCTCTGTGTTGGATCTCCGCAGTGGGTACTACCAGATCCCGATGGCCCCAGAGGACCGTGAGAAGACAGCCTTTATCTGTCCGCTTGGCTTCTATGAATTCATGAGGATGCCTCAAGGGATTTCAGGTACTCCAGCCACTTTTCAACGATTGATGGAGTGTGCAGTGGGGGACATGAACTTACTAGAGTGCCTGGTATACCTAGATGATGTTATTGTGTTTGGCAGCTCACTGGAGGAACATGAGAGCAGATTATTTAAGGTATTGGACCGACTGGAGGACTTTGGCCTTAAACTGTCCATTGATAAGTGTCAATTCTTTCAAACATCAGTAAAGTATGGGACACACAGTATCCACGAGGAATAGAGACCGATCCAAGTAAGCTGAGGCCTTGACCACCTGGCCAGCCCAAAATCTAAAGAACTGCAAAGATTCCTGGGATTCTGTGGTTATTATCGTTTCATCAAGGACTATTCAAGAGTGATCGCCCTTTACTTAACCTTACTCAGGGTATCCCCAACCCACAAAAATACCAAAGTCAGCGTCCCTCAAGACTGAAAGAGTGTATTTTACGTCCGGTGAAGTATTTGGGGCCCGCTGGACTCCTGATTGTGAGACTGCTTTTCATGAGATCATATATCAACTACCCATACTCCAGTGCTGGCCTATGCCGATCCAAGAAAACCTTACGTCCTGCACACTGATGCTAGCTTGTAAGGGTTGGGGCTGTGTTGTACAAAAGCACGAGAATGGCCTGAGACCAGTGGCCTTTGCCAGTAGAAGCCTGACCCCATCCGAAAAGAACTATCCTGTACATAAGTTAGAGTTCCTAGCTTTGAAGTGGGCTATTGTTGACCAATTCCATGAGTACTTGTATGGGGCTAAAATACTAGTAAAACTAACAATAATCCTTTGACCTATGTGCAGACCTCAGCTAAGTTGGATGCCACTGGCCATAGGTGGCTTTCTGCATTATCTACATACGACTATGCTCTCGATTACGAGAAGGTCTGAACCACATAGATGCTGATGCTCTCTCCGGAGGCCTGTTCCCCAGAATGATTGGGTCAGATTGGCAGAACCTGACATTCGAGCACTCTGCCGGAAGTTTGACAGGGAGGAACAAATGTCCACGGACGCAGTGGACTGCATGGTGGATTGCTTGGGACCCTCTGAGAATTGCATACCTGCTGCTTATTGCCACTTTTCTGCAATAGACATTGGTGCACTGCCTCAGCTGGACAATGACAGTATTCGGCGGGCTCAGTCCCGCGATCCCATGATCAAATCAGCTTTAGAAGCCCTCTGTGCAGGAAAAGATGTGTCCAAATTACGCTCCACTGATTTGAGAACTGCACTGTTATACAAAGAAGGTCCTAAGTTGAAACTGATCAATAAACTGTTATACAGAGAAACAGTAGACAGAGGGGACAAGTAGACAAACAACAACTAGTGCTGCCCACTGCCTTCGAGACTCAGTATTGAGGTCCTTGCACAACCACAGGGGCACCTTGGTATAGACAGAACACTTGACTTGGTGAGATCCAGATTCTATTGGCCTAAGATGGGGGCTGATGTGGAGCAACACATTCGAACTTGTAGTCGCTGCTTACAGGAGGAAACTTTGCCCAGAGGGCTGCCCCTTGTTAACATCACCACCAGTGCACCCATGGAGCTGGTCTGTATTGATTTTCTGAGTTTGAGTCAGATCAAAGAAATATCAGTAATGTGCTGGTGGTCACTGACCATTTCACGAGATATGCCCAAGCTTTCCCACCAAAGACCAGAAAGCATCCACTGTGCCAAAGTACTTGTAGAAAACTTTTTGTTCACTATGGGGCTCCACAAAGAATCCATTCTGATCAAGGGAGAGACTTTGAGAGTCGCCTGATCAAAGAGATGCTTTCTCTGTGGGAGTGCGAAGTCCAAAACCACTCCTTACCACCCAGGGAACCCACAGCCTGAACGTTTCAACCGCACTTTGCTAGATATGCTAGGCACCCTGCACCCAGGACAAGCCTAGATGGAGCCAACAAATTAGCACCTGGTACATGCTTATAACTGCACCAAAAGTGATGCCACTGGTTCTCCCCTACCGCCTTGATGCTTGGAAGAGAAGCTCGACTACCGGTAGATGTGTGTTTTGGGGTCTCTCCTGATGGGGTTCAAGCTGACAACTATTTACAGTATGTGCAAAAGTTAAGGGCCCAACTAACTCATGCACTAACTGGCTCAAACCATGGCCAAAAGAAATCTGGCCAACAAAGAAAGGTATGATAAAAGGTGAAAGCACAGGAACTCCAGGAGGAGATCGGGTATTGCTAAGAAATCTGGGACTGCATGGCAAACACAAGATTGCTGACAGATGGCACCATCTCCTCACATTGTAGTGGGCAAACTAGATGATCTGCCAGTGTACAAAGTAAGGCCTGAGAATAATTCAAAAGATGTAAAACAATGCATAGAAATCATACACTGCCCATTGGACAAATCTTGATTGAGTCTGAGCCCCCAGAAGATGCCCCTCTGGACCAGTGACTACAGCTGCTGCTAAGAAAAGATCAAGAAAGTCTGCCTACAGAAGCAGAGTTAAAGTGTTCCCTCCACAAGTCCCAGTTGAGCATGACTGTCAGTCCATATCAGAAGAAAGTGAGAGTGACTTTGAATACTATCCTTCTTACGAACTGAGTCAATTGTTTGGGGCAATCCCTAGTCAATATTGGAGATAAAGCTGGGCCTTCTGGACTGTCTAAGCCCCAGCTTCATCCCTGGAGCCAATGCTCCCAGAAAGTGAAGTGTAAAGCATCAGATCAGATGAAATGGAATCATTGTGCATGGTTGAACTGTTTGAGCTTTCAGGGGAGGAAAATGATGGATTGGGGCAGACTGGTGATACACCAGAACAAGAAGAGTATTTTGAGTGCCCCGACAGTCCACTGCCAGTGTCCGAAAGCTCTCCATGCGAGCCAAATGTTGTGGACTCAGAAACTGTAACTCCTAGAGCTGAAAGTGCCCCAAGTTCTAGCCTCTCTAACCCCATGGAGACTCCCCTGACAAGTGAGGACAATGCTGAAAATGAGGCTCAGAATGCAGAGACTGTAACAGTTCCCACTAGAAAGACTGGTCGAGCTATAAAGCCTGTGGTGCACCTCAGTTATGATTCCTTGGGAGGCCTGTGGACTTGCCTCTCAATGTTGTCCATAAAGGAGTGTATGTGTCCCGAGCTCATTGCCCAAACTGGCGTCAGTGCTAACTTCTAAGTTACTTGTGTTGCCCTCTAAGTATGGTGCCTTGCCCGTCCAGCCCCAAGGTAACTGATAGGAAGGGCCCCTCTCTTCAGGTTTCATATACAAGAGGTAATAACTTGAGTTATGGTACAATTGTGTAATACTGTGTAAAGAGTGACGTACTGCAATGTTTCAGAAATGTGTTCTTGGTAAAATGATATATTGACTGATGATTACATGTGTGAGCCTAATGCAAATGTATATGGTTGCAGTTGAAACATGAAAATTGCCTTGTGCGGGCGTCAAGCTTTCCCAGCCAGGAAGGGTGTAACCCCATGCAAATGGGGGTTCCCAAACACTTCCAGGAGCTTGCTTGAATGCTCCAAGCCTGAATGATGTTTGCGTTTAAGCCATTTATCTGGTAGTGTTTTAGAGCCTCTGGTACTGTCTCTTTAAGAGCTGTCTGCTTGCAGACATAATTAGTTTGTATGGGGGACTGTGTTTTCTCTGCTTGAGTACCACTCGAGCTGCTGCCAATTCACTCCATTTTGCAGTCACTAGGAGTGCAAAGGAACCTATCTGAAAGATGTAACTGTTTGCCAGAAATCATTTAGAGTAATAATGAAAATACAGTTTGTCTAACCTGCTTTTTGCGGTCAGAACTGTGTTTGCCTAGTTTCCATTCTAGTTTTGAACTGCTGAACTGGACCAATCAGTGTGGGTTAAGGTAGCTCTAAAATGGTGCCTTGGACCGAATCAGAACTTGGACTCGTAATCTGAGCCAGCCACAAGAGGATTGTATGGGCAGTGACTCTGGGAGATGTAGTTTGGACTTGCGCCTTTTTGGACCAACAGGGGCAGTCTATTGTGAGTGACAGCCAATCCAGCCAAGAACTGGGAGGAACTCAAAGGAAGTGCCCAGTTTTGTCTGCTGGCGTTTCAGTTGAGCTCTGGTAGTGAAGAGGGAAGGAGCCCTGTGCTTTTTCGGTGCGCAGTTTTAGTCGGGAAGTGTGTGTAAGGCCCGAGTTCGTCTGCAGCTTGTGAACTGCTTGTTAGGACTGAATCCGTCCTGTGAAGAGAATCAAAGGATATCTGAAGAGTAGAAACCAGGCTCACCCTGTAGAAGACTGGAGAAATTGTGTGAATTGTGCTCGGTCTGTCAGGAACTGAATCTGCTGTGTGTTCTCCTGGGTATTGTGCAGTAATTGCGATTGGGATAGAGAAGCAGCCTGTCTGGTATAGTACTTTCTTTTTACCATATAAATGTGTGAGGAGGCTTGTGTAGCTCAAGTGAATCCTGCTGCCATTAAAGGACTTTTGAATGTTACTGTTTACCATATAAATGTGTGAGGAGGCTTGTGTAGCTCAAGTGAATCCTGCTGCCATTAAAGGACTTTTGCCTGTTGCAGTATGTCATATAAATGTGTGAGGAGTCTCGTGGAGCTCAAGAGTAGTCCTGCTGACGTTGAAGGAGCCTATCTTGTTTGGAGGTCGTGAGTACTAATTCAGGGTCGCTCCCTGTTGAATTGCCACATTGAATCCAAATGGAATTACTGTACTGCTGACTGTTTAACTAATTTTTGTTTTCTCTCTGTGAAAGGGCCCCTACCAGCTGCCACAGTTTGGACTAGCCACTGGGCTTGGGTACCCCAGGGACAGTAACTGGTAGGGATAGGCCTGTGCACAGAGCCATAAGTAGATGAGTAAAGTGATAAGCTAATTAACCTGATTTCCCCCTGTCCTTGTTATATCCCTAAATAAATCAGAGCTGCTTGTTTCAGCAAGTTATACTGCCTGAGGTATTTGTCTATGTTAAAGTATTGTACTGTGATTGTTGCACTGTATCTTCTTATTTTACAGGGGGTCCCAGTGCCTGAACCAGTCCTGGTGGTAAGTGTATACTGTGAAGGTAATTCTGATATACTGTGTGGGCCACTAGTGGGAAGAAAGGGGGGTTGCAGTGTCCCAGAGGGCTGTGACCAAGTTAGTTTAACTATTGCAAACCCTGACCTCTGGGTGGAGGCACCGCCATCGGATCCAGGCCCCTCAACCTGTTAGTGGCAAATCAGGCAGGGGTAGTAGCCCCTGGGATAGCGCCATCTAGGGGTTACAAAGGAATCTTTTGTACAAAGGTGGAAGCAGGGAGGAGGCTGGCAGCAGGCAGTAAGCTGACGACTGCAGGCCCATCAACCTGAATTTGGTGGCGGTGAAAGTAATGGAGACATTGTTGAGGGAAAGGATTGTGGAATATTTTGAATCCTGTGGCTTACAGTATCTGTGGCTGCATGGATTCACTTGAGGGTACAGGGGAGGTGATATCAAAGTAATCTATTAGTTTTCTTTGAGGGGGTGATGAGGGATATTAATCAGGGTGGAGTGGTGGATGTGGCTTACCTGGATTTCAGTAAGGCCAGCAATACCTTTCCACATAGCAGAATAGTAAAGAAGCTGGGCAGCCTGGGAGTGTGAACTAAAATGTCAAACTGGGCAGAGAATTTGTTGGATAGTTGGCATCAGTGGGTGGTTGGAAATGGCATTCATCTGATGCTGGGGGAGTGACCAGTGGTGCGCCACAGGGATCAGTACTTTGGCCTGTACTCTTGACATCTCTGGTGATAATATAGAGGGGTTAGAAGGCAAGATATGCTTTTTTTATGGTTGAGGCAAAGATCTACCACAGGGTAGACAGACACTACCAAGGTGGAGGGATGGAAAACTGAATGGAACAATGAAGACAGAACTACTTAAGCTTGAGGAGTTGTCCAGCGTGTGTCATTAAATAGAGAATAATGGATGGGCACTATGCACAACCATGTATTCTGCCATAGATGGGATCTGATTCCCTCTAACCTCGAAAGTGAAGCTTGAGATGTCAGTGGGAATCAGAACCCCGAGTTTGCAGAACACACTGGTTGTGAATAAAGTTGCACCTCCTGTATTTTATTTAATGTATATAGTACTGAGGTAAATGTGCATGTGGCAGTTATGTTGCTTTCAGAATGAAATTGAGGTCTTGTGGTCTCTTTAGCTTTCAGAATGATGATGTAACACAAAGGGTGCAATCACATTTCATGATCTTTGAACTGTGGTACAGCAGCATATTAAAAGGCATGGAATTCTACATAGAACGACACTCTACAGTACATCATATATTCATTGTGAATAAATGAGAAATCAAGTACTTGGTGCATAGAAAACAAGGGGGGGTACATAAAGGGGGTACTGCAATGGTGAGCACAAAAGAGGAAAGAAAACTGGGAACTGTAATTTCTGATGACCTAAAAGAAGCCAAGCAGTGTGACAAAGCAGATGGGAGCGCCAGTGGGATGCTGCTGTGCACAGGTATCACCAGCAAGATGTATCAGGTGTTTATACCACTGTAAAATTAAGTAATTGATGAATCCTCAACTAGTGTAGTGTGTCCAGTTCTGGAGAACATATCTCTGAATGGACATGCACAGGTTACAGGCAGTCTAGCGGAGGGCAACTGAAATGGTGTAGTGGCATGCTGTCGCCACTAAACTTGCCCTGCAAGAGAGAATGCCTACAGGGCACTCCAGTGGTATGGGCACCCCAAGGTTTTACATACTTGGGGATAAACATCACCACACTATGGAGAAACTTGGTTGAGGCAGACTATACACCCATCACAGCCTCCATCAGAGCAGAAACACAAAGATGGACTAAACAACTCCCTATCCCTGAAAGGCAGGGTAGATGCTGTACACATGTTACGTGCTGCCTAAGATAGCATATCTCATGTGCAATGTACCAATCCCTCATAACCAAACACACTTCTGAAAATCAACAAGGTGACAGCAGGGTTCATCTGGTAAGGCAAGCCCCAAGATTTGGAAAAACTAGCTTACGGGTGCACTGATCTGGGGGGAATGGGTCTCCCTCTCCTGGCTGCAGGAATATTTACTAGCATATAGGGCTGCACAAGCAATCAGATGGTTTCTCCCTAAAACCCCAAATATCCCTGTATGGGTGAATCTGGAAATGGACCTATCAGAATCCAAATGGCTAGGGAACCTACTGAGCAAAGGTGGACACCCAAAGGGCCACCTTCCTCCTATTATCCAAGTGACAAGAAAAGCCTGGCACAAGTGCAAACATCTCACACAATGTCCAGCCCCCTTATGGGCACCACCTACACAGTACAGCCCCTTATGGCACAACCCAGATGTGCTAGTGGGGGGGGGGGGACAAACCATCAAATGGCACTCTTGGCAGCAGGCAGGCATCTGTACAACAGCATATCTTTTTGCATGGAACTCTGAAGCCATGATGTCCTCCTTCCTGCAAAGGCAGGCACAGTATCTGCTACCCAAAACAAGACTTCTGGAGATTTCTCCAGATCAGGAATGCATCCAAGACCCTCAGAGCCACAGCACCTATAGGAGATGGGTGGAAATAGCTGACCACCATGCATAAGCAAGGTGAAGTAAAGGGCACTGCAGGCAAGATGTATGGTATGCTTAGGGTCTCTCTACCCGATACCACAATTAAGTGTAAGGTGCAATGGGAGCAGGACCTAAATAAAGATAACAGACATCGAAGGGTGGCAATACCTCAAGGATGCCTATCTGGTCTACAGGGACTCTAGGAACCAGCTTATACACCTTAAGGTACTGCTGGGATGGTACTGTACCTCAGACACACTCCAAAAGATGGGACTCATCACCCATTCCACATGCTGGGGGTGGCAGGCCCCACAGGCTAATCTGCTGCACGTACTATGGCAGTGTCCCATATTGGTGCCCTTCTGGACAGAGTAATTTTGGACTGCTCCAAGATCCTGCAAACAAAAGGCTCTGCTGCCTCAACCCTTAGCCTCTCGGGCAATACCTCAAAGGTGTCAAGCTGTTCCTATCAATCCAAAAAATGGCTTGTTGTGGTGTTAGTGAAAGCCAAAAGGGCTATCCTGATGAGGTGGTGCCAGAATCTACCCCCCTCTTCTTACATGGCATACAACAGTGGCGTAGTTAGCACATTTCGAATGGCTGACATACACCACCGTCAACCACACACAGGTTTACAACAAGAAATGGGGCCTTTATCTCAGATCACACCTATGCTCTTTCCCCACCCCACCACCTGGCAACCCACCCTTCTGACCCAGACAACACTCCTACTCCACATTAAGCTTCCACCCGAACTGGCTCACTGCAGTCCTTATAGGATGAAAGGTCTTAGAATGTTGTACGCTTAATAATCCAGAATCAGCCCCCCCACCACGACACAGGTCAGCAATGGCTGGTAATATTCAGGATTTTGCTCTGTTCCCTTCTGCAAAGGTTCAACAACATGAGCCCACACCGCTTCCAGGCTGATGTATACCCAGGCTGCATACTTCTTTATTGACTCAGGGCTAGAGGGTAAGGTTCACCATGCAATGGTTGATGTTCATACTTATTATGGTTAATATAGAAAGGGACTAATCATCCCAGTGTAGAGTTCTGTTTAGTGTTACAATCCTTCAGTGCATGCCTATATTTGTAAACAGGGTATCCTATAAGCAAAAGTTAAGTATACAACTGTTACCTACTGCATTTGATGCCAAATCATCTCTGCTTCATGTATGTTCCATTGTTGAAAAATCATTATAAAATCCTTTATGATTAAAAAATGGTGCGGTGACTGTAACATATAGAATAATGCATGGGAAGTGTGCGTAATAAGGAATTTAATGGTGCGTCTGAGGTGTGGGATGCTACATAAACCCTGAGGGTGAAGCCTGAAGGGGTATTAAAAGCATCCCACACCGAGAGCGACCATTGCATTCGAGTACGAAACTTCACCATCTTTTATTTTTTATAATTGCTGATCAGCAATTTTTTTTGTCAATGTGCATTTGGTATTGCTGTGTCTCACTCATGTGTCAGTCACACACGCACGCGCATGCACACACACAGTCCATCTTTGTCTCCTTTGCTTTTTTTTTTTCTTGTAAAGCTTTTCTGTTTAATCTGGTATTTATTTTTCACTTGCAGACTTGCAGAGCTGGGCATTAGGATTGCAATCGGGCATACCTCAGGCACTTCACCCTCTGAGTCGTTCCGGTTCCTGCTGGTAGTTGTTGTCCACTGTGGGTTCGAATGACAGATCAACCAGATAAGATTTTTTTTTGTAGATGTTGAGCTGGTTAAAAAAAGAAACGATGATGACTCTTGGTCTGGCTGTTCCTTGATCGCGGGATAAGGAGCCACCATGTTTCTGAAACTGTTTTCCCGCCCAGTAGTAGAGAGCAACAGCTAATCAGGGAGTAGCTGTTTTTCGAGTGACTGGCGTGTGCCAAGCAATAAGCCACAAAGGGGTGTGGGTTATTAGGAGTTTACCACCGGCTGGAGTGGGTAAATCCTAGCCAGCCATGGTAAATCCCCAATAACACACACCTCCAAGTGGCTTATTAAGTATTATACCATGATTTCATGGTACTTTTTTTTTTTTTATATAAAATATAAGTGTTTATTTTTAGGGTTTTTATTTGAATTTTACTGTATTTGTAGCACACTAAAAAAAAATAGTTCCCTCTTGGCTGTGTGGCATGTTGTCACTTGTTGGGTTGCCTTCACACAGCTTCTGGGTTACTGTTTGCACGCTGAAAATGGAATCGGGGAAATTTGTTGCAGTCGCTGGAATTTGTTTACTTTTTTTTTTTTTTCATACGCCATTGATACAGCAAGAGTGGGAGATTCAAATGAGACAGGGACAGTACGGGAGAGAGAGAGGACTGTACAGGGAACAGAGTAGAGCCGAGCGGAGAAATAATGATTTTGAGGTGAGCTGGGTGGAAGTGGTTGCTCCTGAGCCCTTGATCCAGCTACTGTCTCCCCAGGCGGCAGCGGCTGGAGGAACCAACCGACCACTGCCGCACCTCGCCTGCCCGCAAGACAGCCTCCTGTGCTGGCTCCTGAGCCCTTGATCAGGCTACTGTCTGCCCCGAAGCGGCAATGGCTGGAGGAACCAGCTGACCGCGTGCACCTCGCCTGCCCGCAACAGAGCCTCTTGTGCTGGGGTAAGCCTGTTCAGTAAGTCCGGAATTTAGAGAGAGCCCTGATTGGAGAACGACTCCCGGGATCGCTAGCAATTGGCTGCCGCCTTCGGCTCTGCCTGCCAGTGGCCCCACAGACTCACCGCTACCGTCAGCTTAATTCTGTGCCGTAGCCCGCCCATGCTTATACCTGATGCGAATTTTCTTCCCACACTGCCAGCCCCGACCCCGGCCTCTATTAAATGCTCTTTCGTTACTGAGCCAGACCTAGTCACTATCGGCTGATTGGACGCTCTACGACCAGCCACGCCTATTGTTCTGCCCACTGTAACTGGAGCTTAGCTGTGTTAAAGGAGAGTGCTTAGAGGCTTGCTATTGGTGACATTTACCCCCACAAAAAAAAAAAATGCCACACTCCATTAATGCCCAATGAAGCTACCTTACAGTACTAATTCTTGCACTGTTCATATTGCCTATTCCTAAACTGATCAAATACCAAAATACAACTGCGGATAATTACAAGGATCTACTTCCCCCTAGTTCATTAAGACAATCCAGAACAGGGACATCTATCTCTTGGATATTTGCTCACTTAAACCAAACAGTACCAAGAAACCTTGTAAAAATGCCCTTGTCCTCGTCGGCTCTCATTATTATGCATTATCTTTACCTACCTACGACGGCGATTGTGGAGAGAAAGTCGGACCACCAGATGTTGCATAAGCGCAAAAGCTAGATAGATACTTGCGCCGCTATAAACATAAGCGTAACGTAACATTACCGGGCCAAGTAAATGCTTGGTGGCGAGACTCGCGTGGCAACTGACCCAGCTATCGGGGGTCTGTGCTCCCTCCACAACCCACCCTACTCTGTCATCACAACTACCATCAATAGGGCAATAAAAAAACTAATATGAAAAAGAAAACAACCTAGTAGACATAACCCATTTATTTTACCTTTCATCAGGGGGCTGTGCCCCCTGCAACCCCCCTCCAATTCGGACTAGCTCTGATCAATCGTAGACATAATCAATTTATTTTACCTTTAATCGGGGGGGCTGTACCCCCTGCACCCCCCCCCAATTATCCGTTGATTAATGATTGCGCATAGTCAGTTACGCATTAAGCGCAGCACCACGACTGGTCCGACACACTCCACAATCGCCCCTACGACAATACCCAAACAAAAGCCTCCACTGAAGTACAAAACACAAATACAAGATATTTCAAAAAAAGATTTCTTAACAGGCTAAGCCAATACCTTAAATATTACTATTACTTCTACTCTGCTCGGGAAATGTTGAACTAAACCCAGGACCAGTTGCTCCTTTGGAAACCCCTGCAAATCTCCCCCAATACAAAGGGATTAGCTTCCTACACATCAATACGTGTAGCGTGCTGAAAAAGCTGGACCAGATACAAACCTGGGCTGTACATGCAGCCCCTGACTTCCTCATGATCTCGGAATCCTGGCTTAAACCCTCGCTACCAGATAAATCCATAAACATTCCGGGCTACAATACATACCGTTGTGATAGACAGACTAGAGGGGGAAATATGTACTCACGGTCACAGATGTTACTACGAAGACCAAAGAATTTGAATGCCTGACTCTTAAACTATCCCTTACTAAGGGGAAATCGCTTCTAATTATAGTCTGCTACCATCCACCGTCTGGTGGTATGGCCCTCCTTCCTCATCTTAAAAACATTACTGCCTCGCTAATACAGAGTGTATCATTCTAGGGACCTTAACATGAATCAGAATGATGACAGTTCTAAAAGCCTGAAGGACCTTAGCGGCGCTGTAGGATTGGTACAAATGACTCCTACAAACACTAGGCTGAACAGAAAATTCCCAGGCGTAGTTCCCTACTGGACCTTATGCCTGTAAGCAAGCCCCACAACATTTCACATGCAGGTGTGTTCCTCAATTATATAAGTGACCACTGTGCTACTGCCTGTATTAGACACCTACTGCAATTAAACCAGACCACAAAATTTATACTGAGAAGGAGCACGAAAAAGTTCTCACAGAACAAATTTCTGGAAGACCTAAAGCGGGATCAGATGGCAGGGCTTCTATCTAGCCTCCTCCATTAGTGAGGCATTCGATATCTTTCATAGCCTCCTAACTGAGCTAATCGATAAACATGCCCCACCAAAGCTGATTAGATCTAAGAAAAGATCCCTGGTGGTTCTCTTCTATTTTGAAGAAGGCACTTAGAGACAGGGATTACTGGTGGAAAAGAGCGAGGAAATCACAACTGGAGGCAGACTGGTTAGCATTCCGTACGTCTAGAAATGCCTGCACTAAACTAGCTAGGTCAGAAAAAACTAGGTACTTCCAAGCTGAACTAGAAGCCAGTAAAAACAACTCAGCCAAATTCTGGAACATACTTAGAGAAGTTGAAGGAAACCCGACAAAATCATCTCTACCAGCCAAAATACTGTCCAATGGGCATACTTTTATTGACAGAGCCGAAATTCTTGGACAGCTAAACGATCACTTTGCCACTGCAGGACTTGCTTTTGATACCTCACCCATTAGTAAAATTATTCCTCAGGGTGACCCTGCTGTCAACCTTAGTAACACTACTAATCCTAACATAGCGTATTCTCCTGTATTTCCTTCAATACAGTCACTTTTAAGCAGAGTTGAGGACTTACTACTTTCACTGGATACTAAAAAGAGGTATGCGTGCAGACAACTTAGAACAATACTTTCTTAAACTTGGATATCATTACTTGACCACTCCACTACACATCTATTCAATTTGTCATTATTGCATGGAGAACTTCTCCAGCTGTGGAAAACTGCTCATATTCTACCTCTATTCAAGTCGGCAGACCCATGCGATCTGAACAATTATCGACCTATATCTATACTGCCTGCACTGTCGAAACTACTTGAAAAAATTGTTAATGCCCAATTAAGAGAACACTTGGATATGCATAACTTATTAAACCTGGCACAATCTGGCTTCAGAGCCAAACACAGTATGGTATCAGCTCTTGTGAAAGTAACCACAGATTGGCAAACTGCACTAGATACTAAGAAATATGTGGTTGCTCTCTTCCTGGATCTGAGCAAAGCTTTCGATACTGTGGAGCACAACATACTACTTACGGCTCTGAGCAGCCTTGGACTTGACACCTCTGCAATCAAATGGTTTTCTAACTACCTCACCAATAGACTGCAACAAGTCAAAGCTGCAGGTGACCTGTCATCTCAAAAAACCCTTTTGCAAAGCATTCCTCAAGGCTCCATATTAGGCCTGATCCTATTCACAATTCATATCAATAACCTGGACAGTCACCTGCAAGCAGCTAATATACACTTATTCGTGGATGATACTGTACTATATACCGAAATCCCTCCTTAGATATGCGCAGGAGAAGCTGCAGCAAGACTTTATTACGCTTCAACATAATCTCATTAAACACAAACTTCTCCTCAATGCCAAAAAAAAAAAAAAAAGTTATGGTTCTACTCACTAAAAGCTGGCCTCGGTTTGACATCCAGTTTTCGGTTTAACGCTCCTAGATGAACCTCTAGAATTAGTCAAACTTTTAAATACCTAGGATTCTGGTTGGGCAACAAACTGAACTTCCAATGCCACCTGAATGAAATCTCAAAGAAACGAAGGCAGCGGTTTATAGGCTTAAACATCTCCTAACTCTAGATGCTAGAAAGAGGCTAGTACAATCTACTTTCTTACCTATTTTGGATCATGCTGACTTCATGTATTCTCACTGTCCACTAACGCTGCTCAGTAAACTTGACACCTTATACCACCGGGCCCTCAGATTTATTCACAATCTACTCTTACGTACTCATCATTGTCTAGTATACCAGGAATCGGGTTGGCCGTCTCTATCAGCTAGGAGGAAATGAAATGCTCTTCTTTGGCTCCACAAAGCACTCTCAAATAAGCTCCCTTCATACATATCTAGCTTATTTGTGCGCGCCAAGGGTTTTTATGGACTACGACGCTTCTCTATGCTCTGCTTTCAGATTCCTAGAGTGAATACAAACTATGGCTCGGCAGCAATTAACTTCTCTCTTCCATCCCTATGGAACTCCATGCAAAGCGCACTAAAATTATCA
The DNA here is from genome assembly GCA_016271365.2 of Neoceratodus forsteri. NCBI lineage: Eukaryota > Metazoa > Chordata > Ceratodontiformes > Ceratodontidae > Neoceratodus > Neoceratodus forsteri. The sequence continues at coordinate 125,425,734 of CM057450.1, read as the reverse complement.
TCACTTCCAGACCCAACTACATTCAAAAAGTTAGTTACTACCTTCCTGAGTGAAAACTGCAATTGTTTCAGACAAAGATGACCCTCCATACTTTTCTTTTTTTTCCCATTAATCTGGAACCAGCATGTTCTTGCACCTACCCTGGCTCTTATTCTCTCTCCTCGTTCCCCTCACAGCTGCTTCTTGCTTTTCCTGTTCTGTCTATTAACAGAGGTGGTTATTGAGGCTTATTAACTTCTTACACGTTCATATGCTTTAACTGCCTAGCATGGAATATTGACAGGTTTTGATGTTGCTGACCATTTTGTGAACATCCTGTAAAACTACTGTAATTGTCTATGCCTATGTACTTATTGTATTGTATGTAATGTTCTTTGTTTCATGTCCAGGACCACCTTGAAAATGAGCTTGTTCAATGGTGTTTATGCCTGGTAAAATAAAGCGATTGATTGATTGATTGAAACAGTTATAAAGCCTGTTTATGGTTAGAGATTCAGGCTTACACAGTATTTTGTTTATATTTTTCTGACGTACGGAGGTGTTGTTTCGTAATCCCCGCTTAGCGAGGAAACAAGATGGCAGTTGGAGTTCCGTGATTTCGGGGTCGGACTGTTTTTTTTTTTAAACATTCGGCTGGCTGGCACCTTTTGCGGTGATTATCAGAGGATTTACAATGCAGGTAAGGTGCCAGCCTGCTGTTGTGATTGGTTGTTGTCTGAGGTGCATGGTATAATCACCATTATAACCCATGGGTTATAATAAAGGAATAATGCCTCACAGGGTCAGTGTTATGCTGGGATAACATCCCATATCGGGTGGTTGGGCCCGAGGCCACCGTCCGAGGGCATCCAACACCTGAGAAGGGATGTTATCCCAGCATAACACCCACCCTGGAGGGCATTATTCCTATTATGCAATGGCTTGTTGTTTTATACAAAATAAAAAAAATAATTTAAAAAAATGTTTTTGTTAGTGTGTAAAAATGTTTTTGTTTCTTAAGACAAGATGTGATGACATTGGTACAAATGATCCAACTAACAATCAGCAGGGATGTTATGCCAGATAACATCCTGCTGTAATCAATTGACCAATCAGAAGCCAGGATTCTTTCTTGTCATTGTATAATGGCTAATTATAACTCGGTCAGCCTATGTAAAAAATTGCTGACCAGTTATTATAAAATAATTATGACCAGAGACTAAAGTGTCTGATTATATACACTCTAGAGGTAACTATGGATACGATATGGTGTGATATAAAAAGATAGGGACCTTCCAATATCTCACAGATATAAATAAGGTTCAAGAGGGAAGCATACTCCAATTAAAAGGTGTCCAAGAACAAGGGGTCATAATATGAAGCTGGGGGAGGGCAGACCTAGGCAAAATGTGTGAAAGTCCTTCTTCTCTAATAGGGCGGAGAATGCACTTAACATCCTCAAAGCAGAGGTGGTAGGGTCAAAAATGACACTGGCATTCACGAATGCATAAGATGTTGCATCATAGTAGGTAGGAAACAGGCTGCCTAGGTGGGAAAGACATACTTATCCACCAAGAACTGATATACAGTGTATAACTGAGAATTGCTCTGCACAGAATTCCATCCCTTTCAAAATGTTGTTGTACCACACTTCAAAGGACATTGAATGTGATTGTACCTTCTGTGGTACCAAAGCATTATGGAACCTCTAGAGACTGCATACAACAGTTTCATTCTGAAAGCCAAAAACTGCTGTGTGCACATATCACATAACTGTAACACTGCACATTTCACATACAGTAACTGTAACATGACCTATTGTTACAGGACATTGATACCTTAGTGTATTTATCATGTATAATGCTCACCTTGTTTGTTGTATCTTGCACTGTGTGCTTGTATTATTATTTGTCCACCTCTGTATGTTGCCTGACTGTACTGGATTCTGTACTTGCTTATGCATGATTCACTGCTGCTGCTGTTCACTGTACTTCACTATTGAGTGTGCCAGTCTCTGGTCCAGGCCATGCCTGAAAAAGGTCTTTGGACCAGTACACCAACCTGGTTAACAAATGAATAAAAAAATACTACACACTATAAAAATACAGGGTGAAAAATTTTATTCACAAACAGCATATTATGCCACTTTGTGATTCTGATTGCCATGGATCTCTTGAGTCAGTGCGGATACACAAACTCCAATGGACATCTTGGACATGGCACACTTCTCTGCCAGGAGCTCCATCTTCAAGGAGAACTTCGTCACAGGAACTGAGTTGGGAACTGGCTGGGGGATAGGAAGCAGAGGGTGGTGGTTAATTATATCCAGTCCAAGGAAAGGGAGGTGAGCAGTGGGTATCTCCGTGAGCAGTCCTGGCCCAGTCCTTTTCAATGTCTTCATTAGTGACATTGCAGAAGGGTTGGAAGGAGGGGCTCTTATCATATGACACCAAGATCTGCAATAAGGTAGACACTCCAGATGGAGTGGAGAAAATGAGGAGGTACCTAGAAAGCTGGAAAAAATGGTTCAAATGTGTGGCAACTGAGATTCAATGTGAAGAAGTACAAAGTCATGCACTTGGGTTGCAGAAACCCTGCAGAGAGCTACAGGATGGGGGGGGGGGAGATTGCCGGCAGTCACTAGGGAATAAAGATACTTGGGGATTATCATCTTGCATGACCTAACAGTGGCCAAACAATGCACAATGGCTATAGTGAGAATCAGTGGCATGCTGGGGTGCACTGAGGGGTATCACGAGCATAAGAAGGGAGGTGGTGATACCATTGTATAGAATGCTGGTGAGGTCTCATCTGGAATACCTTGTTCAGTTCTGCAGCCACATCTTTGTAAAGGTGTAGACAGGGTGGATGTGGTTCAGAGAAGGGCAACTAAGATGGTACAAGGCTTGCACCACAAGACATATGAGGAGACATTGAGGGACCTCAATATGTATTCGCTGGAGGAGCGAAGACAAAGTGAAGATATGATAACAACATGGGGGACAGTACTGAGCCCTGAGAAACCCCACAAGATAGAGAGATAGGATCAGAGGGAAAAAAAAATGAAACTACCCTCTGAGTTCTTCCAGTGAGGTAGGAGGTAAACCATCTGAGGACTAAACCGGAGAGACCACAGATACATCTCAGGCGCTCAAGCAGGACCCCATGGTCAATGGTGTCAAAGGCTGATGACAGATCTAAAAGTACCAAAATGGACCATTTTCTCTGGTCTCTCACCATCAGGAGATCATTGAGCACCCGAACGAGCCCAGTCTCGGTACTATGCCTCTTTCGAAAACCTGATTGGAGAGGTTCGTAGATGCTATGGATGGTCAAATGGTTCTACAGTTGGGCCGCCTCTACTTTTTTCGATCAACTTCCCCACAAAGGGAGATTCGAGATAGGCCTGTAGTTTGCAAGGAGTCTGGGTCCAGAAGCTTTCTTCAACAAAGGTGTCACCACCGCCTCTTTCAAGGAACAGGGATATTCACCCGAGTTGAGGGAACACCAGACTATCTGTGCCAGAACCGGGACAACAGAATCACCACAACCCATAATCAGGGATGTAGGGCCCGGATCTAAACTACAGCATGTAGGGCGCATCCTCTGGACATGCCGCATAACAGCCATGATTTCCAGGCGATCGAAGGTACTCCAGGAAAATGGAGGGATAGTGACCAAGCCCTGATCTCTAGCAACTCACATAGAATGTGTCAAGTGGATCTCCGACCTAATGTCAGCCACCTTATCAGCAAAGAACCGAGCAAGCTCATCACACTGTAATTGTGAAAAGGCTCTTCGGAGCTGTAGACAGGCTGGGTTGCACAACCTGTCCACAGTTCTGAAAAGCTGAGCTGGTTGATTCTGCGCAGCAGAAATTTCCCCAGACAGGAATTCCGCCTTCTTACAAGAGATTTCTGACTGATAGAACTGATGATGTTCTAACAGTCTAAGATGGTCGGCATATAAGCCAGATTTCTGCCAACAGCGTTCTAACCTGCGTCCTAGTCGCCACAGGTCCCTCAAGGCTCCGTCAAACCAAAGACCCGATGTCGAGGAGAGGATGCACATACTAGAGCAATAGAATCCAGGGCAGAGGTAATGGCATTGTTGTAAGCCAAAACCAAGGCTTCTGGATCCCTGCAATGCACAGGAAATTGTGATAGGTCAAGCACCGCAACAAGGCCATCAGAAGTTATATTCCGTAAGGTGGTGCTTGACCATCTCCACAGAGGTCGGCCTACAAGGGAGAGTGCCAAAACTGAATCTCACAGTGTAGTGATCAGACCAACTGACTGGTTCCACTCCACGTCAGAGGCCTCGATCCCCAGGAGGAAGACCAGCTCAAGAGAATGGCCACACTTATGAGTCGCAGTGGTAACCACCTGTGTCAGGCCCAGTGAATTCATCAACTGGAGAAGTGTTGTCCAAATTCGAGTTCATCATCAACCCAGGCATTAAAATCACCCAGAACCATCAGCCTGGGTGACTCAAATGCCATATCGACGATGAAGTCCGCCACTTCCTTAAGGAATTGCTTCCCATCTCCGGGTGGATGGCAGATGAGAGCAATTCGATAGCCCACACCTGCTACTACAGCACATTCAAATGAACAGGCTTCTCAACTGGAACACTAATGAGTGCCAATTCGGTCTTGAAACAAACTGCAACCCCCCCTCCCCCGTGGTCCAACCTCGGGCGGTGTATCACCGTATACCTGGCTGGAATTGCGGCCTCAAGTACTGGGCCCACATTATCATCCAGCCAGATTTCAGTGATACAAGCCAGATCTGTTGACCCAACAAGATCGGAGATCACTGCGGTCTTGTTGTGAACAGATCTGGCACTGCACAACGCCTGGGTTGGACAAAACTCCTGGGCTGCCCCGACTACCTGCCCATCACCAACGATGGTGCCCTTGGGTATGGGGACCAAACAAGGTGGTCCATGCTCCAAGCTCCACTTCGCCCCAGGGCATCTTCTGGGCTTAACTAATTCTAATGAAGGCCCTGCTCTTCCTGCCTCCACTGTCCATGCCCCCCCCCCCCCCACGGGCAATACCCAAGGCCTGACAATGTTGATAGGTGGAAAAAACCAGGGGGGGGGGCAAAAAGGGTGGAGGGCATGAAGAGCAGAGGCTGAATAGTGCACGACGGGGGAGGGTAACAGACTGGCACATATCCCAGGCCCACAACCTAACCCTAGATTCTAAGTCTAGCTAAACAATCTAAAAACAATAATATAATACTCCTACACTTTCAGCCTATCTTAAATTTCACCTCCCGCCCCTCAACTAAATAATCTACACCTACTGCAAAATAACAAAATAACTAGATTAAATAACTTAAAATAAAAACCTAATCTAACCTCCTACCACAACCTATATTCAGCCCACAGGTCCTCTCACCACCTGGGGGACAAAATATATAGGAAACCAATTTTAAAGCACCCAGGCCTCTCACTTCCTGGTGCTGAAAATAAAAAACCAAAGAAACCAGAAAATACATATAAAAAATAAATAATTTAGTAAACCACCCACCAGATAAATATCTCACAATTATCTATATGAGGGTGGAATTACAGATTTTTACTGAGCATTCTCACTGCTTGCTAATTTCCATAGATACAAAATAATGAGACTTGACAGGGGAAATTCAGGCTGATAATGCACAAGAGTTTAAAAAGTACTTGCTATCCAGAAGAATCTGGGTAGTAGTAGAGGTCCAAACACAAATTGCAGTAAGTCGGTCCCAAAGTTCATAACACAGTTCAAACATCCAACAAAGTCAAGGACTGAGCAAAACCCAATCTTCAGTCTCAAGTTTCTGAACCAGAAGATCCTCCAACGACCATCAGTTTCCTTCAGCTACTTACAGGGAAAATATCTCAATGGCACATCACTACAACTATGGGCCACGTCAGCCCTCCAGCTGACCACTCCACAAATCTAGGAAAGGGGAACAAAGTACCGAACCTCCGACCGGCCCCAATTCCCAACCCTGTGAGTGCCAACAACCCGAGATCCCTACAGGAGCCCACAATTCCAATAAGGAACAGATCAAAGTCGAATCAAATACAGGTAAAAGGGCCACCATAAACGAAGTGCAAAAGTCAGCAAAGAAATATGTAAATCATTCTGTCAAATATATCCTCACAGACGACAATTCCCAATCAGTCCTTGTAGTAGTAGGCACAAAACACTTCAGGGATAATCCAAAGTCCAAAGACCTCCACAAATGATTGGACGCAGTGCAATGGACAGCAGAGTTAGGCCAGGTGCTGAGGATCTCAACAGCCGTTGCCCCATCAAAAGTTTCAAAGCCCCACAAAATATGGGGTTACTGCCAAGAACAGTACTGACAGGGAGAGACTATGGAATAATCCAAGCCAAATAGGCGTCTCAGCTCACCCACAGTACACCCAATATTCCCCCTAAAACATGGAGCCGAGAGCATCCACCGCTGCTTCCCGAACTAGGTTCAAATATAGGAGGCCATAAACGCTCTGAAAACTTAAAACAAAGCGCTGGAGCTACATCATAGTTCATGGGTCACCAGACATTTAAGCAGCGCAATAATAAACCCACTACTCGGAGGATCTGGCTCTGATTTTCCCTCAGTCCAAGTAGCGAGTCACAAAGTCCAAACAATATGCTGCAGTTACAGCCATAAATACTTGTTTTAAGTCTTTAACATTTTCTCTGTTTGACCAGTTTGCTTTCTGGGTCTGTGAACATTAGTTCTTCTTTTAAATTGTTTACTAAAAACACTAATTATAATGATTATTATCTTCAGGTAGTAAGTTTGTGAAAAAGATTCATCTTTAAACTTTTTCCTTTTAATATCCATAACAAAGTGACATATCCATATGCATTAAAAAAAAAGTCAACAATAGCAATTGTTTTTTAAATTATCATTTAGATATAAATAACTCACTGCTTAAGGTTTCAGAGATACATGCTGTGCAGTCTTCTAAACTTAAAAAACAACTATGCTTTATAAATTTATTACATAAACATTTTCACTTCTGATAGTGCCTTTCAGCTTTCTAAAAAACTAAAACAAATGGTTATAATGTTCTTGTTCAGCTAAAACATTACTAATGCATGTTTTTCTTTTCCATGCCAAGAAAGGTTCAGTATGGTAACCTTCTATTGCTTAAACTCGACTGCAATTTTTGTTTTTTGGTACCAATCTTTATGGGTAACACATTTATTTTAATAATCACAATTTTTTCCCTCTCAGTTAAAACTGCCACTGCAAACTTTATTGTAAAGCACTGGCTTCCTAAAGTGTTTTGCAGGTGGGGAATGTTAATGTGGACGTTGTTTAAGTTTAAATATGTTAAAAGTTTTAATGCGTTTCATACAAGGAGACAAAATACAGTTTTGGGAAAAATAAAGCTCTCAAACTGCTTAGTAGTTTTACAAAGGAGTGTTGCCTAATAAAATGGCAGGAAGGTCAAAAAGGTTACATACAAATGTTATGGCACTACAGAGCACCTTCTGCAGCATAAACCATTCTACACTCTAAATAATTGTAGTCTCTCAATTTATGAAATCAAAATTACTAAGGGCAAATAACTGGCAGCAACCATATGGGTTATGTAGCAATACATCAATGTGCCATAAGGTTTGTTTGTTTTTAAGCTTTCTGATTCAGTTTAAATTTGTAATGTCCTAAGTTTCTTCCAGTGTAAATACAGATGGACTTCCACTTCTCAAATGGTAAGTGATTAACACATACTGTACCAAACTACCTAGGTACACTGCCATAAAGCCCATATATTTACAGTGGGGAACCTAAAATAAATCTGTGGGGCCTGCCCAAAGGGAGGTACCAGAGGTTGGAGTAGTAAACAACTCACCTCACAAAAAGCCCATAGATGCCTACAGATGGACAACAATAGGGGCCATCTTTTATGGAGCTGAAATGCAGCAGAAAATGTACCATTTAGGAACAAGAAAAAATCACATTACCTTCCATCTGCAGTCATTAGGGAAAAAAGGCCAACAAATAGATGGTTCCTGGCTGTTACAGTGAAAGAAAAAACTAATCTTTGGAGGAAGAGGGAACCAACCCCCTCCACTGCAATTTGTTTTCTGTCATTTCAGGATACAGGACAAAGCGTAGGTGTATGAAGTCCAAGTGGTCCATAATGCTAATCCAAGATGACACCATACTTCCTCCAGTAACAGTAACTGGAGGGATCATAGAAGTTATAGTGTGGAGAGGCCCTAGAGTTCAAACAACTCCTGGGGCAAGGATAGAGTCTATGCGTATAGAAAGGGGGTCCCTCTTCTTGCTGTGTGTTAAACATTCACAATGACATCTCACATAAAGCAGTGGCTGGTACTGAAAAGAAAAAAAAAGAGAACTGCAAAGGACTGTACTAACCATGACAAACCATCGTAAACACTACAAACATCATAAACTCTATGAACAGTGCTGAAATGCCTCCTTTCTACACAAGACTGTACAAGACTTTAAAATGCAACTGCACCCATTCAGTGGCTTCACTTTGCTCCTACTCCAGAGACTTTAGTCAGTTATGCACAGTTTCACCTGTTTCCATCCACTGGTTTCACTTTGCTCCTATACAGAGACTTTGATCAGTTAGGTACTTGTACTGTTATGACATAAAATGTTCAAATCTTAAATTTTAAATGTTCATTTCATTTCCTATGTTAAATGTTTTTTCCCCTTAAAATATGTCTCTTTTGAAATGTTTAGTTTAAGTATGTTTTAAATATGTTTCTTTTGAAATGTTTGGTTTAGGCATGTGCCTGTCATTCTTCATATGGCAAAATTATGGCACTGAGTCCAAATAAATATGTTATTGTTTTATGCATCCATTTAATATTGGGCATTTTGAAAACTGATAAGCCTAAAATGGAGGGTCATAATGGTTTATCCATAAAAAAGGGGTTTGTTGAGGCCTAAAAGTTTGTTAATGGTTCCATGGTGTACAATATTGTATGCTTCTTTACTGTGCACAAACCAAGATCACGGTTTTGATTTACAAGCAGTCTTTAAAAGGCCAATACAAACATATGGGTAAACAAGTAATATGCATATCCTATGGGAACTATGTTCTCATAATTTACAATTTGCTCATGAGATGTGGCAACAAGGGCACTTCCCTGGCCTCATCTCAAATAACTACTTACCCAAATGTTGTTGCCTAAGCTGCTGTCATTAGTCAAGTGGTTATCCAAATAGAGCTATTTCACAAGAAGAAACATCTTCCTCGTGAACCTGGTCAAACTAATTGTACATTATGCTCTAACCTTAAATATGCATATTACTTCACTTGTACTAAATTTGCAGCTGTTGGTGCATCATAACAGCACTGCTAATTTATTTAATGAGAATCATGCAAAGATAACCAAATTGGATTAAATCAATAATAAAAAAAAAAAACACAAGGTCAAGAGATCATTTGCACAGCCTATGGTGGTTATGTTCTAACTATAGTAACTACGTTACTGCAGGATGTGAAAATGGCCACATCCAGATCTCATCAAAAATGAATGGTATTGCTCCCAGCATGCTACATGTGTGTAAAACAGACTGGACTTGTGCCAAAACAAATTGCCTGATGCCTCTGTTTAGCACTGCTCAGAACCTGGGGTCAAAAATGCCACATCACAACAGAGGCCCACATTATACTAAAAGATCATACTCGATCAGGGACATGCTTCATTGTGTCCTTGTCCATTCTTGACCCTGCCACATCAGTATTTGTTAAACTGTCCACTCCATAGGACACTTAGCAGGGGACGTGTACAAGGAATGACTGAATCTAACACAGCTCCTGGTGTTTCACCCTGAGACGCAGATGTGGAGAGTCCCACATACTGCATGTTGCTCTGTGAGAGCTGTGAGAGAGTACAGGTATGTGTGTAGATATGAGGTGTTCAATGTTGCTATTCCTGTTTGTGGTTATATACCTGTAAAGCAGACAAATGCTAAAGCAACTGGCCAAATGCAATTAAACCTCACCAGCTCTTGTCCAGTCCAGCTTACTAAATGGTGTCTGCTGAATGTTACAGTCATTCATAATATGGAGGGCAGTACTGTATTGTTCCTAATTATAAAAAATATCTTTATGGGTCCCTCTCTTGTGATGTCGTCACCCAAAATGAGTGTTTTGCCACACATGACCGTACCATCCCTCATAAACATACCATTATTGGCCAGACTGTGATCACCCCTGTCTCCATACATGATGAGTCTGTCATTCAAGTAAACCTAGCCACCACGAGGATGCTAACAGATAGATACCTGTTTTCAATGTGCATACTGATCCCTTGTACTGAAATCTGCAGTCTTTGCTTGATTATAAAAATACACACCTCCTCATTAAAATTAGCAATGATATACAAAAGATTAACAATCTTTGGATGAACTCATGCATAATGGTTCTTCAATTAATTGTCATTTCATCCGTATATACATAATATGCTGTTTAAAGTACGCACACACACACAAAATTTTTATTTTTGCAAACAGCGCACTTAACCAAGTTAATGTAATCATGATGCCCTTGCTTTGCTGTCATCAAGGTGGGGACTGTTGGATTAAGCAGCAGTCCTGCATAAACCAATAAAAGGTGTTTGCTGACATATTGTTTTTCTGGTAAAAAACTAAAGGTTTATATTTACTTATATTCAGGGTAGATGATAAATTATACCTGAACTTTCAAAATCTCCTCACTGTGGAGAGAAAACACCTGAGGTCAAGGAATGTTTTGAATGGACCAGTTAAGCAGTTTTATCAGCAACTGACTGTTTTCCTAAATTACAGGACCCATCTGTAAGCAAATGTCTTTGATCAAAACCAAAGATTGGAGGGGGTTCTGTATAATTAACAGGCAGGTGATGCTACTCATATCTTAATGGCAATCTTTTGAATATAATTTTATGGCTGCTATCTCTTCGTCCATGCCAGGCAAACCCTGACATTATAATTACCAGAGAGGCTTAGCATTACTTACAATAATGTATATCTAAGAAACATCTCAACTGAAACCATTGCCCAACATTCCAATTCTCAGTGTTTGCTGAGTAAAACACTACAGGGTCCACTGGTTTCTTCTGGGTCATGTAAAAGTCATTTCTGGGATCTTGTGTTAATAACCAAATGTTTAGATCAATTTATTTATGTATGTGTGGTGTTTCTGAGATATAGTATATAGTGTTGGTTTTCACTACCCTTGATTGTCTCTGTATAAATATACTCTTCTTGTAAATGTAATGTCTTTTGATAAACTCAATTTAACCCCTGTATAAGTGTAGGGCTATATCTATTTATGTTACTAAACTGTTTAACTACAGCTAATTTTTGATACTCAGTACAAAGAAATGCAAATGCTCTGAAAAGAAGTCACAGTTCTGGTACTTTAAACACTATAGATGTTTATTCTAAATTGTCTGTTCTCAAGTCCACTGAAAAGTTAAGACCTTATGTCTGTCAATGTTGTTTACCCAATGTGTAAATGTTTTGTACAAACTGTGATTATGTCTGTATGCATTATGTGTGTGTGTGTGTGTGTGTGTGTGTGTGTGTGTGTATGTATTATATATATATATATATATATATATATATATATATATATATATATATACATATATACAAGGAATTACTCAAGTGAAAAATGTATGTTTAGCTTAATTGTGTAGGATAAGGCTTAATATCAACGTACTGTATGTTTCAATGCAAGCCAAACCATACAGTGTCAAAACAAGACACTAGCTGTTATTGTAAATGGAGCGCTGCTGCCATCTAATGGCCAGTGTGATCACTCACCAATTATGGAGGCTGTAACCCCTTAGCTATGACGTAACTATGCAGTAATTAGCTGCAACCAATCAGAATTGGCCAGCAATTCTTAAAGTCTAAGGCACATGCCAAATTTGGTAAAAACCTTATACTAACATTATGATTGGTCCAAGGATCTAGTGGTCACTCAAAGAGTAAGATCAGCTAGAATATAAAAGCCGCACATTTGTGCTGGGTTGGTAGAGAAGGCCGGAGGAGAGAGGAGAAGAGAAGAAGGAAGAAGTCAGAAGTCTAAAAGCCATAACCTGTCTGTCATAGCCTGCATATGGTGAGTGATCAACACCTGTGTCAGGTAAATTAGGACTGCTTTTTAATTCTATGCTTGAGTAGGAAATCTATGCTTGTTATAGGATTAGACAATAAAACTTGTTCCATAACCTTTAAATATTTGACTGTTAGTTTGATTTAACCTCTGTCTTAAAGGACCTAGGGAATCAAGTGCTTTGGCCAGGCACTTGGATTCAACAAAGGTTGGCAACCTCGGCTATGAGCAGCCGTAAGCACCAGTGAATTGGCTCTTGGGTGCTCCACCTAAAAACAGCTCAGCCTTGGGGGCTTATATAGCCTGTCCACCTTCTTCAGGACAGCAGAAGTGGACGAGGGTTTACGCCATGTGATTCTGGTGACATCCTGCAATGGCTCTACAAGAGGTGGGATAACCAGGGGTTTCGGTTCTTTGGACCCTAGAAACTTTGCCACACACCTGCGCTCTGGGTCCAGCTCCTCTGTATCCCATTCATAAATGGACTGAATTTGACGCATGATGTCCAGAAATGAAGGGTCATTTGGGGGAGACCTTGGAGAGTCCCTAGGGCCCAGAGAGGGTGGGACAAATTCCTCTTCATCTGAGGAGTCCGGTGAAGAAGAACTTGCATCCCTGTCATCCAAGGAGGGCAGGCGTCTGCTGGAGGATGGCATTGGAGAAGAACTTCTCCTCCTAAGCTTGCCTTCGGGTGGGATGGGGCAGTCTGTACAAGAGGTCCCCCTTGACTGTGTTCCAGGACGTAAAGAGCAAGCTGATGTCCGCCAGAGGGATGACCGCTGGGGCAGGCGATGGGTTCACTGGACCTGGTGTCTGCGGTTCCTGTGGATCTGGCGCCTGATCTGGGGAGCCCTGCTTATCCTTGTCCAGCTGCTTGGTGTCTGTGTCACCAGGGGACCTGGCAACTGGCCCTCAGAAGGAGGGGCGGGCATTTGAGCCTCTACCAGCGACTGCTTCATATCAGGCATTGGGGTGCGGGACACTGGAGAGGGCGACCGGCTTGGCGGGCACCTGTCAAGGATGGAGGGGTGCATCTTAGCCAGAGGAGGCATCCGGTGGCAGACGGTCTCCTGACGCCCGTCAAGAGTTGTCTGGGCGCTTCTGCTTCTCTGACAAACCACCTGATTTGCCCATGTCTTTGGGCTTGCTGGCAGGTGGGTGGCCTTCCTGGGTCGACCCTGAAGATTTGTGGGGTCAGTGGGCCAGGGAAGGATAGCAGGTGAATGCCCAGAGGAATATGGCTCCCTGTGCTTGCCCTGAGAAGAGGTAAGAGCTTGTTTTGACTTCAGTGAGGACTTAGTTGCATTAGGGGACTGAGCCTGACCTCCAGCTGGAGGGTGAAGAAGAAGCACCTTAGAAGCGACTTGGGGTGGGACTCAGACCTGGCCCTATCCTTCTCCCTGTTGTGATGGTGTTTTCCTCCTGTTAACTTTCTCTGGGTGGGAAGTCCTTGGTGGGAGAGGAAGGGCTGCGCTCCAAGTCACTGCATGGCTGCCACCTTCTGTTCCAGGAGAAAGGCTTTTAGGATGTTGGCTCTCCTGGTCTTGGTCTTCTGGTCGAGCGTCTGGCAATGTGGGCAGTCAGCGGGCCGGGGTCAGGGCCTAGACAGATGAGGCGGGCCGCATGGCCATCTTCGCCGGAATCTGTTTGCCACATGCACACTTAAGGCGCGCCACAGTGGAAGGCGATGACATACAAGGAAATAAGCATCGTCGAGGACAAAACGAAAAAATCGAAATATCTGAAATATTAGGAAAAGCGATCGACTGTGTTGAAAAGCGTCCATGGAGCGAACAGAAGCGGGTCGACAGTGGGAAAAAGAACTGAGATGGCGCCGAGGACTGCCCCCTTTATACCTCATCTGACGTCGGGTGGAGCTGACATCAGAAGCGTTCCCCTACTACAGATTGCTAGTTACAAGATTTTCCATGGGGTCCTAATGCCTGGCGACATTAGTCCTAATGGTATTACCTGTTATAAGTCAGATCTTAGGATTAGTACGAAAGACACCTTGTCTTTGTGGAAAATCAAGTAAGAGACTCACACATTAGAGCCTGTAGTTCTGAAATCCTTCAAGCAGAAATAATGGCAACCAAATGCAGCACTTTCAATAAGAAACCATACAGATTTGGTTTAGTTGCTATGATGGTCCTTGTACGAACAGATCCAGAAGCAAATGGCTTGATACATTTTATTGGACCAACACAGATGTTACAAAAAGAACAAGTGCCTAAGCTGTCAGACCAGCAAGTCCTTCCTCAAGGAAGCTTATGACAGCTGGTCCGAAAAGCAAGGCACTATTCTTTATAACATCTATGTTAGTCCAATAAAAAGGTATCAAGCCATTTCTTCTGACCAGTAAAGGAAGTGTAAGCCACAAGTCGCAGCTGGCTTAAAAGGAGCCAAAGTATGCTTTTCCAACACAAAATTAGGGTCTCAAGCCGGGACTGGATTACAGCTAGGATGCTTTAAGTGCAGAATGTCTCTCAAAAATGTACAGGCCACCTCCAGCTGGGCAACCGTATGACTCTCAAAAGGCACATGGAAAGCTGAAATGGCAGCAAAGTACACTTTGATAGAACAATACTATGGGCCTGCATCTGACCAGGACAGCAGATACTCTAGAACCTGATTTACTGGACTGATAAATGGATCTAAGTGATGAGAAGCAGCCAACATAGCAAACCACTTTCCCTTTATAGAATAAGTGACCATGATGGAAGATTTTCTGGCAGCCATCAAGACATCAGCCACCTTCGGAAACCCCAAATCTAGCAATGGCTATGTTTTCAGAAGCCATGGATGGAGATGAACAACCTGAGGTCTGTGTGGACCAGGGTTCCCTGCTCCTGTGACTGTAGGCCCTGGCATAGAGGAGGGTACTGGTGGTTCCACTGCCAGTTGCTGCAGCAGGAGGAACCAGATCTGTCGAGGCCATAGGGGAGCAATGAGGATTAGAATTGCCCTCTTCATCTTTAGTTTGAGAAGCACCCACTGAATGGGAGGGAAGGGAGGGAAAGCGCACAGGAACATCCCATTTCAAGAGAGGGACAATGCATCTCATCAGAAAACTCCAGTCCCTGGAATGAGTAAGCAGAAAAGAGGCAGTTTTACATTATGTGGTGATACTAAACTATCCAACTCTGGCCGGCCCATGGGCACAGCGGTAAGATGCACCGCTGCGATGCCAATAAACCAGGTTCGAGCAGACTTGGGCAGCAGGAGCCGGCGGGGGAGAGAGAAGCTGAGCACCCAACAATGCTCGCCTTCTCCGGGGAGGGAGGGTCTGTGGCCCAGCATTGTTGACTCTTGGTGGAGGCCGGAGAACAGCAATGTGGCAGGCACCATAACCTAGGGGAGCGAACGGACGTCAGCATATACCTTGACATCAATGGCACGTCACACTCCCAGGGGAGAAGCAGAAAAACATGCTCCCGGCCGACTGGATGACAGTTGCCAGACCCCACCAATGCAAAAGCCCCAAACAGCCAGACCACCTCAGCAGCACCCTGAGCCAAAGAGTACTGCCGCTGGCCAGCCTTCCCTGGTGCCTTCCCCTCAGTTGGGGAAGCCATCAGCGAAGGGTTACGCCAGGTTACCAGGGAGGGAGCTGCGATTTGAGGCGGTGGCTCGTGGCGGGTACGAGTACCAGTGGGGTCCATGGTGACCTGAAGGAGTGGCCAGTTGGGGAGCAGCAAAATAAAAGGCAAAAAAAAACAACCTATCCAACTCTGGACGACCCCATCTGTTGAACAGATCTTCTAAGGTCAGCAGTTCCCATTTGTACATTTTGGACTATAATCTGCTTAGCCTGTCTGCCAAGTCATTTTGGGCACGTGGAACATGTACTGCTGACAGTTCTAGACTGTGTTCTAGTGCCCAATACCAGACTCTCATTGCTTCCCTGCACAGGGGGTAAGAATGAGTTCCCTCTTGCTTGTTAATATAATGCGTCACTCTGACGTTGCCATCTGTACTGACAGAGGACCCGAGGACAGGTGAGTCTGGAAGGCCTGTAGGCCATATGGAACAGCTCACATTTCTAGAACATTAATGTACAGGTACTCCCACTGTGATCCATGTACTCTACGCCTGATGGCCCCAAAAATGTCCCCAGCCCATCCCTGATGTGTCTGTAGTTAAAATCTGGTGAGGGAGGGGATCAGGAAAGGAACCACTTTAGCAGGTTGCTGGGTTCCATTCACCACTTGAGCACTTTGCATATGGGAGAGTTTACTAGAACCCTTTGATCTAGATTGTCTGAGTTGGTCCCACTGGACTCTTAGGGTCCACTAAGGGATCTTCATGTGTAGTCTGGCTAGAGGTACCGTGGCAATGACCACTGCCAACAGGCCCAGGAGCCAAAGTAGTGTTCTGATTGTGACAAACCAGCTGTCATGAACCATCTGGGCCTGTGCAATCAGACGTTTGGCTCAGTCCATACACAGGAAGGATAAGCCTTGGGCTGTGTCCAAAACTGCCCCAATATACTGTAGACACTGGCAAGGTGTCAAGACAGACTTGGATACATTGAGATATCTCCTAGGGCATCGAAAAGCTGTCTTATTCAAGCTGAGTGCATGAGGATTGCTGTTTGAGGTGAGCTTTCATTAGCGAGTCATCCAGGTAGGGAAACACAAAGAAGCCTTCCCTGCGAAGGGCTACTTCTACTACTGCCAAGCATTTGGTAAAGACCTGTGGTGCAGATGACAAGCCAAGGGGCAATACCCTGAACTGGTGGTATTCCTTTAAAACAGTAACCCAAGTATTTCCTAAAAGTTTTGAATTTTGATATGAAGGTAGGCATCCTTCATGTCGAGGAACAGATCAATCTCCTACCTGTAGTAGTGGGAGTAGGCCCTGTAGGGTAACCATTCTAAACTTCTTGTACTCTATTAAAAAAAAAAAAAGGTTCAGGTCCTTGAGATTCAGAATAGGCCTCCAACCTCCTGTCCATTTTGGGGCTAGAAAATACGAGAGTAGAACCCTGTGTTTCTCCGGTCCACGGGTACAGGTTCTACTGCCCTCTTCTGAGACAAAGTGTGGACTTCTTCCAGGATTAAAGGAATATGATCTGGAAGATAATGTGCAGGTACTGGTGGATGGTCTGAAGGTAGTTCTAGACATTCCAGAGCATGGCCTTGTACTACTATTTCAAGGATCCAGGCATCTGAAATCATCTCTTTTCACTGATCTAGGTGGAGGAGAGACAACCCCAACAACCACCCCTGGAAGCAATGGTGGTTGGAGGGTGTAAAGGAGTTAGGCAGAGCCAGTTGCGGTGGCTCCTGCCACACTGCCCACCTCTCGGGCTTTTGGTGGGCACCTGCAGTGGTTCCTGGAGTAGGCAGGGCTTCCGCTATCTTGCCCTTACCTTGTTGTCTGGCTGTAGTACGTTATCTAGAATTGGCTGGATGAAAAGGCACCCTCTGTCTACTCTCCTTGGTTAGATATGATGAGGAAGTATACTGATTTCAAGGTCCTGCCTGAGGCCGAAGATTAGAGAGATATCCTGAACATCTGCACCAAACAGTTTGTATCCTTGAAAGGGGCACTGAGGATGGACTGCTGGATTTCATTTGCAAAGCCTGCCATCCTGAGCCAGTAGTAGTCCCAGAGGCATCTGCTCTGGTGAAGCCTCAGATATGTCATACACCATACGGGTTTCATGTGATAACAGCAAAGTAAAAACGGCATCGACAACTAAGGGCGAATCAATAACAGCCCCTATCAAAATGGCAACCAGCAAAACACCGCTCCACAAAATCGTTGATTCGTCTCCCGCTGCAGGGGGCTTCATCACCATCATCCCCATACTATAAATAACCAACTCGGGGAGAGGACACTGAGGAATGGGGACACATTCGGGATGGAAGCTATAGCACCAGGGTAGAATGTTGCAGGGAGGTACGGGGGGCTGAGTTAGAGAGGAAAAAGGTTGGGAGGGTGGGCGGAATGGGACTTAACCCACAACTAAACAACAATAATATTCCCACCAGCCAGATCCAAACCCGGGCCCCTTGGCCTCACAGGGAGTGATTCTCACCACTACACCAGCCGTTCAGCTCGGATGGCACTCCACCAACATGAACCTACATACTTTAGGTATATCTCATGCCCTGCCTACGACAATGTGCTAAAATGAATAGAGCTCATAAATCTATGTATCCCCATTTTAACCGCTCACAAATCCATGGCCATTTTAACCTTGCTATTTTTCCTTTGCCCAGATGTACTTGCTCAAATTCACTCGCTTTATCACGGGATACTGGCCATATGTAGTAGGTGTTTTCCTACATCAGCCCCAGCTGTTAGAGCTTTGAGAAGCTCCTGTTTAGGTGCACCTTCTGGGAGTACTTGAGCAGTTGCTCTAGCTTTTCTTGAGTGTATTCCGGTGTATGACCATATGGGTCTGGTAATTTGCAATTCTAAGGCCCAGGGAGGCTGAGGTATAGGTTCTTTTACCCAGCACATCTAATATCCTTGATTCCTTATCAGGAGGAAGAGAGCTAAAGTGTTTTGGTGCCCTGAATCAATCGTGGGTAGCATTTATTACCACAGAGTCCACCACAGGTTAGCCTGCAAAAAATGTTTTTTCCTGAGGAGGCCACATATATCATATCTGCCTTCCTAGGTATGGCAGGAATCATGTTGGCCCTATGCCAGGCAGCAAAGGTGGCAGCCTCCAGGGCAGGGAGGAGAGGTGGAATTACTACAGGAGTGGCATCAGGCAATTCCAAGAAATCAGTAAGGTTTTTCTTGATTGTCCCGTTCCTCTAAATTAAATTCCATGGCAGCCTGTAATTGCTGCATCGTGGTGATAAAAGATGGGTTTGGGGTGTAAACCACCGAGTCCTCACTGCACGTGGACACAGTGGAACTAGTCATTTCATAAGCACTTTCTACATAATCTTCAACTTCCTTCTCATCATCCTGCATCATAAGGTCAGGATTGTACTCTAGGTCATCGTTGGTCTGGTCGGAGGAAGCGTACTGGAGAAGCCATCGGTGCTTGAGAAGGGGGCTGAGATACAGCCCTAGTATGTGTCAGCGTGGGGTGCTGCATTATAGGCCCCGTTGATGGGGTTCCTGGTGCAGGCGGAGGAGGAGGAGGAGGAGGTAAAAGGCATTTCAGGATGTCTGTAAAGGATAAGAGTACCGCCTGGATGTCGGCGCCCATATAATCAATGGGAATGCCAGTAGAGATCGACAGAGGAAGCAAGGCCCCTGGCAGCAACAGTGACACACCACCTGTACTAGGCCTGATGGCGCTTACAGCCTGCCCTGATTTAGAAAGTACAGTTACGTAAATCTTACCATAACAGCACATCTTCGAGAGAAGTTCTTGCAGCAGGCCACACCAGTTAGACTATGCTGCCAGGCACTAGGACCAGTTGGAAAACTTCTAGCTAGCAGTCTACCACCGGGGACTGCTCTCCCAACGACGTCAGTCATCTGACGTCAGCACAGGCTATATAGGAGGGCGGTCCCCCACACCACCTCAGTTCTCCTGCCGGAGACACAGCACGACCAGCTGAAGGAGAACTAAGGAGGTTATCACCAGAGCCAGAGAAAAGACAGAAGCTTGAAGCTATAGAAAAAGAGAAGCAGGGGGAAGGAGGGAGGGAAAGCAGGGCCTGCTGCAAGAGCTTCTCTCAAAGACCTACTGTTACAGTAAGTTCTTATGTAACTGTACTATCTTACTTCGAGGAAGGCTCTTGCAGCAGGCCACACTGGTAGGACGGAGTCCAAAGCAGTACCGGTAACCACCAAGATAACATCACTGGGAGGAGGAAAGTCAGCAGACAAGAGCTCATCACAGAAGGCCCTGAAGAACTGCCAGGCTGAAATTGGATCTATGCCTAGAAGGTATATCCAGACTGCAATGCTTGGTGAAAGTGTGGACAGAATTCTGGGTGGCAGCTGTGCAGATGTCAACAGCAGACACATTTCTGAAGCAAGCTGTGGAGGCAGCCATACCTCTGGTGGAATGGCCCTTGACCACTTCTGGAAGGGATCTGTTATACCTGTGGTAGCAATAAACAATGTAATTAGCTAACCACTTAAGACAAACACTGTTTGGAAACAGGATTGCTCTCTCTTTTGTTGGGAAACAAAACAAACAACTGGTCAGTTTTCCTCAAAGACTTGGTGCGGTTCGTATAATACTGCAACATTCTGTAAACATTAAAAGTATGGAGAAACATAGAAACATAGAATTTGACGGCAGATAAGGACCACTTGGCCCACCCAGTCTGCCCATTTCCTACCTACTGGATAAGCTGCAGATTCTAGTTAACCAGCAGCCTACTTCTTCCCACCGCCACCCCTAGAATTGCCTTATGACTGTCCCATGCATGCTTGAATTCCACCACTGATTTTGACTCCACAACCTCCTCCGGAAGGCCGTTCCATGCATCCACAACCCTCTCTGTGAAAAAATACTTCCTTAAATTACCTCTGAGCCGCCCTCCCCTCTATCTTCAAATTGTGCCCTCTTGTTCTTGCACACCTCTTTTTTTGAAAGATGCTACCCTCTTGGACTTTGTTGATTCCCTTGAGGTACTTGAACATTTCTATCATGTCCCCCCTCTCCCTCCTTTCCTCGAGGCTATACATATTAAGCTCCTTTCGTCTCTCTTCACATGTCTTCCGGTGCAGACCCTGCACCATTTTAGTTGCCCTCCTCTGGACAGCTTCCATCCTGTCTATGTCTTTGCGGAGATTGGGTCTCCAGAACTGCACACAGTACTCCAGTTGGGGTCTCACCAGTTGTCTGTACAGAGGGATAATAACTTCTTGTTTTCTACTGGTGATGCTCTCCCTAGCATCCCAGTATCCCCAGCCCTCCTTGCTGCCCTCTCACATTGCTTGTCCACCTTTAGGTCATCTGATATGACTACCCCCAGGTCCCTTTCCATTTTTGTTGCTGTTAGTATCTCACCCCCATTGTGTACTCTTCCCTGGGTTTTGTTTTCCAGGTGCATTACCTTGCACTCTTAGCACTGAATCTAAGCTGCCATACATTGACCATTCCTCTAACCTTGCCAAGTCCCTTCTCATCCTTTCCACCCACCCTGTGCATCAACTCTGTTGCAGATCTTTGTGTCATCTGCAAAGAGACATACTTTCCTTCCAGTCCTTCTGCAATGTAGCATAAAGACATTGAAGAGGACCAGTCCTAATACTGAACCCGCATGTGCCCACTAGTAACCCTCCTTTCTTCTGAGTGGACTCCATTTACTATTACTCTGTGTCCTATTCTCCAGCCAATTCTTTACCCAGGCTGTCATCTTGGGACCCACTCCCAGGCTGGCTAACTTGTATATTAATCTTTGTGTGGGAATGTGTCAAATGCCTTGCTAAAGTCTAGGTAGGCCATGTCCACAGCCCTCCCTGATCTATTACTTTGTCACCCAGTCAAAGAAATCTATCAGATTAGTCTGGCATGACCTTCCCGCTGTGAATCCATGCTGCCTAGGGTCCTGTGCCCTCTGGCCTCTAGATACTCGACAATTCTTTCCTTGGAAGTGATTCCATCATTTTCCCTATCACTGAGGTTAAACTAACAAGTCTGTAGTTTCCTGCTTCTGCCTTGCTCCCACTTTTGTGAAGGGGAATCACATCTACCCTCCTCCAGTCCTCGGGTATCACCCCATCCTCCCATGATTTGTTAAAAAGGGTAGTCAGTGGTGTCACTAGTTCTACCCTTAGTTCTTTTAGAATTCTGGGATGAATCCCATGTTAAAAAGGGTAGTCAGTGGTGTCACTAGTTCTACCCTTAGTTCTTTTAGAGCACCAACTCCCCCTGATTGGAGTACTCAAGAAAATAAACTGGAAGACGGATGGATTGATTTAAAGTAAACTCAAGACACCACCTTAAGTAAAAATTTAGGATTAGTATGCAAAGACACCCTGTCTTTGTGAAAAACCAAATAAGGCTCGTTACACATCAGAGCTTGTAGCTCGGAAATCCTTCGAGCAGAAGTAACAGCAACTAAAAAGAGCCCTTTCCATGACAGAAAGTACAGCTTGCAGCCAGTTCAAAGGGAGGTAGCATGAGTTTCTCCAACATAAAGTTGAGGTCCCATGGAGAACAGGGTCTTGAATGGGAGGTTTCAGATGTAAAATGCCCCACAGGAATGTGTACGACACCTCAAACTGGGCGACAGCTTTGCCTCAATAGGTGCAGGGTATGCAGAAATAGCAGAAAGGTGCACCTTAAAGGAGGAGTACCCCAGACCTGAATCTGAAAGGGAAAGGAGGTACTCCCAACACCTGATTCACTAGGCAGGTGAAAGGATCCAGATGGTGAGCAGTGGCCCAAATGGAGAATGCTTCCATTTCATAACATAAGCAGCCCTAGTGGAGGGTTTCCTGGCTGCCACAGGACGTCAGCGACCCTATAGGATACCTCAAAATGGGCAATAGCTAAGTCCGCAGGAGGCACGCATGGAAATGCAGGGACTTGAAGTCCAGATGGACCAGGGTGCCCTGGTCCTGGGAAAGCAAGCCGGTGCACAGGGGCAAGGGCACCAGAGGTTCCAAGGCTAGCTGCTATAGCAGGGAGAACCAAATCTGACATGGCTAGAGGCGAGCTATAAGGATCATTTTTGCTCCTTCCAACTGGAGCTTCAGCAGAACCCTCTGTACGAGCAGGAAGGGAGGAAAGCCGTACAGAAACCTCCCTTCCAAGAGAGGGACAATGTGTCTTGCCAGAAAACTCCAGGCCTGGGACTGAGCAAATAATGGCAGTTTTGCGTTGACTGGGGATACAAAGAGGTCCAATTCTGCACGGCATCACCTGTCAAAGAGATCTTCGACCACCAAGGTTAGAAGCTCCCACTCATGAGCCCATGACCTGAGTGGCTGAGACCGTTGGCCAAGATGTTTTGAATGCCTGGAACATGAACAGAGCTTCAGACTGTGCTCGATGGCCCAATACCATATCCTCATCGCCTCCCGACACAGTGGGTAAGAATGGGTACCCCCTGTTTGTTGATGTAGTACACCACACGTGTTGTCCATCTGCACCAACAGCGGACTTGGGAGGAGATGAGTCTGAAAGGCCTGCAGGGTGTAAAGAACTGCCTGCATCTCCAGGATGTTGATATGGCGACCTCGCTCTACTTCCGTCCAGGTACCCTGGGTCTGATGATCGGTGGTGATGAGTGCGCCAGTCCAGACTGGATGCATCTGTTGTGAGAATTCGTCAGGGGGTTCGAACGCTGAAAAGAGATCCTCTGAAGGTTAGCTGGATCGAGCCACCAAGACGGAACCCCCCGGACTGGGTCAGAGACCAGGACCAATTGGTCCAGGTCGTCTGTGCGCTGGTCCCACTGAACCTTCAAGGTCCATTTTGGAATCACATATGCAGGCAGGCCAGGGGAACCATGGCAATAGCAGCTGGCATGTGGCCCAGAAGGCACAGGAAAACTGGCGGGACCTGCTGGCTGGAGGAAACCCGATGTGCCTGCTTCATCAGTTGCTCCGCTCTGTCCTTGGGCAAAAAGGCCTTGCCCTGGCTAGTGTTCAGGACCACCCCTATGTATTGAAAGTGTTGGTAAGGGGAGAGGCAGGACTTCAGCAGATTTACCGTGATCCCCATGTCCTGGAAAAGGTGCAGGGTGCACTCCAGGGTCTAAACCAAGCATTCCCTGAAGGGGCTACTAACAGCCAGTTGTCCAGGTAGGGAAACACATAGAAGCCCTACCTCCTTAATGCCAGGCATTTGGTAAATACCCGGGGTGGCTGAGGAAAGGCCAAATGGGAAAGCCTGGAATTGGAAATGGGCACCCGGAAAGTGTAAGTGGAGAAAGTGATGAAGGGCAGGTAGGCGTCCTGCATATCCAGCGAGCAGAGCTAACCACCCCCTGGTGCAGTAGGGGCAGTAACTCCTGAAGGGTCACCATCCTGAAGCACTTGTACTTGATCTACAGAGTTAGACTGCTCAGGTCCAGGATGGGCTGAAGATCCCCAGTCTTCTTGGGAACGAGGAAGAAGTGGGAGCAAAATCCCCTTCCCCACTGAGCCTGAGGGATGGGCTCTATGGCTCTTTCTTGAATAAGAGCCTGAATTTCCTCCCAAATCAGGGATAGGTGTGTGGGAGGGTAAGTAAAGTGGACAGGAGGGTTTTTGTGTGGCCACTGCAAGAGCTCCAGAGTGTGACCTTGAGCTATGAGCTGGAGCATCCAATTGTCTGTGGTCACATCTCACCACCCAGCCAAATGGAGAGAGAACCAACCCCCTGACTGCCTCCCTTGAATTCTCAGTCGGAGGTGGGGGGTTGGATGAGGAGTTAGGAGGTAGGGGTGGGGGCAGGCAGGGGGGCTGCGGGGCCTCTGAGGACTGAGCAGTGGTAGCTACGAGGGCAGCACACTTGCACTTGTACTGGCCCCTGGCACGCTGGCCTTGTGCTTGCTTGTGGGAGGACCACCGAAAAGGCTGACATTTGGTTTGCTCTGGGCTGAGTGTGGTAGAGTGAATGGTCAGACTTAATTGCCCAGCCCGACTCCTGGAGATGGGAGATGAAGTCTTGGATATCACTCCCAAAATGGGCTGAGCCCCAGAAGGGAGCATCCGAAATACTGGCCTGCACAACTGGGGCAAACCCAAAACTGGGAGCCAAGAATGGTGACAGAGACAGATGCTCACAACAGCCCCATGCCTGGAGGCGTCAACAGCATCATAAGATGCTCGGAACACAAGTTACTCAGATCCGAGCCAGACTTCAAAAGCTGGGCAAGCTGTGTAGTTGTGGGATCCTCGGGTAGAGTCTAGATCAGGTCCCTGGATTGGTCTCAGAGGCATTCTGGTATTGCACCGTAAGGATCAGATAATTTATGGTTATAATAGCCAAGGTAGAAAAGGCAAAGATCCACCTGCCCAACTGGTCCAGCTGCTGGTATTCACGGTCAGGGGAGAGAGCACTAAGGTGCTTGGGCTTCTTGGTCCGGTCCTGAGCTGTGTTAATGACCACAGAATCTGCCTTAGGGTGTCTTCTAGAAAAGACTTGCCAGCCGGGGCATAATAGAGGTGATCTGCCTTCTTAGGGTGCTGAGGGGAAGTGGAGGAGTGAGCCCAGGTTGTCCTGGTAACATCCTCATAAGAATCAATCAAGGGTGGCACCACCAATGGTAGGGCACCATTCTGCTGGAGGAAAATGGCTAGGCGGCGCCTTTCCAGGTCCTGCTCCTCCATCTGCCATCCCATGATGGAGTGGATATGGTGAAGGTGGGTGGCAGAGCCACCTAGAGCCCGGAGGAGGAGAGGACTGGCAGGGCTACCCCCCTCAGGAGGTCGATGCCATCACGGTCTGAGCTTTGTGAGGCGACCGTGACTGGGAAGCTGATCGGTGCAAACCTGGTGTTTATCCACTTATGCTTCCCAGACTTCTCCTTGTGAAGAAGTAGAAGAGGCCCTGGAGGACTTTGACAATGAGGCCACAGAGCTCCTGGCCTGCAGTTCTTTTTCTATAACAAGCAACTTCTGCTTAAGAAGGTGGCTCTCCAGAATTTTTCATCGACACCTCCGAGTGGCCTTGTTGAACTTCTGGCAAAACTGGCAGACTTTGGTGTTGTAGCTGGGGCCTAGGCAGAGCAGGCACGAAGAATGACCATCCTACTCAGGAATTTGTTTGCTGCAGGCACACTTCATGGAGTGGTCAGAAGATGAGGGTAGAAGACATAAACTCACTGATGAAAACACTGAAAATTCGACGTTTAGACTAAGGGAAAAAAATAAAAAAAGCACGAAAGTGTGGAAAATGGCGGTCGACTGTAGCTGCGGCGTTCACGAGGTCCAACATCGCGGGTTGACAGCAGGAAAGAACTGAGGTGGTGTGGTAGATGACCCTTCTATATAACCTGTGCTGACGTTAGATGACTGACGTCGGGGGTGGGGGGTCCCCCATGGCAGACTACTAGGTAGACGTTTTCCGTGTGGTCCTAGTGTCTAGCGGCATAGTCAGACTGGTGTTGCCTGCTGCAAAAGCCTTCCTCAAAGTAAGATCTAAGGTTGACTGTCTGGGCAGCAGGCAGCGTCACCACTGGAGTGTTCGATGGCATTGAAGTTGTTGTACCTGTATGAAGGGGTGACCTAGAGTGGACCAGGGAGGTTTTGTCCTTTTCTAGCTCTCACTCACAGTGTTTATGCTTGTGTGACCCAGATGATGTCTCTTAAGATTTGAAAGACTTGGACCCCAAGGAATGGCAAGGCAAGGTAATTTTATTTATAAGGCGCCCCATCCCGCAGGTTCTGGGCGCCGAACAAGAATTAATACAGAAGACATGGCTTAAAACACAAAAAGAAAAATTATACAATACCCACAATCAGTATAAAACAGAGCTTTAAAAGAAATTACACCACACCCGGGAGTGAACAAAGATGGAATCAGCAATCTGCAAAAGCCAAGGCAAGAGATGGGTCTTCAGTCACCACTTAAACACCTCAATCAAGGAGGCCTCCTAGACTGCAGGTAGTAGCGAGTTCCACAGGGTAAGCCCAGAGATGCTAAAAGCATGGTCTCCTGAGGTCCTCAGCTGAACCCAAGAAACATCCAGAAGGCCCTTGAAGAGGAGCAGAGAATGAGCAGAGGTCGCTGGTGTCAGGAGCTCTCACAGGTAACCAGGGCCCAGGCTGTATAGGGCCTTAAAGGTGAGAAGACCCACCTTGAAAAGGACCATTCATCTGACAAGCAGCCAGTGCAGGATGCGCAGTTCGAGTCCATGACTGGACCTTCAAAGGCCTATCAGCAACCTGGCGCTGCATTCTGCACTAGCTGCAGTCTGCGTAGGGTCCCTTCCATGACCTTGAAGTACAGAGAGTTGCAGTAGTCAAGCCTAGAGGTCACAAAGGCATGCACTAGTGTCGGCAAGTCCTCGGGTGGAACAAGGGGCTTAATCCAGGCAACGTTCTGCAAGTGGTAAAAACCACTGCTGACAACAGGCAACAAATCCACAGAACTGCTGCTGTGATCAATAGAGTGGTGGGTGCTGCGTGAAGGGCGACAAGCCCAAGAATACAGCAAATCCAGGCACACTGCACTCCAGCAAAATACCTTCTCGTTACTTTTGGTTATTTTGCTGGAGTGCTGTGTGCCTGGATTTGTTGACAACAGACGACACCTGATCTTCAAAGGTCAGTCTGCTATCAAGGATCACACCCAGATTTTGCACCGGGAAGCCACCAATGGAGCCGATCCCAGGACAAGACTTGTATTGGCCCCAGGTGGCAACCATCATGACCGCAACCAGGCTCGATCACCAGTACCTCCATCTTGGCGGGCTTAGTCTAAGCCAGCTGGGAGCCATCTAATCACTGATTTTAGCCAGACAGTTGTTCAGCATGTCAACAGCTCCCAATGTTCCAAGGGGACAAAGACAGATACAGCTGGTTATCATCTGCATAGCAGTGAAACTCCACGCTGTACTGACAAATGATCTTGCCCAGGGCAGCATATACACTACGAACAACATCGGTGACAAGATCCGAGCCTGTGGCACTCCACATGACAGAGGCATTGAGGAGGAGGAGAATTCTCCATCAAACCTGTTGCACCCTGTCGGAGAGGTAGGACTCAGTCCACCTGATGACAGTCCCAGCGAGCCACAAAACTCACAGAGCCAATCAAGAAGCACGACGTGATCGACAGTGTCAAAAGCTGAGGAGAGATCGAGGAGCCGGTGATGCGGTGGAGCTCTTTTCCTGGAGCTCCTCTCTACTGGGGCAACCTGCTGCTTTAGAAGGTGCTTTTCAAAGCACCCTTCGCATCACTGGGTGGCTATGCTGAACTCTCTGCAAATCAGGCATGCCTGCATGTTATGGTCCAGTCTGAGGCACACACACACAGATGTAGTGTGAATCTCAGATATATCTTTTCACTGCATTCATAATAACGGAATAGTTTAGACGGCCCCTTAGTCAACATACATGCTGTCGAAAATCACTTATGAAAGTGATTGCTTACTACGGTGAGAAAAAAAGAAAAGTGGTGACTATAACAGTGTGGTTTCCGTGCACGGTCTGACGAGTATGGTCAACAGCGGAAAAACAAATGAGGAGGGATGGGGCCACCCACATTTATATTAAACAGCTGATGTCTGACATCGTCATGGATGGCCCCTGACGGACTGCTTCCAAAAGTTTCCATGTGGTCCTAGTGCCTGGCAGCTTGTAGTTACAAAGGTGTGGCCTGAGGAAAGAGATATTCTCAAAGAAGATCAGCAGTTACTTTAAAAACGTCAATAGCTTACATCACTGTTTAGGAATGCAATACAATGAAAAGAAAAATGGATATTTAGGTGATATGTGATGGGTGGGGATGAGATATATTTATCTTCATGAGTAGTCGGTGACCTCTTGACCCTCCGACCCTCATGAGTGGGCTCACCCCTTCATGTGGATACAAGAGGTCACTGACCACAAATGAAGAAAATTATATCTCATCCCTATCCATGACATAGAATAAAGTACGGGGTGGTGTGTGTAATGAGAATTTTACACACTCCCAAGGTGTTGGATGCTACATAAACCCCAACAGTGAAGCTCAAGGGGTTTATACAAGCATCCAACACTGAGAGTGTGCGTAAAATTTGAGTTTTACACACCACTGGGTTTTTGTTTTCTCGCCATAGCAATTATATAAAATTAAAATAGTCCCTGTGTGGCACAGTCCACTTGGGTTTCAGCGCGGTCCACTGATGAACATTTTTTTCTTTCTCATACTTGTTCTATTTAAAAAAAAATGCAGAGTACTGATGTATTTTTTTTTTTTTAGAACTTACCACCAAGATGAGAGGTGGTGAAGTCTTGTGACAAGGCAGCCAGTGGTCAGGGTAAGAGCTATGGCTGGCACATGGGGAGAGCAAGGGAAACCCATTACAAATGCTCCTTTATAACAGCAAATTACAAACCGGGTTTCCCTATGGGAGAAATGAAACCCATGTATTATATGTAGTTTATACAATGTACATTACAGCTTTTTAAACATAGTAAAAACCCCGGCTTTCGCAGTTCAGCAGCATGCAACGCAAAGTGCTCAGCATGAAGTCTAGAGTGACATACTCCACTGTAAGAATAAACAGAAGTGATGTACCCTAATAGCAAGATAAGAAAATGTATCTGACTAGCTAGAATTCTGTTTCAGGTAGTATTTTTATCTTAGCGAAATAGTGCTAATGCACATTGCATACATTGATGTTTTTGCTAGAAACCCATTGCTAAAAATACTATATAATTTTTTCCCCGTTAAATATCACTGCTGCACTCATTTTATTTGCTCCCTGTTGAGTCCCCTTGATAGTTCCAATAAGTAATGAGCCGGATCAGGCAGTGCACGGCCGGTGTGGAAATGAGAGGGCAGCCAGCAACACAAACACCCAAAGTCAAAAACTAATGAGCACTCTAAAATGAAATAAAGGGCAGGCAAATAGTTCGGTGAACGGAAGAGTGACTTTACTGGGTGGCCCATTGGCGTGGAGGGCTGAGCCGTTTGTGTCTCATGTGACGCTATGCCAGTGACCAGGGCTTGGAACGGACTCGGGTTGCTGGAGGTCGGCTGTGGGGGGGCGGGGTGGAGCATCCCAGGGACTGCTCTCCTCTCCTAGGAAGGGTGGCTAGCCATCTCGGCCTCTGACTGCCACCAGGTGGAGGCTTGGTGGCAGTGCAGGTGTGAGCGACTCGAAGGGAGGGGCCAACGTTCTGTGCATGCCTCTGCACACACACCTATGTCCCACTGCAGAAAGGGAAGGAAGCGGAAAAAGAACCAGGCGGGCTACATGAAGCCCCTCCTGTTCCCTCTCACCTTCTGCCATCTCCTGGTCCTTGGGCATATTTGGATGTGTGCATGGGGAAAGACAGTCCTCCCCTTCTTGCCCTGCCACAGGGGAAATCTGTGGGGACTTAGCCTGGAGAACTGGGGAGGCAGACACCAGTTGGGAGAAGTGGGGACAGGGCTGAGAGCCTGCCCTCTGACCCAGCAAGTAAAAAGCATTATTTGAGGGAGGGAGTGTTTTATTGTTTCCATATGCTTGGGGAACCCTGACAAGGCTTAACAGAGCGAAGTGCTGGGGCTATTTGGGCCATGTCTCTGGGCCATGTATATTGTATGGGCACTGTCATAGCACCTTTATCAGCTTTGCACAACAGATGACCTCTTGAGATGTAGTCAGCATCTAGCAGCAATAAAGTCACTCTTGGGCTCACTGAACTATCTGTCTGTCTGTCATTTATTTCATTTTAGAGTGCGTGTCAGTTTTTGTCTCTGAGCTTTCAACATACTACAGTAAACAGAACTGCACACTTTACCCAAGATGGCCTTACCAGTGTCCTGTAAAGCATCATAATCATCAGTTTCCCAGCTTGTTCTGTCCCTTTGAATTTCAATCAGTGTCTGATTTGCCTCACTGCTGCTGCACACTGTTGAGAGGGCTTCAGCGTCTCATCAAAAATGCTTCCCAAGCTCTTATCATCGCCTGTTACTTCTAGTAATTTTTAAGTAAGAAGGCACTCTCAGGGGTTATGTTAATGGTCTGTTAATCACCCTCTACCTCTAGGGGTGTAATGGGGCATGATATGTAGCCAACTGCCACCCCAGAGGGTGATTAACAGACCACTAACATAACCCCTTGGAATGCCTTATTGCTATTACAGTATAATTTTTTTTTTTCAGTAGTTGCCTCTGCTTTTGTAAAGTGTTATGATGTTTATGCCGTTGTTCTTTCTTACAGATGTAATTGTTGTAATGTATTATGTTTGGCGGTATCTTCTCTTTTAAAATTAATAAAAAGAATATGCAAAAAAATTTTTTTTTTTTAAACAGTCTTAAACCTTGCTCAGCATATGATTAGGCACTACACGTATGCTAATAAAAGATTACCATAAGGCTAACAGAATGTTTACAGCCAATTCAGAAAGCTCTGTTTCTCAAACCCTATTTAAATAGCAGCCCGTACATGAATTCTTTTGGGGCTACGTGAAGTACTTCATACCCATCAAAACTGAATAGTATTGGTCACTCGTTGGCCCACCCCTACAGTACACGTTGATCCCCTAGAACGTCTCCCTTGTCCCTGAAAGTGACCACCCTCTTTATCTGTGTCATCTGCAAATCTAATACCATCTCTGACTGCCACAACATCATGACAGAACAGCACCAACTCCCCCTTCAACCTTTTTTATTGACTCCTAAGGTAGGTGAAGTTGGCAAGGGTTTTGTATTTCTCACCCTGGGCAGCGTACTTGTTTCTTTCTGGCCTGACTCACCTGTTGGTAGCAGCTTATAGTAATATACCACTGGATGTAGGAAGTTGGAGTGCCAGGCATGCCATGGCTCCCCAACGGCTCGGTTTGGGTGGAAAACATCCTTTTCAGGGCCCGAGAAGTTCTTCCCATATTCCATTGTAATCACAAACAGATCATTAGCCACCTCTCTTCCTGTGTACTTCTTCAAATGGGGCAGAATTCCAACTGGATACTCTTCTAAATATTCAAACTCCGTGGAATTCCTAAACATAGAACACACCAGAAGTTTCAAATGGATAACAACTTTTGCTTTAATATTGCTTATTTGTACCTTTCATATCCCCCCACCATGTAAATCCATTACTTGTGTAGTGATGTTAGAGCAATATATTGCAAAACAGATACAAAGTACTTTCCAATCTCCAGTTTTTGTTTCTTTTCTTTATTCATCTCCATTTTTCTTCTCCTGGCAGAAATGGTGCCTCCTTGTATGGATCACCATAACCTTTTGTCCACGAGGTAAGTGCTCTGTCCATTGCAGCTCATTATTATGTGCATGATTATTACAGACAGACATACAGAAGATATAACATTATTCCAGTTACTGTTTTATAAGCAAGCAATAAGTCAGCGAGGTGTGGGTTATGGCTTGATAACAGCACGCCCTGGGTGCGTCATGTGGCCTTTTGCACCTGGAAAGTGCTCTTATCAGGCCATAACCCTCACCTCAGAGTGTTTTATTGCGCTTATAAAATGGGCACGAAATTTCCTACATAGTGCACTAACATTTTTCTTAATAGCACTTTTAATTATTGAGAAATAAAATAAATGAAGTGAAAAAGGTGTTAAATAGTTATTGTACTCAGCACTTTTCAATAGAGACAATGAGAGGTTGTGGTGAAGGCAGTAGAGGGCAGTGGTCCTACTGTTAATTATCTGATGGTATGTGACCCCCCCTTCAAGATTTTATTCTTTTTTTTCCTGGTTTTTGGTTACATTTTCAGCTTTTATTCTCTATACTCTCCTGCTGCCGCTTGTTGGAAAGGAGCGGATGACAGCATGCAGAAATTTACAGATGACAGTTGACTGGGCAGGTTGCTGAAGAGTGACTTCTGACCCCTCCCTTGAGGTTTTATTTATTTTATTTTTCTGTCACATTTTCAAGTGTTCTCCTCTGCTGCCTTCTTGTAAAGGGGACAAATGATAGTCTCGCTCAGACATTTATGGAGCACTGTTGACTGAGCCGACCGCTAAAGAATGACTTCATGTTTTCTGGTGAGCTTTACAGACTGTGGTCAGCCTTTCCGATGTCACTGTTTTTGGTATGCTGTATAGTCCATTTATTTGAGGGAAAGAGGACAGGTGATAGTTTTTCAATGTTTATAGCCAACCGCTGAAGACTGAGCTCTGGTTTTGCAGTCAGTTGGCTTCAGAGATTGTGGTCACATTTCTAAGGTCAGATTGCTCACTGGGGTTAGACTCATAGTAATACCCATGGTTATGGGGCTTTCCCTGGCATAAGTAGTGCCAGTTGCACAGTTATGGCCTCATAAGGACACAGCTGAAATGCGCTATCAGCCAATCAGATTTATTGAAATTTTGTGCCCATTTTATAATATAAGTTAATAAAGGCAACTGAGAGGTGTCTCACTATAAATGTCACGTATGCATTGGTGTAAGGACCACACAGTGGTGAGGGTCTAGCTGTACAAACCAGTACAGTATCACAGTAGAGACAAAGTACAATTACATACTTACCATAACAACAGATCTTGAGAGACTCTCTTCTCTTAAGTCACACCTCTGGAACAACAGCTGTGAGGGACTAGGACCACATAGAGACTTGCCAAGCTGGGATCACCAGCGTCAATGTCACACGTCCAGCACATATGTAACTGTGGACAACCTTACCTCTCCTCAGTTCCCTGCCAGAGATCATACTAGGAAGTGTCAGGAGCATAAAGGCGTTAGCCATAGTTGCTCCAATATCGATTTCAATGAAAATACTTCATTGTACCACCTGAAAGTATGAAGGTTTTTAAGTTTTTCTTAAAGAGCAGCTTCCTAGTTAAGAAATAGCTGCCAGCCCAATTGTGGTCAATAACTGACTTGTCCCTTGAGTCTTCATACAAAATTTGGCAGAAATCTGTCCTTGCAATAAAAAGTTAAATCACTTGTAAATTCTTATTTTCCCTTAGCGCTGAAAAAAGGACCGTCTTCCCGGTCCGCAAACCACACCCTCACGCATCCCCGTTTTATGATGTTGCAAAATGAAGGCTGCGTGAGCACGCCCCATTCAGTACTATGGGGCCGATATTGTCACATGTTTTTATACCCTTTCCTGTTAGGAATTTAATAAATCAAAGTGATTGATCAACTAATAGGGACCTGGCTACCATGTCCTCACAGTCCCAATTACTCATCTGTTCAACTTATCCTTGTCCCAGGGTGACCTACCACCCATTTGAAAAAATGCACTTGTGGTCCTTTTGTTTAAGTCAGGAGATCCTAGTGACCTCAATAACTACAGGCCAATCTCCCTACTTCCAAACCTGTCAAAGATGCTGGAGAAAATAGTGAACTCCCAGCTTCGGAAGTACCTGGAATCAGAAAATTGTTCAACCCGTTACAATCCGGTTTTAGAGCACAGCACAGTACAATCTCTGCTCTAGCCAAGGTGACAAATGACTGGCAGCCTGAATTAGACAAAAAAAACCTTTGCGCAGTTTTCTTGGACCTAAGCAAGGCGTTCGATACCGTTGATCATAGACTGCTTCTGTCGTCCCTCCAGAACATTGGTTTGGATTCCCTATCCCTTAAATGGTAACTACCTCTCAGGATGACTTCAACAAGTAAAGGCAGAAGGGGAAGTTTCTCCACCAAAACCCCTATTGAGGGGTGCACTGCAAGGTTCCATTCTTGGTCCCTTGCTCTTCACCATTTATATTAACAACGCAGATGCCCCCATTGAAGAAGCACAAATACACCTATTCGCGGATGATACGGTACTCTATGCTAGTAGCCCCACACCTGAAGTGGCCTGTATAGCCCTTCAAAATGAATTTAATCTGCTGTAACATCAGTTTATAAACCAGAAACTGCTCTTAAATGCAAATAAAAACAAAGCAATGTTCTTCTCACCCCTACAAAATGCAATAAATCCTGCAATTGCTGGGACACTGCCTCAAATCACTACCATTCTAGGTGAGCAGTTGGACTATGTACCAAAGTTCAAGTACCTGGGGGTCTGGTTAGACCATAGACTTGCTTTCACAGATCACTTAGAAGAACTGGCAAAGAAACTTGGACAAAGACTTGGTCTGTTCTTTAGGATTAATAATCTCCTCACAAGAGACCTTCAAACTGAAACTATTTCAAACTACCTTTCTTTCCCTATTGGATTACGAGACTTTCTATATAGTCAGGGACCTGCAGGTACCCTAGCCAAACTCGATACGCTTTATCACAGAGCCATAAGATTTATCATGGGTCTTCCCTACTCAACCCACCACTGTGCATTGTACACGGCAGTGGGATGGTCATTCCTTGCTTACAGTTGGCAAAAAAATGCTGCGGTTTGGACATACAAAGCTATCTCAAATAAACTGCCCCAGTATATCTCTGTTTGTTTACCTTGTGCACTCTGGGGAAGTATGCCTGAGAAGCACCTCATATCTACCTTTATGTTTACAAAGCAAAATCTCACATTGGCAGAGCAGCCATCAGCTTTGTGTTCCCTCAACTGTGGAACAAGCTGCAAAAAACTTTGAAATTAACTCACCCCATCAGCCTAGCAGCTTTTAAATCTCTATATCTACATCATAATAAGGAGTCCTGTGCCTTTCTATCCTAAATAGTGACTCCTATAAGTCCAAGCACACTCTAATTACTACTGTTAAAAGACTGATCACATCTGTAATCGACTCTTCCCTCACCCCTTTTTCTACCCCCATATCTGTCCCTGCCACATTCCTTTGACCCAGGTTCCAGCTCTAAATTGTCCATACCGTATCACTATATATCTTTTTATATTAGGTTTTATTTGTGTTCGGTGCACCTGATATGTATATTTCTTTACTTTTATGAAAATTATGTCTTACCTAAAACTAGCTGTATCTTCAGTTCCAAACATATACTACTGTCAATGCTACCTGCTGATACTTTGTATATACTGTATTATTGTAGCTCACTTTATTTGTATTATTACTATTTTCTTGTGTGTTGCATCCCATGTATGTTGTCCCTTGTTCCTTGTTAACAAACCCACGTCCACCTTGAAAATGAGCTTGGTCAACGGCGATCGCCCGGTTAAATAAAGACTTTGACTGATTGATTGATTTATTAAAATCCCAACATGGAAGGGTATAAAAACATGCAAAAATATTGGTCCCATAATAGTAGATAGAAGTGGCAGTCACACAACCGTTTGTGATATCACAAAACAGGGCTACGTGGGCAATGATAAGCGTGGTTTACAGACCGCTTTTGCAGTGCTAAGGGAAAATAAGAATTTACGAGTGATATTATTGCAAGGACAGATTTCTGCCAAATTTCGTATGGAGACTCAGAGACAGGTCAGTTATCGACCACACTTGGGCTGGCAGCTACTAGGAAGCTGCTCTTTAAATTCTAGCTTGGATATACAGATGACAACTTCAGCTGGAAGTGAATTCCATACACTGACGACTCTAGAAGTATAGAAAAACGTTATTTTTTCTGATCTGACTTGTTTTCCCTAATCTGAAGTGGATGCCTCAAGTTTTCCTATTCCCTGGTTTGAGATCAATATCTAGTTCTGCCACTAATGATGGATCTTGTATGATATCATACAAGAGGAGAACATCCCCTTGTCGCCTAGTTTCCAGGGACAATAGGTCTAGTGAAGCTAGGCAAACATCATATTCCATATCTATATACCCTTTTATCATTTTGGTTGTCTCCTTTGTATTTTCTCAGGTTTGTTTCTGTCACCTTTTTTGTACAGATTCCACACTTATGAAGCTTATTCAAGGTGGCGTCTTACATAAGCTCTATATAAGGGTACCAAGATCTCACTTCCTCTGGCCATAATGTTCTTTTTTATTATTCATATTATTTTATTTGCTTTTAATGATGCTTGGAGGTTTGTTTAGTAAAGCTGAGGTCACCTGATATGTGAATTCCCAGGTCTTTTTCGTTTAGGGTCTTTTCAAGTGGAGTGCCATTTAGCATATAATTACACTTCAAGTTACCCCTTCCCATGTGCAGTACTTTACATTTCTTCATGTTTAGTTTTATATGCCACATAGTTACCCAATTAGTTATTTCAGATAGATCTTGCTGTATTAATTCGGAATCTTGTATGGTCTTACATTTATTTTATTTTTATTTGTTTATTTTTAATTTCTTAACCGGGTAAGGACTCTGGGCAGTAAAGCCCTTTTTCAGGACCGACCCGGACAGTCAACATAAAATCACAAACATATTATAAACAATTAATTTATAAGTTACAATTACAAACATTCATAGATTGCAAATACATTCTATTTTGCTCTTTAAAGAAGTAACAGACCGTAGTTCCAGTGGCAGTTCATTCCATAGTTTAGCAGCAGCAATACTAAAAGATCTAAACCCAGATTTCTTTTTGTAAGAGGGTATTATGAAAGTGATTCCCTTAGTAGAACGTAAATTTGCAGAAAAACATATTGGAGTGACCAAGTCAGATAACAGAAAATCAACAGTGGTATGAACAGATTTAAATGCCAAACAGCCCAATGAATATGCAAATCTAGAATTAAGGGCAGGGCTCCAGATAAGGGGAGTACCGACTTATTTTACTTACCTCATTTTAGGAAATACTCTTCAGAAAATTTTTTTGAGGAGTACTAATACTTACCCAACATTTGTAAATACTCCACACTCCAAATAACAGTGCATCATTACATAACTGGTGATTTAAAAGGAGCAGTTTTTCCAGATTTACTGCACTTGTATGCATCCCAGTTCTGTTTTACTCACTATATTTTGAAACTGGTTAGTAAATTACTGCCAACATTATCTGGAGCACTGCTGGCACTTGATCAATTCTTATCTAGAAAAAAAACAACACTACATTGTTTTTAAAAATGCACTCCTCACTCCACTCTGTCCAGACATTTGTACACATCTGAATTTGGTTTTACTCACCTCACTTTCAAAATGAGTTGTACAGTACTCATCCCCAAAAATCTTATCTGGAGCCCTGATTAAGGGGCATCCATCCAGTCAACGAATATAGCATACAATGATGCACTTTAGGGAGAGTGAGAAGAACAAAGCGACAAATATTAAATACAACTGTAAGAATATGAAGTTCCTTAACACCCAGATTATGATATAAAGAAGAAAAGTAATCAATATGTGATAATAAAATACCTACTGCAAGTGCATAACATTTACTATATGATAAGTAATGTTTAAACTTATACAGCAATCCAATTTTTAATTAATAGTTTTACTCACTAACCCAACTTGGGCACGAAAGTTAAATTTTAATCTAACAAAAACCCAAGATACTTGAATTCAGCTACTTGATCTATACAATTTCCTTTAACATCTTTTCTCTGCAAAGTTAAATCATTACTTAGCATTTGTTTGGTTCCCATCAACATTGATTTAGTCTTGATAATGATCATAATCATTTGATTTCTTTTTTAACATTTTCTCCTACTGCAGCCAAGGTCCTGCTTTTTTACATCCAGCCACCGCTCCACTCCGCCACCGACCCCAAAGTTGCATGCCCAGCTGTCAGACGCAACTACACCTGCGAAAGGGGCCCCCCTAGCTCCTCAAGCACGGGCGAACCAGTACCGAACATGCCTCCAGCATCGTCGGCTGGGTGGAGCCAAGCGCCTATCAAGCTGCCTCAGACCCGCGGCTACATTTTCCCCTGTTCTTTCCCCATTGGGACCACGGACATGCAATGACATCCACGCACGTACATGCAGACGTCTGCCATGGTCCCCCCTCCATTACATTGCTGCCTGCGGTACCTCCGGGCATCCCCAGGGCTCGCCACAGCGTGGTGTAAAGTCCCCATCCCACCCCAGGACTAGGAGAGCTGTCTCCCAATGCTCAATCCCAGTCCTCCCCTGCCAACCCCCAACAACCCGAGTTCGTTCCCGAACCTGGGGTAGCGCAAGGTGTGGCGTCCAGCGCCTCAACCCTCAGCGCCACTGGGCCAGCTTAATCATTTGATTTCTAGCTAACCAAGTACACAACATTAAAAAATCAGATTGTAAAGCATCAGTGAGTCGTGCTACAGAAGATGCTTGAGTGAACAAAATGAGGTCATCTGCATAAAGAAGACACTGACAATAATCAAACACAGAAAGCAACTGATTGATAAAGAGTGAAAACAACAGGAGTCCAAGAATAGACCCCATGATACCCCATGAGGTTACTGGTCTAGAGGTAGAATCTATAGTTCCAAGGAAACAAACTGAGATCTTAAATGTAAATAATCCTCACCCAGTTGACTACATTCTCCGAAAATCCCAGCTGTTGGAGCCTGCAACACAATAAGGAATGGTCAATAAGGTCAAAATGCCCTGGTCAGATCCACGAGCACCGCCCCCATAAAGACACCATTATCAAATCCCAGAAGGACGGAGTCCATGAACCCGATCAGGGCAGTACCCGTTCCATGACCACGTCTGAACCCATGTTGCTGTTTACAAAGAATACTATAGGTGTCCAAATTGTCAGTAAATTGATTGGCCACCAACTCCTCCAATATCTTGCTCAAAGGGTTGAGCAACAAAATTAGCAGTAGTCATCAACAAATTTTGCATGGGCCTTTTCAGAACTGGTACAGTTCTGGCACATTCAGACTCATGGAAATACCCAAGTAGTCAAACATAGATTACATGGTCCACCAATCTTTGTATCATCGGCGTACTTGATTACTCAACAATTTAACTTGGATATGAGATCAGCAATGAATACCTGGATAAGGACTGGTCCCAGGACTGAGCCCTGGGGAACATCGCTCGCAACTTCACCCTCAGCAGAAAGGTACCCATTCACTGCTACCCTCTGATCAGACTCAGTGGGCTGTGCTTTTTGGGAAACCAAGAGAGTAAGCCAGCCCCAAGCACACTAGACGAAGCAAGTGCTGGCAGGAGCACATTGGAGAAAATACCAGGGTGAATGTATTGTTTCGCCCTATGGGGACCGAGGGAGGGTAGGCATGGGTACTGTTACAGTAAGTACATAACTGTATTATCTTATTTCGAGGATATCTCTTCCTTTAAGCCACACCTCTGGATCGAGTCCGAAGTAGTACCAAAAAACGGATGAAAGGATGGCAGTCTGGATCAAGAGAGAAGACCTTGTACGATTGCAAGGCCAAAACCAGCAAGTTTGCAAGAGGCAATGTCCAGACTACAGTGCTTATTGAGGGTGTGGCCCATACTCCAAGTAGCTGCAGTACAAATGTCAGTCGCAGAGAAATGTTTGAAAATGGTGGAAGAAGTGCCCATAACCCCTTGTGGAATGAGCATAAACAACACCAGAAAGCTCCTTACCATACTTTCTATAACAAAAATTAAAACAATGTGCTAGCTATTTGGGCAGACACTGTTTAGATACAGGAGTGCTCTCTTTCTCAGGGGCAAACGAAACAAAAAGATGAGAGGACTTTCTGCAGTCCTTGGTTTGAGTAATATAGTATCTTAAGATTCTATATACATCTAAAGTATGGAACACTGCTTCACCTTGATTGGTATGCTCAGGATAATACACTGGAAGGTGGATGGACTGACACAGTGATTTTCCAACCTATTTCTTTAAGGTATTGGGCTTCAGAATCACAGCCCAATACCATATGGCAGCGTTAGCTGATTGCTGCCAAGATTAACATAAGTAAAAAGACATTGAAAAAAAAATCTGCTAACGTTACCATAAGATATTGCGTTATGAAGCCCAATGCCTAAGATAGGAAAATTCCTTTAAAGTAAAGTCAGACATCACCTTTGGTAGGGACTTGGGATTTGTACATAAAGAAACACTGTCTTTGTTGAAGACTAAATAAGGAGGTCCCACATCAGAGCCTATAGTTCAGAAATTCTTCAAACGGAAGTAAAAGCAACTAAAAATAATGCTTTCCATGAGAGAAAAGCATAAACCACAAGTCAAGGCAGCCTCAAACGGAGGTAATGTAAGTTTTTCCAAAATTAAATTCAAGTCCCAAGAAGGGACTGGATTGTGATAAGTTGTTTCAGATGTATTATACCTTTAAGGAGCGTCGGAGACCTCAGTTGTGCAACCATACGCCCATCAATGGGTGCATGGAAAGCTGATACAGCCGCTAAATGCACTTTAAGGAATGAATATTGTAGACTCGAGTTTGACAATGATAATAAATAGTCCAAGGCATCCTTCTCTGGACAGGTGAAGGGGTCCAGTTCCTGGAAGTGGCCCATAAAGAAAAACGCTTCCATTTTAGTGTGCAAGCATATCTGCTGGAAGGCTTTTGGGCTACTATGAGCATGTTAGCTACTTTAGGTGATACATGAAAACGTGCAATGGCTATGTTTTCAGAAGCCATGCATGAAGATGCAGTAACTTCAGGTCTGGATGTAGCAGGGGACTCTTGTTCTTAGAGAAGGATTCAGCATGGTGGCACAAAGGTAGTGGAGATTCTACCACTAGCTGATGTAAAAGGGTAAACCAGATTTGTCGTGGCCATACAGAAGCTGTAAGGATGAGGGTGGCACACTCCAGCTGCAGTTTGAGTAGTACTCCCTGTATGAGAGGAACTGGAGGGAATGCATACAGTAACCTCCCTTTCCAGGACAGACAATGCATCTTGCCAGAAAACTCCAAGCCCTGGAGCAAGTGCGCAGAAACATGGCAGTTTTGCATTGTATAGGGATGCAAAAAGGTCCATCTTTGAATGACTCCATTTTGCGAGCAAGTCTCCAGCTACTGTGATCTGAAGTTCCCATTCATGCATCCGGGAGGTGACTTGCTTAGCTTGTCTGCTAAGATATTTTGGGCACCTGGGAGAAGCATGACTGAGAGCTCCATGACATGTTCCAGTGCCCAGTACCAGACTCTCACTGCCTCTCAGCATAGGCGCTAGGAATGAGTCCCTCCCCATTTGCTGATGTACTGGACTACACCATATTGTCCATCTGGATCAACAGAGAACCTTATTTTAGGTGCTGCTGGAATGCGTGGAGACAGTACAATATAGAATGCATTTCAAGATACTGATGTGCAGACTGATTTCCTGTTATC
This sequence comes from Neoceratodus forsteri, assembly GCA_016271365.2. Classification (NCBI taxonomy): domain Eukaryota; kingdom Metazoa; phylum Chordata; order Ceratodontiformes; family Ceratodontidae; genus Neoceratodus; species Neoceratodus forsteri. Next base: position 125,384,145 of record CM057450.1, on the reverse strand, counting down.
TCCATGAGCCCTGTGTTTGATGGGGCCCCAGGCGAGTCCCCACCCCCAAACCTGAGCTGGATGCATCCTTGGTGAGGATCTGTGTTGGTACTGGAGTCACAAACAGGATGCCCTTTAACAGGTTGGTGCAGTCCATCCACCATAGCAGGGTTTTTCTCAATTGGGATGTGACAAGGACTAGTTGGTCCAGGTCATCTGTTAACTGGGTCCACTGAACTCTTCAGAGTCCACTGTGGAATGCACATATTGAACGCGTGCCAAAGGTACTGTAACAATGGCCGCTGCCATTAGGCCCATGAGACAAGAAAGATCTGGCTGCAACCTTGGGACTGTTGCAGAGAAGTTGGGCTTGAGCGATAATGTGTTCTGCATGGTCTAATGGCAGGAAGGCTTTGTCATGAGCAGTGCCTAGGACTGCACCTATGTACTTCAGCCATTGACAGTGTGTTAGGACTGACTTCAGGATACCGACTGTGACTCCCAATTCCTTGAGGAGCTTTCTCAGTCAAGACAGGATCTGCAGAGACGGTCTCTGGAGCTGGCCTTTAGAAGCCAGTTGTCCAAGTAGGGGAAAACATGTAGGCCTTCCCTGCAAAGGGCTGCTGCCACCATAGCTAAGCATCTGGTAAAGACCCATGGAACAGAGAATAAGCCAAAGGCAACACTTTGAATTGGTAATGTTCCCCCTCCACCATAAAGTGCATACTGTATACTGCCTGATTCTTTCTGATCGTGATATGAAGATAAGCGTCCTTCATATCCAGAGAACATAGTCAGTCATTGGGTTGTAAAAGGGGAATGAGAGCCTGAAGGGAGACCATATGACACTTCCTGAAGTGGAGTCCCCTGAAACTTAGTACAGGCCTCAGACCTCCTGTCCCTTTTGAAACTAGGAAGTACCTGGAATAGAACTCACTGTACTTCTGAGTTGGAGGAACCAGTTCTATGGCATGTTTTTGTATCAGTGATTGTATTTTCTCACCTAACAATGATATATGTTCTGAAGGCTAGCTGGAAGGAGGCGGAGGATGCACTGGAGGAGTTGTAAAAGCTCTACAGCATGCCCCTTTGCAGCTATCACAAGTACTCCTTTGTCTGTGGTGATTCATCTTCATTTTGGTAAATGAAGGGAGATACGATCCCCTACAGTCACCCCTGGAGGTTAAAGGGGCTGGGGCATATGAAGAATAGAGTTACATTGAACCAGTGGTTATTGGTTCCAATGGTCTTTGGTGTTTTGGAGTGTGCTGCTGGGGGGGCCCAACAAGGCACCACTACCCTGGTTCTGGAGAGCGGACGGAAGGTTGTCACGCTAGCACTGGTAGCAGTGTTGCAAAAGCCCTCTATCTCGACCTTCTGCAGATATGGGACAAAGGGACTTAACTGACCTGAGAGTCATTTTGGATGACTGAAAACTTCTTAAAGTTTCTTCAGCATCATACCAAATAGTTTCTTGCCCTTGAGTGGAGCGTTTAACACTACCTGCTGCACATCAGTGGCAAAGCCAGCCACTCTGAATACCGTCTCATGCAGATGCCAGGAGCAGCAGCCCTGGCAGAAGTATCCAAGACATAAGCTGAGTGTAATAGGTGCTTTCTTACCTCAGTACCACCAGATTCTCACTAACGCCCTCACCTACTCCATCATTTCCAGCCTAATGTGTCTTGCTGCTAATAAGCAGCTATTTTGCTGCAAAGCCAAGTCGGCACTGATTTCTCACCTGCCCCCTTCAAATTCTGCTCAGTGTTGTTGCCTGCTGCTTCTTTGCTAAACTGTGTTTGTCAGGCCGACGACCTGACACACTCCTAGTCAAATGTGTTTTGCTCTCCATTCCCTAGAAACGACAAAAAACTATCTCAAGGAGTGCACCTCAAATTTTCGGTGGAAAGTGACTAATCAGACAGTTTTTCTAAGGGTAGAATCCCTGCAAATATTGTCCCAACAAGGTTCATACCACATTGTTCAGGTTTTCTAATTCAGCCTCCTATACAGCCTGACCATTTACCATCATGACTTAGTCACCTGACCCATATCCCCTCACCGCTACTTGCTTCTTTCTCGTCTGTCCCTACTCCCGATTTCTTTCCCACTTCTCTCTCCCCTAAACCCTCCTAACCACACTTATGCTTTCCTTTCTGCCTTTCTACCTCTTCCTTTTCTTTTTCCCTCACCTCCTGCTCACTCCTCACATGTCCACCTCCTTAATCCCCCCAAGTCTGATTCCCTCTTCCCTCCTCTTCACAAACCAACTTTCCTTCCCCTCCCTGTCCCCCTTTTCATACTGGCTTACCATCTGGCCCCTCCCTACCTTCAGCTCACACACGCCAGCCCCCCTCCCCCCATCCACCCTGCACTGCTCCCTTCTCCCCTACTAAATCTTGAGTCCCTTCTTCGCTGCTCCAGACTCTCCTCTCTGCCCCCTCACACAGCCCCTGAAGGCAAAAGTACCCCCCTCCCCAACACCTGTCTCTTTTTCTACTGCTGCTTCTCTCTCTGGAGATGCTGAACTCAACCCAGACCTTCCCTCGACCCCGCTCCCCCAGTCATGCCCAAGGGCCTTTTGCCTTTTTCACCTAAATGCTAGAAGTCTTCTCCCTAAAGTGTACTCTCTCAAAGTCTGGATGACCCAGCACCCTCCTGACATTTTGTGCATCCCCGAAACCTGGCTGTCAGGATCCCCGTCTCCTCACTCACTATTTCTGAATTCAACATCGACTGCCAAGATCGTGACAAGCGAGGTGGTGACACAGTCCTGCACATCAGGCAGTCTCTTTCCTGCAACATCACCTTTGTGAATCCTGCCCTTTCTCCCACAACCTCCCTGCTGCCCTCCTATCCTTTCCCTCCTCTCTCAAGTCTACAGAGGGCACTCTATGCCCCACCTAAAACTCTCAAGACTCCTTATTCACTATTATCTCCTCCATCACTTCCCATGCAGCAAATGGAAGCTAATCCTCCTAAGTGACTTCAGCCCGGACTGGCTCTCCCCTTCCTCAAAGCCCACCCTCCTCAAGATAGAGTCCCTAAATCTCATCCAACTGATTCTTAAACACACCTGACTAAATCCTCACTCCCAAAACCACTCACTTCTTGACTAGGTGCTCTCCTCACATCCCCTTCGCATCACTGCTGTAGGCGTCCTTCTGGACGCCCTCAGTGATCATTGCATTACATATTGCGTAAGGAAAATAAACAGTTCCCACTCTGCCCCTAAATACACCTGACTCAACCACTCCATGCCCTGGATCCAGCAGCCCTCCTCCAGGATCTTACCCATCCCAATTGGCTGCCAGTGTTTTCAGCACCAGACAACAACTCTGCCCTCTACTACTTCTCCATTACCCTCACCCACATCTGGAATTCCCACACTCCTTACCTGCCCAAAACCAACAATGATTACTTGCCTGCCTTGTCAGTGAAATTTCTGTAAACAATATTGTATCCCTCTTAAGCACTGCTATTTGTATGTCTCTTGATGCCTTCCTCGTAACCTAGTGATTACCTTTACCCTGAATGTTTCTCTCAAATGTAAACCTGCCTTGTATCTTTATCAATGTTGTATTACCAGTGCTGATGTAACCTCCCAGGTTGTGCCTGAAAATAGGCAAGTGTCTGCCTAGTGCACCCTACCCGGTCACCAAAAATTAAACAAACAGATCTAGAGTCAAATGTCCCCGTCACCCCTGGATTATGGCAGATCTTACAGCTCTATGCAGATCCAGGGACTGAACCTGGACAAAACACAAATCTCCCTATCCCTGGCAGATTTGCTGTCGTATAAATCCACAGAAACACCTGCACTACAGCCATCTGTCTTTCCAAGGCTAAGTATTTCAAGTCCCATCTACAATCAAATCTCAGCTCTCCAGCTTCCGTCTGGAATGTAATTCACTCACTCCTCCATCCTCTTGTGCATCAGGTCCTCCCAGTCCTCAAAATCAATGGCTCAACCATCACTGGTCTTTTCTCTGTAGCTGAGACTTCTTCACCACCTGCGCTCCTGACCATCTCACCTCACCACCACTGGCCCTTCCCCTTCTGCTGGCTTCTGCTTTCCACCTTTTTCTCCTCAAGAAGTCTTCCTCAGTTCTTACATCTCTAAACCCAGCTAAAACCAACCCTGATGGAGTTCACCCTAAGCGCCTCCAAATCTCCACTCCTGCAATCACCTCCCCTCTTGCACACCTTCTAAACCTCTCCCTCCAAACTTGCACCATCCCACAAGCCTGGAAAGTCGCCAAGGTGCTGCCACTTCATAGAAGTGGTGACATTTCCTCTCCCGGAAACTACCTGCCCATCTTCTTTCCCTTCATCTCTTGCAAAACTACAAGAGTCACTAATCCACTCTAGGCTATCTGAATATCTCTCCTCCACCGGCACACTTTCACCAATCCAGGCTGGGTTTAGGAAACAGCACTCAACCATTTCCTCCCTGTTACGAGTCACTGATTCCATTTTCTCGGCCATGGACCAGGGTCATATAACTGCCGCCATATTCACAGACCTGGTCAAGGCCTTTGATTCAGTCTCCCACCATCTCCTGCTACATAAACTTTAATCAGTTGGTCTGGCAGCCCACATTGTCAGCTGGTTCAGCTCATACCTACATGGCAGACAGCAGATGGTCCAAGTCAGAAATGTCCTAGCCTCACCTCCCTCTTTCCATCCTTGCCAGGGTTCCTCAAGACTCCATACCTAGCCCCATCATCTTCTCCCTCTTTACAAATTATCTTCCCTCTGTCTGCTCTACCTCCCACAAGTACACAGAAAATACCATCACCTTTACCTTGGGACCTTCCACCAGCGACGTACAATGCCCCTCTCCAGCAGAACTTTGACAAGGTACAGAACTGGTTCCAGACAAACCATCTAAAATTATATACCAAGAAAACTGTCACTACGACCTTTGGCTCTAGACAGAGACTGGCAGCACTCCAGCCCCTGCCTTCTCCACCCTGGATGGCCCCCCAAGTCCCCACCTCAAATACCTAGGGGTTTGGCTAGACAGCCAACTAGACTTCACCACCCATACAGAGGCCATCTGTACCAAACCTTGTCCAAAACTTGCATTCCTCTACTGCCATAAAGACAGCCTCCTCTCACTACCCATCAGGAGCTAGTTACAAAAATGATTCTCCCAGTCACTGACTATACCGATGTGATCTATGGCACAGCCTCCGCAACATCTCTGTGCAGACCTGACACTCCTCTAACCTCCTTCTGCTGCTTTGCTACTTCTGCCCCCCTCCTCACTCATCACTGCCTTCTCTATTCCTCTTTTTCCATTTCACCATTACCACACAGGAGGATGGTCCACTGTGTCTCTCTCATTGCCAAGTACTGGTTCAGGACTTTTCCTGCTTACTTCTCCTCCCGCCTATCACCTGTGAACCCCTCAGCTTACTCCTTGCATTACAGGGACCACCAATCTTTCTCTCTTTCACACCCCCACTCAGCGACGGGCAAGTCTGCTTTCTTCAACCGCCTCCCTTTCCTCTGGAATCAGCTACCTTTTGACCTTCGCCTAGACCCCCTCACTCTCTTCTTTCAAAAGTCTCCACCGACGTCTCTCCTCTCACCAGTGCTCACACTTCTCCTCTTCCCCTGCTGCCATGTCACCCCTACACCCCAGCCCAACAGAATTCCCTCTCCCTTATGAAACCTTCAGCTAATACCGCTACCTCTACTGTTCTAACTATGTACTCACTAGCCTCAACTTTACTTTTGACCTAGTTTGCTGTATCGAGTGTATCTGTTTAGCTGATTTAACTTAAGTTGTCAACTTGCTCTCACTATTTATTCCCATGTGTAACTATATGTCTTGTTTCCCTTACCCCCGGGTCGCATCTGGAAATGAGCCTCAGCTCAGTGTGCCTTTCCCGGTTACCAAATTTAAAATAAAATAAAATAAAAAATGTAATTGTTTCAATAACTCCATTTTAGCAGAACTATTTGCTAAGGGCTGTGCAGCTGCCTTGGCATTCTTTTAGATGGCATTTTGATATTTAATCATACGGGCTTGATAGTTAGATATTCTAAGGCCCAATGAGGCTGAGGCATAAGTTCATTTGTCCATGACATCAAGCCATCTAGATTCCTTATCAGGTGGCGAGAACTAAGATGCTTGAGTGCTTTAGCTCTGTCATGAGCATTCATATCCACCACAGAATCTGTTTCTGGATGTGTGGCATACTATGGTTTAGCAGTAGATGCAGGATACTGCTCATCAGCTTACGCAGCACAGCAGGGATAGTATTTTTAGCCTGTGCCAGGCAGCAAAGGTAACATTCTCCAAAGCTGGATAAATAGGAGATATGAGAATAGAGGGAGTGCATGGCACTTCTGTAAACTCCATTAAAGACTTTTAGTGGAATCTTCTTCCTCCACTGCAAAGTCCAGCTCAGTTTGAACTTGCTGCATTGAAAATTTAAAAGAGGATTCTCAGGAGGAGACCTTAGAGTACAGACTAGAGTCTTCTACAGGAAGACACAGGAGAAGTAGAATGGGGATTATATGGTTGTTCCCCATATTCTTTCTCTTCACCATAATCCGCCTCCATCATGAGGTCTGGATTATACTCACATCATTGTCAGCAGGCCAGCTGATGAAGGGAGAAATGACTGGGCAAGTGAAGCTGGTGGTAGCTGTGAGGAAGAAACAGGCAGTGGACTGAAGCATCAGTGGATGGGGCTTGACTAGTCGGTGGTTCCGTCGACTGCAGCATGGGCTGCGATGGTAAGCCCGGCAAAGGTGTTGAATCATTTCTGAGAAAGATGCCAAGACTGCCTGAAGTCAATGCCACCCTGCCAGGGCCATGCTCAGCAAGGTTAAAGACTGGCCAAGACCAGACGATGATGGCGTCGTACCTGCAATAGTAGGTTCCGTGGCACCACAGCCAGACCCTGACCTTGGTGTCTGATCAACAGTCTGGGGGGGGGGTTGTTGCTATAGGCACTGTCGCTGAAGTGGACAGAGACAAAGAAGGCACAACTGAAGGTTGCAATGGCGACCAGGATTTTGCAGGGGAGGATGGCTTTTCCTTATCCCTGTGCTTGTATTTATGAGTCAACAAAGACTTTTGCTTGTTTTCATGGTCTTTCTGCTTTGAAGACTGTGAGCTCATGGAAGCAGCAGGCGACACCCGTTTTTCATTCTAGTTGCATTTCCCCCACGGTGGCTGCCAACATTTTCTTAAGTAAAAATGTTTCAAGGTCTTCCCAATAAACCCCAGGCAAATCTCATGGGCCCAGATGTAATGAAAGAAGCCGAAGCAACAGACAGACACACTCTTTGCAGGTGTCGTTCTTAAAAATCTTCTCCCAGCACTCACAGTACTGGAAGAGCATCAGTTGCTATGTTTACATGTAGTGGGATTAGATTACTTTGTAATCAGTTCACTTCAGACTGTAATCCTTTTTGGTTTAGATGCAGTTGGGTTGATGAAGAATGAACTGAATTGATTACAGGTGACGGATTCTCATTGCATGTAAACATGCAGAAATTCAGGATTTTGAATCTAGTTGCATTCCTTTTGCCGCAGTTTCAACAGTAAGTATAGCAGAATCAACACACAATCAGGTTTACATGCACAAAGAAACCGGGTTCAAAATAATTAATGCTCTTGAACCTTTGCAACAGAACCCGGTTCAGACTGAAGCAGGAAGCCAACTCAGAATGAGTTTACATGAGGTTCGAATTGAGGAATACAACACTGATTCCACGGAAATTGGAGTTTGAACCCAATTCTAGTGTGCATGTAAACAAGGCAAGTGGCTTGGATGTCATGCAGAGGAGAAAGAAAGAATAGGTTTAAAACAAATGGGCAGACTAGATGGACCTAGCGGTCTCCTTCTGCCATCAATTTCTGTGTTTCTATGTTTCCTAGTGCCTGTCGGCTGTTGTTCCAAAGGTGTGGCTTAAGGGAAGAGATATCCTCAAAGTGAGATCTGCAACAAACTAAAAAATACACCACATTAGGACACACAAAAAACATGCAGTGCATCTCATCACCTTCACCAGTCCCTGTATAACCTAGTCCTACTCTTTCAATTTCAATGGTCTGTTGGTTTATCTCTCACACTGTCTTAAGCCCCCAGAGTCCTTTAGCGTTGGTAAGAATGAGCCCCATGACAGCAGCACACCTGAATACAGGGACTTACTCAAGGACTCATATCAAGTTCTTCCCCTGCAACCTCTTGACCAGCAAAAGGAGAGTTCCTCGGATCAGGAGAAGGCTAGAAGGCCAAGAGTAGCCCTATCTAACACTCTGGTGGGTGACCACTTTATCTGCCTAGTCCCACCTGTAACTTTTAAAACCCTTCCAGCATCTAATGCATCGCTGAACTTCCAATAAATCTTCAGTATCTCATGCCTTTTGACCCCTTTGGATATCCCACTCCTGTATTCTATGACTACCCCCATATTGGCACTAAAAGATATACACTTCAACAAGTAAGAAATGAAAATGGGACTGAAGCACTGGTGACTAATGCCAGCACTGAAAGGTAGAACCCTGCCAAAACAGAATAGGAATGTGTTGCAGGCATTGCTGTGCAACTGGAGTCTGAAGATTGGAGAAGCAGTGCCCTGCTGTGTGTGTGTGTGTGTGTGTGTGGCTGTCAGTCATAGGGAGAGTTCAGTTATTTACCGTAACAGTAGATTGCTGAGCCACACCTTTGTAACCGTAAGCCGTTGGTGTGAGGACCACAAAGAAACATTTGCTAGCTTGGGCTGCCCATGCTGACGTATGCCAACACTGCCTGTATAAAGTGGGTGGCCCCATCTATGCTCAGTTCCCTGCTGGAGACAAGCTCAGATGACATATTAAATAGGCAGGTACTGGGAGACCAGAACCAGGAAAACAGGAACAGTGATACAGCTGGAAAGTATAGCTCAAATACAGCAGAGGAAGAGTGCACATCTTGCGCCAGCAGCAGGACTTCAGTAAACACCACCTGAAGTAGACACAGGAAAGGTGGTAAGGTGACTGTGGCTCAATGGAAGATTTTCTCGATGATCAACTGTTATGGTAAGTAAAGAACAGTTACTCACCATAACAGTAGATCTTTGAGAGACTATCCTCCATTGGGACACACCTTGAACTGTAAAGCACGGCTGTCAGGACCACTCAGAAACTTCTGCTAGGAGGGCCACCCATCATAATGTGCAAAGTTGGTACTTATATAGTCATGGTCAGCCCCACTGCTCCTCAGTTCCCTGCCTGAAATACGCTTGGAGGGCCTCTTAATGTGCGGAACCAGGAGACCAGACCAGTTATTAACCACCCGAAGCGAGGCAAGGGACTGAAAATACAGTATACAGAAGGCACTTATAAACACCTCCGAACAAGGCAGTGGACAAACCGGCAAGCTTACATCTCAGAAAGGGGGAAGGATGGTGGGGGTGCGCTGTGGCCAAATTGAGAAGATTTCCTTGAAGAGATACTGTTATGGTGAGTAACTGTTCTGTCTTAAACATAGAAACATAGAAGCACAGAAACATAGAATTTGACGGCAGATAAGGACCGCTTGGTCCACCCAGTCTGCCCATTTCCCTACCTACTGGATAAGCTGCAGATCCTAGTTAACCAGCAGCCTACTTCTTCCTACCCCCACCCCCAGAACTGCCTTATGACTATCCCATGCATGCTTGAATTCTACCACTGATTTTGACTCCACAACCTCCTCCGGAAGGCCATTCCATGCATCCACAACCCTCTCTGTGAAAAAATACTTCCTTAAATTACCTCTGAGCGCCCCCATCTTCAAATTGTGCCCTCTTGTTCTTGCACACCTCTTTTTTTGAAAGATGCTACCCTCTTGGACTTTGTTGATTCCCTTGAGGTACTTGAAAGTTTCTATCATGTCCCCCTCTCCCTCCTTTCCTCGAGGCTATACATATTAAGCTCCTTAAGTCTCTCTTCATATGTCTTCCGGTGCAGACCCTGCACCATTTTAGATGCCCTCCTCTGGACAGCTTCCATCCTGTCTATGTCTTTGCGGAGATTGGGTCTCCAGAACTGCACACAGTACTCCAGATGGGGTCTCACCAGCTGTCTGTACAGAGGGATAATAACTTCCTGTTTTCTACTGGTGATGCCTCTCCCTATGCATCCCAGTATCCCCCCACCCTCCTTGCTGCCCTCTCACATTGCTTGCCCATCTTTAGGTCATCTGATATGACTACCCCAGGTCCCTCTCCATTTTGTTGTTGTTGGTATCTCACCCCCATTGTGTACTCTTCCCTGGGTTTTGTTTCCCAGGTGCATTACCTTGCACTTCTTAGCATTGAATCTAAGCTGCCACACATTTGACCATTCCTCTAACCTTGCCAAGTCCCTTCTCATCCTTTCCACCCCACCCTGTGCATCAACTCTGTTGCAGATCTTAGCGTCATCTGCAAAGAGACATACTTTTCCTTCCAGTCCTTCTGCAATGTCGCCTATAAAGACATTGAAGAGGACCGCTCCTAATACTGAATCCTGCGGTACCCCACTAGTAACCCTTTCTTCTGAGTGGACTCCATTTACTATTACTCTCTGTGTCCTATTCTCCAGCCAATTCTTTACCCAGGCTGTCATCTTGGGACCCACTCCCAGGCTGGCTAACTTGTATATTAATCTTTTGTGTGGGACTGTGTCAAATGCCTTGCTAAATCTAGGTAGGCCATGTCCACAGCCCCTCCCTGATCTACTACTTTGGTCACCCAGTCAAAGAAATCTATCAGATTTGTCTGGCATGACCTTCCCGCTGTGAATCCATGCTGCCTAGGGTCCTGTGCCCCTCTGGCCTCTAGATACTCAACAATTCTTTCCTTCAGAAGTGATTCCATCATTTTCCCTATCACTGAGGTTAAACTAACAGGTCTATAGTTTCCTGCTTCTGCCTTGCTCCCACTTTGTGAAGGGGAATCATATCTGCCCTCCGGCCCCTCCTCCAGTCCTCAGGTACCACCCCATCCTCCCATGATTTGTTAAAAAGGGTAGTCAGTGGTGTCACTAGTTCTACCCTTCGTTCTTTTAGAATTCTGGGATGAATCCCATCAGGCCCCATTGCTTTGTCCACCTTCAGTTTTAAGAGTTCTTTCAGAACCCTTTCTTCTGTAAATGGGCCGGTATCAACTTCTGTATCCAGCGTGTTACTACTGTTTGTTTTATGTACCTCCCCTCTTCCTTTGTAAATACTGAGCAAAAATATTTGTTTAGTATCTCTGCCTTTCACAGTCTCCCTCTGCCCACCCTCCCTCCCTTTAATAAGCCTCACTATCCCTCCCTTGGTCTTCCTTGGCTCCCTGATGTACCTATAAAGGTTTTATCCCCTTCTTAACTGAGTTGGCTATCTTTTCCTTGGTTTGGGCCTTTGCTGTTCTGACTGCCTTCCCAGCCTCCTTTTGCTTTAACTGATACAGTTCTCTGTCCTGCTCCTTGACGATTCCTTGTACTTCCTGAATGCTTTCTTTTTCTCTTGAACCTTCACTGCCACTTCCTTTGAGAACCATAGTGGTTTCTTACATCGTCTTGTTTTGTTTATTTGCTTCACACAAAGGCTCGTTACCTCTGTGATGGCAGTTTTTATTATTCCCCATTGTTCTTCTACCCCTCCTTCCTGCCCATTTGCTAGTGCATTCCTTAGGCACTCACCCATTTTGGCAAAGTCAGCCCTCCTAAAGTCCAGTACTTTTGTCTTTGTATGGCTTGACTCTATTGCTGTGTTTATTGTGAACCATACTGTTCGATGGTCGCTAGTTCCCAGATGGCTACCCACTTCTACATCTGTAATCCTCTCTCCATCTCCATTTGAGAGAATCAAGTCTAATATTGCTCCCTCTCGAGTGGGCTCCAGTACTAGTTGTCTAAGGCATGCCCCCTGTAGGGCATCTAGAATAACTGCACTCTTCGAAGTGGCAGCTGCAACTGCACTCAGTTAACATCTGGCATATTCAGATCACCCATCAGCAATATCTCCCCTTTTTCTGCCATTCTAAGTATACTTTCTATCATTTCCCTGTCCATTTCCTCCCCCTGAGAAGGGGGTCTATATATAACCCCTGTGCGTATTGTGGTGCCATTGCCTGTCTCCAAATTTACCCACAGTGCTTCTTCTCCTCCCTGTTTACCCTTTTGTTCTGTTGCTTTTATTCCTTCCCTTATGTAAAGAACTACTCCTCCTCCTCTTTTACCCTCCTTGTCCCTCCTGTAGACAGTGTATCCTGGTATGTTTATGTCCCAGTCATGGTTTTGTGTGTACCATGTTTCTGTGACTGCCACGATATCCAGATGTTCCTCCTCCATCAAGGCCACTAATTCAGGAAGCTTGTTACTCAGACTACGGGCATTAGTACTCATTGCTCTCCATTTTTTGATGGCTTTACCTTCTGTTGCAGCATCCCCCACTGACCGTTCTACCTCAGTCTTTTCTCATTTAGTACCCTGTTTTGTAGGGAGAGGCTGGGATTTTCCTGCTGCTTGTCAGTGCCTCCCCCTTTGACTAGTTTAAAAGCTTGCCAATGAAGCATTTAAACTGATTGCTCAAAAGACTTGTTCCCTTCCTGGACAGATGCAGACCATCCTGCCAGTATAGGCTGGTGTCCCTCCAGGTGGAACACCAGTCCCAATGAAGCCAAACCCCTGTGCTCCGCACCACTTTTTCAACCATTCAGTAAACTGCATGGTGCCAATTGCCCTCGCCTCCCCCATGCTTTTGACAGGCAGCACCACTGAGAAGGATACTGTGTGTGCTACTCGTCTTAGGTCCCTCCCCAACTCTGCAATGTCCTCCTGCACTGCTCTAATCTCATGATGAGCCAAGTCATTTGTCTCTAGGTGGACAATTACGTCCAGCTCGGAATCCCTTGCAGCTGTTCTCGTGATCCTGAGGATGCGCTTCCTGTCCCTCCAAGCCATGGCACCAGGCAGGCACCTTCATTTTCCCAGCTCCCCCAGTTCTATACCCTAGTGGTCCCCCACAGGAGCTGCTTCCTTTCCTTTGGTGCCCTCTGCCTCCTTTCTGTGGGCCTCCCTTGTGACAGATATCATCAGTCTTCTCTGCGGGTGCATCCATAGGGATAGTCTTTATAGAGGCTATCTCCTCCACTGGGTCACACTTTTGGAAAGATTCTCAAGCGGTATACAAGGTAGCCAGGGAGGATGGCAAAGTCTGAATGTCATCATGACAAGAGGCTCTGCAGCACCAAAAGACCAAACCCAGCAAATCTATGAGAGATGATGTCTAAACGGTAGTGCTCGGTGAAAGAATGCACAGTGTTTCATAAGGCAGCAGCACATATGTCAGCTGTCGAAACTTTTGAAAGCAAGCAACAGAAGTCATTATACCAAAGTACCGTGACTTCCTATAAAGTACAGTTACATGAGACTTACCGTAACAGTAGATCTTGAGAACAGCTCTTGCAGCAGGTTACACCATTAGGACCCGACCGCCCAGGCGCCAGGACTACAGGAAAATTCTAGCTAGCTAACTTCTGTGAGGACCATCCCAGAAGCCCAATCGGTCCGCCTCCGGCGTCAGGCGTGGTACAAAGGGCGGTCCATGAGATTCCCCAGTTCTCCCGCCCGGAGACTTCTTGCCGAGCTGACATCAAAATGGGAGACCTAGGATTCGCCGTCAGAAGACAGAAAGATAACAATTCCTGCTCAGAAAAGACTGAGCCATACTTCCTCAAGGGGAAGGTGGGCGAGAAGCTACTGCTGCAAGAGCTGTTCTCGAAGATCTACTGTTACGGTAAGTCATACATTAACTGTACTATCTTACTTGAGACACAGCTCTTGCAGCAATTACACCAATAGGACTGATTCCCAAGCAGTAGCGCTGTCAGAAAATCGGGAGGAGGAAAATAAAGGATAAAACCCAGGTCCTGAACCCTAGGACAGGAGACCTAAGGCTGACCAAACCAAAAACCAACCCTTACGCCGAGAGAAGCGTATCCAAACTATAATGCCTGATAAAGGTATACACAGAACTCCAAGTGGCTGCAGCGCATATAGCAGAAGTAGAAACATTTTAGGCTGCAAAAGTAACCACCCTCTAGTGGAATGACCCGGACTGTACCGGGAGAGGCTTTGTTTGATACCATAACAGTGAAATACACTGGACAAGCCAGCGAGAAGGGACTGTTTGGATACTGATTGGCCATCACTCTCTCAGAGAAGAAATGAAAGCTGCTCAGAACTACGAAAGGACTGAGTTCTGTTGAGAGTAAAACCTCAGGCTGCGGTGAACATCCAGGGTATGGAGCAGAGCCTCCTCTATTAGAGTAGTTGGAAGTAGACGGAAGGTCGGATATCCTAGTTCAGAGTGAGCGAAGAAACCACCTTAGGCAAGAATTTAGGGTTCGTCCTCAGGGATACTCTGTCCCGGTGGAAAACTAAATAAGGCTCTTTGCACATGAGAGCGTGAAGTTCAGAAATTCTTCTTGCCGAAGTAACAGCAACTAAAAACAACGTTTTCCACGACAGAAAACGTAGCTCGCAATCCGCGGCAGGTTCAAAGGGGGGAAGCGTGAGCTGTTCAAGGACAAAAAGCAAATCCCATGGAGGCACAGGGTCTCTAATAGGAGGTCTAAGGTGCAACACTCCCCTAAGAAATTCCCGAGAGGCGTCCACCTGAGCCACTGTACGATTTCCAACCGGGAGGTGGTAAGCCGAAATGGCACAGAGGTGCACTTTAATAGAGGAGTAGGCTAGACCCGAATGAAAGAGGAGAGCAAATATTCTAATATTACTCCACAGGACAACCTAAGAGGGAAAGGTCCGAGCTCGCGACCATACACAAGCAGCGCCATTTCATGGCGTCTACATGCTTATCGTTGCCCGGCTTTCTGGCTGCAGAAGGACTTCTGCAACCTCTTGCGAGACCCGTGACTATAAAATGGCTATGTCTCTAGGAGCCAAGCATGCAGGTTCAAGGAACGTAGGTCGGGTGGACAAGTGAACCCTTCTCCTGAGACAGTAAGTGGGAGCTGGCGACAGCAGGGCGGGGTTCGAGATAGTTGAATCAACAAAGGGAACCAAATCTGTCTGGGCCAAAATGGGGCCACTAGGATCATTATTGCGTGCTCCCTGCGCAGTTTGAGAAGAACTCTCTGGATCAACGGGAAAGGAGGGAAAGCGTAGAGGAATCTGTTGGCCCAGGAGAGGGATAACGCGTCTCGCCAGAAAACACCAGGCCCTGGATCTAGCGAGCAAAAATTGGGCAGTTTTGCGTTGGATGGGGAGGCGAACAAGTCTAGATCTGGAGTTCCCCATCGAAGAAACAGATCCTCTGCTACCTCTTGAAGGAGTTCCCATTCGTGGACTCTGGCCTGAGAACGACTCAGGCCGTCTGCAACCATGTTGTCCACTCCGGAGCGTGCACAGTGATCAGATTGGCGCCGTGTCTGATTACCCAATCCCACACTCTCATGGCCTCCCTGCAAGGGGTAGAGTGTCGCCCTCCTTGTTTGTTGAGGTAATACATCACATGCGTGTTGTCTGTCTGAAGTAGAAGAGTACGGTGGGATAACTGACTGAAAGGCCTGCAGGGCATAGAGGACCGCTCTCATTTCCAGCACGTTGATGTGAAGGTGAGCTTCCATCTGGGTCCACGTACCCTGGGACTTTACCCCGTCCAGGTGTGCCCCCCACCCAAGACCGGAAGCGTCTGTGGTGAGGGTGACCTCGAGGGCGAGCGCAATGAACGGGGCGCCTGATGAGAGCGACCCTGGGGCTAGCCACCACTGCCAGTCTTGAATCACTGAATTGTGAGTCTGACGGATGCTGCAAGTGGTCTTGCCTTTGGTCCCGTTGCACTTTGAGCATCCACTGAGTAATGCGCATGTGAGTCTTGCGAAAGGGACAGTAGGAATGGCGCAGCCATGTGTCGAGCAAGCAAAGGACCGACCTGGCAGGTACAACTGCTTAATGATAGGTCCCTTATGGGGATCTGATGCGCTCCGCTCTGTCGGCCGGAAGAAAGGCTCTTCCCGAACAGTGTCCAGAACTGCTCCTATGAACTGCAGTTTCTGCGACGGTACCAGGAGAGACTCTCGTAATTTATGAGGATGCCCAGGGATGAAACAGATCCTGGGTGCTCTTGATTGCAGAAGCAACGCCTCTGGAGGCGGCCATGAGAAGCCAGTCGTCCAGGATGCGAACACGTGAGTGGCCCTGTCTCCTCAGAGACGCCACGACTGCCATGCACTTGGTAAAGACCCTTGGTGCGGAAGACAGTCGAAAGGAAGGGCTCGGAACTGAAGGTGGTGGTCGAGGACATCGAGCGCAGGAACCTCCTGTGCGCCTGAGCCATAAGGGATGTGCAGGTAGGCATCCTGCATGTCTAGAGATGCTAAAAGGCGTCCTGTTTGAGCATGGGGATAAGACCCGGAAGGGTCACCATCAGAATCTCTTGTAAGTGACCGACACATTGAGGTCGCTGAGGTCCAAGATTGGACGGAGGTCCCCTGTTTTCTTGGGAACCAGGAAGAAGGGAATAGTATCCTAGTCCTCTCTGGTTCTCTGGATACTCTATAGCTCCCTTTTAGTAGTAGCTGAGTACTTCTTGCCAGATCAAGGCTTTGTGCTGACCCTGATACCGGGAGAGCAAAGGAGGCCTCGAGGGTGGCTTTCCTGCGAATTCTATAAAGTGGCCTAGACTGACCAACTGAAGAACCCACCTGTCGGTGGTAATGGCCTGCCATCCCGGCAGGAAGTTCGCAATGCGACCCCGACTATAAACTCCCGTTGATCCTGAGGGTCGGGGGCCGGAAAGGAGTCAGGCTGTGGCGGCAGATGGACCCGCTGGCTGGGCCTGCCTAGGAGAACGCTGGCCTCGGCTGGCGGGGTGTTTGCCCTGGGCTCTACGAAAACCAGAGCCTCTGAGGTGCAGTGGGTCTGTTGCCTCTCGTCCAGAGACGAACGGCTTTGGTTCCTAGAAAGGAACCAAGCTTAGGTCGGCACATGGCCTGAACCGACCTTACCGCCTTCCGGCCTCTTGGAGTTTGGTAAGGATCTTTTCTGTAGGATTACCAAACAATACTACTCCTCAAGGCGTCCAAGATGTTCTTTTGGACGTCGGGGGTAAACCGAGACGCCAGCAACCAAGAGTGTCTCCGGAGGCAAACGCCAGAAGCTGCTGCTCGGGCCGATGAGTCCGCGGAGTCACACGCTGCCTAGCACTTGGGTCCCCGTCCTGAACCCTGCACGGAGGCTGAAGCATCTCCTCCTTCTGCTCACCTCGGCATCTTTTCAGCCGCTTCCAGACCCTGTTCCCACAAAGCGTTCTGGAACTGAACCATGTGGGTTAAATAGTTCAGGATCTGATGGCAGGTAGCGAAGATTATGCGGCGCTCACCCACGCGCTCCAGTTGTTTGGACTCTGGGTCCGTGGCAGGGTGCTCAAATGTTGTGGCCTCTGTGACCCGGTCATGTGAGGCTGTGATGACCAGAGAATCGGCCTGAGGATGCTGCGTCAAGTACTGGTCGTCCCTTAGGAGCCTTGTACAAGCGATCAGCTTTCTTGGTCTCGGGAGGCGAGTGTGGGCGCTTCCACGCGGCCTTGGTGGACGTCCACGAAAGTGTCAACCAAGGGTGGTACCACAGGCTTGGGGTCCTTTGCGAAGATATTTGGCGAGTCGTACTCTTTCGGGTCTAAGTCTTGACATCCCATCCCATGTTCTCTTGTATATGTCTCATAATATCAAGGAACGAGGGATCATCGGAGGAGATCTAGGCATCTCCGTGGGTCGGAGAAGGGATGGAGAGTGGAGATGGGGATCTAGAGGTGGAGTAGTCTGATCCCGTGTCCTCCGTTGAAGTGAGCGTCGGCGTCTCCTGGATCTCTTGGGGCTGGGTGATCCAGAAGGGATTTCGGCGAAGGTCTCCGTTTATCAGGTCTCCCCTGGAGGGTTCCTAGGCTCCGGGAGGAGGAACACGGCCTGCCGACCCCGATGGCGAGGGGGCAGGAACGAGTAGGAGGAGGAGGAGTAGGAGGAGGAGGGAACCATGCCTTTTTAATGGTATCCCACCAGTAGGTGAACAGATCTTTCACCTCCACTAGAGAGAGGCCCGGCGGCGACCGGTGCGTGGGCGGTCGTCGGGTCAGCGTCGGCTCCACAGGGGGCTCTGGTAATGGCGAGGTTCCCTGGGAGTACCGGACGGGACCGGGTCGCCTGTCTGGTCCTCGGGCTGCTCTAGGTCCTCCTCCGATAGAGGCTCCTGACCGATGTCGGTCGGAGGCAACGAGCCTTCTTCTTTTCAGGAGGCGGGCGTGGTCCCCTACCGGTCCGCTGGGATGTAATGGCCGGCGTCGGTCGTCGGGCGGCAAGCGGCTCCAGGGAAGAAGGCGCCCGGCTGGCGGCTGTCGAGGCGGCGTCTGGGCTACAGGCCTTTTAAAGCGTGAGCTCCAGCGTCTTGCGTGGAGGCACCGACGAAGACCTGACGTCGGGTACCGAGGAGCGGGAACCCGACTTGCGGTGGTGATGGTGTCGTTCCCCGGACTTCGCCAAGGCCCTGGAAGGGGAGGAAGGCCTGGCGGATTTCTCCTGAGATGAAGGTTTCTTGATTGCAGCCGGGGGAGATTTCGAACCGGAGCTACGGGACTCCGAACCCCTGGAAGGGGACCTGGAAGGGGCCTTCTCCCTTCTCTTCTCCGCGTGCTTGTGGACCCTGGAGCTTTCCCCCTTGGAGGACATGGTCTTCAGTTGTTCCTCCAGAAGAAACGCCTGCAAGGCCTTCTGACGCCGGATCCGGGTACGGCTGTTGAACCCTTGGCAAGAAGGACAGGCCCGGGTATCGTGGTCTGGGCCTAGGCACCGGACGCCAGGCGTGTGGGGGGTCCTTGAGCGGGATCTGCTTTCCACAAAGCGCGCCCAGATGGATGGCCAAAAGTTGGTGATGACATCAAGATCTTGCTTGAAGATTCTGAAGATTTTCGAAATTTTATCGAAAAGGAACTATTCCGCAGCGTCGGCGCTAGACTGGTAACGAAGGGTCAGGTAGCTAAGTCGGCGGTAGGGAAAGAACTGGGGAATCTGGTGAGGACCGCCCCTTTGTACCACGCCTGACGTCGGAGGCGGGACCGACGTCGGGGGCGGTCCCCGCTGTAGTTAGCTAGCTAGAATTTTTCCGTGGGGTCCTGGCGCCTGGCGGCTTCGGTCCTAATGGTGTAACCTGCTGCAAGAGCTGTGTCTCGAAGTAAGATCAGAACACAGTCAGCCATTAAGAGAAGCACTACTTAGGCGTGGGCATCGTCTTTCTCAGGGGCCAATGAAACAGAAAGTTGAGTGGACTTTCTGCAGTCCTCAGTGCGATCAAGATAGAAGCGTGGTGTTATATGTACATCAAGTGTATGAGCAATGCCTCACCTTTGTTAGCATGCTCTTGATAATACAGAGGAAGGTGTATGGTCCGATTCAATGTAAGATAAAACACCATTTTTGGAAGAAAATGAGGATTGCTCAAGAAAGACACTCTGTCCTTGTGGAAAATCAAACAAGGAGGCTCATTATCAGAACCTGAAACTAGGAAATTCTACAAGCAGAGGTCATGACAACCAAAATATAGCATTTTCCATGAAAGGAAAAGCATCTCACTAGTCATAGCAGCCTCAAATGCAGCAAGATCAATCTTTCCAAAATGGAATTGAGGTCCCAAGTTGGAACTGGTTTAATGTATCCGGGGACTCAAGTGCAGAATGCCCTTCAAAACATATGGAAATCGCTAGTTGTGCCATGTGCCCATCAATAGGGGCATGGAAGGCCAAAATGGCAGCCAAGTGCACCTTAATGGATGGGTACTGGAGACCGGAGTCAGACAGGGACAGAAGGTAGTCCAGTACTGTTTTCACAGAACACATAAATGGGTCCACCAAACAGGAGGCACACCATACAGGGAAGTGCTTCCATTTCTTTTGTGTTTTTGTTAGCAATCTTTTTACTGAAAAGTTGTTTAAGAGAGTTAACAACACAGAACAGTATCAGCAAATCTCTACCAATAATTGCTATCACTCGTAAAACATATTAATATAAAATTAGATACAAGTAGTTACATGCATATTCCGTTTCAGTATACAGTACTGATACAATGAACAAACAACTCAACATACAGATAAAATTGGACATACAACTGGACTATAGCACATGGGCAAGTTACATCTAATGATAGCACCATATAGTCATACTTCATCTCAGTTTATATATTGGTGCTGAGTCAAGTTACTATCCAGTGAGTTGCCATGTCCTCAATAAGGGAAGGAGGGAGTTCCACCCATGGATAAGGTCTCCTGTTAACTATCTGAGTAAGGCAGATCCTCATCCTTAACCCAACCAAAGTATTCCTTGTTCTGCAGGGAAAGGAGTCAATCAAGGGCTCAATTGCTGCTCAAACCTGTCTGTACAGCCCTAAGGGTCATATGTCAGGTATTCCAGCTGAAGCATACTAAAAAGCAAATCCTTCACACACCTGGATCATAGGACAAGTATGCGAAACCCAGGTATTCCGTATTCACCTTCTGGACTGCCAAAGCAGTGCAAATATGTGCCCCCTCTCTACACCACACCTCCCACATAATGGTGAAACACCCTGGTTAAACCTACTTACTACTGCTTTGGGGCTGATATAACCAGTGCTGTGAGTATTCTATCTTGGGCTTCCTTATATTGATTACATAAGTAAGCCCCATATGTGATCTGCATACAGTTCTCCATGCTTTCTCAGGTATATCACAGCCCAAGTCTTGTTCCCATTGGGTCAGCTTTTGGCAACTGGTCAGACATCATCTCCAGGAGCCAGCTGTAGCTTTAGCCAGGGACCCCCAGGGTCAGCTTGTGTCTGCAGGATGTTTGCATTCCAAATCATGAAGTGAAGAGTGCTGTGGATGGAGATGGCCCGCTCCCCAGACCCAGTTCCTAACCTCTAAATATCTGAATAAATGCGATTGTGGACCCAAAAGGACTTAACACCTAGCAGCAGAATAAATCTTCTAGACACTGGATTCCCCTACCTCCCACAACTGATAGCCTGGGTCCTCCAAACCAGGGAAAAATTCTGGGTTAGAGGAGATAGTGGCCAGCAAGGTCCCACTCTTCTCATCTCCCAGCAGCTGATGTGTTCTCTCCCAGACCTTTAGGAGTTTTTCCACCAACGTGTTCCTGGGCTCCCCAATCTGTATGCCCTCGTTCCTCCAGGGTTTCGGTGAAGCAGTGATTCTGTGTTCCCTTATAGAAGATACATAATAAACTGCACTCAGGCTGAAAAAACACTTATCTCAAGTGGAAAGCGTATGCCATTTAATAGATTTTTATTCAGAGCCATGGTGAGCCCACATCCTCAGTGCTTTGCCTATTTCGATAAAGTGTCACACTATAGACGCGAAGCGCCGAGGTTGTGGGCTCATCGTGGCTCTGAATAAAAAACTTTAAATGGCACAAGTTTCCACTTGGGATAAGTGTTTTTTTAAGCCTGAGTGCAGTTTGTTAAGTCCATCTTCTATAATCCTTACTATTGTAGCTGCACCCTCCCTATTCTCCCCATAGACGTTCTTGTTTATGGATGATTCTGTGTTTCCTCACTGCCTGGTCCAAGGATGTCCAATGTGCATCCCTTGGCTCCCCTCACCCAATCTGTAAGGAGTCTAGCTTGCACGCCAGATGGTACAACCCAAAGTCTGGGTGGCACAAGCCATCTTTATCTGTAGTGTTTTCTAGTCTTTGCAAGTTAATTCTAGATCTTTTTTGCTGCCAAATGAATTGAATACATCCTCTTCTAAGGTTTGAAGGTCCTTGTTGTGGAACCCTATTGGGAGCATCTGGACTGGGTACAGCAGCCTTGGTAGAATATTCATTTTTATAAGATTTATCCTACCCAGCCAAGAAACTGGCAATCCCTGCCACCTTTGTAAGTCCATCAGGATTTTATTAAGGAGGGGCGCATAGTTAAGCTTATACAGGGACATCAGAGTCTGCCTCACCTGAATACCCAAGTATTTAATATGGGATGTTGCCAGATGGTATTGGAATTTCTCGAAGCCCCTAGTGTCAGCATTTCCCGAACATAATAGCTCAGATTTTTTATAGTTACTTTTGTACCCTGAGAATACAGAGAACTCCTTGAGGGCAGTCAGTGGTGGGCGACACCTCAGGCTGGGTCAAATACAACAGAACATCGTCTGCATATAATGAAATCTTATGCTGCTTGGCCCAAGTCCCTGTACACCCTTGATCTCTTCTGCATTACAGATCACCTCTGCCAATGGCTCAATAGCCAGTGTGAAAAGGAGAGGTGACAAAGAGGAACTCTTGCCAGGTGCCCTCTAAGGAAGCTCTATTTGAGTGAAGCACAGGGGCAAGTGTGTTGTGGCTGTTACATCCTGAACAGTTTGTGTGCGTTTGCAGCATCAGTGGATATCCACATTAAAGCAATCTGATTTATTCTAATTCATCAGTGTTGGAGTATTTATCCAGAAACCAAAGCTGCACGATACTCTGGAGTGAGGGTTAATTTTTGTGTTGGGTTGTCATAGCATTGGGCCGCAAGCCCTTAACCCGCACCATGCCTCATTCCTTGGCACACTTGTTGTTTGACCAAGAACTCTTGCCAGGTGCCCCATTCAGCCGGAAGACTCTGGTGGTTTCATCATTTACCAAGACATCTGCCCTGGGCTTGCTATACAGCAGCCTAACATATTCTATATACTGTTCCCCCAATCCAAAACATTCTAGGATTTTAAACAGATATACCCATTACATCCTATCAAAGGCATACTTCCATTTCATAAGAATAGGTGTATCTTGTAGACTTTCTAGCTACAGGAAAGACATCAGCTACCTGGAAACCCCAAAACAAGCGATAGTTATGTCTACAGGAGCCTAGCATTCATTTGCAGGGACCACAGATCTGGATGGACCAGGGACCCCTGGGCCTGTGTTAGTAGACCCCAACAAAGGGGGAGCTGAACAGGAGGCTCTGCTACCAGATGCTGCAGAAGAGGAAGCCAAATTTGGCGAGGCCAGAAGGAAGCCAGTATTAGGGTGGCTAGCTCTGCCCACAGCTTGAGTGGACCCATTTGTATGAGAGAGACCAGACAGGCATAAATGAACCCTTCTTTCCAGGAGAAGAACAATGTGTCTCGCCCAAAAAACTACATGCACTGGTGTAAGTAAGCAGAAGTACAACAGTTTTGCTTTGTGTGGAGACGTAAAAAGGTCCGAGACTGGATAACCTTATTTTGCAAAGAGGTCATGTACCACAGGGTCTGAGACCTGCTTATCCTGTCTGCCAAGATGTTTTGGACACAAGTGAGAAACTCGTCTGATAGCTGAAGGCCATGAAACATCGTACAGTATCACACTCTCATAACTGCCCTGCACAGGGGATCAGGGTGGATGTCCCATTGCTTTTTTATGTAGTTCATGACACTGACATTGTCTATCCAGATCAGCTCGGTACAGGGGCTGAGGTGCTCCTGGAAGTGTGGAGACCAAGAAGAACAGCCCACTTCTCCAGTATATTGATATGGAGAGCTGACTCCAGATTGGTCCAGGACCCTTGGGTCTGATCAGAACTGGTATGGGAACCCCAGTCGAACTCCAAGCCATCTTTTGTGAGGATCTGCATGGGAGTTGTGGAAACACTGGATCACTTTATTACAAGTTCTGGTAGTGGATGCACCGTACTACAGCATGGCGGAGAAGGGATGTGACAAGGACTATTTGTTCCAGCCTATCCATAAGCTAACCCCATTGTACTTGATGAGTCCAATGCGGTACGCACATATGGAGGAGTACAAAGAGTACCGTAATGATGGCAGCAGCCAACAGCCTCAGGAGATCTAATATCTTCCGAGCTGAAATGGAATCAATCCTGTTTATCAGCTGGGCCTGGGCAATGTGAGCCTCTGTCCTGTCTGAAGCAGCAAGGCAACACTTACCACCATGTCCAGCACTGCATCAATATATTGGAGGGTTGACAAGGAGCAGTACAGATTTTGGTTCGTTTACCGTAACACCTAGTTCCTCGAACAACTGTCATATTCTGGACAATATTTATAGAATCGTTTCCAAAGTGCTCATGTGTCTAGAGGCTCTAAAGCGGTCAAGAGAGACCATAATAATCACAGAGCCTGTTTCAGGCTGGGAAGCATAATAAGGCTTAACAGATGGAATAGGGTACTGCTCATCGGCCTTTCTAGGTACTGCAGGCAAGGTACTAGGCCTATGCCAAGCAGCAAAAGTAGGATACACAGGAGGGATGACAATGGAGGGTGCAGTGGGAACCTCCAAAAACTCCATTAAACTTTTCTTAGTGGAGTCTTTCTCCTCAGCTTCAAATCCCATTACACCATGGACTGTCTAAGCAAAGCCTGAAGAGAGGGATTCTCAGAAGGAGATCTGGAGGTATATGCAGCCTAAATAGATGGCCAGCACTTCTCCTTACACTGTGAGCCCACATCATTATTATTAAGATGAATATATTACCCAGGTTACTTTACCACCTTGGGATGATCAACTTATTTATACCCAATTAATGATTCCACCAACTGAAAAATATTTAACTTCATTCTTATGGTGTCAGAAGAGTCCTTGAAGAGCTTACCACAAACTTACCCACTCAAATCTCAAGGTATCCAGTGCCCAGATTTTAAGCTCTATTATTTAGCTCTGCATGCCAGGAAATTTCTATGGTGGAAAAATGCAGATCCTACTACTCCAAGCAACACCTATGCCCCACTGTGGCAAAAACTGAGCAAGATCTGTGCCACCAAACCAGAATTAAAATCAGAGCTCTTATTTATATCCCCAATAGTCAGCTACACTCGACTTTAAAATAAACTCCCACTGGCACCTTAGTGTTAGTGAGTAAACACCTTCACAGGTTCTTCAAAACTAAACCTCTATTGCCCTTCATCAGCCCATCTCAGGTAATCCCAACTTCAAAATCCAGAACAGACCAGTTCTGGATACTTTTCTAGGAGCCATATCACTCATACACCTGGGTCAATTCACAGGGAATTAATCTCTTTCCTTAAATACCCTTACACTAGCTTAGCCCAACAAAAAGATATCTAGCTCCCTTCTCCTTCCTACAACTTCAACATATGCTGGCCAAAACTTCTGGACCCAGGCCCTGTTTTTTTCTTAGCCTTTCTGTTTGGGATGAACTTTTGAACCTTGCCAATCAATGCCATTCCATATTTCTCTTATACAAGAAGCTACTTGCAGCACCCACCCTCAAAGAGAAAGACATCTGTTCTTTCTGGCAATCTGAATTCCCAGAACTAATTAATTCCAACACTAGATACGTCATGTGGAGCAACATACACAGATGTATTATATTTGATGGATTAAGACACATGCAGTATAAAATAGTTAATAATTTATACTATACACCCTAAATTACATAAAATAGGCAATCTATAGTCAGCTGTTTGCTCCAAATGCAAACAAGAACTTGGTAGTCTGAAGCATATCCTCCAGGACTGTCTGAAAGCAAAGATGCTTTGGGATTCCATTCAAAATTGCTTAGACTCTCTTCTGGGGTTAGATACTGCTTTTGCACCACAAATCTGCCTACTGGGCCTCAACCCAGACCAGGTCTTTGGAATCCAGAAGTTTCACAATCTCTTATATCTGCTACTGCTAAGAAAATTATGTAAAGCACTGGCTTGAGTCTGAAGTTACCATCACCTATCAGGAATGTCACAATGCCATGTTAGAGCGCCCAAACAGAAATAATGATTAGTCCTACAAACAATCACCTTGTGAAATACCAACAAGGTGGGGTCCCCTGGAAGCCCTTCTGTTCAATTTAACGTTTTATTTGATAAATGTATTTCTGTATTTACCTCTCCTGTTTTGTTTTGTGAATCTTGCACCACCAAATCCACACCCGCCCTCCCTTAATGTTGATGGGAGGATCGAGGCACATTGTTCTGTATGTTTAACATTGTTGGTTTTTGTTTTTCAAAATGTTCAATAAAGTTGACTATTTTACAAATAAGACCTGGAGGTATACACCATCAAGTCTTCACTGCATGAAGAGAGGGTAAAACTGGAAGGCAACCCCTCCCCCATACCTCTCAACTGTCCCTGATTTTCAGGGATGTCCCTGATTTTGCCTCAGAAATTTCTTCTGTCCCTCCTAAATGTAGCATTTTTGTCACTGAAGTGTAGCGATCTGAATCACAGAGTAATGCCAGCCATTGGTGTTACAGTCTAGATCTCATTAAGAAAATGCTATTCATACTAAGAAGCATGTTGTACGCAGCTTCTGGAACTAATATTACTAATTTTTCTGATGTGTCCCTGATTTTGGTCATTTGTCCCTGATCATTTTAAGCCTTGTCCCTGATTTGTGATGAGAGGTTGGAGGTATGCCCCCCCCCCCACACACACACATAGGGATCATTGTCCCTTTCATCATCCTCCAAATCCTTCTCCATATTCAGAAGCGTAGGACTGTATTCTACCTCATTGTCTGAGATGACGACATGAGCAATCGACTGAGCTGGCAATGGAGGTGGCAGCTGTAACGGAGGAATGAAAAGGCTGACTTCTGGATCTCGTTGACGATGGTACTGATGGGGAATGCCCAGTCAATGGGTAGCTTTTATCATTGGTGACCGACAGTAACAGTCACCAAAATAGTTAAGAGAACGATGTCAGTACAACCTGGGTGTTGAGGGCACCCTGTAAAGTGCCTAAGACAACCAGCGTTGAAGGGGTAGAACCGGATGACGGGGGTTGCATATTGTACACAGTAGGTATGGCAGCATCCAAGCTAGACCGCAATCTTGGTGTCTCAGCAACTGTCTGGGGCTACAGTCATCACTGCTGGAGCAGACAACAATGAGGACTTACTCTCTTCAATGGAGATCTCATCCTTAATGGTGAAGCATTAGCTTTATTCTTTTGCTTGTAGTGATGGCTAGAAGAGGACCACCACAATGACAACTTATCCTTGTCTTTGTCTTTAGACCTTGATGACTACAGTGGTGACAGCAGTGCCAAATACCAGAGAGTTTCTATCCCGGAGGCAGTTGAGGGGAAGGGAGAAGCCAGCTTGAAGCCTGCGGCCTTGGCTTGAGCTTCCATGGCTTTTAGGGTGATAAAGGCTTCCAGAGCCTTCTTTATGCATCTTCTTGTGGCCTGGTTGAATCCCTGACAGATCTTGCAAGCCCTGACATTGTGGGATAAGCCCAAACAGCAAACACAAACCATGTGTGCATCATCCTTGTAGATCCTGTAACCGCAGGTATAAAACCTAAATAAAGGTTCTTGTAATAGCGGCATAAAAGGATGACGACAGATTAAATGAAAGTTTAAAAAATAATAAAGTTAAAGAAAACCCAGAACCACAGAATGTGTAGGCAGAAAAGGACTGTTTGGTCCACCCAGAAGGTCCCTGCTTAGTCTGCCTCTGCAGACCCTAAATGATCTCCTGCAACCTTCCTTCCTCCCTATTTACTTACATTCCCCATGTCTGTCCCATACATGCTTGAAGCCCCTTACTGTTTTTGCTTCCATGACTTTTGCTGGCAGTCTGTTCCAGACATCTACCACTCTTTCAGTGTAGTAGTACTTCCTCACATCCCTCTTAAACGTCCCCCTTTTTAAGTTTGTCGCATACCCTATGGTCCTGGTCCTCTTTCTTATTTGAAAGAGACTAACTTTCTGTACCTTGTTCACCCTGTGAAGTACTCATAGTTCTTTATCATGTCCTCTCTTGCTCGCCTCTCTTCTAGGGTGTACATGTTGAGATCCCTCAGTCTCTCCTTGTAGGGCTTTTGATGAACCCCTGCATCATCTCAGTCACCCTCCTCTGGACTGCCTCCACCATGTCTATGTCCTTTCTGAGGTGCAGCCTCCAGAACTGGACACAATACTTCAGTAGTGGCTACACATATGAGCGATACAGTGGTAACACCACTACCCTTCTGCTGCTGGTGGCATCTCTGTCTAAACATCCCAATATCCCACTGGCCTTATCCATTGCTTTGTCACACTGTCCTGCCACTTTAAGGTCATCAGATATAGATAACCCCAAGGTCATTTTCCTGCTTAGTGACTGTCCCCTCATCCTATACACAGCTCCAGGATTTCTATGCCCTAGGTGCCCGAATTTGCACTTTTTTGCACTGAATCCCAGCTGCCATGATGGTGCTTCTCTGCTGGTTCGATGAATGATCGACACTGGGAGAAAGAACTGAGGAGCAATGGGGCTACCCACGATTATATGTGGCAACACTGCAAACTATCATGGGTGTCCCTGGCTAGCAAAAGTTTCCAAGTGACCCTGACACAGATGGCTTACAGTTCCAAAGATGGGGCCCAATGGAGGATATATCCTCAGTGAAAATCTGAACCATCTCCTTCGAAGATATCTATCTCCACTGAGTCACTCTTTTGGAATGATTCCCAACAGTACAAATTCAAAGTACCATGGAAGGTAGGAAGCAAGACAGGTAGAAACACAACCAAAAGGCAAAAAAGGCCATGAAGGATAGCACGTCCAATGGTAACTCACTATAATTGACAGGAAAAGCATGGATATAAGTCCAGAGTGCGGCAGAATATTATGAGCTGCTAAAACTCCAGGAAAAAAAAAGCTGAAGAAATTGTCTGGCCACCAGGCAAGATGGCAACAAGGCCCTATAACCAGAGCTGGGTGAATGGACCCCGACAGAGTCAGGTGGAAGACAGGCAGCAACATGGTCAGTGGAAAAAAAAAAAGCACATGGCACCAGAGGTGAGCCCTCCCATTAACAGGAACTAAAACCAATACAGGCAACCAGACTTTTACAAGGAAATGGACCAGGGGCTGACAAAAAAAAAACAAGAAACTAGTAAGGAACCTGCCTGTCAGCGATGTGGGTGTATATGCTGAGAGCACCACAAAGTGCACCTACATAGGAGAGTACAGCAGGCATGACAGCACTAGCATTAAGAGGTGAAAAAAGACCATCCTGCAGGGCATGAAAAAGGACTAAGTATACTGCGAGAGACACAACAGAGCCCGAGGCCAACAGAGGGTCAAAAAGGGCCAGGAGACAGTAGTCAAACTGTAGTAAGGTCAAATAAGTGGCTCTAGACAACAGGGAAGCCACTACTATCTTTAAAGGCCCACCTAAGTTTGAACATCATTCTTATAGGACACACAGGAACACCGAGTGGTCAGCAACCACAAGACCAGAGCAAGCCTGTCCAAAATTAAATGCAGGACCCATCCGGTCCAAAGAGAACTCCCTGGAGATGTGTGTAACTTAGTGAAACGAGGGGGAAATCCAGCCCACCTACCAACATCCTCTGATGATGAGAGGGATGGGGGGGCAGAAAAGCTTTGAAGGCACCCCCACAGCAAGAATACTGCACAGACACACACCACACAAGGCCTGGGAGGGGGAACCTGGGGGGGCAGAAGGGACAGGACAGAGGAATGGACAGGTCTACAACCCAGAGTGTGGGCAGAACCACCATAGTAACCAAAGGAGTGCCAACCTGAAGAACCAATGCCAAGACCATAAAGCAGTGGGACCAGAGTCTTGAGGAACCAGATAGTCATTCTTGAAGACTGCAAGTCCCACAAAGCCACTTCCTCATTGACGCCAAATAATCTATGGGAACTAAAAAGGGGCACTAAGGACCAGGTGGTGCATGTCTGTGACAAAAACAGTGACCTTAAGCCACAAACAGCCCTTGAGGCAAATGCCTGAGGCAGCAGCATGGGCAAAAGTGCCTGAAGCGTCATATGTTGAACCCAAGAGACATAGTCTGGTATCCAAACCATGGGCAACAGTCCATGTGACCTAACTTTTGGTGGGGCCCCTCTTGTTTGTCCACTAAGAAGTAAGACTTCTACCCAGGTCATCCAACCACTGGGATTCTTAATCAGGAGGAAGGTGGCCCATATGCTGAGGGCTTTAGACCTATCGTGAGCCACCATGACCACCACCGTGTCAGCCTCATTCCATTCTGATGGGAGTCAAAACCACAATAATGAAGGAAGACCAATGAACCAGCCAGAAGCGATGATGATTCTGTGATCATCAATGGCAGGGATGGCAACAAATGTCTAAACAAAACAAACATAGTGTGTAGCAGCACCAGCTGGTTGATGATGCCCGCTACGGTTGACAACACTGCTGTCAATGGGCTACAGCTCAAACAGGGTATACACTGTGTACCACTGTTTGTGGGAGAGTCACTGCCAGACCCCTACCTTGGGGCCTCAGAGATGGGGGTGGGGATGGGACAGAATCAGAGGTTGCAACGCCGCAGGGGGCGAAGAAAACATTATTTTTTTTTATTTGTTTCATAAAGTACAGTTACGTAAGAACTTACCGTAACAGTAGATCTTCGAGAGAGGCTCTTGCAGTAGGTAATTACATATAGGACTGACGCCGGCCAGCGGCAGGACCCCTCGGAAAAATTTCTAGCTAGCAGTCCCTGGTGAGGGACCGCCCCCCCACGTCAGGTGACCGGCGTCATACGACGTCGGTATAAAGGGGCGGTCCCGGACGCCCGCCTTCCAGTTCTTTCCCGCCACAGGCCCGGAAGGCCCGGACGAGAGAGAAGCAGATATTTCCCTCAATGGAAAAGGAGCTGAAAAAGCCTAGGGGGATGGAGGGCGGGAAGGTATTACCTACTGCAAGAGCCTCTCTCGAAGATCTACTGTTACGGTAAGTTCTTACGTAACTGTACTATCTTACTTCGAGAGGGCTCTTGCAGTAGGTAATTACATATAGGACAGAATCCCAAGCAGTCTGGAACAAATGAAAGGCACCGGGAGGAGGAACTACTCCAAAAAATAGCAAATAATCTAGCAGGTCTCAAGAAAGGAGGCCTTGCAAGACAGCTAACCCGAAGCCTGCTCTATGGTGAGAGGCAATGTCCAAACTGTAATGTTTAGTGCAGGTATGGACTGAGGTCCAAGTGGCGGCAGCACAGATGTCTGCCGCAGCCACGTTCTTGAAACAAGCCGCAGAGGCTGCAACTCCACGAGTGAGGTGACCTCGGACTTGTCCCGGGAGGGTTTTGTTGTACTTGTCATAACAGAAAGTGATGCAATGGGCCAACCATTTTGATAGGCACTGCTTAGAAACAGCATTGCCTTCTCTTTTGTGAGTGAAAGAGACGAACAACTGATCGGTCTTTCTGAGATCTTTCGTCCTATCGGTGTAGTATCTCAGAATCCTGTGAACATCCATGGTATGGAGCAGGTATTCCCCTTGATTGGAGTACTGCGTGAAGAAAGCAGGTAATTCAATAGACTGATTTAAGGTAGATTCCGCCTACCACCTTCGGGAGAAACTTAGGATTCGTGCGAAGAGCTACACATTCTTCGTGAAAAATCAGATAAGGGATTTTGCACATCAGGGCCTGGAGCTCGGAAATTCTGCGAGCAGAAGTAATGGCCACCAAGAAGAGCATCTTCCACGATAAAAACTTCAAGTTTGTGGAAGCCGCAGGCTCAAAGGGAGGAATGGTAAGTTTCTCGAGGACAAAGTTTAAGTCCCAAAGGGGAGCTGGAGTCCGGACAGGGGGTCTGAGATGAAGGACCCCTCTGAGGAAAGTTTTGGATACCTCCAGCTGGGCAAATGCCTTATCAGTGAAAGGGACATGGTAGGCTGAAATAGCCAGCATATGGACTTTCAAAAAGGAGTGACTGAGACCCAAGTCGAAAAGATGATGCATGTACTCAAGAAGAATGGTCACAGGACAGGAAAAGGGCTCCACGTTCCTGGATGCAGCCCAGATGGAAAATCTTTTCCATTTCATGGCGTAGGTGGACCTAGTGGAGGGTTTTTCTAGCCTCCACCAGAATCTTGGCCACCTTAGGAGAAATGCCAAAATGAGATTGAGCTAGGTCTGCAGGAGCCATGCATGAAGTTGAAGGGACTTGAGTCCCGGATGGACCAGGGTCCCCTGATCCTGGGTCAGCAATCCTGGAGATAAAGGAAGAGGAAGAGGAGGAACCTCTTGAGTATTGTTGTAGAAGAGAGAACCAGATTTGCCTGGACCAGAAAGGAGCGATCAGAATCATTCTCGCTCCTTCTAAAGCAAGCTTCTGTAGCACATGAGGGACCAGAGGAATTGGGGGGAAAGCATAGACAAATCTGTCCTTCCAGGTTAGAGATAGAGCGTCGCTCCAGAAAGCGCCTTGCTCTGGAGCGAGCGAGCAAAGGATTGGAAGCTTTGCATTTTGGGAGGAAGTGAACAGGTCTGTCTGAGGAGTCCCCCAAATCTGGAAGATGCTTTTTAGAACTTTTACGTCCAATTCCCACTCGTGTGGTAGAGCCGACGAGCGACTTAGTCTGTCTGCCAGGACATTGTTGACTCCCGGAACATGGATCGCCGTGAGGTGAAGGTTGTGAAGCGTTGCCCAATCCCAAACCCTCATCATCTTCCCTGCACAGCGTGGTAGGACCGAGTCCCACCCTGTTTGTTGATGTACCACACCACGCAAATGTTGTCCGTTTGGACAGCTAGGTGACCGGGAAGGATGTATTGGTGAAGGGCCTGGAGAGCATACAGCACTGCTCGAAGCTCGAGCACGTTGATGTGGAGAACTATCTCCAGCTTTGACCAAAGGCCCTGGGTTCGGTGAGGACCCAGATGGGCTCCCCAACCTTCACCTGAAGCGTCCGTGGTCAGATTCTGATCGGGGGGAGGATGAAAAAAGGGGGCCCCCCGGAAAAGGTTCTCTCGAACCATCCACCACTGCAAGTCTCTTACCATCGGCAGGAGATCAGAACCAGATGATCTAGGTCATCTACTCGTTGATCCCACTGAGATCAAAGAGTCCACTGAGAGATTCTCATGTGGAGGTGATCGTCAGAACCGTCATGATGGCCGCCGCCATAAGCCCCAAGAAAGGAACATTGACCTCGCGGGACCCTCCTGTGCTCCGATAGGAGAAATCTGTGACTGGAGGAGTCCCCTGTCCGAGGCAGAAAGGCCTTGCACAATGTTGTGTCGAGATTGTGCCCGATGAACTGGAGCCTCTGTGAAGGATCCAGGTGAGACTTGGAATGACTGATGGTAATACCCAGGCCAGTGAAAACCAGCTGGGTGAGGGAGAGAAAATCCAGGAGTTCCTCCCTGGACGGGGCCGCCAGGAGCCAGTCGTCCAGGTAGGGAAAAACCTGAGCTCCCAAAGAACGCAGGTGGGCCGCTACCACCGCCAGGCATTTGTAAAGACTCAGGCCAAGGAAAGACCAAAGGGTGCCGGAATTGGTAGTGGACCCCTGGAATGCAAACCTGAGGTACTTCGGGCGGAAGGGCGAATGGGGATGTGCAGGTACGCATCCTGCATATCTAGTGCACAAAGCCATTGGCCCGGCCAAGCAGGGGCAAAGGGATTGAAGGGAGAGCATCCTGAACCTCTTGTATTCCACATACAGGTTCAGAGAGCTGAGATCGAGAATAGGTCTGAGATCTCCCGTCTTCTTTGGTACAAGGAAGAAGTGGGAATAGTAACCCGTCCCATAGAGGTGGGGGGCGGGCTCTATAGCCTGTTTTGCAAGGAACGCCGAAATTTCTTCCTGACCAAAGGAAGATGGTCCCTTGAGTAAGCGGAGTTCAGAGGGGGGTGACGTGGAGGTTTCTGCAGAAACTCTATGGAGTGCCCCTCTGCTATGATCTGAAGCACCCATTTATCCGATGTTATCCTCTCCCAACCCGGAAGGTGGAGGGAGAACCTCCCTCCTACCGGTTCCTCCGGAGGCGGTGGGATAGGGAAGGAGTCAGGTGGAGTGAGGCAGCACCGCAGCTGGGGCACCCGTTGCTTTTTTGGGCGACGGGGGCCTGGCAGCTGTGGGGGCCCGAACGTTTAGTGGCCCGTCTTCCCTGAGGTTTCGCTTGAGGCCAGCTGCGTCTGCGAAAGGGAAGGCGCTGTGGGGGATGGGGACCGTATAGTGAATCAATGGATTTAAGGGCCGTCCCCTTTTCCTGCAAGTCAGTGATGATGTCCTTGACATCACCACCGAAAAGCACAGAACCACTGAAAGGTGCTTCTTGGATCGCTGACTGCACCTCTGGGACCAGGCCTGACACACGGAGCCATGCATGACACCGAAGACTTATGGCGAACGCAGAGCTCTGTCCTGCAGTGGCCACTGCGTCGTAGGTCATCCTCAGAATGTGACGACTGGCTGAACGAGCAGAACGGACTAAGTCGGCCAACTCCTGCTTGACTTGGGAGTCAGGCAAAGAGTCAATCTTGGATTCCGCCTGGGTAAGGACGGCCTTCTGGTAATCCCCCATATGTGCTACATAGTTCAGGGCCCTAATCCCCAGTGTGGAAGAAGCGAAGATCCTCCTTCCATACTGATCCAGAAGGCGAGATTCCTTATCTGGGGGAGACGAGCTCAAGTGTTTCGGATGTGCTGACCGGCCGTGAGTGGTGCTAATCACAACCGAGTCTGCACGGGGGTGAGAGTCTAAAAAGTCTACACCCTCCAGAGCCTGGTATAGCCTGTTCAACTTCCTGGGAAGTGGGGCTAAAGCCGACGGTTGCTTCCAAATAGTGGAAACAAAGGTGGGCATGAGGCTCGATCCAGGGTGGCACTAAGGTAGGAGCCGTAAGGGGCAAGTCCAGATGTTCGGCGAGTTTTACCCGTTGAGGATCTGGTTCTAAAAATGCCACTGATGGACTTCCTGGATCTTCCTGAGCAACTCCGTGAAGGAAGGATCTTCCGGAGGAGACTTCGGAGGAGTCCTCGGCCGGGGCTTGGACGGAGAGCGTGGCTCGTTGTCTTTCTCGGAACCTCCATCGGAAGCCTCCGAGGAGTCCGAGGAGAAGGGGAGGAAGAGTCTGAAGCACAGTAAGACTCCCTAACCCATCTAGGGGGAGGAACGGGTTCTTTGGGAGGGATCCCAGAACGCACGTCCTGCCCCTCTCTGGATCCCGAGGGCAAAGCCCAGGAATCCGGAGGTGGAGAGGGAGTGTGCTGTCTGGGGCATATGGGAGCCGGGGGTGGCACCGTCGTTGTAAGACGGCTCTCGACTTCCTTGGTGAGCTGAGCCTTAGCCTCAGCCACCAGGAGGCAAGAGTCTCCTGAGATCCACGGCGCCTAGGGGCGGTGGAGGAGGGATAGTTGAGCGGAGGAAATCCGTGGGGAAGTATCCGTGGCCGGCTGCGGATATACTGGAGCCGGTATTGCGGCCGGGTACAGCGGCGTCGAAGGTCGGCGCGTGGTACTGCGCGCAGGATACCGGACCTGGGAAAACCAGCGTCGGATAGGGGCGGATACCCAGGCACTGGAGGAGCTGCCGGAGCAGATGGCCCAGCCGGGTACTCCACCGGCGGATCAGCTGGGATAGGCCTGTGGGGTGGAGGGCCCGATGGAAAAGGAATATCCCCCGCCGGCGTCGGAGGGGCCGGTGTCGGAACCGGCGTCGGTGGGGCCGGTGTCGAGGCCGGCGTCGGAGAAGCTGGCGCCAGGGCCAGCGTCAGGGGCGCCGACGATAGATCCGGCTCTTCAGGAAGAGGATCGGACGGTAGCCCAGTATCCCGAGTCTCGTCCGGGGATGGAGGGGAAAAATCCCCGGGGTCGGGCAGGGGGGACTGGGGCTCCCCTGATGGCAGCGAAGGCTGCGGGGAGCCTGGTACGACAGACAAAGCAGGGTCTGCCATGGCTCGGGGCCGGCGCACGCCGGAGGAGCGCGTGTGGCTTAGGGCCAAGTCCGCGGGCGCCAGAGGCCGGCGATCCGACTTGGGGTCCCTCGTGGGAGCCAGGCCGAGGATGAGAGGAGGCCGGTCCGAAGGGACACTACCCGTCGCGCCACCCGAAGGTCGGCGTCTTAGCGGCCTTCTCCGGCGTCGTCGGAGAAGCCGCGTCCAGCAAGGGAGGTGCCACGCCAGTAAACGCAGGCCTCTGGCCGATAACTGAGAGCTGGGGCCTCCTTTGCCCGGAGGCACCGGTGGGCTCGAACGCGAACCCGACGGGCGGGCAGACGCCTCCTCCAAAGCCTTGGAGGCTGCCGTCGGGCGATCCCCCGGAGGGGATGTTAACTTAGCCGCAACTCCGGCCGGAGTCGCGGAAGAGGAGGCCTTCTCCCGGTGCCTTTCCTTGTCCCGCTTCCTATGCCATTCAGGGGAGGTCGACGCCTGCCGAAGTTTCTTCAACTCCTTCTCCATCGCGGACACCATCTTTTTGAAGAGATGGGCTTCGAGGGACTGCTGGCGTCGTCTGCGGGTGGCCGCGTTAAAACGAAGGGAGTGCGGACACTTGTCGACCGCGTGGTCGGGGCCTAAGCAGAAAAGGCAGAGGGAGTGACCATCTTTGTGAGGCAGTTGGGCGCCGCACGAGTCGCACTTATTCTTTGAAGGGGACGACATATACCGACGATCACCTGACAATGGAAGTATAAAATACAATACTGAAAACTTTCTCGGAAAACCGACGAAGTAACAGGACTGAGCGATAAGAACTTAACTGCGGCTGCACGAGCTGGTCGAGAAAAAGAACTGGAAGGCGGGCGTCTGGGGCCGCCCTTATATGACGTCGTATGACGCCGTCACCTGACGGGGGCGGTCCTCGCCAGGGACTGCTGAGCTAGAAATTTTCTCAGGTCCTGCCACCGGCCGGCGTCAGTCCTATATGTAATTACCTACTGCAAGAGCCCTCTCGAAGTAAGATCTAGGATTACAATTACCTTTGAACCAGGGGTTCTTTTACAAAGGTTCCGCATCAAGTGTTGTAAACAAATGTAGTACAAGAGGCAAAGATAGGAACAATAGAATCCAGTATACAATAGGAGATTGTGCAGAAGATAAACAAAATAGCAGGTTGAATTCAAGTTTCAAGGGTGTCATTAAGGTAAACAGTATGTCAAAAACAAATAGCCATATCAGAGTCAAATAGTGCAAATAAGAAATGAAGTCCAGAATCAGACTTTGTCCAGCTAAGCGGTTAATATAAAAGACAGTGAGGAAGGGAGTATAGGGGAGAATGGTGGAGGGGGAAGGGAGAGGGGAAAGGGGCTGGGAAGTGGGGGGGGGTTAGCAAAAGAGAGAGGTAGGTGGGAAAAAGGTGGTGTGGCATACTGAGGTAGGACCAGGACAAGAAATTAAAGGGGGCAGTCACATTTGCTGAGATTTACAAGGTGCTCAAGGAGCTGGGGGTTCTGAGAGGATCTCAGGGAAGGTCATTCAGCCAGGCAGGGGCTCTACAGCTAAAGCGCATGGCACTTGTGAGGTCCAGCAGCGAAGAACGTGGAAGACAAGTCTAGATGAGCTATGCGTATTGTGCTGGTTATCTGAGGGAGAAAGCAGGGACTGAGTGTTTAGGGGAGTTAGGGCGAGGTGTATTTTTTAGCAAAAAGGCAGGTATATGATATCTAATTCTACCTTGAAGATTGAGCCTTTCCACCATCTGACAGAGCTCGCAGTTCTGCGTATGCTTGTCGGCACCTGTTATTAATCTACATGCCTTGCTAAGCGTGATCATTAGTCGTCTGACTGTGGTATCCGTAGCAGCACTGTAAATTAGTAGACCATGGTCAATAATGGACAGCATGGCGCTGGTGACTGCAAGCCTCAGGGCCTCTAGCATAAGGCAGTGCCTGTGTTTGTAGAGGACCCTGAGTCTGCTGTTAGCAATCCTGGATATATGAATTGTCTGCTGGGTATAGGAGAGTGCGCTATTTAGTGTAATACCCAAGTATTTAAATTTTTGCACCATCTCAAGGGGTTGGTTGGCGCTATTGTAGATGGTTAGGGGTGAAGATTTGTATTGGTTCTGGGGACTGGCAAAGAGCATTGTTTTAGTCTTTGTGTAGTTCACTAGTAGTTTGTGGTTTGCAAACCAAGTTTCTGCTCTTATGAAGTTGAACTGTAGGTTACTGGTGAGGGGGAGTAGGTCAGTGTGACTACAGAAAAGTATGGCATCATCCGTGTAAAGCACAATGTTGTTGTTACAGGCATTGGGTAGGGTGTTAAGGTACAGGCTAAACAGCAATGGCCCAAGGATGGACCCCTGTGGGACCACAGAGCATAACGGCAGACAGCTTGAGAAAGAGCTTTCAATTTTAACTTGCTGCATTTGATTTGCAAGATACTTTCTGAACCAGACTGTGCTGGAGGGGGGAAAGCTGAGGAAGGGAAGGGTATTTAGGAGGAGGGTATGATTCACAATATCAAAAATCTTGGTCAAATCAATGTAAACTGACCCAACCATAAGACCTTGGTGTAAGGCTCTGTGAATAAAATCCGTGTATTCCAAGAGTGCTGTGGTGGTGCTATGTGCCGGACAGAAACCATGCTGTTGGGGGCACTGGATACTGTATTTGTTGAGGAATTCAGTGAGTTGATCAGCAACTGCTCCTTCAAGCACTTTGGACAGGGGCGCAAGATCGAGATTGGTCGATAGTTTGAGACTAGCGATCTGTCACCACTCTTGTGTACAGGAGTGACAACTGCTACATTTCACAACTTGGGGAACTGGTTAAGGGACAAGGAGAGGTTGATAAGAGTGGGAGAGGTTTGTGCATTATGTCAAGTGATTGGTGTAGCAGTTTCATATCCAAGCTGTCACTGCTGTACCTGGATTTACTTAGGACTCTAAGCAGATATTTCATTGTTTCAGAGAATGTGAGTCTCCTGAAATGGGGGGGGGGTACTGCCTGGGGTGCCATTGGTGATGTCCAAGTCAAAAAAGCCACCAACATACACACTGCAGCACTAGAATAATGAGAAGACAGAGAATAGGAGTGAGAAGCAGATGGCTTGACATCTTCAGAATGCCTATCCTTGTGATGATACCTCCTTGTCCTTCAATGTGGATTTCTTGATTTTCAGCAGGAATCAACAACCACAATGAGGAGAACATTGCCAAATCCATGGTGATCAGCGAGCCAGAAGCATGAAAACAGTGGAACTGGATGGTAAGATTGGTGGCGAGGCCAGCGTAAGAACACCGTTTCCTACAAGAAAGCCTCTAAGGCCCTAGTGGCCTGGTTAAAATCTTGGCAAATTATGCAATTTTCATGTTGTGCAAGAGTCCAAGGCAGCAAACACCACGTGTGAGTGTCATCTTTGTATGTTTTTATCATGCCGTGGAATAATGGTGCCTTTGAATGCAGAACACGATATGCTGAGAAAATAGAAAAGAACAAAACACCCCAAAAGGCAGCAAAGATTAACAGTGACGATTCTTGTAACAGGTCAGACAAGTGGTTGACAGCAGGAGAAAGAACTAGGAGAAGAGGGACCACAAATGTTATATAGGCAGTGTCAACATACATCAATGTAAGTGGGCCTACCTAGCAAAATTTTATGTGTGGTCCTGATGATGAGGGCTTACAGTTCCAAAGGTGTGGAAGGGAGATGTCCTCAAAGAACATCTTACAATGTGCTACCCGGAGGACAACCAGGAAGACACACTGCAGTGTCAGAATGAGTGTCCAGTCACCATGCTTACAGTACGAGCTGAAGTTGTAGGATAACTAGATAAAGTGTGGGGGACTTCCAACTACACAAAATCAGTCAATATCTCTACTCTGATATTAATTTCAATGCCTACTGAATCTTGACTGGATTGCAGGAACAGCTTCAGTGATTAAACTAATCAAAGATCATAATTCTTTCAGACACTAAATGTAGTTGGACTTACTATTTGGATGATCAAGAACTGCACTGAAGCCTTGTGGACTAAGCCCTGCTTTACAAACTAAAGCCTAGCTCTCCTTGTGCTAGTAATTCTTGTGTAGTAACTGAACCCGCAACTGTTGTGCCTAGCACAGCCACCTACCACTGCAATTTAACGGCCACTACCTCAATCAATTTTGCAGGAGTGTCCTTTTTACCCAGCAGTTATATGTATCAATTTGCTGGAGTGTCCATTTTACCCTGTAGTTACATGTATAAATTACCTACTGCTGCATTGCTATGTGATTGTCCAATTATCTATGTGTTTGCTCTTTTTCTGTATTTCTGTATTGCTGCATTTCTCCATTGCCCCCCACCCCAAGGAATCTGGAATCGAGTAGTACTCTGCTCAACATGCTTTCCTGGTAAAACTTTTAAATAAATAAACAACATTGGAACTGCTACTGAGACTAGTCTGAAACCTAACCATCCAGTCTGGTATGCTACCAGATTTGGTTTCTGACCATCTGTTCTGGAGGTAAAGGTAGATAGAGACATGAGGTACCACATCACCCCTCCACCAAATGACACAACGTAGTTAATAACAACCCCCTTCCCCAGGCTTCAGTTGTTCTGTTTTTTCTGCCATGTCCATGCAATCTTTCTTACAGATGCTATCAGCAAATCTCTTCCTCTCATCTGTGTCAACTGTGCTTTAGAAACTGAGGTACTTACTTTCGAAGCAGGACAATGTCAGCCAGTACGCCGTACATCTGGTAGGGCCCCGAGGCCTCATTGATGCGCCGGATTATAGCAGCAGTCAGCTGAGAAATAGGAGAGACCGTGGATGGCCAAGGGATGCCATGGTAAATGTACTCCAGCAGGCGATGGACAGCACGGGCTAGAAGGAAACAATTACCCAAAAATGGTTAATCTAATCAGGCACAGTTCAGACAGCATCCAGAGTCAACTGAGAACTTATCTGTTAGCCTACACAAAGATAGAACATCTGTTGAGTGGTCCAAACCATCAGACTGAAACTGAGCTTTTAATGGCCCTTCTATTTAATTACTTTTATTGGGCGGGCATGTCCATTTGCATGGATTCTGTGACAACCCACTAAATGCGTATGAAACTGCAAGCCAAAGTCAACAGATCAGCCACTTTTAAGTGCACAGTGCTGCCCCAAAGGGAGGGAGAGCCAAGGCCTGAGCCTGACAGCAAGACAGCACATTCACAGTGCATGCACGC
The DNA here is from genome assembly GCA_016271365.2 of Neoceratodus forsteri. Lineage (NCBI taxonomy): Eukaryota > Metazoa > Chordata > Ceratodontiformes > Ceratodontidae > Neoceratodus > Neoceratodus forsteri. Next base: position 125,343,320 of record CM057450.1, on the reverse strand, counting down.
AGTCAGATAATGAGCCATGTCCCTCAGCAAAATCTGATGTCTATACTCAACACGAGGCCTGCGATTTTCAAAAATAGGAAATTGTTTCCTGAGCAACAGCACATGTGAAAAGGCAAGCATAAAGCAAGGGATCTGATTTTATAAAGTGCCTTTCATACACACTGTATCCAAAGCACTTTACAAGTCATGAACAGTAGGCAGCAGCCATTTGGTGTGCACAGGGAGAAAGTCAGATAAAGTTATCTTAAGGGAGGCCTTAAGGAGGTTAGGGACTCAGAGGAGGTTACAGAGTGCATAGGGAGGTAAGAGAGCTCGGAGAGGTTAAGGAGAGCTCAGGGTGGTTAAGGAGAGCTTGGGAAGTTAAGGTGCATCGGGTGGTTAAAGAAAGCTTAGAGGTTATGAAGAGTTTGGGAGATCGAAGAAAATGTGGGAGGTTAAGGCGAGCTCAGTTAGATTAAGAAGAGCTCAAGGAGGTTAGGGGCATTCAGGTAGGGTAGAGAAAGCTCAGGAAGGCAAAGGAAAGCTCAGTGAGGTTAAGGAGGCTCAGATGCTAGGGATCGCTCAATGTAGTTAAGGAGAGTTCAGTGATTATGCATTGCTTAGGAGGTTAATTATACCTTAGGGAGGTTAACTAGCACAAGGAAGGTTAATGCAAGCTCAGAGAGGTTAAGAAGAGCTAAGGGAGGTTAAGGAGCACCCAGGAGGGTAAAGATACTCAGGGAGGTTAAGGAGAGCACAACGAGGTTAAAAGGCACTAAAGGGTGTTAAAGACTACTAAGAGAGGTTAGGAATCGCTCAGAGAAGTTAGAAAAAGGACAGGAAGGTTAAGGCATGCTCACATAGATTACTGAGAGCTCCTAATGGTTAAGAAGAACTCATGGAGTGATGGCCGCCTGGGGCTGAGTTTTAAGGAGAGCTGTGGGAAGTTAGGGATTGTTCAGAGAGGTTAATGAGCACTCAGGTTAAGGAGAGCTCAGGGAGGTTAAAGGGCACTCAAAGGGTTAAGGATCACTCCGGGAGGTTAAGGACAGATCTGGGAGTTTAAGGAGTGCTCTGGGAAGTTAAAAGGGAACAGTGAGCACTAAGAGCCCCAAACCCAAGTGAGGTCTGCTCCCAGTTTTCATACAGTGTATGGTGAGGCTTTGTTTAGCATGGTATTCCATGCCTTGTAAAAAGTCATTCTACTGCAGTACTGACATTCATGCTGCAGCAGAATGACTTTTCATTCTGCTACAGTATGGATGGCATAAGACAGTAGGTTGCCGATCAGCTGGTTGGCATATGCACTACTGCCATTGTTCTGTTGTGAAGCGCAGTGAGTAGCGCTTTCAAAAAAAATAAAAACAAAGTGGACAAAGTGAAAAAAGGACTTATAGCTTTTTTTTTTTTTTTAAACACACCATAAAATAATGTATAGAAGCCCCAACACATAACAAGGCTATTCTTCCACCAGGATGACAGACGGATCTTGCGAGCTTCGCCCTTGAGATCCTTGTCGCCCTGGTAAACACTCAGTGAAAGAATAGCCTTGCTGTGTATGGGCTCCCATACACTATTCTATGTTTTGTATGCAAAAACATTATTTTTTTTATTTTTTTTTACTTATGTTTAACTGCAACACAATAGACTGTATCGCTGATTCTGCTGACTTCCAAGCGAACATTTTCTGTAAGCAGAAATCCAAGAATCCCCAGCAGCTGACACCAGAGCAGGGCTGCAGCAGTGGAAGATTCAACAGCTTGCAGTGCATGCTAAGAGTTTTTATAAGCTCTGATCTTTTGTTTGCTGTTCCTGCTGTCCTCCCTGGGCTAAGTACAGTCACAGAGGACTGTACTTAGCCCTGGGGAACAGTGGGACTGGCTAACATCTGATCTGAGCTTATAAAATCTTTAACATGCCCTGCAGGATATTTAATCACACACTGCTTCAGCCCTGCTTTGATGTTAGCTGCAGTATCATATGGCCTACAGTGCTTCCCCCTGTATCATTTTGGTGGCCTGTCTCTGCACTGCCTCCATCCAACCCATCCTTGTCCTTCCTCAAGTGTGGGCTCCAAAACTGCACACTATATACTCCAAGTGAAGGCAACCCAGGGATCTATATAGTGCTGTATTTCAGTAATATCCCTCTCTTTCTGCTATTATGATTCCACACTTGGAACAGGACCTAGAGAACTCAGAAAAGTGATCCAAATTCTAGCATCTCAAATGTAATGCCAACAAGTGCAAGGTCAAGTACATGGGGAAACGAAAACTGAAAAAACAGTAATGGATGGAGGGAGGCAGGTTAGATCACACCTCAGAGGAAAAGGACCTGGGGGTTACCATGAGCGACAGCCTCAAGAACACTGCCCAGTGCAACAAGTCATAAGGGAAGGCCAGCAGGATGCTAGTGTGCACAGGCAGTGCACCATAAAGGATAACGGCCGCTAAAATCGGTCCAGAAGAGGGTAATCAAAAGTATACATGGGCAGCAGGAGTAGACCCTACACGCAAGTCTGGCGGCCAGAAAGAAAAGGAGATATGATGGATACTTTTTTAATTTTTTTTTTATTTAGTTGTTTAACCAGGTATAGCACACTAAGCTGAAAGCTTTTTTACAGGAGCGACCTGGGAGCACAAGGAGGTTAAGTGACTTGCTCAGGGTCACACAGTATGCAAGTGGAAGCTGTGGGATTCAAACCCAGGTCTGGGCTGCTGGATGTCACCAAATTTGCAGCTCAGAGCCTTAGACCAATGTGCTATACTGCCTTTTAAATATCTGATGGTAATGAACAGGGCGGACAGCAAGCAACTACTCAGACAATGTGAGGGGTCTGTAACAAGAGGACATAATTATAAATGGGGATGTATGAAATATTTTGTTACGGAGAAAATGGTTGCTAGGTGGAACTGTCTACCCAAGAAAGTGGTTTAAAATCAAGACTGCTCAAGTTTCAAGAGAGGGTGGGTTAGACACATGGGTATTGTGAAAAGTGATGGAGGGGGAGAAGGATTAAGTGGGGGGGGGGCAGGTGGGGGCAATTGACCAACAAAGCAGACCTACAAGTTGGGAGCACTGCATAGGCCTTACCAGAGCTAGACTGGTGGGGACTGGACAGACTCTATGAACGCAGGGTCTTTTCCTGCTTGTAAAATTCTGTGTTTCTAAGTGTCTTGTTATACAGCACCAATTGTACTCACCTGAAAAAAATTCCCCTAAGCCTCCACTGGAATCTTATATCTAAAGTACCTGAACAGTCCAGTTTGCGGAATTTTCTAATTACTATTTTGGGCAGGGAAGGGACTGCAAATTCCTGCTCGGAGGAGCTGGCTGCCTGATCTCCTGCCCTCCCTGGTGAAGACTCTACAATGTTCTACCCCTGTGCTCAGGCATTTTGTGATGTATTAGTCTGCAGAGTGCTGGGGCACGCTAGACTGACATCAGTGGGATCACGTTTTCAAAGACATTTTTTTATATATATTTTAGAGGACAACTGAATTCAAATCAAAGCAACCACTCAACTAACCGGGCTCTTGTTAGTTGAACAGTGGCTTTGAGTGGATCCCAGTGGGCCTCTAAACTATAAAGAAATGTCACTGAAACACCACTTTCTGTCAATGGAGCATGCCCTACTGGTCTAAAAATACATGTCCTACAAAGCGTCTATGTGTGGTGATGGCACGGGGCTGAGCTTCTTAGAGTTGGCACCAGGGAGTGGAAGAGATTGGAGGGACCAGTTTCTCTGAGCAAGGATTTAAGACACCATCCCTTGCTAAACATTTTAATTAAAAAACTTCTGCAAACTGAACTAAATCTTTCAGAGGTAAGTTACCAGTGGGAGACTTAGTTAAAGCACTGAAATTGATGCTATTTAAGGTACTGCCTACTTTTGACAATCTTGCAAGTATGGTATTTTTCACACAGTGGGAGAGCATGTGGTAACTACTAGTCGTGGCGTAGTTAGAAACTTAGACATAATTAGAAAAAGGGAGGAAATTAAAACCAGAAGCAGAACTTTGAAAGAGGCAGCGGAGGCACTAGCAGGGCACATAGTTGCACCTCTAACTGCTTCCTGCAGAGAACAGTAGTGTCAGGGGATTAGAGAGTGGCGGATGTGGTGCCATCACAAAACAGTGGACTAGCGATGACCCTGGGAACTACAGGCCACTAAGTCTTACCTCCACAGTATTGAAGTTGCTGGAGACTATGGCCAAGGAGTGGACAGTGGAATTACAGTTAGTGCAAGACAAAAGCAGCATAAGTTCGTTAAGGGACAGTTGTAGCAAACAAACTTGGTGGATTTCTTTAATTTGGTAACACAGGCAGCTGATGTAACATATCTGGATTTCAGTAAAGCCTTTGACTTAGTGCCACTCTGGAGACTGGTTAAAATGGTGTGGTACCTAGAGAAAGGGAAACACTTGGACCGCAGGGGTGGGTGGGGGGGTTGCAGTCTGTTTTAAGACTGAACTGGCCTCACGAATGTGGTAGTGGGACAGAGACTGAGTCCTCTGAGTGTACAGTAGTAGCTGGTGTAGTTGTTTGAATTGTACTCATCTACCGTCCACCGGGGATGGGAAGCGTTTTCCTACAGGAAGTAGCAGACTTCATCCTCGACATGTCGTTTGAGTAGCCCAGATTGATGGTTCTGGGTGACTTCAACACCTGGGATTCGCGATGAACTTTCGTAATTTGGTAATCACTGCCTCCAATTAATGACTCCTTTGGGCCTTACACAGGTAGTTTCCACTGCTACCCATAAATCTGGACACACTCTGGACTTAGTCTTTCTCCTGGGGATTGATGCATCCGACTTGGGGGTGGAACCAGTCACATGGTCAGAGCACTACACCGTGAGGTTCAGTTTTTGCACCCCCCTGAGAAGGCCTACCCCCATGGAGATGGTTAGGTACCACCCCTTACAGGATATTACCTCTCAAGGCCTTGTAGCAGTCCTTGACCTCTCGTTCCCCGTGTTGGCGAGCAGCAATCCAGAGACCCTGGTGTCAGCCTATAATACGGCTGTTACAGTGGCTCTGAATTCTATTGCTCCTGTTCGTGTGCGCCCCCTATCCCTTTACCCCAAGTCCCCCTGGTTTGATGGGACAATGAGGGAGATGCGGAGACAGTGGCGAAGGTTAGAGCGGTGCTGGCACAAGTCTGCCCTTGAAGCTGACCACCTTAGATTGATGGAACATTATTCTGTCTATCAATCTGCAATCACCCGTCAGAAGGCAGAATTCCTGTCCAGGGAGATTGCAGTTGCTCGGAATCGACCGGCTCAGCTGTTTTGAACTGTGGATAGACTGTGCAACTCAGCCTGTCTGCAAGTTCAAAAGCCTTTTCCAATTAAGAGCGAGAGCTCGCTGTTTCTTTGCAACTAGGGTGGTTTATACTGCCGATTTGCATCCAGCAATCTCTAAGGGTGATGCTGTTGAACAGTGTGAGTTCACAGTACCTCAATTTTCTTGGAGTTCCTTCAGTTGACCTGATTTCGTGGATGTCATGAGGATTATCCGTAGTGTGCACCCCACAAGCTGTAGTTTGGATCCTGGATCGACCTCCCTAATTTTGGGTTGTAATGGGTCCAGTCCTTGTGCAAATAGTCTAGTGCTCCTTGGAGTTGGGTGAGTTCCCTAGCTCCCTGAAAGAGGCGGTGGTGACACCTCTCTTGAAGAAAGCTACCTTGGACCCAAACTGTTTCACAAACTACAGACCTATCTCAAACCTTCCCTTTATTGTGAAGGTGATTGAGAAAGTAGTGGCAGCCCAATTGGAAGATCATTTAACCATCAATGACATCCACGAATCCTTCAAATCCAGTTTTTGTAAAAGACATAGCACCGACACTGCGCTGGTTCGGGTGCTTAATGATCTTCTGAGGATGAGAGATCAGAAGAGATGTTCCATTCTGGTTCTCCTTGATCTCTCGTCGGCTTCTGACACTGTGGATCACTTGGTGTTGATAGCACGCCTGAGGCAGATCTGTGGAATATCAGGAATCATTCTTCAATGGTTCACCTCATTCCTCACTGAGAGATCACAGAGAGTTGTGTCTGGGGTTTTTTCCTTAAGCCCAACTTCTTTGTTGTGTGGGGTGCCTCAGGGTTCAGTGCTATCTCCCATGTTATTCGCGGTGTATAAGCTGCCCCTTGGAGACATTATAAGATGGTATGGGCTGAGGTTTCACTGCTATGCAGATATACCTATCTTTTGCACCCCACCTGGATGGAGCTCTCTCAGTGTTTAACAACTGTCTGGAAGAAATCCAGGATTGGATGGACTTTAGTTGAACTCAGAAAAGACAGAGGTTTTGGTTGTGGACCCGGGTCGTCAGATAGAGGGGTTGTTTGTTGGTACACCCTCAGGAATTTTCCTTGATGGCGTTTCACTTCCGACCTCTGAACGGGTGTGTAACCAAGGGGTTATCTTGGATGACAGGCTGACACTACAGTCACAAGTGTCAGAAGTTGTCAAGACTTCCTTTTACCATCTCAGGAATATCGCCAGAGTTAAGCACCTTGTTCCGCCTGATGCCTTACCAAAGTTGGTCCACGCCTTTGTGTCCTCGCGTCTGGACTACTGCAACTCCCTGTACTTTGGGCTTTCTGGGGTTGAAATCCGTCACCTACAGCTGGTGCAGAACGCAGCAGCCCGGGTTTTGACTGGGACAAGTAGGTCCTGTCACAATACCCCGGTGCTGCACGAACTGCGCTGGCTACCTATACGGTGGCAGATCGCCTTTAAAGTCAGTTTACTGACTTTCAAAGCCCTTCATGATCAGGGTCCGGCCTATCTGAAAGAACTTCTGGTCCCCTACTGCCCCAGCTGATCGCTCCGCTCAGCAGATGAGGGGTTGCTAGAGATTGCTAGAGATTCCAAGAGTGAGGCTTAAATCATCAGGTTGTAGAGCATTTTCTTCTGCTGCACCCACTCTTTGGAATTCTCTGTCCCATCAGTTACGGGAGTGTACATCCGTGGAGGAATTTAAGAGCGACCTGAAAACCTATTTTTGGCAAATGGCCTTTTTGGATGGCTGATTGTATTGAAATTATTAACTATGTTGTGGTTTTATCTGTGTTTATTATTTAATTTTAATGTTTGATTCAACTGTTTTAATATGAACAGCACCTTGAAAAATTAAAGGCACTTTATAAATAAACGTATTATTATTATTAAAAGGATGGCTGCAGAGCTGGCTGGACAGGAGGACTTGGAGGGTAGTCTTAACAAATATTCAGAAGTTCAGATGGTCACTAGTGACGTACCCTCAAGATTCTGTCCTGGGAGAGACACTATTCAGCATGTAAGTTTCAGACATAAAGGAAGGTATCAATAGTAAAGCGCTTCTATTTGTGGACAACATACACTGTGGGAAGGGTGACTAGTGTGGCGGTAGTTGGGGATACAGTCAGGGATGTATAGAGGCTAGAAAGATGGCGGAGCTTATGGCAACTCTGGTTTAATGACAAAAACATAAGGTAATGCACATAAGAAGACTCCCAAACCAAAATCCCAACAGATGGGATAAGGTGGCTCAGACATCAGAGAAGGGATACTTAGAGGTAATCATCAGCAATAATCTAAAAACAAACGCTCAGTGCAATAGAGCAAATGGAAGGACCAGTGAAATGTTGGACTATATAGGAAGGGGCATCACTAGCCAAAGGAGTGAGGCGTTCCTGCCTCTCTATACAGATCTCTGGTAAGACTACATCTGGAGCACTGCATCCAGTTATTGCCCCCTCATCTTAAAAAAGACAGAGATAGGCTGGATTCAGTCCGGGGGGGGGGCAACAAGAATGATTAGTAGTCGTTAGGACCAAGCACGTGACAGGTTAAAGAACTTGAACATGTAGTCACTGGAAACCAGTACAGAAAGGGGGGACACAATAGAAACATATAAATTTCTACATGGGGGAATAAAATGGGCTGAGACAACAGAACTGGTTACATTCAAAGGGACCGTGGCCACCAGACAGCACAATTAAAAAGTTTATTCAGAAAGGGCATGAGGACGTTCTTCACAGAGAGTGACAAAGACCTGGAACAGCTTACCTACATAAGTGGCAGGAACTGGGAGGGTGGCAGGGCATGAAAGGTGGGAAAAATTAAAGGGGGCACTGCAAATTACAGGGAGACATGATCTGGAGCAGCCAGCAGGAGTTTTTGGCTATTAGGCAGGGATAGGGCAGACTGGAGAGAGAGACCATGGGCCTTTTTCTGTTCTCAGCATCCTGTTTCTATATTTGAACTTGGGCATGGAGCTGGAGAAAGAAAACAAAGGTGGTAGGGCAGCACGATTATGGACAAGTCTTTGAAGGAAGTCATTTCATTGTGGTGGCACTGGAGTTATGGGCAAGCAGGGCTGGAGTTAGATGGGTAGAAGAGCAAAGTCGGCCTGCAGCCTTACTTCCCTAGAGCTTGATCTTGCCAGATCACAGAAATTAGGCAGGGTCAGACCTGGTCAATAGTCAGATGGGAGATCTCCAGTGAACAGATTCTGCAGAAAGTGGTGTCAGTGGTTCTGCAGCGGGCACTCCCTTCTTAGTAATAAATTACCATACTGATGCCCCGGTATTGTGTTTGGATAACACTGTACTGCAGGGAGGTGCTGTATGTCAGATAAGATGTTAAACCAAGGTTCATTAACCTGTCTGAGTGGTTATTCAGGTGTACATTAATTCATGGTACGTAGGAGGAGGTTTTCCAGTGATGATGAGAAAGATGGCCGCTGGGTTGGGCCAGTCATCAGATGGAGCTCCTGACGTGAGCTTCAAAGTTATATTTTATTCCACATTTTGCACTGAAAGTTACCCTAATTTTTGTCAGCGTTGAGGAGAACCTTTGGACTTTTTAAATCAGAGTTGGTTTTAAGTTCCATTGCTTTTAAACTAGTCATTGGGTAGTCGTAGTGTCCTAGGTAGTAGCAGCATCCTAGTTAGAAGACCGGTGTAGGGACTGAGTGCTAGACAAGAGTTTTAGTGAGGTAGTAATCAGGAGTCTGTTTTTGTTTTTAGAGAGGAACCCTCAGTGTTCATGCAGAGAAGTGTGACTTTATCTGTGTAAATTGGCACACTTGTTGAAAAGAACTCATTGGCAGTCTGATTTCTCTGGGGATATACCACTCTGTGGTGGTGGTGAGTTCAGCATTCTGAAAGCGGCTGGACATTCAAGTCAGAGTGAATCGGAGGACCAAGCCATCAGTGGGTTTCGTTATCCCAGTCACAAGACTGTTGAGTCCTGGTTGAAGCAGAGTCCCAGGACCAGCTAGAGTAGAGGAGTGTGGTGAGCTTGGGTCAGTCCGGTTGAAGGTCGGACTTGTGGTATGGGGCTGTATTTGGTGCAGCGATCGGACAGATTCCTGGAGATTCTGCTACTGAATTGTAACAGAACTAAAAACAACATGTGAATCTAGTTGTGTAGTTGCCACTGATACCTACTAAATCTAGAGGCCTTTCTCTAGTGCTTAAACCTCCGTGCTCCACCCCCCAGGTGCAGATTCGGTAGCTGCAAGCAATCCCCCCCTCCTCTCCATATCTCTGCTACCTCTGCTCCTGGCTGGTGACATACATCCTAACCTTGGCCCTCTAGCATCCAGACAAACCACGCCATAAATCCCTCCCCACCCAGCCAGCCCTCAGACTCTCCCAAAGGGCCTCCATACATTCCACATTAACACCGGAAGCCTACTCCCCAAACTAGACGCTTCCCACCGCCTGGGTCACCCAGTACCAACCAGACATACTCTGCATCACAGAATCATAGCTATCCGCCAAAATCCCTAACCCCTCTCTTACTATCCCAAACTATATCCTGTTTTGCCAGGACCGTGGCAAGCGAGGCTGGGGGGGGGGTTGCGCTGTATGTCTGGCATTCTATTACTTGCTCCATTATTTTCAAGGAATCCTGCCCATCCTCCACGAAGCCACAGTTGCTCAACTATCCTTTCCCCTCGTCCACCCTCCCCTTTACATTGGGGTTCTGTACTCCCTGCCAAAGTCCTAACCTGACTCCCTTGTCAAGGCTACCTCAGCAATTTCCTCAAGCACTTCAAATGGTGAACTCATATTACTAGGCAATTTCAATCTCCACTAGCTCTCCTCCCCTTAACCTCTCCCAGCTAATCCAGGATCCCACCCGCCTAAACCACCGGTCCCAAAACCACTCCCTTCTGGACTGGGTTTTAACCACTCATCATCACAGGATCAGTGCCTCTGGCATCCTCTCTGATGCCCTTAGCAACCACTGCATTACTTACTGCATCCGCAAAATCCACTCCCCACACTCTCACCCCAAATTTATCTGGTCTCGCCCCTTACACCTCCTCAATGAGTCTGCCCTACAGCGTGACCTAACAAATGAGGACTGGCTACCAGTCTTTTCCACTGTCGACGCCGCCTCTCCCTATCCCACTTCTGCGACATTTTCCTAAGAACCTGGGACCACCACACTCCCCTCAGGAAAGCGAGAGTTAAACGGTACCATCACCCCTGGGTCACACCAGACCTCAACACCCTCTGTCGCACCAGGGACAAAGCATGGAGGCTATACAAAGCCTCCCTTGCCACTTGTGACCTCCAATCCTACAAACACCTCAGAAACAAATGCACCAAAGCTATTCGGCAATCTAAAGTCTCCTACTTCAAAGCACAACTTACCCAGAACCAAGCTTCCCCTGTGTCTTTCTGGAAGGTGATCAACTCCCTTTTCGGCCCCCCCCACAAGCAAGCTAGCCCTTTCCTCAGCACTGATGGCAGAACTGTCTCAGATCCTTCCACCGTAGCTGAACTTTTTAACTCGTTTTTTGACTGTTGCGCCCTGCCCGGCTCAACCCCTCCTCCACCTGACTCCACCAAATCCTCCCACCCCTACCCCGGCTTCCTCTTTCCTTCTTTCACACTCCTGGAAGTCTACTCTGCTCTCACCTCTCTAAATCAGTCCAAAACCAGCCCAGACGACTTGCACCCCAGACTGCTCCACATCTCTGCATCGGCCATAGCTGCACCTCTGACACACACTCAACCTCTCTCTTGCCACAGTTCCCTCTGCCTGGAAACTGGCCAAGATCCTCCCTCTGCATAAAGGTGGAGACCCTTCCCAGCCGGGAAACTACAGGCCCATCTCGCTCCTCCCCTCCCTCGCCAAGATCCAAGAATACCTCATGCTGTCCAAACTGTCAAATTTTTTCTCCACCAACAGCTCCCTCTCACCCTTTCAATCAGGATTTAGAAAACACCACTCCACTATTACCACCTTGCTACAATTTACCAACTCAATCCTCTCTGTTATGGACAACAGCCAAACCACCACCGCCATACTCATCGACCTGGCAAAAGCCTTCGACTCTGTCTCCCACCCTCTGTTGCTCCAAAAAACTTAGCTCCTTTAGCCTTGCCCAACCTGCCATCAACTGGTCCCACTCCTACCTCCAGAATAGGCAACAGTCCGTACAAATAGGCGACACCCTCTCCCCTCCAACCCATCCTCTCAGGTGTCCCCCAAGGCTCTATCCTTGGCCCTATCCTCTTCTCCCTTTTCATCAACGACCTCCCCTCCACCTGTCTCTCCTCAAACGTACACCTGTACGTAGACAATACTATCATCTATGCCTTGGGCCCCTCCCCCAACAGCATGCTCTCAAATCTTCAAAGCGACTTCAACCAAGTCCAAGCTTAGTTCCTGAAAAAACAGCTTTAACTTAATGCCAAAAAAACAGTCACCATGGTCTTTGGTTCTAGACAAAAGCTTGCCTCCCTACCAGCTCCCCAGCAATCACCACCCTGGATGGCTTCCCCTTCGAGTCAGTCCCCCTCCTTCAAGTACCTGGGAGTCTGGCTGGACAGCCACCTCAACTTTTCCACCCACATCGAGGCCATCTGCACCAAACTCCAGCCCAAACTGGCCATCTTCTATCGCCACAAAGCCAGTCTTCCTCTTCCCACCCGTAACAAACTCGTACGTAAAATAATCTTGCTAGTGCTCGACCATGCAGACATCATCTATGCTACAGCACCAACCTCATCCCTCTCTAAACTCGACATCCTACTCAACTCTTTCTGTCGTTTTGCCACTGCCTCCCCCCCCACTTACTCATCACTGCCTCCTCTACTCTACTCTCTCCCTAGCCCTGCTCCTACACAGGAGAACCGTCCACAGTGCCTGCCTCACAGCTCAATACTGGTTAAGCTCCCTAACCCCTCACCTCACTTCTCGCCTTACTCCAGCCAATTTCCTAGGCTACTCCCTCCGTCACAGGGACGCACGCACATTCCACCTCACACGCCCCCACTCTGTTTCCGGTCAAGCTGCCTTTTCCTACTGTCTCCCACTCCTATGCAACAATTTTCCACCCAACCTTCACCAGGCCTCCTCCCTTTCAGCCATTAAATAACTCCTCAGGCTCCTCCCCTCTCCTCTCTGCCAAAGATGCTCCTTGGATCCCACCCCAACTCAGGCTTAACCTACTCTCAGAGGCCTCATTCAGTCAAGTTTTGCACACACCTGCCTCCAATAGTATTTTAACTTATCTACTGTACTATTCCAGTACTAGTTCATAAAACACTGTAAATGTTGGTGCTTGTATTATACCGTAAATACAAATGCTTGTATAATACTGTAAATATCTACGTTTGTACTGTAATTTATTGATGCTGTACTTAACATCTGTAACAAACAACTGTTGTACTTGTCTGCATACCTCAGTGTACACCTTGCACTCGGGTTGCACCTGTAAATGAGCCCGGGCTCAGTGTGTCTTTCCCGATCAAATATTTTAAATAAATAAATAAACAGTGGAAGCAGTGGGAAATCGAGTCTGTACATGACAGGATCCACCCCCCCACCGTACTCGGAGCGTGAGACGGCTGGAGTTACTGTGACTACTTTTGGGTCTCTGAACTTTTTTCCTTTGATACCATTAAAAGGACAGCAGGCAGTGAGTACCTCTTATTTCTAGCTGTCTCCTAGGAACTTTGCACTGCACTTGCCGGCAGCTGTGAGAGAGCTGTCTGAGAGGGTGAACAAGTCGTTTCTCTAAACAGAAACCTGTTTGGATTTTCTCTGATGGAAGCAGAGACTTGATTCTGCTGACAAATATTTTATAAGGGACGTATACAAAGACTGACATTGCTGAATTGCCTAAAATTGTTGGATTCTACTCATTTAAATATTATTTAGTTAGTTTTAGTAGTGGGTTAATCTGGCGGGTTGGGAGAGGGGAAGAGATAACAGGCGAGGAGGATATAGTTTTGTGTGTGTTTGATGGTATAGATGGGTAGGTACTTAGGAGTGTTTTAAAGTGGGACTATGGTCAGAATTTCTATCATCAGCAAATTCAGAATTTGGATCAGCATAGACCCAATCAGCCTCATGCCAAAAATGAGATCTCTAAGTTACGCTGTTTAAAAGTTACAAGTCATTTTACAATCCTAAATTCACTGCCTGTTCAAAAAAGCTAGTTTCAGTGAAGAGCTGCTGATGATGTCATCTCCTGAATTCACAGTCTAGTCCTCCCTGTCAGCAAGCTTTTAGGACCTTTTTCTCCAAAGTTTAAAGTGATTTATGGAAGTTCCCCAAATGCCTTTTTCACAAAGTATGTCACTGCCAGCCATGTTTCAGATGTTAAAGTTGCAATTTGTTTTGTAAAAAAAATCTGTCGTAGTCAGTTTTGTTGATGTTTTATCGACACTTTGTTCCTGCTGGCCCTCCAGTTTTCTCTGTGAGGCCACAACCCCTGAATGATGTTATGCAAGGGAGCTGTCAATTTTTTACATACAGCACCAAGGAATTCTGGGTAAATTATAAAAGTGATTTAACCCTTGCAAGGCCGCGGACTAATATATCAGTCCAAAATTCCTACACGTTCTAATTCTGTTGGCAGCCTAAGGCTTAAATGTTAGTTATTCAGAGGTGCAGTTTCTCATTTGGTGGTGGTGACTGCACCTAATATGTAGATGTACACAAGGCATTGTGGGTACAAGAAGAAGGTATTTTCCAATTCCCTTATTGTGAGGTGCAGTCTCATATCTCTGTAGTGGTTTCAAGCAATAAAAACTATCATATGTTTATTTTCCAAACAAGGCATTGTGCATATAGTATCTAGCTGACAAGAATTCTTTACTGAGAGATGTAGTCTCCTATGTCGGTAGTGTAGATGTCTGCAATACCAAGACTGACCAACAGAGGTCTCTGTTTCAAAACAGTGCTTATAAACGTTGTTTCTCTTGCATGATGTCACGCTTGGGGGTTGCAGCACTGAGAAACAAACTCTAGTCAGAGGCGATATGGCAAGGCCGAGCTCTTACCTGTCCAGGTAACAGAGCAGTGGCAGCATGGCTTGCAGAGCACTGTAGCACCAGTCACAGAGCAGCGGCAACATCGGAGCCAATCATAGAGTGTCGGCGAGTGGTGACAGTTGCCATTCAAAAGATGGCAGTGGCGACACTGCACATGCGCAGTGAAAGCGGAAGTGCATCTACAAAGTAGTGTGCCATGGGAAGGGGCAGATCGTGTTGCAGAGGGGAGCTCCATTGCGGAGGACAGCTGCTATAGAGTAAGTGCTGTCATGACATTGCCGCAGCACTGTAGGAGAACACAGGGTCGCATTCCGGAGCCGACCCCTTGTCCTCCTAGAGATGGCATAATGTCTGCAAAGCTCTGCCCATGCAGCCGTAAAAAGGGGCGGGTTATGCAAATGAAGCATAGCACAGAAATAAAAGCATTTATTTCATGGAAGAAAGCACTTTTTAGCAGTTTGAATAGTAGGAGATTATATCACAACTCCTACAGGCTACTACAGTTTACTAATCCCATTTGGTATGGCAAAGCTTGCTAAATCACTTTAAAAATGTTGTTTCTCTTACAAGATGTAAAGGTTGGGGATTGCAGCACTGAGAAAAAAGGGGCAGGGCCATGTAAATGAAATGGAGCACTGAAATACATTTTTTTCCCATGGAAAACAGTACTTTTTGGCAGTTTTAATGGTAGGAGACTGATTCACAACTCATACAGGGTACTGTGCCCATATGCAATGGCAATCTTCCATAAATCACTTTAAACTTTGGAGAAACAGGTCCTAGTGTATAAGTTTACTGACAGGGAGGAATAGACTGTGAGTTCAGGAGATGACATCAGCAGCAGCTCTTCACTTAAACTGGCTTTTTTGAACAGGTAGTGAAAGAACAGGCTACTCACCTGTAAAAGTAGTTCTAGGAGTGGTATATGTTGTTCATCCACACTTATTGGGATGTCCCTTTCCCCTTAAATCTTGCCAGAAGTCTTCAAGCTGGCTCCTCCCACCCACCCGGGTGATATACACCTCGGCTCTGCCCCGTGATGCCAGATCTTAGCCCGCTGGAAGCCAGGTTGTGTGCGTCCGCACCGGGGAGGTCGGGTGGGTCCGTGTGGATGAACAACATATACCACTGCTAGAACTACTGTTACAGGTGAGTAACCTGTTCTAGGATCGTGGATATGTTGTTCATCCTCACTTATTGGCAGACTCCTAGCAGTTCTCCGGGAGGAGGGAGGCAAGACGCACATCCCCTACTTAGGGAACAGAGATTGGAGAACTGAGGTCCCAAAACCAGCATCCCGGTGTGACTCAAGGTCGAAGTGGAAGTGGGGGATGAAGGTGTTTGCTGACTTCCAGGTAGCAGCCCGACAGATTTCCTGGATAGGGATGTCCCTGGAAGCAGCCACCAATGCAGCAGTATGGCGGGTAGAATGAGCTCTTATCCCTCTGGGAGGCTCCTTGCCCGCTAACTCATAGCACAGATCTATGCAGGATGTAATCCATCTTGCAATGGTCCATTTGGCTGCAGGCTGCAGTGTAGGTGAAAAACAGCTGGCAAACCTCTCCACGAATTTCCGCCGTCCTCTCCTTATAATAGGAGAGAGCATGTCTCGGGTCCAAAGTATGGAGCCTGTACTCGGCCTCCGAGGTGTAATTAGGGTAGTATACCGGCAGAGTCAACACCTGGTTAAGGTGAAACTCTGACACCACCTTCGGAAGGAATTTCGGTTGGGGGCGCAGGACAACTTTGTCCCTGTGGAAGACCAGATAAGGGGAGTCCACCGAGAGGGCCTGGAGCTCCCCTGTCCTTCTGGCAGACGTGATAGCCACCAGGAAGGCCGTCTTCCATGACAACTGTGACAGTTCACACTTGTGCATTGGCTCGAATGGCTTGCCCATGAGCTTCGCCAATACCAGCAGTAGATCCCACGGAGGTGGAGGTTCCTGCACCGGAGGGGATATGTGATCCAGGCCTTTGAAAAAGCACCCGACCACTGTCTCCTGCATCAATGTTGGCTGACTGGCCTGTGCCCGGTAAGCAGAAATGGCTGCCAGGTGCACCCTAAGGGTCGATGACCGCAGACCCCCTTAAGAGAGAGACCAAAGGTAGTCGAGAATGTCAGCCACAGAACAGGATAAAGAGTCCAGGCCCTTACCCTGACACCAAATGGAAAATCTTTTCCATTTGAAGGCATACCTAGATGCCTCCACCACGGTGTAGACATCTTCGGAAAGACCCAAAGCCTGGAACTCTAGTCGCTCAGGTACCAGGTTGCGAGGTTCTGGGATTGAAGGTCAGGATGGAATACCCTCCCCTGATTTAGAGATATCAGGTCTGGGCGTGTACAAAGCCACTCCGGGGACCTGCAGCTGAGGCTGAGGAGATCTGGATACCAGAACAGGCACGGCCAGTCTGGGGCAACCAGAATCACCTTCGCCTTGTCCCTGCTCACCTTGAGTAACACCTTGTGGATCAAGGAAAATGGAGGGAAGGCGTAGAGGAGGCCTAGGGTCCACGGCCTCGAGAAGGCATCCCCTGCGGTGAGCTCTGCTGAGGGCAGGCATGAAACAGCCTCAGCTTGGTGTTTTCCCTGGAGGAAAAACAGGTCCATCATTGGTTCACCCCAATGGGAGAACAGGCTGTAAGCTACCTCTGGATGGAGAAACTACTCGTGGGATGTCTGGCCTATGCGGCTGAGAGCATCCGCCAGCTGGTTCAAGGCTCCTGCCACATGGATGGCTAGGAGATCCACCTCCAACCGGCTCACAAGGGTCCAGATGCGAAGCACCTCCTTGCACAGCAGACAGGAGTGCGTGCTACCCTGTTTGTTGAGGTAGTACATGGTTGTGGTATTGTCCGTCTGGACTTGAACCACTTGACCTGGAGCTGAGGAGCTAAAGCTGACAGTGCCAGTCTGACTGCTCTGAGCTCCAACAGGTTGATGTAGCATTGGGGGTCCAGAGCCCATGGGCCCTGTTGTCCCTCATGTGGCTCCCCAGCCCATGAGAGAGGTATCAGTCGTGAGGATGACTGTCGGCTCGGGGTGGACAAATAGGATCCCTTCCTGCAACTGGTCTGGGGTGGTCCACCATTAGAGAGCATCCCACATCTTCTGGGTTAGTGATCAGCGGCCAGCTCCCATTGGAGGGGGCACATGTGCATCCGGGCCCAACGGATCACTGAGGTGCATGCCGCCATGTAACCCAGAAGGTGCAGAAATTCCTGGGCAGGGCGCAAGTGCCCAACCAGAAATGATTGGGCAAAGGAGGAGAGAACCTCCACCCTGTCCGCCAGGAGCCGAGCTCTGGCTTGACAAGAGTCGAGCTCTGCCCCGATGAAGCCCATTACCTGAGAAGGCTCAATTTCCGAATTGGCCTCGTTGATCAGGAGACCGAGTTGGGAGCAGGTTTGGAGGGCCAGATCCCTGGACTTCTCCACCTCCTGTTAGGTGGAACCTGCAAGGAGCCAATCGTCGAGGTAGGGGTAAATTCTGACCCCCCCCAACGCTGGAGATGGGCCGCCACCACTGCATTGCATTTGTTGAAGACCCATGTGGCCGATGACAGGCCGAACACCATGGCTCGGAACTCGTACAGGGTCCCTTTGACCCTGAAGCGGAGGAACCGCTGATGGGATAGACGGATCGGGACGTGAAAGAAAGCGTCCTGCAGATCCAGTGAACGGAACCACATGTTTCGCTCCAAAGGTGATATGATCTGGGACAGAGTGACCATCCAAAAGGTGTGTGACCTGAGATATTGATTGAGGTCATGCAGATCTAGAATGGGTCGCCAGGCCCCCATCCGCTTGGGCACCAGGAAGTACCTGGAGACAAAGCCTTTGTCTGCTGAAGGATCCGCCACAAGAGCCACCCACCTCTTTGAGGAGGAGCTGAGTAATGTCATCTTGAAGAGCCAACTGGATGTGTGCAGAAATCCATTCTTCCCGAGGGGCACGGGCTCAGCTGGGAGAGTACTGCTCTAATTCTAGAGGCAGTCCCTGACCAACCACTTCGAGAACCCACCTGTCCATGGTGATAGCGGACCAGGCGGAAAGAAAGTGGCAGAGCCGGCACCCCACGGGAAGACCCAGAGCTGGCGTGATGGGAATAGTGGTGGCAACCCCCACCCCATCACTGAGCAGGCTTGGAGGAGGAGGAAGCTCAAGGACCTGAGCTTTGGCCTCCTCTGCGGCCTGTTGGGGTTCAGGCTTGGGACGAGGGCGCCAAGCTTGAGTCCGCTGCTGATGCTGCTGTCCCCCTTGGAAGGAGGACTGCTGAACTGCAGGGGAAGAGTGCTGAAAGGCTTTTTCTTTTTCTTCTGCTGGTTCTTGCCCAAAGAACTCTTAGCAGAAGTGGCATTGGGCTGCTCTATACGCTGGAGGTGACCGGCCACTCCTGGGCCGAACAAGTCAGTCCCAAGGAAGGGCACATCAGCTAACTTGTGCTGATTATCTGCCGAGAAGGAGGAGCATCTAAGCCAGGCCCTGTGGCGAGAGGAACCTGCGGCAGCCATCGAGCGGGCACAAGAGTCCCCAGTGTCCACGCCCATCAGGAGCTGCTGTTTGGAAACAGCTCGGCCCTGGTCTCGGACCTGCTTAACCGTGGTCTGCATGTCCACGGGGAGCTGTGGGAGGACATCGTCTAATGACCCAAGGAGGGCAGAAAGAAGTGTGCCACGATGACGGCCGAACTTGCCTGGCAAGGGCCCAAGGGGGAAGCCGCATAGATCTTCTGCGCCAAGTGGTCCAAATGCTTGGATTCTTTGTCGGGAGGTCAGTCAGTGTCGGCAGAACTGCCAGTACGCCTGAACACAGAGGCGGTCACCAGGATCTCAGCCGAAGGGTACTCTGTGAACCCCGCAAGTGACCCCATGGGAACCGTGTACTTGCGGGCCATGCAGGCAGATGGTGCTGGAGATGAGGTAGGACGCTGCCACAGTTCGAGTGCCGGACCAACAACGGCCTCGGCCACATGAAAGGCCTCCGTCAGGGTATCCCCTCTCTTGAGGATGTCCGTGAGAGGTTACTCTGCCTTTTTCTGGATGGGTTCCAGGGGCACCCTGTGGACTCAGAGATGAGGTGAAGAATCCCTTGGAAGGAGGAAGAGCCTTCCTCCATCCCTAGGCCAACGGATGACTCATCATCCCCAGGATGAGAGTGAAGTCCGGTGACGTCACAGTCCGAAGAGTCGGGGTAAAGCGATCTGCTGCCCAAATCACCCTCGACTTGCCAAGGGCGGTCCGGGATGACCATGACCGACAGACGTCAGGGAAGCCCGGTGTCTGGTCAGTCCTCTTTGGAAGGAGCCCCTCCCACAGGCTACTCAGGTGGCGGTACCACCACTATTGGTGGAGAGACCGGCTTAGGCCGAACAGGCAGTGGCGCCAGCCCAGTGGGCAGGGGAACCAAAGGTTTCAGCTCCAAGAGGGTCGGCCTCGGTCTAGGAGGTGAAAGCCATATAATGGCCAGGGTAGGAGTAGAAGTCAGCTTGTGCCCGGACAATATCAGCTGTTGCCACATGAGGTCTTCGTAGCGCAGACGGAGTTTCCGTCGGAGCCTCTCCTCATCCAAGGAGGACATGGACGACCGATGGCATTGCCTCTTTTTGGAGCGCTTATGGCTGTTCCTCGGCTGTCCAGACAAGGGGGTTCTAGACCTCAACCGAGATTGGGCACGCCGACCGGTCGCTGGGAGACATCGGAGGGTCCGGTGATACCCGGGGGTCCAGAACTGGTTCCTCAACGGGGACACTAGCAGGCTGGGTCTCCTCATCAGGTAAGACAAGGACCAGAGTCCTTCCAAGGAGTCGCCGACCGGGCCAGCAACAGCGGTCGATTGGATCGAGAATAATCTCAACCTCATCGGCCGTATCCTCGGTCAGCTGGCCCGACAGAAGATCCGTGAAGCCTGAGGCTGAGGAGCGATCTCGGCCAAGGTCAAGACGCCGCATGCTCCTGGGACCGAGACCTCTCTGTCCCAAGAGCCTTTCTCGAGACGAAGGCCGCCGGTTCCTTCTCCCACTTGCCAGGTCTGGAGGAGGTGAGCTCATGCGCCCTCCCCGAGTGGGAGAGACTGGCACAACTCCCTGAAGGAGCCCGAGAATGTGGAGCCCAAGTTGAGTGGAACGAAGAACTTTGAGTGTCCGGGCATGAGTGGCTTCTTTCCTCGATGCCTGCATGCTCCAGCTGCTCGGCGGAACCTGCAGCTGTGGAAACACCCACCTAGCCTCCTTGGACTTCACCGGAGGGTTCCTTTTCTCCAGTCTCCCCAGTTTGAGGCGTGCAGGCGGTTGTCCAGGATGTTGGGATGGAAGGCCAAACAGAAGCTGCAGGATGAGGTGTCATGGCCGACACCTAGGCAGTAGACGACGGGAGGTGGGGATCGGTGCATGACATTTTTGGCAGCAAGGACACCGCAAAATCCAGGGAAGATTTCCTCCATGATCAATGATGCAACGCGATCGCTTAACTCCTAACAAGTTCTAATTTTGTAAAACCAAAGTTTTGAAAGCCAGGGCCTACGAAATGCGTGAGCACGAGGGAAGCAACCTGTATCTTCCAGTGGAAAGGAAGATCTGGCGTCACGGGATGGAGCCGAGGTATATACCACCCGGGTGGGTGGGAGGAGCCAGCTTGAAGACTTCCAGCAAGATTTAAAGAGGAAAGGGACATGCAAATAAGTGTGGATAAACAACATAGCCACGATCCTAGAATCAGGGTTACAAAATAGCTCATAACTTTAAAATGAAGTAGCATGAACACCTAGTTTTTGTATGGGATTTATTAGGTATGCTTATTCTAATTCTGCAATGTAGTACTTTTGGCCAGAGTCCTCTTAAGGCTTAGGTAGAGTTGTGGGAGTTCTGTGCTATGGTGTAGACTCTCCTTTGGGGGGCGCTTCATGGTGGTTGTTTTGGGTAGCGGCTGTGATTAGTGGAATGATGTGTGTAGGTCTGATGCCCTCAGGCTTAGTTACTCCTGTCACAGCTGCTAGACCTCTGCCCTTTGATTATCCCCAACCCTCGCCAGAGGCAGCATATAGACACTGCAGGGAGGTGAGCATCATGAAAAGGCAGGATGGTAGGCAGCTGGGAGCGGACGGGGTTCTAACAGGGGCACTATTAGGGTGGTGAGGAACAGGAGATGCCCTGAGGTGAAATGGGACCTAGGGAGAGGCCAGACACAGTTAGTTTCCACACCCAGGGTTCCCACTGGACCAAGTAGGTAGGTACAGTAGCCAGTAGACCAGCAGTCTCCACTTGTTCCCTGCGGGAGTGCTGTGCAATATGAGATCGATGGAAACAAGTCTGCAGCTATAGCAGATTTGATTTTGCAGTTAATCTGGCTTGCATCACAGAGCCTGATTGGGTGACAGAGCGGGACCAGTTCGGAGGCGTTGGTCCCAACTGGATGCTCTAGTTCACTGCCCATGGAGTGACTGTACTGGGTGTGTGGGGAAGGTGGCCATTGGTTTTGCAGCTGAGTTTAACTTCATGGTACACCCAGTAAGCTACTTTGTTTGAATCTGCGGTCATGCGCGGGGGTCCAGGTGCAGGATCCTTCTTTTGTACTGGCCTACAGGGCTCAGAGTCTGCCTTCATTGCCAAGAGGGTTTTGGAGTTGCCCAGATAGTTGTTTCTGGGCAACTTCAATGCCTGGGTCAACAACAAACTCTCGCAATTTGGATAAGCATTCCACCAGTTGATGGTATCACTGGACTATGCACAAGTGGTTACTACTGCGCCCCATCAACATGGTCATGCCTTGGACCTAGTATTCTCACTGGGGCACAAGGGAATACCTCATGACTGATCCAGTCGGTTGGTTGGATTACTGCACAGTGTCTCATTTGGGGGGGGCCTCCTGTGTTCCACCCCCAGCGGAAATGGTCTGATGCCACCCTTTAAAGGTGTTGTCACCAGTAGGACTCCAGGCAGCATTGGACCCCTCAGGTGGGATGGCTACATGTGGAATAAGATCAGAGGCAGTGGAAGCCTGTAACAGGGCTGTTGCCTCTGCCATCGACATTGTCATACCAATTTGCATATGGTCCAGGTCTTCTTGCTTAGGATCCCCATGGTTTGATGGAGAGCCTAGGGAGATGAAAGACTATGGGTCAGAGACTGGAGCGTTGCTGGCAGACATCTGCAGCAGACGGGGAACAGACTGGCCCTGAGAACTCACGATGGTGAGTACCAGAGGGCAATCTCCCATAAAAAGGCAGAATTATTCTCCATGGAGATTGCTGCGGGGAGGAGCAGACCGGCTCAGCTTTTCCAGACTGTGGACATGTTATATATCTGGCTTGTCTTCAGCTGGTAAAGGCATTTTTATTCACCAGGTGTGAAGAGTTTGCTCAGTTCTTTTCTGACAGGGTGTCCTTGATCAGGTCTGGGATAACCCTAACTAGGCTGCCACAGCCTAGCAGTGGGGAACAGGTTGTCACAAGGAGCATTCCTCCTATCTGGGGCAAGTTTAGGCTGGTAACAGTGGAAGAGGTAGGTGAAGTGATTTCTGAGCTGTGGCACTCTTACTGTGAACAAGACCCAAGTGCGATGCATCTTCTAGCCAGTTGCGTGGGATTTCTGGGCCCAGTGCTTGCTGAGATAGTCCGGTGGTCCCTTTTGGGGAGGGGGGGGTTCCTTTCTGAGTGCACTGAAGAATGTGCTAGTGAGGCCCCTTCTGGAAAAAAAAAAATCACTGGACCCAGACTGTTTGGCAAATTTTAGACACATCTCTAACCTTCCCTTTTTAGAGAAGGTTACTGAGAAGACAGTTGCTTTGCAACTCGAGGCCCATCTCATGGCCTTTAACATATATGAGCCACACCAGTCCGGATTTAGATCTAGGCATAGTAGGGAGAGTGCACTGGTCAGAGCGTATAATGACCTCCTCAGAGCCAGAGATGGGAGAAAACAGGTTACTCACTTGTAACCATAGTTCTAGAAGTGGTATATGATTCCTTTGGGAGGTACTTCAGGTTGGGATGAGGGATCACTTTGTCCCTGTGGAAGACTAGGAGACTCACCAAAAGCACCTGCTGATCCTTCTGACTGATGTGATGGTCACCAGGAAGGTCTTCTTCCACGACAGATGTGACAGCTAACATCTGTGCATAGGCTCAAACTGCTTGCCCATGAGCATAGCCAACACCACCAGTAAGTCCCATGGTGGAGGTGGTACACACACCGGAAGGGACAGGTGGTCCAGGCCCTGGAAAAATCCCCTGACCACTTTCTCCTGGGGCACTGTCGGCTTACCAGCCCATATCTGGTAGGCACAGATGCTTGCCAGATGCAACTTAAGGGTAGTCACCCTCAGTCTCAACTGAGAGAGGGACCAGAGGTTACCCAGGATGGTAGCCACAGTGCAGGCAAGGGGATCAAGCTCACTGTCCCGATACCAAATGGAAAAAATCTTCCATTCAAAGGCACAGCACCTGTGAATTGACTCTTTTTGGGTGGCCTTCACAATATGGAGGACATCATCCGAGAGACCCAAGGCCTGGAACTATAGCCACTCAGGAACCAGGCCATGAGGTGCAGGGACTGCAGGTTCAGGTGCAGAATTATCCCTGAAATCTGGTCTGCAGATCTTAGCAGAGAGGCAGTCACTGTGGAGGTCTGCTGCCAAGGCAGAGGAAATCTAGGTACCAGAACTGCCTTTGCCAGTCTGGAGCTATCAGGATCATCTGCACTGTGTCCTTCCCGGCTTTGACCACTACCTTGTGGATCAAGAAGAAGGGAGTGAAGGCATACATGAGACCTGGGGTCCAGGGTCTTGGGAAGGAATTCCCTAACAGTTTCATGGACTGTGGGGGCAGGTACAAAACAGCCTCAGTTTTGCATTCTCCCAGGAGGCAAACAGGTCTATGAGAGGAATGTCCCACTGGATTCAGGGACCACTCTCGTGTGATGCCTCTTAGCTGACCGAGGGCATCCACAAGTTGACTGTTCTTTCCTCTGACATGAATCGGCAGGAGATCTGCACCTAGGCTATGCACAATGGTCCAAGTGCGGAGGGCCTACTGACACATAGGAAGGGAGTGAGTTCCGCCCTGCCTACTCAAGTAGAAATGGTTGTGGTGTTGTCTGTCTGGACTTGCACGGCCTGTCCCCTAACTAGAGGAGTGAATTCCACCAGCACCAGATGCACTCCACAGAGCTCCAGTAGGTTTATGTGGTGATGGGACTCCCAGGGTAACCAGAACTGGAGGGTTCTGTGGTCTCCTAGGTGCACTCCCCACCCTACCAGAGATGTGTCCATCATGAGCGTGATGGTCGGTTCTGGGTGGATAAATGGGATTCCTTCCTCCAAGTGTTCTGGGATCAGCCACCAATGGATGGCATCCCACATTGGCTGGGTCACTATAACTGGCTGGTCCAAGGGCCTAGGTGCTGGGATTACTGACAGCCCAACTCCCACTGGAGGTGGCATATCTGCCAGTGGGCCCAGTGGACCATGGTGAAGCAGGATGCCATGCACCCCAGCAGCGTCAGAAAATCCCGGCAGGGCACAGGAGCCCAACCTGAAATGACAGAGCAAAGGAGGCAAGATCCAGTGTCCAGTCCACAGGGAGGCGAGCCTTGGCCCACAGAGGAGTTTAGTTTTGCCCTGATGATCACCTGCGTGGGTACCAGTCTGGACTTGTCTGGGTTAACCAACAGGCCCAAGTCTCGAAGCAGGTCTGGACAGACAGATCTCTGGACTTCTCCATGGCCTCTCTGGATGGACTGGCTAACAGTCAGTTGTCCAGATAGGGGTACACCCTCATCCCTAGGCACCACAGGTATGCTGCTACCACTACTATGCAGTTGGTGAAGACCCACAGTGCTGAGAAGGATTCAAAGGCAAGACCTGGAACTGGTGGAGGACCCCTTCTGCTCAGAAATGAAGGTACCGGTGGTGGGATTGACAGACTGGGATGTGGAAAAACGCATCCTGGAGCTCTAAGGAACAGAATCACATGTTCTGCTCCAGCAATAGAATGATCTGATTCAGAGTGACCATCTGGAATTTGAGTTTCCTCATGAACTGGTTCAGAACGTGCAGATACAGTAAGGGGCACCAGCCCCCCCCAGCTGTTTTGGGACCAGGAAGTACCTGAACACATAACTCTGACTGGCCAGGGTGTCCGGGACATGGGCCATTGCCCTTTGCAAGGAGCTGAGCAATGTCCTCCCGAAGGATGGACAGCATATCCTGTGAAACTCTACACCCCAGAGACACATGGAGGTGGTAGGTGGGACAGCTTCAAAGTCCAGAGGCAAACCTCTGCCCACTATGTCCAACACTCACTTGTCTGTTGTGATAGTGGACCAATGTGGCAAGAAGTGATGTAGGCGACCTCCGATGGGGAGTGCAGATAGAGGTAGGATCGGTGGAGTGATGAGACCCCTGGACTTTCCACTAGGCAGCTTTTGCAGGGCACCGCAGCTGCAACTGGAGGGGCACCAGTACCACCCCTCCCCTTTTCTTAGGCCAAGGAGGCTGTAGCTGAAAGGACCGGTACTGGAAAGCTGGTTTCTTAGGCATCTTTACAGGTCCTTCTGGTACAATGCCTCAGAATCCAGGGTGGGAAGGACTTCAATACAAATGAGATGTCTTCCACCCCAGGGTCAAATAGGCCAGTGCCTAAGAAGAGGATATTGGCCAGTTTGTGCAGGGTGTCCACCGTGGAAGGTGGGTAAATGCAGCCAAAGCATGGAGACGGCGCTACCAACCCACGGGCACACAAGTAACTCATGTCCACGGGCCATCTGGAGCTGGTGTTTGGCCAGTGAGTGACCCTGGTCTCTGATGACCATCACCGCCAACTGCTGATCAGCAGGGAGGTGAGGAGGATTGTCTCAAAGACTTCCATCGGGAGTGACTAAAGCTGGCCATCATCACGTATAACTGGCCTGATGGAGACCCAAGGATGCCACAGCATAAATCTTTTTAGTGGCATGGTCAGTCTCATGGAACTCTTTGTCCAGAGGCTTGTCCACATCCCCCTGGTGTCCAGACTTGTGGAACACCAAATCTGTGACCAGCCCCTCTGCGGAGGGGTGGGCTGAGAACCCAGAAAGGGACCCAGTACAGATTGTATACTTGTGGATCATATGGGCAGAAGGTGCTGGGCAGGATGCTGATAAGGCTCCAGGACCGGTCTCTAAAGAGCTTCAGCCATGGGAAAGGCAACCTCTGGGTAATCGTCACAGTTTAAAATGTCCATAAAGGGTACTTAACCCTTTTGGACTTTTGGTCGTTGCCCACCTTGGCTATGATGGCAGTGACTAACCCGAAGAGGGAGAAGAAGTTGTGGGAAGCACCTGCGTAGCATGGACCAGTGGCTAACACTGGCAGTGGCCAGTAGATCGGAGATCCAAGAGGCACAGCCCTACTCTTCCTGCAATGCTCCACTGTTGCCAGAAGAGCTCCTTATAGCACCGGAGCAATCTGTGATAGTGCTTCTCCTCACCCGAGGAGGTCGAGAAGCATCAACAGTGACACCTGCTGGTTAAGCATGATCAAGAGCAGGAATGCCTCGACCAACGACCAGATGACAGCAAGGGAACCTTCCAGCTGATTGTGGCACTACTGACGGCGTGCCTCTACATTAAGAATCGTGGGGCGTAAGATTCGATCGCCAGTGGAGGAGGCTTCAAAAGGACCAAAACCATGTCCTTCTTGAGTGAGGACCGAGCACTGGGGTCTGCGAGACTGAATCCTCGACCATCAGAAAACTGGTCATGGGCTCAATGAAAATTTCCATGGCCTGCTTGACTGTAGTCGAAGTTGACTGGCTTGATGGGAAATTTACCTGCCCAACCTGTTTTTGACCGAGGGGCTCTTGACCACTGTCGAGCGGTCAGGCAAGTCGAGAGACTCACAGGACCACAATCACTCCTGGTCTCACAACCGGTGCTTCTTGTGCTTAGTGCTGAGGTGGAAGGGCTCTCTCTCAAAGTTCTCGAGGGCCAAACACATATACTGGAAGCCTGCGGTGAACGACCCTCTGATGCTGGCCCCAGCTGGAAGCAGTGCCAAGACTGAGGAGGTGCTCGCCGTGGCAGCTGCCGCTTCCACCTCAAGGACCGGAAGTTCCTGGGCAGACATGGTCACAGCTGAGGCCTACTTGTAGCCCTTCTTAGTGCGGTCCTTTGGATCATGTTACAAAGGCCGACCCAGTGAGAGCTGTAGCTTCCTGTCCGTAAGGAACTCAGAAAGCATGATGACACAAAGGCTGTATCTGGCCACATTTTGTTGACTGCCCAGGTGGTATATGCACGTTTCATGTAGGTTGGTGACCTACATCTTCTGCCGCACTGAATGTAAAACTTGAACCCCGTTTCATTTTTCCATCAAGATCGACTAGGGAGGCAAATGAACCAAGGAAATAACTTGAAGTTTAGAAAACTCAAGACAAATTTCACCTATGGTGCACTAAACCTAAGCGGGAGAGCTGCGAAGGAGGTGACCTGTTCTTCCAGTGGAAAGAAAGATCTAATATCATGGGGTGGAGTAGGGGATATGCTGCCTGGGTGGTGGGACGAGCTTAGCTTACAGACGTCTGGCCAATCAGACTGCTCCAGTGGAACTGCCAGAGTGTTGATAATGAACCATAGCCACATCCCTAGAATGGTCAATTCTCGTTCTACTCGATCTCTCATCAGCATCTGACACTGTGGACTATAGGTTGTTGGATCAGCTTGGGGAGTAGTGTGGACTTGCTGGTAGGGTTATCAACTGATCTATGTCCTTCCTCAGTGGCAGGACGCAGATGGTGGTGATTGATGGGGAATTTTTTCTCGCTCCTGAAGCCCCTGCTCTGTGGCATATCAAGGCTCAATCCTCTTGCCTATGTTGTTCGCAGTGTACATGCTGCCTCTGGGCAATATCATCAGATATTACAGTCAGGGTTTTCACTGTTATGCAGATGATATCCAACTATATCTGTCATTTGCACTAGGGATGCCAATCAGGGCTTGCCAAATCCAATAGCCCGACGTCCCGGACTACAATTTTTTATGTGGGGACAAGCAGATGCCAGAGTTCTGCTTGTTCCACGGACTACCATGCTGCAGTTTAAGAACTGCAGGTTTTTACCTGCTTATCCCTCGCTGGCCACTAGATGTCCTTCCCAGGTTCCGATGGAGGGAGCCAAGCTAGACTCCAGAGTCACCTGATTTTCTTTGTGCGGTCACACTGCGCAGCTGCAGCATTGTTGAATGCGCGCACCACAGCCGCACGCCCCCATGCCCCATGCCCCGACTTGACTGCGCAGTTGGGCACGGAGATCAGGCACCAGCAGACACTTGGAGAGCCGCCAAGAAGAAACGCACTCACGACTGGTCAAAAACAGCCAGACTGACAGGCTAGGCAGCCTATAGCTGATGGTACAGTGCCTGTCAGTCCTGGCTATTGGTGATCGTGCTTGGGGGTGGAGCTCTCAAGAGTGGCAGTAGCTCGGCGCATGTTGGCAAACGCGATATTTCATTACTCGGAGAGAACACAGCATTTCTGTTCGAGCAACATTTGTTGGCGGTTTCTCACTATTCACAGTCAAACTGTGTATTTGGGGCCGGAACCGCGAGTCGCAAACAAATATCTTGCTAACAAATCAGTACAGTAGTAGTACCTGGAGAGAGAACACAACAGAAATATATTGGAGTTTTGGAGTGCCAAGCGAGCGGGAGAGTAGGAGGATCTGAAGTCTGGGGGAAGGGAGATGTGTGAGAGAAAGATCGTTTTTGTAAAAAAAAAAAGGAGCACAAAGGTGTTTGCTTATTGTGGAGAGAGCAGAGTCTCTGTCTAATAACACAATCTGCTGATTATAAAAATATAAAAAAAGGGTTATTTAGAGAAAAAAAAAAGAAGGGAGAACTAAGCAAAAACACTGCACACGGAATTCAGGGGGCTGTGCATGTTGTGTCTGACTCTGTAGGCTCATGTGATGTGAAGAAGAATAGAAAATGACACATCTCTTAAATAAATAAAAACCAAAAAAACTTGAGACTCTAAGTGGGGGGAAGTGATTGTGTGTTGAACTTAAGTTGTGGGACTACTAAGCATTTCAATAATAATCATGTGGTAAGGGTGTGTTGTGTGTGTGTGTGAGAGTTTATGAGACCAAGCCTGCCCTCCCTTAGAGAGCAGAGATCAGGGACCTGACTGATAACAACAGTGTGCCTCCTGTGGGGGCAAGACCACTAGATAGAGCCTGCCCAGAGTATAGAAAGTAACGTGTGTGATGTGAAGTACACAACAGAACTAAGAACTGAACTAAGAAAACTATAACCCTCCTTAACCCAGCCCTCCTTACCTAACCTTATATACACCACACCTATTCCTAGCTAGCCTAGACCAGTCCCACTATCCCTGAGACTGTCCCAGTGGTGGAAGGGGGACAGGGCGGGGGGTGTCTTGGCTGTAGTGAGACCCTGTAGACTGGGTAGGGTAGAGGAACCTGAGAAACAACTGAAATTATAAGAATAAAAGGTAAACTAAACAAAAAAAAACTAAAAGCATTTTTCTGAGTCACAGAAAAACCTGAATTAACCTAGCTGCTACTGCAGTCTGCTACATACATTGGTGGAGGAGGTGTGCTGTATGTGGCAGGGGCCGTTAGTGTGAGTCCACCGAACCTGCCCTGAGAGCCTGAGGGTAGAGTAGAGGAACTTGTGGAAGGGAACAACTGAATACTTAATAAATAAGGTATACAGTTGCATTACAAAAACTGAAAAAGCATTTTCAGAGTTTGATATCCCCTTCCCCCCCAAAAAAAGATAGCTACCTTCAAATAAACCTATATTTTAGCTAGTACTTTGTTTGTCCTACCAAGTACTTGGTGGAGGTGTGTGTGGCAGCAGTCTGTGAGACCTAACCTGTCCTGAGAGGAGAGGGTACAGGAACTTGGGAACAACTGCGGACTTCTTAGAAATAAACTATAGGAGGGGGCAAAACATTTTTTGTGTGACAATACACAGAAAAAATAATAAACCTTAGCTACCCAGTACTCTGGTGGAGGTGGGTGAGTGTGTGTGCGACTCTGAGGGCCAAACCTGACATGAGAAGGGAAAAGGCATTTTTGGGGACACAGAAAAAATAAAATAAACTTACCAGTACCTAGCTACACTGGTGGAGGTGTTTGTGTGTGGCTGTGAGACTGAACCTGCCCTGAGAAGGGAAAAAGCAATTTCCTGTCGTACTACTGCTAGTACTCCGTCCGGCTCTGGACCCAGCCCCCTCCCACCTACCCGCCTACTCTGTCCTGCCCTCTTGAAGTGCTGCATAAGCACAACAGCTTAAGGTAAAAAAATAATAGTAAGACAACACACAGAAAGGTAACACAAGTCACAAAATAGAATTTTATTGTGTACAATAATACAACAACAATCTTTATTTCACAATTGCAGCATAGAAGACAGTTAAAAAAAAAAATAATACAACGAAATAAGCCAAAGCAAGCTACTCTATTTTTCCCTTTGGACTGGGAAAAAATCCTCATCTTCTTCATCGGGAACAAAAAGTAAAGAGCCTGAGCCTGAGCATTCTTCACAGTCTGAAAGCCAGTACCAACCAGCCTCCCCCTGGTTCTACTAATAGTCAGGAAAAAATGACCAAGGTTCTTGGTCTGGGTCTGTTTTTGTAGACATAACAGGCGATCAATCTAACTTGACCGTACCTGTTTCTCAAACGAGTGAGCATAACAGTAGCAGCAGATCAGTGCCATCACATTCTGGTTCAGTATAGCTAAAGCGACCTTTCATTTTAGATGATGAGGAAATAAACACTGAAAAAAGAAGCACAGATAAAAAATATGATGTAGAAAAAAAGGCTCGAACATTTCAGCATCACTGGTTAAATCACTTTACCTGGTTAAGACATGATGACAAAAAAATGTGTTGTGTACTGCTCTGTCTGTGGGAAATATCCTAATCTTGCAACTCCTGCTCATTCAAAAAAACCTGTCGTGTTTTGCCACTGGTTCAAATAATTTCAGAATTGAGTCCATGAGAGCCCATGAGAAATCAAATCCACATATAATTTGTGCAAACCAGCATAGTCACGAAACTGGTCAACATGCAGTCAATTTTAACATATCTGAAACCGCAATACAGTGGCGTGAAAAAGTATTTGCCCCCTTCCTGATTTTCTCTATTATTGCATATTTGTCACACTGGATGTTTTCAGGTCTTTAGACAAAATATAATATTAGATAAAGGGAACCTGAGTGAACAAATAACACTTTTTTTTTTTACTTATTTCATTTATTTAATGAAAAAAGTTAACCAACACCAACGGGCACTGTGTGAAAAAGTAATTGCCCCCTAGTTAAATCAATCCAATTAAAGGGATAATTAGAGTCAGCTGCTTGAACACAGCCAGGCTTGATTACAGCCAGCCCTGCTCAATATAAATCTACTTATTTTGACCCTTACCATCAGAGTCATGTTGCCAGCACAAAGATTCAACAAGCACATTATGCCATGATCAAAGGAAGTTCCTGAAAGATCAGAAAAAATTTGTTGCCCTCTATCAGTCTGGAAAGGATTACAAAGCTATTTCTAAGGCTCTGGGACTCCATCGAACCACAGTGAGAGCCATAATCTCAAATGGAGAACACTTGGAACAGTAGTGAATCTTCCCAGGAGGGCGGCCTGCCAAAATTACTCCAAGGGCGAGCGTAAAATCATTCAGGAAGTCTCAAAGGATCCTAAAACAACATCCAAAGAACTGCAGGCTTCTCTTGCCTCAGCTAAGGTCAGTGTTCACGACTCCACAATCAGAAAGAGACTGGGCAAAATGGCTTCATGTGAGTAGCAAGGCGGAAAACGATCTGCCAACCAAGAAGAATATAAATGCTCGTCTCTCATTTGCCAAGAAGACCTGGATGATCCACAAGCCTTTTGGGAAAATGTTCTATGGACAGATGAGTCCAAAGTGGAACTTTTGGATGACATGGATCCCATAATGTCTCAAGAAAGCAAACACAGCATGCCACAGTAAGAACACCATACCAACAGTCAAACATGGTGGTGGTAGTGTGATGGTGTGGGGATGCTTTGCTGCCTAAGGACCTGGATGACTTGCCATAATTAAAGGAACCATGAATTCTGCTCTGTGCCAGAAAATTCTTAAGGAAAATGTCCGGTCATCCTTCCGTCAGCTGAAGCTGAAGCGTAGTTGGGCCATGCAACAAGACAATGATCCAAAACACAAAAGCTAGTCCACATCAGAATGGCTAAAAAGAAGTAAAATTAAAGTTTTGGAATGGCCTAGTCAAAGTCCAGACTTAAACCCAATAGAGATGCTGTGGCAGGACCTGAAACGAGCAGGTCATGCTCGAAAACCTACCAAATGTTACTGAATTAAAGCAGTTCTGCAAGGAAGAGTGGGTTAAAATTCCTCCACAGCGATGTGAAAGACTGATATTGAATTATAGGAAGTGTTTGGTGCAGTCATTGCAGCTAAATGTGGCATAACCAGTTATTAATGTAGGGGCAATTACTTTTTCACACAGGCCAGTTTGTGTTGGTTAACTTTTTTCATTAAATAAGTGAAATTAAAAAAAAACAAGTGTTATTTGTTCACTCAGGTTCCCTTTAGCTAATATTACATTTTCTAAAGACCTGAAAACATCCAGTGTGACAAATATGCAATAATAGAGAAAATCAGGAAGGGGGCAAATACTTTTTCACGCCACTGTATATCACGCATTTTCTCAGATGGAGGAAGTCACCAAAAATAAAATGAGGCGTTTATTTAACACCGCATATTCCTTGGCTAAAAATTTACGTCCTTTCTCAGATATGGAGTGGCTTTGCACATTGCAAGAAAAAAATGGGGTTAAACTCGGCAGCAATTATGCAAATGGTAAACAGGTCAGAGATTTCTGTACCACAATATCAGCTGTCATGTCTAAAACACAGATCCGGACTGTCAAAAATACAAAATTTGTTACCGCTCTTGCAGATGGCAGTACAGATGCAAGCATTACAGAGTGGGAAAATGTCTTCCTTCATTTTGTTGATGGGACAGAAAAAAAAGTTACAACTGTTAATTAAAGCTGTACCTCTTGAACATTCTCACGCAGATGGAATTTTTAAAGCAATAGGCTCTGCACTTGAGTCTGTAGATCTTTCTTTTGCAGACCTCAACGATGTGACCAGACCTGGACCAGTTCTCGTATCTGCCAACTTCTTTTTTTTTTTTTTACTTTGGGACATTTCTGCCTCATTTATACCCCCTCCTGTACTGCCCTCAGTGCTCCACTCCTTCAGGTCTTGCTCAAGTCCCCTCCTAGGTCCACTACCACGATGTCTGTCCCTGGAGTGCCCGGTAACTCCTTACCTCCTCCACCTACTTGCGGAGCACCTGCACAGTGAAGATCTGCCCGTGGGTTCTGGATCTGGATGGCTGTTGGGAGCGGCCGTCATCTAGGCTCACTGGGGCATTTTCCATTTCTTTGGTCCCTCCCAGTCCTCCCTGGGCGCGCCCGCTGGGCGATGCGTCAGAGAGGAGACATGCTGGCCACGCCTTCTCCCAAGCACCCTGACAAGCGTCCCCTCCCGACTCCAGTGAGCGGAGCCGTCAGAGCCGGGAAAGCCATGCTTCCACCGGCTTTCCTCGGAAGCGGGTGGCAAGGCTTTCTATTGGTAAGCCTCCCCAGGAGGACAGCATCCGTTGGGACGCTTCGATCCTCCTTCCTCTGGCCGACCCGAGTCCGTTCTCCGAACCCGGGTCGCCGGTGCAGCGCGAGGTGTGGCGTCTAGCGCCTCAACCCTCAGCGCCACTGGGCCGGCTGTATCTGCCAACTTTGATGGTGCCAGTGTGATGATGGGCCATACAGGTAGCACCACAGCAAAAATCCAAGAACATGCCCCACTGTTATACCCATGCATTGCGTAGCCCACAAACTGGAGTTTGCAGTTCTCGACGTCATGAAAAAATATCCCTTTGTTCAAAAAGTAGAAAACACCTTGAAAGGAATTTTTAAATTTTACCACTACAGCCCCAAGAAACTTCAGGAACTGCAGGAAATAGCAGATGTCATACACACCGAGTTGGCTCATTTCAGTGCAATAAAGCAAATTTGTTGGCTTGCAAGTAAGACGCGTTCAGTTCATGCTGTTCAAGTCAACCTGCCCACAGTAGTTCAACATCTTGAACATGTCTCAAACTCTGCTGGTGATGATGGGGTCAAAGCAAAGGCACTTCTAAGAGATGCGCACTCAGTACAGTTTGTAAAATCATTGTTTATTCTTCAAGATTTTCTGCCAATATTGAAAAATCTATCACTTGAATTTCAAAAGGATGACTTACTAAATAGTAGAAGTCCCCCAACTTGTCGAGACATGCTTACTCCAGTTGACTGAGCTAAAAACAAGACCTGGAAAGTTTAGGACATCATTTTTAAACTAATATAATCCTGCAGAGAAATGCATGAACTATCTCATTTCAAAACATGGCAGTGAAGACAAGATCGTTTCTTTTACTTTCAAAGGGAACTGTCCAGAAGTAAATTTTGCGACTGATACCCAGCTGCACAGTTTAATAGATGCAGCAGTATCTTAGATTGATCAGCGTTTTTGGAATTTCTCGGAGGAACCTCTAAAATGGTTCAGTTGCTTAGATTTCAAAAATTTCGATCCATCATGAGAAGAACTTGCACAATTTGATACAACTGATTTAAGTAATTTATTGGACTACTTTCACAACTTTTTTTTCCTGAAGATCACGTAACCAATATAAAAAGGGAGTATTTTGCATTAAAAGCAATGCTTAAGTGTGCAGTTGACAAGCCATGTCTGCAAGTGTATTTACAACTACTACGACAGAAACCGGCCCAGCTTGCTCACATCCTTGGCCTAATAGAAATGTTACTGGCTATGAGTGTGTCTACAGCTAAATGTGAGAGAGTATTCTCCATTCAGAATCTTATAAAAACAAAAATAAGTACAAGTTTGGCTGATGACACACTCCAGGCACTTCTGCACATAGTAGTTGAAGGTCCTGCATTAGACAGCTTTGATCCGGATCAAGCTATCAACCACTGGCTACTATCTGGTCCTGGCACACGCCACATTCATGGTCATCATCATGGTCATGCTAGTTCAACTACTAGTTCTGCTGATTCACACGAAAATGTCCCTGAAGCTGTCACTAGTCTTGATGATGACAGAATATGATGCTCCGGCTGGAGCAAGCTCAGGCTTCCTGTAACTCCTCCTGATGCTGATGCTGTACTGTCTGCTACTCTGCTGTAATGATGTTCTCACTGTGCTGCTGGCGCTCTGTCTGCACTAGTCTGCTGCTGCAAGTACACTTGCTGTCAGTTCCTTGCTGCTGATGCTGTACTGTCTGCTACTCTGCTGTAATGATGTTCTCACTGTGCTGCTGGCACTCTGTCTGCACTAGTCTGCTGCTGCAAGTACACTTGCTGTCAGTTCCTCGCTGCTGATGCTAATTCTGTCACAATCTGTATGCTCGCCATGCTGCTGACAAAAATAAAATCATATTATTCTCCATATTGTTTATTTCAGCACCAAATAACATACTACAATAAATCCTTTGAGATTTCTGTAGTTTGATACTTTCCATTAAAAATATGCCATTTTATACCGGGACTACCAACTCAAGCACTGGGACAACTACTTTTGGACAAGCCACTTGTCCGTGGACAAGTACCTAATTTTAAAATTTGTCAAGCCCTGATGCCAATCAATGTACTGAATTTATGCCTGGCCAAGATCCAGGACTGGATGTCCTCTGGCTGGCTGTGACTCAATCCAGACAAGATGGAGGTACAGGTTATTGAGCCTGGTCAACAGTAGGGTGTGTGGGCCACAGCAGAGAGGCTGGTTCTGGTGTTTGGTTCCTCTAGTCTGGAGGCCTCTGCTAAGGTGAAGAATTTGGGTGTAATTCTGGATGCAAGACTGAGACATGAGACTTGAGGCTCAGGTGTCCTCCTTAGTCCAGAATAGGTTTTTACCATCTTTGAAAAATCTCCTGGATTAAAGTCTTGATGCCACTGGAAGACCTGCCCTCACTAATACATACCTTTGTGACTTACAAACTCGACTACTGTAACACTTTGTATCTCAGGGTTAAAAGAGGAGTCCTACGATGCCTGCAGCTAGTGCAAGTCACAGTGGCTAGTTACTAACAGGCCTCCCGAGGTAATGGCATATCACCCCGATCCGTCGTGAACTGCACTGGCTGCTGGTGAAGTGGCAACAACTTCTTCAAGGTCAGTTCGCTGACCTATAAAGCCCTATACAGGCTGGGCCTGGGTATTCTGAGTGAGTTCTTGTCTCCTTACAGCCCAGCTCACCCTCTCAACTCCTCTGAGAGGAGCCTCCTAGCGGTCCCAGGGCCAGGTTAAAGACATCGGGGATCGCACTTTTGAAGTGGCTGGTCTGGCCCTTTGGAACTCACTTTTCAGATCTCTGAGGGAGGCTCCATCAGTGAAAGCATTTAAGAGGGGCCTTAAGACCTACCTGTTCAGCCATGCTTCTGATTCAAATTAGCCCCACTAGTTTATTTACTGATTTGAGTTTAATTCTATTTTCTGCGATTTTATGATGTACAGCACTCAGAGACCCCAGGATCATGCACTTAATAAACTACTACTACGTCTCAAAAGAGAGTAGGGAAACTTCCTCAGTGTCCTGGTTAAATGTCCCATATTCACTAAACCGCCAAGAGATTAACCTGGTTCAATATCAATCTGCATTGGTGACCCCCCCTCATTTCGGGATTAAACAGAATATACATGTAACCCCACTGCAAATGGGGGTTCCCAAAAGACTTCCAGGAGCTTGCTTGAATGCTCCGAGCCTGAATGGTGTTTGGCGTTTAAGCCATTTATCTGTGAGTGTTTTTAGAGCCTCTGGTACTGTCTCTTTAAGAGCTGTCTGCTTGCAGACATAATTAGTTTGTACGGGGGCAACTGTATGTTTCTCTGCTTGAGTCCCACTCGAGCTGCTGCCAATTCACTCCGTTTTGCAGTCACTAGAGTGCAAAGGGAACCTATCTGAAAGATGTAACTGTTTGCCAGAAATCATTTAGAGTAATAATGAAAATACAGTTTGTCTAACCTGCTTTTCTTTGCAATCAGAACTGTGTTTGCCTAGTTCCCCATTCTAGTTTTGAACTGCTGAACGGGACCAATCAGTGTGGGTTAAGGTAGCTCTAAAATGGTGCCTTTGGACGAATCAGAACTTGGACTCGTAATCTGAGCCAGCCACAATAGGACTGTATGGGCAGTGACTCTGGGAAATGTAGTTTGGACTTTGGTGCCTTTTTGCACCAACAGGGGGAGGCTATTGTGAGTGACAGCCAATCCAGCCAAGAACTGGGAGGAACTCAAAGGAAGTGCCCGGTTTTGTCTACTGGAGTCTCAGTTTAGCTCTGGCAGTGAAGAGGGAAGGACCCTGTGCTCCTTCGGTGCGCAGTTTTAGTCGGGAAACGCGTGTAAGGCCCCAAGTTTCAGTCTGCAGCTTGTGCAAGTGCTTGTTTGGACTGAATCTGACCTGTGAAGAGAATCAAGGAGGTCTGAAAAGTAGAAACCAGGCTCACCCTGTAGAAGACTGGAGAAATTGCTGAATTGCACTCGGTCTGTCAGTAACTGAATCTGCTGTGTGTTCTCCCGGGTACTGTGCAGTAATTGCGATCGGGATAGAGAAGCAGCCTGCCTGGTATAGTACTTCCTTTTTCCTATACAAATGTGTGTAGTGCTAGTGGGGACTCGCGTTTCAAATCCCCTGTACAGTGAATTGAGTGCATGAAGCTGCAAGTAAACCTCAGCTTAATCCACACTACATCCATTTGCTCTGAACTGCTGTGGAGTCCAGACACAAGGACCTTGTCCACATGGTCTGCTCCTCCTGGCAATCCAGGACAATCTACCTTCCATTCAGTTTCAGCATTGAATTTGTGAATACAAATCAGGGTAGCTCCCTGCCATCATCTAATTGCAAGTGTTCCATCTGATTACTTTTCCTTTCTTTCTCCACGAACTGAGCCTACCGGCTCTGGATTACAATTTGGGTATTGTGCATGCACTTCCCATCTTCAGGGCCCCAACCAGCTGCACCAAATAGGCTAGCCTCTTATTGCCTGGGTGCCTAGTAAGAGTGACATTAGGGACATTTGGAATTCTGAAATATGTGCACAGTACTGTGATTATTAATACTTTTAAACTAATTAACCTGATTTCCCCCTGTCCTTTTTATATCCCCCTAAATAAATCAGATCTGTTTGTTTCAGCAAAGTTACACTGCCTGAGGTATTCGTCTATGTTAAAGTATTGTACTGTGGTTTTTGCACTGTATCATCTTATTTTACAGGGAGTCCCAGGAGTCACACTCACCCGAACCAGTCCTGGGGTAAGTGTATACTGCGAAGGTAATTCTGATATATTGTGTGGGCCACTAGTGGGAAGAAAAGGGGGTCGCAGTGTCCCAGAGGGCTGTGACCAAGTTAGTTTAACTATTGCAAACCCTGACCTCTGGGTGGAGGCACCCGCCATCGGATCCAGGCCCCTCAACCTATTAGTGGCAAATCAGGCAGGGGTAGTAGCCCTTGGGATAGCGCCATCTAGGGGTTACATACAAAATCTTTCCTAGCCCTCACTTCTCAGGAAAAAAAAACAAATAATTTAGTATCCAGTAAGGATCACTAAGGCAGTGAGGGAACTCACAGAAAAGGGGAGGGCATTTTAATGGCAGAAGGCGAACAAGACTGAGGAAAACAAGACTGCCTACACAGCTACTTGAACTATAATACAGGAATAATCATGAAATGGGTCAGAAGGATGAAGCTGAATGAGGAATGCTGACTGGATGAGAGATACTTTTAGTGAAGCTGTTATTTCAGCACAACAACCTGGCTGAATGTGGCTCCACACAAAACAGGATGCATAACTAACGGAGAGAGTCATCTTTAATTGCCACTTTTAAAATGCCCATCAGAAACATGTCTGGCATCTCTTTACCAACCCCAACCTTTTTTATTTTACCTTGTGAAAGAAAGAGAACTGATGCCAACCACGACTCCTCAACTGATTGTCCCTAGTGTGGAGAGGGAGAGGGACAGTCCAACAAGGAGCAGCAGGAACGCAGGAGACTGGGGAGGTGAACACGAATCCAGTTACAGAGGAAAGAGTCTTGAAGGGACTTCCAAAGCTGAAAGTGAACAGGGTCATGTGACTAGACAAGATATATCCAAGAGTGCTAAAGGAACTCAGGGAGGAGCTTGCTGCACCACTGGCAGCCTTGTTCACATATCACTAGAAACAGGAGAAGTTCCAAGGATTGGAGGAGAGCTATCGTAGTTCTGCTCCATAAACAGGGAGGAGGCTAACAACTATAGACCGATTAGTCTCACATCAATGGTGGGGAAATTAATGGAAACCCTGCTAAAAGAAAGGCTAATAGAATATCTTGAAGCCATGGGGATTGCAAGACAAGACAGCATGGATTCATGAGGGGTAGGTCACGTCAGACAAATCTGATAGATTTCTTTGACTGGGTGACCAGGAAAACAGATCAAAGAATGACAGTGGATGTGGCCTATTTAGACTTCAGCAAAGCCTTCAACACTGTACCACACAGAAAACTGTTAAAGAAACTGGGTAGTCTAGGAGTTGGAGCCAAAGCTGTTAAATGGGTAAAAAAAAAAATTGCTCGATGGATAGGCAGCAGAGGGTCTTGGTAAATGGGACTCATTCAAATGAAGGAAGAGTGTCCAGCAGGGTGCCACAGGGTTCAGTACTGGGGAGGTCCTGTTCCAAAATATTCATAAGTGACACTGCTGAAGAGGTTGAATGGAAGGCATGCCTTTTTGCAGCTGACACCAAGATCTGTAATAGGGTGAATACTCAGGAAGCAGGTGGAGAAAATGAGATGGGACCTTAGAATACCTGAGCAGTGATCAAGGGTATGGCAGCTGTGATTCAATGCCAAAAAAGTGTAAAATCATGCACCTGACGCAGAGAAACCCAGGAGCCGAGTATGAAATGAGTGGGAATTATTGCCGGTCACTAAGAAGGAAAGAGACCCTGGGGTTATAATAGCTGATGACCTCAAAGTGACAGAGCAGTATGGCAAGTAGAGATGCAGCAAAGTTTTACTATGCAGGCGAAATTGCCACGAAGTCAGCAATTTTGCCCTGCATAGCACTTCATGTAATTTTCCCAAATAACCCGTAATTTACCATTTGTGACTTCGCCTTGCTTTGGGGGGAAACTGCACTTAAAACCCCCAAAGCAATTAGGGGTCACAAATGGAGAATCCCCAACACCACCCCGACCTATCCCTGGTGTCTAGTGCCCTCCACCCTGTCAGTGTAGTACTCTCACCCTGCTTCCATCAACCCTGAGTTGGATCCATATAAAAATATATATTATTTTCCCTGGTGTCTAGTGGTGCCCCCACCCCACCCCTACCCTTACAGGTAGTACCCCAGCCCGCCCCAACCCCAGTCGGATCAGTGTAAACATTTTTACTTTCCCTGGTGTCTAGTACCCCCAACCCCGCCTCCCCAACCTGGACCAGAGGGCCACCGCACATCCCTCCACAGCATTCAGCCTGCCCGATTCAGCTAAATGAATGAGCGCTCTTGAAGAGTTATGAATGAGCGCGCTGCTTCTACAAGCACACGCCATTCATTGACAAGTCGCGGTAATTTTCTGAGTTAACCGATACCTAGGATGCACATTTGACCCTTTCCCCATGGCCCACTGGTCCCTGGCTGCCCTACAGAGATCACCAGCATAGGTGGTAGGCATTCCTGTTAGACCCTCAGTGATGCCCTGGGATACTCCCTGTCGGGGAGGTGGGCCCTTAATGGGAGGAATCCCTTACAGTGGCACCATTTACATTTTTTGCAGGGTCCTGGCTTTAATGTAGAACTAGAATTTCCACATCATGGAACCCAACAAACAGCACTTGAGAAAGTAATACAGCACACATTAGACTTTACTTAATCGGATATGACTCGGAGTTGGGGGGAGCAGGATGGGGGTACTACCTGTTGGGTGGCACTAGACACCAGGTAAACAAAATAACAGCTTTTTACGCATCCCAAAATAACATGAAGTACCCACAAAAATGGGAACTTCGCTTTACTTCTGGAGGCGTAGTTATTCGCTTCGCAACCCGTAGTATGACCCGAAGTTCGGGTTATACGCAAAATATTATGGGTAGTGAATTTAATGCACTTTGCCCACCATTGGTGACAAGGCAGTGGGAAGGGCCAGTGGATTGCTGGGGTGCATAGGGAGAGGTATCACAAGCAGGAG
The DNA here is from genome assembly GCA_016271365.2 of Neoceratodus forsteri. Taxonomy (NCBI): domain Eukaryota; kingdom Metazoa; phylum Chordata; order Ceratodontiformes; family Ceratodontidae; genus Neoceratodus; species Neoceratodus forsteri. Next base: position 125,301,750 of record CM057450.1, on the reverse strand, counting down.
GAGGGAGGTGATATTACCACTGTATAGATCACTGTTGAGACCACACCTGGAAGACTGTGTACAGTTCTGGAGGCCGTATCTCAGAAAAGACAAAGACAAGGTACAGGCCTACCAGAAGAAGGCACTAACATGATACATGGGTTGCATGAGAAACCCTATGGTAAAAGACTGAGGGATGTCAATGTGTGCACCCTGGAGGAGAGGAGGGAGACGAGGGACATGACATAGACCTACAAATAACTCATTGGAATGAATAGGGTACAGGTGGGGGGCCTGTTTCAAGTGCAAAAGTGCAACAGGTGGACATGAAACGAAGCTAGAAGGGAGGAAATTTAAGAGGGATGTGAGGAAATACCACTTCAGTGAAAGAGTGGTGGACACATGGAACAGCCTGCTACAAGAGGCTGCAGGAGCAAAAACTGTGGGGTTTCAAACATGCATGGGACAGACATAGGGGAATACTAGTAAATAAAAAGGGGGAGGCGAGGGTCACTGGAGACCATTTAGGGTCTGCTGGGATAGAATAGGCAGGGGAAAAATACTGGGCAGCCTGGGTGGGCCAAGCGATCCTTTTCTGCTGACAAATTCTATACATCTATGTATTTAACGTGGCTCCCAAAACTGACACTGACCTCAGCTCTCCCTTTATTGCAGATCTCCTACAAAAGCCCCCCAACACTACTCCTAGATGGAATTATACAGGTTTGGGGCTAAATAACTTGATGCCCAGCACCCCGATGGGGCTTACAAGCAGACCGCTGACTGTGGCTTTTACAAACTGCTGCTGAATGCAGCTCTTGTTTAAATGGGCCAGAGGTGCTCCCAAAACTGCTGCCAGGGAAAGAAATCAACTTTTTTGTTTAATTCTTGTACCACAGCCATAAGGTCACATGCACCAGAGTTAGGATACACACTGATACTGCACTGGTCAAAAAATAATAAAAAAACAGAAATTAAATTAAGCAGAAAGAAATATGTTATCATAAACATTGTAGTACTCTGCTTCACACACTCTGTCTTCCCCACCTAATTTGCCAAGATAACCAACAATTAACAACTGCTCCAGGTAGCTCATCTGCCCCCACACTTTTATGTTCTCCGCAACAGCTCTATGCAAACTGTGCCAGAGATCTGTACTCCTTCGCAGTACTCGGCCCCCAACTTCAATTCTGAGCTCTGATTGCTGCTGAACAGTGTCTTTCACACACATTAGTGCAACTCAATCCACAGACACTCTTCACACGGCCAAAAACCAAAAAAAAGTTATATTTGCTCTCCTAGCTGACTTCCAGAGAGAGAATCACCTACTGAAAATCACACGAGTTTTGCTTTTTTTCTTGGCACCAGCGACTATACTCTCCCTATCGGTTTCTGAAGAACCCTCCCTCCCCCCTACATGCACATACATACTGCCAAGCAGTGCCAGTCACAGTGATAGCCGTGAGATAGTGACTCTGACAGTCAGTGTTAGGTGAGTGATTGACAGCAGGCTCTCTGAAGAAGCCTGAATCCCCCCCCCCCGTCCTACTGCCTTGGACAGGGCATCTAGTGACTCCCCATCCCCACACTCACTTGTCACACTGAGCGTCTCCTACAAGTAGTCATAAAAAAAATATCGCCACTTGCTCTCGCTTTGGCTTGGCAAACCTATCCCCTCCCCAAGTGGCAACTGCAACATACTGCACAGCATGCTGTATATCTACAGTATAAAAAAAATTCCGTGTCACTCTCACTGCCTGATTTGATAAAATGTTTCCTTCGGTTCCCTTTTAATTTTTTGAAAACGTTTTTAAAGGAGGAAATGGGGAGTGCGGGTTGCCACAACTGGAAATGATTAACCAAATTATTAGAAAGAAATGTGGATCTCAACCCCCATGTTAAGACGGATAGAGCACTTTGGTTTGGTTTTAAAGAGCTGACAGCGTGCTGTTTTGGTTTCAGGAATTGTTTGAACCAGATAGACTTTTTAAGGACTCACTGAGCTAAGAGTAAGCCTGGAATTTATTGTTACAGAGGTTTGTTCCAACCTTCAAATTTATATGCATTACTTTGGAGATAATAAATATTATATTTATCATAGAAAATATGTGAGACAGGAATACTAATATGTCATTTTAATTTAAATTTTCAGCCTGTATATTGCGCTGTTCTAAGGTCTGATGAAGGGACATGGTGGTCCTGAAACATAACACAGTGTTTGTTAAATAAAAAAAAAGAGCCAGAAAAGATGAATAACAGGCTGATTTCATGTGTAAGAAGTGTGTAAAGAAGACACGTTCATATGGAAATACAAATGGACTGCAATAATTGTTTTTGGAGAAACTGAGGCGACATTAAAATATAAAATTTCAGTGAATGGAAGTCTGTCTCCTGTTTATGGGGGTTGAGGGCCACATTTCTTTCTAATAATTCGGTTCACTCTCACTGCCTCCCATGCAAAGTAGTGACTGCCAACAGCTCGCCCCAAGTCTTGGAAACCAGGCTCAGTGCTACATGCACTGTGGTACATGCAGGTAACAAAACTACATGCACCAGCCTGTACCCACCTGCACAGAGAACAGGCTATGTATGTTAATTTCAACCCCTGACTGCCACCAAATTGCGAATGCCATCCAATTTTACTCCTGAAACTGCCATCAATCACAGCTATTACCCACATGCCATACCATGCCCCGTGAAGCCACTGCTCCCTTTATAATGCTCAATATCTGCATAAATAATGCAGGGAAGGTGGTGAGGGGCACAAAGGGGCAAACAAGGGAAAGGAGAGCCAAAGAGGTATCCAACAGGAACAAGACTGTCTTCAGATACATAAGTAAAAAGAGGAAGACAAGTGGAGGGATTGTGAGGATAACAAGTGCAGGGGAAGGATCAGGAAAAAGCATATATCCTGAACAGGTACTTCTGCTTAGTCTTCACAGTGGAGGGAGAGGGGGACAGACCACATAAGAGCAGCAGGAACACTGGGAGTAGGGAGGTAGACACAAGTCCATTTACAGAGGAAAGGGTCCTGATAGAATTAGCAAATCTGAACGTGGACAAGGCTAAGGGGCCTGATGGGATATATCCAACGGTGCTGAGAGAGCTCTGGGAGGTGCTGGCAGCACCTCTGACTGCCCGATTCAACAACTCACTGGAAACAAGAGTGGTTCCAGAGGACTAGAGGAGGGCAGATGTAGTCCCCCCTCCATAACATGTGGTAACAGTGAGGAGGCCAGCAATTACAGTCTGCTCAGTCTAACATCAGAGATGGGGAAGTTAATGGAAACACTATTAAATCCAGTGGATGATAAGATAGAAGAAATATGGATTCACGGATGGGAGGTCGGTCATGTCAGATGAACCTGATTAATTTCTTCAATTGGCTGACCAGGGAAATAGATCAGGGTGGGGTGGACGTGGCTTACCTAGACTTCAGCAAAGCCTTTGACACTGTGCCACACACAAGGCTTATAAGGAAACTGGGCAGTTTAGGGGTAGGACCCAAGGTGACAGACTGGATAATGAACTGGTTGATGGATAGGTTACGGGCGGTGGTGGAAAATGGTGCTCACTCTAGTGAGGGGAAGAGTGACCAGCAGGGTACCTCAGGGCTCAGTGTTAGAACCAATCCTCTTCAATTTATTCACAAACGACACTGCAGTAGAGCTGGAATGAAAGGTATGCCTCGTTACAGAGGACACCAAAATCTACAATAGGGTAGATACTCTAGAGGGGTTGGAGAAAATGAGTAGACCCCTGAGAAAACTTGAAGGGTGGCTGAGGGTATGGCAGCTGGGTTTCAATGCTAAACAGTGCAAAATCATGTACCTAGAGCACAGAAACCCTGGGGTGGTGTATAAAATGGGGGAAGGTACTGATGGTCACAAAGCAGGAAAGAGACCTTGGGGTTACAGATGATGACCTCAAGGTGGCAGGGCAGTGTGACAAGGCAGTAGGCAGGGACAGGCGGGATGCTGGGCTGCACAGGGGAGGGAATCACCAGCAGAAGGAAAGAGGTGCTGTTGTCACTGCATCGATGGTTGGTGAGGAAACACCTGGAGTACTGTGTCCAGTGATGGAGACCACATCTCAAAAAGGACACAGAAAGGGCAGTCTGTCTAGAGGAAAGCAACGAAAGCGGTGCAGGGGTTGCAGCAAAAACCATATGAGAAGAGACTGCAGGTTCGCAATATGTACACCCTGGAAGGCAGAAGGGAGAGGGGGCACATGATAGAGACCTATAAGTACCTCCCTCCTGCTGAGACTAAGACAGGGAGAGTGAGAAAGCAGCCACAGCTTCCTTGAATCAAGGAGGTTATTTCCTAGACTACACTGAACTGAATTATTACTTTTTGGACCTGTGTAAGTAAGTAGTATTGATTCTGTTTTTGGGGTGGACTCTTCTTAGTTTTAACTTTAATTTGCCAGGGAGGAACTGTAGCTGGGAGATATTTGCAGTCAGTTGTGACTAGACCTGTTACTTAGCCTTTGTGAAATAGGTGTCTGAAAGGAAGGAAGACACTCCCCGGGGTGGAGGATAAGAGTTGTAGGTGATTGGTTCTGGACGGCATAGGTTTACTCCCCTTCACTCCAAGCGCATAACTTCCTTTATAGCAGGGGCTCTGACATCATTTCCTCAAAACTGCTAACAACACACACCTGTTCATATCCTTAAAAGCACAGCACACTGAATAGGGGTAGAGACACTCACAAGCTTGCACACACTAAAACGAGAACAAAAAACAAAAAAGCATGTGTAACTGGAAGGGACAAAGACATGTGGGGAGTGGTGCAATGCACTGGCTGTGGAGCAGCAGTCTTCCGGGAGACATTCTGGAGACTGCGTTGCTGCCTTATTTGCAGGCACCTCTCTGGTCTGAGGGAGGAGGCTGTCTGCTTCCATGCTGACCTGGCAAGGATTCGGGAAACCTGCTCCCCCACCCAGGCCACCGCCACTACCTCAGAGGTTGCCAAGAAAGAGGAGTGGTTGGACCACAGTGGGCTCAGGGAGGGTGAGGGTGGTGGAACAGAGGCGCATCCCTCCAGTTGTGCCTCTCCACAATTCATTCACCATTCTGGCGAAGCATGGTTCCTCTCGGAGGCACCTGCAGTGGAGACCAAGGAGGATGCTGGGAACCTCCACAATGGAGACCCACAGGAGGGTGGCCCAGGACCCCACAGGGGAAGGAAACAACTCCTGGTGGGGGACTCAATTGTTAGGGGGGTAGAACTGGGGGAGGGAGGGGAAAGGGAGGTAAGGTGCTTGCCTGGGGCCAAGGCTTGGAGGAACAGGAAACGAATCCTCAGGATCATGGAAGCAGCGGCAAGGGGGAAAGAACTGGATGTCATTATCCACCTAGGGATGAATGACCTGGCTTAGAATGGGATCAGAGCAGTGGAACAGGAGTTTGTGGAGTTGGGAAGGGGCCTTAGACAAGTAGCACACACGGTAACTTTCTCGGAAGTGCTACCTGTCTATGGCATGGATGAGGCTAGCGTACTCCGCACCACGGGATTCAATGACTGGTTGAAAAGCTGGTGCAGAGCTCAGGGATTTGGCTTCACTGGGGACTGGGGCTCCACCTGGAGGGATGCAGGCCTATATAGATACAATGGTCTGCATCTATCCTGAAGGGGAACGAGGATCCTAGGTGATAGGTTTAAATGCTTCAATGGCAAGCATTTAAACTAGCCAAGGCGGGAGGCACTGAAGAGGTGAAGGGAAATCCTAGCCCCCCCCCAAAAATCAGAGTAATTAGTGAGGTAAACACCAAGAGCAGTCGATAGGGAGAAGGGCAAGGGTAAATGGAGAAAAAGACAAAGGCAGTAGGGACAGGGATGGGGCAAAAAGAAATAAAGCCATAAAAAAATGGAGGGTAATGAGTACCAATGCCCGTAGTCTAGGTAAAAAGCTCCCTCAAATGGTGGCCTTGATGGAAGAGGGATGCCTGGATATTGTGTCAGTCACGGAAACATGGTACACAGAGAACCATGACTGGGATGTCAACATACCAGGGTACACAATCTACAGGAGGGAAGAAGAGGAGGAGGAGGAGGAGTAGCTCTCTATGTAAGGGAAGGGATCAAAGGAACAGAACTAAAGGGTAAACAGGGAGGAGAGGAGGCACTGTGAGTCACCCTGGGGACTGGAAGTGGCTCCACAATCTGCACAGGAGTTGTATACAGACCCCTGTCTCAGGGGGAGGAAATGGACAAGGAAATAATGGATGGCATCCTTGGGATGGCAGAGAAAGGGGAGATATTGCTGATGGGGGACCTGAATATGCCAGATGTTGACTGGAGCACCTTTGCTGCAGCCACATCCATAAGCAGGGCCATTCTTGATGTCCTACAGGGGGCATGCCTCAGACAGCTAGTTTTGGAACCCACTTGGGACAGAGCAATCTTAGACCTGGTACACTCAAATGGGGATGGAGAGAGGATCTCAGATCTTGAAGTGGGTGGTCATCTGGGAACAAGCGACTGCCAAACAGTGTGGTTCTTGATAAACTTAGCTGTAGAGTCAAGCCACACAAAAGTGAAGGTACTGGACTTCAGGAGGGCTGATTTTGTCAAAATGGGAGAATGCCTCAGAAAAGCACTAGCAAACAGGCAAGAAGGTGGGGTGCAGCAACAATGGCGAAACATCAAAACCACCATCACAGAGGCAACAAGACTTTGTGTGAAGCAAATAAATCAAAATGAAAGAAAAAACCACTATGGTTTTCAAAAGAAGTGGCGGGGAAGGTAAGGGAGAAAAAGATAGCATTCAGGAAGTATAAGGAAACACAGAAGAAGCAGGACAGAGAGCTGTACCAGTTAAAGCAGAAGGAAGCGGGTAAGGCAGTCAGAATAGCAAAGGCCCAAACCGAGGAAAAGACAGCCAACTCGGTTAAGAAGGGGGATAAAACCTTTTATAGGTACAGTACATTAGGGAGCAAAGAAAGACTAAGGCAGGGATACTGAGGCTGAACAAAGAGGAAGGTGGTTGGGCACAGAGCGACAGTGAAAAAGCAGGGATACTGAACGAATGCTTCTGCTCAGTATTCACAATGGAAAAGCAGGGGGAAATACCTAATCCGGTCAGTAGAAGCACTCTGGATGGGGGGGGTTGATATTAGTCCTTTCACAGAAGAAAGGGTTCTGAAAGAACTCTTAAAACTGAAGGTGGATAAAGCAATGGGGCCTGATGGGATTCACCCCAGAATTCTAAAAGAACTAAGGAAAGAACTAGTAACACCACTGACTACCCTTTTTAATAAAGCATGGGAGGATGGTGTGGTACCTGAGGACTGGAGGAGGGCGGATGTAAATCCCCTTCACAAAAGTGGGAGCAAGACAGAGGCAGGAAACTGCAGACCTGTCAGTTTGACCTCAGTGGTTGGGAAAATGATGGAATCATTTCTGAAGGAAAGAATTGTTGAGTACCTAGAGGCCAGTGGGGCACAGGACCCAAAGCAGCATGGATTCACAGCAGGAAGGTCATGTCAGTCAAATCTAATTGATTTCTTTGACTGGGTGACCAAAGCAATAGACCAGGGAGGGGCTGTGGACATGGCCTACCTAGACTTTAGCAAGGCATTTGACACAGTCCCACACAAAAGATTAATAAACAAATTAGCCAGCTGGGAGTGGGTCCCAGGGTGGTAGCCTGCGTAAAACACTGGTTGGACAACAGGACACAGCGGGTAATAGTAAATGGAGTCCACAGTGAAGAAAGGAGGGTTACTAGTGGGGTACCTCAGGGTTCAGTACTGGGGCCGGTCCTTTTTAATGTCTTTATAAGTGACATTGCAGAGGGACTGGAAGGGAAAGTATGTCTCTTTGCAGATGACACAAAGATCTGCAACAGGGTTGATACACAAGGTGGAGTGGAAAGGATGAAAAGGGACTGGGCAAGGTTGGAGTAATAGGCAAATGTATGGCAGCTTAAATTCAGTGCAATGAAGTGCAAAGTAATGCACCTGGGAAACAAAAACCTAAGGGAAGAGTATACAATGGGGGGTGAGATACTGACAACAACAAAAATGGAAAGGGACCTGGGGTAGTCATATCAGATGACCTAAAGATGGGCCAGCAATGTGAGAAGGCAGTAAGGAGGGCTGGGGGGATACTGGGATGCATAGGGAGAGGCATCACCAGTAGAAAACAGGAAGTTGTTATCCCTCTGTACAGACAGTTGGTAAGACCACATCTGGAGTACTGTGTACAGTTCTGGAAACCCCATCTCCACAAAGACTTAGACAGGGTGGAGGCTGTCCAGAGGAGGGCAACCAAAATGATGCAGGGCCTGCATCAGAAGACATATGAAGAAAGACTAAAGAAGCTAAAGATGTATAGCCTCGAGGAAAGGAGGAAGAGGGTGGACATGATAGAAACTTTCAAATACCTCAAGGGAATCAACCAAGTCCAAGAGGGTAACATCTTTCAGAAAAAGAGATGTGCAAAAACAAGGTGGCACAATTTGAAGATAGAGGGGGGTACGGCTCAGAGGGAATGTGAGGAAGTATTTCTTCACACAGATGGTTGTGGATACATGGAACAGCCTTCCTGAGGAGGTCTTAGAGTCAAAAACAGTGGAGGAATTCAAGAATGCATGGAACAGACGTAAGGCAATTCTAGTGGGGGGTAGGAGGAAGTAGGCTGTTGGTTAACTAGGATCTGCATCTTATCCATTAGGTAGGGAAATGGGCAGACTAGGTGTGCCAAGCGGGCCTTATCGGCCATCAAATTCTATGTTTCCATGAACAAGGTACTTTACAGAGGAGAAGGTGCTCTGGGACAATAGGGCATACAATGAAGCTGGAACTGGGGAAGTTTAAGAGGGATGCGAGGAAGTACTTCTTCACTGAGAGTGGTGGTTGCCTGGAACAGTCTGTCGCATTATAGGCCTATATCCATTTATGTGGGTTCATATTGTATATGCTGTAATGTACTTTAGAATGAAAATACTGTCTCTTTGAAAGGCTTTAGGAATGAACATACAAAAACAGCCTTAATTGTTCTAATGGCTAGGGTGGATCTGGTACATTTCAAGATAAGCGAGACAGGTATATAGGACTTTCAAAAACAAAAAAACAACATGATTACAAGATTCAGGGATTGAGGATACACAGCAAAATGTTTAAAAGAAGCAGAGATTAGGATTGCTAATGTATCTAGGGAAGATATAATGAGACCAAAGGAACAGAAGGAAAAGGAATCACGTATAGTGTTTACCACAAAATATAGTGAGAAATTTGCCGACATGAAAAAGATTATTAATAAACACTGACACCTACTATCAGAAAGTAATACAAAACCTAATTTTCAAACAAGACCTTTGGTAGCAGCAAAAAAGTACAAACCATAAAAGACAGATTGGTGAAGTCGCAGTTTAAAAAAAACAGAAACAAAACAAGAACATTTACTATTAGGCCCCTTGAAACCTGGTATGGTGCCCTTCTGGCCACTGCTCAGAGTGTGGACATACATCCACAAAGGAGTCATTTAGACATCCATTTACAGGCCAAATATTTCCCATTAGGCAAAATATCACTCGTGCAACAGAAGGGGTGATATATGTTAAGCAATGTACATGTGACAGAAAATACATAGGACAGATGACTAGAGCCCTTAAAACAAGGATTCAAGAACATAAAAGTGACATCAGGAGGCTTGATGAGATGTCCCAAGTAGCACAGCACTTTCATGAGCAGGACCATACAGGAGTGTCCCTAAGATTCTGGGGTTTAGAAAAGACCCCCCCCCACCAAGAGGGGGTAATTATCAAACTATCTGAGATAAAGCTGAAATGAGATGGATATACCAGTTGAACGCACTCGAAGGAGGCATAGATTAAATACAGAAACTAACTGGCAAGCTTGCTGGTGAAGATAGACCACCAGATATAGGAAGATGTAGCAAGCATTAAAAAAGGATGAACTACACTTATCTCCCTAGGCAGCTACACTTAGACATGCATTTTAGGAAATATATATAATCTGGCCTTCACCCTCTTTAAAATTCCTCGGTAAAGAGTAGAATAAAAGGGATTAAACAACATAATCTTTGAACAACCAAAAAACCAACGCCCTTCCCACAACAACCCCCCCAATCACTTCTATGACCTCTGAGTAAAATAAGCTTGTAATGCCATTACAATGTGGATGGGGATCTAACTCTAAGTTTTTAAAAAAAGTATTCACAGAAATCTAATGATCCCAGTCTCCCTAACATAGTTCTAGATAAATCAAGAAGTGGATCAGTCACAGCCTCGTTTAACTAAGCAGATGTGTCTGATTGCGCTGTGGTTGCTAAGGAACTCATTTTGAGTATTAGCAATGTGTGCTGATGTCATAAACGTCAGCCCACCACCACTAACATCGCGTGGTTTGCAGGGCGATCAGACCCGAGAGGAAATTTAAAATGAGCACTCACTCCACGAGTAATAAAGACGCCAATCGCACTTGTAGGACATAGGACATGTTGACTAGATTACAATGAACCAGGTAGGAAGGATTGTTAATTTATTCAAAAGGGAGCACAATTGAGAGTTTGCTAAGGGAAGGGAAGATTAAAAAGCCCATTACTCTGTTCTGTCTTTTGCTTTTAGAGAAAGAAAAGCAAAGCATTAAAGATATCAGAAGGGACAAGCTTAACTGGCGATTTGAGAAACACCAGGTAGGTAAGCAACTCTGAGCTAGAATAAAAGCAATAAATTAAAACAGCTTGAAAAGCCTATTACCCTGCTCTGCATTTTGCTTTCAGAAAAAGAAACAAAGTGTTGAAAAGATATCAGGAGAGCGAAACTAAACTGGCGATTTGAGAAACGCCAGGTATGTGAGCAACTTTGGGTCAGAATAAAAGCAATAAATTAATACGGTGTAAATACTGACGTATAATTTGGATGAATATATATATCTGTTTGCAGAATTAAAAAAAAGCGAATGAACACGGTGTTTAAAGTGGTTCCAAAGGAAAGAAATAAAGCAGGGAAACCTTACAGGTTAGTCTGGGTAATTGCTTAAACAGTTACACAGAGAGCAGAATGGATTTGAACATGGCAATGTGATATAATATAATGAAATACTGTATTTGTTGGATATCAGAAGCTTAGCAGAACTATACGGTGTGGATATAAAATGATAAGAGTATGGATAGAGTTTAAGAAGGAATGACTAAGTTAAGTTAACCTCATAAATTGGATTATAATGCTACTTTGGAGTGATGGTACTCATTTATGTTTAAAAAGTGGAGAAGGCATTTTTTATGCAGTGTTTTAAAGTTTAAGCTTGGCTATTGAGGAAATGCTGGATAAGGAAAAGTAAAATAAGAGATGGAATGGATTTAGTTTAGTTTTGTAATCCTTTCTGTTTTTTGAATTTAGAAATATAAAAAGGAAAATAACCAGCAAGGACTGGACTCACATATTTTTCATTTTTAAAGAGAAAGTGTGCATTAAATGGTTAAGTGTTCTCATTGAACAGGACATATTGTAAAAAGAAATATAAATATGCACAGTATGGATTTAATTAAAATGTATGATTTATTACAGACAGCCCTCTGAAAAAGCACTGTCAAAGTGCGAAACGTTAGGTCGAATTGGGACAGAAATAGAAGGATTTTTTATCTACATTTGGGTTGAAGAGACCTTATTGCTTTCCCACCCCTAGATATACTTTATTTATACAACAGGTGGCAGAATAAAAACGGACACATAACTTCAAGGGACACTGTCAACCTGTTTTTCATCATATTGTTTCTATCTGAAACACCACATTTTATGATTGCTTATCCTCTTTAAACTTCACTGATGTTGCTGTTTGTTTTGTCTGTCTCCTTGTTTAGTAGAACTAAAATGCATGGTAATGTATATTTATAAACAACCTTGTTTTTGTTTACAATCTTGGTTCTGTTCTTACTGCGTACTTCCTGAGCATTAGAAACACACCCAAACAGTGCACTCATAAGGCAGTAGCCTCCTAAACTCCCACTGCATTATGAGGAGCTAGACTGTTTTGTGGATGTTCCCACGTCCAGGAAAGATGCATCTGGAGTTGATCAGGGAATGTAAACAAACTTGTTTTGGAGTGATAACACCAATATGTTGGGCAGTCTATTTTTTTTACTTTTTTAAAGAAAATAAGAGTCAGAATCAAACTATCAGCTACATCAACAATCTTTACAGAATGTTGGCAATCATAAAATGTGTTTTTTATACTAGGGACACTTTGAGGACTAAGGAGGTTGACAGTGTCCCTTTCAGTTGTCTGAGTCACTGTGTGGATAAATGAGTGGTGATATAATCACTATGTGGATAACTTCAAGTTATCCACATAGTGATTACATCATCACCCATTTATCCACATAGTGACTACATCACTAACCCCCACCACCTGTGCTGCCTGCTCAGCAGTACTGCCTCCCAGTTTCACTTTCACCTTCTCACAGTGCTCTTTACAACCCAAGCTATCACAGTCCCGAAGACTCACAAAATGCACACCCTAACCAACCCCCCCCCCCAACAAACTGGAACCACATTTTAAATGAAAACACTCAAGAAAAAATAAAAGCAATTTTTTCCCTCATTTTCCAGCACAGCAACCCTGCAAACCAAACACAGCAACCAGGCACAGAGAAAAAACATGGAAAGGAACTTACGAAAAAAACAAAACATAACAAAACTGATCCCAAAAAAATCCTGTTGCATAAATCAAATATGCATGGGGTGCCTGTGGGATAACAAAGTAATCTGTACAGTTGCCAGTGACCACTCGTAACCCTCACTCATGAGGTTACTCGCAGTCACAGGCAACTGCATAAATAAATTATCCCACAGGTGCCCCCGTGACATATCCCATATTTATTAGACATGTATATAGCCCAGGAAGGCATAAAATATCCCACTGTGGCTTTCCATGACAGGGAAAGGTAATATGGTGACCTAGGGGTCGGGGTCAAGCCAAATGCATGGACCAGATGTAACTGGGGTTGACATGGAACCACAGTGACACCTACAGGGAAAGGTAAACTGTTGCACCCCATCACACGGGGGGTGTGGCTTGAAAATGACCAGCATGTATTTATGAGACGCACATTTTGAACTCAGGGCAGTTGATACACAGTTTCGCTGGAAGCCAGATAGTCTGTCCTTATGACCCAGACATATTTAGTGTGACTGAAACCTGGTTGAAACCTTCGGTATCAGATAATCTTGTTGCTCTTGAAGGTTATAATATAATACGGAAAGATAGGAATGGAAAAAAGAAGGAAGGGGTATAATGGTGTATTATAAACCTGAATTAAAATTAGTTGAGATTTCTCCTGAATACAAACATACCTCTGATTTCGAATGGTTGTTGTTGGAACTGAAGTTGGGTGGTTGCCAAAAATTAAGATTTTGTACAGTTTATAATCCCCCAAAAACTGCTAAAAGGGGGTTGGATGATATTTTGCAGTTTGTAGCAACTATCCAATCAGGTAGTGATCTTTTGATTACTGGAGATTTTAATATTCATTGGGATCCTATAAATGATCCTTCTATAGAAACGTTATTGACCAATGTTGGCCTGTCTCAGCTCATTAACTCAATTATTTGTATGAATATGAGGAGTCAGAACCATGCAATCTTAGATTGGGTTCTTATTAATAAACGGGTAAACATTTCTGGTGCTGGTGTAATTCCCAATGTAATAAGCGACCATTTGGCCACTTATTGCATATGGAAATCTAAAAGGCCTAAATTGCCTCCTAGGTTCATATCATACCGTAAGTTTGTTAATGAAGTCAGTGGTGATCTTCTTACTGATTTGCAGAATACTGATTGGACTTATTTGTATGCAATCCCGGATGTAAATATTGCCGTTGACTATTTTACTTCCACTCTTTTGGGATTACAAAATAAATATTTTCCTAGAGTGGTTAGGAGAGTTAGAGGCTCCCTTAATAAATGGATTACTGCCCCTCTGTTACATTTAATTAAATTGAGAGATGCTGCCTGGAAATTGTATAAGGTAACTAAGTTAATGAGAGATTTTAATAGCTATGTGAAGCTTAGAAATGAATGTAAAATAAAAATTAGGCAAAGTAAATCTAGTTATTTCCAGAACCTACAAACTTCTAGTTTAAATAACCCAAAAAGGTTTTGGTCTTCTATAAATACTTTAATTAATCCATCTAGGAAAGAATCTATTGGGGCTTTTAGTAAGGATGGTCACGTGATTTCTGATGTGCAGGTTATTTGTGATTCTTTTTTGGATACATTTTTTGATTTGTCTAGGTATACGCAGGCCTTCACTCAGGACCTGTGTATAGATAAACAATCACATGTTGTTTCTGAACCAGGTTCTTTTCCTTTTTCATTTATTGAACCATATCAGGTTTACAATCTCTTGAAACACATGCCAATTTGTTCAAGTGCATGTGAACTTGAAACTCGGTTCTTAAAACTGATTTCTGAATATATTACTTATCCATTTACTTCTATTTTTAACTTATCTTTGCTTACTGGATGTTTCCCTGATGTATGGAAACAGACAAGACTCAAACCTATTTATAAATCTGGTGATAGAATGGATATGGACAATTATCATCCTATTTCCCTCTTGCCACCTTTGGGTAAGATTTTTGAGAGACTTGTGAATGAGCAGTTTTCTGCCTACTTACAATATAATGGTCTCAGGACCCATGCTCAGCATGGGTTTCATAAATATCATGGGACGGGGACGGCCTTGGCCAGGTTCATGAACCACACCAGTGTTGCTATGGATGAGGGATTGCTCACTGGTGCTGTGTTCGTGGACCTGTCCAAGGCCTTTGATCTAGTAAGCCATCCCTTGCTGATCAGGACGCTCCGAAGTTATGGTATGACGAAGATTGCTGTTGATTGGTTTCATAGTTATTTGTTTAATCGCCCACTTAAAGTAGGACTAAATGGAGCATTTTCATCTAGTAAAATTTTGTTACAGGGGGTGCCTCAGGGGTCCGTACTGGGCCCTCTTTTGTTTACTGTATTTGTAGATGTTGTTCCATCTCTACTGAATGATACACATTGCCTGATTTATGCAGATGACATTATTCTGTATAAAAGTTAAATTTCAGTTGAACTTATAAATAAGTCCCTTAAATAAGGACTTTGCTATACTTTGTAGGTAGTTAAAAGGGAATTGTTTAGCATTAAATAATACAAAAACAAAATGTATGCCTTTTGGATCCAGAATTAGACTTAACAGATCTCAGAATTTGTCCATCTCTGATTCATTGGGTAATGGGATGGAGCAGGTAAAACAATTTAAATATCTTGGAGTCCTGTTGGACCAACATTTAAAATTTTCTGACCATGTACATTTTATTTCTCGTCAGATAAATCAGAGATTAGGTGTATTATTCAAGTTTCAATCTATGTTGACCTTACCAGCAAGACGTGCAATAGCTGAGGGTGTCTTATTACCTCAGTTAAATTATAATGCATTTCTCTTTACTAACTTGTCTAATAGAGAGCTATCTCTTCTTACTAATGTATTTCATGGTATTTGCAGATTTACTTTCAAGTTGTCTTATTCTTCTCATCATTGTGAACTGTATAGACCATCTGCCTGGCTTCCTCCTAGGATAGGTTGTCTATACAGTTTTTTTTTTTTTTTTTTTTACTTTATTACGTTATCCACCTTCCTGCTCTCGGAGCCCTCTCCTTCCTTCCTCTCAACCTCCGATTCCAGCTCGGGGGGATCTGCCCCTAGAGTGCCTCCTTCTCCTCCTGCACAGTGGGGTCTGTCCCTCTTCTGGTGGTCCTGGATGGTACCGAAGGCTATCATCTAGGGCTTACCGAGGTGTTTTCCTTTCTCCCCTGGTTTCCCCTACCCTCTGGGGCCTTGGCCTTAGGGCTGTATGTCCCAGTGGTGGCGTCTTTGGCTCACGCATGAACCACTCATCGCCGCTGAAGTCCCTCCCGACTCTGTTGAATGGAGCGCCTCCATCCTTCAGTTGTCGGTGCTTCCACCGGCTCACGAAGGTGATGTGAAACAGCGGATCGTTCTTAGTTCCCACCCCTGAGGAGGAGAGCATCCATTGGGATGCTCAATCCCTCCTCCCCTACCGACCTCGCCACCCGAGTCCGTCTCGAACCCGGGTCACCGGCACAGCGCGAGGTGTGGTGTCTAGCGCCTCAGCCCTCAGCGCCACTGGGGCGGCTATACAGTTTATGTTTATTAACGGACAAAGTTCTCCGTCAAGGTATAGATTCTCCATTATATTCATTACTATATATTAAAATAAATTCATGGGAACTTCGTTCAGATCATCAAATTAAGTTAAATGTTCCAAAGACTAAGACTAAAATGGGTGATGGTTCTTTTACCTACTCTGCTGCTAAAAATTGGAATGAGCTTCCTATTGCTTTATATGACAATGTTTGTCACCAAACTTTTAAAATTAGGTTAAGAAATTATTTTCTTGACAAACTGCATTGTTGTTGTTTTCAATTATTATTTTTATATATATTCTTTATTTATTTTCTGTGTATTGTAATTTGTGTGATGTATGTTTTAATGTTCTATTTATTGTGATGTGAGTTTTTGTTAATTGTAAACATCTTGACTGTATATGTATTCGGTCCCAGGGTCGTACATGAAAACTGGCCTTTGGCTCATTGTACTTACCCGGTAAACAAATGTTTAAAATAAAAAAAAAAAATAAAATAAATTTACTTGAAGACCAGACATGTATGTATAGGCCTGGTAAAATCTCTTAAACCAGACCGGAGTGTGTGGAAAGTTTGACTTGTCACGTACTGAAAAGAAAATTCTTATTTTAAGTTAGAATTTTGGAAACCAAGATGTTGCACTAAGGAAGCACCTGCAGACTTTTTAAAAAGGATATTTAGAGGAACTTACATGGACTACACACTTGCTACACAACTGTTGTTTAAGACTCATCTCCACAAGAACATTTAAAACCGTGTATGGATGCTAACCTCAAAACAAGGTATAGCTTAGAATAACAGTATCTAGTGTTTTCTGTAAACCATCCAGTTTTACTTTTGATATTGTCCACATTTCAAAGTTCTTCCAAACTGTGGAATTTTCTGTATTGCTTTGATTTTAAGTAAACTTTTATGATTTTCTTATCAACTCTGCCTGGGGTCTGGTTGTGTGATTTAACATTTTAAACAGAACGGTGTTGAAAAGACTGTGTGCCTAAAAGATAAAACCATTTGGCTATCATATAAAAACTACTTAGGCAAGACGTAGCCAGGGGCCGTGGTGGGATTCAAATACTGAAAGTAGTACAGAGTCAAGGGAACTTGAAACTACAGAATCCACCCTCCCACTGGGAAAAGGAATGCCGGTAAGTCTTCCTGAAGCCCTTACTTCTGCTCACAAGTTCTTAAAAAGGGGGACCCTGTCTGTAAACAGGAGTTCTTACCGGGCTGCCCAGGGTTTTGGGGGCAGAGCGCAGGGGCTTGTGACAGATTTGTTGGGATTTTGAATGGTCTTGCATAACCATCACACAATCAAGGGCAGAATTTGGAAAGGGGAAAAAGAAATATGTTTGCAGCCAATAGACCCTACCCTGTTTGAATTTTTTATTTTTTTTTGAAAAGAGTAGTGAAGATAGAAGAATGTCTGTCCGGTACAGCAAGATGAACCTGAAACAACTGAGGAAGATCTGTGGGGAGAAGGGCATTCCTAGTGAAAACCAAAATAAAAAGCAACTCACGGAGGCCCTTCTGGCAGCTGAGACGGAGGACGAGCCACTCCACTTAGAGCCACAGGTGGTGACGTCAGAGGTCCAGAGCCCAGAAGAGAAGAAGCCATCTACAGATCAAGAGTTTGAGCTAAGGAAGCTGCGGATGCAGGAGAAATAGCTTGAGAATGAGAAAAAAAAGGTTTGAGATGGAGCAAAAAAAGGTTTGAGATGGAAATGGAGGACCAACTGCAACAGAGAGAGGCCGAAGAACAACAGCACTAGGTGGAGGAACGACAGCAACAGAGAGAGGCTGAAGAATGACAGTGCCAGGCGAAGGAATGATGGCAACTGAGAGGCCGAAGAACGGCAGCACCAAGCGGAGGTGGAAGAAAGGCAGCGCCAGGCGGAGGCAAAAGAACAACAGCACCAGAGGGAACATGAGCTGAAAAAGCTGACGCTCAACCGACAGCAATCCCTGAGCAAGTAAGTGGTGAAGTGGATTTTGAATCTCTAGGAGTGGGGTACAAGCTAAATTCAAAAGTAATTGCTGAGTTTAAAGAGGGGGAGGATATGGACATGTTTTTAAATTCATTTGAAAAGGTCTGTATCCAGGCCAATCTGCCCAAAGAGACCTGGAGCTTTCACTTGTCTCTACTACTTATTGGCAAGGGGAGGGAATCATTGGGGCAGATGGACAATGTTGAAAGTAAAGATTTTGACAAGTTAAAAACTGCTTTATTAAAAAAATATGATCTGAACCCGGATGCATACAGAGCAAAGTTCCAGAAACTCCAAAAGGGGCTGGAAATGAGCTTTGCGGAGGTAGCCACAAAACAGCATTAATATTTAAAACGTTGGTGGGAGGGGGTGAAAGCAGATTCTGTTGAAGCTATTGAAGGGGTGGTATTGCTTGAACAATTTTATTGGATTTGCTCACCTGACTTAAAGCTTTGACTAGAGGACCGAGATCCTAAGACTGCCAAAGAGGCTGCAGAGCTGGCGGATCGCTATACTTGAAGCAGGGCTGCTCCAAAAGGGAATGCAGTGGTGAAAGGGAAAAGTGGGCATTTTGGAAAACCAAAACCCACAGGGCCCCCACAAAAAGAAGGGACTCCCAGGTGCCCAAACGGGAGGTTGGGGATAAGAAACATGATGAATGTTGGTATTGTCACGATAGGACATCTGTCTAGGTAGTGTCCTAAGAAAGCCCAGAAGGTAAAAGGGCCTGTGCTATCAGAGACAATAGCCCACTGTATTGCTGATGCTCTCCCTGACTATATGAGGGGGCACATTCCCCCAGTCACAGTGAATAGGGTACAAACTAGGGGACGAAGGGATACAGCAGCATCTCTTACCCTGGTGAAGGGGAATTTGGTGGGGGCTGAACAAATACTGCCAAATCAGTTTGTCTCTGTGAGGAATTACACAGGGGAAAGGAAACCTTACCCATTAGCCTGTGTTACCCTGGATTGGGGAGATGCAGTTGAAGGAGTAAGGAAGGTGGCTGTAGCTGAAAAACTAATTATGGATGTTATTGTGAGGAATTATGTTCCACAGGGAGTGGTTTGTGCTGTGACCAGGAGCCAGAAAAATAGAGGCTCCTGTGATCCTCGAGACCCCACAGAAATTCAGACAGGAGAGGTTGTGAGACAAGCCAGCAAACCTGTATCTCTTGTAAAAGAGGGTAATAACGGGGATGGAACTTCCCCTACTGGTGATTAACCTGACTGCTACTGAAGGTTGCTCTCAAGAGGGAGGGGTGACACATAGCCCAAAGGAGAGGAAAGATTATGATACTGAGTCCCCTACTGCTACAGCTATGGACCTCAGCCTGGGAACTGATGGGACATGCCCCATGCTCTGGGTAAGTTGGAAGAATTTGCAGCAGCACAACAGACAGACCCTAGCTTAGAGAAGCTGAGGGCCTGTGCAGAGTCTGCTGGGACACAGGGATGTGACAGAAAACATAGGGTGTACTGGGAAAATGGAATGTTATACACACAGGACATCAGGACAGAGGGAGGGGTGATGGGCAGGCAGCTTGTTGTTCCCCAAGAGTATTGTGGGTTATTGCTCAAGATAGCTCATGATATTCTCATGTCCGGACATTTGGGCATTGCTCGCACTATGCAGTACTTAGCCCACAATTTCTTTTGGCCTAATATTACTAAGCAGGTGAAGGAATACTGTGAATCCTGTCACCGGTGTCAGGAAATAGGGAAGGCCGGAAGCAAAGCCAATGCTGCCCTGATTCCTCTACCACTTGTGGAGGAGTCATTCCAGAAGGTTGGAATGGACATTGTGGGTCCTTTGAATACCCCAAGTTCCTTGGGAAAAAGGTATATATTGAGAGTTATTGATTATGCTACTCGCTATCCTGATGCCATCACACTGTCCTCTACTAAGGCAGACAAGGTGGCAGATGCTTTGTTGGGGATTTTCTCCCGTGTTGGGTTTCCACAGGCGGTTATCTCTGACCGAGGGGGTAACTTCATGTCGGACCTAATGAAGTGTTTGTGGGAGAAGTGTGGTGTCGTACACAGGCACTCAACGCCTTACCGCCCACAAGTCAATGGTCGTGTAGAGATTTAATGGAACCCTAAAAGCTATGCTTATGGCATTTGCAGAACAACATGGGCGGGACTGGGAGAAAAATACCTGCCCCGCCTGCTGTTTCCCTACAGGGAAGTGCCATAAGAGTCAATCGGGTTTTCACCTTTCGATCTCTTATATGGATGTAGGGTGAGGGGGCCCCTAGATTTAATACGAGAGGACTGGGAAGGTAAGCATTCCACCCAGGGGACTCCCATAGTGGAGTATGTGTTAAAATTCAGGGAGACACTGAAGGAGCTTACGGGCGTGGTCCAGATCAACCTGGCAGCTGCCCAGCAAAACAAAAGACCTGGTACAATCATGGAGTCAGAGCTCTGTTGTATGGGGTAGGAGAGGAGGTAATGGTTCTGATTCCGGTCCAAAAGGACAAGCTGCAAGCTGAGTGGGCAGGGCCATATAAGGTAGTTCGGCAGGTAAACAATGTTAATTACACTGTAGAATTACCTGACCAAAAACACACTCACAGGATGTAGCATGTGAACATGATGAAGCCATATTTAATGGTACTTGTGGTTTGCAGTCCTGGAGAGGAGCTAAGTGGGGAAGACCCCCCTTCTCAACTTGTTAGCCGGGAGTAAGCAGGCATCATCTGTGGAGACCATCACACTGTCCCCCCAGTTGACACCTGGACAGGCCCAAGAACTGAGGACCATTTTGCGAGACTTTGCCCCTTTATTTACGGCATAGCCTGGATGGACACTGCTAGTGGTGCAGGACGTAGACACAGGGACACAAACACCCATACAAAGGACAGCTTACTGGGTGTCAAACACAGTTCTCAATGACATTAGGAAGGAGGTGGGGGGGAGATGCTGGATCTAGGGGTGATCCAGAAATCCCTCAGCCCCTGGGCCTCACCTGTAGTCCTTGTACCAAAACCAGATGGGACTACATGGTTCTGCCTAGATTAGCATGGGCTTAATGCCATCATGAAATATGACGCCAACCCAATGCCATGCACAGACAAACTGCTTGACAAACTGGGAGGGGTGACACACTTGACTACAGTAGACCTGACAAAGGGGTACTGGCAGGTGGAACTGATTGACTGACAGGGCTAGGGAAAGGTCAGCTTTCATCACCCCAATCGGCCTGTTCGAGTTCAAGGTCATGCCCTTTGGGATGAAGAAAGCCCCTGCTACACTCCAGCGATTAGTAAATCAGGTGTTACAGGATATGGAGGACTTTGCAGTCGCCTACCTGGACGATACTGCTATCTTCAGCAACAGCTGAGAGAAACACCTGATACACCTGAGGGAGATGTTGGGCCGAATACAGGCCCGCAGGTCTGACTATTAAGGCAGAAAAGTGTCAAGTGGCCATGGCAGAGGTCACTTATTTGGGACATGTGGTGGGGCGAGGCCAACTTTTCGTCCAAACCAAGCAAAGACAGAGGCTATTGTAACATGGCCTACACCTGAAACCCAGAGACA
Source organism: Neoceratodus forsteri (assembly GCA_016271365.2). Lineage (NCBI taxonomy): Eukaryota > Metazoa > Chordata > Ceratodontiformes > Ceratodontidae > Neoceratodus > Neoceratodus forsteri. Next base: position 125,280,055 of record CM057450.1, on the reverse strand, counting down.
ATTCAGGAACATTCTTGGGATAGCAGGGTATTATAGAAAATTAATTCCCAACTACAGCTCCCTGGCTGCTCCTTTATCTGGGTTGCTGACAAAGAATAAATCTAGGTGCTGGCTAGCCCAGACTACAACAGGCCATTTGTGGTGCAGACAGATGCCTCAGATGTGGGAATAGGGGCAGTCCTCAGCCAAGTATCCAATCAGGGGAGAGGGCACACCATTGTATACTTAAGCAAGAAGCTGCTTCCATGGGAACAAGCCTATTCAACCGTGGAGAAGGAATGTTTCACCTAAGTTTGGGCGTTAAAAAAACTGGAACCATACCTTTATGGGAGGCATTTTAAGGTCCAAACAGACCACAACCCGTTAATATGGTTGGGCCAAATGGGAAAAACAAATGGGCAACTTCTTAAATGGATACTGACTTGCAGGCTTATGACATGGAGATTTCACATAGGCCTGGATCCAAAAATGGGAACACAGATGGCCCATCCTGCATACTGGATCTATAAAAGAACTGAGAAGAACTGCTTTCAATGGGGTGTGTTCCCCTCAGGTTCTGTTTTAGGATGGAGGAATGTGGCATGATAGGGCTATATCCATTTATGTGGGTTCATATTGTATATGCTGTAATGTAATTTAGAATGATGGCACAGTCTCTTTAAAAGGCTTTAGGAATAAACTTACAAAAATAGCCTTAGTTGTTCTAATGGCTAGGCTGGATCTGGTACATTTCAAAATAAGGGAGACAGGTATATAGCCCAGGAAGACATAAAATATTCCACTATGACTTTGCATAGGGAAAGGTAATGTAGTGACCTAGGGGTCAGGGATCAAGCCAAATGCATGGACCAGATGTAACTGGGGTTGACATGGAACCACAGTGACACCTACAGGGAAAGGTAAACTGTTGCACCCCATCACATAGGGGTTGTGGCTTGAAAGTGATCAGCATGTATTTATGAGATGCACATTTTGAACTCAGGGCAGTTGATACACAGTTTAGTTGGAGGTCAGACAGTCTGTCCAGCTAGCATATACTTGAAGAACAGAAGTATATGTGTAGGCCTGGAAAAATCTCTAAAACCAGACCCGAGTGTGTGGAAAATTTGACTTGTCACATAGTGAACAGAACATTTTGATTTTAAATCAGAATTTTGGAAACCAAGATTCAGCACTAAGGAAGCCCCTGAAGTCTTTTTAAAAAGGATATTCAGAGGAACTGACTTGGAATACACACTCGCTACACAACTGTTGCTTAAGAACTCATCTCCACAAGAACATTTAAAATCTTGTCTGGCCTCGAACATCAAAACAAGGTATAGCTTAGAATAACAGTACTAGTGTTTTCTGTGAACCATCCAGTTTTACTTTTGATATTGTCTGCATTTCAAAGTTCTTCTAAACTGTAGAATTTTCTGTATTGCTTTTATTTTAAGTAAACTTTTATGATTTTTTTATCAACTCGGCCTGGGGTCTGGTTGTGTGATTTAACATTTAAACAGAAGGGTTTTGAAAAGACAGTGTGCCTGAGAGATAGAATCTCTCGGCTATTGTATAAAAACTACTTAGGCAAGATGTAGCCAGTGGCCAGGGTGGGATTCAAATACTGAAATTAGTGCAGAGTCAAGGGAACTTGAAACTATAGAATCCACCCTCCCATTGGGAAAAGGAAGGCTGGTAAGTCTTCCTGAAACCCTTACTCCTGCTCACGAGTTCTTAAAAAGGGGGACCCTCTCTGCAAACAAGAGGTCCTACCAGGCTGCCCGAGGTTGGGGGGGGAGGGGGCAAGGGCTCGTGACACAGTGTACCAGCAGAGGTGATGAAAGTGAAAACAGTGCTGGATTTCATGGGACAGGCACAAAAGAATCTTAGCAGAAAAGCAGAGGGAGGGGGCAGAGATCAGGTGGGGTCTGTAGTGACAGGATAGCAGGGAGAAGCTAGGCAGACTAGGTGGGGCAAGCGGTCAATATTATCTACCAACAAATTCTATGTTTCTATGCAACAGTGGTCATACTTGCAGCTTATATGCAAAACTGGAGCCACCTACTGGTGAAGTGCTTCTACAACCTCTTGATATTTACAGGGCTAGACATTAAAGGTACACTGTCAGCTTTTTTAGCTTTTTTTTTTGTGCCTGTGGATTGAGCTCCCTCTAGCCTCCTGCACAGTCACAGATAGCATATCTGGTCACCCCCTTCTGCAGAAAACCCAAATACAGCTGTTTTTGGACAAAAAAATTTTTTAAGTCTGCCCGATGATTTAACACCACCATCTGCGGATCTGGCGCGTTCACAAGGGTACATGGCGCAAGAGCACCACTGCGCTCATTCATGAGCAACTTTGTCACTGTTAAGTTTCCTGCCAAATAGACTTACATAGTCTTTGCTGTGCTTGCTAAGATGTTTTTACTGGGAAACGATTGGTATCTTTAGAAGAAATAACCCTTTAAAATGGCTGATGGCGTATGACCCAGAGTCACGGCGCAAGTTTTCAAAGGGCTGTTTCTTCTAAAGATACCAATTGTTTCTCAATAAAAAACATCTTGGCAAGCACAGTGAAGACTATGTAAGTCTATTTGGCAGGAAACTTCAAAAAGCCGCTCATGAACGAGCGTAGTGGCGCTCTGGTGCCATGTACCCTTGTGAATGTGCCAGGTCCACGGGCACCAGTGTTAATCATTGGGCCGACTTAAATTCATTTTTGTCCAAAAACAGCTTTATTTTGGATTTCTGCAGAAGGGGGGTGACCAGATGTGCTATCTATGACAGTGCAAGAGGGAGCTTGATCCACAGGTACAAAAAAAGCTGACAGTGACTCTTTAATGTTATTTCACCATTTTGTATATCAGTTTTCAAGGCAGAATACTATTTTCATCGTGCTGGTATTCACCACTTCTCCATGCGGCCACTCTATGGTTTAATTTACAGCACAACTCTTTTGGATAGTGGACCAGATATTGAAACGGAATACCAAATCTGCAGTTTCAATCTTCTGACTCCCACACCAATTATTTTCTTAATTTCTATCTCTGAATATAGTACTGCTTTGTTTTTCCACTTTTTTATTTAGTTTTTCTAGGTATTTACTAATTTCAATCATATAAATTTTTCCCCTCAAGAAATCAATTAATAGTAATAATTATTACCGGCGTCCCCATTTTCCCATAGGGAAACCGTGGCGTAAGTAATTTTCCATAATAAAGGAGTGTTTATTAGGGCAAACATGCTCACGGTTTCCTTCGCTCTAATGCATGCGCTTGCCGTAGCCCCTCCTCTCAGGCCGTTGCCTCTGGCCGCATTCTGTTACTCTGGGACACTAAACCGTCACTCGGAATCAGCGGTAAATAACTTAATGCAGAGATCTCCTACAGAAAAAAAACAATAACAAAAAAACCCACAAAATTGGGCTGCCAACTAAGGGGAAAACAAAAACGCTGTAAGCCACACCGCACACTGAAACCTGACTGTGCTTGTGACCGCATCAGAACATCTTTACTTTTATTTTATATAATTGCTGAGGCAAAAGGAAACCCTGCAAATATATAAAATAAAATCACAGAAAGCTTGATGGCAGTAAAGGACCATTCGAGCCAATCTAGTCTGCCCCAGTTCCAAACTCGAAGTTTACACACACCCTCAGGGTTAGATGCTATTCCTAACCCCTTGGGTGTGTATAAACTTCTCGTTACATACACACGGCCCCGTATTTTATTCTATATTTAATTTCATAATTGTAATAAGGCACACCAGAGGGTGTGCTGTGGTGGGATAATTGCACTTCCTGAGTAGTGGAAGCACTCAGCCTTTGGTCTCATGCTTCAGCCCACCTTAGGCATGCTGTTATGCCACCACAACACACACCCTGTTGTGCTTTATTGCTTAAAGGACAAGTAAACAAGTTATTTTTATAAGAAATATTTTAAAAATCCAGCTTCATAGATGTGTACAGGAAAGACTACTGTTTACATTGATGCTAAAACTGCATTTATGTAATAAGCATAAATGCAGTTTTATAGCATATGAAAAACGTAAACAAAAGCCTTCTCCTTCCAGAACTCCCACACATTCTGCTCTACAAAATGGTTGGCAGATGTGCTAAGTAATGATGTCACTGAGGCGAGAGTCAGACGGCTTTCTGTGCTGCTAACCAATTTTCTAAAGCCTCTTCTGTAGTATATGTGATTCAAAATGATCAAAATCATGTCTTAACATGCATATTATTTGTTACCAATACACATGCTAAGCTGTGCTTTTGATCAGTTCTGTTATGTTATTATTGCAGAAAGTAAGATAGAAAGTAATTGGTATTGCAGCATGGGCTCTCGGAGTCCAACAGCAGTACAAGGTGCATTCAGGAATTTACGTGGTGGTTTAGCATTTTTTTTATAGCTCCTTTTCATGGTTCATATCAAGAGATCCCTTAATCCAAAATACATGGTTGCCGGTGTTATGTGCAAGTCTCTGGAAGTTTGTCTCTTTACAAGTAAGATATCCCTATCCAGCCAGCTCGACAGTCAACTGCCTCCACTTGCCCACTGCTGCCACCTCTCCTCTTTAAACCTGTTCCAAGATATTGTTATCCCAGTAACATCCCTGACAAGAGTGGTATTAAAAATAAAGCCCCGAATGAAGGCTGTACTGAGGCTGTTTCCCCCTTCCTGATAGGCACTGGCAAATGACGTGTGACTATGCTTATCTGTGACACTTGAGAAGGAAGGAGGAACTGAAAATGATAGTCTTTTAGAAAAAACACAGAAATGACTGTGATGTCTGCATAGTGATATGTGCAGATTATGTATCCAGCATATCCAAAGTGCACATCACCTCCTGGGAGAACAAAGTACATAAGGATCCCAGGGAGAGTGTTTGGAACTTTTTGAAAGCAATACGTTCATACAGGGCATGAAGGTCAAGGATGGGCTGAAACTTCCCTGTCTGTTTTGGTACCTAAATGTTCTACGAATTAAAGGCCTGATTCTGTTCTGGCATGGGTGTTTCCTGAATTGCCCTTTTTGCCTGGAGGGCAGTCCACTTCCTACCGCAGGACTACCTAATGTTCTTGTGGGTAATTGCATGGCCGGAGAGGGTACTCTGGAGGCTGAGCAAGGAATTCCTGTGACTAATCCAACCATATTATTTGCAGTACCCATTTGTCTGATGTGATGTTTTCCCACTGGTCAGGAACACTGAAATTCTGCCCCCTACTTAAATGCTATCCGAGGAACTGGTGGGGCAGTGCAAAGTTAAAAGGCGAAGGGGCAGCCTCTGTGACCATGATCTCTAGGAACCCTGACGGAGGCACCATCCCATGGGATGCTACCGGCTGTATTCTTGCCCCCCGTCACAGGAGGTGTGACAAGGATGGGACCTTCGACAAAAGAAGTCAACACCCTTGCTCCTGGATTGCTGAGGAGCAAGACATTTAATAAATATTTGGATCTGTTAAAACATCCTAAGATTTTCTAGACTGGCTCTCGCCTTTCGGCCAACTAATTTGCCATCCTTTACTTGAGGAAATGTGATATTGTTTTTACAACCTTCTACCTGTCTTTTATACAGCCTTCTGACTGCCTTCACAGTTCTTTCTTCTTTTAAAGCACTTCTGCTTTTATAACCTCCCCATTTGATTGTTTATTTTGTCTCCTGTTTGGTGAGGCAATTTCCCTGTAGTCGTTTTATTTTCTGTTTACTTTTGTCTGCCTCCCTTCTGGGTCAGGCCTTCATCCCTTTGCAGCCTTATCTAATTATGTCTGCCTCCCTATAGTCTCCCCATCTAGGTTTGGGTAACATTACTTTTACTTTCCTAATCTGATTACAGGCCTATACTCCACTAGCATTTCTTGTTAAATCCTTCATCCCAGTTATGTCCTTATTTGGAGCAGGACGACTCCCCAGTAAACTTACAATTGTTCTGCACTCTCCTCTGTAGTTTCATTGTCTGGATAAGGCCCATTCAATTTACCTCTTTTCTGGATTAGCCTCCCCCCATCAGCAATATCTACTGTGCCTTACTTTTACTATCTACTGAGGAGCTTCAATTTTCTGCACTTTATTTCCACTATGCTGTTAACTTCTCTATGTTTCCTCCCCCTCCTCTTACCCTTCTTCTCTCTTTCACCATCTACTGCTCTTTCCCTCCTGTTCTTTACCAGCTGCCCTCCTCCTGTTTCTCCCTACCTTCCCCATTTCCCCAGCATCCTGGGTGTCAACTCCTTCCTGCTCCCTAGCTTTACCCTGAAGCTCTCTGGCACTTTCTGTCCCTTCCCCCTTAACCTTCCACCCTCCACTGGCCCCCCTCTTTCATTCAACATATTGACTCCATTAAGCTCCTGGATTCCTTGCTGCTGTTGGTAGCAGGTGACAATGAATTTAATCTCGGCCCCACTACTGTACCACCCCCTTCAGTTTTCCAAATGACCAAGGGCTGCTCATTTAAACATCCTCAGTCCCCTTCTTAAAACTGACCAACTGCAACCTACCATGCTTAACCTACAGCCTAATGTACTTGTCATATCTGAATCTTGGCTCTCCTCTAAGGCCCAGAACTCTGCTGTGGCAATCCCTGCGTACACCTTAGCAAGGCAGTATCACTCAAAGAGGGGCGATGGTTTTGCAGTGTACATAACCACCAACATCCATATCCACCATGATAAAGACTTTTTTTGAATGGGTGACCAAGGAGCTGGATCAGGCAGGAGTAGTGGATGTGGCTTACCTGGATTTCAGCAAAGCTATCAACAATGTTCCACACAGGGGTATTACTGAGCAAGTTGTATAACTTAGGGGTAGATAATAAAATGGTAACCTGGATAAGGAGCTGATTAGTGGGAAGGACACAGAGGGTACTGGTGAATGGAGTGTACTCCATGGAAGAAAAGGTGACCAGTAGGGCACCTCAGGAATCTGTGTAGGGACCAATTCTCTCTTTAATATCTTTAAAAGTGACATAACGGAAAAACTGGAAGGGAAAGTCTGATTATTTGTGGATGACACTAGGATCTGTAACAGACTGGACACTCGGGGTTGTGGTGGATAGAATGTGTAGGGAACTAAAGAGACTGGAAGAGTGGTCAAGGGTATGGCAGCTGTGTTTTTTTTTTTAGTACTTTTTACCCTCCTGTGGTCGGCCCACATCTGGCCACCGTCCTGGCGCACCAGACTCCCATTAAGGTCCTTGCCCCCAAGACATACCCCCATGGCTTGCCCCCATGGAGCTCCCCTTACTCACCGCCAAGTCCAGATTCAGTTCTCTGGGGGAGACACCTCCGGAGCAGAGTGCGTCCTGGATGGCCATCAAGCCGCACAACCACATTTGTCTCTATTTTCTTGTTCCCCTTGGGGGTGGGGCAAGCAATGACACCTGCGGAGGCAATGTGCACACTCCCGTATGTACTCATCCAGGCGTCTGCCCCATTCCCTGTCCACCTTGTCAGCATTGGCGTGCTGCCCCCCCCCAGCCTCTGCTAGGGGCTAGGCGTTCGCCTACTACTGGTGTCCCCCCTCCCTGGAGAAGGAGAGCAGTCCCTGGTATGCTCAATCCTTCTCCTCCCCTGCCAACCCCCCGTGGCCCGCACTTGTTCCCAAACACAGGTCGCCAGCGTGGCGCAATGTGTAGCGTCCAGCACCTCAACCCTCAGCACCATCGGGCCAGCTGCAGCTGTGTTTTAATGCAAAAAAGAGTAAAATAATGCATCTAGTCCATAGGAACCCAGGAGCGGAGTTATGAGATGGGTGGAGTGAAACTGCCAGCGACCAAACAGGAAAGAAACCTTGGGGTAATCATTTCAGATCACCTAAAAGTAGCCAGGCAGTAAGATAAGGCAGTTGAAAAAGCAAACAGCATGCTGGGGTGTATAGGTAGGGGTATCTCAAGCAGGAAGAGAGAGGTTATTCTGCCCCTATAAAATTCGCTGGTATGAGCCCACCTTGAGTACTGTGTGCAGTTTTAGAGACCATACCTCAGAAAGGATATAGACAGAGTGGAGGCGGTCCAGAGGAGGGCTACCAAAATGGTGCAGGGTCTGCAACATATTGTAAGTCATACCAGGAAAGTATAAAGGAACTAAATATGTACACTCTAGAGGAAAGGAGGCAGAGGGGGATATGACAGAAACATTTAAATACCTTATGGGGGTTAATAAGGTACAGGAGGATAGTTTGTGTTTAGAAAAAAAGGTGCTCTATAACAAGGGGGCATGACAGGAAGCTTGGGGGGGCTAAATTTAGGAGGAATGTGAGGAAGTACTATTTCACAGAAAGGCTGGTGGATACCTGGAATAGCCTCGTAGAGGAGGTAGTGAGGACGAAAACAGTAAGTGGTTTCAAAAATGCCTGGGATAGGCATATGGGAATTGGAGGAGTAGTGTGGAGGGGGGCAGAGACTGTGGCATTGCTGTAGCAGGGCCTGTGAATTAATAATAACAGTAATAAAAAAACATTACTGGGCAGACTGGGTGGGCCTGGCCCAGCAGCCCTTATTTGCCGTCACATTCTATGTATCCAATTTGTGACTACGCTTGCTACCTCCTCTCCCTTCTATGAGCTGTTCCTCCTCAAATTTTACCTTCCCTTTTATCTTCCCACCTTTATTGCTGGGGTTTACGTTGCCCTGGTATGACCCTTGCACTTGTTACAGAACTCCCTTCCCCCACCTGTTCCCATTCCTGCAGAGGTGAGCTGCTTATCCTTGGTGACTTTAACATGTGTCGATTCTCCCTCCAAAAACGTAAAATTCCTCCTACTGACTCAATGGATTTCTGACCCCACACGTCTAAATTTTAAAATCTTTAAATCACATTACCTTAGACTGGAGTCCTCTCATCCCATCCCCATCATATAGTGGACACAGGTATTCTTCCTGACACCCTCAGTGACAGTCATATGGTTTACTGTGTGGTTTCTGGCAGAAGAGAACTGGTTGCAGAGCAAGAAACAGAAGTCCAGAACTACGGATTTTTTACTAAAATGAATCACTTCTGTCTCAGCAGGAGTAGTACCTGTTTGGATTAAGCAAACAGATACTTTATTAGAAGAAGGGGGCTCATTTAAGTAAAAAAAAAAAAAAAATTTCTGAGGAAGGGGGCAGTATCAGCTTAATTTACTGAGAGCAGAGAGTGAATCTAATTGAGGGTGTGGCTTAGCAGCTTAGGTGTACAAAAGCAGCTGTCTTCACTTACAGCTTCTGGCTGTTTCTGGCAGCACAGAACTGGTTGCAGAGCAAGAAACAGAAGTCCAGAACTATAGATTTTTTTTTTTTTTTACTAATTGCCCTCCTTCCCACCCCTCCATCCAAAGCCAGTTCTAGTTTTATAGCCACTAAATTTGACTGACAACAGGAACTTCCGGTTTGGCAGTAGGAAGGGAAGGATCACTGAGGCACATTAGTTTCAGCAACCTTGAAGGAACCTAAAAAAAAAAAAAAAAAATAACACTTTATTCCCCCTGGCTGCTGGAGGTCTGAATCCAAGCACGGAGGAAGGAGACTACAGAAGACTACAGGAAGTTCCTGTCCCAGAACAGGAAGGGTGAGAGTTGTAAAGGGCACATAGGCAGTAGGAAAGTAAGTGTAAAAATACATAGAGGGAGGAGACAATAAGCATACAAAGCAACAGGAGAGGGGACACAAAATAAGTCAAGATGGGAGTGGTGCAGTGCGATGGCTGTGGAGCAGCAGTGTTCCGGGAGACATTCTGGAGGCTGCGATACTGCCCTGTTTGTAGGCACCTCTCTGGTCTGAGGGAGGAGGTTGCCCGTCTCCAGGCTGATCTGGCTAGGATTCAAGAAACCTCTTCCCCAACCCAGGGACCACCACCGTCACCTCAGAGGTTGCCAAGAAAGAGGAGCGGTTGGACCCAGGTGGGCTCAAGGAGGGAGAGGGTGGTGGAACAGAGGTGCATCCCTCAATTGTAGCTCTCACTATTCATATGCTGTTCTGGCAAAAGTGGTTCCTCTATGGAGGCACCTGCAGTGGAGACCAGGAGGATGCTGAGGACCTCCACAAAAGACCCACAGGAGGGTGTGCGAGACCCCACAGGGAAAGAAAACAACCCTGGTGGGGGACTCAATCATTAGGGGGGTAGACGTGGGGAGGAAAGGGACAGGGAGGTAAGGTGCCTGCCTGGCACCATGGCTTGGAGGACAGGAAGCGAATCCTCAGGATCGCGGGAGCAGCTGCACAAGGGAGGGAGCTGGATGTCACTGTCCACCTAGGGACAAATGATCTGGCTGTAAATGGGATCAGAGCGGTGCAAGAGGAGTTTGTGGAGTTGGGAAGGGGCCTTAGACAAGTAGTATGTACAGTAACCTACTCGAAGGTGCTGCCTGTCTATGGCAAGGATGATGCTAGGGTATTCCGCACTATGGGATTCAATGAATGGTTGAAAAACTGCTGTGGAGCTCAGGGTTTTGGCTTCATTGGGACTGGGAGCCACCTGGAGGATGAAGGCAGGCTTATACTGGCACGATGGTCTGCATCTGTCCGGGGGGATCCAGGATCCTAGGTGACAGGTTTAAATGCTTCATTGGCAAGCATTTAAACTAGCCAAGGGGGGGAGGCACTGAAAAGGAGCAGGGAAATCCCAGCCTCCCCCAACAAAGCGCAGTAGTTAGAGAGGTAAACACCAAGGCAGAGAAGTCAGTAGGGAGCAGGACAGGGATAAATGCAGACAAAGGTGTTAAGGACAGGGATGGGGCTAAAAGGGGTAAGGCCATAAAAAATAAATGGAAGGTGATGAGTACCAATGCCCACAGTCTGTGCAACAAGCTCCCTGAACTAGTGGCCTTGATGGAAGAGGGATGCCTGGATATTGTGGCAGTCACTGAAACATGGTACACAGAGAACCATGAGTGGGAAGTCAACATACCAGGACACACAGTCTACAGGAGGGACAGGGTGGGTAAAAGAGGAGGAGGATTCACAACAGATGAGGAGGGGAAGGTGCCTAAACCAAACAAGGGAGAAACTCTGAATAGGGGGGTCGATACCAGTTCATTCACAGAAGAAAGGGTTTTAAAAGAACTCTTGAAACTGAGGATGGGCAAAGCAATGGGGCCTGAAGGGATTCACCCAAGAATACTAAAAGAACTAAGGGTAGAACTAGTAACACCACTGACTACTCTCTTTAACAAATTATGGGAGTATGGAGTGGAGGACTGAGGACTGGAGGAGGGCAAATATGATTCCACTTCACAAAAGTGGGAGCAGGGCAGAGGCAGGAAACTACAGACCAGTTAGTCTGACTTCAGTGGTAGGGAAAATGATGGAATCACTTCTGAAGGAAAGAACTGTTGAGTACCTAGAGGCCAGTGGGGCACAGGACCCAAGGCAGCATGGTTTCACAGCAGGAAGGTCATGTCAGACGAACCTAATAGATTTCTTTGACTGGGTGACCAAAGTAGTAGACCAGGGAGGGGCTGTGGATATGGCCTACCTAGATTTTAGCACGGCATTCAACACAGTCTCACACAAAAGATTAATATACAAGTTAGCCAGCCTTGGAGTGGGTCCCAAGGTGGTAGCCTGGATAAAAAACTGGCTGGACAACAGGATGCAAAGGGTAATAGTAAACGGAGTCCACAGTGAAGAAAGGAGGGTAACTAGTGGGGTACCGCATGGTTTGGTACTGGGACCAGTCCTCTTTAATATCTTTATAAGTGACATTGGAGAGCACTTGGAAGGAAAGGTATGCCTCTTTGCAGATGACACAAAGATCTGCAACAGGGTTGATACACAAGGCGGGGTGGAAAGAATGAAAAGGGACTTGGCAAGGTTGGAGGAATGGTCAAATACATGGCAGCTCAGATTCAATGCAAAGAAGTGCAAGGTAATACATCTGGGAAACAAAAACCCAGGGGAAGAGTACACAGTGGGGGGTGAGTTAATAACAACAACAAAAATCGAAACAGACCTAGGAGTAATTATATCAGATGACCTAAAGGTGGGCAAGCAATGTGAGAAGGCAGTAAGGAGGGCTGGGGGATATTGGGATGCACAGGGAGAGGCATCAACAGTAGAAAACATGAAATTGTTATCTCTCTCTACAGACAGTTAGTGACACCCCATCTGGAGTACTGCGTGCAATTCTGGAGACCCCATCTCCGCAAAGACATAGACAGAGTGGAGGCTGTTCAGAGGAGGGCAACCAAAATGGTGCAAGGTCTGCACCAGAAGACATACAAGGAAAGACTAAAGCAGCTTAATATGTATACCCTTGAGGAAAGGAGGGAGAGGGGGACATGATAGAAACTTTCAAGTATCTCAAGGGAATTAACAAGGTACAAGAGGGTAGTATTTTTCAGAAGAAGAGATGTGCAAGAACAAGGGGGCACAATTTGATGGGGGGACGGCTCAGAGGTAATGTTAGAAAGTATTTTTTCACAGAGAGAGTTATGAATGCATGGAACAGCCTTCCTGAGGAGGTTGTGGAGTCAGGAACAGTGGGAGAATTCAAGAATGCATGGGACAGGCATAAGGCAATTCTAGTGGGGGGCAGGAGGAAGTAAGCTGTTGATCAACTAGAATCTGCAGCTTATCCATCAGGTAGGGAAATGGGCAGACTGGGTGGGCCAACCGGTCCTTGTCTGCCATCAAATTCTATGTTTCTATCCTAAGGCCCCCCCCAACTTCATTTGTCTCAGGTCCTTTAGGTCACTGCACTTGTCTTCCCCTCCAAGCCAACCTATGGGCAAATGACTGGTCACCCATCTCTGCAACCAATAATATAAATTATGCCCTCTAATACTTTCAATCTAAATTTATGGCTATATGGGATCACTATGCACTCCTGAAGAAAAACAGCATTTGGTGCTTCCATCTTCCCTGGATATCAGCCAAGTGGTTAGCTTGCCTCAGTACCAGAGATCTTGCCTGGTGATCCTAAAAGATCACTGGCTCCCCAGCTGCTGTGGCCAACTATTGGCACCTTCAAAACACCTGTACTAATGGCATCAGAAAGTCTGAGTATTCTGCATCCATGCTCCAGAACAATATTAATCATCCCTCCAAGTCCTGGAACGTTATTCATTCCCTTTTCTCTCCTCCACCCCAGTCTCCCTCCCTTGTTCTCAAAGTTGGTGACTCCGTCATCTCTGATCCATCTTCGGTTACCTCTTCCTTTAACTCTTACTTCGCCATCTGTGTTCTTGCCCATTTGCTTCCTCTCCCCTCCCTCTGCCTCACACTGCACTCTTTCTCCTTCTTTTCTACCATTCCCTCTACTTTCCTTAAGGCCTTGCTTGCCCTTAATCCTCACAACAGAGGTTATCCTGATGGTCTCAGTCCTAAGATTCTGCTTCCCTCAGCTCCTGCCATCGCTCTGCCTATTACCAAACTCCTTAACATCCCTTTTTCCTCTGCCACTGTCCCTGAAGCCTGGAAGCATACTATCATCCCTCTCCCTAAATGTGGCAATCCTTCTTCTCCTGGTAACTTTGTCCTAGCTCTCTCCTTCCCACTCTGGCTTAGTTACAGAACACTTTGTTCTTTTTCAGCTGTCCTCTTTCTTTGACTCCGCCTCCTTTTTCCAGTCTGGTTTTAGGAAATTCCATTCCACTTCTAACTCTCTTCCAGCTTACCGACTCCATTCCTTCAGGTATGGACCAGTATCTGATCACTTCTGCCATATTTGTCGATCTTGCAAAAGCTTTTATGAACATACGAACATAACGCATGTGCCATCAGAAACAAACCAACCGGTCTATCTAAGTCTGCTCGAGTGTGCAGCTAGCACCCCTAGTTTGCAGCTGCCCCACCCCCTCTCCCATTTGTCATCCCACTGCCACCCCCCACTTTTGACAATGTGTCACACTCCCCCTTTCTGGACAAGCTTAAAGCAACAAGCCTCTCTGCCTCCTCAGTCAATTGGTTCCACTCCAACCTTGAGGGAAGGTCTCAAGCTGTCCAGATCAGAAGCTGTCTATCACTCCAAACTCCCCATCTGTTCAGGTATCCCTCAAGGGGCTGTCCTGGGCCCTATTCTCTTTTCCATATTCTTAAATGACCTCACCTCTGCATGTTCCTCTGTGTCCATTCATATGTATGTTGATGATACAGTACTCTGCATCTGGCTTCTCTTCCTGACCTGACTTCCAGTCTACAGATGGATTTTGACAACATTCAGCACTGGTTCTGGTCTAACCAACTATACTACAATGCTAACAACAACAAAAACAAAAACAGTTTCTTGGGACTTTGGGGCCTGGCAGAGGCTTACCAGACTCACCTCTCTCCCTTTATTCCACAACCCTGATGGTGCTGCGACTGAGGATGTATCCTCCTTTAAGTACCTCAGGGTCTGGCTGGACCTTCATCTTGATTTCCCGGTGCACACTGATGCCATACACCATAACCTCCATTCCAAGCTTGGTGCACTGTACAGGATCAAAGTGAGTATCCCACTTCCTGCCCATTGTGAGATTGTTTTAAAGATAATTCTCCCTATTTTTGACTATGGTGACAAAGCTTACAGTGGTGTTCCCAAATCCTGCCTTGCCAGAGTGGAACCCCTCTTTCACTGTTTTTGTCATTTTGCCTTAGACTGTCTCCCTCGTACCCACCACTGCTCATTCTACTTTGCTCTCTTCCTCCCCTCTCTTGATGCCAAGCACCCTTCCCATTGTACCTCCTTTTTATCCAAATTCTTACTTGGTTTCCCTCCTACCCTACCTCCTTACTATCACACTCCCTACAGCAATCTTTCCCATTCCCTTTCTGTTCCATCCAGGAAATCTACTGATGGTCAAACTGCCTTCTCATACTTTCCTAAACTTTGCTCCTTCTTCCCCGTCAATCTGCTCTGCCTCTTCTCCCTTAAGTATCTTCTTTGTGACTCTTCTACTCCCACTTGTAACTGTCTATAACATCTACCTCTTTGCTCTCCTTCATCCCTACTCATACTGTCCCGACCATTTTATTCTCCTCCCCAACCCCCACTATGCCTGTAACGGTAATTTCCCCTTGCTTATCTAAGCTCAATTTTACCTACTCCAAGAGCCTGTTTTACTGTTTTGCCTTACAATGTTTATGAGTATACTCCTTTGATGTACTGTGTTGCTGTACATGACTATTTTTATAATGCTGTTAATTACTATTTATTTTTTCTCCTCTTGTGCTATCTTCCATATCCCTCACATGGAAATGTTATCAGCTCAGTATGCCTTTCCTGGGAAAAAACTTTTGAAGTAAATAAATACTGCATACAATCATGAACTCAATCCCTTCCTCAGTAAAACAGATCTTAGGTATGGCAATGATATTTTGATGGTGTGGCACGGAAGCAAGCAGAACACATGGGATTCATGATCATTCTAGAAACTTCAAATCCAAATCTTCAATTTGTAGTAGACAGTGATCCAGGTACAATTAATTTTCTGGACATTACTATAGACATGGTTTCCATGAATGGAATAAAGACAGATTTGTACAGAAAAAGGTCAGATAGGAATACTCTCCTGCAATCCAGCAGTCGTCACCCTGCCACACCATCCAAAACATCCCAAAGTTATAGTTTTTATGTGTCAGATGTAACTGTAGTGATATGCCTGATTTCAACACCAGGTCACTTAAACTGACTGATAGGTTCTAGAAAAGAGGATACAGGGAGCCGGCCCGAGATAGACAAGTGGCAGAAAAGGAGAGGGCAACATACATCCTTGCTTTTAACTCTCTTTGAATAACGAATAGGACACTGTCTTACCCAACCGTGTCACACTTAGATCAGTAAAGAAACAGCAAGTAACCAATGCCTTTGTTGTAGATGGCATGAGTTTCAATACCCCAAAAGAGCAGTGCTTTACATTTAAATCAAGAAATGAATTTATTATCTGGCTGCAATAAAAGTACCAATACTCAAAGAGAGGCGATAACTGTGCCCCTATTACCCATGATAAATTGATCCTACACTGTATTAATGATATTTCTTTGTCTTTTATTATAGCCATCAGGATACAGCCAATCACTGCGTCCCCTCCTTCAAGCCTCTCCTGGAGATCCCCCAGACAGATGGCTAAGAAAATGTTTTGGATCCAGGTCCAAAAGACTCTACTCGAAACATATTAGCTGCTAATGTAACTGCACTAGCTGTTAGTCTATATTTTGTGAACCTTTTTTTCTTGTACAGTGTTACTTTACTACGTGTATAGGTCATTTGTATATACTTGATATAGTCTTTTTTTGTAATACCTATAATTGTGTTGAGTGCTGTACGTTTAATTGTCTGTGTACAAGCTGCCACCTTGTGTTAGTGTTAGTAGTTAAACCATATTAGAATGCTCATCTCTTTGAAGAGCTAGCATTTAAAATGAAAACTACAGGGTAGTGTTGCCTCTTAACAAAAGCACTTTTATGTGCAAAACTAGTTGGGTACAAATCCATACTCGGTGAGTGCTTGTCTCTGTGAAAGGTGCTATATTTTAGCCTTTCGTTAGTTAATAAAATTGTTGAAATTACAGAGTTGTTTCAGTTCTCACTGTTTATATATGCAGCTAGTGCCACCATTTTTGGTTTGAGTATGCTTGTTGTTTGCCAGGCACAGCTGATTCTAAGAATGGCTTTTAGTTGTTTTCTGAATAACTTATTGCAGTCCTAGCCAAAGCAGCCCTCCCTCTCAAACTGCAAAAAGCATAAATATCAATAGCTTCTTTAGTGAAATTTTTTTGTATTAACTACAACTTGGCAGCATAATACACTGGTATGAAGTTAATGACAGTGGTACTGATGAGTTATGCTGCCAAGCTGTAATTAAATAAAATATTTTGGCACTAAAGAAGCTATTGGCAATAGTGCTTTCTGCGGTGTGAGAAAGTACAGTTATGTTGCACTTACCGTAACAGTAGATCTTCCAGAGAATCTCTTGCTGCAGGTCACACAAGTAGGAACATCATGCTGTTGGCGCCAGATCCACCCAGAGGATTTTCACCAGCAGTTTACCTGGGGACTGCCCACGACAACATCACGTGTTGTGCTGTAGCCTATACAAGCATGGTCGGTCCCCGATAATCCTCGGTTCTTTTCCCGGCAGCGATGGCATGCCGTGTGTGCACTGTGATGGCGCTTCGAGGGAACCGAAGAGGAGAAGTTGCACTGTAGTATGTGGAACAGAACATATGCCCCCGATACAGCAGGAGGCCGCAAGGCAGGCCATATGGGGGGGAAGAAGGAAGGGAAGACATGATCTGCTGCAAGAGATTCTCTCGAAGATCTACTGTTATGATAAGTGCAACGTAACTGCACTATCTTCTTCTTGGACATCTCCTGAAGCAGGTCACACAAGTAGGAATGAGTCCCTAGCTGTTGACAGAAGTAGAAAAAAAAGGGGTGGTGGACCAGTAGTAGGGTAGGACAAAATGCCTTGCAGTATGGCACTACCAAAATTTGCTCGTCATCTGGAGGTAATGTCCAGACTATAATCTTTAGTAAAGGTGTGTACCTTAGACCAAGTTGCTGCTTCATAAATTTCAGCAGCAGAGATTCCTCTAAAACATGCTACTGGGGAGGCTACACTCCTAGTTGAGTACGGCTTGACATCACCCGGGAAGCTCCTTATCGTACTTCCCGTAACAAAAAGTGATGCAGGTGGCCAGCCATCTGGACAAGTACTGTTTAGAAACTGGTACGCCCTCCTTTCCACAGAAGTGGCCAGGCTACCCTGTCAAATGCTTTTTCAGTGTCCAATCCAATGAGTGCCAGGGGAATCGAACATGCTGCTACATACTCTTTAAGTAGATATGTTCGTTGCACTGCATCATGGACCTGTCGTCCTTTAATAAAGCCCACCTGATCATGATTGATCAACAAAGGCATGATATTTTCAAGTCTATGTGCAGGCACAGACATACAAATTTTATAATCAAAATTTAGCATTGAAATTGGCCTGTATGATGAGGGTAGGGTAGGGTTTTTATCTTGTTTAAGTATAGCAGATATCACTGCATATTGCCAAGACTGGGGGAGGAGTACCTCCATCCTGTATCTCATGGATAGCCTGGAGTAGTGGTGGTAGTAGTTCTTCTTTATAAGTTTTATAGAACTCCAACGGATATCTATCTGGTCCTGGAGCTCTCTGGGTCTTAGCTCTCTGAAGCACTCCCTCGATCTCAATCAAGGTAATAGGGGCTCTCAAAATATCTATCTGGGGGGCAGTCAATTTGGGAGCTTTAAGTTGTTAAGGTATGCTTATGGTCTTCAGACTCGGCCCTATATAAATCCCGATAATATTCAGCCATGTCTCGTCTAATGATCTTAGGGTGATGTTCTAGCTTCCCCATACTGGGGTCTTGCATGGCGATGACACAGGCTCTTGCCTTATGCATTCTAAGTTTACGGGCCAGATTCCTGGCTCCTTTAGGGCCCTCCTTGTGTGCAGGAAGTCTGAGATAGAAGTGCTGTTGCTCTACTTTCTGATCTAGGTATTTTTTAATTTTTTGTTTTATTGTTAGCAGTTGTACCTTAACAGTTCCATCCCCCTGGGCATATAAAGACTGCAGTACCTTCAACTCCCCCTGGAGCTTAATAAGCTGTGCCTCTCTCTCCTTATTTTTTCTCGATGAATAAGCAATAATATCCCCACGTAACACTGTCTTAAGGGTATCCCACCGAATCGTTGCCCAGACATCTGGGCCACCATTCTGCCCTAGGATCTGTGGGATCCTATCTTTAACCATTTGATTAAACTCTGGAGCCCTTAAGTGCATCAAACTGAAGTGCCAGAAGTTCGTTTTATGTCCCCCGCCCCGATCAAATTTGGCATATACTGGGGAATGATCTGATAATATGGTCACCCCATGCCACACGTTGTGTAATGTTTCCAGATGTTCTGCTGTGGTAAACATAAAATCTACTCGAGACGCCACCCCTGGTCCCGATGCTATATGGGTGTATTCTCTCTGTGTGGGGTAACAGTGACACCGGATGTCTACCAGCCCCAAGGAGGCAACTGTACCCCTCAAATACTTCTGAAGCTGGTTAACCCTGTGAGGAAGATAGACTGAGACATCCTTTGCAGGGTTCAGGGTAGTAATCAGGTCGCCCCCCATCAGAAGGTGCCCCTGAAGGATTTCCAAAAGCCGTGCAAAAAAAGACTGAGCCAATCTCTTTGAGGTCCCCATGGAAAAATAAACAGATGCCAGAGTAACCAGGCGAGCATAAAGCATGCCCGTTGCAATAGCGAATTGTCTCTCCAGGTCTATTACCTTCTGATGAAGATCGAATGGTACCCCACTCCTGATCAGGATGGCCACTCCCTGTCTCCTACCTGAGCTATGAGATGAAGCTATCACCGTGGGAAACCCCTATTTAATGAATTTTTCATGCTCAGGAGAAGACAGGTGAGTCTCCTGTAAAAATATGATTTCAGGATTGTCCCTTTTAATAAAGTGTATCAAACAAGATCTCTTAACTGGGCTGTGTATCCCATTAATATTAAGGGACAATGTCAGTGACGATTTCCCCATTTTGTATCCTTAACAAGTATTTTATATTGCATAAACCCAGTTTCCTACTGTTCTCCTTTTCACCCAATGTAGTAAACAGCTCCTCTCCAAATATTCTCAGTCCAAATTGCTGGTAAGCAGTTTCAGTCCAAAACAAACACACCAAAATAGCCTCTTCTATGTTCAAGTCCTCATTGCCTATTTTTAACAACGTATACAAGATAATACACCCATAAGATAGGGTACAAATGTTCAAAGCATATTTGCATACCTTACAAGAGATCAGGAATTGATGACAGTATTTATCCCCCCTAGTGCTAATTTGGTGGTACTCCCAAACATGTAATGTTTCCAGCTAGGTTTAACACATATCATGATTCATGTTAGCCTTTGGGAGTAACAAAAATAAAAGAATGTTGATTCGGGGGAAAGCTTGTAGCTTTCGTGCCTAGGTTTCCCATCATAACAGTGTAACATTAACTTATTTACATGGGTTACAGAACAAGTCTGTAATGACTCCCTAGGTAGGGAGGGATCTCTACTCCCTTCTGTGCAGGGATGAATGTTATTTCCCTGTGGGAGAAGCTCACGAGGCCAACGTGGGCCCCCAGCACCATGTACAAAAATTAGTAACATGGAGCAGGCAAACAACACGCACAGCTCTGAACTGCACCAAGTAAACTGATGCTGTCTCGATATCCGCTGGATGTGACTGTCGCCATGTGGCTGTCTAGCTGAATGCATCTCCATTAGCTCGCCGCATGGGACCCAACAGTATTTTTAAACAATTATTTTTAACAGGGGAGCTCGTCAACAAACAAGGAATGGTAGCAGAGGCTATTTACAAAAGTAGATATAAATGGGGGTGGAGTGGGGTGAGATAAGGTTTTCAGTTGTTCCACCATAATTGTCTCAGGCTCTTTTTTTACATTAAACAATAAAAATAAATTATGTTACTATGCATAGATCGCTTGAATCTGTACTTCAGCCCCCATTTCCCTTGATTAGTACCTCTGACTAGCATTCTAAAATACAAAAATTCAGCCCTTATAACATCGCATCACTTCGACTAGTTTTTAGATGGCTCATACAGCCGCTCTAAAAGTAAGAGCATGCCCAGACTCTCGTCATGGGCTGGAAAGATTACCAGAGTCCCTTTCTCAGACAGTCAATCCAGGGCGGTTCTCTGGAACTTGAGTACAAGTTTTTTAACGTCTTGTAATGTAGAGTAGCTTTGTCTCTTTCTGATTTGCATGTTCTGTGCCTTCTCCCACACAATTCCTGACTTGAGTGCCTCCAGGTCCCGAGTTTCCGATGTTATCTGCTTTGGTACCACGATGTTCTTGGCCTGGAGAGCGTTGCTGGCCTCCTCTGGAGTTTCAAATGTTTGTGGGCCTTCAGGAAACATTATAATGAGCTTTGCAGGATATGGTGTAACAAACTTCAACTGCTGCCATTTCAGGGTGCGAAGTATCGGGGCATAAGCCCTTCTCCTTGCTGCTATTTGTGGGGAGTAGTCATATCGAAATAAAGACGTCTATGCTGGCCCGGTGGCGCTGAGGGTTGAGGCGCTGGACGCCACACCTCACTCCACGTCGGCGACCCGGGTTCGGGAGCGGACTCGGGTCGCTGGTGGGCCGGTCGGGGGGGAGATAGGCTTGAGCGTCCCACAACAGCTCGCCTACTCCGGGGAGGGATGAGGCCAATGCCCCGCACTCTTGTATGACTCCGAGCGGAGGCTCGGAGTATTACAAACCCCTAGAATCAAGGGGATGGGTGGCCGCTGACAACAGCGTGATGTTGGCGTTCTACACCTGACGTCGGGTCTTACGCTGTAGGGTGGGAGAAAAGGGAAAATGCCTGCCAGGACCCGGGCAGGCTGCTTGGGCGTGCCTCGATGTGCCCCGCTCGCCTGCCACCTCGAAACCCGATGAAATAAGTAGCTCGGGGCATTGAGGCCTCGCTATTCCCCGCCGGGGGGGGGTAATCCAAAGCTCCATGGGGATATGGAGGTGGACGTGGGTACAGCGGAGGCAGAAGGATGACTCCTTAGCAGCCTCGAAGGGTCAGGGCTGGCAGGATGAGGAGGGGATAAATAGAAGGAAAAAAAAAAAGACATCTGCCCTTGTATTGAATGTCCCCCATGCGCCATGCTCTTGACAACAACTGCTGTTTTACTGTGTAGCTTAATAGCTTGAGCACTATGGCGCGCGGCCTCTGATCGGTCTTTTGAGGTTTTTGGGCGACGGCTCTGTGAGCTCGTTCTATGTCTAATTTGGTGGCCAGATCATGCTGTAGTACCTCCCGTAATAAAGTGTCCACAAATTTAAGCATATCACGTCCTTCTTCCTCCTCTGGTACTCCATGAATGCGTACATTATTTCTCTTTGATCTATTATCAAGATCTTCACATTTGTCTGTTAATAGCTTTTGTTTGTTTATTAAATGCACCACAACTCTCTCCAGGCCATCAGTCCTTGTATCAATTTCTGTGTGAGCCTACTCCAATTCAGATACCTTCTGATTTATTTGAGCCAGTTCTGTGGATAGTTCAGAGCGAAAGGAGTGAACTTCATCTCTGAATCCTTGGAGTTCTGCCAGGATTGCAGCATTGCTAGGTTGTCCACTAGGCGTTAGTGGGGGCTGCGCCATGTCTGGTAGGCTGGAATCACCAGTCTGAGAGTCTTTCACTTGTCTGGTCTGCTGTGCAGCTGAAGCGGTTGATTTTTTCTTTTTTGGGGCTCCCATTCAATTCTGTTACTCCTCTAGTCTCTTGTATAAAAATGTTTTTCTGATTTTGATTTGTTTTGTACTGATTCTGGGAGTTTTTTTTTGTTGGGTCCCTGGAGCGTGATCTTTCAGTGCTGCATTCCAGCTGATGGCTAAACCGGAAGTCCAATGGTGGGATGTTTCTACTTGTGTGATCTGCTGCAAGAGATGTCCTCGAAGAAGATCTAGGGTTGTTTTGACTGGGGCTACAATTTATTTTTGCCCTTGTGTTCCACAGATTCCCTGAGCTACCAAGAAGCTACAGGTACTGGTAATAGTGCTTTCTGTGGTGTGAGAACTAGGGCTATTTTGACTGGGGTTACAATTTGTTTTTGCCCTTGTGCTTCACAGATTCCCTGAGCTACCTGTTTTGGACAGTAAATAATTTTATTGCCCTGGAAGGCTGAGTCCATGACAGATTATAAAAAAAACACATCACGAAGTCAGCATTTTTGATTGGCTGGCTGACTGGACTCCAAGAGCATTATGTTAAAGGGAAACATCCACCTAAAATAGGGCCCCCACCTCAGTGTGAGGCAGGGCCCGATTAGCATTTTCACAAATAGTTGAAATTATTTTTACTTACAGTGACTGTATTTATTTAGAATTTATCTGGTTGATCCTGTCGTCCCTCTCGTTGGCATTCTGAGCTCAAAAAAACATTTTTAATTCGCCAAAGCTTTTTCCACTGTGATCTTGCTTCATGATGTCTCAACGTCACCACAGTCCCTCCAGCCATTTAATTAACTTCAAAATGTTTTACCATGAACACTCTCAAAATTTCCCCAGAAGATTAACTAAATCAACTGACAGAGACGCAAACTTTCAAGCAGTGAAAATATTTATTGTAAACAAGTACCATGATGAACCACCACCAATCCTGACTTAGATACAGCTGTCTCACCGTCAGGCAGTCAACAGTTAACTCATATCTCACCAACAGTTCAAAAATCACAGAGATACAATTTTAAGATGAAAAGGACTGGAAGTAGGTTTTCCAGGGCAAAGACTGCTGACATTGCCAGAATGTCTGAAAATAAAATAAACTGGGCCCATGACCCCAAGGTCCAGCCAAGAATACTGTCCGCCCGAGACTACTCAAACATCTCGGCGGTGCAATAGTCCAACTACCTAAACAGCCTGGACTGGAGCCCAATCAGGTTCCTCCCCTCCTTGGATGAGGTACTAGAATTCTTCCACAATTCACTGATAAAAGCAGCCAACCTCTTTGCTCCGCTGAAGAAGCTCAGAACTAAAGGCAGCTGCTACAAATGGATCTCACCTGCCCTAAAAACTCTGATGCTTAGCAGGGACAAGGCCTGGAAAAGATTTAAGAATTCCTCTCTCCAGGCCAGCCTTGTGGCTTACAAAACCCTGAGAAACCAATGTAAGAGAGCCATAAAAATGGCTAAAAGGAAGTTTGTCACCAGCCTTCAAAAAAACAGCTCAGGCAACCCTAAACTATTCTGGTCCCACATCAACGAGATGATTAGAGGTAACACCAAGTCTGAACCCGGCCCCATGGAAGTCAATGGTAGGATGGTGAGTGATGGCCCTCAAATTGCCACAGCTCTCAACCTTCACTCCACCAACCTTGACACTTACAAGGCCGGAATATCCCTTCACACCTCGACCCTAGACAGAACCAAACCCCCCAAAATACAACGGCCTTTATTTCATCTAAGGCTGGTCAGGGCTAAAGAGGTACAGACTCTCCTAAGGGCCCTGAAAATCAAAGATCCAGGTGGACCTGATGGAATTAACCCAAGGCTCCTCAAGGACAGAGGCAAGCCCTAGCCAGACCCTTGACCTGGCTCATAAATAGATCCCTGCTTAAGGAAACCGTTCCATGCCAATGGAAACAGGCGAATGTGATTCCCGTTCACAAGGGAGCTCCCGGGAGCCATCAAGCAACTACAGGCCTATCTTCCTGCTCTGCCTACTTGCCAAACTGCAGGAAAGGCTCATCTACTGCCAGCTCCATGACTACCTGGAGACTCACCAACTATTGGCCTCCTCTCCATAGGCGCCGGGTTGTATGGGCCCATGGGGCACTGGCCCCATCAATATTTACAGACCTGGGCTGAGCCCCAGCAATATTTTCCACAGCTGCCTGCCTTTTTTTTTTGGCTCAGTCACAGTGCACACATGCAGCTCTCTCTGCTACTGCTGTTACCAGCCACACTGCTGTCAGCAGGCCCCCACCCGCCCCTTCCTGTTTAATTTGGCTGGTGGTCACGGCGCTTCTGTTTTTTATTTCAAATTCGCGTGCCTTTAGTTCTTTGCTGGCTGTTTGGTTTGCCCCCCACCAATCATTGAGTGCTGCTGGTTGGTTGGCAAAGTGGCATTTCTCTCAATTTGCCAGCATTGCTGCACTGTGATTGGCCAGGCGGAGGGCTTATATGCGCCATACGCGTGCGTCTGTCTCTGTCAGGTTATTTGTGCGAGGTGGCATGTGGTAGCAAGGTGGTTAGGCGAGGACAGGAGAGCGTGGAGTGAGGCAAGCTCAGTGAGACCTTTTGGCTTTTCAGTTCAAGCTGCCACTGTACTGACTCTCCAAATAGAGTAGTCAGGAGAGAGAGACTAGAGCAGACGACGAGGAGAGGTGCCATGCCAGTGTTGACTCTGTGGTGGTGTGTGGGTCACCAGTCAGTCCAGGGAGCCAAGGACAAGTCAGCAGACGTGCGTGAGACGTCGGGCCGTCGGCGGTAGTCCTAGCCCAGCCCCAGTCTGAGAGGGTGAGGTGACTGAGCGAGCAGCAGCTGCCAGCATTAAAGACCATGGTGCTGTGCAGTGCGGCCGGGCCGTAGTGAGGAGGAGAGTCGGGGCCTGCGGCCCACCCAGGGTAAGAGAGAGAGAGGCTGGGTCGGGACTCGGGAGGGAGAAAATCAGAGTCCTCGGGGTCTGAACAGGTGGCTGAGAAGTAGGAGAGGCCGGGCTCGGAGGAGAAAGAGTCCTCTAGGTCTGGTCAGTGGTCACGACAGTGGACAGCATCGGGGTGGATGATGTTTTGAGCAGAGAGGGGCCAGACCACAGCAGGGGATGACTCGAGAACTGATTCCCGAACCAGCACAGCATCAGCAGCCAGCCTGAGCCCAAAACTAACTGGAAAGAGGAGGACAAGCCGAGGAGAGAGAAATCAGACCGTTACCATCACACACTAGATTGTAGTACTGTGGATGGCCTCTATGATCTCGTCTGCACTTAATAAAGTTACCAGTAAAAAGTGGTGTCTGATGGCAGTCAAGCAGGAGGCCCTTGAGAGGTTGGGGGACTTAGGAGCGGGGGGGGGGGGATAATTACCAGGCCAGGACCCAGCTCCAAGAGGGACCCAAGCTTCCTAGCAAAATTACTCTAACAGGGCTGTGTGAACTGGTAGGGGCCCCCTGAGTCTGAACTTTCCCCGGAGCCCAGAATTCCTCTGAGACCTGCCAGGATCAAACTGCAGCTAAACCTAAAGGTACAACCGAGCTAAGGATGTATGCAATAATCCTTCATGGGTCTGTCTAGTCAGGTGTTGCTTCAGTGGAGCTAGGAGCTTGGCACCCACCTGAATAAGGGAAAGGGAGACTCACTGGACTGTAATTCTGACAGAATTTATGCACTCGAACAAACACAAGGGCACCTTGCTGCAATAAATAATGGACTAACCAAGAAATAAGATCTCCTTGTGTGTGTCAGAGTGCAGAAATTTTCTGGATGTACAACTGGAAACTGGCAATTTTGTTTTCTACCACCGAGGGTATTCCTGAGCGCACTTGAAGCTACTATTTGTGTAATTCTGACAGGCATCTTTTCCATGTTACTGTTATTAGTAAAATGATTGCTCCTCTCATTGTGAATCTGTTCTGCCTGTTGGTGTTCCTGTAGAACCACTGTCACTTTTGGGTAATTAGAATGGATTAAAAAGCATCTAGCGAAAGGCCAGTTATGTTGATTTCTCAGAGGTTATGGTCCATCTTGGGAAGCTTTCCCCTTCCTTACGTTCTCTTACACTCATCTAATTGAGCTGATGTGGCTGTGCTGTCAAAATAGCATAGTTTGATGTAAAACTGCTGGAATATGTGATGGAATTGGGCAGAGTCAGTAAATACATCTTCTTATAGCTTCCCTATGGTAGGGATTTTTATTATCCCCTACTGCAGGCCCACCCAGTCTGCCCATTTGTCCAGCTATCTGCTAGGACATGCCCCCCCATCCTCAACACTCCCCTGTGTCTGTCCCATGCCCTTTTGAATCCCTCCACTGTCTCCTCACCAATCACTACTTCCGGGAGCCTATTCCACTTATCCACCACCCTCTCTGTGAAATAGTACTTCCTAATGTTACCCCTGAACTCCCCCCCACCTGCAGGCCATGCCCCCTCTTCCTCTGATTACCTTTCAGCTGGAAGATACTGTCCACTGGCACCTGGTTTATACCCTTAAGGTACTTGAAGGTCTCAATCATGTCCCCCCTCTCTCTCCTCTGTTCCAGGGAGTACATGTTCAAATCGCTCAACCTTTCTTCATAGGATAGGTGGCTGAGCCCCCTTACCATCTTCACTGCTCTCCTCTGAACTCGCTCTAGCCTCCCCACATCCTTTTTGTGGTATGGCCTCCAGAACTGGACTCCGTATTTCAAATGTGGTCTAACCAGATGGATGTACAAGGGTAATATGACCTCCCTATTTCTACTGGTGAGCCCTCTTCCAATGCATCCCAGCATTCTGCTGCCCCAGCCACTGCTCTCCCGCAGTGCCTTTCCACCTTCGGGTCCCTTGATATAGTGATGCCTATGTCCCTTTCTTGTTCCGTTACCTCCAGATCTCTGCCCCCCCCATACAGTACCATGCCCTCCGGTTCCTGTAGCCAAGATGCATGATTTTACATTTTTCTGTGTTGAATGAAAGCTGCCACCTCTTTGACCATGCCTCTAGCCTCCCCAGGTCTCTCTGCATTTTTTCCACTCCTTCCTGAGTGTCTACCCCATTGCATATCTTGATAGCATCTGCAAACAGGCTCACACGACCTTCAAGGCCCTCCACAATGTCCCCAACAAATAGACTGAACAGTAGGGGCCCCAACACCGATCCATGAGGGACCCCGCTTGTGACCACTTGTGACCATGCCCTCTCTGGATGCCACCCCATTTATTATAACCCTCTGCCTCCTTTCCCCCAGCCAGCTTCCCCCCCAGCTTAAGTGGGTTATAGACTTGTTTAGTATGAACTACTGCATATGCAGCATTTTAGGGTGATGTGTGCAAAACGTACTTAATATTGCCAAACAAAGGCATAAATCTGGTTTATGGCTGTTCTCTCTGTATTTGGCTCAGCCTCTCTAGGGGATGCTTCTAGTCTAAGTAGTCTGGCGGCAGAGGCTATCTTTTTGCCGAAGTAAATGTTATAATTCAGCCTCCTTGAAGACATCAACAATGGCAAGGTACATCCCAGGGGTCTCACTAGTCATAAAATGTGAACTTAGTGTTGTCTTATTCTGCAGCTGTGGCTAAAACTGTGTCATGATGGAATTACCGGCCTATTTCTATACTATCTGTCCTCTCTAAATTACTTGAAAAAATTGTCAACATCCAACTTAGAGAACATTTGGATTCACAAAAGTTGCTAAACCCGGCTCAGTCCGGCTTCAGAGCCAAACACAGTACAGTATCGGCTCTTGCCAAAGTAACTACAGACTGGCAAATGGCCTTGGACTCTGAAGCATGTTGCCCTCTTCCTTGATCTAAGTAAGGCCTTCGATACTGTGGATCATACCATCATGCTTACTGCACTGAGTAACATCGGACTTGATAGTTCTGCCATTAAATGGTTCACCAGCTACCTAACCAATAGGTTACAACAAGTCAAAACCATAGGAGATCTGTCCCCACAAAAATCCTTGTTACGAGGAGTCCCACAAGGCTCCATCCTGGGCCCTATCCTCTTTGCAATACACATCAATAATCTGGACTTGCAGCTGGGCACAGCAAATATGCACTTATTCGCAGATGATACTATACTCTATACCACAAATTCATCCTTGGATCTGGCCCATGAGTACTTACAGAAAGACTTTGTCACCCTCCAATACAACCTTCTCACTCATAAGCTCCTCCTCAACGCCAAAAGACTAAAGCAATGATTCTCTCACCAAAGTCTACTTCCGGATGTCCACATATCACACAGATCCGAACACTCTTAGATGAACCCCTTGAAGTAGTTGATACCTTTAAATACCTAGGGTTCTGGCTGGATAACAAGCTCAACTTTCTGTGCCACTTAAATGATACCTCGAAGAAACTAAGGCAGCGATTAGGTTTATTCTATCGCATTAAACACCTACTCACGTTAGAAGCCAGAATGAGACTAGTACAAACTACATTCCTACCTATACTGGACTACGCTGACTTCCTTTACAGTCATTGCCCATCAACGATGCTAAGCAAACTGGACACCCTTTACCACCAGGCTTTAAGATTTATCTTTAATCTGCCCCGTAGTACACATCACTGTCGTCTATACCAGGTTTCGGGATGGACCTCACTCTCAACTAGAAGAAAAAGAAATGCTCTCCTCTGGTTTTTTATTTTTATACTTCATCTTTTATTACTTTCAGGTTAAAAGCAGTACATTATCACAAGTATACAGTTTTCAATGTAGTCATTACATTTGCTACAAGAAAAAAAATTGTATATCTTACTAGATATTACTATGTACTATTTGATTTAAGCACATTATACCATGTACAATGATAGCGGAGGGTAGCATAGCTATTCGCTGTTTAGATAGAATTTGTAGCTACTACCTGTAAGTCTTGACTAACCCCAAAATTAGGTCTGAAGTAGGACAGGTAATCAGTGCTCGTGTTTAGGTACTAAAAAGAGATACACAGTAAAATATTTTAAAAAAAAAACATACATAACTTACACCAATAAACATCTGGCTAGTCAGCTATGTGGGGTATAAATTCTCTAGGGTCAGCTTTACTGTTAGTCTCAAGATGGAAGTGATCTTTCTCATACAGCCTGGTCAGTACGATAGAGGGACCTTACTCTTTAACGTTAGAGTATTGTGGGGATCGCGGTCTCTGCTCTAGATTGCCCAACTCGGAGCTGTCCATAGTCATGATTCTGGAACATTCAAAATCCACCTAGACCACCGATTCATATATAGTGTAGGCTTATCTTGTAAATTATGTGAGATATTCTCAAAGGCCCTGACATGGTCCACTATACCGCTCCATTCAGAGATGGTTTGGGGGGGGTTTCTTGTAGCCATCTCCTGGTTATTGCTTTGTAGGCCGCTGCCAGCATTATAGACCAGAGGTACTTCATATCTTTTTGCTTAAGAGAATCCAGGGGGACACCCAAGACCAAATTCCGTGCCGTCAGAGGTTCATCGAGGGTTAATATATTGGAAATATGCTGAATGGCTGCAGACAGAAGGTCTGAAGTTTAGGACAATTAAAAAATATATGTGCATGGGTTGCCCTTTCTGTATCACAAGCCCTCCAGCATATGGATGAGAGGTTAGGATTTCTTTTAGCTAGTAGCTGGGGTGTTAAAAAAAATCTTGTTCGAACTTTCCAGACATATTCATGCCAATTTGGAGATGAGGTAGTGGACCAAGTCATCCGCCATATCTTTGCCCATTGAGGTTGGGGTATTGCAATTTGAAGGTCCCGTTCCCATTTAACTTTAAGGGGTTCCAACACATGCTCCTGCAAGGACACCAGATATTTGCATATGTGGGATATTGCATGGTGTCCCCCCTTAGCGTTCAGAATTTGCAAGTATGGAGATATGTCCTCTAATATCTTTGAGTGGGACTGACTAAGCCTATACTGAGAATTCACGTAATCTCTAATTTGATAGTGACGTATTCTCTCTCCCTCCCTCCCCCCATTTAAATTTAGTCTTGGCTTCTTCAAAAGATATCATGGTGTCTTGCCTCATAAGCTGCCAGGGGGCAAACATTCCTCTGTTTGCTTGGGTAGTATACCATCTAGATTCTCCAGCCGGAGGAAAGTCCGGGTTATTGATAAACCATTTGTACTTCCAGGCATGCTCCTTAATACGCTTCCAGGGGTGTCTCCTCCTCCTCCAACCCTCCAAAACAGAACGTATGCTCCCTTGAGTATCTATTACGGTTTGCCTCAATAGGGTTTCCGAGAACAGTATAGCCGGTACGGAGTACCTCAACTCTCTAGTTAGGTCTATTTGTTTCCAGTGAGCCTCATAGTACTTAGTGCCCCACAGCAACGCAACTCTCATCTGTGCTGAATTCCAATATGAAGATAGGTTGGGGAATGCAATTCCCACCTGTGATTTAGGTAAGTATAGTGCCTGACGTTTGAGTCTAGGTTTTCTGCCTTGCCATATGAATGCAGTAGACATTTGTTGCCAGGCCTTAAGGTCACATGTGGGTATAAAACAAGGAACTGATTGGAACAGGTATAACAGGCGTGGTAAAACATTAAGTTTTATTGCCTGATTCCTAGCATAAAATGACAGTGGGATTATATTCCATCTTTTAATGTTATTAACCAGGGGGGTGTAGTTATTTGAGAATAATTGGTTGAGATCAGCTGGTATTTGAATTCCCAGATACTTTATGGACGGGAGGTCCCACTTGAATAAGAACTGCTTATGAATGGGCGTAGGTATTGGGTAATTGAGTGGTAGTGCTTCAGTTTTGGTCGTATTCAAAGAATAGTCAGATAGGGCTGAGAACTTTTCAAGCTTTTGAAAGAGAGCTGGGAGGGTCACAGTAGGGTTTGTTAAATAGACCAATACATTGTCAGCAAAAAGAGCCAATTTATGTTCTTTACCCCCCCATAGTTATTCCCTGTATGTCTGTTGCTTGTCTAATATACTGGGCCAGTGGTTCTATGTAAAGGGCAAACAAAAGGGGGGAGATTGGGCAACCCTGTCGAGTCCCTCTACATAGGGGGAAACTGCGGGAAATATGGCCATTTGATCGGATGTACGCCTGGGGGTTTGAATAAAATTTGAAGATGAGGTCTACAAAATTCTGGGGGAAATCAAAGGCAGCAAGGACACCCCTTAGAAATTGCCATGACACTTTGTCAAATGCCTTTTCAGCATCTAAACTTATAAGGATCGCCGGTATCTTAAAATTTTGTACGTGTTCCATTAAATAAATGGGTACGCTGGATATTATCTGAGGCCTGGCGACCTGGGATGAACCCACACTGATCTTGATGGATTAGGCCAGAGACAAGGTGTTTTAGCCTCTGAGACAGGACTGAAGTAAATATTTTATAATCTGTATTTAGTACCGAGATAGAATGGTTGGGTCCTTGCCTGCCTTTGGGATGACGGATATGACTGCTTGATCCCAGGATGGGGGGGTTCTTCCCTTGGGGCTGGGGATGTTGCCAAATAATCTAAAGAGAAGGGGGTTACTACCACTTTAAGAGACTTGTAAAATTCTCCGGAGGCCATCTGTCCCGGACACTTTAATGTTTTTAATCTCCCGATCTCTGACTCATTTCCTTAACTGTTATAAGGGCGACCAGGGACAATCCCAATTGTTTGGGTAGTTTTGGTAATCTGAGGGTAGACAAAAAAGATTTTATCTGTTCTTCTTTCTCCTGGGTCGGGGGCAGTGTACAATTGTGTATAGTACTGCACAAATATGTCAGAAATTTTCTCCACCGTGTAACTAGGGGGATGTTGATGGGATCACCTCAGGATGGATATTAGCGCTTTGGCCCTTTGTTGTCTGAGACGGCCAGCCAACAATTTCAGAGAGCGTGGCCCTCCATCATAGTATTTCTGCTTGAGAAACAATAGTTTCTGCTCAATTCTTAAATCTAGTATGGCACTCAATTCTTGTTTCAGTTTTTTAATTTCTTTTGAAGTCTTCGAGTTGGTCTGGACTATCTGTTGAAGCTCTAATTTCTGTATTTGGGCGATCAAAGCACTACGTTTTTGTTCCCTTTCTTGTTTATTTCTAGCTGATAGTTCAAAAAACTTGCCCCTGCAGATAGCCTTGACAGTATCCCATAAGATCGAGATATCAGTCCCAGGGCGATCATTTTCTTTTTCAGCCTGTTTAATTACCTCTTCCATTGTGTGAATGATGTCCTTGCTGCGAAGCAGTGAGAGGTTAAGCCTCCACATGGTATTTTTCCTAAAAGTATCAGAATCTAATCTAAAGAAAACTGGGGCATGAGCAGATAGAATAAAGTCCCTCATCCAAGTCTTACCCGCCAACTCTAAGTGCTCTTGGGATATCAGCATATAATCAATTGTTGTATAACTCAAGTGGGCTTGTGAAAAAAAAGTGGCATGCTTAGCTGTTCCATTTAAGTATTTCCATGTGTCCATATACCCCAGTTCCTTAAGCAGTTTTGATAGTTCCCTTGTTTTCTTCCCCATCGTTTTGCCCTCCGCCCCAACCCTCGAAAGATCTAAGTTAAGGTCACCCCCGCATACTGTTATACCATCCGCCCATTGTGACATGAGGAGAAAAAAAGCCCGGTAAGCCTTAAACTCAGTGGTTGGCAGGAAATATACTGAGGCAAAGATGACAAGTCTACCATTTAGTTTCCCTTTAACCAATATATACCGCCCTTCTTTGTCACCTAGTTGATCTTGGCATTCAAATGGTACCCTAGATGGTATTATATAGCTGTGCCTCTTCTGCATCCGCCCTTAAAGGATGAAGAATAAACCTGGCGGAACCCCAATCGCTTTAACTTCTCGTGCTCCTCATGTGACAAGTGAGTCTCCTGGAGAAAAGATATATCGGTTCCTGAACGCTTTAAATATGAGAGTACCATGGAACGCTTAATCGGGCCCGATAAGCCATGAACATTATATGAGCAAATATTATAACCCATTGTGGTTAGGTACTAGCAACATTCTGACGTTAACATGCCCCCTTTTTCCCTGTGCATGGAAGATCATGGATACTATTTCTGCTGACCCCATAAATAACAAAGAAAGCACAAAAATCCTCATCATATATAGCTGATTGTAACAATGAACCAGAACCAGTTGTGCTAACAGTGCACTATCATAAACATTTTTAACTGACTTCCAAGGTAGGAGGTCTAACTTATGCAGAGACCTCTTTTCCCACCTAACAGATGATATTGGTGGGGGGAAGAGTACTACAGATTCCCTCAGACAATAAGGGAACTCTTCCTGGGCCCTTACATTAAAGGGCACCTGTAGTATGGTATTCGCCTCAAAACCGGCCATCAGAGCTGTACTGCCCCACTTGTTATTGATCATGAAAAAAAGGGAGAACTTCCTCCCCTCATGCCCGTTTAAGCTTTAATTCCCTCCCTCCCTTCTCCCCACCCACCAATGCACTCATCCCCCCAGCACTTCCCTACACCCAGGGCACGCATGGAAGAGGAAATGAGGGAAGTATTCCCATTAGGCTCGCCACCTCGAAGTGCGTCACACCCGTACTAATTGATTATGTCCCATGTATAGTAGGACAGACCCTCTGGTTATTCCCTACATATAATACGTCCAGGGAGGACGATTCGAGATGTATAAATGCAACCGTTTGTTTGCAGGGAGCCGTGTATTTATTATAAGTACTCACCCATATTTCAGAGACCCCCCCCCATCAGGGGAGTTCACTCACTACGATTAGGGAGACTCTTATATCTCGGGGCAAACTAATCTGATATAGAGACCCAACAATTAAGAAAAAAAGGGCCCAGAAGCCATCCTCCCCACATTTAGCAGAGCATCTCATCCCCTGCCCGAATGTGCTAAGCTCTCGGTGTTGCACGCAGCCCAGGTAAGAATGCTTACGCCATATTGACGAATTTAAACTAATACACATCTCCCTGGACGCTGCAGAGTATATCCTCCGATAATATGCAGTGTAAGTAATTGTATATTGCGCCCTATAATTGGGGGGAAATAAATAAAAAGAAAAGAAAATCCTTAAGTTCTGGGAGCTTCTGTGCTTTTCCGAGTCCGGCCATGCTGTAGGGTGACCTTTTCCCTGTTTCACAGCAGGATCCCTTGCACGCTCGTCTCCACCGCACTCGGAGGAAATGGAAAGCGAACCCCCACAAGAGTGACATCAGTTTGAGCTTCAGGGGGGCTCTGAATCGAGTCTGGCATACTATAAATCCAAACAAATTTCTGGTGAGTGTGTACATCACTGTACTAAAGTCTAAAAGGCCCGTGCAGTATCTTCAAACCAGTCCCATACCACGATCATGGGCTCAGTCCGAGAACAGAGGAGCCTAAATTACACATTCGAGGAGGGCCATAGCATATGGCCGGGGGGAAAAGAGACGTAGCTCAGATATTGTCAGCCTAGAATCCTGGCATTAGGAGGTATTTTACTTCGAGGATATATATATTCGGGAGGCAAAGTGGTCAATTCCCGTCTCACAGCCCAAGCATCAAAAGAAGCGGAGTTTATGGTCACAGCTCTCACCCATCTGCGTTCTCAAGGTCTGATTCCGAGACGCCAGGCAATTTCTTTATTAATTCCTTGAATTCGTGCAGGGTTGATGTAACTGTATTGCTACTCAAAACCCTATTTTTCCTTGGAGGGACTATATGCCAGTCCTCAGTAGGTTCCTTCTTCTTGGGCTGGGGGGGGCTTAGCAACAATTGGTACCTCGATCCCCCGCTTTTGCATAGCTTCACTGGCTTTTTGTGGAGTATCATACAATTCAGCGCCCTCCTTCCAAAACACTCGCAATTTTGCTAGATAGGGAGTTTGAATTCGAAGTTGTTTGTTTCTCAAGAGTTTAATAAGTGGGATGTACTCCATACGCTGCTTCTGTATAACCGGTGGGTAATCTTGCTCAAAAAATAGACGGGAGTCAAGGTATTTGACCTCTTTCTTAGCCCATGCACGGCGGAGTATGTCTTCCTTGGTGCGATAACTCCGGAATTTAATAATTATTGATCTGGGCCTAGTGGCAGGGTCTTTGGGTTTGGGGAGTAAGGCCCTGTGGGCACGTTCGATTTACAGCTTGTAACTTAATGGCAGCTCGAGGACGTCTTTCAATAAATCAGAGACAAATTCAACCATGTCCCCTTCCTCAGCCCCCTCCTTCAAACGGTAAAGGCGCAGATTATCTCGGCTGGATCGGCTTTCTAAGTCTATACACTTCTGTTCAGTTAGTATGGCATGATTGCAGAGGGCAAACATGACGCGGCCTAGATGTTGCAGGCCATCCTCAGCGTTTGAGATTCTGTCCTCTGCTTCCTGAACACGACCCTCCACCATAGAAAGCTTCTGGTTTAGTTGTTTAAATTCCGCTCTATTTTCTGCTCGCATTTCTTTAAGCTCCTTCATCAGAGATTCATATCTGTTCCTCGATAGATGCTCCGCTTCTTCATCAATCTCATAGTTTTTAGCAGCCATCATGCTTCTACATTGGCCCAAACTGTGTACTGGGGAACTTGAACGCGAATCTCCGCCTTCCCTTTCAAGTCTGGACTGCATCGTTTTAGACCTCCCTCCTCGATCTCTTTGCGAATCTCCTCCAGACATTTTTACTTAATTTTGGCTTTTCCAGTAGGTTTTTTGGAGGTTTTAGAACAGGCGAGGCAGAGAGCTGTTCGTCTAGCTGCTGCTACGTGCCGTAGCGGAACCGGAAGTCCTCCTCTGGTTTTTTAGAGCATTATCTGATAACCTCCCTGCATACATCTCGAACATCTTCAAACGGGCTAAAGGTTCCTATGGCCCGAGACGCTTCTCCTTAATCTGCTTCCAGATTCCTAGAGTGAAAACTACCCTTGGCTCAGCAGCAATCAACTTCTCACTTCCATCACTTTGGAACACTATGCAAGACTCATTAAAATTATCCTCACTTCAAGCATTTTCACATTCAAAGCTCTATTAACGGATTATCTGAAGGAATCATGCAACTGTTTCAGGCATCCGATGACCCCTAAGCCGGTGCCACTCTCAAATCCTACACCTAGTATCTCATCCACCCACATTCCTAACAACAGAAACCTAGGACCTACAAGCCTAGTTCCCTTAATCCAAGATGGCCCTGCCTATTCTCTACCTTTTACCTATTCTGGCCTCCCTTTTGGCTGCCTACTCTTTCACCCCAATTTCTACCCTATTTCTTAATACCTCCTTATTTTTTATCATTCAGGTATGAGCTCTTACTTAGCAGGGATTATATGGGATTGTTGTCTCTTCTCATTCTAGTAAAGCTTATCATTATGTACCTTTGCATGTTAATTATGTTGACCGGTATGTATAGGCCCATATTGACCGGCATCTTCACAATTTTTTCTCTTTTTTTTTTTGCAATGTTGTCCACCGTAATTGTAATCTTATGAAGTGTACTGTATTGTATTAATGCCCAGGACCACCTTGAAAACGATCTTGCTCAATGGTGTTTATGCCTGGTTAAATAAAGTGATTGATTGATTGATGCAGAGCTGAGTGAAATCTCTGTGTAGAGTCAGAGGCCCTCCCATCCCACAGCATCATTATAGACACAGCAGTATACCCAGAAACGCAAGAAACCTAGTCCCGCCCAGCCCAGCGCCTACCATAAGATCCCAAATTCCAGGTTTTAGAAAAGCTTCCATTCCTGACCATTTTATTAATATATTAATTGGTGACTGGGAAAGTGTGATCATGATTGGAGGAGGGGAGGAAATACTGCTTTAAATGGCTTCTCTTGAAAACCTGGCTCTGGGCATCATGTCCGGAGATGGCATAGAGAATACTGGATGGGCAACTAAGCACAACCAGTGTGTTCTGCCACAGAGGGGTTCTGATTCCCTCTGACTGCTCTCGAGGTCCATGGGAATCAGAACCCCCAAGGTGACAGAACACACAGGTTGTGCATAAAGTTGCTCATTCTGTATTTTTTATAGTATAGTAGTATTATGTGAAATGTGTGCACAGTTTTTTCTTCTCTCTTTCATAATGAAACTGACTTGTGAAGTCTCTAGAGGTTCTAGAATACTGTCATCACAGGAATTAAATAGAGGAAAACAACAATGTGCCAGCATTCCAAGTGGTTCTGCTGCAGCAGTGACATCACTACTGCAGCAGAACAACATAATGATGTCACTACTACAGCAGAACAAGCATATTCCCCCTTAATTCATCGACCCTCTAAAAATCCCCACATACCTTTGGTAAAGGCTCCCCTAGTCCTGCCGATCCTGCAATAGATTTGTGAGTGAGACTAATACTTATATGATTATAAACATTTAAACAGTAGGTTGGCTTTTTTGTGAATGTTAAGTAAACATAAAAGATAAGAGTTATGGGATGATAAACTGTGTATTCCGTTTAACCTCAAAAGTTCAATGAAGACTAAATTATACAAAAAAAGGCAGAGGCCCCCCCCCCCCGACACCAGATTAGTGATTTGTGGGCACAATAATCCAACATCCAGCTAGTTCAGTCTCTCCTCTCCATTACCCACAAAGTGGGACAGACTTTCATCAACAGACTGAGCAGGCAGATGATGCTGATGGTGTTACGTTTTGCCTAACACCATCACGATTCCACGCCCCACATTTGCTCTCCTCCCTGATATGTGCTTACCCAGTTCATCAGTGGGACTGGTGCATGTGCTGTGAGTTTGGGAGGGGGTGAAAAGTTAGCCAGTCACTGGACTACTGGCTCCCCAATCATGGAATGGGAGCAGGAGGGGGGACCCTGTACCAAAAAAGGTTTGTGTTCAGCGGAGACAGGCTAATTCATCATATCTCCAGGGCGTATGCTTACTTAGTCTGTTAGTGAGACTGTGGTGCCCACCATGGGTTAAAGAGAGGGGTTGACTGAGCTTGCAAGGCATTGGACGATTGGCCCCCAGTCATAGATCGGTGGTCAGGGCTTGGTGGATGTCATCAGGAATGGGGGGGGATCATGAGGACTGCAGGCTGCGAGAGTACTGTAATGGTGATGTTGTCTGGGGCACTGGTGCTATTGCTCATCTTTGTGCTGTTGCCAAACTCCCTGCCGTCAGGGTGCAAGGTCTTCTAACAGGGTACACTGTGGATTGAAATCTTCTGTATTCGGTAGTGGGGCTTTGCTGATGTGTACTGCACGAAACCCTATGTAAGGTACTGGGGCTTTGCTGATGTGGACTGAATAAAATCCTATGTGAGATACAGTACTAGTGGGGGACTAGTATTTGACTGGTATGGACTAAGATCCTGTGTACAGTAGTACTGAGGTTTTACTGCTGTGGACTAAGATCCTGTGTACAGTAGTACGGAGGTTTTACTGGTGTGGACTGAGATCCTATTTACAAGGGAGACAACAATAATGTTTGTTTTATAATGTAGCAGACCGACCGCCCTGGGTCAGCAGGGTTAACAACTCCAAGGGGGCTGGCCTGTGCCTGTGTTGCTTAAAGATGTAATTTGTGTAAGCGCTATTCCACTTACAGCACTCCCTTCCTTCATCCCTTTCCCGTCCACAATCCCTGCCCTCTTTTCATCCCCCCTTCCTTTACCCCTCCACTGCCCCTTCCACCTCTCTCCCTCCTCTCTGTTTCCTCACCTTGTTCTCTTCCTTGGCCCCCCCGTCCCCTGTGAATCTTTCCCTGCATAAGCTTCATTGTGGCAGCACTCCCCTTGCTCTTATTTTGCTCCTTCCACCCTCCCAATTCACCCCCTGTCCTTCTCTTTTTGTAATCCTTCTGGAAGTTACACCGGGCAGTTTACAAAAGTGGTGACAGGAACAACTCAACAAATTACCACCCAATATCTATCCTTCCTCAACTCTCCAAGCTCCTAGAACCCGATGGTTCACCTCTAACCCCTGACCCAGGGGGTGAGGCCTTGACCCCTTATCCCCACCAAAAATGTTACAAACCTGGCTCCTATGCTCCTCACAGCACGGTTTCTGCACTAACCATGGCACAGACACTGCTCTCACGAACCTCACGACTGACGTACTCAATGCCATGGACAAAGGATCCCCCACCAGAGCGGTATTCATTGACCTGTCCAAGGCCTTTGACCTTGTCGACCACAACCTCCTGCTAATAAAAATGAATAAGATAGGCCTAGACCCTCTGGCATTCAAATGGTTCAAGAGCTATTTATCTGGCCGCACTCAGAGAGTCAGCTGGAAGGGGGCACTATCAGACCCGCTACCCCTAAAAGAGGGTATATCACAGGGATCAATCCTTGGCCCCCTCCTGTTCTCGATATATATACGAACGACCTAAACCTCCACTGCGGGAATAGCTCAGTCGTACAATACGCGGATGACACAGTCATCTACCGCTCCTCGGATAACCTGGAGGCTCTTGGTCCCTCACTCCAAACTGTCCTAACATCACTGGAGAACTAGATAAATACAAACAGAATGGTCTTGAACACAGGCAAAACAAAAGCCATGCTTTTCGGGCCCAGACCCCTGGGGCAAGACAGGTCCAACTCCCTTCAGCTCAAAACTCTTGCAGGGATTGGCATCGAAGTTGTGTCCTCCTTAAAATACCTAGGGCTCACGCTTGACCAAGGTCTCACTTACAAAACCACGTGGAACAAGTGACCAAGACTATCCATGGGAAACTTGGCATCCTATATCGGATTAGGGACCAGCTCGTACCCGAAGCCAGGCTCTCTATTGCCACCAGTGTCCTGCTCCCCACACTGACCTATACTGCCCCTGTATTACTAGGAATGGCAAAGCCGGAGGTCCAACGGCTGCAGATCCTATACAACAAGATAGCACGGTTTGCTACACAGGATCACTCCAGAAGTCATCACTGTGATACCTTAGCCAAATTACAGTGGCCTTCCTTAGAAGCACGCCTACAATATCCCCTCCTCTGCTTAGCATTCTAGCTACGCAGCCTGGGGGCTCCTCCAAGCCTTTCCAATACAACTGCACCCAAGCGCAACCCTCGGACCCTGAGGACCTCAGGCCGCACTCTGCTGGAAACCCCCAGGGTCAGAACCCACATAAGTGGCAAGTCTTTCTCTGTCAAAGCCCCCTACCTGTGGAACAAACTTCCACCAGAGGTACAGGAAGCTCCCTCTCTCTTGAGCTTCCGTACCAGGCTCAAGGCGCACCTACTTGTGGCTAGCACTTGCCGATGTCAGGGCACCTGACAATCCGCCCACCCCCCAACTATCCTAATCTCCTCCCCTGCACAAACATGGAACAGAACTAGTCCTCAGTTCAGCAACTCACCTATATTCATGGATAGTGCCATACCTCTAAGGATGGAATTCCATTATGGCTCTACATGTGTGTCAAAACCTGTATTTATTGAACCTGTATGTACACTGTTACCTTTTCACTGCCTGTACCTCTCCTTGTAATGTCTCTCTGGGTCACCCCTGAAAAAGGAACCTTCGGGGCCCAGTGGGTCTACCCGGTCATCAAAATAAAATAAATAATAAATATACTGAGGAATTCAGGAGAAAAATCCACTAGCAGTAGTACTGGTGGGCACTAATAACATGGGGGACAAAATACTGAAGAAATAAAGGATGAATAATAGAGGCTGTGTGAAACACTGGGGAAGGAGAATGTGAAATTGTACTATCTGAAATACTTTCTGCTCCAAAAGTTAACAAACACAGGCATAGAGAAGCCAAATGAATAAATAAATGAATGAATGGCTTAGAAAATGGACACTGATAACCAGGTACAGATGTGTAACAAACTGGAAGAGACTTGAAAATAATTATTATAGTCAGGATGTACTACACCAAAACAAACATGGCAGTGCAGCATTCAGTAAACACATTGAAGAAATAATGACAAATATTTTAAACTTCAAATAAAGGGGGCTCGGGTTCCAAACAATACTACTTTCAAGGAAAGAAGAAGGGAAAAATAAGACAAGTGATGGTATTCATTTTTATTTGGCTAATGAAAGGAGTCAGAACATTATTAAAAAATCTGAATTAGAAATAACACTGTCTAAAGACCACACT
This sequence comes from Neoceratodus forsteri, assembly GCA_016271365.2. Classification (NCBI taxonomy): domain Eukaryota; kingdom Metazoa; phylum Chordata; order Ceratodontiformes; family Ceratodontidae; genus Neoceratodus; species Neoceratodus forsteri. Next base: position 125,238,974 of record CM057450.1, on the reverse strand, counting down.
GATGTAGCAGCAATCGCCTAAGCATGGTGGGACAGTTCCAATGAATGGACTAAGAATACAGCAGGATTTACATGGTTCAACAGAAATAGAGAGGACAGAAGGTGGAGAGGTAAATGTGTCTATGTGAAGGAGGGTATGGAGCGCTCTGAACTGTGAAATATTAAGAAAGAGAATTTGGCAGCAGAAAGCATCTGGTTATACTTGCAAACAGTAAAAGGCAAAAAGAAAATACTGGGAATGTGCTATAGGACACTGAGCTGTGATCATGGGTACAGCCAGGACCTACTGGAGGAAATTACTAGGACATCGGATATGGATGATGTATTAACACTGAGAGATTTTAACCTAATAGGAATAAAATGGAGTGATCTAAGTGTGTTGGGGGTGGGGGTCATAGTATGAGATGGACTTCATGGAAACACTGTTAAGCAGTGGGCTGCAGGAAAAAGTAACAAAACCAACAAGGGACTGTAACATTCTAGACCTTGTAATCACCAAGTTACATTCAGAAATGAAGAATTTAGAAATCAGGGAAAATCTCATTACCACTAATCATAACAAAATAAGGTTCAAAGTGAATACGAAACTAGTTGGAACAGAAGGGACAAGAGTAGCCAGACATTACTTCAGGCCTGCTATAAATAACATAGAAGACATTCTGCTCAAATGCAACTGGAACAGAAAAGAACTAGAAGGAACAACAGCAGAAGAATGCTGGTTAACTAATTAAAAACAAATTCCAAGAGGGGGAGAAAATTATGTGCCGATTAAAAAAAAACCTAAAACTACAGGGAGAAGATTCCACTATGGCTAACAGGATACACAAGCGGATTGGAAAAAAAGAAGAGAGACAGCATATGCAAAGTCAAAAGAAGTGCCCAGTGAAGCAAACAGACCTAAATATAAGTTGCAATTGAAAAAGACTAAACAGACGACAAAGAGGGAAAGAACAAAACTGGAATTTTTTAAAATCGCACATACAGAGGATAATAATAAGACCAAGTATCAGAAAGGACAGTTGGCCCAATAATAAGTAATGGAGAGATGCTCGCAGAACCACAAATGATAGCAAACAAGCTTAATGACTACTTCTGTTCTGTTTTCAATAAAAAACAAAATACAGTCAGCAAACAAAAGCACATTTGAAGCACACCAGGCACCACTCTCTTTACCAGTTTGCTGACTTTTCCTTTAATAAAGCAGTAGCTTTAAAGATGTAGAGGAAAAGATGTTTGTCTGCATTCGTAGCTAAGAACTTTACTATATACTGCACTTTGTGCTAATTTGAATATACTGCTGCAGCTCTGTGTAAACACTAACGCTGTACCCAACAGCCAGTCAGTCTGTGTAATGCACTAACCAGGAGTAGATACACACACCTGTTTTATTTCTCTGTCCTCTGCGCATGAAATATAGTGCTGTTCTCTTTGCAGTATATCAAAGTTTGGCTTAATTTACAGCCAGTTATTTGGAATTATAAGTCTAAGTAATTATTAATGAGCTGAACTAGCTAGCTGATTGGCAGCCGTGCCAGTCTAAAATCTCTTAGAAATGACCGGCACAGCAGCGGCACTCTGCTCACGCGCTGTACGCCGACAGCAGTGGCCCGTAAACAAAACTATAGTGTATGGTGGGACGCTGTTCTGCATGGAAATCCATGCCCTGAACAGCGTTGTTGTGCTGCACTCAGTGCATCACGATCTTGTTGTGCTGCACTCAGTACGTCATCGGTGGAGCACAAGATCGAATGCATTCCCGCATGTGCGATGTAGCAGCCACAGCGGAGAGGAAGCAAGTTAGCGCCGGAACGAGCCACTACACTGAAGCCAAGTAAGGCTTGTTTTAAAAAATGTGACAGTTAATTTCTGCGTCCATTCACTGTTTTTTATTGAATACACTATAAAAGATGGTCCATGGGGAGTCATTCACAAACAAGGATCTTCTCTGATCTCGAGGTCTCACTGGCAATGGATGACCTCTCGAGCTTTGCTCTTGAGGTGTAATGTTGCCACGGAGACCTCTTGATCAAGAATATCCTTGTTGTGAATGACTCCCCATAGATAATCCTCTATGTTTTCGGCGCTCAAACGCCAAGAGAAAAAGAATCATTATTAAGATTAGACTTTCAACCGCAATAATGGCCTCAGAGCCGGTCATTTCCTTCCTATTAACGACTGGCTGGGTGGGGGTGGCCCTCGGCTGTGCCTTGGGACACCCTTTCCCCCCAGCTGGTCGTTAATCTTTAGGAAATGACTGGCTCTTCTGTCATTATTGCTTAAATACAAATCAGGAAGTAGCTCTAAAGATTGCACACTGCATTTTCTTTGATGAACTGTGTATTCATGTGTGTTTTGTTTTTGTTGTAAATAGAAGGGTTTGGTTCCCACTGAAAGTTGACTCTGTCATTTCAGTACATTAACCATATAATTGCTGACCTATACAAACACAGATTCTAAGTATTTTGCAACTTAAAAAAACAAAATACATGGCAAACAAGCTTAATGACTACTTCTGTGATGTTTTCAATGTAGCCCTGGTGCAGTCTATGAAAGGGCTACTACCCCTGCCTTGTCGACTGGGACAAGGTTAAGGGGTCTGGGTTCCTTGTTTGTTGTTACCAGGGGTCCTTTCCCAAGATATAAAATAAAATGGCGGTGCCTCCACCCAGAGTACAATATTTAGTGGGTATGATCTGTACCAGCACAACCCCCCTGTGATGCTGTACCAACCCACCTGCCCATGCATTCATCCCAGACATGGACTTAACCAGAATCAACAATCCCCAATTTCAACATTTGGCATTTTTCAGCTTCAGTTGATAGTATGCTCACTAAATCAGGCACTCGAGTCAAGACTTTTCCAAAACAGTAACACCACATTTATTTACATGGGGAGGGTTAGGAAGGGGAGAATGGAAAAGAGGTTAAGCACATTTTAAATCTGCATTTAGAGGTTTAGCATTTTTTAAACAATCAGCATTTTCACAAACATAATTTCCCTTTTTTCCAGCCCCAAACCACATTTTAAGTATTGCAACCACCAACTCTCTATCTAGCTAACTGCTGCAGGTATTAACTTTCACAGACCCCCAACTGGTACCAGTTCAGAACAACCCCCAGACATTCTGTCCCTGGGTACCCAGCTCTGTAGTTGTAGGCCTGTAGTGCAGCTGGTCGGCCGGCGTTGGTGCACTTGATGTCAAATAGCAATACTTTTAACTTTCTTTTGATTTCTTTAAACTTTCCCCATGCCACAGGGAACAACAATTAGAACTATGTACATCCCCAGTATTGCACGACAATTCCTGCGTTTACTCACGGTTCTGCGAAATCAGTCTGGTGGCACTGTGACTGAAATCCTGGGGTAGGTGGAACAGCAGAACTTTGAAATCACTTGCTTGACAGACTTGAGAAAGGGACAAACATGCTGTAGCTTGGATCTGCAGCTTGACTGAAGGTCTCGCAGCCTGTCCCCTTCAGCCTGTTCAGGCCTGTTGCAGAATTACTACAACGCAAGGCCCACCAACTACAGGGAAGCCCAGACCTGGGAGTGACTCCACAGCCAGGCTCCCTCACAGGTTGCAGGTGCCCTAGCACCTCAGCACACGCTGATGGCCCTGTGTAGCCAGCAGATGCCACTTGGTGAATGTTAGCAAGTTCCCCACCTGGCTTTGGGTTAGGATGGAAATCTCCAGATCTCTCTTATCTCTCTTTTCTCTCATGGTGACCAGCTCTGGAGCGCAGCCAGAGCAGCTCCTTTATCTTCACTGCTTTTCAGACCCTGGAGCAGCAGAGTCTGAACTCCGAGTTTACAACAGCAATTTCTTCCCTCAGCCAGATTTTGAAAGCAGCAGCAGGTCCCTGGCACCTAGGGCACCTGCCAATTCTCTGCTTTCACAGTCTCTAATTCAAAGTGGACAGCCACTCTCACTCAGGCTCACACACAGTTCCAGCCAATCTCTTTCAGATACACAGGGTTTCTCTCAGTCCCTCTGATGTATTTACAAAATTCTCTTTCCTCACCGTGCAGGTGCATTTAAACATAGAAACATAGACTTTGACGGCAGGTAAGGACCGCTTGGCCCACCTAGTCTGCTCATTTCCCTACCTAGAGGATAAGCTGCAGATCCTAGTTAACCAACAGCCTACTTCTTGCTACCCCCCACAAGAATTGCCTTATGTCTGTCCCATGCATTCTTGAATTCTCCCACAGTTTTAGACCCCACAACCTCCTCAGGAAGGCTGTTCCATGTGTCCACCTGTGAAAAAATACTTCCTCACATTACTCCTGAGCCGTCCCCCCTCTATCTTCAAATTGTATCCCCTTGTTCTTGCACATCTCTTTTTCTGAAAGATGCTACCCTGTTGGACTTTGTTGATTCCAATGAGGTACTTAAAGGTTTCTATCATGTCCCCCCCTCCCTCTTTCCTCAAGGTTATACATATTAAGCTCCTTTGTAACACGGCTCTCACCCGGGCGGTGGAAAGGAGCGCGAGGATTGGCCGAATGGGCACAGCTGACTGAAACCGAGCGGGTATTAAGCCAGACATAACGCCCGCTCGGTCAGTACCAGCTGTGGCCATGGAGGCTCCCGAGGTTAGCAGCCTGCTCTGTGATTCGGAGCCGCCGCTGTTATGGGAGTGCAGCACCGTGCGACAGGCAGGGAACAGGTGATAAGGGGTGCAGAAGACAGTGTGATAAGTGACGGCCCTTGTGAACCAGGTGGCAGAACACATTGTGTTCCAGATGGGCACCTGTCAACTGTTCCCTGCCTTTCCCACTGCACTGCACAGACAGCGGGGGCTCGCAGGAACAGAGCGGGCTGCTACCCTCGGGTGCCGCCATGGCCACAGCTGGTACTGAACCGAGTGGGCGTTACCTGTGGCTTAATATCCGCCGCTGCAGGCAGCTGTGGCCGCTCGTGATCCTGCACTCCGCTGCAGTTGCACAGCAGCCAGGGCTGATGCCGTAACATGGCTTGTCGTCTCGTGACGAAGCCTATGTTCAACGCATTAATCACCTTCAGCCTTGGCTCTGCCGCGGGATTAATGCCCACTGGGCGACACCGGCGCCCGGGCACCAATCCCCTCAGCGGCATTAATCCACCGCACAGCCTCATCTGGCGGTGATTAATGCTTACTTAGTCTCTCCTCATATGGCTTCTCTTGCAGACCCTGCACCATTTTGTTGCCCTCCTCTGACTGCCTCCATCCTATCTATGTCCTTGCGGAGATGGGGTCTCCAGAACTGGATGCAGTACTCCAGATGGGGTCTCACCAACTGTCTGTACAGAGAGACAACAACTTCCTGTTTTCTGTTGGTGATGCCTCTCCCTATACATCCCAGTATCCCCCCAGCCCTCCCTACTGCCTTCTCACATTGCTTGCTAACCTTAAGGTCATCTGATATGATTACCCCAGGTCCCTTTCCATTTTTGTTGTTGTTACTACCCCCCATTGTGTAATCTTCCCCTGGGTTTTTGCTTTCCAGGTGCATTATTTTGCATTTCTTTGCATTGAATCCAAGCTGCCATACTCCTGACCATTCCTCCAACCTTGCCAAGTTCCTTCTCATCCTTTCCGTGCCTCCTTGTGTATCAACCTGTTGCAGATCTTTGTGTCATCTGCAAAGAGGCATACTTTTCCTTCCAGTCCCTCTGCAATGTCACTTATAAAGACATCAAAAAAGACTGGACCCAGTACTGAACCCTGCAGTACCCCACTAGTAACCCCTCTTTCTTCACAGTGGACTCCATTTACAATTACCTTCTGTGTCTTGTTGTCCAGCCAAAGTTTTACCCAGGCTACCACCCTGGGACGCACTCCCAGGCTGCTTAATTTGACTATTAATCTTTTGTGTGGGACTGTCTCAAATGTTTTGCTAAAGTCTAGGTAGGCCATGTCCACAGCCCCTCCCTGGCCTACTACTTTGGTCACCCAGTCAGAGAAATCAATCAGATTCATCTGACATGACCTTCCCGCTCTTAACCAATGCTGCCTTAGGTCCTGTGCCCCACTGGCCTCTAGGTACTCAACAATTCAGAAGAGGATCTCTCTTCAACTTCTCAGAACAAGAATCCAGTCCATTTCCCATTATCCATTTTCCAATGCCAAAAACCAATCCTAGAACCTTGTGTCTTTCCCTTTTCTCTCTAGACGCTTTGTCTTTTCCAGGGTTGGACAGAACCTTTTTCCTTTCACAATTCTCTCACACAAATCTCTCATCACTGATGTCTCACCGATGTGGCGCAGATGAAACCGAAGAGGCTCTCTCTTCATCCTCTTCGGCACACAACCAGTCCATATTCCATAATCCGTTTTCCAATTCCAGTCAGCCTTTTCTCTGAGCACTTTCACTGCTGTGGTGTAGCTTCTTACCACAGCAGCCTGTAGCAGGATACTGCAGTTCTCTCTATCTCTCAGTAGAGCGGCACCAACCATCTTCATTCACATCCTTCCAAATGGGGAAAGGCATGAATAGCCCTGGGGGACAAATTGCTGGCAGGCCCTTTCTCAGCCTTGCAGCCCCATCTTCTGCTTAGGGGCTGGAGCCCCCTCCCTGTAGAGGGGCTCCCACAGAACTGATCCAGAAATCAAAAGTCCTTCTCCTTTGGGAGCTCTCTGGCAACTCCCCATTGGCTGGAGCCACTGTCCTTTACAAAAATTAATAAGTGTGAGGCTCCCTCGATGCCTGATTGGTTAAGGAAAAAAGCGCCTAAACTTTCCCCAGCTCCCCCCCCCCAAACAAGTCTTTTCAAACAGTCCCACAGTCCTCCTGGCACTCTGATTGGTGGAGATGGCGTCACATGGCTGCAAATATGAGTGCTAACAAAACAGTCCCACTGGAATCCTTGCACCGTCCCAACTTTACTCCCTTGGTGCAGCCAAAACATTTACTTTTATTTCATAATTGCCCCAGTTTTAAAGCAGCCTCTTTCTCCTGCTGATCGCAGCCAGCCTTTTACATTTTTATTCAGCACTTGTCCTGTCCCTGCAGCCATTTTAGACTGCCCCCAGACAGTCACACATAGTCCCATTACAGTTCATTTGCACCCCAACATTCCAGATTGTTTCCAGCCAGATAACACACATCTATTCAGTTAATGCCCTACCATTTGGTAGTCCGTTCTTTGCCCTGTCACACCTTGCCACTTTTATTAATTTAATTCATTTTCCTGCCTGTCGCTAACAACGTTTCCATAGCCCCCCAGGCGCTAGACAGGCTGAGCTCATTTGTTATACATGCTGCCTCATTAATATTCATGAGGCAGCTCCTAGATTCTTGAGCGCGATTGGCACACACAAAAAATACTTCCTCTGCTCCTCCGTTGCCCCTCCGGTCTCCCCCGGGTATTCAGTCCCTCTTTTCCTTAACACAGGGACCAGGACCAGTGGAGAGGCAACTTAAAATGGCCAGAACTGAAATGCGCTTGCAGTGCAAAACCAACCACCGGCTCCGTGCTTTGGCTCCTCCAGACCCATTCTGGAAAAAAAAACATTGAGGGGGCTGGAGGGAGAACTCCAAAGGCACTACAGAGACTGCGGGAACACGGGGACACATACAGGGAATATTGGAACAGGAATGGGAGAAAGCCAGGACTGGGGCAGCCCCGAGGGGCAAACAGGAAAGCCCCAGAACGGAAGGGGGGGGCGGGGGTACATCAATAAAAAACAAAACACACCGCTACAACCAGGTGATGAGGAAACCATAAAAATAACTGATATATTTACAGAAAATAATGTCAGTTCTGAACAAAATTAAAACAAATACATCACCTGGCCCTGACGGGCCACATCCCAAATTGCTGAAAGGAAATGAAGGAATGTATAATAGGTCCTATAACTATGTTGTTCAATAAATCTTACAATGAGACAGAAATTCCTGAAGACTGCAAATGGACTACTGTAGTTCCAGTTTATAAAAAAGGAAATCAAAATGAGGTTGAAAATTACAGGCCAGTCAGCTCTGTAAAGCACCAGCGACACTAATAAGAGACAAACTGTTGGGGGATATAAGGTCTAAGAGATTAGAGGAATGTACACAGCATGGTTTCAGGATTGGAAGGTCACGCACGACCAACTTAATTGCTTTTTATAAAAAAGTGACTAGAAGGCTGAACAAGAATATCCCAGTTAACACCATATTTCTCAATTTTAAAAAGGCATTTGATAAAGTGCCACACTTGGAACTAATTAGTAAGATGGAAGATATGGAAATTGATCAGAAAATAACAACATGAGTAAATAAGTGGCTGAATAAGAGAACACAAAAGGTCAGAATACAACATGCACTATCTGATTTGGGTCAGGTGACGAGTGGGGTAACACAGGGATTCGTGCCGGGGCCCACACTTTTCTCCTTGTACATCAGTGATACGCATGTTAATGTTGAGAACTGGATAAAACAAATTGCTGATGACACTAAGCTGGGGGTAGGTGGACACAGTCAGCAAATATAAAACACTAGTAAAGGACCTGAAGGTGATCACTGGGCGAATAAGCACAAAACGACATCAAAATTTATAAATGTGTTGTGTTACATCTGGGACTCAAAAACCCAAGAAATGAATATTATGCAGAGGGGGAAAATTAAAAGAATTTGAAACAGAGAAAGACTTGGGAATATTAGTCAATCATGATCTATCTCAGGAAAAACAATGTAAGAGGGTCACTACAACAGTTAGTAGATTAATAGGGTGCAAAAGAAATCATTCACAAACAGGACAGAACAGTGTATACTGCCATTATACAAAACATATGTGAGACAACACATAGTTAATGGAATCTCCTTCTGGAGCCCTCACTTGAAAAGAGACAGAGAACTTACTGGAGAATGTGTACAATGGTAGGGCCACAAGGATGATCCCCAAATTAAGAGGAAGGATACATGAATAGAGGGTGGCAAACTAGGACTTTTTACCTTGGAGGAGGGGAGATTCATAGGGGATATGCTACCGCTCTAGTAAGTTCTGGGTAACAGCGAATTAACAAACGAATCTAGTTTATATAGAAAATAACATTAAGATCTCACAATAGGCAACTAAAACAAGAATATGCCAACAAGAATATTAGAAGATAATTTTTTTTTTTTTTACACAAAGGGCAGCAAGATAATGGAACATTTTACCAAGGGAGACCTTTGATGCATTTAAGAAAATGATAGATGAATATATCCTCAGAAAATTAAAAACAATTATGTTCACTAGGAGTGGGATACAGACCAAATGCGCAAAATGTCTTATACTGTCTATACAACCGAGTACTGTACCAAGTATTGGTGCCACAGTAATAGAGGAACTCAATATTTCAGGGGGGGGGGGGAGACAAATTTTTACACTACATCAAAGAAGTCAATTTTACTAATAGCAACAAGGCAATCAAACAGATTATGTTAATATTCTTGTTAATCACCCCCTGGGGCATGTGACTGTCAACTGTGCTCATACCACAATAACCCCCCCGGGGTGATTAACAAAAACTTCTTTTCTCATCCAGTGACGTGAACTTCGCCACCGAATACCTTACCTCTACCATCGCCTCCCTTCAAGATAAGCACATTCCAACTACCAGACATAGGGTGAAAGGGCTGCCTACCAAATGGTTAAAATCACCCCTTCTCCTTGTTAAAGGTCAGAGATAAGCAATGGGCAAAATATAAGTCCTCCTTCTTGACTGAGCATTGGGTTACCTACCGCACCCTGTGAAACACCTGTAAACGTGAGTGCTGTTTGGCACAAGGCCGGTATTATAGAGAACTCCTTGCATCCACAGCCAGTTAACCCATGGAAATACTGGTCCCACATAAATAGCTTACTAGGAAAAAACAGAAACCAAACCCCCCATAAGATGCATGTTAACAATGTTAGCAGCAACAACCCCACCACTGTTGCCAATGCCTTCAACTCCCTTTTCTCTGACCCATCATGTTACAAATCCAGCATGCCCCGCCCCACCTCAGTAAACGCCGATACTCCCTCCTCTCCTGAGACTCCTTTGTACCTCCACCCAGTGTCGCGCCTTGAGGTACTACGCCTTCTCAAATCCATCCCATCACACAGTGGTGCATGTCCAGATGTGTTGGAATCTAGAATACTCAAACTGGCTGCCCCTCTCCTTGCCACCCCAGTCATGCGGATTTTTAACCTATCCCTTCTCTATTACACTGTGCCCAATACTTGGACGTCTGCCATAGTTGTCCCAGTGTTTAAAAAGGGAGACCCTGAATACATCTCGAACTGTCACCCTATTGCCATCCTGACAACCCTCAGTAAGCTATTAGAAAAGCTAGTTCACTCCCAGGTCTCTTATTACAAAAAGTACAATCCCTTGGTTTCTCCAGCTCTGTTCTTCTCTGGTTCTCGAGCTATCTCAGCAATCGTGCTTAATACGTATCATTCAATAAAACCCTCTCCTCTTCTGCCAGCATCAGCCTAGGTATTCCTCAAGGATCCATACGGGATCCCCTTTTTTTTTCAATGTTCATAAACAACCTTCCCAACTGTCCATCTCACTGAAAGATCCTACTATATGCAGATGACCTTGTGCTCTACCTTGGTTGTAAATTCCTAACTATAACAATGAAAAAAAAATCACAGAGGACCTTCACTCAACTCAGACCTGGCTTACCTAAAACTGTCTCATTCTTAATGTAACGAAGACCCAGGCAATGCAATTCGGATCCCCTAAAAGGATGAGCAATCTGGCCCCTGACCTTTCTATCCAGTTGTAGGACGGCACTACTATATCCCCGACCCCCTCCGTCAAATACCTTGGAGTATCACTAGACACTGTACTAGACTTGTCTCAACACATTAATGACTCATGCAAATCTGTAAACTCTAGGCTTGGCCTGTCCTACCACATCTGTCATGCCCTCACACCCACAGTGAGAATCTCAATTGCCCAGGGATTCCTGCTTCCCAAGTTATATTACGGACTGCTGTCTTTTTACCTGGCAAATGCCAATAGCTTATCTAAGTGGGATGTTGCATATAATGTGTGCAGATTTGCATCTTCTGCCCCTCGACTTACCCACCACTGCCTACTCTACCAGAATCTAAGCTGGCCATCCCTCTCTTCCAGGAGATCTTATATTTTTGGATGTTTCATGGATAACATCATTGGACGCTCCCAACCTGCCTCGTTGGCATCATTATCACCTGTTGACCACGTCTATTTACTACGGTCAGCAACCCAGGCTCTCTTGGCTGTGCCAAAATGCCACACGAAGATGGGTGCTCGGGCATTTGTCCACTCTGCTCCCTACTACTGGAACCCCTTACCCTATTACCTTTGTATTGCCAAATCTCACATCACCTTCAAAAAAGAACTGTTCCACTACCTAGTTCATTGGATTCTTGCACATGTTTCTAATTTCAAGTTTAATTCTGAACTGTCCTGTCTTACTACCTTACTTTTCTCTCCTCTTTCTCCATATTTGGTCCCAGTGTCTATCCTTCCATCGATAATGTGCAGCTATTTTTCTCCTTACACGTCGAACACAGCATATACCCTCCTATTACATGCCAATTAATGAGGCTCAAATTGGGATAAACATCCCCCGCTCTTCACCTGTACATAATCTGTTGTCCTTTTCTCTCCTTGTTTAGACTCCTTCAGTCTTCCTAATTTGACCCCTGTGAATATAACTTCCTGCTTTCAGTCTGGTCATAATCCTGGCTTACAGTTCTGATTGAATGCATAAAGCTATTTGCCATAGTCAGTTTTACACTTATGTTTTTTTCTCTGTGAACTGACTGTATTACCGAATTAACTGTATCTACATCAAGTCTGTACTGCTTTGTTTTTACACTGTCTAGGCACCTATGTAACGAGCTTGTTCTCAAATGGTGTTATCCTAGATCACAAATAAATACATAAATAAAATTGGACTGAGGACAGGGCACTTCATTTAAATGTATCCTGTTGTTACTGGTTACCTGTTATATACCCACTCACTGTTGCTATGCTGTACTATGTTATCTTTGCCTGACAAATTGTTTGTTTATCCTGTGGTTTCTTCATTAGAGTCCCTGTGGTCACTGACTACTCAATATACCTGAACTTTTATGTAATCATTGTCTGTATTAGTGAACCCTGTGTTAATCTCCTAGAGTCTTCGATTACTCTGAATACCTGTGGCTCTTGCACATTATCTGTATTGTAACTCTTGAATTTTATTTGTATTGTATTTGTTTTCCTGTTCTACCTGTAAATGTACTCTCCCGAGTCGTGCCTGAAAATAGGCAGATTTTCTGCTTAGCGCAGTTACACAGAAACATAGATTTTGACGGCAGATAAGGACCGCTTGGCTCATCCAGTCTGCCCATTTCCATACCTATTGGATAAGCTGCAGATCCTAGTTAACCAGCAGCCTACTTCTTCCTACCCCCAATCAGAATTGCCTTATGACCGTTCCATGCATGCTTGAATTCCACCACTGTTTTTTGACTCCACAACTTCCTCCGGAAGGCCGCTCCATGCATCCACAACCCTCTGTGAAAAAATACTTCCTTAAATTACCCTGAGCTGCCCCTCTTCTACCTTCAAATTGTGCCCCTTGTTCTTGCACACCCTCTTTTTTGAAAGATGCTACCTCTTGGACTTTGTTGATTCCTTGAGATACTTGAAAGTTTCTATCATGTCCTCCCTCTCTCCTTTCCTCGAGGCTAGCATATTCAGCTCCTTAAGTCTCTCTTCATATGTCTTCCGTGCAGACCCTGCACCATTTTAGTTGCCTCCTCTGGACAGCCTCCATCCTGTCTATGTCCCATGGGAGATTGGGTCTCCAGAACTGCACGCAGTACTCAGATGGGGTCTCACCAACTGTCTGTACAGAGGATAATAAATACAGGTTACTCACCTGTAACAGGAGTTCTAGGAATGGTATATGTTGTTCATCCACACTCATTGGCAGGTATCCTTGCCGCTTTAAATCTTGCCGAAGGTCTTCAAGCTTGCTCCTCCCACCCACCCGGTGGTATAACTCCTGCTCCGCCCCATGACGCCAGATCTGCCCGGCCAGCTCAGGTTGTGCGTCAAGCCGGGAGGTCAGAGTCAGGATGAACAACATATACCATTCCTAGAACTCCTGTTACAGGTGAGTAACCTGTATTTCTAGGGACATGGATATGTTGTTCATCCACAGTCATTGGCAGACTCCTAGCAGTTCTCCGGGAGGAGGGAGGCAAGACGTACACCCCAAATACTTACTTGGGAAAGAGAGACTGAGAACCGAGGCCCCAAAACCAGCATCCCGGCGGACTAAGGTCGATGTGGTAATGGGTAATGAAGGTGTTTGCTGACTTCCAGGTAGCAGCCCTGCAGATTTCCTGGATAGGGACGCCCTGGAAGCAGCCATCACAGGCAGTATGGCGGTAGAATGAGCTCTATCCTCTGGGAGGCTCCATGCCCGCCAACTTATAGCAGAGATCTATGCAGGAGGTTACCCACCTGCTTATCGTCCGCTTGGCTGCAGGTCTGCCAGATGCTGACTTCAAGCGTAGGTGACAAACAGCTGGCGAACCTCTCCCGAATTTCAACCGTGCGCTCCCTTATAATAAGCGGCGCCCTTCTAGGGTCCAGAGTATGGAGCCTATATTCGGCCTCCCAGGTGTGATTGGGTAGAACACCGCAGAGTCAACACCTGGTTAAGGTGAAACTCCACACCACCTTCGGAAGGAATTTCGGTGGGGCGCAGAGGACAACCTTGTCCTGTGGAAGACCAGGTAAGGAGACCTCGATGGAAAGCGCCTGAGCTCTCCCATCCTTCTGGCTGACGGATAGCCACCAAGAAGGCGGTCTTCCACGACAGGTGAGAGAGAGCACACCTGTGCATAGGTTCAATGGCTTGCCCATGAGCTTGCCAGTACCAGCAGTAGATCCCACGGAGGTGGGGGTTCCCGACTGGAGGAAATGTGATCAAGGCCTTTGAAAAAGCGCCAGACCACCTTCTCCTGCGCCACCGACTGCTTCGGCCCGCGCCCGGTGGCAGAGAATGGCTGCCAGGTGCACCCTTAGGGTCGCCGACCTAAGCCCTTGACTAGAAAGGGACCATAAATAGTCCAAGATGCTTGCCAAGGAACAGGAGGAAGGGTCCAAGCCCTTGTTCTGACACCAAATGGAAAACCTTTTCCATTTGAAGGCATAGCATTTTCTGGTCGACTCACGGGACGCCTCAACTACATTGAGGACCTCGCTCGAAAGACCCAAGGCCTGGAACTCTAGCCGCCAGGAACCAGGGCCAGGTGCAGGGATTGAAGGTCCGATGGAACACCTTCCCCTGATTGACTGAGAGCAGGTCCGGGCGAGCTGGAAGCTGCCGCGAGTCCTGGAGCTGAGACTGAGGAGATCTGGTACCAGAACTGGCGAGGCCAGTCTGGGGCTATCAGAATCACCTGCGCCTTGTCCCTCCTCGCCTTGAGAAGCACCTGTGGATCAAGGGAAATGGGGAAAGGCTGAAAGAGGCCCGGGGTCCACTGCCTCGAGAAGGCATCCCCTGCAGCGAGCCCTGCTGAGGGGCGGGCATGGAACAGACTCAGCTTATGCTCTCCTGGAGGCAAACAGGTCCACCTGAGGTGTGCCCCAATGGGAGAACAGATGCTGTACTACCTCGGCAGGAGAGACCACTGTGGATGCAGCCCCTATCCGGCTCAGGGCATCGGCCAGGGTGTTGGAGGCTCCTGCCACGTGAATGGCTAGGAGATCCGCCTCAGGCTGCGACGAGTGACCAAATGCGGAGAGCTTCCTTGCATAGAAGCATGGAGCGCGTCCCGCCCTGGCGGTTTAGATAGTACATGGTCGTGGTATTGTCCGTCTGGACTCGGACCACTTGACCCCAGAGGAACGGAGCAAAGGCGGTGAGAGCTAGGCGGACCGCTTGGAGCTCCAGCAGGTTGATGTGGCATCGGGACTCCCGCGGGGACCAGAGGCCATGAGCCCGGTGTTCCCCCAGATGGGCACCCCAACCCATCAGAGAGGCATCGGTCGATAGAGAGACCGTCAGCTCGGGGCGGACGAACGGGATGCCCTCCTGCAAATGATCTGGAACGGTCCACCACTGGAGAGCGTTCCACATCCCCTGTGTCACCGACACAAACTGGTCCAAAGGATCGCAGCGTTATGACCACTGGCTGGCCAGTCCCCACTGAAGGGGACGCATGTTCCAGCGGGCCCAACGGACCACGCTGGTGCAGGCCGCCATGAGACCCAGGAGGCGCAGGAAGTCCCGGGCAGGCGCAATTGCCCAACCAGAAATGATCGGGCAAAGGAGGAAAGAACCTCGGCCCTGTCCGCCAGGAGCCGCAGCCTGGTCAAGAGAGTCGAGCTGCCCGATGAATAGAATCACCTGCTTCGCTCGAGTTCGACTTGGCCTCGCTGATAAGGAGGCCCAGTTGAGAGCAGACCTGAGGGCCAGATCTCTGACCACCCGCCTCCTTCCTGGAGGGAGTTGCTATCAGCCAGTCGTCCAGGTAAGGGTACACCCAGACCCCGGCGCCGAGAGGAATGCTGTCACCACTGCCATGCATTTGGTGAAGACCCTGGAGCTGGAGACAAGTCAAGGGCATGGTTTGAACTCGAAGAGGGATCCTTCCGCCGGAAGCTTAAGGAATTCTGGTGAGACGGACGGATAGGACGGAAAACGCGCCCTGCAAGTCCAGAGAGCAGAACCACACGCTGCGCTCCAAGGATGGTATTATCTGAGCCAGAGTGACCATCCTGAAGGTTCGAGACCTTAGGAACTTGTTTAGGTCGTGTAGGTCGAGAATGGGGCGCCAGCCCCCCGTCCGTTTCGGAACCAGGAAATACCTGGACACAAACCCTGGGTCTGAAGGAGGGTCAACCACCTCTCTTATCACCTCCTTCTGGAGGAGGAGAGCGATGTCGGCTCGACGAGCCGCCAGTGAGGCTGGGGATCCCGAAGCCCCCCGAGGGGCGACGGCTCTGAAGGGTGGTGCCTGCTCGAATTCCAGAGGCAGGCCTCTTCCCACCACCTCCAAGACCCACCTGTCCGTGGTAGCAGCGGACCAGGCGGAACCGAAGTGCCGAGCCATCTCCATGGGGACCCAGGGGTAAGGTGACGGGAATGGGGCGACACCTCAGCCCGTCCACTGGGCAGGCTTGGAGGAGGACCGCCGAGGACCTCCTGGGCCTTTCCTCCCTGCCTCCTGTTAGAGGAAGCCGGCGGCTTGGGTTTGGGATGCCAAGGTCGAGCCTGCTGGCCCTGACGTTGCTGGGCAGGCGGCGGGACAGAAGGGCTAAAGGGCTTAGGCTGTGGTTTGCGGCCTTGTCCTTCTGAGCGGAAGAGACCGAGTCCAAGGTAGCATTGACTTCTCGATCCTCTGCAGGTGACCTTCCACCCAGGGCCAAGAGGTCAGTCCCCAAAAGGGAACATCCGCCAACTTGTGCTGGGTATCCGGTAAAGGTGGATATCCTCAGCCAAGCCCGCCGACGATAGCCACTGCGGCCGCCACCGATCTGGCACATGAGTCCCCTATATCCAAAGCAGTCTGGAGCTGCTGTTTGGCCACTACTCTGCCCTGGTCCCGCACCTGCTTAACCGTAGTCTGCAGATCGGGGGAAGATGAGGGATGACCTCATCCAGGAGCCCAACAGGGCATGAGAAAATGTGCCATGAGGACGGCCGAACTGGCCTGACGAAGGCCGAGAGAGGACGAGCGAGACTTTTCGCCCGACATAGTCCAATTTCTTGGACCTCTTGTCAGGAGGTTTGTCCACATCCCTGGCGCTGCCGGGCGCTGCCGAAAACGCTGTCGGTAACCAACCCTCAGCAGAGGGTGTCTCAAAACCCGGACAAGGAACCGTAGGGACCGTGATACTTCCTGGCCATCCTGGCCGAAGGTGCAGGGCAGGAAGCAGGCGCTGCCAAAGCTCCAGTGCCGGACCCACTATGGCCTCGGCCACCGGAAAGGCCTCCGTCGGAGAATCCCCTCGGTCCAGAATCTCCGTGAGGGGATACCTGGCCTGTTTGGAAACGGGTTCGAGCTCCATCCCGGTGGACTCCGAGATGAGCCGAAGCAGTCCTAGGAAGGACGACGGGCTATCGTCCATTGACTGACCTCCTGAAGACTCCAAGTCCAGTCGCTGGAGAAAAAGGAGGAATCATCTTCGACTCGGAAGAGTCCTCAAGAGCTGCCTCTGGCCTGAGCCACCCTTCACCTGCCGAGGTCGGTCGGGAGTGAGGGTAACTGACAGCCGATGGGTAGACCCTTAGCCGATCGAGAATCTTGGTCGGAGCCCCAGTTGGTGGCTGTGGAGGCGGAGGTTCCACCGGAATCGGTGGAGCAGTTGGTTTTGGCCGAACAACCGCCTGGGTATAGGCCTCGGATAAGTCGAGGGGTTGCCGGCCCGGTGACAGCCACTTAATGGCCGGGAAGGCGACGGGTCGGCTTACTCCCAGCCAGGAGGAGCTGTTGCAACATAAGGTCTCGCATCAGCCGACGGACTTACGCCAAGCCTCCTCGTCCGCGGGAGGAGGACGAGCGGCGACGCTACTATCGCGGTGCCGGGACCGAGACCGCCATGACGGTGGGATCGCTGGATCGCTAAGAGGTCCGAGGACCGCACCGAGTCCCGGAATTTCGAGGTCGGTGCGGGAGGTGTCGGCCGGAACCGCACTCCTCTCGGCTCGGATGGTCCATCCGAGGGCTCCGGAACCGAGGCATAGGCGAGCCCACGGATCTCAACTCCTCCCGGGGAACCGGGAGAGGGAATCTCGGCTGCTAAAGGCGACAGCCCGCCCAACGGGTCGAGAAAAATCTCGACTTCATCGGTGGAGTCTCGGTCAACTGACCTGACGGGGACACCGTGGAGGCCAGTGGTCGAAGTCAGCGTCGATCAAGCCGACGGTCGACACCTGGGGAGAGGGACCTTTCCCGCCTCCCAAGAGCGCCGACGGAGGGACTTACCCTGTCCCTCTTTTGACCGAGAATAAGGTCCCGTAGATGTAGGTCCTTCCCTTTTAGTGGAGAGGGACAGACAAAGCTCCTTAAAGGAAGCCGTAAGAAGAGCCCAGAGAGAGCGGGATAATGCCGCTGCCGAGGAAGATACGCCCAGCGCCTGCCTCTTCGGAGGGCGACCATCCGCCGAAAGGATCCGCCGAGCCCGCCGCCGCGGACACCGCCAACCGGCTTCCTTGGACTTTCACCGTGGGAACGCTCGGGACGCCCAGTTGCACCGGGCAGCACGGCCTCGAGGACGAGGCCGAGAAAGATGAGCACAGGTCGCAAGCCCGCGGGTCGTGCTCAAGGCCTAAGCAGTAGACACGCGGGAGTGGATCCGTCTGAGACATCTTCTGCCCGCATGGGCATCTCCGAAACTGGAGTCGATTGGTCCATCGCAGTGCGTAGGGATCAAGACTGAAGTCTTTTCGCAAAATTTATTTTTAAACCGCAAACGGAGAAATAGGAACCAGTCTCAAACGCAGAGCGTTAAGGAGGGAACCTGAGCTTCCAAGCGGTAAGGAAGATCTGGCGTCATGGGGCGGAGCCGAGAGTTATACCACCCGGGTGGGTGGGAGGAGCAAGCTTGAAGACCTTCCGGCAAGATTTAAAGCGGCAAGGATACCTGCCAATGAGTGTGGATGAACAACATATCCATGTCCCTAGAACTTCCTGTTTTCTACTGGTGATGCCTCTCCCTATGCATCCCAGTATCCCCCCAGCCCTCCTTGCTGCCCTCTCACATTGCTTGCCCACCTTTAGGTCATCTGATATGACTACCCCCAGGTCCCTTTCCATTTTTGTTGTTGTTAGTATCTCACCCCCATTGTGTACTCTTCCCCTGGGTTTTTGTTTCCCAGGTGCATTACCTTGCACTTCTTAGCATTGAATCTAAGCTGCCATACATTTGACCATTCCTCTAACCTTGCCAAGTCCCTTCTCATCCTTTCCACCCCACCTTGCATCAACTCTGTTGCAGATCTTTGTGTCATCTGCAAAGAGACATACTTTTCCTTCCAGTCCCTCTGCAATGTCGCTTATAAAGACATTGAAGAGGACCGGTCCTAATACTGAACCCTGCGGTACCCCACTTCAAAGTGGACTCCATTTACTATTACTCTCTGTGTCCTATTCTCCAGCCAATTCTTTACCCAGGCTGTCATCTTGGGACCCACTCCCAGGCTGGCTAACTTGTATATTAATCTTTTGTGTGGGACTGTGTCAAATGCCTTGCTAAAGTCTAGGTAGGCCATGTCCACAGCCCCTCCCTGATTTACTACTTTGGTCAGCCAGTCAAAGAAATCTATCAGATTTGTCTGGCATGACCTTCTCGCTGTGAATCCATGCTGCCTTGGGTCCTGAGCCCCTCTGGCCTCTAGATACTCAACAATTCTTTCCTTCAGAAGTGATTCCATCATTATCCCTACAACTGAGGTTAAACTAACAGGTCTGTAGTTTTCTGCTTCTGCCTTGCTCCCACTTTTGTGACCTGGTAAACAAAAGCTAAATAAATGAACATTATCAAAACCCCTGGTTGTACCTTAGTATTTAACTTGTTATATTACTCTGAGCCACACATCAGGCCAGCCCATCGACACAGCACGAACGCTACTGCTTACGACGCCACAGACCTGGGTTCGGGAACGAACCTGAGTCATTGAGGGTTGGTCCAGGGATGGAGGGTTGTAACACCTTGCTCAGCTACTGCCATCTGTGCAGTAGCCAAGGTGCTGAGAGGGGAGGACACTGTTGGGGCCTTGGCTGGGGCGTGCATTCGCAGGCCTCTTGTCTGGATGCCAGTCCTCGTGCCGGCATCCTCTGGAGAACAGGTGGCAAACTTAAGGGGTAAATCCACCTTTACCTGGTAGCATGACAGCTTAAATGGACAGACAGCGGTACACCTACAATGTCAGTAAGGAGCAAAAAATACATTAGCAAAAAATAAAAAGGAACACCAGGACATACAGATACCTGCTGCTGCTGCCATCAGCTATATCACAGGCAGAACACAGCACATACCGTATTTCTTCAGTTTGAAGCCACCCTCGATCATTAACCGCAAAAGTTTTCTTACATTTTTAATAAAGACTGCCCTTGGAACAAAAGCCGCTACAAACCAAAAACATCAGCCAGTGTGAGTCAGCTACTAGGTGTCCTATAAC
This sequence comes from Neoceratodus forsteri, assembly GCA_016271365.2. Lineage (NCBI taxonomy): Eukaryota > Metazoa > Chordata > Ceratodontiformes > Ceratodontidae > Neoceratodus > Neoceratodus forsteri. The sequence continues at coordinate 125,218,853 of CM057450.1, read as the reverse complement.
AGTAGGACAGCACCAAACACCACGTTAAGCCATGAAAATTATGCACAAGCAGGAGAAAAAAACTTTACCTCTTTCCTTCTAATGCTTGATGTACCTGCACAAGCAGGAAGCACCTTATAACCAATCTCTCCCTGTCAGGAGAACTGCAAGCTTGGTTACAAATGGCGGTCGCATAGCGTGGTTTCCTCACCCCTCGTTTAGCAAGCACTACGGAGGATACAAGTTAGTTGTACAATAGTATTAGTATAAATAAGTAAAAAAACTATTTACCTCTGTTTGCTGCCTTTCTATTGTTTGATATACCTGTACAATTTTTTCACATTTTCAAAGGACACACCAACACGCTAACTCGCTCGCAAAGTCGGAAGTAACCTCATTAAAGTAACGGAAGTACCAGAGTGAACAGAGGCATCATATGTGATTCCTCCCTCTTTGGTGCAGCTGATAATATCGGTGTCAGTACTTGTGATGGCACAGACCTGAAAAACAAAAAGAATGTTGTCATATTGTTTTTTCATGAAGACATTTCTGTTTTGTGCAGTAATACCGCTATTTACCTTGCCTTGAAGGATTTAATGATAACATTTTTGGTAACTGAGTTCCATGCTTGTTTGATCCACTGAATGATCCTGTCTTTACCTGGTGCTTTTGGGTTGCCTGCTGCTGTCCGCTCCCGCTCCTCAGTTGCCAGCCAAGTATCGGAATACTCTCGATACACAGATTTAAAAGGGGTCTTCCAGCTGACATCCGCTGTCTGCAATATTTTGCTACAACCACCTGGTATCACAGAAATGACAGTGTTCTTTCTCTTCGCAGCCTGTTTTATATTTGGAGCCAAGTAACGTAAAGGCATCACACATTAGCGTTCACTTGTTGAATGAAATAGTGCCCCATACTTTATCAAGCCACATTTGGGTCAGATTCTCGTTCATCCAGCTGTTTGCTGACATGGCAACAACATCACTAACTCTAGCTACCTTCTTTGGCATTCTTTTTCCCTTCAAAACTACAAAACTACAAAGTGGGGGAGCTTCCTTCCATCAGTCATTGCTGCTAGGTACAGTGTCACCCTCTGCTTCTCATGGCCTGTAGTTAGGACAGGCACTGATTTAATACCAACAGAGTCTATAGTGTTTTTACCGGGCATGTCCGCCCATATCGCAGTCTCATCCATGTTGCCAATTAAATTGGGTGTGATGTTGTGTACTTTTATTTGCTTTGTGCAAAAACAAGTGCAACTTACAATTTTTGGGGCGAAGTCCTTCGGGAGATGCTGACCGACAATGGTTTGCTGGCGAATAGTAAAGCCCCAGCGCCACAGAAACTTATCAACCCACTCGCGACTTGCATGAAAATCAGGGTCTTGAGCTAAGGCAGTCACTTTCAGTGATACAGCTTTTCTTGTTACTCTGTAGAGCTGCTCGCGCTGCAAACTTATCTGATGCCAACTCTGTCTCTACCTCTGGATACTGTGCTTTGTGTCCACCTCCATCCAACTATCTTTTTTGTTTTTCACCCATGTAGCCCAAAATAGAAACTTTCTCAAGATTCAGAAGCTTCTTTCACCACTCTCTCAGTTGTTTCTCGTCTATATGTGGGGTTGCAGCCACAGGGTGATTGCCCTCCTTTTCTGCACGTTTTGCTGCAGCAATTTTAAATTCCAAATCAAATGCTTTTCTTGTCGGCATTTTTTACTTCACTACTTTGTCTCCTCTCACTCACTCTTACACCGATAGCTCCCCCTCACAGTATGACGTGGGATGCTGCATATAATAATTATGCAGATTTTCATCTTCTGCCCCTCGACTTACCCACCACTGCCTACTCTACCAGAATCTAAACTGGCCATCCCCCTCTTGCATGAAAATCAGGGTCTTGAGCTAAGACAGTCACTTTCAGTGATACAGCTTTTCTTGTTACTCTGTAGTGATGCTCTTTATAGCTAATTTTCTGAGCCTGAGGCAGGGCATCCAGTAAGACTTACACACATTTCTACTGGGAGTTTTGGTATTTGACCAAATAAGCTTGACAGGTAGTGTAACAGATGCAACACTGGGAGGGGAGGGGGCAGGGAGAAATAGATTAACCAAAAAAAAAAAATGATGTTGTCTGCAAAATATTTTAAGTCACATGGGAGGTAGGTAGGAACCGAGATTACAATCTTTCAAATCTGCTATCCCTGAGAGAGTAAGTCGGTGTAGGCAGCAGAAGTCTTTTGATCTAAAGGTCTTTTGGATGACAGAGTCCCTTTCATAACAAAAAAAAAAAGTTTTGAATGTAAAACAAGGCCAAGGCATAGTAAGATGTGTCCAGCTTTGCAGATGGCAGTGATAATAAAAGGACAAAGTTTGAATACAAAACCCCAGTTTGGACCACTTCTGGTGCAGGGATGTCTTCTTAGATCAAAGGAATGTCCCAGGCATGATGTTAGAGAGGAATGTCCGATGATGCGGGTAAAGTGGTCCGGCCTACAAAATGTACTTCTGTCTCGTTTCTCTGAGTAGTTGAGCTGTATTGGGATTCTGAACCTGTAACATCACGTGTTCATGTCTGCCATAACTGAAAAGTTCCCAGGTGAGTGTAAGCTACTCCACTTAAAAGTTTAGTTAGCTTTTAGTGAGGTTTTTCTGCGCAGTTACTATCTTCTCATGTGTGTTATTTTTTTCTTTTCTGTAGAATCCTGTATGCCCCACAGTCTTTAGTGTGTAAAATCCTGTACCATGGGGTTGTGGCTAGTACTCAGTGAAGGTGGAAGCCTGGTTTGAACCCTCCTCTCCATCCCGAGTTTACTCTTAAGCCATCCGCCTTCCTCAGCAATACTTTTCACCGGAATTCTGTGGCAGAGTATGGATCAAAATTCCAGCTACTATTTGATCTACTTTTGAAAGAGGTACTGCAGTGTCTTTAGCAGCAAGAGCCGGAATAGTGCTGCATTACTGCCTAGCACTTACAGACGCTAGGCTGCTTCCTACCTGGCATCAGCGCCGAATATAGACAAAATAGAAATGATGTTTTCTAAACTACTCACTGAACTTCAGGATATTGAGCTCCATTCTGCTTTACAGTCTGAGCAATTAAAACAACCTTCTACTAAAGCAGCAGCTTTTGCAAGCAGAAGAATCATTCCAAGAATTATGCACTATCCTTAGAGAACAAGTCAAAACTATACAAACCTTGCAGGCTAAATTACACGACCTGGAGAACCGAGGGCGCTACAATAACTTGAGATTTACTGGCCTACCACAAAAAGCTGAATTGGGAGAGGGAGACACTACTGCATTTTTACAACATATCCTGCCATTCACCTAAAAAAATTGGGGGGACACACAGTGTGAGATACAGTGGGCTCATCAATCTCTAGCCCCACCACCCAAGCAAGGGTTAAAATCCACAGCCAATTATAGCTCAACTTCTTCATTTCCAAGTTAAGAAAGAAATCCTAAGACATGCCCAAGAACTTGGGACTCAAGAATGGCAAGGCCACAAGGTAATGATCTCTCAGGATTATTCAAGAGATCTAACTATGTGCCATCATGCATTTACAGAGGCCCAACGAGCATTACACAGGGCTGGTATCCCTCTCATGCTCAGGCACCCAGTTCTGCTGCGCATACTACATAATGATGTTCTGACTGTACTCCACACCCTGGACTCTGCTTCAGACCACAATAAGAAGAACTGGCCTAAAGCCCTGATGAAATCTAAACCATGGGCCTACAAAAGAGAAGAAGAGGAGCACTCATCCAATCCAATGGAGACAAATCCTGCTTCAGCAATGGATCATCCTCCTGCTCAAACCACTCAGGTGACCCTGGAGGATCTGTCGATGTTACCCTGCAAGCAAAAGCAAAGAAATCACCACCATGGTGGCCACAGAAACTCTCCCATTCATGCGAGATCCAGGAGTCGGAGCAGCAGCGACCAATGTGAGGGTACCGAAGATGAACCACCCCCACTGCTTACTAACCAATACACTCCACTGCTTATGGGGGCCACATCTGAATCCTCTCCCTAGAGTATGAACATTCCCACCCCACCACAGGCCCAACTTCCATTTGAATCATTGCAGCCACAGCTCACTGGAGTGAAGTCAAAATCTTGGACCGAAATAATGACTGCCTCGCAATCGCATCTGGTATCGACCCCAGAATTGTTCACTGAACCAAAGCAACAGCATGAAGACTACAGGCAGGCTTCCCACTCAGCTTCCTGACACATGAATAGTATATGGGACTACTGGTGTGATAAGACTGTTTAATTGGGGCAACCTCAGTTTAAAGGTTAAATCTGCCATTTTAATTTCCAGGCAATTTATGGGTAACTGAGTCTCTTAAGTTTGAATTTATTATGGCCAGCACACTCATAAGGTCGAGGCAAACTGTTTGCAATCTTCCTTTCAGCTCTGTATTTGTCTCTTGGGAGTTCTGTTACTACAAGGACATTAACATCTGCGTTTAACCCGACGTAGCACTGTGAATTACCTTAGTGCTCATTTTATTTACTACACTTAAGTTGTCCTATGGCATAGGTATAAACTGTACATTTTGCTTTACTCGAAATAGCGCCAGTACAGGAGAGAGTGCCAGGCAGTTTTCTTTTTTGTTACATAACCTAGAATTCTACTCCTCTTTTCTCAGATGGCTTGTACTTGTACAGCTCAGCCCTCTTTCGGGTGATTTTTTTCCTTCTGCTTCTAAATGTGTACCATTGGATTGGTGAGACATCTCACTTTGCCTGGGAGAATGTGCAATGATCCCCTCCTATGGGGCTTCCTGAAGCCTACGTGCCAGGCCTTGCTTCCAGTTGCTAAGAAGTGTAAAGAGCATAGCTTAGGGCATGACCTTTTTTTTCTTATTGTGTGCACTTGACTGAAGCAGAGCAGTACAGCCTCGCAGACATCACAACTGTGGATGACAAATAATTTAAGAGGGATTAAACTAGTTCTGTAAGTCACTTGTTTAGCACCCGATTAGGAGCGCCAGTCATGGCGCTAATGGTTGGTACCTTGGGATATTTCATATCTCTGCTTCTCTTTATTATATTTACCCTCACTTTCTCTTACTTTCCCTCATATACTCTCCTTTCTAGCCCACTGACTAATATTCTTTTGTGTACCCCCCTTTCTTATTTGCTTATAACAGCAGAAATTCAAAGCATGTTTCAGTGCAATCGTGGGTTTGTCTCCATAGGTTCAGGGCATGTAGGTGGATCTTGTACGTCTGCCTATGCAAATTGAACCAGACGCAGGAACTTCTTTTTCACCTTATTGTTATACCTGCAATTTAAGGTATGAACACAAAGAAGTACATAGCACAAGAGAGAAGGAGTCCCTAGCGAATCGCTCCTGGAGGCACAATGCACTTCCCTCAAAGTGCTGTTTAAGAGCAGACTTAATAAACACTTTGATGTCTGACCTGACGGAAGACGCATCACAGAGTTCTGATTTCAAATTGCTCCATTTCATATATACACATAATAGAAAGCAGTGTGCAGAACTACCGTTTGCCCATGGGCCTACAGCGCATTACATTCTAAAGTTTGCGCTACATTGGAATACATGGCTCCCTGTCCATCAACCCAAGCTCTGCTCTACTACACCCCTTTTCTCTCCCATTTCCTACCCAAGGTACCAAGAACTAGCTGTCACTGGACCTTATACTCCAGGGTTAACACATGACTCCCTCTAGCATTGTCCCTCCAGACAGTTACACTATTGAACAGACATTGCTTCTTCAAATAAATACTCCTCTAACTTACAGACCACAGTTTTCCCTAGTTTATTCCAGACTAGGACAACTATTGCTCTGGACAGTACTGAGTACCCTGGCTAGCATTTGAGACATGAAACAAGTATAGTACTGATATTTATGAAGTGTCAGATCAGTTATGCAAAGGTTGATGACACTAGGATGTGCCTTCTTGCCCATTTCTCCTCAACCTGCATCTTGGTAAGCTCACACCGTACTGCCTGTATAAAGCATGTTTTTTTTTCAAGCCCACAAATAGATCATTAGCGAGGTTTTCTTGAGTCTAAAGAAGCTGTGTAGCAATTGAAAATGGTGACATTTTGGGGGAGGGGGGAGAAGAAATGTTAGAGTCAGCACGCTGCATTGCACTGGAAACTAAGCCCTGTTCTCATAAAGGCTTCCACATTCTGTGCACGTGGAAAACATTATTGTAAATTACAGCCCTATAAGACTTTTAATAAGCTGTGCAAGTAAGAGGAAATGGCTAGGGTTAATTGCATGTCCTTTTACCAGTGACCATTGTTATTCTGTTTGAAAGGATTGGTTCTTACAAATATCTTACAATGATTTTGCCATCAGACATATGTGTTTCTTATACAGCCTGTCTCTCTGTTCCAGACCCAGTGGTGTTGTAATCCCTTGTTTATTAGAGTTGTAATTCCTTGTTTATTATGGTGCCTCAGGGACTTTTTGACTGTTGATTGGCTGGTTGTGTATTACTGGCTTGATGGAGCCCTTTTATTCGGCTTTCTAAGGGTAATTGGACATAAACTGGACAGGCTAGGCTGAGGGTAAATAGTTAAAGGTTCATGTTATAATCAATTGCTTCCAGGACACATTGGTCCCCCAAACATATTAAACCTCAGGAAAACAGTCTGCTGCATTTCCATGATAACTACTTGCTAGCATGATTACTGGGCTTTAAAGGCATCTAGCTCAGTAACGGTTTTGGTACCTCCTCAACTGTGAGAAGTGCTGGGCCTGGGGCATTTTCATTCTGCCGTCTGAACAAAAACATACTGTTAGTGCTCCAAGCTTTAATGGAAGGTTTTTAATCCCCTTCAATAGAACAGCAGCAAATGATGCCGTCCAGGATGACATAGAGGTTTCTCCGTTATTTGTTATGAAAGCTCCGTGACAATACCCACTCCCCCAGCACCCCAACCCCCGAGTACCTTGTTGCAATTAACAACCACAGTTATTATTTATAAAAGAATTATTCAGCAGCGAAGCTCAAGAGTGTCCATGAATGACAGCCTCCGTCAGTCACTCAAGATTTGTGACCCGTCACACAGTTAAGCTGTGTTCAGCAAGCTAGAGTCACAACTCTCATTTTACCATCTAAATTCAGTGTTGTTCCTTCTGCTGTTCAACACACCCCCCCTTGGACAGGATTATTCAGAAGTTTCATTTTTTTTCTTCCGGGGGATGTAAGTCTCTAAAGTAATATCCTGTCCTTCAGTGTTTTGAGAAGACCCCCGTGTGTACTGCCTCCACTACAGAAGAATCCACTCCATTAACCTGAACTTCCAATACAATCTGACTACACACCCGCTAAACAACTAAACTAGCGTAGGAAGTATATAAACATCATGGTCAATACCTGCACGCTAACGTGACAGTCACTGAGGCTGACATAGCTTTAAGCAGGAATGTAAGGTGCCAGAAGGCCCACAAACAATCTGTCAGGGCTGAAACAGCAAACCCCAGACACATTATTATACATCCTGCTAAGGACTTGTCCGTTGTCTCAGCATAGCACGGGCTAGCCAGCCAAAAATAACAATTCTGGGGTGGGGGAATGGAGTTACAGATAATAAATTAGAGAGACATACTGTATGTAACTATGTGTTACTTTAAAAGTTGGCTTTACAGCAAATATGCATTTTATTTAAACTTTGTCACACTGCATTTGAATTGAGGTCCTTTCTTTTGAAATAATTTACTGCTGTAGGCTTCTCATAACCCCGAACCGTGCCATCCTTGGCTGCCTGAGTTGCCCTTCACTGCTGGGCTGAGACGAAATACAGTTTTATTTAATGTAGTATTTTAATCAAACTGCATCAAAAACAACTTTGAAGGGCGATAATTAAAAAAAACAATACAAAAGTGATATGAGTACAGCAGTGTCATATAAAAATTGACATGGGGAGGACTTTCAATACACAAGTTTAACAGGCTCACACTGGAACGTCATGAGTCAAAGGCTAGGGAAACAAGGCTGCTTTCAATATGAAAAGTAAAGATTGTTGGGGAGTCTATGAGGTGCTATGAGGCAGGAAGGCTGTTCCAGACACAGGGACTGACCCACAATATGATCTAGACCCACCAAGGGGTGCTTCCATGGCCATGTGGTGTGCCAAAGTCCTGCTTCATGCATGCAAAGCATGCCATGTATACACAAACAGACCCTTGTGTGTGCCCCTTCTGCACCCGTTTCCTTGCTGTCAGCATTCCTGCATGTGTGGCTGGGTAGGGTTGGACACAGAGTTGGGGCACGCATGCACCCCATCTGCAGCACAAATTCCATGGGGCAGAGGGCCAACAGGCATGGCAGAGGCTAGGCAACACTAAGGGCTGTAGTACTAGGTATACTTTTCCCTTCACACAGCAACAGGAAATATACTGCTGCCTGATCAGCATCCGGGATTCCATGGAGGATTGGGTGCTGTACCAGCACCAGCCATCATCAATAGGATTTTCTATGATGCTGACAGAGATATGGCAGTCCTTGGAGGACTGATATATCCTGCACATCCACTGCTTGTGCAGGGCAAGAGATTTAGTAGCAGGTTGGCCTGGGCATATGACTGATCCGTGCAGAACAGAAAGTAATACAACTGTTTACTCAAAGAGACTGGGAAAAAAAAAACCCAAAAAATATATATATATAGATATACACACACACATACACACACACACATTCATTGCACAAAACTTCATTGATGCATCAGTTAGGGTTGAAGCAACAAAAGTAGGAAATGAGGTGTTAGGGTTTCAACCCCACACCTACCTCACCTTCACATTCCATTTCTGCACACACTCAATAGGCATCGGGTGTGTCTTCAGGTCATCGTCCCTTACTTTCACCCCATTCCATGTCTAAGTAAGGTGAGATGGTACAGTATAGGAGAATGGGGTGAGAGTTAGACCCAGTGACCCCAAGACGCACCCCGACGCCTGTTGGTGTGTGGAGGGTGGGAGTGGAGTGGGGTGGGGTGGTAGAGGTGGGGGAAGTGTAAGGGTTGGAAACCCTAAAGCCTCATTTCCCTACTTTTGTTGCTTCAACCCTAACTGATGCATTAACAAAGTTCATTGCAATGAATTTCCTTACTTTCTGAGAAAGTGTAATCATACTCATATATGTTAATAGGAACACAGGGCCCTCTGGGCCCTGTACTCCCATCAATCTATGGTGTGTTGTGGTTGTACAGGACCCTCCATCATGTGGGAGCACAGGGCCTATGTAACCATAAGCGTATACACATTGTAATCAACCCTCATCTCCCTGTGGGAGTGCAGGGCCCTCACTCCATAATGGCATCCATTTGTGGTAGCACAGGGCCCGTCTATCCATACGTGTTTAGACATTGTCATGAACTGTCATCTCCTTGTGGGAGTGCAGGGCCTGCGACCAGTACTTCATAATGGAGGGCCCTGCACGCCCAGTACTGCATAACGGTATCCAAATGTGATGGCACAGGGCCCTCTGGGCCCTGCCCTCCCACCTACCTATAATTGTAGAGACACAGCGCAGGCCTAGAGACATTCCAAGTAACCCCTGTGCTGCAAATGGCACAATATCTCAGTAATGATAGGAACATTAGAAAATAAATTCCACCGCAGTTGTAATCATGGCCTGGCAACCTGCATGCGTGCTTAGTACAAAAGGTGTACTAAGCGGCGTTTAATGAAAAATCCATATCTCGAACCATTTTCAAGATATAGGCACTGAAAGGTACTGTGTTCGCCACAATGTTATCCTATGGTAAATTTCCAAATTTCGTAATGTTATAACTAGGGAAGCAATGTACATTTTATCACCAAACCAGCAAGTCAGATCTGTGGGGGCAAGCCTTTTCTACTCTGAAAATTTCAGCCTAAAATTCCAAACCATTTCTTTGCAGTGAAGTGCCAATGAAACAGTAACCTTTAAAAATCCCTTTTCGCGAGCTGTCAAAATCTTTTTTTCGAGCTGAATCCCTTTTCGTGAGCTGTCAAAATCCCTTTTTGCAAGCGAATACCTATTCACAAGACAGGGCCATCTGGTCGTCATCTCACGACAAGGGATTTTGACAGCTTGCAAAAAGGGATCAGTTTTTAACATCCCTTTTCCTGCGCTTTCAAAATCCCTCTTCGTGAGAAACCCCTTTTCGTGAGGTAAGGCCATTTGATCGTCATCTTACGAAAAGGGATTTTGACAGTTCACAAAAAGGGATTTTAAAAATAATCCCTTTATATGACCTGTCAAAATCCCTTTTCATAACGTAGGGCCATCTGGTCGTCATCTCACGAAAAGGGATTCTGACAGCTCACGAAAAGGGATCAGAAGCGAGTCGCGAAAAGGGATTTTGAAATTTAAAAACGCATGGTTCTAAGTAAAATACAGTAAACCAAAGGCACAGAAGTGTGCAGAACATCCCCATGCACTAAACCCAAGCTTAATTTTCTTCAGAAGACATCCCTGGGGCAAGTTATAACATTTAATTTGGGCACACAAATGTAAAACAAGATGGCGGCACGCAAAGAGGGAAGTTTTTTCTCACGAAGAGGGATTTTTATAAATCCCTCTTCGCAGGCTGTGAAAATCTCTTTTCGTGAGCCCAAATCCCTCTTCAAACCTGTGCAGCTATCCAAAAGACTGAACTGAGCATGCTCATAACCTAACATTTCAAAATTCAATACCTTTGGAACAGATTAATTTTTTGTCACCAAACCAACCCTGGCTTGTTCTTTGGGGCAAGCTCTTTCTACCCTGATAATTTCAACCTGAAGTTCCAAATGGTGTGGCCGCAGCACGATGAGGAAACAAACAGCACAAACTAGCGAACAAAATTGACTGTTACACTCTTTTCAGTATGCACTGCACGAAAACCGCATACCCGATCGAAACGAAACTTGGCAAGTCAAGAAATCTACCCCATGAGACAGTGCATATCAAATTTCATGCAAATCTGTTGAATGGTTACAAAGTTATTAAAAAGTGCAAAATTTGAGGTTTAACAATAAACTGTCTACTCAACCCTATTTATAAATATATACCAACTAGAAAGGACTTCACATGGCTGTTTTCTTTTACTTCTCTAATATTAAAGATAGTGAATAACGTGCATACGGTGACCAAGTGTCCCAGAAGTACCATGTAATGCCCCATCTAGTTATATCTATAGAGAATCTTTATGTATTTACCACTGTTAAAGGGGGATAGTCAGCACTAATAGCTCCACACTCATGTGTTGGGCAGGTCCCAATTTGCACTTTGTGTGCAAACACTTTTTTTTTACTTCCTATTTACTGTAGTATAGTACACTGTAACAGGTTAATGCTGCTGACTTGCAAGAGATTTTCTTTAACTACAAATCCCAGACTTCTCTGCAGCTGACATCAGAGGAGGGCTGCAGCAGTGGGAGATTCAATAGCTTACAATGGATGTTAAGAGTTTTTAGAAGCTCTGATCTTTTGTTTGCTGGTCCCGCTGTCCTCCTAAGCTAAGTTCTGTCACAGGGGACTGTACCTAGCCCTGGGAGAACAGCGGTACTGGAAAACATCTGATCAGAGTTTATAAAAGCTCTGACATGCATTACAGGCTATTTAATCTTTCACTGCTGCAGCCCTCCTCTGATGTCAGCTGCAGGGGATTCGTAGTTACAGAAGATGTAGCTTGCAAGTCAACAGAATTAGTCTGATACAATCTACTAACGCTGTAGTAAACAGTAACTAAATAAAATGTTTTTGCACAGAAAGCGCAAATTGGGACCAGCCCCACACATTTTTTGGGGGAGCTCTTATTGTTAGTCAGCATTTGTTTAATAGCAATATTCACCACTTAGCACTTTATGACTACAGTGGTTACTACTGTCATATCACTCGATTCAGGGAAGAGTTAAGTTGCCTTCAGGCAAGGTACTGTTCAGTGTTTTCATCAGTGACATGGAGATGGCATTAAGGGCAAAATGTGCTTATTTGCACACAACACCAAGTTCTGTAGGAGGGTGCACATAGCAAAAGGAATACAAGACCTAGAGGAGGATCTGGAGAAACTGGAGAGGTGGGTTGGGATTTGGCAGCTTGGCTTCAATGCAAAGAAATGGAAAGTAATGCACACTGGAGCCAAGAACCCCAGGGCTGAGGGAGTATCTGCATTAGAGGAGAGGCACCTGGGTGTGACGATCACTAGTGACCGGAAGCACTCCATGCAGTGTAGGAAAGCAGCAGCAAAGGCAAATAAAGGGCTGCATTGTCACAGTGATCAGCAATAGGCAAGAGGAGGTAATACTACCCTTGTACAGATCTTTAGTGAGGCCAGTTCTGGAGTACTGTGTGCAGTACTGGTGCCCATACCTTAAAAAGGACATTAACCTGCTGGAGACAGTCCAAAGGAGGACAATGAAGATGATCATGGGCCAGCAGGGTAGAACGTATGAGGAGAGGATGGGGGCCCTGAACATGTACCCCCCCCAGAGGAGAGAGGACGTGATTGAGACCATAATGTATTTGAAAATAATAAATAGAGAGAGGGTAAGGAGGGTCTCTTCAAGCTTAGTGGACACTGAAACAAGAGGAGACACAGTCACAAGTTGTTGTTGGTGGTGCTGGTGGTGGGTGGGGTCAGGTGAGAGGCTAGGAGTAGAGCCAGGGTTCGACTGTGAACCAAACGTGAATTTTTTGATTTTTCCTGATCTGAACTGAACTTGAACCCTACACAAAAAAAAACCTGATGAACTCGAACCGAATGGGAACCCAGACCATGTGAAATGAGGAGAACCTACATAGAAACATAGAATTTGATGGCAGATAAGGACTGCTTGACCCACCCAGTCTACCCATTTCCCCTACCTAATGGATAAGTTGCAGATCCTAGCTAACCAACAGCCTACTTCCTCCTACCCACCACTAGAATTGCCTTATGTCTGTCCCATGCATTCTTGAATTCCACCACTGTTTTTGACTCCACAGCCTCCTCAGAAAGGCTGTTCCATATATCCACAACCCTGTCCGTGAAAAAATACTTCCTCACATTATCTCTGAGCCGTTCCGCCCTCTAGCTTCAGACTGTGCCCCCTTGTTCTTGCACACCTCTTTTTCCAAAAGATGCTACCCTCTTGGACTTTGTTGATTCCCTTGAGGTATTTGAATGTTTCAATCATGTCCCCCCTCTCCTCGAGGCTATACATATTAAGGTCCTTAAGTCTTTCTTGATATGTCTTCTGGTGCAGACCATGCACCATTTTAGTTGCCCTCCTCTGGACTGCCTCCATCCTGTCTATGTCTTTACAGAGACTGGGTATCCAGAACTGCACGCAGTACTCCAGATGGGGTCTCACCAGCTGTCTGTACAGAAGGATAACAACTCTCCCTATGCATCCCAGTATCCCACCAGCCCTACTTACTGCCCTCTCACATTGCTTGCTCACCTTTAGGTCATCTGATATGACTACCCCCAGGTCCCTTTCCATTTTTGTTGTTGTTAGTATCTCACCCCCCACTGTGTACTCTTCCCCTGGGTTTTTGTTTCCCAGGTGCATTACTTTGCACTTCTTAGCTCTGAATCTAAGCTGCCATACACTTGACCATTCCTCCAAACCTTGCCAAGTCCCTTCTCATCCTTTCCACCCCACCTTGTGTATCAACTCTGTTGTAGATCTTTGTGTCGTCTGCAAAGAGACATACTTTTCTTTCCAGTCCCTCTGCAATATCGCTTATAAAGACATTAAAGAGGACCGGTCCTAGTACTGAACCCTGCGGTACCCCACTAGCAACCCCCCTTTCTTCAGAGTGGACTCCGTTTACTATTACCCTCTGTGTCCTGTTCTCCAGCCAATTTTTTACCAGGCTACCATCTTGGGACCCACTCCCAGGCTGGCCATCTTGTATATTAATCTTTTGTGTGGGACTGTGTCAAATGCCTTGCTAAAGTCTAGGTGGGCCATGTCTACAGCCCCTCCCAGATCTACTACTTTGGTCACCCAGTCAAAGAAATCTATTAGATTTGTCTGGTATGACCTTCCCACTGTGAATCCATGCTGCCTTGGGTCCTGCGCTCCTCTCGCCTCTAGGTACTCAACAATTCTTTCCTTCAGAAGTGATTCCATCATTTTCCCAGTCACTGAGGTTAAACTAACAGGTCTGAAGTTTCCTGCTTCTGCCCTGCTCTCCCACTTTTGTGAAGTGGAATCACATCTGCCCTTCTCCAGTCTTCAGGTACCACCCCATCCTCCCATGATTTATTAAAGAGGGTAGTCAGTGCTGTCACTAGTTCTACCCTTAGTTCTTTAGAATTCTGGGATGAATCCCATCAGGCCCCATTGCTTTGTCCACCTTCAGTTTTAAGAGTTCTTTCGGAACCCTTTCTTCTCTGAAAGGGCTGGTATCAACCCCTGTATCCAGCGTGTTTCTACTGTTTGGTTTAGGTACCTCCCCCTCTTCATTTGTGAATATTGAGCAAAAGTATTTGTTTAGTATCTCTGCCTTTTCACAGTCACCCTCTGCCCACCCCCCTCCCCTTTATTAAGCCTCACTATCCCTCCCTTGGTCTTCCTTTGCTCCCTGTACCTATAAAAGGTTTTATCCCCCTTCTTAAGTGAGTTGGCTGTCTTTTCCTTGGTCTGGGCCTTTGCTGTTCTGACTGCCTTTCCTGCTTCCTTTCGCTTTAACTGATATAATTCTCTGTCCTGCTCCTTCTGTGATTCATTGTACTTCCTGAATGCTATCTTTTTCTCCCTAACCTTCACTGCCACTTCCTTTGAGAACCACAGTGGTTTCTTACATCGTTTTGTTTTGTTTATTTGCTTCACACAAAGGCTTGTTGCCACTGTGATGGAAGCTTTGATTATTCCCCATTGTTCTTCCACCCCTCCTTCCTGCCCACTTGCTAATGCATTCCTTAGGCACTCACCCATTTTGGCAAAGTCCACCCTCCTGAAGTCCAGTACCTTTGCCTTTGTATGGCTTGACTTTACTGCTGTGTTTATCGTAAACCATACTGTTCGATGGTCTCTAGTTCTCAGATGGCTACCCACTTCTAAATCATGATCCTCTCGCCATCTCCATTTGAGAGTACCAGGTCTAAGATTGCTATCTCTCAAGTGGGTTCCAATACTAGCTGTCTAAGACATGCCCCCTGTAGGGCATCTAAAATGACCCCACTCTTACAAGTGGCTGCTGCAAATGCACTCCAGTTAACATCTGGCATATTCAGATCCCCTATTAGCAATATCTCTCCTTTTTCTGCCATTCTAAGGATACTTTCTATCATTTCCTTGTCCATTTCCTCCCCCTGAGATGGGGGTCTGTGTACAACCCCTGTGCAGATTGTGGTGCCATTGCCTGTCTCCAAATTGACCCACAGTGCTTCCTCTTCTCCATGCTTACCCTTTCGTTCTTTTGCTTTGATCCCTTCCCTTACGTAGAGAGCTACTCCACCTCCTTTTTTACCCTCCCTGTCCCTCCTATAGATAGTGTATACTGGTATGTTTATGTCCCAGTCATGGTTCTGTGTGTACCATGTTTCTGTGACTGCCACAATATCCAGATGTTCCTCCTCCATCAAGGCCACTAATTCAGGAAGCTTGTTACCCAGACTACGGGCATTGGTACTCATTGCTCTCCATTTTCTGATGGCTTTACCGTGGAGGCAGTAGAGTGATTCCATTAGAACTCGAACTCGAATTGATAAATTACACACAAAAAAAATTCAAACTGAAACCCAAACTTCTACCTAACAAATTGAACTGAACCAAACTCTATCAGTACCCTGCCGAACTGGAACCGAACTAGAATCCTAAAACATGTCAAATCCTCCCTCTAACTAGGAGGCACTTCTTCATGGAGAGGGTGGTAGTAGGCTGGAATGTGCTTCAGAAAAAGGTGGTTTCATTGAAGATGGAGGGAAGCTTCAAGAGGGGCTTGGAAAGAGGTAACAGGAAAATAAGGGTCAAGGGATGGGCAGAAAGAGGGGAAGGGTTGGTATCTTAAGCTGAAGACCCTGCAATACGGACAGACTAGACAGACCAAATGGTCACCTTCTGCTGGCTTCTTCGTATACCAGCTTAAAATGGAATGACATGAGATTGGCTCACTTAAAACAGAGTGTGTGATGTCATATTATTAATTAATTAATTTATTTAAAAGTTTTACCAGGAAGGCACGCTGAGCAGAGTACTGCTTGATTCCAGGTGCATCCTGGGGGGAGGGGGACAGTGGAGAATAGACATGACATATACACAGAATACAATCAGTGCTAACAATGAATGACATTTATGCAGAATACTATTACCGCTAACAGTGAATATAACAGCGGTTGGCAGTAAACAAAATTGCAGAAACAATTGAGTAAGTACATAACAACACATATAGTACAGTAGCAAGGTAAAGCAAGGATAAGCAAAGCATCAGTCAACCAAGGTAAGTAATCATGTTAAAATAGCGATCTAGGCCATAGCATGTGAAGAGACTCATCTTAGCCGCAGGCACAGGTGGTGGAGAAATGTGCTCTGATAAGGGGGTTGAAGTGCTGAGTTGGGGGGGTGTGCTGGATGTCCATGGGGAGGGAGTTCCACAATTTGGGCAAGCGATGTCTGAAGGCTGCCTGGCCAGCTGAGGAGAACATGTGCAGCACATCCAGGAGACTGGTGTCAAAATTCCTGTGAGAGTACGCAGGAGGGGCACGAGCTGTTAGGGCGGAAGCGAGATACGTTGGCAAGGACTGGGACCAGTACTTGGCCATGAGCCTAGCACAGCGGGACTGTCTATGATCCTAGAGCGAGGGAAGGTTGAGAGTCTGGTAGAGAATGCAGTGGTGAGGGAAGGGCAGGCAACCAAGGGCAAAGTGGCAGAATGAGTGGAAAAGGGGGTCCAGTCTGGCTAGGGTGGACTTAGAAGCGGCACTGTAGACTACGTCCCCGTAGTCGAATATAGGGCGAATTATTTTCTGTACAAGTGCGTGGCGGGCTAGCAGCAGGATGCAACCATGGTTGCGATACAGAGCACCCAACTTGGGGTGGAGCTTTTTGTGGATGGCATCAACATGTACAGAAAAGTTGAGGTGCTGGTCGAGTCAGTCCCTGAGGTATCTAAAGGAGGTACAAGCCTCCAGAGTGGTGCTTTCCAGGGTGTGGAAGGAGGGGGTCGTGGGGCACCGAGAGAGTCTCTGCCTTGTGCCGGAGGTCATTGAGACTGGCTTCTTGGCATTAAGTAAAAGCTGGTTAGCGTGAAACCAGAGCTGAACATCTTTGAAGTCCTGTTGTAATCTGGTTGCCATATCAGCGGTTGAGGGGCCTGATGTATACAGTACTGTGTAGTTCCCATACATGTGTATGGATGTGTGTGGACAGGCAGTGAGCAGGTTGTTAAGGAAAATGGAGAATAAGAGCGGGCCGAGGACTGAGCCTTGGGGGACTCCTATGGTGACTGGAAGGAAGCTGGAGACTCAGATTCTAACAGACTGCAACCTGCCTACCAGAAAGGAGTGATATTGATCTGTCCTTTATAACCAGAGAGGCAGCACACTATGCCCGCCCCTTGACAAAGCTCCGATTTGAGAGCAAAGCGCTGGGGCATGCAGTGTAGCTGGATAGTGTGATTGTAGGCTTAAACTGTTGCAATCGCACTTTAATTATTGTAGATGAATTTTAGCACAGCAACT
The DNA here is from genome assembly GCA_016271365.2 of Neoceratodus forsteri. NCBI lineage: Eukaryota > Metazoa > Chordata > Ceratodontiformes > Ceratodontidae > Neoceratodus > Neoceratodus forsteri. The sequence goes on along the minus strand of CM057450.1, from coordinate 125,201,243 downwards.
ATTTGTGAGGATATCATTATCGATCCTGTAATGTGAGTACAGCTTGACAATTAAGCTGAATTTAATCATGGGAGGGCACATATTTGGTGTACCTATTGTATTACTTCCTATTGTGTGCACCCTTCTTTGCTGCAGTAAGTTGGAATCTAAGGGCTGACCGCCCTGTGTGGCACTGGACTGTAAACCTTGTGCACGTTGGATATCTGTGTGTCTCCTTCAGATATGCCCCTCCCCATAGCTGCTTGGGAGGCTAGGGATTTAGGATGCCAGCTAACACGCTAGCTCCCATTTTTGCGGGTCAACGCACCATATATACGTAGGTTCTGCTCGTAGCTGGAGTGCCTCTGAGGATCGGGCCCTTAATGGGTATCTGAAAGGAAGGATCAACCCCAATGGTGAAGAGGAGACTGATGGGAAGGGAGAAGCCTAGATTTAGAGGAATGGAGAGTGCAGGAAAGAGAGGGAGAGATAAACAGGGTGCCAGACCATGCAGAGTTTTGAAAACCAGAAGGGTAATTTTGTACTGCAAGTGAAACTGGATGTGACTCCAAAGCAGGTTTCTAATAGGGATTATCCCTGCTGCAAGAGTGGGTGAGAACTGAGACACGCACCAACATTTTTGATAGACTGGAGCCGAGTGAGAAGTCAAGGAACTTGCAGTAGTCAGGCTGGGAGGAAATGAAGGTCTGAGTGAGAGTTTATGTTGACAGAGGGTCCTGACAGTAGTACAGGAGAGCAATGTGGTGGTGGTAGCAGGCAGAATTACAGCTAACAGAGATGTGTGAAGCACAAGATAGTTCAGGATTGAGGAGGAAGCCAAGGTTTATGAAACAAAAGGCAAATGTTTGTTGTCAAAGGTTCTGGAGGAGGTTGAGCTGTGGCTAGAGGTACTTATTTGCCAAGAAGGAGAAACACTGAGATTGAGGAAGTTATGATGAAACCAAGACCTGATATGTGAGACACAGACAGAGAAAAAAAGATCAGAACACAGTGCAGCGAAGGCTGTTTTTGAAGGGGTGATATGGAGTTTGGACTGGACTCCCTGGGGACATTAAGAGAAAGATGCAAGACTGAGAAGAGATGAAAGAAGGATCTGAAACTGGCCTGGAAAAAAAAAATTATGTCAGACAGGTCATTAGTGAAGATGTGGGAGACAGGAGGTTACTGGAGCAGCATACATGGATGCAGATAGGAGGGATATGGATGGAGCAGATACCACACTTATAAGTCTTAAGCAGTTTGTTTGTGGGTTACTGTCACAGTTTTTGCAGACTTTTTGTGTGGCATTCTGGTGTCTTACAGTCCTGCATAAAGCCCAGCCAACTAAATTATTTCAAGGTAATTTGCTTTTATTGGCATGATGCACTGTATTATGGGACTACATGTTATTTTGTACTTTTTTGAAAATTGGCATTACAACCAATCTAATGCATGCAAGCTAGTTCTTCCTAGTATATAAGGAAAACTGCAATTATGTAAGAACTTACCATAACAGTAGATCTTCAAGAGAGGTTCCTGCAGTAGGTCTTCACATATAGGACTGCGCCCCTGGCGTCAGGTTCCAACGGCAAACTTGTAGATAGCAGTCATCAGTGGGGACCGCCCCTGACGTCAGGTGACATGATGTCAGCCCGACTATAAAAGGGGCGGTTACGTGCCCACCCTCCAGTTCTTTTCCACCGGAGACCTAGAGAAAGGTAAGTAGGAAAAATAGGAGTGAAGACTCCTAGGACCATGCTTCCTCTCTAGACCCAGGGCTAGGCAGGATGAAAATGAAGGAAATGATCCAGGAGTAGCGGGAAGATGGGTGGGAAACTAGACCTACTGCAGAAACCTCTCTCAAAGATCTACTGTTACGGTAAGTTCTTACGTAACTGCAATATCTTACTTCGAGAGGGTTCCTGCTGTAGGTCTTCACATATAGGACTGAATACCAAGCAGTCCAAAAGAAATAATATGGAGGTGCATCCGGGAGGAGGAGAAGTTGCGAAATACAGGTTACTCACCTGCGACAGAAGTTCTAGGAATGGTATATGTCGTTCATCCGCACTGTCTGGCAGGTTCCTTGCCGCTTTAAATCTTGCTGGAAGGTCTTCAAGCTGGCTCCTCCCACCCACCCGGGTGGTAAAACTCTTGGCTCCGCCCCATGACGCCAGATCTAGCCCACTGGAAGCCAGATTGTGCGTCAGCCGGGAGGTCGGAATGTGTTGATGAACAACATATACCATTCCTAGAACTCCTGTTACAGGTGAGTAACCTGTATTTAGGACATGGATATGTTGTTCATCCACACTGTCTGGCAGACTCCTAGCAGTTCTCCGGGAGGAGGAAGGCAAGGCGCACACCCCCTACTTAGGGAATAAAGACTGGAGAACAGAAGTCCCAAAACCAGCATCCCGGCATGACTCAAGGTTGATGTGGTAATGGGTAATAAAGGTGTGTGCTGACTTCCAGGTAGCAGCCCTGCAGATTTCCTGGATAGGGACGTCCCTGGAAGCAGCCACCGAAGCAGCAGTATGGCAGGTAGAATGAGCTCTTATCCCTTTGGAAGGCTCCATGCCCACCAAACTGTAGCAGAGATCTATGCAGGAGGTGACCCACCTGCCTATCATCCGCTTGGCTGCAGGTTTGCCAGGTGCAGCTTCAACGGAGGTGACAAAGAGCTGCCGAACCTCTCCCCGAACTTCAGCCATTCGCTCCTTATAATAAGACAGCGCTTTTCTAGGGTCCAAAGTATGGAGCCTATATTCGGCCTCCGAGGTGTGACTGGGGTAGAACACTGGCAGAGTCAACACTTGGTTAAGGTGAAATTCCGACACCACCTTCGGAAAGAATTTCAGGTGGGGGCGCAGGACAACCTTGTCCCTGTGGAAGACCAGATAGGAGACTCATGGAAAGCACCTGGAGCTCTCCCATCCTTCTGGCTGACGTGATAGCCACCAAGAAGGTGGTCTTCCACAACAGGTGAGAGATGTCACACCTGTGCATCGGGTTCGATTGGCTTGCCCATGAGCTTAGCCAATACCAGCAGTAGATCCACGGATGGAGGTCTCCCCATGAGGGATATGGGTCAAGACCTTGAAAAGCACCACCACCTTCTCATGCCACTGACTGCTTCCCGCCCGTGCCCGTAAGCAGAGATGGCTGCCAGATGCACCTTAAGGGTCGTCGACCGAAGCCCTAGCTGAGAAAGGGACCACAGGTAGTCCAGAATGCTTGCCAAGGAACAGGAGGAAGGGTCCAGCCCCTTGCCCTGACACCAAATGGAGAATTTCTTCCATTTAAAGGCATAGCATTTCCTGGTCGACTCTGTACGGGATGCCTCAACTATGTTGAGGACCTCGTCGGAAAGACCCAAGGCCTGGAACTCTAGCCGCTCAGGAACCAGGTCATCAGGTGCAGGGATTGAAGGTCCGGATGGAATACCTTCCCCTGGTTGACTGAGATCAGGTCCAGGCAGGCTGGAAGCCACCTCAGGAGCCTGGAGCTGAGGCTGAGGAGATCTGGATACCAGAACTGGTGGGGCCAGTCTGGGGCTACCAGAATCACCTGCGCCATGTCCCTCCTCACCTTGAGAAGCACCTTGTGGATCAAGGGAAATGGGGGAAAGGCATAGAAGAGGCCCGGGGTCCATGGCCTCGAGAAGGCTTCCCCCTGCAGCGAGCCCTGCTGAGGGGGGCAGGCATGAAACAGCCTCAGCTTCACATTCTCCCTGAAGGCAAACAGGTCCACCTGAGGTGTGCCCCAGTGGGAGAACAGATCTTGTACTACCTCCGGCAAGAGAGACCACTCATGGGACGCAGTTCCTATCCGGCTTAGGGCATCAGCCAGAATGTTGGAGGTTCCTGCCACATGGATGACAAGGAGATCTGCCTCCAGGCTGTGCACGAGGGACCAAGTGCAGAGAGCTTCCCCGCACAGAGGCATGGAGCACATCCCGCCCTGGCGGTTTAGGTAGTACATGGTCGTGGTATTGTCTGTCTGGACCTGGACCACTTGACCCTGTATAAACAGAGCGAAGGCGGTTAGGGCTAGATGAACCGCTTGAAGCTCCAGCAGGTTGATGTGGCATCGGGACTCCCAAGGGGACCAGAGGCCATGCGCTCTGTGCTCCCCCAGATGGGCACCCCAACCCATCAGAGAGGCGTCGGTCGACAGAGACACCGTCGGCTCGGGTCGGACAAATGGGATGCCCTCCTGCAAATGAGCTGGAACGATCCACCACTGGAGAGTGCTCCACATCTCCTGGGTCACTGTCACTGGCTGATCCAAAGGACCTGAGCGCTGTGACCATTGACTGGCCAGTCCCCATTATAGGGGATGCATGTGCCAATGGGCCCAACAGACCATGCTGGTTCAGGCCGCCATGAGGCCCAGGAGGCGCAGGAAGTCCCAGGCAGGGCGCAATTGCCCAACCTGAAATAATTGGGCAAAGGAGGAAAGAACCTCGGCCCTGTCCGCCGGGAGCCGTGCTCTGGCTCACAGAGAGTCAAGCTCTGCCCTGATGAATTGGATCACCTGCTTTGGCATGAGTTCTGACTTGGCCTCGTTGATGAGAAGGCCAACTTGAGAGCAGACCTGGAGGGCCAGATCCTTGGACCGCTCCACCTCCGGTCTGGAGGAGGCTGCAATCAGCCAGTCATCCAGGTAAGGGTACACCCGGACCCTTCGGTGCCGCAGGAATGCTGTCACCACTGCCATGCATTTGGTGAAGACCCTGGGAGCCAGAGAAATGCCAAAGGGCATGGCCCGGAACTCGTAGAGGGACCCCTCTGCTCTGAAGCGGAGGAATCACTGGTGGGACGGATGGATTGGGACTTGAAAGAACACGTCCTGAAGGTCCAGAGAACAGAACCACATGCCTCATTCCAAGGATGGAATGATCTGCACCAGAGTGACCATCCTGAAGGTTCGAGACCTTAGGAACCTGTTCATGTCATGCAGGTCTAGAATGGGGCACCAGCCCCCCGTCCGTTTCCTAGACCTGGACACAAACCCGGGGTCTGGTGGAGGATCAGCCACCTTCCTGATTACCTCCTTCTGAAGGGGCAGAGCAATGTTAGCTCGACGGGCTGAAAGAGAGGCTGCGGATCTCAGAGTTCCCTGAGCGACGGCTCGGAAGGGCGGGGCCTGCTCGAACTCCAGAGGCAGACCCCTTCCTACCACCTCCAACACCCAGCGGTCCATGGTGATAGCGGACCAAGCGGAAAGAAAGTGGTGGAGCCATCCCCCCACGGGGCGAATCCAGGGGGAAGCAACGCGGCTGGGGGTGACACCCCTCAACCCATCACTGGGCAGGCTTGGAGGAAGGACCAGCCAAGGGACCACCTGGGCCATTTCCTCCAGGCTTCCTGCTGGAGGAAGCTGCAGGCTTGGCTTTGGGGTGCCAAGTGCGAGCATGCTGGCCTTGATGCTGGTACTGCTGGGCCGGATGTGCCGCAGAGGCAGAAGGGCGAAAGGGCTTATGCTGCTGCCGGCGGCCTTTGTCCTTCTGGGCAGACATGACCGAGTCCAAGGTGGCACTGGACTTCTCAATTCTCTGGAGGTGGCCTTCCACCCCAGGCCCGAACAAGTCAGTACCCAGGAAGGGGACATCTGCCAACTTGTGCTGGGTATCCGCCGTGAAGGTGGAGATCTGCAGCCAAGCTCTGCGGTGCATGGCCACTGCAGCCGCCACTGACCGGGCCACAGGAGTCTCTAATATTGAGAGCCGTTTGGAGCTGCTGTTTCGCCACTGCCCTTCCCTGATCCCGCACCTTCTTGACCATACTCTGGAGGTCAGCCGGGAGATGAGAGATCACCTCATCCAGGGAGCCCATAAGAGCGTGGGAGAAGTGCGCCATCAGTACGGCCGAACTGGCCTGACGGAGGCCTAGGGAGGACGCAGCGTACACTTTACGCCCAGCATAGTCCAGCTTTTTGGACTCCTTGTCGGGAGGCTTGTCCACATCCCTAGCATTCCCGGAACACCGGAAAACACTATCGGTAACAAGCCCCTCCGCAGAGGGGTGCTCTGAAAAACCAGACAGTGAACCGGTAGGGAATGCGTACTTCCTGGCCATCCTGGCCGAAGGAGCAGGACAAGAAGCCGGCCGCTGCCATAACTCTAAGACTGGGCCAATAATGGCTTCAGCCACCGGAAAGGCCTCCGTGGGAGAATCTCCTTGGTCCAGTATCTCCGTGAGGGGATACTTGGCCCACTTGGATACAGGCTCGAGCTGCATCCCAGTGGACTCTGACATGAGCCGAAGCAAACCCATGAACGAGAATGGGCTCTCATCCATCGACTGTCCCCCGGAGGGCTCCAGGTCAAGGGGCCTGGAGAACAGGGAAGAGTCATCATCAGACTCTGAGGAGTCTGCGAACAGCTGCCTAGGGCCTGATCCACCCTCCACCTGCCGAGGACGGTCGGGAGTGAGGGTGACCGACAACCGGTGGGGCAGTCCCTGGCCCGACCGAGAATCCTTGGTTGGAGCCCCAAATTTCAGTTGTGGAGGTGAGGATTCCACCACAATCGGTGGGGCAGCTGGTTTTGGCTGAACAACCAGCGCCAGTTTGGGCTCCTCGACCACTGCAAGGGGTTGTTTCGGCCTTTCAGGTGACAGCCACTTAATGGCCGGGGAAGGCGACGGCGTTGGCTTGTTCCCGGTCAGAAGGAGCTGCTGCCACATTAAGTCCTCGTAGCGTCAACACAATTTGCGCCAAAGCCTCTCCGAGGAGCAGGAGGAAGACGAGGATGAGCGGCGCCGCTGCTTTCCTCAGTGCCGAGACCACCGTGTCGGGCGGGAAAGGCTGGACCGAGAAGAGGTCCGAGACTGAGACCGTTGGTGTTTCTGAGGGTGGGTCTGGGAGGGAGCGGGGGGAAACCCGTTCCTCCCTTGGCTAGGGAGCCTTAACCGGGGACTCCGGCACAGGAGGCGCAGGCAAGTCCTCGGTTTCCACCGGGGGAACCGGTGAAGAAGGGTTGTCGGCTTCTCCAGTCAACAGCCCATCCAACGGGTCGAGAAAAATCTCGACCGCGTCGACGGGTGTCTTGGCCAGCTGACCTGACGGGGACACCGTGAAGCCAGCGGCCTTAGCTGCAACCTCAGCCGAAGTCAAAAATCGACTGTCCGGGGAAGGGGATCTCTTCCGCTCCCACGAACGTTGATGGTGGGACTTACCCTTCGAGTCCTTCTTCTTTGACCGAGAGGAGTGTCCCGATGGCCCCTCACCTTTTGTGGAGATGGACTGGCAAAGCTCCTTAAAAGAAGCCGTACGGGAGGAGCCCAAGGAGAGCGGGATAAATACAGCGACCCAGGAATATGAAGATGCGGCCTGGGCCGCCTCCTCCTCGAGGGCGATCATCTGTTCAAGTTGCTCAGCCAAGCCAGCCGCCGCAGAAACCGCCCAACGGGCTTCCTTCAACTTCACCGGCGGTATACGTCCCTCGGGGCGCCCAAGTTGGAGCCTGGCAGCACGGTCGAGAACATTTGCCGAGAAGGACTTGCACAAATTGCAGGCCTGCGGATCGTGGTCAAGCCCGAGGCAGTAGACGCACGTGGAGTGCGGATCGGTCCTAGACATCTTCTGCCCGCATGGGCACCGCCGAAAACTGGGAGTTGATTTGTCCATCGCAGCCATGAAGGAAGAAGCAGACTGAAGTCTAGAAAACTTTAAAATTAGTTTTGGGTGAACAGAAGAGTTTGGATCCAGTCTAAACGCAGAGCGCTAAGGAGGGAACCTGAGCTTCCAAGCAGTAAGGAAGATCTGGCGTCATGGGGCAGAGCTGAGAGTTTTACCACCCGAGTGGGTGGGAGGAGCCAGCTTAAAGACCTTCTGGCAAAATTAAAAGCGGCAAGGAACCTGCCAGACAGTGTGGATGAACAACATATCCATGTCCCTAGAACTGCTAGTTACGACAGGAGGCCTTGCAGAACTGCAAGACCAAAGCCAGTACTGCGCCTAGAGGCAATATCCAGACTGTAATGCTTAGTGAAGGTGTGGACAGACAACCATGTGGCCGCTGCATAGATCTCTACAGTGGACACATTCCTGAAAAAGGTGGTAGAAGTAGCAACACTCCTAGTGGAGTAACCCTTAACTGCCCCCGGAAGGGATTTCCCATGCTTTTGGTAAGTGAAGTGGATGCAGTTAGCCAACCACCTAAAAATGGTCTGTTTGGAAATGGCCTTGCCCTGGCACTGGGGAGCAAAGGCCATAAAGAGCTGATTTGTCTTACGGACCTCTTTAGTCTGGTTTGTGTAATACCTCAGAATCCTGTGCACATCATCAGTGTGCAGAAGGTATTCCCCCGTTAGAATGCTGTGGATAATAGACCGGCAGTTTGACACTCTGGTTGAGAGTGGTTTCTGAAACTAACTTGGGAAGAAATGAAGAGTTAGTCTGAAGGACTACTCTGTCCCTGTGGAAAATCAAACAGGGTTCCTTACAAACAAATGCCTGAAGTTCTGAAATCCTTCTGGCAGAAGTGACTGCAACTAAAAACAAAGTCTTCCATAAAAGGAAGTGCATGTCACAGCTAGAGGCTAGTTCAAAAGGAGGCAAGGTCAGCTTTTCTAGCATAAAATTCAGGTCCCGGGGGGGAGGGCAAGGATTCTGGACTGGAGGTTTCAAGTGGAGGATGCCTTTCAAAAAAGTTTTGGCAACCTCCAGTTGAGCTAAAGTTTTGCTCTCCACTGGGAGGTGGTAGGCCGACACCGCAGACAGATGGAAGAATAACTAAGGCCAGTCTGATAAATGTGCAAGGTACTCTAACACCTGAGAAGCTGAACTCGAAAAGGGATCCCAGCTCCTGGTTAGGACCCAGATCGAGAATCTTTTCCACTGCATGGTGTAGGTGGATCTGGTAGAAGGTTTTCTGGCTTCCACCAAGATATGAGCAACCTGTGAAGAAACACCACAGCGAGAAGCCGCTATGTCCACAGGTGCCACACATGAAGGTGGAGAGACTGAAGGCTCGGATGCACCAGGGTGCCCTGCTCCTGAGTCAGAAGGTGGTGGGATAATGGCAGGGGAACCGGAGGTTCTAGCGCCAGATGCTGCAAGACAGGGAACCAAATCTGGCATGGCCAGAGAGGAGTGATCAGAATCAAATGTGCTCCTTCCTCCTGAAGTTTTACCAGAAACTTCTGAATGAGAAGAAAGGGAGGAAAAGCGTAAAGAAACCTCCCTGTCCAAGAGAGAGAGACAGTGCGTCTCGCCAAAAAGCATGCCCAGGAATGAGCGAGCAAAAGTTGGGATAGTTTTGCGTTGAATGGGGAGGCAAACAGATCTATCTCTGGCCGACCCCATCGAAGAAAGAGATCTTCGACCACCCCTGACTTTAACTCCCACTTGTGGGCCCTGGCCACTGATCGACTGAGACTGTCTGCCAGGATGCTGCTTATGCCTGGAACGTGGACTGCTATTAAGAAAAGGCTGTGCTGAATCACCCAGTACCAGACCCTCACTGACTCTCTGCAGAGAAGGTACAAGCGAGTTTCTCCCTGTTTTTTGATGTACCAGACTGTGGACATGTTGTCCGTCTGGATAAGAAGTGATCCCAGTAACTGGAGGGACTGGAATGCCTGGAGGGCATACAGAACAGCTCTGGTCTCCACAAAGTTGATACAGAGCAGAAGCTCCTGGTCGGACTAAGACCCTTGTGTCTTGTGAACCCCTAGATGGGCTCCCCAGCCCAAGTCTGAGGCATCCGTGATAAGGATCTAGGTAGGGATAGGGGAATGAAAAGGCGCTCCCCATAAAAGATTGGAAAGATCTTGCCAACAGCGAAGATCTCTCTCTGTATGCTGTTGGAGAGCATGACCTTCTGGTTCATGTTGTCCGTCCTCTGATCCTATTGGACTCAAAGAGACCACTGGGTAACCCTCATGTGAAGTCTGACCAGGGGGACCATTGAAATGGCCGCGGCCATCAGTCCCAAGAGACGAAGCACAGCATGTGCTGGAGTCCACCGAGCCTGGGCCATAAGAGTGGCTTGAGAAACTAAGGTCTCGGCTCGATCTGATGGCAGAAAAGCCTTGCTCTGAATTGTGTCTAGTACTGCTCCAATGAATTGGAGCCGTTGTGATGATACTAACTGGGACTTGGGCAAATTGACTGATACCCAGAAGAGCAAACAAGCTCAGAGTGAAAGAGAGGGAGACTCTTTCAAGCTGTTCAGAGAGGGCGCTGCGAGGAGCCAGTCATCCAGGTACGGGAACATGTAAATGCCCTGGCAGCAGAGAAAAGCCGTAACTACCACTAAACACTTGGTGAACACCTGGGGGGGGGGCGAGGAAAGGCCAAAGGGGAGTGTTCAGAATTGAAAATGTTTCTCCTGAAAAGTAAAATATAGGAAGTGGCGGTGGGCCGGGAGGATAGGGATATGCAGGTAGGCATTCTGCATGTCCAGGGAGCACAGCCAAGAATTTGTTTGGAGCAGGGGAAGAAGCCCCTGAAGGGTCAGCATGCAAAACCTCTTGTACTCAACGAAGAGGTTGAGCATGCTGAGGTCCAGGATCGGTCTCAGATCGCCCGTCTTCTTTGGAACTAGGAAGAAGTGGGAGTAAAATCCCACTCCTAGCTGGTTTTGAGGGATGGGTTCTATGGCCGCTTTTAACAGGAGGGGCTGAATCACCTGGAAGACTATGAGAATCTGATCCCTTGGATAAAAAAAACGTCCCAGAGGATGAGGGGCAGGAATCTCTGTAAACTTAATCGAGTGACCTCGCTGGATGAGTTGTAATACCCATGATTCTGTGGTGATGAACCTCCATCCCTCCAGGTGGAGGCCGAACCTCCCTCTTACCAGTTCCTCCTTGACTGCTGGAGGCAGCAAGAGAAGGCGAAAGGAGTCAGGATGCCGAGGGGAGGGGAGCTTTAGCCCCGGAGGCCGGCTTAGGGAATTTGGCCTGGGGGGTTTGGGCTCCCGAACCAGAGACTCGTTGCTTGCCCTGGTTTTTATTCTATCTTCTTTGGCGATGAAATGGCTTCTTCTTCTGCCCCATCCAGTACATGGAGCGTACATCCCGAAGGGAGCATTCGCTCTCTTGCAGCCCGATAATTATATCTTTGGCATCGCAGCCAAAAAGGCCGGAACCCTTAAAAGGGGTGTCCAGGAGGGAGGACTGGACATCTTGTGCCAAACCTGCAATCCTAAGCCAAGAAAGGTGATGGAGGCAGATCCCTGTGGCTGCCACCCTAGCCACCGAGTCTACTAAGTCATACGTTGCAAGCAAAGCATGACGACAAGAAGACTTGTCCATTCTGACTTTGTCCAGTAACTTATTTCGGAGTGACTCATCCTGGACCTCCTTAAGGTCCCTCTCCAGCTTGGAGAGAGAGAGAGAGAGAGAGAGAGAGAGAGAGGCTTCTGGAATACCACCATGTGTGAAACATAGTTAAGGGACCGGATGGCGCAGGAGGAAGAGGAATGAACCTTCCGGCCAAACTGATCCAACTGCCTAGAGTCCTTGTCGGGGGGAGAGGAACTCAAATAATCTGGCTGAGCTGACCAGTCGTGAGCGGCAGTAATCACCACAGAGTCAGCTTTAGGATGAGCAGTAAGATGTTGAATCCCTTCTGGGGAATAGTAGGTACGATCTGCCTTTCTGGAGACAGCAGGAATGGATGACGGCTGCTGCCAGATAGTAGTCACCAGATCCTCGTGAGGACCCATCCGGGGGGGATGGGTAGGGGATCTGTATTAGCTAGATCTAAGTGTTCCACCAGTGTCTTACACTGGGGATCCACTTCTCTGGAAGGCCAGCCTCCTGCTGCCTGAATAATGCACAAAAGGTCCCCAAAGGAGGGATCCCCTGGAGGAGATTTTGGGGACTCCTTGGGTGGTACCTCGACTGAGGACCGAGGGTCCGAAGGGTTGGAGTCAGAGTCAGAGTCGGAAGGCTCAGAACCGCTGGGGATGGAAGGGTCTACCTCAGAGGAGCCTACTGGTAGAGCACCCGCTGCTTGTCTGGAGGGTGTCGGTGGGGGAGGGGCCCTAGGTAGAGGATGTCCCCCACAGACTGCCTTAGCTCCATGATGAGCTGAGTCCTGGCATCCTGCCAACAAGTGGGTATCGACTCACAATCTGGCACTGGAGGTGGAGGAGGAGGAGGCTGGAAGCCCGGATAGCCTGGGTACTGCGCGTATTGCCAAGAAGGGTATTGTAAACCTGGCAATCCTGGATTATAATAAGGTGTGTACCCAGGGTATCCCAACGTCGGGTATCCCAGCGACGGAGGCACGTGGCCTGGCATCGGGTACTGAGGTGCTGATGGCGGGCTGCCCGGCGGCGGTGTGTTGGGGGTCTGGCCCCGGAAGACCACCTGGAGGTTCGACTGGACCTACCGGGGAAGATGCCAAAGGGCCACAAGGTGGTGTGGGATCCGGAAGGGCCCCCCAGACGGTCCCGAGGGAGGAGACTCCATAGAGGGATCCCTGGCCGGCAACAGACTCCAGTCCAGAGGTGGCAAAAGACCTGGCGAAGGGGTAATGTAATTCTGGGAGGGACCCCAATGAAACATCAAGGAGCGATCCTGATGGCAGGGATGAGGCAGGATCAGGTGGCGAACCCCTGGGGTGAAGGACTCGTAGGGATGAAGAGTCTCTCTGCAGCACACTCAACGGCGTCAGGGGCCACATTGGAGACCAACGGGCAAGTGGAAGGGTCCGGGCGGGTGACGGAAGATCTGCTGTCTGGCTTATTGGACCTAACCATGCTAGAGGAAGCAGGAAGGCTGCCCTTAGGCTTATCGGTTAAGGCCGTGCACCCGTCGACAGAGTCGAGGGGTGACTTATCGGCAGTGCTGGGAGGAGACACAACAGAGACCTCAAGAGAGGCTAAATTCGGCTGCCCGCTCACCTCGGCCGGAGGGAGAGAAGGTGCCCGGCCCAAAAAGGCGGACAGGGTACTTGAAGTAGTACTCACGGTTTTTGGAGCAGGCCTCCCACGTGGTGACAGACTCCTGTTCTGGCACTTCTCCTCGTCCTCCTCCTTTTTTCTCGAGGCCGGCGAAGACGACCTTTCCCTCAACTACTGGAGCTCCTTTTCCATTGACGCCAGCTGTCGGTTAAGGAGGTGGGCCTCGAGGGTCCGCTTGCGCCTGGTCCTAGTGGCTTGATTGAAGGCCTGGCAGATAGCATACTCGGAGTTGTGCTTGGGGCCTAGACACAAGAGGCAGCGGGAATGGTCATTCTCATGCAAGATTTGAGCTCCACACTTAGAGCACTTCTTCTCTGGACAAGTCAACATACAATCGGTCAAATCAGATGAGGAAGAAAGTAATAATACGAAGAAAAGCTTCGACTGACAGGCGGGCATTAGATCGCTGTTCTAACTCGTGAGCTGAACGAACTGAGGCGACGGTGGGAAAGTGCTGGAGGGCGGGTGCAGGACCGCCCCTTTTATAGTCGGGCTGACATCATGTTGCCTGATGTCGGGGGCGGTCCCCGCTGATGACTGCTATCTACAAGTTTGCTGTTGGAACCTGACACCAGGAGATGCAGTCCTATATGTGAAGACCTACTGCAGGAACCCTCTCGAAGTAAGATCTGCCCATTCTTAGGTTTGTGGTGTGCTGTAATAACTGCACTTTGTGGGTTGCAGAAGGACCTCAGTTATGCCTCAAGTCACACAACTCAGGCCTGTTGTGAATATACAGATTCACTGCATGCTCTGTCAGTTTAGTCCTTGTTTATCATATGCAAGATGTCACTCCAGCACTCCAGTCCTCATGGCCCTTCACAGCACCTGCTGTCCGCCAGATGCTCCTCCCGCTACTAGACTCCGCCTTCAAGCTCCATAGCTGGTGTGTCCTCCCTAAGTTGCAGCCTGTCCTGGACACTGGATGTGTTCAACTACAACAACAATACAAAGGGTGCACTACTGAACAGCAGGCTCAGGACTGGAGATGAACATTGCAGTGTTACAAGACAAAAATATCAGCTACCACTCTAAGGATTTAGAGATGAGAGAGGTGGCAAGTACAACATAACAACGAACATATAGAGAAAAAAATGAAAAAGCTGCTGCAGGTGTGCCTTACAGCAGTATTCTACATCGGCACCCTGTTGAAGCCTCAGAGCGAGACAAACGCTGGAGCATTTGGTTGGCTGCTCGTCCATGGGCCACCATCGGCATGGACCACTTTGTTTGCATACCTATGTATTTCTTACACATTTTGCACAAATAACTATTTTTGTCTCAGCCAGCCTAGAGTGTGTCACCCTTCCTTGCTACACATTCTGTATCAGAGTTGGGAGCCTAACAGAGTATCACGTGTAACTGACCAGTGTAGTCTAGAAAGTGGAATGCACAAACAGGACTTGGGCAATCATTAAGATTAAATCAGCACACTGCATCACTCAACTCCCATTACAACCACAGGAGGTGTAGAATATCTAGACTATATAATTAATGAGACAGAACAATCCTTAATAGTTAGTCTGCAACTCCAGTATTATACAATCAGAAAAACAAACATACAGACCTAGCTATTCAGGCCATAAAATGAGCTATCTAATTGAAGGAGTATGCTGAGTGCCCCAAACTAGGATGGCGTTCCGCTTAAGCAAACTGCAACAACAAGCATTTTACTTTTTGTAGTTTTCAGGTCTGTATCTGGTTGATTTTGTGACCATCCACAGGCATCCCACCATCCCGACAGTACACATATCCCACACTGCCCCAGAGCTGAGCCTCCAACGATGCTGGTGAGAGAGACAGCCACAGGCGTCATGCAAGGGCTGCATTTGCTTCTTAATAGTTAGAGAGGGAGTTGTATATGTGAAAAAAGAAGTCTGTAAAAAGCAGCACCATCTAATGCTTCAAGCTGTGAATAACAGTCTATAGTTGCTGCCTTCAGGTCTAAGAGTCCCCAGATCGATTCCCAGCAAGGTCTGGATGTGCATCTCCTCAATTAGGGGGGACAGACGTAACAGTTGTAATGAGGCTGGGATACGTCTCCCTAAGAAAGGGGAAGTAGTACTGTGAATGAGAAAAGTCAGTCAGTAAAAATCAGTGCCATCTAGTGGCGAAAAACTCTGATTAATAGACAAGTGTAATAAAGACATCTAGTGGTGGTGTATGGGATTGCAAGTATCAAAGTCAAAGGAGCAACGCAGGCTGAACACTGCAGATACTGCCAGTTCCAATCTGTGCCAACAGTGCCAGCATGGTGCCTTTGCTTATCAGTACCTTACAGTCTTGTCACCGTAGTTCTGCGGCACTGAGCTTTCCCCTTTAAACAGCAGAAATGGATGCTGTAGAGTACAAATGCAGGTGGGAAGGCCACAAAAATGGGCTATGCAAACCACGGCAAGACTACCTGTGTCTCCCACCCTAGGTCATATTATGTGATACACGTTTTATTAATACTACACAGAAAAAAAACAGAATAACAAAAAAACACATTAAAAGGATAACACAGCAATGATTGTACTAAAGCACCTTCGGTATCCCACCAGACAAGATACAAGTCCAACTCAGTGGGGTTTAGTATATGGAATCTCCTACTCCGTCACTTTTCATATCACGTCAAAAGCCCTCTGATGCTCTAGAATTGCATAATAAAATGAACAAACAGGGTTTGTGGTATAGTCTTTGTTATAAAAAAAACCAAAAAAAAAACTGGCACAAGACGACCTTAAACTGTTCAAAAGAAGTCTTCTGCTGACCTGATCATTGCAAATAATTTTATTTAATCACAGCAAACCACCAGTGTAAAGCCATAAGGCTTAACCACCCAACACAAGGTGCGAAGAGTTTGCTCTGTTCTTTGCCGACAAAGTGTCCTCTATCAAGACCAAGACCTTTTCCAGTGTCACTCAAAGGGCTTGAGGAGCTCGGCCTGATATGTGCCGAGGTACCACTCTTGTTTGGGCAGAGTTCGATCCAGTTGGAGTGGATGAGGTGGCTGAGATAGTCTTGAGACTGCAACCAACATATTGTGACCTTGATCCAGACCCAACCCGACTTCTGGTTGGATAAGTGGACCTGGCAGAATCTGTGGTTGCTGAGATTGTTTGGAGTTCCTTATGGAGTGTGGTCTTTCCTAGGTTCCTGAAAGAGGCCTTGGTTAGACCCCTATTGAAGAAACCCTCAATGGACCTGGCGTATCTCAGTAACTACAGACCAGTCTCAAACCTCCCATTTTTAGGGAAGGTTTTAGAGAAAGTGGCGGCCATCCAGCTTGAGACGTGTCTTGCCTTCTCTGCCACTTATGAGTGTTTCTAGTCTGGGTTTAGATCCGGGCACAGCACGGAGACTGCCCTGGTGAAGGTGCTAAATGATCTCCTAATGGCGAAAGATAGAGGAGCGCATACGATCTTGGTTCTCCTGGATCTCTCAGCAGTATCTGACACTGTGGACCACGAGGTGCTGCTGGACCATCTGTAGAACTGGTGTGGACTAACTGGTAATGTCATCAACTGGTTTAGGTCCTACCTCACGGGTGAAGTGCAAAGGGTGATAATAGGGTCATCTTCATCTAACCCCGATACCTCTACACTGTGGAGTTCCGCAGGGCTCGGTCCTGTTGCCCTTGTTCACAGTATACATTCTGTAATTGGGAGACATTATCAGGTGGTATGGGCTGGGTTTTCATTGTTATACTGATGCTACCCAGCTGTAACTGTCCTGCGCACCTGGGAACCAGATGGCAGCCTAGTTGTTTAACACCTGCCTGGTGGAGATCCAGAACTGGACTACTCAGAACTGGCTACAACTCAACCCAAACAAGAGGCACTGGTGGTGGATCCAGGTCGTCGATGTGATTGGGGGGGGGGGGGATCTGGAGATTCCCCTGGTCTAGTACTGGGGAATGTTCCCCTAGCCCCCTCCATTCAGGTTAAGGATCTGGATGTGGTCCTCGACAGCGGCTTACGCTTGATGCACAGGTGTCAGCTGTCACCAAAAGTGGTAGAAGAGCTGAAAAGAACTACACAGCAGAGGTGATTTATTTCATTTCAAACTTGCAGGGCTTTTGTAAGTGAATAAGCAGAAGAGCTTTGGATTAGGGTTTTTTATGTTCTGTTTTTGTTTACTGTTCTGTAATTCTTAGTGGCCAGGAAAGGGGACTGCTACAGTTAGCAGAACTGCTTCCCTTCTACTACTGTACTAGGGAACTTTGCTCTTTAACTCATTTCTGCGGTTTCTCACTGAATGTTTTTCTCCCTATCCAGGAGCACACCGAACACCCACCCTCCCCCAGGTCATTCACATTTATAGCCAACCTGAGTCTCCCACTTCCTGCAGAGACACAGGAAGAGGCGCTACATACTGTTTTCCTATTGTCTCTTGTACAGGACCTCCATTGCATTTCGTCCACACTTCCTCCCACACATAGGCAGAACTATGTAGTATTCCTCTATTGCACAGGACCTTCTAGTTCCATCATTCACACTTCCCGAAAAACAGCAGGAGGAGGAGGCACTAGATAACAAATCTTGCACAGGACAGCACAGTTACGTAAAAACTTGCCGTAACAGTAGATCTTTGAGAGGAGCTCTTGCAGTAGGGAACACCATTAGGACTAAGCTGCCAGGACAACACGGAAAAATTCTAGCTAGCAGTACCAAACAGGGACTGCCCCCTGATGTCTGTACGTTGACATCCATTCTGGTATACCCACCTCAGTTCCCCTACACCGGAGACCCTGGAACAAGGTCCAACAGGAGATAAAAGGAGGACTCCTGAGGCCTAAACAGGCTGAGATAGAAAGAGAGCAGGGGGATGGAGGGAGGGAAAGCAGTGCCTACTGCAAGAGCTCCTCTCGGAGATGTACTGTTACAGTAAGTTTTTACATAACTGTACTATCTTACTTCAAGAGGGCTCTTGCACCAGACAACACTGTTAGGACAGAGTCCCAAGCAGTACCGGAAGGAAAAAAACAAATCCAGAAGGAGAGGAAGAAAAACAATGAATTCTTTACTGTTCAAATCCTCCCTGTGTATACCATTACTGTATTGTTCTTGTGCCATATAGTTCTCAAATACTGTTAACAACCTAATGTAATCCCTGCGATGCCTGTTATTCTCTGTATGCTACTTTGACTTCCTTACTGTACTTGTACTCACTTGCCCTGTTACCCTCCCGGGTCGCACCTGAAAATAAGCACTTGGCTGTCTAGTGTGCTTACCCGGTTAACAAAAGCAAATAATAATAATAAACCTCAACCATAAAGTTGACCTCTAACAGCAGGCTGATGGCAGAAGGACATATACAGTGTGTATCCAAAGAGCACTTCCAAAAAGAGTGACTCCCCCAGGGCAGAAAGACAGCAAAGTCTGTATATCTATATATCAGAGCCCCGTCATGAAAGGAAAACATGCCCAGCGAGATCCTAAATAATAAATAGATGACCTGGAGTAAAGTAAGGCACTCTCCAGCCTGGCTTGACCTGGAGCTGGAGAAGAAAAGAAGGCCAATGACAGGGGCTGCCATTAGTCCCCTTCAAAAGGCCAAAAGAAAGAAAAGCCATAGAAGAGTCTATAACTGGATCTCCCATGTAACTACAGAGGGGAACCCTCTGAACAATAAAGACCAGAGGTAACGGATCAAAGGGGATCCCTCACGGCTATGGGTCTGACCACAATACCCAAGCCTGAAACCTAGAGAGGGATAGGAGGAAAGCGTCATGCGACCCTAAAAACCACACCTAGCAGCCCAGTGACTTACCAAGAAGACACCAAAGCAAACTGAGGAAAAGCTCCCCAGGAGTGCGACAACCCGGAAGAGGAAAAGGGGGGGCGAGCATCCCAGAGGAGGGGAGACCCTACCCCAAATAAGTCAATGAACGACCATCCCATCCCCAGTTTGCCTGAGACAACGGCAGGGGTAGGGAGACAGTCAGGACAAAAGTGTCTGACCTAAAAATCCCCAAAAGATCAAGGGAATGCCAACACTCGAGAGCTGGAGTGGCACCTCTAGACAAGAAAGAAAATTGTCTAGAGGGAATGCGCTCCCTATGAGGGAGAAATCCACCCCCGCGTTGAACCCTCCATTATCCCACCTCTCTCCCCACCCTAAGGGAAAAGAAACGAGGGATTTGAAACTCACTGATAGACTGAAGGGCATCCGGCAAGAAGGTAAAACACTGAAGAGAGAGGGGGCAGGAGATAGGCTGTCGGCCCGAGAGATTGAGGTGAGGTGGGGGATCATTGTCCCCAAAAAGGAAGCGGGGTCCCACTTACCTGTCTGAACCGGGTGAGTCTCCCTTCCATCCCACAGATCACATGCGGCAAATGCAAGTATCCCTACAAAAATAGATTGGGTTGAGCCTTCCAATCATCTTGAAACTAGCACCTGCGCGGTAGCACAGAGAGGACAAGGACAGAAAAGTACCCTCTCCCACTAAGAAGGCAAGAAAGAAAAGGAGGTAGGGGACTCCCATATGAGGGAGACCCACTACATGAATGGACCTGTAGACTACTACAGGAGATCTTCGGGATACTGAGGTCTGTCCATACGCTGGAAAACAGGGGATGTCCGAAATACTCGGAGACTGTGAAGGTTTGACGGGCAATAGTCTAGCATTGGACCAAAACCGCAAAAGGGCATAAAAACTGCCAACTGCCTACAACTGTTGATCTCCATGAGGGATCCTGACCCCATCAAAAGGAGCCTCCTGAATGAAGGGGTTGTCCTGAGGAGGAAGAATGTAGCCTGCCAGACAGTCCCTGTGTTTCCTGGCCGTTGTCGGCAAAAGGGAAATGATCCAAGATCATGTTGAAAGTTGGAGATGTATACAACCCGAAAAGGGCAAGGTCACATCCTCGGCCCAAGGTCGATAGGGTCATGCACCAGCAAATGGCTACACCTGTCCGAACTGTCAGGACACAGGAAAAAAAAAACAGAGTCGTCGGAGCCTGAAAATGAGGAAGTCTCTGCTTTCCTGAAAGGGGAGAACGCCCGCTAAGGCCCTGGAACCACAGGAAACCAGGGACCGTCGACTGGGCCTCCAGTGTCGAACCCAAGGGGTAACTGACACCGGCCCCCCACCTTATTATAAAAAGGGGAGAAATTCTTTATCTCCATAGGTTCTAGTGAGAGGAGTCACCGCCTGACCAATCGATCCTATAATGGTGGTCAGGGGTAAGAGACCTGGGAGTCAGACCCCTAAATGAAAAGTGCCCCAGGCTCAAGGTCAAAAGGGGGAGTCCAAGAAAACTGACAGTTGGGAGGCTCTAGGAACAACCCAAGCTCTGCAGAGAAAGGTGGAACTGAAGGAAGTCTATTTGACTCTATGCTCACTCGCTGGAGCTCCTGAAATGGAGGAACCCTGTAAAAAAAAAAAAGTCTGAAAGTGTCTGAGGTGGGGGACCACTCTTACCTAAAGACACCCCTCTCCCTGAACCTCTAAAAGACTGAAGGTGGAGAGGTAGGAGTGCTTCCTTGATATTAGGGCAACTGTCCGGCGTCGATGCCGCGGCTTCTACCACCCCATGGGTCTTCGTGGTCAAGGCACTCACTGAAGCTGCAGTCGATGACAGGGTCTTACATTTGCCCTGCAGATCTGGACATCGGGTGTAATGTCTGGGGCAGTTGGCAGTTTGTACACTTGAACCGCACTGGTGCCCCCAAGTTACAGATCGAAGGGGGACTCCTGAGTTCTGAAGCGAGCCATGAAAGCCTGGACATTCTCCCCGAACAATATGGCACCTCGGAAAGGGGAATCTAAAAATAGATGCCTGGGTTTCAGCATTAAGGTCTGCCAGATGAATCCATGCATGATGTCTGAGGCATATGGCGGACACAGCGCTCTGGGTGGTCACACTTATTGTATCACATGAGGCTCTGACAGCATGGAATCCCACATCAGACGCCAAGGTAAGCAGGTGCTCCAATTGAGACTGGGTAGGAGAATCCACCGTGGAACGGAGCAAATCTCCGATCTGACCCAAAATGGATTGCTGGTGCATAAGCATGTGGGCCATGTAGTTTTGAGCCCTCAAGGCTAAGGTCGAGGAGGCGTAGGCCTTACGGCCCAAGGAGTCCAGAACTTTCGTCTCCCAGCCTAGTGGATAGTCCCCAGAACCCGGGGTTTCTCCCATGGCCTGTGATCCCACAAGAAGGGAGGGGTCAGTATTAGGCTGAGAGGCAAAGTACTCCTTACCATCCGGGGCATGATAGAGGCGATCAGACTTGCCTGGAGTGGCCAGAACCGACGCCGGTTGTAGCCACACTATGGAGAATATATCATGTGGGACCACCAGGGGCGTGATCACAACTGCATCCACTTTGGGAAGGCGCAGATGCTGCTCAAGACATGTCTGCTGGTGGGGTCTTGACCCTCCATGCACCATCCCTGAACGGCTTAGATCACCCTCATCATTTCAAGAAATGAATGGTACCCGTGAGTGATTAGGGAGCATCCCAAATCCAAACTTCCTCTGGGGGCGAACGTGGAGGCAAGTCCGAAGAATCGGGAGGCTACATGGATGGATTGTTCCGAACCAACGGCTGAACCCAAAGAAGGAGAGATGCTGGGGGTTACCTCTTGACCTGCATGAACCCCGATCCGGAGTCCTCCAGTCCCGAAGGTTGTGCATCCTCTCTGGTAGGAGAAGTTGACACCATGGATTGACAGGCCAAAGTAGGCCTAGAAGCTGATGGCCACCAGACGTTTAAAAGGGCTCCATACCGACGTCCAACATAGGAGTGTCAACTGAAAGGCGCATCTGAATGTTGGATAATGCGCCAGAAAGTCATACGTCTGGCTTGATGATGCTCTGACTGAACTCAATGCCCGTCTGGAAGGTAATGTACAAAGGGCAGAGTCAGCAACGGCACCGGAACCCGTGTCAGAGGTTGAGAACGGCTGAGAATCTAGAGGAGTGCCCAAAGAATCGAGTCCAGAGGCCGAAGTCTCAGGAAGAGCAGGCTCCGCAGAAGTTGGAGGTAGGCCTGGAGGTCCGGGGATGGCGGAGATGGTGGCCAAGAGCCGTCGGGCATCAGGTCCCTGGTAGGAGGCTCAGGGGATGAGTACCCCATTGGGGACTGATGAGGAGGAACCAGAGAGGCTACCTCCAGTGAAAGCTGGGAATCTGGGAGCTCCAAGGGTGGCTGCTCCACAAAGGAAGGCTGTGGCCCAGCAACAGCAGGTGTCGGTCTGCTAGACCATCGCCGGACCCCGACCCTGGGTCCGGTGAAGATGCCGAGGCTGGAAGGGTGGAATCAGCTGCAGGCTCACCCCTAGCATTGGCCTGGCCACCTGTGTCAGGCCCTTGCACAAGGCCGGGCCTGAGTAGCAGGGCTGGAGGGGCAGAGGAAGGAACCTACGCACCAGTTTGTGCGCCATCCATCACAGTGGGAACTGCAGGAGGCGGGACCACCGGCAGCCCCAACAGAAGGATGGCTGACGCAGATGCAGAGATCGACCTCCCATGGGAGGAAGACTCCATTGCCGCCGCAGCCCCAGAAGGAGACTGCGACTCGATGGTGGACCGATCTCAGTCCTGAGGTTTTTTATGCTTCTTTATGACACTGGAGCATCCCCAGAAGTCCTGGCCATGGTACGGGCCTGTAGCTCTCTCTACAGGGTGACCAGCTTCTGCTGCAGGAAGTGTGCTTCCAAAACTTTCTGCCTCCTTTTCCGCGTGACCTGACTGAACTTTTGGCAGGCCTGGCAGGCTTCAGTGTCGTGATCCAGGCCTAGGCAGATTACACACGTGGAGTTGCCATCCTTTTCTGTGAGCTGCTTCCCACAGGCACACTTGGACTTGTGCGAGACGGTGGAGGAGTTCGGCAACAACATAAAGTCAAAAGGTCCCTGGATTAAAGAAAAAAGAAATCCCACTAAGGGAAAAAAGAAAATGGCGGTAGACTGTAGTGGCGTTGATCCGAGAAGTTTGACAAACGCAGGTCGACAGTGGGAAATAAAACTGAGGTGGGTGTGGGGGACCACCCCCTTTATACCCGAACGGACGTTGACGTACTGACGTCAGGGGCCAGTGAACGTTTGGTACTGCTAGCTAGAATTTTTCCGTGTGGTCCTGGTGCCTTAGTCCTAGCGGTTTTGCCTACTATAAGAGCCCTCTTGAAGTAACATCTTCTATTTACTTTTGTCCATGCTTTATCTCTATGTCGTCCTACCTCCTCCTTAAGAACAGGAGGCAATGCTATATATATTAAAAAAAAAAAAAATCGATTTAGAATGATATTTTCTAGTTCTTTCGTTCACACTTCAGGAGGCACTAGATAACAACTCTTGCACAGGACTTCAGCTCCGCGCAGCACTGGCTGAAATAACATACATCAGGACCAAGCTCTGGGCAATTGAACATTACAGCAATCTGATGGCAGCACAATACCACCCCTACGCAGCATCACCACTACCCCAGAGGACAACCAGACCAGGGGGCTGGCAGAGAGTCAAAAACCATAAGTCACGTCCCACATTGCAGAGCCAAGGCAAACAAAGGTACATCAAATCGCCAATACAGACTTCAAATTGGTACTCGCCGCTTTCATCCAAGCCTTCCACTGAGTCGCAGAATGAATCAGTTCACATCCAGGCACAGAACACAAATGAGCATACCATCCAGGCTGTTTCATGAAAAAAGGCCAACAAAAAATCCTTGTTGATCACTGGAGACTCTATGATAAGATGAGTAGAGTCTCACCTACAGCAAAATGGACACTCTGTGGTTGCGGTCAGGAGCCTCACCAGAACATCAACTTGGAGGGACATGAACCGCATTGAGAGACTAGCACGGGACACGGCCAAGGACACACACATATCTTGATTCACATACGAACAAATGACTTGGCTAATCAAACTGTAGATGAAATAAAAGTGCAGCTACCTAGCCTCAGGGACAAACTGGCTTCTATTTCGTCCACTGTCTCCTTCTCTGAAATTGTTTGTATGGGCAGAGCTAGCAGACAGAAAACAAGGGAAAAGGGGATTACTGACTTAAACACCTGGCTTAAGGACTGGTGCAAGGAAAAGGGCCATTGTTTTGTGGGAGACTGGAGGAATTTCTGGGAGTGAGACTTTTTCAGGTTCGATGGCCTACACCTCACACAGGAGGGAACCCGTGCACTCGGCCTAGCGTTCAAAGTATTTACCAGTCATTTAAACTACTGGAAGGGGAGAGGGAACTAGCACCCACTATGGCACCAGGGGTGGCTGTTGCCCCCCCCCCCCATCACCTGCTAGCCTGCAACAGGTCACAAGACAACAGGAATTGACCAGGACATAACTGCAGCCCAAACCAAACTACTCAAGAAGCAAAAACAGCATAATAGAAGGAAAGACACAGCAAAAGCTGGCGGGCACTCTGTCTCAATACCCGTAGCCTAGTAAACAAGATACCGGACCTCACTGCCATAATGGCAGAGGCTAACCTTGACTGGGCAGCTGTAAGAGAGACTTGGTTTAACAAGGCCCATACCTCTGATGTTGCTATCCCAGGGTATACTCTGTACAGGAGAGACCAAAAAGGAAGGAAAGGGGAGGTGGCTATCTACTTACGGGAAGGAATCAAGGCCACAGAGGTACAGAAGGCAAACACTGAGACTGAAACCCTATGGATCACCCTTGGAGCTGGGGAAAAGTCCCTAATCTGAGTGGGTGTGATCCACAGACCCCCGTCCCGACAGAGACAAAGAGCTACTAGAAACCATCCTAACGATGGCCGATAAAAGTGACTTGTTGTTCGTCGGAGACTTCAATCTGCCTGACATAGACTGGTCCTCTACACGGCTTCATCGGACAGGAGTAGAGAATTACTCATAGCTCTAAAAGGGGCAGGATTAAAACAGTCGGTGGAGTCACCCACCAGAGAAAATGCAATCCTGGACCTCGTACTATCAAACAGTACCAGCATCACAGACATTAAGGTAGGAATCAATCTGGGGTCAAGCGACCATAGGTCAGTCTGTCTCACAGTAAAAAGGGCAGAGGACACAAGTCACACAAAACTGAAGATCCTGGACTTCAGGAAGGCTGACTATGTTAAAATGAAAATGTGCATTAAAAAACATCTCAGAGATGCTGCAGAGGTGACATGGAAGAAAGCTGGAAGACCATAAAGGATACAATAACTGGCCACAGCAGAATGCACCAAACAAATCAGTAAAACTAAGAAGAGGAGACATCCTCTTTAGGTTTTCTAAAGAGGTTGCATTCAGTATAAAGGAGAAAAAAAAAAGCTTTCAAAATGTACAAACAGACAAAGTGGGACAGCGATATGGAGGAATACAAGGCAAGGCTCAAGGAAGAAGGGAAGACAATTAGGACAGCAAAAGTGCAAACAGAAGAAAAAACTGCTGAAGCGGTTAAAAAGGGGGACAAGACCGTTTATAAATATATACAGGAGAAAAGAAAAAGCAAAGGGGGAATAGTTCGATTGAGAACCAGAGAGGGGCAGAACGTGGAGACTGACAAAGAAAAAGCAGAGGTTCTGAACCAATACTTCTGCTCAGTCTTAACACAAGAGGAACAGGGTAGTGGGCCGGTACTAGGAAATGAAGGACACCACACCAGTGAAGCTGATACAAATCCCTTCACAAAAGAAAGGGTCCTAAGAGAACTGAAAAAATTTAAAACCAACAAAGCAATGGGACCTGACAGTATCCACCCAAGAATACTGAAAGAACTCAGAGGAACTTGCCTTCCCATTAGCAGTCCTCTTCAATAAGTTCCTGGAGAGTCGCAGAGTCCCAGACGACTGGAAAAAAGTGGGAGCAGGGAAGATGCTGGTAACTACCATCCAGTCAATCTCACCTCAGTGGTGGGGGAAATCATGGAAACATTACTGAAGGAAAGAACAGTGCAGTATATGGAAGCAAATGATAAACTGGACCCAAAGCAGCATGGCTTCTCAGCAGGGAGGTCATGCCAGACAAACATAATTTATTTCTTTGACTGGGTGACCAGAACGGTGGACCAGGGTGGAGCAGTGGACACAGTGTATCTGTATTTCAGTAGAGTGTTCGATTCCGTTCCACACAGGAGACTAATAAACAAGTTGGAACACACTGGAATAGGGAATAAAATAATCAGCTGGGTTAGGAACTGGCTCCAGGGGAGAACCCAGAGGGTCATGGTAAATGGCACTCTGTCAGAGCAAGGTGGAGGTACCAGTGGAGTCCCCAAGGGATCAGTACTGGGGCCAATTCTATTTAACATATTCATCAATGACATCGCTGATGGATTGAAGGGAAAAGTATGCCTGTTTGCAGATGTCACCAAGCTCTGCAACAGAGTAGACACACATGAGGGGGCCACAGGAATGGACTCTGATCTAAAAAAGGTGATAGAATGGTAAAAACAATGGCAGTTGAAATTCAACGCCAAGAAGTGTAAAGTTATGCACCTGGGGAGAAAGAACCTAGGCAGGAAATATACCCTAGGAGGGGAACAACTGAAAGGAACTAAGGTTGAGAGGGATCTAGGAGTACTCCTGTCTGATGATTTAAAGACAACCAGGCAATGCAAAAAGGCGGCAAAGAAAGCTAACAGCATCCTTGGATGCATAGGTAGGGGTATCACGAATACAAAAAGCAAGGTGATAATCCCACTGTACAGGTCCTTGGTGAGGCCGCACCAAGAGTATTGCGTCCAGTTCTGGAGACCACACCTCAAGAAAGACAGAGATCATTTGGAGACCGTTCAGAGGAGAGCTACAAAGATGATTCACGGACTTCATCAAGAACTCTACGAGTCAAGACTCAACCATGTCAAGATGTACTCATTGAAAAGAAGGAGGAGGGACGGGGGGATATGATTGAGACATTAAAATACCTCAAAGGAATTAACTCAGTACAAACTCAGGACCTTTTCAGAGAAAGCTTATCTATACGAACAGCAGTCTTCCGGGAGATGTTCTGGAGGATGCGGTGTTGTTCCATCTGCAGGCACCTCTCTGGGCTGAGGGAGGATGCTACTCATATCAAGGCTGAGTTGACCAGGATTTGGGGGACCTCCTCTCCCACCCAGGGACCATCAGGGACACTGCCGTTGCCACAGAGGTTGCCAAGAAAAAGGAGCGGTTGGACCACAGTGAACTCAGGGAGGGTAAGGGTGGTGGAACAGAGGCACATTCCTCCAGTTGTACCTCTCCACAATTCATATGCCATTCTGGCAAAGTGTGGTTCCTCTATGGAGGCACCCGCAGTGGAGACCAAGGTGGATGCTGGGAACCTCCACAAAGGAGACCCACAGGAGGGTGGCATGGGACCACACAGGGGAAGGAAACAACTCCTGGTGGGGGACTCCATTGTTAGGGAGGTAGAACTAGGGGAGGAAGGGGAGAGGGAGGTAAGGTGCCTGCCTGGTGCCATGGCTTGGAGGGACAGGGAGCGAATCCTCAGGATCATGGAAGCAGCTGCACGGGGGAGGAAGCTGGATGTCATTGTCCACCTAGGGACAAATGACCTGGCTGGGAAAGGGATCAGAACAGTGCAGGAAGAGTTTGTGGCATTGAGGAGGAGCCTTAGACAAGTAGCACGCATGGTAATCTTCTTGGAGGTGCTGCCTATGGCATGGGTGAGGCTAGGGTGCTCCACACCATGGGATTCAATCAATGGTTGAAAAACTGGTGCAGAGCTCAGGGGTTTGGTTTCATTGAGGACTGGGGGTCCACCTGGAGTGATGCAGGCCTATACTGGCACGATGGTCTGCATCTTCCTCGTGAACTGCACTGGCTGCCAGTAAGGTGGAGGATTGCCTTCTAGGTTGGATTACTGACCTATAAAGCCCTGTACAGGGGGTGGGTTGGCGGGGCGGACCAGCCTACCTGCAAGACTCCCTGGCTCCTCATTGCCTGTCTCAGGTCTCTGTTCCTTCAAGGGTTGCCTCCTTGTGGTTCCCGGGGCCAGGTTGTGGCATTCTGGGGACCGTGTGTTCTCAGTTGCTACAACGACCCCGTGGAACTCCTTGCCAAGACTTCTAAGGGAGGCACGCTCAGTGGAAACCTTTAAAAAAGAAATGAAAATGCTTTTCTTCAGTCAGGCATTTGATATATATATAATTTGTAATGAAGCTGAAGATTAAAAATGAACTTACTGTTGTTTTATTGTTGTATTACCTTAGTGGATGATAGACAATTTTATATTGAACTCTGCATTATGTTCTGAAGTTGTATATTGTGAATGGATTGTTTTTAAATATTAAGGGCTCTGAGCCTCCAGGAAGGGGCGCTATACAAATAAAGTTTCTATCTAAAGTTTCTAACATTTTTGCGTATGTGCATGCGCACACCAGAATAGGCAAGTCCCAGATAAGTTGGGTGACAAGACTGGGGGGTGGTGCTGGTCCAGACAGGGGCCAGCCAAGGCCGAACAGGAGGACAAATTCAGGATTGAAAGAAAAAAAAAAAAAAGAGAAAAGACTGCCATATAAATGAGTATTTTAAGACAAAAAATAGTGGGAGCTCCACTTCAGTTTCCCAACTGCTGAGCTGCTAGCTACAACCTCATCTGGGGCTTTTTACACAGTTTTATAAGTAAGGAATAAGGCACGACAGATGGAGGAATTATGCTATCTTAATGTATCAAGTGGTGGGTTAGAGGGTACCAAATCCAATGGAATTGCCTTATTCCACTTATATAATGTTTAGTAATGTTAGTTTTTTTAGCAGCGTAGTGGTGCTATTATATTGTGCTGTATCTTTAAATGGCTGGCTTCAGGGCACCAGCATAAATTAGACGGGGCAGGGATTAGGTTGCAGTTGGTAAACTAGACTAGTTGGGTACAGTTGCACTGGAGGAAGTGAATTAATGGCTGCATGGTTTCAGTTGGTCCTGCTACTTTTAAAGTATTATTTCTGACTTTTAACTGTCTGCATTTCTCATGTGATCTTTGAGGTTGAGCTGGAAGCCTCGGCTGGCAATGGCTACGTCTTCAGGAGCTAGGCATGCAGGTGAAGAGACCAGAGGTCTGGATGGACAAGGGTTCTCCATTCCTGTGACAGTAAACCCAGGTACAGGGGAAGGGGCAACAGAGGCTCCACTGCCAACTGCTGCAACAGTGGAAACCAAATCTGCCGAGACCAAAAGGGAGCCACCAGAATCAGGGTGGTGCCCCCCATCTGGAGCTTGATTAGCACTCTCTAGATCAGAGAAAGGGAGGGAAGGCATAAAGGAACCTCCTTTCCAAGAGAGGGACAACGTGTCTAACCAGAAAACTCCAGGCCCTGGATCAAGCGAGCAGAAAAGCAGCAGTTTTGCATTGTGTGAAGACACAAAAAAAGGACCCGCTCTGGGCGAAACACCTGTCGAACAGGTCTTTTACCAATGAAGGATGCTGTTCCCATTCATGCGTTCTGGACTGCGACCTGCTTAGCTTGTCTAGCATGATGTTTTGGTCACCTGGAACATGGACGACTGACAGTTCTAATCCACATTCCAGAGCCCAGTACCAAACCCTCATTGCCTCCCTGCACAGGGGGTGAGTGGGTGCCCCTCTGCTTGTTGATACAGTGCACCATACTGATATGTCCATCTGCACTAGCAGATGGCCTGGGGACAGGTGGCACTGGAAGGCCTGCAGGCCGTACAGGACAGCTCTCATCTCGAGGACACTGACATGGAGAGAAGCCTCGAGCAGAGTCCATGTCCCCGGAGTCTGATAAGGACCAAGATGTGTGCCCTAGCCCGTCCCCGAGGCATCTGTAGTGAGGATCTGGTATGGGGTGGGTATGAGGAAAGGAACCTCTGAACAAATTGCTGGGTTCCAGCCACCACAGAATAACCTTCTTTACCAGCGAAAAGAGAAGAACCTTCTGCTCCAGATTGTCAGTTCGCCAATCCCACTGTACCCTGAAAGTCCACTGAGGGATGCACATGTACAGCATTGCCTGGGGAACCATGGCAATCAGGGCCAGCAGTCTGCGATAAGTCCTGGCTGTGACATATTGGCTGTGGCAGAGTTCCTGGGCCTGCACTACCAGGCGCTCCGCCATGTCCGGGGCAGAAAGGCAGAGCACTGGGCTGTGTCCAGTATAGCTCCTATTACTGGAGACACTGGCCAAGAGCCAACACTGACTCGGATAGGCTGACTGTGATCTCCAAATTGCTGAACAGTTGTAAGGTACGCACCAGGGTCAAAGACAGTTATTCCCTGGACTGAGCCTTCAGCTATCAGTCATTCAGATAGGGGAAGACTAAAATCCTTCTCTTCTCTTCTCAGGGCCACTGCCACCACAGCTAGGCATTTGGTGAAGACCCGAGGAGCAGAAGACAAGCCGAAAGAGAGGACACTGAACTGGTAGTGCTCCCTCTGAAATAGGAACCTGAGGTATTTCCTGTGGGTAAGACAGATCTTAATGTGCAGGCAGGCGTCCTGCATATCGAGGGAGCAGATTCAGTCTCCCTTTTGGAGCAAAGGCAACAGACCTGGGAGGGTGACCATCGTGAACGTTTTGTACTTGATGTAGTAGTTCAGGTTTCGTAAGTCCAGGATGAGTCTCAAGTCCCCTGTGGACTTGGAAACCAAGAAGAAGTGGGAGTAGAACCCCGTGTTCCACTGACTCCCAAGGATGGGTTCTTTGGCTGTTTTTCACAACCGTGCATGGATCTCCTCCAGCAACATGGGTACATGGCCTGGAGGGTAAGTTGAAGGCCTTGGTGGGAGATCTGGAGGCATCTCCACAAATTCTAGAGCGTGTCCTTGTTCTATGAGTTGCAGCACCCAGGCGTCGGTTGTGATCTCTCACCACCTGTCTGTCCTGATGGAGGGACAAACGACCTGCTACCACCACATCCTGGGGACCCAGATGTAGGGGGTCTGGCAAGAAGTCAGGCTGAGGCAGAGTCCGCAGTTGGAGCAGCTCCTCCACCTCTTGAGGATTTCCCTGTGGTGAAGGAGGAGGTAGGCAGGGCCATGCCAGCTTTACACTTGCTTGACTGTCTGGTGCCAGGCCTAGGTCGATAAGTGGCATGCTGAAAGGGAACCCTATGCCCACTCTTTTGGTGGGTGTGGTGGAGGGAGTGAACAGATCTCAGAGTTCTCCCCGAGGCTTGCAGATCATTAAAGATATCCTGCATATCTGCCCCGAAGACCTTGTAGCCCCTGAAGGGAGCATTCCGGATGGATTGTTCAATGTCCGTAGCAAAACCTTACACCCTGAGCCAGGAGTACCTCCTCAGGAAAATTCCCACTGCAGAGGCCCTGGCTGAGGCATCTAAGACATCACAGGCAGCCCGCAAGAGGTGCTTACCCACATCAGCACCTGACTGGATGGTCTTGAGCATCTCCTGTTTATGAGGGTCCTCTGGGAGGAACTGGGCAGCAGATCTGGCGACTTTTCAGAGATCATTCTGGAATTTAAGCATATGGTCCACGTAATTAATGATCCTGATAGCCAAAGTGGAAGAGGAAAAAATTCTCTTCCCCATGAAGTAGTTTTCCAGACTCCTTGTCTGGAGGGAGAGAGCTGAGGTGCTAGGGCCTTTGGGATCGATCATGGGCCACATTGATCACAACGGAATCTGCCTGTGGGAGCCCTGCACAAAAGGGCTTCCCAGAGGGGGCCTGATACAGCTTGTCTGCCTTTTGAGGCACAGGAGGAATCAGGTTAAGTCTGTATTAAGCTGCCACAGTGGCATCCTCATATGCATTGATCGCAGGAAGAATGATGAGGGAGGGGGAATCTTGCAGGTCCAGGTAATCTGCCAGGTTACGTCGGGGAATGTCCTGCTCCATAGCATCAAACCCCATGGCAGTCTGTAGTTGCTGCACCACTGCAGTGAAGGAGGGTCATCCGGGGACTGTGGTGTACTCAGGAGTCCTCCTCCACTGAGGAAACAGTGGAGGTGTTAGAGGGAGTCTGGCTCCTGGTCTCCTCATCAGGCTGCAGGAAGTCAGGGCAATAATCATCATTGTCCCCTGGCTCAGAAATGAGCACTGAAGACATCGATGACCGAGAACGGGTGTGTCACGATGATGCATGGTGTGACGGCATCAATGCTGGCTGAGAAGACCCCACCAGCAATGGACCCTGAGGTGGGACAACCCTATGCATGAAATCCCAGACAGAGGAGAACAGCAATGGAAAGTACTGAGGCCCTGTCAGTGGCAGGGAGTGCAAAAGTAGTGATGGGATGGGGGCAGGTTGAGACACCAAAGTTCAGTTGTGTAAGAACTTACCGTAACAGTAGATCTTCAAGAGTATCTCTTGCAGCAGGTCATAACACATGGGATTACAGCCGCAGGTGTCATCTCTTCTGGATGACTTCTCAGCAGTCGACCCTGGGACCCCTTCCCCCAGCACTGCCACGTGGTGTTTACCTGGCAGGTATAAAAGGAGGAGGTCCAAGCTATTCCTCAGTTCTTTTCCATCCTGGCAATCAAATGTAAAAACATATCCTAGGCCTCCGATGGGAACTGAGGAGGGAAATCAAGGCAGCAGCTCGTGGAGTCGTAAAAGACAGGAGCAAGGAACCCTTCTGAAATAACAGCAAGGGGGAAGGAGGGCGGGCTGTATAACCTGCTGCAAGAGATACTCTCGAAGATCTACTGTCACGGTAAGTTCTTACGCAACCGTACTATCTTCTTCGAGGTAATCTCTTGCAGCAGGTCATAACACATGGGGATATTCCCAAGCAGTTATACTCAGTGGGAGGAGGAAGTGAATCATTAGGGCTTAGGACAGGAGGCCTTGCAGGATGGCCTGTCCAAAAACGGTCCGCTTATCTAGACTGTAATTAGGTGAAGGTATGTACAGTAGACCACGTGGCGGCCTCGCAAATATCCAAGGTAGAAACGTCCCCGAAACACGCCGTGGAGGAAGCCATGCCTCTGGTAGAATGGGGTTTTACAATCCCTGTGAGAGGTTTTTCGTATTTTGCATAGATAAATGTAATGCAGTTGGCCAACCATGTGAACAAGCACTACTTTGAAACACTAACGCCCTGGTTTCCAGGGGCAGAAAAAAAAAAAAAAAAGTTGCTCAGTTTTCTGCAACTATGAAGTGCGGAGAAGGTAAATGCTCAATGTTCTATGCACATCAAGAGTATGAAGCAGGGCTTCCCCTGGATTTGTAGGCTCTGCAAAGTACACTGGTAATTGAACGGTCTTATTTAAAGTAAATTCAGAAACAACTTTTGGCAAAAACAACAGGTTGGTGTGTAAAGACACCCAGTCGTTATGAAATTGCAGGTATAAGGGTTTGCACATTAGTGCGTGTAACTCTGAGACACATCTACCTGATTTAATGGCAACTAAAAACAGTTTTCCAAGAAAGATAATGGAGGTCGCTGGATTCAGCGGGCTCAAATGGACTCAGTCGATTTTTCAACCAAAAAATTCAAATACCACACAGGGATTGGATCCCAGATAGGGGGATGCAGGTGCAGAATACCTTTTAAAAAGGTTTGAATCAATGGTAACTGGCAGAAAGGGATGTTGCCCTCAGGTAAATGAAATACGGCAGCGGCCGAAAGGTGGACTTTCACAGAGGACTATTTCAGGCCACCCTCCAACAAGGAGAGCAAATAATCTAAGATGCGCTGAGGGGAACACTCAAATGGTTATCTAAGTCCAGTGTGGGCACCCAAATAGAGAAGCATTTCCACTTCATGGAATAGGAAGACCAAGTAGATGGCCTCTATCAGCTCAGAGAACTTCTGCCTCCTCTGGGGACACACAGAAGCACTAGAGGACTATGTCCTCAGGAGCCAGGCATGCAGATGGAGGAAGCGAAGGTCCGGGTGTACCAGGGAGCCTTGTGCCTGGGACAGTAAAGCCCGGCAAATTGGCAGAGGTATGGGATCTGGTTCCGAGAGCTGTAGAAGTAGAGGGAACCAAATCTGTCTTGGCTAGAATGGCGCTATGAGAATCATAGATGCCCCATCCTGGACCAGTTTGAGTAGTATTCTGAACGAGTGGAAAGGGCGGGAAGGCATAAAGAAATCTTCCTGTCCAGGAAAGAGATAATTCATCCCGCCACACAGTTTTGGGACCTCGCACGAGAGAGCAGTAAAATGTCAGTTTTGCATTTTGCTGGAGAGGCAAATAGGTCCAACTCCAGTCAGCTCCACAGTGGAAGATGTTGTTTT
This sequence comes from Neoceratodus forsteri, assembly GCA_016271365.2. Lineage (NCBI taxonomy): Eukaryota > Metazoa > Chordata > Ceratodontiformes > Ceratodontidae > Neoceratodus > Neoceratodus forsteri. The sequence goes on along the minus strand of CM057450.1, from coordinate 125,167,252 downwards.
AGCATGTCGGAAAAAGATTTCCCACTCGAGGGCAAGTGCCAGGGTGTTGGACACCCCGGGGATGTGTACTGCCAGAAGATGAATACTCTGGATTACCCAATAACAAACCCTCATCGATTCTCTGCAGAAAGGGTATGAACGGGTGCCTCCTTGCTTGTTTACGTAGTGAACCACCATAGAACTGTCTGATTGCCCTTGAATGCAACTAGGGGGGAGGTGAGTGTCGACTACCTGTAAGGTGTAGAGAACTGCCCTCAGCTCAAGACACTGATGTGGAGGCGGGCTTCCACTGGCGTCCAAGATCCTTCGGACCTAATGCGCAGGAGATGAGCACCCCACCCCATCAAGGAGGCATCTGTAGTCAGAATGAGACTCAGGACAGAAGAACGGAACATAAGAATATAAGAAAATGGCCAGCAGAAGGAGACCTCTCGGTCTATCAGGTCTGCTCAAAATAATATGGATTGTTTCCAAGTTTCAGCTTACATCTGTGACCCCATCCCCCACTCCCCCGAATTTTCTAGTCTTTCCCCTTACAAGGCCTCCTGACATTCCTTTATGCTTGTCCCAGGCTCTTTTGAAGGTTCCTACTGACTTTGACTCCACCACCTTCTGTGGCAGCTCATTCCATGCCATCACCACTCTTTCTGTAAAAACGTGCTTCCTTATGTCCCTCTTGAATCTACCCCTCAACCAGTTTTAGGCAGTACCCGCTGGTGGTGGTGGCAGCCCTTGTATTGAATAGGCTCCCACAGTCCATTCTGTTAATTCCCCCTCAAGTATTTTAACGTCTCAATCATGCCCCCCGCCTCCTTTTCTTCAGAGTGCACATCCCCAGGTCCTCCAGCCTCTCTGCATATGATCTATCCTGCTATCCCTCAATCATTTTGGTCGCTCTCCTCGGGACCTTTTCCATCATGTTTATGTCTGTCTTTCTTTAGGTGTAGGTGCCAATATCTTACTCCGTACTCCAAGTGAGGTCTGACCAATAACCTGTATAGCGGCAGAATAACCTCACTCCTCCTACTGCTAATTCCCCTAGCAATACATCCTAACATCCTATTAGCCTTTGCTACTGCCTTTTTGCATCGAGTCGAGTGCTTCGGGTCACTAGAAATTATCATTCCTAGATCTTTCTCCTCCTCTGATGGCGTAACCTGAACTTTTCCAATGTAGTGCTCTGTTCTCAGGTTCTTCACCCCTACGTGCATCACTTTGCACTTTTTGGCACTGAACCCGAGATGCCATATCCCTGCTCATCTCTCTAGTTTGGCTCGGTCCTCTCTCATCTCCTTTATTCCCTCCTGAGTGTTCACTCTCCCGGAGAGCTTGGTGTCGTCTGCGAACATGCACATTTTTTCTTGAATGCCATCCCCTATGTTGCTGATAAAGACGTTAAACAACACCGATCCCTGTGGAACCCCACTGGTGACCTCCGTTGCACTGGAGAACTCCCCCACTACTGCCCTCTGCATCCTGCCACTCCGCCAGTTATCAACCCATCTAACCAACCTTTCTCCCACCCCTAAGTCCCTCAGCTTTGTAATCAGCCTTTTGTGTGGCACAGAGCCAAAGGCCTTGCTAAAGTCCAGATATATAATACACTGCCTGGCCTTTGTCCACTGTCATTGTGACTCAGTCAAAGAACTCAATCAAGTTTGTTTGACATGACTTACCTGCCATGAACCCGTGCTGTTTGCTATCCTGCAGACTACTTTCCTCTAAGAACTTGACCAAGCCCTCTTTCAATATCATCTCATTAGTTTACACACAATCGAGGTCAGGCTGACTGACCTGTAGTTACCAGGGTCCTCCTTGTCGCCACTCTTATGGAGAGGCACGACGTGTGCTATTCTTCATTCCCCTGGCACCACCCCTGTATGAAGAGATCTACTGAACAGTACTGTCAGTGGGCCGGCTAGCTCCTCTGCCATCTCTTTTAGTATCCTGGGGCGTATTCCATCAGCCCCTGGATATTTTTCTACCTTCAAATTCATGAGCCCCTCCCTCACCCATTCAATCCTTAAGGCCCCTAATGGGTCCTCGCCAGCCCCCTCTCTGCTCCTTGCACTGTGCGGTATTGGGCCCTTTCTTTGTTTGGTAAAGACGGAGCAGAAGTAATTGTTCAATATCTCCACTTTTGCCCCGTCTTCCACCACTATGCATTCCCCCTTCTTCAGTCTGACTATGCCATCCTTTCTGTCTCTTTTTTCTTTAATGTAATGTATCGAAAGAAGGATTTATCTCCCTTTTTTATTCCCCCTGCTATCTGGAGCTCCTTCTTTGCTTTTGCCTGTGTTACCTCCCTTTTTGCTAGTTTAGCCAGCCTTTGGTACTCCTCTTCATCCTCTTCCCTCGCTGTCCTTTTACTTTTCTTGTATGCTGCCCTTTTATCTTTCACTACCTCTTAGCCACCTCTCTGCTAAGCCAGCTAGGTGGTCGAGTGCCTGCCCTATTTCCCCTCATCTTTGTGCATCTGTTTGTGGCATTCTGTATGGCCCCTTTGATCGTGTCCCACATTTCCTCCACACCCAAGCCTTCCTCTAGGTTCCCTATGTCTTCTTTGATCATTTCCCTCATTCTCTTAAAATTCGCCGTCCTGAAGTCTAGCGCTCTTGTCTTTGTGGGGATGTCTTCCCTACCCATGTCCAGGATAAACCACACTGTGATGTGATCACTTCAACCCGTGGGATTCCCAATGTCTATGTCCTGCACATGTTCACCTTTGCAGAGCACATGGTCCAGAATTGCTTCCCCCCCGGTGGGACTGGTCACATACTGCGTCATGAAGCTATCCAGGATTGCCTGGCTTCTGGCACAGGATGTGGCTGGACTACCCCCATTCGATTCTGGGCAGGTTACAGTTGCCTACCACTACTATTTCCCCCCTTTCAGCTGCATTTGTTAACTGAGTGCATAACTCCCTGTCCTTGTCCTCGCCCTGACTGGGTGGTCTGTATATGACCCCCATCCTTATCTTCCTTTCTTTATTCGTCTGGAGCTGGAGCCATAGCACCTCCATGCTCCCTCTTTCAAAATCCTCCTCTCTTACGCACACAATACCTTCCCTCAGATGCCAGTGTGGCTCAGTTGGCAGCACATCCATCTCTGGATCAGAAGGTCGTGGGTTCTCATCCCACACCAGGATTGGACTTGCACTGAAAATGCTGGCATCCAAGTGCAGTATTGAGGGGGTGCTGTACTGCTGGAGTGTGCTGTCCTTCAGATGAGACGTTAAACTGAGGTCCCTTCTACCCATCCTGGTGTTGTCCTGGTGGGTGTCAAGGTGGAAGTAAAAGAACCCAGGGCACTCTTTGCAAAAAGTAGGGGATATTCCCGGTGTCCTGCCAACATTCCCCTTCCCACAAACTGGTCTGTGCAACTGTCCAGGCTTTCTCTGGGTGCTGATGTGCGATATGGTCGCCACTACACATTCAGTCACTTCACTACCAGTCTAGCATTGCTTGTAAAGCGCTTTGGGATACACTGTGTATGAAAAGCCCTATATGGAGCTTTTGGAGCACCTGCGGCATTTCTGTGGACTACCTGCCACAGTTTTGAGTTGGTTTCGATCCTTCCTCACGGGCAGATCACAGAGGGTTGTCACTGGAATTTATTCCTCTGATGCCCTCCCCTGTCCTGTGGGGTTCCGCAGAGCTCCATATTGGCACTCATGTTGTTTGCAGTGTATATGCTGCCATTGGGAGATATCATTAGGAAATGCAGTTTGAATTTTCACTGTTATGCAGATGATACCCAACTGTATATGTCCTCTATGCCCAGACAGAATGATGCAGTCTCTGTGCTTAACAACTGTCTAACTGAGATCAAAGGCTGGATTAACACTAGCTGGCTGAGGTTAAATCCAGACAAGACTGAGGTGTTGGTTGTGGGCCCGGGTCATCCAGAGGCGGGTCCTGGGACTGGGCATCCTTCGGGTTTATGGCTTAATGGTGTCCAGCTCATGACCTCAGACCGGGTGCGTAACCTGAGTGTTATTTTCGATAGTAGTTTGACTTTGAAATCTCAGGTATCCACCGTCATTAACTCTTCCTTTTACAATCTAAGAAATATCGCCCGGGTGAAACACCTGGTTCCTCCAGCTGACCTTCCTACATTGGTCCACGCTTTCGTAACCACTTGCCTTGATTACTGCAATGCCCTCTACCTAGGGCTTCCTGGGGTTGATATCCGCCACTTGCAGTTGGTGCAGAACGCTGCGGCCAGGCTATTGACTGGTACATCTAGGACCAGTCACATTACGCCTGTGCTGCGCAAACTGCTTCTGGTACAGTGGCAGATCACCTTTAAGGTCGGCTTGCTGATCTATAAAACCCTACACGAGCAGGGACCTCGATATCTACAAGAGCTCCTTACTGCCTACTGCCCCCACCACTCACTCTGATCTGCTGATGAGGGATTGCTAGAGATTCCCAGGGTTTGTTTAAAAACATCTGGGGCTCATGCCTTTTCTTATGCTGCACCCTCTGGAATTCTCTACCTTGTCAATTAAGAGAATGCCCGACCGTCACGAGTTTTAAATCAGATTTTAAGACTTATTTGTTTTATCAAGCTTTTTCTGTATGATTTGTATTTATATTAATTTGTTTATAGTGTTTTCATTGTAAAGCGCCTTGATAATTTGGAAGGCGCTTAAGAAATACATTTTACCTTACCTTACCTATATAAATGCTGATTCTTCTTCTTCTTCTTCTTCTGCATATGCTGCCACCCCACCCCCTTTTCCTATCTCCCGGTCCTTTCTATATAGCCTGTAACCTGGTATCGATAGGCCCCAGTCCTGGAGTGCTGGTGCCCAGGTCTCTGTAATGGTGGCAATGTTTACCCTGCTTTCCGCTAAGAGCGCCTGCAGTTCTGCCATCTTGTTTCCAAGCCTGCGCGCATTCAGCACCACCACCCTCCACTTTGTCTCTGTCGTGCCCTTGCTCTTCCTCTGACTTAATCCTACTTGACTTGCTTCTCCCCCCTTTTCCGAATTGTCATCCATCTTTGTTCCCTGTTCCTCGACTCTGCTGATGTGGGGGGAGGCACTCTGTTCTCCCCTTTTCTGCCTCCCCACCTTACTAGTTTAAACCCAGCTCTCTTGCCATGTATTCCCCCATTTTATTTTTAATTTTCATTCTCCCCTCTCAGGTCAGGTGTAGTCTGTCACCGTTAGAGTCTCTTGTCCACCTACGTGTCACCCTACTGACCTATAAGACTGAATCCCTCCTCCCTACACCATCGGTCTAGCCATCCATTAAATTCCCCTATCCTTTCCTTCCTAGCTGTGCTTGCCCTTGGTACAGGAATTATCTCAGAAAAAGTTAGTGATTTCACTGACTGCCTACATGCTGCTACTAAGTCTATAAATCTGTGTTGCACCACCTCGGTCTCCTCCCTGGCTAAATCATCTGTCCCAATGTGCAGTATCAAATCTGTTTTTCCCCCATCTCTCTTGTCAGCTCCCTTATCTTTTGAGTTGCTTTATCTGCCTCCATCCCAGGTGTGCACACCACTGTTGTCTTTATATGTGTGTCCTCATTCTTTCTCCATTGTATACCTTTTATTATCAAGTCCCCATAAACTATTATTTTATTCTGTCCAGAGTGTCCGTTCTCCCTACCAATCCAGCCGTGGCACTGGTTCCTGCCTCCTATATTGTCTGCCCTCATTTTATTTTTTTACCCACTTCCCCTTTCCTGTCTCTCCCTCGTTTCTGTCCTCCTTGTTTCCTTCCTTCGAGACATACGATTTCTGGCCCTCATGAGCTACCTTCTGGCCTTGTTCACCCACAACCTACTTGGTATCCAGCTGCAACTCCATATCCACCTCGCCTTTGTTCCCTTGGGTCCCCTCTGTCAGTATTGCATATCTATTGTATGTTGTCACCCCCGAGACGGGGTTTTCCTGTGCCCTCCACCTCCTGCCCTGAGTTCCTTGTTTTTGTCCCCTATTTTTGTTATCTCCCCCCCCCCACTCTTTCCCTATTATATCAGTATTGCTTGCCCACCTGACTTCTTACTGCCTTTCCCTATTACTGATATTCTTTAGTTTCTGTTTGTCTACTTCGTGTCCAGTTTGCCCTTGTATATTTTCTCCATTTCTTGACAACTTCTATATCTTCCACCTCTCCCCTCTGCCCCTTTCATATGGATGTTACTCCTCCTGCTGACCAATCCCTTGCCTGTCATCATTCTGACACTCCTCATTGCTGATTTTCTTTAGTGCATGTACGTCTGCTCCATTTCTAGTTTGCCCCTGCATCCCGTTTCTGCTGCCCTCTATCATTTCTTGAAGTACCTTAGTGAGGCATTCTATCTCCATTGTTAGTTTTCCTATGCTCCTACACACCGGGCACCCCTCATCTTCTACAGTATCTCCATAAACACAGCCGCTCCACAATAGTTACACCCTGCAATCCTTCCCTGTTTACCCTGTCCCGTGTTGTGTTCCCTAACACCCCCACATTTTACCCACTTCTTTTCTGTCTATAATTACTCCTCTAGTTCTGGAATTACTCGATCCCTTAACCACACTGTACCCTACAATTTAATGAGTTATCTGCAATTCCATGCTTGACAGCAATGTCTTCCTAAACAGTCCCCATCATAATGACTGGCTTAAATGCAGCTGTACTTTAAATGCCCTAATAAAAAGGTAACGGAGTAATAAAGAAAAATACACTAAATAACTGCTTGATTGCTAAGTTAATACCAAGCAGAACTACACTAAATTACTAGGTTAATATACCGTTATAGAGTAATTGGCAGTGTATTTCAAGTAAAATATCCAATAAGCAGACAATGCAACTCTTAGCAGAAATAGATAAACTGACTGTACAACTTGAGGTTATCCATATGACCCTTAATGTCACTGTGCCCCTGGTTATGTTGCAGTGTCTCAAAAGTCTCAGTTTCAGTGCCCGTGATTACGATGCAGCAGTTTATCCCCAGTTTAAACTTTAAGGATGCATTCACAGTACCTTCAGTATGATTTTTAAGTCTCTCCAGCAGCAGTCCTGCCTCAGTGTATGCCCTGAGAACACCCCCTTCGCTGTACTCCTCCTCCTGCCAGTTCCTGATCAACTATGCATGCATATTACTGCATCCAATCAGTCCTATGGGAAGGGGCCCTGAAAAAGTATGTGAAACTGGAGGGGGTGGGAGATGGATGGGCGGGTGAAAAAAAAAAACAGGTTACTCACCTGTAACAGTAGTTCTAGGAGTGGTATATGTTGTTCATCCACACTTCTTGGCATGTCCCTTTCCCCTTTAATTCTTGCCGGAAAGTCGTCAAGCTGGCTCCTCCCACCCACCCAGTGGTATAACCCTCGGCTCCGCTCCATAACGCCAGCTCTTAGCCCGCTGGAAGTCAGGTTTGTGCACCGCAGCCGGGGAGGTCAGGTGGGACAGTGTGGATAAACAACATATACCACTCCTAGAACTACTGTTTCTGGTGAGTAACCTGTTTTTCTAGGGACGTGGATACATGGTTCATTCACACTTCTTGGCAGACTTTAGCAGTTCTCCAGGAGGAGGAGGCAAGCATAATTCCCTACTTCTTAGAACAGAGATCATGCAATCGAGGGCCCCAAACCAGCATCCCGGCGTGACTCAAGATCGATGCTGTAGTGGGTGATGAAGGTGTTTGCTATCTTCCAGGTAGTAGCCTGGTAGATTTCCTGGATGGGGATGTCCCTGGAAGCAGCCACCGACGCAGCAGTATGGTGGGTGGAATGAGTCCTTAGCCCTATGGGAGGCTCCCTACCTGCCAACCTATAGCAGAGATCAATGCAAGATGTAATCCATCTGCCAATCATCCGCTCTGCAGCAGAAGCAGCTTCAGCGTAGGTGACAAACAGCTGGCGAACCACTCCCCGAATTTCCACCGTTCTCGCCTTGTAATAGGAGAGGGCTTGTCTCAGGCCTAAGGTATGGAGTCTGCACTCAGCATCCAAGGTGTAGTTTGAGTAGAACACAGGCAGAGTCATCAATACCTGATTAAGGTGAAACTCTGACACCACCTTCGGGAGGAATTTTGGGTGGGGGCACAGGACAACTTTGTCCCTGAGGAAGACCAGATAAGGAGACTCAAGTGAAAGCACCTGGAGCTCCCCAGTCCTTCTGGCTCATGTGATAGCCACCAGGAAGGCCGTCTTGCACGACAAGTGTGATAGCTCACACTTGTGCATTGGTTCAAGTGGCTTGCCCATGAGTTTAGCCAAGACCAGCAGTAAATCTCACAGAGGTGGAGGTTCATGCACCAGAGGGGATATGTGATCTAGGCCCTTGAAAAAGTGCCAGACCACCTTCTCCTATGCCACCATCTGCTGACCGGCCCACGTCTGGTAAGCAGAGATGGCTGCGAGGTGCACCTTAAGGGTCGAAGACCTTAGACTCCCTTCGGACAGAGACCAAAGGTAGTCTAAAATGCTAGCCACAGGACAAGACAGAGAGTCCAGGCCCGTGCCCTGACACTAAATGGAAAATGTTTTCCATTTGAAGGCATAGCACTTTCTGGTTGGCTCCTTCCTGGATGCTTCCACTACTGTGAGTATATCCTCAGACAGACCCAAAGCCTGGAACTCTAGCTGCTCAGGTACTAGGCTGTCAGGTACAGGGATTGAAGGTCCGGATAGAATTCCTTCCCCTGACTGATAAATATCAGGTCTGGACGTGCTGGAAGATGCCTCGGGAGCCTGTTGCCGAGGCTGAGGAGATCTGGATACCAGAACTGGCGGGGCCAATCTGGGGATACCAGGATCACCACCTGTGTCTTGTCCCTCCTCACCTTGAGGAGCACCTTGTGAATCAAGGGAAATGGAGGGAAGGCGTAGAAGAGGCCTGGGGTCCATGGCCTTGAGAAGGCATCCACCTGCAGCGATCCCCGTTGAGGGGGGTGGGCATGAAACAGCCTCAGCTTGGTGTTTTCCCTAGAGGCAAACAGGTCCACCATCGGTTTGCCCCAGTGGGAGAACAGGCTGTGAACTACCTCTGGATGGAGAGGCCACTCGTGGGATGTCTTGCCTACGCAGCTGATAGCATCCACCAGTTGATTCGAGGCTCCTGCCACATGGATGGTTAGGAGATCTGCCTCCAGTTGGCTCACGAGTGTCCAGATGTGGAGCACTTCCCTGCACAGCAGCCGGGAGTGTGTGCCACCCTGCTTGTTGAGGTAGTACATGGTCGTGGTATTGTCCGTCTGGACTTGAACCACTTGACCCCAAAGCTGCTGAGCGAATGCTGACAATGCCAGTCTGACCGCTCTGAGCTCCAACAGGCTGATATGGTATCAGGATTCCTCAGGGGTCCAGAACCTGTGGGCCCTGTTGTTCCCCAAATGGGCTCCCGAGCCCCTGAGAGAGGCATTGGTCGTGAGGACGACCATCAGCTTGGGCAGGCAAATGGGATCCTTCCTGCAGATGGTCTAGGACAGTCCACCACTGGAGAGCGTCCCACATCTTCTGGGTCACAGTGATCAGCTGGTTGAAATGATCTAGGCGCTGAGTCCACTGGGTGGCCAGCTCCCACTGAAGGGGGCGCATATACCACCAGGCCCAACGGACCAAGTGGTGCAGGCTGCCATGTAACCCAGAAGGTGCAGAAAGTCCCAGCCAGGGTGCAAGTGTCCAGCCAGAAATGACTGGGCAAAGGAGGAGACAACCTCTGCCCTGTCCGCTAGGAGCCACGAACCACCCGGTTATCAAAAGCAAATAAAGAGTCAAGCTGTGCCTCAATGAAGCATATCACCTGAGATGACACAGGCTCTGACTTGGCCTCGTTGATCAGGAGGCCAAGCTGAGAGCAGGTCTGGAGGGCCAGGTCCCTGGACCTCACCACCTCTTGCTGGGTGGAACCTGCTACGAGCCAATCATCGGCGTATGGGTACATTCTGACCCCTTGATGCCTGAGATGGGCTGCCATCACTGCAATGCATTTGGTGAAGACCCGTGGGGCTGATGACAGTCCAAATGGCATGGCTTGGAACTCGTATAGGGTTCCCACTGTTCTGAAACCGAGGAACCGCTGGTGGGACAGACGGATTGGGACGTGAAAGAACTCGTCCTGAAGATTCAGTGAGCAGAACCACATGTTTTGCTCCAGGGATGGTATGACCTGAGACAGAGTTACTATCATGAAGGTGAGATACTGATTGAGGTCGTGTAGATCTAGAATCGGCGCCAGCCCCCGCCTCAGGACTAGAAGTACCTGGAAGCGAACCCTGGACTGACTGGAGGATCTGCCACTCAAACCACTGCCTCCATGAGGAGGAGTTGGGCTATGTCGTCTCTCAGAGCCGACTGAGTATGGGCTGATATTCTCTCCTCCTGTGGGTGCAGTCTCGGCTGGAAGGGTACTGCTTGAACTCTAGAGGCAGACCCTGGCCGGTCACTTCTAAGACCCATCTGTCTGTGGTAATAGTGGACCAGATGGAAAGGAAGTGATAGAGCCCATGGGGATAGGGATGGCAGCCCCTATCCCGATACTGGGCAGGCTTGAAGGAGGAAGGTCCAGATTGGAAACCGCCTGAACCCCGACCTCCTTGGCGAGGGTGCCAAGTCTGTGCCTGCTGTTGCTGCCCACCCTGAAAGGAGGACTGCTTGGCAGCAGAAGCAGGGTGCCAAAAAGGCTTTTTCTTCTGCTGCTTTTCAGAGCCAGGGCGTCTTTTGGGGCAGAAGTAGCTGAGTCCAAGGTGGCACTGGACTGCTCGACTTGCTGAAAGTGACCATCCACACCTGGGCCGAAGAGATCTGTACCCAGGAAAGGAACATCAGTGAGTTCATGCTGGATATCTGCCATAAAAGTGGAAAGCCTCAGCCAAGCCCTGCAGTGCATGGCAACCGCGGCTGCCACCGAACAGGCGCAAGAGTCCCCGAGATAAAAGGCCATCTGAAGTTGCTGCTTGACAATGGCTCGGCACTGGTCTCGGTCCCGCTTGACCGTAGTCTAAAGGTTTGCAGGAGGTGTGGGAGAACTTTGTCCAAGGAGCCCAGGAGAGCATAGGAGAAGTGTGCCATGATGACGGCTGAGCTTGCCTAATGGAGGCCTAGAGAGGAGGCTACATAAACTTTCCTGGCAGACTGATCCAATTTTTGGACTCCTTTTGCTGAGATCTGTCAGTGTCAGCAGAGCTTCCTGTGCATCTCAACACAGAAGCCATCACTAACCCCTCTGCATAGGGATGTTCTGTGAACTCAAGGGGTATATCCTCGAGGAGGAAGGAGGTGATTCTGCCATTGTATAGGTCATTAGTTAGACAACACCTGGAGTACTGCGTGCAGTACTGGCGTCCGTATCTGAAGAGGGACATTAAGTTACTGGAGTGGGTGCAGCGCAGAGCGACAAAGATGATCAAGGGGCTGGGGGACTTATCATATGAGAGGAGGTTGAAGGAGTTGAACATGTACTCACTGGAGGAGAGGAGAGACAGGGGTGACATGACTGAAACCTTTAAATACATGAAAGGAATAAACAAGATGGGTACAGATGGGCTGTTCAAAGTAAGGGAGGGAAGGGCCACCAGTGGCCATGATATGAGACTGGAGCGAGGAAGGTTCAGGAGGGAGATGAGGAGACACTTTTTTACAGAGAGGGTGGTGGCTGGGTGGACTGCGTTACCTGCTGAAGTAGTATGCAGTAGAACAGTGGACTGCTTCAAACGAGGATGGGACAGGACAAGGGGGAGGGTTACTGAAGGGGAAGGGTGGAAGGGAGGGGCAGCTGCAGAATAAGGGGTGCTAGCTGCACATTCGAGCAGACTTGATAGACCTCTAGGCCTTTATCTTCTGGCAAATTTCGTATGTTCATAACTCCGAGAGGGAGCGAATGGGCACCACATACTTGCAGGCCATCTGGGCAGATGGCGTTGGGCAGGAGGCAGAGTGCTGTCATAGCTCCAAAGCCGAGCCAACAAGGGCCTCGGCCACTGGGAAGGCTTCCATGGGGGTATCCCCTCTCTTAAGAATATCTGTAAGAGGGTACTCTGCCTTTTTCTGGACAGGTTCCAGGGGCATCCCCGTAGATTCAGAGATAAGGCGAAGAATCTCTAAAAATGATGAAGGGCACTCCTCCGTTGAAAGTCTACCAATGGACTCATCCAGCGGATGAGAGTGGAGGTCGGTGTCATCTGACTCTGAAGAATCCAGATAAATCGGTCAGCCACCAAGGTCCCCCTCTACACACCTGGGGCGATCAGGCGTAATGGTGATCAATAACCTACATGGAAGACCTAGAAACGTCCGAGCATCCTTCGTAGGAGCCCCTCCCGAAGGCTGTTTAGGTGGCGGCTCCACCACAATCAGTGGAGAGACCAATTTTGGCTGGACTGGGGCAGGTTTAACTGGCCCTCGTAGTCGGAGGAACCGATTTCACCGGTTCTAGTGGAATCAGCTTCAGCCTAGGAGGTGAAAGCCACGTAATGGCCGGGGTGGAAACTGAAGCAGGCTTCTGACCAAAAAGAATCAGCTGTTGCCATATTAAATCCTTGTAGCGTCAACGGAGTTTCCGCGAAGCCTCTCCTCATCCAAGGAGGACAAGGATGAACGGTGGTGTCGCCTCTTTTTAGCGCATTTATGCACTTTCCTCAGCCTGTCAGTTGAGGGGGTCTGAGATCTCGACCTCGATCATACTGGCCGAGTCGGTCACTCAGGAGATACCAGGGAAACCAGTGATTTTCCCAGATCAGGGACCAGTTCCTCAATGGGATTTCCAGCTGGTTGGGTCTCCTCATCAGGAAGATGCAGGACTGGGGTCCTAGTCAAAGAGTTGTCATCCTCATCATGCAACAACAGATCAACAGGATCGAGAGTGATCTCAACCGCACCATCGACTGAGGCCTCGGCCGACTGACCAGATGGCAAAGCCAAGAAGCCAGTAGCCGAGGAAGCAAATTCGACCGAAGTCGAGATTGCAGTTTCCTGGGATCAAGATCGCTCACGATCCCAAGAACGTCTCCACAGAGACAAAGAATCTCTCGGTTCATTGTCTTTTTTTATGGGACCAGGAGATATGTGAGCCTGAAGGTCTCTCACCCTTAGTGGGGAGCGATTGGCACAACTCCCAAAGGGAACCCGAGAACGTTGAGCCCAGGCTGACAGGAACGGAAATCGGCTGAGAGGAGAGTTCTACGGCCCGCGCTGCTTCTTCCTCGAAGGCCTGCATTTGTTCTAATTGCTTGGCAGACCTCGCAGCTGTGGAGATCGCCCACCGGGCTTCTTTGGATTTCAGCAGGGGATTACGTTTCTCAGGCCTGCCTAACTTGAGGCGTGCAAGACGATCGTCGAGGACGTTCAGGTGTAAAGCGAGACATAACTCGCAAGCCTGGGTGTCATGGCCGACACCCAAGCAGTACATGCATGTGGTATGAGGATCAGTGCGCAACATTTTCTGGACGCACAGGCACCGGCGAAAACCGGGGGAAGATTTATCTTCCATGCCTGAATAGCACAAATTGCAATTGCTAGCTCTAACGAGCTGAATCTTCAGAGGATCCGAAGAATTTGAAGCCAGGGCCTACAAAACACGGTAGCAGAGAGGAGGCAACCTGCATCTTTCAGTGGAAAGAAGATATGGCATCATGGGCCAGAGCCAAGGGTTATACCACCCGGGTGGGTGAGAGGAGCCAGCTTGAAGACCTTCTGGCAAGAATTAAAGGGGAAAGGGACATGCCAAGAAGTGTGGATGGACAACATATCCACATCCCTAGAAAATGCAGCTTCTGTGCTCCCGTCGATTCAGCGACTCTGTAGTGCGGGGGAAGAGGCGGTCCCAGCGTGGACACCACCAATCTCTTACCCCCGTCGCAGCAACAACAGTTCGTCAGCTTCACTTCTTTTAAATTTGGCATCTCCCTGGTCTGACTTGACTTGCCCGAAGCTCCCCTCTGTGCCTGCAGGCTTTTTTTCAGGCACGAGACCGCGGATTTTAAAGAACGGCATGCCTCGCATTAAGTTGTCTCTGGACTTCCTCCACTGTAGAGCTCAAAGAGCCGGGGAAGACATCAAGACTGGGGCATCGAAATCGTCCTCTTTCTGGTCTCACTAGACTCTGAGGGACCACTGCAGGACCCTCATATTTAACCAAGCATTGGGAACCGTCAGTATCATGGCCACCAAATGTCCCAGGAGGCAGAGGTAGTCTCATGCTCTGCTGGACTCTGCTTAATATTTATTGAGGAGAAGGTAGGGCAAGGCCCACAGCTCAGCAGCATGGACACAGGGGGGAGGGAGGTGTGCACAAGTACCTTCATAAAAGAAAGGGTCCTACAAGAGCTCGCTAAGCTCAGGGTGGACAAGGCAATGGGACCTGATGGCATACATCCCAGGGTACTAAAAGAGCTAAGGGTGAAACTAGCAGAGCCACTAGCAGAACTGTTTAGGGAGTCTCGGAGCGCAGGAGAGGTCCCAGAAAACTGGAGATGGGCTCATGTGATCTCGCTCTACAAGAGTGGCCGCAAGGAGGAGGCAGGGAACTACAGACCAGTCAGTCTTACCTCAGTAGTTGGCAAGATTATGAAGGCACTCCTTAAGGAAAGGATAGTGCAACACCTGGAAAACACAGGAGCATAAAGATCCAAGACAGCATGGTTTTACAACAGGAAGGTCCTGTCAAACGAATCTCATAGATTTCTTTGACTGGGTAACCAGAGTGGTGGACCAAGGGGGTGCAGTTGATGTTGCCTACCTTGACTTCAGCAAAGCTTTCAATACTGTTCCACATAGAAGGTTGATTAATAAGCTGGGTAGGCTTGGGGTGAGTCAGAAGTTGGTCAAGTGGGTGGTAAACTAGTTGGCAGGCAGAAAACAGAGACTTGTGGTAAATGGTATACAGTAAGAAGAGATGCAAGTCACAAGTTGGGTAACTCGGGGATCAGTCCTGGGACTAGTCCTCTTCAATATCTTCATCAGTGACATTGCAGATAGACTGGAGGATGAGGTTTGCCTGTTTGCAGATGGCACCAAGATCTGCAACAGAGTAGATGATCCAGATGGGGTGGGCAAAATGGGAAGAGATCTGGAAAAACTGGCAAAATGGTCTGAAGAGTGGCAACTGGGGTTTAATGCAAAGAAGTGCAAGATCATGCACATAGGGAAGAGAAACTCTGAAGCTATCTATAGGTTGGGAGGGGAGTTGCTGGCAATCACAAGGGAAGAAAGAGACTTGGGCATCATCATCATCATCATAACAGATGACCTGAAATCTTCCAAGCAGACTACTAAGGCAGTAGGTAAGGCTAGAGGGATGTTGGGGTGTATTAGTAGGGTATAACAAGTCGTAAGAGGGAGGTAATAAATACAGGTTACTCACCTGTAACAGGAGTTCTAGGAATGGTATATGTTGTTCATCCACACTGTCTGGCAGGTTCCTTGCCGCTTTAAATCTTGCTGGAAGGTCTTCAAGCTGGCTCCTCCCACCCACCCGGGTAGCAAAACTCTTGGCTCCACCCCATGATGCCAGATCTAGCCCGCTGGAAGTCAGGTTGTGAGTCGAAGCCGGGGAGGTCGGGTGGGTCATGTGGATGAACAACATATACCATTCCTAAAACTCCTGTTACAGGTGAGTAACCTGTATTTCTAGGGACATGGATATGCTGTTCATCCACACTGTCTGGCAGACTCCTAGCAGTTCTCCGGGAGGAGGGAGGCAAGGTGCACACCCCCTACTTTGGAAATAAAGACTGGAGAACCGAGGCCCCAAAACCAGCATCCCGGCGTGACTCAAGGTCGATGTGGTAGTGGGTGATGAAGGTGTGCTGACTTCCAGGAGCAGCCCTGCAGATTTCCTGGATAGGGACGCCCTGGTAGCAGCCACCAATGCAGCGGTATGGTGGGTAGAATGAGCTCTAACCCCTCTGGGAGGCTCCATGCCTGCCAGCCTATAGCAGAGATCTATGCAGGAGGTAACCCACCTGCCTATCATCCACTTGGCTGCAGGTCTGCCAGGTGCGGCTTCAGCATAGGTGACAAAACAGTTGGCGAACCTCTCCCCGAACTTGAGCCGTCCGCTCCTTGTAATAAGCGAGCGCTCTTCTAGGGTCCAAAGTATGGAGCCTATATTCGGCCTCCGAGGTGTGACTGGGGTAGAACACCGGCAGAGTCAACACCTGGTTAAGGTGAAACTCGACACCACCTTCGGAAGGAATTTGGTGGGGCACAGGACAACCTTGTCCCTGTGGAAGACCAGATAAGGAGACTCGATAGAAAGCGCCTGGAGCTCTCCCATCCTTCTGGCTGATGTGATAGCTACCAAGAAGGCGGTCTTCCATGACAGGTGAGAGAAGTCACATCTGTGCATCGGTTCGAATGGCCTGCCCATAAGCTTAGCCAATACCAGCAGTAGATCCCATGGAAGTGGAGGTTCTCGCACCGGAGGGGATATGGGATCAAGGCCTTTGAAAAAGTGCCCAACCATCTTCTCCTGTGCCACCGACTGCTTCCTGGCCCGCACCCAGTAAGCAGAGATGGCTGCCAGGTGCACCTTAAGGGTCGCCGACCGAAGCCCTTGCTGAGAAAGGGACCACAGGTAGTCCAGAATGCTTGCCAAGAAACAGGAGGAAGGGTCCAGGCCCTTGCCCTGACACCAAATGGAGAATCTCTTCCATTTGAAGGCATAGCATTTTCTGGTCGACTCCTTACGGGACGCCTCAACGATGTTGAGGACCTCATCGGAAAGACCCAAAGCCTGGAACTCTAGCCGCTCAGGAACCAGACCGTCAGGTGCAGGGATTGAAGGTCCAGATGGAATACCTTCCTGATTGACTGAGATCAGGTCCGGGCAGGCTGGAAGCGCCTGGGAGCCTGGGCTGAGACTGAGGAGATCTGGATACCAGAACTGGCGAGGGCCAGTCTGGGGCTACTAGAATCCTGGCGCCTTGTCCCTCCTCGCTATGTAGAAGCACCTTGTGGATCAAGGAAATGGGGAAAGGGTGGAAGAGTCCCGGGGTCCACGGCCTCAAAAGGCATCCCCTGCAGCGAGCCCTGCTGAGGGGGCGGCATGAACAGTCTCAGCTCAGATTCTCCCTGAGGCAAACAGTCCGCTTGAGGCATGCCCCAATGGGAGAAGAGATCTTGTACTACCTCCAGCAGGAGAGACCACTCATGAGACGCAGCCCCTATCCAGCTTAGGGCATCGGCCAGGGTGTTGGAGGCTCCTGACACATGAATGGCGAGGAGATCCGCCTCCAGGCTGCGCACAAGTGACCAGATGCGAAGAGCTTCCCTGCACAGAGGCATGGAGCACGTCCTGCCCTGGTGGTTTAGGTAGTACATGGTCGTGGTATTGTCCGTCTGGACCTGAACCACTTGACCCCGTAGAAACGGAGCGAAGGCGGTGAGGGCTAGATGAACCGCTGAAAGCTCCAGCAGGTTGATGTGGCATCGGGACTCCCAAGGGGACCAGAGGCTGTGTGCTCTGTGCTCCCCCAGATGGGCACCCCAACCCATCAGAGAGGCATCGGTCGACAGAGAGACCGTCGGCTCGGGGTGGACAAATGGGATGCCCTCCCGCAGATCTGCTGGAACGGTCCACCACTGGAGAGCGTTCCACATCCCCTGGGTCACTGTCACTAGCTGATACAGAGGATCGAAGTGCTGTACCCATTGGCTGGCCAGCCCCACTGAAGGGGACGCATGTACCAGCGGGCCCAATGGACCACGCAGGTGCAGGCCGCCATGAGGCCCAGGAGGCACAGGAAGTCCCGGGCAGGGCGCGATTGCCCAACCTGAAATGATTGGGCAAAGGAGGAAAGAACCTCGGCCCTGTCCACCGGGAGCCGTGCTCTGGCTCGTAGAGAGTTGAGCTCTGCCCCGATGAATTGAATCACCTGCTTTGGCATGAGTTCTGACTTGTTGATAAGGAGGCTAACCTGAGAGGAAACCTGGAGGGCCAGATCTCTGGATCGCTCCACCTCCGCTCTGGGGGGGGGCTGCAATCAAGACAGTCGTCCAGGTAGGGGTACACCCGGACCCTTCGACGCCGCAGGAATGCTCTCACCACTGCCATGCATTTGGTGAAGACTCTGGGAGCTAGGGAAAGGCTGAAGGGCATGGCCCAGAACTCATAAAGGGATCCCTCTGCTCTGAAGCTGAGGAATCTCTGGTGGGATGGATGGATTGGGACGTGAAAGAACGCATCCTGAAGGTCCAGAGAACAGAACAGAACCACATGCCTCGTTCCAAGGATGGGATTATCTGAGCCAGAGTGACCATGCTGAAGGTCCGAGATCTTAGGAACCAGTTCAGGTCGTGCAGGTCAAGAATGGGGTACCAGCCCCTCACCCCCCCCCGGGTCTGTTTTGGGACCAGGAAGTACCTGGACACAAACTCTGGGTCTGGAAGAGGATCCGCCACCTTCCTGATCACCTCTTTGTTGAGGAGCAGGGCAATATTGGCTCAGCGAGTCAACAGAGAGGCTGTGGACCTCGTAGCCCCCGCGAGGGGCGACGGCTCGGAAGGGTGGGACCTGCCCTAACTCCAGGGGCAGGCCCTTTCCTA
This sequence comes from Neoceratodus forsteri, assembly GCA_016271365.2. Taxonomy (NCBI): domain Eukaryota; kingdom Metazoa; phylum Chordata; order Ceratodontiformes; family Ceratodontidae; genus Neoceratodus; species Neoceratodus forsteri. Next base: position 125,148,759 of record CM057450.1, on the reverse strand, counting down.
CCACCACCAACACCCAACGGTCCGTGGTGACAGTGGACCAGGCGGAAAGGGCAGACGGAGCCATTTCCACGGGGCAACCGGGGAGGACGAGGCTGGGGCGACACCCTCAACCCGCACTGGGCAGACTTAGAGGAGGGACCGCCGAGGGACCTCTGGCTTTACCTCCTTGCTTCCTGTTGGAGGAAGCCACGGGCTTGGGTTTGGGATGTCAAGCGTGAGTCTGCTGGCCCTGGTGCTGGTGCTGTTGGGCCAGACGTGCCGCAGGCGCAGAAGGATGAAAAGACTTATGCTGCTGCTGTCGGCAGCCTTTGTCCTTCTGGGCGGAGGTGACCAAGTCCAGAGTAGCACTGGATTTTTCGATCCGCTGCAGGTGACCTTCCACTCCAGGGCCGAAGAGGTCGGTCACCAAGAAGGGGGCATCCGCCAATTTGTGCTGGGTATCCGCCGTGAAGGTGGATATCCTCAGCGGCGCATAGCCACCGCGGCTGCAACCGATCTGGCACAGGAGTCTCCAATGTCCAGAGGCATTTGGAGCTGCTGTTTCGCCTCCGCCCTTCCCTGATCCCGCACCTGCTAAACCACGGTCTGCAGGTCGGCCGGGAGATGAGGGATCACCTCATCCAGAGAGCCCATGAGGGTGTGGGAGAAGTGTGCCATCAGCATGGCCGAGCTGGCCTGGCGGAGGCCTAGGGAGGATGCAGTGTACACCTTGCGCCCGGCATAGTCCAGCTTTTTGGACTCCTTGTCAGGGGGCTTATCCACATCCCTAGCATTCCCGGAACACCGGAAAACGCTATCGGTGACTAACCCTCTGCAGAGGGGTGCTCGAAACCAGGACAAAGAGCCGGTAGGACCGATACTTCCTGAGCCATCCTGGCCAAAAAGCGAGGACAGGAAGCAGGCTGCTAGAGCTCCAAGGTTGGGCCAAATACTGGCTTCAGCCACCAGGAAAGGCCTCCGTGGGTGAATCCCCTGGTCCAGTATCTCCGCTAGGGGATACTTTGGCCCGCTTGACACGGGCTCGAGCTGCATCCCAGTGGACTCCAGATGAGCCGAAGCAAACCCATGAAGGACGATGGGCTTTCATCCATCAACTGGCCCCCGGAGGACTCCAGGTCAATGGGCCTGGAGAACAGGGAGGAGTCGCTGTCGGACTCAGAGGAGTCCACAAAGAGCTGCCTGGGGCCTGAGCCACCTTCCACCTGCCGAGGACGGTCGGGAGTGAGGGTGACCGACAACCTGTGGGGCAGGCCTTGACCTGACCGAGAGTCCTTGGTCAGCACCCCCGATTTTGGTTGTGGAGGCGAAGGTTCCACCACAATCAGTGGGGCAGCTGGTTTCGGCCAAACAACCGGCCCAGGTTAGGGCACCTCAGCTACAGTGAGGGGTTGTTTGCCGCCGGGTGACTTCTCACTTGATTGCGGGAAGGCCATGGCCTTGTTGCCTCGACAAAAGTAACTGCTGCCACATCAGGGTCCTCGAGAAGGCCGACGCAATTTGTGCCAAAGCCTCTCCTCTTCAGAGGAGGAAGGCGAGGACAGGCAGTGGCGCCGCTTACCTCAGTGCCGAAACAGAGACCGCCGATGTTGGTGGGATCAACTGGACCGAGACGATGTCCGAGACCGAGATCCTTGGTGTTTCCAAGGACTGGTTTGGGAAAGGGCGGGGACACCGGCTTCCCTCGCTCAGAAGTTTTAATTGGGACTGCGCACCGGGGCGGGGAGGTCTCGGTCTCACCGGGGAACCGGTGAAGAAGGGTTGTCGGTCTCACCAGTTGACAGCCCATCCGACGGGTCGAGAAAATCTCAACCGTCTGACAGGTGTCTCGGCCGGCTACCTAACGGGATGCGTGGAAGCAGTGGATTCTAGCTGACCCCATCAAGTCGACAGTCCAGGAGGGACCTCTCCTCCCATAAACGCCAACGATGGGACTTACCCTTTGAGTCCTTCTTTTTGGACAGAGAGGAAAGTCCCGATGGCCCCTCTCCCTTCGTGGAAAGGGACTGGCAAAGCTCCTTGAAAGAAGCTGAATACGAGGTACCCAGAGAGAGCGGGATAAATGCCACGACCGAGGAAGAGGATGATGCGGCCTGGGCTGCCTCCTCCTTGAGGGCGATCATCTGCTCGAGTTGCTCAGCTGTTCAGCCACCGCGGTAACCACCCAACGGGCCTCCTTCGACTTAACCATTGGGTAGCGCTTCTCAGGACGCCCAAGCTGTAACCGGGCAGCGCGGTCCTCCAGGACGTTGGCCAAAAACGAATGGCATGACTCACAGGCCTGTGGGTGATGTTCTAGGCTGAGGCAGTAAATGCACGTGGAGTGCGGGTCCGTCCTGGACATCTTCTGCCCACAAGGGCACCACTGAAATCCGGGAGTCGATTTGTCCATCGCAGCCGCGAGAGAGATAATTATTTATTTATTTGTTTTTGTTAACCAGGTAAGCACACTAGACAACAAGTGCCTATTTTCAGGTGCGACCCAGGAGGTTACAGTACATAAGAACAATAGTACATTGCAGGGTGACATACAGGCCCGCAACTACAAGTGGGCCAGGATGGGTTACAGTAGACAGCACAATGTATAGACAAGGAACAATCTCACCCACACACAGGTGGGAACAGCATAAGGACAATAATACATATTCTGATCAACAAACTAGAGCGACTACAGGCTCAAAAGCGAAAGTGCATAATAAAGCAGTGGTGGGAAGGGGTAGGAAGCAAGAATTAGCAGTGGGCAAATATAGGGCTAGAACCAGGGGGAACCACTAGGCAGGGGAAATCACTGCAGCAGGGGAGGGACTGGACGGTCCAGGACTGGCCCCAGTGGGTGGGTATGGAGATGGTGAGGGACCCCTGAGGAGCCACAAGGGTGGGGATCCAAGACAGCATGATGGGGGGGAAGAGGGTGCACCCGGGGGGGAATGGAGGGGCAGGGTGAGCGAATAGGTGCAGGGGAGTAGAAGAGGAAGGGGCCGAACCCAACGAGGTGGAAGAGGAGTAAGGCAGCCTGGGGTATAGCTACATGTTTCCACATGGGCAGGTGGAGGTCCCTTTGAGGAATTTCCAGAGGTACATTTTGAAGCCAGAATATGAAGGGCAACACGCACAGGGAAGATGGAGTTCCAAAATCTGGGGCGAAGACAGAGAAGGCCCGATCCCCAGTGAGGGGCGGGTCCTGGGGACTTGCAGGCAGTGGCCGAGCTAGGCCCTAAGCTGATAGGGCGGAGTGCAGGGTAGTAAGGGGAGGGCAAGTGCAGGGGGGCAAGCAGTATGGACAATGCTGTCTACCATGCTACCAAAAACAAAAGCTCGGTGTTTGTCAGGGGGAAGCCACTCCAGGCGGGCATAGAGGGCACACCGATGCGTTAGGCGATGAGCCGAGAGGGCAAAGCGGCAGACATTGTTATATGCTGTGTCCCATTTTGCTAGGGAGGCCTTTGGGACAGGCGCGAACCCAACGAGCCCATAACAAAGCGTAGGTAGGAGGGATCCCTGGCTATGGATATGACGGAAAGGCAGGAGTGGAGGCAGTCTCTTGGCCCTATAGGCTAGGCAAGCTTTACAGTTGGACGCCTTGCAAATGTTTCGGATATGCTCGGTGAAGTCAAGCTGGGGTCAAGGTCACTCCTAGATACCTGGCGAGGAGTTCAAGACAGGCAGGGATAGCCGTTCTCCCCAAATATGGTGAGGGGCACGAAGCAATTTTTGCCGCCGACCCAAATACCATAGCGTGTGTTTTGACAAGATTAATGGTAAGCTTACGTCCCAAGAGCCAGCCTTGGATCTGCCCAAAATCAGAATTGAGTTGGGAGTTGATGGTAGCGGGGTTCCGGCGCTAGATAGTAATACAAGATCATCCGCATATAGAGTGGTAGATCCGAAGGTTGTGACTGAGGGGAGTTCGTTTACATAGAGGGAGAACAGAATGGGCCCGTGAACAGACCCTTGGGGTACTCCGCATTTAACTGGGGAGAGGCCCGAGAGGGCATGGTTATAACAGGAGTATTGTTGTCTCCCCTCAAGGTAGCTGGCGAACCATTCGAGTGCTCGGGGGGAGAAGCCATACTCAAGTAGAGTGGAGAGAAGGAGATTATGGTCAACTCGGTCAAAGGCCTTTGAGAGGTCGACAAAGATGGCCCCAGTCAGTTTTCCTGCGTCGGTAGCAGCTCTGACCAGGGAGGTGAGCGGTGGAGGTACTGTGCCCCTTCCTGAAGCCATGCTGAGCAGGAGAGAGAACTGCATACTCCTGCAGGACGTGGGAGATGGATGACCGAAGTCTTGAAAATTTTAAAATAAGTTTCGGGCGAACCGAAAAATTAGGATCCAGTCTACACGCAGAGCGTTAAGGAGGGAACCTGAGCTTCTAAGCGGTAAGGAAGATCTGGCGTCATGGGGCGGAGCTGAGAGTTTTACCACCCGGGTGGGTGGGAGGAGCCAGCTTGAAGACCTTCTGTCAAGATTTAAAGCAGCAAGGAACTTGCCAGACAGTGTGGATGAACAACATATCCATGTCCCTAGAATCCTTCTTAACAAGACACTGGTTAGGCCCCATCTGGAGTACTGCGTGCAGTACTGGAGGCCTCACCTGCACAAGGACTTTAACAAAATGGAGGCAGTACAGAGAAGGGTCTGCATCAGAAAACATATGAGGACAGATTAATGGAGCTCAAAATGTAAACCCTAGAGCAAATGAGGGAGAGAGGTGATATGATCGAAACATTCAAATATCTTAAGGGCATTAACAAGGTGAAAGAGTCTAACATGTTTCAATATAAGAAAAATAGCAGGGCAAGAGGACACAGCATGAAATTAGAAGGAGGCCGATTAAGGGGTAATATGAGGAAGTTCTTTTTCACAGAAAAGGTGGTGGATGCATGGAACAGCCTACCTCAGGAAGTGGTGGGTATGAATACAGTGCAGGGCTTCAAACAGACTTGGGATAGGCATAAAGAAGCAATACAGATGAGTATGAATAAATAGGCCATTGACAGAGTAATGGTCTATGGCCATTCATAAAAAATGGGCAGACTGGATGGGCCTTGCAGTCCTTATCTGCCGTCAACTTCTATGTTTCTATGACTCTAATCTGCATGCCAAAGCAATCAGGGCATCCGCTCAAGCTATGGGCAGATACGCCTTCCCCACGGAGGTAGCTAACATGGCTCCAATACACTGGAGGTGGTGTGTAGGGTCCATTTTGGACTTTGGATAGTTTACCGCTATCCCCACCTGGGCGAACAACTGCAGGGTTCGAGAAAGCATGAGTAACAGCTCTTGGCAGGAGGTCGCTTTCAGGAGCCAGTCGTTCGGGTAGTGAAAGACATAGAGACTGTCCCTGCAGAGGGCCACTGCGACCACTGCTAGGCATTCCAGAAGGGAGGGCTCTGAACTGGTAATGACAACCCTGAAACATGAGACAGAGAAATGTCTGTGGGCCGGGTGCATCTGGATATGGAGGTATGCATCCTTCATATCCAGAGAGCAGAGCCAATCTCCCGTATTCAGCAAAGGGAGAAGTGTCGGATGAGACACCATTCGAAACTTTTGGTATGTGATGTAGAGGTTGAGGCACCTCAGATCCAAAATGGGACGTAAATCCCCAGTACATTTGACAACTAGGAAAAAATGGGGAAACGGGGAACTGGTTCAATGGCCTTTTCTGAGAGCAAAGCATCTATCTCGGTCTGTAAGACCAGTGCTTGGTCTGGGGAGTAGTGAGAGACCCTGGGTGGCAAAGGAAGCGGTATCTCCACGAACTCCAGTGGGTGCCCTGTCGTGATTAACTGCAGGAGCCACTGGTCAGAGGAGATAGCTTGCCACCCTTGCAGGTGCAGGGCAAACCTGCCCCAGACGGCTGTGGGTAGGGTCTCTAGTCCCATAACCAGAGGATGACCTTCAGGCTGAAGGCTGGCCCTGCTGGGAGCAGAAGGGATGCAATGGGGTTTCTTAGCATTTCTAGGACCTGGCAGTTGTAACTGAGATTGTCTTATTAGCAGGTTGTCTTTGAGCCATGGGACATCCTCTGTAGTGGCAGTCCCTTGAGGAGCTCTTGAAGGCCATTTTGGCTTTAGGACAGTACAGGGTCCATACTGATTTAAAGGTATGACCCGAGTCTTGTAAGTTTTTCAATACAGTATGTCTTCGATCTATGGACTGAACAGCTGAACCTCTTTAAAAGGAGCATTCAGGATAGACTGCCGTATGTCCTGTGAAAATCCTGACACCCTGAGCCAGGTGTGTCTTCTGAGACACTCTCCTGCAGAGGACATACAAGCTGTAGTGTCAACAGTATCATAAGTGACCTTTAGCAGGAGGCAGCATACAGCCACCGCAGTAGACATTTTGACCGTTGGCTCCTCCTGGTCAGAACCCACCGGGAGGGACTGGACTGTCGCGTGGGAGGCCTTTAGGATTTCCTCCTGATATTTCACGAGGTGTCTCATGTAATTAAGTATATGTAGAGACAAGGTGGCCCAGGAAAAAAAACTTTTTCCCATAACATTCAATTTCTTGGACTCCTTATCTGGGGGCTGAGCCATGTGCTGAGGCCTAGAGGGCCTATCATGTGCTGCTCTGATCACCACTGAATCTGCCAGATGCAGAGACATGAAACAGGGGTGATCCACTGGAGCTTGATAAATCCTATCAGCCTTATGAGGAGTGCAGGGAATCTTGAAAGGTTGCTTCCATGCAGCCAAGATAGCCTCTTCAAAGGCGTCCACCAAAGGGGGCTGACCAGAGTGGGGCAATCTAGTACACCTAAGTACTGAGCCAACTTCTTTCTAGAAGCATCTTGCTCCATGCCCTGGAATCCAAACGTTTTCTGGAGGTGGATCATAATGTCTGAAAACATTGTGTCATCTGGCAGAGAACAAGGGAGCTCAGGGGTAGGTTCCCCCTGAACAGAGGAGGCAGCAGAGGAGGACTGAGGGGAATCCTCATGGTCCATGCCGTCCTCGTTCTCCAGGTCAGCCAGATCCCAGTCTTACAGGAAAGGGTTCTCCATGTCTACGTCCAGAGTGTACACACTCAAGGAGACGGGAAGAGCTGGCTGTCCACTGGGCCGAAGGAGGCCAAAAGAAAGCAGAGACCGGAGCCAACCCCGGGGGTGCAGGGTCTCAGTCAGGTCCAGGATAGTATTCACTACAGCCTGGACATCAATCATGGCCATCTGCCCAGTCGAAGTAGCCAGGGCAGACTGGACAGAGTGAACTGGGACCACCAACAGAATACAGGCAGGCAGGCAGTGGAATCAAACATGGAGCCGTCAACAATGGGTGTGCATATGACACCAGAATCGTCGACGAGGGTGCCAGCATTAAGCTCTGAGAGGCAAGGCTGGTTGTCAACGATGGAACTGTCGATGGGCCTGAAGCCCCTGCCGTCAACAATAAAAACGTCAAAAGACAGCAAGCTATCGTCGACGACAGGACTACTGACGCGCTGTAAGCCAATGTTGACAACAATAATATCGTCGACAGGCCTGAAACCATTGTCAATGGACGATGACTAGACTGCAGTTAAGGGGGAGGCAGCTTTGGAAGCTGCAGTATGACCCCAGAACCTGCTGTCGATGAGGGAAAGAGAAGCCCATGATCATCGACGGTGTAGAGGACAATGTAAGAGGGGCAGCCTTCTCTATCCTTACTTTGTGTGAAGCAGTCTTAGTCGATGATGAGGGAGCAGTAGAAACATGCTTTGTCTTGGGTGCATGTTTCTTACAGGGACCCTGTGCCTGACATGGAGGGGTCACCTGTAGAGTGGTGAGACCCAGAGAAGGACGTCAAAGATATTCTGGTTGTGGAGCATTGCTGCTGCTCCAGGAGGCCAACCTTTTGCTCCATGAGGATTTGATGGAGCTGCTGAAGCCTTCAAAGCTTTATGGCTTTGCTGAATCTATTACAGAAGACACACACCCTGGAGTTGTGTTCAGGACCAAAGCAACGCACACAGACATTATGGAGGTCTTCCTCAGCGATTCTGTGACCACAGGAGCATCTTCAGAATAAGGGATCCAAAGGCATTAGTATAGAAACTTGTTAGTAGTAAATTTTGGTCAATAGAACTCTTCATCGATGACAGGTAAGCAGAGTTCCGAAGGAGGACTTGTTGCATGCAGGTCGCGGTTGAAAAGAACTAAGGAGTAGGTGGGACCTCCCCCTTTTATACCTGCCAGGTAAACACCATGTGGTAGTGCCGGGGGGAGGTCCTAGGGTTGACTGCTGAGAAGTCATCCAGAGGAAATGACGACTGCAGCTGTAATCCCATCTGCTTCAAGAGAGTGCCTCAAAGAAGATCTGAGGGACCTGCAGCCCCAACGTCGCAGGAGAGGTCAGGGGTGTCAGGTGAAGGGTCCTAAAACCCGATGACACATGACCATCTTTGGCCACCACTGAGCCGGCACCACTCCTTGTCTGTGACCCCTGAGAAGGAGAAGGGGCAGTGAGCTGGGAAGGGACTGTCAGTGGGGGAGAAGAGAACCCTGATGTCGATGGGCCTGCAGTGGTAGCAGGGAAACCAATGGGCCACACTGCTAAAGTCCCCCCTCCCTCGTAGGAGAAATGGTGAGTGAGGCAGTGGGAATCATCGGTAGGAGGAAGGAAAGGCCTGCCAGTGAAGAGCCAATGCCGGCTGAAGGAGCACCAACAGGAAAAGCTGCCAAGGCCAACCCTTAGCAGAGGGGGTGTGGGTGGCAGTGGGGGTTGCTGTTGGCTTGGTCGACGACTCTGAAATGGTTGGCATGGGAAGCGGCGACCAAGAACATCCCCAGGATGGCCTTTCTCCCAGTGATGATGCTTCCCTGATGACTTGTCCAGGGACTTGAGGCATGAAAGCTCATGGACAGGGCCAGAGAAATGGAGGAGCTCCTGTCCTGGAGCTCCTTTTCCAAGGCAGCGACCTTCTGCTCCATTAAGAAGGGTTTCAGTTCTTTCTGGCAATGCCTCCGGGTAGCCTGATTGAAACCATGGCAGCTCTCACATTCCTGAATGTCATGTTCGGTGCCAAGGCAGCGAACGCAGGCCCTATGATCATCTTTACCATAGATCTTCTGTCTGCAGCTGCAGCAATGGAAAAGGTTGTCAGATCCAGTTAGCATAAACAAAAATAAGCGGGGGAATCACTTTAGGGAATAAAGTGATTGCAGAACTAGGGTGAGAGGTGCTAGAAAAAAATGACAGTCGATGCGATGGTGCTCCATGGAGTCCATAGTGCAATGGTCGACAGCAGGAAAACAACTAATGAGAGTGCAGGATCGCACACGGCTATATAAGGAGGATGTTGGCATGATAACATTGCCATAGGCGGCCCCAGATAGACTGCCAACAAAACGTTTCTGTGTGGTCCTGGTGCCTGACAGCTATAGTTCCTAAGGTGTGACCTGCTGCAAGAGATATATTCGAAGACTGACCTTTTTGACCCAATGCTCTTGATTAATACATCCTTATCATGTCTTCTGAGCAGGGGTATGCGCTAGTTTAATGCAGTACCATGTGACAGGGTCCTGACCAGTGAGAAGCTAGAATTTACCATACCCCTTAATATAAGTAAGTGCAGCATACTTCAGGGTGTATAATTACACTGCAGTAACCATTTCCTAAGTTTTTCAAGAACCTTGATTTTCCCGTATTCCAGGTAGTCTACTTGGGGGGTTATTACTGCATAACTAGACACCTTATTAAAGGTTCTCACTTGCAAATTGTATAACTCAAGGAAAAATGACTTCTGCATAAAGGCATGACAGGGTGTATGTTATTATGGGATAATAACATGTCTCGGAAAGTTTGCCTTTGGCCTTATGCACTAAAGAAGGCCCACCCTGGACTGCCTAACTTATAACAATTACAAAAAACTCTGGTCAGAGTCAAAATGGCTGCTAATGTATTAACCGAATTAAGAGATACAGAATTAAGGTGTGAGTTGGCTTTTAATTAATTTTTTGTATACAATGGGTGGGGTGTTCAAAAGAGTTGCGCATGGAGCAACAGGGATGCACCATGCGCAACCCACCGATGCACCCCGGCGCGCTATTCAATGGGGCAAGTTGTGCTGCGCAACTCCCAATGCACCAGACGCAAGAGCAACGTATGCGGCACAAGTATGAGGGCGTGCTCATGCATATGTGGCACATCCTGATATTCAGCCCGGGATGTGTGGCGCATATGCTGGCACATACCTGCCTTGCGCCACCCGGGGGGGTGCAAAGATGTGCCCGTTAGAACCAGGAACAAGTCCAGGCCACCCACAGGTGAGCTGCCATACTGCAAGGTGCAACACAGCAGCCACATGCTGTGGGTGGCCACCCGCCCACCCAGGACACAGTCCACATGCCCCCTGCTCAGGGTGCGCCGTGCCCCCCCCCGCGCCCGTTCATGGGCATATATGTCCTACATCCCTGGTGGTCCAGTGGACCACTGTTCAACATCCGTTCGTGGAAAGAAGTAAATTAAAGCCCTGGTGGTCCAGAGGACTGCTTTCCAATGCCCGATCGTGGGCATATGAAGCCAGTATCCCTGGTGGTCCAGTGGACCCCCCCCATGCCTGACTGTGGGCAGAATTAACAAAGGACACCCTGGTAGTCCAGTGGTACCCCACCTGCCCACTGGGACCCCTGCCACCCTGCCCCCACCAGTCAGTGGCGGGCAGCACCCGCCAGCGACTGGCCCGGCATACAGAGGAATCGCACCTATTGGTCCACCTGGGCAATAATGGGTGTGCAGACCATCCTGAACTACACAGGCCCGAAATGTGAATGAATGCGTTCTAGCATTATAAAAATTGTAGAAAAATTCTAGTGATTTGATTGGCTGAAAGCAGCTCAGAGCCGTGTAATCATTGACCCATAATTACACTCCTGAACTACTTACAGCTATTCAAGCCCTATAACATAAACATAAAAAAGTATCATTACGCTCCCACATTCTGATAGGAGCTGTCACTTCAGCCCTGTCACTTCACCAGCAGGCAGTAAAAGTGAAACATCTACACAGAATGGTAAATTACGTTTTTGCCCTACCTGCACCACAAAAACATTTTTCAAAATAGGAGACTGCACTTTGATTAGGGAGACAGAAAAATCAACTATTTACTGCACCCACAATGCCTCACTATGTAAATTAGTATACAGGCTATGTTTCTTTTAACTTACTCTTTATTTCTCCCCCACATGCTGGAGCCCTGCTCTGTCGGGAGACGCTCTTTGCACCTGCCCCACTTCACTGAAGGGGCATTACAAGATATTCCAGATATCCAATACACACAAGGAAGATAATGTACATAAGTAAGTTAAGGCACAGCCCTAAGTGCTAAAGGAGCAGAATATTTACAAGCTAAATATAGGAATTATTAAGGGATTTGAAAGCATGCCTTGTTCATGGATTACAGACGCCAAACTGAATGGTTCCTAGCTAGGCAACAGCATAAGTGCATGGGGGCGTGTAAACTGGGTCGATACGGTAAGTCTCCAGTGAAGTTGCTTGGAAATGGTAGGCATGCAGACATTTCTTTTACTCTAGTGCTTATTCCAGGATGCCAGAATGCTGATTTATTTTTTTTTAACTCTTTACCCTCCGGGGCCCTGGCAGGAGGCTTCGGCCCTCCTAATGGAGGGACTCTTTCTCCGGTCACGCCACTCCCGTGCTTGCGGTCCCCGGTAGTTCCCACCATGGATTGCCCACTGTGGCAGGGCCAGGAGAAGTTTGCCGGCTTCCCCCCCCTCCCGGACACCCAATCCAGAATCTGAGGATGGTCCCCGGGAGCGGCGGACCATTATCCAGCTTGCCAGGCTTATTTTCTCTATTTTTGCTCGTCCCACCCCTCCTTTCCAACGTAAGGACGGCAGATCAAGCCTTCCAACCTGTACTGCCCTCCAACCACTGCCAGAGGGCAGTCAATGAGCAGGACAACTAGTCTCTCTCCCCCTGAGAGAGGAGAGCAGTCCTCCAAACACTCAATCCTCTCTCCCCCCTGCTGACACCCAGCAACTCGGGCTCGTTCCCGAACCTGAGTTGCCGGAGTGGCACAAGGTGTAGCAGCCAGTGCCTCAACCTCCAGCAGCACCGCGCAGCCAATTTTTGAGCACTTACACCATACTGCAGACAAGGCAGTAGCAGAGTGCCTTTCCACCCATGGGAACAGCATTTAAATCCTTTAATGCACACCCTGGAGTGGCTCACTGGAGCTGCTTACTGCACTTATAAAACGGCTCGCTGCTGTTTTGTATTATATGTAAAGTGAAACATTTTTAACTGTTTTGTTTAACATAACTCATTCGTTTATGTACATTTTAAATTAATTTATATAAATACCGAAATATATACATACATGAAACCATCCTTGATTATGTAGGTAATGAGGCCTTTTTGCCTAGGTAATGATATTTAGCACCTGACCATGCGGTGCTAGGAGTTCATGGCATGGCCAGGTGACCTCTCTCAGCTAGTAAAGTTTGTAGACTTTTTCTTTGCTATTTTATAAATACTGGTATCTTAGCATGAACACCACAATATACCCACCTACAGGTCTCTCCATGTTAGTTATTGTGAGATATCCGTATGCACTGGGAAATATGCACCTGATAACAGCCATTATCCCACAAATTACATAAAATGGGGGTTGGGGGATGAAGTTTAGAAAGACCTGTGTTGTTATGATGAAATAATACACGGTCAGGTGATCACATTTGGACTATCTCATTTATTGATTTGCTTTGACCATGACAAGCAGATTGTCAAAGGTAATCCATATCACGGTGTATCAGCATACCAGTATTATGTGTCATCCCTATGTGTTCTGCTTGCCACTACTTAACATACTGTATGTGACTGGTGTTTCTTCTGAACCTGCCGAACTGGAGCTGTATGTTACTTTCAATGCCACCACCCAGTGTTTTTTTCTGTGTACCTCTTATCAACAACTCTACAATTCCATGAAATATCAACAACTCAGAGCCATTTGGAGTTGTCATTTATGGCATGTCCTTCTCAAAAACTGAAGAGCTTGGAAGCAGTGTGATCAAGTGGTTAGAATCCCAGTATGGGAACTGAGAGATCACAGGTTCAAACCCTGCTAGACCAAAATAGTATAAAACAAAATACTCACTGTGTGACCCTGGTCAAGTCATTTTACCTCCCAATGCTCCATTCCACCCAGCTGTAGAAATGGGTAGAAGCAGAAGAACCGCACTGGAAACAAGATGTTGCATCTCAGCTGGGCTATCCTATGGTAAACAAACTTAAAAGTAAATATATATAAAATGGCCCACAGGGGATGTGTTTTATTTGCACTCATTAGGGACACCCAAAGACATCACCTCTCAGATAGTCCACTCAGCACCTACCTGGGCCATATGTGGCCTAAGGTAACTGCTGAATCCAGGTCTACCACACTGCAGAGGTAAAATCTGCACTTGTGATGGCAAAATCCAGAATCGTTAATAAAACGAATGTTAGGAAATGCAGGAACAACATGCGTACATACATTTATGCCTGTGAAGCACCAGCTGTCAATCATTTTACTAAGCAGGAAAAGGGACTACTGAATGTGTAATTTCTTGCTGGATGGAAAGATATGGGGATGGGAAATGACAGGAGTAAACCACAGTAGTGTAGCAGTAGTGGTGGTGGTGGTTTTCATCACTTTGATAGAGTAGCAGTAAAACTCCAGGACAGCTCAGTTAAGATGCAACATCTTGCTTTCAGTGGGGGTTCTGTTCAAACCAGTTTTACAGCTGGAAGGAAATGAAGCAATGGGAGTTTATGTGATATTCGCAACTTCACACAGGGAGTCTGTGCGGACTCTCCTGGTTCTGTGCTCCAACCACAAGGTAACTCTGCTTCCAAAACATTTTGAACTGACAATTTGGCTGGAGCTAGACAAGTGACTTGAGTTTGCTGCAACACAATAAGCAGCTGCTGTTCAGAAGGAAAGGCAAAACCTCATAAACAGAGAAAGATTCCTTTGGCAGATTCAGAAAGTGCAGTGGGAAACTCCAAAGGCAGAGCTGGTCCCCTGCCCATTAGGAATTTGGCAAGGGCACTGGAGTCAGTGTAAAGACTTCCATAATCCTGAAGTATGAATCCCTCTGTGCTCTGTGGAACAGCAGCGTCCCCTTATAGACAGGTGGGACATGGGTAGTAAAAAGAGGAATTCCCTACCTAAACAAATTCTGGTCAAAGCCACTACGGCTGCTAATACAATAAGTGATATAAAATTAATGTGTGGGACATGTGTACCTGATGTACACTGAACATATTAGCAGTCTTTGGGTTGGGTGCTACACATCCATTTTATATTACCATAAACACCCATTGGATATAGTGATACAGGATCAAAACCAGATCTGTGAAATAGAACATACATGATGCCTTAGGTTACCAAGTCCATAACAGCAGTAAGAAACATCCACTGTCTTTCAATGTAACAATGTTTTTGATTATATTACTCAACTGATATGCTATAATGTTTTACTGGGAGTCAAATGTAAAAAGGCTGTCTCTCCGATGAATTTTTGAGTTTGGGGGGGTTACCAAATGTCCCTTCTCCATCTTCTCAATCTTCTCCCTCGTGTTTTTGAGGAGGTATCAGTTACAATCCCTATCTAGAGAGAAGGGCCTGGAAACCAGCTGACACAAGGCAGCCTTTCCCGAACAAAGATAACAAATAAATAAAATAAATGGTTATATTGTGACAGTTAGCATCACAGTATTTTCATTTGAGAAGACTAACTTCAGCAGATGGCTGCATTTGAAGTAAATGTAAACTAAAGCTACCATTTCTGACTAGGATAAGATGCAAAAGGAGGAAAGCACCATGACCTATCTGTGTAACGCATAACCCTTCGCTAGCATCTCATAGCTATAATCCTCAACCATTTACAACATCCAGCTACACCCACAGGCTGTGACAGTTTCCAAAATATAAACAGCAGAACAGCACCAGTGGTTGCAAAGGCATTCAACTGCCCTTTTTTCTCCTCAACTCAGACCACACTGATACGGAAGCACTTTAAAATAATATCACAACTTGTAATTTCACATAGTGCACAATATGTACTTTTAACAACACAGGAAACAGTCGCCTCTGATGTGTAGTGCTGCTGCATTTAGTTTCTCCTCCAAGCAACGGTGTTGTCAATTTAGACTACCACTTGGCATTTTTTGTAGTTCAAAAACCTGCGCATACAGGGTACAAACTACAAACCCAAGACTGCACACCTGACCTAATTTAAAATTAACCAGAGTAGCATAAATTTATCTTCTGCAACTAGGTGGATGGGGAGAACCCTGTCACTGCAGGGCCTAGGAGGACCATGTTGCCATCCTGGCACTGCCCCCCCCCAAATAAAAATATGTATTCCCCTATGAGTCTTGAACGTGCACTGCATCTCCATACCACAGTGTTGGGTCGTCGCAGGAGGTATTGGTGCCCTCTTATCTCCTGCCAAATCCTTTCAGATTCTGTGATGGTCTCTAAGCTCTCGCTGCCTGCCATCTTTGTTGTGACGCTAGTGGTGTGTCACCAGTGGTTGCTCACTACAGAACAGAGGACTTTTGTTTGTGTTCGCTAGCAGGGGAAGACCAACGCATCGGCACAATGCTACTAACCAGGTGTGGGCTTGGCAACAGAGCAGTCAGATGGAAACCCATGCCTTTGCCAACAGAACTGTGCCTCTGCAGAGCTGTCAAGGTCAAAGCATCAGAAAAGATGAGATTTTAAAAAGTGAAAACTAGTAAGATTTTTCTCACGTCTCTTTGTAATACATCCTGCAGGCTGCAGCTCCATTCTTGCACTAGAGAGTCAGCTTAAAACTGAACTCTAGACTTTTTTTAAATTTTTTTTTAATGTAAGCTTGACTACACAAATTTCACTCAGAATGCCGTAACACATGGCAAGTACAAAGATGCATCAGCCTTAAAAATCCCAAACTGTTACAGCTCCAACTGCAGTTAAAGAATGTGGCTGCACAGCTGTGCTGGCAAGGGTTCTGTTTATTCGTGCAACATTTACTACCCTATCTCACGTTTCAATAGGGTTACACCTTTAGCACCTAAAAATCTACTAGTAAGGAGCCCCATTCTTCCTCTGGGGGTAGTGCATTCACCCACTTAAAATAACTTGGCAATTTCACATAAAAATAGTGCATTTGAGGCTTTCTTGATATCTCTTTTCAGGGCTGTCAAGTTGGAGAAAGAACAGTGTAAGAACTTACCGTAACAGTGTATCTTCAAAAGGATCTCAGTCATCAGGTAACACTGTAGGAACCTTCGCTGTCAGTGAAGGGGAATCCACACGGAAGATTTTCAGCAGCACAACTGGGGCCGCCCATGCCGTCGACATCGGCCACCCTATATAAGCGTAGGCGGCCCCGCTCCCTCTTCTGTTCTTTCCTTCTGGAGATGAAGGGAGCAAGGCTCGTGCCTGGGGAACTGAGAAGAGAAAGAGGTACCCAGCCCTATGTAAAAGACTGGGTACAACAAATAGCCAGTTCCTAGACAGGAGCCCCCAAGCAGGGGGGATGGTGGAAGGGAAATCATACCTGATGAATGAGATCCCCTCGAAGATAGTACAGTTGTGTAAGAACTTACCGTAACATTAGATCTTTGGGAGTATCTCTTGCAGTAGGCCATAACACATGGTATATCCAGCCACATACATTGTGACATGATACCCATCTATTAGCTATGTGTATAATTTTGTTATAAATATATGTTTTTAAAATGTCTGCTTATAAGACAGAGTAGGGTCAGCAGACTATCTAGAAGACAGCAGTGTTAAGGAGGTCTGACCTTTTGACCCCAAAATGGTTGCTATAGTAGCCAAAGAGCTAGTTTCTTTCTCTGGGTTGACACATAGTTGCAAACCTTCTTGTGACTATAAAGTCTTCCTTCAAAGGCCAGTTTATAACAGTCGTAAACTATCCCTTTACTCTGAAATGCAGGGACACAGTATGCATTTTATGACCTCAGAGGAAAAGGCCAGTTTTAACTGATTTCTGCTAGCTTTCACACCTAAGTGACCACAGTTCCTCAGGGAGCTTCTGAAGAGATCAAAGGGATAATTCTGTCCTTCATAAGGCCTCACTAATTAAGAAGAAGATATATTTTTTTTTTATTGGAATGTTTGAGCAGTGGGCTGAGACATGTGACTGTTAAATTAATTCAAGTTCTCAGGTTTGAGTGACCTCACAGCCAGCATCTGTGAGTTGTGTCATCAGGGAGGAGGAGTTGGGACAACATATTACCAGCCAGCTGGGGGGGGTGACGAAACATTGCATTTGTTTTTTGGCTTTTGGCATTTTGCCTCTGATTTTGAGGTGGGACTGCTGTCAAACTCTCACAACACTTTAGGTAAATTCAATCATCTATTTATTACTTGAAACATAGGGTAGTAGAAATTCAGTAATAAGGCTTTGTTTCTGTATAATTATCCATTTACTTTAAAAGACTGTTAACTCAATTTTATATGTTCTGCGTTTTGTATTTTATCTATTTTTAATTTTAGTAAACATAATTTTTCTTTAAATTTTGCCTGTGCCTTTTCTCATTTTCTTTTGCATGTGAATGCTGGAACAGTATTGGATAATTCTGACAACTGTTAAGGGCTTAAAAGTGTATTACTACCTTGCTAAGTTAAGAAATTACCTAGGTCTCAAACGGAGTCAAAAGGGTAGAATTGTGAATGGGTGCCTACTGGGTTAAGTATTGCACTGCATTTCCCCGAAGAGGGTGTGACACTTGATCCTGATAACTGGGTGTGCTAGCGAAAAAGGGTTCATATTTCATCTCAGGACCCGAGACTAGTAGGTGTCTTCGGACCGAAAACAGACAAGAGGGTTATCCTGTTTGTCTCCGGTTCACATATTGCACTTCGAGATTTGGCACTGTGGGAGCAGAGGGCCTGACCTGGGGAGCGAGTTTGTGATAGGCATCACTTCCTCCAGATAATTTCCCAGTAGTCTCTCCAGGGGCCCTCCTGACCTGTCACTTGATACTCCTCAGTTCTATTTTCCATCTTAGCGACTGATACGAAAAGTGAATAACAGGTCTCCAATGGAAACCGAGGGAAGGAACAAAAGGCAGCATCTCAAAGCTTCCTCAAGAGGATGGAGCAAGGTACCCTTCTAAAGCAGGAGCAAGGGGAAAGGTGAGCGGGGCAGGCATGGCCTGGTGCAAGAGATACTATCGAAGATCTACTGTTACGTTAAGTTTTTACACAACTGTACGATCTTCTTTGAGTCAATCTCCTGCAGCAAGCATTAATACATGGGAAGAATCCCAAGCATTTATAATGCCCACAGGAGGAGGAAGCAAACTGCAGCAGATTAGGACAGGAGGCCATTGAGAACAACCTGCCCAAAAGCAGCACACTTCTTAGAAGCAATGTCTAGACTATAATGTTTCGTGAATGTATGTATGTATGTACAGTAGACCAGGTGGTGGCCTCGCAAATTTCTGACGCTGAGACGCCCTGAAAACACGCTGTGGAAGTAGCCATACCGCTAGTGGAGTGGCGTTTCACGGATCATGTTAGAGGTTGATCATATTTGTTATATATGAACGTAATGCAGTTGGCCAACCACGTGGACAAGCACTGCTTAGAAACTCAATCGCCCAGTCATCCTGGGGTGAAAGAAACAAACAGTAGCTCAGTTTTAAGAAACTGTTCAGTGCAGAGAAGATAAAGTCTCAATGTTCTTTTCACATCGAGAGTTTGAAGAAGGATTTCCCCAGGATTCTTAGGCTCCACAAAATATACTGGCAACTGAATGGTCTTATTAAGTGTAAGGTTAGAAACTACTTTTGGAAGAAAGGAGGGGTTAATACGTAAGAACATCCGATCCATATGAAACTGTAAGTAAGGTGGCTTACACATAAGTGCCTGTAACTCTGAGATACATATACCTGATGTAATCGCCAATATAAAAATTGTTTTCCATGACACAAACTGCAGCTTGCATGTATCTGCAGGTTCAAAAGGACTTTCAGTTAATTTTTCAAGTACAAAATTCAAATCTCATACCGGGATAGGGTCCCGAACAGGGGGATGTAAATTTAGGATATCTTTCAGGAAGGTTCTAATGATAGGCAACTGGGACAATGGTCTGTTGTCCACAGGTAAATAAAAAGCAGAAATAGCCAAAAGGTGTATTTTTATCGAGGAATATTTTAGGCCACCCTCTGACAGACAGAGTAGGTAGTTCAGTATTCTCTGTGGGGGAACAGTCACAGGGATCCAGTTCCTGGGAAGAGGCCCAAATGGAGAAAAGTTTCCATTTCACAGAGTAGGAGGACCTAGTAGAGGGCATCCAAGCCACCCGTAGGATCTCTGCTACCCAAGGGGACACCTGATAATGAGAGAGGACTACACCCTCAGGAGCCATGTGTGCAGGCGCAGGGAGACCTTCTCCTATGATAGGAGGGCTGAACAAAGAGGCAGAGGAAGAGGATCCTGATCCGAGATTTGCAACAGCAAGGGGAACCAAATTTGTCTCGGCCAATAGGGGGTCTATGAGAATCATTGACGCCCTGTCTTTGACCAGTTTTAGAAGTACTCTCTGTATGAGAGGAAAGGATGGGAAAGCATAAAGAAATTCTCCTGTCCAGGAATGAGATAAGGCATCCAGCCATAAAGTTCCACGACCTCACTCTAGAAAGCAATAGAGAGGCAGTTTTACATTTTGCTGAGAGGCAAACAGGTCTAACTCTGGACAACCCCACCAGAGGAAGACGTTGTCTAAGACCTCTGGGAGGAACTCCCATTGGTGAGCCCAAGCATGAGTTCTGCTCAGGGTGTCTGCAAGGGTATTTGAAATACCTGGAATGTGAATCCACCAGAAGGTAAATGCCTCTCTGGATTGTCCAATGCCACACCCTCATGGATTCTCGACAGAGAGGGTACGAATGGGTACCGCCTTGTTTGTCCAGGTAGTGGACTATCGTGGAACTGTCTGATTGCACCTGAAGGCACCCCTGAGGGAGTAACGTCTCAAACACTTGTAAGGAGTACAGAACAGCCCTCATTTCCAGGACTTTGATGTGAAGACAAGCTTCTAGCATAGTCCAAGAGCCCTGGGACTGAACCCCTTAAAGATAGGCACCCCAGCCCATCAAGGAGGCATCCGTCATTTGAATGAGGTCCGGAATCCAGGGATGGAGTGACATGCCCCACAGGAGATTGTCCCTAGACTTCCACCATTGCAGTGTACAAAGTGCTGGGGAGGACAGAAGGACTGGGGCCTCAAAGTCGTCCCACGTCTGATCCCACTGGACCCCAAGGTTCCACTGAAGGATCCTCACCACCAAATGTCTCAGGAGTCCAAAGTAGTCCCTTACGAGACACACCGACAAGTCTCTAAATGCAGAATAAGGGTCCGAATGGCATCCGCGCGAGTTTCAGGAAGAAACGCCATTACCTGAGATGTGCCTAGTACTGCGTCTATATACTGGAGCATTTGTGATGGGTTCATCATAGACTTTGGGTAGCTGACCATGATGCCCACCATGCAGAACATCCCTAGAGTACAGGTCAGGGTGTATTCCAGCATGGGGTGTATGGACGCCTTTAGGAGACAGTCGTCTAGGTATGGAAAGATGTACAGACCCTCCTGGCAAAGGGCCCTCACCACTGCCACCAGGCACTTCGTAAATACCCTGGGGGCTGAAGAAAGACTGAAAGGGAGGGAGCAAAATTGAAAATGATGGCCCTGAAACAGGAATTGTAAGAACTGCCTTTGGGTGGGGTGCATCAGGATATGAAGTTACGTGTCCTTCATGTCCAGGGAACAGAGACAGTCCCTCGTGTTTAACAGGGGAAGCAGGGTGGGCAATGTCATCATCCTGAATTTCTTGTACCTCATATAGATGTTGAGACCTCCGAGAACTAGAAAGGGATGCAAGTCCCCTGTCCATTTGGGAACCAGAAGAAAAACAGGAGTAATATCCCAAGACTCTTTGATGGCCGGGAACTGGTTCTATGGCATGTTTTTGTAACAGGGCATCTATTTCTGTTTGCAGTACTACAACATGGTCTGGAGGGTAGTGTGAGACCCGAGGAGGAGGAGGAGGACTGGTCAAGTTCAATGTATGACCATAGTTGATCAACTGAAGGATCCTCAGGTCTGATGCGATCCCTTGCCAACCTCTGAGGTACAGGGAGAACCTGCCCCCGATGGCAGAGGAGGGGGTCTCTGCCTCCACGGCCAGAGACAGTCCTTCAGGCCAAGGGTTGGCCCTGCAGAGGGGCAGCAGGGACTTATCAAGACATCTTTGGGGCAGTTCTGGGGCCTGGCAGGGCTAGCCGAGCCTTGTGTTTGTGAGCAGACTGCCACCCTGTAGTAGATTTACCCTTGGAAGAGCAACTCCGAAAGGATCCCTTGTATGCAGGCTTCACCTGAGGGTAATATAAGGTCCGAACAGACTGAAGGGTATGACCCGAGTCTTGTAGGTCTTTTAGAATGTCTTGGGTCTGTGGCCCAAAACATTTGTCCCCTTTAAAGGGGGCCTTAAGGAAGGAATGTTGGACATCCTGCAAGAATCTGGAAACCCTCAGCCATGCATGGCGTCTGAGGCAAACACCTGCAGATGAGGCCCTAGCCGAAGAATCGACGGCATCATAGGTAGCACTGAGTAGGTGGCAGCAGACAGCTGCAGTAGTGGAAAGCTTTGCATCAAGGTCCTCTTGAGGCTGGCTAGGCGAAAGGGACTGGACTGATATCTGAGTGGCCTTAAGGATCTCCTCCTGATATTTGAGGAGATGGCTCATATAATTTAAAATGTGAAGGGATAAAGTAGTCGAAGCATATACCCTCTTCCCCATGATATTCAAGTTCTTGGATTCTTTATCTGGGGGTTGAGCACTCATGTGTTGCAGACTTGAAGATCTATCTTGAGTTACATTTTTAACTACAGAATCTGCCTGTGGAGGCGTAGAAAGATAAGGGTGGTCCACAGGGGCCCTATAAAGTGTGTCCGCCTTGTGGGGAGTACAGGGGATTTGGAATGGCTATTGCCAGGCAGTCAACATGGCCTCCTCAAAAGCATCCACAAGGGAAGGGACAACTATTGAGGGCTATCAGAAAGACCCAGGTACTTGGCCAACTTGCTTCTTGAGGCATACTGTTCCGCAGTGTGGAAAACAAAGATTTTCTGCAGATGTACCATAATATCCGAAAAGAAAGGGCCATCTGGAGGAGAGCAGTGGAGGACCTCCAGGACATCCCCGGGAATGGAAAACGTCTCAGAGAAAGAGATCTGTGAGCCATAATCCTGATCCATGTCCTCAGCCCTCTCCTCCTCTAGATCCCAATCCTGCAAGCACAGTTCGTCAGCCCTGGGATGTAACTCAGTGGAGGTAAAGACTCATGGCACAGAGGATAAGCCAAAGGGCAGCACTTTGAACTGATATAGCTCACCTTGAAAGGCGAAACGAAGAAACTTCCTGTCAGGAGGAAAGACTAAGATGTGCAGGTAGGCATCCTGCAAGTCAAGTGAGCAAAGCCAGTCCCCGGTTTTCAGGAGGGGCACTAGGCCTGGCAAAGTTACCAACTGGACCTTTTTGTACTGCACAAACAGACTGAGTTCCTTGAGATCTAACATGGGCCTCAGATCTCCAGTCTTTTGGGGATCAGGAAAAACCTGGAAAATAAACCCTGGTATCTCTGGTGCCCGGGCACTGATTTGATGGCCTGCTTTTGCAGAAGAGACTGTACTTCCTCCCACAAGACAGACAAGTGAGCTGGGGTATAGTTGGAAGGTGGAGGAAGAGTGCCTGGAGACTGCTGTATGAGCTTCAAGGTGTGACCCTTCTCTATGATCTGCAGGATCCATGAATCTGAAGTTATGATCCTCATTGATTCAGATGGAGGGAAAATCGACCTCTGACTACCACCTCCTGGGTTTGAACCAGAGGAGAAGAGTCTGGCAAGGAGTCAATCTTAGGTGGAGCTAGCCACAGAGGCTGGTCCATCATTTCTGGGTAGCTTGGCTGCCGCTTCAGCATTGGAGGGGACAAGCAAGGGAGCCTGGATTCCACATTTTCCCTGGGTATGGGGAACCAATCTGGATCTACTGGCCTGCTCATGAAAAGTAGGCTGCGCTCTACCCCTTGGCTGAGTGTGGTAGAGGGAATAGATCGATTTACTGGCCATGCCTGAAGCCTGCAGATCATTTATGAGGTCCTGAACATCAGGGCCGAAAACTTTGGTGCCACTGAAAGGGGCATTAAGCACCTTGTTCTGCACATCAGCTGCGGATTCGGAGACCCTACGCCAGGAGTACCTATGAAGGAATATGCCAGTGGCAGCTGCTCTGGCCACTGTATTGGCCATGTTATACAGAGCCATGAGGAGGTGTTTGCTAACATCCTCATCAATCTGGAAACACTGAAGCAGTTCCTGCTTCTGGGAGTAATTATGAAGGGCCTGAGCCGCAGCTTTGCCCTTTCTCCAGTTGGCATTTTGGTATATGACCACATGTGACAAGCAATTTGTAATCCTCAGACCCAAGGTGGAGGAAGCATAAATTCTTTTTCCCCAGAGGTCAGCTCTACAGGACTCCTTGTCTGGGGGAAGGCAGCTAAGGTGCTTAGGCACCTTAGATCTGTCAAAAGCAGACTTGATGATCACAGAGTCAGTTTCAGCCTGGGCAGCAAAATAAGGGAGTCCCCGAGGGGAATTATAAAGCTTGTCTGCCCTGTGTGGCATAGCTGGCACCATGTCTGGCCTGTGCCCAGCTGCCGTGGTTGCATTCAACACTGGAAGCACTGGAGGAATGATCTTAGGGGAAGATTCCGGGATCTCCAGGAAATCCACCAGATCTTTCCTGGTGACATCCTCCTCCTTAGTGCAAAAGTCCATGGTGGCAGACAACTGCTTCATCTCATTAAAAAATGTGGCATCCTCAGGAGGAGACCTCGGAGTATGTTTAAAAGAGTCCTTACTGACCAAGAGGCAGTGGACTTATCTTAGATCAGGATCTCTCCCTTTTCATCCTCCCCATCATCAGGGAGGGTGAGATCAGGGTGATACTCCTCTACCTCCTCATCTGGGTCTGGCATCGGATTCACTGGTGGTGGCCCACAGGGGGAGGGTCTCTCGGGGTTGATGGGCAGGCATTGACAACAAAGGTGTCATCAACAGCGTTGGCGAAGTGGGCCTATTCAAAGCACCCAGCTGCTCAATGAGTACATTCGTGAACCTGACAAGTACTTCGTTCAGGTCGATTGTGGATGCGATGGGGGGCGGGGATTCAACGCCACAGGCGCCGATGACCCTCCGACTGTGTCCTAGGAGCCCCACAAGCCTGCAGCCCTGGAAGGAGAAGGGCAGGCCTAGGCGGTACAGTAAGTCAATGAACCCCGTTGTCAAGTGACGGGGGCCGAAGAACCAGAGGTCGACGGCTGGGTGCCTGTGTTGGGCAGAAGTGCTGTCAGTATGGGTCTGGTAGGCAGAGTGACCTGAGACAGCTGGACTCTTCATTGAGCAGCCGTGAGTCAACAAAGAGCCCTCAAAGAGAAGCTGCCAGGGAGTGGGAGCGCCACTAGGGGAGCAGTCGCAGCCCCTGCCTTTTCTATGACTCTTCTCGATGACTAGTCTCCGGACTTAAGAGGCCTGGGAGCTCGAAGAGACGGTCAGTGACTGAACGGCCGGGGCCCCAGAGGATCCCTGCTGGCTACTTGTTGGTCCATCAGGAATTTTTTGAGAGCCTTATTGTGTGTCACAGGGTATGGGAAATAATCAGGCGAGGCAATGTGTCAGGATTTAAAACACACAGATATGTGACATTTATTTACAAATAGGAAAATAAATAATTGAACAGCAAAAGAAATTGCAGTCAGAACGACCACTTGACATCAGTGGTTTCTTGGAATACAGTCTCAGATCAACAAACAACTCTGATCTTTTACCTTCTGTATCACTCTTCTCTACCTGCACTGTAGACCTTTTCACTCCACATCCAAGGCTCATCTGATAAGGCTCCCTTTAGCAGGGGTTTATATAGGAGATGCAAGGGTCACCTGACCTGGTCGTTAACTTATACAGACAATTTTCTACTGACTAACAACATCAAACAGGGGTGAGGACCCAAGCAAAGTACTATTATAATAAACAACATTGTATAAGTGCACATTTACAGTTTTAGATCCCCTTGGAAGCTCTGAACACCATTTTCCATTTTAAATTGGTCCCTAATGAGCTCTAAGCTCCTCCCATTTATATTTGATTGACAGAATGGTCCTATAAAACTATACCAGAGAGGGTGCTGATCTCCCTATACAACACAGTTTTCTGGCATCACAAATTGACAGAGGTCTGCCTAGGGAAATTGGTAGGACCTGGAAAAATGGATTGTCCCAGAGAGAAAAGAAAACACCTTTGTTTAACAACAGTTTCAGTTTTACAGGAGCCCTTCTGTCTTACCAGTACCAAAGACTATGTACAGGTACTCCTTTATGATTAGCTACAGATATTTATATTAGGGCTGCTTATTTATTCATTATGCTCTCTTCCTAACTGGCAGTGCATTTATTCCTACTGTCAGCTATAGAAAAAGCTAGGAAAAAGTGTTTCATACAGTACAAGAAGCGGCTGGCTGAAATGGTCAAGATGCTTCCTCAGCCACTGACTCCTCTAACTTGCTGTACGAGCATTTCTACTTTTAAAGAAAAAATGTTCTTACATGAATGTATTTATGAAGGTTACATCAAACACAAACCATTTCTGTGAATGAACAACATTTAGATTTATTTTAGATTTATTAAGCAGCCCTGTGTTATACAGTTAGAAAACATCAGAGTTCTGATTAGAAAAAACTGAGAGCTGTGGTACAGACAAGCTGATTTCTCACAGAGAAAGATTTCCACTACTTCAATTCAGCATTGAAACTGAAATGATCAGCTTTTTAGAAGATAATGATAGATTTTAGGCTTATCTATCTAAACACAAACCAGAGACTGAGTTTGTAAGAAACCTGGAGAGTTCAGCAAATCATTAACTCTACAGAGCGCTGCACTGACTGGAAATCTGAAACAGCAAAGCTACTCCAAAATGATGTCATTGCTCTCTAAGCTTGACTGAGAGGACAGAAATAACTCTGCTGTTTTCAGTCACTGTAGAGCATGTTAACAAATGCTGATTTAAAGAAAACCACAAAACCAAACAACATGAAATTTTCAGGAAACACTAATCATAACAAAGAGACTTGAATTTCAGCTTTTCAAGCTTTTTTTTTAAAAATATGTAAAAACCATTGCACATGATCTTTAAGTAGCTCCTGTAGTACTGTACTTACCCAGTATTTTGTAAAACCGCACTTTGTGAACTGTATGTAAGTACCTGTTTGTAAACTGTACTCTCCCGGGTCGTGCTTGAAAATAGGCAGGAGTGTTGCCTAATGCACTTACCCGGTTACCAAAAGCTAATAAATAAACAAATAAGTTTCCAGGAACTTACTACTTGCAGACATTACCATAGTAGCTCTTTTGCACACTTAACAGTGACACTGTATTTCTCTTGCAGCCCTCTGTTTTATTCTGAGGGTTGCTACCCTTACACTGCATATTGCTTCATAGACATTCCTGCATAGGAATATTCCTGTCTCTTTACATTTCCAGGGTTCTTTAGGTTGCAGCAGAGCAGTAGTCTACAAGAAAAAGACATACACTTGCTGCTCTGCTGTGGGACTGAAAACCCCCCCTCTGCTCAGCTCCTGTATATTTCATTAAGGTTTTTAGGAACACCACTGTCCCTTGCACCACAGCGCTTGTTACAGAACACTTAGTGCTAGAATAGGAAGCAGGGGCAGCTGAAAGTAAAAGTGACTGCCGCCCTGCTTGAACTGCAGTACAGATACCTCAGTGGAGAGAGAGAGAGAGAGCAAGGAGCAAGCATGCTCCTCTATTCTACTAATAAAAAAAACTCTCTCCCGTTTCTTGGTATATTTAGATACCGCAGGCTTATTTCTGTTCGCAAGGGGCACCAGGAAAACTTTCAAAGAGCACAGAGCAGCTAAAATGTAAGAGCAGACCGCTGCTCCATGCTAGGATCCAACTTCGAATCAGGCTTTCAGCCCAATCAGCTGTTTATTCCTTCTGCTCCTCCACGGCTGGTTTAAACAAATATGTATTACTTTGCCAGCAGCCAGGAAACATGAATAAATTTTAACAAAAGTCGAGGGATCTGTTACATACCGAGCAGTGGCTAAAAGTACAGAAATGCCCGGTTTAACCATGGATCCTGCTTCGAGGCAGGATGTATTTAAACACTATACAACAGGGTGGTAGCCAAATTAAACAAGCATTTGTCAATGCCGAATGTTGGCTTCCTGCCATTGTCACTGGTAGTGCAGGAGTTAGAGAGATGCATAATAGGAATGGCAGTGAAGTATTGAACTAACGCCAACCCCACCCCCACCCTGCAGAGACTGACAGGCGTTGGGGGTGTGCCTTTGGATCATCGGGCATAATGCTCACGTCATTTCATCTCACATTACCCTGCAGACACTGACAGGTGTTATGGTATGCTTTGGGGTCTACGGGCCTTACACTCATCCCATTCCATAAGGAAATATGCTGAAATGGGTGCGGTATAGGTGAATGGGGTGAACGCTGGGGCCGAAGACCCCAAGGCACAGTTTGATGCCTGTCAGTGGCTACAAGGTGGGAGTGGAATGGCGTGTGTATTACGGTCAACGATTCCAATTCACACTCCCAATGCCTGTCAGTCTGTATGGAGTAGGGCATTATGGTTGGATACCTTTAACGCCCTGGGTGTTTGTTGGTATTTTCACTCCAAATTTGCAAAATGGGAGTTTTGTGACCCCACATCATGAACAGTGGCACTATCATTTCGTTACTCAATCTGGAAAGGCGGTTTTGCTCAACGACTGCGCCATTTGGCTCTACAGGTGTGAAAACATATTTCTAGAAAGGATGTGAAAAATGACAGCTGTACTTTTCATAAGGTGGTGTGAAAAAATGGCAATGTTGAAAATCTGGAGTGAAAATATGAAAAACTGGCAAAGTTACAAACGTGTAGAAACTGCACACTGCATGCCTGTAACGCAGTCATTTTTTGGATTTTGTCCACCAAATTTTCAACATGGGTATTTTTGAACCTCTCCGCATGAACAGCGGCACTGTGATTTTCTTAATCTGTCCTGAACAGTGATTTCCCACAACGACCGTGGTATTCGACAGAAGTGCGAAAACACATTTTGGCCAGGATGTCAAAAATTACAGCTGTACTTTTCATAAGGAGGTGTGAAAAAATGGCAATGTTGAAAATCTGGAGTGAAAATATAAAAAGATTTTGAAATTACGAGTGTGTGTGGAAACTGCACAACATACGTTTGTAACACAGTCATTTTTTTGAATTTCTTCACCAAATTTGCAACATAGGCTTTTGGGAGCCCATCTCATGAACAGTGACACTGTTGTTTTACGTGTCGGTCCCAAAAGGTGATTACGTGCAGTGACACTAAAATCACCTTTTGGGACAGAATAACAGATGACAGTGACCAAATTCATGAGTGGGGTCTCAAGAACCCATGTTGAACATTTGGTGCCAAATCCAAAATGGCCGAGATATGCACCAAAGTTAAAAAAAACCAAAACATTTATGCTATTATACAGTTTACTGGTATTTCTTCAGTTCATAGTCGAGCTTTGAAGAGTGCAGATGTGTTCCTGGTCCACGAAGATCGTGCGCTGGGCTCCGGAGGTAACTATGGGGTGGGGGGTGCAGGGAGGTGGGGTCGCAGAGGGTGGGCGCAGGTTGGGGAGGGGCAATACAGTCAATGAGGGACAGTTTTTTTTACAGGGTTTAAAATTACATTCTTGTTTAGCATTACAGATACAGGTTAGAAATCTACAAAATCCTAGTGCAGACTAAATATAATATGTTTTGGATTTTTTTTTAACTAGGAGAAACACTGGTCCATGGGTGAAAACAGTTTCTTGGAGTAGGTCTTCCGATTCAGTGAGCATTACGTTGTCCACCTTATTTAACTCTTGACCATCACAGGGGGTACCATTTCATTTCAAGTAGTCTCCCACAGAGGATGCATGCCATAATATTAATCTAAACATGCCACTCCCACCACTGGTATCTCTCTCTCTCTCTTAGGAAGATTTGCCCTGCCTGAAATGTATAAGGCACTGTTATTGTGAAGAGACACTTAAAATGGAACAAATGGGGCTATTCAGGTCACATAGCAGGGTGTTTGTATGCAATCTCCATCGTGGTGAAGGTGGATGGTCTGGGGTGGGGGGTACATAGCAAGCCTTTGTGTCAGCGCCGAACACGGACGCACCAGCCGCGTGCATGGGGATGGGGACAGCGCCTCCTGGCATGGTGGGCGAAGTCTTATGGAATATGATGCATCTAGCAGAGGTCTAAACTGTGTTGTTGTTGTTGTTGCTGGTGTCTTGTGGGGGAGGGGACGTGGAGCGAGCCTGAAATGTGCTGTCTGCTGTACACACAGTTAAAGTCAGTGGCTGATTTTTCCCTAGGAGGTCACTGGCTGGGTGTCTCAGTCTCCGTGTGTGTGAGTGTGTGTACTGTGTATGTGGTAGTATCTCTCTTGTTCACTCATCGAGCCACTGCTGTTTCTGTCTTTTGGAGCCTCACACACTAACTCTGCTATTCAAATAGTTAGCAGCACCTTCTGACGCATTCCACCCCCTAAACTTTACATTCCCCGCGGCTCTGTCTTCTCGCCTTTTTTTTTTTAAATTCTGGGAATTGCAGCTCCCTGCACACGGCCAGGAAATAGGAAAGGAGAGCTAGGATGAATACTAAATGAAGGGAATGTTGTTGTACCCCTTCCCGTCCCCAGTGAAGTTCAACCCTTTTTCCTCAGTGGTGCTGGAAGTGAAAGCTGTGCCTTAAATACACATTGACACGGGTGAGTTTTAACTCCATATAATTACTACTTCGGAACTTTTAATCATGCCCACCAGAGTGAATTGGGCAATTATGGCATCATTTGTTTAAAAAAAAAAAGTGCAGAAAACTTGATATGTGACTTTTGCGTTGATATTTTCTCACACATGCATTGTCTCCTTTACTGGTTATATTTCTGTCTAAAAGCCCTGTGGTACTAGGTTATAAGCATATCGTGTATTTGAAAGAAAAAAACATCAAAGCTGCAGGAGCATGGAATGAGTGAGCTTGAAATACATTGAAACAGCAATAAAGTGTGTCAGCTTCAGAAGTGTTACTGATGCTGGCAATATGTAAACTGCTGATGACAGCCACGTTACCACCGCTGATTGCAGCGGTCGTTCTCTTTCAACTGTATGCCACTGCATCTGAAGTGCTCTCATAGACAGCTCGGCAGTTAATTGGTGCGGTGTGGTCCCACCTGCAAAATGGAGCGGAGCACTGGCAGAGCGGGCGGCACACCTCTGAAAGTCGTTTGGTGGCACTACGTTGCTTGCGTGTGCGCGCAAGCCAACATAATAACTATATTCATACATGCCACTCTGTTTCACTCCTGTAATTATTGGCTTTACTTAAAAGCCCTACAGTACCTTTTGGTAGCTCAGCAGCTTGTTTTTAAACCCCCCACATATTTATTTATTATGCTGCATTTTACTACATAGTTTCTATTGGCACTACAGCACTTTAATCACACAATAGTCACTGTACGTCATTTCATAAAAAAACAAAACATATTTAAATGCACTGTTACACTTTACTTCATTCTTCAAAGTATATTTAAAAGCACTTTATTGAAACCCAGGCATGATATGCCATATAAGGACCTTAATTGTTTTCATTGCCAGTTGGCATTCTGGACCTGAACATGATGTTAGCGGGGAATGGTGGTGAGGGATGGATGTGGGGAATAGGAAAGAAAAGGCAGTCGGAAAGAGACATATAGAGCCGGAAAAAAGACTGACGTAGATGGCCAACCTATGCCAGGGATAGAAAGAGGTAAAGAAAAGGGCAAAAAGATACTGTTGCACAGCAGATTTTAAAGGGGGAAGAAGAAGAAGATAGTAAAGACATCCCTCCACCAGGGTCTAGGAACTAGCTGAATGCAGATCTATCACAGTGTTACTGGAGGGCTGTCTGGTTAAACTTCTGGCAGAGCTCACAGTTAGACAAATTGTGGTCAGGCCCAAGACAGCAGACACAAACGGAGTGCTCATCTGTAGAGGAAATCTTTCCATCGCGGCAGCAATGGAAGAGACAAGGTGAAGTATTAACTCTCGACACAAACAAAAAGAACTCTCTTAAAAAAAGAGATTTAGGTAAAAGGTAGAGGAAAAGGGCACAAACACTGCGACAAAGCTTCTGCAGAGACTGTGCAAGCAAGTCGATGGCAGGAAAGAACTGAGGAGGGAGCGGGGCCGCCTGCACCTAAATAGGGTTGCTGATGTCGACTGACATTGACGGCAAGGGCGGCCCCAGTTGTACTGCTGAAAATCTTCTGTTTGGATTCCCCATCACTGACGGCAAAGGTTACTACAGTGTTACCCAATTACTGAGATACCCCCTAGAAGATATTGGTACTAGAGCAGAGTAAACCAATGGGGTGAGAGGAGTGAATTAGCTTGTATGAGATTGGAGGGCGCAGGATAGAGGTAATATACATGCACAAGAAGGAATGTCCCTTGGTGTGATGGGGTTCTTCATTCTTTTGTGACACAGGGCTGGAAGTTAGGACACAAAGGGAAAAAGCTGCAAGTGACTTCGCTTTGCAGAAACAGTGGACTGGTAGGAGGGCAATCAGCAAATGGTGTAAATCTGGCACTGCTAGTCTGATAGCGGGCAAGTGGGGATTTGAAACCATCATGATAGACAAAGGCAAGCAGCAGGGTCAGGAGCATACAGAACTGGGAGAGCTGCAGAACAAAGAAAAGAAGGGCAGGGGTTGGGAAACAGACAGAGACAGGAAGTGCCAGATAAGGAGAGGGAGGTACTTGAACACCGCTGTTGGGGAGGGGCGAGGGAAGACGGGGACAGAAGAAAAAGTGTGGGAGCATGAAGCAGACTGGGACCGAGAGAGAGAGAGAAAAAGGGAGACAGAGGAAGTGCCGATCAAGGGGTAAGGGGAAGGAAGCAGACAGAAGAAAAGAATTGCAAGAGTGTGGAACAGAACAGGAGTGAGAGAGAGAGAGACAGAGGACATGCTCAATCAGAGAGCTACATAAGGGGCAGGGACCAGACGCATGGATTCATGCTGATGTGCTTCAGCTCCACTCATTAGGCAGACTGCAGAGCACACAAATTGATATGCATTCAGTAACCAGTCATGCCCTCAAGACACCCTTTTCTCTCTCCCCCTTTTCATTATACATCACCATGGCTCTCAGTATGCAGCCAGAAAAATAAATGAGAAGTATAAAGGTAATGCAATACTAGAAGTGTTCTACATCAACATTTTAAGATGCTATTCCTATCAACTTAAAAGTCCCAGGACTGCTGAAACTTTTTCAAGTCAAACCTTTAGCACATCACTTACTTGAGTATCGAAATCCATGAATGAATCCCCCTGTAGATTTCCTGAAGTCAACAGAGTGGCTGGCTGTTCCCATCACAAACATTCCTGGAGTGGCTTCCGATTCATAACTCGGCTTAATTCGAGGGTACTTCCTCTTGCGCCCTTTGCCAGGTAAAGGCTTAGTACCACTAGGACAGAAGTAATCAAATCATTAAGGAAGGTCAACTAACTGATACTTCAGCATCAGGGTTTAAACACTGCATCATACAGTCAGCACTACCCTCCTTGGGGCAGGGGGAATTAAAACAGTACTAGCTCTGAACCCCCCACCCCCACAAAGACTTCAAGTTTTCCAGCTGGATCACTGTGCTAAATAAAAAGGAACTATTCTATTATTTACTATCAGTAAAGTCCAAATTGAACATCAAGATGATTTTAACCATATGCAATGCCACTTGCAAATTCAAGATTGAAAAATATGATATCTAATACTGATCATTTGTAAATTAAAATAGTACAAGGACAGCAAATGTCTGTAATTATCTGGGATCTTAATTGGCAGTTCCTTGACCTATGAATAAAATATTGATAAAATATGTTAAAAAAAAAAATTCCTCGATAGGGGTTCTATGAAGATTATCTAGCTGTTTAAAAGAGAAGGTTAAAGTTATGACTGCAAGGGCCAGCCTGGTGGCACTAGGGGTTGAGGCGCTGGATGCCACACTTTGCGCTATGCTGGCAATCCGGATTTGGGAACGGACTCTGGTTGCTCAGGGGTCGGCAGGGGTGAGGAAGAATCAAGCCTCCATAGAAAGCTCTTTCTCGGGGAGGGGGAACAGTGCGGTGTGCTGTTTGCCTGACACCTAGCGGTGGCTAGGTGTCTGCACATGTACACCGCCAGAATGGGGAGGAACCTCACGTCCAGGTGTAGGCTGCCTCCACGGAGCTGGAGCCCTGCCACTCCACCCACTGCAAGTTCGTGGATCGGGGAGAAAAGAAGGTGGAAAAACAGGAGCTGGAAGGCTCCATGATGGCTCGCAGCGCCCCGCAATAAGCTGCCCCGACATTCTGGTTTATGCTTGGGGTGGGGAGAAAGTCAATTCTCCTCACCCTGGCCCCACTGGAGGGCAATCCACGGGGGAACTACTGGCTACGGCTGGGCAGGGGACGGTCAGGCTCGGGGGACGAGTCCTCCTAGGGAGGGCCAGAACTACCTGCCAACTCCGTGGAGGTGGGGAAAATATAAATACAAAAAGAAAGTTACTACTGCAAATGAGCCTGTAATTGGTAGGCAGGGAGGCTTTCTCCTGGTTTAGGTCCTACACGGAGGACCAGAAGCAGCTGGTTGGTGTTGGGAATCAGTGTCCAACCTACTACACATCTCAAGAATCCATTTCAGGCCCCCTGTTGTCTGCTGTCTTCATGAACAGCATACCACAGACAGCAAACAACACAACTTTTAAATTGCACACATATTAAATTGTTATGATGAGCTTAGCATCCTCTTCAAAGCAGGCGTCATCTTATTGCTGGAGTATTCTGATAAGCTGCAATTACTGACAGGAGAAAACAAACTTAAAGGAAACACCACATAAACATAGCACCCGAACCAGTGATGTGCCCTTGATTAGTGTTTCACAACATAATACATTTTTTTCTACTGGCTTGCAATACAGTTTCAAAAGCTTCTTAGTGCACCACGACTTTCTGATTTAAAGATGCGCCCACAGTCATCTCGTGTGCACCAGCCAGTTCTCAGTGCTTTCTTTATGGTAATTAGGGCAGTGTTAATTAGCATAAAGAAAGCATAGGAAATCGGCTGGTGTGCGCAATATGGCTGCAGGCATGTCTTTAAACAAACCAGAAATATGCTTTGAGAAAACCACATGTGCAGTAAGTGTTCCATCTGAAACATGGATGGTTACTTGTAAATGTCAGCATGATATTTGTCAGCTCTGTAACTGCACGGAATGTGTGAATTGCTCTTCTGTGGAATGTTTTTCTCTTGTTGTACATGTACTCTGCGGCCGAAGTGTCTTTATAAAATGGCAAGACACAATTTATAAATTTCACTGGCCAAGAGAAGTCACCTGACCACACATTACATCACTTTATAAAATGGTGCCTGGTCAGTTCTGACTCCTCATTGGTCAGCACCCGTCACATGGAACCACGTCATGCTAGGCAAGCTGAGTAAAGGTGCCACAAGATCTTCCTGTCAGGATACCTGTGGTGGCCCACTTCCCTTTCCCCCTATAGATTTACTATTCCAACACCACTCTGCCATGGATCACCACTCAAGTGAAATTCCATGAAAAGTGAGGGGATGTTGTGTGGATTCAAACCCACAACCTCTTGTTTATGAAGCTTTAGCCCTTTCCACTACAACACAATGCAGGCACAGCAATGAAGCCAAGATCTTTAGTTGCAGCAGTTAAAACTGCGCCAGGGGATTCCTGACAGGACAATTTTTTGACAGGACAATATCACTGCTAAGAGGAGAATGTAGTTCGTGACAAGAGAATTTCCTGAGAGGAAAATCTCATTCCCGAGAGGAGAATTTCCTGACAGGAAACCATTATACCCTGTGCTAGCATATACTCCTGCTCAGAAGACATGATTAGGGTGCATTTATCGAGATCACAACCAGTTGGGAGTCAGAAAGGTCAATATGCCAAGTACATATTCTTAGGGTCAAAAAAGTCACAATGCAAATCAAACAGTGCTTGTTGTTATTTGAGAATGACATTTATTTATTTATTTAAAATTGGTGACCGGGAAAGGCACACTGAGCTGAGACTCATTTCCAGGTGCGACACGGGTACAAAGTGTACAATGAGGGAGGCAGAGAAATGCAAGCAGTATGAAGTTCCAGACGAATAGTACAGTATAAAGACATTTCATAGTATTAGGCTGCAAGGTTACAATTTTTGTTGGAACAGCCGATGGAAGAACATCGTGACATTTCATTTCCAAACAATCGTTTATACAATATATTACAAGTGCATGTATAGACATATTAACAGTAGTGGTTTGTCCAAAGTGGGGACTAGCAAAGAGAAGGTACAGTGGGGGTGTGTGTGTGTGTTTGTGTGTGTGTGGGGGGGGGTTAAGCAGTTTGAGCTGGCATGTGGAGTAACAGTTTACCTGCAGTTGCCACTGAGGGTAATATTAGGCCTGGGTAAAGAGGGATCAGATGCGCAGCTTCAGCAGGGAGTGGGAGGGAGAAGCCTGAGTAGCTGTTTAAAGGCTGACAGGGAGGGGGCTTGGTGGAGGTTGGGTGGGAGGTTGTTCCAAAGGAGTGGGAGCCGGTAGGAAAAGGCAGCTTGCCCAGAGGCAGAGAGGGGGCGTGAGAGGTGGAAGGTATGTGCGTGTCTATGGTGGAGTGAGTAGCCTGGGGAGATGGCTTGACAGAGGCGGGAGGAGAGGTAGGGAGGAAGGGAGCCAAGCCAATATTTAGCTATGAGGGAAGCGCTGTGGGCGATCAGCCTATGTGAGAGTGGCGTCAGGGATAGGAAGTGGTGTATAGGAGGCAGTGATGAGTGAGTAGGGGAGAGGCAGTGGCGAATCGAATGAAGGAGTTGAGCAGGATGTCGAGTTTTGAAAGGGAGGAGGAAGGGGCTGTGTCATAAATGACGTCCGCATAGTCCAGAACTGGTAGGATGGTTTTGTGTACGAGTTCACTCCAAGTGAGAAGGGGAAGGCTGGCTTTGTGGCGATAGAGTATGGCAAGTTTGGGCTGGAGTTTGGTACAGACAGCATTGACATGGGTGGAGAAGTTGAGGTTGGTATCCAGCCAGACTCCCAGGTACTTAAAGGTGGGTACAGACTCGAGGGGAGCTCCATCCAAGGCGGAGTGGGGCAGGTAGTGAGGTGAGCTTTTGTCTGGTGCTGAATACCATAGAGGCTGTTTTTTTTTGCATTAAGTTTTAGTTGTTTTTTCAGGAGCCAGGCTTGTACTCGGTTGAAATCACTTTGGAGATTTGGGTGTACACTGTCATGAGAGGGGCCTGAGGCGTAGATAATGGTGTCATCAGCGTACAGGTGCACATTTGAGGAGAGACAGGCAGAGAGGAGGTCATTTATGAATAGGGAGAAGAGGATGGGGACAAGGATGGAGCATTGGGGGACGCCCAAGAGAATGGGTCGAGGGGTGGAGAGGGTGTCGCCTATTTGTACTGACTGCTTCCTATTGTGGAGGTAGGACTGGAACCGGTTTATGGCTGGTTGGGCAAGGCCGAAGGAGCTTAATTTGCAAAGCAGTAGAGGGTGGGAGACTGAATCGAAGGCTTTTGCCAGGTCAATGAAAATGGTAGTAGTGGTTTGCCCGTTGTCCATGGCAGAGAGAATGGAGTCGGTTACACGTAATAAGGTGGTGGTAGTAGAATAAGATTTTCTGAAGCTGATTAAAACGGGGAGAGGGAGCTGTTTGTTGAGAGGAAAGGGGACAATTTGGATAGCATGAGGGATTCTTGGATTTTGGCGAGGAAGGGGAGGAGAGAGATGGGTCTGTAATCTACCAGAAGAGAGGGGTCGCCACCTTTATGGAGGGGAAGGATTTTGGTGAGTTTCCAAGTGGAGGGGACCATGGCTGTGGTGAGTGAGAAGTTTAGTATGTGTGTTAGAGGTGCGACAATGGCCGAGGCGGAGATGTGGAGTAGCCTAAGATGCAAGCAGTCTGGGCTAGTTTTGAACTGGTCCAGAGAGGTGAGAGTGGTGTAGACTTCCAGGGTTGTGAATGGTGGAAAGTGGAAGCGTGGTGTGGGGGTAATTTGTGGAGGAGGGTGTGAGTCAGGCAGGGCACAGGAGGTGAAGAAAGAGTTGAAAAGTGTGGATACAGTGGCAGGATCGGAGGTGATTTTGCCATCAATGTTGAGGCTTGGACTGGCTTGCTTGGCGGGTGGGTCGATGAGAGAGTTAATCACCTTCCAGAAGGACACCAGGGAGGCTTGGTGAAGGGTAAGTTGAGCCTTGAAGTAATGGGCCTTAGACTGTCAAATTGCTTTGGTGCAGTTGTTTCTGAGAATTTTGTAGGACAGGAGGTCACAGGAGGCGAGGGAGGTTTTGTATCGCCTCCAGGCCCTGTCTCTGGTACGACACAAGGTGATGAGGTCGGCTGTGATCCAGGGGTGGTGGTATTTTTTAACTCTGGCTTTCCTGAGAGGAGCGTGGCGGCCCCATGTACTTAGGAAAATATTGCAGAAATGGGAAAGGGCGGTGTCAATGTCATGGGAAGCAATGACTGGGAGCCGGTCCGCATTTGACAGGTCACGTTGTAGGGCGGAATCATCGAGGAGGTGTAGGGGGCGAGTTACGATGAATTTGGGACTGGAGTGCAGTGAATGGATTTTACGGATACAATAGGTAATGCAGTGGTCACTAAGGGCATCGGAAAGGATACCTGAAGTGGTGATCCTGTGGGGTGGGTGGTTAAAATCCAGTCTAGAAGGGTGTGTTTTTGTGATCGGTGGTTTAGTCAGGTGGGTTCCTGGATAAGCTGGGAGAGATTTAGGGCTTCAGTCCTCAGGGCTGCTGGTTTGGTGGAGGAGGAGAGCCAGTTTATGTTGAAGTCACCTAGTAGAATAAGTTTGCCATTTGAGGTGGTCAAAGAAATGGTAGAGATAGCCGTGATGAGGGAATCGGGTGAAGGCTTAGGAGGGATATACAGAACATTTATGTAAAGGGGGGTGGACGAGGATAATAATAGGTGAGCGACTAAGGATTCGTGGGAGGATGGGCACGATTCTTTGAAAGTAACAGTGCACTTAATGGAGTGTCTGACATACAGCACTACCCCCCTGCCTTGCTTGCCACGGTCCTGCCGGAACAAGATATAGTTTGGAATGGCAAGTGAGGGGTTGGAGATTTTGATGGAGAACCATGTCTCCGTGACACAAAGTATGCTTGGTTGATACTGATCTGTCCAGACAGAGAGGGTGTCTAGTTTAGGAAGAAGGCTCCTAGCGTTAATGTGGAAAATGTGGAGGCCCTTGGGGAGTGAGTTAGGTGAGAAACTGTGATGGGGTGCGGGTGCCAGTGAGGTTCGTTTTGTTGCTGTGGGGCCAGGGTTTGGATGTATACCACCAGCAAGGAGTAAGAGTAGCAGGGGTAAGGAGAGGGGAGGTGGACTGCTTGTGTCTGCTATTTGGGCGCCTTGGGGGTGGAGCTCAGAAGTTTAGGCACCAGAGAAAGGCCTCTAGGTTTAGCAGGTGTGAGTGGAGCAGTTAGGGGTGAATGGTTGGGGAAGGTGGAGGAGGGTGAGGAAAGGAGAGGGTTCGGTGCAAGGGGAGGAAGAATTGTGGATTGAATTGAGGTGATATGCCAGACAGAGTGAGGAAGGGGCAACTCAGGGGGAGGGTTGGGGGCAGAGTGGAGGGTAGATGAAGGGAGGTCGAGATGGGGGGTGCTGAGGTCGGAGAGTGGGAGTCGGGAGAGTGGAGTTTGAAGTAGCAGGCATGAGTGTAGAGCAAGAAACATAAAGGCTGAGAGTGACATAGCCAAAACGATTTTGTTTGCAGTGGCAGCCTCTAGAGGTGGAATGAGACAGCTTGCTAATGGGGAACTAGGCTGATTGGTTTTTGAGCGTCACGTGTCACTGACTATATATTCCACTGACGACCAAGGGTGGTGGTGTGGAGCAGGAGCGAAGCGACGGCGGAGCCCTCTTCTGTTAGCAGCAGAGAGCAGGGTCCCAAATTGCACTGATTGCGTTTGCTGCCGTACCTGTGATCAGTCGTGGGGAAGGGCATCCTTAAGCCCTCTTGGACCCTCAGGGGAGCCGCCGGAGCATTGCAGAAGATCTGTGGATGGAAGCAGAAAAACAGGGAATTTAAAACAGGTACGATTTGAGAGGGGCTTTTGAATCGCAATTGGGGGGGGGGGAGAGATGGCCCGAGTTGCCAACTCTGGGAACAGCTCACAGCAAAGAGGGGAGATGGCCGTGTTGTCAACTCTGGGAACAGCTCAGAGCAAAGATTTGAATTAAGGTGAAAAAGTCAGCTTTTACTCCTCTAGTTGCTTCGAATAAGTCAGCATTTCAGGCAAGAGAAACAAATTAGATTAGGCAAGCTGTACTTAAGGCAGCAGATTTGGTCAGTTTTTTCTTTTTACATTACATTTCGTTTATCATGACAATTCATACCCCTGAATAAAATTTAACGCTGTTGAAGGGCCAAGAAATCAGGGTTGCAGCCTGTGAGAAACTATCTTCTTACGTGTGGGGATAGTAATTATGTCCTTAAAGGTGCTGGATATTTGAAAAAGAAGAAGTAAAAAAGGTGCCAAGTCCTCTTCTGTTAGCAGCAGAGAGCTGGGTCCCAAATTGCACCGATTGCGTTTGCTGCCGTACCTGTGATCAGTCGTGGGGAAGGGTGTCCTTAAGCCCTCTCGGACCCTCGGGGGAACCGCCGGAGCGTTGCAGGAGATCTGTGATCAGTCGTGGGGGAGGCTGTCCTTAAGCCCTCTCGGACCCTCGGAGGAGCCGCCGGAGCGTTGCAGGAGATCTCTGATCAGTCATGGGGGAGGGCGTCCTTAAGCCCTCTTGGACCCTCAGTGGAGCCGCCAGATCGTTGCAGGAGATCTGTGATCAGTCATGGGGAAGGGCGTCCTTAAGCCCTCTCGGACCCTCGGGGAGCTGCCAGAGCATTGCAGATCTGTGATCAGTCGTGGGAGAGGGCATCCTTAAGCCCTGTCGGACCTTCGGGGGAGCCGCCCGAGTGTTGCAGGAGATCTGTGATCAGTCGTGGGGAGGCGTCCTTGCAGCCCTCCTCGGACCCTTGGGGAGCCGCCGGACGTTGCAGGCTGTGATCAGTCGTGGGAGGGGCGTCCCCAAGCTCCTGTCGGACCCTCGGGAGTCGTGAGGAGCATTGCAGGAGATCTGTGATCAGTCGTGGGGGAGGGCGTCCTTAAGCCCTCTCGGACCCTTGGGGGAGCCGCCGGAGCTTTGCAGGAGATCTGTGATCAGTCGTGGGGGAGGGCGTCCTTAAGCCCTCTTGGACCCTCGGGGGAGCTGCCGGAGCATTGCAGGACATCTTCATGTAGTGAACTTTCCACTCGTGCAGACAATACCATTGGCTCATATCACCTTCCGAAATTTAAAAGTATTCAAGAACTAATTTAGTGAGCAGGACAGTGCCATTCATAGATGAACGTTCACAGGCTCAGGAAACTTCCGGCAGCTGTAGCTCAGCGAAATCTAAGGTAAAATGTTCAACCCGAGCTTAATACTTAAAATGGCTTAAACCATTATGAAAACGCTTTATCTGGCACTTGGGGCAGTCAGAGCAGTTATTTTGCTAATTCGGATGCAAGAGGCAAACTGGTCACACAAGACAAGAAGCTGCCCTGAAAAGCTGACAGTGTCCCCTTTGAATAAAAAAAAAAAAGGCCCCCCCCCCACAGCAACATTACTCAAGATTCACATCTATAAAGGAAATCTATTAATCTCACCTAATACACTGCTTCTTTCACAGCAAATCGCATCCCAATGCCAGTTACTCACACAAACGTGCCCACACATCCGCCCTTCTATTTTAAGGCTGTTCTGAATGCTGATGTTCTAAAACTACTAAACTCAATCTCTGATAGTACTAGTGTAGGCTCCGACTACCTACAGCCTAAACTCCTGAAGCTGGCTGCTCCTTTTATTGCGGCCCCACTGGCTAAAGTCTTTACACTGTCTCTATGCCATGGTCATGTTCCAGACATACGAAAATTGGCAAAAGTCACCCGTCTTTAAGAAAGGTGACAAGAAGGACATAGCTAATTATAGGCCCATAGCCATTCTGTCAGTATTTAACAAAATACTTGAGAAATCAGTGGCTATACAGGTCACCGAGTTCCTCTCTAAATATACCCTCCTATCACCTGCTCAACATGGTTTCTGCAAGCGGCATAGCACCTCTACTGCTCTGAGACAGTTTACAAATGATGCCCTCACTGCTATGGCTCAGGGTCTCATGACTAGTCGGTGCAGTGTTCATTGACCTCTCAAAGGCATTTGAGCTTGTAGAGCACCCTCTTCTGCTTGATTGCCTTAGCTTCACTGGTTTCTCTAAGCAAGTCACAAACTGGTTCCAGAGCTACTTAAGCATTAGAAGACAACAGGTAAAATTTAACTCTGTGGTGTCAGACTCTACGCCTATCAATGTTGGTGTTCCTCAAGGCTCCATCTTGGGGCCTCTTCTCTTCCCCATTTTTATAAATGACATATCTTCTAACACCTCTTGGTGCTCAACAATCTTGTATGCAGATGATCTGGTGCTCTACACCTCCCCTGCAAACACAGAATAAATAAATAGTCGACTAACATTTGCATTTCTCATAATGCAAGAATGGATCCACAACAAAAGGCTCGCCCTAAACATAAGTAAAACTCAGGGCATGCTCTTCGGATCTGCAACCAAACTTAGAACAAACCGCAACCTTTTCAACATCTCCTATGCAAATGGCTCCCCTCTCACGAAAGTAACCTCATTCAAGTATTTAGCTGTCCTGCATGATGAAACTCTCAACTTTGAGCAAACATCATCAACACCTGCAAGTCAGTAACCTCAAGCTACAGGACTAGTCGGATGCTTACCCCCTCAGCTAGACTGGCTATTTCTAGGGGTATCCTACTTCCATCCCTTGCATATGGTGCTGTCACCTACATAAATGCTTCAAAAACCACCCTAAGTAAGTGGGATACAACATACAATAGTATCTGTCATTATGCCTCAGCTTCCCCATGTTTGAAGCACCATTGCTTGCTATATGCAGACCTTAGATGGCCTTCTCCATCTGCCAGTCGACTCCTTGCCCTTGGTACTCTGCTGGACAACATCATTAGAACTAATCTACCTACCTCTCTTGCAGGCATCTTGGTGCCTCTGTCCCCCACCTATGGCCTCCGCTCTACTGGACTTTCTACTATACAGCCCTAGGTGCAGAACCCCAAAAGGAACCTTGGCTTTCTCATGCCTGTCCCCAAAATATTGGAATTCCCTACCTAGGGAACTAGTGCTTGAATGCGATGCCAAGAAATTCTATGGCAGCTACAGGACCGATAGTTTCTGGTTCAGAAATAGGCAAAGAAAGTTGTTGAAAAAGTGACTTCAAGGCAGAAATGCTTGCTGCTGGGGGAGAACTGGATGACTGAATGAGCAAGAAATCATTACGTAAGTTGATTACAGCAGGGATGTGGCACAGGTTGAGAAGCAGCAAACAAAGGGAGTCCGAAAATAAATCGAACAATTTAGGGCTGCTTTTACACCCAAAGGTTAAGCGAACTGCGAAGTAATATGAATCGTCCCATGCAATGCCATAGAGATGCCATAGGGAAGGATGGACAGGGAGGAGCTTGAAGGCTTCTGATATATCTGCTTTATCCAGCCAAGAACTCTGCCAAACTGCTTTATGATGGTAACTGCATTGTAGATCCTGGCATAGATTGGCAAAAGATTAATATACAAGTTAGCCAGCCTGGGAGTGGGTCCCAAGATGACAGCCTGGGTAAAGAATTAGCTGGAGAATAGGACACAGAGAGTAATAGTAAATGGAGTCCACTCAGGAGAAAGGAGGGTTACTAGTGGGGTACCGCAGGGTTCAGTATTAGGACCGGTCCTCTTCAATGTCTTTATAAGCGACATTGCAGAGGGACTGGAAGGAAAAGTATGTCTCTTTGCAGATGACACAAAGATCTGCAACAGAGTTGAGGCACAGGGTGGGGTGGAAAGGATGAGAAGGGACTTGGCAAGGTTAGAGGAATGGTCAAATGTATGGCAGCTTAGATTCAATGCTAAGAAGTGCAAGGTAATGCACCTGGGAAACAAAAACCCAGGGGAAGAGTACACAATGGGGGGTGAGATACTAACAACAACAAAAATGGAAAGGGACCTGGGGTAGTCATATCAGATGACCTAAAGGTGGGCAAGCAATGTGAGAGGGCAGCAAGGAGGGCTGGGGGGATACTGGGATGCATAGGGAGAGGCATCACCAGTAGAAAACAGGAAGTTATTACCCCTCTGTACAGACAGCTGGTGAGACCCCATCTGGAGTACTGTGTGCAGTTCTGGAGACCCAATCTCCATAAAAGAGACATAGACAGGATGGAAGCTGTCAGAGGAGGGCAACTAAAATGGTGCAGGGTATGCGCCGAGACATATGAAGAGGGCGAAAGGAGCTTAATATGTATAGCCTCGAGGAAAGGAGGGAGAGGGGACATGATAGAAACGTTCAAGTACCTCAAGGAATCAACAAAGTCCAAGAGGGTAGCATCTTTCAAAAAAAGAGGTGTGCAAGAACAAGAGGGCACAATTTGAAGATAGAGGGGGTGGCTCAGAGGTAATTTAAGGAAGTATTTTTTCAAAGAGAGGGTTGCGGATGCATGGAACGGCCTTCCGGAGGAGGTTGTGGAGTCAAAATCAGTGGTGGAATTCAAGCATGCATGGGACAGTCATAAGGCCATTCTACGGGGTGGGGGTAGGAAGAAGTAGGCTGCTGGTTAACTAGGATCTGCAGCTTATCCAGTAGGTAGGGAAATGGGCAGACTGGGTGGGCCAAGCGGTCCTTAACTGCCGTCAAATTCTATGTTTCTATAGGATAGGGAAAAGTCTTGGAAAGAAATCAGAGAATTGATACTGGGAATATGATAAGCTCGTGAAGCAGAAAGGTTGAATATAAGCCTCTTCTTGCCAGAGAATCTGCGAGTCGCCACTCCGACAGGATCAATCCTGAAGATGGGAAATGGAGGGTGCTTGAATGGACCAATAAGGAAGTCTTTGTCGAGTTCTTTGTGTAATAATTGCTGGACAACTTCTGGTTCTTGAATAGACGAAAGGAGGTTCTTACATTGGTAAGAGGGGGAGGGGAGAATGGAGATGCCAGTGTGGAAACCTTCAGAGAGCCCGGATATTAGAAACTGCGTCAGGAAGGTGGAAGGGTGCGAGGACAACAACCGGGCAAAAGTCGGAATGTTCACTGGAGTGGAAGGATGCTGTAATTGTCATTGCTTAAACTGAGGGAGTTTAGGACAAATGTATCTCGCATGAGCTTCACCACAATGACTGCACAGATGGAGGAATCTGCAGCCATGGAAGGAACACCCTAAAGAGTTGTAAGCACTGCAGACGGGGTTTCCATCGAGGAATGTACTAGGGCAGCCAAGTCTATCATAGGAGGAGCAGGGCAAGGTATTCGGACTGCGAATGGTGCAGGCGATGG
The DNA here is from genome assembly GCA_016271365.2 of Neoceratodus forsteri. NCBI lineage: Eukaryota > Metazoa > Chordata > Ceratodontiformes > Ceratodontidae > Neoceratodus > Neoceratodus forsteri. Next base: position 125,104,108 of record CM057450.1, on the reverse strand, counting down.
ACACTGACATCAATGGAGGAGGACGGTTGGATGAGGAGTCTGATACAGTTAACGGGCAGAGGGATGCAGAATGTGCAGATAAGCCACAGAGTTGACAGGTGGGAGCTCTCTGACCCGCAAAGTGCCTACAGAATAATTCATTGTCCAAGGCACCCCGATTGAATCTCACGTTGAAATGAGCAAGGGCAGCCACTGCTTTAGCAGGAAAGGATTTATGGTAGGCGAAAAAATGGGATCCCCCATACTGAACTCTGAGATCGACTACTAAATACACGTAGGAGTAGAGTTCTTCTCTTCTGGAAGGAAAGGCAGAGCAAAGAATGTCTCTATAGAGGTGAGGACAAATTCCGGAATGGTGAGCATTTTAGACAGCCTGGGATCCTTGGACTTCGAAATGACTTACACGTCTCCACAAGAGACATTTCGATTTTCTATGGAATCATGGGAGGAAATGAGTATGGAAATCAGATTGACGTCTTTTCCTTTGATGATGTCCTTGCGGAGATGACTGGGGACTAGATGAACAGGGGATATAGTAGGCAATGCAGAGGATTGAGAATTCGCACCTTGGAGTGCAGGCAAAGCAGGATCTGATGGAGGAGCTAGAGTCGAGGGTGGAAGAGGTGTAGGAGGATCCACTATCAAAGAAGGCTGGACGGGAGGCTGCGAAGGAATATGGTTTAGAGAGCTGTGATACAGGATTGGATAGTGTTCATGGATGCAGCCATTTGGGTAATTAGGTCCTTAATTTCAGAGAAAGCATCCGGACTCTTTGGAGGAGGAGGAGTAAAGGGAGGAGAAGCAGGGCGAGGAGCCTCTTTACATTTTGCGGCTACAAAGAGATCAAACAATTCCTGCTTTCTGGCAGAAGAGGAGTATGAAATCCTCAGTTTCTGCAATTCAGTAATCAACCTGGGAACGGTCCAATCTTTCAAAGATTATCTGGACTTGGAAGTCTTCTTCTGGATGGTAGGTGGAGGGGCAGATGACGGACCTTCTTCCAGATCTGATGCGGCCATGGCAGTGAGAGGGTATCCTGTATGAAGACGGGAATGTCCAGATGAGAACGATCCAGGGAATGAACTGAGAGAACACACAGTCCTCGGATTTGAGGGGAGCTAAGCAACTCCTGAAACCTCCATGTAGGTACAGGAAAGGGGATAGAAAATATATCCGGAACCTCCACGTAGGTCCAGGAAATGGGAGAAATCAAAATACCTGTAACCACCACGTATGTCGGATAGGAAACCCTGAAGCCTCCACGTAGGAACAGGGAGCAGTAAATAGCAGACTGGAGCCTTAATCCTGAGACCTCCACGTAGGTACAGGAAAAGGTGAGCAGGGGATGTCCAAGTACCTCCACGTAAGTACTGGATGAAAACAAGCAGCTGCATCCCCCACATGGGTGCAGAGTGTAAATGAGCAAGCAGTAGAAAATAAGTGGTTTGCTAAGGCTAAGTTAAACTTAATATGCTGGCACGATACGTTAGGGCGAAAGGAAAAGCAGGACAGCTTGAAAAGCTAAGGGGCGGTATAGCTTTAAGACAAAACTACGAAGTAAGGAGCATGAGATGAGAGCAACAGCACAGGGGAATGGAGCAGGGACTTATGGCAGGACATGGAGGATATGGACAAAAACACCCAAAAAGCAAAAGGTAAGAAGCCCAAGCAAGCAGGAGCAGGGGACGAGAATGTTGGGGGAGGGTGACACACTGGCTGGCCCGGGCGGGCCGGAACAAGAATACAGCAAGGGGAGAAACACAGGGGCTCGCAAAAGGGGAGGCCAGGAACAGGGGGAGCTGGGGCAGCACACAGGCCAGACAGGGAGCAAAGCAGCGCTGTAGGAAGGGGCAGAAAACTGGTAATACACGAAAATAACAGTGAAACCACAGGGGGAAACAGCAAGGACTAGAGGAACGAGCAGACAGCGTAGCAGGTGCGCAGCAGAGAAACAGGAAAGCAAAACCAGAAACCACTCCAAGCCAGAATGGTGAGCGGCAGGGCAAGGAAAATGAGCAAAAAGGTGCCCAGAAGGCGGGGGCAATGAGCCCAGAGGAGGCCTGGAGCCAAAGCCGGAAGGAGCAATGGGCAGGAGGGGCAGCGAGGACTAGGCAAAGCAAGGAAGAGAAAAGGAGCAGGAGGGGAAACAAAAAGGAACAAGGGACAGCAGGAAGGCAGAAGAACCGCAGCGAGTGCAGAAGCCCACAACGTTCCTTCCAAGAAGCCTCAACCATGGTAAGGACATCTTCAGAGAGACCTAAAGCTTGGAACTCTAGTCTCTCAGGAACTAGGCTGTCAGGTGCAGAGATTAAAGGTCCACATAGAGTACCTTCCCCTGACTGCAAGAGAGCAGGCCCGGGCAGAGAGGAAGATGCTGCGGAAGCCTGCTGCTAAGGCTGAGGAGACTGGGGTATCAGAACTGGCAGGACCAGTCTGGAGCCACTAGGATCATCCATGCCTTGTCCCTCCTGGCTTTGATCAACACTTTGAGGATCAGGGGGAATGGAGGGAAGGTGCAGAAGAGGCCCGGGGTTCAGGGCCTCGAGAAAGCATCCCCTTGCAGCGTTCCCTGCTGAGGGGGGCAGGCACAAAACAGCCTCAGCTTTACGTTCTCCACCCTGGAGGTGAACAGATCCACCACAGGGGTGCCCCATCGGGAGAACAGGCTGTGTACTACCTCCAGATGGAGACACCACTCATGAGACGCCTCGCCCACATGGCTGAGGGTTTCTGCCAGCTGGTTGGAGACACCGGCTACATGGATGGCCAGTAGATCGGCGTCCAGGCTGAGCATGAGGGTCCAGATGCAGACAGCTACCCTATACAAAGGAATGGAGTGCATCCCACCTTGTTTGTTGAGGTAGTACATGGTCGTGGTGTTGTCTGTCTGGACCTGAATGACCTGATCCCGAATGTGTGAAGCAAAGGCTGTCAGCACCAGCTGAACTGTCCAGAACTCCAGCAGGTTGACATTGCATCTAGACTACTCAGGGGTCCATAGACCATGGACTCTGTGGTCCCCCAGATGGGCACCCCAGCCCGTCAGGGAGGCATCAGTTGTCAGGATGACCACCAGCTCTGCGTGAACAAAGGGGATTCCTTCCTGCAGATATTCCGGGACTAACCACCACTGGAGGGCATCCCACATCAGCTGGGTCCACAGTGACTGGCTGGTCAAAGTGGCCCTTGCACTGAGACTATTGGAAGGCAAGCTCCCATTGCAGAGAGCGCATTTTCCACTGGGCCAAACAGACCATGCTGGTGCATGCTGCCATGTATCCCAAGAGGCACAGGAAGCCCCAAGCAGGGTGTAACTGCCCAACCCAAAGTGATCAGGCAAAGAAGAAGAGAGCCTCTGCCCAGTCCGCATTATGTGGGGACACAAAAAGGTCCAACTGTGGACGACTCCATTTGCTGAACAGGTCTTCTACCACTGAAGTCAGCAGTTCTCGCTTGTGCATTCTGGACTACGACCTGCTTTCTACCAAGACATTTTGGGCACCTGGAACATGTACTGCTGACAGTTCTAGACCATGCCCCATAGCCCAATACCAGATTCTTATCCCTTTCCTGCACAGGTGGTAAGACTGTTCCCTTTTGCTTGTTGATGTATTGCATCACACTGATGTTGTCCGTCTGTACTAACAGAGGACCCGAGGACAGATATGCCTGGAAGGCTTGCAACCCATACAGAACAGTCAGCATTTCTAGAATATTTATGTGCGGGGTGCACTCTACTGTTGTCCATGTACCCTGTGGCTGATGGGGTCCTAAGTGTGCTTCCTAGCCCATCCCTAAGGCATCTGTTAAAACCTGGTGAGGAGAGGGGACCATGAAGGGTACCCCCTTTAATAGGTTGCTGGGTTCCATCCACCACTTCAGCTCTTTGCATACAGGAGAGGTTACTAGAACCCTTGTTCTAAGTCTGTGAACTGGTCCCTCTGTACTCTTACAGCCCACTGAAGAATCCTCATGTGCAGTCTGACCAAAGTTACTGTCACAATGGCCTATGTCATGCGTCCCAGGAGCTGAAGAAATGTCCTGGCTGAGACATACTGGCTGTCGTGCACTAGCTGGGCCTGGTCAATCAGACATGTGGCCCTGTCCAAAGGCAAGAAGTCTGAGCCCTGAGCTGTGTCCAAAACTACTCCTATTTACTGCAGGCATTGATAAGGGGTCAAGACAGACTTGGGTATGTTGACAGTCACCAGCAGAGCATCAATTTTTCTGGTTTGAACTAAGGCATGCAGGAACTGATACTTGGAGTGGGCTTTCAATAGTCAGTCATCCAGGTAGGGAAAGACACAGAGGCCTTCCCTGCAAAGGGCTGCAGCCACCACTGCCAAGCATTTGGTAAAGACCCATGGCGCAGATGACAAGCGAAAGGGCAATACCCTGAATTGGTAGTATTCCCCCGGAACAGAAACTTCAAATACTTTCTGTGAGGTTTGTAAATTTTGATATGAAGGTAGGCATCCTTCATGTTGAGGGAACAGATCCAATCCCCTGTTTGCAGCAGCAGGAGCAGGCCTTGCAGGGTGACCATTCTGAACTCTATGAAAAAGTTAAGATCCCTGAGGACAGACAGACAGAATAAGCCTCAGATCTCCTGTCCATTTGAGGATTTGCAAGTGGTGAGAGTAGAACCTTGTGTTTCTTTGTTCAAAAGACACAGGCTCTATGGCCTTCTTCTGAAGCAAAGTCTGAATTTCCTTCAAGACTAGAGGAATGTGGTCTGGAAGATAGCGAGTTGGCACCAGCGGATGATCTGGAGGTGTGCCCAAAAGTTCCAGAGCAGGACCTAGTGCTATGATTTCTAGGAACCATGCATCTGGTGTCACCTCCTTTCACTTGAGACAAGTGAAGGGAGAGCTGACCCCCTACAATCACCCCTTGAGGTAATGGTGGTTGGGGTTTGTGCAAGGAGCCAGGCAGGGCCGGTTGTGGCGGCTCCTGTTGCGTCACCACCTCTATGGGCATTTGAATATGCACCTGGAGTGGTGCCTGTGGTGGGCAAGGCTCCTACTCCCTTGCCCTTACTTTGCTGTCTAGTGACTGGACGGTGTCTAGCAGTAGCTAGAAGAAACAATACCCTTTGCCTACCCCTTGGCTGGGTATGGTATGGGGAGTGCACTGACTTAGGGTCCTGCCCAAGGCCTGAAAATTAGACAGAATATCCAGAACATCAGCACCAAATAGTGTATGTCCTCTAAAGGGGGCATTGAGAGTGGATTTTTGTATATCATTCGCAAACCCTGCCACCCTGAGCCAGGAGTACCTCTTTAGACAAATGCCTGATGGAGCAGTCCAGGTAGAAGCATTGGAAACATCACTGGCTATTCAAAACAGGTGCTTTCCCTGATCAGCCTCAGCTGTGAGAGCCTTAAAGAGCTCCTGTTTGGGGGTACCGTCTATTATGGCTTGTGCAACTGCTTTGACCTTTCTCCAGAGGGTGTTCTGGTACTTAACCATGTGGGCCTGATACTTAGCAATCCCAAGGCACAAGAAAGATGAGGCAAAAGTCTTCTTGCCTAGCACATCCAACCTCCTGGATTTTTTATCAGGAGGGAGGGAGCTCAGGTGTTTTGGTGCCCTTGACCTATCATGGGCAGCATTAATGACCACAGAGTCTGCCTCAAGCTGGGTGGCAAAAAGGGTTTTTCCTGAAGGAACTATGTACATTTTGTTTGCCGCTTCCATGGTACGGCTGGGATGACATTCTGCTTGTACCACGCAGCAGAGGTGACATCCTCTAGGTCAGGAAGGAGAAGTAGTTCCACAAATGGGGGGGAGGACATCAGGAAGCTTCAAGAAATCTATTGAAGTTTTCTTGTTAGTATCCTGCTGCATCATGGTCAGAAAAGTTGAGTCCTCTGGTGGAGACCTTGTGGTGTGGACCACTGAGTCCTCAGTGCTGGCGGACACAGTATAGATGGTGCCCCTCTCATAGTGAGTTTCAACATAATCCTCAAGATCCTCCCCTTCATCCTGCATTATCGAATCAGGATTGTATTCCACGTTGTCGACTACCTGGTTGACATGCAGGAGGGAATGCACCGGTGAGGTCACCAGTGCTGTAGGAAGCAGCTGAAGCATGGCTCTAGTTTGCATCATCGTGTAGGGGGTTAGTAGAAAATCCTGTCAACGGGCTCTCTGGAACAAGAGGAGGAGGCAGCAGGTGCCTAAGCATGTCTGTGAACAATGCCAGAATCACCTGGACGTCGACACTTGTGTGATCAATGGGTGCGCTGGTAGAAGTCGACAGGGGAGGCAAAGCCCTGACATTAATGGTGACGTACCAGCTGTACTAGGCCTGGTAGTACCATCGCCATGCCCCTGACATCACAGTTATGTCGATGGTCAGGGGAGCGAGTGGCGTCACCGCCATAGTGGTCGATGGCACGGAGGAGATTGTATTTGCTGTCTGGAAGGGTGACCTTGAGCACAACGGGGAGGTTTTCTCCTTCTCCCAGTGCTTGTGCTTATGGCTCCCAGATGACTTTTCCCAGGATTTCAAGGACATGGACCCAGAAGGGTGGGCCAGCAATGCGGCAGTGCTCTTCTGCAGGGGGCTCCTTCTCCACACAGGCTATCTATAGCTTCAACAGGTGCTTCTCTAGGGCCCCTTTTTGGCATCCCCCGGGTGGCAGTAGTGATACCTCTGTAGATTGGGCAAGCTTTTACATCATGGTCCAGGCTGAGGCAACAGAGGAAGACATCGTGAGTATTGCCAGTGTAGATCTTCTTGCTGAAATCACAATAGTGGAACAATTTTGATGATTCCTTCAATGACATACATGTTGCCAAAAATCACTTGTGAAAGTGATTACTGCACTGTATAGAAAAATAAAATGGTTGCAGTCACAGCGGCGTTTCTGTCAACAGTCCGATGCGTATGGCCGACAATGGGAAAAGAACTGAGAAGGGAAGGGGCTGCCCATATTTATGTAGCAGCAGATGTCTGATGTCGTCATGGTCGGCCCCTGATAGACTGCGTGCAGAAGTTTCCATGTGGTCCTATAGCTTTTAGTTCCATAGCTGTGGACTAATGATAGTGATATCCTTTAAGATCTTCTTGTATTCTATGCAGAAGTTTAGGTCTCGTAGGTCTAGCACAGGCCTGAGATCGCCTGTCCATTTGTGGACCAGGAAGTTATCTGGAGTAAAACCCTTTGCCTTTCCAGCATGAAGATTCAGGTTCTATGGCACATTGGGTCAGTAAGGCTTATACCTCTTCTTTCAACAGGGACAGATATCCCGTGGGATAAGCTGAAAGACAGAGGATGCTCTGGAAGGATATCTAGCAACTCCAGGGAATGCCCCTTGGCAGTTATCTCCAGGACCCTTTTATCTGTAGTAATCTCCCTTCACTGTGTTAAATGAGGGGAGAAGGGATCCCCTACCACCACCTCCTATCCTTTAAGTTGTTGGGGAGGAGTCCTGTATGCGTCATGCAGAGCCAGAGGGCCTGGTGCCACCAACTTTGAAAGATTTAGAATGGGCTCCTGGGGGAAGGGGGGTGGCAATGCTCTACCACTCTTCTCTCAGCCCTGCTGACGATAGACACGGCAGTCACCTTTGGCAGCAAACTGACAAAAGGATCCTGTATCTGTAGCAAGTATAGGGTACATGGATTTAACGGACCTCAAAGTCATTCTGGAGATCTGGAGGCCTCTCAAAGTCTCTTCTACAGGATAGCCAAACAGCTTTATTTCCTAATGGGAGCATTCAAGGCTGTTGCACCATCAGTTGCCAAAACCCGCCACTCTAGGCCAAGAATACCTTCTCATGCAAATACCAGTAGCAGCTACCCTTTCACAAGCAACTAAGACATCATATGCTGAAGCAGCAGATGTCTGCCCACTTCAGCACCTCCATTCAAATTTTTCAGTAATTCATTCTTAGCTGTGCCTTCTGGAAGTGCCTGGGCTGCAGCTTTGGCAGCCTTCCAAAGGCAATTTTGATACATAATCATGTGTGATTAATAGTTTGCAATATACAGGCCTAATGAGACAGAGGTGTATGTTCACTTACCCATCACATCAAACCTCCTGGATTTCTTATTAGGTGGCAGGGTGCTCATATGCCTTGGTCCCCCGGATCTGTCATGGGCAGCCATTATGATCACAGAATCTGTTTCTGGCTAGTTAGCATAATAAGGTCTGGCAGCAGGGGCATGGTACTGCTTGTCAGCCTGTCTTGGAAAAGCTGGGATGGTACTTGGCTTATACCATGTAACAAAAGTGGCATCCTCGAAGGCTGGATAAATGGAAGGTATGATGGAGGAGAGTGCAGGGCGCCTCCAAAAAGTCCACCAAATTCTTTTTAGAAAATCCTCTTCTACTGCAAACCCCATAGCAGTCTGCATTTGCTGCATCGCTGTCTGAAAAGTGGGGTCTTCAGTAGGAGATCTGGGTGTGTACACTACAGAATCCTCACTACAAGAGGAGAGAGTGGAGCAGGAACATGGAGTGTAATGTTCCTCTTCATAGCCATCCTCCTCTTCCTAATCCTCCTCCATTATGAGGTCAGTGTTATATTCCTCCTCCTCGTCGACATCCAGGTCGGCAACGGGAATGGAGGACCTCGCTGGCAATGCTGTAGGCCTTTGCTCAACAGGCACCTGCTGCATCCCTGTTGAGGGAGTCGATGGGTGCTGCGACGCAGGAACCCCATTGACGGCAGTGCAGGGTGCACAAGTAAGCTTGACAATATGAGCCTTATCATATCTGAAAACGATGCTAGCACTGCATGTGCACTGATGACACTCTGACCCAGGGGTCATAACCGCTGGTGGCGACGACGGGCCTGCTTCCATCTACAATGGTGATGTACTGTCCATAATAGGTATGGTAGTGCTTCAGCCAAGCCCTGACCTTGCTGTCTGGTCGACAGTCGGGGGGCCTACTGTCACAGCTGCCGAGGCAGATGATGATGATTCAGGTTGAGAGGGTACAGGCCGCAGCAGCAACCTGGACCTTGTCAGAGAAAATGGTTTGTCCTTATTCTTAGGTTTGTGCTTATGTCCTGATGACGACCAATCTTTTTCGTGGTCTCAGGACTTCAATGACAATGACTCGATCAAGGGGCAGGCAATGCTTCCTTCTGGACCTGGGCTTTTTGTGTGACTGCTAGAGTTTTCTCCAACAAAAACTACTCAAGTGCCTTTTTTCTGCGTCACCTTGTTGCTTGACTGAAACCCTGGCAAATCTCACAAGTCTTGATATTGTGAGGGAGGCCTAAACAGTAGACATACACATTGTGGGTGCCGTCTCTGTATATTTTTTCCCCGAAGTCGCAGTACCGGAACAATGTAATTGGTTTTGGCAGTACACAGTAGTCAACTGTATCACTAATATTATTAGTGATTACTTTATAGAAAATAATAAACAACAATGGCTAGGCGTATTTGTTTCCACAGCAGGTCCAACAAGTGCAGTCGATGGCAGGAAAAGAACTGAGGAGAGATGGGGCCACCCACGTTTATGTAGACGCTGACACTGTCATGGGTGGTCCCAAGCAAGCAAAAGTTTCCATGCAGTCTTAGTGCTGATGTGGGTATAGTTCCAAAGGTGTGGCCAAAGGGAAGAGATAGCCTCGAAGATTACCTATTTAAAGCAACAGAACAACTCACTCCCTTGCAGTGCTACCGAACCAAACTTGTGCAGCATACCAGCTGCAACCTGACTCCTGCTGCATGTCTAGTTGTGCTATTGTGCTAATGCCCTAACGGCAGGCATTTAAAGATACAGCACAACATTACAACACTACTACGCTGCTGAAAAATAACATTACTAACCATTTTATAAGTGGAATAATAATGCAATTCCACAGGGGGATTATGTCATGTTAATGTACCTTATGTTGGTTAAAGCCAGTCGCCCTTCTGTCTCAGAACTCTAACCCACCACTTAGTACATTAAAGGACACTTAAAACGCCTAATTTCTGGGGTTGATAACTTGAAAAATCGGTGATCGTGGTGAGCTACAGCTGGGTTCACCACAATATATCCAAGGCACACTGCCTTAAGGGTAGCTGGTCCATTTCACTGGGGTGTCAAACAGACGAGGCATACTGATGAGTCCTGGTAGGACGAAACACGTGTCTATGTCTTCTGTTAGCACCCTTTGCAAACTGTGTGAGAGGCCTTTCGGCACCATGCAATTCTGCTTAAAATTGGACCAGCATAACATTCTGTGGTGATTTGCATATGCAGCCCATGATGCTTTGCATTGTGGGGGCATGTGTGATTTTGTATTTTCTTGAAACTTGGCTTCCCAGCCAAATGCCCTTTGGGGTAACCTTTGCCTCAGTGTTTGCGCACAGAGGTTCTTTGTCTTTTACAGCTGGAGGTGCCATTTTAAACTTGCCGTTTACTGATTTTAAATATTTTAGTCATGTAAACAAACATTCCCAGAGTTTGAAAGCTGGCACCATGATCTAGTCATAAGATGGCGCCGATGTGAGACATGATTACACAACTGAAACGAGACTGCTACTACAGACAAACAGAAGCCCTCTGTACTGGCTCGTTTCAGCTCGTACTGTCACACTTTTAAAGCTCACCAACTTGTGAGCAGGCACCTAACACATCCAGTACAAGGACTTACAGGCAGACTCGATGGGCCAGGCGATCCTTATCTGCTGACAATTTGTACGTTTTACATGCATGTGTAACAGCAATCGAGCCCACGACCAGCTGATCAAGGGATAGGTGCAGTAATAGTGCTTATGCCAAATTATGACCGATTGCTGAATTAAACTTGACCCAAAACAGACGCAGTGGCTACAGACTAACTGCCACCTCATGCCGTGTTTATGTACCAGCCTGTAAATAAATGTTCTGCATGAAGTTTATGTTGGAGTGTGATGCCCTGCATCCATACATTTACTGAAAGGTACAGTGTTTGGGTAATGCAATCACAACTGCAAATGAAACAGTAATGAAGTTACGGGTTACAGTTAACACGAGTTGAAGCCTATCCCAAGTTGCCACATGGGGACAGTAATGGTACTGTGAACACAATCAAATATATCTTTTCTTTAACAAAGGTGGCTTCATTTACCCCTGCAGCCAAAGGGATGAAGTGTGGCAAAGAAGACTGTGAAGGGCTTTCTTAGCTAGCAGTTACAAGCAGTGGTGAGAAGAGCTCAAGGGTACAGCCAGGAGGAGGACACTCAGAAGAAAAAGGTAAACAGTTCTTCCCTGAAGAGGCACAGGTAGTCCGGACCAAGGCAAAGACTTCAAGTGTGCACAGAGACATTTATAGCAGGGCCCCAGAGGGCCATGCTTCCAGGGTGTGGGGGACAGTGCCAGGCTTGAGTCTGTACAACACACGGGGGTGACTCCCAGTGAGACATTCCATCTAAATACCCCTAGACTCAGGAGAGTGTGTGTGCCAATGTTACTGCCCACCCCTCTCCTCACCATGGTAGAGAAGGCCTGAAGTGGGGGTTGTATTACATATGTAAGATCCGGGGATAGCTGGAGGTAAGCAGTGTGCCTGAAGTGGTAGTCCTATGCATCTCCAGCACCTCTGTTACTTGAGATCAGTCCATTATACACAACTATAGCCTTAGTACAGGCAAAGTTGACTCAGACTGTACTTCATGGACATTTTTTTAAAAAAAAGTCATGTTCCTTGATGGCAATGAGCAGAACAATGGCAAGTAAACTGATGCAACTCTTTACCCACCCATGACGTACCATATAACTTTTGCATTTGAATTCCTGTTTAATGCTAAGCATTGCTATGTATGTACACTACTTGAGTTGGATTACGTACCGATCAACTGTATGTATTTTAAGCAAACATCAATGAAAAGTAAAATAAAAAAAATAAAATGAACCTGAACAAAACAAACTCCATGTTGCCTGCAACTTCATATCAATCTGTAAAGAAAAATATAGAGGATTTTAATACTGCCTTACTAGATGGATGAGTGCTGCATCAGGTTAAGAAATACAGATGTTGGGGGTTCTGTGTTGACCAGTCCTTGAAATATACAGACCACATTAATTACATAGCGTAAATAAAACAAATGCAGCTGCTGCCTAAAGGCACTTAGAAGGCACAGGCATGGTTTACATCAGAATTCAAGGGAAGAGTTTGTACAACTACTGCTGGTGCCTCTGTTGATGCATAGGTCAGCAGGGGTGAAGAATGTATGTAAAATGAACACAGCATACAACAGGATGACTGTATGTGTACTGCATCATAAGGAAGCGCCTCACAAACTTCATCTCTGAGAGGCTTGAAGCAAACTGGAAAGGATGCCACTCGTGAACAACAGAGAAAAACCCTAGCTGCTATTTTTATACAAATGCTAGATCCAGGAAGCCCCACAATATTTAACTAAATTAAGAATCAGTAGTGATGCAAAGAAAAAGTCACTCACTGTAGTAATGTTTCTTGCAAAGGGATCCCTCACTATGCTTGACAAATGCAATAATTTCCCTGGAATGAGCTGCCCCAGAGCACAGAATTTGATTTCAGTTAGAGAACTTTAGAATTAAATTCGAAAATCTGCCGAGTCGTCGTGCTCTGCATTGCCCTCTAACGGCAGATTTATTTCTCAAGCTGTGGGAAAGCAGTGACCACTAAATCTAACTGAATGACTACTAAAAATTATAACTGCTATTGGTACAGCAGAAGAAAAAAAAAATCACAAAGCAAATGTGTGAGACACTGACTATCAGTTGTGAAGCAGTCTAACGGAGTAAGGCTCAACCATAAGGAGGACTCTCTCTTGTGAGAACCTTTCCCAGGTTCTGGAAAGGGAAGTAGGAATGGAGTTGTCAAGCACAGTGAGGGATACCTTAGGAATAAACAACATTACTACAGCATGTTATTCTTCGATCCCCAGGAATCCCTCACTATTGCTTGATAAATGCAGACTCTGTAGCAGTACCTTTACAGGCTGGGCACAGAACCTATTTAGGGAAAAGGTTGTGTAAGAAGCAGTGTCAAAGCTGGTATCCCTTCTGGATTGTATGTCCAAACAGTAGTGCGTTGTAAAAGTATGTACTGTCCTCCAGGTAACTGCTTTACAAATTTCCTAAATGGAGACACCTCTGGATGCTGCTACACAGGCAAAGGTGCCCCTTGTAGAATAGACCCTCAAGTGGAAGCTTGCCAGCATTACCATAGATCCAGAAGCAAATGATTTGATACCTTTTAATGGACCAACATAGATGTAACAACAAGAACAAAGTGCTCTAGCTTTCGGACCAACCAGTCCTTCTTCAGAAGCTCATGGCAGTTGTTTAGAAAATACAATACTTACAACAGCTAGAAAATGCAGAGAAAAACACAAAAAGTCCCCATTGGTTTAAAATACCCATTTAAAAAAAAAAAACAGAAGATGATGTCAGAGAAGTTTAACAGTACAATACTGCCTTCAGTCAGAAAGACCCTTGGGTCAGATGCGCATGGTGGGACACACATACAAAGAATCCTACTGCATATAAATTTAATTGACATAAGATAACACTGCTGAAGCAGATAACTCCTAAATCAAGCTATGAGTGTCACAGTTAGTATAAGGATGTGATTACTGAAAAGCACTTCACCAGATTAAAGACAAACTAAGATTGTTATAGGGCTCATGAAATTTCAATGTTAGCTTATAGACAAGAATTTACCAGTAAAGTTGTCTTAAAAACATCAGTGCACACTGTGTGATGTGTAAAACCTAGCTGGACCTGTCACCCAGCTGTATTCTCAAGCTAGATATAAGGCCCAAGAAATTTCAAAAACCTCAGGACTATATAAATGATAATTTAAATATAAATTGATAATATTAGTGTCAAACAAAAAACTCTAGTCGAGAAACCTCAAGGAACTAAGACCATGTAGCCTGATATGTACTGATGTCAATATACACTGAGAATGTAACAACTTGATGTACCACAAGTGTCTAAGGAATCTGAAAAAGAGATAAAAATGTAATTTATCTCCTCCTCTTCATATAAACAATACAACCTAATCCACCCCACATCACAATAATGTGGGTGGGGGAGATACATAGCTTAAAGGAGATGTTCTCTCTCTCTCTCTCTCTCCCCCAGACAGACACACACACACACACACACTCTCTCTAGTGAACCTATGTTAACTTCAGTCACTGCAATTGTTCCCCAAAGGAATTCAACTTGTCATGAAATCCTGAGTAAAAGGGCTTATGTCTCCTAATATCTACAGAGTAAAAATGTAACACTATATAACCGTACTACTATCTGCAAAGTAACATTTCCAAGGATACTAGATAGAACTACCATGAAATAAACCTGCCACCCTCCCCAGGATAAGGTAACTAGAAGTAAATATAAAGTATATGTGTAAGACCAGAGGTCTAACATACTTACATATCCACAAATTACTACAATACTAGCCGAATGTAAAAAGATCTGTGCAGGACCCCCATGCAAATGAGACCACACCCCAATATGTACAGAGTTACAAAAATTATATATAACAGTATGATAACACTCCTGTGTACACACTGTGAGCTGGGTAATCTGAATATGGTGCAATGGAATCAATCCCCGGCAAAGGTAAAAAGTAAGGAGGAATTAATATTCATTATGTGTGAAATAAGAATAGTAACACATTATAACTCCATATATCTAAATAGAGACTTACCTCAATGTGACAGCAAGCCCCACATCTGTTATATCACATACCTCACAACACATACCCACACATACATACACACAGCATCCGCATCCACACATGCTGAAGTCCTATAATATGTCAGCTTGAAGAAGAAAAGGTCTGTGGATGTTAGTTTCTGTAGTGTCCCATAAAGCCAAGATCAACGTTCATCCCATCTGCTACCATATTGAGATGTAAAATAAGTTTAATCTCAAAAGCTCGTCTCTGTTGTGTGTTTTTGAGATTTCCTTTTAAGACTATTACTGACATATCTGAGACTGAGTGGTCAGGCTGGGAGAATCTGAATGAAATAAACAACATGTATAACTCCCATGCACCTGGAATTGTCTGTTTTGTGATGTAACCACACAGTCCGAGGTAGAAATGAGCCCACAAGTCTTACAGGGGCGTTGATTGCAGGGTTGTGTGCCATTGTGTGACATGGTATTCTGTTCCGGTGAAAGTTTGCTCCTAATAATTAGGCTGGATACATTTGGTGGTTGTTTAAAAGATAGTAGTGGGAGTTCCTTATTTCATTCAGTACAAGAGATGTCCACAAACAGGTTATGTAGGAGAGACACGCCAACAGCTCCGCACTAGGATGAACTCACACAGACATACTATTACAGCAAGGAAGACTGAAAAACCAGTGGGGCACCACTTCTCCCAGCCTGACCACTCAGTCTCAGATATGTCAGTAATGGTCTTAAAAGGAAATCTCAAAAACACATAACAGAGACGAACTTTTGAGATTAAACTTATTTTACATCTCAATATGGTAGCAGATGGGATGAACGTTGAGCTTGGCTTTATGGGACACTACAGAAACTAACATCCACAGACCTTTTCTTCTTCAAACTGACATATTATAGGACTTCAGCATGTGTGGGATGTGGATGCATGTGTGTATGCATGTGTGTGGGTATGTGTTGTGAGGTATGTGATATAACAGATGTGGGGCTTGCTGTCACATTGAGGTAAGTCTCTATTTAGATATATGGAGTTATAATGTGTTACTATTCTTATTTCACACACATAATGAATATTAATTCCTCCTTACTTTTATCTTTGCCGGAAGATTGATTCCATTGCAATATTCAGATTACCCAGCCTGCTAGTGTACATACAGGAGTGTTATCATATACTGTTACATATAATTTTTGTAACTCTGTACATATGGGGTGTGTGATCTCATTTGCATGGGGTCCTGCACAGATCTTTTACATCGCTAATATTGTAGTAATTTGTGGATATGTAGGTATGTTAGACCTCTGGTCTTACATATACTTTATATTTACTTCTAGTTACCTTATCCTGGGGAGGGTGGCAGGTTTATTTCATGGTAGTTCTATCTAGTATCCTTGGAAATGTTACTTTGTAGATAGTAGTAGTACGGTTATATAGTGTTACATTTTTACTCTGTAGATATTAGGAGACATAAGCCCTTTTACTCAGGATTTCATGACAAGTTGAATTCCTTTGGGGAACAATTGCAGTGACTGAAGTTAATATAGGTTCACTAGGAGAGAGAGTGTGTGTGTGTGTGTCTGTGGGAGAGAGAGAGAGAGGGGAGAGAACATCTCCTTTAAGCTATGTATCTCCCCCACCCACATTATTGTGATGTGGGGTGGGTTAGGTTGTATTGTTTATATGAAGAGGAGGAGAGAAATTACATTTTTATCTCTTTTTCAGATTCCTTAGACACTTGTGGTACATCAAGTTGTTACATTCTCAGTGTATATTGACATCAGTACATGGTCTTAATTCCTTGAGGTTCCTCGATTAGAGTTTTTTGTTTGACACTAATATTATCAATTTATATTTAAATTATCATTTATATAGTCCTGAGGTTTTTGAAATTTCTTGGGCCTTATATCTAGCTTGAGAATACAGCTGGGTGACAGGTCCAGCTAGGTTTAACACATCACACAGTGTGCGCTGATGTTTTTAAGACAACTTTACTGGTAAATTCTTGTCTATAATGCTAACATTGAAATTTCATGAGCCCTATAACAATCTTAGTTTGTCTTTAATCTGGGTGGGGGTTGCCTTTCAGTAATCACATCCTTATACTAACTGTGACACTCGTAGCTTGATTTAGGAGTTATCTGCTTCAGCAGTGTTATCTTATGTCAATTAAATTTATATGCAGTAAGATTCTTTGTATGTGTGTTCCTAGCGCATCTGACCCAAGGGTCTTTCTGGCTGAAGGCAGTATTGTACTGTTAAACTTCTGACATCATCTTCTGTTTTTGTTTTTTAAATGAGTATTTTAAACCAATGGGGATTTTTCTGTTTTTCTGCATTATCTAGCTGTTATAGGTATTGTATTTTCTAAACAACTGCCATGAGCTTCTGAAGAAGGACTGGTTGATCCGAAAGCTAGAGCACTTTGTTCTTGTTGTTACATCTATGTTGGTCCATTAAAAGGTATCAAATCATTTGCTTCTGGATCTATTCTTGCACGGACCAATACCGCAACTACTAAATCTAGATTTCAGCTTTACCATGACAGAACTGGATACAGGACACTGTCCAGTGAACAACTGTTCTCCTGGATGCTAGTTTTCCCAGGGCCTACATCTCCATAGGTGACAAACAGCTGTGTAGTGGTGGATCGAGCATCCTTTGTATAGTCAAAATAATAGCTCAAAGCTCTCTTAGCATCCAGGCTGAGAAGCCTCTGCTCCCCTGGTGTGGATGTTTCAGTAAAGAACACAGAGAATGTATTGGTTGAGGTGAAATTCTGAAGCCACTTAAAGAAGGAAGTTCCTACTGGTCCTCAAGACTACCTTATCTCTGTGGAAAATTATGTAGTTAGGATCTGTACACAGGGCTTGCAGCTTGCTCACCCTCCTGACAGAGGTGAGGGCTACCAGGAAACCGTTTTCCAGGTGACATACTTCAGTGCAGCAGTTGTCATAGGCTCAAAAAGAGCCCCCATCAGCTGAGCAGTACACTGGCTCAAGTCCCAGGGAGGTACCAGATCCCTAAAAGGAGAGTTTATGTGGATCAGACCCTTGAAAAACCTCTTGAAAATAGCCTGGGAGACAGGGACCTGTCATAGATAGATACATAGAAGGTGATGGCAGATAAGGACTATGTGGCCCACCTAGTCTGCCCCTTTTCACTACCTAATGTGTAGCCCCCCTATAAATAGGGGTTCCTATAATGTCTTCCTGGGGCTTGCCTAATGTCTATTGTCAGGATGGTGTCCTGTGTTCAGCCGTTTAAAACTGCTTGCATGAGAGTGCTATAGTAAGCCTCCGTGCCTGTCACTTTAAGAGAACCATTATGCTGTGTGTGAACATTAGTCTGGGCTGGGTCTGAGTAATTGAGGCTCGCGACTAGCCAGACAGTATATATTTCTGCTCCATTCTGCAGTCACTAATAGCGCAGAGGGAGCTCTGTTAGGAGAAGTACTTATTTGCTGTCTGTTATAATAATAACATTGTAGCAGTTTGTCTAACCTGCTTCTATTTGCAGCACGAACATTTGGACTGCAGCCACCATTTTGGTTTTGGACTGCCAGGTTGGACCAATCGGAACCTCTAGGGACCTAAAATGGAGACTGTCCCCAGAGGTCTTGTGGGATTGAATTTCTGTAGGAATTGTAATTTTTATGGTTTGATGCGTAAATGGACTTGGAGGTGAAGCCCTTTCTGTGACAGACAGTTCCATCAGCCAACCAAACCTTTTGGATCACTGGGAAAGCCTAGAGCTGCCTGCAGCAGTTATCAGTTGTGAGTTGGAGTTTGGAGAGTGAACAGCTCGAGTCATCGAGCAGCTGCTTCTGCGTAGTAACGCAGGAAAATCGGCATGAAGGTCCTTCTGGCCTGCCTGCTACCTCTTCCAGTGTGAAGAACTGCTGTGAGTGTGACAGTCAGACTTTATCCTGTTTACCAATTGAGACCTGAAACCTGAAGAGGAAAGTGTGTTATTGCTGCCTGCAAGTGGACTGAAGACTTGCTCCAGAAATGATCGGCCTGCCAGGCACCGAAGTGAGCCCCAGATTGAGAGGTTTGCGCAGGAACCCTGGGATTTGCAAATGGACTCTATCCGAACTGTGGCAAGTTACTTTAGAGTGTTATAGATGTGCTGAATGTGTCGTGTGGTCGTGATTTGGCTCCCCACACCGAGTTCTGCTACGCCAGCCGAAGGCTGTTCCAGCACTTTTCACGGACTGCATCCGAATTGCTATCTCTGCCTAGGCTCTGCCACCTCGGCCTAGGCTGCCACTCCTGAATCAGAGACATTTCCGGCGAAAGACCTGCTCAGGGATTCGACCCCCTGCTCAACACCACTGAACAGGTAGCGTCCACCACAGTGAGGCATGTCAGCCCTGCTTCCCCTGGCAATCCAGTACAACATCCAGAGGTCTTCATTTCATCAGTCCTGCATCCTGGTTTGGGTAGCATGAGTACAAAACAGGGTAGCTCCCTGCAACAAGACTGCAAACATTTGTGTGTCCATCTGATTCTCTTGTTCTGGGTTTATTTGCAACAGACGGAGACATCCGGCCCTGGATTACAAATGTTTGTGCTGAGTGCATGTTAACTATGTTTTTCCTTCCTAAGGTCCCCAACAACAGCTGCAATGCCAGCCTACCCCAAGCAACGCTTCAGGCTAGCCTGTCCTCCAACTGGGTACCCAGGGTTGTGGGACTTGGTCAGAGGGACTTACAGTGCATGCTTTACCAACCTGAATATAATCAGATTTGCCAATCACTGCTAGATTTACGCCCCACCCTTGTTCACACCCCCCTGAATAAATCAGCTTGTGGTTTCTTCACATTTAACCTGGCTAGTGTGTACCTTCTTGGTGAGGATATTGTACTGCCTTTGAATTGCTGCATTACTGGTCTTGTTCTCCAGGGGGTCTCCAGGGCAACTGCAGCGTATCCAGCCCTGGTGGTAAGTGCAAGGAGGGTGAGCATATTATTACTTTCATATGGTATATTCGATTGCTGTACTGCTGAACTATTTAGGCCACTAGAAGGGTTGGTGGGCGGTTATAGCATCCTGGAGGGCTATACCAATAGCAGCTATGCTACTTTAAACCATTCCTCCGGGTGCAGGCACCCGTTCACCAAGCTCAGGCCCCTTAACTTGTGCAGAGTCACACAGGCAAGGTAGTAGCCCATAAGATAGCACCACCTAGGGGTTACAAATGCATTACCACAGACTTTAGTTGATCTGTGGCTTACCCTCTTCCCTATTACAAGAGTACTCTTATGTCTATCCCATTCCTGAATTCCCCTACCGTTTTGGCCCCCACCACCTTCGCAGGGAGGCTGTTCCAAGCATCCACTACTCTTTTTACGCTATCCTTGCCAGCTGAGACATACGCTGAAACTGCTGACAGATGCACGTTCAGGGCCAAAGGCCCAGGGACTGCAGGTGTACCAGATAATCCAAAATGTTGGACAGGCTAGCCTGAAAGGGTTTAAGCTGTCTGGAGGAGAACCCCAGTGAAAACCTTCTCCATTCTGAAGCATAGGTTTTCCTGGTTGCTGGCATTCTGGAAACCTTTAGCACATTAAGAACCTCTTCCGAAAGGTTTATCCCAGAGAATTCCAGCTCTTCAAGCACTAAGCCCTGAGGTGCAGGGTGCTCGGGCCTGGAAATGTTAGCTTACCCTGAGGGAAGGTCGGCATATTGTACCTTGGAGGAACAGTGACTGGAGGTTTGATGGAGAGGGACAGGAGCAGAGTACCAGGTCTGCCTGGCCCAGTCTGGAGCAATTAGGATTACTGACACCTCCAATACAAGGGCACAGGTCTAAAAAACAATTTTATTTCAAGAATTAAACAACCATATCACCTGACGCGTTTCGGATGATACTGCATCCTTTCTCAAAGGTTAAACCCCTAAAGTGAACATTCCCTTAAATATTCATATCAATTAACTAATTATGACATCATAATTTACCAAGTATCTAAAACTAATATCACCTTATCACCTATATTATTACATACAACATTAAAAACATAATAAGCCAGAATAAGAATAAAGAAGAGGAGGGAAGGGGGCGGGGATTGGGGTGGTGGTTATAAGTTAGAGAAAAGGACAAAAGATGAAAATTATTATATAAAAGTTTTATAAAAACAGCAATCAATACAGATTTATTTTAAGGAATGAAGAAATGATTAGAGAATGGAACTGTTAGGGTTAACTGTGTGCTATATCCTTAAAATAAATCTGTATTGATTGCTGTTTTTATAAAACTTTTATATAATAATTTTCATCTAGGTGATAAGGTGATATGAGTTTTAGATACTTGGTAAATTATGATGTCATAATTAGTTAATTGATATGAGTATTTAAGCGAATGTTCACTTTAGGGGTTTAACCTTTGAGAAAGGATGCAGTATCATCCGAAACGCGTCAGGTGATATGGTTGTTTAATTCTTGAAATAAAATTGTTTTTTAGACCTGTGCCCTTGTATTGGAGGTGTGAGTGCTCTACTTTTGGTTGTTTGCAAGTTTTGCGTTAGTATTGAAGCACCACTTCCTGATGCTCACTCCGTTTTGGTTTTTTTTCAATTAGGATTACTGTTGCAGGTTCCCTTCTGAGTTTTAATAGTACCCTCAGTATGAGTGGGAATGGGGGAAATGCATAAAGGAACCTCCCTGTTCAACAAAAGACCAGGGCATCCTCTGGGACTGTCCCCACTGAGGGGGGCCTGCAACAAACGAGGGAGAGCTGGTAGTTTTGCCGGGAGGCGAACTGATCTACCTCTGTTGTGCCCTACCTTCTGAACACTGCTGAGAGCACCTGCCTGTTCAAAGTCCACTCGCAGTTTCTTTGACTGATCCCGCTCAGGGATTCTGCAAGGACATTGTCTTTCCTTGGCAGATGTACTGTGGATATCTGCACCTCCAGTGTGTATGCCAGGCTTCAGATTTTCATTGCTTCTGTGCACAGCTTGGAACATCTTATTCCTTCCTGTTTGTTTATATAGTTCATGGTGATATTGTTGTCCATCCTGATCTGGACTGACTGACCTCTGATGTGGGAGGAAAATGCCTGCAGTGCCAGATACACAGCCCTGAGCTTCAGGAGGTGTATGTGTTCCTGATACTGTAGTGGGGTCCACACTCCGCTCACTGTGAAGTTCTTCAGATGGGTGCCCCAGCCTAAGGAGGGAGGCTTCTGTGGAGTGAACAACACTGTGGGTGACTGCTGGAGGAAGGGAACTCCCTCTGAGGTTTTCTTCCTCTTTCCACCAGTCCAGTGCTCTTAAGAGGCCCCTTGTAACTGGTACCAGCCTTGACAGAGGGTCTTGTCTCTGGGACCAGTGAGACACTAGGTGGTACTTGATCTCCCTCATTTGGAACCTGGTGCTTGGTACCACCGCTGTAGAGGCGGCCATGCGCCCTAGCAACTAAAAGAAGACTCTTGCTGGTCTGGGCTGTCCCTACCCTGAAAGACCCTGCAAGGCCTATTAGGACTGCCACCCTCTCCTGAGAGAGGAATGCCTTTCCCTGATGGGTGTTCAGCTCTGCTCCTATGAAGTCCAGCACCTGAACAGGTCCTGTCTGGGACTTTGGAACATTCACCAGGAAGCCCGGATCCTGTAGGCTGTGCTGGGTGGGCGAGGCTGCTTGGCCTCCTGGTATGACCTTCCTGAGACTAACCAGAAGTCCAGGTAAGGGAAACCACTACTCCTTGTCTTGTCTCTTCAAGTGTACTGCAACTACTGCCAGGCACTTTGTGAAAATCCTGAGAGCAGAGGAAAGGCCCAAGGGAAGGACTGTGAACTGGTAGTGGCAGTTCCCTACCCTGAATCCGAGATACTTTATGTGAGAGGGTCTTACTGTAATGTGAAAGTATGTGTCCTTCAAAACCAGTGACCCCAGTCAATGTCCGTGGTGCAATGATAATATATATTGTGGCTAGTAAAGTGTTCATTCAAAAATCTCAGGTCTTAAATGGATCACCACCCTCCATTTTTCTTGTGGGTCTGAAAGTATCCGAAGTACAACCCTTTCTTGCATTAGGAAGGGGGAACTCTTTCCACTGCACTTGCCAGCAACAGATTTTTCACTTTCAACTCCAGCAGAAGTTTTTCTACTGGGGTATGAGGTGGACTATACTGCTCCGCATCACCCCTGGTCCTTAATTCTATTGCAAGGGTCTTTAGTAATATTTTTCAGTTAGTATCTTTTCAGCCCTGTGCATCTTTGGGCTGCGTATTCCATAGCTCACCTTCGAGCTCGTTTTCAGATTTCTTCCTGTGGTATGTTGTTCCTGGTTAGCAATGGCACTACATAACTTGGTAGGGCTGCTCTCTACACTCCTACTCTTAATATGTCTGAACGAGATTTCAACAACCTTTCCTGGCTCCCATGCGTCTACTTCTTCAACCCATCTACCTGTTGATTTCAATTTCTCCAACCTAATCGCCGCTTCCCAGCATGTGCCTGCTTTTAAGCACCTTCTATTCCCTAAGGGGTGCCTGTTCTACGTGGCTGTCATACTTAAAAAACGTCTGCTGAGTCATGCACTCCTCTCTCCCTTCTATGATCATAAACTATGGTATCTTGTCATCTTAGCCATCTTACTTGCTGGGGATGTCAAAATGAACTCGGGTCCTCCTGCTTGCTTCTCCTTAGTGGACATTTCTGCTGTTTCTAATGAAGGCCTATTTATTGTCCATATGAATATCAGAGGTCTCACCCACGATTTTGCTGATTTAGAGATGTGGGTCAATGTTTACAAGTCTGATATACTCTGCCTATCCGAAACGTGGCTTAAACCAGGGACACCTGACTTGGTATGCACCCTGGTCAACTACTACCTGATCCAGAGGGACAGACTGTCCTTAAAGCGTGGCGGAGGAGTTGCCTTATTCGTCAAAGATCAACTTAATATCGTAGTTGTCCCTGCCGCTGCCTCCTCTTCCTGCGAACCACTCCATGTAACTCTTGTGCTGGGTGTGAAGAAATTCCACACTGTCTGCACCTACAACCCTCTAACTGGGGGCAATGTCAGGCTACAGGATCTACTTGATCAGACCTCCCTGCACTTCAAACAGAATGAGATCATAATACTACGTGACCTAAATCTCAACTGGCAAGGGACTGCTCAAAGCGCGTTGCTATCGATAACACAAAGTCATAATCTCCACCAGCTGATATCCGAGCCTACAAGAGTGACACCATCTCTTAAATCCTTTACCCTCATTTACTGGGTACTGGTCAACTGCCTTGATCATGTGCCTACAGCTGGCATTTTGGCTGATGCACTCTCCGACCATTCCCAATCTTCTGCATATGGAGCCCTGAAGCTGCCCCCTCCCCCCACCGTGCTATGTCACCTTCACCAACTTTGCTAACTTGGATGCAGAGGCCTCCTTGAATGATGTCTCCAGCATTAACTGGTATAGAATTTATTGCTCCTGTGATGCTGAGTCTGCATTAAGAACCTTCCTTGATGAATTCCTGGCGATTCAGTGCAAGCATGCCCCTAAGGTAACCCAGAGGGTCAGGGGCAAACAGACAAGATGGCTGCACAAAGATTTACTGGCTAATCTGCATGCAAGGGACAAACTTTAAAAGAAATTCAAATTGTCAAGGCTTCAAGCTGACTATACTGCCTACAGAGCACGTTGGAACTCCTGAAAAAAACAGGTCAGAGCAGCAAAGCGTGTCTACTGCAGAGACGTACTACTAAGCTCTGTAGGTGACACTGGAAAATTTTGGGCCCACATCAAGTCTTGGGTCTTCTCAATCATCCACCCCTAGTGACATGATATTAAATGGTGTACACTGTAATGGCCAAAACACCATAGCAAACTCTTTCAATATAATGCTCTCTGATCTGTCTCAGTATACCTCCTCCTACTCCTTCCAGTCACCTCAAACAGCCTCTCAGTCTTCTCAGACTCCTCAGTCAGCTACCCCTGACTCTCCTACCTATTGGCAGTCTAGAAATCCCCTGTTCTTTCCAAGGCTATTTTGCGACTTGAGGTCTTAAAGCTTTTGCAAACTGTCTCTGACAATACCAGTTCCAGCTCAGCTTCTGAAGCCAGCAGCACCTTCTATTGCCTCCCCTCTGGCTAAAATCTTCACATTGTCTCTCTCCTGCAGCCAAGTCCCTGACCTTTGGAAAATAGGCTGTGTAACGCCTGTCTGTAAAACAGGTGATCCTATAGAGATCACAAATTACAGGCCCACAGTAATCCTCTTGGTAATGAGTAAAATTCTAGAAAAACTAGTTGCAACTCAAACCACTGACTACCTCACAAAATATAGCCTACTTTCAGACACTCAACATGGGTTCCGGAAAAGTCATAGTACCTCCGCAGCTCTTCTCAAATTTACCACTGACATGCTCACAAATATGGATGCTGGACTGACTGGGGCAGTTTTTATAGACCTCACAAAGGCCTCTGATCTCGTTGATGGTTTTACTATAGCGCTTTGACAATGCTAGCACCGACATCCCCCACAGCAACAGCTAGCACGCCAACTGTCTGCACTGTAGCTTTGGGGATATCGGTGCTTTCTATCGAGGGACTCGCCTCCAGACCCACCACATGGGGCTCTGCCCCCCGTCCTCAGTTTCTAACTCCAAGTGCATGGTTGGATCGGAGGGGCCTACACCGGGAGACACACCGTCAGTGTCTTCTGCGCACCAGCACAGCAACTCACCACAGACAGGTGATTTCTGTCGCTGTGCTACTGTTCACTGTGGTGGTGTCAACCTTGTGTCGGAATACCCTCATTGATCACCCCCTGCTCCTATCCACTCTTCGTAATCTGGGTTTCTCTCCCCCTGTTGTTGACTGGTACAGAACCTATCTATTGAACAGGACTCAAATCATAAAATTTAACTCCTCCTTATCAAACAGTGATATTATCAACATTGGCATACCCCAGGGCTCCATACTGGGACCCCTTCTTTTCTTACTTTTTATTAACAACATAGCGGAGGTTATACATTCATGATCATCTATTCTCTATGCGGGTGACCTCGTACTCTATACGTGCTCAAGCAATGCAGCCAGCCTAAGTGCAGCCCTTTCCTCTGCTGTCACTAATGTGCAGAACTGGCTGTCAGCCCATGAACTTGTACTCAATACTAAGAAAATGCAAGCCATGCTATTTGGATCTGCCCACAAGCTCAGGGCAAGTCAAACGTCACTGGTTGTACTGCACTAAGGTAGTGCACACATAGAGTGTGTTACATCTTTTAAGTACCTGGGTGTTCTTCTGGACCAATCCCTGAACTACAATTTATATATACAGTCCACCTGTGAAGTGGTGAATGCTAAACTGGGGGTCACTTATAAGACTAGCGTTATGCTAACTCCCACTGCTAAGTTGGCAATTGCCAGAGGTAGCCTTCTCCCTGCCCTCACATATGGAGCTCCTACCTATGCTGCTGTACTTAAAACCACACTACATAAATGGGACGTAACACATAGTATTTGTCACTATGCTTCCTCGTCACCGCGGCTTAAGCACCACTGCCAACTTTATAGAGACTTCGGCTGGCTCTCCCCCTCTGCCTGCCGCAAATACTCTCTTGGTTCCCTGACTGACTCGATAATCAGAAATCAGACTCCCTCAGCGCTCGTCATTATGCTTATACCTCAAACATCCTCCTATGGCCTAAGATCGATTGATAAGTCCCTACTTACTGTGCCTAGATGCAACTCTACTAAAGGCTCAGAAGCCTTTCATAACTCTGCTCCTAAGCTATGGAACTCCCTTCCCCTTGCACTTCGACAGGCAGTTTCCCCATAATAGCTTTAAAAGGGAGCTACACCATCATTTATCCCAAGCTGACCCTTGCACCTGCTTTGATCCAACTTAAACTTCTGCCAACCTTATTGTTACCACACTCCTCAAGTATATCTCAACCTGGTCTAATCCTTTCTTCCCTTATAGTATTTGCAGCCCTGCGTGTCATTGCTGTGACAAACCCTAACATATATTTCTGACCACCCTGTGGTGCTATTTGCTTCTATTTGCAGTGTTAATTACCTTCTCTGTCATGATGTAATTTGTAATATTTCATGTTATGGTATGTTATTTCACTTATTTGACTGTATATGTGATTGTTGATTCATGCTATTCTTCATTGGCTGTATGTATTTTCTTAACTGACTCTGACCTATGCTATATGTAATATTCCTGTATACATGCCATATACTTTGTCTATGATTGCTTGTACTCTTACAGGTCATGCCTGAAAAAAGTCATTTCATGGCTAGAGCACCTACCCGGTAAACAAAAACTAAATAAATAATTAAAGGCCCTGTGCACCTGCAGTTTGGGGAATCTCTTGAACTGTAGGGAAAGGCCCTAACTTACTATATCCAGGAATCACTGATCTGTGGTAATGTTTTCCCATACCTGGAAATAGTGAGCCAACCTTCTCCCCATTGGCAATGGCTGGGCGACCTAGACAGACATGTCAGGGGTTCTGCTTAGCCTGCACCTTGGGTGCTGGAGTGGCTTCAGCCCGCTTGGCACCCTTTTTGCCCTTTCCCTTAAAAAAAAAAAAAACTCTGTGGAGGGTAATAATCAGTCAAATAAACTCGTAAAAAATAACCTTGGCTCCTACCTCCCTTTCCATCAGGCCTATAGGAAGTGGAGGCCTTCTTCTCAGTATTACTTTTGTAGGCTGTTTTATACTCATCCACCTTTTCATATATGCCTCTGTTTTGTCCCCAAACAAGGAAGTTCCTTCACAGGGGAAGTCCATGGCCTTAGTCTGAGTGTCCTGTGAGATTTGTAATCCTGAGTCATGCAGACCTCCTCAAAGACACTGCATGTGCCATGACCCTAGAAGCAGTGCCAATGGCAACCACTGCCATGTGGTATTGGGTGGCATACATATGGCAGCCTTTGCTGTGTTGGCCAGGCCCTGGGCTAAGACACCAGCAGCCTTCTCACTCACAGACATCACTGAGCTCCAGAGCAGCAAAGAAGTTGAAATAAAAACTTTTTTTGACCATACTGTCCAGCTTCCTGGACTTCCTTTCTGGGGGCTGTGAAGACAGGGGTACCTTAGCCTTGTCACAGGCAGGAGTTTGTACCACCCCTTCATGGGGAGGGTGCGTATACAGGTATTCAGCACACTGCCTATCCAGCTGGTATTTCTTTTCAACCTTTCTTATCAGTGCCAGCTGCAGAGGTGGGGGGCTGCCAGAATCTTGCAGGTGGCCGCCTTAAGGGACTTATTTTATTTATTACTTATTTATTACTTTGTTAACTGGGTAAGTATGCTGAGCTGTAGCTCACTTTCAGGAACAACCTGGAGCCTACAAAAGGCTAAGATGTTACAACATAGATCATACAAACACAATACAATACAATACAATACAAGAAACAGTGCAAATAACATCACATTAAAAACAATTACAATTCATTTGCTGTAACAAATAAGAATTGAATTGTGTTTTAAAGACATTAAAACTACAGGCATTGAGACATGTTGATGGAACTGCATTCCAAAGTTTAGTGGCTTGGATATAAAAAGAGAGTTCACCCATTAAAGTTGAAACCCTAGGAATTAATCTAATGCTCGATGAAAGCTCTTAACACCCTATTTCCTTCTTTGGTGCCGTTATCCTGGCTAAGGGTGATGTACTATTAGTTCTGACATAGTTGTAAAGCAAGCAGCCTAGTCCATACTGAAAATATAATCTAGGAGGTGGTCATCCGGTTTATAAAGTAAATGTAACCAGCCAGTTCCTGGGGTTACTAGAATCCCGTCAGTTTTAGACCAAGCAGATACAGTAGCTTGGGCAGAGTTCAGTGGCATTAAATGCTTTCAGTAAAACATTACATCACCATTTACTCAGTTCTGCTGAGCAGAGGATGAGGTAAAGCTGTTTGGAACTCTCACAGAAGCATAAGCCACACTTGGCTAACAGCTGTTGCTGGAGTTGTCAGAGTAGTCTGAAGTGAAAGGAGCTCACTGAGAGTTATGAGGGCAAGAGCTGCTTGTGGCACTCTTGCCAAGAGGGAAGGACCCTCTGTTTTGTTTTCCTGCCATAGTACAGTAACCCAAAGGTTGGTTTCTCTGGAAGTGGTGGCTACCAGAACCTATGTAGCCCCAGTGAGGTGAAGATTATTCGCAGAAACAAAGGAATGGGACTGAAGGTTCAGGGAGTACTTGGGGCAATCCCCAACAGACTGTAAGAGCTATCAGCACTACCCAAAGTGTAAAAACTTTGTGTGTACAAGTTAAAGAGATGGACTTGCATGAGATCTGAGGATTTCAAGTACTTTTCAAGTGTTCTGAAGGGAGCAAGTGTGTGAAGAGTAAAGTGTTTAAGGGGGTTTTCTGGTGTCTGTCAGATACAGGTGCCATGGACCTTAGCCCAACGTTTGGAAGTAGGATGTCTCTAGCAGCCCAGTGGGGTTGGAGAATCCAGGAAATCCTAAAGTAATGGCAGAGAAAATCTAGTTTGTGGCCAGAGTGAGCTATCCCCTCATTCTAAACGTAAATAGATCTAACTGGTTACCCAGCAGAACATGTGTATAGGTGTTAACTACAGTCACCTAGTGATGCTTTAAAGATCAACTTTTGACCCAGTCCCACCAAGAAGCCCAAATAACCCTTACCTGCCCCAAATCGAATTTGATTTTAATTTCTTTTATGAAGTGCCCGATTGGGAAGGATCGTAATTTTAACTCCGTGAATCCGTCTACCGCTGATCCTTCCACTTCCTTGTACCTCTGAACAGTGCACTCCATGCATACTACATTTTGTGACATAAGTGTATGAGGAGCGCGGGGGCGAGTGTCCACTGCATTGTATGGGGCTGCATTTAAAAGTTTAAATTATGTAGTTTAGATGGCAAGTCGGAATAAATCATGGCTACCACTTAACTAACAAGGACCTTGTTAGTTATGCATCTATACAATGCAATGGACACTCACCCCAGCGTTCTAATAAAAGCCTTATCATAAAATGTAATAAGCAAGGGTGGATCCGAATGGAGTGCACTGTTCAGACGTACAAGGAAGTGGAAGGGATCAGTGAGACGGAGCTCCACAGAGCAAAATTACGATCCCTTCCCTTCCTAAATCGGGGCACTTCATAAAAGAAATTACAATCAAATTCGATTTAGGGGCAGGTAAGGGTTCTTTGGGCTTCTCAAGGGGGAATTTGAGAAAGAGCGCGATAGTTGCTCTTTAAATATGCCAGGAACCCTGCATAGGACTGGTAGCAGTTTCGTAAGCCAGGAACCCTGAAATAGGGCTGGCAGTTCGTGGTAGCCCAGAAACCCTGCATAGAGCTTGACAGGTGTGGTAAAATGTTTGTGGAAGACAACAGCTTGCCTGCAAGAAAGTTTGGAAATGTTTTTGCCTGCAACTAGTGTCATCTGTAGATTACAGTTACAAGCCCTGGGGGCACCACCTTATTTGCTGTTACCACTGTGTCACAAATAAATAGCCATATAGTAACATCCCAAATTCCTGGTTGTGGACAATCTATCTTTTAGTGACCTGTGTGAATGTTTTTTGGGCCCCACAGATAGGAGACACGGCATAGCCCTAGCACCTCTCTCTGACCTGGGTAAAAATAGAAATGTTGTTTTGTAGCTTCTTCCCCACCCAGATGCCCGAGCCTGGTTTCGCCCTAATGCCAGGGGTGACACCTATTTTCTGCCAACTTGTGGCTTGTTGCCTTGCCTGAGTAACAAGTGGTGGTGGGGGGGGCGGCCCTACATAAGCAATGATGAGTGCTGCACGGTTTAAGTGTTATGAATGGGCCGAAACAACCTCTTTGTAGGTGTTGGGTCCACCATATCTAGAAACTCCACCTCATCCTCGTCCTCTGCTGTCTTACAGAGGTTGAGGGTGTTTGACATTTGCCTCACAAAAGAGTAGTGTGAGGTGCAGTCCTTCGAGGACTGGGGAGGGGAACTGAACTCCTGAATGGAGAACTGTCAGGTTCTATAGGTTCACCTTACTCCTCCTCTTCCTCATAATAGAGCTCAGCCTCCTCCACTACAGGCACTGGTACAGGAGGCTGGGGAGAGGGAAGCAGGCATAGTCATAAAGGCTCCCATAGTCTGGAAGGCCTGGAAAAACTGCCATGCCATGCTTTAGCTATGTCCTCCATGGGGGCATCCCAGTTTTGTCAACCGGAGTCTCCTTTGCATCTTCAGCAGCAGGGGCAGTGACATGTTTCTCTTTCTGCTTTTTCTTAGCAGGAACCAGTTCTAATGCCTGATCAGCAGCCCTTTTTATCTTGGAGGACTCCGGGGTCTCCCTGCCAGACCCCCTGACCTCTGTGTCAACCTAAGCAGACTTGTCTTTCTGCTTACTCTGAGGGACCGGACTCTCACCAGAGCCTGGTGGTAAGGAAGAGGCAGACTGAGAAGTTATTATTTCCTCAAGTTTCTTAGCCATCTTTTTGACTGTTTTTTGGGCAGAACTTCCTACAGAGCTCACAACTTGTAAAACTGTGATCAGGACTCAGGTACTTAAAGCACAACTTGTGGCAGTCTGCCTTAGCCAGGAGTTTGAATCACTTAGTATAGTTTTTAAAACCTGTGGGTCCTGTTCTTTTCTTAGGTCTGTCAGACGTGCCAATCACCGACACCCAAAGAGAAAAATGGTTCCAAAAGAAGCTAGTAATTTGGTTCCCAAAGGAAAAAGTAACTGCGATTTAAAATGAAATTTAAACAATTTAAATAGCGAAAAGTGAAATATGTTGTCTTGGTTCTCAAAAGTAGGCACCGGGATTTCCAAAGTAAGGAACCACAAGGTGGTTACAATGTACAGCCAATCACTAGCAACCAAAACTGAACAAATGTCTATTATATATATTTTTTATATTAAATAAATGCAGTTCCACCAAAGTGGGAACCACACCTCAAGTCCTTTCCTCAGTTCCCTGAAACCAATAGGGAGCCAAAAAAACTAGATATATTGAACAAAATCACCCTAACGCAGAGTTATCAAAACTAACTAAAAACAAAAATTATGACTAAGAAATTAAAAAAAGAAGACTGTAGACGTCAACTGAGTGAAGAGTGACTTTGGGGCAATGCTTCCTCTCAGGCGGAAAAATAAATCTGCTGTTAGAGGGAAGGGGAGCAGAGTTTCGAATTTCATGCTAAGGTTCTCTAATTAGCATAAAATTCTAAGCTCCAGGGCAGCTCATTCCAGGGAATGATTGCATTTGTTAAGCAATAGTGAAGGATTCCTGTGGCTCAAAACACAACTTTAGGGAAGTACTGCATGGAGGTCTTGTGACTTCTAAAGCCACCTCTCAATATGGTAAAATATCCTTTGCTTTTACTGCAGCTGGGTCTGGGAAGAAGATTCCTCTTATGGTTAGGAATTACAGGAAACTGGCAACTGTTGCAGTTTCTTTCTTCAAAACTATTAACTGCCCCTGTGACTGTAAACAGAGGTCCTTTTCCTTAAAAAGTTTTCTATGTATATTGTAACTTGATTTAAATGTGTTATAGATTGATATAATGTCAGATTTCTCCCCTCCCAACAGCAGCACCATCACCCACCTTCCCCAGGACTTACCGCCCATTAATCACCCCCCCCCATTCCCCAACTATGGCAAGTCTAGAAGAGGCTAGTCCACCCCCCCCCATGTCCTCATCTAGATTCTGGCCAATCATGGTCAGTGGTGATGGGCCTGTGATGGCTGGAATGTTATCCTGCTGATGGGGCTTTTCTACCCTCCACTTTCTCCCTTACCTGTGACACGCCTAGTGCAATGCCTCAAACATGTGTGCATACTTCTGCATGCACACACATCCAAATAGCTAAAGCACCAGTGCTGTTACGACTCTACCACACTAACACTAGGTCTCCATTACATGGCAGCTGCTGAGCAGGACATCCTGAACCCCCTCCAAGGGAGGAAAGCCGCCTATCTAACACTTCATCCTCCCTTCCCCGGCCAGCTCCAGCAACCTGAGTGCTCTCCTGAACTTTGGGCACCAGTGTGATGGGTGGCAGCACTACTACAGAGTCGCCAGATGGCCCTACTGTCAGATTTTTAACACTGTAATCTGATGTGCAATACAGGACGATCCTGAGAATGGGAACATATCCCTCCTATCCTGTCCTGTTTATATATTTTAATAAACTGAAATGAAACTGACTGCAGACGTGTCGCATGTAAAGAATGCTCTGGAGGAACTACTCCAAAAACTGGATACAATGGAGAGTAACAAACTGCTCCATTTGCGTTATCTTTTAAATCTGATACTTAACTGCAACGTGTTATCCTGCAAAATGTTATCTGCACTCAGACAGCAAACAACTTCATCGTATAGTGTTTTTTTAGCAAATATGTATTTCTGACATCCCTAGATTCATCACCAGTGTATTTTTAATTTTCTCAGATTTTTTTTACAGCTTTTATAGGCAATGTAACCAAGAACTCGAGTCATTAAAGACGGCCACAACTCACAACTGTTTCAGAATCTCTTCTGCTGAGGTTACCCATTGAATGTACATATTAGCTTCATGCTATGGACGTAGGATGATGGGGCTACCACTTGTTTACTATGGTGAACAGCACAGCGCTGTACAAAGAGATTTACTTTTTTTCATGGCAGGCATGGACTTATAAAATCCCATACCTCCATTCATGAATTAAAGAAAACAAAAGGAAAATGAGTAGCCCCAAAAAACATTATTGCTGAAGAAACGCCATAGTAACAATCAAATACTGCTGCTTTAATTGGCTCCCTCTGCAGAGAAGAGGGAAAAAAAGAAGCGTCTCTCATAGTTAGCGTGATAAACTGAAAGCCCCAACTACAGGAAATGTTTTAGACTTCCCAATCCAGCAAAGTCACTCAAACATTGTCTCTCATAGCTATTTAGTTTGATCGAACTGAAAACCCAAACAACCATAGGAAATGTTGTAGACTTCTCAATTTATCAAAATCACTCTCATAATTTAAGAAATATCCCGTTAAGGATTTAAGGTTCCAAAAATAAAAGCCCACTATTGAGAAATCAGTACAAAAGGTTTGCAAGCTCAACCCCTGTATTTACAATACAGTTTAATAAGTTTAGTGGGGTGGCTCCTGGTGTGTGACCAAACAGAAACATATGGTTAAAGTTCCAGGGCCTTACCCCCACCCCCTTTACTGCATCAAAGCCTGCACTTTCTTCAAATGAACTCTAATAGTCTTACGTTTCATACTTTTCGGAGGGGCTCTTGGTTCTCGTTGTCCAGCTGAACCATGATTAAACCTGACTACTTCGGCAAAGTGACCGCCTCCATCGGTCAGGTAAAAAGCATCACATTTTAACTTGCCTTATCAGAGCTGAGGCCTCCTTGCTTCCTCTGTATTTTTTTGAAGAGACCATGCTCTAGGCTTCATTACGTATAGTGTGCTCTGGCCAATGAGTGGCTCACAGGTGTCTAATAGAGAGCTTAACAATTAGAAGAAAGCCACAATTCTCCTGTATTCAAATC
The DNA here is from genome assembly GCA_016271365.2 of Neoceratodus forsteri. Taxonomy (NCBI): domain Eukaryota; kingdom Metazoa; phylum Chordata; order Ceratodontiformes; family Ceratodontidae; genus Neoceratodus; species Neoceratodus forsteri. Next base: position 125,070,016 of record CM057450.1, on the reverse strand, counting down.
AGTACAAGAGGTTTGCAAGCTAAACCCCTGTATTTACAATACAATTTAATAAGTTTAGTGGGGTGGCTCCTGGTGTGTGACCAAACAGAAACATATGGTTAAAGTTCCAGGGCCTTACCCCCATCCCCACGTTCCTGCATCAAAGCCTGCACTTTTTTCAAATTAACTCTTAATAGTCTTACTTTTCATACTTTTTGGAGGGGCAAGTTAAAATGTGATGCTTTTTACCTGACCGATGGAGGCGGTCACTTTGCCAAAGTGGTCAGGCTTAATCATGGTTCAGCTGGACAATGAGAACCAAGAGCCCCTCCGAAAAGTATGAAAAGTAAGACAAGTAGGAGTTAATCTGAACAAGCATTTGTCAATGCCGAATGTTGATTGCGTTGGTCTGTTGAGCTCGCTCTGTGGCCCTGTGTCACGCGCTTGTTCTGTTTCTCCTGGTGCTGCAGGTTGCACCTTTGTATGGGGCTCCTGGCTACGTTGGCACGTTTTGTCTGCCCACAAAGAAATCTGCAGCCGTCCTGAGAGAGCTGTGTTGAGGTGGCTCACTCTCCCTCTCTCAGTCGCTCATTCTGTTTCTGCTGGCGCTGCAGGCTGCCCTTTTGTACTGGGCTCCCGCCTCTGTTGGCGGCTTTTTCTGCCCACAAAGAAATGTGCAGCAGTCCTGACACAGGTCCATTGAGCTACCTCACTCCCCCTCTCTCACTCGTTCTGTTTCTGCTGGCGCTGCAGACTGGCCTTTTGTACAGGGCTCCTGCCTGCGTTGCCGCCTTTTTCTGCACACAAAGCAATCTGCAGCAATCACGATAGAGGTCTGTTGAGCTCGCTCACTCCCCCTCTCTCACTTGCTCATTGTGTTTCTCCCGGCGCTGCTGCCTGTCCTTTTGTACTGGACTTCTGCCTGCACTGGCACCTTTTTCTGGCCACAAAGAAATCTGTAACTGTCTTGATACAGCTCCGTTGAGGTCGCTCTCTCCGCCTGTCTCACTCTCTCATTCTGTTTCTCCTGGTGTTGCAGGCTGCTCTTTTGTACTGGGCTTCTGCCTGCATTGGCAGGTTTTGCTGCCCACAAAGAAATCTGCAGCTGTCCTGACACAGCTCCATTGAGGTGGGTCACTCCCCCTCTGTCACTTGCTCATTCTGTTTCTGCTGGCGCTGCAGGTTGCCCTTTTGTACTGGGCTCCTGCCTCTGTTGGCAGCTTTTTCTGCCCACAAAGAAATCAGCAGTCCTGACACAGGTCATTTGAGGTAGCTCACTCCCCCCTCTCACTCGCTCATTCCGTTTCTGCCGGCGCTGTGGGCTAGCCTTATGTACTGGGCTCCTGCCTGCATTGCCACCTTTTTCTGCCCACAAAGAAATCCACAGCAGTCATGATAGAGCTCCGTTGAGCTTGCTCACTGCCCCTCTCTCACTTGCTCGTTGTGTTTCTCCCAGCGCTGCAGGCTCCCCTTTTGTACTGGGCTTCTGCCTGCGTTGGCACCTTTTTCTGCCCACAAACAAATCTGCAGCAGTCCCGACAGAGCTCCATTGAGCTCGTTCAGTCCCCCTCTCTCACTCGCTCATGCCGTTTCTGTCAGCGCTGCAGGCTGCCCTTTTCTACTGTGCTCCTGCCTGCATTGCCGCCTTCTTCTGGGCACAAAGAAATCTGCAGCAGTCATGATAGAGCTCAGTTGAGCTCGCTCACTCACTCCCTCTCTCTTACTTGTTCGTTCTGTTTCTCCTACCGCTGCAGGCTGCCATTTTGTACTGGGCCCCTGCATGCATTGCTGCCTTTTTCTGCCCACAAAGAAATCTGCAGCAGTCCCAACAGAGCTCCCTCACTTCCCCTCCCTCACTCGCTTGTTCTGTGTCTCCCGCTGCTGCAGGCTGCCCTTTTGTACTGGGTTCCTGCCTGCATTGGCGGCTTTGTCTGCCCACAAAGAGATGTGCAGCAGTCCCAACAAAGCTCCGTTGAGGTCGCTCACTCGCCCTCTGTCACTCGCTTGTTCCGTTTCTGTGAGGGCTGCAGACTGGCCTTTTGTACTGGGCTCCTGCCTGCATTGCTGCCTTTTCCTGCCCTCAAAGAAATCCGCAGCAATGACGATAGACCTCCATTGAGCTCGCTCCTCCACTCTCACTCGCTCATTCTGTTTCAGTGCTGCAGAAGCTGTGCCCTTTGTGCCAGGCCTCTTGGCTGGGTGGCACCTTTTCCTGCCCACAAAGAAATCCGCAGCTGCCCCGTCAGAGCTCTGTTGAGGTCGCTCACTCTCCCCATCTCACTCACTCATTCTGTTTCTCGTGGCGCTGCAGGCTGCCCTTCTGTACTGGGCTTCTTCCTCTGTTGGGATTTTTTTCTGCCCACATAGAAATCTGCAGCAGCTTCGACAGAGCTCCATTGGCCTCACTCACTCACTCCCTCCCCCTGTCTCACTTGCTCGTCCCGTTTCTGCCCGTGGTGCAAGCTGCCCTTTTGTACTGAATTACTGCCTGCATTGCCGCCCTTTTCTGCCCACAAAGAAATCTGCAGCAGTCACGACAGAGCTCCATTGAGCTCGCTCACTCACTTACCCTCTCTCACTTGTTCGTTCTGTTTCTCCCACCGCTGCAGGTTGCCCTTTTGTACTGGCCCCTGCATGCATTCCTGCCTTTTTCTGCCCACAAAGAAATCCACAGCAGTCCCAACAGAGCTCCGTTGAGCTCACTCACTCCCTCCCCCTTCCTCACTTGCTCATTCTGTATCTCCCACTGCTGCAGGCTGCCCTTTTATACTGGGTTCCTGCCTGCGTTGGCGGCTTTGTCTGCCCACAAAGAGATGTGCAGCAGTCCCAACAAAGCTCCGCTGAGGTCGCTCACTCGCCCTCTGTCACTCACTCGTTCCATTTCTGTGGGGGCTGCAGGCTGGCCTTCTGTACTGGGCTCCTGCCTGCATTGCTGCCTTTTCCTGCCCAAAAAGAAATCCGCAGCAATGACGATAGACCTCCGTTGAGCTCGCTCACTCCCACTCTCTCACTTGCTCATTCTGTTTCTCCTGGCGCTGCAGGCTGCCCTTTTGTACTGACCTCTTGGCTGCGTTGGCACCTTTTCCTGCCCACAAATAAATTCGCAGCTGCCCCGTCAGAGCTCCGTTGAGGTCGCTCACTCTCCCCGTCTCACTAGCTCATTCTGTTTCTCGTGGCGCTACAGGCTGCCCTTTTGTACTGGGCTTCTGCCTCTGTTGGCATTTTTTTCTGCCCACAGAGAAATCTGCAGCAGTTTTGACAGAGCTCCGTTGGCCTCACTCACTCCCCCGTCTCACTTGCTCGTTCTGTTTCTGCCCGTGGTGCAAGCTGCCCTTTTGTACTGGACTACTGCCTGCATTGCCACCCTTTTCTGCCCACAAAGAAATCTGCAGCTGTCACGATAGAGCTCCATTGAGCTCGCTCACTCACTTCCCCTCTCTCACTTGTTCGTTCTGTTTCTCCCGCTGCTGCAGGCTGCCCTTTTGTACTGGCCCCTGCATGCATTGCTGCCTTTTTCTGCCCACAAAGAAATCCACATCAGTCCCAACTGAGCTCCGTTGAGCTCACTCACTCCCTCCCCCTTCCTCACTCGCTCATTCTGTGTCTCCCACTGCTGCAGGCTGCCCTTTTATACTGGGTACCTGCCTGTATTGGCGGCTTTTTCTGCCCACAAACACATCTGCAGCAGTCCCGAGAGAGCTCCGTTGAGCTTGCTGACTCCCCCTCTCTCAGTCGCTCATTCCATTTCTGCCGGCGTTGCAGGCTGGCCTTTTGTACTGGGCTCCTGCCTGCATTGCTGCCTTTTCCTGACCACAAAGAAATCCGCAGCAGTCACAATACACCTCTGTTGCTCTCGCTCACTCCCCTCTCTCACTTGTTCGTTCTGTTTGTCCCGGTGCTGCAGGCTGCCCTTTTGTACTGGGCTCCTGCCTGCGTTGCCACCTTTTCCTGCCCACAAAGAAATCCGCAGTTGTCCCGACATGGCTCCGTTGAGGTCGCTCGCTCACTCTCCCTGTCTCACTCGCTCATTCTGTTTCTCCTGGTGCTGCAGGCTGCCCTTTTGTACTGGGCTCCTGCCTCTGTCTGCATTTTTGACTGCCCAGAAAGAAATCTGCCACAGTCCCGACACAGCTCCGTTGGCCTCACTCCCCCATCTCACTTGCTCGTTCCGTTTCTGCTGGCGCTGCAGGCTGCCCTTCTATACTGAGCTCCTGCCAGCGTAGCCACCCTTATCTGCCAGCAAATAAATCTGCAGCAGTGATGATAGAGCTCCATTGAGCTCGCTCAGGCCCCCTCTCTCGCTTGCTCATTATGTTTGTCCCAACGCTGCAGACTGCCCTTTTGTACTGGGCTCCTGCCTACATTGTCGCCTTTTCCTGCCCACAGAGACATCCGCAGCAGTCCCGACAGAGCTCAGCCAGCCCCCCCAACCCAGTCGCTCGATCCTAATCTGTCCCAAAGACTGATTTCCGACAGTGACTGTGGTATTCTGCACCGGAAGCACGGAAACACATTTCGGCCAGGATGTGAAAAATTACAGCTGTACTGTTCATAAGGAGGTGTGAACAAATGCCAGCGTTGAAAATCTGGCGTGAAAATATTATTAATTTGCAAACTTACAAGAGTGCGTGGTACCTGCACAACACACGCTCGTAACACAGTCATTTTATGGAGTTTCATCACAACATTTTTAACATAGGCATTTTAGGACCACTGCTCATGAACAGTGTCAGTGTGATTTTCTTAATATGTCCTGAACACTGATTTCCCACAGCAACCGCGCTATTGTGCGCCGGAACAGCGAAAACACATTTCAGCCAGGATGTGAAAAATGACAGCTGCACTGTTCATAAGGAGGTGTGGCAAAATGGCAATGCTGAAAATCTGGAGTGAAAATATTGCAAAGTTGCGAAGGTACAACTGTGTGTGGAAACTGAGCAATGCACATTCGTAACACACTCATTTTACGGACTTTCGTCACCAAATTTTCAACACAGGCATTTTAGGATCTCTACTAATGAACAGTGTCACTGTCATTTTCATAATGTGTCCTGAACACGGATTTCCCACAGCGACCATGCTATTCTGCGCCGGAACTGCGAAAACACATTTCAGCCAGGATGTGAAAAATTGACAGCTGTACTGTTCATAAGGAGGTGCAGAAGAATGGCAATGTTGAAAATCTGGAATGAAAATATTATTAATTACGTGAAGTTACGTGATGCGTGCAAACTGCACAACGCATCGCCAGTAACAGTCATTTTATGAGAGTCATCACCAAATTTTCAACATAGGCATCTTAGGACCTTTGCTCATGAACAGTGCCACTGTCAGTTTCTTAATCTGTGCGGAACACTGATTTCCCACACCGACCACGCTATTCTGCGCCGGAAGTGCGAAAACACATTTAGGCCAGGATGTGGAAAATGACAGGTGTACTGTTCACAAGGAGGTCTGAAAAAATGCCAATGTTGAAAATCTGGCATTAACATATTACAGATTGCAAAATTCTGACGTGCGTAGACAACTCACGTAATGCGCTAAATAAACAGTCATTTTGGATTTTCCCACTAAATTTGCAACATAGGCTTTTTGAGAGCCCACCTCCTGAACACTGGCACTGTCATTTCGTTAAATCGGCCCCGAAAGGTGATTCCGTGCAGTGACCGCAAAATCACCTTTCAGGGCCGCTTAATGCCATGACAGTGCCAGAATTCATGAGGAGGGGTCCCAAAAACCCCATGTTGAAAATCTGGTGCCAAAATTCCAAAAAATGACTGAGATATGCATCAAAATTGGAAAATCCTATTTATTCCATTATACAGCTTACCGGCATTTCCTCAGTTCGTGGTCGGCTTGAAGAGTGCAGATGTGTTCACGGTCCACCGAAGATCGGCGCACCCAGTTCCGGAGGTAAGTATGGGGTGGGGGGGTGTGGAGAGGCAGGGTGCGCAGTGGGTAGGTGTGGGTTGTGGGAGTGGGGCAGGGAGACTGCCGAGGGACCATTTCCTGTTTTACAGGGTAAAAAAAAAAAAGACATCGCGGGACCGTTTTTTAGTTCACAGGGGCATGTGGCATGCTGGGATGGTTTCCCAGCGTGCCAATGGAGTCTTGTTTTTTATTGGGGGGGGCAGCTGTGGCGATGGGGACTGGGCACCCCGTCGGCATACAACAAGGGTAGGCTGTTATATTGTGCCCGACAGGGATTGGGCACCCCATTCGGCAGACAACAAAGAGTGGGGGTGACATTATGCCGGCGAGGACTGGGCACCCGTCGGTAGCGAGGGGTTTACATAATGCCGACGTGAGGTGGGCTCCCGTCGGCAGCGTAAAATGTATGGGGCACATGCTGCGAGGGGACTGGGCGACCGCCGGGGAGGGGTTTAATATTGCTTGTGAACACAGCGCAAGCGGCCGCCACATTCATAAACAATATCACTGTTTCAGGGTCCCGCCCTGCAATGACGGGTTGCTCCTTCATTGCAGCAAATGGCTGACGCTGCAATGACGAGGCGGCCCCTGATTGCAGCGGCTAATTTTTACAAGTTGGTGGCACGCTGGCTGAACTAGTGTCAGCAGCAGCGTGCCACGGCATTGGGGGAAGCGGGACAAGCCTTTACAGGTTGTGGGGGCACTGGCCACAACAGTGCTGTGCCTCCACAACCTGCTGTGCCGCAACATGTTTCTTGCACATGCGCGCAATCAACATAAAAAAGTGCAGGCTTTGATGCAGTAAAATGGGGGGGTGGGAATTTATGGCATCTAAATCCTTAAAGAGTTTAAACCAAAGCTATTATATTATTGTCCCATCTATACCTACATTTTAGCAATCTCAGTTGGTGTTTCTGATTCACACACTGGTGATAAGGACCTATATCAGAACTGTACCATATCGTTTACGTCCTTATGAACCCTTACATTTTTATCACAGAACATCTGAGTTTTGCTACAGAACTTATGTGATTACAACAGATATAAACTACATACAGTGCTTCAGATAAAGATGTGTAACAACCTATTTTAGTCCCCCTTTTTAACAAAAATAATCAGTATTTTTAAATGATTACCAATACTCATCTCAACATTCAGAAATGCTCAACACTAAGGTATTGTACACACTAGTGAGCTTAAAAAGGTTTAACTGCCTTAAACCACTTTAAGTTCTTGGAACACGTTTGAAACCGTGTTACAACTATGTTCTAAAACTGTGCTAAAACCCTGCTAAGGAGGTAGCCTTTAACACGGTTTTAGATACACATGATAGCCTTAATCCGCGGTTAACAGCAGTACGCTAAACCCGTTGCAACACGGGTTAAGGCAACCCAACCTGAGAGTAAAGCAGTTTTTTCAGCTACAGAATTAAAAAAAATGCATTACTGGCACTGCTGAGCTGTCAAAGTGACCCTGGTTCTGTCTTTGCATTTTTCCCGCAGATCGGTTTTGGTGCCTGATCACGGGTATCCCGTCATACATTGTGGCACCCATAATGCTTTGAGTTGGTGCTGCAGTCATGCATGGGAACCCGCTCAGGCAACCATGGTTGTCAGAACAGAATGTAGACGCTCTGATAACCATACTAGGGACCACTTTATAAAATGTTTTTAAACAAATTTTAAAATCGGTCCCTAACATGTACAGGGCCTAAATGGAATAGTGTGTCATAAGTTAACACTACTGAGGTTTCAAAAAGTTGCAATTTCCCCCAGGTTTGGAACAACTGTATACAACACAAATTTTATTTTACTCACCATTTTACAAAACTGGTGAGTAAATTACTCCGCTTGCCAACATTATCTGAAGTTCTGACTATGTAATAATGTACAGTTCAAAAATGGTACTTGCTACCAGAGTGTAAATCAGAAACATCCACCTGTGAGGCACCAAGTCAATTCCTGCAGTTAATCTCCATAAAACAATACCACCGTAGTGGACAGGTCAGCACCTCTCAATAGGAATAAATCTTAAAGGGCTTACCACAGCCATTTCACAAATTTCAATACATGATTCCGCTTAGAAATTACTCTTAAATTTATTAACAATGAATGTATCAGGTCCAGGACTCTCACATCCAGTTATCAGCCTGCTGGTTTGCTAGCGCGATCATTTTCATGAGTATTCTATTATACAGCGTTATAATGATTGCAGCACACAACATTCAAAAAGCCGCTTCATACTGATGCACTGACCATCGCACAACCTGGACCAGAACACACGACTGCGCTAGCAAACCAGCAGCCTAATAACTGGATGTGAGAGTCCTGGACCTGCTGCATTGTTAATAAATTTAAGTGTGATTTGGAAGCTGAATCATGTATTGAAATTTGTGAAACAGTTATGGTAAGTCCTTTCAAATTTAGTCCTATTAAGAGGTGCTGACCTGTCCGCTACGCGGTTTTGTTTTGCGGAAATTAACTGCATAAAGCCCTGGTATGTGCACTCTCTTATATGTTGTTCCCTAGATAAGGGCCACTGCATTTGTGTTTTTTTCTGTAAGGAAAAATCAGTCCCATTCATTTCAATGGGGCTCTCTCCTGCAGGCATGTAGCGATGACAAGTAAGGGAGAGTGCGGGTGTGTATAGCCGAATCAGGAAGTGGAAGGGATCAGCTGGCCATCTTGCTGGCACCAAACTATGATCCCTTACCATTTTAAAAAAAGCTGATAATAAAATATTAAAAACTGCACAGAGGGACTATCGCTGACATAAGGTACCACATCCCGAAAGTTGTACCTTAGATAATAAAGTATACTTAATAACTTTAAAATATTTGATTCTGACCTGTTGTTCTACCTTTACTGTTTTTTAGTAAACTCAGTGGGTGTTTCTAATTTATGCACAGTCCCATTTCAGAACTGTACAATGTAGTTTATGTCTTTATTAAACTCTGACATTGTTGTTATAATGTATCCATATTCTACTTTAGAATTCTGTGATTGAGAAGGACATAAACTACATCATATTGTTCTAAAATGGTATGTCCTAGCACAGCATAAATCAGAAACACCCACTGAAGTTAATAAAAGGCGTTTAAAGATAGAAAAAAGTATTTAAAGGGAAACTGTCAACCTTTTTTGCATATTATTTCTAGTTAAAACCCTGCATTTTATGATAATTCATTTATTTTGCTGGTTGGTTTATCTGCCTCCTTTCTTAGCAGAACTGAAATGAATGCTTGTGGTACAGTTACACCCAACCTTGTTTTGTTTCCAATCCTTGATCTATTATTATTGCATACATTTTGAACATTAGAAACACCCTAACAGTACAATCACTCATGATACAATAGTCTTCGCTCCTCCCACTGTATGATGAGTGGCTAGACTGTGTCAGGGTGTTCCCAAGTCCAGGAAATATGCAGTGGGAGTTGATCAAGGAATGTAAACAAACATGTTCTTGTGTGGTAACACCAGTATGGTGGGCAGTCTGTTTTTCACTTAAAAAGAAACATCCGAATCAAACTACCAGCTACATCAGCAGTCTCTACAAAATGTGTACAATCATAACATGTGTTTTTAAACTAGGGACACTGTCATCTAAGTGGGTTGACAGTGTCCCTTTAAAAAATAGCTTCTACTGGGATGTTACAGGTTCAGCATAGTTTTCCTTTAATTTGTCCTGTTAGCTATGGTACACTTACATGTTTTTCTACTCACATTTTTGCAGCTTAGCTGGGGTGTCAATCCCTATAAAAGATGTAAGATAAACTCCGCAGTAAACCAGCAGCTCACTGACAAACACTGTAGCAGAAAAAGAAATGACAGAAAGTCTGCTAGAATTTCTTTTTTTGCCCTCCAGCATGTACTGGACTTGTTTAGCTGTGTATCCGGCATTTTTTTGCATTCTTCTATGTTTTATGTGCACCACCTGCTGGCCAAACCGCTACATGTTTTCTCTGGGTAACAGCAGTGTTGGCTTCCTGCTGAAACGTGAAAGTAAACTGAGCAGCACGTGGCATTGTCACTCTCTTTAGTGTGTCTTAAGTTATTTTGCATAAGGTACAATAAGAAATGTGATAAATCATCAATAAGACAACACACATTGGTGCAAGGTATCTGCTTATGCTCTAGGACTGTCCATATGTGTGGCTGTTACTACAGTAGTCCTCATTTTGGTGAAAACTAAAAAAAAAAGAACATAATAGCCACTATCAGATATATGGATGCATTTGATGCAAGCATGGAACAGTGAGATACGTATGCAAAAGGTTTTGAGCATTTTGACATCACAGATGACATTTCAGAAGACAGGCAAGTGCCTGCATTACTTAGCGTTGTGGGAGGAAAGTTGTACGGACTGTCACGGAATCTGACAACATCATACAAACCTGAAGGAAAAAAGTTACAAGGACACTGTATAAGTTCTGCAATCACATCCCCTTCCCCAAGCCATAAACAAAACTAACACTGTGACAGTCATGCAAATTTAAATGACACACTGCGAGACAGACTGGTATATGGCTTTAAAAGTGAGGTGATACAAAAAAAAAAAAGCCTTTTTTTGCTCCAGGTCTTCAACTTGCCCCTTCTACTAGTGCCCCCTCAGCCCCACCACCCAATCCTCCACAGCAGCATCATCGGATTGTCCAAGCACCTTCGATGGAACAGATCCGGAAGGAGTCCCTAAGTCACTGGTGCAGGGCCTGCTGAAGGCTGGTTTCATCCTGCCTATAGGGGTGTTTCCTTGTTCTTCCTGCTCCCCCATGGCAAGAGTGGGCATATGTGGTTGCAAATGTGCACAGCACTCCACCAGCCAATGATCCCCTCCACTGAGCAGCGCTGCCTGTGGCCTCACCTGTGGTCACCTAGGTGCCACTCGAGTGGTGGCTGTCTCCCCTTCCTCACTGAAGGACAGCATCTGTGATGGTGAGAGCATCCCGCAGTCTCTAATTGGCCTCTCTATCTCTCAGACATTTGCCACTGGGATGGTGTGAACCAGTGTTACAGCCATCAGGGTGTCCCCTCTTTAGCAAGAGCACAGACCCCAGTGCTCTGACAATCCTTTTCTGTCGCTTTCTACAATTAACACTCCCTTTGGTAAGGCTCTGTGCTTTGGGTAGGACACACAGTACTCTCACAGATCTTTTACTACGAACCTCTTTATTCAGGTACTCTTCCCACAGAGATGCAGTCACAAACAACCAGTTACTCCAGTCTCAAGAAAGAGTAGTTACCCACTGTAACAGTAGATCTTTGAGAGAATCTCCTCCATTGAGCCACATAATGGAACTCTGAGCCATCAGCATCAGGACCACATGGACATTTTTAACTGGTTGATGCCACCCATGTAACCATGCCTCGTCAGTATCTACATAATGCTGGCAACCCCAGAATGCCTCAGTTCTTTCTCCAGTAGTCAACTGCCTGTTGGTCCACAGCTCTGAGATGGTTTACAGTTCTAAGATGTGGTTCAATAGAGGGAGACATTCTCAAACAAGATAAATAATTACTAAACTCTGGTTGTCCATATACAGCAATAATATTTAGACATATGCAAGCAATAAGACACGATGGGGTGTGTATTGAACAGATCTGACCGCATGCTCAGGGGCATAGTAAGGCATAAAGCCGCAGGCCAAGTGCCTTCAACCCCAGGAAGTGCAGGAACAACTGTTCAACACACACCCCCCGGAGTGTCTTATTGCACTTTTAAAATAGGCTACTTTTGTTAAAAAAAAATTTACTGATACAAAATGCAAGTTTATAAACATAAAAAAAGGCTATTATTATCAGAATTTCTGATGCTCCTTTTGCCAGCTAGAAAATAATGTCAGGTGCCCCCCCCCCCAACTGTTATCAGGCTCGAAGAGAAACCATCATTTTTTTTCAAGCCTGGGTGGGACAGCAGCTGTTGAACATGGTGGAGTGTAAACCTGTGATTTTCTTCCATTAGTTTTTTGTTAAGCAAAACAGGACTACAGGACTGGGCAGCACCTCCCCTGTCCATGATGGAGTGAGCACCATTGCCGAGTGAGCAGAAGTATTTATTTTTCACTGGCGTCTTGGTAGAAGTGAGCCTCCTACTTTAAAAAAAAAAAAAAATACACGGACAGATTTTCTTATTTTAAAAACTGCAGAAGCACAATAGCTACGGGAACCGGGTACAGGACACAGCAGGCGCATGCGTGCTGTTGTATCGCTATCGTAACCGTCAGCTGACAGAACGGAAGCAGTTATTGTCAGTTAACACAGCAGGAGCACTTATAATATTTTATTTGAATTTGTCACGTCTGTGTATGGCTGCTAGTATGCAAGTCTGGGATGAGCAGCGTTAGCGAGGAAAAAAAGGTGGCATCTCAAATACAAGTGTTCTAACGGCACAGTGATTTTTTATTTTTGCAATGCGGTCCTGCTTTTTGGTACTGTTTTTACTTGTGCAACGAAAGAATTTGATGTACAGGTAAAAACTAATAAAATGCAGGATTCACCCTCCCAATTTTATAAACATATTTACACATATTCAAACAACAGTACACATACAAGATTATAAAAGAAAGCTTGCATTCCTGTGCAGGTAAACACATCTATCTTCCCTACCAGTTACAGGGTCTTCTTTCCTTGTTGTTCACACTTACTCTCTTTTTTTATGTTGATTGCCCACATGCACAAGAAACATATTGCGGCAGCTTTCCAGAAGCAGGTTGTGGAGGCGCGGCACTGCTGTGGCCAATGCCCCCACAGCCTGTAAAGGCTTGGCCTGCTTTCCCCAATGCCGTGGCATGCTGCTGCTGACACTAGTTCAGCCAGTGTGCCACCACCTTGAAACGTTTCAGCTGCAGCAATCAGGGCCCGCCTCGTCATTGCAGCATCAGCGGAACCGCTACAATGAGGGAGTGACCCGTCATTGCTGGGCGGAACCTGCCGACTGTAATACTGTTTGTGAACATGGCGGGCGGCCTGCCGCCTGTTCACAAACAATATTAATTACCCCCCATTGGGGCTGCCCAATCCCCCTCAACAGCATGTGCTCCCCCAACAAGTGTTTTGCCGACAGGAGCCCCAATCCGTCGGCTTCAGTCTCCTCTTAGTTACAGTTGCCCGCGGGACCTACCCGTTGGCATTATGTCCCACTCCTACTTTGATTTGCGACGACAGAGCCCACTCCCGTCAGCATAATGCCCCTCCACACAAACACCCAGTACATTAGTGCCGAGAGTGCCCAATCACCCTCGGGTTGTTGCGCCCTTTGTGCCAAAGGGTGCCCAATCCCCATCTGGTACTGCTGCCCCCCAAGAAACACTCTGTTGGCATGCTGGGAGCCCACCCCAGCGTGCCACATGCCCCCTGTAAAAAAAAGTCCCACAATTTTTTTGTTAACCTGTGAAAACAAAATGGTCCCTCGCTTTTCTCCCTGCCTCCCTCCCACAACCCGTGCCCACCCACTGCACACCCTGCCTCCCCACCCCCACCCCATACTTACCTCTGGAGTCTGGCATGATGATCTTCGGTGGACTGGGAACACGTCTGCACTCTTCAAAGCCAACCGCGAACTGAAGAAATGCAGGTAAGCTATATAATGGAATAAATAGGGTTTTTTCAACTTTGGTGCATATCTCAGGCATTTTTTGGACTTTTGGCACCAAATTTTCAACATGGGGTTTTTGGGACCCCTCCTCATGAATTCTGCCACTGTAATGGCGTTATTTGGCCACGAAAGGTGATTTCATGGTCACTGCGCGGAATCACCTTTTGGGACCGATTAACGAAACGACTGTGCCAGTGTTCACGAGGTGGGGTCTCAAAAAGTGTATGCTGCAAATTTGGTGGGAAAAATCAAAAAAATTACTGTTTTACGGGTGTGCGTTGCGCTGTTGCTATGCACGCTCGTAACTTCGCCAGTTTGCAATATTTTCACTCCAGATTTTCAACATTGCCATTTGTACGCACCTCCTTATGAACAGTACAGCTATCATTTTTCACATCCTGGCCGAAATGAGTTTTCGCTCTTCCGGAGCAAAATATCGCATTCGCAGTGGGAAATCAGTGTTCGGGACACATTAAGAAAAACACAGTGACACTGTTCATGAGCAGAGGTCCTAAAATGCCTATGTTGAAAATTTTGTGATGAAGCTCCATAAAATGACCGTGTTAAGAGCGTGCGTCATGCAGTTTCCACGCACCCTTGTAACTTCGCAAATTAGTAATGTTTTCACGCTAGATTTTCAACACTGGCATTTTTTCACACCTCCTCATGAAAAGTACAGCTGTCATTTTTTACATCCTGCCCGAACTGTGTTTTCACGCTTCCGGCACAGAATACCGTTGTCGCTGTCGGAAATCAGTGTTTGGGACAGATTATGATCGGGCGAGTGAGAGATGAGGAGTGACCAAGCTCAACTGAGCTCTGTTTGGACTGCTGCGGATTTCTTTGTTGGCAGGAAAAGGTACCAACGCAGGCAGGAGCCCAGTACAAAAGGGCAGCCTGCAGCGTGGGGAGACACAGAACGGGCAAGCGAGGAAGAGGGAGTGAGTGAGCTCAATGGAGTACTGTTGGGACTGCTGCGTATTTCTTTGTGGGCAGAAAAAGTCAGCAATGCACGCAGGGGCCCAGTACAAAAGGGCAGCCTGCAGCGCCTGGAAAAACAAAATGAGCGAGTGAGACAGGGTGAGTGAGCGACCTCAATGGAGCTCTGTTGGAACACCTGTGGATTTCTTTGTGGGCAGAAAAAGATGCCAATGTAGGCAGGAGCCCAGTACAACAGGGCAGGCTGCAGCTCCAGGAGAAACAGAACGATCGCGTGAGAGAGGGGGAGTGAGAAAGCTCAATGGAGCTCTATCATGACTGCTGCGGATTTCTTTGTGGACAGAAAAAGTCGGCAATGCAGGCAGCAGCCCAGTACAGAAGGCCAGTCTGCAGCGCCGGCAGAAACGGAATGAGCGAGTAAGAGAGGGGGAGTGAGCGAGCTCAATAGAGCTGTGTCGGGACTGCTGCAGATTTCTTTGTGGGCAGAAAAAGCCACCAACGCAGGCAGGAGCCCAGTACAAAGGGCAGCCTGCAGCGCCGGGAGACACAGAGCGGCGAGTGAGGGATGGGGAGTGAGTGAGCTCAGCAGAAGCTCTGTTGGACTGCTGCAGATTTATTTTGTGGGCAGAAAAAGGCAGCAATGCAGAGAGGCCCAGCACAAAAGGGCAGCCTGCAGCGTGGAGAAACAGAATGAGCGAGTGAGAGAGGGGGAGTGAGCATGCTCAACGGAGCTCTGCCGTGACTGCTGTGGACTTCTTTGTGGGCAGAAAAGGGTGCCAATGCAGGCAGGAGCCCAGTACAAAAGGGCAGCCTGCAGCGTCGGGAGAAATGGAATGAGCGAGTGAGAGAGGGGGAGTGAGCGAGCTCAACAGAGCTGTGTCGGGACTGCTGCTGATTTCTTTGTGGGCAGAAAAGCTGCCAACGCAGGCAGGAGCCCAGTACAAAAGGGCAGCCTGCAGCGCCAGGAGACACAGAATGAGAAAGTGAGGGATGGGAGTGAGTGAGCTCAACAGAGCTCTGTCGTGACTGCTGCGGATTTCTTTGTGGGCAGAAAAGGGTGTCAACGCAGGCAGGAGCCCAGTACAAAAGGGCAGCCTGCAGTTCTGGGAGAAACAGAACGAGCTGAACGGAGCTCTGTCGTGACTGCTGCGGATTTCTTTGTGGGCAGAAAAAGGCAGCAATGCAGGCACGAACCCAGTACAAAAGGGCAGCCTGCAGCGCCAGCAGAAACAGAACAAGTGAGTGAGAGAGAGGGAGTGAGCGAGCTCAATGGAGCTCTGTCAGGACTACTGCAAATTTCTTTATGGTCAGAAAAAGGTGCTAACAGAGGCAGGAGCCCAGTACAAAAGGGCAGCCTGCAGCGCTGGGAGACACAGAACGAGCGAGTGAGGGAGGGGGAGCGAGTGAGTGAGCTCAACGGAGCTATGTTGGGACTGCTGCGGATTTCTTTGTGGGCAGAAAAAGTCAGTAATGCACACAGGGGCCCAGTACAAAAGGGCAGCCTGCAGTGCCGGGAGACACAGAACGAGCGAGTGACAGAGGGGGAGTGAGCGAGCTCAACAGAGCTCTACTGAGACTGGTGCAGATTTCTTTGTGAGCAGAAAAAGGTAGCAACTCAGGCAGGAGCCCAGTACAAAAGGGCATCCTGCAGCGCCGGCAGAAATGGAACAAGCGAGTAACAGAAGGGGAGTGAGCAAGCTCAATGGAGATCAGCCTGCAGCATGGGGAGACAGAGAATGAGCGAGTGGGGGGGTGAGTGAGCTCAACAGAGCTCTGTTGGGACTGCTGTGGATTTCTTTGTGGGCAGAAAAGGCAGCAGTGCACACAGGGCCCAGTACAAAGGGCAGCCCGCAGCAGTGGGACAAACGGAATGAGCGAGAGATACAGGGGGAGTGAGTGACCTCAACGGAGCTCTGTCGGGACAGCTGTGGATTTCTCTGTGGGCAGAAAAAGGTGCCAATGCAGGCAGGAGCCCAGTACAAAAGGGCAGCTTGCAGCGCCGGGAGAAACACAATGAGTGAGTGAGAAAGGGGGAGTGAGCGAGCTCAACGGAGCTGTGTCAGGACAGCTGCAGATAGCTTTGTGGGCTGAAAAGGCCCCAACGCAAGCAGGAGCCCAGTACAAAAGGGCAGCCTGCAGCGCCGGGAGACAGAGAACAAGCAAGTGAGGGAGGGGGAGTGAGTGAGCTCAACGGAGTTCTGTTGGGACTGCTGCGGATTTCTTTGTGGGCAGAAAAAGGCGGCAACGCAGGCAGGAGCCCAGTAAAAAATGCAGCCTGCAGCGCTGGCAGAAATGGAACGAGCGAATGAGAGGGGGGGAAGTGAGCGAGCTCAATGGTGCTGTGTTGGGACTACTGCAGATTTCTTTGTGGGCAGAAAAAGCTGCCAACACAGCCAGGAGCCCAGTACAAAAGGGCAGCCTTCCAGCGCCCGGCAGAAATGGAATGAGCAAGTGAGACAGGGGGTGAGCAAGCTCAACGAAGCTCTGTCGGGACACCTGCGGATTTCTTTGTGGGCAGAAAAAGGTGCCAACGCAGGCAAGAGCCCAGTACAAAAGGGCAACCTGCAGCGCCGGGAGAAACACAACGAGCGAGTGACAGAGGGGGAGTGAGTGAACTCAACAGAGCTCTATCATGACTGCTGCGGATTTCTTTGTGGGCAGAAAAAGACGGCAACATAGGCAGCAGCCCAGTACAAAAGGCCAGCCTGCAGCGCCGGCAGAAATGGAACAAGCAAGTGAAAGAGAGGGAGTGAGCAAGCTCAACGGAGCTGTGTCGGGACTGCTGCAGATTTCTTTGTGGGCAGAAATAGCTCCCAACAGAGGCAGGAGCCCAGTACAAAAGGGTAGCCTGCAGTGCCAGGAGAAACAGAATGAGCGAGTCAGAGGGGGAGTGAGCCACCTCAACGGAGCTCTGTTGGGACTGCTGTGGATTTCTTTGTCGGCAGAAAAAGGTGCCAATGCAGGCAGGAGCCCAGTACAAAAGGGCAGCCTGCATCACCGGGACAAACAGAACAAGCGACTGACAAAAGGCCAGTGAGCGAGCTCAATGGACCAAAGCAATCAACATTCGGCATTGACAAATGCTTGTTTTGTTTTTTGTAAAATGTTTATTGAAGTTCAGACCAAACAAACATGGGTACAAGTTAATCAAGGTGGTAGCCTGGGTTAAAAATTGGCTGGACAAGAGGATACAGAGGGTAATAGTAAACGGAGTTTACTCTGAAGAAAGGGGGGTTACTAGTGGGGTACCACAGGGTTCAGTACTGGGACCGGTCCTCTTTAATGTCTTTATAAGTGACATTGCAGAGGGACTGGAAGGAAAAGTATGTCTCTTTGCAAATGACACAAAGATCTGCAACAGGGTTGATACAGAAGATGAGGTGGAGAGGATGCAAAGGGACTTGGCAAAGTTGGAGGAATGGTCAAATATATGGCAGCTTAGATTCAATGCAAAGATGTGGAAAGTAATGCACCTGGGAAACAAAAATCCAGGGGAAGAGTACACAATGGGGGGTGAGATAATAACAACTACAGAAATGGAAAGGGACCTGGGGGTAGTCATATCAGATGACCTTAAGGTAGGCAAGCAATGTAAGAAGGCAGTAAGAAGAGCTGGTGGGATACTGGGATGCATAGGGAGAGGCATCACCAGCAGAAAACAGGAAGTTGTTATCCCTTTGTTCCTATTAAGGCAGGCAGTATAGCGCAATGGTTTAAGGCTCTGAGCTACAAATCTGGTGACATCCAGCAGACCAGACCTGGGTTTGAATCCCACAGCTTCCGCTTGCATACTGTGTGACCCTGAGCAAGTCACTTAACTTCCCTGTGCTCCCAGGTCGCTCCTGTAAAAGCTTTCAGTTTAGTGTGCTACTCCTGGTTAAACAACTAAAAAAAAAAAAAAAAAAGATTAAAGAAGCTTAATATGTATACACTCGAGGAGGGAGAGGGGGGACATGATAGAAACCTTCAAGTACATCAAGGGAATCAACAGAGTCCAAGATTGTAGCATCTTTCAGAAAAAGAGATGTGCAAGAACAAGGGGGCACAATTTGAAGATAATGGGGGGATGGCTCAAAGGTAATGTGAGGAAGTATTTTTTCACTGAGAGGGTTGTGGATACATGGAACAGCCTTCCTGAGGAGGTAGTGGACTCAAAAAAGTGGAGGAATTCAAGAATGCATGGGACAGACATAAGGCAATTCCAGTGGTGGGTAGGAGGAAGTAGGCTGTTGGTTAACTAGGATCTGCAGCCCATGCATTAGGTAGGGAAATGGGCAAACTAGGTAGGCCAAGCGGTCCTTATCTGCTGTCAAATTCTATGTTTCTAATACAGAATCATGCATTACACAGAGTATACATTAGAAGCTAGGCACAATTAATTAATCGGTATTCTGTACAGTGGTTAAAACAAAGCAGTAGTTCATTTGAATAACGCATTCAAATAAGACACCATCTATTTTTATTTATTTATTTTAAGAAGTAATCAGAATTACAATCCTTTGAGTCAGGGACTCGTTTACAAAGGCTCCTCGTCAGGAAGACAAATACATTAATAGTAAGCAACAGAAAAAGTAAATAGCTCAAATAAAAACAAAGAGTCAAAATTAAGGGCCAGTTACAAAGGCCCCATGTCAAGGTAAATTAGCAATAATAAACAGACATAAACAATAATGTGGGCTATAATGAGTCAAATGAAGGGCAGAGTAAAACATAGGCAGACTGAGAAGAGTAAAGGCAGGGAAAACTCAGCCAGGGCAATCACAGCGGCGGGAGGAGAGGAGGCAGTTCTTGAGAGCAGTTTTAAAAGGCCCCAATCTTGGTAGGGAGGCGATAGCTACAGGCAGGGAATTGTACCAGGACGGGGCAGGGTAACGGAATGACCTCTGTGCAAGGGAGGTCCTAACTCTGGGGACTTGCAGAGGGGAGTGGACAGCGCTGCAGGTAGAGAGGGAGGGGGTAGATAGGCTTATGATAGAAGACAGACCAGGGGAGTCAAACCTGCAGTGATTTTTTTGGTCAAGAAGAAAGATTGATAGATAAGCCTTTCCTCCAGATTAAGGAAGTTAGAGAGGGAGTACAGTGTGCAAGTATAGGTAAGACGTGGGGAACCTGCAAGCAGCTGGCAGGCCTTATTGAGGGATAGCTTAATTTTGTGCAGAGCAGTGTGTCAGCAGCACCATAAATAACAGACCATAGTCCACGAGGGACAGTGCCAAGGATGAGATGACCAGCCTTAGTGTTTCAGTAGGGAGGCAATTACGATGGCGATACAGCAGGCCTATCCTAGAGTTGATGGCAGAGTAAAGGGAGCGGATGTGGTCATGAAAGGATAGGCAGGGATCAAAGAGAACGCCGAGATATTTGAAGGAGGAGGTTTGTTCGAGGGGGAAGAGGGTACTAGATAAAACCCGGAGTGGATAATCTTTAAGTTTACTCTGGTTATGCGCAAAAAGCATGGTTTTAGATTTAAGTTCAAAACCACCCTGTGGTCAGAGAATCAGCGTTCAGCCTGGGTGAAGGAGTCCTGCAGGGAGTTTTGTAGGAGGAGAGGGTCAGCGTGTGAGTCAAACAGGACAGCGTCGTCCGCATAAAGTAGAAGGTTTCCATTACAAGCGGAGGGGAGAGAATTCAGATAGAGGCTAAAAAGTAATAGCCCTAGGATGGAGCTCTGGGGAACACCGGAACGAACCTGTCAGGGGAAGGAGACGGTAGACCCGATTTTGACACACTGGGTGCGGGAGGAAAGACAGCTGGAGAACCAATTCAACATACCCTGCAAGAGGCCGAGAGGTTGGAGAGAAGGGAGGAAAAGGGAGTGGTGGACAGTGTCGAAAGCTTTCAATAAGTCACTGAAGACAGAGCCAGCAACATGACCTTTGTCAAGAGCAGTGTGAAGGAAATTAGAGAATTCAGTAAGGGTGGTAGTGGTGGTGCTGTGTGCATGACAAAAACCGTGTTGTTCATGGCAGAGGAGGTTACAGGTGGAGAAGTAGTCAGAGAGCTGATCAGCCACGATTTTTTCCAGAGTCTTGGAGAGAGGGGGGAGGATGGAGAGCGGGCGATAGCTGCTGGGGAGGTCTGGTCAAGTGAAGTTGACAGTGCCTCATAACCCTGCAAATCTGGGCTTGGAATATGCACCCAGCTACTCTGGGGAAGTTAAATGGGTCTGTTGTACCTAGAGAGGGAAGACCACACTTTCTAGAGTCCTATCTAGGGTATCCTCCATAGGTTGTGGAAATGAGCGGTATACCGTCAAGATCACGATGGAATACATGTGCGGTCGAAAACCGCGGGGTTACAACAGCGAACACAGTTTGGAGTTTGTTTAATTTTAGCGCAGTAGGTTTTCTGTTAGCCAGTTTTGGACCACAGTTTTGATAATATTGATCAGGGCCATGGACCATAAACAGGTGTCTTATTTAAAACTCTGAGGGTGACTAGGGAGGGCCACAGCCCAGTACCATAGTCATTACTTCATGTACCCCCTTCCAAAAGGTGGCTATCATAGGACAAGTTAAGACCATATGCAGAAGTGAGTCGTCTTCCACCTTGCAACTCCTTAGGCTTCTCTGGGCTGGCCCTATGTACTTTATTGGGGGCACGCAGGATCTATATAGAAAACTGTATTGTATTTGATGTAACGTGTTACTACTGGAGCTGGTAACTAGATGCTTATCTTCTGCCGCCAGATCTTAGGTGTTATTTCTATGCCCAGGTCTTCTTCCCAGTGAGCTATTATTCTACCCATACAGGGCGGCACAACACCACCATTGCTTTATAACATATTGAAAGCAGTTTTGAACAGGGACGTGGTGCATATAGCACTTTTTCTAATGGAGAGGAGTTAGTGTGGTCTGGACCCCCATTTAGCCTGTGGGCCACCTGTATATAAGTGAATAGGTCTTCAGGTTCCTGTAACTGATCTTCCTATAGTTCTGAAAACTAGTCTCCTCCCCACTCAAAGCAGTTGGCCTAGGTGGTCAAGGACTCTTTTTCTCCCACTGTAGCAGCCCTTTATATGGTGGAGCTATGTACCTGGAGCAGTTCCTCATGGTCGCTTTAATGTTCCCATGTACAGATACAGCACTGGGGAATTTCAGGTGCTTATGGGCTATTTTCCACAGTCTCACTATGTTGTTGGAAAACTTTCAATAAAAAATATATTGGGGGAAAAAAAGTCCCGTCAAGGGTGTGAACTGGTATAGACTGAAGTAAGTTTAGGCAGCATCAACATTTTTACTGAGCTGACACTCCCTAGCATGGATAATGGCAGGTGGATCTATCTGTTGTAGTCTTCCATCAAACCAGCTAAGAGGAGGCCATAGATCTTTTGAATCAGGAGGCTAGCCTGGCTGCTATGGTGACTCCTAGGTATTGTATCTTGTTGACCACTATGAGCCCCACTAGACTACTTATTTGGTCCTAGGGCAGTCTACCGATTGGCAGTATCTCGCTCTTAGACCACTTAATCTTACAGCCTGAGAGACCCAAATTCACTCAGCACTTCTTTCAGTTGCTGCAGACCTTCTACTCTATGCTGCAGATAGAGGAGGAGGTCATCTGCAAAGAGTGCCACCTTATTCTCACCCCCTTTCACTGTAGCTAGAAATCCCCTGGTGATTATAAATTATTGCTGCCAGCGACTCCAAGGTTAACACATACAGGAGAGGGGAGAGCGGGCAGCCTTGACATGTACCTTGTCCCAACCGGAATGCTGTGACCAGGTTAGTATTTAACAGTATTTGAGCCATAGAAGCGTTGTACAGGGTCTTTATCCAGCCAATCAATCAGTCCCCGAACCCGAAGGCACCAAGAGTGTGAAACATATACCTTTTATCCATGCAGTCAAATGCTTTCTTAGCATCTAGGGCAATGATTGCTGCTCCATGAGTTTCTGGGCATTTACACCATCTGTGGACAATATTGAGGGTGTGGTGTATGTTGAGTTCGCCCTGTCTCCCCTGGACAACCCTCCCTGGTCTGGGTAAAAGCAGGATGGTAGGATACCTTCTACAAAGAAGGTGGCCATAGGTTTTGAAGAAACTGACTGGAAGGCAGTCAGGCATGGGGAACTTCCCTCTCTTCAGTCCTCAGATCGCCTGAAACACCTCCCCTCACTCAAGGGCTTGTCAAGCACCTCAGCTTCAGATGCTCTGCTGGGCTGCACACTGGCCGAGGCAAAGAAGGCATTCAGTTGTGCCAGGGTAGGTGCCACATCAAAGGAGTATAGCACAGTATAAATCAACACAGATCTTGTCCATTCCCTCTCAATTACTCTTTGTTACCTCAAGTCTTTCTCTACAGACACACAATCTGACTCTCTCCTTGAATGAAGCTTACACAGAAACCCCAGCGATACGAGACAGACGGCAGAGCTGGTCTGGAGCATTTACATATTCTTATTCTCCTTCTGTCTTCTCCATCCTCTACTGCCTTGGTTGAACAATGCTGTGACACTGTAAATTTATCTGACTGACTGAAGCCAAGTTAGACTGGGAATTTGGGTAACACCTACAGTGTGATATTATCTGTCACCCTAGATCTCATGAGGCAACTTTCAAAGATTATTTAGCATCTGAAAGATTTTGGGTGGGCCGGCTCAAGAAGGGATGTCTCCAATCCATTTAACAGTAATGACGCCATCCAATTCATTCTACACTAATGACCCCATTCCCCTTTCAGGAGGCTCTACACAAAGAAGGATTAAGCATCTGTTAAGATTCTGCTGGGCTGCTAAAATCCCCAAAATAGGCCAGTTTCCTGTCACAGTTGAGCAATGCATCCTTGTCCCCACACTTATACAGAGAGTGAACTAGCAGTTAACAACATAATTCTGACTACCAACAAAAAATTAATTTGGTTGCCACAGCATCCCTGTGGAAAAACATCCACAGGGACACTCAACCCTCTTCCTCCCTGCCAGCCTCTGACAACCCTGACTTGTTCCCAAAGCCAGGTCACTTGGGATGCAAGCAGTAGCCCTACTACTCTGCTGACTGGCCAGCTTTATACAACTGTCTTTTGTCTGAGGCAGCTCCGACTTACGAAAACGTTTTGGAAGTTGCCCTAACTATGGAAACAGCAGCATGGGAATCCCAACAATTACAGTGATGAAACAGAAAAGTGCCCCAATGTCTTGAAATGCTGCAGGTGCAGGATGTGTGGTAATCATGTTGCAGCAACGCATTTGTAGTCAATGGTTATTTGATCCAATAACCTTGAAGTGCCTTAAGCAGAGACTGGGATACGATTTTACCAACGAGGATCCATGAATAGCTGATGGTCATTGGCATTTTGTGGCCAACCAGAAGCTACCCAGGCCGGCTAGGAGCTAATGCCTAAAAATAAATAAAATGTTCAGAAAATTAAGGAAAAAACATATTTATGTTTTTTGTTTTGTTTTGACAGGGAAAAACAGCTCACCAGAAGAGTAAGCAAGGATAATTTGACTACTAGGAGGAGAGATACAATGGCAGCTAAAGCCCAGAAAGATTCAGGCCAGACAGACAACAGACAGTGCAGAAAAAACTACAGTTACGTAAGAACTTACCGCAATGGTAGATCTTTGAGAACAGCTCTTGCAGCAGGTTACACCATTAGGACTGAAGCCGGCAGGCGGCAGGACCCCACGGAAAAATTCTAGTTAGCAACATACAGCGGGAGACCACCCCCGACGTTGGGCCCGCCCCCGACGTTCCCTGCATCATAAAAGGGGTGGTTCCCCAGCGTCCCTCACTTCTCCCGCCGGAGACTCCAGCAAAGCATTTGAATTCAGATGGGAAACCAAGGATCCACTTCCAAAGGAAGACCAATAACTGATATGCAATGCCTCTGACCTCCTATGGGGAAGGTGGGTGGGAAAGTACCTGCTGCAAGAGCTGTTCTCGAAGATCTACTGTTATGGTAAGTTCTTACGTAACTGTACTATCTTACTTCAGATACAGCTCTTGCAGCAGGTTACACCATTAGGACTGAGTCCCAAGCAGTGTGCGTTAGCCCTTAGAAGACAGGAGGAGAACAGGAGAAGGGTGAAAGAAAACCCTTCATGAAAGGAGCCCCTGCAGGACCGCAGGGCCAAAGCCTGCTCTGTGCCTGGAGGCTACATCCAGATGACTGTAGTGCCTGATAAACATGTGCACAGTACTCCAAGTAGCTGCTGCATAGATGGATGAAGCTGACACATTCTTTAGGGAGGCAAGGGAAGTCACCATTCCTCTTGTAGAGTGACCCTTACCCATTCCCGGTAAGGGTTTGTTACGGTTCTGGTAACAGAAAACATTACAGCTTACCAGCCATTTCGAGAGTGACTGTTTAGAAACTGGTGCCCCTGACATCCTGTGGGCAAAAGAAACAAATGATCAGACTGTTGGTGCCCCTTGGTTCTAGTAAGATAGTACCAGAGTATCCTGTGCACATCGAAAGTGTGCAGGAGAGCCTCTCCTCTACAGGAGTACTCTGGGTTGTAGACTGGGAGATCAATGTCCTGAATGAGAGTAAGCTCAGACACTACCTTGGGAAGAAACTTAGGATTTGTTCTTAAGGACACCCTGTCTTTGTGGAAAATCAAATATGGCTCTTTGCACATGAGTGCTTGCAGCTCAGAAATTCTTCTTGCAGAGGTGACTGTAACCAAAAATGTCTTCCAAGAGAGAAGGCGTAGCTCGCAATCCATGGCTGGTTCAAAAGGTGGTAGTGTGAGCTGTTCTAAAATGAATAGCAAATCCCAAGGGGGGATTGAGTCCCTAATGGGAGGTTTTAAGTGTAGGATGCCACGCAAAAAAGTGCTTGACAGGTCCAGTTGGGCCAGGGATTTATCCCCGAAAGGTGCATGGTATGCAGATAGTGCTGAAAGGTGCATATTTATCGAGGAATAGCTTAACCCCGCATCTGACAAGGAAAGAAGGTACTCTAGTACCGTTTTCACTGGGCAAGTTAGAGGGTCCAGGTCATGGGCCGAGGACCAAAGGCAAAACATGCGCCATTTCATGGCATATGTGGCTCTAGTAGAGAGTTTTTCGCAGCTACTAGGACATTGGCCACTCTGTCTGAGACTCCATGGTGAGAGATAGCCAAGTTCTCAAGAGCCAGGGGTTCAGGTGTAGGGATCGCAAGTTCGGGTGAACCAAGGACCCATTGTCTTGCAACAGTAAGTGTGAGCTGAGGGGAAGAGGAAAGGGAGGCTCGCTCACTAGTTGTTGGAGTAAGAGGAACCATATCTGTCTGGCCAATATGGGGCCACCAGAATCATGTCTGCTCCTTCGTTCTGCAGTTTGAGCAGGACTCTCTGGATCAACAGGAAGGCATAAAGGAATCTGCTTGTCCAGGAGAGAGATAACGTGTCTCACCAGAAAATACCAGGCTCTGGATCTAGCGAGCAGAAATTGGGCAGTTTTGCATTGTATGGGGAGGCAAATGGATCTAGTTCTTGTGTTCCCCATTTTGCAAACAAAGTTTCTGCAACTTGCTGCAGAAGCTCCCATTCATGTGCGTCAGATCTGGATCTGCTGAGCAGATCCGCTAACACAGAAACATAGAAGTTGACGGCAGATAAGGACCGCAAGGCCCATCCAGTCTGCCCATTTCTTTTTCTACCTTATAAATGTGCCATCGGGCTTTGCTCTGTCAGTGGCCTATCTATTCATAGTCATTTGTATTGCTCCCTTATGCCTAGCCCATGCCTGTTTGAAGCCCTGCACTGTATTCATAGCCACCACTTCTTATGGTAAGCCATTCCATGCATCCACCACCCTTTCTGTGAAAAAGAATTTCCTCACATTCCCCTTTAATCAGACCTCTAATCTCATGCTGTGTCCTCTTGTCCTGCTATTTTCTTATATTTAAACATGTTAGACTCTTTCACCTTGTTAATGCCCTTAAGGTGTTTGAATGCCTCGATCATATCACCTCTCCTCCTTTGCTCAAGGGTATACATATTGAGCTCTGTTAATCTGTCCTCATATGTCTTCTGATGCAGTCTCTGCACCATTTTGGTTGCCCTTCTCTGGACTGCCTCAATTTGGTTAATGTCCTTGTGAAGGTGTGGCCTCAATACTGCACGCAGTACTCCAGATGGGGCCCTAACCCTGTCTTGTAAAGACGGATTATTACCTCCCTCTTACTACTTGTGATACCCCTACTAATACACCCAACACCCCCAGCCTTACCTACTGCTTTAGAGGTCTGCTTGATGATTTCAGGTCATCACTGATGATGATGCCCAAGTCTCTTTCTTGCTTTGTGACTGCTAGCAAATCCTCCCAGCCTATAGGTGGCTTCAGGGTTTCTCTTCCCTATGTGCATGATTTTGCACTTCTTTGCATTAAATCCCAGTTGCCACTCTTCTGACCATTTTGCTAGTTTATCCAGATCTCTTCTCATTCTGCCCGCCCCATATGGATCATCTACTCTGTTGCAGATCTTGGTGTCATCTGCAAACAGACAAGCCTTACCCTCTAGTCCATCTGCAAGGTCACTAATGAAGATGTTGAAGAGGACTGGCCCCAGGACTGATCCCTGAGGTACCCCACTTGTGACTTGCATATCTTCTGACTGTATACCATTTATCACCACTCTCTGTTTTCTGCCCACAACCAGTTTGCCACCCAGTTGACCAACTTCTGACCCACCCGAGCCTACCCAGCTTATTTATCAATCTTCTATGTGGAACAGTGTCAAAAGCTTTGCTGAAGTCAAGGTAGGCGACATCAACTGCTCCCCCTTGGTCCACCACTCTGGTTACCCAGTCAAAGAAATCTATGAGATTAGTTTGACAGGACCGTCCTTTTGTAAACCCATGCTGTCTTGGATCCTGTGCCCCTATGGATTCCAGGTGTTGCACTATCCTTTCCTTAAGGAGTGCCTCCATAATCTTGCCCACTACTGAGGTAAGACTGACTGGTCTGTAGTTCCCTGCCTCCTCCCTACCACTCTTGTGGAGGCGGTATCACATGAGCCCCTTCTCCAGTCTTCTGGGACTCTCCTGTGCTCAGAGACTCACTAAACAGTTCTGCTAATGGCTCTGCTAGTTCCACCTTTAGCTCCTTAAGTACCTGGGATGTATGCCATCAGGTCCCATTGCCTTATCCACCCTGGAGCTTAGCAAGCTCTTGTAGGACCATTTCTTTTTGTGAAGGGAGTAGTGCTCACCTCCTCCCCCTGTGTCCATGATGCTGAGCTGGGCCCCTGCCTCGCCTTCTCTTCAGTAAATACCGAGCTAAAGTATCTATTTGGGATAGATGCCTTTACAGGGTCCCTCCTCCACACATGCTCCTTTTCTCCATTAGCTTAGCAATACCCCTCTGGACTTTCTCCTTTCACTAATGTATCTATAGAAAGTCTTGTCACCTTCTTTACTGTTTGTGCTAGTGTTTCCTCAGTTTGGGACTTTGCCTGCCTTACTGCCTTCCCAGCTTCCCTTAGGGCAGTTTGGTATGCCTCCCTATCTTCATCCCGCTGTCTTCCCTTATATTTCCTGAAGGCCAGCCTTTTGGCTCTGACCTTTTCTGCTACTGTATTTGAGAACCAGAGTGGTTTCCTTCTTCTTTTGCACTTCCTTTTCTGTCTAACACAATGGGATGTTGCTTCAAGTACTGCATCCTTAATGCTTGCCCACTTTGCCTGTACCCCCTCACCTGTGTTTCTTTTGCCAGGGCTAGCTTAACTCTGTTGGCCATCTTATCAAAGTCAGCTCCTCTGAAGTCCCATATTTTGCCTTGGAATGGGATGATTTAGATGTAGTAGCCAAATTGAACCATACCATGTGATGGTCACTGGCCCCAGGTGACCTTCTACCTGGAGATCTGTGATCCCTTCCTTGTTAGTCAGTACTAGATCTAGGATAGCCCTGTCTCTTGTGGGTTGCTGTACCAGTTGTTCGAGGCCCTCCCCCTGCAGGGAATCCACTATGTGTCTAGTTATGGCAGATGTTCCTGCTGGTATTGACCAATCTGTATCCGCATGTTGAAGTCTCCCATTATCAGAACCTCCCTTTAGCTGTCATGTTTTGTATATCTTCTAACAGTAATGTGTCTATGTCCTCCCCTGGTCTGGGGCCTGTAGACAACCCCAGTTCTTATGGCTGTCCCATTTCCTGTTTCCAGGGTGACCCACAGTTTTCTGGCTCCTTATGTATTCTGAATTTCTGTAGCTTTGATATTTTCATTGACATACAGGGCCACTCCCCTTTTGCACCTCGTCTCTTCTGAACAATACATAGCCAGGTACTGAAGTCTCCAAGTGTGTTACTTGTAAACCACATCTCACTAATTGCTACTATGTCCAGTTTAGCCTCTGACATTATTGCCTGCAGGTCTGGGATCTTATTTCCCAGGCTGTGATTTGTGTACATGATTTTCCATTGGCCAGATTTTGGTGTGTTAGTTGTTGGGTGAGGTTTGGCATTACCCCTGTGCGTCGTATGGAGAGACAAACCTTTTTTCTTACCTGGTGATGCAAATGAACTGCAAACATGCCGAATCCCTGTTTGACCGCTAGCTGAGGGGGGGGAGGCGTGTTCTTCCCATTCGACGTATGGGGTGCTGCACCCCTCTCCCCATTTGCTAGTTTAAATATTTTGCAAAGACGTCAAACTTCTGCCCCAATGCACTGACTCCCTCCTTAGTCAGATGCAGTCCATCAAATTTAAAGAACTTTCGCTCCCAGAACTGTTGCCATTTCCCTACAAATCTGTGTCCTTCCCCAGCACCAGCCCTTGAGCCACGTGTTTAGCTCCCCTATCTCCCCTTCTCTGACCTTCCGTCCATCTGCTCCCCTCTCTCAGAATGGCAGGATCTCAGAGAAGGAGATGCCGGATGAAATAGATGATGGTTTGTCACACAGCCTGGTCAGGTGTTCCTTGGTCTCCACAACTGACCGGCTGGCGGAATCATTAGTCCTATGTGTACTAGGACATCAATGTTTTCCTGCTTTGTGAACAATTTTAGCATCGGTCAGCGCCTCTCCATGCTGATGTACCTGGGAGACATCTGACCATTACCCTGGCTGGAGATGGGTATCAACTCCCCAAATCATGGAGTCTCCTATGATCAGAAGTTTTTTGGATTTCCTTTTTGCTTTTTTTGTTTTGGTTCCTGATTTGGGTGAGTTTTGTTGTGCTAGCTCCTGTGCTGCAGTGTCTTCTGCCTCTTTGTTTGATTTCAGAGATAGAGGCAGATACCTGTTTGTAGTGTTTATATGGTTTTTGGAGGTAATACGTTGGAGAGCAGAGAGTGATGGGGCACCCGATTTGCCCCTCCTAACCACCTGCCAACCTCCTGACCAACTACCTCCCACGGTGAGGTTTTTTCTGTTGGATGCTGGGGAAATGGCGGTGGTTCTTATAATGTATTTCCTCTTGAATATGAAATTTGAGGCGTGCAATCTCTGCCCATGCTGCCATGTTCTGCAACCCTGGAACGTGGACTACAGACAGGGTGATGTTGTGTTCTATTGCCCAATACCATACCCTCACTGCCTCTCGGCCGAGCTGGCATGAATGGGTGCCCCCTTGTTTGTTGATATAGAACACTACTGACATACTGTCTGTTTGAATCAATAGCTGCCCTGGTGAAAGTACTATTCGTAATGCTTGTAGGGTGTAGAGAATCACCCTCATCTCCAGGATGTTTATGTGGAGAGACCTTTCTGTTCTGGACCACAGACCCTGGGTCCCCTTGTCACCCAGATCGGTGCCCCAACCCTATCCTGACACGTCTGTAGTCAGTATCCGTGCTGGAGTGGGTGATTGAAAGGGGACCCCTACCGCGAGGTGTTCCAGAACTAGCCACCACTGCAATACTCGGTGAATAGATTTGGGGACTGAGACCATTCGATCAGCCCACTGGACTCTGGTCCACTGAATGGTTCGCATGTGTAGGCATGGCAGGGGAACCGTGGCTACTGCTGCTGCTATGTGACCCAAAAGACGCAACATGATCCATGCTGAGACCTGCCTCTGCCCTAGGATGTGCTTTGTTAGACTTCTTAGGTGTTCTGCCATGTTGTCTGGCAGGAAGGCCTTCCCTTTCATGGTGTCCAGCACTGTCCCGATAAACTGTAACCTTTGGAAAGGTGTGAGGGTCGACTTTGGTAGGTTGATCGTGACATCTAGGTTCTCGAATACTGAAAAGGTGTCTTGTAGTGCCTGATGTAAGCCTTCCTTGGATGATGCGGTTAGGAGCCAGTCGTCCAGACAAGGAAAAACATAGTGGCCCATTCTCCTAAGAGCTGCAGCTACTACTGCCAGGCATTTTACGAAAACCCTCAGACCCAATGACAGCCCGAAGGTTAGGGCTCAGAATTGGAAGTGTTGACCCTTGAATTCGAATCTCAGGAATCTTCAGTGGTGTCTTGCGATAGGGATATGAAGATATGTAACTTGCATATCCAGCGACGCGAGCCAAGCTTCTGGCCATAACATCGGGATCAGGCCTGGTAAGATGACCATCTTGAAGTGTGTGTATGCCACAGAGGTGTTCAGATCGCTGCGGTCTAGCATTGGGTGTAAATCACCTGTCTTTTTGGGTACTAAGAAGAAGTGGGAATAGTTCCCTTTCCCTCTCTGGATCCATGGGACTGGCTCTATGGCCTCTTTTGCTAGAAGAGCCTGAATCTCTTCCTGGATCAGTGTCGCATGCTGCTTTGAATACTGAAAGAGTAGGGGTGACCTGGACGGTGGCTGCCCGGTGAATTCTATAGCGTGTCATCTTTGAATGAGCTGAAGAACCCATTGGTCTTAGGTAATCTGCTTCCACCCTGAAAAGTGTTTGGAGAAACAACCCCCGACCGCCTCTTCCCCCTGGGCTGGAGGGAAAGGAGGGTTCTGCAGCAAGTCGGGCAGTGGTGGGGGAGGGAAGGTTTGCCTGGGAGGATTTCGCGTTCCTGGCACCTACTCCTCCTGCAGCTCGAGATGGGCCCTTGCGGTTAAAGCCACCTCTCTGCTGCTATCCCTGTTTTCCTCTAAAATGATTCTGCTGCCTCCAAAATGGCTTTGGTCTGTACATGGCTTGCACAGAATGT
The DNA here is from genome assembly GCA_016271365.2 of Neoceratodus forsteri. Classification (NCBI taxonomy): domain Eukaryota; kingdom Metazoa; phylum Chordata; order Ceratodontiformes; family Ceratodontidae; genus Neoceratodus; species Neoceratodus forsteri. Next base: position 125,038,561 of record CM057450.1, on the reverse strand, counting down.
ACCTCTTTTCTGGCATATTGCAACTTTGTTATGATCTTTTTGAAATCCTCCCTGAAAAGAACTGAGCCCTTGAAAGGGACGTCTAGGATGCCCTTCTGGATGTCTGGTGTGAAGCTTGAGATCTTCAACCAAGAGTGCCGTCTTGGACATACATCTGATGCCACACTTCTGGCGGCTTAATCCACTGAGTCGTATGCCTCCCTAAGCACCTGTATGCCCACATCAGAGCCTGTCTGAAACAGCTTGGTAAGCTCTTCCTTCTGGTCACCATCCAGAAGGTTTTTGACCAAATTCAGCCCTTGTTCACACAGGACATTTTGGAATTAGACCATGTGGGTCAAGAAGTTTAGTGAGCGGATGGAACATGTGGCTGAGGCATACATCTTCCTTCTCATGAAATCAAGCTGTTTTGACTCTTGGTCCGGGGGCTGAGTGCCCAAATGTTGTGGCCTCTGTGACCCGTCATGTGTGGCAGTGATCACCACCGAATCTGCCACTGGCTGTTCTCCCGGATAAGGGTCTTCTAGAGGAGCCTGATATAGGCAATCCGCCTTTTTAGGGACTGCTGAGGAAGTGTAGGGATATTTCCAAGCAGCCTTGTTTACATCTTGGAAGGTATCGACCAGTGGCGGGATCAACACTGGCTTTGGATCCTTCTGTCATAGATACTTTGCGATGCGACACCTCTCAAGATCTAAATCCTCAGTGTCCCAGCCCATATTATCTTGGATATGCCTCATTATATCCATAAATTTTGGGTCATCTGGGGGGGACCTTGGCAAATCCCTAGAATTCGGTGAAGGGATGCTGAAAGGAGAGTCTGATCCAGAGGACACATGAGAAGAAGAGTGAGATTTGTCAGAGGAAGAGGAATCGGACCTCCTGCAGTGCTTCTTTGGCCTGTGCACACTCGGTGAGTGTGAAGGGGTCTATGAGGGAGACCTCTGCCACTTCTTCCCCTCCTTGGACCAGCCCCTAGGCTTAGGGCTTTCCTCTCTATGGAGCGGTCTGGTTGGGCTTTTTTCTCTTGGAGGGGCCTACGGGGGAGGGGTTGGTCCTCTAGGGACAATTTGCTGGGAACTACATCCTTCCTGATGGTTTCCCACCAATAGCAAAACAATTCCTTGACCTCTGAAATTTTAAGGCCCGTGGTCTGGTCCGACATCTGCCCAGACGTCTGGTCTGAGGGATGACTGGTGTCCAGTGGTGGCAACTGACTGCCTCCTGAGTCTGATGGTCTGCAGTCTGATGCACCCATGGCCTGGTCCCTAGGCAGTGTCGGTCCGTGTAAGAGGTCTGCATCCTCTCTGCCACCAGACGTCTGATCGTCACTTAGGTGTTCACCCCTAGCGTCAGTGCCCTCTTCATCTGTACGTATGGATGGGCCGACATCTGGTATTGCAGAAGCGTCATCCCTTCTGTGGGAGAGGACCTCGGTCGATGGCCATTGATCCTTGGACCATTTGGCAGACATCTGCTCTGATGTTCATTTAGGGGCCGAGGTCCGCTATACGGATGTTAAGTCCAAAGTCCGTTTAGCGGACGTCCCCGAGATGGTTCTGGGGAGTTGGGAGGCCGACCTCAAGTGGTCCAGTCCCGGCACTGGTCCAGGGAGTCAGATCCTGATACAGAGGCCGACTTGGAGTGTGCCTTGACTTGGCCATCTGAGTAAACTGATCGGCCAGTCAAGCCTGAAGGCCAGCTGGAAGAGTGAACCTCAGGCCGGACTTTCAGGAGCTGGAGTGTGGATACAGAACCACAGCCACCCGACGTCTGGATCTTGGCCAGCGGATTCTGTGTCTTTGGCCGAGACAGAGACCTGTTGGAGCGGTTCGTTGAATCTGAACTCCCCCTGGAGTCGGATGTCCGCGTGGATGGGGAGTGCTCTTTCTCCCTTTGCCTCCTTTTTTCTTTGTTTCCCCGACCTGTGAGAGGATCCTTGCCTGGAGAAGGTACTGTTCTGCATTGTTGACAAATTTTTTTCTTAAAGAAAGGTCACTAAAATGTTTGGGCTGCAGATCCTCGTCCGATTATTAAAGTTTTGGCAGATCGGCAGGCCTTGGTGTCGTGCTCCAAGCCTAGGCACCTGACACAGGCCATGTGCTTGTCCTTAAAAGGAATCAGTTTGCTGCAAGCACACTTAGGAGAGTGTATTTCAATGGATGATGTCGGAGAAAATGACATACAGAATTAGAAATAAAGGCGAACTTTCGAATAAAACAAATAAAATAAAAGTAAAATGCTTAAATATTAATGGCGTCGTTAGTTAGCTGAAAGGCATCTGTGGAGCCAATGCTATAGTCGACAGCGAAGAAAAGAACTGAGGACACTGGGAACCACCCCTTATGATGCAGGAAACACTGGGGGCAGGGCAGACGTCGGGGGAGGCCCCACACTGTATGTTGCTAGCTAGAGTTTTTCCGTGGGGTCCTGCTGCCTGACAGCTTCAGTCCTAATGGTGTAACCTGCTGCAAGAGCTGTATCTTGAAGTAAGATCACCATCAAGCCCAGAAATAAGTTAATGGTACTGCAGTTCAGTTTAAATTTTAGGAAGAACACAGTCAGGACTTTACCAGACAGACTCAATTGAGCACTGTATACTAAACATCCACTATATTACAATTTTATGTCCTTATGCTACTACGTATTATGTTTTATGTATACTATTTGCCTTTGTTTTAGTTGCCTTGTATATGCTCCTGAAATATGTCTCTTGAATTTCTTGTTTTGCCTTATATATTTTTTTGATGTGTGTTGAGCATTGTATACCAAACATCCCTTATACTACAATGTTAGGTCCTCATACCACCATGTATATATTACGTTAATGTATTATGTTTCAGGTATATTAGTTATCTTCATTTGTATTGGCTTGCTCATGCTCCTGTTGTATGCCTTCAGGACCTCCTTGTGAATGAGCCTGCTCAATGAAGTTATTCCTGCAATAAACTTGAACTTGAATTAAAGAATACAGTGTTGCAGTGTCAAGTTGATGTTGTTCAATCATGGGGGGAAAATTGCAAAAATTAATCAAGTATGACAAAGCAGAAAAAAATTCCCCAAAAATATCCGCAGGGTCTTAGTCTTCATCTGAATCTGTTTCCAGATGAGGATGGAGGTCCCTCCTCATTCTCACTTTCACTTGATGTGATCTGAATTTCCTCCACTACTGTGACTTTGCTTTGGCCTACTGCTGAGGAGATGTGAGGTTTTGCTCCTAACCTATGCTTTGATTTTAAGAACCAGTCCTTTACTGCTGGTATGCTGCAAACATCTTGTGGTTCCAGGCTCACCATGGAGACTAAAAGCAAGTCCTCAATGGTGCTGGTCTTCAGGTTAGCTCTCCAGTCAGAGAAAATTATTTTCACAGCTGACAATTGCTCTTTCTAGTGTAGCATTTGATATTGGCTACACAAGTACTATAGTTATGACATGAGGAATATTTCAGAAATATTGAGACTTTCTCTGGAAGACTACACAACATACTTCAAGGGATGAGACCTGCTTGTGATACCTGTTAATATTTTGCTTCAACAGTTTCCATTCTGTCACTGCACTATGTGCATCACACTCATTCTGTAGCAAGGCAGGAGAGAAACGGTTGATAAAAAACTGGATCACATTTCCAAATTCCAAAAGCTCATAACCATCGTCAGGCCAATTTGCTGGGTCAATGACAATGATGTTTACTAACAGTGGGTCTTCTGTGAACCCCAAGAAGCGCTGGTTGAGACAAGTCCATTACACTGTTTATAATTTCATCCCATTCCTTTGCAAGCTCAGAAACAGCATTCCTTGCTTCCTGTGGGAGTTCATTTCCTTTAAATACTGCCATCCCTTCTTCATTATTATGCAATGACAAGAAATAATACTGGGCTGTGATTGGGCAGTGTGGGACCGGACCGTGATGTTATCCTGGCATAACATCACGGATCTATCTGATCACACACATGACAAATCACCTAGAAAAAACATCAGTATAACCATTGCTCAAGGGAAGTGAAAGCCGGGTTTGCGATCGGCTTCTCACCGCTCGTTGCACTTACACTCCCTGCTCCCAGAACACCAATTTTTTACTTATAAAAAAAGAATTGTTACAGTAAAATCCAAAGCTGCCAGATCACTTTACATGTCACTAGTCACACTGTCACCTTCCCTCTAGACTCCTCACTGCCAAATTAAAAAAACAAGATTACAATGGCTTCACCACCATCCGTTACTTCCCGCTGGCAGACTCAACCAGCACACACTTCAGTACAAAAGCCTGTTTCTCGCTATCACGGAAAGACCAGCTTGTACTTTCATCTCCCGGCACAAGCACTTAATATAAGAAACTATACCAGGACACCTTTCGAAATTTAATAAACCCTCCGGAAACATCCACAATTAAGCACCGCAGGCTACTTTGTACTCACTGATCAGCTTGCTCATACGTGGTTGGGTGGGAAGATAAATTCCCTGTTAAACTTTACGGTCCCACAACAAAAGCAACCAAGATCTCTCTTTCAAACTTCAGTCTCCTGGTAGAAAACCACGATTAAAAGAGACATGGAGGGGTGTATGATGATGACAATGTCTCACAGGCAGGGATAGCACAGAGAGGGCTTAGTGTGCAGACTGCAGAGCCACAGTAACAGCAGCTCCACCTACTGGCAGTCAATCAGCACTATTTTTTTTAAAAGTATACTTCCCTATTGAAAAAAACAGGCAAAAATATACTTTAAAATGTACTTTTTCATTTTTTTTTTTAACACACAGGAGCCATTGTATAATCGGAATAATGCATTCCATGGTGTGTGTCATGCTGGAGGTGTGACATTATCCCATCCCAGCACAACACACACCCTGTTGTGCATTATTCCTTTAATAACCACCTCTCTCCTGAACTAAGCTAGTCCAGTTCTGTCTACTACCACGAGATTTTCTATTTCCAAGACTACTTTACTGACAGTGTCCATTACCATGGGATGGGAGAGATGGGCATCCTGAAATGCACAAGAAACGGTTTAGAAACAGACTTCTGGTTGGAGCACCTCCTGAATGGCAGCTTAGCTCCTGAACTTGCAACCGACCATTAGCAGTCTGCTCGTATCATACAGCCTAGACCTCCATCCTGTCTTCTAACAGGTTGATAACTGCCTATCTGATGGCACCGAAGCAGCACTTCAAAGAAAATCTGCCGTCCGGAGGTGGCAAGCATCTGAAAAATGTCCCGGAGATCCACCGACAGGCAGAGGCCTGTGAATCACAGGAACCCCCGACTGGTAGAACAGCCCGAGATGCCCTAGAAGAAGAGACCGAGTGTACAATCACTTCACGGCAACTGTGTACATCGCTAAAGCAAATGACCAAGACCTTACAAAGGTTAGAGTCTAAGGTCTCGGATCACCATAAAGACATTGAGGACCTTTCACACAGAATGGGTGACCTTGAAAATTCAATGAATGATTATACTCGGACAACAGACATCCATAGCACTGCGCTGCTGGAACTGCATCACCGTACTGCCTCTCTGGAACAACGGCACGAGGAACTCGAGAACCGCAACCAGAGAAATAACATAAGGATCCATGGACTGCCGGAGGGAATAGAGTCGGGCAATATGATCACATTCATCAACTCATTCCTCCATGAAATACTAAATCTCCCTCCTGACAAAACCCTAAACATAATCAGAGCCCATAGGTCACTTGTTCCCAGACCTCAGGACCCGAAAGTCAGGCCAAGATCGATAGTGTTAGCTTTCTTGGACTTCTGAGTAAAAGAGGAGATCTTAACTTTGGCCTGGTCAAGGAAAAATGTGGAATCTGGGGACACCAGATTGTATTTTGACCACAACTTCATCCCCCAGTTGTTAGCAAAGAGGCGGCAGGTGTTAACTGTAGTAAAATTAATACAGCAAAAAGGGCTTAAAGTATTTGTTGAATATCCAGCCTGAATTAAAATCCTTACTGAAAAGGGCCCAGTTCAGTTCCAGGAGATCAGGGAGGCTACGGAGTTCCTACAACAACTTGGGATATCCATCTCAGAACAGATGGCAGCTCAGAACCAGCAGCAGCAGTTACGGAGGAGAGACTGGATTCCAGGAGGGCCAAAAAGGCAGGGAACGAGAACCAACACGAACACTTCTGGTTTGTGGGACTCTGTGAAAGCTAAGAGATGCGTATCACGTAGTGAAGAGGATCGAGAGAACCAGCATGGGAAGAACAAGACCAGGAAGCAGGACAAACCAACAGATAGAGAAAAAACTCCAACTTGATCTAATAGAATTTTACAAATATACCTGGGGGGCTTTACTGTTACAGCAAAGACTGTGGTGTGTCTAGGCCACGATAGGCTGTAATTTTGACCCCATGTGGCTTTTTTTGAACTGTGGGGCAAAGCATAACTATCTATGTAAACTCTGGGAAGCAAAGGTTGATGATGGAGGGAAAATTAACGAATGTGGTCTGCCAGAGAGTGGAATTGAGGTTAGGGTTAGTGGGTGGAGCAGTCCAGAGATGGTGGGAGTTGAGGTGCCCTCCTTGGGGGCCTTTCGGGCGTGGGTGCAGGGGGAAGAGAGATGGCCTGAAGTTTCTAACTGCGAGCGGTACTCCGAGTTCTCTACTACTGATGGGGGAGGAGAGCTGATCTGAAAGACCCTTCAGAAAACTGAATTCAGAACCTAGATGTAGAGCTTTATAGACTCTAAAGATAACCCAAATAGGAGAGAAAGTGAAGCATGGAGGCCGGGGAGCTCCCACTCTAAAGAGTGGCCCTTACAGGCCGTTTGGAGGAAGAGGACATGAGGCCTTTTAGACGCCCCTAAAGAAACGGAGGGTTGGCTCTTTTTTATATAATTTTAGAAATAAGCAGGAGGCGGGTAAGGACAGAGGTCTGGGGTTATATTCTGTTTTAACTGAAATATTTGAATAGTTTTGTGCGTGAAATTAGTTCTATGTGTTAAAAATTACTACTTTGAGTTAGAACTGTTACTTGGGCTGTGATATTGTAACTTTTGAGGCTTGGGAACACTTGTTTGGCAGTGATAATTAGAGTGTAATTTAAATGTGATGTTTGCCTGGTGTTAGGGGAAGGGGAAATACTGAAAAGTCACTGGGGGTTGGGATTGAAGGGCTGTGTATTTCTGTTTGGGACTGAAATTCGAAGCAACAGGAACTGGTGGGCCTGTAACATCATATGGTACCTGATGTCTGCATACACACACTGTTAGTTGGACTGGACACACACTGGACTGTATGTGCTTGTGAGACTTGGGAACTTTATTGGTGGGGTTGAAATTGGGTTTGTAAATAACTGCAGTCAGTATAGAGAGAAACTGTATTCCAGGGGGAAGGGACCGAGAAAAGGGGGTGTGCCATTATAAACAGAGGGGGACAAAGAGGGTGGCCATATTCCACCATGGCAGGCATCTTCGGAAGGGTTGTAGGCTGCACAGGCCGTGGGATGGCAATAATTCTCAATTGGGCCTGGAGAGAGGGAGGCTGCCCACTCTGTAGACAGCTATCTTGTATCAGGAGTGAGGTATATTGGTTAAGGAGTAAGCTGGGGAGCTGGGGGGGTCCAAGGATAAGGGGTGTGGATATGGGCAGCAGAAGGGTGGGTCTGAGGGGAGGCTGGGGCAACGCTCTGAAATTACAGGACATTATGTTACAGCAAGCAGGAGGGGGGGTATTAGGGACAGAGGACCCTTAGATAGGGATGTTGACGCTAAGGGGAAAGCGTACGGGGTGAACATTCCAAATACAAAGAGAGTGGAGGGGAAAGAGTCAGGAGGGGCTGTTGTGGGGAAGCCTAGTAGAGGAGACATTGAGAAGGGAGGGGCTGTTGTGGGGAAGCCTAAAACAGCAGACTGTGGGAACGGAGCTCCTAAGGAGAACAGAGCAAGAGGGGAAGAAGAGAGGCAGTTTAGAGGTGCAGTCAGGGGAAACTTGGGTTACTTGATGGAGGCTGACATAGAGTGTCACAATAAATTTGAGCTACTAAGCAACCTAGAGGGGGAGGAAGGGGTTGGTGGAAATGAGGGAACTGATACAGAGCCTGGGGGGAGGGAGTCGGATACCCATAGAGCATCACAGACCGGCAATGGAAAGGACAGAAATAGTCCCAGAGGGAGAAGGGGAAACATAAATGTTAAGCAGATGGGGGAGATGCAACATATTGCAGACATGAGGGAGGAGAGCATGACTGGAGAGAAACTGGGAGACAAGGAGGTGGAGAGGAGCCCCCTTCAGCGGGGGGTCAGTACCAAGGATGGGGCCCTAGCTAAAGGGGACCCACAGAGAGCCTCTGGAGGCAGGGTACTATTACAAGAGGGAGGATGACAGTGTGGGGAAGGGAAACCATCAGGGGCAGGATAAATGGTTTGGATAAGAGAGAGTTAAAGGGACACCTATACAGAGGGGTCTAGGTTAAGTGGGCAAAATAACGAGGGAGGCAGAAAGGGGAGGGTGACAAGGGGTCTCAAATAAGGCAGGAAAACTCCCATGGAATTGAGATCATGAATAAAGGGGGGATGGGGGCTGAGAGGGCATAGTGGAGGTAACCACGAGGATGATGGCGGTGTTAAGGTTCTGTTATTGGGAGACTGGAGTAATTAGGGTATCCAGTGGGAGGGACAGGGGGTGGATGCCATAGCCAGGTGAAGGCAGTGAGTATCTCTGGGCTGACAGTGCACAGAGCAAAGTTCATGGTGTATGAACTGGTTAGGGATTGTGGAGAACCGGTTTCCTGGTGCATTGGGAACTAACGATCTAGGCAAATGGTTTGAAATCAAGCAAGGTTCAAGAACTGCCAGAGTCTGTCGGATAATGGATGCAACATTTCCTTTTCGGAGATATTGCAGTACCAAAGTCCTCAGTGGAGAAAAAATTAAGATCACAGAGGTTAATGACTGGCTCAGGAAGTGGGGTGAAGAGTGGGTTAGGTGTTAGGGAACTGGAAAGGAGTTTGGAGGACAAGGGACTGTATGCCAGGACAGGCTTCATCTTGCCCCATTAGGGAAGGAAGTCCTAAACAGGGATGGCTGACTACATTCAAGAAAGGTGGGGTTTAAACTTGTGAGGGGAGAGGGATAAGGGAGGGGCTGACCAGAAGCCCTCTCCTCCAGATGAGGGAGTAGCCTTCAAACCCAAGAGGGAGGAAACAGACTGGGGTGGAGGTTTCAGGAGGAGCAGAGAGAGGATGAGTATAAGGAACCTGGGTGGGGTTCGACAAGGGGATCAGGGATAAGGGTGGGGGTTGGTGTTTAGTAAATGCCAGGGAGCTTGGAAACAAGTTCACGAGTTCCAGGCCATGCTGATGATGGGAGAGTGGTGGATGTGGCGGCGGTCACGGAGGGCGTGGGCCAACAAAAACCATGACTAGGACCTAAACGTGCAGGGGTACACTATGCTTAGGAAGGATAGAAAGGAGGGCTGAGGGGTGGGTGGCTAAGTTCATTAGAGATGACATAGAAATTGCTAGGGTAGAAGAGGCAGAGGAAGCGTGGAGCCTTATGGGTCTACCTACGATCCCCAGCAGGAGATAAGGTCAAGGTGGGTGTAGTATAGAGCCACCGGGATGAGTGATGTTCTAGAGGATGGTTTGCTGGACAACATTTGCCCAGTGTGACCAAGGGGAAGGAGTGGGTGTTGATGGAGGACCCAATGCCAGGTACTAACTGGGGAACCATGTCCTCTAAGGTGGCCAAGGAGCAGAGGCTGCTGGGACGGCTTCCAGGATGTATTCTTAACACAGCATGTGATGGAGCCCACAAGGGAGGGCATGTCCTGGGCGTGGTTCTGACAGATGGGGATCTGGTAAGGGACCTGGTTGTAGAGACCCCCTGACTGGGGCGACCACAATACTGTCTGGTTTCAAATAAGCATGGGGGAGGGGATGAGATCTAGGACACTGGCAGTGGACTCGGAGGAAGACTTTGTGGGCATGGGAAATATTCTCAAGGATCACTTGAAGGATTACATCAATGACAAGTGTGGAAGGGAGATGGGAGGTCATAAAAAGGACTTCATGAGGCAGTCAGGATCTGCGCTAAGTTGAAAGCGTAAGGAGCAAGGTCACATAAACCATGCTGGTGGTCCAGTGAGGTACAGGTAGCGGTCAGAGAAAAGAAGCGACACAAAAATATAAAACAACAAGAGGGGATAGGGATAAGAAATGTACCATCTTGCATCTAGAAAAGTCACCTGGATGGTGAGGGGAGCAAAGTCCAGTAAGAGCAGCGGCTGGCACAGGGGATACATGGAGGGGAAAAGGGGTTCTTCCGGTACATTGGGGAGAGGAGAAAATCTAAGGGCCAACTCAGCAGATTTGAGTTCAGAAGGAGGGTGGGTGGAAGAGGCGAGGGACCAGGCAGAGGTATTTAACGAGCACTTTGCCTCTGTGTTCACTAGGGAGGGGGATGGGATATCTACAAAGCAAGGCACAATGGGGATAGAAGCGGCAGTGAGTGGGATCAGGGGAGCAACAGAAATGGAGCAAGAGGGAGGGAGAGGTACCCCAGGGGTGTCACATCTGGACAAGGATAAAAAGGCCAGTAAGGTGGAGGGGATGGTTGATGCTATCTCCGCCAAAAGGGTGTGGTTAGCCCTCAAGGCCCTAAAGAAAGACAAATCTCCTAGGCGGATGGCATTCAACCGAGGTACTATGGGGTGGCGGACATACTGGCTGCACCCTGGCGGAGCTCTTCAACAGGTCACTTGAGACAGGGGAGGGTACCTAGGGATTGGCGAGAGAGCACATGGTGCCAATCCATAAAGGGGGTCGAGGAAGTACCAGGTAACTATAGACCCATCAGTTTGACCTCGGTGGTGGGAAAATTAATGGACAGTATACTAAAAGGCGATTGGGGGTGTACTTGGAGAGGTAGGAGGTCTGGATGAGTCGGCAACATGGGTTTGTGCCAGGTAGATCATGTCAAACCAATCTTGTGGAGTTCACTGAATGGGTAACATCAGAACTGGACAGGGAAAGCCTGTGGATGTATTATTCTTGGACTTCAGCAAGGCGTTTGACTCTGTCAAGGACATGGTCTGGTTGAGAAACTGATGGGGTTAGGAGTAGGCCCTTTGATGGTCAGATGGATTGAAAACTGGCTAGCTGGGCGCCAGAGAGTAGTGGTCTGTGGGGAGCTCTCAAACCCTAGAGAGGTTGGTAGTGAGGTACCCGCAGAGCTCGGTCCTGGGTCGATCCTGTTTAATGCATACATATCTGACATCAGGGAGGGTATAGGATGTGAAATGAGTCTCTTCGCTGATGACTCCAAGATGGGAGCAGTAGTTGAGGAGAAGAGGGAGGTTGGCCTGCAAGAGATCTGGACACCCTGGAAAGCTGGGCTCACACATGGAAATTAAATTTCAATATCACCAAGTGCAAGGTGTTGCACCTTGAGCGGGGAAACCCTAAACACAGGTACACCCTGGGAAGGGAGGCGCTGGAGGCCTCAACTGGGGAAAAAGACCTAGGGGTCATGGTGGATGCATGTATGAATAACTCTGAGCAGTGCAGGAGAGCAGCTAGCAAGGCAAACAGGATGTTGGGATGCATTGTAAGGGGGAATCACCTCTAGCAGCAAGGAAGTGATTTTGCCACTGTACAATGGACTGGTTGACCATACCTTGAGTACTGTGTGCAGTACTGGAGACCCATATGAAGAGGAACATACAGCTCCTGGAGAGGTCAGGAGGGCAGGCAACTAAGATGACCACGAGGGCTAGAGGTTTGACGTATGAGGACTGATTTGAGGAGCTCTGCCTGTTTTCATTGGAGGAGAGGAGAGACAGGGGACATGATTGAGGTCTTCAAGTACCTCAAGGGAATAAATAGGGTAAACATGGAGGATCTTTAGACTAAAGCAGGGAGGTATTACCAGAGGGCATGGTTTGAAGTTGGAAGGAGGAAGGGTGAGGGGAAGAGGAGGAGGTTTTCACTAAGAGGGTGGTGGACCCTGGAATGCACTGCCTGGCGAGCTGGTTCAGAGATCCACAGTGGAGGGCTTAAAGAGAGTGTGGGACAGACACAGAAAGTGGATGTATCAGATGATGGCCTGTCCCGGGGGGTGGGGATGGATGATAGGGGTTTCTGGAACACAAGAGAGGGGAGGGCCTCGGCACCCAACTAGGGATCTGAGGTTTGAGCAGACTCCATAGACTATAAGGCCTAATCTGCTGGCAAATAGTATGTTAGTATGTAAATAGGGGTCCGGACTGGCTCACTTCCCAGCGGCTGAGATCGCGGTCAAATATGCAACTGCAGGGGTATTTGTTTGCCTTCAATTACACAGATGCACTAGACTGGTTAGTCAGTTCGTAGAAAGGACCTCAAACCCTGTAAAGGAACTGGCCTGTCTTCTCCTTGGCTGCCGGAAGTGTGAAGCTCCTGCCAGCTGTCGAGAAGCGCTTTGCTTAGGCTGCTCAATCTTGTGGTAAAAAGTAGCCTATAAACAATGATGGTCGGAGACTAGAGAGTTCAGGCGAGGCTACAGCTGCTGATCAATGTGAGATCTTTAATAAATAAGGTTGCTTAGGTGCTCACTTTTTGATGTCACCCAGAATAGGGCCTAAATAGGCATCTGGGACTGACACAGAGCTATAATTCACAAGCAGAAGCTCACAGAGTGGATCTCCCAGTGAAGAGACAAACACACCTCTTTTCACTCTCCCTTAGAAGAGATGAGAGAAAGGACCATTGATATGGCCCTCAACCTTGGAGGTCTAAGATGTTTAAACTGTTTCAGGCCCAGTTGGCCTTCAATAATTTCTATACTGTTTCTTCTAGTGTTGATTTTGTTTGTATATACCAGGAATGTCTAATAAATGGTGCATTGGTCAAAGTCACAAAACCAGATGTAAATGAGAAAGGAAAGGGGAAGGGGCTCCCCCCTCAAAGAATTGTCACGCTCTCCACCTCACTATATAATGAATAGCAAGGGTATGCTTATATGCTCCTACAATGTCAATGGTCTCACTAGCCCGATCAAAAGGAGTAAAATCATAAGTCAGATGAAAAGAGCCTCTGTGGACTTCTTATTGCTACAGGAGACAAATTTGTCGAGGAGGGAGCATGAAAAGTTTTTGAAGCTGGCTTTTGGGGAAATGGTGGCTTCCTCTTATAAAAAGAGTAGAAGATGGGGAACTGCAGTACTGGTTCCTTCTAGGACCCAGTTTGAAAAAATGGACTCGAAGGCAGATGGGGAAGAGCATTTTGGTCTATTAAAAGGGAACTACAGAGGCAATGTTATTACTCTGGCATCAGTGTATTTACCCCCGGGTTCCACCTTCCAAGAGTACCTTAACTTCTTGACCTTGTTGCAGAGCTGGGGGGGAAGGGCATATTAATATGTGGAGGAGATCTGAACCTGACCCTTAACCCTCAGCTAGACTCCTCATCCCAGGTCCCAAGCAAAATGCACCAAATGTCTAGAAAGGTGAGCAAACAAATAGGGGAGTTGGGCCTAGTTGTTGTCTGGAGGCATCAGCACGGTAGACAGAGAGACTATACTTTCTCCTCTGCTGCCCATAACGTGTATTCCAGATTAGATTATTATTTGGTACCTAGGGATGAAATACAAAGAGTATAAGACACATGGACTGGGGACTATTTACTATCGGATCATGCGCCTCTTTTCCTGAAAATGAACTTAGAAGAGATACGTAGGAATATGTTTTGCCGCCTTAACATTTCACTACTGAGAGATGAGGTCAGGGATGCTGTTTCTCTGACATACAAAACTTTCACAGAAGAGAACAAGTGGCAGGACATCTCACAGTCAATTCTATGGGACACTGCTAAGGTGGTGCTGAGGGGTAAATTGATACAGATATCATCAAGGAAAAAGAGAGAGAGAGAGAGAGATCCGTAGAATTAACCAAAAGAATCCAAGAATTACAATGTCAGCAAAAGCAAAAGATAGACAAAAGGCATACGAGACAGCTCCTGGAGCTTAAGACAGAACTAACGGGAATCCTAGATTATCAGGTGGACCAGAAGCTCCTTTTTATCGCCAAAAGTATTATGAAGGCGGCCCCTGCTCCCTGAGGCTACTAGCTAGAAGGCTGCATGCGCAGAGGGCCAAAGCCACAATCACAAGTATCTGACACCCTCAATTGAGAAAGGTGGTCCAGGGGGTTGATGAGGTTTCAGACGTCTTTAAGACATATTATGCTAAGCTATATACAGAAGAGATAAACCCAGGAAGGGAGAGTATCCAAAACTACTTAGAGAAGTTAAAGTTACCAGGGCGCTCCAAAGAACAGGGAAAGAAATTAATAGCCCCTAAAAGAGAGGAAGAGATAAAGGTAGAGGTAAGGAGAATGAAGGTGGGCAAGTGCCCAGGTTCAGACGGCCTTCCGGCAGAATTTTATAAATGTTTAGGAGGGCAGCTCCAGCCCTTACTAGCTCAGGTATTTGCGGAGATAATGGGGGGGAGAAGTGAGTGCTATACCTTCCTGGGCTAGGGCAGTGATTTTGGTGGTGCCCAAGCCAGAAAAGGACCCAACCAGTTGTTCATCGTATTGCTCAATCTCACTATTAAACACGGACTATAAAATATTCGCATCGATTTTAGCTAGACGTTTGCAGCAATACCCCCCCTTCCCTTATACATATTGACCAGACCGGGTTTATACCGGGTAGATAGGCCCAAGATAATTTGAGAAGAACAACCCATATTATTGACCACAAAACAACTCAGAAAATCCCGTCTTTGGTTATGAACCTCGATGCAGAAAAAGCATTTGATAGGGTGTCCTGGCCTTTTCTGGAGTGTGTCCTTTCCCGGTTTGGGTTCCTGCAGCAGTTTACTAGGGCCCTGTTTAGACTATATAAGGCCCCACTGGCTTATGTTAGGGCAAATGGCCACATCTCAGAAGCACTGGCGCTGGGACAAGGCACCCGGCAGGGATGCCCACTCTCCCCGTTATTGTTTGCCCTTTACATTGAGCCTTTGGCTCAGAACATTAGGTAGAGCCCTGTAGTGAGGGGAGTTGATCTGGGGGAGATGACCCATAAATTAGCACTATATGCCAATGATGTGCTTTTATGTTTGACTGACCCTGCTGCCTCCCTGCCAGTGGTATTCTGCCAGATTGAGGAATTCTCAGCCTTGGCAGGCTATAAGTTAAATAAAAGTAAGACAGAGATGCTATGCCTACATTATAACCCAACTAGGGAAACAAGATTGCAGTGCCCTATGAAATAGGACTTAGAAACCCTAAAATATTTAGGAGTCAGGATAGGGGTGGATAATGTAGAGTTGTGGGAACAAAATTACCCGCCAATAATAAAACAACTAAAGAGTGACCTTCAGCAATGGGCGTTACTCCCATTATCATTATGTGCTAAAGTTCAGGTACTCAAATGAACGCCTCCCACGCCTATTGTACATATTTCAGTGCGTGCACCATGTAGGGTGGCTGAGGGTTGGAGGCTTGGCGAGAGACTGTTCTTTTTCTTTCCTCGGGGTTAGAAACCTAAAGTGCAGAAGACTTTGCTCTACCTCCAAAGAGTGGAGGGAGGACTGGCCTTCCCTAACTTGCAGGGCTACTGGGTGGCGGCGCAGATGCGCATTGCCTTCCTCTGGGGCACCCAGCATATGATGTACATTGGAAAAGAATAGATCTTAAGGAAAGTACAGTTACGTAAGAACTTACCGTAACAGTAGATCTTCGAGAACAGCTCTTGCAGCAGGTTACACCATTAGGACTGAAGCCGGCAGGCGCCAGGACCCCACGGACATTTTCTAGCAAACAGTATCCAGCGGGGACCGCTCCCGACGTCAGCCCTGCCCCCAACGTCAGGCATCATACAGAAGGGGGCGGTCCCCCAGAATCCCCAGTTCTCCCGCCGGACACTCCCAGCCGCTAGATGACATCAGAAGTGGAGACTGAGGATCTGCCTTCAAAGAAGGTATTCAGAGAGGTGTTACAAATACCGAATCCTAGGTAGTGACAAAAGGAACTCTACCTCCAGAGGGGATGGTGGGAGGGAAACTACCTGCTGCAAGAGCTGTTCTCGAAGATCTACTGTTATGGTAAGTTCTTACATAACTGTACTATCTTACTTCGAGAAACTGCTCTTGCAGCAGGTTACACCATTAGGACTGATTCGCAAGCAATTCTGGAAATCCCTCTCAAATGGGAGGAGGCCAGGGAGAGATCAAGAATTGAACTGAAGCCTAGGACAGTAGTCCCTGAAGGCTGCTACACCAAAACCAGCTCTTCGCCATGAAGCAACGTCCAGGCTGTAATGCCTGATAAAGGTGTGCATGGTGCTCCAAGTAACTGCTGCGCAGATGGCTGAAGCGGACACGTTCTTCAAAGCAGCAAAGGAGGTAGCCACCCCCCTTGTGGAATGTCCCCTAACCGAGCCCAGTAGGGACTTGTTAAGCTTCTGGTAACAGAACGTGATACAATGAATGAGCCACCTAGAAAGCGATTGTTTAGAAACTGGAGCACCCAGCATCCTATTGGCGAAGGAAACAAAAAGCTGATCAGATTTACGGTGTTGCCTGGTTCTGGTCAGGTAGTATCTAAGACACCTATGCACAGCAAGAGTGTGCTGCAGGGCCTCTCCTCTATTGGAGTATTTAGGAAAATACACTGGCAGGTCGATATCCTGATTAAGGGTGAGCGCTGAGACCACCTTAGGTAGAAATTTTGAATTGGTCCTTAGGAACACCCTGTCCTGGTGAAAAACCAAATAAGGTTCTTTGCACATAAGTGCGTGTAGCTCAGAAATCCTTCTGGCCGAAGTAACAGCAACTAAAAATAACGTCTTCCATGCCAGAAGACGTAGCTCGCAATCCGTGGCTGGTTCAAAAGGGGGCAGCGTAAGCTGCTCCAGGACGAAGGGTAAGTCCCATGGAGGAATGGGATCCTTAATTGGAGGCCTAAGGTGGAGGACGCCTCCCAAAAAGGCTTGTGCAGTTTCCAACTGAGCTATGGACCGTAGGCCTATAGGACTATGACAGGCCAAGATGGCACAAAGGTGTACTTTTATTGAGGAGTAGGCCAAGCCTGCCTGAAATAGGGACAGGAGGTAGTCTAGAACCGAACCCTCAGAACAATCCAGGGGGGAAGTCCCCATGCTAGAGCCCAGAGACAAGATCTGCGCCATTTCATGGCGTACGTGGCATGAGTGACCAGTTTTCTAGCAGCCGCTAGAACATCTGCTACCTCTTGTGAGACCCCATAACGCATGACAGCTATGTCCCTAGGAGCCAGTCATGCAGGTTCAGACAGCGAAGGTCCGGGTGGACCAAGGATCCTGCCTCCTGGGACAATAAGTGAGAGCTGAGTGGCAGAGGCACCGGAGCTTCCTGAGACAGTTGGTACAGCAGAGGAAACCAGATCTGCGTGGGCCAAAAGGGCGCGATTAATATCAGTGTCGCCTGCTCTCTGCGGAGTTTCAGAAGAACCCTCTGGATCCACGGGAAGGGAGGAAATGTGTAGAGGAATCTGCCTGTCCAGGAGAGGGACAACGCGTCTCGCCAGAAAACACCAGGCCCTGGATCTAACGAGCAGAAATTGGGCAGTTTTGCGTTGGATGGGAACGCGAAAAGGTCTAACTCTGGTGTTCCCCATCTGCGAAACAGATCCTCTACGACCTCCTGGAGTAGTTCCCATTCATGGACTTTGGCCTGAGAATGGCTCAGACCATCTGCGATAACACTGTCCACTCCAGAGACATGTACAGCTATAAGGTTTGTACTGTGTTGCAGTACCCAATCCCACACCCTCATGGCCTCCTTGCAAAGAGGGTAGGAATGAGTGCCTCCTTGTTTGTTGACGTAATACATCACCGCGGTATTGTCTGTTTGCAGCAGCAGAGTATCCGGTGGAATCTCCGTCTGGAAGGCCTGCAAGGCATAAAGGACCGCTCTCATCTCCAAAATATTTATGTGAAGATGAGCTTCCTGGGACGTCCACGAGCCCTGAGACCTGACCCCGTCAAGGTGTGCTCCCCAACCGGACCCTGAAGCGTCCATGGAGAGTGTCACAATTGGAGACGGCGCAACAAAGGGGACTCCCAATGAAAGGTGCTCTGGTTCGAGCCACCATTGCCAATCCTGGATGACGGCATTCGTGATCCGAATTGGAAGCTGCAGATGGTCTTGCTTTTGATCCCATTGCACCCATAACATCCACTGGGTCGCCCGCATGTGGAGACGGGCTAAAGGAACTGTCACAATGGCCGCAGCCATGTGTCCGAGCAGGCAAAGGACCAGTCTGGCTGGGACGGTCTTCTTTGCCAAGATATCCCTTATGAGGGATCTGATGTGCTCCGCTCTGTCCTGGGGCAAAAAGGCTTTCCCCTGGATGGTGTCTAGGACTGCAGCTATGAACTGCAGTCTCTGAGATGGAACCAGGTGCGACTTCTCCTGATTGATAATGATGCCCAAGGATCCAAAGAGGGAACGAGTACAGTGGATCGTGGACATCAGAGCCTCCCGAGAGGGGGCTATGAGGAGCCAGTCATCCAGGTAGGGGAACACGTAGTGGCCTTGTCTCCTGCGAGCCGCAGCTATGACTGCCATGCACTTCATGAATACCCAAGGTGCTGAGGACAGTCTGAAAGGGAGGGCTCGGAACTGATAATGGCGACCTAGAAACTTGAAGCACAAGAACTTTCTGTGCGCTCGAGCTATCGGTATGTGCAGGTAGGCATCCTGCATGTCCAGTGACACTAAGAAGGCGCCCTGCTTGAGCATGGGAATTAAACCTGGAAAAGTCACCATGCGGAAGCGTTTGTAAAGCACCGAAGTGATGAGGTTGCTGAGGTCCAGAATTGGACAGAGGTCCTCTGTCTTTTTGGGAACCAGAAAGAAGTGAGAATAGTATCCTGCGCCTCTCTGGTTCCACGGTACGTGCTCTATAGCCTCTTTTTCCAGAAGCGCTAGCACTTCCTGCTGGATGAGCAGTGTGTGCTGACCCAAATAATGGGAAAGCAGGGGAGGTCTTGATGGTGGGTGGTCGAGGGATTCTATAGAGTGTCCTCTCTCGACCAATTGGAGGACCCACCAGTCGGCGGTTATCGTCTGCCACCCTGAAAGGTGGCAAGAGACGCGACCCCCAACCTTTTCTTCCCGCTGATTCAGAGGAGGGGCAGGGCCGGGAAGGAGTCATGCTGTGGCGGCGTTGCCTCCCGCAGGCTGGGTCGGCTTTGTATATCTCTGACCTTGGCCTGGGGAAGACTTAGGTTGGGCCTTGCGGTTAAAGTTGCCCCTTTGCTGCTGGCCAGGATGTGGCTGCTGCCGTTGTTCCTGGCCGCGACAACAATTCTGGTTCCTACGAAAGGAACCAGTCTTAGGTCTGTACATGGCCTGTACAGTCCTCACCGCCTTCCCGGCATCCTGTAACTTGGTGATGACTTTTTCAGAATCTTCACCAAACAGGACTTCTCCGTTGTAGGGGACGTCCAAGATATTTTTCTGACGCCCAGGGTAACCGAGACGCCGGCCATGAGTGTCTCCGAGACAGATGCCCGAGGCTGCTCCCTGGACACAGAGTCCGCCAAATCACAGGCGTCTCTCAAGACTTGGGTCCGCACGTCTGACCCTGTGTGAAGAAGTTTCAGAAGTTCCTCCTTCTGTTCACCATCTGGAAGGACTTTAACCAGGTCCTGGCCCTGTTCCCATAGGGAGTGCTGAAACTGAACCATGTGTGTCAGATAGTTCAGTGACCTAATGGAGCATGTAGTGAATCCAATTGCTTGGATTCCTGGTCCGGAGGCTGTGTGCTCAAATGCTGCGGTCGTTGAGACCGGTCATGAGAGGCCGTGATGAACAGTGAATCAGCCAGGGGTTGTTGCGCCAGATATGGGTCCTCCGCAGGGGCCCTGTATAGGCGGTCAGCCTTCTTCAGCATAGCAGGAGTGGAAGGCGGACGTTTCCACATGGTCTTGGTGACGTCTGCGAAGGTGTCCACCAAGGGTGGCACCACCACAGGCTTAGGATCTTTCTGCCGAAGGTCTCGAGCTAGGCGCTGTCGTCCGGGGTCTAGATCTTCCGTTTCCCATCCCATGTTTTCCTGGATGTGCCTCATGATCTCAGAAAAAGATGGATCATCCGGAGGTGACCTGGGGAGGTCTCGTGGGTCTGGTGATGGGATACTTATCGGAGAAGGAGACCTGGAGGTGTCCGAAGAGTCCGGTCTAGAGTCGTCCCCCTGTGCAGTGGACCTTCTTCCTCTGGGTCGCTTGGGACTGGGAGACGCTGAGTGAGACCATGAAGGGGGCCTTCTCCTGTCTCCGGATCTGCCCCTAGGAAGTGGTGTAGGCTCCTTGGGGGTCAGGGGTCTTCCTGCTGGACCCTGGGGGGGGGGAGGAGGAGGCTTCACTGGAACCACATCCTTTTTAATCGTGTCCCACCAAAAGGTGAACAGATCTTTGACCTCCTGGATGTTCACACCGGACGACGGTCCTGGCGTCAGGGTGGGTCTGTCGCCGGTATCTGGCGTCAGGTCTGAGGGCGTCACCGGTTCGAGGCAACGGCTCCCGCGGGGGCCTGGCGTCCTCAGCGCCGCCTCGCCTGGTTGTCGGGCAACATCAGATCCTCCTCGGAAGAGCCCGGCAACGGTATCCACCAGTGGAGGGAGGGCAGTCATCGCTCCCTAGGTCGTTTGACCGCCGGGTGCTGAACGGACGCCTGGTCCGGCGGTGTTTGGCTGGAGATGGGCCGGCAGCCTGCTTGTGGTCCATCGTCCGCTTAAGGGATGTCAGGTCCTTGGTCCCTGGGAGGGGATCTGGTCCTCTGGGAGGCTGGGAGGCCAATTTGGCGTTGGGTTCTGCGTCTAGCAAGAAACGAAGACCTGGAAGAGGACTTGGACCGATGACAGTCAGAAGACTTCGCTGAGGCCCGGAGGGAACTGGAGAAGGGTCCAAGTCCTGGGAGTCTTGAGCAGGTGAAGAGAAGCCAAGGGCCACCTGAAGTCCTAACTTTAACGGGAGGGGCTGCGAGTGAGCTCAGGAGGGAGAGCAGTCGAAGGCGCATGGAGCTGTGCTGAAAATGCATAGTCCGAGGCCCGGTTTGGGATCTGGACCCTGGCCTTCTCCGGTGTTTTGGGAGTTAGAGGTAGACTCACCTCTGGAGGCAGGGTCTGTCCATAATTTTTAATTTTACTTCTAACAGGAACCCTGAAGTGCTTTCTGACAGCAGATCCTGGTGAGGCTGTTAAACTGCTGACAAAAGAGCAGGCCTTGGTGTCGTGTCCGGCCTAGGCACCACAAACAGGCTGAATGGAGATCCTTAAAGGATCTGTATGCCTGAGCATACTTGAGGTGTCCTTCTGTGGAAGGAGTAGGAGATGCCGACATTTAGTAAAATAAATGCTGGAAGTTCAAGTAGTCGTTCGCTGAAATGGTTGTCCGTGATGCCGATGCTGGCGAGTCAACAGCGGGAAAAGAACTGGGGATTCTGGGGGACCGCCCCCTTTTGTATGATGCCTGACGTCGGGCGGGCTAACGCGAAGGCGGTCCACACTGGATACTACAAGCTAGAAATTTCTGTGGGGTCCCGGCACCTGCCGCTTCAGTCCTAATGGTGCTATCTGCTGCAAGAGCTGTTTCTCAAGTAAGATCAGAGTAATCCCCTTTGCAGGCAGAATTATTCAAGGCAGGAAGACCATCAGAGAATACAGGATTTTCGGTACAAGGGCAGTATTAGAAGGGTGAAACATGGAATGAGCAGGGGCCCCACAAATAGACAACTTTGGAAGTTTAGATGGTGAGCGTATGACCCACAGTTCACACCAGCCAAGTCTGACAGTTGGTTTCTCAGACAGGCTATGAGAGGTTTCCGTTCCCCGTACCAAATGCTGTCTGGACATACAGTTCTCTCTTTTGAAGCATTGCAGCAGAAATATGGATGTTCCCCAGCAGACAGGTTCAGATATTACTAACTTCGAGATTTCCTAAATAAGCAGATACAGAAATTAGTTACGGAGCTGGAGGCTCTGGCTGATGCCTCCCTATTCCAGAGGATTTGGAGCCTGCAGGGTGCTGGTCATGCAATATCAGTAATATATGCGAACTACATTACTGACTTGGAGCTAACCTCCCAATATATGAAAGCCAAGTGGGAACGGGACCTAGATATTTCTATTACAGACTAACAGTGGCCTATATTATGGAGAAGCACTTGGTCCACTACTGGGTCACTGGCCTGGAGAGATTTTTGTTGGAAACTGAGGGCACGATACTTCTTGGTACCAGCTCAGGCAGTCCATTATACCCAGGGTGCCGTGCCAACTTGTTGGCAGGGCTGCAGGGAGGTTCATGCCACACAGGCCCACATTTTTTGGACATGCACAAAGGTTGTAACATTTGGGAAGAAATAATTAGATATTTAACCCAGATCTTCCTGGTGCAAACACGCTGGGACAGAACATATGGTGCTGGGAATCCTTCCTAGGGAACTAAAGGGTAAAGATGAGAGGTACCTATGGATAATACTGGTTGCCACAGCATTAAAATCCATTACCAGAAGGTGGCTCCAGAGTTCAAAATAACATTTGGCCTCAGGCAACAGTCCCAGCTCTGTCAGAATAGATAGACCCGGTGGTTACTATATGATGGGATACAACACCTTGTTTGTTAGACTGTTATAGTAAAACTTTAGGTATGAAGCGTTGAAGTAACCACAAATCTCTGGGAAGCAGGCAATGAAATACGAAGAACTATAGCAATGAGCCCTCCCCTAAATGAAAAAGCTGCTTTCTCTTGGTGTAATATAATTCAACTGTGACAATGACCAGCATACTATTGTTATGTTTACTTAATTTAAATATCCTGGTATGAGACCGTTTAATTATTTTCTCTGTTATATATAAATGCTCGCTTTACCTTAGATTAGTGAAGTGGGGTTAGAAATGAGGAGAGTGCTGTTTAACTCTCAGAAAGAAAGACCTAAGATATTAACTGAAAAAAAGAGACTTAAAAGTATCGCTTTAAGAAGAAAGTTAACCAACAGAAAATGGACTGGTGGTTGTTTCTCTAAAAATTGTAAGCTGAGTAGGAGGAATAACTGTCTAGTTTGCACTGCTGGTGTTATGCTATGTAATGCATTTGGTGAACTTGTACTATATATATACAGATTTCATTTTGTAAGATGTATAACATCTCTGCTCAAATGACTAAACTCAAGTACAAAACAAAAACAATAACTAGAAAGTCAAGTCAAGTACAAGGTTATTGTTCAACAAAATGTTATTACAATATACTACAGGACAAAGCATTACATATATAGGTATAAATATTAAGACACATAAATCTTAAAATGAGAATGAATGGAAGTTCATAGCTAATCTCAAATCATCTATCTGTATATAATAGTTAGAGATCAGAGCAAAGGCTTCATTGCTTTCACAGTATATAGAATTAGTAATAAAGTGCACAGTAGTAAAAAAGAAACTGTTGAGAGACATGTTAGCATGTCGAGACAAAAGTGCGAGAACATAAAAAATCTGACACTGAAGACTTGCTTTCTCCATCCCTTACTTTCCCACTTTGTCAAATAAGACATGATGGGAGTGGTGCAGTGCAGTGGCTGTGGAGCAGCAGTCTTTCCGGGAGACGTTCTGGAGGATGCGATATTGTCCCATCTGCAGGCACCTCTCTGGGCTGAGGGAGGAGGCTGCTTGTCTCCAGGCTGAATTGGCTAGGATTTGGGGGACTTCCTCTCCCACCCAGGCACCACCAGGGCCGCCGCCACTGCCTCAGAGGTTACCAAGAAAGAGAAGCGGTTGGACCACAGTGGGCTCAGGGAGGGTGAGGGTGGTGGAACGGAGGTGCATCCACAATTCATACGCCATTCTGGCAGAGTGTGCTTCCTCTATGGAGGCACCCACAGTGGAGACCAGGAGGATGCTGGAAAACCTCCATAAAGGAGACCCACAGGAGGGTGGCATGGGACTCCACAGGGGAAGGAAACAATGCCTAGTGGGGGACTCCCATTGTCAGGAGGGCAGAACTGGGGAACGGGGGGAGGGAAGAGGGAGGTAAGGTGCCTGCCTGGTGCCACGGCTTGGAGGGACAGGGAGCGAATCTTCAGGATCGCATGAGCAGCTGCATGGGGGAGGGAGCTGGATGTCACTGTCCACCTAGGAACAAATGACCTAGCTGGAAAAGGGATCAGAGCAGTGCAGGAGGAGTATGTGGAGTTGGGGAAGGGCCTTAGACAAGCAGCAAGCACAGTAACCTTCTCGGAGGTACTTCCTGTCTATGGCATGCGTGAGGCTAGGGTGCTCCACACCATGGAATTCAATCAGTGATTGAAAAACTGGTGCAGAGCTTCGGGTTTTGACTTCACTGAGGACTGGGGGTCCACCTGGAGGGAGACGGGCCTATACTGGCGCGATGGTTTGAACTGTCTGGAGGGGAACCAAGAACCTTGGTGATAAGTTTAAATGCTTCACTGGCAAACATTTAAACTAGCCAAGGGGGAGGCACTGAAAAGGAGCAAGGAAATCCACAGCCCCAGAAAAATCAGGGTATTTAGTGAAGTACACACCAAGATAAAGAGTCAATAGGAAGGGCAGGGTAAAATGGAGAAAAAGGCAAAGACAGTAAGGACAGGGATGGGAAAAGGGAAAGCCATCACAAAATGGAGGGTATTGAGTAACAATGCCCATAGGCTAGGTAACAAGCTCCCTTAACTGGTGGCCTTGATGGAAGAGGGACGACTGGATATTGTGGCAGTCACAGAAACATGGTACACAGACAGCCATGACTGGGATGTCAACATACAGTACCAGGGTACACAGTCTACATGAGGACAGGAGGGTGAAATAGGAGGAAGTGCTCTGCATAGGGATGAAAGCAACTGAACTAAAGGGTAAACAGGAGGAGAGGAGGCACTGTGGTCACCCTGGAAACTGGAAATGGCACCACAATTCACACAGGGGTTGTATACAGATCTCCATCTCGGGGAGGAAAGATAGAAGACATCCTTAGGATGGCAGAAAAAGGAGATGTTGTTGATGGGGACCTGAATATGCCAGATGTTAACTGGAGCATCTTTGCTGCAGCCACAACCAAGAGCGGGTCATTCTCAATGCCGACAGGGGCATGCCTCAGACAGCTAGTGTTAGAACCCACTTGGGAGAGAGCAATCTTAGATCTGTTACTCTTAAACAGAGATGGAGAGAGGATCTTAGATCTAGAAGTGGGTAGCTGCTCTTTGAACAAGTGACCACCAATGTGGTTCATGATAAACACAGCCACACCACCATCTGCGTCCTGCCACTGAGGAAGGACATAGATCAGTTGATAACCCTACCAGCAAGTCCACACTACTCCCCAAGCTGATCCAACAACCTATAGTCCACAGTGTCAGATGCTGATGAGAGATCGAGTAGAACGAGAATTGACCATTCTAGGGATGTGGCTATGGTTCATTATCAACACTCTGGCAGTTCCACTGGAGCAGTCTGATTGGCCAGACGTCTGTAAGCTAAGCTCGTCCCACCACCCAGGCAGCATATCCCCCCTACTCCACCCCATGATATTAGATCTTTCTTTCCACTGGAAGAACAGGTCACCTCCTTCGCAGCTCTCCCGCTTAGGATTTAGTGCACCATAGGTGAAATTTGTCTTCGAGTTTTCTAAACTTCAAGTTATTTCCTTGGTTCATTTGCCTCCCCTAGTCGATCTTCGATGGAAAAATGGAAACCGGGGTTCAAGTTTTACATTCAGTGCCGGCAGAAGATGTAGGTCACCAACCTACATGAAACGTGCATATACCACCTGGGCAGTCAACAAAATGTGGCCAGATACAGCCTTTGTGTCATCATGCTTTCTGAGTTCCTTACGGACAGGAAGCTACAGCTCTCACTGGGTCGGCCTTTGTAACATGATCCAAGGACCGCACTAAGAAGGGCTACAAGTAGGCCTCAGCTGCGACCATGTCTGCCCATATTCCGGTCCTTGAGGTGGGCGGCAGCTGCCACGGCGAGCACCTCCTCAGTCTTGGCACTGCTTCCAGCTGGGGCCAGCATCAGAGGGTCGCTCACCGCAGGCTTCAGTATATGTGTTTGGCCCTCGAGAACTTTGAGAGAGAGCCCTTCCACCTCAGCACTAAGCACAAGAAGCACGGTTGTGAGACCAGGAGTGATTGTGGTCCTGTGAGTCTCTCGACTTGCCTGACCGCTCGACAGTGGTCAAGAGCCCCTCGGTCAAAAACAGGTTGGGCAGGTAAATTTCCCATCAAGCCAGTCAACCTCGACTACAGTCAAGCAGGCCATGGAAATTTTCATTGAGCCCATTGACCAGTTTTCTGATGAGGTCGAGGATTCAGTCTCGCAGACCCCAGTGCTCCCGGTCCTCACTCAAGAGGACATGGTTTGGTCCTTTTTGGAAGCCTCCTCCACTGGCAGTCGAATCTTCCACGCCCACGATTCTTAATGTGGGCACGCACGTGGTGTGCCACAATCAGCTGGAAGGTTCCCCTTGCTGTCATCTGGTCGTTGGTCGAGGCATTCCTGCTCTTGATCATGCTTAACCAGCAGGTGTCACTGTTGATGCTTCTCGACCTCCTCGGGTGAGGAGAAGCACTATCACAGATTGCTCCGGTGCTATAAGGAGCTCTTCTGGCAACAGTGGAGCATTGCAGGGAAGAGTAGGGCTGTGCCTCTTGGATCTCCGATCTACTGGCCACTGCCAGTGTTAACCACTTTGGTCCATGCTACGCAGGTGCTTCCCACAACTTCTTCTCCACCTCTTCGGGTTGAGTCACTGCCATCATAGCCAAAGGTGGGCACGCCGACCAAGAAGTCCAAAAAAAGGGTTAAGTACCCCTTTATGGACATTTTAAACTGTGACGATTACCCAGAGGTTGCCTTTCCCATGGCTGAAGCTCTTTAGAGACCGGTCCTGGAGCCTTATCAGCATCCTGCCCAGCACCTTCTGCCCATATGATCCACAAGTATACAATCTGTACTGGGTCCCTTTCTGGGTTCTCAGCCCACCCCTCCGCAGAGGGGCTGGTCACAGATTTGGTGTTCCACAAGTCTGGACACCAGGGGGATGTGGACAAGCCTCTGGACAAAGAGTTCCATGAGACTGACCATGCCACTAAAAAGATTTATGCTGTGGCATCCTTGGGTCTCCATCAGGCCAGTTATACCGTGATGATGGCCAGCTTTAGTCACTCCCTGATGGAAGTCTTTGATACAATCCTCCCTCACCTCCCTGCTGATCAGCAGTTGACGGTGATGGTCATCAGAGACCAGGGTCACTCACTGGCCAAACACCAGCTCCAGATGGCCGTGGACATGAGTTACTTGTGTGCCCGTAGGTTGGTGACGCCGTCTCCATGCTTTGGCTGCATTTACCCACCTTCACGGTGGACACCCTGCACAAGCTGGCCAATATCCTCTTCTTAGGCACTGGCCTATTTGACCCTGGGGTGGAAAGACATCTCATTTGTATTGAGAAGTCCTTCCCACCCTGGATTCTGAGGCATTGTACCAGAAGGACCTGTAAAAGATGCCTAAGAAACCAGCTTTCCAGTACCGGTCCTTTCAGCTACAGCCTCCTTGGCCTAAGAAAAGGGGGAGGGGTGGTACTGGTGCCCCTCCAGTTGCAGCTGCCGGTGCCCCTGCAAAAGCTGCCTAGTGGAAAGTCCAGGGGTCTCATCACTCCACCGATCCTACCTCTATCTGCACTCCCCATCGGAGGTCGCCTACATCACTTCTTGCCACATTGGTCCACTATCACAACAGACAAGTGAGTGTTGGACATAGTGGGCAGAGGTTTGCCTCTGGACTTTGAAGCTGTCCCACCTTACCACCTCCATGTGTCTCTGGGGTGTAGAGTTTCACAGGATATGCTGTCCATCCTTCGGGAGGACATTGCTCAGCTCCTTGCAAAAGGGGCAATGGCCCATGTCCCGGACACCCTGGCCAGTCAGAGTTATGTGTTCAGGTACTTCCTGGTCCCAAAACAGCTGGGGGGGGCTGGTGCCCCTTACTGTATCTGCACGTTCTGAACCAGTTCATGAGGAAACTCAAATTCCAGATGGTCACTCTGAATCAGATCATTCTATTGCTGGAGCAGAACATGTGATTCTGTTCCTTAGAGCTCCAGGATGCGTTTTTCCACATCCCAGTCTGTCAATCCCACCACCGTGACCTTCATTTCTGAGCAGAAGGGTCCTCCACCAGTTCCAGGTCTTGCCTTTGAATCCTTCTCAGCACTGTGGGTCTTCACCAACTGCATAGTAGTGGTAGCAGCATACCTGTGGTGCCTAGGGATGAGGGTGTACCCCTATCTGGACAACTGACTGTTAGCCAGTCCATCCAGAGAGGCCATGGAGAAGTCCAGAGATCTGTCTGTCCAGACTTGCCGAGACTTGGGCCTGTTGGTTAACCCAGACAAGTCCAGACTGGTACCCACGCAGGTGATCATCAGGGCAAAACTAAACTCCCTGTGGGCCAAGGCTCGCCTCCCTGTGGACTGGACACTGGATCTTGCCTCCTTTGCTCTGTCATTTCAGGTTGGGCTCCTGTGCCCTGCCCGGGATTTTCTGACGCTGCTGGGGTGCATGGCATCCTGCTTCACCATGGTCCACTGGGCCCACTGGCAGATATGCCACCTCCAGTGGGAGTTGGGCTGTCAGTAATCCCAGCACCTAGGCCCCTTGGACCAGCCAGTTATAGTGACCCAGCCAATGTGGGATGCCATCCATTGGTGGCTGATCCCAGAACACTTGGAGGAAGGAATCCCATTTATCCACCCAGAACCGACCATCACGCTCATGATGGACACATCTCTGGTAGGGTGGGGAGTGCACCTAGGAGACCACAGAACCCTCCAGTTCTGGTTACCCTGGGAGTCCCATCACCACATAAACCTACTGGAGCTCTGTGGAGTGCATCTGGTGCTGGTGGAATTCACTCCTCTAGTTAGGGGACAGGCCGTGCAAGTCCAGACAGACAACACCACAACCATTTCTACTTGAGTAGGCAGGGCGGAACTCACTCCCTTCCTATGTGTCAGTAGGCCCTCCGCACTTGGACCATTGTGCATAGCCTAGGTGCAGATCTCCTGCCGATTCATGTCAGAGGAAAGAACAGTCAACTTGTGGATGCCCCTCGGTCAGCTAAGAGAGGCATCACACGAGAGTGGTCCCTGAATCCAGTGGGACATTCCTCTCATAGACCTGTTTGCCTCCTGGGAGAATGCAAAACTGAGGCTGTTTTGTACCTGCCCCCCCACAGTCCATGAAACTGTTAGGGAATTCCTTCCCAAGACCCTGGACCCCAGGTCTCATGTATGCCTTCACTCCCTTCTTCTTGATCCACAAGGTAGTGGTCAAAGCCGGGAAGGACACAGTGCAGATGATCCTGATAGCTCCAGACTGGCAAAGGCAGTTCTGGTACCCAGATTTCCTCTGCCTTAGCAGCAGACCTCCACAGTGACTGCCTCTCTGCTAAGATCTGCAGACCAGATTTCAGGGGATAATTCTGCACCTGAACCTGCAGTCCCTGCACCTCATGGCCTGGTTCCTGAGTGGCTATAGTTCCAGGCCTTGGGTCTCTCGGATGATGTCCTCCATATTGTGAAGGCCACCCAAAAAGAGTCAATTCACAGGTGCTGTGCCTTTGAATGGAAGATTTTTCCATTTGTATCGGGACAGTGAGCTTGATCCCTTGCCTGCACTGTGGCTACCATCCTGGGTAACCTCTGGTCCCTCTCTCAGTTGAGACTGAGGGTGACTACCCTTAAGTTGCATCTGGCAAGCATCTGTGCCTACCAGATATGGGCTGGTAAGCCGACAGTGCCCCAGGAGAAAGTGGTCAGGGAATTTTTCAAGGGCCTGGACCACCTGTCCCTTCCGGTGTGTGTACCACCTCCACCATGGGACTTACTGGTGGTGTTGGCTATGCTCATGGGCAAGCAGTTTGAGCCTATGCACAGATGTTAGCTGTCACATCTGTCGTGGAAGAAGACCTTCCTGGTGACCATCACATCAGTCAGAAGGATCAGCAG
Organism: Neoceratodus forsteri; assembly: GCA_016271365.2. Classification (NCBI taxonomy): domain Eukaryota; kingdom Metazoa; phylum Chordata; order Ceratodontiformes; family Ceratodontidae; genus Neoceratodus; species Neoceratodus forsteri. The sequence continues at coordinate 125,008,576 of CM057450.1, read as the reverse complement.
GTGCTTTTGGTGGAGTCTCCTAGTCTTCCACAGGGACAAAGTGATCCCTCATCCCAACCTGAAGTACCTCCCAAAGGAATCATATACCACTTCTAGAACTATGGTTACAAGTGAGTAACCTGTTTTTCTCCCATCTCTGGCTCTGAGGAGGTCATTATACGCTCTGACCAGTGCACTCTCCCTACTATGCCTAGATCTAAATCCGGACTGGTGTGGCTCATATATGTTAAAGGCCATGAGATGGGCCTCGAGTTGCAAAGCAACTGTCTTCTCAGTAACCTTCTCTAAAAAGGGAAGGTTAGAGATGTGTCTAAAATTTGCCAAACAGTCTGGGTCCAGTGATTTTTTTTTTTTCCAGAAGGGGCCTCACTAGCACATTCTTCAGTGCACTCAGAAAAGAACCCCCTCCCCAAAGGGACCACGGACTATCTCAGCAAGCACTGGGCCCAGAAATCCACGCAACTGGCTAGAAGATGCATCGCACTTGGGTCTTGTTCACAGTAAGAGTGCCACAGCTCAGAAATCACTTCACCTACCTCTTCCACTGTTACCAGCCTAAACTTGCCCCAGATAGGAGGAATGCTCCTTGTGACAACCTGTTCCCACTGCTAGGCTGTGGCAGCCTGAGTTAGGGTTATCCCAGACCTGATCAAGGACACCCTGTCAGAAAAGAACTGAGCAAACTCTTCACACCTGGTGAATAAAATGCCTTTACCAGCTGAAGACAAGCCAGATATATAACATGTCCACAGTCTGGAAAAGCTGAGCCAGTCTGCTCCTCCCCCAGCAATCTCCATGGAGAATAATTCTGCCTTTTTATGGAGATTGCCCTCTGGTACTCACCATCGTGAGTTCTCAGGGCCAGTCTGTTCCCGTCTCTGCAGATGTCTGCCAGCAACGCTCCAGTCTCTGACCCATAGTCTTTCATCTCCCTAGGCTCTCCATCAAACCATGGGGATCCTAAGCAAGAAGACCTGGACCATATGCAAATTGGTATGACAATGTCGATGGCAGAGCAACAGCCCTGTTACAGGCTTCCACTGCCTCTGATCTTATTCCACATGTAGCCATCCCACCTGGGGGTCCAATGCTGCCTGGAGTCCTACTGGTGACAACACCTTTAAGGGTGGCATCAGACCATTTCCGCTGGGGTGGAACACAGGCCCCCAAATGAGACACTGTGCAGTAATCCAACCAACCGACTGGATCAGTCATGAGGTATTCCCTTGTGCCCCAGTGAGAATACTAGGTCCAAGGCATGACCATGTTGATGGGCGCAGTAGTAACCACTTGTGCATAGTCCAGTGATACCATCAACTGGTGGAATGCTTATCAAATTGCGAGAGTTTGTTGTTGACCCAGGCATTGAGAGTTGCCCAGAAACAACTATCTGGGCAACTCCAAAACCCTCTTGGCAATGAAGGCAGACTCTGAGCCCTGTAGGCCAGTACAAAAGAAGGATCCTGCACCTGGACCCCCGCGCATGACCGCAGATTCAAACAAAGTAGCTTACTGGGTGTACCATGAAGTTAAACTCAGCTGCAAAACCAATGGCCACCCCTTCCCCCACACACCCAGTACAGTCACTCCATGGGCAGTGAACTACAGAGCATCCAGTTGGGACCAACGCCTCCCGAACTGGTCCCGCTCTGTCACCCAATCAGGTCTCTGTGATGCAAGCCAGATTAACTGCAAAAATCAAATCTGCTATAGCTGCAGACTTGTTTCACATCGATCTCATATTGCACAGCACTCCCCGCAGGGAACAAGTGGAGACTGCTGGTCTACTGGCTACTGTACCTACCTACTTGGTCCAGTGGGAACCCTGGGTATTGGAACTAACTGTGTCTGGCCTCTCCCTAGGTCCCATTTCACCTCAGGGCATCTCCTGTTCCTCACCACCCTAATAGTGCCCCCTGTTAGAACCCCGTCCGCTCCCAGCTGCCTACCATCCTGCCTTTTCATGATGCTCACCTCCCTGCAGTGTCTATATGCTGCCTCTGGCGAGGGGGTTGGGGATAATCAAAAGGGCAGAGGTCTAGCAGCTGTGACAGGGAGTAACTAAGCCTGAGGGGCATCAGACCTACACACATCATTCCACTAATCACACAGCCGCTACCCAAAAACAACCACCATGAAACGCGCCCCCCCCCCCAAAGGAGAGTCTACACCATAGCACAGAACTCCCACAACTCTACCTAAGCCTTAAAGAGGGACTCTGGCCAAAAGTACTACATTGCAGAATTAGAATAAGCATACCCCTAATAAATCCCATACCAAAAACTAGGTGTCTGCGTTACTTCATTTTAAAGTTATGAGCTATTTTGTAACCCTGATTCTAGGATCGTGGCTATGTTGTTTATCCACACTTATTTGCATGTCCCTTTCCTCTTTAAATCTTGCTGGAAGTCTTCAAGCTGGCTCCTCCCACCCACCCGGGTGGTATATACCTCGGCTCCATCCCGTGACGCCAGATCTTCCTTTCCACTGGAAGATACAGGTTGCTTCCCTCGTGCTCACGCATTTCGTAGGCCCTGGCTTTCAAAACTTTGGTTTTACAAAATTAGAACTTGATCGAGTTAGCGATCGCATTTTCGCATCATTGATCATGGAGGAGAAATCTTCCCTGGATTTTGCCGGTGTCCTTGCGGCCAAAAAATGTCATGCACCGATCCCCACCTCCCGTGCGTCTACTGCCTAGGTGTCGGCCATGACACCTCATCCTGCAGCTTCTGTTTGGCCTTCCATCCCAACATCCTGGACAACCGCCTTGCACGTCTCAAACTGGGGAGACTGGAGAAAAGGAACCCTCCGGTGAAGTCCAAGGAGGCTAGGTGGGCGGTTTCCACAGCTGCAGGTTCCGCCGAGCAGCTGGAACGCATGCAGGCATTCGAGGAAGAAGCCACTCATGCCTCGGACACTCAAAGGTTCTTCGTTCCACTCAACTTGGGCTCCACATTCTCGGGCTCCTTCAGGGAGTTGTGCCAGTCTCTCCCCACTCGGGGAGAGGCGCCCGAAGGCTCACACTCCTCCAGACCTGGCAAGTGGGAGAAGGAACCGAGCGAGCCTTCGTCTCGTCGAAGGCGCTCTTGGGACCGAGAGAGGTCTCGGTCCCAGGAGCATGCGGTCTTGACCTTGGCCGAGATCGCTTCCTCAGCCTCAGGCTTCACGGATCTTCTGTCGGGCCAGCTGACCGAGGATACGGCCGATGAGGTTGAGATTATTCTCGATCCAATCGACCCGCTGTTGCTGGCCCCGGTCGACGACTCCTTGGAAAGGACTCTGGTCCTTGTCTTACCTGATGAGGAGACCCAGCCTGCTAGTGTCCCCGTTGAGGAACCAGTTCTGGACCCCCGGGTATCACCGGACCCTCCGATGTCTCCCGAGCGACCGAGTCGGCGTGCCCAATCTCGGTTGAGGTCTAGAACCCCCTTGTCTGGACAGCCGAGGAACAGCCATAAGCGCTCCAAAAAGAGGCAATGCCATCGGTCGTCCATGTCCTCCTTGGATGAGGAGAGGCTCCGACGGAAACTCCGTCTGCGCTACGAAGACCTCATGTGGCAACAGCTGATATTGTCCGGGCACAAGCTGACTTCTACTCCTACCCTGGCCATTATATGGCTTTCACCTCCTAGACCGAAGCCGACCCTCTTGGAGCTGAAACCTTTGGTTCCCCTGCCCACTGGGCTGGCGCCACTGCCTGTTCGGCCTAAGCCGGTCTCTCCACCAATAGTGGTGGTACCGCCACCTGAGTAGCCTGTGGGAGGGGCTCCTTCCAAAGAGGACTGACCAGACACCGGGCTTCCCTGACGTCTGTCGGTCATGGTCATCCCGGACCGCCCTTGGCAAGTCGAGGGTGATTTGGGCAGCAGATCGCTTTACCCCGACTCTTCGGACTGTGACGTCACCGGACTTCACTCTCATCCTGGGGATGATGAGTCATCCGTTGGCCTAGGGATGGAGGAAGGCTCTTCCTCCTTCCAAGGGATTCTTCACCTCATCTCTGAGTCCACAGGGTGCCCCTGGAACCCATCCAGAAAAAGGCAGAGTAACCTCTCACGGACATCCTCAAGAGAGGGGATACCCTGACGGAGGCCTTTCATGTGGCCGAGGCCGTTGTTGGTCCGGCACTCGAACTGTGGCAGCGTCCTACCTCATCTCCAGCACCATCTGCCTGCATGGCCCGCAAGTACACGGTTCCCATGGGGTCACTTGCGGGGTTCACAGAGTACCCTTCGGCTGAGATCCTGGTGACCGCCTCTGTGTTCAGGCGTACTGGCAGTTCTGCCGACACTGACTGACCTCCCGACAAAGAATCCAAGCATTTGGACCACTTGGCGCAGAAGATCTATGCGGCTTCCCCCTTGGGCCCTTGCCAGGCAAGTTCGGCCGTCATCGTGGCACACTTCTTTCTGCCCTCCTTGGGTCATTAGACGATGTCCTCCCACAGCTCCCCGTGGACATGCAGACCACGGTTAAGCAGGTCCGAGACCAGGGCCGAGCTGTTTCCAAACAGCAGCTCCTGATGGGCGTGGACACTGGGGACTCTTGTGCCCGCTCGATGGCTGCCGCAGGTTCCTCTCGCCACAGGGCCTGGCTTAGATGCTCCTCCTTCTCGGCAGATAATCAGCACAAGTTAGCTGATGTGCCCTTCCTTGGGACTGACTTGTTCGGCCCAGGAGTGGCCGGTCACCTCCAGCGTATAGAGCAGCCCAATGCCACTTCTGCTAAGAGTTCTTTGGGCAAGAACCAGCAGAAGAAAAAGAAAAAGCCTTTCAGCACTCTTCCCCTGCAGTTCAGCAGTCCTCCTTCCAAGGGGGACAGCAGCATCAGCAGCGGACTCAAGCTTGGCGCCCTCGTCCCAAGCCTGAACCCCAACAGGCCGCAGAGGAGGCCAAAGCTCAGGTCCTTGAGCTTCCTCCTCCTCCAAGCCTGCTCAGTGATGGGGTGGGGGTTGCCACCACTATTCCCATCACGCCAGCTCTGGGTCTTCCCGTGGGGTGCCGGCTCTGCCACTTTCTTTCCGCCTGGTCCGCTATCACCATGGACAGGTGGGTTCTCGAAGTGGTTGGTCAGGGACTGCCTCTAGAATTAGAGCAGTACTCTCCCAGCTGAGCCCGTGCCCCTCGGGAAGAATGGATTTCTGCACACATCCAGTTGGCTCTTCAAGATGACATTACTCAGCTCCTCCTCAAAGAGGTGGGTGGCTCTTGTGGCGGATCCTTCAGCAGACAAAGGCTTTGTCTCCAGGTACTTCCTGGTGCCCAAGCGGATGGGGGCCTGGCGACCCATTCTAGATCTGCATGACCTCAATCAATATCTCAGGTCACACACCTTTTGGATGGTCACTCTGTCCCAGATCATATCACCTTTGGAGCGAAACATGTGGTTCCGTTCACTGGATCTGCAGGACGCTTTCTTTCACGTCCCGATCCGTCTATCCCATCAGCGGTTCCTCCGCTTCAGGGTCAAAGGGACCCTGTACGAGTTCCGAGCCATGGTGTTCGGCCTGTCATCGGCCACATGGGTCTTCAACAAATGCAATGCAGTGGTGGCGGCCCATCTCCAGCGTTGGGGGGGGTCAGAATTTACCCCTACCTCGACGATTGGCTCCTTGCAGGTTCCACCTAACAGGAGGTGGAGAAGTCCAGGGATCTGGCCCTCCAAACCTGCTCCCAACTCGGTCTCCTGATCAACGAGGCCAATTCGGAAATTGAGCCTTCTCAGGTAATGGGCTTCATCGGGGCAGAGCTCGACTCTTGTCAAGCCAGAGCTCGGCTCCTGGCGGACAGGGTGGAGGTTCTCTCCTCCTTTGCCCAATCATTTCTGGTTGGGCACTTGCGCCCTGCCCAGGAATTTCTGCACCTTCTGGGTTACATGGCGGCATGCACCTCAGTGATCCGTTGGGCCCGGATGCACATGTGCCCCCTCCAATGGGAGCTGGCCGCTGATCACTAACCCAGAAGATGTGGGATGCTCTCTAATGGTGGACCACCCCAGACCAGTTGCAGGAAGGGATCCTATTTGTCCACCCGAGCCGACAGTCATCCTCACGACTGATACCTCTCTCATGGGCTGGGGAGCCACATGAGGGACAACAGGGCCCATGGGCTCTGGACCCCCAATGCTACATCAACCTGTTGGAGCTCAGAGCAGTCAGACTGGCACTGTCAGCTTTAGCTCCTCAGCTCCAGGTCAAGTGGTTCAAGTCCAGACGGACAATACCACAACCATGTACTACCTCAACAAACAGGGTAGCACGCACTCCTGTCTGCTGTGCAAGGAGGTGCTTCGCATCTGGACCCTTGTGAGCCGGTTGGAGGTGGATCTCCTAGCCATCCATGTGGCAGGAGCCTTGAACCAGCTGGCGGATGCTCTCAGCCGCATAGGCCAGACATCCCACGAGTAGTTTCTCCATCCAGAGGTAGCTTACAGCCTGTTCTCCCATTGGGGTGAACCAATGATGGACCTGTTTTTCCTCCAGGGAAAACACCAAGCTGAGGCTGTTTCATGCCTGCCCTCAGCAGAGCTCACAGCAGGGGATGCCTTCTCGAGGCCGTGGACCCTAGGCCTCCTCTACGCCTTCCCTCCATTTTCCTTGATCCACAAGGTGTTACTCAAGGTGAGCAGGGACAAGGCGAAGGTGATTCTGGTTGCCCCAGACTGGCCGTGCCTGTTCTGGTATCCAGATCTCCTCAGCCTCAGCTGCAGGTCCCCGGAGTGGCTTTGTACACGCCCAGACCTGATATCTCTAAATCAGGGGAGGGTATTCCATCCTGACCTTCAATCCCAGAACCTCGCAACCTGGTACCTGAGCGACTAGAGTTCCAGGCTTTGGGTCTTTCCGAAGATGTCTACACCGTGGTGGAGGCATCTAGGTATGCCTTCAAATGGAAAAGATTTTCCATTTGGTGTCAGGGTAAGGGCCTGGACTCTTTATCCTGTTCTGTGGCTGACATTCTCGACTACCTTTGGTCTCTCTCTTAAGGGGGTCTGCGGTCATCGACCCTTAGGGTGCACCTGGCAGCCATTTCTGCTTACCGGGCACAGGCCAGTCAGCCAACATTGATGCAGGAGACAGTGGTCGGGTGCTTTTTCAAAGGCCTGGATCACATATCCCCTCCGGTGCAGGAACCTCCACCTCCGTGGGATCTACTGCTGGTATTGGCGAAGCTCATGGGCAAGCCATTCGAGCCAATGCACAAGTGTGAACTGTCACAGTTGTCATGGAAGACGGCCTTCCTGGTGGCTATCACGTCTGCCAGAAGGACAGGGGAGCTCCAGGCCCTCTCGGTGGACTCCCCTTATCTGGTCTTCCACAGGGACAAAGTTGTCCTGCGCCCCAACCCGAAATTCCTTCCGAAGGTGGTGTCAGAGTTTCACCTTAACCAGGTGTTGACTCTGCCGGTATACTACCCTAATTACACCTCGGAGGCCGAGTACAGGCTCCATACTTTGGACCCGAGACATGCTCTCTCCTATTATAAGGAGAGGACGGCGGAAATTCGTGGAGAGGTTTGCCAGCTGTTTTTCACCTACACTGCAGCCTGCAGCCAAATGGACCATTGCAAGATGGATTACATCCTGCATAGATCTGTGCTATGAGTTAGCGGGCAAGGAGCCTCCCAGAGGGATAAGAGCTCATTCTACCCGCCATACTGCTGCATTGGTGGCTGCTTCCAGGGACATCCCTATCCAGGAAATCTGTCGGGCTGCTACCTGGAAGTCAGCAAACACCTTCATCCCCCACTTCCACTTCGACCTTGAGTCACACCGGGATGCTGGTTTTGGGACCTCAGTTCTCCAATCTCTGTTCCCTAAGTAGGGGATGTGCGTCTTGCCTCCCTCCTCCCGGAGAACTGCTAGGAGTCTGCCAATAAGTGAGGATGAACAACATATCCACGATCCTAGAACAGGTTACTCACCTGTAACAGTAGTTCTAGCAGTGGTATATGTTGTTCATCCACTCGGACCCACCCGACCTCCCCGGTGCGGACGCACACAACCTGGCTTCCAGCGGGCTAAGATCTGGCATCACGGGGCAGAGCCGAGGTGTATATCACCCGGGTGGGTGGGAGGAGCCAGCTTGAAGACTTCTGGCAAGATTTAAGGGGAAAGGGACATCCCAATAAGTGTGGATGAACAACATATACCACTCCTAGAACTACTTTTACAGGTGAGTAGCCTGTTCTTTCACTACCTGTTCAAAAAAGCCAGTTTAAGTGAAGAGCTGCTGCTGATGTCATCTCCTGAACTCACAGTCTATTCCTCCCTGTCAGTAAACTTATACACTAGGACCTGTTTCTCCAAAGTTTAAAGTGATTTATGGAAGATTGCCATTGCATATGGGCACAGTACCCTGTATGAGTTGTGAATCAGTCTCCTACCATTAAAACTGCCAAAAAGTACTGTTTTCCATGGGAAAAAAATGTATTTCAGTGCTCCATTTCATTTACATGGCCCTGCCCCTTTTTTCTCAGTGCTGCAATCCCCAACCTTTACATCTTGTAAGAGAAACAACATTTTTAAAGTGATTTAGCAAGCTTTGCCATACCAAATGGGATTAGTAAACTGTAGTAGCCTGTAGGAGTTGTGATATAATCTCCTACTATTCAAACTGCTAAAAAGTGCTTTCTTCCATGAAATAAATGCTTTTATTTCTGTGCTATGCTTCATTTGCATAACCCGCCCCTTTTTACGGCTGCATGGGCAGAGCTTTGCAGACATTATGCCATCTCTAGGAGGACAAGGGGTCGGCTCCGGAATGCGACCCTGTGTTCTCCTACAGTGCTGCGGCAATGTCATGACAGCACTTACTCTATAGCAGCTGTCCTCCGCAATGGAGCTCCCCTCTGCAACACGATCTGCCCCTCCCCATGGCACACTACTTTGTAGATGCACTTCCGCTTTCACTGCGCATGTGCAGTGTCGCCACTGCCATCTTTTGAATGGCAACTGTCACCACTCGCCGACACTCTATGATTGGCTCCGATGTTGCCGCTGCTCTGTGACTGGTGCTACAGTGCTCTGCAAGCCATGCTGCCACTGCTCTGTTACCTGGACAGGTAAGAGCTCGGCCTTGCCATATCGCCTCTGACTAGAGTTTGTTTCTCAGTGCTGCAACCCCCAAGCGTGACATCATGCAAGGGAAACAACGTTTATAAGCACTGTTTTGAAACAGAGACCTCTGTTGGTCAGTCTTGGTATTGCAGACATCTACACTACCGACATAGGAGACTACATCTCTCAGTAAAGAATTCTTGTCAGCTAGATACTATATGCACAATGCCTTGTTTGGAAAATAAACATATGATAGTTTTTATTGCTTGAAACCACTACAGAGATATGAGACTGCACCTCACAATAAGGGAATTGGAAAATACCTTCTTCTTGTACCCACAATGCCTTGTGTACATCTACATATTAGGTGCAGTCACCACCACCAAATGAGAAACTGCACCTCTGAATAACTAACATTTAAGCCTTAGGCTGCCAACAGAATTAGAACGTGTAGGAATTTTGGACTGATATATTAGTCCGCGGCCTTGCAAGGGTTAAATCACTTTTATAATTTACCCAGAATTCCTTGGTGCTGTATGTAAAAAATTGACAGCTCCCTTGCATAACATCATTCAGGGGTTGTGGCCTCACAGAGAAAACTGGAGGGCCAGCAGGAACAAAGTGTCGATAAAACATCAACAAAACTGACTACGACAGATTTTTTTTACAAAACAAATTGCAACTTTAACATCTGAAACATGGCTGGCAGTGACATACTTTGTGAAAAAGGCATTTGGGGAACTTCCATAAATCACTTTAAACTTTGGAGAAAAAGGTCCTAAAAGCTTGCTGACAGGGAGGACTAGACTGTGAATTCAGGAGATGACATCATCAGCAGCTCTTCACTGAAACTAGCTTTTTTGAACAGGCAGTGAATTTAGGATTGTAAAATGACTTGTAACTTTTAAACAGCGTAACTTAGAGATCTCATTTTTGGCATGAGGCTGATTGGGTCTATGCTGATCCAAATTCTGAATTTGCTGATGATAGAAATTCTGACCATAGTCCCACTTTAAAACACTCCTAAGTACCTACCCATCTATACCATCAAACACACACAAAACTATATCCTCCTCGCCTGTTATCTCTTCCCCTCTCCCAACCCGCCAGATTAACCCACTACTAAAACTAACTAAATAATATTTAAATGAGTAGAATCCAACAATTTTAGGCAATTCAGCAATGTCAGTCTTTGTATACGTCCCTTATAAAATATTTGTCAGCAGAATCAAGTCTCTGCTTCCATCAGAGAAAATCCAAACAGGTTTCTGTTTAGAGAAACGACTTGTTCACCCTCTCAGACAGCTCTCTCACAGCTGCCGGCAAGTGCAGTGCAAAGTTCCTAGGAGACAGCTAGAAATAATAGGTACTCACTGCCTGCTGTCCTTTTAATGGTATCAAAGGAAAAAAGTTCAGAGACCCAAAAGTAGTCACAGTAACTCCAGCCGTCTCACGCTCCGAGTACGGTGGGGGGGTGGATCCTGTCATGTACAGACTCGATTTCCCACTGCTTCCACTGTTTATTTATTTATTTAAAATATTTGATCGGGAAAGACACACTGAGCCCGGGCTCATTTACAGGTGCAACCCGAGTGCAAGGTGTACACTGAGGTATGCAGACAAGTACAACAGTTGTTTGTTACAGATGTTAAGTACAGCATCAATAAATTACAGTACAAACGTAGATATTTACAGTATTATACAAGCATTTGTATTTACGGTATAATACAAGCACCAACATTTACAGTGTTTTATGAACTAGTACTGGAATAGTACAGTAGATAAGTTAAAATACTATTGGAGGCAGGTGTGTGCAAAACTTGACTGAATGAGGCCTCTGAGAGTAGGTTAAGCCTGAGTTGGGGTGGGATCCAAGGAGCATCTTTGGCAGAGAGGAGAGGGGAGGAGCCTGAGGAGTTATTTAATGGCTGAAAGGGAGGAGGCCTGGTGAAGGTTGGGTGGAAAATTGTTGCATAGGAGTGGGAGACAGTAGGAAAAGGCAGCTTGACCGGAAACAGAGTGGGGGCGTGTGAGGTGGAATGTGCGTGCGTCCCTGTGACGGAGGGAGTAGCCTAGGAAATTGGCTGGAGTAAGGCGAGAAGTGAGGTGAGGGGTTAGGGAGCTTAACCAGTATTGAGCTGTGAGGCAGGCACTGTGGACGGTTCTCCTGTGTAGGAGCAGGGCTAGGGAGAGAGTAGAGTAGAGGAGGCAGTGATGAGTAAGTGGGGGGGGAGGCAGTGGCAAAACGACAGAAAGAGTTGAGTAGGATGTCGAGTTTAGAGAGGGATGAGGTTGGTGCTGTAGCATAGATGATGTCTGCATGGTCGAGCACTAGCAAGATTATTTTACGTACGAGTTTGTTACGGGTGGGAAGAGGAAGACTGGCTTTGTGGCGATAGAAGATGGCCAGTTTGGGCTGGAGTTTGGTGCAGATGGCCTCGATGTGGGTGGAAAAGTTGAGGTGGCTGTCCAGCCAGACTCCCAGGTACTTGAAGGAGGGGGACTGACTCAAGGGGGAAGCCATCCAGGGTGGTGATTGCTGGGGAGCTGGTAGGGAGGCAAGCTTTTGTCTAGAACCAAAGACCATGGTGACTGTTTTTTTGGCATTAAGTTAAAGCTGTTTTTTCAGGAACTAAGCTTGGACTTGGTTGAAGTCGCTTTGAAGATTTGAGAGCATGCTGTTGGGGGAGGGGCCCAAGGCATAGATGATAGTATTGTCTACGTACAGGTGTACGTTTGAGGAGAGACAGGTGGAGGGGAGGTCGTTGATGAAAAGGGAGAAGAGGATAGGGCCAAGGATAGAGCCTTGGGGGACACCTGAGAGGATGGGTTGGAGGGGAGAGGGTGTCGCCTATTTGTACGGACTGTTGCCTATTCTGGAGGTAGGAGTGGGACCAGTTGATGGCAGGTTGGGCAAGGCTAAAGGAGCTAAGTTTTTTGGAGCAACAGAGGGTGGGAGACAGAGTCGAAGGCTTTTGCCAGGTCGATGAGTATGGCGGTGGTGGTTTGGCTGTTGTCCATAACAGAGAGGATTGAGTTGGTAAATTGTAGCAAGGTGGTAATAGTGGAGTGGTGTTTTCTAAATCCTGATTGAAAGGGTGAGAGGGAGCTGTTGGTGGAGAAAAAATTTGACAGTTTGGACAGCATGAGGTATTCTTGGATCTTGGCGAGGGAGGGGAGGAGCGAGATGGGCCTGTAGTTTCCCGGCTGGGAAGGGTCTCCACCTTTATGCAGAGGGAGGATCTTGGCCAGTTTCCAGGCAGAGGGAACTGTGGCAAGAGAGAGGTTGAGTGTGTGTCAGAGGTGCAGCTATGGCCGATGCAGAGATGTGGAGCAGTCTGGGGTGCAAGTCGTCTGGGCTGGTTTTGGACTGATTTAGAGAGGTGAGAGCAGAGTAGACTTCCAGGAGTGTGAAAGAAGGAAAGAGGAAGCCGGGGTAGGGGTGGGAGGATTTGGTGGAGTCAGGTGGAGGAGGGGTTGAGCCGGGCAGGGCGCAACAGTCAAAGAACGAGTTAAAAAGTTCAGCTACGGTGGAAGGATCTGAGACAGTTCTGCCATCAGTGCTGAGGAAAGGGCTAGCTTGCTTGTGGGGGGGGCCGAAAAGGGAGTTGATCACCTTCCAGAAAGACACAGGGGAAGCTTGGTTCTGGGTAAGTTGTGCTTTGAAGTAGGAGACTTTAGATTGCCGAATAGCTTTGGTGCATTTGTTTCTGAGGTGTTTGTAGGATTGGAGGTCACAAGTGGCAAGGGAGGCTTTGTATAGCCTCCATGCTTTGTCCCTGGTGCGACAGAGGGTGTTGAGGTCTGGTGTGACCCAGGGGTGATGGTACCGTTTAACTCTCGCTTTCCTGAGGGGAGTGTGGTGGTCCCAGGTTCTTAGGAAAATGTCGCAGAAGTGGGATAGGGAGAGGCGGCGTCGACAGTGGAAAAGACTGGTAGCCAGTCCTCATTTGTTAGGTCACGCTGTAGGGCAGACTCATTGAGGAGGTGTAAGGGGCGAGACCAGATAAATTTGGGGTGAGAGTGTGGGGAGTGGATTTTGCGGATGCAGTAAGTAATGCAGTGGTTGCTAAGGGCATCAGAGAGGATGCCAGAGGCACTGATCCTGTGATGATGAGTGGTTAAAACCCAGTCCAGAAGGGAGTGGTTTTGGGACCGGTGGTTTAGGCGGGTGGGATCCTGGATTAGCTGGGAGAGGTTAAGGGGAGGAGAGCTAGTGGAGATTGAAATTGCCTAGTAATATGAGTTCACCATTTGAAGTGCTTGAGGAAATTGCTGAGGTAGCCTTGACAAGGGAGTCAGGTTAGGACTTTGGCAGGGAGTACAGAACCCCAATGTAAAGGGGAGGGTGGACGAGGGAAAGGATAGTTGAGCAACTGTGGCTTCGTGGAGGATGGGCAGGATTCCTTGAAAATAATGGAGCAAGTAATAGAATGCCAGACATACAGCGCGACCCCCCCCCCAGCCTCGCTTGCCACGGTCCTGGCAAAACAGGATATAGTTTGGGATAGTAAGAGAGGGGTTAGGGATTTTGGCGGATAGCTATGATTCTGTGATGCAGAGTATGTCTGGTTGGTACTGGGTGACCCAGACGGTGGGGGCGTCTAGTTTGGGGAGTAGGCTTCCGGTGTTAATGTGGAATGTATGGAGGCCCTTTGGGGGAGAGTCTGAGGGCTGGCTGGGTGGGGGAGGGATTTATGACGTGGTTTGTCTGGATGCTAGAGGGCCAAGGTTAGGATGTATGTCACCAGCCAGGAGCAGAGGTAGCAGAGATATGGAGAGGAGGGGGGGATTGCTTGCAGCTACCGAATCTGCACCTGGGGGGTGGAGCACGGAGGTTTAAGCACTAGAGAAAGGCCTCTAGATTTAGTAGGTATCAGTGGCAACTACACAACTAGATTCACATGTTGTTTTTAGTTCTGTTACAATTCAGTAGCAGAATCTCCAGGAATCTGTCCGATCGCTGCACCAAATACAGCCCCATACCACAAGTCCGACCTTCAACCGGACTGACCCAAGCTCACCACACTCCTCTACTCTAGCTGGTCCTGGGACTCTGCTTCAACCAGGACTCAACAGTCTTGTGACTGGGATAACGAAACCCACTGATGGCTTGGTCCTCCGATTCACTCTGACTTGAATGTCCAGCCGCTTTCAGAATGCTGAACTCACCACCACCACAGAGTGGTATATCCCCAGAGAAATCAGACTGCCAATGAGTTCTTTTCAACAAGTGTGCCAATTTACACAGATAAAGTCACACTTCTCTGCATGAACACTGAGGGTTCCTCTCTAAAAACAAAAACAGACTCCTGATTACTACCTCACTAAAACTCTTGTCTAGCACTCAGTCCCTACACCGGTCTTCTAACTAGGATGCTGCTACTACCTAGGACACTACGACTACCCAATGACTAGTTTAAAAGCAATGGAACTTAAAACCAACTCTGATTTAAAAAGTCCAAAGGTTCTCCTCAACGCTGACAAAAATTAGGGTAACTTTCAGTGCAAAATGTGGAATAAAATATAACTTTGAAGCTCACGTCAGGAGCTCCATCTGATGACTGGCCCAACCCAGCGGCCATCTTTCTCATCATCACTGGAAAACCTCCTCCTACGTACCATGAATTAATGTACACCTGAATAACCACTCAGACAGGTTAATGAACCTTGGTTTAACATCTTATCTGACATACAGCACCTCCCTGCAGTACAGTGTTATCCAAACACAATACCGGGGCATCAGTATGGTAATTTATTACTAAGAAGGGAGTGCCCGCTGCAGAACCACTGACACCACTTTCTGCAGAATCTGTTCACTGGAGATCTCCCATCTGACTATTGACCAGGTCTGACCCTGCCTAATTTCTGTGATCTGGCAAGATCAAGCTCTAGGGAAGTAAGGCTGCAGGCCGACTTTGCTCTTCTACCCATCTAACTCCAGCCCTGCTTGCCCATAACTCCAGTGCCACCACAATGAAATGACTTCCTTCAAAGACTTGTCCATAATCGTGCTGCCCTACCACCTTTGTTTTCTTTCTCCAGCTCCATGCCCAAGTTCAAATATAGAAACAGGATGCTGAGAACAGAAAAAGGCCCATGGTCTCTCTCTCCAGTCTGCCCTATCCCTGCCTAATAGCCAAAAACTCCTGCTGGCTGCTCCAGATCATGTCTCCCTGTAATTTGCAGTGCCCCCTTTAATTTTTCCCACCTTTCATGCCCTGCCACCCTCCCAGTTCCTGCCACTTATGTAGGTAAGCTGTTCCAGGTCTTTGTCACTCTCTGTGAAGAACGTCCTCATGCCCTTTCTGAATAAACTTTTTAATTGTGCTGTCTGGTGGCCACGGTCCCTTTGAATGTAACCAGTTCTGTTGTCTCAGCCCATTTTATTCCCCCATGTAGAAATTTATATGTTTCTATTGTGTCCCCCCTTTCTGTACTGGTTTCCAGTGACTACATGTTCAAGTTCTTTAACCTGTCACGTGCTTGGTCCTAACGACTACTAATCATTCTTGTTGCCCCCCCCCCGGACTGAATCCAGCCTATCTCTGTCTTTTTTAAGATGAGGGGGCAATAACTGGATGCAGTGCTCCAGATGTAGTCTTACCAGAGATCTGTATAGAGAGGCAGGAACGCCTCACTCCTTTGGCTAGTGATGCCCCTCCCTATATAGTCCAACATTTCACTGGTCCTTCCATTTGCTCTATTGCACTGAGCGTTTGTTTTTAGATTATTGCTGATGATTACCTCTAAGTATCCCTTCTCTGATGTCTGAGCCACCTTATCCCATCTGTTGGGATTTTGGTTTGGGAGTCTTCTTATGTGCATTACCTTATGTTTTTGTCATTAAACCAGAGTTGCCATAAGCTCCGCCATCTTTCTAGCCTCTATACATCCCTGACTGTATCCCCAACTACCGCCACACTAGTCACCCTTCCCACAGTGTATGTTGTCCACAAATAGAAGCGCTTTACTATTGATACCTTCCTTTATGTCTGAAACTTACATGCTGAATAGTGTCTCTCCCAGGACAGAATCTTGAGGGTACGTCACTAGTGACCATCTGAACTTCTGAATATTTGTTAAGACTACCCTCCAAGTCCTCCTGTCCAGCCAGCTCTGCAGCCATCCTTTTAATAATAATAATACGTTTATTTATAAAGTGCCTTTAATTTTTCAAGGTGCTGTTCATATTAAAACAGTTGAATCAAACATTAAAATTAAATAATAAACACAGATAAAACCACAACATAGTTAATAATTTCAATACAATCAGCCATCCAAAAAGGCCATTTGCCAAAAATAGGTTTTCAGGTCGCTCTTAAATTCCTCCACGGATGTACACTCCCGTAACTGATGGGACAGAGAATTCCAAAGAGTGGGTGCAGCAGAAGAAAATGCTCTACAACCTGATGATTTAAGCCTCACTCTTGGAATCTCTAGCAATCTCTAGCAACCCCTCATCTGCTGAGCGGAGCGATCGGCTGGGGCAGTAGGGGACCAGAAGTTCTTTCAGATAGGCCGGACCCTGATCATGAAGGGCTTTGAAAGTCAGTAAACTGACTTTAAAGGCGATCTGCCACCGTATAGGTAGCCAGCGCAGTTCGTGCAGCACCGGGGTATTGTGACAGGACCTACTTGTCCCAGTCAAAACCCGGGCTGCTGCGTTCTGCACCAGCTGTAGGTGACGGATTTCAACCCCAGAAAGCCCAAAGTACAGGGAGTTGCAGTAGTCCAGACGCGAGGACACAAAG
Source organism: Neoceratodus forsteri (assembly GCA_016271365.2). Lineage (NCBI taxonomy): Eukaryota > Metazoa > Chordata > Ceratodontiformes > Ceratodontidae > Neoceratodus > Neoceratodus forsteri. The sequence goes on along the minus strand of CM057450.1, from coordinate 124,991,762 downwards.
GCGTGGACCAACTTTGGTAAGGCATCAGGCGGAACAAGGTGCTTAACTCTGGCGATATTCCTGAGATGGTAAAAAGGAAGTCTTGACAACTTCTGACACTTGTGACTGTAGTGTCAGCCTGTCATCCAAGATAACCCCTTGGTTACACACCCGTTCAGAGGTCGGAAGTGAAACGCCATCAAGGAAAATTCCTGAGGGTGTACCAACAAACAACCCCTCTATCTGACGACCCCGGGTCCACAACCAAAACCTCTGTCTTTTCTGAGTTCAACTAAAGTCCATCCAATCCTGGATTTCTTCCAGACAGTTGTTAAACACTGAGAGAGCTCCATCCAGGTGGGGTGCAAAAGATAGGTATATCTGCATAGCAGTGAAACCTCAGCCCATACCATCTTATAATGTCTCCAAGGGGCAGCTTATACACAGCGAATAACATGGGAGATAGCACTGAACCCTGAGGCACCCCACACAACAAAGAAGTTGGGCTTAAGGAAAAAACCCCAGACACAACTCTCTGTGATCTCTCAGTGAGGAATGAGGTGAACCATTGAAGAATGATTCCTGATATTCCACAGATCTGCCTCAGGCGTGCTATCAACACCAAGTGATCCACAGTGTCAGAAGCCGACGAGAGATCAAGGAGAACCAGAATGGAACATCTCTTCTGATCTCTCATCCTCAGAAGATCATTAAGCACCCGAACCAGCGCAGTGTCGGTGCTATGTCTTTTACAAAAACTGGATTTGAAGGATTCGTGGATGTCATTGATGGTTAAATGATCTTCCAATTGGGCTGCCACTACTTTCTCAATCACCTTCACAATAAAGGGAAGGTTTGAGATAGGTCTGTAGTTTGTGAAACAGTTTGGGTCCAAGGTAGCTTTCTTCAAGAGAGGTGTCACCACCGCCTCTTTCAGGGAGCTAGGGAACTCACCCAACTCCAAGGAGCACTAGACTATTTGCACAAGGACTGGACCCATTACAACCCAAAATTAGGGAGGTCGATCCAGGATCCAAACTACAGCTTGTGGGGTGCACACTACGGATAATCCTCATGACATCCACGAAATCAGGTCAACTGAAGGAACTCCAAGAAAATTGAGGTACTGTGAACTCACACTGTTCAACAGCATCACCCTTAGAGATTGCTGGATGCAAATCGGCAGTATAAACCACCCTAGTTGCAAAGAAACAGCGAGCTCTCGCTCTTAATTGGAAAAGGCTTTTGAACTTGCAGACAGGCTGAGTTGCACAGTCTATCCACAGTTCAAAACAGCTGAGCCGGTCGATTCGAGCAACTGCAATCTCCCTGGACAGGAATTCTGCCTTCTGACGGGTGATTGCAGATTGATAGACAGAATAATGTTCCATCAATCTAAGGTGGTCAGCTTCAAGGGCAGACTTGTGCCAGCACCGCTCTAACCTTCGCCACTGTCTCCGCATCTCCCTCATTGTCCCATCAAACCAGGGGGACTTGGGGTAAAGGGATAGGGGGCGCACACGAACAGGAGCAATAGAATTCAGAGCCACTGTAACAGCCGTATTATAGGCTGACACCAGGGTCTCTGGATTGCTGCTCGCCAACACGGAGAACGAGAGGTCAAGGACTGCTACAAGGCCTTGAGAGGTAATATCCTGTAAGGGGTGGTACCTAACCATCTCCATGGGGGTAGGCCTTCTCAGGGGGGTGCAAAAACTGAACCTCACGGTGTAGTGCTCTGACCATGTGACTGGTTCCACCCCCAAGTCGGATGCATCAATCCCCAGGAGAAAGACTAAGTCCAGAGTGTGTCCAGATTTATGGGTAGCAGTGGAAACTACCTGTGTAAGGCCCAAAGGAGTCATTAATTGGAGGCAGTGATTACCAAATTGCGAAAGTTCATCGTCGACCCAGGTGTTGAAGTCACCCAGAACCATCAATCTGGGCGACTCAAACGACATGTCGAGGATGAAGTCTGCTACTTCCTGTAGGAAACGTTTCCCATCCCCGGGTGGACGGTAGATGAGTACAATTCAAACAACTACACCAGCTACTACTGTACACTCAGAGGACTCAGTCTCTGTCCCACTACCACATTCGTGAGGCCAGTTCAGTCTTAAAACAGACTGCAACCCCCCCACCCACCCCTGCGGTCCAAGTGTTTCCCCTTTCTCTAGGTACCACACCATTTTAACCAGTCTCCAGAGTGGCACTAAGTCAAAGGCTTTACTGAAATCCAGATATGTTACATCAGCTGCCTGTGTTACCAAATTAAAGAAATCCACCAAGTTTGTTTGCTACAACTGTCCCTTAACGAACTTATGCTGCTTTTGTCTTGCACTAACTGTAATTCCACTGTCCACTCCTTGGCCATAGTCTCCAGCAACTTCAATACTGTGGAGGTAAGACTTAGTGGCCTGTAGTTCCCAGGGTCATCGCTAGTCCACTGTTTTGTGATGGCACCACATCCGCCACTCTCTAATCCCCTGACACTACTGTTCTCTGCAGGAAGCAGTTAGAGGTGCAACTATGTGCCCTGCTAGTGCCTCCGCTGCCTCTTTCAAAGTTCTGCTTCTGGTTTTAATTTCCTCCCTTTTTCTAATTATGTCTAAGTTTCTAACTACGCCACGACTAGTAGTTACCACATGCTCTCCCACTGTGTGAAAAATACCATACTTGCAAGATTGTCAAAAGTAGGCAGTACCTTAAATAGCATCAATTTCAGTGCTTTAACTAAGTCTCCCACTGGTAACTTACCTCTGAAAGATTTAGTTCAGTTTGCAGAAGTTTTTTAATTAAAATGTTTAGCAAGGGATGGTGTCTTAAATCCTTGCTCAGAGAAACTGGTCCCTCCAATCTCTTCCACTCCCTGGTGCCAACTCTAAGAAGCTCAGCCCCGTGCCATCACCACACATAGACGCTTTGTAGGACATGTATTTTTAGACCAGTAGGGCATGCTCCATTGACAGAAAGTGGTGTTTCAGTGACATTTCTTTATAGTTTAGAGGCCCACTGGGATCCACTCAAAGCCACTGTTCAACTAACAAGAGCCCGGTTAGTTGAGTGGTTGCTTTGATTTGAATTCAGTTGTCCTCTAAAATATATATAAAAAAATGTCTTTGAAAACGTGATCCCACTGATGTCAGTCTAGCGTGCCCCAGCACTCTGCAGACTAATACATCACAAAATGCCTGAGCACAGGGGTAGAACATTGTAGAGTCTTCACCAGGGAGGGCAGGAGATCAGGCAGCCAGCTCCTCCGAGCAGGAATTTGCAGTCCCTTCCCTGCCCAAAATAGTAATTAGAAAATTCCGCAAACTGGACTGTTCAGGTACTTTAGATATAAGATTCCAGTGGAGGCTTAGGGGAATTTTTTTCAGGTGAGTACAATTGGTGCTGTATAACAAGACACTTAGAAACACAGAATTTTACAAGCAGGAAAAGACCCTGCGTTCATAGAGTCTGTCCAGTCCCCACCAGTCTAGCTCTGGTAAGGCCTATGCAGTGCTCCCAACTTGTAGGTCTGCTTTGTTAATTGCCCCACCTGCCCCCCACTTAATCCTTCTCCCCTCCATCACTTTTCACAATACCCATGTGTCTAACCACCCTCTCTTGAAACTTGAGCAGTCTTGATTTAAACCACTTTCTTGGGTAGACAGTTCCACCTAGCAACCATTTTCTCCGTAACAAAATATTTCATACATCCCCATTTATAATTATGTCCTCTTGTTACAGACCCCTCACATTGTCTGAGTAGTTGCTTGCTGTCCGCCCTGTTCATTACCATCAGATATTTAAAAGCAGTATAGCACATTGGTCTAAGGCTCTGAGCTGCAAATTTGGTGACATCCAGCAGCCCAGACCTGGGTTTGAATCCCACAGCTTCCACTTGCATACTGTGTGACCCTGAGCAAGTCACTTAACCTCCTTGTGCTCCCAGGTCGCTCCTGTAAAAAAGCTTTCAGCTTAGTGTGCTATACCTGGTTAAACAACTAAATAAAAAAAAAATTAAAAAAAAGTATCCATCATATCTCCTTTTTCTTTCTGGCCGCCAGACTTGCCGTAGAGGTCTACTCCTGCTGCCCATGTATACTTTTGATTACCCTCTTCTGGACCGATTTTAAGCGGCCGTTATCCTTTTTATGGTGCACTGCCTGTGCACACTAGCATCCTGCTGGCCTTCCCTTATGACTTGTTGCACTGGGCAGTGTTCTTGAGGCTGTCGCTCATGGTAACCCCCAGGTCCTTTTCCTCTGAGGTGTGATCTAACCTGCCTCCCTCCATCCATTACTGTTTTTTCAGTTTTCGTTTCCCCATGTACTTGACCTTGCACTTGTTGGCATTACATTTGAGATGCTAGAATTTGGATCACTTTTCTGAGTTCTCTAGGTCCTGTTCCAAGTGTGGAATCATAATAGCAGAAAGAGAGGATATTACTGAAATACAGCACTATATAGATCCCTGGTTGCCTTCACTTGAGTATATAGTGTGCAGTTTTGGAGCCCACACTTGAGGAAGGACAAGGATGGGTTGGATGGAGGCAGTGCAGAGACAGGCCACCAAAATGATACAGGGGGAAGCACTGTAGGCCATATGATACTGCAGCTAACATCAAAGCAGGGCTGAAGCAGTGTGTGATTAAATATCCTGCAGGGCATGTTAAAGATTTTATAAGCTCAGATCAGATGTTAGCCAGTCCCACTGTTCCCCAGGGCTAAGTACAGTCCTCTGTGACTGTACTTAGCCCAGGGCGGACAGCAGGAACAGCAAACAAAAGATCAGAGCTTATAAAAACTCTTAGCATGCACTGCAAGCTGTTGAATCTTCCACTGCTGCAGCCCTGCTCTGGTGTCAGCTCTGGGGATTCTTGGATTTCTGCTTACAGAAAATGTTAGCTTGAAGTCAGCAGAATCAGCGATACAGTCTATTGTGTTGCAGTTAAACATAAGTAAAAAAAAATAAAAAAAATAATGTTTTTGCATACAAAACATAGAATAGTGTATGGGAGCCCATACACAGCAAGGCTATTCTTTCACTGAGTGTTTACCAGGGCGACAAGGATCTCAAGAGCGAAGCTCGCAAGATCCGTCTGTCATCCTGGTGGAAGAATAGCCTTGTTATGTGTTGGGGCTTCTATACATTATTTTATGGTGTGTTTAAAAAAAAAAAAGCTATAAGTCCTTTTTTCACTTTGTCCACTTTGTTTTTATTTTTTTTGAAAGCGCTACTCACTGCGCCTTCACAACAGAACAATGGCAGTAGTGCATATGCCAACCAGCTGATCGGCAACCTACTGTCTTATGCCATCCATACTGTAGCAGAATGAAAAGTCATTCTGCTGCAGCATGAATGTCAGTACTGCAGTAGAATGACTTTTACAAGGCATGGAATACCATGCTAAACAAAGCCTCACCATACACTGTATGAAAACTGGAGCAGACCTCACTTGGGTTTGGGGCTCTTAGTGCTCACTGTTCCTTTAACTTCCCAGAGCACTCCTTAAACTCCCAGATCTGTCCTTAACCTCCGGAGTGATCCTTAACCCTTGAGGTGCCTTTAACCTCCTGAGCTCTCCTTAACCTGAGTGCTCATTAACCTCTGAACAATCCCTAACTTCCCACAGCTCTCCTTAAAACTCAGCCCCAGGCGTCATCACTCCATGAGTTCTTCTTAACCATTAGGAGCTCTCAGTAATCTATGTGAGCATGCCTTAACCTTCCTGTCCTTTTTCTAACTTCTCTGAGCGATTCCTAACCTCTCTTAGTAGTCTTTAACACCCTTTAGTGCCTTTTAACCTCGCTGTGCTCTCCTTAACCTCCCTGAGTATCTTTACCCTCCCTGGGTGCTCCTTAACCTCCCTTAGCTCTTCTTAACCTCTCTGAGCTTGCATTAACCTTCCTTAGTGCTAGTTAACCTCCCTAAGGTATAATTAACCTCCTAAGCAATGCATAATCACTGAACTCTCCTTAACTACATTGAGCGATCCCTAGCATCTGAGCCCTCCTTAACCTCACTGAGCTTTCCTTTGCCTTCCTGAGCTTTCTCTACCCTACCTGAATGCCCCTTAACCTCCTTGAGCTCTTCTTAATCTAACTGAGCTCGCCTTAACCTCCCACATTTTTCTTCGATCTCCCAAACTCTTCATAACCTCCTAAGCTTTCTTTAACCACCCCGAGTGCACCTTAACTTCCCAAGCTCTCCTTAACCACCCTGAGCTCTCCTTAACCTCTCCGAGCTCTCCTTACCCTCCCTATGCACTCTGTAACCTCCCTGTGAGTCCCTAACCTCCTTAAGGCCTCCCCTTAAGATAACTTTATCTGACTTTCTCCCTGTGCACACCAAATGGCTGCTGCCTACTGTTCATGACTTGTAAAGTGCTTTGGATACAGTGTGTATGAAAGGCACTTTATAAAATCAGATCCCTTGCTTTATGCTTGCCTTTTCACATGTGCTGTTGCTCAGGAAACAATTTCCTATTTTTGAAAATCGAGGCCTCGTGTTGAGTATAGACATCAGATTTTGCTGGGGACATGGCTCATTATCTGACTGCGTGCATGCACTGTAGATGTGCTGTCTTGCTGTCAGGCTCAGGCCTTGGCTCTCCCTCCCTTTGGGGCAGCACTGTGCACTTAAAAGTGGCTGATCTGTTGACTTTGGCTTGCAGTTTCATCGCATTTAGTGGGTTGTCACAGAATCCATGCAAATGGACATGCCCACCAATAAAAGTAATTAAATAGAAGGGCCATTAAAGCTCAGTTTCAGTCTGATGGTTTGGACCACTCAACAGATGTTCTATCTTTGTGTAGGCTAACAGATAAGTTCTCAGTTGACTCTGGATGCTGTCTGAACTGTGCCTGATTAGATTAACCATTTTGGGTAATTGTTTCCTTCTAGCCCGTGCTGTCCATCGCCTGCTGGAGTACATTTACCATGGCATCCCTTGGCCATCCTGGTCTCTCTATTTCTCAGCTGACTGCTGCTATAATCGGCGCATCAGCGGGCCTCGGGGCCCTACCAGATATGCAGTACTGGCTGACATTGTCCTGCTTGAGTAAGTACCTCAGTTTCTAAAGCACAGTTGACACAGATGAGAGGAAGAGATTTGCTGATAGCATCTGTAAGAAAGATTGCATGGACATGGCAGAAAAACAGAACAACTGAAGCCTGGGGAAGGGGGGGGGGGTTGTTATTAACTTTACGTTGTGTCATTTGGTGGAGGGGTGATGTGGTACCTCATGTCTCTATCTACCTTTACCTCCAGAACAGATGGTCAGAAACCAAATCTGGTAGCATACCAGACTGGATGGTTAGGTTTCAGACTAGTCTCAGTAGCAGTTCCAATGTTGTTTATTTATTTAAAAGTTTTACCAGGAAAGCATGTTGAGCAGAGTACTACTCGATTCCAGATTCCTTGGGGTGGGGGCAATGGAGAAACGAATACAGAAATACAGAAAGAAGCAAACACATAGATAATTGGACAATCACATAGCAATGCAGCAGTAGGTAATTTATACATGTAACTACAGGGTAAAATGGACACTCCAGCAAATTGATACATATAACTGCTGGGTAAAAGGACACTCCTGCAAAATTGATTGAGGTAGTGGCGTTAAATTGCAGTGGTAGGTGGCTGTGCTAGGCACAACAGTTGCGGGTTCAGTTACTACACAAGAATTACTAGCACAAGGAGAGCTAGGCTTTAGTTTGTAAAGCAGGGCTTAGTCCACAAGGCTTCAGTGCAGTTCTTGATCATCCAAATAGTAAGTCCAACTACATTTAGTGTCTGAAAGAATTATGATCTTTGATTAGTTTAATCACTGAAGCTGTTCCTGCAATCCAGTCAAGATTCAGTAGGCATTGAAATTAATATCAGAGTAGAGATATTGACTGATTTTGTGTAGTTGGGAAGTCCCCCCACACTTTATCTAGTTATCCTACAACTTCAGCTTCGTACTGTAAGCATGGTGACTGGACACTCATTCTGACACTGCAGTGTGTCTTCCTGGTTGTCCTCCGGGTAGCACATTGTAAGATGTTCTTTGAGGACATCTCCCTTCCACACCTTTGGAACTGTAAGCCCTCATCATCAGGACCACACATAAAAATTTTGCTAGGTAGGCCCACTTACATTGATGTATGTTGACACTGCCTATATAACATTTGTGGTCCCTCTTCTGCTAGTTCTTTCTCCTGCTGTCAACCACTTGTCTGACCTGTTACAAGAATCGTCACTGTTAATCTTTGCTGCCTTTTGGGGTGTTTTGTTCTTTTCTATTTTCTCAGCATATCGTGTTCTGCATTCAAAGGCACCATTATTCCACGGCATGATAAAAACATACAAAGATGACACTCACACGTGGTGTTTGCTGCCTTGGACTCTTGCACAACATGAAAAATTGCATAATTTGCCAAGATTTTAACCAGGCCACTAGGGCCTTAGAGGCTTTCTTGTAGGAAACGGTGTTCTTACGCTGGCCTCGCCACCAATCTTACCATCCAGTTCCACTGTTTTCATGCTTCTGGCTCGCTGATCACCATGGATTTGGCAATGTTCTCCTCATTGTGGTTGTTGATTCCTGCTGAAAATATCAAGAAATCCACATTGAAGGACAAGGAGGTGTATCATCACAAGGATAGGCATTCTGAAGATGTCAAGCCATCTGCTTCTCACTCCTATTCTCTGTCTTCTCATTATTCTAGTGCTGCAGTGTGTATGTTGGTGGCTTTTTTGACTTGGACATCACCAATGGCACCCCAGGCAGTACCCCCCCCCCATTTCAGGAGACTCACATTCTCTGAAACAATGAAATATCTGCTTAGAGTCCTAAGTAAATCCAGGTACAGCAGTGACAGCTTGGATATGAAACTGCTACACCAATCACTTGACATAATGCACAAACCTCTCCCCACTCTTATCAACCTCTCCTTGTCCCTTAACCAGTTCCCCAAGTTGTGAAATGTAGCAGTTGTCACTCCTGTACACAAGAGTGGTGACAGATCGCTAGTCTCAAACTATCGACCAATCTCGATCTTGCGCCCCTGTCCAAAGTGCTTGAAGGAGCAGTTGCTGATCAACTCACTGAATTCCTCAACAAATACAGTATCCAGTGCCCCCAACAGCATGGTTTCTGTCCGCACATAGCACCACCACAGCACTCTTGGAATACACGATTTTATTCACAGAGCCTTACACCAAGGTCTTATGGTTGGGTCAGTTTACATTGATTTGACCAAGATTTTGATATTGTGAATCATACCCTCCTCCTAAATCCCCTTCCCTTCCTCAGCTTTCCCCCCTCCAGCACAGTCTGGTTCAGAAAGTATCTTGCAAATCAAATGCAGCAAGTTAAAATTGAAAGCTCTTTCTCAAGCTGTCTGCCGTTATGCTCTGTGGTCCCACAGGGGTCCATCCTTGGGCCATTGCTGTTTAGCCTGTACCTTAACACCCTACCCAATGCCTGTAACAACAACATTGTGCTTTACACGGATGATGCCATACTTTTCTGTAGTCACACTGACCTACTCCCCCTCACCAGTAACCTACAGTTCAACTTCATAAGAGCAGAAACTTGGTTTGCAAACCACAAACTACTAGTGAACTACACAAAGACTAAAACAATGCTCTTTGCCAGTCCCCAGAACCAATACAAATCTTCACCCCTAACCATCTACAATAGCGCCAACCAACCCCTTGAGATGGTGCAAAAATTTAAATACTTGGGTATTACACTAAATAGCGCACTCTCCTATACCCAGCAGACAATTCATATATCCAGGATTGCTAACAGCAGACTCAGGGTCCTCTACAAACACAGGCACTGCCTTATGCTAGAGGCCCTGAGGCTTGCAGTCACCAGCGCCATGCTGTCCATTATTGACCATGGTCTGCTAATTTACAGTGCTGCTACGGATACCACATTCAGGCGACTAATGATCACGCTTAGCAAGGCATGTAGATTAATAACAGGTGCCGACAAGCATACGCAGAGAACTGCGTAGCTCTGTCAGATGGTGGAAAGGCTCAATCTTCAAGGTAGAATTAGATATCATATACCTGCCTTTTTGCTAAAAAATACACCTCGCCCTAACTCCCCTAAACACTCAGTCCCTGCTTTCTCCCTCAGATAACCAGCACAATACGCATAGCTCATCTAGACTTGTCTTCCACGTTCTTCGCTGCTGGACCTCACAAGTGCCATGCGCCTTTAGCTGTAGAGCCCCTGCCTGGCTGAATGACCTTCCCCCTGAGATCCTCTCAGAACCCCCAGCTCCTTGAGCACCTTGTAAATCTCAGCAAATGTGACTGCCCCCTTTAATTTCTTGTCCTGGTCCTACCTCAGTATGCCACACCACCTTTTTCCCACCTACCTCTCTCTTTTGCTAACCCTCCCCCCCACTTCCCAGCCCCCTTTCCCCCTCTCCTTCCCCTCCACCATTCTCCCTATACTCCCTTCCTCACTGTCTTTTATATTAACCGCTTAGCTGGACAAAGTCTGATTCTGGACTTCATTTCTTATTTGCACTATTTGACTCTGATATGGCTATTTGTTTTTGACATACTGTTTACCTTAATGACACCCTTGAAACTTGAATTCAACCTGCTATTTTGTTTATCTTCTGCACAATCTCCTATTGTATACTGGATTCTATTGTTCCTATCTTTGCCTCTTGTACTACATTTGTTTACAACACTTGATGCGGAACCTTTGTAAAAGAACCCCTGGTTCAAAGGTAATTGTAATCCTAGATCTTACTTGAGAGGGCTCTTGCAGTAGGTAATTACATATAGGACTGGCGCCCGGCGGTGACAGGACCTGAAAAATTTCTAGCTAGCAGTCCTGGCGAGGACCGCCCACCGTCAGGTGACGGCGTCATACTGACGTCAGTATAAAAGGCCCCAGACGCCCGCCTTCCAGTTCTTTTCCGCCGTCAGCTCGTGCAGCGCCTCGCAGTTAAGTTCTTATCGCTCAGTCCTGTTACTTCGTCGGTTTTCCGAGAAAGTTTTCAGTATTGTATTTTATACTTCCATTGTCAGGTGATCGTCGGTATATGTCGTCCCCTTCAAAGAATAAGTGTGACTCGTGCGGCGCCCAACTGCCTCACAAAGATGGTCACTCCCTCTGCCTTTTCTGCTTAGGCCCCGACCACGCGGTCGACAAGTGTCCGCACTCCCTCGTTTAACGCCGCCACCGCAGGCGGCGCAAGCAGTCCCTCGAAGCCCATCTCTTCAAAAGATGGTGTCATGATGGAGAAGGAGTTGAAGAAACTTGACGGGCGTCGACCTCCCTAGATGGCATGGAGCGGGACAGGAAGGCACGGGAGAAGGCCTCCTCTTCCACGACTCCGGCGGAGTTGCAGCTAAGTACTTGATCCCTCCGAGAAGTCGCCCGGCAACGGCCTCAAGGCTTTGGAAGCGTCTGCCGCCCGTCGGGTTAGCGTTCAACCCACGGGTGCCTCCGGGCAAAAAGGCCCAACCCCAGCAATGCCGCGCGCCCCAGACCTCATAGCTGGGCGGCACCTCGCCAAGCTGGGCGTCGGCTTCTCCGGCGTCGCCGCGGAGAAAACCGCTAAGGCGGCTCGACCCGCCCGAGGTGGCGTGCGGCAGTGTCCCCGCCCGGACGGGCCTCCTCTCATCCTCGGCCCGTCTCCGACGAGGGACCCCCGAAGTCGGACGTCGGCTCCTCTGGCGTCCGCCGGGACTTGGCCCCTAAGCCACACGTCGGCTCCTCCGATGTGCGCCGGGCCCCGGAGCCATGGCAGACCCTGCTTTGTCTGTCGTACCAGGCTCCCCGCAGCCTTCGCTGCCATCAGGGGAGCCCCAGTCCCCCCTGCCCGACCCCGGGGATTTTTCCCCTCCATCCCCGGACGAGACTCGGGATACTGGGCTACCGTCCGATCCTCTTCCTGAAGACCGGATCTATCGTCGGCCCCTGGCGCTGGCCCTGGCGCCAACTTCTCCGACGCCGGCCTCGACACCGGCCCCACCGACGCCGGTTCCGACACCGGCCCCTCCGACGCCGGCGGGGGATATTCCTTTTCCATCGGGCCCTCCACCCCACAGGCCTATCCCAGCTGATCCGCCGGTGGAGTACCCGGCTGGGCCATCTGCTCCGGCAGCTCCTCCAGTGCCTGGGTATCCGCCGTCCTATCCGACGCTGGTTTTCCCAGGTCCGCAGTATCCTGCGCCGCAGTACCCGGCGCCGACTCCTTCGACGCCGCTGTACCCGACGCCGCAATACCCGGCTCCAGTATATCCGCAGCCGGGCTACGGATACTCTCCCTACGGATTTCCTCCGTTCAACTATCCCCCTCCTCCACCGCCCCCTAGGCGGCCGGTGGATCTTCAGGAGACTCTTGCCTCCTGGTGGGCTGAGGCCAAGGCTCAGCTCACCAAGGAAGTCGAGAGCCGTCTTACAACGACGGTGCCACCCCCGGCTCCCATATGCCCCAGACAGCACACTCCCTCTCCACCTCCGGATTCCTGGGCTTTGCCCTCGGGATCCAGAGAGGGGCAGGACGTCGTTCTGGGATCCCTCCCAAAGAACCCGTTCCTCCCCTAGATGGGTTAGAGTCTTACTGTGCTTCAGACTCTTCCTCCCTTCTCCTCGGACTCCTCGGAGGCTTCGATGGAGGTTCCGAGAAAGACAACGAGCCACGCTCTCCGTCCAAGCCCCGGCCGAGGACTCCTCCGAAGTCTCCTCCGGAGGATCCTTCCTTCACGGAGTTGCTCAGGAAGATCCAGGAAGTCCATCAGTGGCATTTCTTAGAACCAGATCCTCAACGGGTAAAACTCGCCGAACATCTGGACTTGCCCCTTACGGCTCCTACCTTAGTGCCACCCTGGATCGAGCCTCATGCCCACCTTGTTTCCACTATTTGGAAGCAACCGTCGGCTTTAGCCCCACTTCCCAGGAAGTTGAACAGGCTATACCAGGCTCTGGAGGGTGTAGACTTTTTAGACTCTCACCCCCGTGCAGACTCGGTTGTGATTAGCACCACTCACGGCGGTCAGCACATCCAAACACTTGAGCTCGTCTCCCCAGATAAGGAATCGCCTTCTGGATCAGTATGGAAGGAGGATCTTGGCTTCTTCCACACTGGGGATTAGGGCCCTGAACTATGCTTAGCATATGGGGATTACCAGAAGGCCGTCCCTTACCCAGGCGGAATCAAGATTGACTCTTGCCTGACTCCCAAGTCAAGCAGAGTTGGCCGACTTAGTCCCGTTCTGCTCGTTCAGCCAGTCGTCACATTCTGAGGATGACCTACGACGCAGTGGCCACTGCAGGACAGAGCTCTGCGTTCGCCATAAGTCTTGATTGTGTGCATGGCTCCGTGTGTCAGGCAGCCTGGTCCCAGAGGGTGCAGTCAGCGATCAAGAAGCACCTTTCAGTGGTTCTGTGCTTTTCGGTAGTGATGTCAAGAGACATCATCACTGACTTACAGGAAAAGGGGCGGCCCTTAAATCCATTGATTCACTATCGGTCCCCATCCCCACAGCGCCTTCCCTTTACTTGAGCGCAGCTGGCCTCAGCGAAACCTCAGGAAGAGCCGGGCCACTAAACGTCGGGCCCCACAGCTGCCCAGGCCCCGCCGCCCAAAAAAGCAACGGGTGCCCCAGCTGCGGTGCTGCCTCACTCCACCTGACTCCTTCCCTATCCCACCGCCTCCGGAGGAACCGGTAGGAGGGAGGTTCTCCCTCCACCTTCCGGGTTGGGAGAGGATAACATCGGATAAATGGGTGCTTCAGATCATAGCAGAGGGGCACTCCATAGAGTTTCTGCAGAAACCTCCACGTCACCCCCCTCTGAACTCCGCTTACTCAAGGGACCATCTTCCTTTGGTCAGGGAAGAAATTTCGGCGTTCCTTGCAAAACAGGCTATAGAGCCCGCCCCCCTCACCTCTATGGGACGGGTTACTATTCCCACTTCTTCCTTGTACCAAAGAAGACGGGAGATCTCAGACCTATTCTCGATCTCAGCTCTCTGAACCTGTATGTGGAATACAAGAGGTTCAGGATGCTCTCCCTTCAATCCCTTTGGCCCCTGCTTCGGCCGGGCCAATGGCTTTGTGCACTAGATATGCAGGATGCGTACCTGCACATCCCATTAGCCCTTCGCACGAAGTACCTCAGGTTTGCATTCCAGGGGTCCACTACAATTCGGAACCCTTTTGGTCTTTCCTTGGCCCCAGTCTTTACCAAATGCCTGGCGGTGGTAGCGGCCCACCTGCGTTCTTTGGGAGCTCAGGTTTTTCCCTACCTGGACGACTGGCTCCTGGCGGCCCCGTCCAGGGAGGAACTCCTGCATTTTCTCTCCCTCACCCAGCTGGTTTTCACTGGCCTGGGTATTACCATCAGTCATTCCAAGTCTCACCTGGATCCTTCACAGAGGCTCCAGTTCATCGGGGCAATTCTCGACACAACATTGTGCAAGGCCTTTCTGCCTCCGGACAGGGGGACTCCCTCCAGTCACAGATTTCCCTCCTATCGGAGCACAGGAGGGTCCCGGCGAGGTCAATGCTCCGTCTACTGGGGCTTATGGCGGCGGCCATCATGACGGTTCCACGCGCACACCTCCACATGAGAATCTCTCAGTGGACTCTTTGATCTCAGTGGGATCAACGAGTAGATGACCTAGATCATCTGGTTCTGATCTCCTTGCCGATGGTAAGAGACTTGCAGTGGTGGATGGTTCGAGAGAACCTTTTCCGGGGGGCCCCCTTTTTTCATCCTCCCCCCGATCAGAATCTGACCACGGACGCTTCAGGCGAAGGTTGGGGAGCCCATCTGGGTCCTCACCGAACCCAGGGCCTTTGGTCAAAGCTGGAGATAGTTCTCCACATCAACGTGCTCGAGCTTCGAGCAGTGCTGTATGCTCTCCAGGCCCTTCACCAATACATCCTTCCCGGTCACCTAGCTGTCCAAGCGGACAACATTTAATGGTGTGGTACATCAACAAACAGGGTGGGACTCGGTCCCTACCACGCTGTGCAGGAAATGATGAGGGTTTGGGATTGGAGCAGCTTCACAACCTTCACCTCCACGTAGATCCATGTTCGGGAGTCAACAATGTCCTGGCAGACAGACTAAGTGCGCGTCGGCTCTACCACCACAGTGGGGAATTGGACGTAAAGTTCTAAAAGCATCTTCCAGATTTGGGGACTCCTCAGACAGACCTGTTCACTTCCTCCCAAAATGCAAAGCTTCCAATCCTTTGCTTTCTCCGCTCCAGAGCAAAGGCGCTTTCTGGAGCGACGCTCTATCTCTAACCTGGAAGGACAGATTTGTCTATGCTTTCCCCCCAATTCCTCTGGTCCCTCATGTGCTACAGAAGCTTGCTTTAGAAGGAGCGAGAATGATTCTGATCGCTCCTTTCTGGTCCAAGCAAATCTGGTTCTCTCTTCTACAACAATACTCAGAGGTTCCTCCTCTTCCTCTTCCTTTATCTCCAGGATTGCTGACCCAGGATCAGGGGACCCTGGTCCATCCGGGACTCAAGTCCCTTCAACTTCATGCATGGCTCCTGCAGACCTAGCTCAATCTCATTTTGGCATTTCTCCTAAGGTGGCCAAGATTCTGGTGGAGGCTAGAAACCCTCACTAGGTCCACCCTCACCATGAAATGGAAAAGATTTTCCATCTGGGCTGCATCCAGGCAGTGGAGCCCTTTTCCTGTCCTGTGACCATTCTTCTTGAGTACATGCATCATCTTTTCGACTTGGGTCTCAGTCACTCCTTTTGAAAGTCCATATGCTGGCTATTTCAGCCTACCATGTCCCTTTCACTGATAAGGCATTTGCCCAGCTGGAGGTATCCAAAACTTTCCTCAGAGGTCCTTCATCTCAGACCCCTGTCCGACTCCAGCTCCCTTTGGGACTTAAACTTTGTCCTCGAGAAACTTACCATTCCTCCCTTTGAGCCTGCGGCTTCCACAAACTTGAAGTTTTATGTGGAAGATGCTCTTCTAGTAGTCATTACTTCTGCTCTGCAAATTTCCAGCTCTAGGCCCTGATGTGCAAAATCCCTTATCTGATTTTTCACGAAGAATGTGTAGCTCTTATACGAATCCTAAGTTTCTCCCGAAGGTGGTAGCGGAATCTACCTTAAATCAGTCTATTGAATTACCTGCTTTCTTCACGCGATACTCCAATCAAGGGAATACCTGCTCCATACCATGGATGTTCACAGGATTCTGAGATACTACACCGATAGGACGAAAGATCTCAGAAAGACCCGATCAGTTGTTAGTCTCTTTCACTCACAAAGAGAAGGCAATGCTGTTTCTAAGCAGTGCCTATCAAAATAGTTGTTGCCTTGCATCACTTTCTGTTATGACAAGTACAACAAAACCCTCCGGGACAAGTCCAGAGGTCACCTCACTCTTGGAGTTGCAGCCTCTGCGGCTTGTTTCAGAGCAGTAGCTGCGGCAGACATCTGTGCTGCCGCCACTTGGAACCTCAGTCCATACCTGCACTAAACATTACAGTTTGGACATTGCCTCTCACCATAGAGCAGGCTTGGTTAGCTGTCTTGCAAGGCCTCCTTTCTTGAGACCTGCTAGATTATTTGCTATTTTTGGAGTAGTTCCTCCTCCCGGTGCCTTTCATTTGTTCCAGACTGCTTGGGATTCTGTCCTATATGTAATTACCTACTGCAAGAGCCTCTCAGTAAGATAGTACAGTTACGTAAGAACTTACCGTAACAGTAGATCTTGAGAGGCTCTTCTGAAAATGTCTACCTCCCCTCCATCCCCCTAGGCTTTTCAGCTCCTTTTCCATTGAGGAAATATCTGCTTCTCTCGTCCGGGCCTTCGGGCCTGTGGCGGAAAGAACTGGAAAGGGGCGTCGGGTTCCGCCCCTTTATACGGCGTCGTGTGGCGCGGTCACCTGACGTGGGGGCGGTCCCTCTCCAGGGACTGCTAGCTAGAAATTTTTCCGTGGGGTCCTGCCGCTGGCGGCGTCAGTCCTATATGTAATTACCTACTGCAAGAGCCTCTCTCGAAGATCTACTGTTACGGTAAGTTCTTACGTAACTGTACTTTATGAAACAAATAAAAAAATAATGTTTTCTTGCCCCTCGCGGCGTTGCAACCTCTGATTCTGTCCATCCCCACCCCATCTCTGAGGGCCCCAAGGTAGGGGTCTGGCAGTGACTCTCCCACAAACAGTGGTACACAGTGTATACCCTGTTTGAGCTGTAGCCCATTGACAGCAGTGTTGTCAACCGTTGCGGGCATCATCAACCAGCTGGTGCTGCTACACACTATGTTTGTTTTGTTTAGACATTTGTTGCCATCCCTGCCATTGATGATCACAGAATCATCATCGCTTCTGGCTGGTTCATTGGTCTTCCTTCATTATTGTGGTTTTGACTCCCATCAGAATGGAATGAGGCTGACACGGTGGTGGTCATGGTGGCTCACGATAGGTCTAAAGCTCCTCAGCATATGGGCCACCTTCCTCCTGATTAAGAATCCCAGTGGTTGGATGACCTGGGTAGAAGTCTTTACTTCCTTAGTGGACAAACAAGAGGGGCCCCACCAAAAGTTAGGTCACATGGACTGTTGCCCATGGTTTGGATACCAGACTATGTCTCTTGGGTTCAACATATGACGCTTCAGGCACTTTTGCCCATGCTGCTGCCTCAGGCATTTGCCTCAAGGGCTGTTTGTGGCTTAAGGTCACTGTTTTTGTCACAGACATGCACCACCTGGTCCTTAGTGCCCCTTTTTAGTTCCCATAGATTATTTGGCGTCAATGAGGAAGTGGCTTTGTGGGACTTGCAGTCTTCAAGAATGACTATCTGGTTCCTCAAGACTCTGGTCCCACTGCTTTATGGTCTTGGCATTGGTTCTTCAGGTTGGCACTCCTTTGGTTACTATGGTGGTTCTGCCCACACTCTGGGTTGTAGACCTGTCCATTCCTCTGTCCTGTCCCTTCTGCCCCCCAGGTTCCCCTCCCAGGCCTTGTGTGGTGTGTGTCTGTGCAGTATTCTTGCTGTGGGGTGCCTTCAAAGCTTTCTGCCCCCATCCCTCTCATCTCATCAGAGGATGTTGGTAGGTGGGCTGGATTTCCCTCGTTTCACTAAGTTACACACATCTCCAGGAGTTCTCTTTGGACCGGATGGGTCCTGCATTTAATTTTGGACAGGCTTGCTCTGGTCTTGTGGTTGCTGACCACCGGTGTTCCTGTGTGTCCTATAAGAATGATGTTCAAACTTAGGTGGGCCTTTAAAGATAGTAGTGGCTTCCTGTTGTCTAGAGCCACTTATTTGACCTTACTACAGTTTGACTACTGTCTCCTGGCCCTTTTGACCCTCTGTTGGCCTCGGGCTCTGTTGTGTCTCTCGCAGTATACTTAGTCCTTTTTCATGCCCTGCAGGATGGTCTTTTTTCACCTCTTAATGCTAGTGCTGTCATGCCTGCTGTACTCTCCTATGTAGGTGCACTTTGTGGTGCTCTCAGCATATACACCCACATCGCTGACAGGCAGGTTCCTTACCAGTTTCTTGCTCTTTTTTTTTTTTTGTCAGCCCCTGGGTCCATTTCCTTGTAAAAGTCTGGTTGCCTGTATTGGTTTTAGTTCCTGTTAATGGGGAAGGGGCTCGTTACCTCTGGTGCCATGTGCTTTTTTTTTTTCCACTGACCATGTTGCTGCCTGTCTTCCACCTGACTCTGTCGGGGTCCATTCACCCAGCTCTGGTTATAGGGCCTTGTTGCCATCTTGCCTGGTGGCCAGACAATTTCTTCAGCTTTTTTCCTGGAGTTTTGCAGCTCATAATATTCTGCCGACTCTGGACTTATATCCATGCTTTTCCTGTCAATTATAGTGAGTTACCATTGGACGTGCTATCCTTCATGGCCTTTTGCCTTTGGTTGTGTTTCTACCTGTCTTGCTTCCTACCTTCCATGGTACTTTGAATTTGTACTGTTGGGAATCATTCCAAAAGAGTGACTCAGTGGAGATAGATATCTTCAAGGAGATGGTTCAGATTTTCACTGAGGATATATCCTCCATTGGGCCCCATCTTTGGAACTGTAAGCCATCTGTGTCAGGGTCACTTGAAACTTTTGCTAGCCAGGGACACCCATGATAGTTTGCAGTGTTGCCACATATAATCGTGGGTAGCCCCATTGCTCCTCAGTTCTTTCTCCCAGTGTCGATCATTCATCGAACCAGCAGAGAAGCACCATCATGGCAGCTGGGATTCAGTGCAAAAAAGTGCAAATTCGGGCACCTAGGGCATAGAAATCCTGGAGCTGTGTATAGGATGAGGGGGACAGTCACTAAGCAGGAAAATGACCTTGGGGTTATCATATCTGATGACCTTAAAGTGGCAGGACAGTGTGACAAAGCAATGGATAAGGCCAGTGGGATATTGGGATGTTTAGACAGAGATGCCACCAGCAGCAGAAGGGTAGTGGTGTTACCACTGTATCGCTCATATGTGTAGCCACTACTGAAGTATTGTGTCCAGTTCTGGAGGCTGCACCTCAGAAAGGACATAGACATGGTGGAGGCAGTCCAGAGGAGGGTGACTGAGATGATGCAGGGGTTCATCAAAAGCCCTACAAGGAGAGACTGAGGGATCTCAACATGTACACCCTAGAAGAGAGGCGAGCAAGAGAGGACATGATAAAGAACTATGAGTACTTCACAGGGTGAACAAGGTACAGAAAGTTAGTCTCTTTCAAATAAGAAAGAGGACCAGGACCATAGGGTATGCGACAAACTTAAAAAGGGGGACGTTTAAGAGGGGATGTGAGGAAGTACTACTACACTGAAAGAGTGGTAGATGTCTGGAACAGACTGCCAGCAAAAGTCATGGAAGCAAAAACAGTAAGGGGCTTCAAGCATGTATGGGACAGACATGGGGAATGTAAGTAAATAGGGAGGAAGGAAGGTTGCAGGAGATCATTTAGGGTCTGCAGAGGCAGACTAAGCAGGGACCTTCTGGGTGGACCAAACAGTCCTTTTCTGCCTACACATTCTGTGGTTCTGGGTTTTCTTTAACTTTATTATTTTTAAACTTTCATTTAATCTGTCGTCATCCTTTTATGCCGCTATTACAAGAACCTTTATTTAGGTTTTATACTCATGCGTTACAGGATCTACAAGGATGATGCACACATGGTTTGTGTTTGCTGTTTGGGCTTATCCCACAATGTCAGGGCTTGCAAGATCTGTCAGGATTCAACCAGGCCACAAGAAGATGCATAAAGAAGGCTCTGGAAGCCTTTATCACCTAAAAGCCATGGAAGCTCAAGCCAAGGCCGTAGGCTTCAAGCTGGCTTCTCCCTTCCCTCAACTGCCTCCGGATAGAAACTCTGGTATTTGGCACTGCTGTCACCACTGTAGTCATCAAGGTCTAAAGACAAAGACAAGGATAAGTTGTCATTGTGGTGGTCCTCTTCTAGCCATCACTACAAGCAAAGAATAAAGCTAATGCTTCACCATTAAGGATGAGATCTCCATTGAAGAGAGTAAGTCCTCATTGTTGTCTGCTCCAGCAGTGATGACTGTAGCCCCAGACAGTTGCTGAGACACCAAGATTGCGGTCTAGCTTGGATGCTGCCATACCTACTGTGTACAATATGCAACCCCCGTCATCCGGTTCTACCCCTTCAACGCTGGTTGTCTTAGGCACTTTACAGGGTGCCCTCAACACCCAGGTTGTACTGACATCGTTCTCTTAACTATTTTGGTGACTGTTACTGTCGGTCACCAATGATAAAAGCTACCCATTGACTGGGCATTCCCCATCAGTACCATCGTCAACGAGATCCAGAAGTCAGCCTTTTCATTCCTCCGTTATAGCTGCCACCTCCATTGCCAGCTCAGTCGATTGCTCATGTCAGCTATCTCAGACAATGAGGTAGAATACAGTCCTACGCTTCTGAATATGGAGAAGGATTTGAGGATGATGAAAGGGACAATGATCCCTATGTGTGTGTGTGGGGGGCATACCTCTCAACCTCTCTCATCACAAATCAGGGACAAGGCTTAAAATGATCAGGGACAAATGACCAAAATCAGGGACACATCAGAAAAATTAGTAATATTAGTTCCAGAAGCTGCGTACAACATGCTTCTTAGTATGAATAGCATTTTCTTAATGAGATCTAGACTGTAACACCAATGGCTGGCATTACTCTGTGATTCAGATCGCTACACTTCAGTGACAAAAATGCTACATTTAGGAGGGACAGAAGAAATTTCTGAGGCAAAATCAGGGACATCCCTGAAAATCAGGGACAGTTGAGAGGTATGGGGGGGAGGGGGTTGCCTTCCAGTTTTACCCTCTCTTCATGCAGTGAAGACTTGATGGTGTATACCTCCAGGTCTTATTTGTAAAATAGTCAACTTTATTGAACATTTTGAAAAACAAAAACCAACAATGTTAAACATACAGAACAATGTGCCTCGATCCTCCCATCAACATTAAGGGAGGGCGGGTGTGGATTTGGTGGTGCAAGATTCACAAAACAAAACAGGAGAGGTAAATACAGAAATACATTTATCAAATAAAAACGTTAAATTGAACAGAAGGGCTTCCAGGGGACCCCACCTTTGTTGGTATTTCACAAGGTGATTGTTTGTAGGACTAATCATTATTTCTGTTTGGAGCGCCTCTAACATGGCATTGTGACATTCCTGATAGGTGATGGTAACTTCAGACTCAAGCCAGTGCTTTCACATAATTTTCTTAGCAGTAGCAGATATAAGAGATTGTGAAACTTCTGGATTCCAAAGACCTGGTCTGGGTTGAGGCCCAGTAGGCAGATTTGTGGTGCAAAAGCAGTATCTAACCCCAGAAGAGAGTCTAAGCAATTTTGAATGGAATCCCAAAGCATCTTTGCTTTCAGACAGTCCTGGAGGATATGCTTCAGACTACCAAGTTCTTGTTTGCATTTGGAGCAAACAGCTGACTATAGATTGCCTATTTTATGTAATTTAGTGGGTGTATAGTATAAATTATTAACTATTTTATACTGCATGTGTCTTAATCCATCAAATATAATACATCTGTGTATGTTGCTCCACATGACGTATCTAGTGTTGGAATTAATTAGTTCTGGGAATTCAGATTGCCAGAAAGAACAGATGTCTTCTTCTTTGAGGGTGGTGCTGCAAGTAGCTTCTTGTATAAGAGAAATATGGAATGGCATTGATTGGCAAGGTTCAAAAGTTCATCCCAAACAGAAAGGCTAAGAAAAAAACAGGGCCTGGGTCCAGAAGTTTTGGCCAGCATATGTTGAAGTTGTAGGAAGGAGAAGGGAGCTAGATATCTTTTTGTTGGGCTAAGCTAGTGTAAGGGTATTTAAGGAAAGAGATTAATTCCCTGTGAATTGACCCAGGTGTATGAGTGATATGGCTCCTAGAAAAGTATCCAGAACTGGTCTGTTCTGGATTTTGAAGTTGGGATTACCTGAGATGGGCTGATGAAGGGCAATAGAGGTTTAGTTTTGAAGAACCTGTGAAGGTGTTTACTCACTAACACTAAGGTGCCAGTGGGAGTTTATTTTAAAGTCGAGTGTAGCTGACTATTGGGGATATAAATAAGAGCTCTGATTTTAATTCTGGTTTGGTGGCACAGATCTTGCTCAGTTTTTGCCACAGTGGGGCATAGGTGTTGCTTGGAGTAGTAGGATCTGCATTTTTCCACCATAGAAATTTCCTGGCATGCAGAGCTAAATAATAGAGCTTAAAATCTGGGCACTGGATACCTTGAGATTTGAGTGGGGTAAGTTTGTGGTAAGCTCTTCAAGGACTCTTCTGACACCATAAGAATGAAGTTAAATATTTTTCAGTTGGTGGAATCATTAATTGGGTATAAATAAGTTGATCATCCCAAGGTGGTAAAGTAACCTGGGTAATATATTCATCTTAATAATAATGATGTGGGCTCACAGTGTAAGGAGAAGTGCTGGCCATCTATTTAGGCTGCATATACACTCCAGATCTCCTTCTGAGAATCCTCTTCAGGCTTTGCTTAGACAGTCCATGGTGTAATGGGATTTGAAGCTGAGGAGAAAGACTCCACTAAGAAAAGTTTAATGGAGTTTTTGGAGGTTCCCACTGCACCTCCATTGTCATCCCTCCTGTGTATCCTACTTTTGCTGCTTGGCATAGGCCTAGTACCTTGCCTGCAGTACCTAGAAAGGCCGATGAGCAGTACCCTATTCCATCTGTTAAGCCTTATTATGCTTCCCAGCCTGAAACAGGCTCTGTGATTATTATGGTCTCTCTTGACCGCTTTAGAGCCTCTAGACACATGAGCACTTTGGAAACGATTCTATAAATATTGTCCAGAATATGACAGTTGTTCGAGGAACTAGGTGTTACGGTAAACGTAACCAAAATCTGTACTCGTTCCTTGTCAACCCCTCCAATATATTGATGCAGTGCTGGACATGGTGGTAAGTGTTGCCTTGCTGCTTCAGACAGGACAGAGGCTCACATTGCCCAGGCCCAGCTGATAAACAGGATTGATTCCATTTCAGCTCGGAAGATATTAGATCTCCTGAGGCTGTTGGCTGCTGCCATCATTACGGTACTCTTTGTACTCCTCCATATGTGCGTACCGCATTGGACTCATCAAGTACAATGGGGTTAGCTTATGGATAGGCTGGAACAAATAGTCCTTGTCACATCCCTTCTCCGCCATGCTGGTATGCGGTGCATCCACTACCAGAACTTGTAATAAAGTGATCCAGTGTTCCACAACTCCCATGCAGATCCTCACAAAAGATGGCTTGGAGTTAGACTGGGGTTCCCATACCAGTTCTGATCAGACCCAAGGGTCCTGGACCAATCTGGAGTCAGCTCTCCATATCAATATACTGGAGAAGTGGGCTGTTCTTCTTGGTCTCCACACTTCCAGGAGCACCTCAGCCCTGTACCGAGCTGATCTGGATAGACAATGTCAGTGTCATGAACTACATAAAAAGCAATGGGACATCCACCCTGATCCCTGTGCAGGGGCAGTTATGAGAGTGTGATACTGTACGATGTTTCATGGCCTTCAGCTATCAGACGAGTTTCTCACTTGTGTCCAAAACATCTTGGCAGACAGGATAAGCAGGTCTCAGACCCTGTGGTACATGACCTCTTTGCAAAATAAGGTTATCCAGTCTCGGACCTTTTTACGTCTCCACACAAAGCAAAACTGTTGTACTTCTGCTTACTTACACCAGTGCATGTAGTTTTTTGGGCGAGACACATTGTTCTTCTCCTGGAAAGAAGGGTTCATTTATGCCTGTCTGGTCTCTCTCATACAAATGGGTCCACTCAAGCTGTGGGCAGAGCTAGCCACCCTAATACTGGCTTCCTTCTGGCCTCGCCAAATTTGGCTTCCTCTTCTGCAGCATCTGGTAGCAGAGCCTCCTGTTCAGCTCCCCCTTTGTTGGGGTCTACTAACACAGGCCCAGGGGTCCCTGGTCCATCCAGATCTGTGGTCCCTGCAAATGAATGCTAGGCTCCTGTAGACATAACCATCGCCTGTTTTGGGGTTTCCCCCAGGTAGCTGATGTCTTTCCTGTAGCTAGAAAGTCTACAAGATACACCTATTCTTATGAAATGGAAGTATGCCTTTGATAGGATGTAATGGGTATATCTGTTTAAAATCCTAGAATGTTTTGGATTGGGGGAACAGTATATAGAATATGTTAGGCTGCTGTATAGCAAGCCCAGGGCAGATGTCTTGGTAAATGATGAAACCACCAGAGTCTTCCGGCTGAATGGGGCACCTGGCAAGAGTTCTTTGGCCGAAACAACAAGTGTGCCAAGGAATGAGGCATGGTGCGGGTTAAGGGCTTGCGGCCCAATGCTATGACAACCCAACACAAAAATTAACCCTCACTCCAGAGTATCGTGCAGCTTTGGTTTCTGGATAAATACTCCAACACTGATGAATTAGAATAAATCAGATTGCTTTAATGTGGATATCCACTGATGCTGCAACGCACACAAACTGTTCAGGATGTAACAGCCACAACACACTTGCCCCTGTGCTTCACTCAAATAGAGCTTCCTTAGAGGGCACCTGGCAAGAGTTCCTCTTTGTCACCTCTCCTTTTCACACTGGCTATTGAGCCATTGGCAGAGGTGATCTGTAATGCAGAAGAGATCAAGGGTGTACAGGGGACTTGGGCCAAGCAGCATAAGATTTCATTATATGCAGACGATGTTCTGTTGTATTTGACCCAGCCTGAGGTGTCGCTTCCACCACTGACTGCCCTCAAGGAGTTCTCTGTATTCTCAGGGTACAAAAGTAACTATAAAAAATCTGAGCTATTATGTTCGGGAAATGCTGACACTAGGGGCTTCGATAAATTCCAATACCATCTGGCAACATCCCATATTAAATACTTGGGTATTCAGGTGAGGCAGACTCTGATGTCCCTGTATAAGCCTAACTATGCGCCCCTCCTTAATAAAATCCTGATGGACTTACAAAGGTGGCAGGGATTGCCAGTTTCTTGGCTGGGTAGGATAAATCTTATAAAAATGAATATTCTACCAAGGCTGCTGTACCCAGTCCAGATGCTCCCAATAGGGTTCCACAACAAGGACCTTCAAACCTTAGAAGAGGATGTATTCAATTCATTTGGCAGCAAAAAAGATCTAGAATTAACTTGCAAAGACTAGAAAACACTACAGATAAAGATGGCTTGTGCCACCCAGACTTTGGGTTGTACCATCTGGCGGTGCAAGCTAGACTCCTTACAGATTGGGTGAGGGGGAGTCAAGGGATGCACATTGGACATCCTTGGACCAGGCAGTGAGGAAACACAGAATCATCCATAAACAAGAACCGTGCTATGGGGAGAATAGGGAGGGTGCAGCTACAATAGTAAGGATATAGAAGATGGACAACAAACTGCACTCCAGGCTTAAAAAAAACACTTATCCCAAGTGGAAACTTGTGCCATTTAAAAGTTTTTTATTCAGAGCCACGATGAGCCCACAACCTCGGCGCTTCGCGTCTATAGTGTGACACTTTATCGAAATAGGCAAAGCACTGAGGATGTGGGCTCACCATGGCTCTGAATAAAAATCTATTAAATGGCATACGTTTCCACTTGAGATAAGTGTTTTTTCAGCCTGGAGTGCAGTTTATTATGTATCTTCTATAAGGGAACACAGAATCACTGCCTACCGAAACCCTGGAGGAACGAGGGCATACAGATTGGGGGAGCCCAGGAACACGTTGGTGGAAAAACTCCTAAAGGTCTGGGAGAGAACACATCAGCTGCTGGGAGATGAGAAGAGTGGGACCTTGCTGGCCACTATCTCCTCTAACCCAGAATTTTTCCCTGGTTTGGAGGACCCAGGCTATCAGTTGTGGGAGGTAGGGGAATCCAGTGTCTAGAAGATTTATTCTGCTGCTAGGTGTTAAGTCCTTTTGGGTCCACAATCGCATTTATTCAGATATTTAGAGGTTAGGAACTGGGTCTGGGGAGCGGGCCATCTCCATCCACAGCACTCTTCACTTCATGATTTGGAATGCAACATCCTGCAGACACAAGCTGACCCTGGGGGGTCCCTGGCTAAAAGCTACAGCTGGCTCCTGGAGATGATGTCTGACCAGTTGCCAAAAGCTGACCCAATGGGAACAAGACTTGGGCTGTGATATACCTGAGAAAGCATGGAGAACTGTATGCGAATCACATATGGGGCTTACTATATGTAATCAATATAAGGAAGCCCAAGATAAATTTTTGTACTGGTTATATCCAGTCCCCAAAGCAGTAGTAAGTAGGTTTAACCAGGGTGTTTCACCATTATGTGGGAGGTGTGGTGTAGAGAGGGGGCACATATTTGCACTGCTTTGGCAGTCCAGAAGGTGAATACGGAATACCTGGGTTTCGCACACTTGTCCTATGATCCAGGTGTGGAAGGATTTGCTTTTTAGTATGCTTCAGCTGGAATACCTGACATATGACCCTTAGGGCTGTACAGACAGGTTTGAGCAGCAATTGAGCCCCTTGATTGACTCCCTTTCCCCTGCAGAACAAGGAATACTTTGGTTGGGTTAAGGATGAGGATCTGCCCTACTCAGATAGTAAACAGGGAGACCTTATCCATGGGTGGAACTCCCTCCTTCCCTTATTGAGGACATGGCAACTCACTGGATAGTAACTTGACTCAGCACCAATATATAAACTGAGATGAAGTATGACTATATGGTGCTATCATTAGATGTAACTTGCCCATGTGCTATAGTCCAGTTGTATGTCCAATTTTATCTGTATGTTGAGTTGTTTGTTCATTGTATCAGTACTGTATACTGAAGCGGAATATGCATGTAACTACTTGTATCTAATTTTATATTAATATGTTTTACAGTGATAGCAATTATTGGTAGAGATTTGCTGATACTGTTCTGTGTTGTTAACTCTCTTAAACAACTTTTCAGTAAAAGATTGCTAACAAAAACACAAAGAAATGGAAGCACTTCCTGTATGGTGTGCCTCCTGTTTGGTGGACCCATTTATGTGTTCTGTAGAAAACAGTACTGGACTACCTTCTGTCCCTGTCTGACTCCGGTCTCCAGTACCCATCCATTAAGGTGCACTTGGCTGCCATTTTGGCCTTCCATGCCCCTATTGATGGGCACATGGCACAACTAGCGATTTCCCATATGTTTTTGAAGGGCATTCTGCACTTGAGTCCCCGGATACATTAAACCAGTTCCAACTTGGGACCTCAATTCCATTTTGGAAAGATTGATCTTGGCTGCATTTGAGGCTGCTATGACCAGTGAGATGCTTTTCCTTTCATGGAAAATGCTATATTTTGGTTGTCATGACCTCTGCTTGTAGAATTTCCTAGTTTCAGGTTCTGATAATGAGCCTCCTTGTTTGATTTTCCACAAGGACAGAGTGTCTTTCTTGAGCAATCCTCATTTTCTTCCAAAAATGGTGTTTTATCTTACATTGAATCGGACCATACACCTTCCTCTGTATTATCAAGAGCATGCTAACAAAGGTGAGGCATTGCTCATACACTTGATGTACATATAACACCACGTTTCTATCTTGATCGCACTGAGGACTGCAGAAAGTCCACTCAACTTTCTGTTTCATTGGCCCCTGAGAAAGACGATGCCCACGTCTAAGTAGTGCTTCTCTTAATGGCTGACTGTGTTCTGATCTTACTTTGAGACACAGCTCTTGCAGCAGGTTACACCATTAGGACCGAAGCCGCCAGGCGCCAGGACCCCACGGAAAAATTCTAGCTAGCTAACTACAGCGGGGACCGCCCCCCGACGTCGGTCCCGCCTCCGACGTCAGGCGTGGTACAAAAGGGGGCGGTCCCGCCAGATTCCCCAGTTCTTTCCCTACCGCCGACTTAGCTACCTGACCCTTCGTTACCAGTCTAGCGCCGACGCTGCGGAATAGTTCCTTTTCGATAAAATTTCGAAAATCTTCAGAATCTTCAAGCAAGATCTTGATGTCATCACCAACTTTTGGCCATCCATGGCAGCGCTTGTGGAAAGCAGATCCCGCTCAAGGACCCCCCACACGCCTGGCGTCCGTGCCTAGGGCCCAGACCACACGATACCCGGCCTGTCCTTCTTGCCAAGGGTTCAACAGCCGTACCGGATCCGGCGTCAGAAGGCCTTGCAGGCGTTTCTTCTGGAGGAACAACTGAAGACCATGTCCTCCAAGGGGAAAGCTCCAGGGTCCACAAGCACGGAGAAGAGAAGGAGAAGGCCCTTCAGGTCCCCTTCAGGGGTTGAGTCCGTAGCTCCGGTTGAAATCTCCCGGCTGCAATCAAAACCTTCATCTCAGGAGAATCCGCCAGGCCTTCCTCCCTTCCAGGGCCTTGGCGAAGTCCGAGCGACACCATCACCACATAGAGTCGGGTTCCCGCTCACCGGTACCCGGCGTCAGGTCTTCGTCGGTGCCTCCACGCAAGACGCTGGAGCTCACGCCTTTAAAAAGGCCTGTAGCCCAGACGCCGGCTCGACAGCCGTCAGCCGTGCGCCCTTCTTCCCTGGAGCCGCCGTCGGCCCGACGACCGACGCCGGCCATTACATCCCAGCGGACGCCGGTAGGGGGACCGACGCCCGCCCCTCCTGAAAAGAAGAAGGCCCTGTTGCCTCCGACCGACATCGGTCAGGAGCCTCTATCGGAGGAGGACCTAGAGCAGCCCGAGGACCAGACAGGCGACCCCGGTCCCGTCGGTACTCCCAGGGAACCCTCGCCATTACCAGAGCCCCTGTGGAGCGGCGCCGGACCCGACGACCGCCCACGGCACCCGGTCGTGGCCGGCCTCTCTCTAGTGGAGGTGAAAGATCTGTTCACCTACTGGTGGGATACCATTAAAAAGGCATGGTTCCCCCTCCTCCTCCTACTCCTCCTCCTCCTACTCGGTTCCTGCCCCCCTCGCCATCGGGGTCGGCAGGCCGTCCCCCTCCCCGGAGCCAGAACCTCCCCAG
This sequence comes from Neoceratodus forsteri, assembly GCA_016271365.2. Taxonomy (NCBI): domain Eukaryota; kingdom Metazoa; phylum Chordata; order Ceratodontiformes; family Ceratodontidae; genus Neoceratodus; species Neoceratodus forsteri. The sequence goes on along the minus strand of CM057450.1, from coordinate 124,962,334 downwards.
GGGAGACCTGATAAACGGAGACCTTCGCGAAATCTCTTCTGGATCACCCAGCCCCAAGAGATCCAGGAGACGCCGACGTTCGCCTTCAACGGAGGACACGGGATCAGACTACTCCACCTCTAGATCCCCATCTCCACTCTCCATCCCTTCTCCGGACCCACGTGAGATGCCTAGATCTCCTCCGGATGATCCCTCGTTCCTTGATATTATGAGACATATACAAGAGAACATGGGATGGGATGCTGAAGACTTAGACCCCGAAAGAGTACGACTCGCCAAATATCTTCGGCAAAAGGACCCCAAGCCTGTGGTGGTACCACCCTTGGTTGACACTTTCGTGGACGTCACCAAGGCCGCGTGGAAGCGTCCACACTCGCTCCCGGCGAGACCGAAGAAAGCTGATCGCTTGTACAAGGCTCCTAAGGACGACCAGTACTTGACGCAGCATCCTCAGGCCGATTCTCTGGTCATCACAGCCTCACATGACCGGTCACAGAGGCCACAACATTTGAGCACCCTGCCACCGGACCCGGAGTCCAAACAACTGAGACGCGTGGGTGGCGCACGTATGCTTCCGCTACCTGCGCCATCAGATCCCTGAACTATTTAACCCACATGGTTCAGTTCCAGAGCGCTTTGTGGGAACAGGGTCTGGGCGGCTGAAAAGATGCCGAAGGTGAGCAGAAGGAGGAGATGCTTCAGCGCTCCTCCGTGCAGGTTCAGGCGTGGGGACCCAAGTGCTAAGAGCAGCGTGATGACTCCGCGGACTCATCGGCCCGAGCAGCAGCTTCTGGCGTTTGCCTCCGGAGACACTCTTGGTTGCGCGTCTCCGGTTTTACCCCGGACGTCCAAAAGAACATCTTGGACGCCCCTTTTGAGGGAGTAGTATTGTTTGGTAATCCTACAGAAAAGATCCTTACCAAACTCCAAGAGGCCGGGAAGGCGGTAAGGTCGGTTCAGGCCATGTACCGACCTAAGCTTGGTTCCTTACGTAGGAACCAAAGCCGTTCTCGTGCGGACGCAGAGGCAACAGACCCACTCCGCTGCACCTCAGAGGGGCTCTGGTTTTCGTAGAGCCCAGGGCAAACACCCCGCCAGCCGAGGCCAGCGTTCTCCTAGGCAGGCCCAGCCAGCGGGTCCATCTGCCGCCACAGCCTGACTCCTTTCCGGCCCCAGCCCCTCAGGATCAACGGGAGTTTATAGTCGGGGTTCGCATTGCGAACTTCCTGCCGGGATGGCAGGCCATTACCACCGACAGGTGGGTTCTTCAGTTGGTCAGTCTAGGCCACTTTATAGAATTGCAGGAAAGCCACCCTGGGGCCTCCTTTGCTCTCCCGGTATCAGGGTCAGCACAAAGCCTTGATCTGGCAAGAAGTACTCGCGCTACTACGAAAGGGAGGCGATGAGAGTCGTCCCGAGAGAACCAGAGAGGACTAGGATACTATTCCACTTCTTCCTGGTTCCCAAGAAAACAGGGACCTCCGTCCAATCTTGGACCTCAGCGACCTCAATGTGGGTCACTTACAAGAGATTCGATGGTGACCCTTCCGGGTCTTATCCCCATGCTCAAACAGGACGCCTTTTTAGCATCTCTAGACATGCAGGATGCCTACCTGCACATCCCTATGGCTCAGGCGCACAGGAGGTTCCTGCGCTTCGAGTTTCTCGACCACCACCTTCAGTTCGAGCCCTTCCTTTGGACTGTCTTCGCACCAAGGGTCTTTACCAAGTGCATGGCAGTCGTGGCAGTCCTCTGAGGAGACAGGGCCACTCGTGTTCCGCACCTGGACGACTGGCTCTCATGGCCGCCTCCAGGAGGCGTTGCTTCTGCAATCAAGAGCACCCAGGATCTGTTTGATCCTGGGCATCCTCATAAATACAGAGTCTCTCCTGGTACCGTCATAGAAACTGCAGTTCATAGGAGCAGTTCTGGACACTGTCGGGAAGAGCCTTTCTTCCGGCCGACAGAAGCGGGCGCATCAGATCCTCATAAGGGACCTATCATTAAGCAAGGTTGTACCTGCCAGGTCTGGTCCTTTGCTTGCTCGGACACATGGCTGCGGCCATTCCTACTGTCCCTTTCGCAAGACTCCACATGCGCATTACTCAGTGGATGCTCAAAGTGCAATGGGACCAAAGGCAAGACCACTTGCAGCATCCGTCAGACTCACGAATTCAGTGATTCAAGACTGGCAGTGTGGCTAGCCCCAGGGTCGCTCTCATCAGGCGTCCCGTTCATTGCGCCTGTCCCGGAGGTCACCTCACCACAGACGCTTCCGGTCTTGGGTGGGGGGCACACCTGGAACGGGTAAAGTCCCAGAGTACGTGGACCCAGATGGAAGCTCACCTTCACATCAACGTGCTGGAAATGAGGCGGTCCTCTATGCCCTGCAGGCCTTTCAGTCAGTTATCCCACCGTGTACTCTTCTACTTCAGACAGACAACACGGCGGTGATGTATTACCTCAACAAACAAGGAGGCGCACACTCTTACCCCCTTTGCAGGGAGGCCATGAGAGTGTGGGATTGGGTAATCAGACACGGCGCGAATCTGATCACTGTGCACGTTCCCGGAGTGGACAACATGGTTGCAGACAGCCTGAGTCGTTCTCAGGCCAGAGTCCACGAATGGGAACTCCTTCAAGAGGTAGCAGAGGATCTGTTTCTTCGATGGGGAACTCCAGATCTAGACTTGTTCGCCTCCCCATCCAACGCAAAACTGCCCAATTTTTGCTCGCTAGATCCAGGGCCTGGTGTTTTCTGGCGAGACGCGTTATCCCTCTCCTGGGCCAACAGATTCCTCTACGCTTTCCCTCCTTTCCCGTTGATCCAGAGAGTTCTTCTCAAACTGCGCAGGGAGCACGCAATAATGATCCTAGTGGCCCCATTTTGGCCCAGACAGATTTGGTTCCCTTTGTTGATTCAACTATCTCGGGAACCCCCGCTCCCGTTGCCGCTCAGCTCCCACTTACTGTCTCAGGAGAAGGGTTCACTTGTCCACCCGGACCTACGTTCCTTGAACCTGCATGCTTGGCTCCTAGAGACATAGCCATTTTGCGTCACGGGGTCTCGCAAGAGGTTGCAGAAGTCCTTTCTGCAGCCAGAAAGCCGGCAACGCATGCGACGTACGCCATGAAATGGCGCCGTTTTTGTGTATGGTCGCGAGCTCGCGACCTTTCCCCTTTAGGTTGTCCTGTGGGAGTAATATTAGAATATTTGCTCTCCCTCTTTCATTCGGGTCTAGCCTACTCCTCTATTAAAGTGCACCTCTGTGCCATTTAGGCTTACCACCTCCCGGTGGGAAATCGTACAGTGGCTCAGGTGGACGCCTCTCGGGAATTTCTTAGGGGAGTGTTGCACCTTAGACCTCCTATTAGAGACCCTGTGCCTCCATGGGATTTGCTTTTGTCCTTGAACAGCTCACGCTTCCCTTTGAACCTGCCGCTGGATTAAGTAGCTACGTTTTCTGTCGTGAAAAACGTTGTTTTTAGTTGCTGTTACTTCGCAAGAAGAATTTCTGAACTTCACGCCTCATGTGCAAAGAGCCTTATTTAGTTTTCCACCGGGACAGAGTATCCCCTGAGGACGAACCCTAAATTCTTGCCTAAGGTGGTTTCTTCGCTCACTCTGAACTAGGATATCGACCTTCCGGTCTACTTCCGAACTACTTAATAGAGGAGAGGCTCTGCTCCATACCCTGGATGTTCACCGCAGCCTGAGGTTTTACCTCAACAGAACTCAGTCCTTTCGTGAGTTCTGAGCAGCTTTATTTCTTCTCTGAGAGAGTGATGGCCAATCAGTATCCAAACAGTCCCTTTCTCGCTGGCTTGTCCAGTGTATTTCTCACTTATGGTATCAAACAAAGCCCCTCCCGGTACAGTCCGGGTCATTCCACTAGAGGGTGGCTACTTCCTTTGCAGCGCTCAAAAATGTTTCCACTTCTGCTATATGCGCTGCAGCCACTTGGAGTTCTGTGCATACCTTTATCAGGCATTATAGCCTGGACATCGCCTCTCGGTGAAGGGCTGGTTTTGGTTTGGCCGTACTTCAGGGTCTCCTGTCCTAGGGTTCAGGACCTGGGTTTTATCCTTTATTTTCCTCCTCCCGGATTTTCTGACAGCGTTACTGCTTGGGAATCAGTCCTAATGGTGTAACCTGCTGCAAGAGCTGTGTCTCAAGTAAGATAGTACAGTTAACGTATGACTTACCGTAACAGTAGATCTTCGAGAACAGCTCTTGCAGCAGTAGCTTCTCGCCCACCTTCCCCTTGAGGAAGCATGGCTCAGTCTTTCTGAGCAGGAATTGTTATCTTTCTGTCTTCTGACGGCGAATCCTAGGTCTCCCATTTTGATGTCAGCCTCCGGCAAGAAGTCTCCGTGCGGAGAACTGGGGAATCTGGCGTGGACCGCCCTTTTGTACCACGCCTGACGTCGGAGGCGGACCGACGTCGGAGGCGGTCCTCACAGAAGTTAGCTAGCTAGAATTTTCCTGTAGTCCTGGCGCCTGGCGGCTTCGGTCCTAATGGTGTAACCTGCTGCAAGAGCTGTTCTCGAAGATCTACTGTTACGGTAAGTCCTTACGTAACTGTACTTTATAGGAAGTACGGTACTCTTGGTATAATGACTTCTGTTGCTTGCTTTCAAAAAGTTTCGACAGCTGACATATGTGCTGCTGCCTTATGAAACACTGTGCATTCTTTCACCGAGCACTACCGTTTAGACATCATCTCTCATAGATTTGCTGGGTTTGGTCTTTTGGTGCTGCAGAGCCTCTTGTCATGATGACATTCAGACTTTGCCATCCTCCCTGGCTACCTTGTATACCGCTTGAGAATCTTTCCAAAAGTGTGACCCAGTGGAGGAGATAGCCTCTATAAAGACTATCCCTATGGATGCACCCGCAGAGAAGACTGATGATATCTGTCACAAGGGAGGCCCACAGAAAGGAGGCAGAGGGCACCAAAGGGAAAGGAAGCAGCTCCTGGTGGGGGACTCAATTATTAGGGGTATAGAACTGGGGGGAGCTGGGAAAAATGAAGTAAGGTGCCTGCCTGGTGCCATGGCTTGGAGGGACAGGAAGCGCATCCTCAGGATCACGAGAACAGCTGCAGGGATTCCGAGCTGGGACGTAATTGTCCACCTAGAGACAAATGACTTGGCTCATCATGAGATTAGAGCAGTGCAGGAGGACATTGCAGAGTTGGGGAGGGACCTAAGACAGTAGCACACACAGTATCCTTCTCAGTGGTGCTGCCTGTCAAAAGCATGGGGAGGCGAGGCAATTGGCACCATGCAGTTTACTGAATGGTTGAAAAAGTGGTGCGGAGCACAGGGTTTAGCTTCATTGGGACTGGTGTTCCACCTGGAGGACACCAGCCTATACTGCAGGATGGTCTGCATCTGTCCAGGAAGGGAACAAGTCTTTTGAGCAATCAGTTTAAATGCTTCATTGGCAAGCTTTTAAACTAGTCAAAGGGAGGCACTGACAAGCAGCAGGAAAATCCCAGCCTCTCCCTACAAAACAGGGTACTAAATGAGAAAAAGACTGAGGTAGAAACGGTCAGTGGGGATGCTGCAACAGAAGGTAAAAGCCATCAAAAAATGGAGAGCAATGAGTACTAATGCCCGTAGTCTGAGTAACAAGCTCCTGAATTAGTGGCCTTGATGGAGGAGGAACATCTGGATATCGTGGCAGTCACAGAAACATGGTACACAAAACCATGACTGGGACATAAACATACCAGGATACACTGTCTACAGGAGGGACAAGGAGGGTAAAGAGGAGGAGGAGTAGTTCTTTACATAAGGAAGGAATAAAGCAACAGAACAAAAGGGTAAACAGGAGGAGAAGAAGCACTGTGGGTAAATTTGAGACAGGCAATGGCACCACAATCGCACAGGGTTGATACAGACCCCTTCTCAGGGGAGGAAATGGACAAGGAAATGATAGAAAGTATACTTAGAATGGCAGAAAAAGGAGATATTGCTGATGGGTGATCTGAATATGCCAGATGTTAACTGAGTGCAGTTGCAGCTGCCACTTGAAGAGTGCAGTTATTCTAGATGCCCTACAGGGGCATGCCTTAGACAACTAGTATGGAGCCCACTCAGAGGGAGCAATCTTAGACCTGGTCTCTCAAATGGAGATGAAGAGAGGATCACAGATGTAGAAGGTACTTAGCCAAATGGGTGAGTGCAAAGGAATGCACTAGCAAATGGGCAGGAAGGAGGGTGAAGAACAATGGGGAATAATAAAACTGCCATCACAGAGGTAACAAGCCTTGTGTGAAGCAAATAAACAAAACAAGACGATGTAAGAAACCACTATGGTTCTCAAAGGAAGTGGCAGTGAAGGTTCAAGAGAAAGAAAGCATTCAGGAAGTACAAGGAATCGCGAAGGAGCAGGACAGAGAACTGTATCAGTTAAAGCAAAAGGAGGCTGGGAAGGCAGTCAGAACAGCAAAGGCCCAAACCAAGGAAAAGATAGCCAACTCAGTTAAGAAGGGGATAAAACCTTTTATAGGTACATCAGGGGCCAAGGAAGACCAAGGGAGGGATAGTGAGGCTTATTAAAGGGAGGGAGGGTGGGCAGAGGGAGACTGTGAAAAGGCAGAGATACTAAACAAATATTTTTGCTCAGTATTTACAAAGGAAGAGGGGGAGGTACATAAAACAAACAGTAGTAACACGCTGGATACAGAAGTTGATACCAGCCCATTTACAGAAGAAAGGGTTCTGAAAGAACTCTTAAAACTGAAGGTGGACAAAGCAATGGGGCCTGATGGGATTCATCCCAGAATTCTAAAAGAACTAAGGGTAGAACTAGTGACACCACTGACTACCCTTTTTAACAAATCATGGGAGGATGGGGTGGTACCTGAGGACTGGAGGAGGGGCCGGAGGGCAGATATGATTCCCCTTCACAAAGTGGGAGCAAGGCAGAAGCAGGAAACTATAGACCTGTTAGTTTAACCTCAGTGATAGGGAAAATGATGGAATCACTTCTGAAGGAAAGAATTGTCGAGTATCTAGAGGCCAGAGGGGCACAGGACCCTAGGCAGCATGGATTCACAGCGGGAAGGTCATGCCAGACGAATCTGATAGATTTCTTTGACTGGGTGACCAAAGTAGTAGATCAGGGAGGGGCTGTGGACATGGCCTACCTAGACTTTAGCAAGGCATTTGGACACAGTCCACACAAGATTAATATACAAGTTAGCCAGCCTGGGAGTTGCCCAAGATGACAGCCTGGGTAAAGAATTGGCTGGAGAATAGGACACAGAGAGTAATAGTAAATGGAGTCCACTCAGAAGAAAGGGTTACTAGTGGGGTACCGCAGAGTTCAGTATTAGGAGCGGTCCTCTTCAATGTCTTTATAAGTGACATTGCAGAAGGACTGGAAGGAAAAAGTATGTCTCTTTGCAGATGACACTAAGATCTGCAACAGAGCTGATGCACAGGGTGGGGTGGAAAGGATGAGAAGGGACTTGGCAAGGTTAGAGGAATGGTCAAATGTGTGGCAGCTTAGATTCAATGCTAAGAAGTGCAAGGTAATGCACTGGGAAACAAAACCCAGGGAAGAGTACACAATGGGGGTGAGATACCAACAACAACAAAAATGGAGAGGGACCTGGGGGTAGTCATATCAGATGACCTAAAGATGGGCAAGCAATGTGAGAGGGCAGCAAGGAGGGCTGGGGGATACTGGGATGCATAGGGAGAGGCATCACCAGTAGAAAACAGGAAGTTATTATCCCTCTGTACAGACAGCTGGTGAGACCCCATCTGGAGTACTGTGTGCAGTTCTGGAGACCCAATCTCCGCAAAGACATAGACAGGATGGAAGCTGTCCAGAGGAGGGCAACTAAAATGGTGCAGGGTCTGCACCGGAAGACATATGAAGAGAGACTTAAGGAGCTTAATATGTATAGCCTCGAGGAAAGGAGGAGGGGGGACATGATAGAAACTTTCAAGTACCTCAAGGAATCAACAAAGTCCAAGAGGGTAGCATCTTTCAAAAAAGAGGTGTGCAAGAACAAGAGGGCACAATTTGAAGATGGGGGCGGCTCAGAGGTAATTTAAGTATTTTTTCAGAGAGGGTTGTGGATGCATGGAATGGCCTTCCGGAGGAGGTTGTGGAGTCAAAATCAGTGGTAGAATTCAAGCATGCATGGGATAGTCATAAGGCAGTTCTGGGGGGTGGGGGTAGGAAGAAGTAGGCTGCTGGTTAACTAGGATCTGCAGCTTATCCAGTAGGTAGGGAAATGGGCAGACTGGGTGGACCAAGCGGTCCTTATCTGCCGTCAAATTCTATGTTTCTGTGCTTCTATGTTTCTATGTTTAAGACAGAACAGTTACTCACCATAACAGTATCTCTTCAAGGAAATCTTCTCAATTTGGCCACAGCGCACCCCCACCATCCTTCCCCCTTTCTGAGATGTAAGCTTGCCGGTTTGTCCACTGCCTTGTTCGGAGGTGTTTATAAGTGCCTTCTGTATACTGTATTTTCAGTCCCTTGCCTCGCTTCGGGTGGTTAATAACTGGTCTGGTCTCCTGGTTCCGCACATTAAGAGGCCCTCCAAGCGTATTTCAGGCAGGGAACTGAGGAGCAGTGGGGCTGACCATGACTATATAAGTACCAACTTTGCACATTATGATGGGTGGCCCCCAGCTAGCAGAAGTTTCTGAGTGGTCCTGACAGCCGTGCCTTACAGTTTCAAAGGTGTGTCCCAATGGAGGATAGTCTCTCAAAGATCTACTGTTATGGTGAGTAACTGTTCTTTACTTACCATAACAGTTGATCATCGAGAAAATCTTCTCCATTGAGCCACAGTGCACCTTACCACCTTTCCTGTGTCTACTTCAGGTGGTGTTTACTGGAAGTCCTGCTGCTGGCGCAAGATGTGCACTCTTCCTCTGCTGTATTTGAGCTATACTTTCCAGCTGTATCACTGTTCCTGTTTTCCTGGTTCTGGTCTCCCAGTACCTGCCTATTTAATATGTCATCTGAGCTTGTCTCCAGCAGGGAACTGAGCATAGATGGGGCCACCCACTTTATACAGGCAGTGTTGGCATACGTCAGCATGGGCAGCCCAAGCTAGCAAATGTTTCTTTGTGGTCCTCCACACCAACGGCTTCACGGTTACAAAGGTGTGGCTCAGCAATCTACTGTTACGGTAAATAACTGAACTCTCCCTATGACTGACAGCCACACACACACACACACACACACAGCAGGGCACTGCTTCTCCAATCTTCAGACTCCAGTTGCACAGCAATGCCTGCAACACATTCCTATTCTGTTTTGGCAGGGTTCTACCTTTCAGTGCTGGCATTAGTCACCAGTGCTTCAGTCCCATTTTCATTTCTTACTTGTTGAAGTGTATATCTTTTTAGTGCCAATATGGGGGGTAGTCATAGAATACAGGAGTGTGGGATATCCAAAGGGGTCAAAAAGGCATGAGATACTGAAGATTTATTGGGAAGTTCAGCGTATGCATTAGATGCTGGAAGGGTTTTAAAAGTTACAGGTGGGACTAGGCAGATAAAGTGGTCACCCACCAGAGTGTTAGATAGGGCTACTCTGGCCTTCTAGCCTTCTCCTGATCCGAGGAACTCGCCTTGCTGGTCAAGAGGTTGCAGGGGGAAGAACTTGATATGAGTCCTTGAGTAAGTCCCTGTATTCAGGTGTGCTGCTGTCATGGGGCTCATTCTTACCAACGCTTAAAGGACTCGGGGGCTTAAGACAGTGTGAGAGATAAACCAACAGACCATTGAAATTGAAAGAGTAGGACTAGGTTATACAGGGACTGGTGAAGGTGATGAGATGCACTGCATGTTTTTTGTGTGTCCTAATGTGGTGTATTTTTTAGTTTGTTGCAGATCTCACTTTGAGGATATCTCTTCCCTTAAGCCACACCTTTGGAACAACAGCCGACAGGCACTAGGAAACATAGAAACACAGAAATTGATGGCAGAAGGAGACCGCTAGGTCCATCTAGTCTGCCCATTTGTTTTAAACCTATTCTTCTCTTCTCCTCTGCATGACATCCAAGCCACTTGCCTTGTTTACATGCACACTAGAATTGGGTTCAAACTCCAATTTCCGTGGAATCAGTGTTGTATTCCTCAATTCGAACCTCATGTAAACTCATTCTGAGTTGGCTTCCTGCTTCAGTCTGAACCGGGTTCTGTTGCAAAGGTTCAAGAGCATTAATTATTTTGAACCCGGTTTCTTTGTGCATGTAAACCTGATTGTGTGTTGATTCTGCTATACTTACTGTTGAAACTACGGCAAAAGGAATGCAACTAGATTCAAAATCCTGAATTTCTGCATGTTTACATGCAATGAGAATCAGTCACCTGTAATCAATTCAGTTCATTCTTCATCAACCCAACTGCATCTAAACCAAAAAGGATTACAGTCTGAAGTGAACTGATTACAAAGTAATCTAATCCCACTACATGTAAACATAGCAACTGATGCTCTTCCAGTACTGTGAGTGCTGGGAGAAGATTTTAAGGAACGACACCTGCAAAGAGTGTGTCTGTCTGTTGCTTCGGCTTCTTTCATTACATCTGGGCCCATGAGATTTGCCTGGGGTTTATTGGGAAGACCTTGAAACATTTTTACTTAAGAAAATGTTGGCAGCCACCGAGGAAATGCAACTAGAATGAAAAACGGTGTCGCCTGCTGCTTCCATGAGCTCACAGTCTTCAAAGCAGAAAGACCATGAAACAAGCAAAAGTCTTTGTTGACTCATAAATACAAGCACAGGGATAAGGAAAAGCCATCCTCCCTGCAAAATCCTGGTCGCCATTGCAACCTTCAGTTGTGCCTTCTTTGTCTCTGTCCACTTCAGCGACAGTGCCTATAGCAACAACCCCCCCCCCCAGACTGTTGATCAGACACCAAGGTCAGGGTCTGGCTGTGGTGCCACGGAACCTACTATTGCAGGTACGACGCCATCATCGTCTGGTCTTGGCCAGTCTTTAACCTTGCTGAGCATGGCCCTGGACAGGGTGGCATTGACTTCAGGCAGTCTTGGCATCTTTCTCAGAAATGATTCAACACCTTTGCCGGGCTTACCATCGCAGCCCATGCTGCAGTCGACGGAACCACCGACTAGTCAAGCCCCATCCACTGATGCTTCAGTCCACTGCCTGTTTCTTCCTCACAGCTACCACCAGCTTCACTTGCCCAGTCATTTCTCCCCTTCATCAGCTGGCCTGCTGACAATGATGTGGAGTATAATCCAGACCTCATGATGGAGGCGGATTATGGTGAAGAGAAAGAATATGGGGAACAACCATATAATCCCCATTCTACTTCTCCTGTGTCTTCCTGTAGTGAAGACTCTAGTCTGTACTCTAAGGTCTCCTCCTGAGAATCCCTCTTTTAAATTTTCAATGCAGCAAGTTCAAACTGAGCTGGACTTTGCAGTGGAGGAAGAAGATTCCACTAAAAAGTCTTTAATGGAGTTTACAGAAGTGCCATGCACTCCCTCTATTCTCATATCTCCTATTTATCCAGCTTTGGAGAATGTTACCTTTGCTGCCTGGCACAGGCTAAAAATACTATCCCTGCTGTGCTGCGTAAAGCTGATGAGCAGTATCCTGCATCTACTGCTAAACCATAGTATGCCACACATCCAGAAACAGATTCTGTGGTGGATATGAATGCTCATGACAGAGCTAAAGCACTCAAGCATCTTAGTTCTCGGCCACCTGATAAGGAATCTAGATGGCTTGATGTCATGGACAAATGAACTTATGCCTCAGCCTCATTGGGCCTTAGAATATCTAACTATCAAGCCCGTATGATTAAATATCAAAATGCCATCTAAAAGAATGCCAAGGCAGCTGCACAGCCCTTAGCAAATAGTTCTGCTAAAATGGAGTTATTGAAACAATTACATTTTTATTTTATTTTATTTTAAATTTGGTAACGGGAAAGGCACACTGAGCTGAGGCTCATTTCCAGATCAACCGGGGTAAGGAAACAAGACATATAGTTACACATGGGAATAAATAGTGAGAGCAAGTTGACAACTTAAGTTAAATCAGCTAAACAGATACACTGATCACAGCAAACTAGGTCAAAAGTAAAGTTGAGGCTAGTGGGTACATAGTTAGAACAGTAGAGGTGGCGGTATTAGCTGAAGGTTTCATAAGGGAGAGGAATTCTGTTGGGCTGGGGTGTGGGGTGACATGGCAGCAGGGAAGAGGAGAAGTGTGAGCACTGGTGAGAGGAGGACGTCGGTGGAGACTTTTGAAAGAAGAGAGGAGGGGTCTAGGCGAAGGTCAAAGGTAGCTGATTCCAGAGGAAAGGAGGCGGTTGAAGAAAGCAGACTGCCGTCGCTGAGTGGGGGTGTGAAAGAGAGAAAGATTGGTGGTCCCTGTAATGCAAGGAGTAAGCTGAGGGGTTCACAGGTGATAGCGGAGGAGAAGTAAGCAGGAAAAGTCCTGAACCAGTACTTGGCAATGAGAGAGACACAGTGGACCATCCTCCTGTGTGGTAATGGTGAAATGGAAAAAGAGGAATAGAGAAGGCAGTGATGAGTGAGGAGGGGGGCAGAAGTAGCAAAGCAGCAGAAGGAGGTTAGAGGAGTGTCAGGTCTGCACAGAGATGTTGCGGAGGCTGTGCCATAGATCACATCGTATAGTCAGTGACTGGGAGAATCATTTTTGTAACTAGCTCCTGATGGGTAGTGAGAGGGAGGCTGTCTTTATGGCAGTAGAGAATGCAAGTTTTGGACAAGGTTTGGTACAGATGGCCTCTGTATGGGTGGTGAAGTCTAGTTGGCTGTCTAGCCAAACCCCTAGGTATTTGAGGGTGGGGACTTGGGGGCCATCCAGGGTGGAGAAGGCAGGGGGCTGGAGTGCTGCCAGTCTCTGTCTAGAGCCAAAGGTCAGTGACAGTTTTCTTGGTATATAATTTTAGATGGTTTGTCTGGAACCAGTTCTGTACCTTGTCAAAGTTCTGCTGAGAGGGGCATTGTATGCTCGCTGGTGGAAGGTCCCAAGGTAAAGGTGATGGTATTTTCTGTGTACTTGTGGGAGGTAGAGCAGACAGAGGGAAGATAATTTGTAAAGAGGGAGAAGATGATGGGGCTAGGTATGGAGTCTTGAGGAACCCTGGCAAGGATGGAAAGAGGGAGGTGAGGCTAGGACATTTCGTACTTGGACCATCTGCTGTCTGCCATGTAGGTATGAGCTGAACCAGCTGACAATGTGGGCTGCCAGACCAACTGATTAAAGTTTATGTAGCAGGAGATGGTGGGAGACTGAATCAAAGGCCTTGACCAGGTCTGTGAATATGGCGGCAGTTATATGACCCTGGTCCATGGCCGAGAAAATGGAATCAGTGACTCGTAACAGGGAGGAAATGGTTGAGTGCTGTTTCTAAACCCAGCCTGGATTGGTGAAAGTGTGCGGTGGAGGAGAGATATTCAGATAGCCTAGAGTGGATTAGTGACTCTTGTAGTTTTGCAAGAGATGAAGGGAAAAGAAGATGGGCAGGTAGTTCCGGGAGAGGAAATGTCACCACTTCTATGAAGTGGCAGCACCTTGGCGACTCTCCAGGCTTGTGGGATGGCAAGTTTGGAGGAGAGGTTTAGAAGGTGTGCAAGAGGGGAGGTGATTGCAGGAGTGGAGATTTGGAGGCGCTTAGGGTGAACTCCATCAGGGTTGGTTTTAGCTGGGTTTAGAGATGTAAGAACTGAGGAAGACTTCTTGAGGAGAAAAAGGTGGAAAGCAGAAGCCAGCAGAAGGGGGAAGGGCCAGTGGTGGTAGGGGTGAGATGGTCAGGGAGCGCGCAGGTGGTGAAGAAGTCTCAGCTACAGAGAAAAGACCAGTGATGGTTGAGCCATTGATTTTGAGGACTGGGAGGACCTGATGCACAAGAGGATGGAGGAGTGAGTGAATTACATTCCAGACGGAAGCTGGAGAGCTGAGATTTGATTGTAGATGGGACTTGAAATACTTAGCCTTGGAAAGACAGATGGCTGTAGTGCAGGTGTTTCTGTGGGATTTATACGATAGCAAATCTGCCAGGGATAGGGAGATTTGTGTTTTGTCCAGGTTCAGTCCCTGGATCTGCATAGAGCTGTAAGATCTGCCATAATCCAGGGGTGACGGTGACATTTGACTCTAGATCTGTTTGTTTAATTTTTGGTGACCGGGTAGGGTGCACTAGGCAGACACTTGCCTATTTTCAGGCACAACCTGGGAGGTTACATCAGCACTGGTAATACAACATTGATAAAGATACAAGGCAGGTTTACATTTGAGAGAAACATTCAGGGTAAAGGTAATCACTAGGTTACGAGGAAGGCATCAAGAGACATACAAATAGCAGTGCTTAAGAGGGATACAATATTGTTTACAGAAATTTCACTGACAAGGCAGGCAAGTAATCATTGTTGGTTTTGGGCAGGTAAGGAGTGGGGAATTCAGATGTGGGTGAGGGTAATGGAGAAGTAGTAGAGGGCAGAGTTGTTGTCTGGTGCTGAAAACACTGGCAGCCAATTGGGATGGGTAAGATCCTGAGGAGGCTGCTGGATCCAGGGCATGGAGTGGTTGAGTCAGGTGTATTTAGGGGCAGAGTGGGAACTGTTTATTTCCTTACGCAACATGTAATGCAATGATCACTGAGGGCGCCCAGAAGACGCCTACAGCAGTGATGCGAAGGGGATGTGAGGAGAGCACCTAGTCAAGAAGTGAGTGGTTTTGGGAGTGAGGATTTAGTCAGGTGTGTTTAAGAATCAGTTGGATGAGATTTAGGGACTCTATCTTGAGGAGGGTGGGCTTTGAGGAAGGGGAGAGCCAGTCCGGGCTGAAGTCACTTAGGAGGATTAGCTCTCCATTTGCTGCATGGGAAGTGATGGAGGAGATAATAGTGAATAAGGAGTCTTGAGAAGTTTTAGGTGGGGCATAGAGTGCCCCTCTGTAGACTTGGATAGAGGAGGGAAAGGATAGGAGGGCAGCGATGAGGTTGTGGGAGAAAGGGCAGGATTCACAAAAGGTGATGTTGCAGGAAAGAGACTGCCTGATGTGCAGGACTGTGTCACCACCTCGTTTGTCACGATCTTGGCAGTCGATGTTGAATTCAGAAATAGTGAGTGAGGAGACGGGGATCCTGACAGCCAGGTTTCGGGGATGCACAAAATGTCAGGAGGGTGCTGGGTCATCCAGACTTTGAGAGAGTACACTTTAGGGAGAAGACTTCTAGCATTTAGGTGAAAAAGGCAAAAGGCCCTGGGCATGACTGGGGAGCGGGTCGAGGGAAGGTCTGGTTGAGTTCAGCATCTCCAGAGAGAGAAGCAGCAGTAGAAAAGAGACAGGTGTTGGGGAGGGGGTACTTTTGCCTTCAGGGGCTGTGTGAGGGGCAGAGAGGAGAGTCTGGAGCAGCGAAGAAGGGACTCAAGATTTAGTAGGGGAGAAGGGAGCAGTGCAGGGTGGATGGGGGAGGGCTGGCGTGTGTGAGCTGAAGGTGAGGGAGGGCCAGATGGTAAGCCAGTATGAAAAGGGGGACAGGGAGGGAGGGAAAGTTGGTTTGTGAAGATGAGGAGGGAGAGGAATCAGACTTGGGGGGATTAAGGAGGTGGACATGTGAGGAGTGAGCAGGAGGGTGAGTGGGAAAAGAAAAAGGAAGAGGTAGAAAGGCAGAAAGGAAAGCATAAGTGTGGTTAGGAGGGTTTTAGGGGAGAGAGAAGTGGGAAAGAAATCGGGAGTAGGGACAGACGAGAAAGAAGCAAGTAGCGGTGAGGGGATATGGGTCAGGTGACTAAGGTATGATGGTAAATGGTCAGGCTGTATAGGAGGCTGAATTAGAAAACCTGAACAATGTGGTATGAACCTTGTTGGGACAATATTTGCAGGGATTCTACCCTTAGAAAAACTGTCTGATTAGTCACTTTCAACCGAAAATTTGAGGTGCACTCCTTGAGATAGTTTTTTGTCGTTTCTAGGGAATGGAGAGCAAAACACATTTGACTAGGAGTGTGTCAGGTCGTCGGCCTGACAAACACAGTTTAGCAAAGAAGCAGCAGGCAACAACACTGAGCAGAATTTGAAGGGGGCAGGTGAGAAATCAGTGCCGACTTGGCTTTGCAGCAAAATAGCTGCTTATTAGCAGCAAGACACATTAGGCTGGAAATGATGGAGTAGGTGAGGGCGTTAGTGAGAATCTGGTGGTACTGAGGTAGAAAGCACCTATTACACTCAGCTTATGTCTTGGATACTTCTGCCAGGGCTGCTGCTCCTGGCATCTGCATGAGACGGTATTCAGAGTGGCTGGCTTTGCCACTGATGTGCAGCAGGTAGTGTTAAACGCTCCACTCAAGGGCAAGAAACTATTTGGTATGATGCTGAAGAAACTTTAAGAAGTTTTCAGTCATCCAAAATGACTCTCAGGTCAGTTAAGTCCCTTTGTCCCATATCTGCAGAAGGTCGAGATAGAGGGGCTTTTTGCAACACTGCTACCAGTGCTAGTCGTGCCACCTTCCGTCCGCTCTCCAGAACCGGGGTAGTGGTGCCTTGTTGGGCCCCCCCAGCAGCACACTCCAAAACACCAAAGACCATTGGAACCAATAACCACTGGTTCAATGTAACTCTATTCTTCATATGCCCCAGCCCCTTTAACCTCCAGGGGTGACTGTAGGGGATCGTATCTCCCTTCATTTACCAAAATGAAGATGAATCACCACAGACAAAGGAGTACTTGTGATAGCTGCAAAGGGGCATGCTGTAGAGCTTTTACAAACTCCTCCAGTGCATCCTCCGCCTCCTTCCAGCTAGCCTTCAGAACATATATCATTGTTAGGTGAGAAAATACAATCACTGATACAAAAACATGCCATAGAACTGGTTCCTCCAACTCAGAAGTACAGTGAGTTCTATTCCAGGTACTTCCTAGTTTCAAAAGGGACAGGAGGTCTGAGGCCTGTACTAAGTTTCAGGGACTCCACTTCAGGAAGTGTCATATGGTCTCCCTTCAGGCTCTCATTCCCCTTTTACAACCCAATGACTGACTATGTTCTCTGGATATGAAGGACGCTTATCTTCATATCACGATCAGAAAGAATCAGGCAGTATACAGTATGCACTTTATGGTGGAGGGGGAACATTACCAATTCAAAGTGTTGCCTTTGGCTTATTCTCTGTTCCATGGGTCTTTACCAGATGCTTAGCTATGGTGGCAGCAGCCCTTTGCAGGGAAGGCCTACATGTTTTCCCCTACTTGGACAACTGGCTTCTAAAGGCCAGCTCCAGAGACCGTCTCTGCAGATCCTGTCTTGACTGAGAAAGCTCCTCAAGGAATTGGGAGTCACAGTCGGTATCCTGAAGTCAGTCCTAACACACTGTCAATGGCTGAAGTACATAGGTGCAGTCCTAGGCACTGCTCATGACAAAGCCTTCCTGCCATTAGACCATGCAGAACACATTATCGCTCAAGCCCAACTTCTCTGCAACAGTCCCAAGGTTGCAGCCAGATCTTCTTGTCTCATGGGCCTAATGGCGCGCCATTGTTACAGTACCTTGGCAGCGTTCAATATGTGCATTCCACAGTGGACTCTGAAGAGTTCAGTGGACCCAGTTAACAGATGACCTGGACCAACTAGTCCTTGTCACATCCCAATTGAGAAAAACCCTGCTATGGTGGATGGACTGCACCAACCTGTTAAAGGGCATCCTGTTTGTGACTCCAGTACCAACACAGATCCTCACCAAGGATGCATCCAGCTCAGGTTTGGGGGGTGGGGACTCGTCTGGGGCCCCATCAAACACAGGGCTCATGGAGATAACAGGAAATCAGTCTGCACATCAGTATCTTGGAAATGCATTCTATATTGTACTGTCTCCACGCATTCCAGCAGCACCTAAAATAAGGTTCTCTGTTGATCCAGATGGACAATATGGTGTAGTCCAGTACATCAGCAAATGGGGAGGGACTCATTCCTAGCGCCTATGCTGAGAGGCAGTGAGAGTCTGGTACTGGGCACTGGAACATGTCATGGAGCTCTCAGTCATGCTTCTCCCAGGTGCCCAAAATATCTTAGCAGACAAGCTAAGCAAGTCACCTCCCGGATGCATGAATGGGAACTTCAGATCACAGTAGCTGGAGACTTGCTCGCAAAATGGAGTCATTCAAAGATGGACCTTTTTGCATCCCTATACAATGCAAAACTGCCATGTTTCTGCGCACTTGCTCCAGGGCTTGGAGTTTTCTGGCAAGATGCATTGTCTGTCCTGGAAAGGGAGGTTACTGTATGCATTCCCTCCAGTTCCTCTCATACAGGGAGTACTACTCAAACTGCAGCTGGAGTGTGCCACCCTCATCCTTACAGCTTCTGTATGGCCACGACAAATCTGGTTTACCCTTTTACATCAGCTAGTGGTAGAATCTCCACTACCTTTGTGCCACCATGCTGAATCCTTCTCTAAGAACAAGAGTCCCCTGCTACATCCAGACCTGAAGTTACTGCATCTTCATGCATGGCTTCTGAAAACATAACCATTACGCGTTTCATGTATCACCTAAAGTAGCTAACATGCTCATAGTAGCCCAAAAGCCTTCCAGCAGATATGCTACACACTAAAATGGAAGCGTTTTTCTTTATGGGCCACTTCCAGGAACTGGACCCCTTCACCTGTCCAGAGAAGGATGCCTTGGACTATTTATTATCATTGTCAAACTCGAGTCTACAATATTCATTCCTTAAAGTGCATTTAGCGGCTGTATCAGCTTTCCATGCACCCATTGATGGGCGTATGGTTGCACAACTGGAGGTCTCCCGTACGTTCCTTAAAGGTATAATACATCTGAAACAACCTATCCACAATCCAGTCCCTTCTTGGGACTTGAATTTAATTTTGGAAAAACTTACATTACCTCCGTTTGAGGCTGCCTTGACTTGTGGTTTATGCTTTTCTCTCATGGAAAGCATTATTTTTAGTTGCTTTTACTTCCGTTTGAAGAATTTCTGAACTATAGGCTCTGATGTGGGACCTCCTTATTTAGTCTTCAACAAAGACAGTGTTTCTTTATGTACAAATCCCAAGTCCCTACCAAAGGTGATGTCTGACTTTACTTTAAAGGAATTTTCCTATCTTAGGCATTGGGCTTCATAGCACAATATCTTATAGTAACGTTAGCAGATTTTTTTCAATGTCTTTTACTTATGTTAATCTTGGCAGCAATCAGCTAACGCTGCCATAAGGTATTGGCTGTGATTCTGAAGCCCAATACCTTAAAAGAAATAGGTTGAAAATCACTGTGTCAGTCCATCCACCTTCCAGTGTATTATCCTGAGCATACCAATCAAGGTGAAGCAGTGTTCCATACTTTAGATGTATATAGAATCTTAAGATACTATATTACTCAAACCAAGGACTGCAGAAAGTCCTCTCATCTTTTGTTTTCGTTTGCCCTGAGAAAGAGAGCACTCCTGTATCTAAACAGTGTCTGCCCAAATAGCTAGCACATTGTTTTAATTTTTGTTATAGAAAGTATGGTGAGCTTTCTGGTGTTGTTTATGCTCATTCCACAAGGGGTTATGGGCACTTCTTCCACCATTTTCAAACATTTCTCTGCGACTGACATTTGTACTGCAGCTACTTGGAGTATGGGCCACACCCTCAATAAGCACTGTAGTCTGGACATTGCCTCTTGCAAACTTGCTGGTTTGGCCTTGCAATCGTACAAGGTCTTCTCTCTTGATCCAGACTGCCATCCTTTCATCCGTTTTTGGTACTACTTGACTCGATCCAGAGGTGTGGCTTAAAGGAAGAGATATCCTCGAAATAAGATAATACAGTTATGTACTTACTGTAACAGTACCCATGCCTACCTCCTCCCGGTCCCCATAGAGGCGAAACAATACATTCACCCTAGTATTTTCTCCAATGTGCTCCTGCCAGCACTTGCTTGCCTAGTGTGCTTGGGGCTGGCTTACCTCTTGGTTTCCCAAAAGCACAGCCACTGAGTCTGATCAGAGGGTAGCAGTGAATGGGTACCTTTCTGCTGAGGGTGAAGTTGCGGCGATGTTCCCAGGGCTCAGTCCTGGGACCAGTCCTATCCAGGTATTCATTGCTGATCTCATATCCAAGTTAAATTGTTGAGTAATCAAGTACGCCGATGATACAAAGATTGGTGGACCATGTAATCTATGTTTGACTACTTGGGTATTTCCATGAGTCTGGAAATGTGCCAGAACTGTACCAGTTCTGAAAAAGGCCCATGCAAAATTTGTTGATGACTACCGGCCAATTTTGTTGCTCAACCCTTTGAGCAAGATATTGGAGGAGTTGGTGGCCAATCAATTTACTGACAATTTGGACACCTATAGTATTCTTTGTAAACAGCAACATGGGTTCAGACGTGGTCATGGAACGGGTACTGCCCTGATCGGGTTCATGGACTCCGTCCTTCTGGGATTTGATAATGGTGTCTTTATGGGGGCGGTGCTCATGGATCTGACCAGGGCATTTTGACCTTATTGACCATTCCTTATTGTGTTGCAGGCTCCAACAGCTGGGATTTTCGGAGAATGTAGTCAACTGGGTGAGGGATTATTTACATTTAAGATCTCAGTTTGTTTCCCTTGGAACTATAGATTCTACCTCTAGACCAGTAACCTGCGGGGTATCACAGGGGTCTATTCTTGGACTCCTGTTGTTTTCACTCTTTATCAATCAGTTGCTTTCTGTGTTTGATTATTGTCAGTGTCTTCTTTATGCAGATGACCTCATTTTGTTCACTCAAGCATCTTCTGTAGCACGACTCACTGATGCTTTACAATCTGATTTTTTAATGTTGTGTACTTGGTTAGCTAGAAATCAAATGATTAAGCCGGCCAGTGGCGCTGAGGTTGAGCGCTGGGCGCCCACCTCGCGCTGCAGGTTCGAGGCAGAACTCGGGTTGTTGGGGTTGGCAGGGGAGGACTGGGATTGAGCATTGGGAGACAGCTCTCCTAGTCCTGGGGTGGGATGGGGACTTTACACCCACGCTGTGGCGGCCTAGGGATGCCGGAGGTACCGCCGGCAGCAATGTAATGGAGGGACCATGGCAGCGTCTGCATATGCGTGCGTGGATGTCATTGCATGTCCGTGGTCCCAATGGGGGAAAAGAACAGGGGAAAATGTAGCCGCGGGTCTGAGGCAGCTTGATAGGCGCTTGGCTCCACCCAGCCGACGATGCCTGGAGGCATGTTCCGTACTGGTTCTCGCCGTGCGCAAGGAGCTATGGGGCCCCTTCGTAGTGGCCGCGTCACAGCTGGGCATGCAACTTTGGGGTCGGTGGCGGAGTGGGAGCGGTGGCTGGATGTAAAAAAGCAGGACCTTGGCTGCAGTAGGAGAAAATGTTAAAAAGAAATCAAATGATTATGATCATTATCAAGACTAAATCAATGTTGATGGGAACCAAACAAATGCTAAGTAATGATTTAACTTTGCAGAGAAAAGATGTTAAAGGAAATTGTATAGATCAAGTAGCTGAATTCAAGTATCTTGGGTTTTTGTTAGATTAAAATTTAACTTTCGGTGCCCAAGTTGGGTTAGTGAGTAAAACTATTAATTAAAAAATTGGATTGCTGTATAAGTTTAAACATTACTTATCATATAGTAAATGTTATGCACTTGCAGTAGGTATTTTATTATCACATATTGATTACTTTTCTTCTTTATATCATAATCTGGGTGTTAAGGAACTTCATATTCTTACAGTTGTATTTAATATTTGTCGCTTTGTTCTTCTCACTCTCCCTAAAGTGCATCATTGTATGCTATATTAGTTGACTGGATGGATGCCTGTAATCAGGGCTCCAGATAAGATTTTAGGGATGAGTACTGTACAACTCATTTTGAAAGTGAGGTGAGTAAAACCAAATTCAGATGTGTACAAATGTCTGGACAGAGTGGAGTGAGGAGTGCATTTTAAAAACAATGTAGTGTTGTTTTTCTAGATAAGAATTGATCAAGTGCCAGCAGTGCTCCAGATAATGTTGGCAGTAATTTACTAACCAGTTTCAAAATATAGTGAGTAAAACAGAACTGGGATGCATACAAGTGCAGTAAATCTGGAAAAACTGCTCCTTTTAAATCACCAGTTATGTAATGATGCACTGTTATTTGGAGTGTGGAGTATTTACAAATGTTAGGTAATATTAGTACTCCTCAAAAAATTTTCTGAAGAGTATTTCCTAAAATGAGGTAAGTAAAATAAGTAGTGTACTCCCTTATCTGGAGCCCTGCCCTTAATTCTAGATTTGCATATTCATTGGGCTGTTTGGCATTTAAATCTGTTCATACCACTGTTGATTTTCTGTTATCTGACTTGGTCACTCCAATATGTTTTCTGCAAATTCGTTCTACTAGGGAATCACTTTCATAATACCCTCTTACAAAAAGAAATCTGGGTTTAGATCTTTTAGTATTGCTGCTGCTAAACTATGGAATGAACTGCCACTGGAACTACGGTCTGTTACTTCTTTAAAGAGCAAAATAGAATGTATTTGCAATCTATGAATGTTTGTAATTGTAACTTATAAATTAATTGTTTATAATATGTTTGTGATTTTATGTTGACTGTCCGGTCGGTCCTGAAAAAGGGCTTTACTGCCCAGAGTCCTTACCAGTTAAGAAATTAAAATAAACAAATAAAAATAAAATAAATGTAAGACCATACAAGATTCCAATTAATACAGCAAGATCTATCTGAAATAACTAATTGGGTAACTATGGGCATATAAAACTAAACATGAAGAAATGTAAAGTACTGCACATGGGAAGGGGTAACTTGAAGTGTAATTATATGCTAAATGGCACTCCACTTGAAAAGACCCTAAACGAAAAAGACCTGGGAATTCACATATCAGGTGACCTCAGCTTTACTAAACAAACCTCCGAAGCATCATTAAAAGCAAATAAAATAATATGAATAATAAAAAAGAACATTATTGCCAGAGGAAGTGAGATCTTGGTACCCTTATATAGAGCTTATGTAAGACGCCACCTTGAATAAGCTTCATAAGTGTGGAATCTGTACAAAAAAGGTGACAGAAACAAACCTGAGAAAATACAAAGGAGACAACCAAAATGATAAAAGGGTATATAGATATGGAATATGATGTTTGCCTAGCTTCACTAGACCTATTGTCCCTGGAAACTAGGCGTACAAGGGGGGATGTTCTCCTCTTGTATGATATCATACAAGATCCATCATTAGTGGCAGAACTAGATATTGATCTCAAACCAGGGAATAGGAAAACTTGAGGGCATCCACTTCAGATTAGGGAAAAACAAGTCAGATCAGAAAAAATAACGTTTTTCTATACTTCTAGAGTCGTCAGTGTATGGAATTCACTTCCAGCTGAAGTTGTCATCTGTATATCCAAGCTAGAATTTAAAGAGCAGCTTCCTAGTAGCTGCCAGCCCAAGTGTGGTCGATAACTGACCTGTCTCTGAGTCTCCATACGAAATTTGGCAGAAATCTGTCCTTGCAATAATATCACTCGTAAATTCTTATTTTCCCTTAGCACTGCAAAACGGTCTGTAAACCACGCCCCCACGCCGGCCCACGCAGCCCTGTTTTGTGATATCACAAGACGAAGGCTGTGTGACCGCGCCCCATTCACTATTATGGGACCAATATTTTTGCATGTTTTTATACCCTTCCATGTTGGGATTTTAATAAATCAATCAATCAGTCAAAGTCTTTATTT
Source organism: Neoceratodus forsteri (assembly GCA_016271365.2). Taxonomy (NCBI): domain Eukaryota; kingdom Metazoa; phylum Chordata; order Ceratodontiformes; family Ceratodontidae; genus Neoceratodus; species Neoceratodus forsteri. The sequence goes on along the minus strand of CM057450.1, from coordinate 124,938,613 downwards.
AACAGATGATCGCCGTTGACCAAACTCATTTTCAAGGTGGACGTGGGTTTGTTAACAAGGAACAAGGGACAACATACATGGGATGCAACACACAAGAAAATAGTAATAATACAAATAAAGTGAGCTACAATAATACAGTATATACAAAGTATCAGCAGGTAGCATTGACAGTAGTATATGTTTGGAACTGAAGATACAGCTAGTTTTGGGTAAGACACAATTTTTCATAAAAGTAAAGAAATATACATATCAGGTGCACCGAACACAAATAAAACCTAATATAAAAAGATATATAGTGATACGGTATGGACAATTTAGAGCTGGAACCTGGGTCAAAGGAATGTGGAAGGGACAGATATGGGGGTAGAAAAAGGGGTGAGGGAAGAGTCGATTATAGATGTGATCAGTCTTTTAACAGTAGTAATTAGAGTGTGCTTGGACTTATAGGAGTCACTATTTAGGATAGACAGGTACAGGACTCCTTATTATGATGTAGATATAGAGATTTAAAAGCTGCTAGGCTGATGGGGTGAGTTAATTTCAAAGTTTTTTGCAGCTTGTTCCACAGTTGAGGGAACACAAAGCTGATGGCTGCTCTGCCAATGTGAGATTTTGCTTTGTAAACATAAAGGTAGATATATGAGGTGCTTCTCAGGGCATACTTCCCCAGAGTGCACAAAGGTAAACAAACAGAGATATACTGGGGCAGTTTATTTGAGATAGCTTTGTATGTCCAAACCGCAGCATTTTTTTGCCAACTGTAAGCAAGGAATGACCATCCCACTGCCGTGTACAATGCACAGTGGTGGGTTGAGTAGGGAAGACCCATGATAAATCTTATGGCTCTGTGATAAAGCGTATCGAGTTTGGCTAGGGTACCTGCAGGTCCCTGACTATATAGAAAGTCTGCGTAATCCAATAGGGAAAGAAAGGTAGTTTGAAATAGTTTCAGTTTAGCGTCTCTTGTGAGGAGATTATTAATCCTAAAGAACAGACCAAGTCTTTGTCCAAGTTTCTTTGCCAGTTCTTCTAAGTGATCTGTGAAAGCAAGTCTATGGTCTAACCAGACCCCCAGGTACTTGAACTTTGGTACATAGTCCAACTGCTCACCTAGAATGGTAGTGATTTGCGGCAGTGTCCCAGCAATTGCAGGATTTATTGCATTTTGTAGGGGTGAGAAGAACATTGCTTTGTTTTTATTTGCATTTAAGAGCAGTTTCTGGTTTATAAACTGATGTTACAGCAGATTAAATTCATTTTGAAGGGCTATACAGGCCACTTCAGGTGTGGGGCTACTAGCATAGAGTACCGTATCATCCGCGAATAGGTGTATTTGTGCTTCTTCAATGGGGGCATCTGCGTTGTTAATATAAATGGTGAAGAGCAAGGGACCAAGAATGGAACCTTGCAGTGCACCCCTCAATAGGGGTTTTGGTGGAGAAACTTCCCCTTCTGCCTTTACTTGTTGAAGTCATCCTGAGAGGTAGTTACCATTTAAGGATGGGAATCCAAACCAATGTTCTGGAGGGCTGACAGAAGCAGTCTATGATCAACGGTATCGAGCATGCTTGCTTAGGTCCAAAAACTGCGCAAAGTTTTTTTTTGTCTAATTCAGGCTGCCAGTCATTTGTCACCTTGGCTAGAGCAGAGATTGTACTGTGCTGTGCTCTAAAACCGGATTGTAACGGGTTGAACAATTTTTCTGATTCCAGGTACTTCCGAAGCTGGGAGTTCACTATTTTCTCCAGCATCTTTGACAGGTTTGGAAGTAGGGAGATTGGCCTGTAGTTATTGAGGTCACTAGGATCTCCTGACTTAAACAAAAGGACCACAAGTGCATTTTTTCAAATGGGTGGTAGGTCACCCTGGGACAAGGATAAGTTGAACAGATGAGTAATTGGGACTGTGAGGACATGGTAGCCAGGTCCCTATTAGTTGATCAATCACTTTGATTTATTAAATTCCTAACAGGAAAGGGTATAAAAACATGTGACAATATCGGCCCCATAGTACTGAATGGGCGTGCTCATGCAGCCTTCATTTGCAACATCATAAAGCGAGGGATGCGTGTGGTGTGGTTCGGACGGGAAGGCGGTCCTTTTTTCACGCTAAGGGAAAATAAGAATTTACAAGTGATTTAACTTTTTATTGCAAGGACAGATTTCTGCCAAATTTTGTATGAAGACTCAAGGGACAAGTCAGTTATTGACCACAATTGGGCTGGCAGCTATTTCTTAACTAGGAAGCTGCTCTTTAAGAAAAACTTAAAAACCTTCATACTTTCAGGTGGTACAATGAAGTATTTTCATTGAAATCGATATTGGAGCAACTATGGGCTAACGCCTTTATGCTCCTGACACTTCCTAGTATGATCTCTGGCAGGGAACTGAGGAGAGGTAAGGTTGTCCACAGTTACATATGTGCTGACGTGTGACATTGACGCGGGTGATCCCAGCTTGGCAAGTCTCTATGTGGTCCTAGTGCCTCACAGCTGTTGTTCCAGAGGTGTGACTTAAGAGAAGAGAGTCTCTCGAAGATCTGTTGTTATGGTAAGTATGTAATTGTACTTTGTCTCTACTGTGATACTGTACTGGTTTGTACAGCTAGACCCTCACCACTGTGTGGTCCTTACACCAATGCATACGTGACATTTATAGTGAGACACCTCTCAGTTGCCTTTATTAACTTATATTATAAAATGGGCACAAAATTTCAATAAATCTGATTGGCTGATAGCGCATTTCAGCTGTGTCCTTATGAGGCCATAACTGTGCAACTGGCACTACTTATGCCAGGGAAAGCCCCATAACCATGGGTATTACTGCGCAGTCTAACCCCAGTGAGCAATCTGACCTTAGAAATGTGACCACAATCTCTGAAGCCAACTGACTGCAAAACCAGAGCTCAGTCTTCAGCGGTTGGCTATAAACATTGAAAAACTATCACCTGTCCTCTTTCCCTCAAATAAATGGACTATACAGCATACCAAAAACAGTGACATCGGAAAGGCTGACCACAGTCTGTAAAGCTCACCAGAAAACATGAAGTCATTCTTTAGCGGTCGGCTCAGTCAACAGTGCTCCATAAATGTCTGGAGCGAGACTATCATTTGTCCCCTTTACAAGAAGGCAGCAGAGGAGAACACTTGAAAATGTGACAGAAAAATAAAAATAAATAAAACCTCAAGGGGGGAGGGGTCAGAAGTCACTCTTCAGCAACCGGCTCAGTCAACTGTCATCTGTAAATTTCTGCATGCTGTCATCCGTCTCCTTTCCAACAAGCGGGCAGCAGGAGAGTATAGAGAATAAAAGCTGAAAATGTAACCAAAAACCAGGAAAAAAAAGAATAAAATCTTGAAGGGGGGGTCACATACCATCAGATAATTAACAGTAGGACCACTGCCCTCTACTGCCTTCACCACAACCTCTCATTGTCTCTATTGAAAAGTGCTGAGTACAATAACTATTTAACACCTTTTTCACTTCATTTATTTTATTTCTCAATAATTAAAAGTGCTATTAAGAAAATGTTAGTGCACTATATTAGGAAATTTGGTGCCCATTTATAAGCGCAATAAAACACTCTGAGGTGAGGGTTATGGCCTGATAAGAGCACTTTCCAGTGCAAAGGCTAACGATTAATCCAGGGCGTGCTGTTATCAAGTTACAACCCACACCTCGGCTGACTTATTGCTTGCTTATAAAACAGTAACTGAATAATGTTATATCTTCTGTATGTCTGTCTGTAATAATCATGCACAATAATAATGAGCTGCAATGGACAGAGCACTTACCTCGGTGGACAAAAGGTTATGGTGATCCATACAAGGAGGCACCATTTCTGCCAGGAGAAGAAAAATGGAGATGAATAAAAGAAAAGAAACAAAAAAACTGGAGATTGGAAAGTACTTTGTATCTGTTTTGCAATATATTGCTCTAACATCACTACACAAGTAATGGATTTACATGGTGGGGGGGGGATATGAAAGGTACAAATAAGCAATATTAAAGCAAAAGTTGTTATCCATTTGAAACTTCTGGTGTGTTCTATGTTTAGGAATTCCACGGAGTTTGAATATTTAGAAGAGTATCCAGTTGGAATTCTGCCCCATTTGAAGAAGTACACAGGAAGAGAGGTGGCTAATGATCTGTTTGTGATTACAATGGAATATGGGAAGAACTTCTCGGGCCCTGAAAAGGATGTTTTCCACCCAAACCGAGCCGTTGGGGAGCCATGGCATGCCTGGCACTCCAACTTCCTACATCCAGTGGTATATTACTATAAGCTGCTACCAACAGGTGAGTCAGGCCAGAAAGAAACAAGTACGCTGCCCAGGGTGAGAAATACAAAACCCTTGCCAACTTCACCTACCTTAGGAGTCAATAAAAAAGGTTGAAGGGGGAGTTGGTGCTGTTCTGTCATGATGTTGTGGCAGTCAGAGATGGTATTAGATTTGCAGATGACACAGATAAAGAGGGTGGTCACTTTCAGGGACAAGGGAGACGTTCTAGGGGATCAACGTGTACTGTGGGGTGGGCCAACAGTGACCAATACTATTCAGTTTTGATGGGTATGAAGTACTTCACGTAGCCCCAAAAGAATTCATGTACGGGCTGCTATTTAAATAGGGTTTGAGAAACAGAGCTTTCTGAATTGGCTGTAAACATTCTGTTAGCCTTATGGTAATCTTTTATTAGCATACGTGTAGTGCCTAATCATATGCTGAGCAAGGTTTAAGACTGTTTAAAAAAAAATTTTTTGCATATTCTTTTATTAATTTTAAAGAGAAGATACCGCTAAACATAATACATTACAACAATTACATCTGTAAGAAAGAACAACGGCATAAACATCATAACACTTTACAAAAGCAGAGGCAACTACTGAAAAAAAAATTATACTGTAATAGCAATAAGGCATTCAAGGGGTTATGTTAGTGGTCTGTTAATCACCCTCTGGGGTGGCAGTTGGCTACATATCATGCCCCATTACACCCCTAGAGGTAGAGGGTGATTAACAGACCATTAACCTAACCCCTAAATGCCTTCTTATAAAAATTACTAGAAGTAACAGGCGATGATAAGAGCTTGGGAAGCATTTTTGATGAGACGCTGAAGCCCTCTCAACAGTGTGCAGCAGCAGTGAGGCAAATCAGACACTGATTGAAATTCAAAGGGACAGAACAAGCTGGGAAACTGATGATTATGATGCTTTACAGGACACTGGTAAGGCCGCACTTGGGGTAAAGTGTGCAGTTCTGTTTACTGTAGTATGTTGAAAGCTCAGAGACAAAAACTGACACGCACTCTAAAATGAAATAAATGACAGACAGACAGATAGTTCAGTGAGCCCAAGAGTGACTTTATTGCTGCTAGATGCTGACTACATCTCAAGAGGTCATCTGTTGTGCAAAGCTGATAAAGGTGCTATGACAGTGCCCATACAATATACATGGCCCAGAGACATGGCCCAAATAGCCCCAGCACTTCGCTCTGTTAAGCCTTGTCAGGGTTCCCCAAGCATATGGAAACAATAAAAACACTCCCTTCCCCTCAAATAATGCTTTTTACTTGCTGGGTCAGAGGGGCAGGCTCTCAGCCCTGTCCCCACTTCTCCCAACTGGTGTCTGCCTCCCCCAGTTCTCCAGGCTAAGTCCCCCACAGATTTCCCCCTGTGGCAGGGCAAGAAGGGGGAGGACTGTCTTTCCCCCATGCACACATCCAAATATGCCCAAGGACCAGGAGATGGCAGAAGGTGAGAGGGAACAGGAGGGGCTTCATGTAGCCCGCCTGGTTCTTTTTCCGCTTCCTTCCCTTTCTGCAGTGGGACATAGGTGTGTGTGCAGAGGCATGCACAAGCGTTGGCCCCTCCCTTGAGTCGCTCACACCTGCACTGCCACAAGCCTCCACCTGGTGGCAGTCAGAGCCGAGATGGCTAGCCACCCTTCCTAGGAGAGAGAGCAGTCCCTGGGATGCTCCACCCCCCCGCCCACAGCCGACCTCCAGCAACCCGAGTCGCTCCAAGCCCTGGTCACTGGCATAGCGTCACATGAGACACAAACGGCTCAGCCCTCCACGCCAATGGGCCACCCAGTAAAGTCACTCTTCCGTTCACCGAACTATTTGCCTGCCCTTTATTTCATTTTAGAGTGCTCATTAGTTTTTGACTTTGGGTGTTTGTGTTGCTGGCTGCCCTCTCATTTCCACACCGGCCGTGCACTGCCTGATCCGGCTCATTACTTATTGGAACTATCAAGGGGACTCAACAGGGAGCAAATAAAATGAGTGCAGCAGTGATATTTAACGGGGAAAAAATTATATAGTATTTTTAGCAATGGGTTTCTAGCAAAAACATCAATGTATGCAATGTGCATTAGCACTATTTCGCTAAGATAAAAATACTACCTGAAACAGAATTCTAGCTAGTCAGATACATTTTCTTATCTTGCTATTAGGGTACATCACTTCTGTTTATTCTTACAGTGGAGTATGTCACTCTAGACTTCATGCTGAGCACTTTGCGTTGCATGCTGCTGAACTGTGAAAGCCGGGGTTTTTACTATGTTTAAAAAGCTGTAATGTACATTGTATAAACTACATATAATACATGGGTTTCATTTCTCCCATAGGGAAACCCGGTTTGTAATTTGCTGTTATAAAGGAGCATTTGTAATGGGTTTCCCTTGCTCTCCCCATGTGCCAGCCATAGCTCTTACCCTGACCACTGGCTGCCTTGCCGCCGAAGACTTCACCACCTCTCATCTTGGTGGTAAGTTCTAAAAAAAAAAAAAAAATACATCAGTACTCTGCATTTTTTTTTTTAAATAGAACAAGTATGAGAAAGAAAAAAATGTTCATCAGTGGACCGCGCTGAAACCCAAGTGGACTGTGCCACACAGGGACTATTTTAATTTTATATAATTGCTATGGCGAGAAAACAAAAACCCAGTGGTGTGTAAAACTCAAATTTTACGCACACTCTCAGTGTTGGATGCTTGTATAAACCCCTTGAGCTTCACTGTTGGGGTTTATGTAGCATCAACACCTTAGTGTGTAAAATTCTCATTACACCACCCGTACTTTATTCTATGTCATGGATAGGGATGAGATATAATTTTTCTTCATTTGTGGTCAGTGACCTCTTGTATCCACATGAAGGGTGAGCCCACTCATGAGGGTCGGAGGTCAAGAGGTCACCGACTACTCATGAAGATAAATATATCTCATCCCCACCATCATATCACCTAAATATCCATTTTCTTTTCATTGTATTGCATTCCTAAACAGTGATGTAAGCTATTGACGTTTTTAAAGTAACTGCTGATCTTCTTTGAGAATATCTCTTTCCTCAGGCCACACCTTTGTAACTACAAGCTGCAGGCACTAGGACCACATGGAAACTTTTGAAGCAGTCCGTCAGGGCCATCCATGGCGATGTCAGACATCAGCTGTTTAATATAAATGTGGGTGGCCCCATCCCTCCTCATTTGTTTTTCCGCTGTTGACCATACTGTCAGACCGTCACGGAAACCACACTGTTATAGTCACCACTTTTCTTTTTCTCACCGTAGTAAGCAATCACTTTCATAAGTGATTTTCGACAGCATGTATGTTGACTAAGGGGCCGTCTAAACTATTCCGTTATTATGAATGCAGTGAAAAGATATACTCCGGAGATTCACACTACATCTGTGTGTGTTGCCTCAGACTGGACCATAACATGCAGGCATGCCCGATTTGCAGAGAGTTCAGCATAGCCACCCAGTGATGCGGAAAGGGTGCTTTGGAAAAGCACCTTCTAAAGCAGCAGGTTGCCCCAGTAGAGAAGGAGCTCCAGGAAAAGAGCTCCACCGCATCACCGGCTCCTCGATCTCTCCTCAGCTTTTGACACTGTCGATCACGTCGTGCTTCTTGATTGGCTCTGTGAGTTTTGTGGCCTCGCTGGGACTGTCATCAGGTGGACTGAGTCCTACCTCTCCGACAGGGTGCAACAGGTTTTGATGGAGAATTTCTCCTCCTCCTCAATGCCTCTGTCATGTGGAGTGCCACAGGGCTCGATCTTGTCACCGATGTTGTTCGCAGTGTATATGCTGCCCCTGGGCAAGATCATTTGTCAGTACAGCGTGGAGTTTCACTGCTATGCAGATGATAACCAGCTGTATCTGTCTTTTGTCCCCTTGGAACATTGGGAGCTGTTGACATGCTGAACAACTGTCTGGCTAAAATCAGTGATTAGATGGCTCCCAGCTGGCTTAGACTAAGCCCGGCCAAGATGGAGGTACTGGTGATCGAGCCTGGTTGCGGTCATGATGGGTTGCCACCTGGGGCCAATACAAGTCTTGTCCTGGGATCGGCTCCATTGGTGGCTTCCCCGAGGGTGCAAAATCTGGGTGTGATCCTTGATAGCAGACTGACCTTTGAAGATCAGGTGTCGTCTGTTGTCAACAAATCCAGGCACACAGCACTCCAGCAAAATAACCAAAAGTAACGAGAAGGTATTTTGCTGGGTGCAGTGTGCCTGGATTTGCTGTATTCTTGGGCTTGTCGCCTTCCACAGCACCCACCACTTATTGATCACAGCAGTTCTGTGGATTTGTTGCCTGTTGTCAGCAGTGGTTTTACCACTTGCAGAGCGTTGCCTGGATTAAGCCCTTGTTCCACCCGAGGACTTGCCGACACTAGTGCATGCCTTTGTGACCTCTAGGCTTGACTACTGCAACTCTCTGTACTTCAAGGTCATGGAAGGGACCCTACGCAGACTGCAGCTAGTGCAGAATGCAGCGGCCAGGTTGCTGATAGGCCTTTGAAGGTCCAGTCATGTGACTCCGGAACTGCGCATCCTGCACTGGCTGCTTGTCAGATGAATGGTCCTTTTCAAGGTGGGTCTTCTCACCTTTAAGGCCCTATACAGCCTGGGCCCTGGTTACCTGTGAGAGCTCCTGACACCAGCGACCTCTGCTCATTCTCTCTGCTCCTCTTCAAGGGGCCTTCTGGATGTTTCTTGGGTTCAGCTGAGGACCTCAGGAGACCATGCTTTTAGCATCTCTGGGCTTACCCTGTGGAACTCGCTACTACCTGCAGTCTAGGAGGCCTCCTTGATTGAGGTGTTTAAGTGGTGACTGAAGACCCATCTCTTTGCCTTGGCTTTTGCAGATTGCTGATTCCATCTTTGTTCACTCCCGGGTGTGGTGTAATTTCTTTTAAAGCTCTGTTTTATACTGATTGTGGGTATTGTATAATTTTTCTTTTTGTGTTTTAAGCCATGTCTTCTGTATTAATTCTTGTTCGGCGCCCAGAACCTGCGGGATGGGGCGCCTTATAAATAAAATTACCTTGCCTTGCCATTCCTTGGGGTCCAAGTCTTTCAAATCTTAAGAGACATCATCTGGGTCACACAAGCATAAACACTGTGAGTGAGAGCTAGAAAAGGACAAAACCTCCCTGGTCCACTCTAGGTCACCCCTTCATACAGGTACAACAACTTCAATGCCATCGAACACTCCAGTGGTGACGCTGCCTGCTGCCCAGACAGTCAACCTTAGATCTTACTTTGAGGAAGGCTTTTGCAGCAGGCAACACCAGTCTGACTATGCCGCTAGACACTAGGACCACACGGAAAACGTCTACCTAGTAGTCTGCCATGGGGGACCCCGACGTCAGTCATCTAACGTCAGCACAGGTTATATAGAAGGGTCATCTACCACACCACCTCAGTTCTTTCCCTGCTGTCAACCCGTGCATGTTGGACCTCGGTGAACGTCGCAGCTACAGTCGACCGCCATTTTCCACACTTTCGTGCTTTTTTATTTTCTTTTTTTCCCTTAGTCTAAACGTCGAATTTTCAGTGTTTTCATCAGTGAGTTTATGTCTTCTACCCTCATCTTCTGACCACTCCATGAAGTGTGCCTGCAGCAAACAAATTCCTGAGTAGGATGGTCATTCTTCGTGCCTGCTCTGCCTAGGCCCCAGCTACAACACCAAAGTCTGCCAGTTTTGCCAGAAGTTCAACAAGGCCACTCGGAGGTGTCGATGAAAAATTCTGGAGAGCCACCTTCTTAAGCAGAAGTTGCTTGTTATAGAAAAAGAACTGCAGGCCAGGAGCTCTGTGGCCTCATTGTCAAAGTCCTCCAGGGCCTCTTCTACTTCTTCACATAAGGAGAAGTCTGGGAAGCATAAGTGGATAAACACCAGGTTTGCACCCGATCAGCTTCCCAGTCACGGTCGCCTCACAAAGCTCAGACCGTGATGGCATCGACCTCCTGAGGGGGGTAGCCCTGCCAGTCCTCTCCTCCTCCGGGCTCTAGGTGGCTCTGCCACCCACCTTCACCATATCCACTCCATCATGGGATGGCAGATGGAGAGCAGGACCTGGAAAGGCCCCTGCCATTTCCTCCAGCAGAATGGTGCCCTACCATTGGTGGTGCCACCCTTGATTGATTCTTATGAGGATGTTACCAGGACAACCTGGGCTCACTCCTCCACTTCCCCTCAGCACCCTAAAAGGCAGATCACCTCTATTATGCCCCGGCTGGCAAGTCTTTTCTAGAAGACACCTCAAGGCAGATTCTGTGGTCATTAACACAGCTCAGGACGGACCAAGAAGCCCAAGCACCTTGGTGCTCTCTCCTGACCGTGAATACCAGCAGCTGGACCAGTTGGGCGGGTGGATCTTTGCCTTTTCTACCTTGGCTATTATAACCATAAATTATCACAGTCCTTACGGTGCAATACCAGAATGCCTCTGAGACCAATCCAGGGACCTGATCTAGACTCTACCCGAGGATCCCACAACTACACAGCTTGCCCAGCTTTTGAAGTCTGGCTCGGATCTGAGTAACTTGTGTTCCGAGCATCTTATGATGCTGTTGACGCCTCCAGGCATGGGGCTGTTGTGAGCATCTGTCTCTGTCACCATTCTTGGCTCCCAGTTTTGGGTTTGCCCCAGTTGTGCAGGCCAGTATTTCGGATGCTCCCTTCTGGGGCTCAGCCCCTTTTGGGAGTGATATCCAAGACTTCATCTCCCATCTCCAGGAGTCGGGCTGGGCAATTAAGTCTGACCATTCACTCTACCACACTCAGCCCAGAGCAAACCAAATGTCAGCCTTTTCGGTGGTCCTCCCACAAGCAAGCACAAGGCCAGCGTGCCAAGGGCCAGTACAAGTGCAAGGCTGCTGCTGCCCCCGTAGCTACCACTGCTCAGTCCCCCAGAGGCCCCGCAGCCCCCCTGCCTGCCCCCACCCCTACCTCCTAACTCCTCATCCAACCCCCCACCTCCGACTGAGAATTCAAGGGAGGCAGTCAGGGGGTTGGTTCTCTCTCCATTTGGCTGGGTGGTGAGATGTGACCACAGACAATTGGATGCTCCAGCTCATAGCTCAAGGTCACACTCTGGAGCTCTTGCAGTAGCCACACAAAAACCCTCCTGTCCACTTACTTACCTCCCACACACCTATCCCTGATTTGGGAGGAAATTCAGGCTCTTATTCAAGAAAGAGCCATAGAGCCCATCCCTCAGGCTCAGTGGGGAAGGGGATTTTGCTCCCACTTCTTCCTCGTTCCCAAGAAGACTGGGGATCTTCAGCCCATCCTGGACCTGAGCAGTCTAACTCTGTAGATCAAGTACAAGTGCTTCAGGATGGTGACCCTTCAGGAGTTACTGCCCCTACTGCACCAGGGGGTGGTTAGCTCTGCTCGCTGGATATGCAGGACGCCTACCTGCCCTTCATCACTTTCTCCACTTACACTTTCCGGGTGCCCATTTCCAATTCCAGGCTTTCCCATTTGGCCTTTCCTCAGCCACCCCGGGTATTTACCAAATGCCTGGCATTAAGGAGGTAGGGCTTCTATGTGTTTCCCTACCTGGACAACTGGCTGTTAGTAGCCCCTTCAGGGAATGCTTGGTTTAGACCCTGAGTGCACCCTGCACCTTTTCCAGGACATGGGGATCACGGTAAATCTGCTGAAGTCCTGCCTCTCCCCTTACCAACACTTTCAATACATAGGGGTGGTCCTGAACACTAGCCAGGGCAAGGCCTTTTTGCCCAAGGACAGAGCGGAGCAACTGATGAAGCAGGCACATCGGGTTTCCTCCAGCCAGCAGGTCCCGCCAGTTTTCCTGTGCCTTCTGGGCCACATGCCAGCTGCTATTGCCATGGTTCCCCTGGCCTGCCTGCATATGTGATTCCAAAATGGACCTTGAAGGTTCCAGTGGGACCAGCACACAGGCGACCTGGACCAATTGGTCCTGGTCTCTGACCCAATCCGGGGTTCCGTCTTGGTGGCTCGATCCAGCTAACCTTCAGGATCTCTTTTCAGCGTTGAACCCCTGAATTCTCACAACAGATGCATCCAGTCTGGACTGGCGCACTCATCACCACCGATCATCAGACCCAGGGTACCTGGACGGAAGTAGAGCGAGGTCGCCATATCAACATCCTGGAGATGCAGGCAGTTCTTTACACCCTGCAGGCCTTTCAGACTCATCTCCTCCCAAGTCCGCTGTTGGTGCAGATGGACAACACGTGTGGTGTACTACATCAACAAACAGAAGTACCATTCTTACCCACTGTGTGGGAGGCGATGAGGATATGGTATTGGGCCATCGAGCACAGTCTGAAGCTCTGTTCATGTTCCAGGCATTCAAAACATCTTGGCCAACGGTCTCAGCCACTCAGGTCATGGGCTCATGAGTGGGAGCTTCTAACCTTGGTGGTCGAAGATCTCTTTGACAGGTGATGCCGTGCAGAATTGGACCTCTTTGTATCCCCAGTCAACGCAAAACTGCCATTATTTGCTCAGTCCCAGGCCTGGAGTTTTCTGGCAAGACACATTGTCCCTCTCTTGGAAGGGAGGTTTCTGTCTGTTTCCTCCCTTCCTGCTCGTACAGAGGTTCTGCTGAAGCTCCAGTTGGAAGAGCAAAAATGATCCTTATAGCTCGCCTCTAGCCATGTCAGATTTGGTTCTCCTGCTATAGCAGCTAGCCTTGGAACCTCTGGTGCCCTTGCCCTGTGCACCGGCTTGCTTTCCCAGGACCAGGGCACCCTGGTCCATCTGGACTTCAAGTCCCTGCATTTCCATTGCGTGCCTCCTGGGACTTAGCTATTGCCCATTTTGAGGTATCCTATAGGGTCGCTGGCGTCCTGTGGCAGCCAGAAACCCTCCACTAGGGCTGCTTATGTTATGAAATGGAAGCATTCTCCATTTGGGCCACTGCTCACCATCTGGATCCTTTCACCTGCCTAGTGAATCAGGTGTTGGGAGTACCTCCTTTCCCTTTCAGATTCAGGTCTGGGGTACTCCTCCTTTAAGGTGCACCTTTCTGCTATTTCTGCATACCCTGCACCTATTGAGGCAAAGCTGTCGCCCAGTTTGAGGTGTCGTACACATTCCTGTGGGGCATTTTACATCTGAAACCTCCCATTCAAGACCCTGTTCTCCATGGGACCTCAACTTTATGTTGGAGAAACTCATGCTACCTCCTTTGAACTGGCTGCAAGCTGTACTTTCTGTCATGGAAAGGGCTCTTTTAGTTGCTGTTACTTCTCTCGAAGGATTTCGAGCTACAAGCTCTGATGTAACGAGCCTTATTTGGTTTTCACAAAGACAGGGTGTCTTTGCATACTAATCCTAAATTTTACTTAAGGTGGTGTCTTGAGTTTACTTTAAATCAATCCATCCGTCTTCCAGTTTATTTTCTTGAGTACTCCAATCAGGGGGAGTTGGTGCTCTAAAAGAACTAAGGGTAGAACTAGTGACACCACTGACTACCCTTTTTAACATGGGATTCATCCCAGAATTCTAAAAGAACTAAGGGTAGAACTAGTGACACCACTGACTACCCTTTTTAACAAATCATGGGAGGATGGGGTGATACCCGAGGACTGGAGGAGGGTAGATGTGATTCCCCTTCACAAAAGTGGGAGCAAGGCAGAAGCAGGAAACTACAGACTTGTTAGTTTAACCTCAGTGATAGGGAAAATGATGGAATCACTTCGAAGGAAAGAATGTCGGTATCTAGAGGCCAGAGGGCACAGGACCCTAGGCAGCATGGATTCACAGCGGGAAGGTCATGCTAGAATACTGATAGATTTCTTTGACTGGGTGACCAAAGTAATAGATCAGGGAGGGCTGTGGACATGGCCTACCTAGACTTTAGCAAGGCATTTGACACATTCCCACACAAAGATTAATATACAAGTTAGCCAGCCTGGGAGTGGGTCCCAAGATGACAGCCTGGGTAAAGATTGGCTGGAGAATAGGACACAGAGGTAATAGTAAATGGAGTCCACTCAGAAGAAAGGAGGGTTACTATGGGGTGACCGTGAGGTTCAGTATTAGGACCGGTCCTCTTCAATGTCTTTATAGCGACATTGCAGAAGGACTGGAAGGAAAAGTATGTCTCTTTGCAGATGACACAAAGATCTGCAACAGAGTTGATGCACAGGGTGGGTGGAAAGGATGAGAAGGGACTTGGCAAGGTTAGAGGAATGGTCAAATGTATGGCAGCTTAGATTCAGTGCTAAGAGTGCAAGGTAATGCACCTGGAAAACAAAAACCAGGGAAGAGTACACAATGGGGGTGAGATACTAACAGCAACAAAATGGAAAGGGACCTGGGGGTAGTCATATCAGATGACCTAAAGGTGGACAAGCAATGTGAGAGGGCAGCAAGGAGGGCTGGGGATACTGGGATGCATAGGGAGAGCATCACCAGTAGAAAACAAGAGTTATTATCCCTCTGTACAGACAACTGGTGAGACCCCAACTGGAGTACTGTGTGCAGTTCTGGAGACCCAATCTCATGAAGACATAGACAGGATGGAAGCTGTCCAGAGGAGGGCAACTAAAATGGTGCAGGGTCTGCACCGAAGACATATGAAGAGAGACGAAAGGAGCTTAATATGTATAGCCTCGAGGAAAGGAGGGAGAGGGGGGACATGATAGAAATGTTCAAGTACCTCAAGGGAATCAACAAAGTCCAAGAGGGTAGCATCTTTCAAAAAAAGAGGTGTGCAAGAACAAGAGGGCACAATTTGAAGATAGAGGGGAGGGCGGCTCAGAGGTAATTAAGGAAGTATTTTTTCACAGAGAGGGTTGTGGATGCATGGAACGGCCTTCCGGAGGAGGTTGTGGAGTCAAAATCAGTGGTGGAATTCAAGCATGCATGGGACAGTCATAAGGCAATTCTAGGGGGTGGCGGTAGGAAGAAGTAGGCTGCTGGTTAACTAGAATCTGCAGCTTATCCAGTAGGTAGGGAAATGGGCAGACTGGGTGGGCCAAGTGGTCCTTATCTGCCGTCAAATTCTATGTTTCTATGTTTCTCCATACTTTTAATGTTTACAGAATGTTGCAGTATTATACGAACCGCACCAAGTCTTTGAGGAAAACTGACCAGTTGTTTGTTTTGTTTCCCAACAAAAGAGAGAGCAATCCTGTTTCCAAACAGTGTTTGTCTTAAGTGGTTAGCTAATTACATTGTTTATTGCTACCACAGGTATAACAGATCCCTTCCAGAAGTGGTCAAGGGCCATTCCACCAGAGGTATGGCTGCCTCCACAGCTTGCTTCAGAATGTGTCTGCTGTTGACATCTGCACAGCTGCCACCCAGAATTCTGTCCACACTTTCACCAAGCATTGCAGTCTGGATATACCTTCTAGGCATAGATCCAATTTCAGCCTGGCAGTTCTTCAGGGCCTTCTGTGATGAGCTCTTGTCTGCTGACTTTCCTCCTCCCAGTGATGTTATCTTGGTGGTTACCGGTACTGCTTTGGACTCCGTCCTACCAGTGTGGCCTGCTGCAAGAGCCTTCCTCGAAGTAAGATAGTACAGTTACATAAGAACTTACTGTAACAGTAGGTCTTTGAGAGAAGCTCTTGCAGCAGGCCCTGCTTCCTCCCTCCTTCCCCTGCTTCTCTTTTCTATAGCTTCAAGCTTCTGTCTTTTCTCTGGCTCTGGTGATAACCTCCTTAGTTCTCCTTCAGCTAGTGGTGCTGTGCTCCGGCAGGAGAACTGAGGTGGTGTGGGGACCGCCCTCCTATATAGCCTGTGCTGGCGTCAGATAACTGCGTGGTTGGGGAGCAGTCCCGGTGGTAGACTGCTAGCTAGAAGTTTTCCAACTGGTCCTAGTGCCTGGCAGCATAGTCTACACTGGTGTGGCCTGCTGCAGAACTTCTCGAAGATGTGCTGTTATGGTAAGATTTACGTAACTGTACTTTCTAAATCAGGGCAGGCTGTAAGCCCATCAGGCCTAGTACAGGTGGTGTGTCACTGTTGCTGCCAGGGGCCTTGCTTCCTCTGTCGATCTCTACTGGCATTCCCATTGATTATATGGGCGCCGACATCCAGGCGGTACTCTTATCCTTTACAGACATCCTGAAATGCCTTTTACCTCCTCCTCCTCCTCCGCCTGCACCAGGAACCCCATCAACGGGGCCTATAATGCAGCACCCCACGCTGACACATACTAGGGCTGTATCTCAGCCCCCTTCTCAAGCACCGATGGCTTCTCCAGTACGCTTCCTCCGACCAGACCAACGATGACCTAGAGTACAATCCTGACCTTATGATGCAGGATGATGAGAAGGAAGTTGAAGATTATGTAGAAAGTGCTTATGAAATGACTAGTTCCACTGTGTCCACGTGCAGTGAGGACTCGGTGGTTTACACCCCAAACCCATCTTTTATCACCACGATGCAGCAATTACAGGCTGCCATGGAATTTAATTTAGAGGAACGGGACAATCAAGAAAAACCTTACTGATTTCTTGGAATTGCCTGATGCCACTCCTGTAGTAATTCCACCTCCTCCTCCTGCCCTGGAGGCTGCCACCTTTGCTGCCTGGCATAGGGCCAACATGATTCCTGCCATACCTAGGAAGGCAGATATGATATATGTGGCCTCCTCAGGAAAAAACATTTTTTTGCAGGCTAACCTGTGGTGGACTCTGTGGTAATAAATGCTACCCACGATTGATTCAGGGCACCAAAACACTTTAGCTCTCTTCCTCCTGATAAGGAATCAAGGATATTAGATGTGCTGGGTAAAAGAACCTATACCTCAGCCTCCCTGGGCCTTAGAATTGCAAATTACCAGACCCATATGGTCATACACCGGAATACACTCAAGAAAAGCTAGAGCAACTGCTCAAGTACTCCCAGAAGGTGCACCTAAACAGGAGCTTCTCAAAGCTCTAACAGCTGGGGCTGATGTAGGAAAACACCTACTACATATGGCCAGTATCCCGTGATATGAGCGAGTGAATTTGAGCAAGTACATCTGGGCAAAGGAAAAATAGCAAGGTTAAAATGGGCTACATGGATTTGTGAGCGCGCGGTTAAAATGGGGATACATAGATTTATGAGCTCTATTCATTTTAGCACATTGTCGTAGGCAGGGCATGAGATATACCTAAAGTATGTAGGTTCATGTTGGTGGAGTGCCATCCGAGCTGAACGGCTGGTGTAGTGGTGAGAATCACTCCCTGTGAGGCCAAGGGGCCGGGTTTGGATCTGGCTGGTGGGAATATTATTGTTGTTTAGTTGTGGGTTAAGTCCATTCCGCCCACCCTCCCAACCTTTTTCCTCTCTAACTCAGCCCCAGTACCTCCCTGCAACATTCTACCCTGGTGCTATAGCTTCCATCCCGAATGTGTCCCCATTCCTCAGTGTCCTCTCCCAGGTTGGTTATTTATAGTATGGGGATGATGGTGATGAAGCCCCTGCAGCGGAGGCGTAATCAACGATTTTGTGGAGCGGTGTTTTGCTGGTTGCCATTTTGATAGGGGCTGTTATTGATTCGCCCTTAGTTGTCGATGCCGTTTTTACTTTGCTGTTATCACATGAAACCCGTATGGTGTATGACATATCTGAGGCTTCACCAGAGCAGATGCCTCTGGGACTACTACTGGCTCAGGATGGCAGGCTTTGCAAATGAAATCCAGCAGTCCATCCTCAGTGCCCCCTTTCAAGGATACAAACTGTTTGGTGCAGATGTTCAGGATATCCTCTCTAATCTTCGGGCCTCAGGCAGGACCTTGAAATCAGTATACTTCCTCTATCATATCTAACCAAGGAGAGTAGACAGAGGGTGCCTTTTCATCCAGCCAATTCTAGATAACGTACCACAGCCAGACAACAAGGTAAGGGCAAGATAGCGGAAGCCCTGCCTACTCCAGGAACCACTGCAGGTGCCCACTCAAAAGCCCCGAGAGGTGGCAGTGTGGCAGGAGCCACCGCAACTGGCTCTGCCTAACTCCTTTTACACCCTCCAACCACCATTGCTTCCAGGGGTGGTTGTTGGGGGTTGTCTCTCCCTCCACCTAGATCAGTGAAAAGAGATGATTTCAGATGCCTGGATCCTTGAAATAGTAGTACAAGGCCATGCTCTGGAATGTCTAGAACTACCTTCAGACCATCCACCAGTACCTACACATTATCTTCCAGATCATATTCCTTTAATCCTGGAAGAAGTCCACACTTTGTCTCAGAAGAGGGCAGTAGAACCTGTACCCGTGGACCGGAGAAACACAGGGTTCTACTCTCGGTATTTTCTAGCCCCAAAATGGACAGGAGGTTGGAGGCCTATTCTGAATCTCAAGGACCTGAACCTTTTTTTTTTTTTTTTTTTAATAGAGTACAAGAAGTTTAGAATGGTTACCCTACAGGGCCTACTCCCACTACTACAGGTAGGAGATTGGATCTGTTCCCTCGACATGAAGGATGCCTACCTTCATATCAAAATTCAAAAACTTCTTAGGAAATACTTGGGGTTACTGTTTTAAAGGGAATACCACCAGTTCAGGGTATTGCCCTTTGGCTTGTCATCTGCACCACAGGTCTTTACCAAATGCTTGGCAGTAGTAGAAGTAGCCCTTCGCAGGGAAGGCTTCTTTGTGTGTTTCCCTACCTGGATGACTGGCTAATGAAAGCTCACCTCAAACAGCAACTCCTGCGTACCCTAGCTTGAACAAGACAGCTTTTCGATGCCCTAGGAGATATCGTCAATGTATCCAAGTCTGTCTTGACACCTTGCCAGTGTCTACAGTATATTGGGGCAGTTTTGGACACAGCCCCAAGGCTTATCCTTCCTGTGTATGGACTGAGCCAAACGTCTGATTGCACAGGCCCAGATGGTTCATGACAGCTGGTTTGTCACAATCAGAACACTACTTTGGCTCCTGGGCCTGTTGGCAGTGGTCATTGCCACGGTACCTCTAGCCAGACTACACATGAAGATCCCTTAGTGGACCCTAAGAGTCCAGTGGGACCAACTCAGACAATCTAGATCAAAGGGTTCTAGTAAACTCTCCCATATGCAAAGTGCTCAAGTGGTGAATGGAACCCAGCAACCTGCTAAAGTGGTTCCTTTCCTGATCCCTTCCCCTCACCAGATTTTAACTACAGACACATCAGGGATGGGCTGGGGGACATTTTTGGGGGGGCCATCAGACGTAGAGTACATGGATCACAGTGGAGAGTACCCTGTACATTAATGTTCTAGAAATGTGAGCTGTTCCATATGGCCTACAGGCCTTCCAGACTCACCTGTCCTCGGGTCCTCTGTCAGTACAGATGGCAACGTCAGAGTGACGCATTATATTAACAAGCAAGAGGGAACTCATTCTTACCCCCTGTGCAGGGAAGCAATGAGAGTCTGGTATTGGGCACTAGAACACAGTCTAGAACTGTCAGCAGTACATGTTCCACGTGCCCAAAATGACTTGGCAGACAGGCTAAGCAGATTATAGTCCAAAATGTACAAATGGGAACTGCTGACCTTAGAAGATCTGTTCAACAGATGGGGTCGTCCAGAGTTGGATAGGTTGTTTTTTTTTGCCTTTTATTTTGCTGCTCCCCAACTGGCCACTCCTTCAGGTCACCATGGACCCCACTGGTACTCGTACCCGCCACGAGCCACCGCCTCAAATCGCAGCCTTCCCCGGGTAACCTGGCGTAACCCTTCGCCGGATGGCTTCCCCCCCAACTGAGGGGGAAGGCACCAGTGGAAGGCTGGCCAGCGTGCAGTACTCTTTTGGCTCAGGGTGCTGCTGAGGTGGTCTGGCTGTTTGGGGCTTTTTGCATTGGTGGGGTCTGGCAACTGTCATCCAGTCGGCCGGGGAGCATGTTTTTCTCGTTTCTCCCCCTGGGAGTGTGACGTGCCATTGATGTCAAGGTATATGCTGACGTCCGTTACGCTCCCCTAGGTTATGGTGCCTGCCACATTGCTGTTCTCCCGGCCTCCACCAAGAGTCAACAAGTGCTGGGCCACAGACCCTCCCTCCCCCCGGGAGAAGGCGAGCAGTTGTTGGGTGCTCAAGCCTTCTCTCCCCCCCCCGGCCGGCCCTGCGATGCCCAAGTCCGTTCCCGAACCTGGTTTGCTGGCATCGCAGCGGTGCATCTTACCGCTGTGCCCATGGGCCGGCCAGAGTTGGATAGTTTAGTATCACCACATAATGTAAAACTGCCTCTTTTCTGCTTACTCATTCCAGGGACTGGAGTTTTCTGATGAGATGCATTGTCCCTCTCTTGAAATGGGATGTTCCTGTCGCTTTCCTCCCTTCCTCCCATTCAGTGGGTGCTTCTCAAACTAAAGATGAAGAGGGCAATTCTAATCCTCATTGCTCCCCTATGGCCTCGACAGATCTGGTTCCTCCTGCTGCAGCAACTGGCAGTGGAACCACCAGTACCCCTGCCCTTATGCCAGGGCCTACAGTCACAGGAGCAGGGAACCCTGGTCCACACAGACCTCAGGTTGCTTCATCTCCATCCATGGCTTCTGAAAACATAGCCATTGCTAGATTTGGGGTTTCCGGAAAGGTGGCTGATGTCTTGATGGCTGCCAGAAAATCTTCCATCATGGTCACTTATTCTATAAAGGGAAAGTGGTTTGCTATGTTGGCTGCTTCTCATCACTTAGATCCATTTATCAGTCCAGTAAATCAGGTTCTAGAGTATCTGCTGTCCTGGTCAGATGCAGGCCCATAGTATTGTTCTATCAAAGTGTACTTTTGCTGCCATTTCAGCTTTCCATGTCCTTTTGAGAGTCATACGGTTGCCCAGCTGGAGGTGGCCTGTACATTTTTGAGAGACATTCTGCACTTAAAGCATCCTAGCTGTAATCCAGTCCCGGCTTGAGACCCTAATTTTGTGTTGGAAAAGCATACTTTGGCTCCTTTTAAGCCAGCTGCGACTTGTGGCTTACACTTCCTTTACTGGTCCAGAAGCAAATGGCTTGATACCTTTTATTGGACCAACATAGATGTTACAAAAAAGAACAAAGTGCCTAAGCTTTCGGACCAGCCAAGTCATAAGCTTCTGAGGAAGGACTTGGTTGGTCTGACAGCTTAGGCACTTTGTTCTTTTTTGTAACATCTGTGTTGGTCCAATAAAATGTATCAAGCCATTTGCTTCTGGATCTGTTCGTACAAGGACCATCATAGCAACTAAACCAAATCTGTATGGTTTCTTTATTGGAAAGTGCTGCATTTGGTTGCCATTATTTCTGCTTGAAGGATTTCAGAACTACAGGCTCTAATGTGTGAGTCTCCTTACTTGATTTTCCACAAAGACAAGGTGTCTTTGCGTACTAATCCTAAGATCTGACTTATAACAGGTAATACCATTAGGACTAATGTCGGGCATTAGGACCCCATGGAAAATCTTGTAACTAGCAATCTGTAGCAGGGGAACGCTCCTGATGTCAGCTCCACCCGACGTCAGATGAGGTATAAAGGGGGGCAGTCCCCCGGCGCCATCTCAGTTCTTTTCCCACTGTCGACCCGCTCAGTTCGGCTCCATGGACGCCTTTCAACACAGTCGACCGCTTTTCCTAATATTTCAGATATTTCGATTTTTTTCGTTTTTGTCCTCGACGATGCTTATTTCCTTGTATGTCATCGCCCTCTCCACTGTGGCGTACGTCTTAAGTGTGCATGTGGCAAACAGATTCCGGCGAAAGATGGCCATGCGGCCCGCCTCATCTGTCTAGGCCCTGACCGCCGGCCCGCTGACTGCCCACATTGCCAGACGTTCGACCAGAAGACCAAGACCAGGAGAGCCAACATCCTAAAAGCCTTTCTCCTGGAACAGAAGGTGGCAGCCATGCAGTGGACTTCGGAGCGCAGCCCTTCCTCTCCCACCAAGGACTTCCCACCCAGAGAAAAGTTAACAGGAGGAAAACACCATCACAACAGGGAGAAGGATAGGGCCAGGTCTGAGTCCCACCCCAAGTCGCCTTCTAAGGTGCCTTCTTCTTCGACCTCCAGCTGGAGGTCAGGCTCAGTCCCCTCTAATGCAACTAAGTCCTCACTGAAGTCAAAACAAGCTCTTACCTCTTCTCAGGGCAAGCACAGGGAGCCATATTCCTCTGGGCATTCACCCGCTCATCCTTCCCTGGCCCACTGACCCCACAAATCTTCAGGGTCGACCCAGGAAGGCCACCCACCTGCCAGCAAGCCCAAAGACATGGGCAAATCAGGTGGTTTGTCAGAGAAGCAGAAGCGCCCAGACAACTCTTGACGGGCGTCAGGAGACCGTCTGCCACCGGATGCCTCCTCTGGCTAAGATGCACCCCTCCATCCTTGACAGGTGCCCGCCAAGCCGGTCGCCTCTCTCCAGTGTCCCGCACCCCAATGCCTGGATATGAAGCAGTCGCCGGTAGAGGCTCAAATGCCCGCCCTCCTTCTGAGGGCCAGTTGCCAGGTCCCTGGTGACACAGACACCAAGCAGCTGGACAAGGATAAGCAGGGCTCCCCAGATCAGGCGCCAGATCCACAGGAACCGCAGACACCAGGTCCAGTGAACCCATCGCCTGCCCCAGCGGTCATCCCTCTGGCGGACATCAGCTTGCTCTTTACGTCCTGGAACACAGTCAAGGGGGACCTCTTGTACAGACTGCCCCATCCCACCCGAAAGGCAAGCGCAGGAGGAGAAGTTCTTCTCCAATGCCATCCTCCAGCAGACGCCCGTCCTCCTTGGATGACAGGGATGCAAGTTCTTCTTCACCGGACTCCTCAGATGAAGAGGAATTTGTCCCACCCTCTCTGGGCCCTAGGGACTCTCCAAGGTCTCCCCCAAATGACCCTTCATTTCTGGACATCATGCGTCAAATTCAGTCCATTTATGAATGGGATACAGAGGAGCTGGACCCAGAGCGCGGGTGTGTGGCAAAGTTTCTAGGGTCAAAGAACCGAAACCCTGGTTATCCCACCTCTTGTAGAGCCATTGCAGGATGTCACCAGAATCACATGGCGTAAACCTCGGTCCACTTCTGCTGTCCTGAAGAAGGTGGACAGGCTATATAAGCCCCAAGGCTGAGCTGTTTTAGGTGGAGCACCCAAGAGCCAATTCACTGGTGCTTACGGCTGCTCATAGCCGCGGTTGCCAACCTTTGTTGAATCCAAGTGCCTGGCCAAAGCACTTGATTCCCTAGGTCCTTTAAGACAGAGGTTAAATCAAACTAACAGTCAAATATTTAAAGGTTATGGAACAAGTTTTATTGTCTAATCCTATAACAAGCATAGATTTCCTACTCAAGCATAGAATTAAAAAGCAGTCCTAATTTACCTGACACAGGTGTTGATCACTCACCATATGCAGGCTATGACAGACAGGTTATGGCTTTTAGACTTCTGACTTCTTCCTTCTTCTCTTCTCCTCTCTCCTCCGGCCTTCTCTACCAACCCAGCACAAATGTGCGGCTTTTATATTCTAGCTGATCTTACTCTTTGAGTGACCACTAGATCCTTGGACCAATCATAATGTTAGTATAAGGTTTTTACCAAATTTGGCATGTGCCTTAGACTTTAAGAATTGCTGGCCAATTCTGATTGGTTGCAGCTAATTACTGCATAGTTACGTCATAGCTAAGGGGTTACAGCCTCCATAATTGGTGAGTGATCACACTGGCCATTAGATGGCAGCAGCGCTCCATTTACAATAACAGCTAGTGTCTTGTTTTGACACTGTATGGTTTAGCTTGCATTGAAACATACAGTACGTTGATATTAAGCCTTATCCTACACAATTAAGCTAAACATACATTTTCACTTGAGTAATTCCTTATATATATATATATATATATATATATATATAATACATATACACACACACACACACACACACACACACACACACACATAATGCATACAGACATAATCACAGTTTGTACAAAACATTTACACATTGGGTAAACAACATTGACAGACATAAGGTCTTAACTTTTCAGTGGACTTGAGAACAGACAATTTAGAATAAACATCTATAGTGTTTAAAGTACCAGAACTGTGACTTCTTTTCAGAGCATTTGCATTTCTTTGTACTGAGTATCAAAAATTAGCTGTAGTTAAACAGTTTAGTAACATAAATAGATATAGCCCTACACTTATACAGGGGTTAAATTGAGTTTATCAAAAGACATTACATTTACAAGAAGAGTATATTTATACAGAGACAATCAAGGGTAGTGAAAACCAACACTATATACTATATCTCAGAAACACCACACATACATAAATAAATTGATCTAAACATTTGGTTATTAACACAAGATCCCAGAAATGACTTTAATGACCCAGAAGAAACCAGTGGACCCTGTAGTGTTTTACTCAGCAAACACTGAGAATTGGAATGTTGGGCAATGGTTTCAGTTGAGATGTTTCTTAGATATACATTATTGTAGTAATGCTAAGCCTCTCTGGTAATTATAATGTCAGGGTTTGCCTGGCATGGACGAAGAGATAGCAGCCATAAAATTATATTCAAAAGATTGCCATTAAGATATGAGTAGCATCACCTGCCTGTTAATTATACAGAACCCCTCAATCTTTGGTTTTGATCAAAGACATTTGCTTACAGATGGGTCCTGTAATTTAGGAAAACAGTCAGTTGCTGATAAAACTGCTTAACTGGTCCATTCAAAACATTCCTTGACCTCAGGTGTTTCTCTCCACAGTGAGGAGATTTTGAAAGTTCAGGTATAATTATCATCTACCCTGAATATAAGTAAATATAAACCTTTAGTTTTTACCAGAAAAACAATATGTCAGCAAACACCTTTTATTGGTTTATGCAGGACTGCTGCTTAATCCAACAGTCCCCACCTTGATGACAGCAAAGCAAGGGCATCATGATTACATTAACTTGGTTAAGTGCGCTGTTTGCAAAATTAAAAATTTTGTGTGTGTGTGCGTACTTTAAACAGCATATTATGTATATACGGATGAAATGACAATTAATTGAAGAACCATTATGCATGAGTTCATCCAAAGATTGTTAATCTTTTGTATATCATTGCTAATTTTAATGAGGAGGTGTGTATTTTTATAATCAAGCAAAGACTGCAGATTTCAGTACAAGGGATCAGTATGCACATTGAAAACAGGTATCTATCTGTTAGCATCCTCGTGGTGGCTAGGTTTACTTGAATGACAGACTCATCATGTATGGAGACAGGGGTGATCACAGTCTGGCCAATAATGGTATGTTTATGAGGATGGTACGGTCATGTGTGGCAAAACACTCATTTTGGTGTGACATCACAAGAGAGGGACCCATAAAGATATTTTTATAATTAGGAACAATACAGTACTTGCCTCCATATTATGAATGACTGTAACATTCAGCAGACACCATTTAGTAAGCTGGACTGGACAAGAGCTGGTGAGGTTTAATTGCATTTGGCCAGTTGCTTTAGCATTTGTCTGCTTTACAGGTATATAACCACAAACAGGAATAGCAACATTGAACACCTCATATCTACACACATACCTGTACTCTCCACAGCTCTCACAGAGCAACATGCAGTATGTGGGACTCTCACATCTGCGTCTCAGGGTGAAACACCAGGAGCTGTGTTAGATTCAGTCATTCCTTGTACACGTCCCCTGCTAAGTGTCCTATGGAGTGGACAGTTTAACAAATACTGATGTGGCAGGGTCAAGAATGGACAAGGACACAATGAAGCATGTCCCTGATCGAGTATGATCTTTTAGTATAATGTGGGCCTCTGTTGTGATGTGGCATTTTTGACCCCAGGTTCTGAGCAGTGCTAAACAGAGGCATCAGGCAATTTGTTTTGGCACAAGTCCAGTCTGTTTTACCACACATGTAGCCATGCTGGGAGCAATACCCATTCATTTTTGATGAGATCTGGGATGTGGCCATTTTTCACATCCTGCAGTAACGTAGTTACTATAGTTAGAACATAACCACCATAGGCTGTGCAAATGATCTCTTGACCTTGTGTTTTTTTTTTTTATTATTGATTTAATCCAATTTGGTTATCTTTGCATGATTCTCATTAAATAAATTAGCAGTGCTGTTATGATGCACCAACAGCTGCAAATTTAGTACAAGTGAAGTAATATGCATATTTAAGGTTAGAGCATAATGTACAATTAGTTTGACCAGGTTCACGAGGAAGATGTTTCTTCTTGTGAAATAGCTCTATTTGGATAACCACTTGACTAATGACAGCAGCTTAGGCAACAACATTTGGGTAAGTAGTTATTTGAGATGAGGCCAGGGAAGTGCCCTTGTTGCCACATCTCATGAGCAAATTGTAAATTATGAGAACATAGTTCCCATAGGATATACATATTACTTGTTTACCCATATGTTTGTATTGGCCTTTTTAAAGACTGCTTGTAAATCAAAACCGTGATCTTGGTTTGTGCACAGTAAAGAAGCATACAATATTGTACACCATGGGAACCATTAACAAACTTTTAGGCCTCAACAAACCCCTTTTTATGGATAAACCATTATGACCTCCATTTTAGGCTTATCAGTTTTCAAAATGCCCAATATAAATGGATGCATAAAACAATAACATATTTATTTGGACTCAGTGCCATAATTTTGCCATATGAAGAATGACAGGCACATGCCTAAACCAAACATTTCAAAAGAAACATATTTAAAACATACTTAAACTAAACATTTCAAAAGAGACATATTTTAAGGGGAAAAAACATTTAACATAGGAAATGAAATGAACATTTAAAATTTAAGATTTGAACATTTTATGTCATAACAGTACAAGTACCTAACTGATCAAAGTCTCTGTATAGGAGCAAAGTGAAACCAGTGGATGGAAACAGGTGAAACTGTGCATAACTGACTAAAGTCTCTGGAGTAGGAGCAAAGTGAAGCCACTGAATGGGTGCAGTTGCATTTTAAAGTCTTGTACAGTCTTGTGTAGAAAGGAGGCATTTCAGCACTGTTCATAGAGTTTATGATGTTTGTAGTGTTTACGATGGTTTGTCATGGTTAGTACAGTCCTTTGCAGTTCTCTTTTTTCTTTTCAGTACCAGCCACTGCTTTATGTGAGATGTCATTGTGAGATGTTTAACACACAGCAAGAAGAGGGACCCCTTTCTATACGCATAGACTCTATCCTTGCCCCAGGAGTTGTTTGAACTCTAGGGCCTCTCCACACTATAACTTCTATGATCCCTCCAGTTACTGTTACTGGAGGAAGTATGGTGTCATCTTGGATTAGCATTATGGACCACTTGGACTTCATACACCTACGTTTTGTCCTGTATCCTGAAATGACAGAAAAACAAATTGCAGTGGAGGGGGGTTGGTTCCCCTCTTTCCTCCAAAGATTAGTTTTTTCTTTCACTGTAACAGCCAGGAACCATCTATTTGTTGGCCTTTTTTCCCCTAATGACTGCAGATGGAAGGTAATGTGATTTTTTTTCTTGTTCCTAAATAGGTACATTTTCTGCTGCATTTCAGCTCCCATAAAAGATGGCCCCCTATTGTTGTCCATCTGTAAGGGCATCTATGGGCTTTTTGTGGAGGTGAGTTGTTTACCACTCCAACCTCTGGTACCTCCCCTTTTGGGCAGGCCCCACAGATTTATTTTAGGTTCCCCACTGTAAATATATGGGCTTTATGGCAGTGTACCTAGGTAGTTTGGTACAGTATGTGTTAATCACTTACCATTTGAGAAGTGGAAGTCCATCTGTATTTACACTGGAAGAAACTTAGGACATTACAAATTTAAACTGAATCAGAAAGCCGAAAAAACAAACAAACCTTATGGCACATTGATGTATTGCTACATAACCCATATGGTTGCTGCCAGTTATTTGCCCTTAGTAATTTTGATTTCATAAATTGAGAGACTACAATTATTTAGAGTGTAGAATGGTTTATGCTGCAGAAGGTGCTCTGTAGTGCCATAACATTTGTATGTAACCTTTTTGACCTTCCTGCCATTTTATTAGGCAACACTCCTTTGTAAAACTACTAAGCAGTTTGAGAGCTTTATTTTTCCCAAAACTGTATTTTGTCTCCTTGTATGAAACGCATTAAAACTTTTAACATATTTAAACTTAAACAACGTCCACATTAACATTCCCCACCTGCAAAACACTTTAGGAAGCCAGTGCTTTACAATAAAGTTTGCAGTGGCAGTTTTAACTGAGAGGGAAAAATTGTGATTATTAAAATAAATGTGTTACCCATAAAGATTGGTACCAAAACAAAAAATTGCAGTCAGTTTAAGCAATAGAAGGTTACCATACTGAACCTTTCTTGGCATGGAAAAGAAAAACATGCATTAGTAATGTTTTAGCTGAACAAGAACATTATAACCATTTGTTTTAGTTTTTTAGAAAGCTGAAAGGCACTATCAGAAGTGAAAATGTTTATGTAATAAATTTATAAAGCATAGTTGTTTTTTAAGTTTAGAAGACTGCACAGCATGTATCTCTGAAACCTTAAGCAGTGAGTTATTTATATCTAAATGATAATTTAAAAACAATTGCTATTGTTGACTTTTTTTTTAATGCATATGGATATGTCACTTTGTTATGGATATTAAAAGGAAAAAGTTTAAAGATGAATCTTTTTCACAAACTTACTACCTGAAGATAATAATCATTATAATTAGTGTTTTTAGTAAACAATTTAAAAGAAGAACTAATGTTCACAGACCCAGAAAGCAAACTGGTCAAACAGAGAAAATGTTAAAGACTTAAAACAAGTATTTATGGCTGTAACTGCAGCATATTGTTTGGACTTTTGTGACTGCTACTTGGACTGAGGGAAAATCAGAGCCAGATCCCTCCGAGTAGTGGGTTTATTATTGCGCGTTTAAATGTCTGGTGACCCATGAACTATGATGTAGCTCCAGCGCTTTGTTTTAAGTTTTCAGAGCGTTTTGCGGGCCTCCTATATTTGAACCTAGTTCGGGGAAGCAGCGGTGGATGCTCTCGGCTCCATGTTTTAGGGGGAATATTGGGTGTACTGTGGGTGAGCTGAGACGCCTATTTGGCTTGGATTATTCCATAGTCTCTCCCTGTCAGTACTGTTCTTGGCAGTAACCCCATATTTTGTGGGGCTTTGAAACTTTTGATGGGGCAACGGCTGTTGAGATCCTCAGCACCTGGTCTAACTCTGCTGTCCATTGCACTGCGTCCAATCATTTGTGGAGGTCTTTGGACTTTGGATTATCCCTGAAGTGTTTTGTGCCTACTACTACAAGGTCTGTGAGGATATATTTGACAGAATGATTTACATATTTCTTTGCTGACTTTTGCACTTCGTTTATGGTGGCCCTTTTACCTGTATTTGATTCGACTTTGATCTGTTCCTTATTGGAATTGTGGGCTCCTGTAGGGATCTCAGGGGTTGTTGGCACTCACAGGGTTGGGAATTGGGGCCGGTCGGAGGTTCGGTACTTTGTTCCCCTTTCCTAGATTTATGGAGTGGTCAGCCGGAGGGCTGACGTGGCCCATAGTTGTAGTGATGTGCCATTGAGATATTTTCCTGTAAGTAGCTGAAGGAAACTGATGGTCGTTGGAGGATCTTCTGGTTCAGAAACTTGAGACTGAAGATTGGGTTTTGCTCAGTCCTTGACTTTGTTGGATGTTTGAACTGTGTTATGAACTTTGGGACGACTTACTGCAATTTGTGTTTGGACCTCTACTACTACAGATTCTTCTGGATAGCAAGTACTTTTTAAACTCTTGTGCATTATCAGCCTGAATTTCCCCTGTCAAGTCTCATTATTTTGTATCTATGGAAATTAGCAAGCAGTGAGAATGCTCAGTAAAAATCTGTAATTCCACCCTCATATAGATAATTGTGAGATATTTATCTGGTGGGTGGTTTACTAAATTATTTATTTTTTATATGTATTTTCTGGTTTCTTTGGTTTTTTATTTTCAGCACCAGGAAGTGAGAGGCCTGGGTGCTTTAAAATTGGTTTCCTATATATTTTGTCCCCCAGGTGGTGAGAGGACCTGTGGGCTGAATATAGGTTGTGGTAGGAGGTTAGATTAGGTTTTTATTTTAAGTTATTTAATCTAGTTATTTTGTTATTTTGCAGTAGGTGTAGATTATTTAGTTGAGGGGCGGGAGGTGAAATTTAAGATAGGCTGAAAGTGTAGGAGTATTATATTATTGTTTTTAGATTGTTTAGCTAGACTTAGAATCTAGGGTTAGGTTGTGGGCCTGGGATATGTGCCAGTCTGTTACCCTCCCCCGTCGTGCACTATTCAGCCTCTGCTCTTCATGCCCTCCACCCTTTTGGCCCCCCCCCCTGGTTTTTTCCACCTATCAACATTGTCAGGCCTTGGGTATTGCCCGTGGGGGGGAGCATGGACAGTGGAGAGCAGGAAGGCAGGGCCTTCATTAGAATTAGTTAAGCCCAGAAGATGCCCTGGGGCAGTGGAGCTTGGAGCATGGACCACCTTGTTTGGTCCCCATCCCAGAGGCACCATCGTTGGTGATGGGCAGGTAGTCGGGGCAGCCAGGAGTTTATTAGCCAGGCGTTGGTAGGTGCCAGATCTGTTCACAACAAGACGCAGTGATCTCCGATCTTGTTGGGTCAACAGATCTGGCTTATCACTGAAATCTGGCTGGATGATAATGTGGGCCCAGTACTTGAGGCCACTAATTCCAGCCAGGTATACGGTGATACAGCCGAGGTTGGACCACGGAGGGGGTTGCAGTTTGTTTCAAGACCGAATTGGCACTCATTAGTGTTCCAGTTGAAAGCCTGTTCATTTGAATGTGCTGTAGTAGCAGGTGTGGGCTATCGAATTGCTCTCATCTGCCATCCACCCGGAGATGGGAAGCAATTCCTTAAGGAAGTGGCGGACTTCATCGTCGATATGGCATTTGAGTCACCCAGGCTGATGGTTCTGGGTGATTTTAATGCCTGGGTTGATGATGAACTCTCGCAATTTGGACAACACTTCCTCCAGTTGATGAATTCACTGGGCCTGACACAGGTGGTTACCACTGCGACTCATAAGTGTGGCCATTCTCTTGAGCTGGTCTTCCTCCTGGGGATCGAGGCCTCTGACGTGGGGGTGGAACCAGTCAGTTGGTCTGATCACTACACTGTGAGATTCAGTTTTGGCACCCTCCCCCTTGTAGGCCGACCTCTGTGGAGATGGTCAAGTACCGACCTTTACGGAATATAACTTCTGATGGCCTTGTTGCGGTGCTTGACCTATCACAATTTCCTGTGCATTGCAGGGATCCAGAAGCCTTGGTTTTGGCTTACAACAATGCCATTACCTCTGCCCTGGATTCTATTGCTCTAGTATGTGTGCATCCTCTCCCCCTTCGACATCGGGCTCCTTGGTTTGACGGAGCCTTGAGGGACCTGTGGCGACTAGGACGCAGGTTAGAACGTTGTTGGCAGAAATCTGGCTTATATGCCGACCATCTTAGACTGTTAGAACATCATCAGTTCTATCAGTCAGAAATCTCTTGTAAGAAGGCGGAATTCCTGTCTGGGGAAATTTCTGCTCGCAGAATCAACCAGCTCAGCTTTTCAGAACTGTGGACAGGTTGTGCAACCCAGCCTGTCTACAGCTCCAAGAGCCTTTTCACCATTAGTGTGATGAGCTTGCTCGGGTTCTTTGCTGATAAGGTGGCTGACATTAGGTCGGAGATCCACTTGACACATTCTATGTGAGTTGCTAGAGATCAGGGCTTGGTCACTATCCTCCATTTTCCTGGAGTACCTTCGATCGCCTGGAAATCATGGCTGTTATGCGGCATGTCCAGAGGATGCGCCCTACATGCTGTAGTTTAGATCCGGGCCCTACATCCCTGATTATGGGTTGTGGTGATTCTGTTGTCCCGGTTCTGGCACAGATAGTCTGGTGTTCCCTCAACTCGGGTGAATATCCCTGTTCCTTGAAAGAGGCGGTGGTGACACCTTTGTTGAAGAAAGCTTCTCTGGACCCAGACTCCCTTGCAAACTACAGGCCTATCTCGAATCTCCCCTTTGTGGGGAAGTTGATCGAAAAAGTAGAGGCGGCCCAACTGTAGAACCATTTGACCATCCATAGCATCTACGAACCTCTCCAATCAGGTTTTCGAAAGAGGCATAGTACCGAGACTGGGCTCGTTCGGGTGCTCAATGATCTCCTGATGGTGAGAGACCAGAGAAAATGGTCCATTTTGGTACTTTTAGATCTGTCATCAGCCTTTGACACCATTGACCATGGGGTCCTGCTTGGCAGCCCTGAGATGTATCTGTGGTCTCTCGGTTTAGTCCTCAGATGGTTTACCTCCTACCTCACTGGAAGAACTCAGAGGGTAGTTTCATTTTTTTCCTCTGATCCTATCTCTCTATCTTGTGGGGTTTCTCAGGGCTCAGTACTGTCCCCCATGTTGTTATCATATCTTCACTTTGTCTTCGCTCCTCCAGCGAATACATATTGAGGTCCCTCAATGTCTCCTCATATGTCTTGTGGTGCAAGCCTTGTACCATCTTAGTTGCCCTTCTCTGAACCACATCCACCCTGTCTACACCTTTACAAAGATGTGGCTGCAGAACTGAACAAGGTATTCCAGATGAGACCTCACCAGCATTCTATACAATGGTATCACCACCTCCCTTCTTATGCTCGTGATACCCCTCAGTGCACCCCAGCATGCCACTGATTCTCACTATAGCCATTGTGCATTGTTTGGCCACTGTTAGGTCATGCAAGATGATAATCCCAAGTATCTTTATTCCCTAGTGACTGCCGGCAATCTCCCCCCCCCCCATCCTGTAGCTCTCTGCAGGGTTTCTGCAACCCAAGTGCATGACTTTGTACTTCTTCACATTGAATCTCAGTTGCCACACTTTGAACCATTTTTTCCAGCTTTTCTAGGTACCCCCTCATTTTCTCCACTCCATCTGGAGTGTCTACCTTATTGCAGATCTTGGTGTCATATGATAAGAGCCCCTTCCTTCCAACCCTTCTGCAATGTCACTAATGAAGACATTGAAAAGGACTGGCGCCAGGACTGCTCACGGAGATACCCCACTGCTCACCTCCCTTTCCTTGGACTGGATATAATTAACCACCACCCTCTGCTTCCTATCCCCCAGCCAGTTCCCAACTCAGTTCCTGTGACGAAGTTCTCCTTGAAGATGGAGCTCCTGGCAGAGAAGTGTGCCATGTCCAAGATGTCCATTGGAGTTTGTGTATCCGCACTGACTCAAGAGATCCATGGCAATCAGAATCACAAAGTGGCATAATATGCTGTTTGTGAATAAAATTTTTCACCCTGTATTTTTATAGTGTGTAGTATTTTTTTATTCATTTGTTAACCAGGTTGGTGTACTGGTCCAAAGACCTTTTTCAGGCATGGCCTGGACCAGAGACTGGCACACTCAATAGTGAAGTACAGTGAACAGCAGCAGCAGTGAATCATGCATAAGCAAGTACAGAATCCAGTACAGTCAGGCAACATACAGAGGTGGACAAATAATAATACAAGCACACAGTGCAAGATACAACAAACAAGGTGAGCATTATACATGATAAATACACCAAGGTATCAATGTCCTGTAACAATAGGTCATGTTACAGTTACTGTATGTGAAATGTGCAGTGTTACAGTTATGTGATATGTGCACACAGCAGTTCTTTGGCTTTCAGAATGAAACTGTTGTATGCAGTCTCTAGAGGTTCCATAATGCTTTGGTACCACAGAAGGGTACAATCACATTCAATGTCCTTTGAAGTGTGGTACAACAACATTTTGAAAGGGATGGAATTCTGTGCAGAGCAATTCTCAGTTATACACTGTATATCAGTTCTTGGTGGATAAGTATGTCTTTCCCCACCTAGGCAGCCTGTTTCCCCTACCTACTATGATGCAACATCTTATGCATTCGTGAATGCCAGTGTCATTTTTGACCCTACCACCTCTGCTTTGAGGATGTTAAGTGCATTCTCCGCCCTATTAGAGAAGAAGGACTTTCACACATTTTGCCTAGGTCTGCCCTCCCCCAGCTTCATATTATGACCCCTTGTTCTTGGACACCTTTTAATTGGAGTATGCTTCCCTCTTGAACCTTATTTATATCTGTGAGATATTGGAAGGTCCCTATCTTTTATATCACACCATATCGTATCCATAGTTACCTCTAGAGTGTATATAATCAGACACTTTAGTCTCTGGTCATAATTATTTTATAATAACTGGTCAGCAATTTTTACATAGGCTGACCGAGTTATAATTAGCCATTATACAATGACAAGAAAGAATCCTGGCTTCTGATTGGTCAATTGGACATCACAGCAGGGATGTTATCCTGGCATAACATCCCTGCTGATTGTTAGTTGGATCATTTGTACCAATGTCATCACATCTTGTCTTAAGAAACAAAAACATTTTTACACACTAACAAAAACATTTTTTTAAATTATTTTTTTTATTTTGTATAAAACAACAAGCCATTGCATAATAGGAATAATGCCCTCCAGGGTGGGTGTTATGCTGGGATAACATCCTTCTCAGGTGTTGGATGCCCTCGGACGGTGGGCCTCGGGCCCAACCACTCCGATATGGGATGTTATCCCAGCATAACACTGACCCTGTGAGGGATTATTCTTCTATTATAACCTATGGGTTATAATGGTGATTATACCATGCACCTCAGACAACAACCAATCACAACAGCAGGCTGGCACCTTACCTGCATTGTAAATCCTCTGATAATCACCGCAAAAGGTGCCAGCCAGCTAATGTTTAAAAAAACAGTCCGACCCGAAATCACGGAACTCCAACTGCCATCTTGTTTCCTCGCTAAGCCGGGATTACGAAACAACACCTCCGTACGTCAGAAAAATATAAACAAAATACTGTAAGCTCGAATCTCTAACTATAACAGGCTTTATAACTGTTTCAATCAATCAATCAATCGCTTTATTTTACTCAGGCATAAACACCATTGAACAAGCTCATTTTCAAGGTGGTCCTGGACATGAAACAAAGAACATTACATACAATACAATAAGTACATAGGCATAGACAATTACAGTAGTTTTACAGGATGTTCACAAAATGGTCAGCAACATCAAAACCTGTCAATATTCCATGCTAGGCAGTTAAAGCATATGAACGTGTAAGAAGTTAATAAGCCTCAATAACCACCTCTGTTAATAGACAGAACAGGAAAAGCAAGAAGCAGCTGTGAGGGGAACGAGGAGAGAGAATAAGAGCCAGGGTAGGTGCAAGAACATGCTGGTTCCAGATTAATGGGAAAAAAAGAAAAGTATGGAGGGTCATCTTTGTCTGAAACAATTGCAGTTTTCACTCAGGAAGGTAGTAACTAACTTTTTGAATGTAGTTGGGTCTGGAAGTGATGATAATTTTAGTGCGCTTTGCATGGAGTTCCATAGGGATGGAAGAGAGAAGTTAATTGCTGCCGAGCCATAGTTTGTATTCACTCTAGGAATCTGAAAGCAGAGCATAGAGAAGCGTCGTAGTCCATAAAAACCCTTGGCTCGCACAAATAAGCTAGATATGTATGAAGGGAGCTTATTTGAGAGTGCTTTGTGGAGCCAAAGAAGAGCATTTCATTTCCTCCTAGCTGATAGAGACGGCCAACCCGATTCCTGGTATACTAGACAATGATGAGTACTGCAGAGTAGATTGTGATAAATCTGAGGGCCGGTGGTATAAGGTGTCAAGTTTACTGAGCAGCGTTAGTGGACAGTGAGAATACATGAAGTCAGCATGATCCAAAATAGGTAAGAAAGTAGATTGTACTAGCCTCTTTCTAGCATCTAGAGTTAGGAGATGTTTAAGCCTATAAACCGCTGCCTTCGTTTCTTTGAGATTTCATTCAGGTGGCATTGGAAGTTCAGTTTGTTGCCCAACCAGAATCCTAGGTATTTAAAAGTTTCGACTAATTCTAGAGGTTCATCTAGGAGCGTTAAAATCCGAAAACTGGATGTCAAACCGAGGCCAGCTTTTGGTGCGAGAACCATAACTTTTTTTTTTTTTTTGGCATTGAGGAGAAGTTTGTGTTTAATGAGATTATGTTGAAGCGTAATAAAGTCTTGCTGCAGCTTCTCCTGCGCCATATCTAAGGAGGGATTTACGGTATATAGTACAGTATCATCCACGAATAAGTGTATATTAGCTGCTTGCAGGTGACTGTCCAGGTTATTGATATGAATTGTGAATAGGATCAGGCCTAATATGGAGCCTTGAGGAATGCTTTGCAAAAGGGTTTTTTGAGATGACAGGTCACCTGCAGCTTTGACTTGTTGCAGTCTATTGGTGAGGTAGTTAGAAAACCATTTGATTGCAGAGGTGTCAAGTCCAAGGCTGCTCAGAGCCGTAAGTAGTATGTTGTGCTCCACAGTATCGAAAGCTTTGCTCAGATCCAGGAAGAGAGCAACCACATATTTCTTAGTATCTAGTGCAGTTTGCCAATCTGTGGTTACTTTCACAAGAGCTGATACCATACTGTGTTTGGCTCTGAAGCCAGATTGTGCCAGGTTTAATAAGTTATGCATATCCAAGTGTTCTCTTAATTGGGCATTAACAATTTTTTCAAGTAGTTTCGACAGTGCAGGCAGTATAGATATAGGTCGATAATTGTTCAGATCGCATGGGTCTGCCGACTTGAATAGAGGTAGAATATGAGCAGTTTTCCACAGCTGGAGAAGTTCTCCATGCAATAATGACAAATTGAATAGATGTGTAGTGGGAGTGGTCAAGTAATGATATCCAAGTTTAAGAAAGTATTGTTCTAAGTTGTCTGCACGTACACTCTTTTTAGTATCCAGTGAAAGTAGTAAGTCCTCAACCTGCTTAAAAGTGACTGTATTGAAGGTAAATACAGGAGAATACGCTATGTTAGGATTAGTAGTGTTACTAAGGTTGACAGCAGGGTCACCCTGAGGAATAATTTTACTAATGGGTGAGGTATCAAAAGCAAGTCCTGCAGTGGCAAAGTGATCGTTTAGCTGTCCAAGAATTTCGGCTCTGTCAATAAAAGTATGCCCATTGGACAGTATTTTGGCTGGTAGAGATGATTTTGTCGGGTTTCCTTCAACTTCTATATGTTCCAGAATTTGGCTGAGTTGTTTTTACTGGCTTCTAGTTCAGCTTGGAAGTACCTAGTTTTTTCTGACCTAGCTAGTTTAGTGCAGGCATTTCTAGACGTACGGAATGCTAACCAGTCTGCCTCCAGTTGTGATTTCCTCGCTCTTTTCCACCAGTAATCCCTGTCTCTAAGTGCCTTCTTCAAAATAGAAGAGAACCACCCAGGGGATCTTTTCTTAGATCTAATCAGCTTTGGTGGGGCATGTTTATCGATTAGCTCAGTTAGGAGGCTATGAAAGATATCGAATGCCTCACTAATGGAGGAGGCTAGATAGAAGCCCTGCCATCTGATCCCGCTTAGGTCTTCCAGAAATTTGTTCTGTGAGAACTTTTTCGTGCTCCTTCTCAGTATAAATTTTGTGGTCTGGTTTAATTGCAGTAGGTGTCTAATACAGGCAGTAGCACAGTGGTCACTTATATAATTGAGGAACACACCTGCATGTGAAATGTTGTGGGGCTTGCTTACAGGCATAAGGTCCAGTAGGGAACTACGCTCTGGGAATTTTCTGTTCAGCCTAGTGTTTGTAGGAGTCATTTGTACCAATCCCACAGCGTCGCTAAGGTCCTTCAGGCTTTTAGAACTGTCATCATTCTGATTCATGTTAAGGTCCCCTAGAATGATACACTCTGTATTAGCGGAGGCAGTAATGTTTTTAAGATGAGGAAGGAGGGCCATA
The DNA here is from genome assembly GCA_016271365.2 of Neoceratodus forsteri. NCBI lineage: Eukaryota > Metazoa > Chordata > Ceratodontiformes > Ceratodontidae > Neoceratodus > Neoceratodus forsteri. The sequence continues at coordinate 124,900,560 of CM057450.1, read as the reverse complement.
CCACCAGACGGTGGATGGTAGCAGACTATAATTAGAAGCGATTTCCCCTTAGTAAGGGATAGTTTAAGAGTCAGGCATTCAAATTCTTTGGTCTTCGTAGTAACATCTGTGACCGTAAGTACATATTTCCCCCTCTAGTCTGTCTATCACAACGGTATGTATTGTAGCCCGGAATGTTTATGGATTTATCTGGTAGCGAAGGTTTAAGCCAGGATTCCGAGATCATGAGGAAGTCAGGGGCTGCATGTACAGCCCAGGTTTGTATCTGGTCCAGCTTTTTCAGCACGCTACACGTATTGATGTGTAGGAAGCTAATCCCTTTGTATTGGGGGAGATTTGCAGGGGTTTCCAAAGGAGCAACTGGTCCTGGGTTTAGTTCAACATTTCCCGAGCAGAGTAGAAGTAATAGTAATATTTAAGGTATTGGCTTAGCCTGTTAAGAAATCTTTTTGAAATATCTTGTATTTGTGTTTTGTACTTCAGTGGAGGCTTTTGTTTGGTATTGTCGTGAGGCGATTGTGGAGTGTGTCGGACCAGTCGTGGTGCTGCAGCTTAATGCGTGAACTGACTATGCGCAATCATTAATCAACGGATAATTGGGGGTGGGGCACAGCCCCCGATTAAAGGTAAAATAAATTGATTATGCTCACTATTGATCAGAGCTAGTCCGAATTGAGGGAGCTAGGGAAGCAAGCCCCCTGATGAAAGGTAAAATAAATGGGTTATGTCTACTAGGTTGTTTTCTTTTTCATATTAGTTTTTTATTGCCCTATTGATGGTAGTTGTGTGATGTGACAGAGTAGGTGGGTTGTGGAGGGCACAGACCCCCGATAGCTGGGTCAGTTGCCACGCGAGTCTCGCCACCAAGCATTTACTTGGCCCGGTAATGTTACGTTACGCTTATGTTTATAGCGGCGCAAGTATCTATCTAGCTTTTGCGCTTATGCAACATCTGGTGGTCCGACTCTCTCCACAATCGCCGTCAGGTAGGTAAAGATAATGCATAATAATGAGAGCCGACGAGGACAAGGGCATTTTACAAGGTTTCTTGGTACTGTTTGGTTTAGTGAGCAAATATCCAAGAGATAGATGTCCCTGTTCTGGATTGTCTTAATGAACTAGGGGGTAGATCCTTGTAATTATCCGCAGTTGTATTTTGGTATTTGATCAGTTTAGAATAGGCAATATGAACAGTGCAAGAATTAGTACTGTAAGGTAGCTTCATTGGGCATTAATGGAGTGTGGCATTTTTTTTTGTGGGGTAAATGTCACCAATAGCAAGCCTCTAAGCACTCTCCTTTAACACAGCTAAGCTCCAGTTACAGTGGGCAGAACAATAGGCGTGGCTGGTCGTAGAGCGTCCAATCAGCCGATAGTGACTAGGTCTGGCTCAGTAACGAAAGAGCATTTAATAGAGGCCGGGGTCGGGGCTGGCAGTGTGGGAAGAAAATTCGCATCAGGTATAAGCATGGGCGGGCTACGGCACAGAATTAAGCTGACGGTAGCGGTGAGTCTGTGGGGCCACTGGCAGGCAGAGCCGTAAAGGCGGCAGCCAATTGCTAGCGATCCCGGGAGTCGTTCTCCAATCAGGGCTCTCTCTAAATTCCGGACTTACTGAACAGGCTTACCCCAGCACAAGAGGCTCTGTTGCGGGCAGGCGAGGTGCACGCGGTCAGCTGGTTCCTCCAGCCATTGCCGCCTCGGGGCAGACAGTAGCCTGATCAAGGGCTCAGGAGCCAGCACAGGAGGCTGTCTTGCGGGCAGGCGAGGTGCGTGCGGCCGGCTGGTTCCTCCAGCCGTTGCCGCTTCGGGGGAGACAGTAGCTGGATCAAGGGCTCAGGAGCAACCACTTCCACCCAGCTCACCTCAAAATCATTATTCTCTCCGTTCGGCTCTACTCTGTTCCCTGTACAGTCCCTCTCTCTCTCCCGTACTGTCCCTGTCTCATTTTGAATTCCCCACTCTTGCTGTATCAATGGCCGTATGAAAAAAAAAAAAAAGTAAACAAATTCCAGCGACTGCAACAAATTTCCCCGATTCCATTTTCAGCGTGCAAACAGTAACCCAGAAGCTGTGTGAAGGCAACCCAACAAGTGACAACATGCCACACAGCCAAGAGGGAACTATTTTTTTTTAGTGTGCTACAAATACAGTAAAATTCAAATAAAAACCCTAAAAATAAACACTTATATTTTATATAAAAAAAAAAAAAGTACCATGAAATCATGGTATAATCGCAATAAGCCACTTGGAGGGTGTGTGTTATTGGGGGATTTACCATGGCTGGCTAGGATTTACCCACTCCAGCCGTGGTAAATCCCCTAATAACCCACACCCCCTTGTGGCTTATTGCTTAAGTACACGCTGAGTCACTCGAAAAACAGCCACTCCCTGATTAGCTGTTGCTCTACTACTGGGCGGGGAAAACAGTTTCAGAAACATGGTGGCTCCTTATCCCGCGTATCAAGGAACAGCCAGACCAAGAGTCATCATCGGTTTCTTTTTTTTTTTTAACCAGCTCAACATCTACAAAAAAAAAAAATCTTATCTGGTTGATCTGTCATTCGGAACCCACAGTGGACAACAACTACCAGCAGGAACCGGGAACGACTCAGAGGGTGAAGTGCCTGAGGTATGCCCGATTGCAATCCCAATGCCCAGCTCTGCAAGTCTGCAAGTGAAAAAATAAATACCAGATTAAACAGAAAAGCTTTACAAGAAAAAAAAAAAGCAAAGGAGACAAAGATGGACTGTGTGTGTGCATGCGCGTGCGTGTGTGACTGACACATGAGTGAGACACAGCAATACCAAATGCACATTGACAAAAAAAATTGCTGATCAGCAATTATAAAAAATAAAAGATGGTGAAGTTTCGTACTCGAATGCAATGGTCGCTCTCGGTGTGGGATGCTTTTAATACCCCTTCAGGCTTCACCCTCAGGGTTTATGTAGCATCCCACACCTCAGACGACCATTAAATTCTCATTACGCACACTTCCCCATGCATTATTCTATATGTTACAGTCACCGCACAATTTTTTAATCATAAAGGATTTTATAATGATTTTTCAACAATGGAACATACATGAAGCAGAGATGATTTGGCATCAAATGCAGTAGGTAACAGTTGTATACTTAACTTTTGCTTATAGGATACCCTGTTTACAAATATAGGCATGCACTGAAGGATTGTAACACTAAACAGAACTCTACACTGGGATGATTAGTCCCTTTCTATATTAACCATAATAAGTATGAACATCAACCATTGCATGGTGAACCTTACCCTCTAGCCCTGAGTCAATAAAGAAGTATGCAGCCTGGGTATACATCAGCCTGGAAGCGGTGTGGGCTCATGTTGTTGAACCTTTGCAGAAGGGAACAGAGCAAAATCCTGAATATTACCAGCCATTGCTGACCTGTGTCGTGGTGGGGGGCCTGATTCTGGATTATTAGCTGACAACATTCTAAGACCTTTCATCCTATAAGGACTGCAGTGAGCCAGTTCGGTGGAAGCTTAATGTGGAGTAGGAGTGTTGTCTGGGCAGAAGGGTGGGTTGCCAGGTGGTGGGGTGGGGAAAGAGCATAGGTGTGATCTGAGATAAAGGCCCCATTTCTTGTTGTAAACCTGTGTGTGGTTGACGGTGGTGTATGTCAGCCATTCGAAATGTGCTAACTACGCCACTGTTGTATGCCATGTAAGAAGAGGGGGGTAGATTCTGGCACCACCTCATCAGGATAGCCCTTTTGGCTTTCACTAACACCACAACAAGCCATTTTTTTTGGATTGATAGAACAGCTTGACACCTTTGAGGTATTGCCCGAGAGGCTAAGGGTTGAGGCAGCAGAGCCTTTGTTTGCAGGATCTTGGAGCAGTCCAAAATTACTCTGTCCAGAAGGGCACCAATATGGGACACTGCCATAGTCGTGCAGCAGATTAGCCTGTGGGGCCTGCCACCCCCAGCATGTGGAATGGGTGATGAGTCCCATCTTTTGGAGTGTGTCTGAGGTACAGTACCATCCCAGCAGTACCTTAAGGTGTATAAGCTGGTTCCTAGAGTCCTGTAGACCAGATAGGCATCCTTGAGGTATTGCCACCCTTCTGATGTCTGTTATCTTTATTTAGGTCCTGCTCCCATTGCACCTTACACTTAATTGTGGTATCGGGTGAGACCCTAAGCATACCATACATCTTGCCTGCAGTGCCCTTTACTTCACCTTGCTTATGCATGGTGGTCAGCTATTTCCACCCATCTCCTATAGGTGCTGTGGCTCTGAGGGTCTTGGATGCATTCCTGATCTGGAGAAATCTCCAGAAGTCTTGTTTTGGTAGCAGATACTGTGCCTGCCTTTTGCAGGAAGGAGGACATCATGGCTTCAGAGTTCCATGCAAAAGATATGCTGTTGTACAGATGCCTGCCTGCTGCCAAGAGTGCCATTTGATGGTTTGTCTCCTCCACTAGCACATCTGGTTGTGCCATAAGGGGCTGTACTGTGTAGGTGGTGCCCATAAGGGGCTGGACATTGTGTGAGATGTTTGCACTTGTGCCAGGCTTTTCTGTCACTTGATAATAGGAGGAAGGTGGCCCTTGGGTGTCCACCTTGCTCAGTAGGTTCCCAGCCATTTGGATTCTGATAGGTCCATTTCCAGATTCACCCATACAGGGATATTTGGGGTTTTAGGAGAAACCATCTGATTGCTTGTGCAGCCCTATATGCTAGTAAATATTCCTGCAGCCAGGAGAGGGAGACCCATTCCCCCCAGATCAGTGCACCCGTAAGCTAGTTTTTCCAAATCTTGGGGCTTCGTCTTACCAGATGAACCCTGCTGTCACCTTGTTGATTTTCAGAAGTGTGTTTGGTTGCGTAGGGATTGGTACATTGCACATGAGATATGCTATCTTAGGCAGCACGAACATGTGTACAGCATCTACCCTGCCTTTCAGGGATAGGAGTTGCTTAGTCCATCTTTGTGTTTCTGCTCTGATGGAGGCTGTGATGGGTGTATAGTCTGCCTCAACCAAGTTTCTCCATAGTGTGGTGATGTTTATCCCCAAGTATGTAAAACCTTGGGGTGCCCATACCACTGGAGTGCCCTGTAGGCATTCTCTCTTGCAGGGCAAGTTTAGTGGCGACAGCATGCCACTACACCATTTCAGTTGCCCTCCGCTAGACTGCCTGTAACCTGTGCATGTCCATTCAGAGATATGTTCTCCAGAACTGGACACACTACACTAGTTGAGGATTCATCAATTACTTAATTTTACAGTGGTATAAACACCTGATACATCTTGCTGGTGATACCTGTGCACAGCAGCATCCCACTGGCGCTCCCATCTGCTTTGTCACACTGCTTGGCTTCTTTTAGGTCATCAGAAATTACAGTTCCCAGTTTTCTTTCCTCTTTTGTGCTCACCATTGCAGTACCCCCTTTATGTACCCCCCCTTGTTTTCTATGCACCAAGTACTTGATTTCTCATTTATTCACAATGAATATATGATGTACTGTAGAGTGTCGTTCTATGTAGAATTCCATGCCTTTTAATATGCTGCTGTACCACAGTTCAAAGATCATGAAATGTGATTGCACCCTTTTGTGTTACATCATCATTCTGAAAGCTAAAGAGACCGCGCACCTCAATTTCATTCTGAAAGCAACATAACTGCCACATGCACATTTACCTCAGTACTATATACATTAAATAAAATACAGGAGGTGCAACTTTATTCACAACCAGTGTGTTCTGCAAACTCGGGGTTCTGATTCCCACTGACATCTCAAGCTTCACTTTCGAGGTTAGAGGGAATCAGATCCCATCTATGGCAGAATACATGGTTGTGCATAGTGCCCATCCATTATTCTCTATTTAATGACACACGCTGGACAACTCCTCAAGCTTAAGTAGTTCTGTCTTCATTGTTCCATTCAGTTTTCCATCCCTCCACCTTGGTAGTGTCTGTCTACCCTGTGGTAGATCTTTGCCTCAACCATAAAAAAAGCATATCTTGCCTTCTAACCCCTCTATATTATCACCAGAGATGTCAAGAGTACAGGCCAAAGTACTGATCCCTGTGGCGCACCACTGGTCACTCCCCCAGCATCAGATGAATGCCATTTCCAACCACCCACTGATGCCAACTATCCAACAAATTCTCTGCCCAGTTTGACATTTTAGTTCACACCCCAGGCTGCCCAGCTTCTTTACTATTCTGCTATGTGGAAAGGTATTGCTGGCCTTACTGAAATCCAGGTAACCACATCCACCACTCCACCCTGATTAATATCCCTCATCACCCCTCAAAGAAAACTAATAGATTACTTTGATATCACCTCCCTGTATTCTCAAGTGAATCCATGCAGCCACAGATACTGTAAGCCACAGGATTCAAAATATTCCACAATCCTTTCCCTCAACAATGTCTCCATTACTTTCACCGCCACCAAATTCAGGTTGATGGGCCTGCAGTCGTCAGCTTACTGCCTGCTGCCAGCCTCCTCCCTGCTTCCACCTTTGTACAAAAGATTCCTTTGTAACCCCTAGATGGCGCTATCCCAGGGGCTACTACCCCTGCCTGATTTGCCACTAACAGGTTGAGGGGCCTGGATCCGATGGCGGGTGCCTCCACCCAGAGGTCAGGGTTTGCAATAGTTAAACTAACTTGGTCACAGCCCTCTGGGACACTGCAACCCCCCTTTCTTCCCACTAGTGGCCCACACAGTATATCAGAATTACCTTCACAGTATACACTTACCACCAGGACTGGTTCAGGCACTGGGACCCCCTGTAAAATAAGAAGATACAGTGCAACAATCACAGTACAATACTTTAACATAGACAAATACCTCAGGCAGTATAACTTTGCTGAAACAAGCAGCTCTGATTTATTTAGGGGGATATAACAAGGACAGGGGGAAATCAGGTTAATTAGCTTATCACTTTACTCATCTACTTATGGCTCTGTGCACAGGCCTATCCCTACCAGTTACTGTCCCTGGGTACCCAAGCCCTAGTGGCTAGTCCAAACTGTGGCAGCTGGTAGGGGCCCTTTCACACAGAGAAAACAAAAATTAGTTAAACAGTCAGCAGTACAGTAATTCCATTTGGATTCAATGTGGCAATTCAACAGGGAGCGACCCTGAATTAGTACTCACGACCTCCAAACAAGATAGGCTCCTTCAACGTCAGCAGGACTACTCTTGAGCTCCACGAGACTCCTCACACATTTATATGACATACTGCAACAGGCAAAAGTCCTTTAATGGCAGCAGGATTCACTTGAGCACACAAGCCTCCTCACACATTTATATGGTAAACAGTAACATTCAAAAGTCCTTTAATGGCAGCAGGATTCACTTGAGCTACACAAGCCTCCTCACACATTTATATGGTAAAAAGAAAGTACTATACCAGACAGGCTGCTTCTCTATCCCAATCGCAATTACTGCACAATACCCAGGAGAACACACAGCAGATTCAGTTCCTGACAGACCGAGCACAATTCAGCAATTTCTCCAGTCTTCTACAGGGTGAGCCTGGTTTCTACTCTTCAGATATCCTTTGATTCTCTTCACAGGACGGATTCAGTCCTAACAAGCAGTTACACAAGCTGCAGACCGGAACTCTGGGCCTTACACACACTTCCCGACTAAAACTGCGCACCTAAAAGCACAGGGCTCCTTCCTCTCACTACCAGAGCTCAACTGAACGCCAGCAGACAAAACTGGGCTACCTTTGAGTTCCTCCCAGTTCTTGGCTGGATTGGCTGTCACTCACAATAGACTGCCCCTGTTGGTCCAAAAAGGCGCCAAGTCCAAACTACATCTCCCAGAGTCACTGCCCATACAATCCTCTTGTGGCTGGCTCCAGATTACGAGTCCAAGTTCTGATTCGTCCAAGGCACCATTTTAGAGCTACCTTAACCCACACTGATTGGTCCAGTTCAGCAGTTCAAAACTAGAATGGAAACTAGGCAAACACAGTTCTGACCGCAAGAAAGCAGGTTAGACAAACTGTATTTTCATTATTACTCTAAATGATTTCTGGCAAACAGTTACATCTTTCAGATAGGTTCCTTTGCACTCCTAGTGACTGCAAAATGGAGTGAATTGCAGCAGCTCGAGTGGTACTCAAGCAGAGAAACACAAGTCCCCCTATAAACTAATTATGTCTGCAAGCAGACAGCTCTTAAAGAGACAGTCACCAGAGGCTCTAAAACACTCACAGATAAATGGCTTAAACGCCAAACATCATTCAGGCTTGGAGCATTCAAGCAAGCTCCTGGAAGTGTTTTGGGAACCCCCATTTTGCATGGGGGTACACCCTTCCTGGCTGGGAAAGCTTGACGCCCGACACAAGGCAATTTTCATGTTTCAACTGCAACCATATACATTTGCATTAGGCTCACACATGTAATCATCAGTCAATATATCATTTTACCAAGAACATATTTCTGAAATATTGAGCACGTCACTCTTTACACAGTATTACACACATTGTACCATAACTCAAGTATTACCTCTTGTATATGAAACCTGAAGAGAGGGGGCCCTTCCTATCAGTTACCTTGGGGCTGGACGGGGCAAGGCACCATACTTAGAGGGCAACACAAGTAACCTGAAGTTAGCACTGACGCCAGTTTGGGCAATGAGCTCGGGACACATACACTTTATGGACAACATTGAGAGGCAGTCCACAGGCCTCCCAAGGAATCATAACTGAGGTGCACCACAGGCTTTATAGCTCGACCAGTCTTTCTAGTGGGAACTGTTACAGTCTCTGCATTCTGAGGCTCATTTTCAGCATTGTCCTCACTTGTCAGGGAGTCTCCATGGGGTTAGAGAGGCTAGAACTTGGGGCACTTTCAGCTCTAGGAGTTACAGTTTCTGAGTCCACAACATTTGGCTGCATGGAGAGCTTTGGACACTGGCAGTGACTGTCGGGCACTCAAAATACTCTTCTTGTTCTGGTGTATCACCAGTCTGCCCCAATCCATCATTTTCCTCCCCTGAAAGCTCAAACAGTTCAACCATGCACAATGATTCCATTTCATCTGATCTGATGCTTTACACTTCACTTTCTGGGAGCATTGGCTCCAGGGATGAAGCTGGGGGCTTAGACAGTCCAGAAGGCCCAGCTTTATCTCCAATATTGACTAGGGGATTGCCCCGAAACAATTGACTCAGTTCGTAAGAAGGATAGTATTCAAAGTCACTCTCACTTTCTTCTGATATGGACTGACAGTCATGCTCAACTGGGACTTGTGGAGGGGAACACTTTAACTCTGCTTCTGTAGGTGCAGACTTTCTTGATCTTTTCTTAGCAGCAGCTGTAGTCACTGGTCCAGAGGGGGCATCTTCTGGGGGCTCAGACTCAATCAAGATTTGTCCAATGGGCAGTGTATGATTTCTATGCATTGTTTTTACATCTTTTGAATTATTCTCAGGCCTTACTTTGTACACTGGCAGATCATCTAGTTTGCCCACTACAATGTGAGGGAGATGGTGCCATCTGTCAGCAATCTTGTGTTTGCCATGCAGTCCCAGATTTCTTTAGCAATACCCGATCTCCTCCTGGAGTTCCTGTGCTTTCACCTTTTATCATACCTTTCTTTGTTGGCCAGATTTCTTTTGGCAGCATGGTTTGAGCCAGTTGGTACATGAGTTAGTTGGGCCCTTAACTTTTGCACATACTGTAAATAGTTGTCAGCTTGAACCCCATCAGGAGACCCCAAAACACACATCTACCGTAGTCGAGCTTCTCTTCCAAGCATCAGGCGGTAGGGGAGAACCAGTAGCATCACTTTTGGTGCAGTTATAAGCATGTACCAGGGTGCTAATTTGTTGGCTCCATCTAGGCTTGTCGCTGGGTGCAGGGTGCCTAGCATATCTAGCAAAGTGCGGTTGAAACGTTCAGGCTGTGGGTCTCCTGGGGTGGTAAGGAGTGGTTTTGGACTTCATTCCCCACAGAGAAAGCATCTCTTTGATCAGACGACTCTCAAAGTCTCTCCCTTGATCAGAATGGATTCTTTGTGGAGCCCCATAGTGAACAAAAAGTTTTCTACAAGTACTTTGGCACAGTGGATGCTTTCTGGTCTTTGGTGGGAAAGCTTGGGCATATCTCGTGAAATGGTCAGTGACCACCAGCACATTACTGATATTTCTTTGATCTGACTCAAACTCAGAAAATCAATACAGACCAGCTCCATGGGTGCACTGGTGGTGATGTTAACAAGGGGCAGCCCTCTGGGGCAAAGTTTTCCTTGTAGGCGCCATCATGTTCGAATGTGTTGCTCCACATCAGCCCCCATCTTAGGCCAATAGAATCTGGATCTCACCAAGTCAAGTGTTCTGTCTATACCAAGGTGCCCCTGTGGTTGTGCAAGGACCTCAATACTGAGTCTCGAAGGCAGTGGGCAGCACTAGTTGTTGTTTGTCTACTTGTCCCCTCTGTCTACTGTTTCTCTGTATAACAGTTTATTGATCAGTTTCAACTTAGGACCTTCTTTGTATAACAGTGCAGTTCTCAAATCAGTGGAGCGTAATTTGGACACATCTTTCCTGCACAGAGGGCTTCTAAAGCTGATTTGATCATGGGATCGCGGGACTGAGCCCGCGAATACTGTCATTGTCCAGCTGAGGCAGTGCACCAATGTCTATTGCAGAAAAGTGGACAAGCAGCAGGTATGCAATTCTCAGAGGGTCCCAAGCAATCCACCATGCAGTCCACTGCGTCCGTGGACATTTGTTCCTCCTGTCAAACTTCCGACAGAGTGCCCGAATGTCAGGTTCTGCCAATCTGACCCAATCATTCTGGGGAACAGGCCTCCGGGAGAGAGCATCAGCATCTATGTGGTTCAGACCTTCTCGGTAATCGAGAGCATAGTCGTATGTAGATAATGCAGAAAGCCACCTATGGCCAGTGGCATCCAACTTAGCTGAGGTCTGCACATAGGTCAAAGGATTATTGTTAGTTTTACTAGTATTTTAGCCCCATACAAGTACTCATGGAATTGGTCAACAATAGCCCACTTCAAAGCTAGGAACTCTAACTTATGTACAGGATAGTTCTTTTCGGATGGGGTCAGGCTTCTACTGGCAAAGGCCACTGGTCTCAGGCCATTCTCGTGTTTTGTACAACACAGCCCCAACCCTTACAAGCTAGCATCAGTGTGCAGGACGTAAGGTTTTCTTTGATCGGCATAGGCCAGCACTGGAGTATGGGTAGTTGATATATGATCTCATGAAAAGCAGTCTCACAATCAGGAGTCCAGCGGGCCCCAAATACTTCACCGGACTAAAATACACTCTTTCAGTCTTGAGGGACGCTGACTTTGGTATTTTTGTGGGTTGGGGATACCTTGAGTAAGGTTAAGTAAAGGCGGATCACCTTGAATAGTCCTTGATGAAACCGATAATAACCACAGAATCCCAGGAATCTTTGCAGTTCTTTAGATTTTGGGCCAGGCCAGGTGGTCAAGGCCTCAGCTTACTTGGTGGTCTCTATTCCTCGTGGATACTGTGTGTCCCATACTTTACTGATGTTTGAAAGAATTGACACTTATCAATGGACAGTTTAAGGCCAAAGTCCTCCAGTCGGTCCAATACCTTAAATAATCTGCTCTCATGTTCCTCCAGTGAGCTGCCAAACACAATAACATCATCTAGGTATACCAGGCACTCTAGTAAGTTCATGTCCCCCACTGCACACTCCATCAATCGTTGAAAAGTGGCTGGAGTACCTGAAATCCCTTGAGGCATCCTCATGAATTCATAGAAGCCAAGCGGACAGATAAAGGCTGTCTTCTCACGGTCCTCTGGGGCCATCGGGATCTGGTAGTACCCACTGCGGAGATCCAACACAGAGAACCACTTGCTCCCGTTTAGGCAGTCCAAAGCATCCTGAATGCGGGGCATTGTGTACTGATCAGGGATAGTCCGCCGTTTAAGGTGCATAATCCACGCACATCCTTACTGTCCCATTCTTTTTCCTCACTACCACAATGGGAGCATAAGGGCTTCTGGATTCTTGTATTACCCAGCAGCTAACATCTCTTGCAGATGCCGTCTCACATCATCTATGTCAGCAGGTGCCAGGCGCCGAGATCTCTCACTAAATGGTCTTTCATTCTGCAGCGGATATTGTGCTCAGCTTCTTGCACGCATCCTACGTCCCATTCCTTTAAAGAAAACACCTGGTCTCTCTGGGCAAGCTTCTCACTGATCCTCACTTTCATTCAGCTGGCAATGGGAGTCGCGAAATCAAACAAGTCGGCGTTACTCTGTCATTCTTCCTCGAACTCTTGCTGCTGGGTAGCACTGCAGTGTCTGCACAATGCACATTAGCCAGGATGCAACCTCTATTTACTCGAATGTCTCTTTCAGACACATTATGAACTTGGACCATTACCCTTCTGGCATAAGCATGGGCTGTAGCGGCAAAATACTAGGCTTGACCAGCAGTCTCTCTGGCAATTTTCCATCGCCTGGTGCATCCAACATTAATATTTTATTCTTAACATCCTTTCTGATACGGACCTCTCCCTGTAAGGTACACTGGGCATTTGGCGCCAGGATCAGAGACTCAGGATCCCTCTTCCATACAATTCCAACCGGTTCCTCTGGTTCTATTTTTTCAGCATCTCTCTGTGCCTCATAGGCCTTCTTAATTAAAGCCGGAACTCTTAAAGCTCTACTAGTCTTTGACCCCTGTTTTCATGACACAACTGTGCCAGCCCTCCCGAACATATGAGCATTTGTTCCAGTCAACAAAGGACACCATCATCCAGTCCAGTGGGGGACACACTAGGCTAGGGTCTCTACTTGTTCAGCCACTCCAGCCACGGAGGTGGGGAAAGACAGCCAAATTCGGATATACCCGGAATAGGGGTAGGCCTTCTCACTTAACCCCCATACATGCAGTCTTTCTAATAGTTGTAAGGGTACGTCTGACAAATGCTTCTGATACCAATCCTGGAACATAATTGTCACTTGGGAGCCACTGTCATATACAGCTCTTGTAGACACTCCATTCACCTTTACAGTGGTCTCCATGGAGGGACCCACTATTCTGGACCAGTCTGGAGAGGCGGTAGCGGGGCCTGGGCAACTGACCTTGCCACAAAATGAGCGTGAGTTAGCATTTTGGTGCCCTCACTGGGATCATTTTGTGCACCTCTTAACCACTGATTTGTTCTCCGAAGCTCTCCTTGTAGCCTATATGCAACTTTGTCAGTGTCTTTGGGACCGGCATTCCTCTTCATGTGCTCATCCTTCCCACAATTATAGCAAAACATACTTTCTGGAGTTTGAGCTGGCCAAGCGCCACACTGGGAGCCAGGGCGGGGTACTACTAACTGAAACCTGGTGCCATCTCTGTCTGTGGCGTGATAAGCATTTGGAGACATCTCGTCAGTTTCTCCACTTCCATGGTCAAGGAATTGAGTTTGGAGCTGTTATCAGCAGGAGATACATGGGTGGGTACCCCACCCCATAGCAGATGCAGTCGGATATAGGTCGGGGCCCGTGCATTTGCAGGTGTGGCCTTCATAAAGGGACTGTTTTGAATTCCGGATCTCTCTCAATAGTTCGCCCATTGTGGCATATCTTTTCCTTGTCAGAGCACTCATTGACTGCCAACCTCTGCCCTGAATTTCACTTGATGGGTCACCCTCAGTCACTCGGGTCTTAGCCGCAGCTCTTGGTGCAGGTCCCTCTCGAGGTCGCTTTTCTCAACTCCTCAATTTCTCTCATTAACTCATCATAGGAGGGTGGGATTCCAGTCGATTTGCCAGGCGTAACTGGAAGCAACAGCAGTTCTGAGAAGGGCAGACTTAAGGATCCTGTCCAGCCTGGTTCGGTCCAGTTCAATCGCTGGCAAACTACCCTTTCTGAGGCATTCTTGCAACAATTTTTCCAGCCGAGATACATACATAGACAACAACTCCCTTGGTACTGTTGTGCATTTCTTACTCTCCACCATAGGTCCTTATCAGAATCTGGGCTCCTATACATTCTCCAAGGCCTCAAGATAGGCTCTGTGCAGTCACTTCAGGGTTACTGGCCTGCTTAGCACGGATGGTAGCCAGGGCAGGACCTCGGAGGCTCTCACTAACCCTCTTTCACTTTTCAGCTTCCGAGCATTGCCATTCTAGCATTTGGGGCAACATAGTCTATCCAGGTCTCCCAGTCATCCTCCCTTGGGGGTGGGAGGGTGCCAGAGAAGATCCTCAACCTTCGGTAAGAGTCGTGGACTAATGGCAGGTGCAGAAATAGAGTCTGCATTGGTTCAGCCACCATTACGGGTACCGGAGCGGAAGAGGGTGTTGGGGAGAAACACCCCAGGTGGCAAGAATAGTTTCTTCAAGTCCTCCAGTTTTCCCTTCCCCAGCAACCATATAGCAAATTTCTCCTCAAAAGTTTCAGACAGTGGTGGGGCTCATTCCCCGGGTCTTTACTGTCCTTAGTTATCACTCTCCAGGCAGTGAGGGCTCCTCTGGGGTAATGGTCTGTGGCACTTTGGAGCTATCTATGGGATCCTAAACTCTACTAGGGCCAGGAAAGTGTGGGTGAGCAGATTAGCATGCCGACCCACCACCACAGGGTTTTGTAAACCTTCCACCTTGAAAGTACTCCTGTACAGTGTCCGTATTGATACCCAGGGGATGTCCAGGATAAGCATAGCATTTTGGGGTCGATCTCCTCCCCAGTACACCACCCACCAGCCGGTGCATAGCCACTTCTGTCGGGTACCCATTTTTTCTTAACAGTGGTTCAGAATATGGCCACTAGAGGACACACAATCCCAGCGGTGAGCCTCCAAGATGTAACCCCTAGATGGCGCTATCCCAGGTGCTACTACCCCTGCCTGATTCGCCACTAACAGGTTAAGGGGCCTGGATCCGATGGCGGGTGCCTCCACCCAGAGGTCAGGGTTTGCAATAGTTAAACTAACTTGGTCACAGCCCTCTGGGACACTGCAACCCCCCTTTCTTCCCATTAGTGGCCCACACAGTATATCAGAATTACCTTCACAGTATACACTTACCCCCAGGACTGGTTCAGGCACTGGGACCCCCTGTAAAATAAGAAGATACAGTGCAACAATCACAATACAATACTTTAACATAGACAAATACCTCAGGCAGTATAACTTTGCTGAAACAAGCAGCTCTGATTTATTTAGGGGGATATAACAAGGACGGGGAAATCAGGTTAATTAGCTTATCACTTTATTCATCTACTCTATGGCTCTGTGCAAGCCTATCCCTACCAGTTACTGTCCTGGGTACCCAAGCCCTAGTGGCTAGTCCAAACTGTGGCAGCTGGTAGGCCCTTTCACACAGAGAAACAAAATTAGTTAAACAGTCAGCAGTACAGTAATTCCATTTGATTCAATGTGGCAATTCAACAGGGAGCACCCTGAATTAGTACTCACGACCTCCAAACAAGATAGGGTCCTTCAACGCCAGCAGGGCTACTCTTGAGCTCCACCAGACTCTTCACTCATTTATATGACAAACTGCAACAGGCAAAAGTCCTTTAATGGCAGTAGGATTCACTTGAGCTACACAAGCCTCCTCACACATTTATATGGTAAACAGTAACAGGCAAAAGTCCTTTAATGGCAGCAGGATTCACTTGAGCTACACAAGCCTCCTCACACATTTATATGGTAAACAGTAACAGGCAAAAGTCCTTTAATGGCAGCAGGATTCACTTGAGCTACACAAGCCTCCTCACACATTTATATGGTAAACAGTAACAGGCAAAAGTCCTTTAATGGCAGCAGGATTCACTTGAGCTACACAAGCCTCCTCACACATTTACATGGTAAACAGTAGCAGTAAAAAGTCCTTTAATGGCAGCAGGATTCACTTGAGCTACACAAGCCTCCTCACACATTTATATGGTAAACAGTAACAGGCAAAAGTCCTTTAATGGCAGCAGGATTTACTTGAGCTACACAAGCCTCCTCACACATTTATATGGTAAAAAGAAAGTACTATACCAGGCAGGCTGCTTCTCTATCCCGATCGCAATTACTGCACAATACCGGGAGAACACACAGCAGATTCAGTTCCTGACAGACCGAGCTAATTCAGCAATTTCTCCAGTCTTCTACAGGTGAGCCTGGTTTCTACTCTTCAGATATCCTTTGATTCTCTTCACAGGGGCAGTTCAGTCCTAATAAGCAGTTACACAAACTGCAGACCGAACTCGGGGCCTTACAGCGCTTCCCGACTAAAACTGCACAACAAAAGCACAGGGCTCCTTCCTCTTCACTGCCAGAGCTCAACTGAAACTCCAGCAGACAAAACTGGGCACTTCCTTTGAGTTCCTCCCAGTTCTTGGCTGGATTGGCTGTCACTCACAATAGACTGCCCCTGTTGGTCTAAAAAGGCACCGAAGTCCAAACTACATCTCCTAGAGTCACTGTCCATACAGTCCTCTTGTGGCTGGCTCAGATTACGAGTCCAAGTTCTGATTCGTCCAAGGCACCATTTTAGAGCTACCTTAACCCACACTGATTGGTCCAGTTCAGCAGTTCAAAACTAGAATGGGAAACTAGGCAAACACAGTTCTGACTGCAAAGAAAGCAGGTTAGACAAACTGTATTTTCATTATTACTCTAAATGATTTCTGGCAAACAGTTACATCTTTCAGATAGGTTCCCTTTGCACTCCTAGTGACTGCAAAAATGGAGTGAATTGGCAGCAGCTCAAGTGGTACTCAAGCAGAGAAACACACAGTCCCCCCATACAAACTAATTATGTCTGCAAGCAGACAGCTCTTAAAGAGACAGTACCAAAGGCTCTAAAAACACTCACAGATAAATGGCTTAAACGCCAAACACCATTCAGGCTTGGAGCATTCAAGCAAGCTCCTGGAAGTCTTTTGAGAACCCCCATTTGCAGGGGGGTTACACCTTGGTGCGGGTACAGCTCTACAATAGTGCTAGCTCCCTTGTTACCTGATGTTGCAAGCAATATGCAGGGAGGCAGTGTGCAGAGCATTGCAAATGTGATGAAGAATGCACTTGAATATTGGGTCCCTGACAATGGGCCACTTTTGTCACATTCAGTTGGTACAGTAACCTAGAATAGAATTCCTGCTTTGAACATTTAGATTATTTTATGTCCTAATACAGTACCTCACAACAATGTCTAACTGGTATTCCTGTACATACTGATTTAATGTGAAAACATTATTTTCCTGACATGTTATATATAGATTGCAGTATATTGTTAGACCCTCGACAAAGTCTGACCAAATATCCAAACAGTGTACCACACTTTCAATAAAAAAATACTTTTATCACCACCCATTAAGTTGCACACTTTCAGCATAATTGTAAGTCCTCTATATGTGTGTGTCACACACACACACACACACACACACACTGTGTCTCTCAGTCCTAACAATCCATGTATGAAACCAATGTTTAGCCTGGTGTTTCACTTTCCTGTTTGTAGCTAGCAGCAGATGTTTTGAAGGAGAAGACTCAGTGTATTTACTGTATGAACTGGATATTTCTGACATATTTTCATACATTACATAAGTTAATTCAAGTATGTCAATAAGAGATCGGTCTTATTTCTGTTGTAACACATAGCAAGATTCTGAGGCAGTAACACAAGCTTGTTTGTAACTGTTCAAGCCAATCTCATTTTATATGCAAATGAGGCACTTGTAATACAACCCCTCATTTTGGATAGCTCTTTTTAATCAGAAGCTCTGAAAGCCATAAGGTTTTCAGTGATCTTACTTAGAGAGGTTCCTTCAGTAGGTCATTACATATAGGACTGGCACCACCTGGCATCCAGACCACGCAGCAGACTTTTCTAGCAGTCCTGACGAAGGACCCCTACCCGAAGGCATGTGACCGATGTCAGCATGGCTGTATAGCAGTATAGCAGTGTCAGTGGCTTAGTAGGTAGCACACTCTCGCCTCTGAGGCGGGAGATCAGAGGGCTGTGGGTTCAGTTCCCACATCTGGCACTTGGGTTAATATCCCAGTACTGACACTGTAATGCAGCATGAGGGGTGCTGCACTTCTGAGGTGCCATCTTTTGGATGAGACATTAAACCAGGTCCCATCTGCCTGGATTGGTGGTAGTTCAGGTGGATGTTAAAGATCCCATGGCACTTATCGAAAAGAGTAGGGGAATTTCCCCGGTGTCCTGGCTAAATTTCCCTCATTCACTAAAAATACCACCAACAGCTTAATCTGGTTCAAGGTCAGTTGGCATTCATCTGTATCCCCTTCCCCCGGGTCGTTCCTGAAAATAGGCAGGATTTGTCTAGTGCACTTACCCGGTCAACAAAAACTAAATAAAATAAAACAATAAAGTATAAAGTGGTCGGTCCCGACGCCCGCCCACCAGTTCTTTCCGGCCGTTGCCTCGTGTCAGTTGCATTGCAGACTTCCATACAGCGATCGTCGTGTGAGTTCTTGCATGGATTTTTTCCTTCGCCCAAATCTTTCTTATTTTCATAATTCTACTTGATGTCTTCTCCCAAGAAGAAGTGCTCATCCTTTGGCATGCAGATCCCACATAAGGACGGTCACCTGAAGTGTGCCATCTGTTTGGGCCCAGACCATCCTGTTTCCTCCTGCTCGGAGTGCCAAACTTTCAACCAGGCCACCAAAAAGTGGAGACAGCAGGCTTTGGAGGCCCACCTCTTAAAGGTCTGCTTAGCTTCCCTCGAAACACAAATGGACCAAATTAGAAAGTCCTCTTCGGAAAAGTCTTCTCCTTCAAAGAAACACCACAAGGAGAAATCCCGGGAGCGCCCAACGGATGAGACGTCGCAGCCCTCAACAGGCAAGGACCAGCAACCGCCAAAGAAGCCTTCGGATGGTAAGTCTGGCAAAACTGTTGTGGGTCAGTCGATCATCGGCTCCTCCGATGACTGCACTGCAACGGCCGCTAAGCCAGCCCCTGGCTCCTCCGGGACCGCACAACTTCTGGTAAGTCAGCTCCTGCCTTCGGGGACCCGCCCGGCACCAGTTGATAAGTCGGCCGGGGGCTCCTCCCCCACCCGCCTGGCTCCGCTTGATAAGATGCCCATCGATGACAACAGCTCAGGCACAGTTCTCCCGTTGGGGCCTAACTGTGCCGCACCCGACGTCCGGCAGGACCCGGGGAGAAGGCCCCCCCCCCAAACTTCACCTCTACCTCCCTTCCCAGCGAGTACTTCTGGCAGAGAGTGTGGAACCCTCAACATAATCGAGGTCTTGGGTCTGTCCCGCGCTTCTCCCAACGGGTCACGGGGAAAGAGGCTCCTCCGCAGCCATCTGGCCTTCCAGCGGAGGCCCTCCTCCTTTGCCTGGTGGGATTCCTTTGGAGCCAACTATCATTCTGACTCCAATCCCACTGTCAGATCTGACGACTGTTCCTCAGCCTGGGCCTAGCGGTCAGCCCCAGCCATTGGCTCCAGTGCCAGACCCTGTCCCACCATCTGGCCCCCTTCGTCCAGCTTCAACGCCAGCCCCCCCTACGCCGGATTCAATTCTGGCACCAGATCGGGTAGTGCCAGTGCCGATGTTGGTCCTCCTGACGTTGGCTATCCCAGCACCAGACCCCCCCCCCCGCCTATATAGACTACGGCTGGTCTGATGTGGGTACCCCCGCCGTCAGATCCGATGACGGAGATATACACAAGACCCGGACTGTCCCACACTACCTCTTTGGGTATCCTAGGGACCATTTCCCAGCTGGTGGTCCTCCAGATTAGAGTACTTTAAGGTAGTACTACCCTGGTTACAACCCCTACCATTACTACCAGGGTTACCACTATCCCTCCTCCTCCCCTCAGCCCCAACCACCTCCCCCACCTCCTCCAGCTATGCCGGACTTTAAGACTCTCATCCAGTCTTGGTGGCAAGGGGCGCATTCAGAGCTGGTTTTGGACCTGGAGACGAGACTCCCTCCACCACAGTCTCCAAGGTCTGTGCCCCCGAGAAGTTCATCTTTGTCCACTGTTCATGTTTCAGGGGCAGCTCATCAGGACATTACCCTTCCAGACATCTGTCGCATTCCTGTAGATTTTCCTGTATACACAAGCCAATTTATTTTGCAACTAGCATCACTATAGTGGCCAATAAAATCAAATCGATCTTTATTTATATGAGGCGCCTTTCTTAAACCAAGGCGCCTGTACAATATAAAATAAAACAATAAATAGTTGAAACGACATTAAAATTAAACAACAATATTCAAAAATCATTATAAGCTTTACTAAAAAGATAGGTTTTTAAATCACTGCAAAACATGTTCTGGCTGTTTTAAGTGTTCTTATTTACTTTAAGAATTAAAACTGACCTAAAGCAGCACTTTCACCAGGCCTACACAATTAATCCCAAGGCCTCACGCTCTAGCCAAGGTTCCACTCTTTCATACTGCCTAATCTACAGATGCTGGCTAGTCATGCTCTCCGCTTTGCCCTACTCATTCTTCCTGCACAATAGGGCATTGGGGGCTCCTGGCATCCCTACACATCTATGGCACAGGCGAGCTGGCAGACCCACTGACCATACTTTCTCACTCCCCGCAGGCCATCATGCTCCTGGGTGGAGTGCCACACGGTAAAGGGGAGGCAGGCTGCCACCACAGCATTCCCCACAATGCAGGCTGCCACCACTGCACTGTCCCACCACCCAATTCACTCCCACTGGATCCAGGCCTCCCCACCCCAGTGCCATGGTGCACGAAGGTGGATCATGCATTCTTCCCTGCGCCATGACTCCCAAAACCAACCCAGGTCCAACTTACAGCCACAATTCCTGTCTGTGTATTGGTCACCAGCTCTCCAAGAGGACAGCCAGTGATGGCTGCTGAGACAGCGGCCAGGTTAAATGCCACCCAGTTCCCCAGTCATCCACTCCGCCAGCCTCCCTCCGAAATGGTGCCAACAATCCTTAATCCCCAGCAGGGTGCAGGCTCCACCTCAAAGCAGGCAGGTTAGGCCCAGACCCCCAAAAGGAAGAAAAGGTGGGAGTTTTTTTTTTTAGTAAGCATCCCCAACAGGGGGTGCTTGTACTCTTCCCCACTTAAAACCATTCACTCTCTAGTGAATGAGGCAGCCGGCTACACCACAGAGCAGTACAGGTGGAGATTTGTGCATTCTTTTCCCCTGACCTCCTGGGGGTAACACCAACCAACAGGGGCAAAAGCACTCTATAACTAAACCCAGGGACACAGGGACCCTAAACTACACCCCTGGCTAATCCATGTACTGGTGCCATCAAAGGGTCTTCACATAGTTTTGCCAACTACCTGGCCCCAACAATTTATTAACAGCAATAAAACTGTGAGGAAGTACTGTAAATATGAAATGCTGCAGGATAATTAATATATCAACTAAGTACATTATTAAATGAACTCATCAAAACAGACAAGCTCATCACACACACACACACACACTACAGTTGATATTCTCTGTCCACCTCACATACACACCCCAACACTCTCTGGCCACACACTCACTACCCTTACCCACCCCTGAACCCCCTTCGAATAAAACCCCAGGCAAATAAATACCAGACAGTCTCTGAAGTGCTCAGAGTCCACAAATCAAAGTCCCAACAGTCCCAGGGGACTGGACAATCTTTCGCACATAACTTGATCATCACTGTATGTGTGTGTGTTTGTTTTTCTTACAACAACAACAGTTACTATTATTGCAGCATTAAACAACAGGTTAAACAACAATGAATTACTAGAAAAGTCTCACCCAGTTCAAGATAGAGTCTAAACTGTTCAGACATACAGTCCACAGAAACAGTCCTGCAGCATTATTTGAGGTAGACAGTTCCAAAAGGTGAATCAAAATTTCTCACAGAGCTGGTCCTCCACCTCGAGGATAGTAGAGCTGGGGGTCCAGCTTTGTGGTTAAGGAGTATTAGCTCTGCTGGGTCTCTCTACATACCATAATCGTTAAATCGTATATGAAGGACTGAGACCAGGGTTTTAAGTTTAGAATGTAACTAATTTCACTTTTGAGGGTCAAAGATAAAAACTAAGGTAAATTATACAATCAACTGCACTGCTTAACACTATGAGTCTCTGAAACAAGCAACTCTTATCAGTCACATACCAAATACTGCCTAGAGGGGTTCCATTTAAAAATAAATTCCTTAACAGCTTCCAAAGTAAGTTTATACAGCGTAATTCCATGCTGGATTCTTCCTGACACCCTATCAGCACCAGACAGATCTCTAGCTTGCTGCTTACCTGCTTCTGAAGAGATGGTGGTCAGACTCCTACCGCGCCACACCCACGACCGGAAAACCTCTACCGCTCCTCCCTGCCAGAGATGCTGGAAAAGAGAACCATGGCGCAGGTGAAAAAAACTCAGTTGGTCCCACTGACTCTCCAACTGCAGTGAATTCTCCAGTCCAGGCTCGCTTGCTTGCTTCACCTAGTGCGATCCTCTCGAAATTCGAACAGCAACTCTCTCTCTCACAGTTAAACTTCCCGTGGTTGTGTTACCTGCCTGAGCAGAGTGGGCTGGATTTATAGGGAGTGAGTTTACCTGCTAGCCTATCGGGGGCACTAAGGTAAAGTCCTGTCTGGCAGCAAGCCATGAGGGCGCGCTGCGGTTCTAATCATATCAGCCTATCAGGGCCGCATCCCAGCACGTGATCACAGCTCCCAGCAGTCTCCAGGAGCACATGATCACAGCGTGTGGGATCGGAGGCACCAATCAAGATTTCTCGCTCTTGGTGAGAGTCTCGGCGGCCAATTTAAGTGTTCCTCACTGCCTCACTGTTGTCTCCCCGTAGCGCTGGCAACAATCCCCATGGATCTGTTAAATTTGTGATTTCCTCCCTGTAGCCCGTTTTCAGTTTAAAACCCCCGTAAAATACGTGAATCCCGTAGATATAGGAGCACTGATTTTATGTTGTTTCAAAGGCTTAAAATAGTCCTGTCACACCACTCACACACACAGTGTGTAGTACTAATAGCCTTTATTTGTGCAAAGTGTATTTTTTATATTTCAAATGCTCTTAAACCACAATTGCTGGCTGGAAATACCATACCAGCGAATGAGTACTGTATGACATGGGAGAACTGAAGTAAGCAACCCCTCGCCCCCTCTCCCCCACCATTCCTTTGTAAATTAACCCATTCACCACTGACTTTAGATACATTCTTGAAGGACTTGACAGAGCAGCACAGAAGGGAACATGCACCACACACACACAGGAAGCATAACCAGTTGTAAACAATACAGAGCACAGGTCTGGGGAACAACATGGCAGGCCTACAAATGTAAACAAAAACAAAGAAGAAACTGAGATCAAATGCTGCACTGCACAACAGAATTTTAAACAGCTGCATGCTCAACAGATCAGAAGAAAAACATCTATGTGGCAGTGACTTTTTTTATGTAGTACTGCTGCTTTAACACATTTGTTCCCATGGACGCAATATGGTGTCGGAACCATCCATTACTAGATCTGACCCAAAATGCCCACTGGGAGCAAATGAGGCAGAGATTTGTGCCTCAGCACCAGTTGAAACACCAAGCATAGGACAACTACCTCACATTCCTGTACCACACTCATTTTTCTCTCCTACATCATGGCAACACATCAGCATAGCTCTGCCCATGCTGCTATAAAAGGCCATCCAGCAGGTGCCGCAGGCCCAAAGTGGTACGGGTTTCTACTCCCGTTTCTTTCTAGTCCCGAAGAAAACGGGAGACCTTTGCCCCATTCTGGATCTCAGCCAGCTCAATTTCTCAGTCAAATACCAGAGATGCCGGATGGTTATACTGGCAGGCTTGCTTCCCCTTATCCATCAAGGAGATTGGTTATGCTTCCAGATATGCAGGACGCCTACATGCATATCAAGGTCCCTGCTTCCTACAGGAGATTTCTCTGCTTTCGATTCAGGGACCAGCATTACCAATTCCAAGTTCTGCCCTTCGACCTTTCGTCGGTACCCAGGGTTTTTACCAAATATTTGGCAGTAGTAGCAGTGGCCGTCAGAAGGAAAGGCCACTTCATCTACCCCTACCTGAAAGACTGGCTCATTTCATCCCAGTTGACAAGCCAGTTGAGAGTCGCCCTGGAGGAAACGGAAAACCTCTTTCTCTCCCTGGGCATCACTATAAATTGACTGAAGTCGCAACGAGTTCCTCCCAAATACATAGAGGCTTTTCAGGGGAAAGCCTTTTTGCCTTCAGACAGGGCAGATCGCTTGGATGGACCTGAAGCCGGAGTCCAAGCAGCATCTTCCATCCCGGTGAGGGTCATTCTTCAGCTCTGGGCCACATGGCTGCAGCCATTGCTATGGTCCCCTCCCTAGATTACACATGAGGTTCTACTAGTGGCATCTCAAGGTCCAGTGGGACCAGGCGGTGGACGACTTGGACCAGCCAGTCCGAGTCTCAACGGTGGTCTGTCACTCCCCAAGTGGTGGCTCTGCCTCTTACATCTGGGGGAAGGGGTCTCCTTTCAGAGACTGCCCCCATCACAAACTCTAATGATAGACGTCTCATTATCAGGATGGGGGACTCCCCTACAGGAACACAGTACCAGGGGGGCTTGGTCCCCCCCCCAGAGCGCTCCCTACACATCATCGTTTTGGAAATGAGAGCCGTTCTGTATGCCCTGACAGCTTTTTGAGACCAAGTCTCCCCAGGTACTTTTTTGGTGTAGTTAGACAACACTCCAGTTGTCTTCTACATCAACAAGCAAGGGGACACTCAGTCATACCCCCTTTGCAGGGAGGCCATGAGAATGTGGGACTGGGCAGTGGAACATCTTCTGGATCTCACAGCTGTACACCTGCCAGGAAGCCAGAACATTCTCACCAACAGTCTCAATTGCTCGTTCTCTGAACCACGAGTGGGAATTGCTCCAGAAAATCTCAGATGACTGCTTTGGTCGCTGGGGCCATCCAGAAATGGACCTCTTTGCATTCCCTGCACCGCCAAACTGCCAAATTTCTGCTCGCGCTTGATCCAGGGCCTGGTGTTTTCTGGTGAGATGCATTGTCCCTCTCCTGGACAGGGAGGTTTCTGTATGCCTTCCCTCCCGTCCCTCTCATTCAGAGAGTCGTGCTCAAACTGCAGTCAGAGGAAGCCAGAATGATTCTAGTAGCCCCTCTTTGGCCCTGGCAAATTTGGTACCCGCTACTACAGCAACTGACCTCGGAACCTCCCGTGCAGTTGCCACTCTCCACCCACTTGCCCTCTCAAGAACAGGGGACACTAGTCCATCCTGCTCTGCAGTCTCTTCACCTGCATGCCTGGCTACTGGTGTCAAGCAGGATGGCAGAAGTTTTGGTAGCAGCGAGGAAACCCTCAACTAGGGCAACGTATGCCATGAAGTGGAAGCGTTTTTGCCTCTGGGCAATGGCTTGTGCCCTAGATCCCCTGGATTGTCCGGTCAAGCATATGCTGGATTATCTTCTCCACCTCTTGGATCTGGGCTTAAACTGCTCGTCCATCAAGGTACATATGTGTGCGGTCTCGGCATACCATGCACCATATGGGGAGATGACTCTGGCACAGCTCAACATGTGCAAGACATTCCTTCAAGAGGTTGTTCACATCAGACCTCCCAGGAGGGACCCCATCCCACCATGGGATTTGCTTTTCATTCTCGAAAAGCTCACCCTGCCTCCCTTCGAACCAGCCATGACCTGCGAGCTACGCTTTCTTTCATGGAAAGCGTTATTTTTAGTTGCTATTACTTCGGCTCAAAGGGCTTGCGAGCTTCAGGCCCTTATGTGTAAGGAGCCTTATCTTGTTTTCCACAGGGACAGGGTGACCATGCATACGAATTCTAGGTTTCTGCCAAAGGTGGTGTCCGCATTGACTCTGAACCAGGACATCAACCTTCCAGTTTATTATCCAGAGTTCTCTGATCAAGGTGAGGCTTTGTTGTGTACTCTGGATGTACATAGAATCCTTCGTTATTACATCCACAGAACTAGTGCAGTGAGGAAGACGGACCAGTTGTTCGTCTCTTTCACACATAGGATGACAGGGGCGCCTGTCTCTAAACAGTCACTAACACGTTGGTTAGTGCATTGTATTTCATTATGTTACCAGCATCATGGTAAACCCTTACCAGGCATGATCAAAGGTCACTCCACCAGGGCTGTGGCTACCTTGTTTGCTTCCTTGAGAATGTAAGCTCGGCAGATATCTGCGCCTGCCATGACCTGGAGCACAGTCGACACTTTCTTAGGCATTACAGCCTTGACATTGCTTCTCAGAGGAGAGCATTTTTGACTGGCTGTCCTGCAGGGCCTACTTTCTTGAAGCTGTACAGCCATTGTTTTTCTTCTTCCTCCTGTCAGACCTGGGCCTATTCTTTGGTACTGCTTGGAACTCAGTCCTAATGATGTTACCTGCTGCAAGAGCTCCTCCTCCTCGGTTCAGATAGTACAGTTACGTAAGAACTTACCATAACAGTAGATCTTCGAGAGGAGCTCTTGCAGCAGGTGGCTTTCCCACTCTCCATCCCCCAGGAATCTGTGTTTTTACCCTTATTCAGGGTAGGGGAGATGCTGCCCGGTTCTCCAGTCCTTTCAGACGGGTCTCCAGCGGGAGAACTGAGATGGCGCTGGGGGACCGCCCCCTTTATACCACGTCTGATGTAGGGCGGAGTCGATGTTGCGGGTGGTCCCCCGCTACACACTGCTAGCTAGAAGATTTTCCATGGGGTCCTAATGCCTGGTGGCATTTGCCCTAATGGGATTACCTGCTGTAAGAGCTAATCTCGAAGATCTACTGTTACAGTAAGTTCTTACGTAACTGTCCTTTTTTTTTTTTTTTTACTAAAGGTTTTGTCTGAGTGTACTTTAAATCGATCCATCCACAGGTCAGTTTTATTTTTCCTGAACATGCCAATCCAGGAGAAGCACTGTTCCACACTCTAGATGTACATAGAATACTCAGGTAGTATATACACCACAAGAAGGACTGCAGGAAGTACTCACAGCTTTTTGTTTCATTCGCCCTGGGAAAGAGGGCCCCCCAGTTTCTAAACAGTGCCTGTCTAAATAGTTAGTAAACTTGTGACAGGGTAGAATAGGACCCTGTCCCATTTGTTTTGGAGAAAGTGTGTAAATGCAAGGATCTGTATTCTTTCCTCTTCTGTCTGGTTGCACAGCCAGATTTTCCTGTGAGACCTCAGACTTCATCAACCTGAACAGTCTCACGGTCTTTTGCCTCTCACTGTCTCTGTTTTCTCTTGCTGTCTGTTTTTCCTCCCTTGCATATCTAGATCTGGTAATATAAAAATATGTGAGAATCAGTGTATGGAAATGTAGCTGATAATGGGATCACTTTTATTTAGAAAATTGTGTTATTGTTGAAATGTATATATTTATAATTTGAGATAACTGTAAAAAGCTAGAGGTCATTTGAGTGCAAATGCCTGAGCTTTTTGCAAAGGATGTGGATGTCGTGGGTTGATTAAATCAGGTCACACAGGAAACAGCATATTGGTACAACATACCTTTTTAGGCATGACTTTTATTAAATAACAAACAAAAATAAATAAATAAAGTAACAGCTTACAGCAGCGAACTTTCGACAATCAAATAAAATAAGGTCACAAAATAAATCGGCACAGCTTCTCTGCCAAGGAGCTAGCAGTGAAACATAATCTGTGCAACCATCTTACATCAGAGAGCAGGAGGTCCTCACAAGAACTCTCCCAACTGTATCTGACTATAGGAAGTATGGCTTCTTTTAAAACGGGAAACGCCCACCTCACAGCTCATAGCCCCACCTGCCTACTAAGATATTTACAGGAATTCTTCATATTTCTTTGTACAATTAATTATATAATACATACATATGAAAGGCATAACAGATAATCCATGGTTATGACATCACAATAGACAACCTAATGCTCCATCAGATAATAGTGGTTAGTTCTTGCAGTAGTGGGCTGTATTACAGACCAACTCCTCCCCTTTTGTAAAGGTAACTAGGAGCTGCACCACATAAAAGAAGGGAGAAAGGTGCTGCTGACTCCCTATAGGAGACAGCACCTAGCAAGGAAATCGGCACTGACTGGAGACCAGAAACTGCTAAGAGTTGTGCAGGTTGTCTGCATTTTATTTTCCTTACTATCTTGTATTTTATTTAAAAGTTTTAACTTATCTACACCTGCACTTATTTCAAAACACTCAAGCTGGCAGTGAAAATCCTTTTGTTTACATTTCGGAGGGATATTTACCTACTATCTGCCATATTCACTCACTTTCACTCTTCAAGCCTGCAGCTCATTTAGACCATTCTACACATTTGAGGGAAATACAGGGAAAAAGTGCTTACATTTAACTGGACCATGATGTGATAGAAGAGCAGAAATAGGAAGGGGATGAAAAATAGTTTAAATTATAATACCCAGCGCCAGATGGCCAGTCTGACTGCAGCACATTCTGACTGTTTTACACAGAAAAGGGAGAGGGGGAATAGAAAGAGACGGGAAGACATATAAAGAAAGATTAAAGTGCTGTTGCGCAACAGTCTTTGGAACAGATGTAGGAGAGAAGAAGAAAACGTGAGGTTCAGCTAAGCACTACTCACATGGGGGGGGTTCACCTACCACATGGGGGGGTTCAACTACCACATGGAGGGGTTCAACTACCACATTTCCCCCTCTTTAAAAACAAACCAATAATTTGGTTTGAAGACCACATTCCCTTTTCCACAACATAATCCCAAGGGAATGGGATGGGACTTCCACCTACCCTCACAGAAGCCCCACCCAGGGCACCCTATATTCTTAATCATTAGACATACTATATACATCATAACATGCATCATAACATCATTCTTTGCCCTGGGGTGAAAGGTGTTATTCTGCCTATCACTCATTATGTATATTCACATGTCACATTGATGCATCATATCTGGAGAGGAAATCTGCATTTGTATGCTTACTACCAGATCTGTGTTTAACATCAAAATAATATGGTTGCAATGCCAGATACCAACGAAGTATATGTGCATTTTTATCCTGCATCTGGTTAAGCCAGCATAAAGGGTTATTATGGTCAGTAATAAGTGTGAATCGGGTCCCCCATAAATAAAACTTTAAAACCTCAACAGCCCACTTAATTGCGAGGCATTCTTTTTCTATAGTTGCGTATTTCTGTTCTCTAGGGAAAAGCTTCCGACTAATATATACAATAGGATGCTCTTCTCCATCGATAGTCTGGCATAATACAGCACCCAAACCAGTTTCTGAAGCATCAGTCTGTACCTCAAATGGTCTACTAAAGTCTGGTGGGCTGCACATAGTGTAGCTTTTATGGTTCTAAATCCCAAGTCACAATCAGGGGACCAAGGAACTTTATTAGGGATCTTTTTTCTGGTTAGATCAGTTAATGGAGCTGTGATTGTAGCAAAATCAGGAATAAAACACCAGTAATATCCAGCTAGACCCAGAAAAGATCGAACCTGTTTTTTTGTTTCTGGAATGGGACACTGAGCCACAGCTTCCACTTTCTCAATTTCAGGGCGTACAATCCCATTACCTAACACAAAACCTACACTTAGAAGGGTTGCTAGTGAGTCCTGCTGATGCAATAGTCTGTAATACTTTGGACAGATGTGTTAAGTGTGTTGTCCAATCCATACTAAATATTACAACGTCTTCCAAATAAGCAGAACAATATAGAACATGTTTATTAAGTAATCTGTCCATGTATCTTTGGAAAGTGGCAAGGGCTCCATGTAATCCAAAGAGCATATAGGCAAATTGATATAGGCCATAGGGGGTACTAAAAGCTGTTTTTTCTTTGGATTGGGCTTCTAGCGGGATCTGCCAATTCCTTTTGTTAGATCAAGAGTGGATAAATATTTGGCTTGCCCAACACGATCGATTATGTCATCTACCCTGGGAATGGGGTAACTATCAAATTGAGAGACCTGACTGAACCTATGAAAATCAAGACACAATCGGATCCCTCCTTCTTTTTAGGGACCATCACCATAGGCAAGGACCAAGGACTGTTAGAGAGTTCAATAATTTTAAGTTCACTTAATTTTTCTATTTCTCGAATTACATCAGTCTGAAGTTTTTCAGAGAGCCTATAGACTTTCTATCGTATGGGTTATGAATTTGTTTTAATAATATGAGAAACATCTGAGGCCTTACCAGGAATAGTTGTAAAGGTAGATAAATAATGTTGGAGAACTTGAACCAACTCTTCACATTGTTGGGATGACAAATCAGGATTGATTTTTATGTCCTTAACAGTTTCTGTGTCCTCTAATCTTTTGTAGGCTGAATCCAACTCTGTCTCTGGACTGCTAGACAAGACATACAAGCAGGGCTCAGAACTAGAATCAGGCCTTCCATACCATTTTTAAAAGGTTAGCATGATGTATTGGTTTATTCATATGTTTCCGGGATCTCAATCTGGGTACTGGGGCCTGTTTGTGCAACCACATTAAAAGGTCCCTGCTGTTTCATTAATAATTTATTGTCCGTAGATGGAGTAATAACAAAACCTTCTCACCTGGTTGAAATGACTGTCTGTGTTTTGACATCATACAACATCTTCTGTTTGATTTGTGCCACCACACTATGCTGATGCGCTTTCTGGGAATAGTTAACTAGCCGTTTCGTGAGATTAAATAATCTAGAATATTAGTGTATTTTACAGTCTCTCCTTCCCATGATTCTTTAACAATATCCAGAGGTCCACAAGTGTTTTCCATACAGCAACGTGAATGGTGAAAACCCCGTGTATGCTTGTGGGACCTTCCGATATGCAAACAAAAACGAAGGCAAATACTGATCCCACTTTTTACCCTCTTCATCAACAAACATCCTCATCATTCTTTTAAGTGTTTGGTTAAACCTCTGAGTGAGGCCATCAGTTTGCAGATGATAAGGTGTAGTTTTAACAGTGGAAATGCTTAAAGATTTGTATAATTCTGTAAGAAGGGCAGCATTAAAGTTTGTACCATGATGTATAAGGATCTCTTTTGGTACACCGATTCGGCTACAGAATTTAACAATCTTTTTGGCTATTTTTGGAGCTGCAACTGTTCTAAGGGGAAAGGCCTCCGGATACTTGGTGGCATAATTACAAAGGACGAGGATGAACCGATTCCCCTTACTGCTTTTCACTAAAGGTCCAACCACGTCCATTGCTATTCTCTCAAAGGGTTGTGATACCAATGGTAGGGGCATTAAGGGTACTTTATTCTTTTGTAGAACAGGACTAATCTGTTGGCAGGCGGAAAAGGTTCTATAATATTCTGCAACATCATCGTGCAAACCAGGCCAGAAAAACTGTTGCAGTAATCTAGAAGACGTCCATTCTCATCCTGCATGTCCAGCACTTGGCATGTCATGTGCTAGCTGTAACAGATTGTGTCTATATTTTTTCTGGAACCAACATCTGTTTCACTTGTTACTGAGAAACAGGATGAGTACAAATCCTGTATAATATACCTTTTTGTAATACAATTTGAGGGGTACCCACAGGTGTCTCTTTTCCAAGCTGTAAAAAAGAAAGAGGTTAAAGTAACATCAGATTTTTGTTCATTTTTAATGTCAGCAATATTGTACTGTGGCATTATATCAGAAGTCCCAATATGTTTATGTTTCCAGTCTCTTTGAAGTTGCTTCTTTTGTTCTTCTAGGGCCTTTAGGGACTTCAAATAAGGTATCATCAAAGGAAAATACAGGTTCTGAATGTTTGGTCTGGGCCCTAGTGGTGACAGCTGAAAGGGTAGTATCACAGGATGACAATAAATCACCAAAAGAAGGAAATAGCCCCAATTACAGAATTAGAGCTTCAAAATACAATTCAGGGCCTCAAAAATTGGAAATCTCCAGGCCCAGATGGTTTGGGGGCAGAATTCTACAAAGGCACATGGAATTTACTGCATACCCCCTTTCTCCAAATGTTACAAACTGCCCACACTACTTCCTCTTTCCCGGTCTCTTGGAGACAAGCAACAATCTCAGTGATTTTGAAACCCCAAAAACCTTCACATCTTTGTCATTCGTACCGCCCCATTTCGGTACTCAACCAGGACGATAAAATTTATACAAGCATTCTGGCTCATCGGCGTGGTCATATGCTCCCTTCACTGATGCATCCAGATCATTCTGGATTTATTAAAGGTAGGCAGACAACAGACAACATCAAAAGAACCTTATATCTTATAGACCATGCTAGGTCAACAAACTCCCACCTCCTGATTTTGAGCCTAGATGCTCAAAGGCTTTTGATATAGTCTCATGGATTTTCTACAGGCGCCTACAAAATTTAAATTCGTACCCCATTCACAGATGCGATTAAAGGCATATATACGGATCTGGAGGTGGTAATGAAGCTGAACAGCTCACACTCTGAACGTTTCTCCCTGCATAGGGGCACCTGAAAGGGTCGTCCCTTCTCCCCACTCTTGTTTGCTCTTTTCTTAGAACCCATAGCCCAGCTGTTTAGGCAAACTGCCGGCCTCCATGACTATAGAGCCTCAGAGTCATCATATCATAAAACAGCATATTATGCTGATGGTCTTCTCTATATTCCTCATCCTGAAGAATTGCTACAAACTCTAACTAGCCTTCTGGAAGAAGTAGAGATTCTCACAGGCTGTACTATAAATGCAAACAAATCGGAAGTTTTCCTTATACAATCCCCTATTCCCCAAGATCTCACTTCTAAATATCCCTATAAGTGGGATAAAAGGCACATAACCTACCTTCGAATCAAGATCCCTACAAAACTATCCAACTTATACAACTTAAATTATTCTTCTACCCTCTCCAGAATAAATATGGACTTACAGAGATGGACCCCTCTTCCTGTATGGCTAATGGCCAGGGTCCAGTCCGTTCAGATGAACTCCTTCCCGAAAATCCTTTGTTTACTGCAAAATATTCCTCTACCCCTACTAATGAAGGATGTTCGGACCTGGGACAACTCCATTGGCCGGTTCTTATGTGTGAATCAAAACCCAGATTAGCAATAGGTAGGCTTTCAAATCCCAAAGAAAGAGAGGAGAATTATCTCTCCCTAATATATTTCACTATAGCTTGGCCTCTCTACTTGCCCATATAACTACCTGGCTCTTACCTCGAACTCAGGCCCCACCCTGGCTGTTAATAGAACAGACTATGGCATCCTGCCCCCTACACCACTTCTGAGTGTTCTAGCCTAACAGTATCACTCGGTTACAGGAGGGCTTCAGATTCACTAAAGAGATACTCCAATTTTGGATGAAGTTTTTAGCCCATCCGGCCTGTAGATTCCTGTCATCCTGGATGGGAATTCTGGCGGAAGACCCTGATTGGACCCCGGATCGATTGGATATTACTTTCCAATCCTGGGCCCGTAGAGGTCTAAGATACACACACCAATTATATGAAAATGCAGTGTTTAAATCATTCGACCAACTTAAACAGGAATTTTCTTTGGAAAGGGGCGATTTTTATAGCTGTTTGCAAATAAGGCACCTCTTAAACACAAGAATAGGTCTGGATGTTACAGACCAGGCTATTCCCCCCATGCTGTCTTTTACTTCAGTTGGAGAAAGGAGGTGACCGAAGCCGCTTGGTTTCCCATCTTTACAAGGGGCACCAACCCAAGTCATGGATCTGGTACAGTTTCAGTGGGAAGCAGAACTTCAGATTGATTCATCTCAGGAGGATTGGCTTAGAATTTGGCAGAGGCAGCATAAAACCTCCAGCTCTTATACCTGGAGAGAATATTCTTGGAAGGTGGTGTCCAGATATTTCCGAACACCTCAGATCACTGCTGAATACCTGGTGGGAGGGGACTCATCTTGTTGGAGGAAATGTGGTTGCGAGCTAGCTACTCACACCCATATTTTATGGTCCTGCACGGTCCTGACGGCGTATTGGACTGAAATAGGAGACAGGGTTCTACACCTCTTTCCTACATTAGGCACATTTTCTCCAGCGATGGGCCGCCAACTCCATTATCCCCGTAGTTTAGGAGACCCACACCAAACATACTTCCTAAATATTTTGCTGGGGGCAACTAAGAAATGTATTACTAGATTGTGGCTCCGCCCCGAATCCCCTACCATCTCAGCATGGGAGGATACAGTCTACTACATTTATAAATTAGAACACATGACAGCTAGAATTCAAAATAAGATACCTGAATTAATGAATTGTTGGAACGCATGGTTCCTCTACAAAGCTCAATTTAGACCGGATCAGATACCATAGCCCTGGGTGTGGGGTGTGATATATTGGTGCTTAGTGAATGGATTGGGCCAGTCCTTAATCATCTACTTTATAATCCTTCTCTTGGAACCTCTCCATTATTTGGTTAATTGGGGATTTCATCTAACCAACGTCTTGAAGGAGAGGCGGTCTCCTGGGCTTTTCTCCTGCCCACCCATGAGAATATAAATAAAAAAATATGCTAAGTGGATTTGAGTATCTGCATGGGGTTGATATTACACAGAAAGAAATAACTATATCATCTAATGCTCATTAGCCAGAAACCTTTTCACCTGTTATTTCCATTCCTCTGTCTAATTTCATATTTGATTACTGTCTTCCCCTGACATGCAGCGGTTTGTTACTATTCCTACTAATTGTCATATTCTGCACTTGTAATTGATCTCCTGTAAATGTGAACTGTGATGCCATGTAAGTTAAAACTTGCAATAAAATGACAGTTTAAAAAAAAACAAAAGAAGGAAAGTCTTGTCCAAGTATAAGGGGTACCGGTAGAGTGGGTACCACACCAACAGTCATTTCATGAGTTTGTCCCTTGTTACAGATCTGTGCCCTTGTAGTAGGATATTGATGTACATCATCATGTATACATATTACCCCTGTAGGTTTGGTACTTAATAATTCAGTATTTATTAAGTCAGCTCGAATTAAACTTTGTCTGCTCCCAGAATCCACCAAACCATCCACAGGAATGCCATTTATTCAAATAACATGAAGTCTTGCTGTATTCTGACAATATGCAGTTAGCCCCAGCAATTGAACTGCTCCAGAGAGGAAAGAGTTAACTTTATGCCAGAGTATAGAACACTGCGCTCGAGCTCAGTTCAAACCTCTGTCTGCTGCACTTCCAAGTGTAACCGTCAGATTCTTTACTCTGCTTACTGAACAGTCGCTCTGGAGATCTCTCCCATGCTTTTGTTCGTGCACAAGTAAAACATCGGTTAAATACTGTTTTTCTCTTTATTCTTTCGCTTTAGATCCCTGTCTGTGGTACAGTCAGTGTATAGGTAGTGGACTGATTGTTTAAAGTGTTTGTTTTGTGTGGAAATTGTAAAAAAAAAAAGAGTTCTTTTTATCGGTTCGCTGAACTGATTGTCTAGGATTCTTTATTTGGTTTGTGGGTTAGTGTGAGGTCCGGTCCTTATCGGTTCCTAAAAAAAGCGTCTTTTAACGTTTTCCAATACCTATAACATGGTTAGGAACCGATAAAGAGTCTTACCTGGCTGAAGCCGAGTAAAGGTGTGCTTGTTAGGATGTCTGCATCTGAGAAACCCAAAGAAAACTGGGCCCACAGGGTTTCAACACTGCACTGTGTGTGAGGAGGCCTTTGCTAAGGGTGATCCCACACCACCTGTGTTTACTGTCTGGAGTTTGACCACCTTGATTCAGACTGCCAGATCTGTAAAAGTTTTCCTAAGGCCACCCTAGATAAAAGATTGGGCAGGCTTA
The DNA here is from genome assembly GCA_016271365.2 of Neoceratodus forsteri. Classification (NCBI taxonomy): domain Eukaryota; kingdom Metazoa; phylum Chordata; order Ceratodontiformes; family Ceratodontidae; genus Neoceratodus; species Neoceratodus forsteri. Next base: position 124,864,885 of record CM057450.1, on the reverse strand, counting down.
GGGAAATGGAGGCCGAGAAGTCCGCTGACCCGGATGGCCAGCCCGGTTCAGTTCCGACCGAACCTGGAGGAGTGCCTTCTGACCAGGGGCGATACTCCTTCGGGCAAAAGGAGAGCCGATTCTGAGGGATCAGGTCTGTCAAAAGAAAGAAGAAAGACAATCGGCCAGTTCGGATCCAGAACCGCATCGTCCAACTACCGAGGAAATTGCCCGGCGATTAGTATTGTGGAATTGCTCCATCTGGTTCCAATTGATCCGCGCCATCAGGTAGGCTGCTCAGTTCGTTCGGTTCCTCCGGTTCTGGATTATTCCCTGAAGAGTATAATGAACCAGACCTGGAGGGATGAAGATTATGATGATGACGATGACAATGATGGTATAGAAGGTCTGGATGTGCCCATAGAACCGGATATCTCCCCAGACAGACCTTCTGTTGTTTCCCCTCCTAGGCTTTCTGAGTCATCTTCCCACTTTATGTTCTACAAAAAAGTGGCAGAAACCCTCCAGCTCCCTTTGGTTGAAGCTGTTGAGGAACAAGAGGAGTCTGACTATGTGGAGATGATGGACATACCAGAGTCCAAGAGACTGTCTATTCCCCTCCATACATCTTTTGGGAAACAGACACATCGACTGCTTAAGACTCCAAATTCTCTACCTCCTGTGGACAAACGAATGGACAAGAGGTATATGCTGTCAGGCTCAGGGCACGGATTTCTTGTACCAGCAGTGCAGCCATGTTAAGTTGTGCAGGCTGCAGCCTGTGATAAGGCTAGCATACCCTTGGCTTCACACACCCCAGATAAGGATTCCAGGAAGATATATGCCATGGCTAAAAAACAGTATTTGGCATCTTCTTTGGGACTCAGGCAGGCTAACTACATGGCCTATACAGCCAGATACCAGAAGTCCAGATGATACTGTTCTGGGATTGGTTAACAGGCTTTCCCAGCTAGCTGCCAAGGAGCTGGGGAAGTGGCTGCTGATGGGATAGAGGCATCAAAGATCCAACTTCATACTGCTGTGGACTCCAGTGATGTGTCATCACGAGTCATGGCTACATCTGTGGCTCTTCGGAGAATAGCTTGGCTCAGATGTACTAGCCTTTCACAGGATACCCAGGCTAAGGCCATTGATTTCCCCGTGATGGATAATTCTCTGTTTGGGGAGCAGACAGAGAATTATATGAAGAAAATGGACGAATATAGGACCACCTATAGGAGTACACAGGCCAAGGAAAGGCAGGCAACTCCTCAGAAGCAGCAGTGTAGGCGAGGGGCAGGCCTTTTCAAAGGCCTTTCTACCAGGCACAGGCCTCCTCCTTTTCCTCAGAGAGGCTTCAGAGGAGAGGCAGAAGGGGATGAGCAGGGCTGCATCCTCCTCCTCTCAGTTCAAGGCTCCTGCCAAGCAGACACCCTGATGTGTCAGCCTGGGTCGACTCCCCCCCCCCCCCAGGAGGAGGCAGGCTGGCTTGCTACTTCCAGGCCTGGAAATCTGTTACCTCAGACAAGAAGGTACTGGAAGTAGTAAGCCAGGGACTGGCCTTCAGCTTCAAAAGATTTCCAAAGCTGAGGTCAGGTCTTTTCCAGCTGCAAACATCTCCGAAACCATTGCCCTAGAGGCAAAGGTTTCCTCTCTACTGGCTCTCAGAGTCATAGAGAGAGTTTCTACAGTACACAGGGGCAATGGTCTTTGTTCCAGATACTTCCTTACCCCAAAAAAGACAGGAGAGTGTCGACCCATCCTAGATCTAAGATACCTAAACAAGCATCTACTAAAGCCAAAATTCAAAATGGTGACTCTGGGAACAATTCTTCCCTCTCTGACGCCAGGAGATTGGCTAGCCTCCCTGGACCTCAAGGATGCCTACTTTCACATTCCCATTAGGTGCTCCCACAGAAAGTACCTCAGGTTCGAATTGCCTTCAGGCCATTATCAGTTCAGAGCAATGCCCTTCGGGCAAACATCAGCACCAAGGGTATTCACAAAATGCATAACAGTAGTACTGGCCTTTCTAAGGAGACATAACATCTCCATATTTCCATACCTGGATGACTGGCTCATTGTGGGGCAGTCTCCAGACCAAGTCAAGTCAGACCTACAAGTGATTCAGCAATTGCTCATTTCTCTAGGATTCCTCCTCAATCTTCCAAAGTCAGTTCTCAAACCAGTGCAACTCCTGACCTTCATAAGGGTACAGTTGGACACTGTCCAAGCAAGAGCCTTTCTTCCTCTAGCAAGGGTAAAGGCCCTCACAGATCTAGCTTCTTCCTTTCGCCTTCTGGTATCTCGACCAGCAAGGCATTTTCTTCAACTCCTGGGCCACATGGCAGCCTCCACTGCAGTGGTACAAGGTACCAGATTTCAGATGAGGGACATTCTGTTCCACTTGAGGGCCTTTTTGTCCCAGAAAAAAGACCCTCTAATCAAACTGATTCATGTGACTCAGACTCTGATCCAAGCTCTCCAGTGGTGGTTGGACCAGAACAGTCTCGCTCAAGGAGTCCCATTCACCACCCAGTCTCATTCTGTAGTTCTCACCACAGATTCCTCTCTCCTGGGATGGGGTGCTCACTTGGGAGCACTTAAAGCACAGGAGTGCGGTCTCCTCAGGAGTCTCTTCTTCACATCAGTCTCCTAGAGCTCAGGGCTGTGTACCTGGCTCTACAAGCCTTCTCAGAATCAGTACAGAACAAGGTGGTTCAAGTCAGAACGGACAACACCACCACCATGTGGTACATTAACAAGCAGGGTGGCAGCCAGTCCATGGCCTTGTGCACAGAAGCTATGGAATTATGGTTCCTGGCTTATTCTCTACAGACTTCTCTGATAGAAGTCCACCTTCCAGGGAAGGACAATGTGCTAGCAGATGCTTTGAGCAGGATTTCTCAGGGCCATTATGAGTGGTCCCTGGACCCCTTAGTGCTGAAGATGAAATTTTCAAGGTGGGGCACCCCAGAGATAGACCTCTTTGCAGCCCCAGACAATCACCATCTTCCTCTCTTTTGTTGCAGACCCCCAGTATTGGGCTCAGTCCCTCTGAATGCTCTACTTCTCGATTGGCAGGGGAAATTTCTGTATGCCTTCCCCCCCTTTCCTCTATTGTTCAAAGTTCTGGTCAAGATAAGGTCACAATCTTGCAAAGTGATCCTGATTACTCCAAACTGGCCAGACAGCATTGGTATCCTTAATTACTGTCCCTGGTGGTCCATCTTCCCTTAGCTCTTCCCAAGAATCACAATCTGCTAACCTCCTCTCAAGGCAGAATTTGGTACCCCAACCTTTGGTCTCTCAACCTCAGGGCATGGCTCTTGAAGAGCTAGAATTTGCCAGTCTAAATTTGTCTCAAGGGGTTCTGGACATTCTCAAGGCTTCTCAAAAAACCTGCCATCAGAAAAACTTATAATTCCAAATGGAAAAGATTCAGCATTTGGTGTTCTAATAAGCACATATCCCCAGATTCTGCTGACTTGGCTACAGTTCTGGATTATATGGTTCACCTCAGTGGCCTAGGCCTCAGACCAGCTACCCTCAAAGTGTACTTGTCAGCTGTTTCTGCGTTTCTGTCAGTAGGGAAGTACTTCCCCACTGGCAACTCACCCTGTTTTCTGTAAATTCATCAAAGGATTGCTTCATACCATTCCCCCTTTAGGGATCCTACTCCTGCTTGGGATCTTAATGTTTGCATTGCTCAGCTTATGCAACCCCCTTTTGAGCCTTTAGCCTCAGCAGAACTTAAGTACTTGACTTGGAAAACTATGTTCCTGGTAGCTATTACCTCTGCCAGGCATATCAGTGAGTTACAAGCTCTGTCAGTGGAGCCTCATTTTATCTCATTCCATAGAAATAAGGTGGTCCTTAGAACCAACAGGAGGTTCTTACCCAATGTGGTTTCAGACTTCCATCTGAAGCAATCCATGTCTCTTCCTGTGTTCTTCACTGATCATTCTTCTTCAGGAGAGAGAAGATTACACAGTTTGGATGTTAAAAGGGTTCTTAGCTACTACATTGAGCATACTAAGGCACTTAGGTTTGACTCCCTCCAGTTGTTCCTCACTTATGGTGAAGTGGGGAAGGGTATACCTGCTACTAAAATAACTCTTGCCAGGTGGATTGTCTGTTGTATACAATTCTGCTATGAAAAGCTAGGCAAAGTACCCCCCTCAGGCGTGAGGGCTCATTCGACTAGAGGTACAGCTGCTTCTCTGGCTGCTGCCAGGGGTATACCATTATTAGAGATGTGCAAAGCAGCCACCTGGAAAACTGTCCATACATTCACCAAGCATTACTCTCTGGATATCCAGGCTAGGAGTGATGCTAGGTTTGGTACAGCAGTACTGCAGAGCCTATTCCTAAAATAAGTTCCGTCCCTCCTCCATGGAGGTACTGCTTGGTAGTCTGCATATTGTCAGAATACAGCAAGACTTCATGTTGTTTGAAGAAAAAATTACTCACCTTAGTAACTGTGTTTCTTCTAATGGAGTCTTGCTGTATTCTGACCCCAACCCCCACCCCTGACTCCCCTCTCAGAACCTGTTTTTTGGGAAGTGGGCTGGCAGGTGCAGTGTTGCACCTCAGGGGTGCTCTTGGCACTCCTCCTTTGTTAGAGAGGGAGAGTGGTTTATGTTATATTGTTTTCTTAGTTATGGTTGTTTACTACCTAGTTTTTCGTTTGGATGTCTCAACTTGAGTCTTTTGGGATCCAAAATATTTGTTTGCCCTTTGGGCTAGTAATTTTGCAATTTCCACACAGTAGGTATAGCTAGTTAGTATTAGCTCATAAGAATCTGACGGTTACACTTGGAAGTGCAGCAGACAGAGGTTTGAACCAAGCTCGAGCTCAACGTTCTATGCTCTGGCATTGAGTTAACTCTTTCCTCTCCGGAGCAGTTCAAGTGCTGGGGCTAACTGCATATTGTCAGAATACAGCAAGACTCCATTAGAAGAAACACAATTAGTAAGGTGAGTAATTTTTTCTTACTGTCTTTATTACCAAGTTCCCCAAATTCATAGAAGCAAGATAGGCAGACTTCTTTTTTGGGCAGAAACGGGCAATATGTCCCAATCCATGACAATAATGGCATTCAATGTTGGTGTCAGTCTTTTTAGTGATGTCTCATACTTCCCCTCTAGTTTTAATAGTCCCAGTCCCAACAGGTGAAACAATAGAAGGTCATACCATAGAAGTTGAAACAGGGGCAGCATGAGTGATATTGTCTGTACTTCTATAGCCTTTCTGAACTGGTTGTCATGCAGACAAGAAATCCTCAGCAAGGGTAATGGCTGTATCTGCGTTCTCAGGATGATGTTCCCTTATCCAGAGTTGTACGTCAGCAGGCATAATCTGAATACATTGTTCTAACACAAACTGTTCAATTATCATTGGCATAGTCTTTCCCTCAGGCTGTAGCCATTTCCAGCACAAGTCATTCAACCGAGTAGAAGTCTCCCGTGGTGAGTATGTAAGGATTAAGCCATGAGAAAGCATGGGTCTACGCGGCATTAATCCATATTTTGGGGGGTTGGACCGAGGCTGAAGGCCGAGTGGGTCCAACCAACCAACCATGGATTAATTCCACTGTAGACCCATCTTTTCGAGTGGCTTAATTTGCTTGTAACATGGCAATGAGTGTATGACTAATAGTCTTTGAATAAATGAGTACAATCACACTGATTTACTTTCAGAATACTATAAATTGAGCTATTAAACATGATATACATATACTTGAAAACAATTGGAACACACCTATTGGAAATATCGTAGCCGCTATTTCGCTTTTGTTAAAATAACTTTCATTACAAGCTTTAAGCTTTCTAACATCAAAACATATTTTACAACTTTTCAAAAACTTGCAATTCACCTTCTATTCTAGGTGCTTTGATTTTCCTCTCTATGTATTAGAAGATATTGGCTGCACTGCATGATGGGAGTGTGCTATGGTACATTTTAGTTTTCTTTCTCCAGTTCCTTTGCAGACCAACAGGTGGCTATCACACAATCCTAGTAGCACAAGCACCTTTTCTCCAAATGTACTGAACTAAGCCAATCTGAAAAACACTTTATTGAACAACTACTATTTTATGGAATATTATTTTCGCTTTTTTCCTCTAAACTACCTAACTCAGCAGGACATAGAACAACATAACGCTTACTGCTTTCATCTTTCAAATACTTGTTTTGACTACTATTGTTAGTCTGTTTCTTTGATTTCTTTTTGTTTCTCTCAATTTATTTTTCTTTTCACCCACAGAAGTATCCTCTCTAATTTTGCTTTGTTTATCTCAGTGTCTGTTATTTTTGCTTTCGGTTATAGAAGCTGCATGCTTATCTTTACCACTGTGTATTCACCAAGAAAAGGCTAGGCCAGATAATGTTATTCAGTCATCCACAATGCATTGCACCCACAGTGGCTTAGAAAGCAGTAGATCAGAAGGGATGGTAACAGTGTGTAACTGTTCACTTCTACAGAAATATTGCTGCAGCATAATTAACAGTATATGTGGAGTTTAAATGTACAATCTTTAATAACTCATGAACTTCTGTTGTAGTTACAACATAGAACAATCTTGAAAAAGTCAAAAACCCTTTGCCAGGAAAATTATTAGTAAATACAACTTGGGACAACTACACACTGCAAGCTATTTGCATATTGCTTTCACTTGTATACTGTTTCTTACCTGTAGTGGATTGCCAAGGTATTACAATACAAAACCCTGATCTACTATGGTATTAGACCATGGTTTCTACTGTACCACATGGTGTGTTTGCACCTATCTGAGTGCTTCACTTCGTTTTTCTTTTTTATGCCATGTTACAAGAAATAAATGTTTTAGGGTTCTAAATCTTTGTCTATACGTTTCTGTATTAATATCGTAATGTTTCAATATTTCTTTTTTTATAGAAGCATAATCAGCAGATGTCTGGGCGTCCATACGCATATAGGCCAGTTGTGCCTTACCAGTCAAATAGGGCGCAAGCCGTACCACCCATTGTGCTGCAGGCCAATTACAAACCTGGGCCACACGTTCAAATGTTGTTAAATAAGCCTCTATATCGTCAGAAGGAGTCAGCTTTGTAAGTTTAATGTCTCTTGGATTTATCTGGGCAACCCTTGACCAGCCCCAATGAGTTGCAAGGCATGTATGGTATCAGCCCTCCTCTGGTCCTGCCTCCTTCTTCCCTCTCCTTAAGATCTGCCTCACGCTGTCGTTCCATCTCCATTTGTCTAATGGCCAGCCAACTAAGCAAATCCCCAAGGTCTTCAGGGGGTGTAACAGGCTGCTCTTCCTCTGGTTCCTTCATACCTGCCCCGAGTGTCACCTCTATAGTCTGTATGCCGTGCTTAATCTTAGGACGGGTAATAGGAGGTAAACCTTCAAGGAGTGGTTTACCAGCAGCAGCAGCTTGGGTTCTAGTTAAAACCCCAGATAAGGCACCAGCTTCCTCCAGTTTCTGTGCCATGTACCTGCTGAAAATCACCTGTGGCCTGGATACTATGTACAGTATCTATGTTGGAGTCCACCTTCCACCTATGGATCTCCAATCAACCCCCCTCCTGGTACCAAATGTCGTGGGTTGATCAAATAAGGTCACACAGGAAACAGCATATTGGTACAACATACCTTTTTAGGCATGACTTTTATTAAATAACAAACAAACAAAAATAAAGTAACAGCTTACAGCAGCAAACTTTCAACAATCAAATAAAATAAGGTCACAAATACATCAGCACAGCTTCTCTGCCAGGGAGCTAGCAGTGAAACATAATCTGTGCAACCATCTTACATCAGAGAGCAGGAGGTCCTCACAAGAACTCTCCCCAACTGCATCTTACTATAGGAAGTAGGCTGGCTTCTTTTAAAAAGGGAAACGCCACCTCTTAGCTCATAGCCCCACCTACCTACTAAGATATTTACAGGGATTCTTCATATTTGTTTGTGCAATTAATTACATATAATACATACATATGAAAGGCATAACAAATAATCCATGATTATAACATCGCAATAGACAACCTAATGCTCCATCAGATAATAGTGGTTAGTTCTTGCAATAGTAAGCTGCATTACAAACAAACTCTTCCCCTTTTATGAAGGTAACTAGCAGCTGCATCACATAAAAGAAGGGGGAAAGGTGCTGCTGACTCCCTATAGGACACAGCACCTAGCAAGGAAATCAGCACTGACTGGAGACCAGAAACTGCTAAGAGTTGTGCAGGTTGTCTACATTTTACTTTCCTTACTATCTTGTATTTTATTTAAAAGTTTAACCTATATTTATGATTCCAAGGAATAGGAAACTCTTATCTACGCCTGCACTTATTTCAAAACACTCAAACTGGCAGTGAAAATCCTTTTGTTTACATTTCAATGGGATATTTGCCTACTATCTGCCATATTCACTCGCTTTCACTCTTTTAGCCGCACAGCTCATTTAGACCATTTCTGCACATTTGAGGGAAATATAGGGATAAAGTGCTTAAATTTAACTGGACCATGATGTGATAGAAGAGCAGAAATAGGAAGGGGAAGAAAAATAGTTTAAATTGTAATACACAGTGCCAGATGGCCAGTCTTACTACAGCATATTCCGACTGTCTTACACAGAAGGGTTGGGGGTTAGAAAGAAACGAAAGGCATATAAAGAAAGATTAAAGTGCTGTTGCGCAACAGTCTTTGGAACAGATATAGGAAAGAAAAGAAAACGTCAGGTTCAGCTAAGCACTACTCACATGGGGAATCAACTACCACAGTGGAGATCTTAGGAAGTTCTCAATGTTCTAGCAGCTCCTGAAATTGACAAAGAACAGGATGCTTACAAAGGATGGCGTTAAATAAGTCTTATAAAAAACAGCTAAACTGAGCTGCAAGGGAGATCCTCCTCCCCGAAAGATTTTTTTACAAGAGATTTTATTTTGCTTCTGTATATAGTTATTCTGAACAAGTTTATTTTATTTTACTGTAACTACAAATAGTTTTGTGGAATTTTACAACTGCTCCTGGGTTTTCTCTATGCTTCCTGACCTGTGCCTCGACGACAAAACTGTATTACTTTTTGTTTTAGGAAGTACAGTATGAAACTTCCTGGGGTTGTTAGTGGTCATTCCACGAGAGGTGTGGCCATATCTGTTGCTTGTTTCAAGAATGTGTCTGTTGCAGAAATCTCTGCAGCTGACACTTGGAATACTGTCCACATCTTCACTAAACGTTACAGTCTGGACATTGCCTCTCAAAAAAGGGCTGGCTGTGGCATAGTTGTGCTCCAAGGCCTGTTTTTTTAGGCCTGTATGTGTCTGCCACCCGGACTACTTGTATTTAGTACTGCTTGGTATTCGTTCCATAGGTAAGGCCTGATGGGATATTCTCGAAGAAGATAGAACAGTTATGTACTCACCATAACAGTAGGTCTTCGAGAGAATCTCTTTCATCAGGCCATGCCATCCCACCCTCCTTCCTCCTATCGGATTCTGAGAATCTGGTGAGTGCTGTCTCCTTTTCCATAAGAGTCTGTCTGCTGCTCTGTGCCTTGCCTGGTCGGCAGAGTCTTAGGTTTTCTCCTGGTTCCCTACAAGGAGGTATGCTGAGCATGATCTCTGGAGCAGAACCGACGAGGGAAGGGGTTGCCCACATTTATATGGGAGAGCCAGCGTCTGATGTTGTTGTGGGTGGCCCCTAGTGGACTGCTTGCAAAGTTTCTATGTGGTCCTAGTGCCGGCGCTTATAGTTAAATAGGTGTGGCCTGATGAGAGATTCCTCAAAGAGCTACTGTTACAGTGAGTATGTAACTGTTCTCTCTCTGGCCACACTCACTTTGAACAAATTATTATATTTGTGCTAGCACCCTCCTAATAAATCCACAGTGTGAATCCAGCATGTAGAGTCAGAATGTAACCCTGAGGGAAGGGATTTTCAAAAATTGTTAGTGGTGGCCATCTTTAATGACTTGAGTTATTTATTAAAGTAGTAGTAGTAATAGTAGAGTTTATTTATTTCAGGCACCCTTCCCCGTGGGCTCAGGGCACCCTTACAACAAGTTATAAAAATATACAAATACAGCAAAAAGGAAATAGTCAGCATACAATACATAAAATTTACATAAACCCATTAAAAGTCTAAAAACAGATTGATTTCCAAGCTGTCTGATGGTCCCAAAATAAATTCCTTGGCTCCCAAAGGCCTGATCAAACAGGAAGGTCTTAACAGAGGAGTGCTCAGAGTCTGTGAACAAGGGAGGCCAGAATCTCCACAAAGCGGCGGGGGTCTGGAGGCATATATAATTATATTATAATTTAGTTGTGGGGTGATTTTTGACAGGGGGGGGCCAGGGTAGCGCCCCCCCCCACGCACGCCTATGGGTCTTAAGGTGTTTTTAAAAAAAAACTATGGATGGCACCTCCCGGAGGTACCCTGGCAGTGAATTTCAGAGGACCGGGGCTGCTACTTCAAACGCCTGGACCCTGAAAACTTTTAACCTAGCCCTGGGAACCTCAGGGAGGGCCTATCCAGCTGATCTGAGAGAGCGAGAGAGGGTGTAGGGATGCAGAAGCTCCTTCGGCTAGCCCGGCCCCAACCCGTGTAGGGCCTTGTAGGTCAGAAGACCTACTTTAAAGGTGATGAGCCAGCACAGCGGCAGCCAATGCAGTTCACTCAGCACCGGTGTAATGTGACTGAACTTCAAGTGTCCAGTCAACAACCGGCCCACTGCATTCTGCAGAAGCTGCAGGCCATGCATCGCACCTCCTCGGACTCCAAGGTAAAGTGTGCATTACAGTAATCAAGCCTCAAGGTGACAAAAGCATGTATCAGTGTGGCCAGGTCACTGAGGAGACTAAGGGACTTAATTCAGGCGATGTTCCGGAGATGGTAAAACTCAGTCCCGACAACAGACGACACCTGAACATCAAGTGTCAGCTCATTGTCCAGAACAGTGCCCAAATTCTTCATCTTTGGGGAGGCCTCCAGTTCAGTCGGGCCAGTAAAAAGTCCCAACCTATCCCCAGAGGCCCCCATTCCTCTCCTTCGACCCAGTTCAACCACCAGCACCTCAGTCTTCCCCGGGTTATGTCCCAGCCAGTTTGACAACATTCAAGCCCAGATCTTGGCCAAGCACTCATTCAGCACGTTGACCACATCAGATCTTCTGGGTGCAAAGGACAGGTAGAGCTGAGTATCATTGGCATAGTAATGAAAACTCAGCTCATACCGCCTTATAACCTCGGCTCGCCCAGGGGCAGCATATGAACTGCGAACAACATGGAGGAGAGGACAGAACATTGGGGAACTCCACAGGGCAGGTCCATTAGGTCTGAGGAATAATTCCCCATTATCACCCCCTGAGACCTGCCCCGGAGGAAGGACTCAAATCAGCTGATAACCTTGACGGTGAGTACTACATATTCCCTCAGTCTGTCCAACAACACCCCGTGGTCCACGGTGCCAAATGCTGAGGAGAGAAAAGCTGTTCTGAAAATATCTGGAAGAAAAAGAACAAATTCTGTCAGTTTTCTGTTAGCTCCAGCGTTTTCGGTTGGTAATCTTTCCACATGGGTTATAACTTATATGCACCCTGACTGGGGGTTCACTGGTATGGCTATAGGTTTAAGAAGCTGTGCCTGCAGCTCAGAATGTTGGCATCCTCAGTGTTCTGAGGCTTGCAGTTTTTCAGTCAACAAACATTGCAAAGTAGAAAGACTAGGTACCAGAATACTGTTAATGACACCAACAATAACACCATTAATTAACACTGTTAATGACGCCATTAATAACACCATTAATTAACACTGTTAATGACACCAAACAGCTCTCGTAAATCTTCACAAAACAAAGTAAAGGAAGATGTCTGTCTTGCCTTGCTGTTCAAGAAGTCCTTTTCCCTTAATAGTCTCTGCATGGAGATGTAATCTAAGCAGCATGTTCTGTTGTTCTGTATCCAATTCTGAACCTAGAAGTGGGAATCACCTTAATGCCTCCTTCCCTGAAGTTTCACAAATAAGAGAAGAATTAAGTGGCTGTGTAGGACAATTTAAATTAATTGACCACTTGAATGTTAGTGTCAAATGGTAAACCAAAAACTGTGAATCTAGTATGATCAATTTTCTGACATTCTAATCCTTTAGAGAGGTGAATATAATCAACAGTATTCTCCATGACTGCAACAATTATCAGGTGTGACCTCATTGACAACGTTGGAGCTAGCAGGAAAAGAAATTATGGTACAGTAAGTCTGAATTTCTCTAGACTTACATCTAGAGACTTCACAAATCAGTTTTGTTTTGAAAGTGAAAGAACCATTGAACGCACATTTCACACAACCGCGATGGGCGGGCGGGGAGTTCAGTGACTTGACAACACGGCAATTCACAGGTTTTTTTCTTACTGTACCACTATAAAAACACAGGATGTGCAACTTTATGCATAACTAGTGTGTTTTGCCACCTCAGGGTTCTGATTCCCATAGACCTGTCGAGCTTCACTCGCGAGGTCAGAGGGAATCTGAAGTCCCTTGTGGCAGAACACCCTGGTTGTGTATAGTTGCCCATCCAGTATTCTCTGTGTTTTTATAGGAAGCTAGGACACTGGCAGATCACTTTAAGGTTGGAAGGAACACTAGGCCACCCCAACATCCTCACCGTACCCCTTCACAAGCAGGGATGAAGTACATATGCTATGCAACCAAACCAATTGCTGGCGAATAAAACTCGGTATGAACGAAAGGCTTAACCTTATTTCTAACTGAAATGAATTACACACGCACACGTCTTGTAGCTGTCTTGGAAATGTCACCCCCACTGCCATGACAGTTTTGTTACTGGAAGGACATGGAGAACCGCTTGACTTGTGTCAGCGATAGAGATGAAGGTATTATGGGGTTGAAGTCTTAAGGCCAACTGCCCTTTAGACCCAAGGTTTTTATTATTTTGTTTTTTTTTTTGCAATAAATAATTTGTACTTCTGCTGTACTGTATACTTGTGGTCTGCCAAACTGCACCACAAGAGCACTAGGTACAAGGGATAAACGTGGATGTTTTCTCAGAAAACCAATGCAGAATGTCATATTAAATCAAGTGGAGCTGTTGTTTTTTTTTTGGTTTTTTGTTTTGTTATAATGAATGCAAGAAATTTGGCCAGGACATCAGAGAAATGCCCTTACTGTTTTCAAGAAATGCTATGGGATCTTTAACATACCAGCAGAACAGGCAGACCAGACCTCACGTTAACATCTCACCTGAACGACGGCACCTCAGGAGTGCAGTACCACCTTAATGCTACACTGCAGTGTCAGTAAAGGGGTTTACCCCAAGTACCTGCTGTAGTGCTAGAACCCAAACAATAGCTGAAAAAACAATTGCTCCCCCACCCCCCCAACTGGAGAAAGGTTGTAGCCACAGCAGCAACCCTGTTTTTGTGGTGACGGATGTGGGGATGATGGAGAACAATATGGGAGAGAAAGAGTAATAATAAAAGGGATGCGTCTCCCTAGTCCATGGATGCCCTCCCCTTCCCATAGGCACTGTTTCAGTGTAGCGTTGTTATACAATAATACTCACTGCAAAAAAACTGTGTTTATGTATAAGTTAGGGTTGCAGCACAGAGCATAAAAAGTGGGGAAATGCAGTTTGAGGGTAAAAATTCCACTGAGCCTTGTGAATCTGTGCCGTTGCATTCCTCAAGGTTTGAATGATCACGTGATGCAGCACTCATGTTGCCCTAACTTCTGCACCATGTCTCCGAGCAGTGGTGTGTGACTGGTTTCTCTGCTGGACAGGCACTGTCTCAGACCTGTAGCTTGCCTTCTGCATGGCTCTGTAGAACATCAGTGCAACTAGAGAAGTAATGGTGTTCATGGACTTGCTTGTACTGGGGATGGAGAAAGTGGTTTGTACAGGCAGTCCGTATAGCAGGGTAGTGAATTGTCCTTTAGGGGCTAGAGCAGAAGGGTGACACTAAGATAGAGGGGATGCTTTGGTGTGTTAGGAAGGAGACAGATGTGATTTCCACTTGGGGACCAAGCAATGACCTGGCCAGCCATGAATTGGGGAAGGTGAAGGCTAGTTTCCGGATGTTGGATGGCAGACTGAGGGTTGTAGCGGCATCAGTGGCTTTGTCAGCGGTCCTGCCAGTGTTGCATAAAGAAGATAAGAGTCTTGCTAAGATAAGTCAATTCATCTCATGGCTGACGGAGAGAAGCAGAGAGGAGAGGTTCACATACTGTATGTAAAGGACTGGAGACACTTCCAGATTAGGAAACTATGGTTTACTGTTAATACCGTGTGAACATAATAGCGCGGTTAATGATAGCGCCAATAGTACAGTGCTTGTGAAATTCAACGCTCATAATAAAAGCTCACGCACATAAACATCGCTTGGCTCTGCAGTCCATTTACCTGGCAGACAGATTAACCTACACCACAATGCAAAAATGAAACTCAGTGTAAAATAAATCTGTGCTATCGTTCTGTACACTGGAACTGCTGTGTATAACTCTATCAGGTCTGAAGTGGATGTTACTAACTCCCAAAAATGTAAACTTAAATAATCAGTTCTGCTTAAATACGCAACTCAGTAACAGTGCAGTAAAGTCAGGTCAGAAATAAAAGCTACCTACTAACGCTTCGTAATGTGCACGCTTAGTTCAGTCACAGTGCAGTAAAGTACAGTGTAGTGAATCACAGATCTTTCTTCGAGAGGGCTCTTGCAGTAGGTAATCACCTTGAGGACTGCACCACCTGGCATCAGGACCACACGGAAACTTTAGCCAGCAGTGTCTGACTGGGGACCTCCCACCCGACATCACATGGCCGATGTCAGCATGACCCTGTATAGTGGGCAGTCCCCATGCCAGCATTCCAGTTCTTTCCCACCATCGAGCTGATCACTCAGATCTCGTGGAGATCATACGGTACAGTTCGACCACTGTCTCAGATGAGTATCCGTTTCTTTTCTTTCAATTTTCAGTACTTGCTTTATTTTGCGCATGTCATCATCTAACATTGAGCACAAGAAGAAGTGTGCTTCATGCAGCACGCAACTATGGCACAAGGATTCACACTCCCTCTGCCTCTTCTGCCTAGGCCCGGAGGTTGAGGACTGTAGGCCTGCACCAGTTTCAACCCAGCCACACGGAAGCACCACCAGCAGGCCCTCAAGGCTCACCTCAAGAAGCAATGAATGGCCACCATGGAGAAAGAGCTCCAAAAGTTGCGTAGCGCTTCGACCTTACCCACCGAATCTAGGCATGAAAAGAAGGAGGAGGAACATCAGGACCAGGATAGGTCCCCCTCTCGCCCGAGGTCACCTGCAGGCCCCTGACAACGGGCGTTATTTTCCTACAGGAAGTCGGGCTGGCGCTGCACAGCCTACCCCACCTAAGGAGCAGTCCTCTGGCCCCCCCCCCCCACACTGCCATTGGTTCTGGTGGTCACGGAAACCTCAGCTGAAGCCTTGGCCATGCTTTGGCCCATCTTCACGGGAGGGTCTGCCACGCCGAGTGTAGCCATTAAGTCACTCTTCGGACCCACTGATGAGTAGCTATCTCAGGCTGTTGTGTCAAGCTCTAGGGACTCTGGAGCCACCCGGATTCGACCGATAAGTAGGGCGTTGGCCAGTCAGACATCCTTACGGTTGTCTCAGCTGATAATTCGGACACTGGCTCTGCCGATGTCTACTGACCTGGCATCAGGTTCCGGTGATGGCCCAGATGATTCCCAGCTGCCAGATCTCTCTCAGCCTTCCCCAGAGGGTTCTCCTCACCGGGACTCCCCCTCCTCGCCATGGGATGTGGTTCCCCCTCCCTCTCCTATTGACAGAGGGATGGGAGATGAGGGGCTTCCGCCAGGTGACCTTTCTCTGAGTTCACTTCAGGATCTGGGATCGAGAGCCGGTGGTAACCCAGATGGTTCTCAGCATCCTCTTCCACCATCGGGGGTTCCCTGCCACTGGCAGGCCCCCCGCCAGATCTGACCCTTCCAAGGCACTTGGGCTTCAGTGTTCCGCAGAGTCCGCCATCAGGGCCTATGGCACTGCTGTCAGGCCCTCCGACGGGCTTGCTTCCATCAGGCCCTCCATTGACCCCTCTGTCGGGCCTTCCATCAGGTTACCCTCCATCAGGCCCTCTGTCGGGGTTCCTGCCATTGGGTTACCTGATGCCTCAGGCTCCAGCATATAACCCACTGGGATACCCCCATCAGGGCTTCATGCACCAGGGTACGCTCCTGCCTAACCCCCGCTGGGATACCCACCAACCTACTGTCACGCGCCGGGCTTCGCCACAGGCTGCCCCCTGGCTTATCAGCCTCCTCTTCCTCCACCTCAGACTCCAGTGGACTTCAGGTCTATCCTGCAGTCTTGGTGGTCAAGAGACCAAGGCACAGCTTGTGTCAGAGCTGGACAGCCGTCAGCCTCCCAGGGATTCCCCTAGGTGCCCCGACGTGGAGCCGGCAAGACAGGTTCCGGCTCCTCTGCCTCAGCTGACACTGGCCCCTTTGAAGGAGCTGACGTCGGCCCGGTCACTTGATAAGTCGACACCGGGGCCCTGAGATTCGGCTCACTCTGACTCCCAGTCTTCAGACTCAGACCAAGATTCCTCCTCGCCTGTAGGGAGCCCCAGCCTAAGAATCCCCCAATTCACCCCCGGAAGACCCATCATTTGCAGACCTACTCTGCAAAATTGCGGATGTCTATGAGTGGAAATCGGATGCCCTGGATTCGAAACAACAGCGCTTTGCAGAGCACCTGGGTATGCAAGAGGCCGCCCCGATCCTTACCCCACCCTGGCTAGAGCCACATGAGGATCTCGCATCGACCATTTGGATGATGCCTTCCTCAATTCTGACGGTAGCCAAGAAGGTGCACTGCACCTGTTGTATGCCAGAGGGGAAGGATCACCTCAGCATGCACCCCAAGGATGCTTCTGTCATCATTGCGGCTGCTCATGATTGGTCCTCCAAGCCCTGGCACATGAGTACCTCTCCACCTGATAAAGAGTCTCGGCAGCTAGACCAGTTTGGAAGGAAGTTTTACTCCTCCTCCTCCACACTGGCTATGAGAGCTCTTAATTATGTAGGTCACATGCTGTTCTACCGAAAATCCTTGTTTACCCAGTTGGAACCGGGCCATTGAAGCCCTTCCAAACTCGGACTCAAAATCCATCTTAGCGGATTCGATCTGTTCCGCCAAATTGGTCTGCAGACATTCCCTAAGGGCAACCTATGATGCTGTCGACTTATCAGCAATGGGACCATCATGGCAGTCAGCCTCTGATGCTTTTCATGGCTGACAGTGTCGGGTTTGGCTCAGGATGTGCAAACTGCCATCCAGCACGCCACTTTCATGGGATCCGTCCTGTTCAGGGGCAATGCGCAGGACATTATTATCACCCTACAAGACAAGGGTAAGGCACTTAGGTCGGTGCAAACTATGTACTGACCTAAATTTCAGATGAAGAAGCCTTTTTGCCGCCTAGGGAAAGGCAGCCAAAACAACAGTAGACAGCCAGGCATCAGAACAAACGTTGGGCGCAGTCAGCCTCAGCCGCTCCTCCATCAAAGTCCCAGAGAGCTTCAGGTGCAGCTCTCCCGAACCCCCACATGAGATTCGCTATCTGCCCTCCCCCCTCAGGATCTTCCTGAGGAGCAGGTGGGCGGAAGATTTGCCTGTCATTTGCCAGGGTGGCGGGCAGTAACAACCCACTCATGGGGTTCTTTAGCTCATAGAGCAGGGCCATACTCTGGAGTTTCTGACAAAGCCTCCAGACAGGCCTCTGACCCAGTCACACTACCCGAGGCACACATCCCTCTTCTCCAAGAGGAAATCCAGGCTCTATTACAAAAGGAGGCTAAAGAACCTGTTCCCGTGCACCAGGAAGGAAGAGGTATTACTCTCACTTCTTCCTGGTCCCCAGAATGATTGGAGGTCTGCATTCCATTCTGGACCTAAGTGCTCTAAACCTGTCGTCGAGTACAAAGGTTTCGGATGCTGACCCCCGCCGGGTCTGCTGCCTCTCCTGCCCAAGGGACAATGGCTCTGTGCTCTGGATATGCAGGACGCTTACCTGCACATTCCGATATTCCCGGCCCATTGTTGCTACCTTCAGTTCTCCTTTCAGGGGGATCATTACCAATTCAAGGCCCTACCCATTAGCCTGTCCTCGGCACCTCAGGTTTTCACCAAGTGCCTGACAGTAGTGGCGGTGGCCCTGAGGTGTCAGAGCCATTGTGTGTTTCCTTACCTCGACGACTGGCTTCTGTCAGCCCTGTCAGGAGGGTAGTTGGAACTCTCCCTTTCTGCAGCCCTGGACCTTTTCAGCTAAGTGGGTATCACTGTGAATTTTCTGAAGTCCCAGCTTGTCCCTTTCCAACACCTACAATTCATTGGGGGGGGGGGGTTCCTGGACACGGTTCAGGGTATGGTTTTCCTCCCTCTGGACAGGGCAGAAGCTTTGCAGAGGCAGGCCTATACAGTGGCCTCCAACAGGAAGGTCTCAGCAAGGTCGATTCTTCAACTATTGGGCGTGATGCAGTGGCCATACCCACCGTGCGTTAGCCAGACTCCACATGCGTATTTCACA
This sequence comes from Neoceratodus forsteri, assembly GCA_016271365.2. Classification (NCBI taxonomy): domain Eukaryota; kingdom Metazoa; phylum Chordata; order Ceratodontiformes; family Ceratodontidae; genus Neoceratodus; species Neoceratodus forsteri. The sequence continues at coordinate 124,846,323 of CM057450.1, read as the reverse complement.
GTGGATGCTCAGGGCACTGTGGGACCAGAGGTTGGACGACCTGGACCATATGGTCATGGTCTCCAGTTCCATGCAGAGGGATCTCTCATGGAGGCAGGATTTTTCCAGTCTCACCAAGGGATCTCTTTTCAGTCCCAGACTCTGACGACAGATGCCTCAGGGATGGGTTGGGATGCGCATCTGGGGGACCACAAAACTCAAGGCAGGTGGTCCCAATCAGAGCTTCCTCTACACATAAATGTGTTAGAGACGAGAGCAGTGCTGTATGTTCTTCAAGCTTTTCAGCACCTGCTTCTCTAGGGCACACTGTTAGTCCAGTCGGACAACATGTGTGTGGTCTGATACTTCACCAAGCAGGGAGGCACCCACTCATATGCCCAGATGCAGGGAGGCGATGTGGGTGTGGAATTGGGTTGTTCTGCATCAAAATCAAAGGGAAGCAGTATAGTGCAGTGGATTAAGGCTTTGGGCCGCAAATCTGGAGAGCTGGGTTTGAATCCCACAGCCCCCACTTGCATACTGTGTGACCCTGAGCAAGTCACTTAACTTCCCTGTGCTCCCAGGTTGCACCTGTAAACAAGCTTTCAGCTTAGTGTGTCTCACCTAGTTAAACAATTGGGGGAAAAAAAAAAATTCACCTCACAGCCATTTATGTTCCAGGCATGCAAAACATCCTAGCGGACAGTCTTAGCCACACCAGAGTAAGAGCCAACAAGTGGGAGGTCAAGCAAGAGGTGGTCAATCACATCTTCAGCCTGTGGGGTTGGCAGGAACTGGATCTGCTCACCTCCCCATACAACACAAAAATACCCAAGTTTTGCTCGCTCGCTCCAGGGCATGGTGTTGTCTGGCAAGATGTGCCATCTTTTTGCTGGACAGGGAGGTTCTTGTATGCCTTCCCTCCCTTTCCAGTTCTGCAGAGGGTTCTGCCCAAGCTGCGAGTGGAAGGGGTCCACATAGTTCTGATTGCCTCCTTTTGGCCTCGCCAAGTTTGGTTTCTGTTCCTTCAGCAGCTAGGAGGGGAGCCTCCGGTTCCCCTGCCTCTCTGCCATGACCTCCTGACTCAGGAGGAGGGCGTGTTGGTCCATCCAGGGCTGAAATCCGTTCACGCATGGCACCTCAGGACATAGCCACTTCGTGCTTTGGAGTATCATCCAAGGTGGCACGAGTCTTTGTTGAGGCCAGAAAGCCGTCTGTGAAAACCACTTATGCCATGAAGTAGAAGCATTTTTTCCACTTGGGTCACGGTGAAGGGTTGGGACCCGTTCTTGTGCCCTGTTCTGTCAGTCATGGAGTATCTCCTGCACCTCTATGATTTGGGCCTGGGTTATTCTTCGCTGAAGGTCCATTTCTAGGGACATGGATATGTTGTTCATCCACACTGTCTGGCAGGTATCCTTGTCGCTTTAATTCTTGCGGAAGGTCTTCAAGCTGGCTCCTCCACCCACCCACCCGGCTGGTAAAACTCTTGGCTCACCCATGATGCCAGATCTTCCTTACCGCTTGGAGCTCAGGTTCCCTCCTTAGCGCTCTGCATTTGAGACTGGATCCTAATTCTTCAGTTAGCTGAAATTGATTTTGAAGTTTTCCAAACTTGGTCTTCTTCCTGCAGCTGCGATGGACAAATCTGTTCCGGCTTTGGGTGCCCTGCAGTCGAAAATGTCCAGGATGGATCCGCACTCCGCGATGGTCTACTGCTTGAGCCCTAGATCATGACCTGCAGGCTTGCGGGTTGTGCAGGTTCCTTTTCAGCCAATGTTCTGGGCAGTCGCTGCCGTTTGAGCTTGGGTGCCCCGAAATGTTTTCCGCTGGTGAAATCCAAAGAGGCTGGATGGGCGTGTCCGCGTGGCTGGCTCGGCTGAGCAGCTCGAGCAGATGATCGCCCTCGAGGAGGAAGCGGCCCAGGCCGCATCTTCTTCTTCCTGGGCCGCGGCATTTATCCCGCTCTCTCTCTGAGTTCCTCGTATACAGCTTCATTCAAGGAGCTTTGCCAGTCCCTTTCCACAAAGGGAGAGGGCCTTCGGACATTCTTCTTGGCCCAAGAAAGGGAGTCGGAAGGTAAGTCCCACCGTCTCTGCGTTCCTGGGAGGCGGGAAAAGGTCCCCTCCCGGAGCAGCCGACGCGTCGACTTCGTCGAGGTTGTGGCTGAGGCCGCTGGCTTCCACGGTGTCCCGTCAGGCCAGCCTGCTGAGACTCCGTGTCGGCGAAGTCGAGATTTTCTCGATCCGTTAGGCGGGCTGTCGACTGGAGAGCCGACAACCCTACTTCACCAGTTCCCCGGTGGATGCGAGGATCTGCCTGCTCGCTGGGACCGCGGTCCGGTTAAAGTTCGAGCGAGGGAAGGCGGGTATCCCCGCTTCCCAGACCACCATTGGTCCCCGAGTCTCGGTCTTGGACCTCTTCTCGGTCCAGCTGTTTCCACCGTCATCGGCTGTCTCGGTCTCATTACGAAGTAATGACGCGCGCTATTCTTGTCCTCCTCCTCGGGTGAGGAGGCTCGGCAATGTGTCGGGCGGCTCGAGGATTTGATGTTGCAGCAGTTGCTGTTATCCAGGCCTAAGCTGACCCCGGCCATCAAGTAGCCGGAACGGCCGAAGCAACCACTCGTTCCAGTCGAGTTGCCCGCCCCAGGGCCGGTTGCTAAGCCAAAACCAGCTGGTCCACCGATTGTGGTGGAACCTCCGCCTCCACAACCTAAGTCGGGGGCCCCGACCAAGAGTTCTCGGTCGGGTCATGGCCTGCCCCACAGGTTGTCGGTCACCCTCACTCCCGATCGTCCTCGGCAGGTGGAGGGTGGCTCAGGGCTGAGGTAGCTCTTCGCAGACTCTTCGGAATCCGACAACTATTCCTCCCTGTTCTCCAGGCAGTGCGATGTGGAGTCCTCCGGGGGCCAGTCAGTGGACGATAGCCCATCGTCCTTCTTGGGTCTGCTTCGACTCATCTCGGAGTCCACCGGGATGCAGCTCGAGCCCGTGTCCAAATGGGCCAAGTATCCTAGCGGAGATTCTGGACAAAGGGGATTCTCCCTACGGAGGCCCCTTTCCGGTGGCTGAGGCCATTGTCATTGACCTTGGAGCTTTGGCGTGACCTGCTTCCTGTCCAAGCGCCTTCGGCCAGGATAGCCAGGAAGTATCACGGTCCCTACCGCTCTTTGCCGGTTTCTCGGAGCACCCTCTGCTGAGGGTTAGTCACCGGCAACGTTTCGGCGTTCTGGTAACACTCGGGATGTGGGCCCGGCCCCCGACAGAAGTCCAAAAGTTGGACTTTGCGGGCGCAAGGTGTACGCTGCGTCCTCCTCGGCCTCCGACAGGCCAGCTCGGCCGTTTGATGTCACCTTCTCCCACACCCTCATGAGGCAGAGCTCGACTCTCTGCGAGCCAGAGCACGGCTCCCGGCGGACAGGGCCGAGGTTCTTTCCTCCTTTGCCCAATCATTTCTGGTTGGGCAATTGCGCCCTGCCCGGGACTTCCTGCGCCTCCTGGGCCTCATGGCGGCCTGCACCAGCGTGGTCTGTTGGGCCAGTTGGTACATGCGGACTGGCCAGCCAGTGGTCACAACGCTGCAATCCGTTGGACCGGCCCGTGACAGTGACCCAGGAGATGTGGGACGCTCTCCAGTGCTGGATCGTTCCAGCTCATCTGCAGGAGGGTATCCCGTTCGTCCGCCCAGGCAGCCGGTCTCTCTCTCTCGCATTCTCTGATGGGTTGGGGTGCCCATCTGGGGGAACACCGAGCACACAGCCTCTGGTCCCCTCGGGAGTCCCGATGCCACATCAACCTGCTGGAGCTCCGAGCGGTCCGTCTAGCTCTCACCGCCTTCGCTCCATTTCTACGGGGTCAAGTGGTTCAGGTCCAGACGGACAACACCACAACCATGTACTATCTGAACCGCCAGGGCGGGACGCGCTCCTTGCTGTTATGCAAGGAAGCTCTCCGCATTTGGTCCCTAGTGCGCAGCCTGGAGGCGGATCTCCTAGCCATTCACGTGGCAGGAGCCTCCAACACCCTGGCCGATGCCCTAAGCCAGATAGGGGCTGCGTCTCACGAGTGGTCTCTCCTGCCGGAGGTGGTACAAGATCTCCTCCCACTGGGGCACGCCTCAGGTGGACCTGTTGCCTCCAGAGAGAATCGAGGCTGAGTCTGTTCCATGCCCGCCCCCTCAGCAGGGCCTCGCTGCGGGGGCCTCTTCTGTGTCTTTCCCCATTTCCCTTGATCCACAAGGTGCTTCTCAAGGCGAGGAGGACAAGGCGCAGGTGATTCTAGTAGCCCCAGACTGGCCCCACCAGTTCTGGTATCCAGATCTCCTCAGCCTCAGCTCCAGGCTCCCGAGGCGGCTTCCAGCCCGCCCGGACCTGATCTCAGTCAATCAGGGGAAGGTATTCCATCCGGACCTTCAGTCCCTGCACCTGACGGCCTGGTTCCTGAGCGGCTAGAGTTCCAGGCCTTGGGTCTTTCCGACGAGGTCCTCAGCGTCGTTGAGGCGTCCCGTAAGGAGTCGACCAGAAAATGCTATGCCTTCAAATGGAAGAGGTTTTCCATTTGGTGTCAGGAAGGGCTTGGACCCTTCCGACTGCCTTGGCAAGCATTCTGGACTACCTGTGGTCCCTTTCTCAGCAAGGGCTTCGGTCGACGAGCCTTAAGGTGCACCTGGCAGCCATCTCTGCTTGCCGGGCGCGGGCGGGCAAGCAGTCGGTGGCACAGGAGAAGGTGGTCGGGCGCTTTTTCAAAGGTCTTGACCACATTTCCCCTTCGGTGCGAGAACCTCCACCTCCGTGGGATCTACTGCTGGTATTGGCCAAGCTCATGGGCAAGCCATTCGAACCAATGCACATGTGTGATCTTTCACACCTATCGTGGAAGACCGCCTTCTTGGTGGCTATCACGCCAGCCAGAAGGATGGGAGGCTCCAGGCGCCCATCAAGCCTCCCTACCTGGTCTTCCACAGGGACAGGTTGTCCTGCGCCCCACCAAGTTCCTCCCAAAGGTGGTGTCGGGTTTCACCTAACCAGGTGTGTTGACTCTGCCGGTGTTCTACCCCAATCACACCTCGGAGGCTGAGTATAGGCTCCATACTTTGGACCCTAGATGAGCTCTCTATTATAAGGAGTGGACGGCTGAAGTTCGGGAGAGGTTCGCCAGCTGTTTGTCACCACGCTGAAGCCGCACCTGGCAGACCTGCAGCAAGCGGACGATAGGCAGGTGGATCACCTCCTGCATAGAGCTCTGCTACAGGTTGGCGGGCATGGAGCCTCCCAGAGGATAAGAGCTCATTCTACCCGTCATACCGCTGCATCGGTAGCTGCTTCCAGGGTGTCCCTATCAAGGATATCTGCAGGGCTGCTACCTGGAAGTCGGCACATACCTTCATTACCCACTACCACATCGACCTCGAGTCATGCTGGGATGCTGGTTTTTGGGGCCTCAGTTCTCCAATCTCTCTTTCCCAAGTAAGTATTGGGGGTGTGCACCTTGCCTCCCTCCTCCCGGAGAACTGCTAGGAGTCTGCCAGACAGTGTGGATGAACAACATATCCATGTCCCTAGAAATACAGGTTACTCACCTGTAACAGGAGTTCTAGGAATGGTATATGTTGTTCATCCACACGACCCACCCGACCTCCCCGGCTTCGACGCACAACCTGAGCTTCCAGCGGGCCAGATCTGGCGTCATGGGGCGGAGCCAAGAGTTTTACCACCCGGGTGGGTGGGAGGCGCCAGCTTGAAGACCTTCCGGCAAGAATTAAAAGCGGCAAGGATGCCTGCCAGACAGTGTGGATGAACAACATATACCATTCCTAGAACTCCTGTTACAGGTGAGTAACCTGTATTCATCGGCTATCTCTGCCTACCAAACCCTAGTGGATGGCAGGACAGTAGCCCAGTTGGAAGTTTCAAAGACTTTCCTGAAGGGGATTCTGCATCTCAAGCCCCCATTGCGCAGTCCCGTGCAACCGTGGGATCTGAATTTTGTTTTAGAGAAGTTGACTCTGCCTCCCTTTGAACTGGCTGGTTCCTGTGACATGCACTATCTGTCTTGGAAAGCACTTTTCTTACTAGCAGTTACTTCCTCTCGAAGGATTTCTGAGCTTTAGGCACTGATTTGTAAGGAGTCTTGTTTAGTTTTTCATAAAGACCGGGTGGCTCTTCATACCAACACTAGGTTTTTACCCAAAGTGGTTTCTGAGTTTACTTTGAACCAGTCGCTTCAACTCCCAGTGTATTATCTCGAGCATTCCAATCGGAAAGAAGCAATTCTTCATACCTCAGATGTTCATAGAATCTTGCGTTATTACACTAACAGGACAAAGTCTGTCTGGAAAACAGATCAGCTTTTCATTTCTTTTGCATCCAAGATAGAGGTTGCGGCAGTTTCCAAACAGTGTTTATCCAAACGGCTAGTGAACTATATTACTTTCTGTTACCAGAAGTATGGTAAGACCCTCCTGGGGGAGGTTAAGGGGCATTCCACCAGGAGTATGGCTGTCTCTACTGCTTGTTTCAGGAATGTGTCTGCTGCTGACATTTGCACTGTGGCTACCTGGAGTCCAGTCCACACTTTCACAAAACATTACAGTCTGGACATTGCTTCTAGGTGTAGGGCAGGTTTCAGTCTAGCTGTGCTTCAGGGCCTCCTGTCATGATTACTGTGCCTATGGCGGACCTTTCTCCTGCCTCCCGTGTTTCAGTTTTCTTCTGATTCACACTGCTTGGGACTCAGTCCTCAAGGTGATTACCTACTGCAAGAGCCCTCTCGAAGTAAGATAGTACAGTTGCGTAAGAACTTACCATAACAGTAGATCTTCGAGAGAGGCTCTTGCAGTAGGTAACCTTTTTCCCCCTCTCTCCCTCCTTCCCTCTAATGTCTTCATTTTTCTGCTCTTTCTTTATGGGTTCATTCTGAGCTCCAAGAGCTTCTTGTCCATTCTCCTGTTGCGCCTCCTCTGAGGTCTCTGGTGGGGAGAACTGGAAAGCAGACATGAGGACCGTCAACTATATAGGGTCACGCTGAGGAAAAGAAAATGTATACTATACTAGGATGTAAAACAGTATCCAATGTAGTAAAACTGCCCAGCTGAGGAGCTTGTAACAGGGGACCGCAGAAAGCCTCCTTCCTTCCAGCCTGCGGAGAGGTCTTACCCCATCCATTGCTGCTTACAGGTCACATGACATATCATGTGACCTACCCCAATTTTTACTAAGTGCCCACTTTCAGCTTATACACTCCAACCACTAGGAGTTACTGCACTATCATTTTTGGCACCACTCCAACCCGTCTCCACAACTAAGTAATACAACCCCTGTCCACTAGAACTCTCTCTTAATCTCTACTCCCTCCTTTCCATCTTCCCCTTGCAAGCCTCAAACCTTGTACCCCCCAACTCCAGTGTCTGTAGCCCATCCACTAAGCCAACAAACCAGGCCAATATCTACCTCTATTTCAAAGCCTTTAACCCTTCCTTTCTCCCTATTTAGAAAAAAAATACTTATCCTCTGTAGGTCTCCAACCCTGTACTTGTGCTGTCAAAGGCAGCAGCTCTACCACTTAACCATCATATCTGGCTATCTTATCTTTACTTTCTAAGGCTCTCATAGTTTCTGACCCCCCATAGTTTGCTAAAATAATATTCTTGGTACCACTGCGGGCTTCAAACCCCGCACCCTTGCGGTTAGAGTCAGCAGCTCTACCATTCAGCTAGCAGATCAGACTAGTATTAGCTATAGTCTTTAAAGCTCTCTAAGCTTCTAATCCCCATAGTTCTGCTAAAATAATATTCTTGGTATCACTGCAAGCTTCAAACCCTGCACCCTAGCTGCCAGAATCAGCAGCCTTGCCACACAGCCATCTCATCTGGTTATTGTTTACCCTAAGTTTCAAGGCTTTCAAAGCCTCTGCCCCCCCCCAATAGTCTGCTAAAATAACATTTCCAGCATTCACTGCAGGTTACGAACCCTGTATCCCTCTCATCAGTATTCTCAGCTCTACCGCTGAGACAACCAAAGCAGGCTAACTCATGCTTAGTTTCTAAAGCTCTCAAAGCCTCTATCATTATAGTCTGCCTAAAATAAATCTCTCCTTTGTCTCAAACCCTGTGCCTTTGCCACCATAGTTAGCAGCACTGCCACTGAGCCTACAAGTCAAGCTACTGTAGTGTGGCATATCTCAAAGCTCTTATAGCTTTTCTGGCTCCCCCCACAACCTCTTTGGTCTACCCCCAAAGCTATCTAGGCACCATGTCTGATAACTTCTACCTTGTGTGCCTCATCCTCATAACCACCCTGGGGTTCACCTCCCACCAGCCAGACCTCACCCTATGCCCTTGGTGGACTGCACCATTGCATCTCTCCAGAATTGGCCATCTCCCCCACCTTGTCATCACACACTCAGACCCCTGCATCCACCTCCCATCGGCAGCCCCAGACCCCAGCACCCACCCAGCCCCCCTGCCCACCCCTTCTAGGCCCACCCATCCCTCAAAACCCTGCCCATCCCCTGCTCCACTGTATCCGCCCCCAAACGTATCTCCCAAAATATAACAACCTGCCGCCCCATGGTTAGACCCTTAGTCATCCTACTACTCCTCTCTGGTAATATCCACCCTAATCCAGGCCCTGCCCCCACCACTACACCTACCATCCCCTCTGGACTCCGCATTGCCTCCCTGAATATATGTAGCCTGCCAAAGAAATCTGCAGCGCTTCAATGCTGAGCCACCCTTCACCAACCAGACCTCATCGCCCTAGTGGAGACCTGGCTCTCCAAATCTACTCCCGATGCCTTTGTCTCTCTCCCTGGATACACCCTATATTGGGAAGACAGGGTAGGAAAGCGTGGGGGCGGCTGTGCATGCTACATCAATAATAACATTATTGGTCACATGCTCCCACCCCCCAAACTCACAAATGGAGCACAAGCCCTCACCCTAAAAATCACCCCCGACCCCTCCAGGGGCCCACTATACCTCACAGTCACCCATACCCCTAAGAACCAAAGCCTGCCGCCTCATCCTCACCGATACCTCTACCCTACCACACAGTGCAGAGCAGACATTAGTAGGGGACCTCAATATCAACTGGCTTGGCCCCTCGGCCGCATCAACAAAGGACTCGTTCTCAGCCCTTGACATGGTCCAATGAGTTACCCAACCCACTAGACTTCACCCATCTACTGGTACCCACACCCTCCTGGATATCATTATCTCTAACCGCCCCAACAAAATCCAGGATATAAAAGTACTTCCCGACTCCCTAAGTGACCACTCGCCCATCCTATTCCGATGGACCTCTTCCACACCCAAACCCATAATCCAAACAATCTTCCGAAGGCGTCTGCCCAGGAGGGTTAATAAAACTTAAACAGCTGCTCACCCAAATAGATTGGTCCCCCATTAATATAGCCCCCAGTGTTGACATTGCACTCAACCTGTTTACAAAGGCCTTCACCAAGGCCTGTGACCTCTATGCTCCACTCACCAAACTCCACACCAAAAGGCAACATGCTCCTTGGATAACCCCCTCCCTACTCCAATTGTTGAGAGACAGGGATAATCTCTGGCACAAAGCCACAAAATCTGGCAGGATGGCAAACAGACAGTCCTATAATGCCGTTCGCAACAGATGCACTCGAGCCATCCCTCTACCAATCCACTCTCACAACCATGTGGGGGTCTGCGAAAACCTTCTGGAGTAATATCAAAGAACTCAATGGGAAATCACACTCCCCACCTCCCTCCCAGCTCACCATAAATGGCACTACCTCCACAGACACACTCACATAGCAAACTGTCTAAACACCACCTTCTCGGATCTCAACAGTGTTCTCCCTAGTTGTTTCTTTGACCCCGTGCCCCAATCCCAACCCCAACCCTGCAACATCCTTGTTTCCTCCTGCCCAAAATATCCACCCATAAAGCTCGTCCTTACTCTACAAAAAGCGCTAAGCAGCAATAACCCTATAAATGACCCCCTAGATGCCAGGCTCCTTCGATTAGTCCTTGACGAGGTCCTAGTCCCCCTAACGGACCTGCTCAACAAATCTCTATGCCTAGGGCAATTCCCTAGTGCCTGGAAAACAGCTGTCATTACATCCATCCATAAAAGTAGTGACAAAGCCTCCCCAAATAACTATCGGCCCATCTCCATTCTTCCCCCCCTTTCTAAAGCGTTAGAAAAAGTGGTTGCCACCCAACTTACGGAATACCTAGCCAAGTATAACATTCTATGCCCAGAGCAGCATGGCTTCCGTTAGGCCCATAGCACCACCACAGCCCTTCTAGAATTCACCAACTTTCTGCACTCCTCCCTAGACGCCGGTAACATTGCAGGAGCTGTGTTCCTAGACCTATCCAAGGCCTTCGACACGGTCTGCCACCCTCTCCTTCTCAACTCTCTCCACCAGCTTGGTTCCTCCACAGACCCCCTAGCCTGGTGCTTCAGTTACCTTTCTGCCTGATCCCAATGCGTCAAAATTAACGGAACTCTATCCAACACACTACCCGTTCGCTCCAGGGTGCCCTGGGGTTCTATCCTGGGACCACTTCTTTTCTCCCTCTACCTAAACCCCTTACCAAAGGCCTGCTCCACAAAAATCTTACCATATGCAGATGATGCAGTGCTCTTGGCTTCGCATCATAAACCTACGCCCCTTCAGGACTCCCTCCAACGTGCCTTCTCCCAGGCCGAAACATGGTTTAAGGACCATAGACTGGTCATAAACCTTAAAAAGACTAAATCAATGATCTTCTCTCACCACCAAAACAAAGCAAAAAGTGCACCTCTCCACATCCCACCCAGCACCCCCTTGAGCAGGTATCCAACTACAAATATCTTGGACTTACCCTCGACTCGCACTTACTTTCCATGACCATATAAACACCCTTGCTGCCGCAACAAACACCTGGATTGGAGTCCTTTACCGACACAGGACTGCCCCCCCCCTTAGGCTGGCCATCACCTCATCAATACTGTCCCTAGTGGACTATGGGCTCCCTGTATACGGGGCAGCAGATAACTCCGCACTCCAGAAAATCCAGGTCTCCCTAAACAAGGCCTGCAGGCTCCTAACTGGTGCACTGAGGCTCACTCACACCTGCTCCCTCTATACCTCTGCCAATCTTCTCAACCTCGATGAAAGGCTCCGCTACCAGACCTGCATACTGTCCAAGAAAATACTGCTTGGACTCTCTCTCCCTGGGGTCTCTGCCTCTCTTCATCCTGCCACCCCCACTATCTCCACCTGCAACTCAGAGAAAGCACCACTGGTTGCACCCAGGGTAAAAACCTCCCTTGCCCAGAGATCTTTCTACTCCAGGGCCCCCACATGGTTTAATGCACTCCCAAACACCATCACTAGTGCACCCAAGATCGCCCACTTCAAAACTACTCTTCACAACCACCTCTTCAATATCCGCTCCTATAACTGCAACTAACATTTCACTCTCTTACCCTCTCTGATCCTAATTCTCTGACAAAGTCCATTATGGATTGCAACCTACATCAATAATACCAAATCCATGAATAGGACTGACTACTCTGTTTAGATGCTTTCTCAAGTTAATAATGTCTCTCTGCTGTGATGATGTAAATATCATCATCCAAATATTGTAAATAAAGTCTGAAAATATCTACATCCTGTACACTGTAAATACTGTAAATAATGTCAGTGACAAATGTCTGTAGCACATGCTCTATGTAACTGTTGTTATACCCTGTGCACATGCTCTATGTAACTATTGTTATACCCTGTTTGTATTAGCTTCTGTCTTACATGTGACGAGGTACCTTTGGAAATGAGCCTCTGGCTCAAAGGTTGTAAACTGATATATCAAATAAATAAATAAACACTGCACCTCTTGTCCTAGTATAGTATACATTTTCTTTTCCTGTATGTATAGACTAAGTATATAGATTAGTATATAAAAGGGATCAGATAAAGCATAAAATTAAGTTCCAGACATTAAGAAAATGCACTGAGTTTGACATCTAATACATTCTTTAGGTTCCCTGACCCCTGCATTGCTGCATATAGGACATCATTTTTAAAGTAGGTTTTTGGGCTTACTTGTTCATATGCACTTTGTAGATATAATGCAGTAATTATATTTTATTAATGAAAATGTGATATATATGTGTCATGTCGCATCTGGAAACGAGTGCATTCCCGCTCAGTATGCTTATCTGGTAAATCTCTTTAATAAATAAATAAATGTAAGCTGATTGATTGTGCACCAGGCACTTTACACTAGGGTTATTTTTTAGTAAGAGTGACATTGTCTATTTAAATTAATTCAGCATAAAATGAACCATGATGTAGCCTAGGAACCACCCCCCTGAGGATGTACTGTGTACGAAATCGGTCGGGGCTTTGTTGGTTCGCAGCTGTTACCACTATGATGGGGTGTGACTTTTTTATATTTATATAATAAACCCCCTTTTTTTTTTTTTTTGCCGTCTCTGATGAGTGCCGGTTTTTGTGGTTTGATGTTCTTACATATGCCATGCACCGTCCTGTGAGCAAGGAAGTAGTTTTGTTTTCAGAAATAGTTTATTTTATACCTAGTTTCATTTTTTTTTTTTTTTAAGTTATTTGTTTATTCATTTTTGTTCCCCATTTTTGTCCACCCTGACATCCTTGGCATGAGTGCATTCGTGTGGAGGCAAGCACGCATCACACACTGCGGGATGCCCCACCCTACTGGTCACCCAGACCCTCACTGGATCTCCACCCGGAGGCAGCGGGACCGCAGGAGGGCGACCCCAACCCCAGGAGAGGAGAGCTGCCATTCAGCAGCTCAGTTCTGCTCCCACCTTCTCCTCCCCCCATGCCGGTGACCCGAGATCATTCCCAAACCTGGGTCACTGAGGTAGCACAAGGTAAGGCATCCAGCACCTCAGCGCCGCCGGTCTGGCTCCCTAGTTTCATTTCTGCATGTGTAAGGTAATGTGTAAGTTAATCAGTCTGCCCGAACCAAAGTGATGTTTTTTCCTGAGCTTGTCCTGCATTGCAGCCAGAGCAGGTAGTGTTTACCCTCCCCCAGATAGAGTAATGAATGAATGAAGACAGGCCTTTTGTTTCTTTCAGGGGATAAATTCATTCATGTTTTGGTGATGTGGGAGAGACAGTACTGCCGTCACAACAAACAGTGCGCTGTAATGTAGCGTTAGCTCTAATATACCGCACTATTATGAACGCATGTTAGTTACTCGTGCTATTTTTGTTGCGCTGTTTTCACCGGATACTGAAACTCTTTAGAAGGTATGGTCTTCATCCCACTGACGATGGGACTGATGCTCTGGGGCAGATGTTTGATGCCTTCATTGCTGGGTAATTAAACTCGGTTTGGGTCAGACTGAACATGGGGGACCCCAGGGCATGGTAACAAACATAGAGGGCCTAGCTAGCACGCCCCAAACCGGGGTGGGGGGCCAGGACAGAGCAGGAATAATACTAGGGAGCAAACAAAGGGACAGGAGGTGATAACAAATAGAGTGGTGGAGGTGTCAGTGCAGAGGCAAAGGAAGGAAAGTATGGATGGTGGTCATTTTATAGGAGAACTGCTGTGGACATGCAAGTCTTTTTTTCTCAGTGGAAGTTAATTTTTAAATACTGGTTCAATTTCTGTTGTTGCTCCATTTATGCAGGCTTTTTAGTTATCCCAGTAGGTGTTCCTGATTTACACACTTGTGAGTACTGTTTTAAAACTCTATGATGTAACTTATGACCTTGCTAAGCTCTCACATTGTTGTCATATTATGTCTGTTGTCTACTACAGAACTCTGTTGTTAAGAGGGATATAAACTACTTTATATAGTTCCAAAATGGAACTTAACCACAGGAGTATATAAATCAGAAGTGCCCTGTGCGGTTACCAAATGGCCTCGATGGAACAATAACAAAATTGGAACCAGTTCTTAGAAAGCAACATCTATTGATAAGGATGACTTTCAGGTTCATTGCAGTTCTCCTTTAAATGCTGGAAGCCTCTGTAACAAGATGGGGGACCTGCAGGTATTGGCTATGGTGGAATGCTTGACATCATAGCCATAATAGAAATGTAGGCTACACCCAACCATGATTGGGAACATGTCAGTCTGAAACTGTGCTCTCTTCCGGAGAGATTCACAGAGAGGGGCTTGCATTGTGCAGTGTACATAAGGGATGGTGTAAGGGTAATGGAAGAGACTTGCATTGTACATAAGGGATGGTGTAAGGGTAATGGAAGAGACTTGCATTGTGCATAAGGGATGGTATACAGGTAATGGAAGTGACTTGCATTGTACATAAGGGGTGGTATAAGGGTAATGGAAGAGACTTGCATTGTTACATAAGGGTGGTGTAAGGGTAATGGAAGAAGACATTATACATAAGGGATGGTGTCCTAGGTAATGGAAGAGACTTGTTGTACATAAGGGGTGGTGTAAGGGTAATGGAAGAGACTTGCATTGTACATTAGGGGTGGTGTAAGGGTAATGGAAGAGACTTGCATTGTACATAAGGATGGTATAAGGGCAATGGAAGAGACTTGCATTGTACATAAGGATGGTATAAGGGTAATGGAAGAGACTTGCATAGTACATAAGGGATGGTGTAAGGGTAATGGAAGAGACTTGCATTGTACATAAGGGATGGTGTATGGGTAATGGAAGAGACTTGCATTGTACATAAGGGGTGGTGTAAGGGTAATGGAAGAGACTTGCATTGTACTAAGGGATGGTGTAAGGGTAATGGAAGAGACTTGCATTGTGCATAAGGGATGGTATAAGGGTAATGGAAGAGACTTGCATTGTACATAAGGGATGGTGTAAGGGTAATGGAAGAGACTTGCATTGTACATAAGGGATGGTGTAAGGGTAATGGAAGAGACTTGCATTGTACATAAGGGATGGTGTACGGGTAATGGAAGAGACTTGCATTGTACATAAGGGATGGTGTAAGGGTAATGGTAGAGACTTGCATTGTACATTAGGGATGATGTAAGGGTAATGGAAGAGAAATCGATTGGGGGCAAGGGGGTAGAATCGCTGTGGATATGGCTAATGGGGGGGCTTTAGGTTGGGGATTGCCTGCAGGCCCCCAAACCAGACTGAGGCAGGAGATAGGTCTGTGTCCTAGTACAGCATAATAGTTAATACACTAGAGATGGAGTAATACTACATCTGGTACTCTTGAACCACAGTTTTATCAAAGAAGTACATGTCAAGGCCCCCCTGGGAACAAGCGATAACAGCACTGTATGGTATAATATAACCATTGTGCCCATGTCCCAGGACCAAGATGCATACTTTAGGATGGTGGGATTTAGGAGAATGGAGGGATTACTGTAGATAAAGCAACTGTCTTTGAGAGAGGACACAGAGTGTTGCAGTCCAAGGGCAGAACCTAGAGCACCTGCATCAGTAAAGAAATCTGGAGAGTTAACAATTGCATCTATTAATATCTGCAGCCTTTTGGCCAAGTATGACTCCTTACGGGCCGGGGTAGTACAACATAAGCCCAAATGTTCTCTCTATCGTTGAAACCTGGCTTACCTCCCAGAACTCCCAACCAGACAGTCCGGCTAGAGGGTTATACATCATACAGACTGGACAGGCTGGGTAAATGCAGAGGTGGATGTGCTAGATATATCAGAGACACTGTTCAGGGAAGGGCACTCCCCAACCTACCCACTGGAGGTAACACCCAACTGCTTGCTGTAAAGCTGCAGCTTGGTACCCAAGGAAAATGCCTTACTTTAGTATCTGTGTACATTCCCCCCCAAAAAATCAGTCAATAGGATTCAAACTTGCCCTCGAGTACCTCTCAGAACTCTGCAAAACCTCTGAGGTTCCAATACTAGGGGACTTCAATATCAATTGGCTGTCCCCCAAAGTGGCACCATATAAAGATGCCATCACAGTCATTGGTATGTTCCAAATTACTGACTCCCCCACACGGACTATCGAATTGGCACTAGTACGATCATAGACTGGGTAATAACCAACCAGTCTGAAAGAATAACCAGTACTAATGTACTTCCAGACACCATCAGTGCCCACTCCCCGATCACATGCACCTGGACTAATAAGGGCCCAAAAAAAACACCCATAACAGTTACCTCAGAAGTGTTAAAAGGGGCAACTTGCCTCATTCAAAACCCACCTCGGTTTACAAGACCGGTCAATCATCTATAATGCAGATAATGTTGACACGGCTCTTGAGAGCTTTATCAATATCTTTAATACATCCTGCAACATATATGCACCAGTTAAAAGAGAAAAATCAAAGGGTCCTGTTAAGTCCTGGGTTACACCCCTGCTCTTTGAACAAATGAAGATCAGGGACAACCTGTGGCACAAGACTAAAAGTACAGGGTCACTCATTGACCTTCAAACATACAAAGCAGCTCAGAACAACTGTACTAGTGCCATCTGTTTGTCCGAGAGTACACATTTAAAAAAA
This sequence comes from Neoceratodus forsteri, assembly GCA_016271365.2. Classification (NCBI taxonomy): domain Eukaryota; kingdom Metazoa; phylum Chordata; order Ceratodontiformes; family Ceratodontidae; genus Neoceratodus; species Neoceratodus forsteri. Next base: position 124,829,890 of record CM057450.1, on the reverse strand, counting down.
CTACTAAACAGTTCCTGGCGTGAAAGTCGAAGCTAGCAAAGTTTCACCCACAATAATCAGCACCAATGGATCTGTCACTCATAACCCAAAAGTCATTGCCAGTGCCTTGAATAAGGCCTTTACAGACCTCAGCAGTGTGTTTCCCCTGGACTTTTTGCTACCCCAAACAGGAATTAACACTAATAACAATACCACCTCATCAACTAGCACCCCCACTTCCTTAAGGCAGCCACTACAACAGAGGCTAAAAATATCTTGAACAAATGATCAGAAAACCAGTTCAGTAGTGACTCTCTTGACCTCAAGTTAGTTGCTCTCAACTTGGTTGTCCTAGTCTCCCCACTAACCAGGATCCTTAACTTATCGCTCAGTACAGGCAAATTTCCCCAAATCTTGAAAGTAGCTGTGGTCACTTCCATTTTCAAAAGCGGTGACAGAGCTAGTCTCTCAAACTACAGGCCAATATCAATTCTTCCACCTCTCTCAAAAGCCCTCGAAAGGATAGTTTACGACCAGATAGCTGACTGTCTAGACAAATACAAGCTTCAGTGTCAGCAGCAGCATGGTTTCTGGAAGGATCATAGTACAACTATGGCCCTGGTGGAATACATTGGCTACATTCATGAGGCATCAGACCAGGGGCTCTTGGTGGGGTGCCATTTACATTGACCTCACCAAGGCCTTTGATACAGTTAATCATGAGCTACTTCTCAGCAAACTGGCCCACATTGGGATATCCTGCGTATCTGTGGGTTGGTTCAGGAGCTACCTCTACCTGAGAACACAGCTGGTCAAAATACATAGTGCTCTATCTGACTGGTAAATTATTTCCACAGGGGTACCCCAAGGCTGTATCCTGGGCCCCCTGCTATTCAGTCTGTTTCTAAACAACCTCCCCAAAGCTTGCCAGAACAAGATACTCTCATATGCTGATGATACTGTGCTGTACATATGTCACTCTGCACCTGATGTGCTCGAAAAAGAGATGCAAGCTGACTTTAGTGCAGTTGAGGATCGGTTCCTTAGATCCAGGCTTCTACTAAATTACAAAAAAACTAAGACAATGTTGTTGTTCACCTCCCCTCAACCACCATAAAGCTTATCCCATCAAAACACAATCGCAGCAACTTTCTTAAATCGGTCAGCAACTGCACTGACAACCCTCTGGGTTGCTCCTCCTCTAACTTCTTCTTGTTGTCCTGTAACCTTACTACCCTAATACCCTGCCCTCTTCTGGCATATCACTCCCTACTGCAATCACGTTAACTCTCCTCCGAGTTCTCCCCATCTAACGTACTAGGTCCTGATTCCTGGTCGGGGTAACATTTCCCAAGCTATAGTATACACTGACCTGAAGTTTATATTCTTGTATCTGTGGACTATGGGACCAAAGTAATTATTTGTTAATGTCTGTCCTTATACTTTGTATCTTAACAATATTTAATTTTCTATCAGTTGGCAGTGTACTATTTGATTTTGTGTTTACTGTCTTGTAATCCCATGACGTGGACCTCTGTAAAGGAGCAGTTTTGCTCAAAGGTGTTAATCTGAGATTCAATAAATAAGTAAATAAATAAAAATAAATAAATGGGACCCACTCAGGCCACCCGATGTGTAGACGACCCAGGTTCAGGGGTGAACCTAAGGTGTGATATTGGGAGGCAGACCAGCTTGAGACAGCTGTCTCCCCACAGTGCATCTTGACTGGTAAGGGTTACCAGAGGGCTCTACCCACCACAGCAACCCCTGCAGCTGGGCCAAGGAGTTGTGTGTGTGTGTGTGTGTGTGTGTGTGTGTGTGTGTGTGTGTGTGTGAAGCTGAGGGTCTCCTCGGCTTGATCAAGTAATCCCTGCAAACATGGTGTATTGCTGTATTTTGTAATGAAATGATATATCCCAGTATTCTATACAGCTAATTATACATTATGCCACAGTATTTATTGGCTGTGCAGGGAGAAAGGGGCCCATTTATAACTCAATATAACAAATTGGGAAAAACTGTTCTGTCATGCTGACCAGGGAAAACTAGGCTGACAAGAGAATGTGACATACACAGAAATGCTTACTCATAATGAACATATGAAAACAAGGTATTCTTCAGTCTTTTTTGACAAAAACAACCTTTATCTATAGGTAGCAGAGCAGTGTGACTTGCAACTTCAGTAAGCTAAGGAATAGAGAAAGGCCTATTATCAGTGTGAGGCCTCTAGAATTTTAGTATGATGATATGACTTATTGACGTAAGATGTTCAGCGTATTCTCTGAAATGTTTTTATGACAGGTTTCCAAGAGTTGTTTTTGACAAAGTAGCTATTACGACATTTATAAGAAATATCTCAGCCTTATGTAAGAAAAAAGTGTATATAATGTCAGCCCGGGACCCCTGTTCTGTGTGTGCTCTTCCATGGCCACACCAGAAGAGGGTCCAAAGAAGCTGCAGCAGATCCTACGAAGGACTTCCATGATGACCATAGCCTTGTATGCTTCCAATAGCCAAAGCTGTCTATGAAGTCTGTAACCTGCTGTAAGTTTACCTTTTCTTTATTCCCCTAATAAAGGATTTTTGAAATGTTATATGAGTGCTGGATGGTCTTAATTTGGTCACAACTCATATGAGAACCCATATTATTTGTTTATCATTAGTGTCTATTACTGTGATGTTTATTATTATTATTATTGGTCACTAAGAATATGATAAACAATTTCATTCCTAATAAGATAGATGAGCAGCCGGCCATGATGAAAGGTATATATAAATAAATCTCACTCAGGGATCAGGAAGGTGACGAGTGTGATGCCACAGGGTTCGGTTTTAGGACCAGTGCTCTCTGATATGTTCATCTGCAACATAGGGGAGGGCATTCAGGGAAAGAGTCATTTATTTACAGAGGACATAAAAAATAGCAAGATGGAAACCGGAGGGGATTAGAGCAATGAGAAATGACCTACAGGTGCTGGAAAAATGGTCCAATATCTGGCAGCTCAAATTTATTGCAAACAAATGCAAGGTTATGCCTATTGGAAAAAGACCTCCAAAACAGAGAATTGAATAGGAGGTGTCAGATTGGGCAGGCAACGAAGGAAAGTGCCCTTGGAGTAATCATGGGTGAGAATGTTAAAACATCAGCCCGGTACAATAAAGCATATGCTAAGGCCAGCCAGCTATACTGGACTGCATTGGCAGAGGCTTCACCAGCAGGAGGCAGAAGACCCTACCTGCCTACAGGTCCCTGGTAAGGCCACACACCTACAGTACTGTGTTTACTTTTGGAAGCCTCCTATTAAGAAAGACAGAGATCGCCTGGCAGCAATACAGAGAAGGAACACCAAATGATACATGGTATGCAGGAGAGATTTAGCTGAACGTGTACTCGCTTGAGGCCAGAAGGGAAAGGGGAGACATGATAGAAACATTTAAGTACCTCAGGGAAATTAACAGGGTAGATTGTCAACAGTTTTTTCAAGCGCAGCGAAAGGACCTGCACTAGGGGACATGGATACAAATTGGTTGGGGGTAGATTCAGGGGAGATGTGAGGAAGTGCCTCTGCACAGAGAGGGTAGTGGATAAATGGAATAGCTTGCCATTAGAAATAGTCAAAGCAAAGACAGTGCAGGGATTTAAGTCAGGGTGTGATAAATATAAGGGATTGATAGCGGTGGTGGAAGGGGAAGTGTGAGGGAGGTAAAGCTACTAAACAGACTGAGCTGTTAATAGGGGGCTCAGTTTAAGCCCACCTAGTGGTAGGTTGGGTGGAAGTAAGGAGGACCGGATCAAAAGTAATGCTTCTTTGATATTTTTCTGCCTGTATTTATTTCTGTTTCAATAATAGTGAAAAGAAGGTAGTATAAATAATATCAACTTTAAATAACTGATGGTGTACATAAACTGTGCTGGCACTGCTGGTGCCCTTAGGCATGTAGTGTGTAAAAGCCTTTTGTCTGATTTTCTTCCAGAACGGGAGATGAAACGCCGGCCCAAAAACTGGCCTCTTCCCCGACCAGATGCCATTCACCACGTCGTGGAGGATTTCCTGACAGACTGGTCCACCATGAACTCCCACATCCTGCCCTTGAGACGCTTTCTGGAGAACTGCCTGTACACAGACCTTCGAACTTTTGCAGGTAACCTGTCTTGTGAGACTGAAGTGAGCTCAAGACCTTGAGAACAGCCAGTGTGAGACAAGGGTTATTGTTCAAGAGCGGTCACAGCACTGGAATATGTGATTCCTGGAGAAAATAAACTTGCTGTTTTCAGGAATTCAGAAGAGGTGTTCAAAGTCCCTCCATTCACTGTGTCACAGTTTAATGCAGAGCTTGAGTGCTGCACTTGCTGACCAGTAAATTGAGGAGACCATGGCAGTTCTTTATCTGCTGATCCACTGTGGAATGACTAAGAATGCAGTGTGGTCAGATGGATAGAAGCACACCCAGCTCAGAGATTGGGGTTGAATCCCATTAGTTCATTGTAATCTTCTTAATCTTTGTAAGATTCTTAAGTTTCCATTTCCAGCTCTTCTGACTTATTTGCTGCACATATCAACACAAACAGTGAGCATGGGGTGGGCTTGTGCTGAGGATCTGTACAGGAACAGCTCACTAAATGTAGGGGAACAAAACATAACTGTGATATTCGAGCAGAGATTGTGTAACCACCCCACCCGCAAGGTGTGAGACTACACCTGTCTGATAATACCCGGACACAGTCTGTAAAGCCTTTAGGTGAATGGCACCTAGACTCAGTTGGTATTGGAGGTAATATAAAAATGGTGCGGTGCCTCCACCTGTGGGGATCCTTTTGACAGATGGGTGCTAGGGTGCTACCCCATAGGAAATAAATGCGGCCTCCACCCTTATGAGAGGGACCTTTATGGTTATACATAAGCCCCAGTTATTCTCTATGCATGTAAACGTCACAATATACAAAACATAATAAACTGCAATTTAAACACAAGAATATTTATTATGGGGACAGGAACAGGCACTGGATTGGGAAACGGAATGGACTAAATGCAGAGAAACCGTTCTGATATCACTCCTCAAACCCTACCACCCTCTGGTGAGTACCCACTAGTATTTATTGTTTCCCCTTACTGGTGCAGCAGTACCCAGAAGTCCCTTTGGCGCTTCCTATCAGGGGTGGATGAACCACTAGCAGAGAGTGACCATCACTCAGTATGGTTCATGTTAAATATGGGCAAAGAGGGGTGGCGTCCAACATGAAGGTACTGAATTTCAGGATGGCTGATTTTGCAAAGATGGGGAGGTAGTGAGTGGGGACCTGGCCAGGATCCAGCCTGATATGGACACGGACCAGCGATGGGAGATTATAAAAAAATGGCTTAATAGAGGCTACCAATTCCTGTAGCAGGACTCGGAGTAAAAAGGCTAGGGCGAAAAGGCTGAGCTGGATGACCAGGGGGGTTGTGGAAGAGGTGAGGAGAAAAAGGGTGGCCTTTAGGAGATACAGTAAATCAGGGAGGGAGGAGGACAGGGAGGAGTACATGCAGGAGGCAAGGAAGGTGACTAAGGCAGTAAGAGCAGCAAACGCCACCAAGGAGCTGAGACTGGTGCAAGGCATTAAGGAGAGGGAGAAGACCTTCTTCAGGTACATCAGGGAGAAGAGGAGCTGTAAAGAACAGATAGTAAGGATTAAGAAGGACAGGAGATGGGTAGATAAGGAGGGAGAAAAAGCAGAAGCACTTAATGACAACTTCTGCTCGGTATTTACTAAAGAGAGGTGGGGAGGGCTACCCAATGGGGGCAGTAAAGACTGGTGAGGGATTGACAGATGGGGTGATCACAGGAAGTAGGTGCTGGAGGGATTGAGAGAGCTACAGGTGGACAAGGCACCAGGGTCAGATGGCATTCACCCCAGGGTACCCCAGGGTACTGAAGGAGCTAGCAGAGATCCGGGTGGGGCCCTTGGCAGACCTATTCAATGCCTCACTGGACTCAGGATGTGTACCCCAGGATTGGAGGTTGGCTCACTTGGTTCCCCTCCATAAGAGCAGCCCCAAAGATGAACCAGGGAACTACAGACCTGTGAGCCTCATCGTCCATTGTGGGAAAGCTAACGGAAACAATCCTGAAGGAGAGCCTGATGTCCCTGCTGGAGTCCAGTGTGTTGCAGGACAGCAGACAGCATGGCTTTGTCACTGGCAGATCCTGACAAACCAACCTGGTAGATTACTATGACTGGGTGACTAGGCAGATGGACAAGGGCCATGCACTGGATGTTCTGTACCTAGACTTCAGCAAGGCATTTGATTCGGTGCCGCATTGGAGACTTGGAATAAAACTTGAAGACACAGGGTCAGGGGCAAAAATGGTGGGATGGGTGGCAAACTGGCTTCAGGGAAGACAGCAGAGGGTGGCGGTGGAGGGGGAACTCTCATCCCCAAGGGCAGTGATGAGTGGGGTTCCACAGGGATCAGTGCTGGGACCAGTGTTATTTGGGATATTTATTGCAGACACTTCCTTGGGCATCAAGAGCAAGATCAGCCTGTTTGCCGATGACACCAAGATTGGGGCAGTGGTGGATGACCTGGGGGGTGGCAGGGATTGCAAGAGGATCTGACAAAGATAGAGACCTGGTTGGACACTTGGTGGCTAGGGTCCAATGCAAAAAAGTGTAAGGTGCTGCATTTTGGGGCAAAGAATCCAAGGAGAAACTACCAACTTGGGGGGATGCAGCTCGCAGAGACTGAGGAGGAAAAGGATCTGAGGTGGTCATTACAGGATCAATGAACAATTCAGCACAGTGTAGAAAGGCAGCAGCAGGGGAAAACAAAATGCTGGGTTGTATCGCAAGAGGGATAATGTCAAGGAGGGGGGAGGTGATTCTACCATTGTATAGCTCACTGGTTAGACCTTATCTTGAGTATTGCATACAGTACTGGTGACCATACCTAGAAAGGGACATTAAATTACTGGAAGGGGTGCAGCTCAGAGAAACAAAGATGATCCAGGGTCTGGAGGACTTATCATAGGAGAGTAGACTAAAGGAGTTGAACATGTACTCACTGGGGAAGAGAAGGGAAGGGGGGATATGATCGAGACATTCAAGTACATGAGTAGGATAAATAAGACTGACACTGAGGGGCTATTCAGGGTAAGGGTGGGGAGGGACACTCGAGGCCATGACATGAGATTGGAGGGAGGGAGGTTCAGGAGGGAAATAAGAAGACACTTTTTTACAGAGAGAGTGGTGGCAGGGTGGCACACGTTACCAGTGAAGGTGGTAGCCAGTTGAACAGTGGCCTGTTTCAAGAGGGGCTGGGAAAAGGCAGAAGGGAGGGTCAAGGGGGGACAGTGAGGAGGGAGGGGCAGCTGCAAAATAGGGATGCTAGCTGTAAAATAGATGAAATGGCCTTTTTCTGCTGGCAATTTTCATATGTTCGTATGTCTTACACCTGTGGCTGCAGAAGCACTGGCTCTGGAGGGACCTGCAATTCTGCAGACAGAAGCAGTGTTGCAGTTTTGGTATCATGGATTTCTGTATGCTGCAGCAGAAGTGAATGCCCCACAGTGGACTGCGCTTCTGCAGACAGAAGTCGGTGTGCATGCCTTGCACCTGCAACTGCAGAAGCACAGGCCCCTGAGGTGCCTGCACTTCTTCAGACAGAAGTGGTGTTGCAATTTGGGTATGATTGATTTCGTGGAGCTAGTGCTTCTGCAGTCAGATGCCAGTGTGTATGTCTTACACCTGCAGCTGCAGAAGTGCTTCTGCAACCAGAAATGTGTATATGTCTTACAATGTGCATGAGTACTTATGGCTACAGAAGTGCAAACCTCATAGAGGCCTATGCTTCTGCAGACAAAAGAACTCTTGTGATGTGAGTATTGTGGATTTGTATCTGTGTCTGCAGGGGCTTGTGCTTCAGCAAAGAGAAGTAGTGTTGTGGTTTGATCATCGTGGATTTCTATCTGCAACCAGAAGTGAGTGTGTGTGTGTCTTGCAGTGTGCAGGCCACAGATACAAATCCACAAAGGTAGCACACCACTGGTACTGCACTGCGTTTGTGTCATCTGAAAAAAGTTGTATATTGTTTGTCTTACTTAATGATGGTTGTCTGTAGTTGCTTGCGTGGTCTTGTCCTTTTGCTGTTTGTGTAGTGGGGACTTAGAGTTGGAAACCCTAACACCACATTTCCCTTCTTTTGTGGAGTTGAGTTGCACACTAACAGGTGCATTAATGCCATTTTTAAAATGAATTTCCTTTCTTTCCAAGATAGAGGAATCATATCATTGTTTACACAGGTCCCTTTGAGACCTGCATGAACAGATGCAGATGCACAAGGCCCTCACGGCCCTGCACCAAGGGAAGAGTCCATCTGCCTACAGATGCAAAAGATTCATGGGGCTGTCTGGTGTCTGCAGAAGCATAGAGCCCTCTGGACCCTGCACTTCCATGTGGCTACAGATGCAGATGCAAACAACCACAGACAGCCATCATCAGGTAAGACAAATAACATACAACTTCAGATTACAAAAATGTAGTAGCACTGATGTGCTACCCTTGTGGATTTGTGTCTGTAGCTGCAGAAGGGCCTGCGCTTCTGCAGCCAGAAGTGTGTGCGTCGCAGGCCCCTCTGCAGCCAGAAGTGTGTGTAGGGCCTGTGTTTCTGCAGATAGAAGTAGTATTGCTATTTGGGTATCATAGATTTCTGTCTGCAGCTGCAAAAGTCAGTGTATATGTCTTACACGTGCAGCTGCAAACGTGCAGGTCCCTCAGGGGCCTGTGCTTCAGCAGCCAAAAATAGAAACATAGAAGTATACGGCAGAAGGAGACTGATAGGTCCATCTAGTCTGCCCATTTGTTTTAGACTTATTTTGATGCTAGTTGCCCTTTGTAGTCAGGGCTCCTTTGTGTCTATCCCATACATTCTTGAATCCCCCCACAGTGTTGACCCCCACAACTTCTTGAGGCAGGCTGTTCCAGGTGTCCACCACCCTTTCTGTGAAGAAAAACTTCCTGGTATTGGTAGAGAACCTCCCTCCTTGCAGCCTGAGGTCATGTCCCCTGGTCCTGGAGCCCTTCTTGAAGTGAAAAAGTTCCTGTGCCTGTACCTTGTTAATGCCTTTTATGTACTTGAATGTTTCAATCATGTCCCCTCTCTCTCTTCTCTGCTCCAGGGAGTACATATTCAGTTCCCTAAGTCTTTCCTTGTAGGACATGTACTGCAGACCCTGAATCATTTTTGTTGCCTTTCTCTGTACTGTTTCCACCCAGTCAATGTCCTTCCTGAGGTAAGACCCTCAGAATTGGACTCCGTGTTCCAGGTGAGGCCTGACCAGTGATCTACACAGTGGTAGTAAAACCTCTCTGTGCATGTATGCATGTCTTATAGTGTGTATGAGTACCTGTGGCTGCAGAAGTGTTAGCCTCACAGGGGGCTGCGTGTCTACAAATGGAAGTACTGTTGTAATTTGGGTATTGTGGATTTGTATTTGTAGCTGCAGGAGCCTGTGCTTCTGCAGACAGAAGCAGTGTTGTGATTTGAGTATCACAGATTTTTATCTGCGGCCAGAAGTGAGTGTTCTGCAGTATGCATGCTGCAGATACAAAATCCACCAAGGTAGCACATCAGTGCTACTGCATTAGTGTCATCTGAAAATAGTCGTATGTTTTTTGTCTTACCTGGTGGCTGTCTGTGTTGCTTGTGTGTTATTGTCCTTTGTTGCTGGTGGGGTTAGGGTTTGGAACCCTAACATCACATTTCTCTACCTTTGTGGGGTTGCGTTGAACCCTTGATACATTACACAGTTTTTGCAATTATATATATATACAATATACATACAGTGGAGTCAGTCATGATGCAGCGCGTAACTTCTTGTTAAATGACATGTCACAAAATACTGCATGACAAAAGAATTGTACTTACCATTGAAACAACTTGTTCCTGCTTTTCACAGCATTTGTGACATGCTGCAGCTATACTGCATATGTATATGTATACATGTACAGTATATAGATAACAATATATATATATATATATATATATAGCTATACATATATAAATATATACTAATAGCTAAAACAATGTTTAATGCATCAGTTAGGGTTCAGGATACAGTGCAAAAAGTAGGAAAATATGATGTTAGGGTTTTCAATCCTAACACCTCACCACCCTTGAGGCAGCAAGCCTACTCTAAGGACCTGGCTGAAACCACACAACCGGGACTCAGAAGTAGCTATTCCTGGGTACTCCATCATTCGCCATGACCACCTGGGCACCAAGAGAGGTGGCGGAATAGCCATCTACATATCTTCCCGGATAAAGTTCTCTCCTGTATCGCTATCAGCACTCCTGCCATCCATTGACACCTTGCTAATAAAAATCTCCTTACTCCACTCAATCCCCATATTTGTTGCTGGCTCCTATTGTTCCCCAGACTCCCAAATGACCTCAGTCATAGCTCACCTGGACATCCTAAAAACCCTTGCTACAGGGTGCGAGCTCCATATCTTCGGTGACTTCAATCTGAACTGGCTCTCTGGTGCATGTACAAAGCTCCGCAACCAGGTGGCAGCACTAAATCTGACTCAACAGATCACTGAGGCCACGCATCTAAACCACAAAACTCAGAACTACTTCTTACTGGATTAAGCCCTCACTTCTCACCCTCACAGGATAATTGCCTCTGGCCTTTTACCAGATTCTCTGAGTGACCACCACATGATTTACGTAGTAAGAAAACAATTTAAAACCAAGCCACCTCCACCAAGAACTCTCCTCATCAGGTCATATAAATCCCTTGACCTTGAAGGACTCCTAGGCTGGCAGTATAGTCTAGTGGTTAGAGGAACAAAGTGTGAACAAGCTTGATACATTCCAGCAGACCAGACCTGAGTTTGATTCTCACAACCTCCACTTGCATACTGTGTGACTCTGAGCAAGTCACTTAACCACCCAGTGCTCCTAGGTTGCTCCTGAAAACAGGTACTTGTGCCTAGTGGGCCTTACCCAGTTACCAAAGACTAAATAAATAAAATAAATAAATGACTTAGAAATCTTGGACTGGTCTGGCATCTCAAAGGCCACCTCTATCGACTCTGCCCTGGACTTCTTTAAGTCCAGATTCCTTGCCATCTGGAACCACCATGCCCCACTCAAAAAGGTCCGTGTAAGGGGAGCTCATCTATCATGGATTTCTGCAGACCTATTGGACCACCTTTGAGCCAGGGACCAGGCATGGAAAGCCTACAAAACATCAGGCACCCACGCTGACCATCTACATTACAGAACGCTTAGGAATGCCTGCACCAGGCTTATCCGGTAGGCTAAAGCATACTTTTTCACATCATCATTCAAAAACAATCTAAATCACCCAGCCAAGTTTTGGAAGTCGATTAAATCACTCTTCTCCCCTCCCACCCAGCCTCCCACCTCTGTTCTAGTTGTAGGAGGTTCCACAATATCAGAATCTCATGCAGTAGCCTCTGCTTTGAACTCATTTTCACTCATGTGTGACCTCTCACTCACTCAAGCACACCGCCTGCCACACTCCCTACTACTTCCACATCCCTTCCCACCCAAACCCCCTACCCGGCCTTTTCCTTCTCCCTAGTTACTCCGCATGAAGTACTCAATGCCCTGTTCACCCTCAATCCCACCAAGGGTAAATGCCCCTCGGGGATGGATGCCAACATGCTCTACCTTTCAGCCACAGCCATCGCCATCTCCCTAGCATCCCTTTACAACCTCTCCTTCTCTAGTGCCGCAATCCCCTCTGATTGGAAGCATGCCACAGTCATCCCCCTCCCTAAAGGTGGTGACCCGTCTTCTCCTGGAAACTTCTGCCCCATCTCCCTCCTCCCCATTTAACCAAAATCCAGGAACATCTAGTCCTCTCGCAACTGTCCTCCTTCCTTGACTCCTTCTCCTTCTTTACTCCCTACCAGTCGGGGTTTAGGAAATCCCACTCCACTGTCACTTCCCTCCTCAGGCTCACTGACTCCATCCTGACAGGCATGGACAAAGGCCACATCACATCTGCCATTTTTATTGACCTAGCTAAGGCTTTCAACAGTGTCTCTCATGCCCTTCTCCTATCGAAGCTCTCCCAAGCTGGGCTCTCCAGTGCAGCCACCAGCTGGTTCAAATCATACCAGGCAGATAGGTCCCAATCAGTCAGAATTGGTGCATCCACTTCCATCTCCCTACCTGTCACCATCAGCGTACCGCAATGCTCTGTCCTTGGCCCAATTCTGTTCTCCATTTTCCTGAATGACCTGCCATCAGCCTGCCCACACACATCCATTCACATATATGCTGATGACACAGCGCTGTATACTTCAGGCCCCTCCCCCCTGGAAGTGGCATTCAGACTCCAGCAAGACTTCAATGATGTTCCGCTCTGGTTCTGCTCAAATCAACTTACTCTTAATGTCAAGAAAACTGTCTCTTTAACCTTCAGCATGAGGTAGAGACTCTCCCATCTCCCTGCCACTCCAACCTTCAAGACCCTAGATGGGTCTCCCTTAGAAGCTTGCACCACTTTTAGATATCTTGGTGTCTGGCTGGACCAGCACCTTGACCTCTCTGCACATATCAATGCTATCTACAATAAACTGCACCCCAGACTGGGCGCCTTATACTGTAACCGTGGCTGTATCCCTCTGCAAGGAAATTGTGGAGAAAATGATCCTCCCTATTTTTGACTACGGGGATGTAATATAGAGTGCTGCCCCTAAGTCCACCCTAGTGTGACTGGACCCTCTTTTTCACTTCTTCTGTCGCTTTGCTCTGGACTGTGCACCCTCCACCCACCACTGTGACCTCTACCAGTCCCTTAACCTCCTTTCGCTAGTCAATAGGTGCCAGTCCCACTGTAATAGACTCACAGTCAAATTCTGGGCCCAGTTATTGCCCCCATACCTCTCTTATATGCTGAACGCTCAAACACCCCCATTTACTCACTCAGAAATTGTGACCCCAGCTCCTTCAAGTCCCTTACATGGCGACCTCTGCCGGCCAACTGGCCTTCAGAGCTCGCATGCCCAAGCTATGGAACACCCTGTCTGCAGTCATTCGGCATGCTCCCTCCTCTTGGATACTCAACTCCCTCCTCAAAGGGCATTTCTCCGCCAACTGCTCATGCAGCTTAAGCTCACACTAGACAAGGGCCCAGCTCTCCAACTGGTATCAGATATGGTGACTCCTATGTTTTAACTCTGAAGCTAATATAGCTTATCTCTTGTACCTATCCCCATAGTTATGCCTTATTAACTCTGATGTTCTGTCGCTGCATTGCTGTGTACATGCTGTATATATACCTGTATATATTTGGTGTTAATTTCTGTATTATGTATGTGTTTATGTATCCTCCCATCCCCAACACCCCCCAGGACGCATCTGAAATTGAGCGGTAGTCTGCTCAGTATGCCTTCCTGGTAAAACTTTTAAATAAATAAATTACCGATGCAAGCCTAGTCTAAGGATTATGGACACAGTACCCCTTCAAACCAGTATTGGAATCATCATCCTGCCACGGAGAGAACTGAATTTCTGCTCACAGCATACCTTTATGTTTATATACTGAGGCCTGGATATTCAGACTACGCCAGGCTGTAAGCAAGCCTAGGTGCTTGTAACCAGCTGCATGAAGCGTTAAACTGGGCAATATTCAATGGAGCTGCACCATGGCACAGCATTGTTGAATATCACACCCTGGCCACCCGCAGTGCACATGGTGCAGTGGCACTGCACCAGAGCAAGTGGCCAGAGTGGAGCAGGGGGATGCGCTAGCACAAGTTCCGTTGCACTATGAGCAACAACCGCGATGTTCAAAAGTGCACATGCAAATGGGACTATAAAGTATGCAAGGCACAAATGGGGCCATTTGCATGTCATTATGGCCCCATTTGCATGCAGGTGTGCCGATCCCCAGCGACTTGCGCCTGGCGCCCTGCCAGGCAGCAGCCATCAGGGACCGACGCCCGCTGCACAATGCTGCAATGCACCCCTCTGCCTGATCGCGGGCATATGTAGATTGAAATAATCGTCCCATATCCCTGGTGGTCCAGTGGACCGCTTGCAGCCCGATCGTGGGCATGTGTTAAATTACATACATCCAATATGCCTGGTGGTCCAGTGGACTGCTTCACACCTGATCACGGGCTTAAGTATGAAATTCAAATGTCCAGTATCCCTGGTGGTCCAGTGGACCGCTTCATGCCCGAACACAGGCTTAAGTATGAAATTCAAATGTCCAATATCCATGGTGGTTCAGTGGACTGCTTGCAGCCCAATCGCGGGCATATGTTTAAATAAATAACCTACCTATCCCTGGTGGTCCAGTGGACCGCTCGCAGCCTGATCGTGGGCATATGTTAAAATAAATAACCTCCCATACCCTGGTGGTCCAGTGGACTGGTCGCAGCCCGATCGTGGGCATATGTTTAAATAAATAACCTCCCATATCCCTGGTGGTCCAGTGGACCGCTCGCAGCCTGATCGCGGGCATAAGTTGAAATAAAATAAGTGCAATATCCCTGGTGGTCCAGTGGACTGCTTCACGCCCAATCACGGGCATATGTTGTAAAAGTAGAGGTCCAATAACCCTGGTGGTCCAGTGGTACCCTCCTCCCCACCGCCCACTGAGCCCCACAGACCCGCTCCCCGGTCAGCGGCAAGGCGGCAGCACCCACCCGCCTGCTGCCCCACTGCCCGCCAACTGACACCGTACAGAAGGGCTGTACGCCCACTGGTCCACAGCATGAGCCAATGGGCGTGCAGCCCATACCATACTACACATTCCAGATATGTGAATGGATCCATAGTGGTTATTACTACACACTGAGAAACCCCTGTCACTATAGATACTTTTGTGCTTTCTGCAACGCGGTTCCTTATGCACTGTTTCAGCAGCACTATATTGACCTGGTATCCTAGTGGCAGCCCCCTTCCCCGTTCGCTGTCCCCATAATTTTATTAAACCTAACTCTCACCACATTCAATCACTACATGTGTACACTGAATGAAAATGGGGTGAGCGTTGGTATGACAACCCCACAGCATGCTTTATTTGCTGCCCCCAGGGTGGTGGTGGGGTGTTAGGATTAAAAACCCTAATGTCATTAGATCACTACTGTCGCTGTAGACTTACATGGGGGAGGGTCATATGGTGCCTGGTCAAGCCTCTCCCGTGGTGGAGTGGCTAGAGCACTAACTCCCAGTTGCATCGGGGGACCTGGGGCCACAGTTTGGTTCCTCCAGGTCCCTTTGTGCTGCAGATTTTTATTTAGGAAAAAAGATTTTCTCCGCTCCCAACTTGTGCCCCATCCCTAAGTCCACACCTTCTCGAAGGTAGTTATTTTAGTCCGGGGTGGGGATGAAGGAAAGCTATTGCTATTTTCACAATGGTGTGCACTGTTGTGGTGCAATCTGCATTTTCTGATGCCCTTATTTTGCAACACACTGTTTTGTCTGTGGCATTGTTATTTTGCATGGTTGTGGCCGCAACATTATGACCCCATGCCGCCACTAGACACCAGGGAAGCAGACGATGATGGAGACAGTGATTGGGTAGGAGGGGTGCCACTAAGACAGCAGGGAAACAAAGATCAGGGAGGGGAGGTGCCACTAGACACCAAGAAACCAAAAAAGATTACAGGGACAGCAAAAGGGGAGGGGGAGCTGTCACTAGACACCAAGGAAACAGACGATGATGGGGGCAGTGATTGGGGAGGGAGTGTCACTAAGACACCAGGAAAAAAAGGATCAGGAAGGGGAGGTGTCACTAGACTCTAGGAAAATAAATAAACTTACAGGGACAGTGAACGGTGAGGGGGTGCCACTAGACACCAGGGAAACAAAGACGATGACGGGGACAGTGTTCGGGAAGGGGGGTGCCACTAGACACCAGGGAAATAAAATTCAACTAAGGGGATTGTGATGGGAGTGTGGAGGGGTGCCACTAGACACCAGGGAGTTTAATTTAACAATTTTCTATGCAATTTTGTCTTTGTGGGGGCAAGAATCATATCGCCCTTAATGGCTTAGGCAAGGATTATTTGATTCACAAATAACCATTTGAACAGTAAAGTTCAAACTGTAATTTACTGTTTGCATGGTTATTTTTGGATCGAATCATCCTTACCTAAGCAAATGGTGGCAATATGATTCTCACCCCCAAAAGACATACTTGCACTGAAAATGTTTAAATTATGATACAAAAATTGAACTGAACATGTAGTAGTAATTATTTTATTCACCATAAAAAATGAACATGGTAAAATTCCCATTGAGCAAGAAACTCATTTACAAAGGACACCATAACTAGAATCATCCTGGTTACATTCATAAGAGAAGAACACAAAAGTACAAAAACATTAACAAAAAGTTAATATATACCTATTGAATGATTAAATACAAAGATAGAGACCAAACCAAGTATCAATCAATAGTAATCCCCACGGTTAAATGATCCTGAATCTATTGATGGACAGCAATCTCTTGGTCTTTCGGCTTGGGTCAAGAACCACTTTTTAATTTTATACCAGCTTATTTTGTCCCATGTAGTCTAAGATGGTTGGGTAAACTATTCCATACCTTTGGTCCTAGGCATGAGATAGAACATCCTGCTCTTGTCCTCTTTTTTTGGTATCTCAAACTCTACATAATGTATCACCCTCAAACCCTGCTTTGAATGTTTAATTTTTAAATCTACAGTTATGTAGTCTGGCAAGTTACTATTTAGAGTATTTTACAGTATTTTGGGCACGTGCAGATGTCTTCTGAGAGCTAAACCTAGCCAATTTAGTTCTCTGTAGAGTTGATAATGGTGAGTACATCGGTGCCTTGCCATGACCTTGGGCAGACTAGATGGGCCTAGTGGTCCTTATCTGCCATCAAAGTCTACGTTTCTATGTTTCTTTGTTTCTATGCCATCCTATTGTATATTATTTCAATTTTTTATACCAGCAGTTGAAGCCCCGCCTGCACACCACGCCTGCATAGTCTATTACAGGTAATAGCATAGTATTAATGACATGAAATCTAGTCTGTCTGGTAAGTTCAATTTTTATCTTGTAAAGCATACTCAGTTGTTGACCCAACATTTTTGCCATTTTGTCTATATATGTATTGTGCATTTACAGTGAACATCCATTCATAATCTTAAGTATTTACACTCTTCCACGTGTTGCAGTTTAGTTCCATCATTTGCTAGTATGTCCAACATTTTATTAATGTACAAATTTTGATTTCTCTGATGGAATAGCATAACCTTCATTTTGCTAATATTCAAAACAAATCTGTTATTTGCAAATCAGGTCTAAATATCATTAAATGCTTTTTGCAGACATTGTTAAATATAATATGTCTCAGCCCCTAATAAATATATAATCATATCATCTGCTTATAAGTGGTATCTTAAACCAAAGAAATTAAATTCTACATCATTCATGTATGAATTAAAAAGAAGTGGTCCTAAAATAGGCCCTTAGGGTACTCCCTGCTTTATTTCCCTAAATTCCAAACAGTGTGTATTTTAGACATATATTTTGTTTTCTTACCATTAAATAACTTAAACCAGTGTGCAACATTGTTTGAAAGCCCCACACGTTTAGTTTTTGTATTATGTTATGATCTAATGTGTCGAAAGCTTTTGGTAAATCAATTAATATGGCACCGGTCTGCAACCTACTGTCCATAGCTGACAGAATGTCCCCTGTTACTTTTAATAATGCTGTTTGGGTGCTGTGTTTTTCCCTAAATCCTGATTGATTACTATTTAGAATATTATGGACACTTAGATGTTGTTTTATCTGTTTCATAATAATTTTTTCACAAATTTTTGCCACCACTGGAATTAGGGATAATGGCCTATAATTAGTAATTTCATTCTTTGACCCTGATTTAAAAATGGGAATCACTTTTGTGGTTTTCCACTCCTCTTGTAACTCTTTTGTGCTGAATGATAAATTAAAGAACTGTGTGAGTTGGTAGGCAATCACAGGTGCTGCATATTTCAATAATTTATTACATAGTTTATCAAGATCAATTGCTTTCCTGTCATTTATTTATAGTAATTCTGACATCACATCCTTTATCTTAATTGCAATAAATTAAATATCTGCTTTCTAGTTCCACTTTGATTATGGACATCTTTATGTTCAGTCTGTGTGTTAGTGTTTAATTCCTCAGGTGTTGCACCTATGGTCACAAGTAAGTCATTAAAAGTCTGCAATTTCGGGTCCCTGTTCCATTTTTTCCCTCTAATATTAAAAATCTTGGGATAACTATTAGTGCCTGATTTCTGAAGAATATGCATCATATTCCAAAACTTAGTAGGATGTGACTGATCAGTGTCTTCGTGTATATGCCTATAGTAATCCATTTTTTGCCTTTCTCACTTTAAGTATTTATTCCTAAATGCCCTGTATTTTTTTCAGCCCGCCTGGGCCCTAGTTTGCTTTGCCTTCCACCATTGTTTGTTTTGTTGTCTTCTTAGTTTATGTAGTTCCCCCTTATACCACAAGGTATTTTTAACAGTTCTATAGACCTTTCTCAGAGGCGCAATCAAGTTACATATTTTCATGAATTTGTTTTTTAAAAGACAGCCAAGCCTTATTTACTGTTGGAATTAAGTTTACCCTCTCCCAGTCCACCATTTCCAAATCTTGCATGACATTTATGTAATCAAAATGCTTAAACATTCCTTTGTACTCCTAATTTCCAAGCTGAATCTCATACATAACACATCTTGATGGTCACTAAATGTGTCCATCAGTATCATTTTTTGTAATATAAAAATGGGTTATGGACTGTCTCTCTTGAGAAATGCTGAAACAGCATGTGAGATCACACACACACACACACACACACACACATATACACACACACACACACACAGGTTTTAGATACAAGGTGTTACCTGGAAGGCAAGAAGCTAATTACAGGTTAGACGATACCTAACTGCCAAGATAGATCATAAACTTGTATAACGCTTAGATGAAGAAGAGCAGGGTATGACGTTTTAGTGCGACATCATAAAAGATGCTTTGAAGTCCTGGAAAGGGGAAACTGATCATAGATCAAAGAGAGTCATTTTAAGAACATGAGTTATGCTAAGGTTGCAGAATTTAATACTTGGAAAAAACATCCTGTTTTTATATAGATATATTTTTTTTATATATTCTGACAGGGAGGGGCTCTGTGATCTCATGCAAAGAGGTGGGCAAAGCCAGCTTTTAAACATTATTCTGTTTTACTTCAGAGACACTTTTATCTAGACTCTGACAAAGAAACATCTGTGAGGACTTTAAGCAGGTATTTAGAGAGAGATACAAAATCTAAGTACTGTAGTAGGAATTGTACTGTTAAAACCTTGTTCTTTTAATAGATTTGCATGTCTTGTGATATAATAGTTCTGTATTTTATGTGTTACATATTTTTTATCTATTTTAGTAAAACTCTATTTTTAGAGCCTACTTGGTCTGTCTTTGATTTCTTTCCTTTTACAAGTGGAGTATATATGGTTAAAGCAGACACTGTATATAAGCTTGAATGGTGATACCAAACTTGAAAAAGGTAAGCGTTTTAAATCTGAGGTCTTTTATTACAGTTTTTAAGGGTTCATTTCTGTACACCTGTTTAGGTGCCCGTAGGCAAAGATATCTGGCTCCCCAAAGACAGAATTATCTGAGCCTGTACTTTGGGTACACTAACAAGAGGTTCACAGTTTGAATCCCTCCATGACTTGAGACCAAAGGTTGATTTGAATCCACAAAAACAGACAAGAGGGTTACCGTGTTCTGTTAACTGTTCACAAGACTGCACTCGGAGGCTTGCATTTGGGAGTAGAGGGCTGATCTGCTGAGTAGGTTTGTGACAGATTGGTTCTAAGTGGTAGCATAATTTTGGTATTACAAGCTTTTATTGTTCAGCATGTCAGCTTGACACCGTTAGCTCACTTGCAAAGAAAGAAAAAGGCAATGATTTATTTTAAAAAGGAAACAGAACTATATCACTTGGTGTACAGTCAAGTTATTACCCATTTTTTTTTCTAAAGTGCAAGCCAGAGTAGCAGTAGTGAGGTAAGATGACTTCCAACTACAGCAGGCACACTGTAGACTCCTTAAAGCAGTTGTGTGGGGACAGAGGAGTCCCGTTTGTGGTGAAAGCCAGCAAGCAGAACCTCATAGATGCCCTGAGGGTAGCAGATACCCAGAGCAGCGAGTCATGGACCATGACTGAAAAGGACCAAACCTCGAGTGTGGCAGGGCTAGCAGCCAATGCAGTGTCCAGATCCAATGAGGAGGGCAACAGGGCCACTGTCAGTGAAGGGCCACAGCAGCAGGGAAAGGTCATCAGTATCCTGGATCCAGAGGTACTCAGGCTGCAAATTGAGTTGCGCAGGATGGAGCTGGAGTTCCAGGAGAAGAGGGAGCAAGAGAAGCAAGAGGCAGACCATTAGGCAGAGCGAGAATGCCAGGAGGCAGAGCATGAGGAATGTGAGCACCAGTGAGCCACAGAGGAGAGGAGAGAGCAAGAACACTGAGAGGCAGAGTGAGAACAGAGAGACGCTGACCATGCAGAGCAGGAGAGCCAGAGGCAACATGAACTGGAGAAGATACGACTCCAACCAGGCAGCACACGAGCAGGTAAGTGGCTTGGGTTTAACTGGGACTGCAGGACGGGGTTACAAATTGAACTCCAAATGAATAGCCGAATTTAAAGAGGGGGAGGAATTGATGCCTTTTTAAATTCTTTTGAAAAAGTTTGTATTCAGGCTAAAATTCCTAGAGAGTCCTGGAGCTTCCAGCTATCCCTGCTACTTACCGGGAAAGCTCGGGATGCATTGGGTCAAATGGACAATGAGGAGAGTGATGATTACAGCAAACTTAAAGCTGCACTGTTAAAAAAATTTTAATTAACTGCCAAATCATACAGAGCTAAATTCCGTAAGCTCAGGAGAAGCCCTGACATGAGCTACGAGTAGCTAACCATGAAACATCAGTTTTTAAAATGTTGGTGGGAAGGAATTGAGGCAAACTCTGTTGATAAAATTGATAATGTGATTTTGTTAGAACAGTTTTATTGGGCATGTCCAGCAGAGCTAAAAACTTGGCTGGAGGACCGAGATCCTAAAACAGTGCAAGAGGCTGCTGAACTCTCGGACCGCTATGCCAAGAGCAGACCTGCTCTGAGAGTGAATGGGCCGGGTGTGGCAGCGCAGAAAGGGAAAAGTGCACCTTCAGGGCAGCTAAAACCTTCACTGCCTCCATCGAAACCAGTTAGCCCCAGGTTTCAGAGAAAAGATTTCTCTGAGAGAAGAAATGAATGCTGGTTGTGTAAAGAAACTGGGCATATTGCCAGACAGTGTCCCAAAAAGGTGAGCAATAATACACAACCAGGTGCTAGAAAAGAAGTGGGTTGTTTGTGTGTCCCTGGAAGCATGCCAGTTAACGTGAGGGAACACATGCACCCAGTCATGGTAAATGGTGTACAGATGCAGGGGTTAAGGGACACAGAGGTATCCCTGACCTTGATAAAGTGGGATCTGGTACAGCCTGGTCAGCTTATACCCAATAAATACATCACTGTACAGGACTTTGCAGGCAAGGAGAAAACATTGTCCCTCGCTAGTGTTCTCCTAGATTGGGGTGAAACAGGGGGAACTGTGCAACAGGTGACTGTTGCCAAAAACCTTGGCAGTGGATGTGATCCTGGGCAACAATCTAAAACAGGGGATGGTATGTGCAGTTACCCATAGCCAAGTGGCAAGGTAAAATTGTGGTTACCTGAACCCCACAGAAGCCATTGTGGAAACCACTGAGAGGCTGGTTCCCCAGCCTGTGTCTCCTGATATGTAGATTAATGAAGAGGGGATAGAAATTTCCCCAGTAGCAAGTAACCACACAGCTACAGAGGGTTACTCCAAAGAGGGAGGGGATGACCCATCGTCAGAGGGTTGGGATTGACAGTGATCCTGAGTGCCCTGATACTAGTGCTAGGGACCCTATTTTAGTGACTGAAGGGGACCTGTCCCATGCCTTGGGAATGTGTGAGGGGTTTGCAGCTGCTCAGAGAAGTGACCCTAGTTTAGAGAAGCTGAGGGCTTGGACAGACTCTGATGGAGCACAAGGAGGTGATGGCAGACATAAGGTTTATTGGGAAAATGGACTTTTGTATACTCAGGCAATATAGACAGAGGGAGGGAGGGATGCTAGGCAGGCAGCTTGTTGTTCCCCAGGGGTATCGTGAGCAGTTGCTCAAAATTGCACATGATATTCCCTTGTCTGGTCATCTGGGAATCGCATGCACTATGCAGTGGTTAGCCCAGAATTTCTTCTGGCCTAACTTCACCCAGCAGGTGAAGGAGTATTGCAGGTCTTGTCACCGGTGCAAAGAAATAGGGAAGGTGGGCAAGAAAACCCAAGCCACCCTGATTCCCTTGCCCATAGTGAAGGAGCCATTCCAGAGGGTGGGAATTGATATTGTGGGGACTTTAAATACCCCAAGCTCCTCAGGGAAGAGATTCATCCTGACTGTGGTGGATTATGCCACCTGGTACCCAGAGGCAGTCACCCTAGCCTCACTGAGGACAGACAAAGTGGCAGATGCCTTACTTGGGATGTTCTCCCGTGTTGGGTTTCCACAGGAGGTTATCACTGATCGAGGGGGTTCCTTCATGTCGGACCTGATGAAATGTTTATAGGAGAAATGTGGGGTGGTGAAGAGATGCATGACACCATATCACCCACAAGCCAATGGACTTGTGTAATGATTCAATGGTACCCTAAAGTCAATGCTCTGGGCATTTGCTGAACAGCATGGGAGGGACTGGGAGAAATACCTTCCCCACCTGTTGTTTGCATAAAGGGAGGTGCCCCAAGAGTCAAAAGGATTTTTCCCCTTTGAACTCTTATAAGGACGCCGTGTACATGGGCTCCTAGACTTGATCCAGGAGGACTGGGAAGGCAAGCACGCCACCCAGGGAACTCCCATTGTGGATTACATCCTTAGGTTTAGGGAAAGGCTGACAGAGCTTATGGGGACTGCCCAGAGCAACCTGGCAGCTGCCGAACAAAAACAAAAAGTGTGGTACAACCGCAGAGCCAGAGCCGCTCGTACATGGCAGGTCAGGAAGTCATGATCCTTATTCCGGTCTGGAAAGACAAGCTGCAGACTGAGTGGGCAGGACTGTACCAAGTGGTTAGGAAGGTAAATGGCATGAACTACATCGTGGAGTTACCTGACAGAAGACATACAGAAAGGATGTACCATGTCAACATGATGAAACCAAATGCAAATAGGGCTGACATGGTGTTTGCAGTGTGTAGTCATGGGGAGGGGACAGATGAAGGAGACTCCCTTCTGGACTTGCTGGAAGAAAGTAAGTGGAAGTCCTCTGTGGAGGCAGTTAAATTGTCTCCCCAGCTGGCCCCGGGCCAGATCCAGAAAGTAAGGGAGGTTTTAGCAGACTTTGTCCCATTGTTTAGCGCCAAGCCTGGACTAACCCCCTTAGCGACACACGATGTGGAGAAAGGGACACAGATGCCCCATAGGGCGGACAGCAAATTGGGTGTCAGACGCTGTCCAAAAGGTCATTAGGAGGGAAGTGGAGAAGATGCTGGATTTAGGGGTAATCCAGAGATCCCACAGCCCCTGGGCCTCACCTGTAGTCCTTGTGCCTAAGCCAGATGGCTCTACTGATTTCTGTGTGGACTATCATGGGCTGAATGCAGTCACAAAATCTGACGCCCACCCAATGCCCCAGACGGACAAACTCCTGGACAAGTTGGGAGGGGCGACCTACCTTACGATTATTGACCTGACCAAGGGGTACTGGCAGGTAGAGTTGACAGACAGAGCTAGGGAGAGGATGGCCTTCATCACTCCAATAGGCTTATTTGAGTTTAAAGTAATGCCTTCCGGAATGAAGAACGCCCCGGCCACTTTCCAAAGGTTGGTGAACGAGGTGTTAAATGGTGCTGAGGAGTATGCCGTGGTGTACTTCGATGACACTGCCATCTTTAGTACGAGCTGGGAGGAACACCTATTCCACCTTAGGGAAGTGCTGTGCAGGATACAGAGGGCCGGGCTCACTGTCAAAGCCGAGAAGTGCCAGGTGGCCATAGGAGAAGTAGCATACCTCGGGCATGTGGTAGGCCGGGGACAGCTCCGTCCTAACCAAATAAAAATAGCAGTAATCCAGGCATGGCCCAGACCAGAAACACAGAAGCAGGTCAGGAGTTTTCTAGGGACAGCAGGCTACTACAGAAAATGTGTACCCAATTACAGTGCCCTGGCTGCTCCCCATCTGACCTGACAAAGAAAAGGATGCCCAAGAAAATTACCTGGAGCCCAGCCTGTGAGGAAGCCTTCTCCAAACTAAAGGAGGCACTGTGCAGTGCTCCTGTTTTGACAAGTTCTGACTGTAGCAAGACCTTTATAATTCAGACTGATGCCTCAGATGTGGGTATTGGGGCAGTACCAAGTCAGACATCCAGCCAGGGACAGATCACCCAGTAGTATACCTGAGTAGGAAGTTACTTCCCAGGGAGCAAGCATACTCCACGGTGGAAAAGGAGTGTCTTGCCATAGTGTGGGCCCTAAAGAAATTAGAGCCATACTTATATGGACAGCATTTTCTGGTGCAGACTGACCACAACCCCCTGGTTCGGCTGACGCAGATGGGAAAGAACAATGGTAGATTGCTAAGATGGAGTCTTGCTTTGCAAGGGTATGATATGACAATCATACACAGGGCTGGAGCCAAAAATCAGAACTCAGATGTGCTGTCTAGGGTCTATGAGTAGTGAACTGATTTGGGAAGCTCATCCCATGCGGGGGATAGAGCACCCAAATTCAGTCTAGGTGGGGAGGAATTGTAACACTTGGACAGCTGGTTCTGATCACTGTATCATTTTTTGTAATATAAAAATTGGTTATGGGCTGTCTGTCTTGAGAAATGCTGAAACAACATGTGAGATCACTCACACACACACACACAGGTTTTAGATACAAGGTGTTACCGGCAAGAAGCTAATTACAGGCTAGAAGATACCTAACTGCCAAGATAGATCATAAACTTGTATAACGCTTAGAGGAAGAAGAGCAGAGTATGACGTTTTAGTGCAACGTCATAAAAGATGCTTAGAAGTCCTGGAAAGGGGAAACTAATCATAGATCAAAGAGAGTCATTTGAAGAACATGAGTTATGCTGAGGTTGCAGAATTTAATACTTGGAAAAGACATCCTGTTTTTATATAGATATATTTTTTATATATTCTGACAGGGAGGAGCTATGTGACCTCATGCAAAGAGGTGGGCAAAGCCAGCTTTTAAACATTATTCTGTTTTACTTCCGGGACACTTTTATCTAGACTCTGACAAAGAAACATCTGTGAGGACTTTAAGCAGGTATTTAGAGAGAGAGAGAGAGAGAGAGAGAGGGACAAAATCTAAGTACTGTAGTAGGGATTGTACTGTTAAAACCTTGTTCTTTTAATAGATTTGTATGTCTTGTGATATAATAGTTCTGCATTTTATGTGTTATGTATTTTTTATCTATTTTAGTAAAGCTCTATTTTTAGAGCCTACTTGGTCTGTCTTTGATATCTTTCCTTTTACAAGTGGAGTATATATGGTTAAAGCAGACACTGCACATAAGCTTGAATGGTGATACCAAACTTGGAAAAGGTAAGCGTTTTAAATCTGAGGTATTTTATTAAAGTTTTAAAGGGTTCATTTCTGTACACCTGGTTAGATGCCCATAGGCAAAGATATCTGGCTCCTCGAAGACAGAATTATCTGAGCCTATACATTGGGTAAGCTAACAAAAGGTTCACAGTTTGAATTCCTCCAAGATTTGAGACCAAAGGTTGATTTGAATCCACAAAAATAGACAAGAGGGTTACCTTGTTCTATTGACTGTTCACAAGACTGCGCTTGGAGGTTGGCACTTTGGGAGTAGAGGGCTGACCTGCTGAGTGGGTTTGTGACACATAACACATCTTGATGGTCACTAAATGTGTCCTTCAGTACCCCACTGATTTTATATTTATCTTTTTTAAATGTAAAAATCAAATCCAGTGTGGAAGATGTCATGCTGTCTTCTAGTAAACCCTTCAATTAATTAGCTTAATCCAAGACTTAAGGCCAAAGCAGAAAACTCATGATCCGAGGTAATGATTTCCCAATTAACATTAAAATCCCCTATCAACATTATTTCATGTATTAGTCGGTACTTCATTAAATAATCATGCACAATTCCAAAATTATATACCTTGACATGTGAACAAGACCTAAATACAGGTCTTGTTCATTCCCTAACAACTACTATTTCCTTAGAAACCAACATTTAAAATGGGAAAAAACAAGATGTCAGACACCATGAATAGTATTTCTCAGAGCAGACCCTCACTATTAACAGTTTGAACGGTTTTCAATAACCTGCCTGTCTAGCCACTATCACAAAAAACATTAATATTTAAAAATGGTGAGACATCTTTTCACCAAACTTTCAAAATGCACACCCTTGGCACAGACCCCATCATCCTTGAAAATTTCAGAAAAAAATTTATTTTTATCTGAGCTGTAGACGAGAGCAAAAATATCCCTGTTAAGTTTAGGAAAAAAGTGGCAGTTTTACACTTTTTTACCACTCCATATCTCAAAAACCATACAATGTACCATTACAAAACTGTCCAGGTTTTGAGACACTGGCAGAAGGACTCTGCATGCCAAATTTTGAGCTGTTTTGTCAAAGAATGCCAACATTATTAAGGTCAAAAATTGGAATTTAACATTAAGTCATGGTACAACCTTAACTATAGGGGCACTACCGTGCCCCTATAATATTTATATTCTTTGCAAAAAAAAAAGTCCATTAATGCATCATTTAGGGTTAAGACTACAGTGACAAAAGTATGGAAATGTGATTTTAGGGTTTCAAACCAACCCTCTCCCCCCACACACACACACACTGAAGCAAATCAGAAATGGAGTCTTCCTTGGGGTTGTCAACCCTAAAGCTCACCCAGTTGTATACACTCCTGAAGCATACACACCTGAGGACATCACATCTGAGCTTTCTTGCTACTGCAATGGGGTGAGCTTTAGGGTTGACAACCCAAGGAAGACTCCACCCCTGATTTGCTTCAGGTGGGTGGGGAGTTAGGGTTGGAAACCCTAAAATCACATTTCCCTACTTTTGTTGCTGCAGTCTTAACCCTAAATGGTGCATTAACTGAGTTGTTTGCAAAGAATTTCTTTACTTTTGAGATGGTGTAATTGTATCCTTATTTGCCCGTGTGTGTGCAGGACCCTCTGGGTCCTGTGCTCCCATCCCTCCATAAAAAAAAAACCTTAAAAAAAGACATTGAGGGACCATTTTCTTTATTTCAGAAAGGACAGCAATCGGAGAGGTGGGAGGTGCCACTAGACTCCAGGGAAAATACAGTAAGTATGGGGACAGCAATCGGAGGGTGGGGGATGCCATGAGACACCAGAGAAAAATTATTTATATGTTGCTATGGAAGCACAGGGCCCTCTGGGCCCTGTGTTTCCATTTGTAGGGCAAACAAAACCAAATTGTCAACATAGCCTTCTTATTATCACAAGTCATGTACCCGGTACTGAAAATGTTCAACTCCCCACCAAAACATGAACAGTACAGCTGAGACTGGGCGCATGCTCCCATTGTACTTTTCAAACAATAATTAAAGAATGCTAGACTGCTCATTTTCCTAAATGTCTTACATTCTTTTATTCTTTTTTTAGATGATGCATTAATAAGATACTGCATATACAATGATAAACTCATCCATGCATGAGTTTACAGGCACTAAGGTATTATTTGGCAATGTGCATGCCACAGTGAATGCACTTGAGCATCAGATGGCTGGCATAAGAGTGGGTCTCCTAAAGTATAAAATATTGTAAAGAAAAGGTCAATAAATGCATAATTTGGGGTAGTCTGGGGCTATATATGCCATGCCAAAGCATATACATGAATGTAGGCACCTTTTCAATTGGGGCAACATAGTCACATAAAAGCTGACATTGAGGGACCATTTTCCTTATTACAGAAAGGACAGCAATCCAAAGGTGGGGGATGCCACTAGGCACCAGAGAAATAAAAAATATGAATGGATACGGTGATCGGAAGGTGGAGGGTTGCCACTAGACACCAGGGAAAAATATAGTAAGTACAAGGATGGCAATCAGAGGGTGGGGGTGCCATTAGACACCAGAGAAAAATTTAATAATTACAGGGATCAGGATGGGAGGGTGGGGTGCCACTAGACACAAGGGAAATATTAAACATTACGGGGATGGCAATCAGAGGAGTTCCACTAGAACAAGGGAAAGATTTCAGTAATTACAGGGACAGTGACTGGTGGTTGGGGGGCTGCCACTAGACACCAGGGAATGATTAAATAATTAAAGGGATGGCGATCAGAGGGTGGGGGTGCCACTAGACACCAGGTAACAAATAATTTAGGGGATGGTGATCAGAGGGTAGGGGCACCACTAGACACTAGGGAAAGATTACACAACTATGGGAAGGGCAATTAATAGGAACATTTTCATATATTTTCATTCATATGAAAATTCTTGTACTGGATGTGAGTCACGAAAAAGGAATTAAAAATGTAAAAAAAAAACCCATTTCTGAGTCATTTCTCCAACAGTTAAGTTAAGTGCAGAATCCACCTAACAGAGTTCCAATGAGCAAGACAGATGTCTTGGTCTGTCTGAAAGATGTCACTTTTGTGGGGTTTGAATTTTTTTTATAAACGGAAACAAGATGGAGGCAAATGAAAAAGGAACTTTTTCCTAACAGAAAAGGACTGGGCTCATACAAAAAGGATTCTATTTTTTGTTTCATACAAGTATCTTGAAGTACTTAATGAGCATGCCCAGAATCTAACATTTTGAACAGATTAATATTTTTTCACCTAACCAGCAAAAGGCACATCTATGGGCCAGTTCCTTTCTACCCTGGAAATTTCAGACCAAAATTCCAAACCATCTGGATGCTAGGGCTCTTGACAAAAAAACAGCAACAAATCCTGAAAAATTCACATTTTGCACTATCTGGATCTCGGAATCTGTACATCCAACTGGAACAAAACTTGACACATATAGAGATATATCCCAGGAGACCATGCCTAAAAATGTTCATGTAAATCTGTTGAACGGCTACGAAGGTATTAAAGTACAAAAATTGGTGTTTAACATTAAACTGCCTACTCAATCCTAAATATAGTGGTGCTACCAAGCCACTACACACACACAGACACACACACACACACATATATAGATTACAGTGGCACGGTAGTGCCACAATAGTTAGGGTTGAGTACCCCATTTAAGATTAAACTCTGAAATTTGGCAGCTTAATAACTTTACCACTGTATGACGGAGTTGCCTGGAATTTGACATGCACAGAGCAGTACCTTAGATCTCTGGATCTGCCAAGTTTCGTAACAGTCAGATATACGGTTGTGGAGCTACTTAGCGCCATAGAATGTGGTAATTATGCATTTTTGCACATTTTTAGCTCACGCCTTCAGGTTACATCGTCTGTGCGACTGATCAGAAACCTTCAGGGGACATGCAGCTGGGGTCCCCGATGTGCCTTTGGAAGATTTTGTAAAAAAATATTACACGGTTCAAAAGTTATTCAAAAAACAAGTTTCCCATTATAGTCAATGGGAAAAGTTAACAAAAAGTTCAACAGCGTCACAAATGCAGTTTTTAGTGTTGCAAATGACCCCTGTAGTGTCGCAAATCTGCCATCTTGTTTTCAGTTGGTGGTCACAGAAATGCTTGGCAATTAAATTTGGGATCCTCTAGGGACACAATTCTTGCTGCATTCACCCAGTCGAGTCCTGGGGATGTTAGCTGTGTCTTTTTTGGGGGGTTAAACACCCCAGAAATATGTTTTTTAAATTTTTGTAAACAGTAGTGTCACACATTACACACTTTTGTCATTTTTGTGTGAAAGTGTCGCAAATCATGACACTACTTTGCGACACTATGTCAAAAAGAATAGGACATCTTTGCCACCCTGCTGCAAAAGAACGGTTTGGTCTTTTGGGCTAAAATTTGGAGGGAAGAAACATAAAAACATAGACTTTGACAGCAGATAAGGACCACTTGGCCCACCTAGTCTGCCCATTTCCCTACCTACAGGATAAGCTGCAGATTCTAGTTAACCAACAGCCTATTTCTTCTTACCCCCCACAAGAATTGACTTATGTCTATCCCATGTATTCTTGAATTCCCCCACAGTTTTAGACCCCACAACCTCCTCAGGAAGGCTGTTCCATGCATCCACCACCCTCTCTGTGAAAAAATACTTCCTCACATTGCTCCTGACCCCCATCTTTAAATTGTGTCCCTTGTTCTTGTACATCTCTTTTTCTGAAAGATGCTACCCTGTTGGACTTTGTTGATTCCACTGAGGTACTTAAATTTTCTATCATGTCCCCCTCTCCCTCCTTTCCTCAAGGGTATACATATTAAGCTCCTTTAGTCTCTCCTGTATGGCTTCTCTTGCAGACTCTGCACCATTTAGTTGCCCTCCTCTGGACTGTCTCTATCTTGTCTATGTCCTTGCGGAGATGGGGTCTCAGAAGTGGGCACGAGTACTCAGATGGGGTCTCACCAACTGTCTGTAGAGAGGATAACAACTTCCTGTTTTCTGCTGGTGATGCCTCTCCATATACATCCCAGTATAACCCCAGCCCTCCCTACTGCCTTCTCACATTGCTTGCTAACCTTAAGGTCATCTGATATGATTACCCCAGGTCCCTTTCCATTTTTGTTATTGTTACTACCTCCCCCTCATTATGTAATCTTCCCTGGGTTTTTGTTTCCCATGTGCATTATTTTGCACTTCTTTGCACTGAATTCAAGCTGCCATATTTCTGACCATTCCTCCAACCTTACCAAGTCCCTTCTCAACCTTTCCATGCCTCCTTGTGTATCAACCCTGTTGCAGATCTTTGTGTCATCTGCAAAGAGGCATACTTTTCCTTCCAGTCCCTCTGCAATGTCATTTATAAAGACATTATAAAAGACTGGACCCAGTACTGAACCCTGTGGTACCCCACTAGTAACCCTTCTTTCTTCAGAGTGGACTTCATTTACAATTACCTTCTGTGTCCTGTTGTCCAGCCAATGTTTTACCCAGGCTACCACCTTGGGACCCACTCCCAGGCTGGTTAATTTGACAATTAATCTTTTGTGTGGGACTGTGTCAAATGCCTTGCTAAAGTCTAGGTAGGCCATGTCCACAGTCCCTCCCTGGTCTACTACTTTGGTCACCCAGTCAAAGAAATCAATTAGATCTGTCTGACATGACCTTCCCACTGTGAACCCATGCTGCCTTGGATCCTGTGCCCCACTGGCCTCTAGGTGCTCAACAATTCTTTCCTTCAGAAGTGATTCTATCAACTTTCCCTACCACAGAGGTCAAACTGACAGGTCTGTAGTTTCCTGCCTCTGTCTTGGTCCCACTTTTGTGAGGGAGAATCACATACACCTTCCTCCAGTCCTCAGGTACCACACCATCCTCCCATGATTTGTTAAAAAAGGGTAGTCAGTGGTTTCACTAGTTCTCACCTTAATTCTTTTAGAATTCTGGGGTGAATTCCATCAGGCTCCACTGCTTTGTCCACCTTCAGTTTTAGGATTTCTTTCAGAACCCTTTCTTCTATGAAAGGACAGGGATCGACCCCCATCAAGAGTGCTTCTGATAATTGGATTAGGCACCTCCCCCTCCTCCTCTTTTGTGAATACTGAGCAGAAATATTTGTTCAGTATCCCTGCTTTTTCACTGTCACTCTCTGCCCACCCACCATCCATTCTATTCAGCCTCACTATCCCTCCTTTTGTCTTTCTATGCTCCCTGTTGTACCTATAAAAGGTTTTATCCCTCTTCTCAACCGAGTTAGCTATCTTTTCCTCAGTTTGGGCCTTTGCTATTCTGTCTTCCCTCTTTGCTTCTTTCTGCTTTAACTGGTACAGCTCAATGTCCTGCTCCTTCTGTGTTTCCTTATACTTACTGAATGCTATCTTTTTCTCCCTGACTTTCCCAGCCACCTCTTTTGAGAACCATAGTGGCTTTTTCTTTCATTTTGATTTGTTTATTTGCTTCACACAAAGGCTTGTTGCCTCTGTGATGGTAGTTTTGATGTTTCTCCATTGTTGCTCCACCCCTCCTTCTAGCCTGTTTGCTAGTGCTTTTCTAAAGCACTCTCCCATCTTGCCAAAGTCAGCCCTCCTGAAGTCCAGTACCGTCACTTTTGTATGGCTTGACTCTGTAGCTGAGTTTATCGTGAACCGCACTGTTTGATGGTCACTTGTTCCCAGATGGCAACCCACTTTTAGATCTGAGATCCTCTCACCATTCCCATTTGAGAGTATGAGGTCTAAGAGTGCTCCCTCATGAGTGGGTTCTGAAACTAGCTGTCTGAAGCATGCTACCTGTAGGGCATCAAGAATGGCCCTGCTCTTGGATGTGGCTGCAGCAAATGTGCTCCAGTTAACATCTGGCATATTCAGGTCTCCCATCAACAGTATCTCCCCTTTCTCTGCCATCCTAAGAATGCCTTCTATCATATCCTTGTCCATTCCCTCCTCCTGACATGGGGTTCTGTATACAACCCCTGTGCGGATTGTGGTGCCATTTCAAGTCTCTAAGTTGACCCACAGTGCCTCCTCTCCTGTTTTTATCTCTTCCTTTACATAGAGAGCTGTTCCTCCCCCTCTTCTCCCCTCCCTGTCTCTTCTGTAGGTTATGTACACTGGTATGTTAACATCCCAGTCATGGTTCTCTGTGTACCATGTTTCTGTGACTGCTACTATATCCAGGCATTCCTGTTCCATCAAGGCCACCAGTTCAGGGAGCTTGTTGCCCAGAGTAGGGGTATTGGTACTCATTACCATCCATTTCCTGATGCCTTACTCCTTTTTGCCCCATCCCTGTCTTTATTGCCTTTGTCACATTTTCCATTTACCCCTGCCCTTCTCCTTATCGACATCTCTATCTTGGTATTTACCTCACTTACTACCCTGACTTTATTGGGGGGGGAGATAGGATTTCCCTGCTCCTTTCCAGTGCCTCCCCTCTTGGCTAGTTTAAATGCTTGCAAATGAAGCATTTAAACCTATCACCTAGGATTCTGGTTCCCCTCCTGGACAGATGCAGACCATCACGCCAGTATAGGCCTGCATCACTCCAGGTGGACCCACAGTCCCCAATGAAGCCAAATCCCTGAGCTCTGCACCAGTTTTTCAACCACTGATTGAATCCCATGGTGTGGAGTACCCTAGCCTCACCTACGCCATAGACAGGCAGCACCTCCGAGAAGGTTACCGTGTATGCTACTTGTCTAAGGCCCCTCCCTAACTCCACAAACTCTTCCTGCACTGCTCTGATCCCTTTCTTAGCCAGGTCATTTGTCCCTAGGTGGACAATGACATCCAGCTCCCTCCCCTGTGCAGCTGCTCCAGCGATCCTGAGGATTCGCCCCTGTCCTTCCAAGCCATGGTACCAGGCAGGCACCTTACCTCCCTCTCCCCTTCCTCCCCAGTTCTACCTTCCTAATAATGGAGTCCCCCACCAGGAGTTGTTTCCTTCCCCTGTGGGGTCCCATGCCACCCTCCTGTGGGTCTCCCTTGTGGAGGTTCCCAGCATCCTCCATGACCTCCACTGTGGGTGCCTCCATAGAGGAGCCACACTTTGCCAGAACAGCATAGAAATTGTGGAGAGGTGCAACTGGAAGGATGTGCCTTTTTTCCACCACCCTCACCCTCCTTGAGCCCACTGTGGTCCAACCACTCCTCTTTCTTGGCAACCTCTGAGACAACGGCAGTGGACCTGGTGGTCCCTGGATGGAAGAGGAGATCCCACAAATCCTGGCCAACTCAGCCTGGAGATGAGCAACCTCCACCCTCAGTCCAGAGATGTGTCTGCAGATGGGACAACACCGCATCCTCCAGAACATCTCCCAGAAGACTGCTGCTCCACAGCCACTGCACTGCACCACTCCCATCATGTCTTACTTCTGGCCCCTTCACTGTTGTTTAGAATCCTTACTCTTTCCTCTGTTTTTTATTTTTCTTCTCTCCCTACTTACTTACTGCCTCTGTGCCCTTTAAGCTCCTGATCGTCCTGTTCTGAGACAAGAAGATTCTATTTTTCTCAGTAGACCCATTACTTGCTCAGAGGCAGACCTCCAGCAGCTGGGGGGGGCTGGAGAGCTACTCTTGCCCTTCTAGGATGGTGAGTCTTTGGTGGTTCTGTGAACACTCACTTCCTGCTCCCAAACAGGAAGTTCCTGTTGTCAGTCAAATCCTGTGCCAATAAAAGTAGAACTAACTTTGGGTGCGAGGGTGGAGGGAAGGGAAGGAGGGCAATATAATCCCAGTAGAGAAGTCCAGTCACACAGCACCCCTTCCTACTGGTGTTCTCTGCCAAGCCTCTGGCAGAATCTATCTAGGGCCACGTTTAAATCTAGCTAAGCCACTCCCCCTACTTAATAGATCTTTCTACATGTAATTAAATTGCGCAGATAACAATTCCCTTCAGCCACCTGAGATTTACACCTAGATAACTGCTCAGTTATCTGAGATAACTGCTCAGATAACCATTCACTTCAGCTAACTCAGACAAACACACTAACTTTTTTTTTGTTTCTGTTTTTTTTTACCCTAAATTGAAGGTCCTAGTAGAAGAAGAAAAAGAAGAAGAAGAATCAGCATCTATATAGCGCTTTTCATACACAGTATCCCATAGTGCTTTGCAAGCAATGCTAGACTGGTAGTGAAGTGACTGAATGTGTGGTGGTGGCCATATCACACATCATCACCCATACACAACCTGGATAATTGCATGAACCGGTTTCTGGAAAGGGGAATGTTGGCCAGGACACCGGGAATGTTCCCTGCTCTTTGCAAAGAATGCCCTGGGTTCTTTTACTTCCACGTGGACACCCACTAGGACAACACCAAGATGGGCAGAAGGGACCTTGGTTTAACATCTCATCTGAAGGATGGCACACCCCAGCAGTACAGCACCCCCCAATACTGCACTCAGATGCCAGCGATTTTTAGGTGCAAGTCCAATTCTGGTGTGGGACGAGAACCCATGACCTTCTTGTCCAGAGGCAGATGTGCTACCAACTGAGCCACTTGTAATTAAATTGCACAGATAACAATCCCCTTCAGCCACCTGAGATTTACACCTAGATAACTGCTCAGTTATCTGAGATGACTGCTCAGATAACCATTCACTTCAGCTAACTCAAACACACTAACTTGTTTTTTTGTTTGTGTTTTTTTTACCCTAAATTGAAGGTCCCAGTAGAAGTGTTCTACTTCTTTAGTCCCAGTAGAGAAGTACAGTCACACAGCACACCTTCCTCCTGGTGTTCTCTGCCAAGCCTCTGGCAGAATCTATCTAGGGCAGTGTTTAAATCTAGCTTCCTTCTAGCTAAGCCACTTCCCCTACTTAATAGATCTTTCTAAATGTAATTAAATTGCACAGATAACAATCCCCTTCAGCCACCTGAGATTTACACTTAAATAACTGCTCAGTTATCTGAGATGACTGCTCAGATAACCATTCACTTCAGCTAACTCAGACAAACACACTAACTTTTTTTTTTGCTTGTGTTTTATTACCCTAAATTGAAGGTCCCAGTAGAAGAAGAAAGCCAAGATCCCACAGATGTGCCTTTTGGTGGTTTGGTGACGAAATATTAGAGGGCTGCAAAGTTATGTCACTACAAAGTTGACGATTTTTCCCATAGGCTAACATTACAGTGTCCACCGCGCCTTTCGGGGCCCATGTCTCAAAAACACTTCGAGATACAGACTTTTCATCGGAAAATCACTTAGCCCCCCAAATAAGGACTAAGTGCAAAACTAGCCAAGAAAGTCATAAATAATATGACATTTTAATTTTTTTTCTGTGTTGTACGGTTCCTGAGATATAAGCAATTTAGTATTCCAAGTGTTCATTTTCTGCTCTGAGGCCCATTATTATACACACATTCTTTGTATTCACTGTGCTTCTGAATGCACCTTTTGGGGAAAAACAGGGTGTGCATTTCTGTCACTGTTGCAGTCAGCATTTCTGCTTGCGTTTCCATTACTGTTTGCGTTAGCGTTTCCATTTACATCACCGTGTGCGTTACCGTTTGTGTTTGCACTTGCATTTGCATTACTGTTACCATTTGCATTTCCATTACTATTTTTATTTGCATTTCCTTTTGCATCACCGTGTGCATTACCATTTGCGTTTGCATACGTGTTTCCCTTTGCATTTCTGTTTGTGTTTCCTTTGGCGTCATTGTTGGTGTTACCATAAGCGTTAGCGTTTCCAATTGCATTACCGTGACCATGCACATTACGATTTGCGTTTGCGCTTCCATTTCTGTTACTGTTCCAATTGGCGTCATTGTTGGTGTTACCATAACCGTTTCCATTTCCAATTGCAGTACTGCTACTGTTTGCATGTTCGTTACTGTTTATGTTTCTGTTAGCCTTAACGTTTGCGTTCTCGGTAGCATTTCCATTGTCAATTGCATTACTGTTTCCTTCTGCGTCGCCATTGCCGTTACCATTTCCGTTTCCATTTCTGTTTGCATACCCATTTTCCATTTCACTCAGTCATACAGTTTTTGTGCAGCGAAGTGACAAAAAAGCACATGGTGGGCCCCGCACTCCCACCACCGCATTCCATTCACTATTTATAGTGCACATTCTCAAAACCAAGGGAAATTCATGCCAAAAAACTCCATTTAATGCATCAGTTAGGGTTATTCCACAGCAACAAAAGCAAGGAAATTCAGTGTTAGGGTTGAAAAACCTAACTGCGTATCCCCCTCCTCACCACCACCACCACCACACACACACATACATGCAAGTAGGGGAAGAACCAATGCAACACAACCAATCACACACAACCACTAGCAGGTAACAAGAATAATATACAACTACAGTATGTAAACCATGAAACCACACACCCATGCTCCCATCAGGCTGTCGCATGGGGTTGTCACTGCTAACTCTCATCCCAGACATTCCACGCACCACTAAGCACATATCACTACAGACAACTGGATATCTTGGGCCACATGGTGCCACCAACACATAACACACACTACACATATGGTATTTTGGGGTTCGCAAGATCTAAAACAGGATTTTGCACAATCCCTGAAATACTTTCAAAAATCACTTTCGCAAATGCGAAAGTGTCGTGCTTTGACACTTTCATGTTTGCAAAAGTATTTTGTGAAAGTATGCTCCTAATGATTGCACATCTTTGCCTTCATCCTGCAAGCAAACAGTTGGGTCCTTTGGCCTAAAATTTGCAGGACGGCAAGACCTGGTCCCACAGATTGTACTAAAATACTTAAGGATTACAAAGTTACACTGTTCCAAAATTGAACAATTTGCCATAGACTAACATTGCGGAGCCCATGATGCCTTTCGCCAGCCATATGCTGAAAACAAAGCGAGGTACACCATTTTCACTACTGCAAGCTTGGTTCACCTTTATGTGAACTAATCTCGAAGAACAACTTTGTAAATAATCTATGATATCTCAAGTTGAATTTCTCCACTTCCTACAGTAACACAGCTATGCATCTCCTGCTGGATGTGTGTGATTGGTTGTGTTGCCTTGGTCCTTCCCCTACTTGCATGTGTGTGTGTGTCTGTGGTGGTGGTGGGGGGGAATGCGCAGTTAGGGTTTTCAATGCTAACAATGAATTTCCTCACTTTTATCGGTGTGGAACAACCCTAACTGATGCATTAAACTGAGTTTTTTGCCATGAATATAAATATATATGGGGTATATATATATATATATATATTTGTGTGTGTGTGTATATATATGTGTGTGTACATATATATATATATATATAGAGAGAGAGAGGTTGTAAAAAACTTCATTAATGCTCCAGTTAGGGTCAAAGCAACAAAGTTGGGAATGGCAAATGTAATTTACCATTCACAATTTACTGTTCAAACGGTAAATGCTATTTACCTGCACACTGCCTGTCTTGCAGCTATCACAAAAAACGTTATAATCCAAAAATGGTTATATATGTCTTCACCAAACCGTCACCAAACCATCCAAAGGCACACCCTTGGCATACACCTCATCATCCCTGAAAGTATCAGAGGCAAACTTAATTCAGTGCGTGCTGTACTGTACATGAGAGCAAAAAATCCCATATTGTCCTATGGGGAAAAAAGTTCCTGTTTGTGTTTTTGACTACTTTATAGCTCCGAAACCATAAAAGCTGCCATCATGAAACTTTCAACATCTTGCGACACTGACAACATGACAGCACATATCAATTTTTTTTATGATTCAGTTGAAAAATGACAAAGTTAGTAAGATGCAAAAATTGAGATTTAACATTGAAAGGCTATACCAATCCTAACTAAAAGAGCGCTTTCACGCCCTTATAATATATAATATATGACCAATGATCTCTGGATTTGGCAAGTTTCATTACAGTTGGATGTGCAGGAGAGGAGATACGAATGTCAAAAATGTAAATTTACATTTTTGTGTAAATTCTTTGTCATGCTGTTTCTCAGAAACAGCTTGGGGGTTTGGTCTGAAATTTGTAGGGTATATCGGGCATGGGTAGCAGATGTGCCTTTTGAAGATTTGGTGAAAAATGATTAATCCTTTCAAAAGTTATAAAAGTTTCAATTTTCCCATTATTTCCTATGGGAAAAATTAGATATGATGTGCAAAACAACTCTTTTGCTGCTGCAAAAGCAGTTTTTACTGTCACAAATGTGGAATGTAGTGTTGAGATTCTGCCATCTTGTTTTCAGTTAGCGAGGCAAACAAATTTAAATAAATTCAAAAAATACTTGCAGTTGGTAAACACAAACTGTTGTGTTTACCTAATCAGGGCCTGCAGAATCAGATTCTGTGGTCAGTTTTCCCCACAAATGCTCAGAAATATGTTAATTTTGTCCATGGCCATATTTGTGCTACAGTTGTTTTGTGAAACAAGGGGAGTTTTTGCCTCAAATTGTGGCAATATCCCATTGTTTCATAAAACAATGAAGGGCGTGCAGCGCAAACAGCTGCCACAATTTGTGGCACAACTACGGACACAGAAACAAAAAACCTTTCTGGCCATTTCTGGCCCAAACTGACCCCAGAATCCAATTCCTCTGTCCCGTTTAGGTAAACACATGTTGGTGTTTACCTAATTCAAGTACTAACAATGAGATGGTGGGGGTGAGGCATGAGGAAGATTACGTATTTCTCACAAACCCCCACCGCAGCCAGTTGCTTTATTTGGTAGCCAACATCAGGGGCACAATCCCCGTATCAGCATTTAGCCCCCTCAGTAGTGTGGAATACTGGGGATCCCACCCCCAGTGTCCTGAAATAGTTTAATTGTTTAGTGTAAACTCTGACACCAGGATGCCCACCCCCCCCAGTGTCGGATGCCGCCCCAAGCCCATTTTTTAAATTATGGGTGCCGACATCGGGGTGCCCATTCCTCGTGTCACATTCTCAAGTCTCCCCTCACCCCAGCAGTGTGGGACACTGGGGAGCCCACTTCCAGTGTCTCAATATATTTATTTGTAGCTAGTGAAAAAAAAAAAGTCTCCCGACATCTTTTGGTTTAAAACCTGAAAAAGGAAATGGTCCCTCGTTGTCTCACCCCTCCCTCCCAACCCTCCACTGAACACCCTCTTTGCCCTATACGAACCACTGAGGTTGTTGGCTGTCATCTTCTGTGGACCAGGACATGTCTGCACTCTTCAAAGCTGAACCACGAACTGAGAAATCAAGGTTAGTGGCGTATAACGTATTTCAATGGTGTTTTGAACTTATGTTGATAATTTTGCCATTTGAGTAACTCAGCCATTTTTTGGACTTTTTGCACCAAATTTTAAACATGGTGTTTTTGGGACCTCACCTTCTGAACACTGCAACTGTCATTTTGTTAATCAGGCTTGGAAGGTGATTTCACAGTTGCTACACAAAATCACCTTTTGGGACTGATTATTGAAATTTCACTGTCAATGTTTATGAGGTGGGGTCCCAAAAAGGCCATGTTGAAAATTTGTTGCAAAAAGTCCCCAGAATGGCCAAGTTACGCATGTTCGTTGAAATTTTTCTACGCATGCAAAACTTTGATGACTTTCAATATTTTGACTCCAAAATTTCAGCATTCCCATTTTTTCATACCTCCTTATGAACAGTACAGCTGTTACTTTTCACATCCTGTCCAAAACATGTTTTCGCACCTGTGGCACGGAATGGCGTTTGGGCACGGATTTGAACATTTTAACCTACGGGTATATGAGGTGGGGACATAACACAGAAACATAGACTTTGATGGCAGATAAGGACCACTTGGCCCACCCAGTCAGCCCATTTCCCTACCTATTGAATAAGATGCAGATCCTAGTTATCCAACAGCCTACTTCCTCCTACTCCCCACAAGAATTGCTTTATGTCTGTTTGTGTCGTCTGCAGAGGCATACTTTCCCTTCCGGTCCCTCTGCAATGTCACCTATAAAGACATTAAAGAGGACTGGTCTCTGTACTGAACCCTGTGGTACCCTACTAGTAACCCCCCTTTCTTCAGAGTGGACTCTATTTACTATATCCCTCTGCGTCCTGTTATCTAGCCAATTGTTTATCCAGGTTACAACCCTGGGACCCACTCCTAGGCTGGCTAACTTGTTGATTAATCATTTGTGTGGGACCACGTCAAATGCCTTGCTAAAGTCTAGGTAGGCAATGTCCATAGCCCCTCTCTGGTCTACTACTTTGGTCACCCAGTCAAATAAATTGATTAGGTTCATCTGACATGACCTTCCCACTGTGAATCAATGCTGCCTTGGGTCCTGTGCCCCACTGGCCTCTAGGTATTCAACAATTATTTCCTTCAGAAGTGATTCCATCATTTTCCCTACCACTGAGGTCAAACTAACAGGTCAGTAGTTTCCTGCCTCTATCTTGCTTCCACTTTTATGAAGGGGAATCACATCGGCCCTCCTCCAGTCCTCCAGTACCCCATGATTTGTTAAAAAGGTTAGTCAGTGGTGTAATTAGTTTTCCCCTTAGTTCTTTTAGAATTCTGAGGTCAGTCCCATCAGGCCTCATTGCTTTGTCCACCTTCAGTTTTAGGAGTTCTTTCAGGACCCTTTCTTTTGTGAATGGACTGGTATTGACCCCACCCCCATCCATAGTGCTTCTGTTGTTTGGTCTAGGCACCTCCCCCTCCTCTTCTTTTTTGAATACTGAGCAGAAATATTCATTCAGTATCCCTGCTTTTTCACTGTCACCCTCTGCCAACCCCCCTTCTCTTTATCAAGCCTCACTGTCTCTCCCTTGGTCTTTATTCACTCCCTAATGTACCTATTAAAGGTTTTATCCCTCTTCTTAACTGAGTTGGCTATCTTTTCCTCTGTTTGGGCCTTTGCTATTCTGATTGCCTTCCCCGTTTCCTTCTGCTTAAACTGGTACTGTTCTCTGTCCTGTTCCTTCTGTGTTTTCTTATACTTCCTGAATGCTACTTTTTTCTGCCTAACCTTTCCCGCCACCTCTTTTGAGAACCATAGTGTTTTTTTCCTTCATTTTGTTTTGTTGATTTGCGTCACACAAAGGCTTGTTGCCTCTGTGATGGCTGTTTTGATTTTCTCCATTGTTTCTCCACTCCTCCTTCTTGCCCATTTGATAGTGCTTTTCTGAGGCACTCTCCCATTTTCTCAAAGTCAGCCCTCCTAAAGTCCAATACCCCTTGCTTTTGTATGGCTTGACTCTACGACTGTGTTTATCATGAACCACATTGTTTGGTGGTCGCTTGTTCCCAGATGGCTACCTACTTCTAAATCTGAGATCCTCTCTCCATTCCCATTTGAAAGAACCAGGTCTAAGATTGCTCCCTCCCAAGTGGGTTCCAACACTAGCTGTCTGAGGCATGCCCCCTGTAGGGTATCAAAAATGACCCTGCTCTTGGATGTGGCTGCAGCAAAGGTGCTCCACTTAACATCTGGCATATCTAGGTCCCCCATCAACAATATCGCCCCTTTTTCTGCCATTCTAAGGATGTCTTCTATCATTTCCTTGTCCATTGCCTCCCCCAAGATGGGGTCTATATTCAACCCCCATGTGGATTGTGGTGCCTTCTCCTGTCTTCAGGGTGACCCACAGTGCCTCTCTCCTCTTTGTTTACTCTTCAGTTCCATTGCTTTAATCCCTTCCCTTAGATAGAGAGCTACTCCTCCTCCTCCTCTTTTACCCTCCCTGTCCCTCCTGTAGATTGCGTACCCTGGTATGTTGACATCCCAGTCATGGTTCTGTGTGTACCATGTTTCTGTGACTGCAACGATATCCAGGAAACCCACTTCCATCAAGGCCACTAGTTCAGGGAGCTTGTTACGCAGACTATGGGCATTGGTACTCATCACCCTCCATTTTTTGATGGCCTTGCCCCTTTTAGCCCCATCCCTTTCTTTACTGTCTTTGTCTTTTTCTCCATTTACCCCTGTCCTGCTCCCTATTGACTTCTGTACCTTGGTGTTT
The DNA here is from genome assembly GCA_016271365.2 of Neoceratodus forsteri. Classification (NCBI taxonomy): domain Eukaryota; kingdom Metazoa; phylum Chordata; order Ceratodontiformes; family Ceratodontidae; genus Neoceratodus; species Neoceratodus forsteri. The sequence continues at coordinate 124,787,326 of CM057450.1, read as the reverse complement.
ACTTCGCTAACTACCCTGTTTTGTGGGTAGAGGCTGTGATTTCCCCTGCTCCTTTTCAGTGCCTCCCCCTTGGCTAGTTTAAATGTTTGTCAATAAAGCATTTAAATCTATCACCTAGGATCCTGGTTCCCCTCCTGGACAGATGCAGACCATTGTGCCAGTATAGGCCTGTATCACTCCAGGTGGACCCCCAGTCCCCAATGAAGCCAAAACCCTGAGCTCCACACCAGTTTTTCAACCATTCATTGAATCCCATGGTGCAGAGTACCCTAGCCTCACCCATGCCATAGAGAGGCAGCACCTCTGAGAAGGTTACCATACCATGCTGCTTGTCTAAGGCCCCTCCCCAACTTCATAAACTCCTCTTGCACTGCTCTGATTCCATTCCTAGCCAGGTCATTTGTCCCTAGGTGGACAATGACATCCAGCTGCATCCCCTGTGCAGCTGCTCCAGCAATCCAGAGGATTCGCTCCCTGTCCCTCCAAGCCACGGTGCCAAGCATGCAGTTCTGCAGCCTGCCTGTGGGTGGGTGGCCATTTTAGGGCAGCCCTTTGCTTGCCTAACATAAGAAGACTATGGCACCCATATTCAAAAGTGGCAGGCTACATCGTGCAAGTGAATGCATCTCAACTTTGCCGGCACAAAACAATGAGATATTCAGAAGATGCACAGTAAAATGTGATTGTGCATGTCTGGCTGAATAGTCCACACATGCACGATCACACAGTGGGAGATGCACGCAGATCACCTGAGACCAGTGCGGAGCATACGGAACTGCGCATTGTGAAGCCACTTGTGCGGTGCACAGAGTTGCAGTATTCAGCCAGAATATGCAAATGACCTTATTGCGCAGTCAGTGTCCAAGCAGCACATTTTCATCTCATTACTGGAATGTATTCAGGCCATTTGCATACCATTGGCATGCATAGTTCCAGCTTTGCAGGGCAACACCACCACTTCAGAAAGGTGATCAGGAGGTACTGCAGTCTAGCAGGCAGGTGAGAAGCATGTTTGTGTGGGTTGACTGCAGTGGCCTGAGTACAGTGCTATTACCCATGGCCATGTACCTGCCCATGGTGGCCAAATGCACAACACCGGAAGGGTTTGGTGTCTGTGAGGCATGTCCATGCAGCCTCCAGGCCATAGGTGGTGCCACCCCTTCCCTGCACAGTGCTGTGCACCAGCAGCTGGCTGGTGCTCCTCAGGGTCATGCGTGCCCTCCCATGTACCCTTGCCAGCACCTCATGCACCTCGACATCCCCAGCATCAGGGACATGGTTGTGCGGGTGGCCATTGTACACTACACTGCTGGCTATGGTGCGGACATGTACAGGACAGCTGTTCCTGTGGTCCTGCATGCACAGCAAACACACCTTGTCCTTCACCTCCTTATCACACTGGTAGGTGTACCCCCAGTGTGCGAGGTGCAGCTTTTGCTTCTGGCTCTCGATGAAGCGTACTTCTGTAGGCTCCATGATCACCATTTGCCATTCCTGTGGAATGCCGGTGTTGTCTGCCACAGCCCCTTTAAGGGGCTGTGTGCGCACAGGGCTCTGTATGGCCAGGAGGCATAAAAGGTGTGCACTGGTGGCGCAACACGCCATAGGCATAGCATGGCGACGGTGTGTGGCTCTGTAGGCAGCGGTGCAGACCTGCAGTATGCTGGTGGTCATGGCGGATCGGCGAACGATGCTCCAGTGGTGGTGAGTACAGGTGCCACTGGGAGTGCGGCTTGTCGTGCTGTGCGAGCCTTCCTGTGTGGCTCTGTGTACTGCTTGGTTTCCTCCTGTTCCCTCACCCCTGCCCTATGTCTGTGAAGGTGCGCTTCTCGCACCATGCAGGATTCAATCCCCAGACCCTCATGTCTGCCCCACTCACACTGGCGGCGTGTGTGGATCCACTGCACTGTAATGGCGGTTTGGAGGTCTGCCCACCGTGCAGGTCTGTCATGCTCTGCTTGCTTCTGGGTGGGTGGTTCCCGCATGGAGTGCACGGTGGGGCTGTGCTGCTGGTGGCAGGGGTGTCGGTGTGCAGCTCAGGGGGTCCATGTGCAGCTCAGGGGGGGTCCGTGTGCAGCTGGGGGGGGGAGCAGGCATCTGTACCTACCCTGCCCTATACGCTTGCTGGGTGTTCGCCTTTCCATGCCACAGGCTTTTTTCCTCCGTCACCCTAGTGCATGTTGCAGTGCACCCCCCTCGCCTATGTTGCCAGTCACCTGTTGCGCATTTGTCCAGCTGACGCAGTCGCCCTTCTGATGCACGACAAGCATGCAGACTGCCCTGCTCCCACACACCTGACATGACTGATCACGCTACCGGGAAGGGCCCATTCGGGAATGTCCTGACGGACACAGCCCATCTCCATTAGCCCAGATCATGGGATACCAAAAAGGTTAGTGCTGTGATCTGCAGGGCCTGACTAGGCAAACACAACTGTCAGTGTTTACCTAGGGGGTCCTAAATTTAAACACCAGGCATTTTTCTCTCTCACTAACTGAAAACAAGATGGCCACTGCATAACAGTAAAAGGGCCATTTGCGACAGCAGAATTCAGTGGTGGCAGCTTTTGAGAGGCACATATATTTTTTTCCCATTGACTATAATGGGAAACTTGTTTTTTAAATAACTTTTGAACGGTTTAATATTTTTTCACCAAATCTTCAAACGGTACATCAATGACCCAGACTGTATCTTCCCTGAAGATTTCAGACCAAATGGACAAATCCATGTGGGCTGTAGCCACAAGCAAAGAAAAGCACAACCCCCACATTTTTGTGCATTTTTTTGCACTCTGCAGCTCCTCAACCACTCATCCAACCATAACACAACTTGCCAGATCCAGAGATCTGTGGTGCCCCACCGTGCATGCAAAATGTCAGGCAAATCCGTTATACAATGGCAAAGTTATTAAAGTGCAAAATTTGGGGTTTAACATAGAAGTGGCTGGGCAACCCTAACTATATTGGCACTACTGTGCCAGTAATAAATAAACATATATATATATATATAATTCTGGCGCAGTCGCGCCAGTATAGATTAGGGTTGAGAAAGCAGTTTAATGTTAAACCCCAAAATTTGCACCTTAATAACTTTGCAACCATTCAATGGATTTGTATGAAATTTGATTGCACGGTTTTGTATGGTAGATCTCTTGACTTGTCAAGTTGTGTTTCAGTCGGACTTGCGGTTTTTACGTGCAGTGGAGCACTTTTTGCAAATTTGTGCTGATCGCACTGCAGCCACACCATTTGGTATTGTGGTCTGCAATTTTCAGGGTAGAATGAGGTTTGGTCAAAGAACAATCCAGCACTGGTTTGGTGAAAAAATATTAATTGGTTCCTAAGTTATTTAATTTTGAAGTTTTGTGTTCTGAGCATGCTCAGTTGACTCCAAGATTTATGTGTATGTTTTGCGAAATGGGATTGGGCTCGCGATCAAGGATTTTGTCAGCTCATGAATGGGGATTTATAAATCCCCGTTTGCAAGAAAAAATTATTCGTTCGCGAGCCACCATTTTGTTTTCATTTTTCCCCCCCAAACAAAATGTCATAGCTTGCACCACGGGGGACATGTTGCACAAATAAGGCATGGGTTTTGTTCAGGGTGTCACCCTCTACAAACCCACATCTTTTGTTTCCTTCGCTTTGTCCAAAAAATGGCTGTTTTAGATTTCTAATTTCTTTGTTCATGAGTTGCTTCCAATCCTCGTTCGTGAGGTGACAAAATCCCCGTTCGAGAGCCGATCCCCTTTCATGAGGTATTTATTTATTGTATATTTATTGAAAGGTATCAGAATTACAATCCTTTGAGTCAGAGACTCCTTTTCAAAGGCTCCACATCAAGTAGACAACAAATGGACATAACATGTAGAGCAAAAATACATAGATGGGATGAATGCATTACAAACACAGGTGAGAAGAGAGAGTTACTGGTACTGGATAACACTTTAAAATCTACATTTGGAGAATAGATTTATAGGTGGAACAGACATTTTGAACAAGCATGGTATCACAGTAGGAGGGTACAATGCGTAATGTTCACAGTTTACATACATTCGGATTGTGGTGCATTGCAGGTATATACAATTTACAACTTATAGCTTTACAGTATATTTACAGTACAATTTACATAGCAGGCAGGACAGAGTCCCTTGTCAAGCGAGAGAGGTGTTAGGGGCAGTTACAGGAGTGGGAGGTGAGGAGATAAGAGCGGAGCAGGGATTTAAACCTGCCTAGCTTGTTTTTTTGGCTTATGTGTGGGGGAAGGGAGTTTAACCATGTGGGGGCTCTGTAGCAAAAAGAGCATTGGCCTAGGGATATTTTTTGCCATGGTACCAGGAAGGTTGGTTTGAGTGAACTCCTGGTGGTCCTGGTGGATGGAGCAGGAAGCAGGAGAGGGGAGAGGCTCAGAGCCGTATGACCTAAGGATATCTTTCTGGCTAAGAGGCAGGTTTAATATTGAAGCCTGCCGTCGAAGTCTAGCCAGTTGGTACTGCTGTAAACAGCGCAGGTGTGGTTGGTTTTTGGGCTGCCCAAAGCAAAGTGGCAGGCTTTGTTCAGGGCAATTTTTACTCTATGAAAGGCAGTATTATCAGCCGCACTGTAGATCGAATGCCATAGTCCAAGATGGATAATACTGAGGATGTGGTGGCAAGTTGGAAGGCATCAAGGGGGAGACAGCTCCTATGACGATAAAGAAGGCAAATGTGGATGTTGACAGAGGTACATAATAGGTGGATGTGGTCATGGAAGGTGAGGGCAGGGTTGAAAGTGATTCCTAGGTACTTGAAGGTGTATACTTGTTCAAGCGGGAGCAAGAGGGATGTACTGATATGAAGGGGGGAGAGTTTGAGTTTGTTCTGATGGTGGGCAAAGAGCATGACCTTGGATTTTTTTGGTTCAATACAAGATTATTTTTAGTGAACCAAGACTCTGCCGCAGAGAAGGCATTTTGGAGGGTGAGTTCTAAGTTTGTAGGGTTTGTGTGGGAGGCATAAAGGACAGCATCGTCCGCATAGAGGAGAATCTTCCCAGAGCATGCTAAGGTAGAGACTGAACAGTAGGGGTCCAAGTATGGACCCCTGGTTAACACTTGAGAGAACAGGAAGGGGTTTTGAGAAGGTGGTGCAGATTTTTACCCTCTGAGAGCGGTTTGGCAGATATTCGGCAAACCAAGCTGTGGCTTCCTGGGCCAGACCAATGTGTGAGAGGGTGGTGAGAAGGATGGAGTGGCTCACGGTGTCGAACGCTTTGGATAAATCAAGGAACACCACACCTGCCAGCTTGCCATTGTCCAGTGCAGAGTGACTGTAGCTGGAGAACTCCAGGAGGGCGGTAGAGGTGCTGTGACCTTGCCTGAAGCCATGTTGCTGGACTGATAGGAGGTTATATTTAGGTAGCAAAATCCTAGATCACAACTTAGGGACCAGATGGCCCTATCTCGTGAACAAGGATCGGTTTGCAAACAAGGATTTTGACACCTCGCGAAAGGGGATCGGCTCACAAATGGGGATTTTGTCAGCTCACGAACGGGGATTGTTTTTTTAATTCCTCGTTCGTGAGCTGTCAAAATCCCCGTTCGTGAGCTGTCAAAATCCCCTCTTGTGAGCTGACAAAATCGCTTTCACGACTTCCAAACCAGATGGCCAAAATCTGACGATCAAGGATTACTTGCGAATGGGGATTTTGACATCTCACGAGCTAGGATTTTAAAAACTTAGCAGCTGCACTGTAAATAAACGGTTTGGTCTTTTGGCTTGAAATTTGCAGGGTATAAAGGGGATGTCCCATAGATGTGAAATATGCTATTTAGATGTAAAAATGTTAATCGGTTACAAAGATATGCCATCACGAAGTTGAGATTTTTCCCATTGGGGTGCCCACATCGACTTTCGGTGCCTGTATCTTGGAAATGATGTGAGATATGGATTTTTCCCTACCTGCAGCTTAAGTACGCATGGAGGTTTCGAAGTCATGATTACAACTGCAGTGGAATTTTTTTTATAGGTTGTATGGTTACTGAGATATTGGCAAATTAGTGTTACAAGGGTTCCTTTTCAGACCTATAAGGTTACTGTATGGCTCCATTGTTATGTGTAAGTGGGAGCACAGGGCCTGGAGGGCCCGTGCACCCACAGACGCATATCATTATGCAAAAATGGGCAGCTGTGCACTCCCACCAACACATACCATTTAGCAGTTACATTACACTTTTTCAAAAAGTAATGAAATTCATTGCAAAAAACTTTGTTAATGCATCAGTAATGGGTTAAAGTGACAAAAGTGGGGAAATGAGATGTTAGGGTTGAGTCCCTAACCTCCCACCACAACCCCACCCCATCCTCCACACACCAACACCGCCGGGGTATGCCATGGGGTCATGAGGGCTAACTCTCACCCCATTCTCTTCACTGTAGCATATCAACCTGCTTACACATGGAATGGGGTGATAGTTGGGCCTCCCGACCCATGGCACACCCAGCATCTGTCAGTGTGTGGAGGATGGGGTGGTGGGGTGGGGTGGAGTTGAGGGCTCAACCCTAACATCTCATTTCTCCACTTTTGTTGCTTTAGCTCTAACTGAGTGCATTAACTAAGTTTTTGCAATGAAAATATCTCTCCTCCCCAGGAGCCCTCGACTGGGCGGATCGCCTGCTTTACTCCGGTGGCTGGAGAAGCCAACTGGCCACACAATATTCCTTACCCACCACAAGCACTCCTCGCCTGGGAGCCCTTGACCAGGTGGATTGCCTGCTCTACTCTGGTGGCAGCAGCTGGAGAAGCCAGCTGGCCGTGCAACATTCCCTGCCCACTGTAAGCACTCCTCACCTGGGAGCCCTTGACTGGGCAGATCGCTTGCTCTACTCTGGCAGCAGTGGCTGGAGAAGCCAGCCAGCCATGCAACATTCCCTGCCCACCACAAGCACTCCTTGCCTGGGAGCCCTTGACTGGGCGAATCACCTGCTATACTCCAGCAGCAGTGGCTGGAGAAGCCAGCTGGCCGAGCAACATTCCCTGCCTGCCGCAAGCACTCCTCACCTAGGAGCCCTTGACTGGGTGGATCACCTGCTCTACTCCTGCAGCAGCAGCTGGAGAAACCAGCCGGCCATGCAACATTCCCTGCCCGCCGCAAGCACTCCTCGCCTGGGAGCCCTTGACTGGGTGGATTGCCTGCTCTACTCCGGCGGCAGCAGCTGGAGAAGCCAGCCGGCCGCGCAACATTCCCTGCCCACCGCAAGCACTCCTCATCTGGGTAAGCCCTCCACCACAGACCAGGACCACATCTTGGAGCTCCGATTGGCCAGAACATTCCTGAGCTCACGCCTGATTGGCTGCTGCCTTACGACTCCTCCTGTGATTGGACTGTGATCCTTGCCTTGCTTTCTTTGGCTCTTTTCATTCTTTTATGGCTTTTTTTTACTCTGTGGAACTTGAGTCTGCTATTAATTTGTCCCGCACCACCTGTCCCGACCCAGGCTTCTATTAAATACTCTCCTAACCCCACCCAATCCCCTCTCCATTGGCTGCAGCTGCCCAGTATTGATGTTGTCAACTTACCAATAGTAAAATCCTCTTACCAGTAGTTATACTCCTCCTCTGTACTTTACCCTACTGACAGCAAGCTCCCTAAATCTTTCCATTCTCCCTTATTTGTGTCTGACTTGTCCTTGAATTTCCTGAACTGCTGCTTTCTCCTTACTAGCTGTCCCTCCCTCTAGATTTGCTCTTCTGCTTACCAGCTCTGCCTGCCTCTGTGTACTATAGTTCCTGGTTTTTCACCTCTACCTGCTGTCCTAGTACGACTTCTCTACCTACCCACTTTCCCTGCTGTCCTTACTCTAATTTTTGCCTCTCTGCCCCTACCCCCCAGCCCTGTACTTCTCTTTTCTGACTCCCCTGCCCGATTGGCTAATACTTTTGTTTTTCGGAATCTGACTTTCCTTCCCATCGTCTAATACCTTAGATATCTGGAGTTTCTCTTCATTGTAATTCTTGTGGCCCATCCTTACCCTAACATACCCCTTCTATTCCTTCTTAGTTCTCCCCTCTGTTGGTCACTACCATGGGTTGCCTAAGCTGGCTAATCCTGCTGGTCTGCCTTTTTCTTTGTTGCTGGGATGATCAATTCATTACTGCATCAATACATTACCATCCACTTAACAGTAACCCTCCCCCTCCATGTTGCATCTGGCCAGAATCCTCTTGTGCACTGTTATACATCCCTTGTCTTCCTATGATTGACACTGTTCTTGTCGGACACTGGCTTCATAAACGTTTATGCCTATCCCATGGTACAGCTGCCCTTGAAATGATTTCATCCTGTGTCTCGTCTTGAGTTCAGTTATCTGTACTCCTCCTTCTGGCTCACTCTGTGGACATTAAGCAATCCTGGGCCCATTGCTCTGCCCCTATCCACCTCTCCAATATCACACCGCACGAAGGCCTAAAGTAGCACATATGAATATTCACAGCCTTTGCCCTAAATTGGCTGAACTTGAGGTGTGGACCCTTCAGATGACCCCTGATAGATTGTGTATATCTGAATCCTGGCTCAAGCCATCTATTAAGCATCATGAGGTGCCACTTCCAGGTTACACTTGCTTCAGAAAAGATAGGGTGGGAAAGAGGGGAGGAGATGTTCTGATCTACTCTCAGTCTGATCTGGACGTCATTGAACTTCCTGATCCTAGTACAGGTTTGACTCACGTGGAGTCCCTATTCCTTTCCATTACTCTTGGTAATGTCAAGAAACTTAACATTGGCTGTGCCTATCTGCCTTCAAACAAGGTTTCCCTAGGTCCCCAATCCTTCCTAACCTCCCTAACTAATCTACCTTGCCATGACCTTTTACTTTGTGGTGACTTTAAAATAGACAGGCTTCACCCTGATGCTGACCACGTGCGTGCATCTCTCACTGACTCCAGCCTTGTGCAAATTCATTCAGGATCCAATGCGTATGATTACCAAGTCTGGTAAACACACTCTGCTTGACTGGATGGTCACTAATTGCCCTCAGAAGATTAAAGCTGAGGGTGTCTTCTTGGACTGTGTAAGTGACCATTCCCCAACGTTCTGTGTTTGAAGAAATAATTGTCCCAACTCCCTCTTAAGATCTCTCTGGTTTGGGACATGTCAAAGTTTGATGTTAGCAGGTTCCTAACTTCTATTAATAACACTAACTGGTGCCCTATTAAGTCTTTTCCTGATATAAATCAAGCCTTGGACTTCTTAATTACTCCCCTCACTAAAATTATCGATCACCATGCCCCACTGAAAAAATGTAGGTCCAAGGGGTCAAAGCTCCTTGCTTACAAGAGATGAAGTACTTTGTTGCACTGTGATAAGGCCTGGTGGACTTTTAAAAAAGTGGACTGCCCTCAGGCTGGCAAGTATATGAACAATTCAGAAATGATTGAAAGAAATTCCCTCCATAAGCCAAATGCCACCATTTCAAATCTCTGGAAACCGAGCACCTTTGCAACCCAAATTAATTCTGGAGACAGATCAATTCTCTGGTAAACAGAAAGGCTGTGGAAGTCCTGAGCGCTATCACTGCCAGCACCACTACCCTTGCCGATACCTCATCCATTGCATCTGGGTTTAATGATTTTGTTACAGATCTTCACAAATACACTTCATCATTTGTCAACTCCCCCTCTCTCCCCTCTGATTCATCCCCTTTGAGCACACATGGGGCTCGGCCTGCTTTTCACTTGAAACTGTCTTACCTCAAAGAGGTCAGAGCTACTTACTAACCAAAGAGGGCAACTCTCCTGGTCATGCTCCCTTGAGCTTAAATTTCTTAAGCTGGGTGCTCCGGCCCTTGCTCGTCCTGTCCATGATCTATTCAACTGTTCATTTCTCTCTGGTACCGTCCCAGACAAATGGAAGCTGGCAGTAGTTGTTCCTGTATCTAAGGGTGGACCCAATACAATTTTTGATAACTTTTGACTCATTTCCATCCTCTGCCCTTTGGCTAAAATCCAACAGAGAATTGTATGCAATCACCTTCAGGCCTATCTGGAACTTCACAATCTGCTAGCCCCTTATCATCATGGTTTCAGAAGGAATTACAGTACCCTTACTGCCTTGATAAACGTTGACCACAGACATATTCCAGGCAATGGACCAAGCTTCTACCGCCAGTGCCATCTTTGTCGACCTTACAAAAGCATTTTACCTGGTGAATCATGGTCTTCTGCTCCATCAGCTTCATGTCCTTGGTCTTGACTCTAGTGCATTGACCTGGGTCAAAAGTTACCTGTCCTGCCATTCTCAAAGAGTCAAATACATAGATACATAGATACATAGACAGTGTCGGCAGATAAGGGCCTATGGCCCACCCAGTCTGCCCATTTAAGTTTGTAAGTTCAGTTTATGTTTTCCAGGAAGTCTGTTGCCCCTTACCCCTGACCTCCAGAATTCTTTTATGTCTATCCCATGCATTCTTAAATCCCATGATTGTTTCAGCCCCCACCACTTCCTCTGGCAGGGTGTTCCACTTGTCCACCACCCGTTCTGTGAAGAAATTCTTCCTCACGTTTCCTCTGAATCGTCCTCCCTCCAACTTCATCCCATGCTGGCTCTGTCTCTAATCTCAAACTCATAACTCATGGTGTTCCTTGAGGCTCCATCTTGGGTCCAGTGCTATTCTCATTATTCATTAATGACCTACCTAGCTTCTGTGGTGGGGCATCCATACATCTATATGCAGATGATGCAATCATCTATCGCTCCTCTCCTGATATTGATTTGATTAACCAAGAACTTGCTTCTGACTTCTTTTCCCTTGAGGGTTGGTTTAGGTGCAATCATCTTGTTCTGAATACGAAAAAGACTGATAATATATTATTTACCCACCTACCCTCCTCCCTGCGCACTCTCTCGCCTCTTAGTATTACCTCTCTCAGTGGTGATATCCTAGAGTGTATCCATTCTTTTAAGTACCTGGGTATCATACTGAACACATTTTTCTCTCTCTCTCTCTCTCTCTCTCTCCCTCTCTCTCTCTCTCTGTCTCTCTCTCAAAATGCATGTCTCCAATGTTACAAAATCTCTGAACTAGCGACTAGGCCTCCTGTATCAGATTCGTCCCTGCCTATCCTCTGCCTCCTGCCTTAAGATTGCCTCATCTTCCCTAATACCTCTCTAAACCAAATTGGTTTGCCTTTACTGTTCTCTATGAGATTCCCTCGGCCCTATCTCTCCTCTCCCAGGCCTACCTTAGGGTGGGAAGGTTTGCTCTAGGGGTTAATGCCTGCTATCACCACTGCAACATTCTCTCCTTGCTTGGCTGGCTACCCCGTATCTAAGTTGAGGTATTCTTCCCTTAGCTTCTTGTTTAAGCTGGTTCACAAATTCACTCCTTGCCTCAGTGAGATAATATGTTTTAGACAAGCTCCTCTTGCACCCAGATCTGCCTCCCTCCCCCTACTTATTAAGCCTAAAATGCATCTTGCCAGTGCCCGCAAGTCTTTCTCCTTTGCGACAGTATCTGACTGGAACTCCCTTCCTCCTTCCATCCTCTCCTGCTCCTCTTTCCCAAAGTTCCAAGCTACTTTGTATGCTTCACTCTCAGCATCTGTATCTTGATCCTGCTTCTGCTGATGTCTCATCTATATTACTTGCCTCCCGCTCCCCCCACCCCTTCTCCCACCTTCCCCTTGAACCCTGTCCCCTTACCCCGCCATAGCTTTAGGTCGTTTGATTGTAGCTTCAATTGTCTAATTGCCTTGTAAGAAAAAAAAATTTGTTTTATGAAATGTTTATATCTAATCTGCTTTGCCTTATGTTATGTATAATTAAGCAATAATAAATGGGTCTCAATTTTTTCCCATAGGGAAACCGTGGCATAATTTGCCATTATAAATGAGTGTTTATAACGGCAAACACACGCATGATTTCCCTTGCTCTGTGCATGCTCAGGCAGCAGCGCAACCAGTCGAGACCGCTCACCGCTTCCATGTCGCCCAAAACAGAACCGCCACAAGAACTTGGCGGTAAGTCTTCTTTTCGTTTTTCCCCCCATATACCCTGGAAACACACAAAGACCTGCAGAAAGGGGAAAAAAACACTTTTAAAAGAGAAAATCTCGGCACCAGACTGAAAGGAAACCGACCGTAGGATACACTGGGAGCTTTTTTTATATAATTGCTGAGGCAAAAAGAAACCAAGCAATTATATAAAATAAAAGCAGTCGAGAAGGTAATCAAACTCGTTTACACACACCCTCGTTGTGGGATCCCACAACTTGAGTGTGTCATAAAATCTCATTACACCCTGACCCATGCCCCATTCTATGTATAATGCGCGTAGATTGTGTGTGTGCTGGGATAACGATCACACCTGGGTGATTAGAGTGCAACCAATCACCCCAGAAGTGAGCGTATCCCAGCAGAACACACACCCTGGAGTGCATTACTGTTATTATACAATGGCTCCTTTGAAAATGAAATAACAAACAGATTAAACATATGTTTAAAATGTTTTTTTTTAGTCATTTTTGATTGAGTAGGTGTACTTAGTGGAAAATAGTGCTGCTCTATTTCCCAGTTGGTGGTGCTGCTTCTTTTTCCTGGTTCTATCTCCCCTCCCACCACCACACTCACACATACAGTTGTCTTTTGTTGGTAAATTTGCGGTGCCCCATACAGTTTAATTGATCTGGTCCTGCTGTCCCGGTGAAGATGTGTGTATTTTTATTAGTTTCTCCTAAAGTTGGAAATGTTCGTCTGAGGAGCTGGGTGCACACTTCTGGTTTCCTGTATCAGTGTGTAAGTCCCTGCCGATCGAACTAAGGAAATCAGTTTGTTTCTAAAGGGGAAAAGTAATTTATATTTTATTTTTAATGGTGGCCGCAACCACTGCAGCTGTTTGAGGATGCGAGCGGGAGTGTGGCAACGTGTAAGGGCTTGCACTGCTGCTGACGGGGGAATTGAAATGCTATCTAAGATGATGGCTTTTTTTTTTCATTTAAAAAATGTGTTTTCTGTTTCAGGGAATCCGGGTGGGGGCGTCTGAATGTCTGGTGGACAATTTCCACTTTGATTGTCGGTGGTTGTCGTTGGTGGTCACTGACAAGCGAGTCGTAAGCACTCACAGTGGGTTGAAGGTGGGTTGAGAGTGTGAATGACAAGCAGGCGGATTCTTGGCTGCGAGGAGCTGTGGGTGATTTCTTTTTGTTTTCCTTAACAACTGATGCAGTCATCTAGGTGCTGGGACTAGACCCATGATGTTGTACTGGGATAACATCACGGGTCCAATCCCAGACATGACCAATCAGGGCCCAAGATTTTCTTGCCATTGTATAATATGTTTTGATGTTCAGTATGTCTATTTCATTGCTATCTTGTCTTTTGCACTCTATTTTATTGCTTGTTGTAACCCCTGGGTGGACTTATACGGGTCACCAAAACTCAAATATTAATTTGATATATACAAATACATATAGACATATATATATATATATATATATATATATATATATATATATATAAAAATACCTGCCAGTGGGACAGGTATAGTTAGGAATTACCGCAGTTACCTCTATGTTAAACCCCAACATTTGCACTTTAATAACTTTGCAACCGTTTGTCAATTTGCCTGACATTTTGCATTTTATGGCCTCCAGCCATAGATCTCTGGATCTGAAAAGTTTTGTTCTGGTGGGATATCGGTTGCAGAACTGTAGAGCATCAAATGTGAAAAGCGGTCAACTTTGTACATTTTACGGTCGGCCATAATGGACTGAAGAATGCATCTGAGTGGATTCAAATTTGCTTGCCTAGATGTGGCCTGGGTGGAACTGGTGCCTTTTGAAGATTTGGTGAAAAAATTTTAATCCGTTCAAAAGTTATTCAAGTTTTTCATGTCCCACTATAGCCAGGGAAACTGGTTTACCAGGATTGAGAAAGGGCATATTCTGTTTTGCACATTGTAAAAACGGTATTGTCACCGGTGTCTGCTAAGTCAAAATCTGGTTTTACCGGTGTTTGGTTTTGTGTACTTTATTTAACAATTTTTAACTCTGCTAACATGCATTTAGCGATTTTGTCCTCCACTATTACACATCCTTCCATTCTGGTACCAATTTAAAGTGATTTTAGGTACAAGATGTGATGGCAGCAGCAACACTACAGCCCCCATCCCTAATGGGTGATGGAAGCAGCACTATGGCCCCATCCCTCAGGTTCGATGGCAGCACCAACAGCACTACAACCTCCCTCCCTCTGGTGTGATGGCAGCAGCAACAGCACTATGACCTCCCTCCTTCAGGTGTGACAGAAGCAGCAGTACTACGTTCACCATTCCTCAGGTGTGATGTCAGTATCAGCACTATGGCCCCCATCCCTCAGGTGGGACGGCAGCAGTACTACATTCCCCATCCACCAGTGGTGATGGCAGAAGCACTACAACCCCACCCCTCGATTGTGATGGCAGTAGCAACAATGCAGTAAACATCCCTCAGGGGTGATAGCAGTTGTGACAGCATTATGATCCTTTCTTCAACACCCACACCATATGCACAAGTTACAAATGACTTGGTCTCTTTGCTTGTTAGAACTCAGAAATGAATTAATCTGAACTATCACTGCTAAGGTGGATTACCTTTGTTTTCCCATCTATAATATAACTGCCTGATTGGATTTCTGCCTGTGACACCACTGACGGGGTTAGGGAACAGACTTGGGTGTTGGAGGGCCAGCTGGTGGGTGAAGGCTTGAGTGCCCAACAACCACTCACCTTCTCCTGGGAGGGAGGGTGGGTTCATGGCTCAGCATTTGCTGGCCAGTGGTGGAGGTCAGAGGCATGACAACATGTCAGCCCTCACTGCAGGAGGGAGCATGATGGACGTCGGCTTGTGCCTTGACATCATGTGGCCTGTCACGCTCCCAAGAAAATGGGAAAACACCCGCTGACCAACCGAAGGATGGCTGTTGATCTCTCCATAAGCCAGAAGCCTCAGACATGTGTCTGGTCTGACCCCTGCCATTCCCAGGATACACAGGAAGCTGTTTGGGGCAATTCTCTTCCCCTGGTAGCCTCCCACAGGGGTAGGGGCCCACTCAGTGAAGGGTTACTTTGGGTTACCTGGTAGCACAGCAGTAAGGGTCAGTGGATGGTGGTCGGGACTCAGCAGGTGGTAGGGGGCCTTGGTAGGCCTGAAGGAGTGGATGACCAGGGGTAGGAGGAGCAAAAAAAACCTGCTTGAATTGCTTTTGAAATAAAGTGTCTTCACCTAAAAATCCACAAGTGATTAATGGAGGACCTTCAAATGGATTCATGCATCTCCCAGACATGTGGATTTTTTTACTTAGTGTCCATGAAAAGGTGTCTCCCAGTTTTCATGTCTTTGTTCAGATGTGAATTGGCACCACTCTGCCCACTAGCATCATACAGCCCTGGGTCTTACCTTTCTATACGTCATTGACTGTGCTTTCAAAATCCACTGACCAAACATAAGTACACTTAAATACTTAACATTTGCTTTTTGTTGAAGCAGTCTATCAGAAAACTTTTTGTTGTCACAGAGACTGAAACAGCAGGTGGGGGAAAGGTCTAAATAATCCAATTCACCTAAATGGGGTGCTAACTGTAAGTCTTTTCATAAGTAGTAAGGCAGTTTCTTCTTTATGAACATACTTTCATTCAGACTAGTTTTCATTCAAACAACTGAGGATTTTGGATGGCCCTACTGATTATAAACTTGAATAAGTTAGTTGGTAACAGTGATCCGCATTTAGCAATTTACAACACATATGCTTATATGCAAAGAATACAATAAAAACCTGACTAAAATCTAAAAACAAGCTTATAAAACACATAAAATGTATCTGAATATTTACCTTTACCTATACAAAGTCATTGCAGCCCAAGAAAAACTCGGGTAAATTACATGGTATCCTGACTACTATTCTATGATGTAGTAAACATATATTGGTATTTTTTTGTATATTCTTTGTAAAGCAGGTAAGGTCCACTAGGTAGAACTGTCTGTTTTAAGGAGTGACCTAAAAGCACTGGGGAGGTTAAGTGACTTGTTTGGAGTCGCACTGTACACAAGTGGAGGTTGTGGGACTCAAACCAAAGTCTGCTGGATGTGCCCAGTTCAATCATCATTTGTTACTCTAACCACTAGGCATGGGTGGTTAAACTGAATGGCTGATTACAACAAAGCAGTGTGGGTGATTTTCTTACTGACTCTATATGCAGCAAAGCAGAAAGAATGCAAAGCACAGCAGCATTCATTTTAAGATGCTGAAATCTGGGTCAGCCTGCTGGTGCTGTGGTAGCACTATTGCTTGCCTTGCAATGCCAGCGACCCAGGGTCAGAAGCAAATTCGGGTTGCTGGAGGTCTGGCCAGGGGAATAGGATTGAGCACCTGGGGACTGCTCTCCTCCTCCTCCTCTGGGAGGGGTGGGCTGCAGGTCTTGCTTCTTTACCACCACCTGTGTGACCATGGGTGGTGGTGCAAAAGTGCTGCAGAGTGATCAGGAGGGGAGAACACTAGCCAGGATCTGGAGCAGTGGCATGTCTCTGTGACCTACCTCCTTTGATCTCTAGTGCTGGTGCCCTCAGGGACAGACCAGAAAACTAGGAACAACCACTCCACATCGGCCACTGGCAGAAGGGACCCAGGTACCCCAGACTTCATAACCAGGCTCCATGAGGGACCCACTGAGCTGCCCGACACACACTAAGTGAGTGTGGAGGGGTGACCTGGGGTCCCCTCCCTTCCCACCTGGGGGGGTACAATCCAGCCAGGATAGGGGCAGGCTCACAGGAGCTCCTGAGCATTACCTGGGGATGAAGCTAGGGGATACCCAGCCTAGGGATCTCTGAAAAGTGGAGACTGATGCTGTGAGAAGGGGATATAGAAAGAGAAAATAAAACATTTTTTTAAAAAGATACTGAAATCTTAGAGATTCTGTGTAGTGACATGTAATTTCTGTGAGGCACCAGTACAAGAATTCAAAATCCATAAAACCAAGCAGGATTCCGTGATTGTTACAGTGTTACGGTAAAATGGAAAACCAGGGTCCCTGATTATAGCCTATGGGAAAATTTATATGTGTATTGAAAATGTTCACGAAAACTTTGTAAAAACATTTTTTATATGACAACATTCCATTATAAGGTATAGGGAATCACGGAAACATTTTGTTGTTCGAAACAATACTCCACAACATTGCCCCATGTGTTGTTTTCTTTGTCACTTCATTGTGCCAAGGTGGATTGTGCTTTTGGGATGAAATTTGCAGGGTAGCAAGCCCTAGTCCCACTGATGTGCCTTTTGGTGGTTTGGTCCCAAACATTCAATGGGCCCATAGTTACAGTGTTACAAAGCTGAGAAATATCCCATAGGATAACATTGCATTGCCTTTAATCGCCTGTATCTCAAAACTAAGTGAGATACGAATTTTTTGCTACTCATAGCTTAGATCGAGGTGATCTAAGCTTGTGAGGAAGTTTCAAAGTCATAGATTACACCTGCAGTGGAATTCTTTTCCTAGGTTGTACGGTTACTGAGATATTGGCAAATAACTGTTACGAGGGTTCCTTTTCAGTACTATGGGGCTGCTGTATGGCTCCGTTTTTATGTGTAAGTGGGAGCACAGGGCCCCACAGACACATATTATTATGTACAAATGGGTGGTTTGGTGGGAGTGCGGGGCCCAAAGGGTCCATGCTCCCACCAACACATACCAGTTACCAGGTACATTACACTGTAAATAAACGGTTTGGTCTTTTGGCTTGAAATTTGCAGGGTATAAAGGGGGGGTGTCCCAGAGATGTGAATTATGATGTTTAGGCATAAAAAAATGTAATCCATTCCATAGATATGCCATAATGAAGTTGAGATTTTTCCCATAGCATAACACTGCGGCGCCCACAGCACTTTCAGTGCCTGCATCTCAGAAACTATGCAAGATACAGATTTAGTCAACATTTATGTAACTCATTCAAGATTCCATCAGATGGTCAGAAACGTCTGAGAATTTGTCTGAAAATTAACAAATGAAAGATGCAAAAATAGTATCTATATATTATGCCTGCCAATAGGACAGGTATAGTTAGATGCACAGTCACCTCTATTTAAACCCCAAAAGTTTGCACTTTAATAACTTTGTAACTGTTTGTCCAATTTGCCTGCAGTTTTGCACACACGGCCTCCAGCCATAGGTCTCTGGATCTGAAAAGTTTTGTTCTGGTTGGCTGTACAGTTGCGGAACCATAGAGCGTCCAAAATGTGAAAAACAGTTAACTTTTGTGCACTTGTCAGTCTGCCATAATGGATTGAAGAATGCATCTAAGTGGATTCAAATGTGCATGTCTATATGTGGCCTGGGTTGAACTGGTGCCTTTTGAAGATTTGGTGAAAAAATATTAATCCATTCAAAAGTTACTAACATACTAACATACTATTTGCCAGCAGATTAGGCCTTATGGTCTATCAAGTCTGCTCGAACCTAGATCCTTAGTTGGGTGCCGAGACCCTCCCATCCCTTGTGCTCCAGAAACCCCTATCATCCATCCCCACCCCCGGGACAGGCCATCATCTGATACATCCACTTTCTGTGTCTGTCCCACCTCTCTTAAAGCTCTCCACTGTGGATCTCTGAACCAGCTCACCAGGCAGAGCATTCCAAGGGTCCACCACCCTCTCAGTGAAAAACCTCCTCTCTTTCCCCCTCACCTTCCACCTTCCAACTTCAAACCATGCCCTCTGGTGATGCCTCCCTGCTTAGTCGAAAGATCCCTCCATGTTTACCCTATTTATTCCCTTGAGGTACTTGAAGACCTCAATCATGTCCCCCTGTCTCTCCTCTCCTCCAATGAAAACAGGCAGAGCTCCTCAAGTCTGTCCTCGTAAGTCAAATCCCTAGCCTCGTGATCATCTTTGTTGCCCTCCTCTGTACCTCTCCAGGAGCTGTATGTCCCTCTTCAAGTGTGGTCTCCAGTACTGTGCACAGTACTCAAGGTGTGGTCTAACCAGTCCATTGTACAGCGGCAGAATCACTTCCTTGCTCCTAGAGGTGATCCCCTTGCGATGCATCCCAACATCCTGTTTGCCTTGCTAGCTGCTCTCCTGCACTGCTCAGTGTTATTCATACATGTATCCACCATGACCCTAGGTCTTTTCCCTATTGAGCTTCAGCACCTCCCTCCCAGGTGTACCTGTGTTTAGGGTTTCCCGACCAAGATGCAACACCTTGCACTTGGTGATATTAAATTAATTTCCATGTGAGCCCAGCTTTCCAGGGTGTCCAGGTCCCTTGCAGGCCAACCTCCCTCTTCTCCTCAACTACTGCTCCCATCTTGGAGTCATCCCGAAGAGACTCATTTCACACCTATACCATCCCTGATGTCTGATATGTATGCATTAACTAGGATTGGACCCAGGACCGAGCCCTGTGGTACCCCATCACCAACCTCTGTAGGGTTCAGAGCTCCCCACAGACCACTGCTCTCTGAGTGCGTCCAGCTATCCAGTTTTCAATCCATCTGACCATCAAGGCCTACTCCCTAACCCCATCAGTTTCTCCACCAGACCATTGGGGGACAGAGTCAACGCCTTGCTGAGAGTCCAAGAATAATACATCCACAGGCTTACCTCTGTCCAGTTCTGATGTTGCCCATTCATAGAACTCCACAAGGTTGGTTTGACATGATCTACCTGGCACAAACCCATGCTGCCGATTATCCAGACCTCCACCTCCTCCAAGTAAACCCCCAATCGTTCCTTTAGTATACTCTCCATTAATTTTCCACCACGAGGTTAAACTGATGGGTCTATAGTTTCCTGGTACTTCCTTCGACCCCCTTTGTAGATTGGTACCACATGTGCCTCGCCCAATCCTAGGTACCCTCCCTGTCTCAAGTGACCTGTTGAAAAGCTCCGCCAGGTGCAGCCAGTATGTCCGCCAATTCCCATATAGTACTCGGATGAATGCCATCCATCCAGGAGATTTGTCTTTCTTTAGGGCCTTGAGGGCAAACCACACCCTTTGGTGGGATGGCATCATCCGTCCCCTCCACCTTACTGGTCTTTTTATCCTTATCCAGATGCTGACACCCTGGGGTACCTTTCCTCCCCTTTTGCTCCATTTCTGTTGCTCCCCTAGTCCACTCTACTTCTGCTTCTATCCCCTTTGTGCCTTGCTTTGTAGATATCCCATCCCCTCCCTAGTGAACACAGAGGCAAAGTACTCGTTAAATACCTCTGCCTGGTCCTCGCCTCTTCCACCCACCTCCTTCTGATCTCAATCTGCTGAGATGGCCCATAGTTTTCTCCGCTCCCCAATGTACCGGAACCCCTTTTCCCTCCATGTATCCCTGTGCCAGCCGTTGCTCTTTACTGGACTTAGCTCCCTCACCATACGGGTGACTTTTCTAGATGCAAGCTGGTACATTTCCTTATCCCTATCCCCTCTTGTTGTTTTATATTTTTTGTAAGCGCCTTCTTTTCTCTGACTGCTACCTGGACCTCACTGGACCACCAGCATGGTTTATGTGACCTTGCTCCCTTACGTTCTCAACTTAGCGCAGATCCTGACTGCCTCGAAGTCCCTGTTTATGACCTCCCATCTCCTTTCCACACTTGTTGTTGGGGTAATCCCTTCAAGTGATCCTTGAGAATATTTCCCATGCCCATAAAGTCTGCCCCCTGAAGTCCACTGCCAGTGTCCTAGATCTCACCCCACTCCCCAATGCTTATTTGAAACCAGACAGTATTGTGGTCACTCCCAGTCAGGGGGTCCTGTACAACCATGTCCCTTACCAGATCCCCATCTGCCAGAACCACATCCAGGACATGCCCTCCTTGTGGGCTCCATCACATGCTGTGTTAAGAACACATCCTGGAAGCCATCCAGCAGCCTCTGCTCCTTGGCCACCTTAGAGGACATGGTTCCTCAGTTTGTACCTGGCATATTAGGTCCCCATCAACACCACTCCTTCCCTTTGGACCACACTGGGCAATGATGTTGTCCAGCAAACCATCCTCTAGAACATCACTCATCCCGGGGGCCTATATGCTACTCCCAGCTTGACCTTATCTCCTGCTGGGGATCGTAGGTGACCCATAAGGCTCCCGTTTCCCTCTGCCTCTTCTACCATAGCAATTTCTATGTCATCTCTAATGAACATAGCCACTCCACCCCCTCTGCCCTCCTTTCTATCCTTCCTAAGCATAGTGTACCCCCGTACATTTAGGTCCCAGTCATGGTTTTTGTTGGCCCACGTTTCCGTGACTGCCGCCACATCCACCCCCTCGAACAGCATGGCCTGGAACTCTGGCAACTTGTTTCCCAAGCTCCTGGCATTTACTAACACTAACCCCAACCCCTTATCCCTGATCCTTTTGTCGAACCCCACCCAGATTCTTATACTTCCATCCTGCTTCTCCTCCTAGAAACCTCCACCTCCAGTCTGTTTCCCCCTCCCCCTTGGGCTTGAAGGCTACTCCCCTCATCTGGAGGGAGGGCTTCTAAGTCAACCCCTCCTTATCCCTTCCCCCTTACAAGTTTAAACCCCACCTTTCTTGTATGTAGTCAGCCATCCCTGTTTAGGACTTCCTTCCCTATTGGGCAAGATGAAACCTGTCCTTGGCATATAGTCCCTTATCCTCCCAAACTCCATTCCAGTTCCCTAACACCCAACCCATTCTCTTCACCCCACTTCCTGAGCCATTCATTAACCTCTGGAGCTTCATTTTTTCTCCACTGAGGCCTTTGGTACTGGCAATATCTCCAAAAAAATGTTGCATCCATTATCCCGACAGACTCTGGCAAGTTCTGGAACCTTGCTTGGATTTCCATAATGCTATTTCCTCTAGATCATTAGTTCCCAAATGCACCAGGAAATCGGTTTCCTCACAATCCCTAACCATTTCATACACCATGAACTTTGCTCTGTGCACTGTCAGCCCAGAGATACTCACTACCTTCACCTGGCTATGGCATCCATCCCCTGTCCTCCCAATGGATACCCTTAATCATGAGTCTCCCAGTAACAGAACCTTAACACCGCCATCATCCTTATGGTTACCTCCACTATGCCCTCTCAGCCCCCTCCCCCACTTTATTCATGATCGCAATTTCATGGGAGTCTTCCTGCCTTATTAGAGACCCCCTTGTCACCCTCCCCTTTCTGCCTCCCTTGCTATTTTGCCCACTAACTCAAACCCTCTCTGAATAGGTGTCCCCTTTAACCCTCTCTTATCTGAACCATTTATCCTGGCCCTGATGGTTTCCTTCCCCGCACCCTCATCCCCCTTGTAATAGGACCCCTGTCTCCAGAGGCTCTCTGTGGGTCCCCTTAGCCTAGGCCCCATCCTTGTACTGACCTTCCTGCTGAAGGGGCTCCTCCCCACCTCCTTGTCTCCCAGTTCCTCTCCAATCATGCTCTCCTCCCTCATGTCTGGAATATGTTGCATCTCCCCATTTGCTTAACATATATGTTTCCCTTCTCCCTCTGGGACTATGTCTATCCTTTCCTAGCTGTTCTGTGATGCCCTATGGGTATCTGACTCCTCCCGGCCTCTGTATAAGTTTCCTCATTTCCACCAACCCTTCCTCCCTCTAGGATGCTTAGTATCTCAAATTTATTGTGACACTCTATGTCAGCCTCCATCAAGTAACCGAGTTTCCCCACTGCATCTCTAAACTGACCCTCTTCTTCCTCTCTTGCACTGTTCACCTTAAGAGCTCCCTTCCCACAGTCTGCTGTTTTAGGCTTCCGCACAACAGCCCTCCTGACTCTTCCCTCCAGTCTCCTTGAATTCAGAATTTTCACCTGTACGCTTTCCTTAGCATCAACTTCCCTATCTAAGGGTCCTCTGTCCTAATATCCCCCTTCTGCTTGCTGTAGCATAATGTCCTGTAATTTCAGGCGTTGCCCCAGCCTCCCTCAGCCCCACCCTTCTGCTGCCCATATCCACACCCCTTATCCTTGGACACCCCCAGCTCCCACAGCTTACTCCTTAACCAATATACCTCACTCCTGATACAAGATAGCTGTCTACAGAGTGGGCAGCCTCCCTCTCTCAGGCCCAATTTAGGTGTTGCCATCCCACAGCCTGTGCAGCCTACAACCCTTCCGAAGATGCCTGCCATGGTGGAATATGGCCACCCTGATTATCCCCTCTGTTTAAAAATAGCACACCCTTTTCTCAGTCCCTTTCCTGGAGTACAGTTTCTCTCTTACTGACTGTAGTTATTTACAAACCCAATTTCAACCCCACCAACAAAGTTCCCAAGTCTCACAAACACATACAGTCCAGTATGTGTTCAGTCCCACTAACAGTGTGTGTAAGCAGACTCCAGGTACCGTGAGATGTCACAGGCCCACCAACTCCTGTTGCTTCAAATTTCAGTCCCAAACAGAAATACTCAGCCCTTCAATCCCAACCCCCAGTGGCTTTTCAGTATTTAAGAAAGCCTACAAAACAGGCTGGGTGGGAGGGCTCTTACCAAACACCAGGCAAACAACACATTTAAATTACCTTCTAATTTTCCCTGCCAAACATCTATCCCCAAACCTACAATATCACAGCCCAAGTATCAGTTCAAATTCAAGGTAATAATTTTTAACACATAGAACTAATTTCACTAACAAACTATTCAAATATTTCAGTTTAAAACAAAATATAACTCCTGGCCTCTTTTCTACCAACCTGTTGCTTAAGCTCCCAAGTGAACAAGTTATTCAAGTTTTTCATGTCCCATTATAGACTATGGCAAAATGTATATGTGCATTGCGAAAACTTTTGCGAAAACATTTTTGTGTATGACAAACATTTTGTGTGACAACATTCCATTAAAAGTATAGGGAATAACAAAACATTTTGTTGTTGTATGAAATCATTTTGTTGTCTGAAAACAATACTCCACAACATTGTCCCATGTGTTGTTTTCTTTGTCACTTCATTGTGCCAAGGTGGATTGTGCTTTTGGGCTGAAATTTGCAGGGTGGCAAGCACTCATCCCAAGGTGTGCCTTTTCATGGTTTGGTCCCAAAACATTCAACAGGCCCATAGTTAGCATTACTAAATTGAGAAATTTCCCATAGGATAACATTGCAGTGCCCGTATCTTGAAAACGATGCGAGATACAGATTTAGTCATACCCTATCTTACATGGAGATCTCGCTGTCATGATTACAACGGCACTGAAATGTTTTTCATAGCTGCTACAGTTGCTGAGATATTAGCAAATTAGTGTTACAAGTGTTCCTTGCACTATAGGGCTGCTGTATGGCTCCATAGTTATGCGTAAGTGGGTGCGCAGGGCCCAAATGCCACGCCCCACAGACACATACCATATTATGCACAAAATGGTCATCGTGAAGGGAGCATGGTCCCAGAGGGCCTGCACTCCCACAAACACATACCACTAACCACTTACATTACACTTTCTCAAAAGAAGGAAAGTCATTGCAAAAAACTCCATTAATGCATCGGTTAGTGTTGATGTCACAGCAACAAAAGTTTGGAAATTCAATGTTAGGTTATCACCCCTACCACCCCACCCCACCCCCCCTACCCTACAAGCACCAACAGACATTTGGGCATGCCATGGGTCGTCAGACCTAAACTCTCACCCCATTCTCCTCATACTGTAGAGTGTCAGCTTGTTTTACACATGGAATGGGGTGAATGTTGGGCCTGAAGACCCCATGGCACACCAATGCCTGTTGGTGCCTGTAGGGTAGAGGGTGGGTGGTAACCCTAACACCCTAACATCAAATTTCCAAACTTTTGTCACTGTGACATCTATCCTAACTGATGCATTAATGGAGTTTTTTGCAATGTACATACATATTTTTTTTATAATGGTGCAGTCACACTAGTATAGTTAGGATTGCCCAGCCACTTCTATGTTAAACCCTGAATTTT
This sequence comes from Neoceratodus forsteri, assembly GCA_016271365.2. Lineage (NCBI taxonomy): Eukaryota > Metazoa > Chordata > Ceratodontiformes > Ceratodontidae > Neoceratodus > Neoceratodus forsteri. The sequence continues at coordinate 124,762,428 of CM057450.1, read as the reverse complement.
GCACTTTAATAACGTTGCCACCGTACAACAGATTTGTGTGAAACTTTTCATGCATGGTAGGGTGCCATAGATCTCTGGATCTGGCAAGTTGCGCTACCGTTAGATGAGCAGTTGTGGAGCTGCAGAGTGCCACAGAACATGCAAAAATTTGGGTTTTGTGTGTTTCTTTGCTTGTGGCTACAGCCCACATGATTTGTCTGTTTGGTCTGAAATCTTCAGAGAAGATGCAGTCTGGGTCATTGATGTGCCTTTTGAAGATATAGTGAAAAAATATTAAACCGTTCAAATGTTTTTCAAAAAAAAAGTTTCCCATTATAGTCAATGGTAAAAAATATATGTGTCTCTCAAAGCTACTGTCAGTACATTTTACTGTCACAAATGGCCCTTTTACTGTAGTGCGGTGGCCATCTTGTTTTCAGTTAGCGAGAGAGAAAAATGCCTGGTGTTTAAATTTGGGGACCCCTAGGTAAACAGTGACATTATAGCGCAGTGGGTTAATGTTTGAGCTGCAGATCTGGAGATCTGGGTTTGAATCCTACAGTCGCCTAGGTGAATACTGTGTGATCTTGAGCAAGTCACTTAACTTTCCTGTGCTCTCAGGTTGCATCTGAAACAACCTTCAGCTTAGTGTGCTACTCCTGGTTAAACAATGTTCCCTTTCCCTTTCCTTTCCCTACCTAGTCGGGCCCTGAGGATCACAGCATTATCTTTTTTGGGGGGCAAACCCCCAAAGAAATGACTTTTCTGCAATCAGACTCCACCCAGTAGTGTTGTACATTACAACAGAACAGATGTGACACATTAGCAAATCACAAAAGTGTCGTGCCCATTCTTTTGCAATTTTTTGTGAAAGTATCACAATTTGCAACAGAACAGCACCCGAAAACAGCACTTCTTTGCCACCCCACAGCATCAAAATTGTCTGGGCTTTTGGGCTGAAATTTGCAGAGTGGCAAGCCCTGGTCCGACAGATGTGCCTTGTGGTGGTTTAGTCCCAAAACATTCAACGGGCCCATAGTTACAGCTCTCCGAAGTTGAGACATTTCCCATAGGCTAATATTGTGGCACCAACGGCGACTTTCAACGTCCATTTCTCGGAAACGGTGTGAGATACGGATTTTAGTTCTTCACAGCTCAGTCCACCTTAGGTGAACCTAGACCACGTGGAGGTTTTGAAGTCATGATTACCACTGCAGTGGAATTTTTTCATAGTTGCTACGGTTACTGAGATATTGCCAATTTAGTGTTACAAGGTTTCCTTTTTGGTACTATATGGCTGCTGTATGGCTCTGTACTTATGTGTAAGTGGGAGTGCAGGGCCCAGAGGGTCTGTGTTCCCACAGCGCATACCATTATGCAAAAAATGGGTAACATGAAGGAGCGCAGGGCCGGAGACCCGCTCTCCCACAAACACATGCCAATTACAAGTTACATTACTCTTTCTAGAAAATTCATTGCAAAAAACTTTGTTAATGCATCAGTTAGGGTTGATAGCACAGTGACAAAGTAGGAAATGTGATGTTAGGTTACCTCCACCACCCACCCTCCACACACCAACAGGCGTTGGGGTGTGCCGTGAGTCATCGAGTCCTAACTCTCACACCATTCTCCTATACTGTAGCATGTCAGCTTGTTTACACATGGAGTGGAGGAGAGTTAGCCCTGATGACCCCATGCACATCCCAATGTCTGTTGGTGTGTGGAGGGTGGGTGGTAGGCCAGGGTAACCCTAACATTACGCTTCCATACTTTGTCGCTGTGCTATCAACCCTTAACTGATACTCGTACATTAATGGAAGTTTTACAATGAGTCTATATATATATATATATATATATATATATATATATATTATGGTTGCACGGTAGTTAGGGTTGAGTAGCCATTTACATATTAAACCCAAAATTTTACACCTTAATAACTTTGCAACCATTTGTGGATTTGCCTGAGTTTGGAATACATGATTAAGACCCACATGCCTTGGGATCTGTCAAGTTTTGCATCAGTTTGGATACATCGACTGTGGAGTTATTGCGTGATCTGCACGCGTGTTTACGCTTTTTCTGAACTTACAGTCGCGCTTACAGGTCGCATCGCTTATGCGAAATCTTCAGGAATAAGTGCGGCCAGGGTCCCCGATGTGCCTTTTGAAGATTTCGTGAAAAAATATTACACGGTTCAAAAGTTATTCAAAAAACAATTTCCCATTATAAGTCAATGGGAAAAGTTAACAAAAAGTTTGACAGTGTCGCAAATGCACTTTTTACTGTCACAAATGGCCCTTTTACTGTCGCAAATCTGCCATTTTGTTTTCAGTTAGTGGTCAGAAAAATGCTTGGCATTTAAAATTGGGACCCTCTAGCAACCTAATTCTTTTTGTATTCACCTAGTCGGGCCCTGAGGATGCTAGCCATGTCTTTATTTTGGGGTAAAACACCCCAGAAATATGTTTTTCAAATTTCTGGAAAAAGTACTTTTGCAAAGTAGTGTCGCACTCATGAAAGTGTCGCAAATTTTTTCGAAAGCTTTCGCAAATTGCAACAGTACTTTTCTAAGCTGTGGGAAAATGACAGCAACTCTTTGGCACCCTGCTGCAAAAGAACGGTTCAGTGCTTTGGCCTGAAATTTGGAGGGAACACAGCCGACATCTCACAGATGTGCCTTTCAGTGTTCTGTTGAAAAAATATTACATGGCGGCAAAGTTACGGCACTCCAAAGTTGACGCTTTTTCCCATAGGATAACATTACGGCATCCGATGCATTGCAGCAATCCTTTGGCGCCCTGCTGCAATATAATGGCTCGGTCTTTTGGGCTGAAATTTGGAGGGAAGACACCAAACATCCCATAGATGTGCCTTGTAGTGGTTTGGTGAAAAAAAATAACAGGGAGCCAAAGTTATGGCACTCTGAACTCCTCTTTTTTTCCCATAGGATAACATTATGGCGTTTGCCGCGTCTTTCAGGGCCCGTATCTCAGAAGCGGTGACGAGATACGGACTTTTCGTCAAAAAATGCTCCCTAATGGGGCTAAGTACAAAATCAGCCAGGAAAGTCATAAATCATATGACTTTCACATTTTCACGTCGATACGGTTCTGACATATAAGCTATTTAGTATTCCAACTCCACTCATTTTCTGCTCCGAGACCCATTATTATGCATACCATTCTTTGCACTCACTGTCTTTCTCTATGCAGCTTTTGGGAAAACCAGCCTGTGCACTTACATTACTGTTTACGTTGCCCTTTCCACTTGCGGTTCATTTTCCGTTCTTACCATTCACATCTCGTCACCATGCGTTATCCTTTAACGTTTTCATTTCTTGTGTTTCCGTTATTTTTTGCCATTTGTGTCTACAGTACTGTTTCTCTTTCCGTTTAGCTTTGCATCACCATGCCCATATGACATTTCTGTTTGCGGGCACCATGTTACTATGTGACAAGACATCACGTGGCGGACCTGTTCCGGATCACGCCCACGTGTAAGTTACCCTTTCTGTTCTCATTTGCGCTTGCATTACCATGTGCACCACTGTTAGTGCTTCTGTTTGTGTTGCTGTTCCTGTTGCTATGTCACAAGACATCACGTGGTGGGGCCTGGGGCCCTTCCCCGCTGCATTATGCATTCCACTATTTCGTTATCATTCTCAAAGAAGGAAATTAGAGGCAAAAACTCTGTTTAGTGCATCAGTTAGGGTTGTTCACAGCGACAAAAGAGGAAATTTGGTGTTAGGGTTAAAACCCCCATGGACCCCAGCCCACCCCCAACCGGCATTGGGGTGCGCATTGGGGTGTTGGTCTAATTCTCACCCCATTCTCTATACTTCTGCTGCTTTACACATGTGATGGGGTGACAGTTAGGGCCGGCGGCAATATTGCACCCCAATATGCCGATTAAAATTTTTCAACTAACCTAACTCCACTTTAATGTGCTAACTAATGTCATTAACAGATTTTTTGCCTTCAATTCCTATGTACATATATATATATATATATATATATATATATATATCCCAGTAGGGCCAGTATAGTTAGGATTGCACGGCCACTTCAATGTTAAACCCCACATTTTGCACTTTAATAATTTTACAAGAACTATTCATCCAATTTGCCTGAAAGTTGCCATGCATGGTGTCCTACCATAGTTCTCTGGATCTGGAAATTTTTGTTCTGGTAGGATTTGCAGTTGTGGAGCTGCAGAGCATCGAAAAGTGTGGAAAGTCCTCAACTTTTGCGAATTCTTTGCTCATACCCACAGCCTCAACAGTTTGTCTGTCTGGTCTGAAATTTTCTAGGTATATGGAGATTGACTCAGGGAAGTGCCTTTTGAAGCTTTGGTGAAAAAATATTAATCGATTCAAAAGTTATTAAAGTTAAAAGTTTCCCAATATATCCTATGTGAAAAAATATATATGTTCTGCCGACCAGCAAGTCATACTGTCTCAAAAGCACCTTTTTCTGTTGCAAATGGCCTCAGTACTGTCATGCGATGGCCATCTTTTTTCAGTTAGCGGTGGAGAAAAACATTTTAATTCAAATTAGCATGACCCTTGGTAAACACCAATTTTTGTGTTTACCTAAACGCTGGCTTAGGAACATGATCCTGGCATCAGATTTTGAAAATAATCCCCAGAAATATGTTTTCATGTTTTTCCCATTTGTACTGTCATGATTTTGGTGGCACTGTGGCAGCATAGTGTCGCAAATCATGACATCCTTTCGCGACCACTGTTGCAATTACATTACTGGCCCACAAAACACCCCAAAACACATTTCTTTGCCACTTTACTGCAACTAAGCGGTTTGGACTTTTTGGTTGAAATGTACAGGGTAGAAAGGGCTTGACCTACAGATGTGCTTTTTGCTGATTTGGTTCAAAAATTTACACTAGTTCCAGAGTTACAGCATTCTGAAGCTGCACATTTTCAGATAGGATAATGTTGTGGTGGCCGCGGTGACTCTCAGCACCTACATCTCGAAAATGGTTCAAGATACAGATTTTTGCTAAGCAGACATGGAGGTGGCGGGAGATAAATACAACTGAGAAATAATTTTTTCTGCACTTGCTATGGTTACTGAGATATTGACAAATAAGCATTACAAAGGCTACTTGGAATGCCTCTAGGCCTGTACTATGTGTCTGTACTTATGGGTATGTGGGAGCGCAGGGCCCAGAGGGCCCATTCTCCCACCTATGCATACTATTTATCCTAAACTGGGAGCACTGGGCCCTCCTGCAGTATGCCTCTACACTGATGGGTGGGTGGGAGCGCAGGGCCCAAAGGGCCAGGGCTTCCACCTATGGATACCATAAGAGTAACTTTTCACTTTCTCAGAACCAAGCGAAATTCATTGCAAAAAACTCAGTTAATGCAGCAGTTAAGGTTGATTCCATACCAGCAAAAGCCTGGAAATTCAATGTACCCCCCCATACCCCCACTCTCCACACACCAACAGGTATCAGGGTGGGCCTTGGGGTCGTTGGGCCCAACTCTCACCCCCATTGTACAATACTGTATCACTCAGCTTCCTTACAAATGGAATGGGGAGAGGGTTAGGCCTAATGACCCCAAGGCACACCCAATGCCTGTTGGTGTGTTCAGAGTGGGGGTGTGGGGGGTAAGGTTGGAATCAACCCTAAGTGCTGTATTAATGGATTTGTTTTGCAATGAATATCTCTCTTTCTCTCTCTCTCTCTCTCTCTCTATATATATATATATATATGCAGTCACTCCCCTGGCACACATGTATTGCTGCCACCGCACAGTTACATGCTACATGCTACATGTGCCCTGCATTCATGCACCTCTATGCACCTTATGTGCATGCTACATGGTCTTGCCCTACATGTGTCTGCAACATATGCACATACATGTGCCTACTGCACATTATGCATCAGTAGCTTCATGTTAGTGCATAGGCCTCAATATCAGAATTTAAAATTTATATTCTGGTTTGTTTCAAACTGTATTTCAAACAGTAGAACACACAATTATATTTAAGTTCAAAGAACAGAGATGCAAGGCTTTCCTCTAGAACATCTGTCTCCTGCCTGGCACTCCCAAACTACTCCTCTTTAGGCAAATTGTGGCAAATGGCTGAGTGGTACTACCCTCTACATCCACCAGAGCCTAACCTACTCCATCTCTTTCAGGAACCTGTCCCTCCTCCCATGAGAATCTCCTCACCAAACCCTCCTTTCCTTCTACCCTAGCCATCTTCATTGGGGTCTCTATACCTTCACTAAAATCTCTCCTTCTCTGGTTGAGTCTATCTCTCTGCACTAGCCTCCCACTTCTCTGGCGAGCTCATTTTCTTCGGGGACTTCAATATCAATTGGCTATCCCTGACCTCCCGTAGGACTGAGTCCCTCAACCTCACCCAGCTTGTCACTGAACCCAAGTGTCTTAATCCTCACTCCTCCAAACATACTCCCCATGACTGGGTTCATAACTTACACCCCTATCGAATAGCTGCAGCTGGTATTTTGCCAGATGCCTTTAGTGACCTCTATATGACGTTCTGCATCCATAAAGTCTGACTTCCTTCTGCTCCTCCTAAATACATTTCGTCCAGGTCCCTATGGTCTCTTAACATTGACTCCCTCCTTAGTGACACTGCTGCAGTTGACTGGTACTCCATCCTCTCTGCCCTGACATTGATGCATCCCTCTCCCTTTTCCATTCTAAATTCACACACATCTAGGACAAGCACGCCCCATCAGAAAATCCAGGGTCAAAGGACCCCTCCACCCCTGGATCATGTCAGATATCACTGATTAGTGAAGATCCTGTGACCAAGCCTGGGCCTGCTTTAAATTGTCCTACTCCCTGCCTGATCACTTGCCCTACAGGAAGTTCAGAAACTCCTGCACGAAGCCTGCCCACACTGCAAAGTCAAACTACTTAAATCCAAACTCCAGAGCAAACGTACCTCCCCGGCAAATTCTGGAAGGTTATTCACTCCCAATTTGATCCACCCACCCACTCTTCCTCCCATCATAATAGTAAATGGTGGTAGCTTGTCAAGATAGTGAGTACGGAATGGCGAGGAGTCAAAATGGCACACAAATTACAGCGAGTGCCATATCGGCAACTGTCGGTTCCCCCTTCCCCAAGGTCCACCCCCACAAAGTTGCTACTATATTGATAAGGGTGTGAAGTTTTTGGCCTCCCATGAAACAGAAAGCGAAAGCGATACGGCAGATGCTGTAATGTAGCAACGTTTTGCACCTCTCCATTCCTGTATTCGCTATCTTGGCATGGAACCATAAATGATGCACCCGCTTCTCTGATCCTCCCTCTCTTGCTGCTCACTTTAATGACTTCTTTACTACTTGCTCTCTTCCCTCTACCGCCTCCTGTTATTTCACATCCCCTCTGTTAACCCTCTTCTCCTCTTCCTCTCCTGCCGTAGGAGTTTTACTTCTCCCCTGTAACTCCTCAGGGGACCCTACACACCTTTCCTTCATTAACCTGTCTAAATCTATTCCCAGTGGTCCAGACCATAAACTTCTTTATCTTTCTGACCCTGCCATTGTCACTCCCCCAACCTTCTTAACCTCTCTTTCTCCTCTATGCTGTCCCTCAGCCCTGGAGGTTTGCCAAGGTTCTCCCCTTCACAAAGGGGTGACCACTCTTCCCTCTGTAACTTCCACCCTATGTCCCTTCTCCCAATTGTTGCCAAGCTGCAAGAGAAACTAGTTTACTCCAGATTTGTCAGCTTCCTCAACTCCTCCAATTACCTTTCTCCTTCCAGTCTGGTTTTCATAAACACCACTCCACCATCTCCTCTGTGCTGTGGGCCACTGACTCTATCCTCACGGGGATGGATCAGGGCATATTACGGTGGTCATTTTCATTTATCTGGCCAAGGCCTTTGACTCAGTGTCCCCCCTCTTCCTGGATAAGCTGAGCTCTGCTGGCCTCTTGGCTTCTGCTGTTAACTTGTTCCTTTCCTTCTTCTTGGGGCATCTGCAGTCGATACAGTTTGGAAGTGCCCTGTCCCCTCCCCTTCTCATTCATTCTGGGGACACCCAGGGCTTCCCCTTGATCCCATCCTCTTCTCCATCCTCCTTAATGACCTCCCATCTATCTGTTTTGGCTCACAGATTCATATGTATGCAGATGACACAGTTGTTTATGCCTCTGGCCCCTTTGCCTTAGCTGTGGAATTGTCACTCCTGCAAGACTTCCATAATGTTGTATGCTGGTTTCATTCCAAGCAACGCTGGGTCAACACTATAAAACAATATCCATGACCTTTGGCACCAATCAGAAACTGGCCAGGCCCCCTCCTCGTTTTCACCACCCTGGATGGAACCCTCTCGATGTGGTCCCCACATTCAAGCATCTCGTGTGTGTTCGGACAGAAGCTGGACTTCTCTACCACATCATGCCATCTGCTCCAAGCTGTGCCCTAAACATGGTGCCCAGAGCTGCAACAAGGACTGCCTATCTTCCCAGGTCCGCTGGGAGTTAGTCACCAAAATGGTTCTCCTAGTTTTGACTCATGCGGATGTGGTCTATGGCACTGCGCCTTCCTCCTCCTTCATCAGATTGGACATCCTCTGCAATGCTTTCTGTCACTTCACTACTAACTTCCATTTTGAGCTCACCACTGCTCCCTTCATCCCTCCTTCTCTGTCCCTCCTCTCCTTTCACATCGCTTATCTCACTGTGCCTCCTTCAACTCCAAATACTGGTTCAGTTCTCTTCTTTTTCTTTACTCTCCTCTCTCTCGTTCCCCCTACCTCCTATTCTCTTTGCTCCAGAGACTTACCCATCTTCTCCCTTCCTCATGCGCACTCCACTGCTGGGCAATCTGCTTTCACCTATTGCCTCCCCTCCCTCTGGAACAGTCTCCATTCTACTCTCCACCTCTCCCTTAAATGCCAGCTAAAACTTCTCTCGGCCCTGTCCTGCTCCTGACAAGCATCCCTGGCCCTGACTCTAACTCCCCTTCCTCCTGTCTGACTGGGTGCCATCTAGCTTCATTTTGGCTGTTCAGTCACAAGTGGGACCACCCCCTTGCAGACTCTGTTACACCATCATTACTACATAGTACTCACTTGTGATGCCCCTACCTGGTCTCGAATGTACTCCACCGCTGATGTAATTTTTACCACCTGCATTTTCCTGCATCGTTGTCACTTTATTTTATACCTTTATGCTGCTCTTTGTTCTGCATTGTGATTTTACCATTGTTGCCACACTTTTATTTTATTTCAAACCCCAGGAATCCCTCTATATGCTTAGAAAGGTGCAAATCAGCCTGTTGATATGAGCTGCCCTGGAGAGTAGAATTTTATGCTAATTATGGAATCTTGAATTAAATTCAAATCTCTCCTGTGTGGTCACACTCCACTCTGCCCTCTAACTTCTGATTTATTTCTCTGCCTGAGGAAGAAGTGGTCCCCCAAAGAGATGTCACGTTTCTTCAGCCCATTGCATTTTTATTTCATACTTTCTTTTTTTTCCTTCAGGATTTATTTAGTTTTTGAATCTCTGCATTAGTTAGGGTCTGTTTTAGTTTGTTTTGTTTGTTTTTATTGCTGTTCTCTGGTTCCTGATTGGTTTCCTGGAACCGCAAAAAGATATTTGAATTGCATTTTTCCCCACTCTGGGAACTAACAAAAAAAACAATAATAATAATATTGAAACTCTCTTTTTACCACTTTACGGTTGCTGTTTTCCCAGTTGCCGCTTTGTGAGATATGACTAGAGTGTTTCACCTCTACTTTTAAATTTTAATTCTGTTTAGTTAGCAGTTCATTTTATTTGGAAACAAACCACTAACTAATGTTTTTTCTATTTGAAACCAAACTGAATTTGGGATTGCTTCGACTGGCATGTCTGACAGACCCAAATAGAGAAGAGGACCTACAGGCTTTAAAATTGTAAAATTGCTTTAACCTCCTGGCTAAGGCAGACTGCCACAAGTTATGTATAGGGTGCCTGGGTCCAGATCACAGTTTCTCAAATTGTAGAGCTTTGCATCAATTTTTGCCCTAAAACTATCAAAAAAAGGGCTAAAAGATTGGAAGATCTTATGGCTTCTCAGTCTGCCTCCATGTCACCAATATACTCAGAAGAGGGTCTAACAACTCCAAGTAAGCAGAAGGACATGTCTGCTAAAGATGGCTCGGAATCCAGGGTGTCTGAATGGGGGAACCCTGAAACCAGCAAGCATAAAAGTGCCTCTGAGCAGGTACCAGAGACAATGCCTGCAAAGAAAAAACATGTCGCTGTCCCTCCTCCTGAAGAAGGAAAGGAGACATCATGGACAAGAACAGAATGCCTTCCGTGGAGGACACGATCAAGGTGTGACAGTTTCCAGGGTTTCAGGCTATGGGAATGCTCACAGGCATGCCTGTACCCTCTTCCCCAGTGCCAGTACCTACCCCGCTTCCGAAGGAGGAAAGGGCTGAGTTTTACTATGATGAAGAGGAGGAGTAGGGAGAACCTATCAAGCCTGACAGTTCCCCGGAGCAGGAATTTGGCTCCCCTCCTCTTGCTCAGGATTATTTCTCCTCACATTATTCCTTTTGAGGTAAATGGTTAAAGAACAGTTATGTAAGAACTTACCGTAACAGTAGATCTTCAAGGACATTTCTTTCATCAGGTCACACCTTCTGTATGGAACTACCATCATAGGTGTCAGGATCACATGGAAGCTTTTTCTGTAGTTGTCTATTAGGGGCTGTCCACTCCAACATCATACACCGATGTCGCCCTGCTATATATTTGTGAGCAGCCCTGCTCCTTCCTCAGTTCCTTCCTCGCCGGAAACCAAACAAGCTAGGCCACCCAGTAGGAAAATGAGAGAGAGAAAAGGTGCCCAGCTGCAAAAAGGGTTGGAACAACTGGACAGCCAGTCCAGAGAAAGAGATAGAAGGGGGATGGAGGGAGGGATGGCATGACCTGATGAAACAGATTCCCTTGAAGATCTACTGTTATGGTAAGTTCTTGCGTAACTGTTCTATCTTCTTCGGGGATATCTCTTTCATCAGGTTGCACCTACGGAACAAGCCCCAAGCAGTTCTGACAGTGAAAAATCTGGGTGGCAGGATGCCAAAAGCCTAAGAAAGAAGGCATTGAAGCACGGCAAGGTCAAATCCTGCCCACCTTCTAGAGGCAATGTCCAGACTGTAGTGCTTTGTGAAAGTGTGGATAGTACTCCAAGTAGCAGTAGCACAGATTTCTGCAGCTGAGACATTCCTGAAACAGGCAACTGAAGTGTCCATGCCTCTGGTTGAGTGGCCATGAAGAGCTCCAGGAGTTCCTTACTGTACTTCCTGTAACAAAAGTAATATAGTTGGCCAACTATTTGGAAAGGCACTGTTTAGAAACTGGAACGCCTCTTTCTCAGGGGTGAAAGAAACAAACAATTAGGAGGACTTACTGCAGTACTTAGTGCAGTGTGTATAGTACCTGAGAATTCTATGCACATCTAAGTATGACAATGCTTTCCCTGCGTTGGCATCGCTGGGTAATAAACAGGCAGGTGGATAGATTGATTTAAAGTAAACTCAGATAACACCTTAGGAAGAAACTTTGGGTTGGTACACAAAGACTTGCCCTCTGCAGATGTCTGCCATCACCTTGCCTCTGTAAGCAGTATGCTACTACACTGCCCTCAGTCTCCACTGGGGGCCACTGCAGAGTGGCACGTCCCCCAATACCCACCCCAGGAGAAGACAGCAGTCCTCCAGATGCTCAATCCTCTCCTCTCCCGCTGACTCCTGGTGATCTGAGTGTTTCCGAACCCGAGTTGCCAGTGTGGTGTGAGTTGTGGCATCCAGTGCCTCAACCATGAGCACCACTGGGCCGGTCAGATTTGGGCAAGTTGATAGTTATCCTGAGGGACTGGAACAACTGAAGTGTATGCTCCAGGGTCAGCAGTAGCATGTCGGGACTAAGCATTCAGCAGCCAGTCGTCAGGTATGGAAAACATACAAGCCATTGCATCTGAGGGCCACAGCTACTGCCACTAAGCATTTGGTAAAACTGGTGGTGCAGAGGATAAGCCAAATGGCAAAACCCTGAACTGGTAGTGTTCCCACTGGAACAGGAACCTGAGAAACCTCCTAAGCGAGGGTCAGACCTTGATATGCAGATAGGCATCCTGCATATCCAGGAACCATAACCAACAGCCCTGTTTCAGCAGAGAGAGCAGGCCTGGTAGGGTGAACATCTGGAATGTTTTGTACTAGATGTAACAACTGAGCTCTTTGAGGTCTGGAATAGGCTTCAAATCCCTGGTGTGCTTGGGAACCAGGAAGAACCGGGGAGCAGAACCCTTTGTTCCATTGCTGCCTGGGTACTGGTTCTATGGCCCTTTTTCTCAGTAATGAAGTGACCTTTACCCAGACCACTGAAAGTTGATTCAGGGGAGGAGTAAAAAGAACAGGGGGGGGAACAACTGGAGACTGTTTCAGACGTTCTAGAGCATGTCCCTGTTGGATTATCTGCAGGATACAAGTATCTGTAGTAATGGTGCATCTTTTTGGTCTCCCAATCTGATGGCATTGGTAGAGAGTGTCAGAAGGGGCAACAAGGTCAATTCTAGACTATGGAATATGACCTATGGTGAGAAGCTGGATGTGCTATATATGTTAACACTGGAGGCAGAAGGAAATGGGACGATGTCTTGACGCTATTTAAGATTCTTGAGAACTTGAACCTTGCAAAGTCATGTGACCTGGAAGTAAAAGCAAGGACTACTAACCTTAGGTCACACAACCAACAACTTTTAATACCCAGAGCTAACACTAATAAAAGGAATAATTTCTTTACAGTCAGAGAACCAAGGGTGTGGAATTCATTACCACAATACCTTATTGAAATCACAGACTTCAAAACATTTAAGGGAGAATTAGATAAATATTTAAAGGCACACAAGATAATGGAAAGATATGCCCACTAGGCGTGGGAGACCGTCCAGATGAGCACAAGGCTACTTCTGTCTTACTAAACTGAGTAATACCGAGTAATGGCCCTCTACTGATTCAGGTGAAGGGAAAAACAACCCCCAAACACTACCTCCTGGCTTGGAACAGGAGGGAGGGGGTCCGGTCAGGAGTCACGCTGAAGCAGAGCCCATGGCAGGGGCTGCATCTCCACCTTTGGGGCATTTGACAGTAGCACCAGTGGTGGAGGAGTGGGTAGGCAAGGCAGAGCTGGCCTTGTGTTTGCCCTGTGGTCTGGTCCCTGATCCAGACTTGTGAGAGACCTTATGAAAGGAGGGTCTTGGCTGACTCCTGGGCTGTGTGTGATACAGCAAATGGAAAGATCTAATGGCCTTAACTGAAGCCTGCAGGTCATTCATAATATCCTACACATCAGGGCCAAAGAGCTTGAAGCCCACAAAGGGCATTTATAACTTTCTATTGGACATCAGCAGCAAAGTCAGAGACCCTCAGCCAGGAGTGCCTTCAAGGCAAATGCCAGTGGCAACCGCCCTGGCAGTGATATCTGCCATGTCATAAATGACCCTGAGGAGGTGTTTGCTGACATCCTCCATGGCTTTGAGAAACTTGAGCTCCTGCCACGGGGACCCTCTGGAAGGGCCTGTGCCACAGCTTTGCCCTTCTTCCAGAAGGTATTCTGCTACTTGACCATGAGGGACATGTAGTTGGTCTAACCCATTTAATAAAAATGAAATGAAGTTGGCAATTCTCAGTCCTAAAGTGGCCAAAGCAAAGGTCCTCTTACCCCAAAGGTCAATCTTCCTGGATTTCCTGTCAGAGGGAGGAACTAAGATGATTGGGCACCTTGGACCTGTCATGAGCTGCCTTTAAAACCACTGAGTCAGTGTCTGGTTGGGCAGCATAGAAGAGTGTCCTGAAGGGGCCTGATAAAGCTTGTCAGCCCTCTTTGGCATGGCTGGAATCATGTTGGGTCTATGCCAGGCAGCAGTGGCAGAAGCCTATAAGGCGGTGGAAGTGGAGGGACAACTTTGGGTAGAGATTTAGGAATCCCAGGAAGTTCACCAGGTTCCTTCTGGTAATGTCCTCCTCTTCAGTCTGGAACCCCATAGTTGCCTGCAGCTGTTTCATGATGTTGAAGAAGGAGGGTCCTCGGGGAATCTCAGGGTGTGTTGAACTGAGTCCTCACTCCCTGAAGAGACAGTGAACCTATCTGAGGAAACAGCCTCCACATCAGGCTCTTCATCCTCCTCATCAGGAAGGATAAGGTCAGGGTGGTACTCCTCCTCAATTTCCACCTGTTCTGGAAAAGAGACCGATGGCAAAGATTCCAATGATGCCTATGAGAGCATCAAATGGGAGGGTTGAACTGGCATTGACCCCAAGGCAGCACTCAAAGGCAGTGGTGACAAAGGCCCTGGCTGTGAAACAAGCTCCAGAATAAATGCCATGGTAATGGAGGTAAGGCACTGTATTTATAGTGAGGAATAGGAAGCACTTTCATCACCAGCTGTGACAGCAGGGGCATGGAGCCCAGTGTCATCGACTCAGTGCCTAACACGGCAGATCCAGAGGGCCAGTGCCTGAGGACCTGCTGTGCTGGAGGTTGCTGTTGTGGTGTGGGCGCTGATGACCTGGAGGTCTACAGCCTTCACCAGCCAACTGAGGCTGGGAGAACTCATTGCTGGGAAGGCCCGGAGGAAGACAAGGCCTGGGCGGCAGGAGCAGAGGTTGCCAAACCTTGCAATGGTGCTAACACAGATAAGGAGGAGGAAGTCAGTGAGGACTGAAGTGCCACCAGGGGGAATGGTCCTTGGAGAATTCCTTGTCCCGGTAAGAATGTTTCCCCGAAGACTTGTCCCAGGCCTTGGTAGCCTGAGAGCCTGATGAAGAAGCCAGTGACGGGAAGGGGCAGCCCCCGACAATCCCTGCTCTGATCTGGCTGCCTGCTGCTCCATCAGGAAGGTCTGCAGGGCTTTCTTTCAGTGTCACCAGGTACTGAGATTAAATTTCAGGCAGAGCCCACAGGCGGCAGTGTTGTGGCTGAGCCCAAGGCAACAGACACAAAGATCATGGTCGTCTGTCAAAGCAATCTTCTTTCTGCAGCGACGGAAGATGGCATAAGAAACAGTAGTTCTTGACATACAAAAGGAAAGGGAATCACTTTTAAATAAAGTGATTTAGAAGGAAAATAAAAGATAAGTAAACTTTTGGTGGTCCACTGAAAGATGAAGCATCCATAGAGTCTGTGTGCATTAGGTCGATGGTGGTAAAGAACTGAGAATGGAGCGGGGCCACTCACGTATATACAACAGGGCAACATTGGCGTATGACATCAGAGTGGGTGACCCCAATAGACTACAGAAAAGCTTCAGTGTGATCCTGGTGCTTATGACGGTAGTTCAATAGGTGTGGACCTGATGAAAGAGATATCCCAAAGAAGATCACCCTCAACCTCTCTACCTAGGAGATCGCTGAGGATGAGGACAAAGTGGAATTCCTGGATATGATGGGATTAACCCCAACCAGGAGGTTGCTTCTGCTTGTCCACGAGTCCCTAAAGATGGCAGCCAGCAACCTCATGCAAACACCCACCTCTACCCCTGGTATTGATAAGAAAATAAAGAAAAATTACAAGGTGGACAAACAGGGTGCTGAGTACCTATACTCCCACCCTGACCATGAGGGATGGTCCATTTGGCGGCCTGTGACAAGGCAAAAGTTCCCCTTTCTGCCCAGCTTCCAGACAAGGACTCCAGGAAACTGCATAGCATGGGGAAGCAAGTTTGTACCTCAGTTCCCTGCTTTTAAGACAGGCACCTTACATGGCATACAGTACATGGCCCAGTACCAGAAGGCTTTGTGGAGCTCCATTCTGGCTATGAGCGAGAAAGCATCTGGACTTGGCACATAATCTAGCAGACACTGCTAAAACAGCTATGGATGCCTCCAAGTACCAGTTCAATATGGTAGCGGATGTGAATGACACTGCCTCAGAGTTATGGCTCATGCAGTGTCCCTATGGAGATTTATTGCTTTTTTTTTTTTTTTTAATCAAGAGGTTTGCAATACTGCTTCTACTTGTAGATTGGGGTTTAATGACAATAATACCCGACAGATTGGGCGGTGATAGGCATACCGGACTGCCCAGGGCTTAATGAGGCCCGTGATGCTTGAGGCAGAGGGCCTTATAGCCTCTGGAAGGTCCGGTATTGCCTATACCACCCACCCTGGAGGGTATTATTATGCTGCTTAGAAATGGGCACTGAGAAAAAATTGTTTAATAAAAAATGTTATTAGAAAATTAGTTTTAAATTAGTTTTGTAATAAAATAGTTCCTCCACCTATATTACAATGTGTCTTTTGTGAACAACACACACACACACACACACACGCACTCTGAGTCCAGCTTCTTTGTAGACCACAGTTGAATTCCCTCCTGCAAACACACAGAAAGACATACAGGATGTGATGCTTTTTCTGTATACTGATATGTCTGTTGCGCCCCGCCTGTGTTGAATCTTCTTTGGGACACTGATCACACATGTCATCTTGACCACCAATGACAGAAGAACAGTTACAAGCACTTTATATGCTTTGTTTTGTTTTATTCTTTCTTTTTTTTAAACTGCAGGCTTAACAGTGGGTGGCTTTGTGGAGGCGAGATCAAAAGGCAACGAAGCGATCAGCAGAACTCCATATTTTACCAGATCGCAAAGTAAAACTGTCAGCGTGTAAAAAGGTGTGGCTTTATTTCATACCCCAGATATATTTCCTTATGTGGGGCTTTTATCCCGCCTCTTAATTTAGCAGACCTCACCTAGTTCCAGGAGCCATTCTGGGAGGTTAGCATGCCCACTTTATTTCATCTTTATTTATAATAATGGGCTTCAGTGGGCAAACAATTAACTTTCACAAAGCGCATATTGCTGGCAGGCACCAACTTCACGAGAGATGCACCACTTTCTTTTTAGGTCAGAGCATTTGCTCACTACAACAATGCGTGCATTCCCCAGGTGGGTGTCACTCTGAGCCACACACTGTGGCATTTCTTTCTTCAGATGCACACAAGGAGTGGTACCCTTTTGGGGGGGCGGCGGCAAGTCACCGTACCAGAGCACATGTACAGACACCCTGCTCCAGTCGGGAGTAGCATTCTTTGCCTTCCACCAGCATTGAACACATGTTTATCATATATAACTAGGCTCAGGTAGAGCCAAGGAACACTTACAAAGGCTCATTTACAGACAAGCCTATTTGGCACATTCTTCGATTTTACTAACCACAACAGGTGTCTAAACGGCTTCCAGGCAACTGGGCAGGACAAAATAGATGTGCTAAGGAGGTAGTTTCAACATTTTATCTTAAAAAAAAGGAGTTATGTGTTTTCTTTTCAGCCAAGTGGAGCTGCAGTCAGGGCGAGAGGGGTGTCTCGGAGTAGGAGTGAGCATGTGATGTGCTACCGCTACTATATGAATGCCAAAACTTGTTTAAAAAATAGCGTTCAGTATAGGTTTGTGAAAAAAATGAATGAGGCAACTGAATGCTGCCAGGGTGGGTGGTGTCAAATTAAGTGACGGGAAAGGCGTGCCATATGTCTCGCTAACAGAAACAAAAACATGGCTGCAGTTTAAAATTCAACATTCTGTGGCACTAGCATTTTATAACGAAATTAGGCAACAGAGACGGGGACTCATTATTTCCCGGTCTCTACTGCCTGATACCGGACCAGGTGGTGGTTGGCACTATCCAATGAAAAACATGCATTTTTCCTACCCATTTTCTAAATCCAGAGAGATTAGAAGTCTGCATATTTTTTTTTTCTCCCTTGTGGACACTGACTTGTTGTTTACTAGTATTTTGGTGACATTTTGCATCAAACTATTTTTGGTGCAGTGAAGTATTCACTGGTGGCTGAGGATTTTTCATTATAAGTCCTGCAATTTGAGGCAGGTTAGTGAAGTTGTGTATTTGACCCAGACAGTGCCTCAAGTGATTGAAACTGGTTTGCACTGAGTGTCTTCAGAGCACAGACCACCAGGTTGTATAAGGCTAGGTCAGGGAATGCTTGCACCATAAGTACTGGGCTCAACTGCTTTATTTTTCTCTTATTGAAATTGTTTTTTTTTGGTTTTTTTGCAGGGTTTATTTTCTGTTAAATTGTTGTGCAGGTTGTCCTGCTGAAGGAAGGACATCACTCATCAGGGTGGTGGGTCAGAACTGTATCTGATTGTTTCTGGAGGGCACGGGCTTGGTCCCACCCACCATACCCCTTACCCCAGCCACCCCAAGGGCATCATTTCCTTTATACCAGGGGTTCTGACATCACTTCCCCAAAGGGCAAAGGATATGCCACCTGCCATATCCTTAACAGCCCAGCATACTGCATAGGGGCAAACACTTGCACACACTAACATAAAAGAATCTTAAACAGGAAGAGGAGTGACATGTGGGATGCTGCCCTATTTGAAGACACCTCTCTGCTCTGAGAGAGGAGGTGGTCTGTCTCCAGGCCAACCTGGCAAGGAGTACGGGAACCTCGTCCCCCACCCAGGGACCACTAGGGTTGCCGCCTCTGCCTCAGAGGTTGCCAAGAAAGAGGAGCAGTTGAATCACAGTGAGCTCAGGGAGGGTGAGGGTGGTGGAACAGAGGCATAGCTCTCCAGTTGTACCTCTGCACAATTCATATGCCATTCTGGTGGGGCATGGCTCCTCTATGGAGGCACCTGCAGTGGAGACCAAGGAGGATGCTGGGAACCTCCACAAAGGAGACCCACAGGAGGGTGGCATGGGACCCCACAGGGGAAGGAAACTGCTGCTGGTGGGGGACTCAATTGTTAGGGGGTATAACTGGAGGAGGAAGGGGAGAGGGAGGTAAGGTGCCTGCCAGGCACCATGGCTTGGAGGTACAGGAAGCAAATCCTCAGGATTGTGGGAGCAGCTGCATGGGAGAGGGAGCTGGACATCATTGTATACCTAGGGACAAATGACCTAGCTGGGAATGGGATTAGAGCAGTGCAGGAGGAGTTTGTGGAGTTAGGGAGGGGTCTTAGACAAGTAGCATGCACAGTAACCTTCTCAGAGGTCCTGCCTGTATGTAGCATGGGTGAGGCTATGGTACTCCACACCATGGTATTCAATGAATGGTTGAAAAACTGGTGTGGAGCACAGGGTGTTGGTTTCATTGGGGACTGGGGGCCCATCTGGGGGGATACAGGCCTATACTGGCACGATGGTCTGCATCTGTCCAGTAGGGGAACCAAGATCCTAGGTGATAGATTTAAATGCTTCCTTGGCAAGCATTTAAACTAGCCAAGGAGTGAGGAACTGAAAAGGAGCAGGGAATTCCCAACCTCCCCACAAAGCAGGGTAGTTAGCAGGTAAACACCAATGCAGAGGTTAATAAGGAGCAGGACAGCAGTAAATGGAGAAAAAGGCAAAGGTAGTAAGGACAGGGATGGGGCTAAAAGGGGTAAGGCCATCAAAAAATGGAGGATGATGAGTACCAATGCCCATATTCTGAATAACAAGTTTCCTGAACTAGTGGCCTTGATGGAAGAGGAACACCTGACAGTCAAAGAGACATGGTTCACAGAGACCCATGACTGGGATGTCAACATACCAGGGTACACAATCTACAGGAGGGACAGGGAGGGTAAAAAAGGGGGTGGAGTAGCTCTCTATGTAAGGGAAGGGATCAAAGCAACAGAACTAAAGGTAAAACAGGGAGGAGAGGAGAGGAGGCACTGTGGGTCACCTTGGAGACAGGAAATGGCACCACAACCTGCACGGGGATTGTATACAGACCCCCATCTTAGATGGAGGAAATGGACAAGGAAATGATAGAAGGCATCCATAGAATGGCAGAAAAAGGAGAGATATTGTTGATGGGGGACCTGAATATGCCAGATGTTAACTGGAGCACATTTTCTGCAGCCACATCCAAGAGCAAGGTCCTTCTCGATGCCCTACAGGTGGCATGCCTCAGACAGGTAGTGTTGGAACCCACTCGGGAGGGAACACTCTTAGACCTGGTACTCTCAAATGGGGACGGAGAGAGGATATCGGATTTAGAAATGGGTAGTCATCTGGGAACAAGCACCCATCAAACAGTGTAGTTCACGATAAACATAGCCATAGAGTCTAGTCATACAAAAGCAAGAGTACTGGACTTTAGGAGGGCTGATTTTGGCAAAATGGGAGAGTGCCTAAGGAATGCACTAGCAAATGGGCAGGAAGGAGGGGTGGAGGAACAATGGGAAAAATCAAAACTGCCATCACAGAGGCAACAACCCTTTGTGTGAAGCAAATAAAACGAAGGAAAAACCCATATGGTTCTCAAAAGAGGTGGTGGGAAGGTTGGAAGAAAAATAAGCATTCAGGAAGTATAAGGTATCACAGAAGGAGCAGGACAGAGAACTGTATCAGTTAAAGCAAAAGGAAGCCGGGAAGGCAGTCAGAATAGTAAAGGCCCAAACCAAGGAAAAAATAGCCAACTCAGCTAAGAAGGGGATAAAACCTTTTATAGGTACATTAGGGAGCGAAGAAAGACCAAGGGAGTGATAGTGAGGTTTAATAAAGGGGAGGGAAGTGGGAAGATGGTCACAGTGAAAAGGCAGAGATACTGACGAATACTTGTGTTCAGTATTCACAAAAGAAGAGGAGGGGGGGGAGGTACCTAAATCAAACAAGGGGGAGTCGATACCAGTCCATTCACAAAAGAAAGGGTCCTACAAGAACTCCTAAAACTCAAGGTGGACAAAGCAATGGGGTCTGATGGGATTCACCCCAGAATTCTTAAAGAACTAAGGGGAGAACTAGTGACACCACTGACTACCCTGTTTAACAAATCATGCGAGGATGGTGTGGTACCTGAGAACTGGAGGAGGGCGGAAGTAAGTCCTCTTTACAAAAGTGGGAGCAAGGCAGAGGCAGAAAACTATAGACCTGTTAGTTTGACCTCAGTGGTAGGGGAAATGATGGCATCACTTCTGAAAGAAAGAATTGTTGAGTACCGGGAGGCTAGTGGGGCACAGACCCAAGGCAGCATTGATTCACAGCGGGACGGTCATGTCAGATGAATCTAATAGATTTCTTTGACTGGGTGACCAAAGTAGTAGACCAGGGAGGGACTGTGGATATGGCCTACCTAGACTTTAGCAAGGCATTTGATATAGTCCCACACAAAAGATTAATAAACAAGTTAGCCATCCTGGGAGTGGGTCCCAGGGTGGTAGCCTGGGTAAACATTTGGCTAGACAACAGGATGCAGAGGGTAATAGTAAACGGGGTCCACTCTGAAGAAAGGGGGGTTATCAGAGGGGTACCGCAGAGGTAAGTACTGGGACTGGTCCTCTTTAATGTCTTTATAGGTGACATTGCGGAGGGTCTGGAAGGAAAAATATGCCTCTTGTTGATGACACCGAAGATCTGCACAGGATTGAGACACAAGGGGGCTGGGAAGGATGAGAAGAGACTTGGCAAGGTTGGCAGAATGGTCAAATGTATGGCAGCTTAGATTCAATGCAAAGAAGTGCAAAGTAATGCACATGGAAAACAAAAACCCAGGAGAAGAGTACACAATGAGGGGGAGGTACTAACAACAACAAAAATTGAAAGGGACCTGGGGTTGTCATATCAGATGACCTAAAGACAGGCAAGTAATGTGAGAAGGCAGTAAGGAGGGCTGGGGAATACTGGGATGCATAGGGAGCAGCATCACCAGTAGAAGACAGGAAGCTGTTATCCCTCTGTACAGGCAGTTGGTGAGACCCCATCTGGAGTACTGTGTGCAGTTCTGAAGATACCATCTCCACAAGGATATAGACAGGATGGAGGTGGTCCAGAGGAGGGCAACCAGAATGGTACAGGGTCTGCACCAGAAGCCATATGAAGAGAGACTAAAGGAGCTTAATATGTATACACTCAAGGAAAGGAGGGATGGGGGACATGATATATACTTTCAAGTACCTCACAGGAATCAACAGAGTCCATCTTTCAGAAAAAGAAATGTGCAAGAACAAGGGGCACAATTTGAAGATGGGGATGGCTCAGGGCAATATGAGGAGGTATTTTTTCACAGAGTGGGTGGTGGGCGCATGGAGCAGCCATCCTGAGGAGGTAGCAGGGTCCAAAAACAATGTGGGAATTCAAGAATGCGTGGGACAGACATAAGGCACTTCTAGTGGGGGTAGGAAGAAGTAGGCTGTTGATTAACTAGGATCTGCAGCTTATCCAACAGGTAGGAAAATGGACAAACTGGGTGGGCCAAGCGGTCCTTATCTGCTGTCAAAGTCTATGATTCTATGTTTCTATCTGCTTGACTCAGAACCACCAACTCTTCCCAGGACACTCAGACGAAGGCAATGGATTTTCCCTGTGAGAGAAATTCCCTGTTTGATGACAAGACAGAGGCATACATGAAAAAGGTTGAGAAGCACAAAGCACCAATAAGAGCAATGCCAAGAAGGAAAAGGCCTCGACTTCCAGCAGGCCTTATGGAAGGGGAGGCAGAGGTAGGGTATATTTTTCCCATGGTTTTCTTGCCTATGATTTCACCCAGCTAAGGTGTTTCTTCAGAGGAAGAGGTAAAAGGGGTTCTAAGCATGCTGACTCAACCTCAGCACCCAAGGCCCAACCTAAACAGAACCCCTGACAAGTTGGTCCAGGTCACCCCCCCCTCAAATTGCCAGTAGGGAAAGGCAGGCTCACATCTTTCAGGAGTGGAAAAACATCACCACAGGCAAGTGGGTCCTGGAAGTAGTGAGCCAGAGGCTTACCCTGCAGTTCAAAAGGTCTCCAGGATGGCAGGTTCGCAAAAACTTTGCACCTCCCACCATATCACAGAAAATCCCATTGGAGCTGGAGGTAGGGAAGTTGTTGCAAGCAAATGCAGCAGAAGAGTTCCCCCCATCACAGTAGGGAAAGAGCCTCTACTCAAGGTACTTCCTAGCCCACAAGAAAAATGGGGGGGGGGGGGTGGCAATCCATTTTACTCCTCAGATATCTGAATAAACACCTCAAAAAGGAAAGGTTCAGGATGATAACCCTGGCTTCAAAAATCCCAACCTTTCAGCAAGGGAACAGATTAGGGTAGCAGGGAGGAGGCAGGGAACTACAGACCAGTCAGTCTTACCTCAGTAGTGGGCAAGATTATGGAGGCACTCCATAAGGAAAGGATAGTGCAACACCTGGAATCCATAGGAGCACTGGATCCAAGACAACATGAGTTTACAACAGGAAGGTCCTGTCAAACTAATCTCATAGATTTCTTTGACTGGGTAACCAGAGTGGTGAACCAAGGGGGGTGCAGTTGATGTTGTCTACCTTGACTTCAGCAAAACTTTTGATACTGTTCCACAAAGAAGATTGATTAATAAGCTGGGTAGGCTCGGGGGTGGGTCAGAATTTGGTCAACTGGGTGGCAAACTGGTTGGTGGGCAGAAAACAGAGAGTGGTGGTAAACGGTATACAGTCAGAAGAGATGCAAGTCACAAGTGGGGTACCTCAGGGATCAGTCCTGGGGCCAGTCCTCTTCAACATCTTTATCAGTGACATTGCAGATGGGCTGGAGGGTAAGGTTTGCCTGTCTGCAGATGACACCAAGATCTGCAACAGAGTAGTTGATCCAGATGGGGTGGGCAGAATGAGAAGAGATCTGGAAAAACTGGCAAAATGGTCTGAGGAGTGTCAGCTGGGGTTTAACACAAAGAAGTGCAAGATCATGCACATAGAGAAGAGAAACTCTGAAGCTACCTATAGGTTGGGAGGGGAATTGCTGGCAATCACTAGGGAAGAAAGATATTTGGGCATCATCATCATCATCACAGATGACCTGAAATCATCCAAGCAGACCACTAAAGCAGTAGGTTAGACTAGCGGGATGTTGGGGTGTATTAGTAGGGGTATCACAAGTCGTAAGAGGGAGGTAATAATACCTCTTTACAAGACACTGGTTAGGCCCCATCTGGAGTACTCGTGTAGTACTGGAGGCGCATCTGCACAAGGACATTAACAAAATGGAGGCAGTCCATAGAAGAGGCAACCAAAATGGTGCAGGGACTGCATCAGAAAACATATGAGGTCAGATTAATGGAGCTCAATATGTATACCCTAGAGCAAAGGAGGTAGAGAGGTGATATGATTGAAACATTCAAACATCTTAAGGGCATTAACACGGTGAAAGAGTCTAACATGTTTCAATATAAGAAAAATAGCAGGACAAGAGGACTCAGCATGAGATTAGAGGGAGGCCGATTAAGGGGTAATGTGAGGAAGTTCTTTTTCACAGAAGGGGTGGTGGATGCATGGAATGGCCTACATCAGGAAGTGGTGGATGAATACAGTGCAGGGCTTCAAAGGGGCATGGGATAGGCGTGAGGGGAGCAATACAGATGAGTATGAATAGATAGGCCATTGACAGAGTAAAGGCCTATGGCACATTCATAAGGTAGAAAAAATGGGCAGACTGGATGGGCCTTGTGGTCCTTATGTGCAGTCAACTTCTGTATTTCTATGTTTCTATGATCCCAAAAGGTGAGACCCTCTTCCAAGGCTGGTGCCTGTGTCAAACACTCTCTTAAGAGCACTGGACTGGTGGAAAGAAGAGGGCAGCCTCAGGGAGGGTGTGCTCTTCCTTCAGCAGTCACCCACAGTAGTGCTAACTACAGATGCCTCTCTTCTGGGCTGGGGTGCCCATCTGAATGACCTAACGTAGCAGGATGTGGTCCTCCCAGGAGTCCCAGGAGCATATAAACCTGCTGGAGCTCAGAACAGTGTACCTGGCTCTACAGGCTTTCACCTCCCACATCTGGGGTCAGTCGGTCCAGGTTAGGACAGACAACACCACTACCATGTAATAAATCAAACAGGGAGGCAAAAGATCTTCAAAGATATGTACAGAAGCAATGAAAATTTGGAATCTGGCCTATTCCCTAGTTGTGCAACTATCAGCAGTTCACCTGCCAGGGATGACAATGCTTTGTTAGATTCCCTGAGCTGGATCAGCCAGGGACATCACGAATTTACCCTGAACAAGCAAGTATTGGATGCAGTGTTCAGGATATGGGGTACACCAGAGATAGAGCTGTGTACATTTCTGGAGAATCACCGGCTTCCCCTGTTTTATTGCAGGCCCCTTTCAGTGGGCTTGGTCCCATTGGATGCCCTGACTCTGGACTGGACTGAGAGGTTCCTGTATGTCTTTCCTCCCTTCCCACTCTTACTGAGGGTGCTGTTGAAACTCAGGAAACAGCCTGCAACTATGATTCTAATAGCTCCAAACTGGGCCAGGCAGGTTTGATACTCTCTGCTCCTGTCCTTCTCCATTAAACATCAAATCTGCCTTCCCCAAGACACAATCTGCTGACTTTGTCTCAGGGCACGATCCATTCCCAGATCTCAGAACTCTGTGTCTCAAGGCATGATTCTTGAAGAGCTAGAGTTCTAGGGCTTTAACCTTTCTGAGAAGTTTTTGGAAGTTCTTAAAGTTTCCAGGAAACCAGCAACAAGGAAAACCTCTGCTTCTGAGTGGAAAATGTTTTCCTTGTGGTGCTCTCTCAAGTACTACTGTACCCCTCCATTTCCTTGTGGTGTCCCTTGCAAGCAGACCTGCCCACAGTCCTGGACTACCTTGTCAACCTTCAATCCTTGGATCTTAGATCCTCAGCCCTTAAGGTGCATCTGGCAGCAATGTCATCCCATGTTCCATGTTTCAGCAGGTAAAGAGAAAGCGGTGGCTTCACACCCCATTTTCAAAAGTTTTTAAAGGACTTCTCACTTACATCTCCCAGTCAGAGACCTAGTCCCTCCATGGGATTTGAACCTTGCATTGCCAAGCTCATGGAGCCTCCTTTCGAGCCTATGGCTACAACAGACTTAAAATATGTGACTTGGAAAACAGTTTTCTGGTGGCTACGACTTCTGCCAGAAGGATGTGCCAGCCCAGGCAATCTGCACAGACCAATATTACATAGTCTTCCACGGGACAAGGTAGTCTTAAGGGCAAACAGAAAATTCCTCCCTAAAATGGTGTCCGGATGTCACCTGAACCAGTCCATTACCCTTCTAGTGTTCTTTACAGCAAAATCCAGCTCTAGGGGACAAAAGCTCCACAGTCTGGATGTTAGAGAGCACTCACTTACTACCTCGATTATACGAAGGAGGTCAGGTCCGAATTCTCAGTTGTTTGTCATATGTGGAGAAGCTGGCAAAGGTAGACCAGCATCTAAGAGAACAATTGCTCACTGGACTGTCTCTTACATACAGTTTTGTTACTGCAAGGCTGGCAAGCTGCCACCTCAAGGCCTCAGGGCACACTCCGTATGTGTCACTGCTGCCTTTGTGGCAGCTGCAAGTGACATCTCCTTGCAGAAAATTTCCAAAGCAGCTACATGGAAAACAGTACACACCTTCACAAAGCACTATTGTCTGGATATACAGTCCAGAAGGGATGCCAGCTTGGCACTGCTGTCTTGCAGAACCTTTTCCCTAAATAAGTTCTGTACCCAGCCTCCCAAGGTACTGCTTTGTATTCTGCACTTGTCTAAGCATAGTGAGGGATTCCTCAGGTTTCAAGAAAAAAAATACTCATCGTAGTAATGTTGTTTCTTCCAAGGGATGCCTCACCATGCTTAACATTCACACACTACCTTTCTTTCCAGAACCTGGAAAAGGTTCCCCAAGAATCAGTTCTTTTCTCTTTTATTTCACTTGAACATTACTTATTACATTGTCTTACAACTGATATCCAGTGATTCAGTTGAAACATTTTGTTCTGCCATGTTTAAGAAACCCACATGAACTCAAACTTTTGTGCTATTCCTTTCTTTGTAGGTTTAACTAATTTAGTGACCACTGCTCCCCTAGCTGCAGAAATAAATCTGACATTAGAGGGCAGAGTGGAGCGTGACCACACAGCAGAGATTTGAATTTCATTCTAAGATTCCATAATTAGCATAACATTCTACTCTCCAGGGCAGCTCAAACCAGCAGGCTGATTTGCACTTGTCTAAGCACAGTGGGGGATCCTTTGGAAGAAACAACATTACTACAGTGAGTAAGTTTTCATTCTTTACACTCTGTATGCACTTTGCTTTGTACCCTGCCATTGACAGTGTATTTTCATGGCTGTGTTTGAAGTACTGTTGTACCCCTCTATCTCCCAGGTTGCACCTGAAAACAAGCATCAGATCAGTGCACATTTCCTGGTTACCAGTTTTCAAATAAATATATATATTTAAATTTATTGTATTTTTATTTAAAATGTGTTTACCAGGTAAGAACCCAAGGGCATAACTGTCCATTGTCAATGGTGACCCAGATCATTCATTCAAACACATAAGAAACATACAGTCCAAAGCAATACAACGCAAAAACATAAACTGAACAACAATAATAAATGACGAAGATCATTCAAGGCAAGTGCAAGCAGACTTACGTAAACAATATTTTTGTAGTGCTGACTTAAACACCTTCTCAGATTGTATATTTTCAGTGCTAACAGGAAGAGAGTTCCAGTATCTAATGGCTCTGTAAAGACTGAATTTCTGACCCAAAGCTGTTTTATTAAAAGTAGGCCTGCATTGTCTTCCTGGGCTGATCTAGTAACATGAGAGCTTAAATTACTAATTGTAAAACTCATGAACATAAAATGATGTTGAACTGAAAAATAACCTCCTTAAACTTAACTTGCTTCAAATGAAAACCAATTCAAGGAGCTATACAATGTTCAATGATGACTAATTTTAGGACAAGACAAGGCAAATTGGTATATTGAATAATATAAATAGAATAATAGAGGACTGTGTATTACAAGGCTATAATACCATCAAGAGGTTCTGGGGGACATATAAACCTCAGGCTCAAGAGATTCCAACATCTCACCAGAACCTTGAGATGGTATTACAGCTGAGTGATGCTCAGTCCCATATTGTTTATTTTTTGTAATATTTGGATCCAGGGAGTTCCAAGTATTCTTCAAAATGTGATGCAAATCTCCAATTCAGGGTGGTGAAATGTGTGTGCAAATCAAGCCACTTTTTTTTTGCTGGTTGCCAGGCAGTTGCCATGGATGCTGCAATGTCCAAACACCTCTGAAGCACCCCACGTGCATTTCTGTTAGTGGTTTGCATGTCTTTTGAATAATTTCCTCTGGAAAATAATGACATCTTAATGCAGATGGTCAAGAAGGAGTTTTATGCTTCTATTAGTGCTGTGCCTTCATTTTTTAATGAAGTTAACAACAATAAAAAAAATCTTCAGTTTTGTTGCTGCAAGTGAGACAGGTAGTGGTTGGGTCATCAGCTGTGTGGCAACTGGAGTGGAGTGGAGATGGAATAGGTGTCTGAGGTGAGAAGCAATTGTGAAGAATGTGCATGCGGCATGAGGGAAGCAGGAGTCTTGTAGCACTGTCTTAGGAAATCCATCAATAGTATTACAGGATCTCGTAACACTATCAATGAACATTGAACAACCTATGAGATCCCATAATACTATCGATGGATTTCTTTGACAGTATTACAGCAAATTTATTGTATGACTTTCAGTACTGTTATAGGGGATATCCATATGTTACAAAACCTTTACTCCAGAAATGAATGTGTCAGTTGTCGTATAAATCAGCATATCATAATAGTGACTGCGCTAAGAGTTCCCTTGACTAGGTACATAGACAATTACATATATGATAAAGTTGTAACAACATCTTATGTGAGGTTTTAATCAATCCAGTAATATGATTCTCAAATGACAACATACTGTCCATCGTGTATAACAAGTATTTAAGATACTCAACACTTTCTATCCATGTTCCTTCTCCATCCAAAATTGGAGAGGCAGGACACTGAGACTGAAATTTTTGGCTAATCTATAATCCCATAGCCAAGACTGAACCAAATCAAAAGACAGTTGTAATTGGGAATTAACATCTATTAATGAAATACTTTTCCTGTACAAACTATGTAATCTGCATAAGAAATCAAAGAGGGATTAAGATAAAAAAATCATTTCAAAATACTAATGTAACCCCTGCAAATGGGGGTTCCCAAAAGTCTTCAGAAGCTTGTCTAAGTGCTCCAGGTCTGGATGGTGTTAGAACGTTTAAGCCGTTTTAAATACTTGCTACAGCAGGTCTTTTAGAGCCTCTGCATACTGTCTCTTTAAGAGCTGTCTGCTTGCAGACATAATTAATGTGAATGGGGACTGTGTGTTTCTAAGCCTGAGTCCCGACCGTTGCTGCCTAAGTGCTCCATTTCTGCCGCGCTACAAGTGCAGAGGAAGCCCTTTCTAAAAGATGTAACCAATTGCTGGGAATTGTTTAGAGTGATAATAAAATTGCAGTTTGTTCTAACCTGTTTTCTTGCAGCCTGAACTGTTTCTGTTTAGCTACACCATTTTGGTCCCAGACTGCCGAGTGGGACCAATCAGTACTTGGGACACTAAAATGGAGCCTGCTTTGGGCCAATCGGGACTGGGACTCTCATCTGGAGTCTGCTGAAATGGGGCTATGTGGAGTGAGACTCTGGGTAATGTAGTTTCTGGCCTGTTGGAGCCTTTTTGCACCTATAGAGGGAGCCCTGCTGTGACTGACAACTGAACTGACCAACCAAACTCTTTGGATCTGTGTGAAAGCCCCATAGCTGTTTGTTGGCAAGCCAGATTCAAGTTGGGAGCTGGAGAGAAAGAAGGGACCTCGAGTGTGTAAGCAGCCGGTTTGCTGTGAGTTCGCTTGGAGAACCGTGGAAGGCCTGAGTTCTGGCCTACTTGTCTGATTTTTGCTCTGAGAGGGAGAAGAGGACGCTTTCGGACTGAATCCGAAGTTTTGTGAAGAAAAAGCAAGCTGCTGCTGTTGTGAGACCAGGCTTACCCTGTAGAAGACCAAAGATTTTACTGAAAGCGATCAGCCTGTCAGGACTTTAACTACCGAAGTGCTCCCGGTTAATTGCACTGTTCTTTGCGATCGGGACCGAGGATAATCTGCCTGGTACAGTAAACTTTCTTTTACATATAAATGCGTATGTGCTGGAAGGGATCGTGATCTGGTTTCCCCATTTGCTGTAAACTGTGTGCTAGTGCTGGAACTAGTTTTCCCAGCAAGAATCAGACTGAACTGCGCTGTATGACACAGATAGGCCCCTGCCACGGGGTCCTGCCTCACTACCTTGCTGCACAGAGAGATCCATCATCGAGGGCCAAGCTTCCTCTGGCAATCCAGAGAGTTCATCCATCAGCCCTCCTGTGTTTAGCCTGGGTATCATGAGTAATTATCAGGGTAGCTCCTGAAACTTGTTTAATCAAAGTGGTCATCTGATTGCCTTGTGCTGTTCTTTCCATGAACTGAGCCATCCGGCCCGATTGCAAATTGTGTGTCATGTTCTTTTTCCATCACAGGCCCCAACCAGCTATAACGGACCTGGCCAGCCCTTTCTCCATCCTGGGTACCCAGAGAATGTGACTGAGTGGGACACTAAGTGCATGCACAGTACTGTGATTATTAATGTGTTTAAGCCAATTAACCTGATTTCCTCCTTGTTACAGCTCCCTGAATAAGTCAAATCTGTTTGTTTCTGCAAATTTACATTGACTGTGGTGTCAGTTTATGCTAAAGGTATTGCATTGTTGCTGTTGTACTGCATCACCTTGTTTTACAGGGGGTCCCCAGCGCCAAGCTGAAGGAACCAGTCCTGGGGGTAAGTGCCAAGCACAAGTGTGTGTGGTTTGCATATCTGGGGTATTGGAGAAGTTACTGTTGTGTACTGTGTGGGCCACTAGTGGGAGAAAAGGGGGGGTCACAGTGTCCCAGAGGGCTGTAACCTGGTTAGACTAGCCACAGCCAACCCTGACCTTTGGGTGGAGGCACCCATTTTAGGACTCAGGCCCCTCAACCTGTTAGTAGCCAAGCAGGCAGGGGTAGTAGCTCAAGGATAGCGCCACCTAGGGTTACACTAAAAGAACAGGGCTCAAGAAAGAGCCCTGTGGAACTCCAATATCAGTTTTAATTAAGAAAGAACACCATTTAAAGTAACTTTCTGAAACATATCTGCAATAAATGATTTTTAAACCAAGCAGCTGAAGATAAAGAGAGCCCAGTTCCCTGGAGCTCTGAGAGTACGTGACCGTGGTGCACCAAATCAAAGACCTTAAAATCAATACATAAATAAATAAAATACCAATCAAACTCCAGAAAACATTATTGAAGCCTAAGCAGTATAACAATAAATGTAGCTAAAACTGTAAACAACAACCTAGGTATTGCAGTATACTATTGAAACATATGTTTTAATGACATTTGGTTGAAGTCCATTCCTTTTAGCCTATATGTGTATATACAATATGGAATAGTGGATGGGTGACCATCCACAATAACTATGTTTCCTCGAGGGTTGATGACATCACAGAGACCTCGGAGCGAAGCTCGAGCCTCCTGATGTCATCAACTCCCGAGAGGAAACAGTTTTAGCTGTGGATGGTCACCCATCCACCGTTTTGTATAGTATATGGTTAGGGCTTATTTCAATTGTTTTACCTCATGCCACTCACAGCTTCTCCCGCCTCCTGTTGCCACTTGCTCCAGATTTGCCCTGCTCCCACTCAGCCCGCTTCTTCCCTTGTCGCCCGCTGCCACTTGTTCAGCTTCCCCACTGCTGCTCACTCCGCGCCGGAAATTATATTTTTAAAAATAAAATGTAAAAAAAAGTTTGCTTTTGTTACACGGAGCAACGATAGCTCCTCGTGTCAAAATAAGTAGTGTCCACCACTCCGCGCTCGCTAAACTGCAGCCGCCATGTTCGGATAATTTTTATTCCGTTGAGCTTGGTGGAGTGAGCCAATCAGAAGGCAGATCAAAGCTAAAAAGTTGTTGTACTATCGATGTGACGTCAGATCGATAGTACAACAACTTTTCTGACCTTTGAACTGTCCTACAACAACATTTGAAAAGCCACTGATTTCCATCTAGAGTAAGCCCTAACCATATACTATTACTCGGCCCCTCACAGTTATGCATGTTCTCTTGTTAGTTGTTTGGGCAAGGGTTCTACAAACCAAAGCTGAGTGGTTCTGGCAAACCACCCAAAGAACTCGGAGAAGACACTCTTAATACCACAATCAACACTGTACCCAGTCATATACAGTACACCTATTACAAGACAAAATAAATGACTGCATGGACCTACCTTAATGTTTTTTTTTAATTAATTAATTAATTTATTTATTTATTGCAATTGTTTCACCAGGAAAGGCACACTGAGCAACAGGATGCTCATCTCTCGGTATGACCGGGGGGGGGGGTACACAAGGATATGATAACACACAGGTTATCAAGTGAACAGTTAACAGAAGCAAATAACAAGCAGCATAAGGATATATGATTGCATGAATATAAAAGCAGCGCACATTGAATGCTTAGGATATTATAGTATCAAATAACAATTTTTGTGACAAGAAGTAGCAGACAAGGTAAATTAGCACAGTAGTAACAGCTGTAAACAACAGAGGATGAATATCACAGTTATACACAGTACACAGGGCAAAATAGGCCCAGGACATAAGTGCAAGGTTGGGGTTATATGCCAGCTTCTGTAGCAAGGCTAAGGCCATTGGTCAGGCATTGGGGAGGGGATAGTGGGGCATGGCAGGTTCAGGACAGGAGCAATTTGTAGTAGAGAAGTTTGCTAGGGTGGTAGACAGAGAGTAGGAAGAGGAGGAGTGCCAAATTTGTGGTGGAGGGCATTCCAGAGCTTGGGTAGCCGGTGTGAGAAGGCAGCTTGACCGGTAGAGGTCTTCAGCCTAGGGACTGAAAGTTGGCAGGAGTCACTGGATCTAAGATGATGGGGGCATCTGTGAGCACGGTGGCAAGGTAGGAGGGGATGGACCCAAGCCATAGGTTGAGAGATGCAGCAGTTTTCAAGGGATGGTAGTGCCAAGGCTCGGTAGAGGTCGCGGTAGGGGGTGAGGAGAGAGGCATTGAAAGCAAAGCGGCAGAAGGCATTATAAAGTGTGTCCAGTTTAAATAGGGTGGACTTTGGGCTGCACTGTATACAATGTCGCAGTAGTCGAAGGAGGGCTGTATCATGTTCAGGACCAGTTCACATCGGACTCGGGGAGGGAGGCTGCTGCAGTTCCTATACAGTGCACTGAGCATTGGGCGTAGTTTTTTTGAGATAGCATCGATGTGGTCAGAGAAGGAGAGATGGCTGTCGAGCCAGACCCCCAAGTAACGGAACAAGGAGATATCTTCAAGTTTTTGGCCATCCAGGGTGGCAAAGTAGGGAAGGGAGGGGAGTCTGGCCAGGTGTTGTTATGTGCCGAAGGTCATAGTGACAGTTTTTTTGCATTGAGGGAGAGCTGGTGCGAGCAAACCAGTGCTGTACCTTGTTGAAGTCAGCTTGAGGTTTGATTGTACCACATCGGGTGGAGCCCGACTACAGCAGAGTACAGTATCATCTGCATACATGTGGATTGAGGAAGTAGAGCAGATGAGTGGCAGGTCATTTAGGAATATAGAGAACAGAATGGGACCAAGAACCAACCCTGTGGGTCACCAGTTGTTAAGGGAAGGAGTGAGGAGATCGCATTTGAGACTCTAACGGACTGAGTTCTATCAGAGAGGTATGATCTGAACCAGTTTGTGGCTGTGACAGAGAGGTCTGATTCAGCGAGACTCGAGAGCAATATGGGGTGGAGACGTGTTGATGGCTTTTGCAAGGTCGGAAAAACAGCTGAGGTGATCAGTCCACTGTCCATGCCTGTCAGGATAGTGTCTGTAAGCCTTATCAGGGAGGAGGTGGTGGTGGAGTGTCTCTTCCTGAAGCCAGACTGGAATGGCGTGAAGAATTTGGGAGTCAGTGAGGAAGGAGGTAAGTTGGGTGAGCACAAGGTGCTTTGTAGTTTGCTAAGGCTGGGAGGAGATAGAGCGGTAGTTGGAAGGGAGGTGAGGGCACCTCCTTTGGCAGAGGGATGACAATGGCGCTTCCATGCATGGAGATGCAGCGCAGTAAAGGATTGGTTTAGGAGTTCGGCAAGCGGAGTTGCTATAGCGGGGCGAGAGGTATAGAAGTTTGGGGTCTAATCCATCTGGGGATTTGCCTTTTGAAGGGTTGAGAGAAAGTAAATCATCTAGGGCCTCAGTTGCAGAGATGTCTTTGAAGGAAAAGGAGCGAGGCCTAGTCTGGGTCTTTATGTCTGTAGTCGGTGCGAGAGGTGTAGTGTTGGGCAGAGAAGAGAGGAGGGTGGCAGCACAAGTGGAGAAGCACACATTGAACTCAGTGGCGACTGCTGTAGGCTCTGATAGGAGAGAGTTATTAACATTTAGCATTGGAGTGGGATTGACAGCTGGTGGGGTGAAAAGGGAGTGAATGGCCTTCCAGAATTTTGAGGGTTTATTTAGGTTTGACTGGAGGGGTCTGCTGAAGTACTCTGCTTTTGCAAGATGAGTGGCTCTGGTGCACTTGTTACGTAGCATGCGGTATGTGGAGAGGTGTTGTGGGAGGCGTGAGGATTTATGCGTTTTCCAGGCTTTGTCCTGTGTGATTTGACATGCAATCAGTTCTTGGGTGATCAAGTGAGTGGTTTCTCATACTGTTGTACAACGAAGTGATGGTGTGTTCCAGATGCTGAGGAATGTGTTTTAAAGTGTAGGAAGGCATCATCAATGGAGATCAGAGGGAGGGGCGCCTATTTGCTAGACAAGGTCATCTAATACAGGGGCTAGATTGAGGATTTATAGGAGCGTTGGACTACAAATTTAATGGGAGATTTCTGGCGTGGATTTTACGACTAAGAAGGTTTACGTGGTGGTCACTGAGGAGTCAGAAAGAATACTGGCTTGTTTAACCCGGTGGGGTGCGCAAGCAGCGACCCAGTTGATGAGCGAGTGGTTATTAGATTTTAGGTTAAGCTGGGTGGGCTCAGTAATGATTTGTGAGAGGTTTAGGGTGGAAATTTCAGTCCTGGTTTTGAAGGCAGGAGCTAGCCATTCGTGGCTAAGATCGCCAATAATGTAGAGTTCCCTTGTCGTGTTTAGGCAGGAGATTTGCTTGAGGAGGTCAGTAACAGCAGAAGCTGGTGTACCAGGTTGGCAGTATAACCCAGCAATGTAGATTGGTAGCAAGAAGGGAAGGACAAGCTGAATTAGTATTACTTCAAGGACTTTTGGTTCGAACTTGGTCAGGACCACTGAATAGTGCAAGTCCAAGTTTACGATAGTGCTATTCCACCACCTTTAGAGGCTCTATCCTGGTGGGCCATAGTGTAGCCTGGGATAGCGACAGAGGAGTCGTTGATGTTTTTGTTGAGCCAGGTTTCAGACAGGGTGAGGAAATCTGGAGTGTAGTGGACGCAAGAACCTGAAGGGAGTCAAGCTTGTGGACAAGGCTTCTTATATTTAGGTGCAGGAGGCACAGGCCACGTGGGAGAAGGTCCCCAGAGTGAGGTGAAGAAGAGGCCGATGTTGGAGAGGGGCATGAGGGGAGTAGTATTGGGGCTGGGGTTAGGGTGGATGTCACCTGCTGCAAGGAGCAGGAGAGCGAGAGTTAGGTAGTGAGCGAGTAGCTGTATATGACTGACTGCGAGCGGTCGCTCTTAGATTGATGGTGTGTATGAGCTGGGCATAGGGGAATAAGTTTAAAAATGACCCAGGGGAGCGATGGGTTGAAAAGAAATGGGCTGGGACGTGTGGCAGAGTGTGTCCATGCTTCGGTGAAAGGGGAGGTGGACGCTGGGCTGGAGGGGTGGGAGAGCTCAACGAAGTTTAGCAGGATTTGGGAGGGGGCCATGAGAGAGGTGGGTGGCATGTTAAAAAGGAAGGGAGGGAGAAGAGAATAGGGATGAGCAGGGTCAGGTGGCCTGATAGAAGGATCATGGCACGGGTCAGGTGCTAGGAAGACCCTACTGTTCTGGTTACTTAGCGAGGAAGGTAGATGCTGTAGTTACTTAGTGGAGAAGGTAGAGGGCTAGGATGCGGGGGCAGGGAAATGATAGGGACCTGTAAGGACTAGGAACCAATGGGGGAGCAGAGGGAATGAGGGTTTTAGGTAGCCAATGAGGGAATGAGCAGTGCTGCTAGGCTCATTAGCCAATGAGGTTATAAGGTTCTGATGAAGGATTCTGTGTAGTCTGAAAGCTCAGAGCACCTGTTTTCTTTTGTAACAACTCTGCTGGTCCAATAAAAGGTATCAAATCATCCGTTTGTGTGGGTCTTGTGTTACAAGGACCAATACGGCAACAAGAATTTCTGTGGTGTCATAGAAGATACCATAATTCACCGTCTTTACATGGCAGCTGCGCATCAGGAAGAAAGAAGCCCATCTTGACAGTGACATTTACTTTGTAACCCAATGCAAGAAAAAGAATATTGTCCCTAAGGGCCTAACCATTAAGAATTCATTAAGAACCACTTACAGTTCTAAATATGATGAACAACTATGCCGGAGGACCTCTGAGAAATTGAGAAATCACCTCATTCATAAGATATATGCAAAAAGTTTTTTGAAAAACTGAGAGAATTTCTGCCACACTTGAGAGAAAGATTATTAGGCCTAATCTGGACCTCCTGAAGAGATGCACATGACCTACCAGAAGACCTTGGGAAGGCCATGCTCAACAAGAACATGAAGCTGCATACCTGCAGCAAGCCACAATTCCTAACAACCATAAAGAAGAAAATAAGAACAGAGAACAACAAGGCAATGCGGACAGACACCTTTCAGTTGTTAATTTGTCCAACCACACTGACTACTGGAGAACTAACTGTACTTTCTAAGGGCCTCACATTCTGCCCAACAAGACCACTTGACTGAATACAGTTTTATGGAAACTAGAGGAATACTTCCATAGACTGAGACTTGAAGAATTCTTTCACAACAGAGAAGAAACCCCAGACAGCAACAATTCAGTGGATAAGAGAAATAAATCATCAAATATTACACAAACCCAAGTGGGCAGTATGAAACTGGACAACTATATTCAGTGTTTTCGCCAGACAGTTAATTGCCAGATTCTTAAAAAGCAAAAGCAGCTCCACTATAACCTATTCCCACTG
The DNA here is from genome assembly GCA_016271365.2 of Neoceratodus forsteri. Taxonomy (NCBI): domain Eukaryota; kingdom Metazoa; phylum Chordata; order Ceratodontiformes; family Ceratodontidae; genus Neoceratodus; species Neoceratodus forsteri. The sequence goes on along the minus strand of CM057450.1, from coordinate 124,725,467 downwards.
GAAAGGAAAGGTGACAATCACTGAAACTTAACCACGACAATGTTATAAAAAAGCTGATAAAGGTTCTGCAGTGGTGATCTTAAACTGTGAGGATTATGTTAATGAAGCTAACAGACTGCTAACAGATCACACTTACTACAGTCAACTGCCTAGTGATCCCACTACACAATACACCAGGGAACTATGGGACTTAATTGGATCTTTTCCTAAGCATGTCCAGGACAGAATAACTGACCTCATCCCTGATGAACCTAAGCCAGGGACATTCTACTAGCTACCTAAAATCCATAAACCTGGGAATCCTGGAGACCCATAATATCTGGCAATGGTACCTTGACAGAGGGATCTCAGGTTTTATACAAACCATTTTAAAACTATTTGTTATGGAAAGGATAGCTACATTCAGTACACTACACACTTTTGCGTAAACTTTCTGGTTATAGGACATATCACCTAATACCAGATAACTACAATGGATGTAGCCTCCTCTACACTAATATTTCACATACAGATGGCATTTCAGCCTTTCTTGAATACCTACATGAGGAAGGACAGCACCAGGACATCGCCCAGAATTGGTGGGGTAACTATTGAATTTATTCTTACATACAACAATTTCAGCTTCAATGGGAGCCATTATGTTCAAATTATGTGAAACAGCAATGGGTACCAGGATGGTATTCCGCAGTACCAACCTTTTATGGCAAATTTGGAGGAGGAGTTCCTAAAGCACTGTACTCACAAACCACTGGCTTATTTCCATTACACTGATAATTTATAATTTGGACAGATGGCATCAACACACTCAAAGAGTTCCATCAGGAACTTAACAACCTCCACCTATCCATTAAACTTTCCTGGAATATTCCAACACCAGTGTTAATTTTCTGGACATCACAGTTACCATCAAAATGGAACCTTGCAGACATGTATTTACAGGAAACTGACAAAGATACTTGCATAGGAACAGTAATCACCAAAGGCACACTAAAAAATCTGTAATGTACAGCCAAGCGCTCCATTACCACTGTATCTGTTCAAGTGAGGTAGACAGAGATAAACACTTGACCACGTTGAAAAAGATGTTTATTGAGCAGGGGCATTCTTCCAGGGAATTTGACAGAGCAGCAGAACATGCAGTGCAGATACCAAGGGAACAACTACTACAGAAATACAAAATCACACATGCCCCCATAACGCAAAGCATCATGGGCTGCATATGCAAATCACCACAGAATATTATGCTGGTTCAACTTTAAGCAGAAATGCATGGTGCCAAAATACCACTCACACAGTTTGCAAAGGGTGCCAACATAAGACACAGACACGTGATTCATTCTACCAGGACTCATCAGTGTGCCTCGTCTGTTTAACACCCCAATGGAATGAACCAGCTACCCTAAGATGATCTGTCTGGGTTATGTTGTGGTGAACCCAATCAATACAAAAACAAGTTAAAGACAAAGACCTCAGCGGCAAGCACTAAGGCAAAGGTTACTCCAAAGGGCATTGGCTGGGAAGCCAAGTTTCAAAGAAATACAAAATCACACATGCCCCCATAACGCAAAGCATCATGGACTGCATATGCAAATCACCACAGACTATTATGCTGGTTCAACTTTAAGCAGAAATGCATGGTGCCAAAAGGCCTCTCACACAGTTTGCAAAGGGTGCCAACAGAAGACACAGACACATTTTTTCATCCTACCAGGACTCATCAGTGTGCCTTGTCTGTTTGACACCCCAGTGGAATGAACCAGCTACCCTAAGATGGTCTGTCTGGGTTATGTTGTGGTGAACCTGTGTCTTCTGTTGAGGGCTGAGGCGCTGGACACCACATCTCATGTCACGCCGGTGACCTGGGTTCTGGAATAGATCCGGGCCACCGGGGTCAGCAGGGGAGGGAAGGGATCGAGCATCCAGAGGACTGCTCTCCCTTCATGGGGAGGGATTTGGGGATAGTGCCACTCCCTTGTGACCCCTGGCAGCAGCCAGGGACAGCATCAGAACATGCATGTGCTAGCGGATGCTGGGGGTGGAGCGTCGGCATTAGAGCCATAGGTGCCATTGCACGTCCATGCTCCGAGGGACACAACAACCCAAGGAAAATCCCCAGAGGACTGAGGAGGTGATAAGGGCCTCAGGGACCAGGCCGCACATCTCCAACTTCAGACTGCCGCTCCAGTGGACCCCAGCCACTACCTGCAGGGATGGACCCTCTAAGCAAAGAAAGATGCTGCCAAGGTAGGAGTGGTGGGCCCTCCCTTGGGGGGTGATCTGGGGGGCTGGGAAGTCCCTATGGGGGGGACTGCTGGAAGGGGTCTCGGCGTAGAGTAGCAGGCCTGTGTCGAAAAGGCACCTCCAAGAAATGCCTCAGCCGAAGAAGTACAAATAGAATTTGAAGAAGAAGAAAAAGACTCGCTAATGAGCCAAAATTCAATATTAAACTTACTACTGTTTAGGAAGTAAAAAATTATTGAAAAAGATAAAACAGGATAGCTCGGGAAGGGGGTACGAATGATCTAATCCCAAATTTAATTAAGGATGCAGCTGATGAAATAGAATATCAATCACTATTATTTTCAATTTGTCTTTTTCCAACAGAATTATTCTGGCTATTTGGAAACACTCCTTAGTAGTGCCTGTACATAAGGCGGGGTCTGTTTCTCAGTTTACAAAATATAGGCCAATTTTAATTCTGGCAGCTTTGGCAAAGGTCCAGGAAAGAATAGTGTTTAATCATGTTTCAGTGTTTATAGAACATAATCATCTTTTATCACAGGCACAACATGGTTTTAAGAAGGGGAGAGGTACTGACATGGCCTTGGTCGAGCTCACAAGTGCGGTCCTGGAAGGTATGGAGGAAGGCTGTTTAACTGTGGCCTTATTCATGGATTTGACCAAGGTTTTTGATCTAGTAAATAATTTTTTGATCTCTTCGTTAAGCTCCTTGGGGGGTGGGTAGATCTGCTCTCAGGTGGTTTCAAAATTACCTTACTGGCAGGTTTCAAAAGGTGAAATTTGGTGGGGTCATATCTACTTTAGTATCGGTAAAGTGTGGAATCCCTTAGAGCTTCATACTGGGTCCACTGTTATTCTCTGTATTTTTTGATAGAATGGGTGGGCTCTTATTAAATCAAAATTTACACTATATGCAGACAATGCTGTTATTTATGTTCAAAGCAGATCTGTCATAGAGATAAATTCTATATTAAAAGAAGAGATGCATGCTGTACAACATTGGCTTGAAACCAATAGATTAGTCCTGAATAGGACCAAAACCAAGGTGATGTTATTTGGCACAAGGGCTAGAGTTCAGGATAACAATCAACATCTCAGTATTACAACCCTCGAAGGGTCCTGTTTTGAACAGGTCTCTAGTTTTTGTTATCTTTGGGTCACTTTGGACCCTGTGTTAAGTTTTGAACCACATTTTGTAAAAGTTACATCTGTGATCCATTCTAAAGTCAATATGCTACATCAGCTTTACTGTTTTCTAACCTCTGATACAAGGATGACTATTGCCAAGCAATACTTTGCTCCTGTGGTGAATTATGTTACTTTGGTTACTGACAACACATCCTCGAGGGTATTAGCTAAGAAGGCAGCTTTACTCCAGCTTATTGGAAAATTTGCTATATCTTTACCATGTACTACATACATCGTGATCTTGGATTTTTCCTCTAGAAATAGAGTAGATAACAGAGCCCTAAAAGTGCCTTTTATGAGAAGTGTAAATGGTCAGAGGTATTTTGCATATACTGGGCCAAGAATATGGAATAGCCTTCCACTTGATATGAGGGACCCAAACCACTGTCGCCACTTTTAATGGATTATTGTCTTTTATATAGCTGGCTTATTTAAATGTGAATGTATGATGTCTTGAATTTGTCATATTGTAAATTGAATATGGTGCATGTTTTGTATTTTTGTGAGTCGGACCTGCAAATGGAACTTCTGTTCTAGTGTGTTCACTGTTAAGCCAGTAAATAAACAAACAAACAAGTGGATCTGTGTTAGGTTTGGGTTTTGAATGTGCACAAACACGAGTCATTTGTAACAGGGTTGCAGACAGATCATGTTTAAACAGTATAACTTTGAATATTCATGAGTAATATTGACTTACTGTACACAGAGGTTAAGACAAATGTACCTGAACAGTACTTACACTGTATAAACGTGTGAAACAGTTGGTGAATGCTTAATTTACACTAGGGCAGGTTGTCTTCAAAACCTCTTTTTTGCTTAACACAAAAATATTTTCCTATTTAGAAGATTTTTAACATTATATACAATGTATTGTTTAAGTTTATTTTATCTTGTGGTTTAAAATCATAATAATAACTGGTTAGTGATGATTATCAGCTGTGGGCAGAGCTGTCAAATTCCATTATACATGGGTGGTTATACACATATGTGTATAATGGAGTTTGATTATACACATATGTTTATAATCACCTGTGTATAATGGAGTTTGATTATACACATATGTGTATAATCACCTGTGTATAATGGAATTTGTTAACATCTTTGCAAAAAAAAAAATCAAAGGAACCAGTTATTATAAAAACAAAACATGGGAAGTGTATGTCAGCTCAGATTTTATGCACGCCCTCTGTGTGCGATGCCTTGTAAACACCTCAGGTGTGCATAAAATCCTTGTTATAGACACTTCCCCATGCATTATTCTATATGTCATTTACTAATGCAAGCACATATACACACATACAGGGTTTTAAAATGAAGCTTTAGTTGTTTTATGACCTTTTCTTAGGGAGGGAGCTATCTATTCTATGACATTCGACCTTGAAATGCCTTTCCTTTGATGGAACTTTGCTGTCTTTATATGGTCCTGTGTTGATTTTTTTAATGCAGTTTAGGCCAACGGGGATCCTTAATAACTTTTATCTGTTTTTATGTATGATCTGAGTTTTGAGAAAGTATGTTCTTCCAAACCGACTGCCATTGATTTCTGATGAAGGATTCTGTGTAGTCCAAAGTTCAGAGCACTTGTTTTCTTTGTAACAAGTCTGTTGGGTCAATAAGGTATCAAACCATCTGTTTGTGGGATCTTATTTTAATAAAAAGAGATGGACTCCTGAAGTGGAAAATGGAGCACATGTATTGCAGAACTTGACAATTATTTATTTATTTGAAACTGCCCCAACCAGGATAGCCCCATGAGATGCAGCATCTCGTTTTCATGGGGCTCTTAGCTAAAAAAGCTATAGTCAGCAGGTTAAGTAGTCCTGCAAGAGTAGTTACATAGAGGCTAAAATATACAAGGCAAAAACAAACTGTAAAGGTAAGTACATCCAAACAGTAGTCAAAGCAAGTGAAAAAGCGGGATCACAGCAAACAAAGAGCAGGAGCAGTGTTATGCAACATGATCATGGTCAGGAAGTGGGGGCGCTAGACCAAGACAAGTACAGGGAGTTCTAACCTGACTGGAAAGACTAGATGTGAACAGCTGAATGCTAGAAGCATTTGTCAGCTGGGGGGGTGAGTTTGTTTCAGGTTTCTGGTGCTGCAAATACAAAGGCCTTTCAACCAAAGTCACGCTTCATCCTGGGACTCGAGAAGGGTAGTGCTGCTATTGAATGGTATGAGCAGACACTGCTATGGTGGGCTAGGTGGTGGTAATCTGGATCTTTTCCTTGTCCACAGCTGCACTGTACAACACAGAAAGGCAGTGGTAGTCTTGCCCGCTCGAGGGCATAGGTCAGTTAAGCTGGTCATACAGCAAACAGTGGCCAGCCCATTGGTATAGCAGTAGGGCTACTGCTTGTGAAGTTGGTAACCATGGTTCAGGAACAAGCCCAGGCCACTGTGGGCCAGCCAGGGGGAAAATAATTGAGCATCCATGGGGATGATGTCCTTCTCTGTGAAGGGAGGGAGGGTTCCATCCTCCTCTGCAATACTACCACCTGGTTGACAAGAGGTGGCAGCGTGGCTGGAGGGCTGAAGGGAGGGGGAACTCCACTGACGTCAGGGCATCACTGCTCTCAACGTATGCACGACCTTGATGTCCATGCACGAGGAGGTCTGAGGGGTCAGGGAGAAACAGGAAAATGGCCCTGCTTCCCATGGATGAAAGACCCCGATACATCTTGGGCTGGGTCCTGCCCACTGAGGAACAGGCTTCCTAATAAAGCATCAGTGTATCTGGGGGTAAATGCCTCCACCCCATCCCTGCCTGGGGAGCAAACCATGGCAGCATGAAGGAAGGTCAGCACATCAGAGAGGTAAGGGTACCGTCAAATGGTACCATGGGGCTCTGGAGGGCATTGAGACCAGAGATGTGAGGGGGACATAAACAGAGATTAAAAAATAAAAGAAATACAGCATACAATGATGGGCAGACCATCCTCAGGAGCAGAAGAACATACACAACTTGTACAAATAATCAAGGAACAGCAGAGTGGATTTGTTTGCACAGCAGTATACAATGTCACCACAGTCAGTGGAAGGGAGCGGAAAGTGGGAGATTACGTGCTTCCAAACGTAAGCACTGAGTCAGTGTTTAGACCTGTACAGAAAATTGAGCTTGGACCCTATAGTTGCCAAGATGTGGTCAATGTGCCTACTGTACAGAACTGATTCATCAAGCCAGATTCTTAGATATTTGAATATGTTGATTTGCTCACGAGTGTTGCCATCTGATGTTATGATTGCAAAGTGGATCAGCTGAATGAGTTAGCAAGTTCTGGAATCCAAACACTGCAGACACAGTTTGGGTTGCATTAAGGATCAGGCAGTTAGCTAACCCAGTGGCGCAGAGAACTGAGGGGCTTGCACCTCACCTGCCACCTTGCCAATGACTGAGATTCTGGAACAGACTTGGTTGGCTGGGGGATTCAGCTTCCCAGGGACTACTGTTCTGTGCCGGGGGCAGCCATCTCAGCCTCTGACTGTCACCAGGGGAGGTCCAGTGGTAGTGCAGGTGCATACAATACAAAGAGATGGGTCGCTGTTCCATGGTGTGTACCTGCCTCCACATGCTTAGCCTACATAGCACCATGATGAGGAAAGGGAAGAAAACAGAAAAGAGCCAGGCAAGCTAAATGAAGCCCTTCCCGCCTCCCTCTCGATCCACACCACTGCCTGGTGCCTGGGCACTTCTGGATGTGTGCAGGGGTGACCCTCACTGGCCCCATTACAGGGGAAATCCATAGGGACTTGGCCTGAGGACCGGGGAGGCAGACATTGCTCAGAAGAAGCAGGGATAGGGTTGAGAGCCTGCTCACGTGACTCGATGGGTAAAAAGCTTAATGGGGAGAAAAAGGGGGTCAAGCAGTTGCTGACTTAACTTGGAGTAGACTGCATTGAAATCAGATTGGAGTACTGAATTAACCTTGGACATTGTCATTGCTCACTGTAGCGTAGGGTGTCATCTACATACAGTTGTAGATAACACCTCACACTGTGCTTTGGTAGGTGATTAACAAAACAGAGAACAGCAGAGTGCCAAGGACTGATCCTTGATGAACCCTAAGATTTAAGACAGCATGGTCTGAACTAATGCCTTATATCGACACTAGCTGGATTCTGTTACTCAAGTAGTTTTCAACCATTTGATGGCTGGTTGGCTGAGACCTAGGATTCAGACCTTTAATAAGAGTACTGTACGATCCACCAAGTCAAAGATCTTGAAGAAGTCCAAGAATACAGCCCCTTGAGGAGGCCATTATCTGTAGCTATTTGGAGATTGTTGCTGACTTTCAGCAATGCAAATAAGGTGGATACCACTTCCAGCCAGATTGCATGGAAGACAGAGCAGATTGTGCAGATAGAATGCTCAGTCAGCTGCATACATTAGTTGCAGCCTTATGGTTTCAGACACCCAGCAATGTTTGCCCTTGGGGAAGGTGTGCTGTTCCTCTACCATTGATTGTTTGGTGGTACTTTGATAGGTAGTTGTCTGTAATTATGATGCCATTTCAGCCTCCATATCATTCTTAAGGGCAGTTTCAACGAGCAACAGTGAGAGAAGTAAATAAGTTGAAAACATCTAAATTTCAAGGATTTATGATTTGCACAACCTTAGTTCAGGGCCCTTCTGAGTAGGAGGGGTCCTGAGTGACTGCAGGAGACAGGACAGAGGGTGCCAATGGACAGCTTTGTGTGAACCTTCAGAATTTTGCAGTGATTAGCCTAGAGAGAGAGAGAGAGAGAGACACTGTTTCTTATCGCTTTCATTTTATTTAAAATGGCACACTGAAGCAGAGCAGATAAAACAACAAAAAGGAGATGAGGGCACTCAGCACTGCTACGTTTGGAAACCAGGCTCATGTGCATCAGAATTCCGCAGCCATGGGACACCCATAAAGACATATGGCAAGACAGTTTCCCTCAGAGAACTAAGTACAACAGTAATAGCATGGCAGGCATTGTCAATGCTTCTTTGGGTGAGGGACGTTACTCAGCCATCCTAAACAAAATGGCTGCCACACCCCTACTCAAAAATCCTTTGTTAGATCCCAATGGCCTTGCTAACTATCTGCCTGCCCCCAACCTGCTGTTTGTGGTTAAGGTTGTTGAGAAGGTAGTGGCAGGGCAGCCTGCTGATCATCTGGAGAAATTTAATATCTTTGACCCTTTCCAGTCGAGCTCTAACAGTACTATAACAGAGGCAGCTCTGGTCAGGGTGTGTGATGAGATCCTCCAGGTGGAGGGATTGGGATGAGGTGCCGACAGATCATTCTTGAGTTCTCATCTATGTTTCACATGATGGAGGATCACAGGGTTTTGAATGAGAGACTTTGGAATATGTAGGTTTGTCTGGGACATTGCTAGCTTGTTTTCAGACTTACCTAGAAGACCAAGAGCAGTCTGTGGCTATTGGTCCTTTTATATCAGGGTCATTGGCATTACTGGACTGTAGTGTTCCTCAGGAACTGGTTCTCACTCTCCTGTGTTATTCACCATGTATGAGACCTTTGGGGAATCATTAAGCAGAACAGTGTTATAGTATATGGGTAGGGTTCATTGTGTACGGAAATCCATAGACGAAAAAAAGCAGTTCTGCTGTAATAGTGATGTTACTACTGCAGCAGCAAATTTTCATTCTGCTGCAGTAGTTACATCACAATTTAATGCATGATGAGAGAGGCACCAACAGTCAAAACTGGAGCACTGTAGCCAGGGAGAGTAGTTGGCAAAGAGACGTAATTTCCATTCCTGCTGGTGTCAGCAAAGAGAAATGATAGAAATGAATGGTTTCATTAGGGAGTGAGGACACCCTGCAGGGAGGGCAGTTGGATGAGCTGGAGAGAGGGAAGTCATAAAAGAGGTTTGAGACAGAAAGTTTTTTTTTCCTTTGCAACCCGTCATCTTGAAATTGTCTCTCCTGTTTTTATGGTTGCCCATACATTATGCAGAATAAGGTACGGGCAGTCATACACCCCAGGGCTGTATTGTAACCTCGGGGTTGCCATGACAACAGGGACCTCGTGAGCTTCACTCTTGATCCACACAGAGCAGGACCCGAGAGTCCCCTGAGGGCAGTCATATACGGCAATGGGGGAACATGGTCTTTTTCCCAGTTTTCTCCCTCGTAGATCCCCAGGGCCTTGGTGACACTGGTATGCATGCATGCCAGAACCGGCAACCCTGTTCCACCCACTCTGGCCTAACACCTGCCCCCCTTTTACCTCGGCACTGTCATGAGCTTCCACCCAGAGGCAGCAAAGAGCCAAGAAGGCTTGCCACCCCAATCCAGGAGAGGAGAGCAGTCAAGAGGCCACTCGATCCACTCCCAGCCCTCTCTCTCTGGCCAATGCTCAGCAGCCCAAGCTTGTTCCTGACCTTGGGTCGCTGGTGTGGTGTGGGATGTGGCATCCAGCACATCAACCCTCAGAGCCAATGGGCCAGATTATGGTTGCCCACACTGTTTTCTATATATAGTGTATAGTGGAATGCTGTTGTAGATGGAATTCCATCCCTAGAATAGGCTTGTTGTGCTTTAGTAGTGACATTGTGTTGTTTCTGTGCTGAACAGAGGATGTCACTACTGCAGCACAACACAGAATTTGCTTCCACCACGGCCACATTGTTCAAACCTCGGCAGCAGATGAAGTGGCCGCGGGGGTGAGATCTGGCCCCAAATGTTAGCAGCACCTAGAAGAACACGAAGAGTAATGCTATTATTGGAGTATGGGGGGGCTTTTTTTGTTTTTTATATATGTACTAGGTACAGGCTTGTGGTAACGGCTGCCCACACATTATAAGAGATTGTGTATGAGTAACCACACACATACAAAGCTGTGTTTCAATCTCGAGGTCTCTTGTTACCACGGAAACCTCTTGAAACACAGCCTTGTGTGGTTGCTCATACACAGTCCTCTATGTAGTGTATGGAATAAATGTTGTTCTGCACAGAAATCCATGCCTAAAACAGGGTTGTTGTGCTGCAGTAGTGATGTTATTTAGCTACTTTCCTCTAACCAGGCAAGCTGAAAGCTGTTTTTCTTTTTTTTATCTTAAAATTACAGAAACAGCTGCAGCTACAGTTGCTAGGCACATGTTGAGTCAGTAATCTGGGCCCACCACCAACCTTCACGTGCCTCCTCCCCCCAATCACAAGTTCAGAAAGGTAGCAGAATGTCTGAAATAGGCATGGATGCCCATACACTAATAAAGATTATGTGTGAGCATCCATACACAGACCAGCATGTGTCTTTATCTGGAAGTTTTTTATGGCAACTAGGGAACCTCTCCAGCTTTACCTTTGAAACCTCTTGGTGCAGACATAGGCTTGTTGTGCATGGCTGCCCATACATTAACCTCTGTGGGTATCAACCCTCTTCTTCGCATTTGACCAAGACCTAGGTGAGCATGCTATGCAAGTATTTTTTTCTTTTGATTTATCTCCTTTGTACTGCCAGCCAGCCCATTCCACTATCCTCCCTCGAGCCATGTGAGATGCTATCTCTGGGACTTATCCCTCCACATCTCCCAAGTCTTACTCCTCATGGAGGGGCCGAAGGGGCACTCCAAGCCCTTGGAAGTAGGATTTAGGTGGAGGGCACCTGGTTGACTGTGCAGGGCCTGCAAGGGAAGCCAGCTGGATTCCCTGCAGGGGGGAGGGCCTCAAACAACTGGTACAACAACCCACAGGAGACAGGGCTATCCTAGATCTAGTACTGGCTAACAGGGAAAGGATCACAGATCTCCAGGTAGAAGGTCACCTGGGGGCCAGTGACCATCACATGGTATGGTTCAGTTTGGCCACTAGAACAAAATCATACCATTCCAAGGCAAAAATATGGGACTTCAGAGGAGATGACTTTGATAAGATGACCAATAGAGTTAAGCTAGCCCTGGCAAAAAGAAATACAGGTGAGGGAGTACAGGCAAAGTGGGCAAGCATTAAACAGGCAATACTTGAAGCAACATCCCATTGTGTTAGGGAGAAAAGGAAGTGCAAAAGAAGAAGGAAACCACTTTGGTTCTCAAACACAGTAGCAGAAAGGGGCAGAGCCAAAGGCTGGCCTTCCAGGAAATATAAGAGCATGAGGCTGAAGATAGAGAGGCCACCGACTTCCCTAAGGAAGCAGGGAAGGCAGTAAGGCAGGCAAAGGCCCAAACCGAAGAAACACTAGCACAAACAGTAAAAGAAGGTGACAAGACTTTCTATAGATACATTAGTGAAAGGAGACAGTCCAGAGGGGATATTGCTAAGATCAAAGGGGATTAAGGGGGCATGTGAAGAGCAAGACCATGTAAAAGCATCTATCCTAAATAGATACTTCTGCTCAGTATTTACTGAAGAGAAGGTAGGGCAGGGCCCACAGCTCAGCACCATGGACACAGGGAGGAGGGAGGTGTGCACTAGTCCCTTCACAAAAGAAAGGGTCCTACAAGAGCTCGATAAAATTAGGGTGGACAAGGCAATGAGACCTGATGGCATACATCCCAGGGTACTAAAGGAGCTAAGGGTGGAAGTAGCAGAGCCATTATCAGAACTGTTTAGTGAGTCTCTGAGCACAGGAGAGGTCCCAGAAGACTGGAGAAGGGCTCATGCGATCCCACTCCACAAGACTGGTAGCAGGGAGGAGGCAGGGAACTATAGACCAGTCAGTCTTACCTCAGTAGTGGGCAAGATTATGGAGACACTCCTGAAGGAAAGCGTAGTGCAACACCTGGAATCCACAGGAGCACAGGACCCAAGACAGCATGGGTTTACAAAAGGAAGGTCCTGTCAAATAAATCTCATAGATTTCTTTGACTGGGTAACCAGAGTGGTGGACCAAGGGAGAGCAGTTGATGTTGCCTACCTTGACTTCAGCAAAGCTTTCAATACTGTTCCACATAGAAGATTGATTAATAAGCTGGGTAGGCTCGGGATGGGTCAGGCGTTGGTCAACTGGGCGGCAAACTGGTTGCGGGCAAAAACAGAAGTGGTGGTAACTGGTATACAGTCAGAAGAGATGCAAGTCACAAGTGGGTACCTCAGGGATCAGTCCTGGGGTCAGTCCTTCAATATCTTCATCACTGACATTGCAGATGGACTGAGAGGTAAGGTTCTCTGTTTGCAGACAACACCAAGATCTGCAGCAGAGTAGATGATCCAGATGGGGTGGGCAGAAGGAGAAGAGATCTGGATAAACTAGCAAAATGGTCGGAAGAGTGGCAACTGGGGTTTAATGCAAAGAAGTGCAAGATCATGCACATAGGGAAGAGAAACTCTGAAGCCACCTATAGGATGGGAGGGGAGTTGCTGGCAGTCACACGGGAAGAAAGAGACTTGGGCGTCATCATCACCGATGACCTGAAATCATCCAAGCAGACCACTAAAGCACTAGGCAAGGCTAGAGGGATGTTGAGGTGTATTAGTAGGGGTATCACAAGTTGGAAGAGGGAGGTAATAATCCCTGTTTACAAGACACTGGTTAGGCCCCATCTGGAGTACTGCATGCAGTATTGGAGGCCACACCTTCACAAGGACATTAACCAAATTGAGGCAGTCCAGAGAAGGGCAACCAAAATGGTGCAGGGACTGCATCAGAAAACCTATGAGGACAGATTAACTGAGCTCAGTATGTATACCCTAGAGCAAAGGAGGGAGAGAGGTGCTATGATTGAAACATTCAAACATCTTGAAGGCGATAACAAGGTGAAAGAGTCTAACATATTTCAATATGAGAAAAATAGCAGGACAAGAGGACACAGCATGAGATTAGAGGGAGGCCGATTAAGGGGTAATGTGAGGAAGTTCTTTTTCACATAAAGGGTGGTGTATGCATGGAACGGCCTAGCTCAGGAAGTGGTGGATATGAATACAGTGCAGGGCTTCAAGCAGGCATGGGATAGGCATAAGGGAGCAATACCGATGAGTATAAATAGATAGGCCATTGACAGAGCAAAGGCCAATGCACATTCATAAGGTAGAAAAAGAAATGGGCAGACTGGATAGGCCTTTGTGTAATTATCTGCCATCAAGTTCTATGTTTCTATGTTTCTTTATTCTGCTGCAGCTTGGGTTTCTCCACAGCATTTTCTCCCCATCCTTCCTCAGGAATTCACAACTGGGGCAGACAGCACATGCACACACAACACATGTTCCTGCTCAACCTAGCACCGTCCCCCCACCAGCAGATAGTGGCATCTGCTGCGATTCCACCTGTGGATCCCTAGGTGCTGACCACGCTGTAGGGCACACTGCCTCCCCCAGAGGAGGAGAGCATCTGAAGCCCTTTAGCTTAGGTCTCTGTGTTTAGGGTGTTGCCCTCAGTCTGAATAAAGATGACAAGTTAGTCATGACTTCTGAATCTGTAACAGTCTATTCTTCCTAACAAATGCCACAACAGAGGAAGCATCAGGAAGAACTACTTAACAGATTGAGTGATATACAATTACAACAGACTGCAAAAGCATGTGGAACAGCTGATACAGTGATAAAATTCAAGTACAGACTAACATACTAACATATTAAAATGCCAGCAGAATAGGCCTAATGGTCTCTTGAGACTGCTCGATTTTCAGCACCCGCACTGAGGGCCGATTTTGATGTCCCCCCCCTCCCCCTTGGGTTATACTGTCCCCAGTCCCAGATGTTCCACCTGTATTGGGCCTGGTCAGATTTACCCTCCTCCTGTACCTGTCCCATCCCCTCTTAAACCCGTCCACAGTCTCCACCTCTACCAGCTCCCTGGGCAGTGCATTCCATGGCTCCACCACCCTTTCAGTGACATAACATCTCCTCCTCTCCCTCTGAGCCTTCCCCTTCCAGCTTACACTCATGACTTCTTGTTGCCCCACCCTCCCTCCCTCCTTTGGAGCACCCTGACTGGGCCTCCTTTATTGATCCCTTTCATGTACTTGAAGACCCCTATCATGTCCCCCGTCCTTCTCTCCTCCAGGGTGTACATGTCGAGCTCCCTGAGCTCTCTTCATAGGTCCCTTCCCCAGGTCCCAGATCATTTTGGTTGCCCTCCTTGGACCCTCTCTAGGAGTGTAATGTCCCTCTTTAAATGTGGTCTCCAAAACTATACAAAGTACTTGAGGTGTGGCCTAACTAAGCAGTTCTACAGTGGAAGGATCACTTCTGCCTTTCTGAGGTAATCCCTGGCAAGGCATCCCAGCATCCCATTTGCCCTTGCCACTGCCCTCCTACAGGTCTCCGATTGTTCATTTTGACATCTACCACTACCCCTAGGTCCCTTTCACCTCCGTGACTTGAATCATGACTCTCCCAGGGTATATCCCTGGCCTGGATTTCTGACTCCCAGGTGCAGAACCTTGCACTTCCCACACTGAATTTTAGTTTCCATTTTCCTGACCACCTTCCAGAGCCTCCAGATCCTCCTGCAAGGCCACCTCCCTCCTCCCCATCCACCACTGCACCCAGCTTTGAGTCATCTGCAAAGAGATCATCACACTAGACCAGTACTTTGAAGAACATGGGATGTAACTGACAGTGTATCCCCACTAAACTACTGGGAGTGAGGTCCTCGATGGACCAATGGTCTACTTTCCCTCAAATACGTAATTCTGTGTCTGTATGTATGTATGTATGCTGACTAATCTTTTTATAATATTGCTAGAATAACACCGCAAAGGCGGATCTTTATCTGGTGCACAGGCAATAATGCAAAAGTAAACATACCGGGTACACCCGTGTAATACTAATAATACATCTCTACGAGCACAGATCAAATTAAATGGAAGAACTGAAAAAATGCTGATAAATAAAATGGAAGTGGTTAGGAGGATGACTAGATAGAAGCAGCAGAATAAGATGCCCTGGAATGTTTAGAAACAAGTAATTCTATTGGCTTAGAAAAACATTCTTTGATTTATTAATTGCATTAAATACTGCTCAGCAGGAGACTTGACCCTTGAAAGCAGCCTGTGGGAGACAGTTCTGTCACGGAATGTGTGGGAGAATGAGACAGACCAGTGTTGAGTCATATTTTGCTCTCATCAGTGTTTGTTTTAGACTAGACAGTTTGTGGAGGTAGTGTATCCTAGTGGTTACATCAGAGAGCTGTGATCCAGGGTTAAATTCCACCAAAGACACTCACATGGTGTGAATTTGAGCAAGCGAGCCAGCTAACCTTCCCCTGTGACTCCGCCCCCCCCCCACCTGTAAGATGACAGTGACATCACAGGTGCCTGACCTGGCAGCTACTGAGTGGCTGTTCCTAAGCTGCAGTGTTGTCACAGTCAGGTCACAATGCTTATACTGTAGTGGGGGCAACAGAGCTAGATATGTCAGCTGCCAGTCGGAATGGTGTTCCACACATTACACCTACTAACATCCGATAAACAGTCTTCTAATTAAACAAAGGGAAAAGAAAAAGTACCTCAGATAAGAAAAGCAATGGTTGACTGCTTTTAAAATATAAATACTCACCCACATTTATTCTGTGTATGTACTGCATGAATGTCTATGTTTTATTCTGATGTGAAGCCTTTGGAAACGCGTCTATGACTCAAAAGGTTGTAATTCTGGTTTCCTAAATAAATAAATAAAAATATTCATTTTTGGCAGTACTCTAACTCTTTAAATCAGGAACACACACACACACACTCTAGTTTCAGCTGAGAAGGAACGTGTGGCTCAGTAAATCGCACTGACAGAGGTCCACTGGACCACCAGGGATATTGGATTCACTTTTTTCATATCAATGCCCACGATCGGGCATGGGGGGTGGCGCCACCACGGAGGTGCAGCCAGAGCTTGGGTGGCCACCCACTGGTGGCAGCTGCCGTGTTGTGCTCTGCAATACAGCAGCTCACCTGTGGGTGGCCGCCGCTCTCTTTTTTGGACCAGCTTTGTGTGGCGCAAGTAGGGGTTGCGCATGCATGGCTCAGCACATCCGGGGCAGATATCAGGATGTGCAGGTAATGCTGAACAGCCCCACCTGCATACATTACTGATGCACTCAGGCGCATCGGGATTTGTGCCAGGTGCACTTCGTTGAATATCACAGCGGGCGCATCAGTGGGTTGTGTATGGCGCATCACTCTGCGCCATGCTAACCCTTTGAATATCTGGGCCTTAGTATAATTCTTTGATCCACTGCCATCTTTAAGTTCATTAATTCTATGTTTTTCCCATAGTGAATATATTGCTGTATACCAAAACCCTTGTCTGTAGCTTAACATGAACCATTCTTCCTTTTCCTTCTGACAACCAGTAGCTAGTGCCGTATCCTCCTTTTTGGTTAACCTAATCCAGAAATTAATGTTATGAATTTCTATAGCTGCTCTAATATCTGTAAGACCTAGTCCGCCTCTTACATATGCTGTTGGACATGAATGGTCTACTCTTAATATGCTATGCAAAAGTTTATACAATGGGGCAACAAGCTTAGGTCTGGAAGTGGCTGTCAGAATCGCTACTATGAAAACAGAGTGCTAAAAAAAGTTATGTGGAGGAGATGGTGGAAAGGATGAGGCACAGCACTGCTGTCCTTTAAAATCACGTGGACAGATTTTCTAACTTTGCTTTGAGGGCATATACATTTATTCAGGCCTGTACTGGCTCTATCCATGGTGCCATGTGAATATGCCACTAAAATAGTTTAAAATGTCACCCATCAGGTTTAATGGGCTACATGCTTCATGGGCTTGCTTGCCTGCTTGAATGGGATAACTCCTCCTCAAGAGTTGTATATCTCATGAATGAGGTGCTTTATGAACTTACAAATTTGCCAGCGAAATAGGCTACCTGGTCTATCAAGTCTGCTCGAGTGTGCAGCTAGCACCCTCTGCTTGCAGCTGCTCCCCTCCCTTCCCAATTACCCTCTCACTTTGTCCCACCCCTCTTATTTTTTAGAATCACACGCGTGATCCTTGCTTGTCACACAGGCTCATTTACTAGTGCACCTTATGGTGCTGATGTTATCACTGCTTGCTTGTTCCGAATTTCCCCTTCCCCAGAACACATCTGAAAACAAAGCTGTTATGAGCTCAGTATTCCCTTCCTGGTAAAACTTTTGAAAATAAATATAAATAGCCTATGGGTATTTAAATGTCTTTACATCTAGAATGCCCCAGTCATGGCACTATTTTGTTCCTGTGCCAGCAAGTTGCGATTGGTAGTATGATAAGGACCATTGAACTTTTAACTTTTGCTCCGGGTAACACGTGTTACAGTTTGTGAGCAGTGTTCCTTCCTCACAAAAGTCACCACCTGTGTGGTGAGTCTCCTGGTCCTGAGAATGGGAGCTGGGTCTTGAGTGAGATGGGAAGTGTTCAGCTGTATATCAACGTGTATTTTATACCAGAACTATTAAAGTTGACTGACAGGTCACTTGAATATTGTTAGCTCATTCTTTTGCAGATATACATATAAGTATTATATTATCTATCCCTTTTTATGTTGGCTTGCACCTGCAAGCCAGCCAACATCTTGCAGTAGTAGCAGATTTCGGTCGTCCGTGTGGCGAATGCAGGGCATGCTTTAATAGATGCGTCCCTCATTCCCCAATAAAGCAGCATGCAAGCACTGACACGAAATATGCTAAGTGGTCATGACATGTAAGGAAAGTGCCGCTGCAATGAGAGACAAGCTCGTCATGCAGCGGCACAACATGTCTCCCGACGTGCTTTTCCTGGTGAAGTATTTTAATAAACATGGCGGCAACTGCCGCCGCCTGCCACACAATGCTGACTTCAGGGATGCCCAATTCCCTTGTCAGCATGCTAAATAAACCCCCCTCCCAAGACTGTGTGACACACTGGGAGCCCACACCAGAGTGCCTTCCCCTAATCAAAGCCGACCATCATCAGCATGTTCCGCCCCATTCTGTGCCACACTGGGAGCCCACCCCGTGACCAACATCACCCCCCCAAAGTCATGGGGCACACTGGGAGCCCATCCCAGTGTGCAGCACAGTTTTACACACCTGTAAAAAAGAAAACTGTCTGAGGTGTTCTTTTTCTTTTTTTTTAAGTACCTGAAAGAAAAAAACGACCCCCGCTGTCTGTGGCACCCCTGCCCAACCTGCGCCAACCCTCTGCACACCCATCTCCCCACACGCACCCCAACCCCATACTTACCTCCTGAGCTCGGCGCAACGATCTTTGGTGGACCGGGAACACGTCTGCACTCTTCAAAGCCAACCGCGAACTGAAGAAATGCCGGTAAGCTGTATAATGGCATAAATAGTTTTTTTTTCAACTTAGGTGCATATCTTAGCCATTTTTTGGAATTTTGCCTCCAAATTTTCGACATGGGGTACATGGGACCCCATCTCATGAACACATGCACTGTCATCTCGTTACTCGGCCGCGAAAGGTAATTTCGCAGCCACTGTGTGAAATCACCTTTCAGGACCAATTAACGGAACAACAATGCCACTGTTCATGAGGTGGGGTCCCAAAAACCCTATCTTGCAAATTTGGTGGAAAAATTCAAAACAATGACTGTGTTACAAGCGTGTGTTGCGTAGTTTCAATGCACGCTTGTAACTTTGATAATGTTTAATATTTTCACTCCAGATTTTCAGCATTGCCCTTTTTTCACACCTCCTTATGAACAGTATAGCTGTCATTTTTCACATCCTGCTCAAAATTTGTTTTTGTGCATGTGGCTGATCAATGGCGTGGTTGCTGTGCGAAATCAATATTCAGGACACATTAACAAAATCACAGAGACACTGTTCATGAGTAGAGGTCCTAAAATGCCTATGTTGAAAATTTGGTAAAAAAGTACCCAAAATAATTGCGTTACGGGCGTGCATTGCGCAGTTTCTATACACACTCGTGACGTCACCAATTTCCCATATTTTCACTCCAGATTTTCACCATTGTAATTTTTGTACACCTCCTTATGAATAGTACAGCTGTCATTTTTCACATCCTGCCCAAAATGTGTTTTTGCACATGTCACACAATGGCACAGTCTCTGTGGGAAATCAATGTTCGGGCCAGATTAACAAAATCACAGTGACACTGTTCATGACCAGAGTTCCCAAAATGGCTATGTTGAAAATTTGGTTAAACAAATCCTCAAAATAATTGCGTTATGGGCGTGCGTTGCACAGTTTCTACGTACGCTCGTGATGTCAACAATTTGTCATATTTTCACTCCAGATTTTCAACAATGCCATTTTTTTTACACCTCCTCATGCACAGTGCAGCTGCCATTTGTCACATCCTGCCTGAAATGTGTTTTCGCACCTGTGGCACCAAAATGCACACTTTCAGTATAAAATCACCTTTCGGCAAACAAACTCATAGTGCCACTGCTCATCACATGATGTCACAAATGGCCCATGTTGAAAATTTGGAGTGAAACTACCAACAAATGCCCTGGGCATTAGGGTTTCCACCCATAATGCCCCACCCTGAACAGACTGATAGGCGTCAGGGTGTGACTTGGCATTGTCAGCTGTAATGCTCATGCCATTCCACCCCCACCCTGCAGCCACACAGGCATCAAGGTGTGCTTTGGACTCTTTGACCCCAACATTCACCTCATTCTCCTACACTGCACCCATGTCAGTATATTTCCTTATGGAATGGGGTGAGTGTAAGACCCGAGGAACCCAAGGCACATTATGGCACTTGTTGGTCTCTGTGGGGTAGGGTGGAGTGAAATGGCATGTGCATTATGGCCAGTGACCCAAAGGCACACCCCAATGCCTGTCACTGTCTGCATGGTGGGGCTGGGGTTGGTGTTACTTCACTACTAATCCTATTATGAATCTCTCTCTAACACCTGCACTACCAATGCCAGTGCCAGCAAGCCAACATTCTCCATTGACAAATGCTTGTTTATATTCATTTTTCTGCCTCATTTCTCTCCAGCCTAGCCTCCTTCATGTAGACCTCCCTAGACCTATCACCTGGCTTCTCTTGGATTTACCTAGACTCTGAAATTCCCATGGCTCCCCTCCCATGCCAGGGCAGTGGGGCTATAATTTCCCATTTGCTTTGAGTCCTCCATTTCACCCCAGCCAGTGTCAGGATCTGCTTCCATGGTCTGTAAGCTTCATGCCTGCTTGTGTAATTGTTAATTCCCTGTGTCTGTACGCCAGAGCCTGGTGAGCAAAAGTACTCCCCTCCCCCACCACCACCACCATCAGTCAAGGCAGCCTGTTCGGTTTATACTCCACAACTCAGCCTACACTGTATAACAGAGCAGGTTTTACAAAAGGAAACATCTTCAGGGGACTTGCTTCCCCTCCCAGCTGCCAAGAGGGCTTAGCGAGCACCACCCGCAAGGGTAACTAGACTGATGGTGAGTTCCTCTGAGCTTAGGGAGTGGTGTGATAGACTACAATGACCCCTAGAGTGTTTTTTGCAGTGGCCAAATCACTTGTCATGGCATTGTGTAATATTTGTCCCATCTCACCACTCACTCCCTAGTACGCTGGGTCTAACATCATCTAGCTCCTCTGGGAACCAGACATCCCCTGTATCATTTCCTCCTAGTCTGAAGTACCTGGCACACTGCCTTTGTCTATTATTGGGAGGCTGCTGACCAGCCCTTCCTGCAGCTGGGCACTCAATCCATCCCTGACTTTCTCAGCTCTTGATTTCTCAGGCTTGAGTGGGAACCTGGGTCATTAGGCTGGCTGTGAGTAGTCTTTTTACTACTTGATGCCATACAGCCAGCCTCTCTCCAAGCTCTGATGTCTTCTTGGGCATGTAGCACCGAGAGAGAAGGCTCCAGAGCACTTACAGGTTTTCTTGATACTGCCTGCTCAGGATTAGCCAGCTACAGTTAAATGCCAGAATCATGTGGTCCTGATGTTCCTTTCCAACCCTGCCAGGCACAGCTGAGGTCACCTCCAACCAAAAATCTCTTTGCCTGTGATGTTCCCTGTACAAAATGAAGACCAGATGTTCACTAAGACAGCAAACAACATGTAGAACTTTTGAGAACTGTGTTGCCCGCATTGTGTGTACTGGGGAGTACAAAGTGTCTTATTTTGCAATCCTGTTTTTTATATTTCCCAGTAACTCAAGCTCTGGAATTTGTTTCCTAGTTCAATCAGAGTCTGGTGCAGCAGATTTAATGCAGGAAACAAGTCACTGTTACTGTAGTACCTCCAATCACTGCATTTGAAACATATTACTCAGCACATTTCCCAAAAATCACTCAATGCCAAGAGTGCAACTTGACTGTCAAAATGTAGGGTGGGGACAGATAGGACAGGGCAGGATCTGAGTAATCTGCGCACAGGCAGGAAATGCTGCATGTAATGTTATAGAATGCCAGGACGAGGGTGTGCATATGGGGATGGTGGTGAGGTTACTGGAGTGTTTCCATGGAGATGTGACATGTACCGGCATGAAGTGTTATGAAACAGAACTACCACATCTGTTACTACAGTGCCTGATGATTTTTCATGGATTCTGAATGTCTGGTCTCATTGCAGATTTCCATCTCTGTGGCAGAGTAGTGAGTGTTTGTTCCATAGCTGTCCAGGCACATTTATATCACACCAGTGCCTTGTGCCTAATAATATATTTCAGCTATGTGATTATATTACCATATTGCACAGCCTGGCATATATTGTATAATGGGTAAGAAAAATCATGAAACCTGATTGGCTGAAGCAGTCTTTGACCTGTTATGATATCTCATTATATCCTCACACATTAGAACTACTAGTACATAGCAAGATCTGCATTTTCCTAACACTCTGAAACCATTTAATAATCACAATAGTACACCACAAGTTGTGATATATCATGGGATATCATCAGTCGTTGAGTGGCTGAATGCACAATGCACCCAAAGCATGATGATACCTCATGATACAGTATACCACACTTGCATAAGGATTTGCATACCCATGATGCCTTGTTGGGGATGAGGCTTGAGAGAATGTTTATGGCATACCTCTCAACCTTTTGTCCCCAAATGTGGAACATTGCCTCTCAAATGCGGAACAAATGAACACAATGTGAAACACTTAATCAAATTTTACAAGAGGCTCAGAACACTGTTAAAATGTCTGCATTTATGTTCAGAAAGTCTGTTATTAATTGAATAATATATTTTTTGCATCATTTATTATAGATTTTTGCTTTAAAATGTTAATACTGAATGTGAAACAAGTCATCACAGTGTGAAACAGGGAGCTTTTGTGAAGTAAAATGAGGAATGTTTCTCATAATGTGGTACAGTTGAAAGCTATGGTTTATGGTTTGGAGAGAGGCACCAAAAATAAACTTCAAGATACACTATATGACACCCTGTAGTGCATCATTGCTTAAAGAGCACCAGTTTTAGTGCTTTAAAGAGCTAGTATCCTGCCTAAAAATAATATTAGATTTTAAAAGCAGACAGCGATTACCTTTTATATCAGAGGTACTTTTTCTTTTCCCTTTGCTTAATTAGAAGATTGTTTTCCTGGTATTAGTAGGTTTTAAGTGTGGAACAGCACCCTGCCTGACAGCTGAAATATCTTGCTGTATTGCCCCCACTACATCATCAGCTTTGCAACATCACTACTGCTTAGGAACAGCCATTCAGTGACTGCAGGTCATTCACTTGTGATGTCACTGTCAGTGAGATCACAACGCTGATGATGTGTGTGGGGCAGAGACAGATATGTCAGCTGCCAGGCTAAGAGCTGTTCCACACATAGAGCACAATAATATCATACAGAAGAGAAGACTTTCTAATGAGAAAAGGAAAAGAAAATACTTCAGAAATAAAAAGTTACACCTGACTACTTCTTAAATTTGTATTATACAATGGCAAGAAAGAGTGCTGGCCTCTGATTGGTTCATCTGGGACTAGACCCAGGATGTTATCCCAGCATAACATCCCAGCTCTAGTCCCAGCACACTACTGATCACATGAAATATGAAAAAAATCACTCTACAACCATCCCTCTGATCGGCTCCCCACTCCAATGTGAAGTAAAAGCAGAACTCCACACCACTGTAAATCCCTCCCTCCCACACCACAAAAACCATCCCAAACCGAACCCACAACCATAACACATTCTCCCCAAATCCCCCAAATTACTGATTCTTATTAAAAAAAAAAACACCTGAGAATTTTAGGTTCATGGAAATAGCGCACCGGTGACTGAACCAATGACTAAACGATCTGCGTGCATTTTTCCATAATGCTCGCTAGCTGCTTAAGTCAGTTTTTTTGCTTTTTTCAAGTAAACCAGGTAAAGCAAGCAGTACAAAACTTTCTTACTACCTCCTTTTCTGTGACTTCACAAACATGCTCACAGCACCGGCTGGCACCGAGAGGGCAACAGCTGCACCAACGGGAAAGTCAAACACTGATTGCTCTTGCTGGCTCAAAATAATAGCCCATATCCCCCATACAATTTTAAATCATGGTAGAAAACTCTACCACAAGAACCCCAACTACAACACACTGCAGGGGAGGGAGGGGCCAATGAAAAATTGAATCTACATCTGAGACAACCAAGCAGATACAGAACTAGAGAAAAATCCAACTACTGGTCACACAGCTCCACCTAGAGGATAAACAGAGAAAAGGAACTTCTTTATAAATAAATATTCTTCCACACATAAAAAACAATAAAAAAAACTGTTTAAAAAATATTTATTTTTATTCTTTTATTTAAAGATTAGCCATTGTATAATAGGAATAATGCACTCCAGGGTGGGTGTTATAGAAACATAGAAATATAGACTTTGACGGCAGATAAGGACCGCTTGGCCCACCTAGTCTGCCCATTTCCCTACCTAGAGGATAAGCTGCAGATCCTATTTAACCAACAGCCTATATGGTTATGCTGGAATAACATCCTTTCTCGTGTGTTGGATGCCCTCAGCCTGCCGCCTCAGGTCCAGCCACCCGAGGTGGTATGTTATCAGGCCTGTCACGCACATCTTCAACACCGCCCTCGAAACTGGGATCATCCCTGAATTATGGAAAGTGGCTAAGGGTGCCCCATCTTAAAACAGATTAACCCTAAAGACCCTACTAATTCACTGGCCCCATCGCCATTCTGTCTGCCACTAGCAAACTTCTGAGAAAGCTGTCACCCTCAACTGTCCCATTATATCCAGAACTACAACATCCTCTCTCCCGCACAACACGGTTTCCAGGAAAGGACACAGCACCACTTCCTTGCTGTAGTCACCTCACAGATTAGGACTGCTGCTGACCAAGGCAAACTTACCGAGCTATCTTCGTGGACCTCTCCAAAGCCTTCAATATTGTTGATCGCCTCTCCTCTGCTCCACGCCCCATCCCTTGGAGTCCCCTCTGCCCACGCCTGGTTCCTTAACTACCTCTCCAGTAGGCAGCAGTATACTTGCTTCAATCAGACCCTCTCCAGCCCCTCACCAGTCCTCATGGCGTCCCAAGGGATCCATACTGGGCCCCAGACTATTCTAGCTATTCGTCAATGAACTGCCATACGTCGCTGCCCTACGGCCTCTCCACCATGTACGCGGATGACCTCGTCATCCTGGCCAGCTCCACCACATCTCCACAATAAACTCCCATTTAAACTCTGACTTCATGCACATCCGAACCTGGCTAGGTGACCATAGGCTTATCCTGAACCTCAAGAAAACTCAAGCCATGCTTTTTGGTTCCTCAGACAGAATTCAATCCTGCCCTGCTCCTCTGCAAATCTATGGGGCCGTCGGTTCTCCCTACAGACGGTAACCACCGCCAAGTACCTGGGCATCATGCTGGACCCACAGTTGGACCTTACCCTCCACATCTGGAATGTTTGTGGCTACAAATGGTAGCTTGGCCTAGCCTATTGAGCCAAAACTGCCTCACTCCAGCTGCTCGTACGCAGGCATAGCCAGGGGGGTCCTCCTCCCACACTCTGCTATGGGCTCGCTTCATCTTGTCCCAGTACCCAAATCCAGCCTCTCAAATGGGACACAGTCTATAACAATATATGTCGATTTGCACTCTCCGCCCTCCCTCACACACTGCTGTAATCTCTACACGTGACTGGAATGACCCCCGAGAAGCACCGCACTGCCGCACTCGGAAACCTCATTGACAACATTATCCGATTGGCCACCCTTCTGCCTCGCCTTTCCCCTCAAACCCGGCACCCCTTCCTATCTCCTAAGATCTAGGGTGTCGCTGGATCATATGGTTCCAAGAACCCGTACTCTTGCGGGAGATCGGGCCTTTTACACCTATGCCCCAAAAATGTGGAAATCACTCCCTGCGCTAACACAGTCCTCCCCCCACCATCCCAGCCTTAAGGCCTCCCTTTGGAACTTTTTAAAACCTTCTTCAGTGAGTCCCTGCACCTTGTAGCCTACTAGCATAGCCCACTTCCCCCCCAGGCTAACTAGGGTGGGGGCCTTAGCGCTAACTGCACCTATCCTCATGTACTCGCTGAGTAACTAGCACTTGACTACCCCCTGTGCACCCTCCTCCCGCAGGCACTTATTCTTAGTCCCTTTTACCCTGATCAAACCTGTTATGCATACTCAGTCCCACCCTGTTTGTACCTTTACTGCATTGATCATGTCCCATACTGTAGTTCTTAAATGCTGTTTATCTACCAATGTTATCCCTATGAAGCCTGTTTATTCTCTGTAAGCTTTCCTTGAATTCTTCACTGTTCAAATCCTCCTGTATGTACCATTACTGTATTGTTCTTGTGCCATTTAGTTCTCAAATACTGTTAACAACCTAATGTAATCCCGTGATGCCTGTTATTCTCTGTATGCTGCATTGACTGTAATCCCCGCGATGCCTGGTATTCTCTGTATGCTGCACTGACTGTAATCCCCATGATGCCTGGTATTCTCTGTATGCTACATTGACTTCCTTACTGTACTTGTACTCACTTGCCCTGTAACCCTCCTGGGTCGCACCTGGAAAATAGGCACTTGGCTGTCTAGTACTTACCGGTTAACAAAAGCAAATAAATAAATAAATAAATCCTAGCATAACACCCACTCTGTCGTGCATTATTCCTTTATTATTTTCTGACTGCCTGTTTTGGCTCCACTACCTGTTTAACTAAGCCCCCATCCCCATAGTTGCCTACCTAAAACATACTTAAACAGTCTACATTTCTGAATTTTCTGATGCTTATTTTGTCCAGGGGAAGGCATCATAAATTTAGCTTGGCCACTCAATCCCATTCGCTTTCTGGTGCCAAAAGTATAAAGCTCCACCCCATACCGCTCCTGTGCTCCAATGTTTTGTGATGTAGTAGTTTGCAGAGCACAGGGGTGAGCTCTACTGATAGCAGTGGGAGCATGGATTAAATATATGTTTTTATATTTTATATTTTAGTGGGCCACAAGCCCACAGTTCAGTTAATCAATGTTCAGGGGACCTGAGGCTATTCCAGTGGCTTTGAGGTAGAGCTACCACCCACCACCCATCACATCAGGGGCCAGTGTTTTGGTGCAGACTTGGGTTGCTGCATCAGCCGGGAGGAAGGACTGACCATTTGAAGGTCTTTGTGCTGAGGCAGGCATATCTCTGGTGTACCAGTTTTTACAGGGAGGTAAACGCCAATTGAAAGCGCTTAGCTACTATGGGCAGAGTAGGTGTATGGTTGCTAGGCAACACCACACTGCTTGTAAAGTGCTTAAATTCATTCAGCTAGCTTGGACACTGTTTGATTTTAAACATATTCATTGTGTGGGACTGTTGCCTGACCTTTTAAGGGCAGACCAAAGCCCCTGGTTAATTATTTGGTTGAGAGAGCTGTAGCGAGGGACCAGAAATCTGAGCTCCCGAGTGCTTCCGACCTCCCACTATAAAACCCAATGCTATTCCAGGCTATAAAAGGTCTTTGCTTTGAGGCAAGGCATATCTCTGGTGTATCAGTTTTTACTGAGAGGTAAACGCTCAATTGGAAAGCGCTAGCTACTTGCGGGTGGAGTAGTGTGTATGGTTGCTAGGCAACACCACACTTCACTCGTAAAGCGCTAAAATTCATTCTGCTAGCTTGGGCACTGTTTGATTTTAAACATATTCATTGTGTGGGACTGTTGCCTGACTTTTTAAGGGCAGACAAAGCTCCTGGTTAATTATCTGGTTAAGAGTTGTAGCGAGGGACTGGAACTACGAACTCCACGGTGCTTCCGACCGCCCGCTGTAAAACCCAGTGCTATTCCAAGCTATAAATGGTCTTTGCACTGAAGCAAGGCATATCTCTGGTGTATCAGTTTTTACAGGGAGGTAAACGCTCAATTGGAAAGCGCTAGCTACTTGCGGGCGGAGCAGTGTGTATGGCTGCTAGGCAACACCACACTTCACTCATAAAGCACTTAAATTAATTCTGCTAGCTTGGGCACTGTTTAATTTCAAACATATTCATTGTGTGGGACCGTTGCCTGACTTTTTAAGGGCAGATGAAGCCCCTGGTTAATTATTTGGTTGAGAGTTGTAGCGAGGGACTGAAAGTATGAACTATATGGTGCTTCTGACCTCCCGCTATAAAACTGTTCTCATGGCAAGCATCAGTGAGCCCGGCAAAGGTGAAATGGTTAAGGCTCTGGTAGTGTCTGCCATATCAGCCAGGGAATCAGAGAATGGGGATGCGGTAAATGGAGGCCAGGTAGGAATTAGTACTTGTAACGCTGTTGTATTAGATACTTTGGGCACTGAATGGTGGACGTGCACTGTATGCGAAATGTTGGGCCAATTGGGTCAAATAGAGCGTTCTTGCTGAAAAAAGTGTAGGTTAATAAAATCGCTTGAAAAAAACTTGAGGAATTACAGAAAAGGATAGTAGTCCAGTTGGGAATTAATGAAATAGCCAGGTTTGTGCAAACAACGAAAACTATAATTGCAAATACTGAAAGGGAAATAATACATAAACAAATAAATAAAGGACCAAGTGATAAAAGCAAAGTAAATACTAATGAAAGTAGTATGGAGGAAGAAGATGATTGGAGCATTGTGCAAAAGGGCCCTAGGAAACGAAGACGAGATAGAGAGCAACAATTAGAGCTGACTAACAGATACAGTGGTCTAAATGGTGAGGGAATTAGCCATGCTCAGGTGGACGTTGGAGAAAATGATAAAAAGACCTCAGAATTGTGCCAGGAAATGGGTATACTCAGTACTGGGAGAGGAAATTCATCAGGAGTAGTTACAAACCAGAAGAAAAATATGAGACCTGCAAATTTAACAAAATTTATGTTAGAGAATAAAGCATTATCTGGATTGTTAGATACTCCTGGAAATAAGCAACGAGATGTAGTGATCATAAGTGCTCAAATCTGCTGATAGGATGATTTGTAACAATAGGAAACATCATGTTACTTTACCTTGCTTACCAGGAGCAGGTATAGCAGATATAAAGCAAAGGCTGAATGTTTTTTTGAAAATACAGTAAATCCTGTATATTACATATAGGCACTAATGATATTGGGAAGAGGGACCTTGCAGGTATCCAAAGGATTTTGAAGAAGTAGGAAGAGAGTTGCAAAGAAAAATATTCCATTGATTATTTCTGAGGTACTCCCAGCCCCAAGAGCTAACAGACAAAAGCGTATGTAGCTAATAAGATTCAATGCATGGTTAAAAGATGGACTCAGAGGAGAAATTGCAATTGATAGACCACTGGCAAGGTTCATTAATGTTCCTAATCTGTGTTCACAAGACGGACTGCACTTAAATAAGTATGGATTTTGGGTTATGGCAGATAGATTCAATAATAAAATAGCTGACATTTTAAATTAAAGAGTGGGGGGTGGGATGTGATCCAGTTTATAGTGCAGTGGACAAGGGAAAAAACTTTAGTGGGAAATCTGATCACTGGACTATGTTGCTATTAAATGCTTGAATTTGGGAAAAAAGGAGGAATTGGAGACTATATTAAAGAAGGATGGAATTACATTGTGTGCAGTAACTGAAACTTGGTGGCAAAGTATGACTGGGGAACTAATATTGATGGATTTCAAGTATTTAGATGTGATAGAGATAGTAGAAGGGGAGGAGGAGTAGCTTTATATGTACACAATGATATAGTGGCTTATGAAATGAAAACCCCTAAGCACTTAGAATTTGAACAAATTATGGTGAAAATTATACCTCCCAAGGGGCAGCAAATCTTAGTGGGTGTATATTTCAGACCCCCATCGTTAAATACTGGAAAAACCGTTGAATTAATTCAGAGTATTAGTGAGCTAAATGAGGCTAAAAATATTTTGTAGCTTGATGACCTCAATTTTTAATGGTATTGACCGGAATACCTGGTGTCCTTCATCCCCTTGCGAAGCAGCATTTTTTGGAAGCTATAGACTCCTTGGCACTTGAGAACTAAGTACAAGAAGGAACAATGGGAGCAAATATCTTGGACTTGGTTATGAGCAATATGAAAGAGCAAATAATTGACTGTAGAGTAAGTGAACCTTTATGGGAGTGACCACAACATGGTCGAGGCTAAAATTGAAATTAGGTGTTCCACAGACTGGGACTACTGTGATAAGAAACAACAATCAAGTGGATTATACTAGGTTGGGATTGTTGGCAGAAAACTGGGATTGGAAGATGTTTTAAAGGGTGTACAGTTAGTGAAATGTGGAATGAGTTTAAATCATTTATCCATTATATAATTGAATCAGAAATCCCATCAAGAAGAAATATAATGCTAAAGGGAAGATTCCTGCTTGGTATAATAATAACATCCATAGATTAATTAGGAAGAAAAATAGAGCTTGTCAACAGTATAAGAGGGAGGGAACTAGGGAGTATCAACTAAAATATAAAAAAAAAAAAACCTAAGAGAAGTAAAAAGTGAAATAATTAGGGCCAAAAGAAACTTTGAAAACAATTTGGTAACCAAGGTATCAGATAATCAGAAAGCTTTCTTTGGATATATAGCTTCCCTAAAACGATATAATAACAATGTGGGTCTGCTGCTAGTGAGTAATAAAAATGTAATAAATCAAAAGGAAATGGCAATAGAGTTTAATAAATATTTCAACAGTATATACTCTAGAGGGCTGGCACCTGACCCCATATCTATAAAAACATCAGATATACCTTTAGTAATATCAGTGGATACTGTGAAGGATACATTGCTTAATCTGAAAATGAATACCTCCCTAGGACCAGACGAATTACACTCAAGACTTCTCAAAGAGCTTGCCACATTTATTTACAATCCACTTCAGGCTATTTTCCAGTCCTCTATAGATTGTGGAGAGGTGCCAGAGGACTGGAAGATGGCAAATGTAATTCCAATCCACAAAAAGGGACCAAAAACTGATTGCTCGAATTATCACCCTATTAGTTTAACTAGTATATTGAGTAAAATATTGGAGTCTATTATAAAGGAGTATGTTGAGGGCCATTTAAGGGATAAGGCACACGTAGATATTACACAACATGGATTTACAAAGGGGAGATCATGCGTGACTAACTTGCTATCTTTTCTGAGATAGTAAGTACAGCCTTAGACAGTAGCCTATCAATGGATGTTATATACATTGATACATTGACCTTGAAAAGACATTCTGTGTCCCATGTAGAAGTGTTGTGTCAACTGGAGACTCTGGGAGTGAGTTCCTATATTGTTAGATGGATCACTGCATGGTTGACTAATAGGAAGCAGCACGTCAGCATCAAGAGAGATAAGTCAGATTGGATGGTGATGCCCAGCAGGGTACCTCAGGCCTCTGTTCTGGGTCCACTTCTATTCAATGTACTTGTTTCTTCCATTAAATGTGATAGTAATGCATGGATTGTTAAATTTGCCGATGACACCAAACTTGGGGCAGTAGTCACTAATATTTCAGAAGCTCAAAATTTTCAGAAAAATATTGATTGAATATATACAACAGCTGTAGAGAAAACTGAAATGTAACATCAATAAGTGCAAGGTCATGCATTTGGGAAGAAAAATCCTAAAAACAAGTATTTCATAAATGGAGCACAGTTAATGGAAACAGGTGGAAAGGGATTTAGGAGTATGGATAAATAAAGATTTGGAGTCTAATTACCAAGTAAATGAAATATCTAAAAAAAGTGTATAGAATTTTGGCTCTAATTATGAAACACATAAGGAATAGAGATAGGGAGGTTATTGTGCCATTCTACAAGCCTCTGGTCAGACCCCATTTGGAGTATGCTGGTAGTGTATGGAGCCCCAGGTTCAGGAAGGATGTACGTGAGGTTGGAGGCAGTTCAGAGACAAGTGACGAGGAGTGTGTCAGGTCTGGGACAACTGTTTTATGAGGAAAGACTGAGGGAACTCGTTTGTGTCCCTTACAATACAGGAGATATTGTGGATACATGTGTCTGATTTATAGGGCATGTAGATATCCTGATTTGTGGGCATGTCTGGGATTAACATTAAGATCAAGTTTAATTATAAACCAGGGTCATCTGTATCAAATAAAATGAGAGAATTATAATAAGAGTCTGACAGGGACTTGGTTCTCACAACATGTTGTGGACCTATGGAATGATTTGCCAAGCCATGTAGTTTCCAATGAAACCATGAAGGAGTTTAAAACTGCTATGGATAAATATAGAAGTAGTCACCTATGTATTCTGAGGCTGTAAATGGTGCAGGATGACTATGGCCTTTTGGCTAATGTTCTTGATATTTTCCTATGTTTCCTATGTTTATATGTAATGCTCCCCACAAATGAGGGCTTACCTTATTCCCTACTTGTCTCCCGTAACTCCCATTTCTTGTGCACCTCCCAATGCCTGTGGGTTTTCCCTGAATGTCCCTGTATCTTCACTGCCACTTGCCCAGGTCAAAGGTTTGTGTCCTGCAAGCCCCAAGTAGCCCTGTACTTGTTTGTGTCCCAGTAGAGCTAGAGATGCACTGCAGAGCCACCAGCTGATTTCTCTTAATCATTACGGCCAGCCGGCAAACTTGCGCATCTGCCAAGGCATGTCCCAGTTACTGACCACACTTTGTGGTCAAAACAAATGGCTCCTGTTGGTCCTGGCCCCACTGGGGCTGAAGGGAACCAGGAACCTTAATGAGGCAGATTAGAACTCTCAGGAAAGCCCAGAAAATAAAATTGGATATCGGAGCATAATCGAGGCTCATATATATGGATGAGCCCTCATTATTCATGAGTGGTTCTGCCTTGTTTTCTGGGCACTGTCTATTTCGGCAACCGCAATGAGCGTTAGACTGTAAATAAATGTAAAATAATGTAAGCGCCGTACAGAGCACTAGAGGGGCATTTAACAGGGGGACGATGATTTAAATAAAACCAATACACTGACTGCCCCAGATTGCTAAAGTGGGACTTCCATTATGCTGCCTGTCTGCTCCCTAGGGGCACTGTGTTATGGCAGCAGCGACAGGCTATAGACAGCATTAAACTGTTTAAACAGGGCAGTGTTTACAAGAGCATAGAAGTGGCTACTTAACTGGGGGCAAGCAAATAAAAAGTTAATGTCCTGGCTGCACCAGAACTTTATTTGTGGGACAGTAATAGACTGCAGGGGAACTGTGTATATGAGCAGCCATTTTTGTGCAGCAGCAGCCAATCGGAAAGCCAGGACTGTAAGCAAGGATTGTTGGGACAGTGCTAGAGACTTGTGAGACATTGCTAAAGGCTTGTGGGGAAAGTGCAGGGACCAATTTTAGGGGCCAAACAGACAGCCTATTAAACATCGAGTGAGTCTAATAAATATTAATTTTGTGGACTGACAAGAGGATTTAGCCAGTCACTTTTGGACACACTAGTGGTCTCAGTCAATTGGGAGCCCCAGAAGGACTCCATTAAACCCAGTGTTTTCCAGGCCAAGTTCTGTTCAAGTGGGAACTCCTCCACTGGGAGGCTCAGGCCCCAGCTATACAAACTGGGTCTAGTAATTTAGTGTGAGCCCCTCCACAGGGGAAGGGACTTTCCTCTGCCAGAGAGAAAAGTGGCTGCAAGCAACAAAAGCCGCTAGCCTGGGGGCTGTCAGAAATTGTCCTTCAGGGCTAGTCTTGTCCCTTCAACATTGGGAAAATGTGGAAAAGAAGCCAGCATCCACCTGCAGTTGTGAAAGCTGCATGAAATCCTTCTGCCTCAGCAGTGAGATTGCTGAAGAAATTGCCTATAACTTACAAAAAAGGAAAGTATTGAAAACCCTTCTGAGTGAGTAAACCTCTACTTAAAAGTACACGTTTTGAGAAATCTGAAAGGGGCAGCAAAGCGCAAAATGTTTAGAGAGTGACTATCTGTCTGCACCCTGCGTTTTTAACCAAGGGAAAGAAATGGGTGGACAAGTAAGCAAGTGACCAGAGAAGGATCCAGTGATTTGTGAAATGCTGTTTTGTGACTGTGAAGTGCTACTGGACTGGAACGGGAGTTCCCTAAACATGTGGAGCTCATCCTGATAGTGCCTGGGATGCCAGAAAATCTTTAAATGTCCAAGTTGGAACTACTAATGGAAGCAAAGCCTCAAGGGACTGTGAAATTGTGTTGAGTCTGAGAGAGCTACAGTAATCAGTTTGCTGACAAGTAAAGTGTCTTGAGGTTTGAGAGAAGCTACCAAGTTCAACTTTGCCAACAAGTAAAGTATGTCAAATGGTGGGCAGCCAAGCCTCAAGCTCTGTCTGTTACCCAATGGTCCTAAGTGGTTGAGAGCCAAGCATCAAGAACTTTCCTGGTGTTGTGTAAAAGATGTAATCTAAGCTCCTGAGTGTTTCGTTGTGGACTGTAAGAGTCTGGGTCACCCTAGCCCTAGGGTAGAAGCACCCGTTCT
The DNA here is from genome assembly GCA_016271365.2 of Neoceratodus forsteri. Classification (NCBI taxonomy): domain Eukaryota; kingdom Metazoa; phylum Chordata; order Ceratodontiformes; family Ceratodontidae; genus Neoceratodus; species Neoceratodus forsteri. Next base: position 124,691,380 of record CM057450.1, on the reverse strand, counting down.
GTTACTGCAAGCTATGGAAATGCCCAAAGAGATACATATGCTGAATACAATATAAATGTGCTGGATGTGACTAAGCCAATAGACTAGTTTGGGAGACAGCTTGGTAGTGTGCCACCACCGAAGACACTGCTATATGCATCTCCCCCTGGGGGGGTATAGTCTAAACGTGGGGCTGAGGTGTGCTGGCCCCGCACCCTGCTGATCTTTGCCAGAAACATCTGCTGAATGTGACTGTAAGCCTAAAAGAAAGGGGTGATTGTTAAAGGCACGATCTGTTCAAAGTTGCAAGAGTCCTCCCAAACATAGGGATACCAAAATTCCTGCCATGCCTCAGCTAAAGTCTAGTCATGCAACTAGCTCAATTGCTTCAACCTGTCTATTTAAATATAAAAACAACTTATATAGAGATGTTAATACATTAATGTATAAGTGAATACATAATTAACTTAATTAGTTTAGATCCTGAACCTCCTCCCTCAAAGTATGATGAAATAATGAGGTGAAGATCTATCCAGAGGATTGCATGGTGATGGAACCAAAAGATCTACCTACTAATCTGATATAAGGAAAAAAAAAATTGCCTAACTCATCTGAATTGTGAGTATGCAGTGTTCCCCGTGCTCATCCCGAATTTATTTGTAAATAGTTAGAGATGTTGCCAGAGATTAATAATCAAAGCATGAATTCCTCAAATCCAGAAAAGGTTTAAAGTCTGTGCTGCTATAGTGAGGAATGTGTCTCCAAATTAACAGGAGAGTTAATCGGTTTCTTTTCTTCAAGGGCCCTAACAGCCGGCCAACAACAGAGGCACCTTATAACAGGCCTGGATCTTTAAGAACTTTAAGTACTGGGTACCCAGATAAAGGTTTTAGGATTGCAGGGTCCTAATGCATTTTTTTGGGGACTGGTACCAATGTGGGCAGAGGGCATGTGTTATCCAAATGTCTAAATGCAGCTAGTTAGATAGCCAGAAAACTCTGTATACATCAGGGGTTGGTAAGTGGCTACTGTGATTACTGTCTGAGTTTAAAATGTAGAATAATTATCTGATGCCAAATCAAAAATGCCAGTCTAAAGCCATTCTAGTTAATTCTAAATAGCTTAACCTCTATTCCATTCACCCATCCTAACCCTTACCCCATATAAATAAACTGTTGTTTGATGTTTTTTGCATAACTTGGTTTTCGTGAGCATATTATTAGATAGTGTCAATAATTCAAAATGTCTAAAATGTGAGGTTTTGATTAATGGGTCATGTTTATGGTGGCATTATTGTATTGTGGGTGGGTACAGCATCCCAGAGGGCTGAACCAGGTTTTATTCTAGCCCACATTAAGGTAAACTCTGGGTATAGGCACTGCACATATATGTTATCTTGGGAGAGAACCAGTTTAAAGTTAGACTTGTGTAACCCCAGACCGGTATGCCATTTGTATCTGACAGCAATATCAGGTGGGCTGGGTTCGGGGAGGAATAGGTCACTCGGCACATAGGCTAGGTTTGGCTACTCTGCACAGGGGAACCCAAGTAACTCTGAACACAGGAAGCAATAACTGTAATGTCCAATACCAGAAGTAGGATTCTAAAGTGCGGCTTTTATTCTCATCCAAACAGAATAAACAAAGCATAGATGGACCCCCATGGGGCTACACTCCTGGTAATGCAGATTAAGAGAGACCAGAACACACATCCTCATCACTTCAGCCTTCAGGCTCTACCACACACTGGGCACACAGCTGGACTTGTACACTGCTTTGGGTTACACAGCCCGGACTTGTACACTGTTCTGGGTTTTCCCTGGCTCGGTTCCCTTGCCACCACTTGGACACCTTCCATACTTCATGTAAACATTTTCTGGTGGCCCTAAACCACCTAAGAGCACCACGGTTCCATCAGAGAATCTTTCTTTCAATCCCACATCTGGGTGCTTTCCTCAGGCACTGGCCAAGTACCTGAGAGAAAGCAAAGTGTGTCTCAGAGCAAATCTGTAGAGGTGAATTTGGTTACTACTGATGGGAGTTTCCACCTATCACTCCTACAATTCATACCCGGCCATTTCTCTGGACAGAAACACCTCATCCTTTAGCACTTTGCTGTGTAGATTCTTGCTAAATGTATTTCACATTCCATCTACTTGCATTGCTTCCCATTTGTGCTGGACTTGAACATACTTATACGTGGCTTTGTCCATTACTCTAGACCCCCCACAAAGTTAAGCAGTACAATCCCCACTTTCTTTCTTTCCCTTTTGTGCTGGCCTTGAACATACTTATAAGTGGCATTGTCCATTACTTTAGACCCCCCACTGAGTTAAGAAGTCCAATCCCCACATCTTCCAACTGTACTTGGCTATCTTTCCCTGACCCAACAGTAACAGTCCCTTTAGTTTCCTTCTGCTCAGGTGAAAACACTTACCTCTTTTCAGGCTGAAACTCACCGCTTTGGTTGGTGCCCACAGGCATTTCCTCCACAGGGAATCTTCCTCTCAGGGCTTCTGGTGCCTCAGCACAACTTGAACAGGCAGCTTCTTTCCTCTTAGCCGGACCCAGGGGTGGTTGCCCCTGGAAAATAGGCAAACACCTTCCCCCCATCCCCTCAGGGATGGGGCTACTGAACCATTGAAAGCGGTCTCCACCACTTCAATTACCAGTTCCTGTGTTCCTCTTCAGGTGGAAACACACACCTTACCCAAAAGTAGCTCTTAAACAGAGCTTAAAGCTCTGAGAGCCTGCACCCACTCTGCTGCACTACAGTCTCTCTCTAAGACTGCACGCAGACTGGCTTCAAATTCCCCAGCGTTCTACTCTAACCTCCAACTGCAACATTCCAGTGTGGCTTATGCAGCTGCGACAGTTCTAAAATGATGTCATCCCTCAGTCTCAGCTGAGACTGAGAACAGAGTGAGACAGTGTGAAATCCATTTAACTGGAGTTTCATGAGCTGCCTTACCTGCCTACCTAGGTCTTCCAGTAACTCCGGGTAACAGGGGTTACACTTGGAACCCAGGCCCCTCAACCTTGGTCGGCCCGGCAAGGGAGGTAGTGTAGCCCTTCAGATACCTGATGCCAGGGTTACACATACAATGGACTGCTCTCCTTCTTCAGGGTGGGGTGGGGTCTGAATATTCCACTCATGAGGCTGCCACCAGGTGGTGGGCAGGTGGTGGTGGTAGGGAATTCCAAATACATGGGTGCTAGAGATGCTTGGGAGACACACATATTTGTGGCATTACAATGGGTGGCCCAACAGGAAGGAAGCAAAAATGGAGGATAGAAAAATGCTGCCGGAAGGATGGCATCCCAGTTGTTGCAGGCCATGCACCACTGAACAGCCAGGGCCAGCTTCTGTATGAGGACACTGAGGAGAGGGAGAACACTGCTCCTCTCCTGGCCCTGCAACGGGGAGAATCCATTGGGGACTCATGGCCAGTAAGTCCTGGGGAGGGTGGGCAACAGGGATAGATGACTGGGGTAGAAGGGGGGTCTCAGGGAACAGTGAGTAAAAAACCTTGAATAAAAAAAGGTCCTGCTGGAGGCTTATTGATTCCTGCAAGGGACTGTTTTTCCCAAGCAGCTTGTTGCTAGGGCACAGTCATCACAGTTGCAGAAGGAGAAAACATGGCCAGGTATTTCTGAAACTGGATGGGTCAGTTTGTGAACAGAATTGAGTGGCAACCACATCACATACGAACATATGAAACTGGCAGCAAAAAGGCCATTTGGTCTATCAGTCTGCTCGATATTGCCCAGTGCCACCTCACCCCAGCTGCCTCCCACTCTACCCCCTTCCATGACCTCCTTATGCCTCATCCCAGCCCCTCTTGAAGCATCCCACTGTTTTACAGGCCACCACCTCTGCCAGTAGTGTATCCACTCTGCTACCACCCTTTCCATAAAGAAATGCCTCCTCATCTCCCTCCTAAATCTTCCACCCTCAATCTCATGTCATGACCCTCATGTCATGATCTCTCCCACCCTCCCTTGAACACTCCCCTCCGTGCCTGTCCTGTGTTCCTCTCATGTACTTAAAGGTCTCGATCATATCCCATCCCTCCTCTCTTCCAGAGAGTACATGTTCAACTCCTTCAGTCTAACCTTATATGGTAACTCCCCCAGACCCATGAGCATCTTTGTTGCTCTGCATTGCACCGCTTCCAGCAATCTAATGTCCCTCTTTAGGTTAGGGCACCAAAACTGAATGCAGTCCACCAGGTAGGGTCTGACCAGCGATCTGTATAACGGCAGAATCACCTCGCTCCTCCTAGAGGTTCTACCCCTTGCAATACAACCCAGCATCTTGTTGGCCACTGCTGCTGCTTTCCTGCACTGTGCTGAGTTGTTCATTGCTCCCATGATGAGCACCCCCAGACGTTTCTCCTCCTCAGTCACAGCTAGCTGCACCCCCTCCTGATGGTTGTTCCTCTTTGGATCCTTTGCCTTAAAATGCAGCACCTTGTGTTATTCGGCATTGAAACCAAGTTGCCAGGTGTCAGACCATGTCTCCAGCCTTGTTAGATCTTCCTGCAAACCCTGCCACCCCTTTGGTCATCCACCACTGCTCCCATCTTGGTGTTGTCCACAAATAGACTGATCTTGCTATTTACACCCACGAAATGTCTGCAATAAACACCCCAAATAACACCAGCCCTAGCACTGACTCTGTGGGACCCAACTTGTCATTACCCTTTGGGGATGATAATTCACCTCCCACCACCACCTCTGCTGCTGTCCATGCAGCTAGTCCTCCACCCATCCCATCGATTTGCCCTGCCCTTGTGCCCTTAGCTTACATGCTAGTCTCCCATGTGGCACAGAGTTGAATGCCTTACTGAAGTCCAGGTACAGGGTATCCACCGCATGCCCTTCATCCATTTCCCTAGTCACCCAGTCATAGTAGTGCACTAGATTGGTCTGTCAGCATCTTCCCTTGACAAACCCATGCTGCCAACTGTCCTGCACCCCACTGACCTCCAGCAGGGTCACCAGCCTTTCCTTCAGGATTGTTTCCATCAGTTTCCCCACTATGGATGTGAGCCTCACTGGTCTATAGTTCCCTGGTTCATCTTTGGGACCACCCTTATGGAGGAGTAGTACTACATGATCCATCCTCCAATCCTGAGGTACACACCCTGAGTCCATAGAGGCATTAAATGCATCTGCCAATGGGCCTGCCAGAACCTCTGCCAACTCCTTCAGTACCCTGGGGTGTATGCCATCTGGTCCCAGTGCCTTGCCACCTCAGTGCCCTTAACCCTTCTAGCACTCTACCTTCTATGATTTCACTTTCCATCACCCCTCCCCTCTGTCCTATCCTCCCCCTAACCTTAGGTATTTCCTCCCCTTTCTCTTTAGTAAAACCCGGGCGAAGTAGTCATTAAGTGCTTCTGCTTTTTGTCCCCTTTTTCCACCCATTCCCCCTCCTTCTTAATCCTTACTATTTGGTCCTTACAAGCCCTTTTCTCCTTGATGTACCTGAAAAAGTATTTTTCCCCAACTTTAATTCCCTTCGCCATCCTGTGCTTCCTTGATGCCTTTGCTGCTCTTACTTCCCTGGTCATCTCCTTTGTTTCCTTCAGGTACTACTCCCTGTCCTCCCCTCCCAAATGCACATTTTCTAGCATTTTGCCATTTTTCTGATATGACTGTTTTATACTGTAGCTATGTCCTGCAGACAATCTATAAAGATTGCATTACAGCTGTGTCCTACAGACCAGATATAAGAAAAAGCACAAACTTGTATGTATTCTCATTGTTGTACTTGTTCATGTGTGGTATATGCTAATTATCTTGAAATTTAGCCCCAAGCAACTATAACTTACTGCATTCTAATCTGCAGATATTCCACAAGCTGCATCACATTTGGGCAACATGAGTAATTCTATGGTATGCTAAAGCTTGGCTTTACTTCCAGCACACTTATGCAAACCACTGGCCTCTTGTTATTTTCTTTCAGTAGATTTTATTTCAAAACCATTGACTGACTGTGCCATCTCAGTTATTCTTCCATAAAATATGAGTCCAGTATAATAACCTTAAATTGTAATTTCTCCTGCAGTTCTAATCCGTTCAGGAAGAGCTCCCATACCTGCTGTGTCTCACAAGAGCCAAGAGGCTCTGTAACCAGAAGAAAGTTTCCTCAGAGCACCCCCCCACCACTCTGTGGATTTGTGGTCTTGTTAAAATGAGCCCTTCCCATTTCAGTGGGTGATGGCTGGGTCTGATTTACATGTCATTCATGCATCAAAACTCAGAGGAGTCAACACACACCAAGTGGGATAGGAATTTATGAAGGTATCTGACCTCTGACTTCTTGAAAATGGCTCCATCTGGAAGTAGTCATGCACATCACAAAATGTTGCTGCTTGTAGTAATCGCTGTCCCCCACCCCAACCCTTGGAGTAAGAGTCCCTTTGCTGAAGGACTGGCTGGTTTGTAAACTTTCATTTCATGGCAAAACACAGACATACCATGAGGCTTTGTCTGAAGTGGGAGGGTTTTACAGGCTCCAGCTGGTTTAACAGTGTTCTTTTCCACTGGTGGTTCCAGGCCATAGCCTGGAGCCACCAGTCTTCCCTTTGATTTGCGATCATTTTAAAATTTAGGACCAGCCAGTGATAAATCTGGATTAATGTGCTACTGGCTGTCAAACTATGCTAAGTAGAAAAAGTCTTGCTCCTCAATTACATAGCTAACAAGAGCTGGCTAGATTAAAGGTGCTTGCCCAGGCAGCTTGTCATATATTTGTCTGCTTGACACTGAAAGCTACAAGCCCCGCTTCTTAGGGTGGAAACCAACCAGGTTTTTGCCAGTCTGGTCACTGGGGCTAACAGAGGGTCCCTTAAAGCTGCTACTTTTAAGTGCAGTTCCTATTTATACATTAGAAGATGCCAATATCCACAGGGGGTGTAACAGGGTGACCCCTGTTTTAGGATCCTCTGAACTTAGAAAGTGTCTGCCCAGGGAGATGGCAGGAGAGTTTGTTGTTGTGTGAGAGAATATGAAAAAGATAATAATCACACATAATGGGAGAAAATAAACAATAGTAGAGTATGTGTTCTGCAGTTGCTGAGTTAGCAGGAGAGGGGAGAAGAGGAGTGTGCCCTCATTCTTCCATTCCCCTTGCTATCCCAGAATCCGTAGCAGGGCTACACAATGCTGCTTTATATGTATATAAAGGTTCCATTACCTGTGGTGCTGTATTGGATGTTATAGAGCTGGTACTCACAGTCTGGAAAATGTATAATATTAACTGGGGATGAAACTCCAACAGAACACACTCAGCCAAACTAGTACAAGCTACTGTATCTTGTCAGCATATTGTCATGCTGTATAAATAGGAACTTACCCTGCTCAATAAGTGGGTCTCTGTTGAATGGAAGGAGCCCCAATGTAGCAACTTTTTCCAAAGGCCTAGTTCACAAACAAGTGTGGATTGTGCTGTTTAAAGGGAAAGCCTCCTGTGGAACTGAGCCCTATAGGGCAGCAGCGGCACCTAGTGTAGGAATTTATTGTGATCCTAAGATGTGACGTCACTGTCCAAGGACACAGATCCTAATTAAGAACTTAGCAAGCTTCTGAATAATACATGTCTAGAGAATGTTATATGTCATAATGCAGTCTGTTAGTCCACAGCAGATAGCAGATTGTAAAGGGACTTTAATAATGTATAAAAGAAGAAATTACAGGGAGACAGACAATCACATGATCACCTGATTGTGACGTCATTCTTAGAAATGTATTTAAGCCTGCCACTAGGGGATAGTTTTTTTCAGATAGGGCTGTCAGTTGCTGACAGGCAAGGAAAGGTGTAAGACCTTCTTCAGGGTGTTCAGCAGGGAGGCTGAAGCCATGCCATGCTAAACTGAGACATGCTAACCTTTATTTTCTGTATTTTGCCTTATTATTTCTGAGTTCTAATAAAATGACAAATGCTTCCAAGCATTTTTTGCGAACCTTACGATTTGTCTGCCTGTTTCTATGATTTGAAATCCCATACCCTACGACAGGGGGCAGTAGAGTTTTTACATTCGCGTGCGCGCATGCGCAAGGAATGTTTTGGGAGAGTAGCACACTTTGGAGGTGTGCCTCTCCCTTTCAATCCAGTGCTCTGTTGAGCAGGCATGGTGGCCCTGCACCAATGGGTGCAGGAGCTCTGTATGACAGCGGTGGTCTTCTGCTTCAAAGAAAACCACCGCTGCCATACCAAGCACCGTGTCACGCCACCCCTCATCCACCGCTCCCGTCGCATCCGCACGCCCCCAAAGCTTTGGTGCCACGCTGAGAGCCCACCCCAGCGTGGCAAACGTTGTTTGCTGGCGGGGTGCCAATCCACCATCACTCCTCGGCCCCCAGCCATCTTCTGCACGCTGGGGCCCACTGGCGTGGCCAAGCGTCCACGTCGTCTTTTTTTTTAAACTTGTAAAATAAAATGGTCCCCGGCACGTCTCCCAGCCCCCCTCCACAACCCGCACCCACCCACTGCGCACCAGCCTCCCCACCACCCCTCACCCCATACTTACCTCTGGACTCCGCGATGATCTTCGTGGACCGGAACATGTCTGCACTCTTCAAAGGTGACCGCGAACTGAGGAAATGAATTTTGACTGATATATCAGTCCGCAGCCCCGCAAGGATTGAGCACCAAATGTATCATGGGGCTAGCCACTGTATTGCTAAGGAGTTCCTAGAATGTAATATGTGGAGATGTGGCATGCAGTGGGGGCTAGGGGATTCAAGTAGGGTTGCAGGGTGCAAGGCATGTGGTACAGCAGTGTTGTTGGGAGCTCTCTGAGAGATGGGGGCATGCCTGGTTTGCAGGCATATTGGACAGCTGAGGGTGGAGTGTGCCAGCTGAAGCAGGAGATAAGCATGCTAGTGGGATGGGGGTTCACAGAGTAAAGTAATGATGGGAGGGGCAGAGTGACCACAAGGCCTGGAGGCAGACAGTGGGTAGAGAACAGGAAGGGAAGCCAAGGTAGAGGGTAACAATGTGAGGGGCAGAGGGGCCGCATGGCCTGAAGGCAGGCAGTTCTGGAGAAAACAAGAGGGGAGCCATGGCAGAGCGGGGGGCCATGCGGGGGGGGAAGGCAGTAGGAAGGGAGTAGACAGGTCCCCGGCATCCACCTCCCCCAGTAGGGAAGAAGGCCCAGGGTGGGGGGGTGAATAAAGGAAAGGGGAACAGGCACAGTGGCGTGGGAGGGTGTCCAGTGGGAGCACTTCCACAGGTGCTGGTGCAGAACAGGTTCTTCCTATTGGACAGAAGACAAGATGGTGAACTTGGAGAGATGGGTATGGACAGCAAAATGGGGCGGGAGGAAGGCAGCAAGAGGGAGGACTTCAGGGAGGATAAGGAGAAGGAGCAAGAGGGAAAAAAGTTCAGGTGATGGGGCATGCAGGTGAAGTAGGGAAAGGGGTGGTGGGGAAGGGTGAGAGAGGTGTCAAATGGGCAAACAGAAGGGGAAAGAAGGGGAGTCTGAGGCAGTGCTGAGGGTCAGGTGGAGGGACTGTGATGGGGATACTGGTGCGTGGGGTCAAGGAGGAGTGCCACATGGGTGGGCAGGCAGGGAAAGCAGCAGGGGCAGAGGAGGAATGGGTGAGAGTTGCGATCTTGGGGATTTAATAGTAAAGGAGATGAATTGGGGTGTAGGATTCAGAGCAAACCATATGAGGTTAGAATTTATGCCAGGGATAATGGCATGGAGTGGGATCTCTGACAGCCAGCCATATGGGGAAGGGAAGCCTCACGAATCGCAGCAACTGGCACGAACTGGGGTGAGCTTTGCCCCTGTCAGTCATATGTACAAATATGAGGTTGTGTTTATGTGATTTCTGTGTATGTTAAATGCCAATGTGAAGAGAATTGATTGTTATTCTTTAAAGTAACATTTTAATATATGTAATTTGTGCTCTTATGTATCTTGTATCTTAGCATTTTGTACCTTTTCCTTTATCATGCAATCTCTTGTACTATATTTCATCTATACTTGCATATTTCTGTATCTCCGCATTTTGCTGTGCCTCTGACATGGAGCTTTTGTAAAGGAGTCACTGACTCAAAAGTTGTAATTCTAAAAGTTCAATAAATTAATAAATAAATAAAATGTCTGATCTGCATGTAACCTGGAGAAGGGCAGGCTTTAAGTAGCAGGAAGCCTGAAATTACACTTCTAAGAGTGGAGATGCCGTCTGGCTTAATTAAGGGAAACTAAGGTAATAAAACTCTTAGGGATCCCCTGTTGTAAAGTTCAAAGCCCAGGATGTGTTAATCAGGTTTTGGGAAATGGCCATTCTTGACAGGACACTGTGAATTAGCTTACTGGGTGTTATACTGAGACATCAAAGTTTTAACTCTGAAGTCATTGTTCATGGTTATTATATGTGCCAGGAAGTTGTGATGTCAGAACCTTAGTAAGAATTTTTGGGCAAAGCACAAGAGTGACATCATCTGGCCTAAATGTTATGAACAGACTCAGGGTTTTGACCCCTATATAAGGAACTGAGCCAGAGCCAAACATTCTCATTTTCCTGGAGCATCTTCAATGCCACTTCTCCTGAACACACAGAAGCAAAGTTGCCACAGCACAGAGACTAAGAATCAAAGACTGTACTTCTTTATAGACTTCAATTCACTGTAAACTATGGTAGAACTTTAGATAACTGTTAGAGTGCATCTTTATTTGTACATTTCCAGTTTTCTGTGCATGTGTTATGCTGTGACCAAAACATTATTTAAACCTTTTTAGTTGTCACTGTATGATTAGTAACTATTTAGTAAAAATATTTTGTTTTTAAGAAAACTGGCCTGAGCGAGATTTTCTATATTGTGTGTGCAATTGAGGAGGTTCAGTATTAATCTGTGACTAAACTGTTATTGCTAGGGGGGCCATCATAAGCTAACAAATCGAACAAAGGGTCTGAAATGGGAAAGTTTAGATAAGATAGGAGGAATACCAAAGTCTTAAGGAAGAGTCTGGTGAGATTTGAAACAGGTTATGGCACGCCTTGTGGGAGAAGGCAGAATCAGGGTTACAACACTACCCCAAAGAGGTTGTAATGCCTGGTTCTTCCCCCTTTGTGTAACAACCAAGAAGGGTTCAGATTTAGCTACAAAACTCAAGATTGGTATTGTACCCTGATCGAGAGTAAAGAGGGGACCCTGGGACTTCATAGTGAGTGTTCAGTTGTGAAGCCAGCAAGCACTATTGAGGAAGAGGGTATCCCCTATTTTCTTCCTCCCTGTCACGGATTGCACTTAGGGGTGGGCACTGTGAGCTCAGTGGACCTGACCCTCAGAAGTGGGTTCATGACATGAATGACCTTGTAAGATGTGAGGTGGGGGTGGTGTAAGAGAGATTCAGGGAGGTAGGGAGTTAGGTAGCCTTCTCAGAGGTGTTACCAGTCCCATGGGCTAGTACTGCAAGGAAAGTTAGAAATGAGGAATTCAGCTGGCCCAGTGGTGCTGAAAGTTGAGGCACTGGACACTACACCTCACACTATGCCAGTGACCTGGGTTCGGGAAAGACCTTGGGTCATCGGGGGTTGGCCAGGAGGCAGGGAGAGAGGGGGACTGAGCAGCCACAAGACAGCTCTCCTCTCCCAGTGAGGGTCCCTGTCACCCAGCAGTACAACTGTCCCCAGCTGGAGGCCTGAGGGTAGTGCAGGTGAGTGGGTGGCAAAATTAGGGAGGGTGTTGTGGAACCACACAGTGCACCTGCCTCTACACACACATATGCACAGCTATGGGATGGGTGGGAGAAAATGGAGCTGGTGGTCTCCATGATGTCCTGGTGGTGTTCCCAGTGATGAGAACACCAGCCGGAGACAGATGTGAGCCCCCCAAGGGGGGGCAAAGCCTTGCCCACCAGCTTCCCAAAACTGGGGCCACAAAATGTGGATTAACAAAAAAAATTGAAGAATTCAGTGTATGGCTCAGAGGGTGGTGTGAGGCGGAGGTGGATGAGATTGTTGATAACTGGGGAGGCACCTGGAATAACAAGGATCTCTATGCACCTGATAGGTTACATCTAAGTAAAAAGGACATGAGGGTCCTGAAGGGCAAGCTGGATGAATTTATGGGCAAAAACTCAATTTAAACTGATGGGGAGGCAACAGGGTGTGACGTACCCTCAGGCACCTGGTGGAAGGAAACCGATAGGCCTCCCACCAAGCAGGATGGAATAGTGAGGAATTAACAGGGGGTGGAGTGGGGAGAGAGAGGTAAGGAGGGACTTGAGGGGGGGAGGAAGAGGGCTGAATAAGGGTAAAGGAGGCCTGTGTCATGGTGCAAGGTGGTGACTCTGAATGCCAGAAGTCTTGAAAACAAAATGGCTGAGATACAGGTGCTAATGGCCAATGGAAAGGTGGACATAGCAGCCATTACAGAGACATGGGCCACACCGAACTATGACTGGGGCATCGTAGTCCCTGATTAATAAATATATAGGATGAAGAGGGAAACGGGAAGGGGGAAATGGCTCTGTATGTGACGGAGGGAATACCTGTACCAGACAGTAAGGGCCGAGGGACAGACAGAAGCATCATGGGTGCAGGTACAATCTGCTAAAGGAAGGAAACTAAGGATTGGGGTGGTTTGCAGACTACCTTCACAGGATGAGGAGCTAGATGAGGTACTGGGGTCTCAAATCATAGAAATAGGAGGCAAGGGGGGTAATAATAATAAAAATAATAGGGGACTTCAATCTGCCTGGGGTGGACTGGACAATCCCAGCTATCTCCAGCAACAGGGAACAAGTACTGCTGGATGCATTCCAGATTGGATTCCTGAAACAAGATGTCACGAAGCCCACTAGAGAAAGGGATGTACTGTACTGTACTGAACTTGATCCTATCCAACTGTGAACATGTTCAGGATATAAAACTGGAAGCACCACTTGCAGGACGTGACCTTCATGTGGTGTGGTTCTACCTGGACATGGGCAGAGGGGATGGTCAGGACCAGGAAGAGGTTTTTGAACTTTAGGAAGGCTGGCATTAATAAGATGGGAGAAATTCTGGCAGGACACCTTGCTGGGATCAGAAAGGAGAGGAGAGGAGGTAGATAGGAAATTGGCCATAATTAAGGAAGTACTGATGGAGGCTGTGGCAAGATAGGCTTATTACCACTTTATTTAATGTTCTATTTCCTGGGTTGTGAGACACTCAGAGTTAAGACCCTGTCCCCTTAAAAGGCCAAGGAAAAGGTGAACACATGAAAATAATTTCTGCTAAAACTAGTTTGTGCCTGGCATTCATCTAGAGAGGGACCAGACAGGTTTATGTATCCCAAGAGTCATATCCCTTGGATTGAAATGGACACTTAGACATTCCACAGGCAAAAGACCCCCAGTGGAAGGTCAGAGGTCAGCAGAAAATGGCCCTTAGTGGGAAGTCAGCTTAAGTCATTAAAAGGTTATGCATAAACCATATGTTAGGGGTGTTAGACATGGAACCACAGTGACCCCTGCAGGAAAAGCTAAACTGTTGCTCCCCTACCAAAGGGGATGGGTGTGGCATGAAAAATTACACTACTCAGACTTTAACTTAGAGACAATTTTGAAAATCACAGCACTTTTAACTTGGAGTTTGATGCCTGAGGAGCCATTCCTGGAGAATCTCAGAGCTAAGAGGAATTTATCAAGCTGGTATATACTTTTAAGGTATATGTAGACCTGGGAAACACCAGACCTATGTTTTGTGAAACTGGACTTTTCACATATTGAACAGAAATCTTGATTTTAAGTCAATTTTGGAAACAAAGACTTTTCGCCAAGAAAACACCTGGAGTCTCTAAAAGGATCTTCAGAGACCTGACTTTGATCACAAACTATAAATCTGTTGCTTAAGGAACTTTCATCAGCAAGAGAGAAATTCCTCTCAAAAGGACACTTGATATTTTCTGAACTCTAAACCACAGAACAGGGTATAGTTTTAGAGATAACAGTGTATAGTGTTATTTGTATAATCATTCAATAGTTATCTTATATTTGAATGCATTTCAAAAGCTTCAAAACTGTAGAATTTACCATTTTGTTTTTATCTAAGTAAACTTGTCATACTTTCTTATCAACTCTGTCTGGGGTCTGGTTGTGTGATCTAGCCTTTTAAACAAAAGGTTTTTATAAGGGCTGTATGCCTTGTTAACGAAGATAATGACCGCTCGGCTATCCTAAAAACCAAAATATGCAAGAGGCTGCCAGTGGCCATGGTGGGATTCTAAACAGAGAACGTAGTACCAGAGTCAGGAGACTCGAGACTACATTTTCCACCCTCCCATCGAGAAAAGAAGGTTGATATTGCTTCCTGAACCCTACAACTGCTGATAAGTTCCATAAAAAGGGACCTCCTAAGAACAGGACATCCTGCCACACCTGAGGGTTGGACTCTGACAGAGGCCACTAGTGAGTGTGCCAAAATCAGGAGTAAGAAATCTAAGGCCAAAAAGCCCAGCTGGTTCAGAAAGGAGGTGGCAGATGTGGTAAGAGAAAAGAAGGCAAGGCAGCCTTCCAGAAGTACAACTGTGCTCAGAATTAGGAGGGAAGGGAGGCCTATTGTGTTAAATCCAGGGTGGCAAGCAAAGTGTTTAGAGAGGCAACGGCTACAAAAGAAGGTACGGCTTGCATAGCAAGTAAAATCTGGTGAGAAAGCCTTCTTTAAATATATAAGGGATAAGAGGGATATTAAAAATAAGACTGTTGGATTAAAAAAGGAGGGAGACTAGGCAGAAGGAAGTGAAGAGAAAGCAGAGGTGCTTAACAAATACTTCTGCTCCCTCTTTACTACAGAGAGGGATGGACCAGTGCCACAAGAGACACAAGGGACCAGGGGATGGGGATTTGGGGAAGGGTGAGTAAAGGATGGTGTAATAGAGATAGACAGGGTACATAATGGTCTAAAGGCCCCGAAGGTGGACAAGTCAACAGGGTCAGACAGCATGTACCCAAGGGTTGTAAGGGAACTTAGAGATGTGCTAGTGAGCTCCCTGGCAGACCTGTTTAACACCTCTCTGGAGTCCAGGAGTGTGCCCCAGGATTGGAGAACTGCACATGTAGTGCCTCTCCATGAAAGGGATCCAAGAGATGAACCAGAGAATTACAGGCCAGTCAGTCTGACCTCAGCAGTAGGGAAACTGATAGAGACTATCCTGAAGGAAAGACTGGTGAGCTTTCTCAAGGAAAACAGCATGAAAAAATGAGAGGTAACACAGTTTGTGCCAGGGAGGTCCTGCCAGACTAATCTGATTTACTTTTTTGACTGGGTGACCAGGATAGTGGTCATGTGGTTTATATCCTGTATTTGGACTCCAGCAAAGCCTCTGACTCCGTGCCACAGCGGAGACTGATCAGGAAGCTGGAAGACCTGAAGGTGGGGGCCAAGCTTGCTAGATGGGTCCAAAACTGGTTGCAGGACAGAAGTCTAAAGGTTGTGGTCGGGGGGTGGGAGTTCTTGGAAGCTAAGCCAGTGACCAGTGGGGTCCCACAGGGCTCAGTGCTCAGTCCAGTGTTGTTTAACATCTTCATCAGTGGCACACTGGATGAGATCAAAGGTAAAAGTCTGTCTGTTCACTGATGACACAAAAGTCTGTGGGAGAGGGTGGATACAGAGGAAGGGAGACAGAAACTCATGGAAGGCCTTGCTAGGTTAGAGAAGTGACCTGGTATTTGGCAACTGGAGTTCAATGCAAAAAAGTGCAAAGTTATTCACTTGGGAACAAAAACCAGAGACCAAATACAGACTGGGTGGTGTTCAGGTTACCAAGTCAGTGGAAGAAAATGACATGGGAAATCATCATGAGTGTCTGAAGCACTCAACACATTGCAGGACAGCAGCAACAGAAGTAGACTGGATGTTGGGGAACATTACCAGCAGCAATGCAGAGGCAATACTGCTACTGTACAGGTCACTGGTAAGACCACACCTAGGGTATGGTGTTTAGTACTTTTGCCCTTATCTTAACAAGCATTTGTCAATGCTGAATGTTGATTGCACTGGTGTGTTGAGCTCGCTCACTGCCCCTCTGTCACTCGCTCAGTCTGTTTCTCCCGGTGCTGCAGGCTGCTGTTTTGTACTGGGCTCCTGCCTGCATTGGCACCTTGTTCTGCCCACTAAGAAATCTGCAGCTGTCCCGAAAGAGCTGCGTTGAGGTGGCTCACTCCCCCTCTCTCACTCACTCATTCTGTTTCTCCTGGCACTGCAGGCTGCCCTTTTGTACTGGGCTCCTGCCTCTGTTGGTGGCTTTTCTGCCCACAAAGAAATTTGCAGCAGTCCCAACACAGGTTTGTTGAGCCTGCCGAGTCCCCCCCTCACTCACTCATTCCATTTCTGCCAGTGCTGCAGGCTGCCCTTTTGTACTGGGCTCCTGCCTGTGTTGGTACCTTTTCTGCCCACAAAGAAATCCACAGCTGTCCCAACAGAGCTCCGTTGAGGGCGCTCACTCCCCTGTGTCACTCACTGATTCTGTTTCTCCTGGCGCTGCAGCCTGCCCTTTTCTACTGGGCTCCTGGCTCTGTTGGCACCTTTTTCCTGCCCACAAAAAAATCTGCAGCAGTCCCAACAATGCTCCATTGAGCTCGATCAGTCCCCTTCTCTCACTCGCTCATTCCGTTTCTGGTGGTGTTGCAGGCTGTCCTTTTCTATTGGGCTCCTGCCTGTGTTGCCGCCATTTGCAGCAGTTACAATACAGCTCCATTGAGCTTGCTTACTCTCCCTCTCTCACTCACTCATTCTGGTTTTCCCACCGCTGCAGGCTGCCATTTTGTACTAAGCCCCTGCATGCATTGCTGCCTTTTTCTGCCCACAAACAAATCTGCAGCAGCCCTAACAGAGCTCACTCATTCTGCGTCTCCTGTCGCTGCAGGTTGCCCTTTTGTACTGGGCTCCTGCCTGCGTTGGTGGCTTGTTCTGGCCAGAAAGAAATCTGAAACAGTCCCGACACAGCTCCATTGAGCTCGCTCACTCCCTCTGTCTCACTCACTCATTTCGTTTCTACCCGTGCTGCAAGCTGGCCTTTTGTACTGGGCTCCTGCCTGTGTTGCCACATTTTCTGCCCACAAAGAATTCCACAGCAATCACAATAGAGCTCCGTTAAGCTCGCTCACTACCGCTCTGTCACTCACTCATTCTGTTTCTCTTGGCGCTGCAGGCTGTGCTTGTGTACGGGGTTGCTAGCTGCATTGGCACCTTTGTCTGTCCACAAATAAATCCGCAGCTGTACCAACAAAGCTCCATTGAGGTCGCTCAGTTTCCCTCTGTCATGCACTCATTCTGTTTGTCCTGGCGCTGCAAGTGGACCTTTTGTATGGGGCTCCTGCCTGCATTGGCGCCTTTTTCTGCCAACAAAGAAATCCGCAGCAGTCCTGATAGAGCTCCGTAGAGCTCACTCAGTCCCCCTGTCTCACTCACTCATACTGTTTCTCCCACCGCTGCATGCTGGCCTTTTCTACTGGGCCCCTGCCTGCATTTATGCCTTTTTCTGCTCAAAAGAAATTTGCAGCAGTCCTGACAGGCCCGTAAGTTTGCTCACTCCCCTCCTCACTCACTCTCTGTTCTGTTTCTCTCTAGTGCTGCAGGCTGCCCTTTTGTACTGGCCTCTTGCGTGGAGTCTTTTCTGCCCACAAACAAATCCAGAGCAGTCCTGACAGAGCTCAGTTGAGCTCAGTCACTCCCCCCTCTCACTCGTTTCATCTTAATCTATCCCAAACACTGATGTCCCACAGCAACCGTGCTATTCTCCATCAGGAGTGCAAAATCATATTTTAGCCAGGATGTGAAAATGACAGCTGTACTGTTCATAGGAGGTGTGAAATAATGCTATTGTTGAAAATGTGGCATGAAAATATTATAGATTTGCTAGAGTTACAAGGGTGCGTGGAAACAGTTGAATGCACGCTTGTAACACAGCCATGTTATGGAGTTTTGACACCAAATTTCCAACATAGTGATTTTAGACCTCTGCTCATGAAAAGTGACACTGTCATTTTCGTAATCTGTCCCGAAACTAATTTCCCACAGCGACATCGTTATTCATCCAGCCGCACTGTGAAACCACATTTCACTCAGGATGTGAAAATGACAGCTGTACTGCTAATAAGGAGGTGTGAAAATTGGCATTGTTGAAAATGTGGCATGATAATATTACGCATCTGCAAAGTTACAAGGGTGTGGGTGGTGCAACGACACTTGTAACACAGTCATTTGATGGGCTATCATCACCAAATTTTCAACATAGGCATTTTAGGACCTCTTCTCATAAACAGTATCACTGTAATTTTATTACTATGTCCCGGACAGTGATTTCCCACAGCGACTGCTCTATTCTGCGCCAGATCTGCAAAAACACATTTCAGCCAGGATGGGAAAATGACAGCTGCACTGTTCATAAGTAAGGTGTGGGAAAATGGCAATTTTGAAAATCTGGAGTGAAAATATTATATATTCGCGGGGTTATGAGTGTAAGGCAAACTGTGCAGCAACGACGCCATAACACAGTCATTTTATGGAGTATCTTTACCAAATTTTCAACATTGCCATTTCAGGACCTCTACTCATGAACAGTGTCACTGTCATTTTCTTAATCTGTCCCAAACACTGATTTCCAACAGTGACCGTACTATTCTGCGCCAGAAGTGCAAAAACACATTTCTGCCAGGATATGAACAATGACAGCTGTACTGTTCACAAGAAGGTGCAACAAAATGCCAATGTTGAAAATCTGGTGGCAAAATATTGCAAATTCACGAAGTTACAAGCATGCATAGTAACTGTGCAGTGCACGCTCGTAAAACAGTCATTGTGGGGATTTTTCCCACCAAATCTGTAACATAGGCTTTTTGAGAGCCCACCTCATGAACACTGGCACTGTCGTTTCATTAATCAGCCCCCAAAGGTGATTCCACAGAGTGACCGCAAAATCACCTTCCGGGGACGATTAACGCAGTGACAGTTGAAGCATTCATGAGGAGGGGTCCCAAAAAACCCATGTTAAAAATGTGGTGAAAAAATTCCAAAAAATGCCTGAAGTATGCAGTAAAGTTGAAAAAACCCTATTTACTCCATTATACAGCTTACCGGCATTTCCTCAGTTTCGAAGTCAGCTTTGAAGAGTGCAGACGTGTTCCCGGTCCACCGAAGATCATCGCGCCGGACTCGGAGGTAAGTATGGGGTGAGGGGTGGGTGTAGGGAGGCAGGGTGCACAGTGGGTGGGGGTGGGCTGCGGAGGGGGGCCTGGGAGACCGCGAGGACCGCTTTTCTTTGCTAAAAAAAAAAAAAAAAAGACAATGCTGGGACAGTTTTAACTTCACAGGAACATTTGGAGTCTCGCTTTGGGGATGCTGTAGCCGAGTGGGGATTGGGCACCCTTGACAAACAACAAAGGGGATTCCTTTCTGCCAATGGGGATTGGGCACCCCTCTGCGCAAACAAAGGGGATTCCTTTCTGCCGACAGGGATTGGGCACCCGTCGGCAAATAACAAGAGGAAATCCTTTCTGCCAATGGGGATTGTGCACCCCATCAGCAAATAACAAAGGGGGGAATTCCTTTTGCTGATGGGGATTGGGCACCCCGTCGGCAACAAAGAAAAGGGGGGGCACGTTATGCCGACGGGGAGTGGGCTCCCCCGTCAGCAGATAAGCATTGCAGGCGGTGGGGTTATATTGTTTGTGAACAGGGCAGCAACCCACCGCCATGTTCACAAACAATATCAGGCTTCCTAGATCCGCCCTGCAATGACGGGTCGCTCCCTCATTGCAGCAGATGGCTTACCCTGCAATGATGAGGCAGCCCCTGATTGCAGCGGCTGATTTGTCACAAGCTGGTGTGAACATTCCAACTTGTGTCACCAGCAGCCTGAAATGGCATTGGGGGAAGCGGGACAAGCCTTTGCTGGCTGTGGGGGCATTGGCCACAACAGTGCCATACCTCCACAGCCTGCTTCTCAGCAAGCTGTGCCAATATGTTTCTTGCGCTGTGCACAATCAACATAAAAAGAATGTTAGCTTGCTAGAGACAGTCCATAAAAGGGTGACCAAGGCGATCCAAGGCCAGCAGGGCAACACCTACAGAGAGAGGCTCAAGGGGCTCAACACGTACTCCATTAAGGATGGAAAGGAGAGGGGGACATGATCGAGACCTTCAAATACCTTTAAGGTATTAACAATGTGAATACAGAGAGCCACTTTAGTTTCAGTGGAAACAAGTCCGCTAGGGGGCATAGCCTAAAGCTGGTAGGAGAATATTCAAGAGAGAGATGAGGAGGCATTTTTTCACTTGGTGGCCAAGTGGAATGAGTTACCAGAGGAGGTGGTTTCACTGAAAATGGTGAATATCTTCAAGAGAGAATGGGGCAGAATGAAGGGAAAAGATGCTGGGAGGGGGAGCAAGAACTTGATGAGGGTCAGGGAGGATTTTAGGAGGGGGGCAGGTCCTTTTGTAGATATGGGAGGATCTGCACACTCGAGCAGACTAGATAGACTGTAAGGCCTTTATCTGACATCATATTCATATGTTCCTATGTAAGATGTTTTGTTAGTAGGATGTCCAAGTAGGAGGATTATGCCAGATTTTAGAACAGACAACCACAGGGCTCAGGCAGCCATCTTCTCGGTGGCCAAATCATTCCCTCAAAATCTATTTTCTAACCAACAGAGGTGGCTCTATTTACCACCAAAGCAAAAGGGATGGTGAAGAACATGATGAAAATTAAAACAATCGCAATGAGGCAGAAGGGATCAAAAGTGGTACCCAGGCCACACTGACATGTCAGGTGGCAGGGTAGCCACAGATACCCATCAATGCAGCATGGAGGCCACAAAATGCAGAAGGTAAGTGGCCCCTGATAGGCACAGATAGTCAGGATGGTTAAGCAAGGCCATGGGCAATGCACGCAGGCTTCATAGCCATGCCAAAATCCACCATGCCTCCTGGAGTGTGATTCAAGTGCTAAGCCTGGGAACTGCACAATACACAGGGGTGGTCCTTGTGAGATTGTACCATCCTAATATGCCGAGATATCTTAGTCACCCTGAGATTATTGCCTTACCCCCTACCTCACCAAGGGGCAGCTTTGGTAGGAAGGCCTGAAGTTGGGGTTCTGTCGCACAAGACCCAAACAGGAGGGGGCAGGAAAACAGCCTGCCATGAAAAATAGTGTAGTCTGACAGGATTCATTAAAGGAAAACGGGAAATGGTCAATTCTAGTAAAATCTGTACATGAAAAAAATCACTAATGTTACAGAACAACAAACTGATCGAAGCAAATTAAATATTCTGTATCATAACATTTTTCAGTGTACAAATTCACAAGAAAGATACATTAGGCAGCATATCTGAAATTCATACTAAGTCAATTGGAAAGCAAAGTGAGAGCAAGCTCTCTTTAACGATTGCATCCAACACAAGGTAACAATAAAAACAATGAAGACAACATATGTATAAATAATATAAGGCAGGCATGACATGACAGTAAAAAAGTACAGTCATGTATAAAAAAGTACAATCAAGACAAGCAAGTACATTCATGTGTCATAATTTTGAAGAGGTTTTGTTTAAAATGAGATATGGAAAGTAGTGAAGCCAATTTAAGTTTTTTTTGTAAAGGTACCCAAGTCGAGGGTATGGCAACAGCAAGACTATAACTGCCATATCTACATCTAAATTTAGGAAGTGCAAATTGAGGTAAACCTGTAGATCGTAAGGAATATTTACTTTGCGTCTTTTTAGGAGCTAACGTTAATAAGTATAAGGGGAGTTTTTGTAACACAGATTTAAAAACAAATGTTGACCAATGTATCTGCCTCCTAATAGTCAATGAATGCCATCCCATATGTGAATAGAGAATGCAATGGTGAGTATTCCATAATAAACCTGTGGCAAATCTCAGAGCGCTATGGTATAACAGGCCAACTGGTTTCAATATATCTGCAGTCCTCATATATATCCAGTCCCCATAATCAACTAACGACAAGATCAGTGATTTAACAAGCTATTTACATATAGCAAGACTAAAGCATGACGTATTTCTATAGAAGAAGAATAAGAGTTTCTCCAATTTAGATGACAGCATTTGAATATGTAAGCCAAACCTCAAGGTCTCATCAAGTATAATACCAAGGTACTTGTACAAAGATACCTTTTTTCAAATTAGTTCCATCCAAAGCCCTTATGTTACTACTCTGGTTCTCCTCCTTGGTTCTATTAGAAAAGAGAATCTACTGGGTTTTAGCCACATTTAACAGTAAACATAATTTAAGTAATGAATGTTGGATGATGTCAAAATCTTTCTGCAGAATATTTAATGCTACTAATGGGTCTTTGTTTTGAGTATAAATGATAGTAACATCAGCGTACAGCAAAATATTTGAATCAGCTAAAATAGATCTGGGTAGATCATTCACATAAATAAGAAACAAGAGAGGTCCCAGCACTGATCCCTGGGGTACTCCATTGTTAACAAACACAGAGTCAGAGCAGCATTCATCCATTTTCAACACATTAGAGCCTGGATGTTAAATAAGAGGAGAACCAGAGCACAGCACTCAAGCCCAACCCCAAAGCCTTTAACCTATTCAACAATATATTATGTTCAACGGAGTCAAATGCTTTCGACAGATCCAAGAAAAGAGCAGAAACTGAGTTTCCATGATCGAAAGCAGTGTATATGTCATCAGTTACCTTAAGGGTGGCTGATGTAGTATTATGACCCTTACGAAAGCCGGCTTGAAAATCTGTAATTATTTTGTATCTGTCCAAATACCTTATCAAATGGATATGCAATAGTTTTTCAAATAACTTAGTAATAGGAGTCAAAATGGAAATAGGTCGATAGCAACCAGGATCTGATTCACTTCCCCCTCTTAAAAATTGGTGTAATGCAAGCACATTTCCAGTCAATAGGTATTTCAGATGTATGTAATGAGAAGTTAAACAAATAAACTATGCATTTAGCCAGCACAGGGGCTCCGATCTTAGAAAATCAGGGTCTATGTTATCAATACTGGTACCTTTCTTTACATCCAGTTTATATAATTCAGCCAGAACAACCTGTTCATTAATTTCCTAATAGTAAATAAGGGTCTGTTAAAACTGTGACCAAAGTTGTCATCCAGGGCATCAACAGGTTGATTTGGATGGATTCTGTCAAACGTACTCCCAGCTTCCAAAAAAATAATCATTAAAGGCTTTAACTTGTTCAAAGGGCTTGTAAATTTGCACATCCTCGTAATTAAGTATCTTAAGTAGGGTAGCCGCAAAAGTCTGGTTCAATGTCATAATGGTGATCACGGAATAGCGATCGTCATTTGGGCAAGTGTACATCACAGAAAATGAATTCCAGTGATGCATACTCGCAGCCAATGGCAAGAGGGTGCCCAAGAACTACGGGTTTTTTTTTTATGCGGGGGGCTGTGACCCCTGCACCCCCATACTAAAGGATTCTCAACTCCAGCGGGGTGCATGTCGGAAGAGTGAAATACTTAAAAAATAAACGCCCTGCCATCAAAATAAAAAACGCTTGTGCTTGACCCGAACCCTGCACTTCCCAACCAACAACCCTCCCACTAAGCTAGTGGACCAGCCTGCAGCTGCCCACCACACCCCTCCACATACCTTCCTCCCCTTCCTCTCCCCCAGCTGTGTGCGATGCGTATACGCACATACTTCCCCACCCTACCTCTCCACTCAGGTATCCAGTCATTACCCTGCCAGGCAGCCCTGAACACAGGCACCATAAGTGAGTCACCATTTTGTAAGTACTCAAATTGCAGTTGCCTTGTTCACTGAATACCTATAAGTCTTACCCTGTAATTGCTTTATACTATCCCACACTTTCTTATTATTCCACGATGCATTTTGGAACCGCTGGTTGTAATGCTTCAGGAGGGGCTAAGGGAGGTCTATAATGAGCTGCCAATATAAAATTAAAATTTTGGGACACATCAGTTTTCATAATTGGAATATCAAGTTTTTAGAAATAGATTTAGATACCTGCACAGTACCAGTTAAATTATTTTTTATGCAGACTAGCACTCCTCCACCATTAGTGGATTGGTCTTGCTATATAGATTGTAACCATCGATGCAAACCTCAGCATTCTTAATTTTACTACTCAACCATGTTGTAAAATGCTATTTGATTGTGATGATGCATACAAGGTGCACAAGGGGGTACACTGGAAAACTTACTCCCATCCAACAGACCAATATGATGGAAATTAAGACTAAAAGCTGGAAAGCCAGGGGCCCAAATTCTCCTGTTAAACTCATGCAGATGGCCTGGATTGCTCAATGAGGTTTCCGATATCCCTACAGATAGCACACCGAACAGTCAAGCCTCACCCCTGTCCTGAGTACAAAATGGTGTTCCAAGTAGCCATGCTAAACTACCCCCGCACAAGAATGTTTGTGAGGCTCAAGCATAACACTGAAGCACTAAATAGTGGTATTGCTCCAGAAAATGCTAAGGACCTCACTCAAGATACAGGGCATTAGTAGACACATACCATATCACTACCAAGTCTTCTAGACTGGATTCTTGCTAACCACCCTGATAAAATCTCAACTACTGGTGTACTTTCAGGCTGCCTTAGTGATCTTTCTATCACTGTCTGTGTCTGGAAAATTCATAGCAAAAAAACCCTTCTAAAAATGACCACAGCCCACTTGTGCAGACATTTCATATTACAGGACTTTTATGCAGAAAGCAACAGGTAACAGCTCAAAGGCATATGGAGAATGGGCCACCCGTGCTATATAGGTGCCATTGATGGATGTCATTATGGGCAGCCCTAGCTCTGTAAATGTTTCCGAGTGGTCCTGATGCCAGTGGTGGCATCTATGTTCCACAGATGTGGCTCAATGGAGGGAGATGTCCTTGAAGATGATTATAGATGGATGAGACCAGCAAAAGGCACATGGGTCATCAAGTCTGTGCTGTCCCCACCTAGTAACCCACAGTTCCATTGTCAGAATGCTGTAAAGGTCAAGGGTGCGATATATAATTTGCCCTCTGCTGCCCTTCTCTAAATATTGTTTCTTTTGGAGATAGTGCAGTATCTTGATGTGACTTAAGACTCACTCCATGACTGCTGCTCTTTGCACCACATGTAGTTTAAATTTTATGTATTGATTAGTCTTGCATTTCTACATTTGTCTAAAATTGCAATAGTTGTAGCTTGTTGTGATTCTGGTTAATTTTTGCATCTTGTTGATTTTTGTCTTTCTTCCATTGTAACCCCTACCCCTTGCATCATGCCTAGAATCATCTTCAGCTCAGTGTGCCTTTTCCAACCACCAATTTATATATCAATAAATAAACTGCAAATTACATTATTTACATTTGGCATGGTACAGATTCTGACATTTTTGATATTTCAACACATTTAAATAATAACAGTTTAATTATAGTTTATTGATTTTATTGTTTAAGTAGAAAATTGCAAGATACAGACATGTTACACATTTTCACTCTGTGGCTGCAATGCTACATTCAGATAATATTTATACAGATTATAGAAATAAGAAAATTTTGGTTGTGACACCTAGCAACTTTTTAAGAAAAAAATTCCCTTATCCAAATGTGGGTTTAGTAAGCAGTCAGACATGATGGAGTGTGTGTTGTGCTATCACAACACAAATCCAAGGGTGTTATGAGGCACGACATCGCGGGAGGTGTGCCTTACACCCCTGAGTATGTGTTGTGACTGCACAACGCACAAACCTTGGTGTGTCTTATTGCACTTATGAAGTGGCAATGTAAAAATGTATTAAATGAAAGAGATTCAGTATTGAAGAGAAAAAAATAGGTTGCATTTCCTACAAAATACAATATGTGGCAATGTTGATATAAAATAATCCCATAACAGTAGGCCATATTTAGCTTTATAAAAGCATTGTGTTGTAATCCCCTACTTTTCTTGTTGGTAATTTTATGTGTTAAAACAGTAACTGCTTACACTTAATCATCTGTGGTGCTCACACTAACTGTGTCCTCAGTGATAGCGGGGAGATCGGGGTAGTGTTGAGAGCCTGTCGGCAGCATGCATCTGTCTGCTGTGTTCCAAGTGAAGAAAATCCCACTGCTCTGCATCTTGCTGGAGGGCTTCATGAGCAGTCTCATTTTTATGTTGCTTGCACGCATGTGCAAGAAACATAGTGCCATCATCGGAGATTTCGGAGGTGTGTCACCTCCTCCTCCAATTCAGTCAGTGTGCTGGCAGGCGCGGCCCCTGTAAGCCAATGCATTTTGGAGCTGTCTATGACACGCTCAAAATGCAGTGGCCTCATGTTGAAAGGGGAGCTATGCTTCAGTGAGCACCGATAAGAGGCTGCTCATCGCGGCTCCCCCCACCACTCTGCAGGCGTCAGCGCCGCCCAGCCGCGACTGTATAGCCGACGGGTGCCCAATCCCCGTCGGTTGAGCTGCGCCCCCAGTAGTAGGTGCCACGCTGGGAGCCCACCCCAGCGTGGCAAGCCCCATGGTCGACGGGTTGCCCAATCCCCGCCGGCTGAACGCCCTCCAACATCCTTGTGCCATGCTGGGAGCCCACTGCAGCGTGGCAAGCGCCCCACGACGTCTTTTTTTTGAAACCTGTAAAGCAGAACGGTCCTCTGCCGCGTCTCCCAGCCCCCACCCACTGCGCACTCAGCTTCCCACACCCCACCCCATACTTACCTCCGGACTCCGGCGCGACAATCTTCGTGGACCGGGAACACGTCTGCACTCTTTCAAAGCCGACCGCGAACTGAGGAAATGCCGTAAGCTGTATAATGGTCTAGATAGGGGGTTTCAACTTTGTTGTATATCTCAGGCATTTTGGGAATTTTTGCACCAGATTTCTCAACATGGGGTTTTTGGACCCTTCTCGAATGATAAACATTGCTGGCGTTATTTTGGCTCGGTTGCATTTCCGCATTGTGACCGCATTGCTTACCGCGTAAATCACCCTTCTGCCTGAATACCACCATGACAGTGACATCATTCATAAGAAGAGGTCCCAAACCCCATGTTGGAAAATTTGGTGCCAAAATTCCAAAAATGACTGCTTTTACGTAGCGCTATGCTATACAGTTCCTACGCAGGCTCGTAAGTTCGCGAAATTTCAATATTTTCACCCAGATTTTCAACATTGCCATTTTACCACACCTTCTTATGAGTAGTACAGCTGTCATTTTCACATCTCACCCAAAATGTTTCAGCCATGTACGCAGAATGGCACAGTCGGTGTCGAAATCAATGTGCACGGGACAAATTAAGAAAATCACAGTGACACAGTTCATGAGCAGAGGTCTTAAAATGGCTATGTTGAAAATTTGGTGAAAAATTCCTAAAAATGACTGTTTTATTTGCGTATGCTATGCAGTTCCTACGCGACTGTAAGTCATGGTTTTCAATATTTTCACTCCAGATTTTCAACATTGGCATTTTATCACACCTCCTCATGAGCAGTACAGCTGTCATTTTTCACATCCTGCCCAAAACATGTTTCCGCCCATGTAGCGCACAATGGCGCAGTCGGTGTGCGAACTCAATGTATGGGACACATTAAGAAAATCACAGTGACACTGATCATGAGCAGAGGTCTTAAAATGCCTGTGTTGAACATTTGGTGAAAAAATTCTTAAAAATGACTGTTTTACAGAGTGTGCGTTGCACAGTTCCTACGCACGCTCGTAAGTTTCCGAATTTTCAATATTTTCACTCCAGATTTTCAACATTGCCATTTTACCACACCTCCTCATGAGTAGTACAGTTGTCATTTTTCACATCCTGCCCAAAACATGTTTCCGCCCATGTAGCGCACAATGGCGCAGTCGGTGTGCAAACTCAATGTATGGGACACATTAACAAAATCACAGTGACACTGTTCATGAGCAGAGGTCTTAAAATGGCTATGTTGAAAATTTGGTGAAAAAATTCCTACAAATGACTGTTTTACGAGCGTGCATTGCGCAGTTCCTATGCGCTCATAAGTTCGCAAATTTTCAATATTTGCACTCCAATGACTTCCAAATACCTAAACAGCACATAGAAGCAAGCAACATTCGGCATTGACAAATGCTTGTTTTGAATGTGTCATTCTTACATGTGCCAGATATGGGCTAGCAGTATATTTATTTATTTTGTTTTAAGTACATAGGAATTACAACCCTTTGAGTCATAGACTCATTTTCAAAGGCTCCGCATCACAAAAACCACAAAAAAACATTTTGATACATTGACAGAGAAAACATTAGGAGAGGGGTACATTGGAGTATCATAAATGTGAGATGAACTAAGTTTGAGTTGAATTTCGAAGAAGCAGCCTAAGCGGCTCCATACAGACAGTCATGGTACATATATTCAAATGTTACCTATACAAGAGATTAGCTAGGTTCTATATACAATATTGATACAATGATAGATACAGTTGCTACCTCTGAGAGGTATTGTCAGAGTTTTTAAACAGGTCTTGAGATCTTTTAGTTAAGCTAGATGGACCTTCGACTGGCGCCTTAGCAATACATGACAGAAGGTAGCCTCAGAAGGCATTGTCACTGCCAGGTGGGCCCTGAGGCTATGTAAGCCATTACAGGAAGTTAGCGGGTGCAATGACAGCTATGGGAGGCTAGTATATGCAATGTTAGCACTGCCTTATAAGGACCTAGTTTGTTAATGGATGCGATAGCTGGGGGGAAGGCATTGTACCATAATGGAGCTCTGTATGAGAAGGATCTTTGTGCTAGGGATGACCTCACCTTGGGTACCTTCCAGACAGATTTGGAGGCTGCCTGAGTAGTAACAAGTGGGGTGGCTGACTGAAGAGAGACCGCAACACCAATCGAGTTAGTCCAAGGTGTATCTTTTTTGTAAGTAGACAGGTCTGGTACTGCAGGCGCTCCTCTAGCGAAAGACTATTTGCGAGAGCATAGAGGGTGCAAGTGTGCATGCGTTTGTCTGCACCCGAGATGAGCTGGCAGGATTTGTTGATGGCCAGTTGGATTTGATGAAGTGCTGTGGGATCAGCAGCTGAAAAGATTGTAAGGCCATAGTCAACTAGGGACATGACTGAGGATGTGACTGCCAGGTGTACAGCTTCAGGCGGGAGGCAATCTTTGTGTCGATATAAGAGGCCTAAGCGGATATTGACAGCTGAGGTGAGAGTTTTGATGTGCTCATGGAAGGTAAGCGAGGAGTCAAAAGTGACTCCCAGGTACTTGTAGGTTGAGACCTGTTCCAGGGGACAAGTGAGTTGGATAGAATTGTAATGGGGTGGTCTCTGGCCCTGTGTTGTCGGTGCACAAAGAGCATAGATTTTGCTTTCTTAATGTTGACAACTAGTCTGCAGGCTATAAACAAATTTTCAATCTGTTTGAAGGAGTCTTTGTAGGGAGAGCTGAAGGGAGGAGGGGTCAGGGTGTGAGGCTATTAGTGCTGCATCATCTGCGTATAGGAGGATGTTTCCAGTGCAGGAGTCAGGCAGGGCATTTAGATAAACATTGAAGAGGAGAGGACCTAGGATTGACCCTTGAGGCACCCCTGAGCATACCAGTAGGGTGGATGACAGTGTCTTGTTTATTTTGATGCACTGCGATCTATTAGTGAGATAGCTGGTGAACCAGGCGAGAGGACCTTGGCCAACTCTGAGGTGCTGGAGAGTGGCCAAGAGGATGGGGTGGGAGATCATGTCAAAGACCTTTCAGAGATCTATAAATATGGCCCCAGCGAGGTGGCCTTTATCCAGTGCAGAGTGCAGAGCACTGGAAAATTCTATTAGGTCTGTAGTAGTGCTATGACCCACTCTGAAACCATGCTGTTCCCTGCATAAAATGTTATGGGTGAGAAGGTATTCAGTGAGTTGGTCCACCATCATTTTTTCGAGGGCTTTGGAGAGTGGCAGTAGAATTGAGATGGGCTGGAAGTTGTTAGGGGAGGTGCAATCACCACTTTTTAGAATTGGCGTTATAACGGCAGTTTTCCATGCATCAGTGAATTGGCCCAGGCAGAGGGAATGGTTTAGGAGGTCAGTGAGTGGGGATAGAACTGCGTCAAGGACACAGAGTAGAATTCTCATGTCGAAGTTGTCTTTATTGTAGGGAGAGCTGAAGGGAGGAGGAGTCAGGGTTTGAGGCTACTAGTACTGCATCGTCCGCTCCATTGCATCCCCATTCACTGACCTCCTAAACCATTCCCTCTGCCTGGACCAGTTCTCTGATGCATGGAAAACTGCCGTTATAGCCCCAATTCTAAAAATCAACCTTGGCCTCACAACCTACTGGTGTTACTGCCTTGTTACATCAAAACACCAACCGACAGGACACCAGGAGCTCGACAACCCAGATTCTACAAGTTTCTCACTGATGAACTATGCAGGGCCAACGCTTCTTCACCTATAGGGCTCCTCTATGGATGAATGGTCTCAGCCACACCATCTCCTCTGCCTCAACACTAGGTCTGTTCAAAATCAGGCTCCTGGACCATCTCATTGCCTCTAGCTCCTGTGACTGCCTCTCCTAGCCGATGACCTACACAGCTTTAGTCCTAACTTATATACTGCTTAACCCCAGGCCTCCCAGTCCCCCTCCCCACAGCTCCTGAGGCACCACTTCAAATTTCAGGTCTTCATACCACCTCATTAGTCTCTCCTTGCCCCATTATAGCACTTATGTCCACCCCCCTCACCCTGCCCCCTTTTTCTCTTCTATCACTCCTTCCCATTTATTTTTGACAAATGCCTCCAGCTGCATCTTCATCCTCCCTCCCTCCCTCTCCTCTCATCCCTGTTTCTCTGCCACCCCAATGCGCTGACCCTACCCATTCCTTGTGGGCACATGCGTCCTAGCTGTGTTCACCATTTTACTATAGCTGCCTCTGTTAACTACCACATTCCTCCTCCCCCTCTACACCTTACTCTTTCTATAATTGACCCCTTTCAATAGCACTGTTGTACATGAATTGCTTACTGTTATTTCACTGTTGCTTCCTTGTTGTTTGTTATTTCTGACATGGAACCTTTGTAAAAGAGCCTTGGCTCAAAGGTACTTGTAATCCTAGAATAAATAAATAAATGAGTCACTGAGTGCTTTGGATAGGTAGTGTTTGGCTTCTGTAGGTGTAATGACTTTGAAGTGGAAGAAGGGGCGGTGCAGGTTTAGCCCTGGGGTGGGTTGGATGGGGTCAGAAAAGTTCTTTGGTAGTACCTGGCTCAGATCCAAGAAGGTTGAATTGAGGCTGTTAGCAATGATAACAGGGTCTGGGGTGATATTGCCATCAACGGTTAGTTGAGCCGGGGGGGGAGGTCGAGACTTCCTATTGAGATCTTTGATGTTATCCCAGAAGTTATGAGTACTACCCCAGGAAGCGGCCAGCGTGGTTCTGTAGTGGAGTGCCTTGGCTTTCCTTATTTCCCAGGTATACCTAGTATAGCGTAGAGGTTAGAGGTAATGAGCTGTGAATGAACTTGGTACATCCAGCAGACAGACCTGGGTTTGATTCCCACAACCTCCACTTGCATACTGTGTGACTCTGAGCAAGTCACTTAACCTCACAGTGCTCCTGGGTCACCCTGAAAACAGGCACCTGTGCCTAGTGGGCCTACCGGTTAACAAAGAATAAAAAATATATATATATGGTGGACATGGAAAGATTCATATTCCGGTGTATCTGGACCTGGATATAACAGCACCTAATTTACTGCTCATAGCGTTGGCGAGCAGGGGTGTGACCAGCCCACTGGCAGGATGCATCCATCTGCTGTGTTACAAGTGAAGAAAGTCCTGCTGTCTGCATGCTGCTGAGGGCTTCAGGAGCAGTCTCCTGTTTGTGTGTCATTCTCATGGGTACCAAATATAGGGTGGGCAGATCGAAATACAAATATTCCTGTGCAATTGGTACTGCGTATTACAGTACCTGCCTTATAGCTGTGCTCATAGTGTGGAGAGCAGGGTAGTGGTGTGGAGACCTCCAACAGTACACATCTATCTGCAGTGTAATGTTGCGAGTTAATAAAGTCCCACTGTGTGCTGTTGGCAGGCTTCAAAGCAGTCTCATGTTTGTGTGTGTGTGTCATTCTCACATGTGCCAGAACATGGGTGGGCAGATGGTAATATACATATACTTGTCAATTTGGTGAGCTGTGTAAAACAAAATACAGCAAGGCTTGGTATCATTTTTACCTCCTGAAACCCAGTGCAGCTCCTTCTCCTCAACTGTCATTCTCCGCACCGGGGAACACAATGTTAGGCTGCTGTCATTCTCCACACCGGGGATAGGGATGTATGGTGGCTTTCAATATGTCAATAACCAACAATATCATACATAAAGTGGGCAGACAAACATGTGCAGTTTATCAAATATTAATATTTCTTTAGGACTATAATTTAACAAGAGAGTGTAAAATAACATAACCACTCTGCTTAGCTACTATTCACAGATGTTAAAATATGGCTGTTGTTTGAAATATTAACATTCAAGGGGCTCAGTGATATTCTACGTGACCTCAGCACTCTCTGTTGCTGGGACTTGTGTTACCTGTCTGTTGTGCTTCCACAATGCATGGCTCTCAGCCAATCAGGATGCAGTATTTAACATACCATTTCATAATCTACAATACCACTCATTTTCTATAAGAAAAAAAATATTCATTTTATAAATTAGAACTAAGATAGATTCAGGTTGTGAGGCAAGTAGATACGCCATACAGATGTCATTGTTTACTTTTGGCATGGTACAGACGCTGACATTTGTAATATTCCAACATGGTTGAATAATAACAGTTTATCATTTGCTCACCAACTGACTGAGAACTCGGCTGACTTTCTTAAGCAACATTTTACACTAATGAAAGCCAGAACATCCAAATAGGACCCCCTTAAGGAAACATACTGCTGTCAACTCTCTGCTTCATGCTGATAGCACTTATCCCAAACATCCTAGACTGAGAATTCCCTTTGGCCAGGTTGGAAGAATTAGGTACAGTTTAACTGTTCAAAGGATGTACATTTTGAGTCAATGAGTGGATCTGGAAAAGAGGCTTAGACAGGATACTCTGCAGCAGTGATTCAGAGGGCATATGAAACTGTTAAAGCACCGCCTACCCTGGCCCCAGGGACACATTGCTTTATGTCAAGACTTCAAAGCAAAAGGAATAATGACTACATTATGTTTGTAACCCAATATCCTCATAAAGCAAAATAGATTAGGAAACTAATACCAAGGCATTGGTCATTTTAACTGGTGATCAAAATGTATGCGTGTACAGCAAATCACCTAGAGTCAGTTTCAGAAGGTACAAGGGGTTCATATGTGCTTGTCAAGGGTGGTAACGAACCATAATACCATCAATCTTTGTTATTATGGTTCTGGGTGTTTCTTTGTTGTTTATATTGTTGTTATTACTACTAGTAGGTAGCCATAGGCTAGTGTAGTTTTCCACACAGACTTTTTCCGTCCTTTGATGTTGGCCGTAAAGATCTGACAGTTTCATTTGAAACTGCCAGATAGAGCTTTGGGCACAGCGCCCTCGCGCTGTAGAACTCCAGATCTTCTGGAGTTAACTCCTTCCTCTCCGGGGCAGTTCAGCTGCAGTGGCTGACTGCTATTGTTATAATATAGCAAGACTCCATGAGAAGAAAAGCAATTACTAAGGTGAGTAATTTTTTCTTATGTGTCTTCTGCTTGGGGTTTCACTACCTGAAGGCAGATTGTGAAATCTGTAAAAATGTTCCGCAGTCCATGCTTGAGAGGCGACTTGAAAGGCTGCAGAAAAGAATGTCAGAGAAGGTTGCTGACCCAGCCTCTGATAAACAGATTCCTCCTCATAAGGAACGGAGGAACAGCCCTCTGACAGGGGCGAAAGTTCTTCGGTGAAGAAACGTGTTGTGGATACAACCGCTGAACCGGCTACCTCAGGTAAAAGGAAAAAGAAAGCAAAACATACTGCGCAGGAACCACGACTGAGAAAAACCTCTGTTTCAACTGCTGAGAAGATTGCTAATGCAATCCGGATTATTCAGTCACTGCAAGCTAGAACTCCGGTTCCAATTGAAAAACTGCTGCATGCACAGACACCAGTTCAAATTTCCGGTTCAACCTCTATTCCCGGTTCCTTGGAACAGAGTGGTGAATTCTGTGATAAAGATGAGGAGGAGGACGAGAATTATGGAGAGCCCATTGAACCTGGCATTTCTTCTGATCCTCACCATCCTGATTCCCCTGACAAGGGATCTGAGGATTACACATCCCACTTGCCTTTATAAAGCAGGTTGCTCAAACCCTGGCCATCCCTACTCAGGAGTCCACCGAGGAGGAGGAGGAACAAGACTGTATGGAAATTATGGATGTCCCAGTATCAGAGACTACTGTTGCCCATCCATCATATCCTGAAGAAACATTTTAACAAAACATTGCAGATGCCCACTTCTGTGCCACCAGTGGACAAAAAGCTGGATAAAAGTACTGGTAGCCAAGGGAGGAGCAGAACTCCTTTTGGGTACCCTATCCATGAGGGGTGATACAGGCTACAGGCTGCAGCTTGTGACAAAGCTGGCATGCCACTGGCATCACATCCTCCTAACAAGAACTCCAGAAAATAGACTCCATGCCACTGGCATCGCATCCTCCCTAACAAGGACTCCAGAAAAATAGACTCCATGGCTAAGAACATTTACCTGGGGTCCCTCTGGCTCTAAGGCAGGCTTCTTATATGGCCTAGATTTCCAGGTATCAGAAAACACTCTGGAATACTGTCCTAGAAATAGCAAAGGCTGTCCCAGCTCCCATGGATGCTATTCTCCTTCACAAAAGAGGGAGCAAAGCAGAGGCAGGAAACTAGACCTGTTAGCTTGACCTCAGTGGCAGGGAAATGATGGAATCACTTCTGAAAGAAAGAATTGTTGAGTACTAGAGGCCAGCGGGGCACCTTGACCCAAGGTAGCATGGATTCACAGCGGAAGGTCATGTCAGACTAATCTAATACATTTCTTTGACTGGGTGACCAAGTAGTAGACCAGGGAGGGGCTGTGGACATGGCATACGTAGACTTTAGCGAGGCATTTGACACAGTCCCACACAAAAGATTAATAAACAAGCCAGCCTGGGAGTGGGTCCCAGGGTGGAAGCCTGGTTAAAAAATTGGCTGGACAACAGGACACAGAAAGAAATAGTAAACAGAGGCCACGCTGAAGAAAGGGGGGTTACTAGCGGGTTACTGCAGGGTTCAGTACTGGATTTGGGCCTTTTTTATGTCTTTATAAGTGATATTGCAGAGAGAGACTGGAAGGAAGAGTATGCCTCTTTGCAGACGGCACAAAGATCTGCAACAGGGTTAATACATGGGGAGAAGGATAACAAGGAACTTGGCAGGGTTGGAGGAATTGGCAAAAGTATGCAGCTTAGATTCAGTACAAAGTAATGCACCTGGAAACAACAACCCAGGGAAAGAATGCACAGAATGTGTGTGTGTGGGGGGGAGGGGTATTAACAGCAAAATGGAAAGGGATCTGGGGTAGTCATATCAGATTACCTAAAGGTAAGCGAGCAATGTGAGAAGGCAGTAAGGATGGCTGGGTGGATACTGGGATGTATAGGGAGAGGCATCACCAGTAGAAAACAGGAAGTTGTTATTCCTCTGTACAGACAGTCGGTGAGACCCCATCTGGAGTACTGCATGTGGTTTTGGAGATCTCATTTCTGCAAGGACAAAGACAGGATAGAGGCTTTCCAGAGGAGGACAACTAAAATGGTGCAGGGTCTGTAACAGAAGCCATACGAACAGAGACTAAGGGAGCATAATATGTATAGCTTGAGGAAAGGGGGGGGCATGATAGAAGTTTTAAAATACCTCAGGGAAATCGACAAAGTCCAAGAAGGTAGGATCTTTTAGAAAAAGAGATGCGTAAGAACAAGGGGACATAATTTGAAGATGGGGGGCAGCTCAGAGGCAATGGGAGGATGTATATTTTCACAGAGAGGGTGGTGAACATATGGAACGGCCTTCCTGAGATGGTTGTGTGGTCAAAAAAAGTGGGGGAAGTCAAGAATGCATTGGACAGCCATAATGCAATTTTGGTGGAGGAATTGGAAGACGTAGGCTGTTGGTTAACTAGGATCTGCAGCTTATCCAACAGGTAGGGAAATGGGCAGACTAGGAGGGCCAAGCGCTTCTTGTCTGCCGTCAGAATCTGTTTCTGTGGCATCTGATCTGGAAGAGGCTGCAAAAAAGGGGTATAATAGCTTCTGAGGCCCAGTTAAGGATGGCATTTGTTGCCAGTGACACTGCAGCCAGGCAGATGGCAATGTCAGTATGTCTTAGAAGGTTTGCTTGGCTTTGGATTACTTACCTGACCCAGGATAACCAAACAAAGGCTTTGGATTTTTGATGTGATCCCATATCTGTGTTTGGAGAGCAAACAGAGGCTTACATTAAGAAAATGTACAATTACAAGACTGCTTACAAAAGTGCTATTGCCAAGGAAAGGGCAGCCACACCCCAAAAGCACCAAGTCAGAGGTGGCAGGGGCAAGGCCCATTACAAACCATTTTTCCGGACTCAAGCTTTCCCCAGTATCAGCAGCAGAGGGATATTAGAGCAGGGGCGGTAAGAGGCAGTGGCCACACTAGAACCAGCACACAGCCAGCAGCTCAAGCCAAGCAGGTACCCTGAGGTGTCTGTTTGGGTCGCCTCCCCTACCCCGGTAGGTGGCAGGCTGGCCCACTATCTCCAGGAATGGCACACCATCACCATAGACAAGTGGATCCTGGAGGTCGTGGGCCAGGGTCTTGCTCTCAGCTTCAGGATCATGCCAAAGCTGTGGGCAGGGGTTTTCAGACCTTCTACCCCAGCAGAAACTCATCTGTTGGGAGAGGAAGTATCCGACCTTCTGTCACAAAGGGCAGTAGAGCCAGTTCCCTTGGCACAAAGGGGAAAGGGTCTGCACTCAAGATACTTCCTCACAACAAAGAAAACTGGGGAGTGGCAACTCGTACTGTTTCTCAGGCATCTAAACAGACATTTGTCAGAATCTGAGTTCAAGACAGTGACTCTGGCAGCCATTCTCCTAACACTAAGGCAAGGAGATTGGTTAGCATCTCTGGACCTAAAGGATGCTTATTTCCACATCCCCATCAGGCAGTCCTACAGAAAGTATCTCCGATTAAGATTGCCATCAAGCCATTATCAGTTCAGGGCAATGCCATTCGGACTGACCTCTGCCTCAAGAGTGTTCACAAAGTGCTTGGCTGTGGTCTTAGCACACCTAAGGATGCAGGGGGTGGCAGTGTTTTCGTACCTGGACGACTAGCTAGTCGTAGGTCAATCACCTCATCATGTCAGGGATGCTGTGGCAGTTCCACAGGATACTCTACAATCCTTAGGGTTCCTGGTGAACCTGAAAAAGTTAGTGCTAGAACCATTTCAGCTCCTGGAGTTCATAGGAGCCGAATTGGACACTGTAAAGGGAAGGGCGTTCCTTCCACAGGGAAGAGTGGACAGCCTGGTGCAGCTCTTTCAATGGCGCACCCCAAGGCCAGCAAGGCATTTTCTACGGTTGCTGGACTATAAAGCAGCATCAACAGCAGCAATGTCAGGGCCAGGTTCCAAATGAGACATTGTTTCGTCTCGGGTCACACTGGAATAAAAAAAAAGGATTCGCTGTCAAAGCTAGTGCCAGTTACAGGAACTCTCCTTAAGGCATTACAGTGGTGGCAGGAGAGGATCCGCCTGAGAAGGGTGTGCCATTTTTGCAGCTAACCCTCTTGTTGGTGCTAACCACAGATGTCTTCCTCTTTGGATTGGAGCACACTGCTCATGCCACGTGGCTCAAATGGGAGTCACTGTTGCACATAAATCTGCTGGAAGTCGATACAGTCCTCCTGGACATGCAGTCCTTTGCCAAGATGCTACAGGGCCAGGTGGTGCAGGTCAGGACAGATATAACAACCATGTACTCCATAAACAGGGAGGCTCAAGGTCAACTCCACTGTGCACAGAGGCCATGAAAATGTGGAGTCTGGCATACTCCCTGGAGCTGTGTCTCTGCAGTCCACCTTCCATTGAAGGACAATGTCCTGGCAGATGCCCTCAGTGGAATTGGTCAGAACCACCACTAGTGGGCACTCAACAAGCACATCCTGCAGGTTGTTTTCAGGAGATGGGGCACTCCAGAAGTGGACCTCTACACAGTCCCAGACAACCATCAGCTACCTCAGTTCTCTGACAGATGTCCTGTGAGGCACAATCTGGATGCACTGCTGCTGGATTGGACAGGGAAAGTCCTGTATGCCTTCCTTCCCTTTTTCATTGTTGCCAAGGGTACTGAACAAGCTCAGATCTTAGCCAGCAGCAATGATCCTCATTGTTTCAGACTGGGCCAGGCAGCTGTGGTATTCCCTAATTCTTTCCCTAGCAGTAGCTAAACGAATCAGCCTTCCCAGGAGGCACAACCTACTGACATCCTCTCAGGGCAGGATCCTTTACCCCAGCCTCCAGTCCCTCAGGCTCAAAGCCTGGCTTTTGAGGACCTTGAGTCTGCAACCTTGACCTCTCATAAGGGAGTCATGCAGGTCCTTAGGGTCTCTAGAAAGCCTCCTACCAGGAAGACCTACACATCTAAATGGAAAGGGTTTTCCATCTGGTGTCGAGAAAAGTCATAGCTCACAGTCAGGCGGGTTTGCCAGTCATTCTGTATTATCTGACCCACCTTCACTCTCTTGGCCTAAGACCATCTACGGTTGAGGTGCACCTGGCAGTTGTCTTGGCTTACTTATTGGCAGGCAGGGGCTCATCCCTGGCTTCAAACCCAGTATTCAGAACATTTTCAGGGGCTGTTGCATCTGCATACCCCACATAGGACCCTACACCAGTGTGGGATCTTAATATATGCATTGCCCAGCTTATGCAGCCTCCTTTTGAGCCCATGTCTTTCAGCAGAACTCAAGTATGTAACCTGGAAAACATTGTTCCTTGTGGCAGTCCCCTCTGACAGGAGGATCAGTGAGCTCCAGGCCTTGTCCACAGAGCCTAACTACATTGCATTCCATAGGAACAAGGTTGTCCTCTGAAGTAATAGGAAGTTTCTCCCCAAGGTGGTATCTGACTTCCACCTCAATTAGTCCATTACACTGCCTGTCTTTTTCGTTGACCATTCCACTTCAGGGAACGAGACTGCATAGCCTGGATGTTAGAGTTATCAGCTACTACCTGGACTACCCAAAGGGCCACAGGCAGGACAATACTCAGTTTTCCTGACCTGTGGAGAAGCAGAAAAGGTAACTGAGCTACAAAAGGTAGATTGCACACTGGATTGTTGGCTGCATTCAGTTTTGCTACAGCAAGGTGGGCAAACTGACCCCTTCGGGTCTCCGGGCCCACTCTACCAGGGGAACAGCTGCCTCCATTGCAGCTGCTAGAAACATTCCTCTGTTGGAAATCTGCAAAACAGCTACCTGGAAAACTGTCCACACATTTACGAAGCATTACTGCTTGGATACCCATGCCAGAAGTGATGCCAGATTTGGCACAAAAGTGGTCCAGATAATTTTTAGGAATCAAGTATTTACTACTACCTTCTTGCACAATGGTAGTATTTTCATCACAATGGTAGTACTGTCATCCACTGACCCATTTCATACCCCCATTTAAACAAAGTCTCAATACCACTGGGCGCTTGCAGTCACTGACTGTTTAATACTGCTGTGAGTCATACTGTGACCTTACTTTTAACATTGTCCTGTTGCAACAGTCCTTCTAAGCAGCCAGTGAGCAACTCCTGTTCCCACCCTCACGGGTTCCAGTGTAGTGCCATGGCTACTAGCATCTCATGGTACTGCCAACTTACCACATATTGTAAATTTGCAGGGTGGGAAAAAACCTCCTAAAATCAGAAAGTGGGAGTATTTCAGTCAAAAATGGTAGTAAAATGCTCCTTTGCTCCACTTATCTATTCCTCTGCTGCAGAGCCTGTTTCCTAAATAGGTTCTCTGCCCACCTCCAAAGATACTGCTCGGGTAGTCTGCGTTTGTCAGAATACAGTAAGATTTCCTGGGGCTTACTTAGGTGAAAAAAAAAAAAATTTCCTCGGGCTTGAAGAAAAAATTACTTAACATAGTAATCTTGTTTCTTCCAAGGGAATCTTACTGTATTCCGAGTTCCCACCCTACCTCCCATACTAGAACCTAATGAGCACTGCATTCCAGTTGTCCATACACTATTGCAAACCTGCTGGTATGTTTGTTTTCTTGGGAATCTGTGACTTGAATCTTGGGGATGCCGCTGTTGTTTAAAGAAGGGGCTGGTCTTTAGGGAGGAATTAGTTATATATTGGGATAGTTTCGTTTAATTATGTATGCATGCTTCGTAAGAATCTGATGGTTGCAAGAAGTGCAACCAGGGACAGTGGTTTGAAAACTGAGCTCGAGCCTAACCTTCCACTATTTGCATAGGTTCTATTAACTGTTTCAGCTCCAGGGCAGTCTTAAGGTGAGACCATACTGCATTTGTCAGAATACAGTAGGATTCCCTTGGAAGAAACAAGATTACTGTGGTAAGTATTTTTTTTCTTTTTAGGTATGAAAGGATAAATCCATAAGCTGTGCTAAGAAATCATTTATATGAATGCAAAATAAGGTTGGAAGCAAGACACAGCCCTGGCGTACCCGCTTAGTGGTAGAGAACACAGTTGACAGTTGGCTCCCTGATTCCCCTCCTCATCTGTGCCCATGTATTAGTATAATGTTCTCTTATAATGCTAACTAAATTTAGATCAATACCCTTTTTCAACATCATTTCCTAGAGGGCATTCCTGGAAATAGTCGAAAACCAAACTGAAATCTATGAAAGCAACATATCATTTTTGTTTCTTTAAAGAAATGCATTTTTCAAATAAGTGGTTCATAATGTAGCCATTTTCAATTGTTCAGTATCCTGGTCTAAACCTGGCCTGTAATTCTGATAAACCCCCTGTAAATTCATTTGTTCTAGTAATCTGTTCAAAATGATTTTTGCAAATATTTTGCCCAGTGAAGTAAAACCTCCAATGAGTATGTTTGTTTCTAAGGCATTTGCATGTAAGACACTCTTTGCAGAGTAGCAGTACCTCACATCTTCGGGGAACAGAAGGCTGCAATCGGTGGGGTTCACTTCATCTATAAAAAGTTCACTAGTCATCCAGGCTAGTAAACTGGGAATCCATCTCTGTGTCAGATGTCTTAGAAGAGTATCTCTAATATTGTCATGTGAGATTCTGTTCATTGTATACAGAATTTGCAGCAGACTGCAGAGAGAGAATCGGAAGCTGGGGAGGAGAACTGCAGCCGAGCAGTTTACTGGTAGACTCGGCAGCACCTGCAGATATATACAACTCACGGTTTTGATAAAGAATCATGATGAACCAGAGTGTATTGAAGCAGACTTGGTCATTGGAAATACTGGTGAAGTGAACCCCATTCCCTGACTTTTTATGCATTCTACATATACCTGGTTCAAAGATATATATATTTTGTATATCGTTATAAATCCACTTTTGTGTTAGTAATATTGTTAAAGGAACAGTGAGGACAAAGGACCATCATATTCAAGTGTTGGGCTGGTCCCAGTGAGCACTTTGTGCGCAATAACATTCTGGTTTACTTCCTGCTTACTGTAGTATAGTAGATGTTATCAGAATCTCCTGCAGCTGACGTCAGAGCAGTAGAAACGGAGGTCTCTCAATATGTACATCCTCAAAGAGAGGAGAGGGAGAGGGGTCATAATGGAGATCTAAGAATCTCTTTCAAATGAGAAAGAGCCCCAGACCAGAGGGCATGTGATGAAGCTGGGGTGGGGGGTTAAGAGGGATGTGAGGAAGTACTAGTTCACTGAAATCGTGGTGGATGCCTGGAACAGTCTTCCAGCAGAAGTGGTGGAGGCAAAAACAGTAGAGCGCTTCAAGCATGAGTTGTGTAGACAAAGGAGAATATTAGCAAATAGGAGGAGGAGGTCACTGGAGACCGGGTCTGCAGAGAGCGGACTAGACAGGGACCACCTGGGCAGGCAGAGATGGACCGAGTGATCCTTTTCTGGCAACAAATTCTGTATTATGTTTCTATGTTAGACAGCAGTGGGAGATTCATAGTCTTTGAGCAGATGTTTTCTGGGTTTGCTTTTCTCCAGCGGCTAAGCACAGTTCTCTATACTGTACTTAGTCGGAGAGGACAGCAGGACCTGCATACAAAAGATCAGAGCTTTACCCCCTCCCCTCTGGACACTTCTGTAAACAAGCTGGTAACAGTTCATGTTGTCTCTCCTGGTAAAATATTTTCAAATAAATAAATTATAATAAACGCTTAAGATGGAGTGCAGGCTGTTCAGTCTCCCACTGCTGCCTATTATGTTGGTCAGCTGCAGGGGATTCTGGGATGTGTTGTAACAGAGCTATCAACCTACAACTAAGCAAACTAAGCCTGATACAATCTACTACACTACAGTAAGTAAACCAAAATGTTTTTACACACAAAGTACACATTGGGACCAGTCCTACACCTGAGTGTGGGGCCCTTAGTGCTGACTGTTCCCCTTTAACAAATGATGACTGGGTGAGTGCTGCAGCTAGTTGAAATGCACAGTGCATGGATAAGACTACACAGTATTTCATACTTCTGCTTCTTGTTTTGACCAGAAGTCTAATCCTGCCTCCCTAGCTCTAGTGAATAAAATAGCTTGCAAATTTCCTAAAATGTTGTGACATTTATGTCATTGAAACGGACAACTGATTAGTTATTCCTGGTATCATGGCAATATAATAGTCTGAAAGGTCATTGGCAAAATATGTTTTATTTATACCCGTCATGCCTTTTACTAGGAATGCCACAATCTCAGATTTTTAGTATCACACTATGTTTGTGAATTCTGATTATACTATATTGACTATTTTTCAAAAACAGTGAAAATCAAATTGGGAGATGGTATAAGTAAGCATTAATCACCGCCAGATGAGGGCTCTGCCGGTGGATTAATGCCCACTGGGGGGTTGGTGCCTGAGGGCACAGCCCGAGGTGTCCAGTCGCCCAGCGGGCATTAATCCGCAGCAGAGCCGAGGCTGAAGGTGATTAATGTGCTTGTAACAAGGCTCGTCTGGAGGCGATGAGCCTATGTTACCAACATCAACCCTGGCTGCTGTGCAACTGCAGCGAAGCGCAGATTATGACGGCCACAGCTGCCTGCAGCCGAGCCGGTGATAAGCCACAGAGTGCCCCCACCGGTCAGTACCAGCTGTGGCCATGGAGGCACCGGTGGCAAGCCCGCTCTGTTCCCTGCGAGCCCCGGCTGTCTGTGCAGTGCAGTGGGAAAGGCAGGAACAGTTGACAGGTGCCCATCTGGAACACAGTGTGTTCTGCCACTTGGTTCTGAAGGGCCGTCACTTATCACACTGTCTTCTGCCCCTTATCACCTGTTCCTGCCTGTCGCGCGGTGCTGCACTCCCATAACAATGACGGCTCCGAATCACAAGGCGGGCTGCTACCACCAGGCCTCATGGCCACAGCTGGTATCTCAGCGCGGGGCGTTATGTCTGGCGTAATATCCGCTCTGTTTCAGTCAGCTGTGCCCATTAAACCAATCTCGCGCTCCTTTCCACCGCGGTGAGCCGTGTTACAAGGAATCTTGGTAGTACCTTCCTGGAGATCTGTCAGATTAACAGAGCTGAGACAGTTTACCACGGTATATATTGGTGTATTGTGCTGGTTGATAAATGCAGGATTTTTTCATATTTTACAATGGTAAATTATCAGTAAGAAGTATCATGCTGTATCATCATGAGTTATCATTGACATCTTTACCAGTAGTACATGTAGTAATAAAAATGAGTCTTCATATGTTTGGGTGGTGCTTTCGATAAATCCAGTACAAAGTCTGGACTGTCCTACTTATGAATCAGATTACTACTTTCTCAAGAAGCCACTCTGCAGCCTGGGACAGACCCATAGTTCAGTGCATGAAAACTGGTCAACTATAGTGGCAGACTATTTGTGGTGGAACAAGTAGACTTCGGTGGTCGGCGTGTCTTGGATAAGTACTACTTTTAAAATGGATGTGTCCCTGAGTAGGGTTTGGTGAATAATATTGTATGCTCTAAAGATCAGTGGCAAAAGTAAGACATGTTTTGAACACTTCTGCCTCTTTCTTGAGTTCTCTGAGCCAGAACATTCCATGGAAAGCAGCATGGTGTCATTTTAATCCGTCATGTGTGTTCTACTGAAAAGAAGCAAACTAAACCCCTCATTATTAAGAAAATTAATTTTGGCACTAAAGTTTTATCTCATCACTTTTTTTTTTGACAACTACCAAGAGTTGGTGGTAGAAATGAATAGAGACTAGAGATGAATACTGTGGCGATCAGGAAAGGAGTGCCACAGCAGGAGTGGAAAAGCAATAACAAAGTGACAACCATAGATGCATGTACATGAACGATAAAATCACAGTACAAGTAATGAATTCAAAAGAAAGGACAAAACCGTGTTAAAAAAAAAAAAAAAAAAGTGTACAAGTACATTGGTTATGGGTGTTGCCAGGATGAGAGCTAAGGAAGCAT
Organism: Neoceratodus forsteri; assembly: GCA_016271365.2. Classification (NCBI taxonomy): domain Eukaryota; kingdom Metazoa; phylum Chordata; order Ceratodontiformes; family Ceratodontidae; genus Neoceratodus; species Neoceratodus forsteri. The sequence continues at coordinate 124,646,853 of CM057450.1, read as the reverse complement.
GCTACTAGTGTATGATGAGAGATTTGTAACCGAATCTATACTAAACAGATACTTTTGCTCAGTGTTTACTGAGGAGAAGGTAGGGCAGGGCCCACAGCTCAGCACCATGGACACGGGGAAGGGAGGTGAGCACTACTCCCTTCACAAAAGAAAGGGTGCTACAAGAGCTCGCTAAACTCAGGGTGGACAAGGCAATGGGACCTGATGTCATACATCCCAGGGTACTAAAGGAGCTAAGGGTGGAACTAGCAGAGCCATTAGCAGAACTGTTTAATGAATCTCTGAGCACAGGAGAGATCCCAGAAGACTGGAGAAGGGCTCATGTGATCCTGCTCCCCAAGAGTGGTAACAGGGAGGAGGCAAGGAACTACAGACCAGTCAGTCTTACCTCAGTAGTGGACAAGAGTATGGAGGCACTCCTTAAGGAAAGGATAGTGCAACACCTGGAATCCATAGGGGCACAGAATCCAATACAGCATGGGTTTACAAAAGGAAGGTCCTGTCAAACTATTCTCATAGATTTCTTTGACTGGGTAACCAGAATGGTGGACCAAGGGGGAGCAGTTGATGTCGCCTACCTTGACTTCAGCAAAGCTTTCAACACTGTTCCACGTAGAAGATTGACAAACAAGCTGGGTAGGCTCAGGGTGGGTCAGAAGTTGGTCAACTGGTTGGCAAACTGGTTGACTGGCAGAAAACAGAGAGAGGTGGTAAATGGTATGCAGTCAGAAGAGATGCAAGTCACAAGTGGGGTACATCAGGGATCAGTCCTGGGGCCAGTCCTCTTCAGTATCTTCATCAGTGACATTGCAGATGGACTAGAAGGTAAGGCTTGTCTGTTTGCAGATGACACCAAGATCTGCAACAGAGTAGATGATCCAGATGCGGTGGGCATAATGAGAAGAGATCTGGATAAACTAGCAAAATGGTCAGAAGAGTGGCAACTGAGATTTAATGCAAAGAAGTGCAAGATCATGCACATAGGAAAGAGAAACCCTGAAGCCACCTATAGGATGGGAGGGGAGTTGCTGGCAGTCACAAAGGAAGAAAGAGACTAGGGCATCATCATTACCGATGACCTGAAATCATCCAACCAGACCTCTAAAGCAGTAGGGGATGCTAGGGTGTATTATTAGGAGTATCACAAGTCGGAAGAGGGAGGTAATAATCCCTCTTTACAAGACACTGGTTAGGCCCCATCTGGAGTACTGCATGCAGTACTGGAGGTCACACCTTCACAAGGACATTAACCAGATTGAGGCAGTCCAGAGAAGGGCAACCAAAATGCTGCAGGGACTGCATTGGAACACATATGAGAACATATTAACGGAGCTCAATATGTATACCCTAGAGCAAAGGAGGGAGAGAGGTGATATGACCGAAACATTCAAACACCTTAAGGGCATTAACAAGGTGAAAGTCTAGCATGTTTCAATATAAGAAAAGAGCAGGACAAGAGGACACAGCATGAGATTAGAGGGAGGCCGATTAAGGGGTAATGTGAGGAAGTTCTTTTCACGGAAAGGGTGGTGGGTGCATGGAGCGACCTATCTCAGGAAGTGGTGGCTATGAATACAGTGCAGGGCTTCAAACAGGCATGGGATAGGCATAAGGGAGCAATACAGATAAGTATGAATAGATAGGCCACTGACAGCAAGGATGATGGCACATTTATAAGGTAGAAAAAGAAATGGGCAGACTGGATGGGTCTTACGGTCCTTATCTGCTGTCAAATTCTGTTTCTATGTGTAAATTAAGAAAACTACATGCAAAAATACAAAACACATGTTGTGTTTTGTGTTTTTAATTGGTCCCTAGTTGCTGTGTTCCATGTGTCTCTGACTTTTTAAATATGTGCCAATTTTATAGCCCCTGGAGTTTGCCATTCAGGCTTCTTTTAATACCTCTGATCTGTTGGAATTCCCAGAATCCCTTAGGGAATGATGTAAACTACACCAAAGTCCTTCAAAGGTGTATTGGCTGTATTTTATCACTCAGTGACAGCACTTTGCAAAGAAAATTGCTATACATCCAGCATAACAGCTGGCACTTAGAAAAATATGACTTTGGGGAGGGAGGGCAAACACTTTTTCAAAGCAGTTAACTTTCACAACCAGTGGCAGTTAGATGGTGTGACTAGATTATAATCTAGGATCTTGGGGGCTCAGTTCTAATGCAAGGTCTAATTCACATCATTTCTGGAGGCATTCAAGTAAATCTCCAAAGGATCAGAGGTAATAAAAGAAGCCTGAATGACCGTCTCCGGGAGCCATAAAACTTGCAGAGAAAAGTTAAAAAAAAAAAAAATTGCTACAGACCCAGGTAATGGAACACTAGGGATCATCAGAGAAACAAAAACCCAGTGCACAACATATTTTTATAATTTTGTCATTTAGTTTTCCTTTAAAGAGTACACTGAGGTTTAAGCTATGCAGTTGAGCAAGAGGCAACATAAGTAAAATAGTGGGGAAGGAGGTGAATAGGGCATGGGTGGTTGTAATGTGGATAGAAAAGGAAGAAGCCTAGCTGCAAGTGCAGACATTAGAGAAGGAAGTGTATCAATAAGGGTGACATGCTTCCTTCTCAACAGTCACACGGACAGGAACCACGTTACTTGCAAGATCTTCTGCGCCCCTACCACCCCTTTTGCTCACTCCCTTCCTCTGACGAGGGGTTGCACTAGAGGTTGCCGAGTTTGACTTGAGACCTCTGGGAACCCATTCTTTGCTTTTATGGCCCCAACCCTGTGGAATTCTCTACCTTGTCGGGATCAGTGTGTGCCTGACCATCGAGAGTTTTAAATCTGCTCTTAAAACCCATCTTTTCTGTATGGCATTTCCTGATCTTAATGCATATTAGTCTGCTGCTATTAACTTTTTATTAAGGACTAGGTTTTAAATTACAGATTTTTATTAGTTTGTTTATACTTTTTTTTATTATGTACAGCACTTTGATCTCCATGGAATTGTGCTTGAAAAATAAATAATTTGAGAAAATGCAGGAAGGAAGGGAGACAGATGAGAAGTGGAAGGCCATTCCAGAATGTTGGAAGGCCGTTAGACAAAGCAGACTGTCCTGCTACAGATTTACTGTGAGGAATAAAGAAATGAGCATCTGATGATCGGCTGGAGGAGGGAGGGAATGGTAGGGTTAATGAGAGGTGACTGGAAACAGTGGCAAGCCATTGTTTGGTTGTGAAGGAGGAACAGTACAAGAGATGCAGGCTTCAAGGGAGGAGAAGAGAGTAACATATAGAGAGCAGTGATTGGTGAGAGGTGGAGCACTAAGGGCAAAGTGGCAGAAAGAATGAAAAAGGAGGTCCAGCCTGGCAAGTGTAGACTTTGGGGCAGCACTGTAGACCACATCTTTGTTATCAAATACCAGCAAGATCATCTTAAGGATGATCTTTCAGCAGCCCAGCATAGAAAGACCGGCTTCGTCTGGCTACAAGGCAGTGTTTTTTGTGCGTGGCATCAGTATTGGTGGAAAAGCAGATTCTGGTGCAGCTGCATCCCTAAGTACTTTAAGTGGAGTAGTTCTTCATGCAGGTTGCCATCCAGAGTTTTGAATCCAGGGGTATGTTGGAGCCTGGCTAGTCTCTGTCCACTGCCAAAAGTCAGGGAGGTGGATTTTGGCATTTAGCGACAGCTGGTTTGAGTGGAACCAACTTTAAACACTGTCAGAGTCGTGCTGGAGTGGTTAATTCCAGCTCAGGGATCAAGACATCTGAAAGCAAATAGAACTGTGATCTGCATACGTGTGTATGTGTGAGGAGAAATAGGTGGAGGAGAGGTCATTTAATAAGATGAGGAAAATGATTGGGTTGGGGATGGAGCACTGACACACACCAGACGTGATAGGCATAGGGGTAGATAGGGCATCACTAACTTGGACCAGCTGGAGACAATCTGAGATGTAGTAGTGGAACTATCTGACTGCCAGGTTGGATAGGCCCACAACACCCAACTTATCCAAAAGGAGAAAAAAGAAGCAAAAGAAATGGTTTAGAAAAGGTTCGTAATTAATAAAATCGGTATGTTTTTTTCCCTTTTGGAGTGTATAAATGTTGATGATTTCTTTCACAGTCTAGTACTGATGATGTGTTTAAATTATGTTTACTTCAGCAATTTGACATTTATTTTGTTTTTTTTGGCCTTGATCTTCATATTGAGCTTGTTTTAGCTAACAGAAAAGCTAATATGATTCAGCCTGCTTTTCTAGTTGATGAAAGATGACCACGAAAATAGGAGGCAGTGTGGTCTATTGGTTTAGACTAGAGTAGTAACTTTGAGGTTTGAACATACAATATCCTAGTTCCAAACGCTCACTTAGTGGCCTTGAACATATCACTTAGTTTGATTTACCAGAATCCAGGACAAATCTTTAGAATCTAAAGTCAAGGCATAAATTAGGTTTTGAAAAGTGATTAGCTGTGATTGCTAATAAAAATATTTTTGATTCAGTCTGCCATTTTTGGTTAGCAATTTTTAAACTTGTTTCCATTTGTGCTAAAATATTGCAGTTTTCACTGTTGCTTACCTTTCCCTTATTTTTTTTCTCTTCTCATTATCTGTGACCATCCTTTTGTCTCTCTGGTGTTTGTTTATTTATTGAGATATCAGAATTACAAACCTTGGAGTCAGAGACTCCTTTGCAAAGGTTCCACGTCATGGAAGTACAAAACAAGAGAAATGGACAATACAACGAAAGCAATTACAAATGAATACGGAGGATAAAACAACCCAGAGTGAAGTATGGTGCAAAGGTAACGAGCAATTCATTAAAAGGTATTTTATCTGAATGCGGAGGGTAAAACAACCCAGAGTCAAACATGGTACAAAGGTTTCAAGCAAACTACGCTATTGCATATATTCAAATTTCAAGGATGATGCAAGATTTCCTAAGCCAATAAAACAGATACTTAAGATGAAGGCACAATACATCAGAAGAATCAATTAGAATAGAGGGAGGGGCAGAAGGCACAGAGGTTTGGCTTGGCACACCAGTGAAAGAGGGGCGACTGTGAGTGGACAGCTCCGGGGCAGTCACAGGTACTGGCGGTGAGTAGTTTTTTTCTGAGTTTGAAACTACCAAGGTTTTGGACAGGTGAGGTAGATCATTTAGCCAGAGTGGAGCCCTATAGTGGAAGGCATGTTGCCCCAAGGATGTTCTACAGAATGGCATAAGCAATGTGGCTTTAGCTGAGCCTCTGGTATTCTTTGTGGATGGTGCATATTGAATGAGGTTAAGGAGCCTGGTGGGGATTGACCGTTGACAATCTTCCTGGCCAGGGAGGGGTGTGGTATTTCAGTCGGCCCTCAAAGTTTAGCAGTTGGAGAGCCGATAAAGGTTACAGGTGTGAGTCATCCTATCGCACCCTGTGACAAGACGACAGGCCCTATTCAGACTAATCATAATTCTGCGAAGTGGGTATTGTCAGTCGCGCCATAGAAGATGATACCGTAATCCAGTAGGGAAAGGACAGAGGAGATAACCACTAGACGGAGGGCTGCAGTAGGCATACACCGTTTGCTCCTGTAAAGGAGACCAATTCTAGCATTTGTGGCAGAGCTAAAATGATGGATATGTTCATGATAGTTTAGTGAGGAGTCAAGGGTAACACCCAGATATTTAAAGGAAGTCACTTGTTCTAGCTGAGAGTTTTGACAGTTATGTATGCACAGTGGGGTGTACTGTTCGTGCCTCTGACTAACTACTGACTGACACACACACACACACACACACACACACACACACACACTCTCTCGTTATCTGTCCCCCAGGTTTGTTTACTTTGCACCCTTTGAAAGATCTGTTGATCATCTCCACATTCAACGCTAAGCTGCAGTGTCCCTCCATTTCAGACTGCTGTTCCACACTCCATATCAAGCTGTGCCAGATGTCAGTAGTCAGTGCCTGCTAAATAACACTAAGGTACCATTAACACAGCAATTGAAAAAAAAAAATTTAAAGATCTTATTAGGCTTTGTTTTATTTTGGGTTGCAGTAATGTTGAGCAGAACAGGGGAGGGATTCTGAAGACTGGCAAAGGAAAACATCTGGGATTTGTGGTTCCCGATGCACAGAAAGGCTAAGTTTTTAAATTGGAGAGGGGGAGAGGATGAACTGACAAGTCAAGGATGGGGAAAAGAAAATAAATGTGGCTGATGTTTTAAAAACAAAACACCAACCTGTGACGATGATTAGCAAAATGTTTTTTTTGGGTCACAAAATGTGATGTGGGCCTCTGTAATTTATGCCTTGAAGGTTTAGAGACAATACTAACATACTAAAAGCCAGCAGAATAGCCCAAATGGCCTGTCTTGTCTGCTCGAAAGCCAGCAACATAGTGGCTCTCGCTCACCACCCCCCTTAGCCCCCAAGAGGTCTTTTCTAGGTTCAGTTTCCCTTGTACCTATCCCACCCTTCCTGAAGTCCTCCACTGTGCCCTCCTTCACCAGTCTCCCAGGCAGCGCATTCCATGGTTCCACCACCCTCTCAATGAAAAAATGCCTCCTCACGCCCCATAATTACCCTCCAGCTTCCACTGATGGCCCTGGTCTCCCCTCTTAAGTCTAAACAGTTCCTTGGTTCCACTGCTGGTTATTCCCTTTACATACTTGAAAACCTGTATCATGTCTCCACTATCCTCCTCTTCTCCAATGAGTAAAGTCCAAGCTCTTCCAGTCTCTCCTCATAAGGCCTCTCCATGCCCTGAATCATCCTGGTCACTCTGAACTTCTCTAGCAACAGTATGTCCTTCAGATGAGGTCTCTCCAGAACTGCCATATTACTCGACTGCGGCCTGACCAAAGCATTATATGGGAGGATCACCTCCCTCCTTCTGGAAGTAATTCTGGCTATACAACCCAATATCCTGTTTGATTTGGCTGCTGTTCTTCTACAATTTTCAGAGTTATTCATTTTGACATCTACCACCACCCCTAAATCCCTTTCTCCCAATGTGGCTTGCAGTGTGACCCCGGGTGTATACATGGCCTGGGTTATTGACCCCATATAAAGTACCTTACATTTCCGGCATTAAATTTCAGTCCCCACCTCTTTGACCACCCCTCCAGGGTATCCAGATCCCCTGGATGGTCTCCTCGCTTCTTCACAATCCACCAGTGCTCCCAGTTTTGAATCATCCAAAGAGACTCAACCTATTTCTAAGCCCCTCCCTACAATACAATACAGTTTGCTTATGTTTAATTAATTTTCTGCGTTTGTTCCGTGGTGTCATCGGTGGCTTGGTTGGTAGCAAATCTGCCTCTGTGCCAGACGGTTGTGGGTTCTGGTCCCACGTGGGGACTGTGTTCATACCATAAATTGCTGGTACTGGGCGCTGTTTCTAACGTGACATTAAACAGAAATCCTTCTGCCCATCTATGGTGCTGTCCTTGTGGGTGTCAGGTGGAAGTAAAAGAACCCAAGGTATTTTTGCAAGAGAAGGGATTTTCTCAAAGGGCTGGCCAACATTTCCTGACCCATAAAACCAGTTCATGCAGTTGTCCAAGTCTGTATGAGGGTGTTGATGTGCAGAATGACTGCCACTACACATGTACAGTCACATCACTACCAGTCTGTCTTTTTTTTTTTTTTTTAAATCACTTTGGGATATGTGGGTATGAAATTTATTGTGTAAAGGCTGATGTTGTTCTTCATATCTCTCAATCTTTTAAGAGTCAGTCTCCTCCAGAGGGCACTACTCTCGATCGGAGAACTTTAGCCATTAGGAACCCAGGAATAGGGAGTGGTGGAGAAAGGGTGCCTCCTTCTACTGACTGACAACCCATGATAGGATTGGAACCAGTCGACGGTGGAGGGTGAGAGGCCAGCAATGCTCAGCTTATCCAGGAGGACAGAGTGGGACATGAATCAAAAGCTTCGGCCAGAAAGATGAAAATGGTCACTGTTACTGCCCCTGATCCATCCCTTAGAGGATGGAATCAGTGACCCTAAGTAGGTAGGTGATGGTAGAGTGATCCTTCCTAAAACTGGGCTTGGAAGTATGTGAGGAGTTTGGAGGTGTGGAGGAAATCAGCAAGCTGCGAGTAAACCAGTTTCTCTTGCAGCTTCACTTGAGAGGGGAAGAGGGAAGTGTGGCAGAAGTAGCCAGCAGTGGAGGGATCGTCCCCTTTGCTGAGGGGAGGACCTTGGCAAACTTTCAAGACTGAGGGACAGCGCAAGGGTGAAGGAGAGATTCATGAGGTGAGTGAGTGGGCAGGCGAAGTCAGGAGCTGACAGATGAGAAGTTTAGGTCCAGACCATCTGGGCTAGATTTGGAAGGGTTGGTGAGGAAATGGTGAGAAGTTGACTATTATGGGTAAACTGACAAGAGCGGTCATGGGCTTGCACTGGCCTTCTTTGCTCCTTAACTCTTAGTTTCTCATGGAGAGTGACAAGTGAAAAGTCAAAACCCGGAGGGGGAAGGGGGAGAGGGCCAGGAGGTGGGGGGAAGGGAGAGCACAAGTGGTGAAAAGTGAGTGGCAACAGAGCATCTGAGACTGGTGAGCCATTTACCAGGAGGACTGGGGAGAGAGGAGTGGGTGGGGGGTTCAAAAAGGGAAGTAGATCACCTTTTTGAGTTTGGCAGGGGAATTAATGTTCTGGAGGTTGGTCTTGAAAAAGAGGGACTTGGCAGTACAAATGGCTTTAGTGCAAGAGTTCCAAGGCATCTTGCAGGATCGCGATAATTAGTACTTGGGCCATGCTTGGTCATGAGTTTCATTTAATTTCATTTATTTAAATGAGGGTTTTACATAATATTGCCCATTTTCAAATATGCCCATAGTCATAAAACACAGAACATGAAATAAACATATCTGATACAGTGGTTACAGAATTTCAGAAGAAATCAACTTTTTAAGTTGAGATATGTATGCAGGAAAACTCTTATTATCCCTTAAAAATGTAGGCATATATTTCTAGTAGGAAGCAATACAATAAATTAAAATACATTTGTCCCACACTTTTTTGTATTTAGGTAGCCTAAAGAGAATCGTGAGAGGATCTGGTAGAAATTTCATTATACTGGGGACACAACTAGGAGGGTCCGTTTAGAGAGGTGTCCTTATTTTTCAGTTGCCAGGCCAGTAAAAATTGATAATGTATACTTTGAGTTAAATGTTACTAGGTTGAGATCATACGGTGCATGAGTATGTTTGTCCAGTGGCAAGTAGGAAGGCAAATCTGCAGGCTCTGTTTAAAAGTATTTCAACACGATGTAATAATGACTGGCACACTGAAGAATAAATTACCAGGCCATAATCTACTACTGGAAATTTATATGTCAGAGCTAATGTTTTAGATTCAAAGGTGAGATTAGAGTAATTGTGGTAAAGTATTCCAGTATTTGATTTACAGTCTTTACCAAATTCTCAATATGATCATAGTAACTTAAATTGAAATCCAATGTCAAACCAAGATAAATTATAGTGTCAACCTGTTCCAAGACATTTTGAAACATAGAAACATGGAAACACAGAATTTGCTGATAAATAAGGATCACTTGGCCCTCCTAGTAGTCTGCCAATTTTACCTGCCTGTAGTATCCGCCAGATCCTACTTGATCTCCGGCCCATTCACCCATCCTTTCCTAGATTCTCTCATGCATTCTTGAAGCCACCACCTCTGCTGGAAGACTGTTCTAGGAATTCACCACTCTTTCTGTGAACTTCACATCTGTCCTGAATCTGCCTCCCTCAGCTTCTTATTCTGCTCTCTTGTCCTAAAGCACCTTTTTTTTTTTTCTGAAATGTACGTCCCTCCAGTACCTAAATTAACACCTGTGAGGTATTTTAAAAGCCTCTATCATATCTTCCCCCCTCACACTTTTAGGGTGTACATATTTAGGTCCTTTAGTCTCTCCTCCCAGGGCTTTTGAGGCAGACCCTGCACCATTTTAGTTGCACTCCTCTGGACCGACTCCACTCTGTTCATGTCCTTCCAGAGATGTCTTCAGAATTGGACGTAAAGACTTGGGTGGAAGGAGGCACTGTATTTTCCTATAATTAAAAAAAAAAAAAAAATGTTGGTTCTCTCTGTTTTAAGGCACAGTCTGATTAATAAACCATGACTGTGCAGAATCAAAATCTGACTGAAGTGAACAAGTTTGTCTGAATGCCTTTACCTTTTGCATAAATTATTGTGTTGTCTGTGTGTAACAGTATATTCTAAGTATTTATAGATAAGGGAGATCATTTAGAATAAACTGAATGGTATTGGACCCAAGATTGAACCTTGAGGGTGCCCAGAGTAACCAGAAATGAAGAATAAATATTACAAAATTTTACTTGTACACGGTGAGACATATAATCACTGAACCACTGCAAGACATGAAAAACCTAAGCGACCTAAACTGTTTAACAGTGAAAAATGGTGAACAAGGTTGAATGCATTTGAAAGATCAGTATAAATGGAACCCACTGGTTTACACTAAGGCCTCATGTATAAAGTTAGTGAAACAAGCAAGAACTGTAGTTGTACAGTGCTTCTTTCTAAATCCATGTTGTTCTTGAGTAGGTATGTAATATTTCAATAAGTAATTCATTATTTTATCATATACTATATGTTCTAAGGCCTTGAATAGTGGGGAGAGTATAGAGATAGTTTGAAACATCCAGCAGTGTCACTACTTTTAAAAATAGGTGAGACAAATACAAGCTTCTAGACAAAAGGAATTTCCTTGTTTACAAGTAAATGATTAAACAGTTTGGTATAGGAATCGTCAAGTTGCCTAGTGCAGCAGCTAACAACTTCATGCAAGCTTCCAAGCGGAAGGAATTTCCTTGTTTACAAGTGAATGATTAAATAGTTTGGTAGCAGGAATAGCAAAGTCTTCCATTGCAGCAGCTAACAACTTCATATCTAATTTAATTGGTCAGGACCAAATCGAGTTTTAACTTTAATTTACGTAAATATTTTAGACAAGTTTTAGTACATTTAACTCTAAAACAAAATGGTGGACGATTTTTATACTCTTGATGATAAGGAAATTCTGACCAATTGGTATCACATGAAGGAGTATTAGCATCCAGTTTTAAACTTTACAGGTAAAGAACTTATTAAAGCGTCCTAAATTAGTGACCGATCAGAACTAAGCATTCTGTTTAATTGAATTGAGCAGGTAGTAGTAGGTGATTCCCCATCTCCCCCAAAACAGATCATTCAATCCTTTCCAAAAGTACGCGAGTCCTTAATTGTTGGACTGTTTTTCGGTGAAATAACGGGATTTACAGTCACGGGTTAACTTACTGCACCTGTTCTGTAGTTCCCGGTATTTCACGAACGCCCTATGATCCCTGTTAGTTTGAGTAATGTATTTGTGAGCATTTTCCTTCAATCTTACTTACAGCTTTAAGAGGAGCATAGATTTCACAAATTCTGGAAAACTCCATTAAGAAAAAAAAAATCGACATCTTTAGTACCAGGGAAAAGATCCATGGAAGACCAATCAATTGTTCTCAACACTTATTTAAATTTAGTTGTACTGCCCTTTGGTAGTATTCGAACATTTAAGGTGGTTGGGGATGATTTGATAACTTGACACACATTTAACTAAAGAATGGGCGCCAGAGAATTAGATAAAACATTAACCGTTATGTACACAGTCTGGATTAGATGCAAGCAGCCAATAGATTTAAAGAACTGTTTCCTGTTTGTCCTATTTGCCTCGGTAACTGAGAAAAATTAAGTTTATTAATCTTATCGTGAAATTGCTTACTTAGTTACAGGACCAGGCAATATTAAAATCTCCCAAATATATTTTGGAGGTATTTCTGTTCAGTTCTTTAATAATTTTCACGAAGTGAGAAAATCCTATTTTACTGTTATTAGGATGTAAATAAACATACAAGACATTTAAGTTCATATTCCCTCCAAGTTGTGGATTCAAAGACAAAATTTTACAAGTAGGGTCAACAGAGGTAATATGTAACATGGTGGCAAAAAGAGAATCTTTAATATAAAATCCCCCTCCCCGCACTTACCTACTCTTTGACCTAAAGAACTGGTATCCAGATAGGCGCACATCGCTGTCATTAACATGGGGTGACAACCATATGTCTACTGTTGATATTACATCCAATTTTTGATGCAACGCCCAGACCTTCGGTGACTCCAGTTTGGGCAACAGACACTGAATATTAACATGGGCCATATTTAAACTATTGCTGTGAACAGACTGAGGTGTCAGTGGCCCAGCAGCACAAGGGCGAGGTTTGGATGAATATTTCCAGAGACCAGAATTAAATAATACATCAAAGGTGTATACCCACAGTTGACATAAGAACAGGTAAGATGTTTTCTGACCCTTTTGGATTGTACCAAATATACAAGAGAACAAGAAACTTGACCCTGGAAATAAAAGGCAAACTGGAGCTTTAACAGTACTCCTTTAAAGAAAGTACACTGATAATACAGTAAATCGTAGGTAATAAAACTTTGAAGTATTGTACACATGCAAACCAATACCACCGTATAAAGTAGCAGGCTGCCTAAGTGATCCTTTCCCAGGTATAAAACAAGAGCTAAGATTAGGCCCAAAACATCACACCCACAAAATTGTTAATAAAACTAAGTTAAGCATTTAGGGTATTAACTAAGTCTTGCACAAGTCTATGACACTCACAGGTGATCCAGGGGTGGTGAGATGATTGTACCCCGATTTCCTGATGGATATTTGCTTATCCCAGACAGAAGTAAATAATGAGTGGAAGAGGGATAGCACCATATCAGTTTGTGGGGCAGTGATCATGGGGGACCAGTCAGTATCAGCCAGGTCACTCAGTAGAATGACTGGAGGGACCTTGACCAGATGTACTTTGGGGAGGATGGAGGAAGCTGCACTTTCCTTAAACTTAATATCATACAGTAGTAGCTGAATGCGTCTGGCAGTATACAGGTTGCAAGCATGTGGTGGGGACGTGAGGAGGGAACCCAGTCCAGGAGGTAATGGTTAGATGAAAATTGAGTCTTGCTGCTCCAGTGAAGAGTTGCAAAATGGCACTTGGTCATGTGGATAGTTGACCTGGAGGTTAGGGAAAGCCAATTAATGTTGAAGTCACGCATAAGGATGAGCTTACTAGCAGAGGAGCATCAGGAGAGTTGAGAGTGAGTCCTCTAGAGAAGAGGGGGGATTCTTGATAAAGCATAGAAAACACCAACATTGGGGAGGTGTTGTGGAGCACACCTAGAAACCAGACACACTTTGGCTCGGTTCCATGCTTCAAGAGCTTTAAAGTATAAATTTTGCTGTTCAGCTACAGCCAGTTGTGATTTTAACAGCAAATTTAGAAAGAGGGCTTTGTTCTGAATAGATTGGTATGAACAGTGTAATGGGTTGTACAGAAGGCCAGTGGGGTGGTAAAAATTCCCGCAAGGAGATACACAGGCAGCGTCTCGTCCACTCTACTGGCAGCTGGGCCTGAACTGCCATGGAGCACTACAAACTTAAGTGCAAGCCAGCGACCTGAAAGTAGTCACTCCTGCAACGTTTTGCTGATCAAGATGCTAAGTTAGATGCAGCATCACAAAGAGCTGCTTCAGCAGAAAAGGTCGCTACGCAAGCCTTGACCACCAGGTCCAAGCTGGTGCAAGAGAACACAATTATGGTACCGATTAGAGGCTTTGGAAAATGCTAATAGAGCTTCTCGCGTTCAGCTGATTGGACGCCCGGATTTCACTGGTGTCCATGTGGGTAGAAGATGTCACGTGCCACGTACATTTACTGCCAGTGGCCCAGCACGATCCCCAGGCTCTGCAGATCTGCCGTGTTTCACACATCGGTTATCAAGGACCGCCTTGCCCGCCTGAAGTTGGGTCACCAGAAAAGCGACATCCGCCGTCAAATCTAAGGATGCCTTTTAGGTGACTTGTCTCATGGTAATGACATGCTGAGTTGTGGAGGAGAAGCAAGCCCATCCTCCTTCTGGTGCTGCTGTGAGCATACTGTGGCATTTTGACTCACGGTAGTATTTGCGATAAACCTCCATTTTAGACCTGGAGAAGCAACTTTTGAAAGTCCAGAAGATTTATAAAAGTATGGCCTGGTGATGATCACTCAGAAGGTGACAGGAACCTTTCAGATGTTAAAGCGCCTAAGGTATTAGTAACACGCTGTAAACGCGGGCGCTAGCTAGATTAAAAGACACCGTGACAGTTACTTAAAATGTGCCAAGTCCATGCCGCTGCAATGGTTCTAAACGTTCTACCCATTGAAAAACATTCTACTGGTACAGATCCTGACCAGACATTGAATCTTACCCTGATTTTTCAAAAAAAGAGACTCAAACGGTTTTCAGAAGCAAGGTTCCATTACCGCACAGCAGTGCATACATCCTGAAGTCTGGAGTACACCACCTCATTCCTCCCTAGAAATTTCAGACTCGAGTAAGGAAAATAGTCTGACGGAACAAATGGATGGCGGTAACAGAACTTGCGTCACTATGTAGCATATGAATGGAGAATGAGAAGAAGGTGTGGACACAATGAGCATGAAAGCAGGTATAATCTTCAATTTCGCTGGAAAGTTGCTACCATCAGAACTATCTCAAGAACTGGTAAAAGGTAATGACGCTAAACCTATGAAAATGGAGCACGAAATAAACAAGCAATCTGTTTTAAATTCTAACTGTGGTGCAGTAGCAGACCATGTAGAGGAGAAGGGCATGCACAGTTATTTTTCAACCTGGTAAAAGTATATCAGCAGAAAAAATGTGGTTCCAGGTACATCAAATGCGACAGGTTCTTGTACTTCTGTCAAAACCTTAGTAACTTTAACTCACTCTGATCAAGAATCTAATTCAGTCTCTGACTTTTCTGATGCTCATTTGGACATTAGTGATGCGGAGGATGAACCACTGACTTGGCAAAAAGAAAAATCACTTGAGCACTTGGCAAAAGTAAATGGAAAAAAAAATATAGAAAGGGTGGAGAATAAGATAGATAGGATTCAGGCCACAGTCAACACGCTAGCAGCTTAGAACAATATAATAAAAGCTAATATTGCTGAATTTCAAGAACGGGTATCTAAACTTCAAAATGATGTTCCACCCTCTGAAAGACAAATAAAATACCTTAGTTATAAATCAAGATCTTAAGACTAAATTAATAGATTATGAAGTTAGCTAAGAATACAAAATATGAGTATTGGGTGTACCTGAAACATGGGACACGGATAAACCCTTAAAAGAATCCTTTAAATTGATTTTGCTTTCTACTTGGCTACGGACAGTACGAATGTTAAATTAGAGATTGATAGAGCGCATAGAACATTTAGAGCTATCACTGAAGATGCCAATCAACTGCCCACAAGACCTATTATAGTCAAATTCGCCAAGTCACAAGACAGAGACCCTGATGTGTCAGGTCTATAAGAAAAAAAAATAGTCTTGATGGGAGCCCAGATTTCTATAGTTAATGATTTCCCCATGGAAATAGTACAGGAAAGAAAAAAATGTGACTTTATTAGACATAAATTATGGACTAAAGGTTATAAAGCCACACTATTGTATCCTGCTAAAAAGAGTGTTTTTTGAGGGCATGCATCTAATCTACAACTCTGGAAGAAGCAGAAAAAGACTTTAGGATAAAAATACAAAATCTCTTTGATTAAAATGTTGTCTTTTTAATTTCCTTTATTATCTAATTCCCAATGGTCTATTGAAGGATGTATACAGTGTATTATGTTTTCTTTTTCAGCTACCGTTAGAGTAACAGGTGGGCGAGGGTGAATGAGGTTGATATAACTGTGTAAAGTAGTCCACTTGGACTTCACCAAATGAAATGTTTTCTGCAGAATTTTTTCTCTTTGGGGAGGGAGGAGGGATCCTTTGTGGCAATGTGATTAACTTTTATGGTGGTTAGGTATGATCTGTTGGTTTATTGCGAATGAATAGAGAAATATTTAGATGTGCCTCCTGCAGTGCAAATGTATCAGATAGTCTTCCTATAAAAGAACAAGATTATTAGCATATTTAAAGAAGTCAAAGGCACACCTAGAAAACAAGAAATCCTGAAATTGAAACGAAATTGGATTGCTTATATTTTTCCTCAGAAAGGACTAGGAAGAAGGCTGGTGTGGCAATTCTTTGAGAAGAAATAGCTCTGCTACTATTCTGGATAAATACCAGAACTCGGAAGGAGAATAGTCTTGTGAAAAATTAAAGTAAGGAGTGCCATACCAACGCTTGGCTCCATATATGCACCCTTTATTCAGTATAATAGTTTCTTGGCTGAAATAACCAAATCATTAATCACAATAAAAGCACAAAGCATAACTTTAATGGGAGACAATATTTTATTCAACTCGAGCTTGGATAAATAAAAAAAAATTATACCTGCAAATAAACATCATTCCTCTTTAAGGGACAAATAAATAAGCAGTTTAACACATCGATCAAATCTCAAATGCTCCGTGTATTTATAGCATATGGCATGCTGATTTACAATATTCTAGAGTGTACCTTTATTTTGTAGATTTACATCGTTTACGTCAAGTTTAAAACTTTGGCTGAAATGTAAACAAAAGCTCCGTTTAACCCCACTACTGAGCCGCTACTCAGCTCACAAAATGGCAATGACGTGCCGACGCGATGACATCATCGTAGCGAGTCCACTCCACTTCTTCTAGTACAACCTGTGGGCACTGTTGTAAGATGCAGGATATTGGCAGTATGTTTAGTTATCAGCGTATGTATCGATACTTAGCTTGTGCCAGATTCTGTGCACAAGCTAAGTATCAGTACACTCGTGATAATAAATAATGCCAATATCCTGCATCTTAACAGTAATACAGGTGCTAATGAAAGATGTGAGCGGACTTCGCTACAATGATGTCATCAGCGTCGTATAATCATGCAGACCCAGTGACAAATAACAACTCAATAAGCGAGGAACTAAGCGAGCTTTTGTTATTCAACAAGTTAAACGACATAACTGTAAATCACAAAATAAAAAGTAATCTCTAAAATATTGAAATCAGCATGCTAATAATACGAACGATTGAATCGATCTGATAAACTGCTTATTTAATTAATCCTATAATAATACTATTTTTTATGAATTAGAAGATGTATGGAGGGGTTTACCATCCAAAGGAAAAGAATATACACATCATGATAAAAACCTAGGGGTTTTCAAGTATAGATACATGTTTGTCTAAATCTCTCATTTCTTTAGTGAGAGACACTGAAATTAATTTGATACTTTTGTCAGATAATGCCTTGTTAGAAGCAGATTTTGAAATAAAAGACCCAGAGAGATCTTGTACAAAGCAGTGGCGCTTTAATAATGATCTTCTCATTGACCCTAATTTTGTAGAGAAAATGAAAACGGTCATAAGAGAATATTGGTTGTTCCATTATAATGATCAGAGCTATGTAATAGATTTATGGGATGCTTTTAAGACAGTAGTAAGAGGGAGGTAATTACATATTCAGCTTTTAAAACAAACAGAAACATAAGGAACAGGAGAGGTTAGAAAAAGAATAAAATTGGATTTAATAGTTACTACAAATTATGAAGGTTCGCTCATGAATGGTATGATTTAAAAGTAAAAAAAACTAGAAATTGAATAAAGAAATAAGTCATAATGTAAGGAAAGTGGAAAAAAGTCTAATACATTCAGGTAGATAAGACCTGGAAGATACTTGCTTAGCTTAAGAAACAAAAGGAACAAACTAACAACTTGTTTAGAGGATGGAGGAGGAGTTAAACTATATACTGATATAGAAATGGGTGAAGCTGTACTAAATACATACAAAAATATATATCTGAGGCAATGAATGTCAGGCAATGAGGCAATAAATGTCAGAACAGGCTATAAAAGCATACTTAAATATTCAACTACTCCAGTTGGATACAAAATCACACATACCTCCATAATGCAAAGCATCATGGGCTGTATATGCAGATCACCACAATATTTTATGCTGGTACAACTTTAAGCAGGAATGCATGGTGCCGAAAGGCCTCTCGCACAGTCTGTAAAGGGTGCCAACAGAAGATGCAATTAGTATGTACGGACGAGGACTTCTCTATAGAAGAAATAAGAAATGTAATAAAATCAATGCCAAAAAAACAAGAGCCCGGGTATAGATGAACTTAAAAGTGAATTCTGTCTCACTTTTATAAACGAACTGTCCCAGTGGTTACATAAACTATTTATTGAAATGTCATCATATAATAGGCATGTACCACCATCTATGTAAGAGTCCAAAATTATTTTTATTTTAAAACAAGATAAGAATCTTAGCAAAACAGAAAGCTGTAGACCGATAGCCCTTTTAAATTCGGATTGTAAACTCTTAGCTCGTTTAGTGGTAGATGTATTTAAGGGAGACATACCTCGTTGCATTAAAGAGGATCAATTTGGCATTTTCTTTCTTTTTTTTTTTTTTTTATACTTTCTCTTTATGACCCCTTTTCGCTGTGCTAGGTTCCTTTCTTCAGGGATCCCTAGGCTGTGTATTCCCATAGTCCCGCCCCAGGTACCTCCCTCCGAGTACTGGTTTAGCCTTTCCCCATCCTGCCTCGGTCCCCCCCCCCCCCCGGGCGGGGAGGAGAGAGACCCCCCTCCCAGTCCCCCTCTCACACCTCAAGTATACGTTGGAAGGCATCACCAGCCCCATCTATGGAGCCTGGTTAAGGGTTATCTCGGGACAACCGGGTCCCGTCTACAGGAGCCCAGCACAGGGTTTTTCCGCGTTTCTTCGTCCCAGCCCACAGAACGTCCTGCACGCAAGAGGCCAAGGAGTGGTATCGCCGAGACTCGCTAACGCCTCCGCCCCGCAGATGTCCTCCCTCCCTTGTGTGCTGTCTTGTGCACCTCCACCCATAGTCACCCAGGTGGCAGTATCGCGGCGAGACCCGCATCCCACCCACCCGGAGGAGAGCCCCTGGGCGCTCAATCCTCCTCCCCCAGCCGCCCTCCAGCCACTCAAGTCTGTTCCCGAGACCGGGTTGCTGGCCTTGATGAGCTCTGACAGGCCGTCCAATTTAGCATTGTTAAGGGTAGAACCTTATCTCAAGCGAAGAATAGTACAAGACTTGTTCCATTATATTCAAAAATCTAATATTCAGGCTCATGCTGTAGCAGTGGACGCATCTAAAGCGAACAGTGATCAGATAAGAGGACTGGAGGTGTGCAGTCCACTTGTGGGTGGAGACCATGCCACGGTCTGGTTTCTGCTGTATATAGGGGGGTGAGGAAAACGGTACTAACACAGTAGTGGTAGACATTAGGGGAGTGGATTTTGTGAGCATGGGTAGGATTCTAAGAGAGAGGTTACATACATAGATACATAGACAGTGTCGGCAGATAAGGGCCTATGGCCCACCCAGTCTGCCCATTTAAGTTTGTAAGTTCAGTTTATGTTTTCCAGGAAGTCTGTTGCCCCTTACCCCTGACCTCCAGAATTCCTTTATGTCTATCCCATGCATTCTTAAATCCCGTGATTGTTTCAGCCCCCACCACTTCCTCTGGCAGGGTGTTCCACTTGTCCACCACCCGTTCTGTGAAGAAATTCTTCCTCACGTTTCCTCTGAATCGTCCTCCTCCAACTTCATCCCATGCCCTCTAGTCCTGGAACATCTTTTTGCTTAAAAATAGTGCATTCCTGCACCCTGTTCCTCCCTGTAAGATACTTGTATGTCTCTATCATATCCCTCTCCCCTCCTCTCCTCCAGGAGTACATGTTCAGTGCCTTCAACCTGTCCTCATAGGACTTGTGATGCAATCCATGCACCATCTTTGTTGCCCTCCTCTGAACCTTCTCTACCCTGTCTATGTCCTTACGTAGGTAAGGTCTCCAGAACTGCACAGTGTACTCCAGGTGCGGCCTCACTAGTGTCTTGTATAGTGGAATTATGACCTCCTTTTCCTGCTGGTGATGCCCCTGCCTATGCATCCCAGCATCCTATTTGCTTTACCTGCTGCCTTGTCACACTGTTTCCTGCCTTGAGGTCATCAGAGATGATAACCCAAGGTCCCTTTCCTGCTTGGTGCATGCTATATCCTCACCCCCAACTGATATATTGTGCCAGGGTTTTTGTGCCCCATATGCATTATCTTGCACTTCCTTGCATTGAATTTCAACTGCCAAACCCCTGACCATTCTTCAGGTTTCTGCAGGTCCCTTCTCATTCTGTCTACACCCTCTGGTGTGTCTACTCTGTTACAGAGCTTTGTGTCATCAGCGAACAGTGAAATTCTGCCTTCTAGGTCCTGTGCAATGTCACTGATGAAGATATTGAATAGTACCGTCCCAGCACTGATCCTGTGGTACCCCACTGGTCACTCTTCCTCTGTGGAGTGACAGCCATTTACCACCACCCTCTGTGTCCTGCTGCCCAGCCAGTTACCTACCCACCGCACTACTGTCCTGCCCACACCCATATTCCCCAGTTTGTGCAATAGTCTTCTATGTGGCACAGTGTCAAAGGCCTTGCTGAAGTCCAGATAGGCCATGTCCACTGCCCTCCCTGATCCACTCCCTAGTCACCCAGTCAAAAAATTCAATGAGGTTGGTCTGACATGACCTTCCCCTGGTGAAACCATGCTGCCTTGGGTCTTGTAGTCCATTGACAACCAGATGTTCCACCAATCTCTCCTTCAACAGTGCTTCCATGATCTTCCCCACTACCGAGGTGAGGCTGACTGGTCTGTAGTTCCCCGCCGCTTCCTTTTTGTTCCCACTTTTGTATAAGGGGACTACATCTGCTATCCTCCAGTCTTTGGGTACCTCCCCTGTTTCTAGTGATCGGCTAAACAAGGTAGCAAGAGGTTCAGCCACCACCTCTCTTAGTTCTTTAAGGACCCTGGGGTGGTGCACCCCATCTGGCCCCATTGCTTTATCAACTCTTATTACTTCCAGTTCCTTCAGGACCCTTTCTTGTGTAAAGGGACTTGTGTCCATTTCTGCACCATTCTCACCCCTTGTACTCCATTCAGACCCATTACCCTCCTCTTCCTTAGTAAAGACTGAGCAGAAATACCTGTTCAATATGTCAGCTTTACTGTTGTCATCCTCCACACAGCCCCCATCCTCCCCCTTCAGTCTCACTATCCCTCCCTTTGCCTTTCTTTTTCACTTATGCACCTGTAAAGGTTTTGTCCCTCTACCCACTGATTTTGCAATGTGTTCTTCTGTCTGAGCTTTGGCTTCCCTTACTGACCTCCCTGCCTCCTTTGCTTCTCCTGGTACTTCTCCCTATCCCTTCTGCCTGTGTCTTTTGTATTGCATGAATGCAATCTTTGGCTTTCACTTTCTTTGCTACCTCTTTGAAAACCATAATGGTCTCCTCTTCCTTTTCCTCTTGCTAACCTACTTAATACATAATTCTGTTGCTCTTGTAATCCCCATTTTAAATACTTCCCACTGTTCCTCAACCCCTGATTCCTGCCCCATTCCCCTTAATGCCTCTTTCAGGTATCTCCCCATTTTCCTAAAGTTTGCCCCCCTAAAATCCAGGATACGTGTTTTTGTGTGGTTAGGTTCTGCTCTTTCTGTGATTTCAAACCACAGTGACTGGTGGTCACTGTTCCCCAGGTGCTCCCCCACTCTTACCCCCATCACACTGTCCCTGTTTGTGAGCACAAGGTCCAGTATTGCCTTCTGCCGAGTTGGTTCCATGACCAGTTGCTTGAGGAAGGCACCCTGAAGGGAGTCCAGGATAAATCTGCTCCTAGTTGATGCTGCTGCTGGGATGCTCTAGTCCACGTCTGGAATATTGAAGTCTCCAACCAGTACTACCTCACCCTTGTCTGCCATCCTCTGGATGGCTAGCATCAGCTCCCTATCTGTTTCTTCCTCCTGGGCTGGTGGTCTATAGACCACACCTGTGCGGATGGCTGGCCCCATTTTCCTTTCCAGCTTAACCCACAGTATCTCTCCCCATTTGTTCCTCCTGGATCTCTGTGGCCCTTATGTCATTTTCACATACAGTGCCACTCCTCCTCCCTTCCTGCCTGCCCTGTCTCTTCTGAATATGTTGTAGCCAGTGCAGCCAACTCCCAGTCGTGGTTATCATTACACCAGGTTTCAGTGATGGCCACAATGTCCAGGTCTGACTGCACCATGACAGCCTCCAGATCTTCCATCTTGTTGCTAAGGCTCCTGGCATTTGCACACATGACTTTCTATGATTTGACCTCCCTAGACTGTTTCGCTGTTCTCCAGCCCCTTCCTTGGTTGTCCTTATCCCTGGTTCACCTTGCTGTCTGCCTTTCTGCTGAATTTTGCCCCTATTCTGCCTATCCACCTCCTGGGCGCTAATCTCCATCTTTGCACTTGGCTAACCTCCACATCCTTTCCTTCCATTTCTCTGGTACCTCTATGTGGTTGTCCCTGTTTGGCAGTGTGGCATATGAGTTCTTGAGTGGAATAGGATCTGGGATGTGCCTCTGCCTGACTGGTCTAACCCTCCCTGAGCCCACTGTCATCCAAGTACTCCTCGTTCTCTGCATCCTTTGAGGCAGCTGCATTGACTGAGTGGTCTCTGGATAGGGTGATGGTACTCAGAACCCAGTTTACTTCCGCTCTGAGTCTGGCTACCTCATCCCGCAGTCCAGAAAGATGCATGCAGATAGGGCAGCACCTCAGTGTCCAGAAGATCTGCCTGAATATGGCTGCCCCACAGCCACTGCATTGCACCACTCCCACATTATACTGCAGTTATACTGCTATTCCACTACTTGTCTGCTACTGAAGCCTCTTAGTTCCCTTTTATTAATTTACTGTCCTAAAAATCCTGCCACTGTTCCTCTATAATGTTTGAAAATACATACACTTCTATCTCACCTCTTTATCCTTACCATCAAAAGGTAACTACAATCACAATAATCTACCTTCTACTAATACAGATTCTATCACAGAATCAGAGCACAATGCAAAAACATCTGCTACTTAGCAACAACAAACAGGTGACAACAAACCAAGTTGATGTAGCTTTTTTTAAAATAGAAAAAAATGTAGTAGTTTAAACCAATAGAAATCAGCAGTTCCAAAAGCACCTTGAACTACAAGAAAGAACACAGTACCACACCTCTGCCACAATAACTAAACAGTTCTAAAACATTGGAGAAAGAAGAGAAAATCAGAGACTGAGCAAAAGATACAATGTACTATAAAGTATTAGGCAATAGGTATACTCAGCTGTTTAACAAAGAAAATAAAGTACCTACCAAAACAGACAGGATACCCACAAATGACACTTAGGTTCTCAATATCAGACACCACCAAAGGCACATACAGAAAGGGTTTAAACTATAGTATTAAAATTAACCACATCAGAGTAGAAAGATCACACTAAATAAATGTGTTGATCCTTCTGACTTCCAACAAATGGACAACAAATGGTTGGACAAGATGAGGCCGGACATGGATGCTGGAAGATTGTGGGAGACCATTAAAAATGTGGTGCAGGAGGCTACTAAGTACTGTACAAAATGAAGGCGAAAGCATGGTAGAACCAGTAAGCCATGTTGGTGGACTAGGGAGGTGCAGGAGACAGTGAGGGAAAAAGGCCAGTTATACACATTTTAAGCTGGGGGTACAAAGGCGAGGAGAGTATGAAATATTGGCCAGGAAGGTCACCAGAGTGGTGAGGAGGCGAAGGCAGGGATGGAGCAAAACCTGGCTAGGGATATCGGGGATTCTATAGATATATAAAGAGAAGCAAAATGAGAGGACAGATCAATAGGATTAAAATTATGGGAGGATGGGCTCAGAAAGCAGGGAACAGGCAATGCAAAATGAGTACCTTGCCTCAATGTTTGCAGATGGGGACTGGGGATCCCTACAGGCTGATGGTAGGGAAGAGCATTCAGCTAAAGTGAGAAGTCTGTCTGAGACCAGAGGACAGAATGAGGCTAGGGTACAGATTGGACCAGACCCAGAAGGGTGGGGAAGAAATCACAGTGGATAGAGTGAGGGAGGCCCTTCGGAAGTTAAAGACTGATAAAGCGCCGGGGCCGGATGGGCTACACCCGAGGGTTATGAAGGAATTAGTGGAGGAGCTGGCAGTTCCACTGGCTGCACTGTTTAATACCTCTTTGCAGACAGGATGGGTGCCCAAAGACTGGAGGGTGGCTTATGTAGTGCCTATTCATAAAGGGGGTGGGGTCTAGAGAAGAGATGGGGAATTATAGGCCTGTCAACCCAACGTCTGTGGTAGGCAAAGTTATGGAGGGCTTCATCAAGGAGAGGATTGAGAAGCAGCTGGAATGGTTAGGACACCAGGATGATAAACAGTATGGCTTCGTTCTGGGGAGATCATGTCAGTCCAATCTTGCAGAGTTTTATGACTGGGTGACGAGGGCCTTGGACAGACATATGGTGGTGGACGTCCTATACTTTGATTTCAGCAAGGCGTTTGATTCAGTACCACATTATGGGCTGATCTAAAAAAAAAAAAAAAGGCTAGGGGAGGTGGGAGGCAGGAGCTCAATTGAGTTGAAAATTGGCTCTCGGGCAGTTACAGAGGGTGATGGTGGGTGGATACTCTCCTCCCAGGAAGGTAATCAGTGGGGTCCCTCAGGGTTCGTATGGGGCTACTCTTGTTCAACGCCTATGTCTCGGGAGTATAGGAGGGGTTAGAATAGAATGAGTCTCTTTATGAATGATCCAAAACTGGGAGCTCTGAATTGTGAAGAAGCGGGCAGGCGGTCCAGGGGATCTGGATACCCTGGAGGGGTGATCAAGGAGGTGGGGACTGAAATTTAATGCTGGGAAATGAAGGTACTACATTTGGGGTAAAAACCTGGGCCATGAATATACCGGGGGATGTGTCACACTGCATGTCACATTGGGAGAAAGGGCTTTAGGGTTGGTGATAGATGTCAAAATGAATAACTCTGAAAATTGTAGAAGAACTGCAGCCAAAGCAAATGGGATACTGGGCTGCATAGCCAGGGGAATTACGTCCTGAAGGAGGGAGGTGATCCTCCCTCTATATAATGCCTTGGTCAGGCCGCAGCTCGAGTACTGTGTACAGTTCTGGAGACCTCATCTGAGGAAGGACATAGCGCTGCTAGAGAGGGTCCAGAGGAGAGCGACCAGGATGATTCAGGACATGGAGGGAAGCCTTGAGGAGAGACTGAAAAGCTTGGGATTTACTCACTGGAGAAGAAGAGGGACAGGGGAGATATGATAAAGGTTTTCAAGTATGTAAAAGGAATAACCAGGAGTGGAACCAAGGAGCTTTTTAGGCTAAGGAAGGGGGAACAACCAGGGGCCATGAGTGGAAGCTGGAGGGGGGAAACTAGAGGGGGGGAGTGTAGGAAGCATTTTTTCACTGAGAGGGTGGTGAAGCTGTGGAATGTGCTGCCTGGGAGGCTAGTGGAGGAGGGCACAGTGGATGGATTCAAGACAGGGTGGGACAGGTACAAGGGGAAACTAACTAAAGACGACCCTCTTGGGGGCTGGGGGGGTGGTAAGGTGAGCAGCCATTAGGTTGCTGGTTTTCAAGCAGACAGGACAGACCATTTGGCCTGTTCTGCTGGCTTTTTAGTACGTTAGAGGTACTGGATAGATTATTCATGTGTACGATATTAAAGCAGTGGGGCAGTCCAGAAAAATTATTAAACATTATAAAAATCCTATATGCAAATACTATGGTACGTTTTGCAGTTAATTCTTATTTAGGACCAGTCTTTACAATGAAGAATGGAGTAAGGCAGGGCTGCCCCTGTCCCCAGTTCTCTTCATCTTGACTCTTGAACCATTACTGTATAAAATAAGGGATAGTCAAGATGTTAAGGGGATATTTTATAAGAATCAGCATATTATGTTGAGTGTATTTGCTGATGACATCCTATTAATCTTGCAGGATATTAACCTTTAGGCTGCCGACAAAATTAAAATGTATAGGAATTTTGGACTGTTACATCAGTCCGCGGCCCTACAATGGTTAACAGAACTATTCCCATAACTTTGAAATTGAAAGATATAGTTCTGTAGCAGGATATAAACTGAATAAACGGAAATCAGTTATAATTAAAATTTATGGGGGCAACTATACAATCAGTCCGGAAATAGAGAGTGAGTTTACTATAGATAATATAGTCCGAACTCGATCATCAGTACTCGCTTATCCGGACTGCTCGCCGAGCAGACTCCGATCTGGTCCCAAATTTGCAAAGCAAGTAGCTTTTTATGTTAAACTTTTTATTTTTCTTTTGGTACTGTGGTCGATGAGAGAACAGCAGCACCTGTTCTAACAAAGTGCTACTGCAGTGTGTTAAATGGTGTTATACTGTGCCCCCTTAATCACTAAATCACTTAGGCAGGTGCTAATGCAGACCATTATTTATTTCTCTGTGCTGTTACTGATAACTGATTACCTTTGTAGTCTCCGCTCTCGAGCTGCGATCTGCATTTCTGCCTACAAGCTGTCGAGATGGAATCCTAAGGTGCGGCCATAAAGAGAAAAAGAAAGACCTTGGCAATTAGTGACGAGATTGCAATTCTTGACCGTTTGGGAAAGGGCAAAAAAGCTGTAAACGTTGCGTCGACATATGGCATAAGTAAGCAACAAGTATCAGACCTAAAAATCAACGGGATCAGTTGCTGTCCCATACCACCAACGTGGAAGATGAACGGGAGCTGAAGCGACGCAAAACTTCGAAACCTGCTGCTGATGAGACACTAGAGAAAGCCACCTACCTGTGGTTCGCACAACAGCGGAGAAAGGGCGCTCCTGTGTCTGGCCCTATGCTCCAGGAAAAAGCACTGAATTTCAGTCAGGAAATAACCAGCCAGTATAGCAGTCAGGACAGCTCGCAAAGAGATTTTAAGGCATCCAGTGGGTGGCTACAGCGTTTTAAAAAGGCGCTGTATCAGGCAACTAGAGATCCGGGGCGGCTTGTCAGCTGATGTGAATGAGGTGCAGCCATACATTGAAAAACTCCATATGCTAATCAGTGAGAGGGGCTACTCAGAAGATCAAATCTATAATGCAGACGAAACTGGTCTATATTGGAAGCTGCTTCTCAGTCGAACACTGGCCAGTTCAAAAGAGCAAACAGTAGCTGGCTACAAAAAAATTAAAGACTGCATAACACTTCTGGGCTGCTCAGATGCAACTGGATCTCACAGTTTGTAGCCATTCATGATTGGGAAGTTTGCTAATCCACTATGTTTTAAAAATTTAAACATGGCAGTACTGCCTGTTGTTTATGAGAGCCAAAGAAGCTCATGGATGAGCAAGTGATTTGTTCACAGACTGGTTCCATGGATGTTTGTGCCTGAGGTCTGCAGACACATGAGAATGATTAAACAGCAGCCTAAAGCTTTACTCTTGGTGGACAGCTGCTCAGCACACCCCATGGGTTTGAAATCTAGGGATGGCAAAATAAAATGTGAATTCCTGCCACCAAACATGACCTCTCTTCTTAAGCCTTTCGATCATTGCATTCTGGAAGGACTAGAAAAGAGATACGGAAAGCGCTTGCTGTGCCGTATCCTGAGACAGAGCCAGATGTGTCTATTGTGGACAGCCTGAAAAAACTTAACACTAAAAGACGTGGCATACATGATTGGCGACTCCTGGGCTGAGACAACACCAGAGAACATTGCCAAGTCTTTCACATCAACACTAAAAATTGGTGTTGAATCAACAGATGCAGGTGCTGACAAGGAAGGGGTCAGTTGGGCAGCGCAACCAGCTGATGAGAACCAAACTTCTTATAGAGCACTTGAAGCTGACATAGCTGAGCTGAACGCTCAAGATCATGAACTGATGACTGCTCTGGAGCTCAGACTGTGACATAGTCGCTCTTCTCACAGAACCAAAGAGCGTGGATATAGAAGCCCGATGAGGATGAAGATGAAGCTTGCAGTGAGTTCGTGAGTAACTGTCAGGCAGTGGAACATTTTAAAAATGCTATAAGATTGCTCGAAAGACAGGCGGATACTGACCCGATTCATCTGCTCACCCTAAACCATCTGCTCACACTGGCATCTGCAAAAAAAATACAGTGGGGTGAAGCAGATGAAAAGCAACAAATGTTTTATAACTTGAGTAGAGCAGAGCAGTAGGTCTGAAATGTTCTACTGAACATGAGTAATTTATTAATGCTGCACGTACATTTTAGCGTTTTTAGCCACTTAGCAGTAAAAGAATTAAAGATTGCCATTTGTTATTGACATGCAGCGTATATGGCTTTTTTCCCCCCTTCATTTCACATAATTTCCGATTATCCGGACTATTTCAGTGCCTCTGACAGGTCCGGATAATAATCGGACTGTGTACAAGCTAAGATTAAGATGAGGATGTTATTGGAGAACTGGGAGCAAATTTAATTGCCCTCATGAGGTCGCATTGAAACTATTAAAATGATGATGGTGCCATAGTTCAGAATTGGTGCAGCAACAAATATGTAAATGGAGCCAGTTAATAGAGGGCTTGGTTTTGTAACATTCTCTCAATTTAATAAGTTAATGTCCTCTAAACTAAATTAGAAAATATTTGTCTAACTCTTAAATATAACTTTAAATTGGATATATGTCACAATAAGAAAGGAAAATTACTAGTTACTTTAGAGGAACAAAATAAGTTTTATGTCTAGGAAACAACATTTTCAAAAATATATAATTTCTTTAGCTCCAGGGTTAATAATCCATGGATTAAAGCTAACAATAAATAGAACCAAGAAGAAGGTATGAAATTTACAGACCAGCAATGGAAAATCTAAGGATACAAATAAACAAGGACTATATTTATGCAAAAATAAAACTATTCAAAAAAAAAAAAATTATTGATCGGGCCTACCTTACCCCACAAATATTAGGAATTTTACTACATCTCAAAAGAATGTTGGCATATTTGTGGAAAATTAGGGGATCTGTTCATTGTATATGGGGATGCTATTTGCATGAATGATGGAAAACGATCAAATTATAGAAGAAATGCATAAAACATTTAAACTCAAGTTTGATTTATTAATTTTTAATATGGCTAATATGAATATAAATAAAAGAAAAGTTAACTTTTGCATTGGGACAATGATAAACCAAAAGACTGATTCTCGAAAATTGGAATGCCCCAAAAAAAGTTAACTACCTTAGATAAAAGGAAATGATGGTTTATGTTGAAGGAAGCTTCTTTGAGTGAGGCACTATGGGAAGAGTTGGATCAGACACAAGAGAATCAGAACCTACATGGAGAGTTTTACAGACCCATTGGAAGCCAGCAAAGGCTGCTTAAGGTTAAGGAGTACTTTATGCGGGGTGATGCAGTGCCAGAAGAGACGAAGAGGGCTGATACATAGCTGTAAAAGAACTGTCTCAAGGTTCTACACTTTGTTAGTACTACAGCTTGTTCTGTACTTGTTGGTCTTTAAAACAATAGTTGATGGTTGATATCTGTTTGTTCTGGGGATTTTAACCCTGTTCATTCAAACATAATGTTTGTTTTCCAATGGGTGGATACAGACTTGATGGTTTGCCTCATTTTCTGTTATTATTACCGTATTTTAATACATGGACTTTGATATAAGTCACTGGATGACTTATTTGGGTCTAGTACCCTGGGACTTTTCGGACATTATCACATTTTAGTATATAGTCCATGGTCATGGCTATAAATGCCTTTGCTAAACTTTTTTTATTTCAACTTGCATTTCCCCTCATATGTTGTAACACTGGGAGAGAAGAAACTTATCCTGATTTACTATTTATTTGTACCTATTTCCATTGCTATGATTTTGAACCAAGGATGTATCTGTATCAGAGAATATGTTATAATGATTAAAAATAAAGTATTAAAAAAAAAAAATCTACATGGAGAGAAATAGTCGATTCATTGCCACCATTACCTCTTAAGTTAGGGAGCCTTAGCCACAGAGGAGGGGGAGGTAGGAAAATAGATAAATAATAGATATATATGTTTTCCATTACTTTGGAATGTTTATAGTTTGTACTGGATTGACTTAATGACCATGTGAAAAGTAGTACTGAATTACAAGAGAATACCTATTTGATTCTGTTTCAATATGTGTATTGTACTATGTTTTTAAATACACAATAAAAATATTTTCAGAAAAAAATCTAAAGATGTCCGTTTGGTGGTGTCCACGGCTGCAGGGTCCGTCGAGCAGCTTAAGGCCTTAGAGGATGAGGTGGCTCAGGCCACAGGGCAGTTCTCCTTGGCTTCGGCCTTTGTTCTGCTCAAGTTGGGTTCCACTTATTCGAGCTCTTTTAAAGAGCTGTGTCAATCTCTCCCGGCCAAAAGAGGGCCCTTAGGGTTCGCGCAGCTCTTGTCCTGACAAGGAGGAATCCAGGAAAGAATAGGAGAAAACCCACCATTTCGTTCTTGGGACTGGGAATGTTCTCTCTTAGGAAGCCCAGCTTTTGACCATGGTCTGGCTGCTGGCTTCACGGTGCCCCATCAGATCAGCCAGTTGAGACACCGGCCGATGATGCAGCCAAGATATTCTAGCATGATCGACTGGTTGTCGTTCGGCAACTCCTTGTTCTGGACTCTGGTCCTGCTTGTGACCACCTAAGAGTTGGCTCAGCCCTCTGAGCGGACCTCAGGTCACCGACCTAGACCAGGATGAGCTGCGGCAGTCACCGTCTTCCTCCGAGATCCCCAGCGGCACCCCGGTGATCGAGGTCTAGGTCATCTTCATCCTTTAGGCTGAGCAGGTTCTGCCAGCGCCGGCCTCTTCGTCCTCCCTGGGTGAGGAGAGGCTTCAAGCAAACCACGCCAACGCTCAAAGACTTGATGTGGCAACAGTTGGTGTTGTCTGGTCCAAAGCTGCCCTAGCTCCCATCTCCCACACTGACCATCACTTGGCTATCGCCCGACTGGTCAACAGCAGTGCCCCCGCCGTGGTGTCCAGTGGACACCCCTTCTCCACCTGCGGAGCTGGTACAGACCGCCTTGGTTCAGCCAGAGTTTGTCTCTCTACTGATCGTGGTGAGCCACCGCCCCAACAACCACTGGCTGGCACTCTGACCAAGGAGTCTCAGCTGGCTCAGGGACTTCCCCATCAGCTGTCTGTCACTCTTACTCCTTACTGCCCGCGGTGGGTCCGGAGTGACACTGGTGATGGACCACTCTATGCGGACTTATCAGAGTCCAAAGATTGCTCACTGCACTCCTGTCTGATCGACATGGGACCGTTGGGGGACCTTTCGACGGAGGAAGGAACCGCTTTCTTAATGGGCATCCTCCGTCTCATCTCCAAGTCCATGGGGATTAAATTAGAGCCTATCCAGAAGCGGGTTCGCTGTCACCTGACAGAGATTCTGGATAAAGGGGACTCTCCGATGGAGGCTTTTCCTCAGTGGTCGAGGCCATATTTGGCCCTGCCCTGGAGCTCTGGCAGCAACCTGCCTCTTACCCTGCGCCCTTGGCCCAGATAGCCTGCGGACCTCCAGACTACAGTCAGACAGGTCCAGGACCAGGGTTGTGCTGTGACCAAATTGCAGCTTCAGATGGCTCTGGATATTGGGTATCCTGTGCCCGCTCAGTGGCGGCCACAGTCGCCATGCGCCATAGGGCTAGTCTAAGGATCTTGACCTTTATGTCAGACGCCGTGCACAAGCTAGGGACATCCTTTTTTTGGGCACCAACCTGTTTGGGCCTGGTGTGTAGGGTCACCTGACTTTCAACGTATCGAAGTCCAATGCCACCTTGGACTCTGTGACATCTACCCAGAAGGATCTCAAGGGCTCCAGGCAGCAGAGATGAAGCCCTTCGCCCACCACTCTTGCAACGAAACCAGCCCAGCATCAGTCTGGCCAGCAGATTCAGTCCTGGTGACCAAGGCCCAAATCAGTGGCCTCAGTGGTCTGAATGTCAGAGGAAGGCCTGGTGGCTCACCAACTGGATCCTCCTCCAAGCCTGCTTAGTAATGAAATGGGGTTTGCCACCCTCAGGGCAGGGATGGGGCTGAAAGGGTAAGGCCTCAAAAAGTGGAGGTGATGAGTACCAATGCCCATAGTCTGTGTAACAAGCTCCCCGAACAAGTGGGCTCGATGGAAGAGGGTTGCCTGGATATTGTGGCAGTCACAGAAACATGGTACACAGAAAACCGTGACTGGGATGTCAACATACCAGGAAGCACAATCTACAGGAGGGACAGGGAGGGTAAAAGAAGAGGAGGAGAAGTAGCTCTTGATGTAAAGGAAGGGATCAAAGCAACAGAATTAAAGAGCAAACAGGGAGCAGATGAGGCACTCTGGTTCACCCTGGAGACAGGAAATGGCGCCACAATCCTCATGGGGGTTGCGTACAGACCCCCATCTCAGGGGGAGGGAATAGATAAGGAAATGATAGAAGGTATCCTTAAAATGGCAGAAAAAGGGGAGATATTGTTGATGGGGGACCTGAATATGCCAGATGTTAACTGGAACACTTTTGCTGCAGGCACATCCAAGAGCAGGGTCATTCTTGATGTCCTACAAGGGGCATGCCTCAGACAGCTAGTATTGGAACCCACTCGGCAGGGAGCAATCTTAGACCTGGTACTCTCAAATGGGGACGGAGAAAGAATCTCAGATTTAGAAGTGGGTAGCCATCTGGGAACAAGTGACCACGAAACAGTGTGGTTCACGATAAACACAGCCATAACAATCAAGCCATACAAAAGCAAGAGTATTGGACTTTGGAGGAAAAAGAGAGTGCCTCAGAAAAGCACTAGCAAACAAGCAAGGAGGAGGAGGAGGAGCTGATGAACAATGGGGAGTAATCAAAACAGCCATCACAGAGGCAACAAGCCTTTGTGTAAAGCAAATCAACAAAAAGGAAAAAAACGCTATGGTTCTCAAAAGAGGTGGCAGGGAAGTTTAAGGAGAAAAGGATAGCATTCAGGAAATATAAGAAAACACAGAAGGAGCAGGACGGAGAACTTTCAGTTAAAACAGAAGGAGGCAGGAAAGATAGTCAGAATAGCAAAGGCCCAAACCGAGGAAAGGATATCCAACTCTGTTAAGAAGGGGGATAAGACCTTTTATAGGTACATTAGGGAGCGAAGAAAGACCAAAGGAGGGATACTGAGGCTTAATGAAGGGGAGGGAATGTGGGCAGAGGGTGACGGTGAAAAAGCAGAGATACTGAACAAATATTTCGGCTCAGTATTCACAAAGGAAGAGGAGGGAGGTACCTAAACCAAGCAAGAGAAACACTCTGAAGACAGGGTCGATACCAGTCCATTTACAGAAGAGAGGGTTCTGAAAGAACTAATAAAATTGAAGGTGGACAAAGCAATGGGGCCTGATGGGATTCACCCAAGAATTCTAAAAGAACTAAGGGGTAGAACTAGTGACACAATGACTACTCTCTTTAACAAATCATGGGAGGATCCCAGAGTCACCATTTTGAACTTTGGTTTTAAAAGATGTTTGTTTAGGTATCTTGGTCTCAGGATGGGCTACTACCCCATTTTTTTCGGGGTAAGGTTACCTGGAGTGCAGACCTTTCCCATGTGTATTGTGGAACATTCTCTATGGCCCTTAAGACTAGTAGAGATGAAACCTCTGCCTCTAGGACTATGGTTTTTTGATGTTTGCAGGTGGAAAAGATCTAGCTCTCAGCTTTGACATTTTTGAAGCTGAGAGCCAGTCCCTGGCTTACTATTTCTAGAACCCACTTGTCTGAGGTAACAGACTTCAGTCCTGGAAGTAAGCCAGCCTGCCTCTACAGGAATGGGGAGCCGACCCAGCTGAGCACCTCAGGTATCTGCTTGGCAGGAGCGTTAGGTTGAGAGGTGGATGCAGCCATGCTCATTCCCTTCTGCCTCTTCCTCTGAAGAACCCTCTGGGAAAAAGGAGAGGAGGCCTGTGCTTGGTAGAACGGCCTATGAAAAGGCCTGCCCCTAGCTTTGCTGCCTTGAGGAGTTGCCTGCCTTCCTCGGCCTGGTGCACCCTGTAGGTGGTCCTGTATTCATCCATCTTTTTTCATGTACTTCTGTCTACTCCCAAAGAATTACCCACCAGGGAAATCCATGGTCTTAGCCTGGGTGCCCTATGAAAGGCTAGTACACCTGAGCCAAGCCATCTCCGAAGAGCCACAGATGTAGCCATGACTCGTGATGACATCACTGGAGATCGCAGCAGCATGAAACTGGATTTTGATGCCTCAATCCCATCCGCAACCACGTGCTCCAGCTCCTGGCAAGCTGGGGAGGCCTGTTAGCCAGTGCCAGTACAGTGTCCCACCTGACTTCTGGTACCTGGCTGTATAGGCCATGAATTAGCCTGCCTGAGTCCCATGGAGGATGCCATGTACTGTTTCTTGCCATGGCATCCAGCTTCCTGGAGTCTTTATCTTGGGATGGAAGCCAAGGGTATGTTAGCCTTATCACAGGCTGCAGCCTGCTCGACTCAACATGGCTGCATTGTTGGTACAAGTACTTGCACTGAGCCTGACAGCATGTACTCTTGTCCAGCCTTCTGTCTACAGGAGGTAAAGAATGGAAATTACGTACCACCTGAATTTTGATCTTCTTGGACGAGTCTCCACCACTCATTCACACTAATGGGATCTGTGCTGGAGGCACTAGGATTCCAGCGGAGCAAACTTTTGCTCGAGGGTCGGGCCAGAGATGGAGCCACGAGGAGCGGCACCACGAGCCTCGCTCATGTGGTAATGACTATCTCAAGCTGACTTCTCCAACCGCCTCAGTACCTTTTTTCTGAGGAGGTGCAACGAATTAACTTAGAAGGATAGTTTGATCCAAAAACCCGACATAAGATAGTCCGGATTCCACCCGTATAAGAAGGGGGGTCAACAAAGTCTTCATAGCCCAAGATTGAGTGGAAGTGAAGACCAACAACAGAGGTGAGTTCTGGGATGGTGGGTATATAGAAGGAGTGGTGGAGACCATTCAAGAAGATCAAGAATTACGGTAGGTATGTAATTTCCATATCTTCCTGGGACATAAAGTTCCACCACTCATTCACACTAATGGAGAGTACTGAGCTAATAATCCGCCTAGGAGGGGTGGCAGGAGAGACCAGCTCACAGTTTTAGGACAGGAGTCCATTAAGGATGGTTCTGCCAAAAGAACGATGTCATCTGGCAGGACATCCAGGGCATAGTGTTTGGACAGTATGCACTGAGTTCCAGGTAGCCGCATTGCAAATATCTGTACGGGCAAGTTGCGGATTTCCGCTAGGGATGCCGTGACCACTCTAGTAGAGAAAGTATACACTCTGCCTTCCAGCTTAACCGTGCCATGGAATAACAGTGCTGAAGGCATGCTTCAGCCATGCTGAATACATCTGATAGCGACAGGTTGGCCCACCCAGGTCTCTGCTGAAGAAAACAAACAGTTGTTGAGCTTATGAAAGTCTTTTGTTCTATCTAGATAAAACGCAAAGCTCTTTGACGCCCAAGGAGTGAAGAGAACGCCTCCTTCATTTTGGAAGTTCGCTAAGTAAGTAGGAAGGACCAAGGGTTGGTTTTAGATGGAATTCGAAACAACCTTAGGGAGAAACTTAGGAAGGGTCCTAAGAACTACTTTGTCTTTATGAAACACAGTATACGGAGGGTCTGTGACCAAGGCATGTATCTCAGAGACCCTATGGTCGAGGTAATGGCCACTAGAAGGCAGTTTTCCAAGTGAGAATTTAACTCACAGGTAGCTAGAGGCTCGGTGTTTTCGACGAGCATGTCTAGCACAAGATTAATGTCCCAGGCTGCAACTGGATGTCTTATAGGAGGTCTGGTATGCAGAATTCCCTTAAGAAACCTCTTAACCACAGGTAACTGAGCCAGTGACAAGGAAAGTACTGGCTCATGATAAGCTGAAATGGCACAAAGGTGAGCCTTAACTGTAGAGTATTGCAGATCTGAATTTGAGAGGTCTAAGAGGTACTCTAAAACTATCTGGTGGGCAGGAAAAGGATTCAAAGAGGACTTTGCACAACAGAGCGAAAAACGCTCCATTTGGCTGTGTGTGTTTCTAGTGGCTGGCTTGCACACAGCCAGAAGAATATCTGAAACCCTGGAGAGACAGTGAATCTGTTCACTTTTCTCTTCAGGAGCAAAGCGTGATGGTGGCTGACCTCAGATTGGGATGGACCATAGGTCCCTGGGTCAGAAGGTTCATCTGAAGGGCAAGCGGTTTCAGAAGAGCTTCAGACATACTGTTGAGTAGTGGAAACTATATCTGTCGAGTCCAGAAGGGAACAATGAGGATCATTTTGTCCCCTGGGGCTCGAATCTTGAGAAGTACCCACTGAATTA
The DNA here is from genome assembly GCA_016271365.2 of Neoceratodus forsteri. Classification (NCBI taxonomy): domain Eukaryota; kingdom Metazoa; phylum Chordata; order Ceratodontiformes; family Ceratodontidae; genus Neoceratodus; species Neoceratodus forsteri. The sequence continues at coordinate 124,610,652 of CM057450.1, read as the reverse complement.
GAGGAAGAGGCGTGAAAGGCGTGCAGAAAGCATTTGTCCACTGCAGCCTGAACGATCCTGACAGAAAATGCCAGGCCCTGGATTTCTGGAGCAGAAGAGAGGCAGTTTTGTGTTGAGTGGGGATGCAAAAGGTCCAGGTCTGGAGTTCTACTGCTAATAGTCAGTGAACTATGGTTGAGTAGAGAGACCATTCGTGAGGATCTGTCTCTGTTCTGCTGAGACGGTCTGCCAGTTCGCTCTGCACTCCCGCAGGTAGACTGCTTGCATTGAGACTTGTGCCCAAGCACCATTCCCACGCTCATCGCTTCTCTGCATAAGGGGTAGTGAGGAGTACTTCTGCTTGTTGATGTAATACATCACTGCTTTGTTGTCCGCTTGAAGGAGAATGTTCTGTGACAGAGAATGTCCTTCAAAGCCCGGACTGCATAAAGGACGGCTCTATCTCTAAGACATTTATGTGAAGCTGGGACTCGTCCTGAGTCCACGTACCTTGAGTGTGGAGAGTCTGACAGTGAGCTCCCCACCCCATCAGGGATGTGTTTGTGGTAATGGAAATCTGATGATCCAGAGGAGCAAAGGGATACCCTTCCAGAAGATTGTCTTCTTGTGACCACCAGGTGAGTGATCTCTTCAGAGGTTGTCACCTTGATGAGAAAAGACTGAGGGTGAGTAGGCGGGGACCACTGAGTACTGAGCATCCATTGGGAGGTTCTCATGTGGAGGCATGCTAGGGTACAGTGAACACCATGGATGTCATGAGACCTAGCATCCGCTGCATTGAGAGAGCTGAAACCAAGCTGTTCTCTCGTATGTATCGGGCCATCTGAAGGATATCACCTCCTGTCCTCTGGAAGAAAAGCTTTTGCACAGGAGGTGTCCAGAAGGGTTCCTATGAAAAGAGTCTTTGGGAAGGCTGCAGCCGAGATTTTTAGGTATACAGGACTCCATGGACGGAGAAAGTGTGAAGCTGTACACGGCATCGAGAGTTCCCTGTCTGGAAGGGCTTGCTAGAAGCCAATTGTCCAGATATGGGAACACCTGTGGTCTGATTTTTCTGGAGATGCGCCATAGACTGCACAACACTTCGTAAAACTCGTGGCGCTTATGTGATAGCCCAAAGGGCAGGACTTTGAACTGATAATGCTGTCCCAAAGCCATGAACTCTTAGATATTTGTGATGCTTTGGGTGGAATAGGAATGTGTTGGTAAGCATCATGCATGTCCAGGGAGGCTAACCAGTCATGTTGATGAAGCAAAGGTAAGAGGGTTCCTAGTGATGATATTTTGAATTTCTCTCTGGGAAGGAATTTGTTTAGCTTTCTGAGGTCCAAAATGGGGTGCATGCCCCCGGTTTTCTTTGGAACCAGAAAGTAATGGGAGTAGAACCCTGTGTTCCGTTGATCCAGCAGAACTACTTCCACTGCCCTGTTGTTCAGAAGGCCCTGTATCTTGGAGGCGAGAAGATCTGACTGAAGAGCTGACAGCCTGGGCTGTCTGGGAGTACGATCCGGAGGGGTGTCCAAAAGATTGAGGAAATACCCCTCGTGGATTATCCGGAGGACCCATTTGTCCGAGGTTATGGACTTCCATTGATTGTAGAAGTGAGTCAGATGACCTCCCACCGCTGAGGAAGAGTCCCCTCGGGCAGCTGAGGTGGGACTTGGGCCAACAACTCAGAAGGCGGCACTGGGCGCTTTGGGTCCTTGAGCCTTCTGCTGCATTTTCTTTTGAGGCTGGGGGGCTTGGTTTTTATTAAAACTTCCCCTGCCTTTGCCTCGAAAGGACTGACGGTTATGAAACTGGCGTTTATTAACACCCCCTCAAGAGGGGACAGGAGGAGGTCGAGCCAATTTAATGGCTGACCTAGTCTTTTGTGTAGCCTCTAGAGCCTGTTCTACTTGAGGGCCGAAGAGATACACACCATCGAAAGGCAACACCATTACCTGTTGCTGTGCATCATTCGTGAAACCTGAAGTGCGCAGCCAGGAGTGACGGCAGGTACAAATGCCCACCGCCACCGCTCAGGAAGCAGTATCGAAAGCGTCCATAGCTGCTTTAACCTGTTGGTTGTTGGACTTGATACCTCTGGTTATGGTTTGAAGAAGCTCTGAATTTGTGTCCGACTCCGGTAGAGCTTCAACCATTTGTTTGAGTGAATGCCAAAGGATATACTCATATTGAGAGAAATAGCCTTGGTAGCTGGCAATACGCATACCTAGGATGGAAGCAGCAAAGACTCTCTTACCTAAAGTGTCTATCTTATGAGATTCTTTAATAGGTCGAGCTGTAGTAGTCTGGGGAAGGATGACCTTATCATTCTCTGCCAAGACTACAATAAAAACATAGAAACATAGACTTTGACGGCAGATAAGGACCACTTGGCCCACCCAGTCTGCCCATTTCCCTACCTATTGGGTAAGCTGCAGATTCTAGTTAACCAACAGCCTACTTCCTGCAACCCCCCACTATAATTGCCTTATGTCTGTCCCATGCATGTTTGAATTCTCCCACTGTTTTAGACCCCACAACCTCTTCAGGAAGGTGGTTCCATGCGTCCACCACTCTCTCCGTGAAAATAATTTCCTCACCATTCCCTGAGCCGTCCCCCTCTAACTTTAAATTGTGCCCCTTGTTTTACACATCTCTTTTTCTGAAAGATACTACCCTCCTGGACTTTGTTGATTCCCTTGAGGTACTTAAAAGTTTCCGCAAAGGATCCACAAAGGCTTGGGATGCCAAAATGGGTCTATCCTTGGGAGCAGCATATTTCCTATCTATGGACTTAGCCACCGAAGAAATATCAGGATTGTTCCATACCATTTGAGACAGCGTCTCAAAGGAGGGCTGTACCGGAGTCAAATCCATAGGGATCTCCGGAACATGAAGGTATTGGAGTCTTAACAGTTTCCCAGGATCGATATCTGTAGTTTGGAGAGAAAGAGTGGAAATCAAGGTTTTCAGCAGAGACTTAAAAGACAGGTCTTTGACATCAGGCTCTGCAGCAGGAATAGATCCTGTTCCTTCCACATCATCACCCAGCCTAAGGTCTGGGTCAGGCTCAATGTCATCTCCTGACAGTCCAGGAGGGACTCTATGGACAGGAAAGGAGTGAAAATCAGAAGGAAATGAGGAAGGAAAAGGGTTGAAGGAGGAGTCTTGAAGGCTGGATGACATCCTAACAGGCCTCGGCACCGAAATGCACGGCGACTAAAATACGCATGGCGCCTAGGAGCCACACGGTGCCGACAAAGCGCACGGCACCGAGGATGGTGCCAATGAAGTGCACGGCACCGAGGATGGCGGACCGACAGACGACCGACAAACCATCAGTGCCGAGGGTGTCAAAACATCCCAAGATCCGAAAACAGGATTTGAGGAGAAGAAGGATGAAAACCAGGAGATAAAGGCATCGGTGTGGCCCCTGCGCTGCAACACGTGTGGGGGAACACTTAGCCCGAGTCGACGGCACTGAAGATCGCAGCCTGACGATTAGGGAAGCTCAACTGCCGCATTCCGATCTCCCAAGAAGCCCAAAGGCCCCTGAGAGTGACTGGGCCAGGCAGCTGGACCAACCTCCAGCCCATTGCTCTGTAAGAGCGCCCACTGATGAAACTGCTCATCTGAAGACCTACCAGAAGGCGTGTAGGGCTCTGATGTCAAAGACGCCGGCTTCCAGAAATAGAAACCGCGATCAAGGAGGAGACCGCAACTAGCCCTCATAACCGTCTGTCTACGCGCAGATATATCAGAGGGCGACCTCGAATGATGCCTTCTCTTTCTTGACCTGCAGGTCGAAGAAGAGCTCGAGGCCGAACGGTGCCGAGAGTGAGACTTTATTTTTATGCTTTCGAGGGGACCGCCCACCCCTTTGGGCATTGGACTGTCCGTTGTCAGACCCTTGCCTCCGGAGAAGGTGGTGGACCGGACCCAGCCCGCTGACTGAATAGCTTTACACGGTCTCCCCACCGTTACCTGATCTGGCTTCATGGTCGACTCCGCAATGTAGGCTGAGACGACTTTAAATTGAGAGAATAAATAACCAGTTTAAACTTATTCGAGATATTACTACAAACAATAAAACTGAAAAACTAAGCTGCTAGTTTGAGTTTGACTCCTGGCAGGTGAGCTGATGCTATCACTGAAGTGCACCCGATGGGAAAAGGAACTGAGGCGCTGGAGGCCAACGCCAACATAGTCATTACCGTACGAGCCAAGGCTCACGGTTCCATCTCTGGCGCCGACCCTCCAGCAAAAAAGTTTGCTCCCGCTGGGTCCTAGTGCCTCCGGCGCAGATCCCATTAGTGTGAATGAGTGGTGGAGACTTTATGACCAGGAAGATTTTGGAGTTTTTAACAGTTTTTGTGTCCGTTTCCCAAAAGACTTATGAAGGGGAATAGACAACCTCTTGGACTCCGGGATGTCCCTCATCTCCACAAAATCAGGCTCTTCTTGTTCCTCAATAGCTTCTTCCAAAGGGAGCTGGAGGGTTGCTGCCACTTTCCTGTAAAACAAAGTGGGAAGGGGACTCAGAAAGCCTAGGAGGGGAAAACACTAGAAGGCCTGACTGGGAGATGTCCAGTTCAATGGGCTCATCTAGCCTTCCATTCCATCATCACCACCACTTTTGTAATCATCATCCCTCCAAATCTGGTTCATAAAATCTTCAGGGCATAATCCTGAACCAGGGATCCGACCAAACTGAATGCCTGCCCGGACGAAGCGATTCAACAATCCTAATCGCTCGGGCAATCTCCTCAGCGGTCGGAACACGTGGTTCTGGATCTGAACCGGCCAACTTGTCCCTTCTCTTTCTTTTCGACGGAACTGATCCCTCTGAATTGACTCTCCTTTTGCCCAAAGTATCGCCCTTGTCAGAGGGCACTCCATCAGGTTCAGTCGGAACCAAACCAGGCTGGCCATCCGGGTCAGCGGACTTCTTGGCCTCCTTCTCCCTAAGCCTGCCCAATCTCTTATCCAGGGTGGATTTAGGGAAATCCTTGCAGATTTGGCAGTCTGAATCAAGGTGGTCAAACCCCAGACAATAAACACAAGTGGTGTGGGGGATCAGACTTAGCAAAGACCTCCCTACACACACTGCAGTGTTGAAACCCAGTGGGCCCTGTTTTTCTTCTGGGTTTCTCAGATGTAGCCATACTAATAATCAAAACTTACCCTTTACTCGGCAAAAGCCAGGCAAGACCCCTTATCGGTTTCTAACTGTATTCAAGGTATCTGAAAAAATGTAAAAACACTTTTTTTTTTAAACCGATATGACTAGTGCCACACTTAACCCAAAGTAAGAAAGAGAAAATAGCAGCATCAAGGTAACCGGTTCAGCCGAACCGGTTAAAAGTTTATAAAATTACAATTTCCACAAGTTTTTTTTTTTTTTTTACAGCTAGTCCACTACCTAAGCACTTACTGTACCACAGACAGGATCTGAACTGAAAATAACACAAATGGATCGGTAAAACAGACGACTTTAACAGACTTTGAACCGTGAGCAGAAGAGAAATCTCCGGAGCGACTATTCAGTTAGGCGGAGTAAGGAATCTGACGGTTACACTTCAAAGTGCAGCAGACAGAGGTTTGAACCGAGCTCGAGTGCAACGTTCTATGCCCTGCATAGAGTTTAACTCTTTCCCTTCCGGAGCAGTTCAAGTGCTGGGGCTAACTGTAATAAGAAAACAGCAAGACTTCATGTTGTTTGAAGATCCACGTTTCGCTCCAAGGATGGTATGATCTGGGAGACAGTGACCATCTGAAAGGTGCGTGACCTGAGATATTGATTCAGGTCATGGAGATCTAGAATGGGACACCAGCCCCCATCTGCTTAGGCACCAGGAAGTACCTGGAGACAAAGCCTGAGTCTGCTGAAAGATCTGTCATGGGAGCTACTGCCTCCTTGAGGAGGAGCTTGAGCGATGTCAGCCCGAAGAGCCGACTGGGTGTGAGCGGAAATCTGTTCTTCCCGGGGGGGCATGGGCTCGGCTGGGAGGGTACTGCTTGAATTTCAGAGGCAGTCTCTGACCGACCACTTAGAGAACCCACCTGTCCGCAGTGACAGCTGACCATGTGGAAAGAAAGTGGCGGAGCCGGCCCCCAACAGGAAGACCCAGAGCTGGCGTGATGGAGATAGGAGTGGCAATCCCCACCCCATCACTAGGCAGGCTTAAAGGAGGAGGAGGAGGAGGCTCCAGGACCTGAGCCTCTGCTTCCTTTGCGGGCCTGTTGGGGTCCAGGTTTGGGCTGAGGGCGCAAGCTTGAGCCTGCTGCTGATGCAGCTGTCCTCCCTGGTATGAGGGCTGCTGAACTGCAGGGAAGAGGCCAAAATGGAAATTACGCATCTACCATAATTCTTTATCTTCCTGGACGTAAGTCTCGCCACTCATTCACACACTCACTGGGACCCACGCCGGAGGCGATAGGATCCAGTGGGGCAAACTTTTCAAGAGGGTCAGCACCAGATATAGAGCCACAAGGAAGCGGCACCACAAGCCGTGGCTTGTGCAGTAAAGATTACTGCGCGCACAACCTCCAAATCAACAGTACCTCCCACCGCCTCCCGAGAAGGTGCAGCGTAACTATCCCAGAGGTCTAATCCCAACAAAATCGGACACAAGATAGTCCGAATGACCCGTAAGAAGGGTCAACAATAGAGTCTTCACAGCCCAGCCATTGAGGAGTGAAGACCAAAACAGAGACGTGAGCTCAGGGAATGGCAGAGATGATGTGAATGAGTGGTGGAGATCAGCCCAAGAAGACCGCACTACGGTAGGCACGTAATTTCCATATCTTCCTGAACATAAAGTTTCCACCCACTCATTCACACTAGTGGAGAGTACTGAGCTAATAAACCAATTCCCCCACCGAAAACAGGTGGCAGGAGAAACTAAGAGCTCACATACTTAGGACAGAAGTCCATTAAGAATAGTCCTACCAAACAACAGATGTCGTCTGGCATGGACATCTAAAGCACAGTGCTTAATGAAAGTAGCACTAGAGCTCCATGTAGTCAGCTGCAAATATCTGCAATGTGCTCATTGCAGATTTCACCAGAGATGCCAACTGCCCTAGTAGAGTGAGCTGACACTCTGCCTTCTAGCTTAACCTGTGCTATAGAATAGCAGTGGCGAGGTACTACCAGCCAAGCTGAAATGCACCCAATAGCTACAGGTTGGACCCAGCCGGGTCTCGCTGAAGGAAACAGTTGTTGAGCCTTGTGAATTTCTTTTGTTCTATCCAGATAGAATTGCAGTGCTCTCTAAACATCCAAAGTATTAAGGGTACGTTCCCCTTCATTCTGAAAGTTAGCAAAGTAGGTGGGTAGGACTAAAGGTTGGTTTAGATGAAATTCTTAGACAACCTTAGGAAGAAACTTGGGGTGAGTCCTAAGAACTACTTTGTCCTTGTGAAATACAGTGTACAGGGGGGTCTGTGACAACAGCATGTATTTCAGAAACTCTACGGGCAGAAGTGATGGCCAACAGCAAGGCCATTTTCCAAGTGAGGAACTTCAACTCGCAGGTAGCTAGAGGCTCGAAAGGTTTCTGAGTGAGCATGTCTAGCACAAGGTTAATGTCCCAAGCTGTGACTGGACGTCTGATAGGAGGTCTGGTATGCAGACTACCCTAAGAAACCTCTTAACTACAGGTAACAGCCAGAGACAAGGAATGTACTGCTCATGATAAGCTTGAAATGGCACAGAGATGAACTTTGACAGTAGAGTACTGCAGACCCGAATTTGAGGGTCGAAAGATACTCTAAGACTATTTGGTGGGCAGGAAAAGGGTTTGATGAGGATTTTGTACACCAGAGAGAGAAACGCTCCATTTGGCTGTGTAGGTTTTTCTAGTGGATGGTTTATATGCAGCCAAGAGAATATCTGAAACCTTATGGGAAACATTGAACCTATTCACCTCCATCTCTTCAGGAGCCAAGCATGAAGGTGAAAGCGCCTTCAGATTGGGATGGACCATGGGCCCCTGGGTTCAGTAGGATTAGTCTGACGTGCCTTCAGAAAGGTTGCAGAGAGACTGTTGAGCAGCGGGAAAATACAGTTACATAAGAACTTACCATAACAGTAGATCTTGAGAACAGCTCTTGCAGCAGGTGACACCATTAGGACTGAAGCTGGCAGCCAGGACCCCACGAATTTTTTTTTCCCATTCAAATTTTATTAAAGTTTTCCACAACAGAGAATACATCCAAGCCATAAGAATACATAACAGTATTTACATTAGTACATGAGACTGAAATTACCAGGATATATTCACCCCTACCAAATCCCCTAACCCTCCTCCCCAAAAATCCCAGCACAGCAACACATTTCCTCAACCTGTACTATTGAGATAGGGAAGAATCATTCCTTAGACGGTAAATAATACAAGGTATATAGGGGACCCCAAATCCGATTGAACTTTGGTAGCTTGTTCTGGAGACTGGCAATGACTCTTTCCGTTCTAAGACTGGCAAGTAGCTCCTGTAGCCACTCACCATAGGTAATTTCTGAAGTATCCTTCCAGTGCCTCAGGACCACTTTCTTAACTGAAGCAGAAATCAAGCTCATATGATATTTCCTATTCCGCACAGAAATAGCGGAAACGTCCCCTAACAAACATACCTCCGCAGTAAACAGCTCATTCAGACCCAGTAAAGGATCAACCTTTTCTCTAATCGTAGTCCAGAGTGGAGCTACCTTGGAACATTTCCAGAAAATATGAAGGAGATCCCCACTATCCTGCTGACATCTATAGCATGTAGAAGAGACACAATATCCAACTTAGCTAGCTTAAGAGGGTAATAATAAATATTATGCAATAACTTAAATTGCATCAGTCTAAGCCTGTCTTGCGACATATATTTATGGCAACTACGCCAAATTAGCATCCAATCGAGCACCGTATCAGGAAAAAGTGAGGACCAATAGGTGACTGGTGCCAAATTTGGAGAATGAACCCAGCTATAGAGCGTGCTATATATTCTGGAAACAGCATGAGCCATTCCTGCTAATGGCCCCATCTCTGTTTGGAAGCCCAGTGATGAAGTGGTCGGGGAAATTATACCCAACCCTTTAACCAAAAGATGTCGAAACTGGAAAACTTTAAATATATCAGTGTGGAATTTGAAATGTATTCAAAATTTCAGCTGATTTAGAGCCAGTGCCCTTCACCATGGTAGTTAGTTCACTGACTTGGCTATCACCCAATTGTGGAAGCCAACTACTCTTAAGGGTTTACCATCCAATTGGAGGTTGAGATTGCCCTTAAAGGTTGGAGATAGGTCTTTAGCGTACTATATTTCAGAAAGGCACATAACTGCGAATGGACGCTTAATGGATATTTCAATAGGAGAATTTCAGACGGCTGTGGGTAGAGAGCTTGATTACATGCAACAACGCCCTGGGAGATAGGCCGAGCTCAAGTATATAGGATATCTCCACCTTTAACCAAAATGGGACATATGTACCTGATCCGGGGATCTACTACCTTCATCCATCTGAGGTACTTATTTGCATGACTAGCTCAATAATACAACCCTATATGAGCAGTCTCAACCCACCAATCGACTTAGGAGCTAGTTTATGATAAGCCATGATGGACTTCTTATAATTCCAAATAAATCCGTGATTATGCTGTGAATTTTCTTAAACCATTTTAATGGAAGCCAAACATTTAACATGTTTAATGGGTAAAACAAGCGGGAAAGACATTCATTTAACTAAGCTAATTTTCCCCACATCGAGTGGAAGCCAGGACCCCACGGAAATTTTCTAGCAAGCAGTATTCAGCGAGGACCCCCTACGACGTCGGTCCCGCCCCCGACGTCAGGCACAGTACATAAGGGGGCAGTCCCCCAGAATCCCCAGTTCTCCCACAGGAGACTCCTGGCCGCTGGATGACATCAGAAGAGGAGACTGAGGATCCATCAAATGGCAGTCAGAGAGATGCTGAGACACCTGATCTTAGAGAAGGATGTTGTAACTAGAATCTACCTCCAGCGGGGATGGTGGGAGGGAAATTACCTGCTGCAAGAGCTGTTCTCGAAGATCTACTGTTACGGTAAGTTCTTATGTAACTACCATCTTACTTCGAAAAAGTGCAGTTACGTAGAACTTACTGTAACAGTAGATCTTCGAGAACAGCTCTTGCAGCAGGTTACACCATTAGACTGAAGCCGCCAGCGCCAGGACCCGAAATTTTCTAGCTAGCAGTCTTCAGTGGGGACTGCCTCCGGCGTCAATGCGTGGTACATAAGAGGCGGTCCCACCACAATCCCAGATTCTCCACCGGAGACTCCCGGCACTGGCTGACATCAGAAGAGGAGACCGAGGATCCGCCATCAGATGGCTAAGACTAAAAACAAATCTTTCCATCCTGAAAGACGGATTTTAGATTATAACCATCTCCTCCAAAGGGGAATGGTGGCGGAGTATGCTGCGAAGAGCTGTTCTCAAGATCTACTGTTATGGTAAGTTCTACAAACTGTACTATCTTACTCGAGATACAGCTCTGCAGCAGGTTACACCATTAGGACTGATTCCCAAGCAATAGCGACAATCTTACGCCATCGGGAGGAGAAAAGGCAGAGATCACAACCCTGCTCGAGCCTAGGACAGAAGTCCCTGGAGGATGGCTAGGCCGAAACCTGCCCTTCGCCTTGAAGCGATATCCAGGTTGTAATGCCTAATAAAGGTATGCACCGAGCTCCAGGTAGCTGCAGCACAAATAGCTGAAGTGGAAACATTCTTCAGTGCTGCAAAGGAGGTGGCCACTCCTCTGGTAGAATGATCCTTGACCACGCCTGGCAAGGGTTTGTTGCACTTGTCATAACAGAAAGAGATACACTGAATGAGCCAACGTGAAAGGGACTGTTTAGAAACAGGGGCCCTTTCATCATCTCAGCAAAGGAGACAAACAGCTGATCCGGCTTTCTGGTACTGTTTGGTTCTGGTCAGATAATATCTGAGACAACTGTGAACATCCAGGGTGTGAAGCAATGCTTCTCCTCGATTGGTGTACTTGGGAAAGTACACTGGTAAGTCGATATCCTGATTAAGGGTAAGGGTAAGGGCTGAAACCACCTTAGGCAGGAACTTAGATTTGTCCTCAGGATACCCTATCCTGGTGGAAAATTAAATAGGGCTCTTTGCACATGAGTGCATATAATTTGGAGATTCTTCTCATCAAGTAACTGCACTAAAACAACGCTTTCCACTACAGAAAACGAGTCTCATAATCCGCGTTGGAGTTCAAAAGGTGGCAGCGTAAGCTGCTCAGGACAAAGGGCAAGTCCCAAGGAGGAACCGGATCCTTGATAGGTGGCCAAAGGTGGAGGACCCCCCTTAAAAACGCAGTAGTATTGGTGAGCCACCATCACGATGGCCTATGGGGCATGATAAGCCATTGCGCTAAATGCACCTTAATCGAGAGTAAGCTAGTCCGATTGGAAAAGTGAAAGCAGGTATTCCAGAACCAGCTTTTCAGGACAGTCTAAGGGTGAGAAACCACACGTTTGAGCCCACAAGCAAAACCTGTGCCACTTCATGGTGTATGTTGCGCGTGTTGCTGGTTTTCTAGCAGCAGAAAGAACTTCCGCCACTTCCTGTGAGACCCCATGTCATATCATGGCTATGTCTCTGGAGCCAGGCATGTAGGTTCAATGAACGCAAGTCCGGATGGACTAGTGAACCTTCCTCCTGAGACAACAGATGGGAGCTGATTAGCAAAGGAAGCGGAGGTTCCCGGGACAGCTGATGCAGGAGCGGAACCAGATTTGCTTGGGCCAGAAAGCGCTATCAAGATAAGTGCCGATGCTCCTGCGAAGTTTGAGGAGAACTCTCTGGATCAATGGGAAAGGAGGGAAGGCATAGAGGAATCTGCCCGCCCAGGACAGGGACAACGCATCTCGCCAGAAAACACCAGGCCCTGGACCTAACGAGCAAAAATTGGGCAGTTTTGTGTTGGATGGGAACGCGAAAAGGTCTAATTCTGGAGTGCCCCATCTGTGGAACAGGCCCTCTGCCACCTCCTGTAGAAGCTCCCACTCATGGACTCTGGCCTGAGAACGACTCAGGCTGTCTGCAACGGCATTGCTCCACCCCGACGGAACTGCAATAAGGTTTGCGCCCTCGCGGTCAGACAATTCCACTCCCACACTCCTCATGGCCTATTGCAGAGGGAAGGACCACACCACCGCCTACCGACGCCGGGTCTGAAGGGCCGGAGGAGGAGGACACTACCCAGCCCAAGACCAGGCGGGTGACTCAGGGTCCATCAAGCCCCACGGAACCCTTCCCGGAGCGGAGACCCCGGGACCCGACGCCCGACCCCGTGACAGACCACCCGCTCCCGGCCGGTCGTCGGTTTGAATCTGACAGAGGTGAAGGAGCTTTCACCTTCTGGTGGATACCATCAAGAAGGATGTGTCACTGCACAACCTCCTCCCATGCCGGCTACCCTTCAACACCTGCGCCCCACTCCCACCCAGGGGTCAGCAGGACGGTCCATCGACCCTCATGGAGCCAGCATCTCCTCCTAGGGGCAGATCTTCAGACAGGAGAAGGCCTCCTCAAGATCCACTTCAGGTCCCCAGCCCCAAGAGACTCCAGACGGCGCGGTATACCTGGTCTCGGTGAGGACCCCAGATCTGACACCTCTGGGTGCTCCAGATCTCCTTCTCCAATCAGTGTCCTCTCCAGACCCACGTGACCTTCCCAGGTCTCCTCCGGATGACCCTCGCTTGCTGAGATCACTAGAGGCATATGCAGGAGAATATGGGGTGGGACGCTGAGAGCTAGACCCTGAGAGACAATGCCTTCCGCTACCTTTGGCAGAAAGACCCAAAGCCTGTGGTAGTGCCACCCTTGGTGGACACCTTCACAGACGTCACCAAGAGCTCGTGGGAAGCATCACGTGAACTCACCCAGCAGTGCCGATGAAGGCTGACCACCTGTACAAGGCTCCAAGGAGGACCAGTACCTGGTGAACCATCCTCTGGTCGATTCTCTCTGTCATTACGGCCTCACATGACCGGGTCTCAAAAACGTCAGAGCACTTGAGCACACAGCCACCAGACCCGGAGTCCAAACAGCTGGATGTCCTGGGTAGGTGACATTAGGTCGTTAATTACCTCACCCACATGGTTCAATTCCAGAATGCATTGTGGAGCAGGGACAGGACCTGGTTGAAAAAATGCAGATGGTGGCCAAAGGAGGAGCTGTTAAACAACCTCCGTGCGGTTTGGATGTGGGAACCCAGGTGCTTAGAGCCGCATCGACTCTGCGGACTCTTCAGGTCAGAGCTGCAGCCTCAGGCGTGTCTCCAGAGACACTCATGTCTCTGGGTACCCCGGATGTCCAGAAGAATATCATGGACGTCCCTTACTATGTATGGAAGTTTTGTTTGGCGAGGCCTCGGAGAAGGTGATCACCAAACTGCAGGATGCCGGGAAGGCGGTTAGATCTGTGCAGGCTATGTACAGGTCGACTCAGCTCCTTCGCAGGAACCAAGAGTCGCTTTCACAGGCAGACTCAAAGGCAACAACCACGTTCCAGCCAGCAACAAAGGGCTCCTTCACCCAAAAGCCCAGGCTAAGATATCCTCAGGCAGAGGCCAATGAGTTACAAAGTCGGGCCCAACCTGCAGGATCCAATGCTGCCACAGCATGATCTCCGCCCCCACCCCTCCTCAGGATCAACGGAAATGAAGGTCGGGGTGAGACGACGCCACCTGCCATTGCCACCGACAGGTGGTGGTTGCTACAGTTGGTCGAAAAAAGGCCATTATATAGAATTCGTGAGGCAATCCACCCACAAGGCCTCCCTCTGCTTTCCGGCTACTCAGGTCAGCATGCCCTGCTTATACAGCAGGAGTGCTCGCAGGCATAGAGGAATCTGCCCACCCAGGAGAAGGACAACGCGTCTCGCCAGAAAACACCAGGCCCTGAATCTAGCGAGCAAAAATTGGGCAGTTTTGAGTTGGATGGGGACGCGAAAAGTTCTACCTCTGGTGTACCCAATCTCTGAAACAGATCCTCTACTACCTCCTGGAGTAGTTCCCACTCGTGGACTCTGGCCTGAGAGCGGCTCAGGCCGTCTGCAATGATGTTGTGCACTCCTGGGACATGAACAGCAATGAGGTTTGCGCCGTGTTGCAAAGCCCAATCCCACACCCTCATGGCCTCCCTGCAAAGCGGGTAGGAATGGGTGCCTCCTTGTTTGTTGAGGTGATACATCACCACGGAATTGTCTGTAACAGAATGGTACCCAGTGGAATCTCCGACTGGAAGGCCTGCAGGGCATAAAGAAGTGCTCTCATTTCCAGGATATTTATGTGGAGATGAGTCTCTTGGGCTGTCCACAGGCCCCGAGACCAGACACAGTCGAGGTGTGCTCCCCATCTGAGCCCTGAGGCCTCTGTGGAGAGTGTCATGATCGGAGACAGTGCAATGAAGGGGACCCCTGCCGATAGATTCTTTGGATCTAGCCACCATTGCCAATCCCGGATTACGGTCTTAGTGATCCGGATTGGAAGCTGCAGATGGTCTTGCCTTTGATCCCATTGGACCCGTAACATCCACTGGGTGACCCGCATGTGGAGACGAGCAAGCAGGACTGTTGCAATGGCCGCAGTAATGTGTCCGAGCAGGCAAAGGACCAATCTGACAGGAATGGTCTTCTTCGTAAAAATGTCCCAGATGAGGGATCCGATACATTCCGCTCTGTCCTGGGGAAGAAAAGCTTTCCCCTGGACGGTGTCCAGAACTGCACCTATGAACTACAGAGTCTGTGACGGAACCAGGCGTGACTTCTCGAGATTGATCATTATGCCCAGTGTCTCGAACAGAGACTGAGTATAATGGATGGTGGACATCAAGGCCTCCCGAGAGGGTGCCATAAGAAGCCAGTCGTCCAGGTAGGGGGAGCAGGTAGTGGCCTTGTCTCCTCAGAGCCGCCGCTACAACTGCCATACACTTTGTGAATACCTGAGGTGCCGATGCGACAGACCAAGAGGAGGCTCGGAACTGATAATGGTGGCCCTGGAACTCAGGCGAGAAACTTCCTATGTGCTTGAGCACAGGAATATGCAGGTAAGCGCCCTGCATGTCCAAGGATGATAGAAGGCGTGCTTGTGCCAGATGGGAATCAGACCTGGGAGGGTCACCATGTGGAAGCGCTTGTACAGGACTGACTCTGTTGAGGTCGCTGAGGTCCAGTATTGGACGGAGGTCCCCTGTTTTCTTGGGAACCAGAAAGAAGTGAGTAATACTCTGCACTCCTCTGGTTCCATGGTACGTGCTCTATTGCTTTTTTCCAGGAGCGAGCACCTCCTGCTGTATGACCAGGGGTGCTGACCCGAGTAACGGAAAGCAGTGGAGGTCTTGCCGTGGGTGGTCGAGAAATCAATGAAGTAACCTTTCTTGAGCACTAGAGAACCCACCGGTTGGTGGTAATCAACTGCCACCCTGAAAAGTGGTGAGCGATGCGACTCGACCTTTTTGCCTGCTGATCCAGAGGAGGGGCGAGGGCCAGGAAGGAGTTGTTGTGATAGCACTGGTCCTGCAGGCTGGGCCAGTTTAGTGTAGCATTGGGCTCTGCCTGGGATGACTTGGCCTGGGCTTTCACTGAAAGGTGCCCCTTGTTGCTGGCTGGAACGTGGCTGCTGCCTTTGTTGCTGGCTGCGAAACGGCTCTAGTTCCTACGAAGGAACGGGCCTGATCTGTACATGGCCTGTACAGACCTGACCGCTTCCCAGCATCCTGGAGTTTGGTGATGACCTTCAGAGGGTTCACCAAAGAGTGCTCGCCATTGTAGGGGCGTCAAGAATGTTCTTCTATAAGTCTGGGGTGAAGCCGGAGACACGGAGCCAAGAGTGTCGCTGGAGACAGACGCCTGAAACTGCAGCTCTGGCGGACGAGTCTGCAGAATCGTATGCGGCTCGTAGTACTTGGGTACCCACATCTGACCCTGTGCGGAGAAGGTTTAGGAGCTCTGCCTTCTGGTCGCCATCTGGAAGTTTATCGACCAGGTCCTGGCCCTGTTCCCATAGGGCGTTCTTAAACTGTACCATGAGAGTTAGATAATTCAGGGACCTGATGGAGCATGTAGCAGCTGCATGCATGCGTCTCCCCAGGGCATCCAATTGTTTGGATTCCTGGTCCGGTGGCTGTGTGCTCATGTGTTGCGGTCTTTGGGACCAGTCATGAGGCCGTAATGACCAGGGAGTCTGCCAGAGGTTGTTGAGCCAAGTACTGGTCCTCTCTCGAGGCCTTGTACAGGTGGTCAGCTTTCTTCGGCACCACAGGAGCGGAGTGCGGACGCTTCCACGCAGCCTTGGTGACGTCCGCAAAGGCATCTGCCAAGAGTGGCACTACCACAGGCTTTGGGTCTTTCTGCCGAAGATAACGGGCAAGGGGCTGTCTTTCGGGGTTGAGGTCTTTAGCATCCCACCGCATGTTGTCCTGGATGTACCTCATGATCTCGGAGAAAGAGGGATCATCCGGAGGAAACCTGGGAAGGTCATGCGAGTCAGGTGATGGAATGCCAGTAGAAGGAGATCTAGAGTAATCAGAGGTATCCCGATCTGGAGTTCTGCCCTGACGGAGTATACTCACGACATCTGGGTCGCTTGGGGCTGGGAGGACCTGATGGAGATCTTGAAGAGGCCTTCTCCATCCTGGGATCTACCCTGGGAAGTGGAGTCTGTTCCTTAGGGGTTGGTGGTCATCCTGCTGGCCCTTGTGGTGGTGGAGGAGGGGGCGTAGGAGGTGAAGGAGTAGGAGGAGGCGGCTTTACTGGGACCACGTTTTTACGGATGGTGTCCCAACAAAAAGTAAATACATCCTTTACCTCTTGTATATTCATGCCTGACGACGGGCCTGACGCTGGTGGTCTGTCGCCGGGGTCGGGCGTCGGGTCCTCGGCTGTCTCCAGAGTGGGTGAAGATTCCCTCGGAAGCCCGGCATCCTCTGTGTTGCCCACCTGGTCTTCAGGCAATGTAGTGTCCTCCTCCATGGAATCCCTGTGACCTGGTGACTGGGGGCTGTTTTCAGCTCCGGTGATGACATCGGTCGCTTGGCCGACGACTTCAGGTCCGGTGAACACCTGGCCGGCGTCTGGTGCTTGGCCGATGTCCTCGGCTCCGAATGCCTGGCCAACTTCGGGTGCTTGGCCGACGTCAGGTCCATCGTGCCGCTTCAGGGACGCCTGGTCCTCGCCTTCCTTGGTGGAGGATCCGGCTCCTAGGGGCTGGGAGACCACCTGGAGTCGGGGTCCCACATTGGATGGAAGAGGAAGACTTGTGGCATCTTGAGGACTGAAGAGGCCCGAGAGGAGTAGAGGAGCCAGGCCTGGAAATCTTGTTGGGCTGAAGATGAAGAACTGCTGGAAGCCCGGACTTCAACCGGAAGGGGCTGAGACCTAGCTCTGGAGGGAAAGCAGTCCGATCGGGTGGAGCCTGAGCTGCGCGAATCCGAGGCCCAGTTCGGGGATCTGGACCTTGCTTTCTCCCAGTGCTTGTCCCAGTGTCTGTGGACCTTGGAGGAAGAATCGCCCCTGGAGGAAGTTTCTTTGTTCATCCTACTAAGTTTTTCCTTTAACAGGTAAGCCTGGCGTGCCTTCCGAAGGCGGATCCTGGTGCGGCTGTTGAACCCTTAGAAAGGGTGCAGGCCTTGTGTCGTGGTCCAGACCTAAGCACCAAGACGAGGAGAATGAGGATCCTTGAATGGGATCTGTTTTCCGCAGGCACACTTTGAAAGGTGTCCTCAAATGAAGGAGTTGAGAGGACATTAGTTATGTAAACTCATGAGTTCTAAGTCATCGTGTGTCTAGGTAGAGACCAAGAGGCCGATGCTGGCAAGTCGATGGCGGAGGAAAGAACTGGGGATTCTGGGAAGCCCCTTTATGTACTATGCCCTGACGCCGGGGCGGTCCCCGCTGAACACTGCTAGCTAGAAAATTTCGGGTCCTGGCTTCGCCGGCTTCAATGTCCTAATGGTGTAATCTGCTGCAAGAGCTGTTTCTCGAAGTAAGATCCATATCTGTCGAGGCCAGAAGGGAGCAATGAGTACCATTGTGTCTCCCTGGGACTCAAATTTGAGAAGTTCCCTCTGAATTAGAGGAAGAGGAGGAAAGGCGTATAGAAAGCGTTTTTTCCACTGCAGCCTGAACACATCCTGACAGAAAATGCCAGGTCATGGATTTCTGGAGCAGAAGATAGGCGGTTTTGCATTGAGTGGGGATGCAAAAAGGTCCAGGTCTGGAGTTCCCTACGCCTTGAAGAATGACTGAGTGATGGCTGAGTCAAAAGACCACTCATGAGGATCTGTCTCCGTTCTGCTGAGACAGTCTGTCAGTTCATTCTGCAAGCCTGGCAGGTAAACCGCATGGATTAGAGCGTTGTGCTCCAGGCACCATTCCCACACACTCAGCTTTCCTGCATAATGGGTAAGGGTGTGCACCTCCCTGCTTGTTGATGTAATATATCCTTGCTTTGTTGACCGTTTGAAGGAGAATGTACTTGTGACAGAGCATGTCCTTCAAGGTCCGGACTGCATAGAGGACGGCTCTCATTTCCAGGATGTTTATGTGAAGCCGGGACTCATCCAGAGTCCACGTACCTTGGGTGTGGAGATTCTGGCTGTGAGCTCCCCACTCCATCAGGGACATGTCTGTGGTAATGGAGATCTGAGGAGCAAAGGGATACCCTTCCAGAAGGTTGTCCTCCTCCGACCACCAGGTAAGTTACCTTTTTAGAGGTTCTGTCACCTTGATGGGAAAGGACTGAGGGTGAGTGGTTGGGGACCACTGAGTACTGAGCATCCACTGAGAGGTTCTCATGGAGACGTGCTAGAGGTGCAGTGAACACAGAGGATGCCATGAGATCCAGCATCCGTTGCATCGAGATAGCTCTCGAACTGAGCTGTTTCTCTGATGTATCAGGCCATCTGTAGGATATCGCTCCTTCTGTCCTCTGCGAGAAAAGCTTTTGCACAGGAGGTATCCAGAAGAGTTCCTATGAAAAGGAGAGGCTGGGAGGGCTGCAACTATGATTTGTTGCGATTAATCAGGACTCCCGTGGACGTGAGGAAGTCTGAAGCCTTGGCTATGGCATCTAGAATTCCCTGCCTGGAAGGGCTTGCTAGAAGCCAGTCGTCCAGATATGGAAACAGCTGAATTCCGATTTTCCTGAGATGCGCTGGGAGAATTGTACAACACTTTGTAAAAACTCGCAGCACTGAGGCTAGCCCAAAGGGCAGGACTCTGAACTGATAATGTTGATATGCCACAAACCTCAGGTATTTGTGGTGCTTTGGGTGTATAAGAATGTGTTGGTAGGCATCCTGCATGTCCAAGGAGGCTAGCCAATCGTGTTGATGAATCAAAGGTAGAAGGGTACCTAGAGATATCATCTTGAACTTTTCCCTGTGAAGGAATTTAACTTTGAGATCCAGAATGGGGCGCATGCCTCCAGTTTTCTTCGGAACTAGAAGTAATGGGAGTAGAAAAGTACAGTTACGTAAGAACTTACCGTAACAGTAGATCTTCGAGAGGAGCTCTTGCAGCAGGCTAACACATTCAGGACTATGCCGCAGGCACTAGGACCCTCCGGACACATTTTCAGCCAGCAGTATACAGCAGGGATCGCCCCCATGCCGGCCCTGGTACAAAAGCGGGCGGACCCAGCTCCACCTCAGTTCTCCCGCCAAGGCCCGCAAACAAGCCCTGACAAAGAGAATGAGACGAAGCACAGAGGAGGTGTAAATGAAGATGGATCTGCACACCTCGAGGGGGAAGGCGGATAGGAAAGTAACGCCTGCTGCAAGAGCCCTCCTCAAGATCTACTGTTACGGTAAGTTCTGTGTAACTGTACTATCTTACTCGAAGAGAGCCTGCAGCAGGCTATAACACCCAGACTGAATACCAAGCAGTTCACGCCAAAGAGGCAGACGACCCCGAGGTGGAATATGCTGACCCAGAGGCCTAGGACAAAAGTCCCAAAACAGCCAGGCCGATCCGCCCGCTGCCTGAGACGATATCCAAGCTGTAATGCTTGACAAAGGTATGCAACGAAGTTCCAGGTAGGCCGCAATATGGCCTGATAGAGACATTTCTCAGGGCTGAAGAAGCAGACACTCCTCTGGTGGAGTGACTTAGCAGGGCCCGGTAGGGGCTTATTGTGTTTTCATAGTAGAAGGAAATGCAGTGGACTATCCATTTCGATATCATCTGCTTGGTCACCGGTTGCTCAAGCATTGTAGGCACAAAGGCCACAAAAAGTTGCTCCAATTGACGGTGCATAGTCATCCACTTGAGGTAATACCTCAAAAGTCCTGTGGACATCCAGTCTGTGAAGGAGAGCCTCTCTATTAGATGGGAAGGAAATAAACTGAAGGTCAACCAACTGGTTGAGGTCAACTCCGAGACCATTTTCGGAAGAAACTTAGGATTTGTTCTAAGGAAACCCATTCCTGTGGAAAATCAAATAAGGCTCTTTACATCAGAGCCTGAAGCTCGGAAACTCTTGAGCTGAGGTAATGTACCAAAAAACAAACCTAAGAGAAAACGCAGCTCACAATCCACTGTTGGTTCAAAGGGAGGGCGGGTGAGCTCTCCAACACAAAAGGAGATCCCAGTGTGATAGGGTCCCGAATGGAGGTCTCAGAGTGCAAATTCCTCTTAAAAAGGTAAAGGGACATATCCAATTGTGCTAACGCCTTATCTCCGATGAGAACATGATAGATGGAGACAGCCCACATATGCACCCTGATAGAGAAGTAACTCAGGCCATTTTGATACAGGGAGAGGAGATACTGCAACGCTGAGTTCACTGGACAAGTGACGGGGTCCAAATGCTGTGACGAGGCCCATAAACAAAAAACGCTTCCACTTCATAGCATAGGCGGAGTGGGTGGAGGGCTTTTTCGCCGAAACAAGGACTGCCCCCACTTCCGGGGAAACCCCGTATCTGTGTTGAGCTACGCTTGAAGGAGCCAAGCATGTAGGTGTAAGGAACGAAGGTCCGATGGACCAGTGACCCCTGCTCCTGGGACAGCAACTGCGAGCATATGGGCAGCGGAATTGAGGCCTGTGGATAACCGCTGCAGGAGTGGGAACCAAATTCGCCGAGGCCATCTGGGGGCTACGAGAATCATTCGGCCCCTTCTGCCTGTAACTTTGGTAGGACTCTGAATGAGAGGGAAGGCGGGAAGGCCTAGAGAAACCTCCCTGCCCAGCAAAAGGGATAACACGTCTGGTCAAAAAACTCCAGGCGATGCACTCACGAAGCAAAACATTGGCAGTTTGGCATTGTGCGCGACGAGAGGTCCAACTCTGGATGACCCCACTTGAAGAGCTGATCTGCCACGGACTGTAGCAGCTCCCACTTGTGTGCTCTGGATCGAGACCTGCTTAGGCTGTCGGCCAGATAGTTGAGGAAGCCTGGAACGTGCAATGCGGACAGCAGAATGCACCACTCCAGCACCCAGTACCAGACTCATCACCTCCCTGCAAAGAGGATACAAAAGTAGCCTTTGCTTGTTGATGTAGAAGATGACCACCATATTGTCTGTTTGAACCAGAAGAGAGCCTGGCACCAGGTCCTCTTGAAAGGCCTGTAAGGCATAGAGAACTGCTCGCATCTCCAGTACATTGATGTGAAGGGATCGCGCCGTGTTTGATGAGCAACCAGGTGCGCCCCCCCACCCCAGGTCTGATGCATCTGTTGTAAGAGTCTGACCTGGTGGCTCCGGACGAAAGCTGACTCCTTTCTCCAAGTTCTGGGGGTCCATCCACCAAAGCAAAGTTCTCCTGACTGGCTCGGTGATCCTGACCAGAAGTCTAGATCATCGAAGCCTTGGTCCCACTGTACCCTGAGCATCCGTGGGATCCGCATGTGGAAGCGGGCCAGGGGAGTGACAGGAATGGCCGCCGCCATGTGCCCCAGTAGCTTGAGGAAGTTCCATGATGGAACTTGAGGAGTTATTGAGATCCCTTCTGCAATTCCTCGCAGGCGATCACCCCTGTCCTGGGGGAGGAAAGGCATGCCCTGGATAGAATCCAGGACCGCTCCAATGAAGACGAGCTTTTGACTGGGCTCTGGGAAGATTTTAGAGATTCAGGGGTGATCCCCAGCCTCTGAAGAGAGTATAGGTGTCTCCGAGGGCGTGGAAGTGCCTGCCCTTGACAGGGCTGTGGCAGCCAATTGCTCAGGTATGGGAAATGTAGTTTCCCCATGTGCCTTAGAGCCGCAGCCACCACTGCCAAGCATTTTGTAAAAGATCATGAGCTGAAGAGAGGCTGAACGGAAGAACTCAAAACTGGTAGTGCTCCCTGGAAGTGGAACCTCAGAAACTTCCTGTGGGAGGAAAGACCCCGATATGCATATATGCATCTTGCATGTCTAGGGAGCAGAGCCAGTCTCCTTGGTGCAGCAGAGGAAGTAGACCTGGGAGGGTCACAATCCTGAACCTTTGTACTCTATAAAGACAGAGAGCCGAGGTCCAGAATGGGACCAAGATCCTGTGTCTTTTTTGGGACCAGGAAGAAATGGGAGTAAAACCCCTTTCCCCACTGATGCAAGGGGACTACCTCTATTGCCTTTTCTGCAAGAGGGTCTGAATCTCTCCTATTAGTGAGATGTGAGGAGGAGGATAACGGGAGTACTTTGGCAGAGTATTTGGGGGAAAACTCGGTGAACTCCAGCGTGTGTCCTCTCCTGATGATATCTAGGACCCACTGGTCCCAGTAATAGACTTCCACCCTTCGAGATGAATGAAGAAGGCCCCTACTGTCTCTCCTGGGTCTTACTGTGGAAGAGGCAGGGCAGAAGGAGTCATTGGGCTGAGCCGGGTGTAGGCAGGAGGCCTGGGAGGACTTGGGCCCACGGGTAGGAGTGCCTACAGGCTGCTGGTTACCAGTTTTCCTAAGGAAGCCGCCTCTCTGCCCCTGCCGATTACCACGGGCATGACCGTGGCCACCTGAGGGCTTACAAAATGGCTGCTTATGTTGCCTTCGCTGGTCACCACGGTGCATCAGACGGACCGACCAGATAGACTTGCCAGACTCTTGGAGACGAGAAATCAAAGCTTCCGTCTCCTGCCCAAATAACACTGTACCCTGGAAAGGTAAATCCTTGATATCGGACTGCAGATCCTGGTGAAAGCCCGAGACACTCAACCAGGCGTGGCGCCACAGGCACACCCTGGAAGCGGCTGCCCTAGCTGCCGTGTCATACGAGGCTCTTAGGACATGGGGGTCTACGTCTGAGCCTGATTTCATGATGTCCAGAAGTTCTGTCTTCTGATCAGAATCTGGCATGGCCTTCAAAAGCTCTTGTCCCCTCTCCCAGAGCGCATTCTGGTACTGGACCATATGCGTCAGGAAGTTGAGGGACCGTATGTAACAGGTGGAGGCAGAATAAACTTTCTTGTCCACCTGGTCCAAATACCGAGACTCTGGGTCAGGAGGCTGTGAGCTAAGGTGTTTTGGCTGCCTGGATGTGTCATGGGCAGCCGTGATTACCAAGGAATCTGCCTGAGGGTTTTCTGCTAGGAAAGCTTCTGCCCTCGGGGCCTTGTACAGCCTATCCGACTTCTTAGGAACAGCCAGGATGGAAGCTGGACGTTTCCAGGTAGTCCGCATAAGGTCCTGGAAAGTGTCCACTAAAGGAGGGACCAGTGGTTTTGGCTCCTTCTGCCTCAGGTACTTTGCCAGTCTCCGGCGTTCTGAATCCAGGTCCTCCATCTCCCACTCATTGGAGGCCTCATGACATCCATGAAGGCTGGATCATCTGGAGGTGAGCGAGGCTGGTCCTTCTCTCCCGGGGACTGCTGCAAGCTGAGAGGGGAAGATGACAGAGATAGACTGTAAGATCTAGAATAGTCTGACCTCTCCTAATGACCAGACTCCCTCTGTCGTCAGTAACTGGGGGACAGACGTCGGTCCGAAGACCGACTCTGGTCCTGAGACCAGTAACGGAGCAGAGACCAACGGTCAGAGGACCGAAGTCGGGGAGCGCTCTCGTCTAGAAGACAGAGAAGGGCTACGTGAACGTGACCTGGACAGATGACGGTCTCCAGAGTCCTTGGAGTGTCGGTCTCCAGACCGGGTGCGTGAACGAGCCCTAGAAGGAGGTGTAGGTGGTCTCTCCAGGGACTGGCTCACCTCCCGGCTGTGGTTTGCCCGCTGGGTCCAGTACCAGTGTCTGGGCCGGCGACAATGGGGTTGGGGTCTGCTTCTGGACCTGCCCCCACCAAAAGGAAAACAGCTCCTGCAGCTCGTCCTTCAAAAAAAGTTTGGCCGCTCGGCCGGGAAAGGGAGTATCCGGGATGTCGCCCTGAAGGAGAGCCCTCCTGGGGCCCAGGGGAGAAGGACTTGGGCAGCAGGGATGTCGGCTCTTCCACGGCGATCCCTCACCTCGCCCCTTCAACGGCGTCGGTGGTGGTACCGACGGCGGGGGTGCTGAAGAATCCCTGGCTCTGGTGCCTTGGGAGGTGGGGCGTAGTTTCACCTCAAAGGTTTGGTGGTAACCCTTTAGCTGGGTTACCTTCGGCTTGATGGGCTTCTCCCAAAGGGCTGGCCTTGGCCTGCGATGACTTGGACGCCTCTCTTATCCCGGCGGGCTGGCCTTCTTGGGAGAGGGCTGCGAGTGAGACCGGGACCGACTACGGTCTTTCCCGTGTCGCTTGGATTTTTCTTTGCATTTCCCCTCAGAGGAGTGCAGATCCATCTTCTTCTCCAGAAGAAAAGCCTTCAAGGCCTTCAGATGACGGATGCGGGTCCGGCTAGTAAATGCCTGTCAGGCGGAGCAGGCTGCGGTGTCGTGGTCCGGTCCGAGGCAGAAAACGCAACTTCTATGGCCATCCTTGGCTGGGATCTGCCTTCCACTTGTTTTGATGGTGTTCAGGCGAGGCAGATGATGGTGAAGACATCTGTCGAATAACTTCAAAAACCGTCGGAAACGGTTCGACGTCTGTATACTAGAAAAAACGTAGAAAACGGTAACAAAAAGCAGGTTTTTAGGAAAATTCTTGCTGTTTCTGGCAAGCTAATTGTAGATCTCTCTTCACATGCGGGACGCGGTGGGAAAAGAACTGAGGTGGAACTGGGTCCGCCCCCTTTTGTACCAGGGCCGACGTCTGGGGCGGTCCCTGCTGTATACTGCTGGCTGAAAATGTTTCTGGAGGGTCCTAGTGCCTGCGGCATAGTCCTGAATGTTATAGCCTGCTGCAAGAGCTCCCACTTGAAGTAAGATCTTGTGTTTCGTTGGTCTGGTGGAACTACTTCTACTGCCCTGTTGTTCAGAAGGCCTTGCACCTCGGAAGCAAGGTGGTCTGACTGCACTGCCGACAGCCTGGGCTGTATTTTGGGAGGATGATCGGG
Organism: Neoceratodus forsteri; assembly: GCA_016271365.2. Lineage (NCBI taxonomy): Eukaryota > Metazoa > Chordata > Ceratodontiformes > Ceratodontidae > Neoceratodus > Neoceratodus forsteri. The sequence goes on along the minus strand of CM057450.1, from coordinate 124,585,271 downwards.
GTTCTGAAAGATTGAGCAAATACCCCTCGTGGATTATCCGGAGGACCCATTTGTCTGATGTTATAGACTTCCACCGGTTGTAGAACAGAGTCAGACGTCCTCCTATTGCTGAGGAAGAGTCCCCCTCGGGCAGCTGAGGTGGGACCTGGGCCAAGAACTCAGGTGGCGGCACTGAGCGCTTTGGGGCCTTGTGCCTTCTGCTGCATTTTTTTGTGTGGCTGCAGGGTGTAGCTTTTGTTAAAGCCCCCCCTGCCTTTGCCCAGAATGGACAGACGGTTGTGAAATTGATGCTTATTGGCACATTCCCCCCCACAACAGGGGGCAGGTGCGGGTAGAGCTGTCTTAATGGCTGAGAGAGTCTTCTGTGTGGCCTCCAGAGCTTGTTCCACCTGGGGTCCGAACAGATACTTGCCGAAGGGCAAGGCTATGACCTGCTGCTGGGCATCATTTGTGAAGCCCAAAGTACATAGCCAAAAGTGGCGACGGGTACAAATGCCTGCCGCCACTTGAGAAGCAGTATCGAAAGCGTCCATTGCAGCTTTAACCTGTTGGTTATTGCACTCGATGCCCCTGGTTATGGTGTGAAGTACAGTCATGGCCAAAAATATTGACGCTCTTGCATTTTTTTCCTAATAATGCACCATTCCTTCCAGAAAATTGTTGAAATTAAAAAATATTTTGGTATCCACATATGTATTTCTTTGGTTTGCAGTGGAATAAAACACAAAAAGCAGAAAAATTTTCTAAGTCTTTGCTTATTCCACACAGAAATCCTTAAATGGCCCAGACAAAATTATTGGCACCTTTAGAAGTAGTTAGAAATAATTAGATTTCAAGCAGGTGATTCTCCTTCACTTTGGAACTGAACTCACCTGTGGTGAGTTGCAGGTGCCTGCAATATAAAAATCACTCATTCAACCAGTTTGAATAGAGAAAGGACTCATTCTCCGCTTTGTGTCACTGTGTGTACTGCAATGAGCATGGAGAAAAAAAGCCAGAGAATTGTCTGAGGTGGTCAGACAGAAGATTGTAGCCAAGCACGACAATCTCAAGGCTACAAATCAATCTCCAGAGACCTTGATGTTCCTGTTTCCACCGTACATAATGTTATCAGGAAGTTTAAGGCCTATGGCACTGCAGCCAACCTCCTTGGACGTGGTCAAGAGAAAACTTGATCAAGATTGCAGCACAGGATTGTTCGAATGGTGGAGAAAAGCACCCGATCAACTGCCAGAGTCCAGCTGACCTTCAGACACAAGGCACGATCAGTTTCAATCTGCACTCATCCATCGCCAACTCGATGAAAGGGGGTTATGTGGTAGGAGGCCCAGGAGGACCCCACTGCTAGAGAGAGAGAGAGAGACATAAGAAAGCCCGACTGGAGTTTGCCAAAACACACCTGAACAAGCCAAAATCCTTCTGGGAGAATGTCCTGTGATAGATGAGACCAAATTAGAGATTTTGGTAAAGCACATCATCTCTATGTTTACGGAAACAAAATGAAGCCTTCAAAGAAAAGAACACCTTCCCTACAGTCAAAACATGGAGGAGGTTCAGTGATGTTTTGGGTTGTTGTGTTGCCTCTGGCACTGGGTGCTTTTGAACGGTGCATGGCATCATGAAATCTGAGATTACCAGGCCATTTTGGAGCGCAATGTTGAACCCAGTGTCAGAAAGCTGGGTCTCCGTCGAAGGTCATGGGTCTTCCAGCAGGATAATGACCCCAAACACACTTCAAAAAGCACCCAGGAATGGTTCAAGACAAGACGCTGGACTGTTCTGAAGTGGCCAGCAATGAGTCCAGATCTAAATCCCATTGAAAACCTGTGAAGAGATCTGAAAACAGCAGTTGGGAGAAGGCACCCTTCAAATCTGGGAGAACTGGAGCAGTTTGCACAAGAAGAGTGGGCCAAACTGCCAGTAGAGAGGTGCAGGAAGCTCATCCATGGCTATAGGAAGCGGTTGATTGCAGTTATTTTGACCAAAGGCTGTGCTACCAAATATTAAGTCTAGGATGTCAATAATATTGTCAATGCCATTTCTTTTCATTTTCTGATTTAAAAGGATATATTAAATTCTGAATCAAAATCAAAGGTTCTGTAATATTAACAGAGAAATAAAGAATTGTGGAGACCAAATACTGTTGTTAATTTCAACTTATGTTTAGAGGAAACCGAGTTATTTGAAAAAAGTGCAAGGGCACCAATATTTTTGGCAACGACTGTAGCTCTGAATTAGTTTCCGACTCAGGCAGAGCTTCTACCATTTGCTTGAGCGAATGCCAAAGGACATACTCATACTGAGAAAAATAACCCTGGTAGCTGGCAATACGCATACCCAGGGTGGAGGCAGCAGAGACTCTTGTTACTTAAGGTGTCTATCTTACGAGATTCTTTATTGATAGGCTGGGCTGTAGATGCCTGAGGAAGGACTGCCTTGTCATTCTCTGCTAAGACTACAATGGGATCAACAAAAGCTTGTGAGGCCAATATGGGTCGATCCTTGGGAGCACCATACTTCCTATCTATGGACTTGGCCACGGAAGGGATAAGAGCAGGATTGTTCCATACCATCTGAGAAAGGGTCTCAAAAAATGGTTGTACCGGAGGAGTTAAATCCATAGGGGTCTCTGGGACATGTAGGTACTGGAGTCTTAAATGTTTCCCAGGATCGATTTCTGTAGTCTGGAGAGAAAGAGTGGAATTTAAATATTTTAGCAGAGTCTTAAAGGAAAGGTCTTCAACTACAGGCTCTGCAGCAGGATTAATCCCTGCTCTTTCAACACCATCTCCCAGACGAAGATCTGGGTCAGGCTCAAAATCATCTCCCGACAGTCCGGGGGGGACTGTATGGACAGGAAAGGAGTGAAAATCAGAATGGAAATTAGAAGAGGAAAGAATCTGAATTGAAAAGCTCTGGAGACTGGATGGCGCTGCACCAAGCATTGGCCACGACGAAGAACACGGCGCTGAACCCAAAGAAGTCGGCGCCATCAGAAACCACCCAGCACATGGCGCCAATAAAGGCCACGGCGCCTAAAGAGCCCTCGGCATCGCGGACGCCGCAAACAGAGCCCTCGACGCCCCAGACTGCACGACACAGCCCCCGGCACCGGACAACTCAGAGTGTCACAAGGTTACAAAACCTGCGATTTGAAGGAAAAAAAAATTAACAGGAGATAGAGGCATCGGTGTGGGCCCCTGTGCTGCAGCCATGTGAGGGGGGGAAACACCTGAGCACGGAGTCAACAACACAGAAGAAAGCGCTGCATGACTAGGAAGATTCAACCACCCTCCCCGGTCCCTCGAGCAGCCCAAAGGCCCTGGAGTGACCAGGCCTGGAAGCTGGACAAATCTCCGAGCCCATTGCTCCATAAGAGCAGCCCACTGGTGAAACTGCTCATCGGAGGCCCGTCCAACAAGCGGGGGACGGGCTCCGATGTCGAAGAGGTCAGGCACCGGAGCCAGAAACCGCGACTCCGAGAGGAGGAGATCGTGCCCAGCCCCAATGACCCACCATCGATGCGAAGACATACCAGAAGCACCGGTGATGCCTCCTCTTTCTAGACTTCAGCGCTGAAGAAGAACTCGAGGCGTAATGGTGCCACGAATGAGACCATTTTTTTATGCTTTCGGGGACCGCATCTCCTGAGCATTGGACCATCTGTTGTCAGACCCACCCTCCGGGACAGTGGTGACCGGACTCAGCCCGTTGACGAACAGCTTCACACGAAGTTTCCCTATCGTCACCTGACCCACTCATGGTCAACTCAGTCAATGGAGGGCTGAAGACTTCTTTTATTAATCAATAAATTAAATCTACTTGGTACTTTCGAAGATAAATTACAAAACAAACCGAAAACTATGCTACTAGTTTGAAGTTCGACTCCTGGTGGGCAAACAACGTCGCCACTGAAGCGCACTCGATGGCGGGGAAAAAAGGAACTGAGGCAGTAAGAGGGTAGACGATGAGGTAGTCTTTACTGCATGAGCCATGGCTCGCAGTGCCACTTCCTCATGGCTACATCTCTGGTGCCGACCCTCTTGAAAAGTTTGCGCCTGCTGAGTCCTAGCACCTCCGGCGTAGATTCCATTAGTGTGAATGAGTGGGAGACTACGTCCAGGAAGATGGCTTCTTTTACTTCTGCTGGTTCTTGCCCGAAGAACTCTTGGCAGAAGTGGCGTCCAAGATGGTATTTTACTGCTCTATGCATTGTAGGTGACCGGCCACTCCTGGGCCGAACAAGTCTGTCCCAAGGAAAGGCACATCAGCTAACTTATGCTGAGTATCCCCCGGGAAGGAGGAGAGCCTCAGCCAAGCCCTGCAGCGAGAGGAAACTGCGCTGGCCATCGAACGGGCACAAGAATCCCCAATATCCAGTGCAGTCTGGAGCTGCTGTTTGGTAACAGTACAGCCCTGGTCCTGGACTTGCTTAACTGTGGTCTGCATGTCCATGGGGAGATGTGGGAGGACTTCATCTAATAACCCAAGAAGGGCATGAGAGAAGTGTGCCATGACGATGGCCCAACTGGCCCGATGAAGGCCCAAGGAGGAAGCCGCATAGACTTTCTGCAATGAATGGTCCAAAAGCTTGGACTCCTTATCGGGGTTGGTCAGTGTCAGCAAAACTGCCAGTAAGCCTGAACACAGGTGGTCACCAGGCTCTCTGCCGAAGGGTGCTCTGTGAACCCCGCAAGGGACCCCATGGGCACCGCGTACTTGCAGGCCATACAGGCAGAAGGTGCTGGACATGAGGCAGGTTGCTGCCATAGTTAAGAGTGCCGGACCAATAATGGCCTTGGCCACAGGAAAAGCCTCCGTCGGGGTATCCCCTCTCTTGAGGGATGTCCGTGAGAGGGTACTCCGCCTTTTTCTGGATGGGTTCCAGGGGCATCCCTGTAGAATCAAGAGATGAGACGGAGGATCCCTTGGAAGGAGGAAGGACCTTCCTCCATCCCTGTGCCAAAGGATGATTCATCATCCCTGGGATGTGAGTGGAGCCCAGTGACAGAGTCCAAAGAGTCTGGGTACAGCAGCCTACCACCCAAATCACCCTCGACCCGCCGAGGGTGGTCCGGGGTGACCATGACCGAGAGACGGGGAAGCCCGGTATCTGGTCTGTCCTCTTTGGAAGGAGCCCCTCACAGGCTGCTTAGGCAGCGGCTTCACCACTATCGGTGGAGAGACTGGAATGGGCCGTACTGGAAGACTGGCCGGCCCCGCGGGCAGGGGAACCAAAGGCTTCAGTTCCAAGGGGGTTGGCTTTGGCCTGGGAGGCAAGAGCCAAGTAATGGCCGGGGTAGGTTGCGGAGCCAGCTTCTGCCCGGTCAAAATCAGCTATTGCCACATAATGTCCTTGTAGCGACAGTTTTGGTCGGGTTTCCTCATCCGAGAACAACCTGTGGTGTCGGCTCTTTGGAGCGCTTATGGCTCTTCCTGGCAGTTCAGCCGAGGAGGTTCTAGACCCGACAGAGATTGGGCAGGCTGACTAGGTCGCCGAGACACTGGAGGGATCGGTGAAACCAGAGGGTCCGAACCAGGTCCTCGATGGGGACAGTGGACTGGGTCTCCTCATCGGGAACACAAGGACCGGAGTCCTCTCAAGGAGTCAGCCACGGCTGGCGACAGAGGGTCGAGGACACCGACTCATTGGACACTTCCTCAGTCTGGCCAGATGGAAGGTCCAGGAGCCTGCTGGGCGGAGTTGAGAAAGGGATCTCACCGAGGTCGAGACCACATGCCCTGGGACTGAGACCTCTCTCGTCCCAACAGTGCCTCGCTGAGACGAAGACTAGCTAGGTTCTTGTCTCTCTTAAGGAGAGTGGGAGGACTGCAAGCCCGTGGCGCCTCACCCTGGGTGGGGAGAGACTGGCACAACTCCTTAAAAGAAACCGTGAAGGTGGAACCCAGGTTGAGTGGAGCGAAAAGCTTCGATTCGGACGCGGGCGTTTTCTAATGTCGCCATGGTTCAGCTGCTCGCGGAACACTGCGTCACGGAATCCGCCCACTTAGGCCTCTTTTTAGATTTCACTGGAGGACCTTTTCTTTGGTCTCCCCAACTTCAAACGTGCCAGGCAGTCGTTCAGGACATTGGGATGGAAGGCCAAGCAATAACTGCAGGACGAGGTGTCATGGCCGACACCTAGGCAGTAAAACGCATGTGAGATGGGGATTGGTGTGCGACATCTTCTGGCTGCAAGGACACCGGAAAAATCCTGGAGACTTCTCTTCCATAATAGGGGACGCGAAAGCGCGATCGTTAACCCGAACAAGTTTTAATTTCGGTAAAACCGAAGTTTTGAAAGCCAGGGCCAACGAAATGCTTGAGCTCAAGGGAGGCAACCTGCATCTTCCAGCAGAAAGGAAGATCTGGCGTCATGGGGTGTAGCTGAGGTATATACCACCTGGGTGGGTGGCAGAAGGCAACTTGAAGACTTCCGGCAAGATTTAAAGGGGAAAGGGACATTCCAGTAAGTGTGGATGAACATATCCACGATCCTAGAAACAGTCTTCACAGTCCAATCACTGAAGGAGTGAAGACCAGAAACAGAGAAGTGAGCTTGGGGGATGGTGGGTTGGCGTGTGCATGAGTGATGGAGTCTTCGTCAAAGATCAAGAATTATGGTAGGTATGCAATTTCCATATCTTCCTGGACATAACGTCTCCACAACTTATTCACCCTAATGGGAGAGTACTGAGCTAAATAATCCCCCGAGACGGGCATCAGGCGAGTGAGGAGCTCACGTTTAAGGACAGAAGTCTGTTAAGAATTGTCCTGCCAAATGACTGATGTCGTCTGGCATGGACATCAAAGGCATAGTGCTTAACAAAAGAATGCACGGAGCTCCAGGTAGCCGCATTGCAAATGTCTGCAATGGGGACATTACAAATTTCTGCCAGAGATGTCGCGACTGCTCTGGTAGAGTGAGCGTACACCTGCCTTCCTGCTTGACCCATGCCATGGAATAGCAATGGCGGCGGCACGCCACCAGCCACGCTTGAAATACACCTCATAGCAACAGGTTGACCCAGCCGGGTCGCTGAAGGAAATGAACAGTTCAGCCTTGTGAATTTCCTTTGTTCTATCAGATAGAACCGCAAGGCTCTTTTACATCTAGGGAATGAAGGGTATGCTCTCCTCATTCTGAAGTTGAGAAAGTAGCAAGGACTAAAGGTTGATTCAGATGGAATTCTGAGACAACCTTAGGCAGGTACTTAGGATGAGTCCTAGAACTACTTTGTCCTTGTGAAATACAGTATTGCCCAGGCATATATTTCAGATACTCGAGCAGAAGTAATAGCCACCAGGAGGCCGTCTTCCAAGAGAGAATTTCAACTCGCAAAGCAGCTAGAAGCTCGAAAGGTTTACTGAGTAAGCATTGCAAGCACAAGGCTAATGTCCCCAGGCTGCAAGGCGTCTAATAGGGAGGTCTGGTATGCAGTATCCCCTTAAGAAACCTCAACTATAGGCAGCTGGGCCAGCGACATGGAGTACTGGCTCATGATATGCCAAAATTGCAAAAAGATTAACTCTGACTGTGGAGTATTGCAGACATGTGTTTGAGGGGTCTAAGATACTCCAAGACTTGATTCTGTGGGCAGGAAAAAGGATTCCAAGAGGATTTTGCACACCAGATAAACGCTTCTATTTAGCTGTGTAGGTTTTTCTGGTGGATGGCTTGTGTGCAGCCAAAAGAATATCAGAAACCCTATGAGAAACATTAAACCTATTCACCTCCATCTCCTCAGGAGCCAAGCGTGGAAGTGAAGAGACCTCAGGTTGGGAGAGACTACAGGTCCCTGGGTCAGAAGGTTCATCTGAAGGGGAAGCGGTTTCAGATAGCCTGTTGATTAAGGAAAACCAGATCTGATGAAGCCAGAACGGGGCAATGAGAATCATTCTGCCCTAGTGCCTCCAGTTTGAGCAGTACCCTCTGAAGAAGGGGGAGAAGAGAAATTCATATAGAAAGCATTTCATCCGCTGCAGCCTGAATGCATCCTGAAAAATGCCAGGTCCTGGATTTCTGGAGCAGAGGAGAGGCAGTTTGGCGTGGAGTGTGGATGCAAAAAGGTCCAGGTCCGGAGTTCCCCACTCTTCTAAGAGTGACTGAACGACGGTTAAGTCGAGAGACCACTCGTGAGGATCGGTCTCTGTTCTGCTGAGATGGTCTGCCGGCTCCTTTTGTACTCCTGGCAGGTAAACCACTTGAATCAGAGTCTTGTGCTCCAGGCACCATTCCCAAACTGATTGCTTCGCTGCATAATAGTAGTGTGTAATCGCCTGCTTGTTGATGTAGTACATCACTGCCTTGTCCATTTGAAAGAAAATGTTCTTGCGACAGAGTATGTACGTCAAAGCTCGGACTGCAGAGAGGACAGCTCTAATTTCCAGGATGTTTATATGAAGGCAAGACTCATCCAGAGTTCAAGTACCCTGGGTGTGGAGATCCTGGCACTGAGCTCCCCAACCCATCAGGGATGCGTCCGTGGTAATGGACATCTGATGATCCTAAAGGGCAAAGGGATATCCTTCCAGCAGGTTGTCCTGAGACCACCAGATGAGTGATCTCTTCAGAGGTTCAGTCACCTTGATGAGAAAGGACTGAGGGTGAGTAGTTGGGGACCACTGAGTACTGAGCATCCACTGAGAGGTTCTGATGTGGAGATGAGCCAAAGGTACAGTGAACACCAAAGATGCCATGAGACCAGCATCTGTTGCATCGAGAGGACTGCATAAGCTGTGCTCTCTGATGAAGTGAGCCATCTGTAAGATATTGCTCCTTCTGTCCTCTGGCAGAAAAGCTTTTGCAAAGGAAGTGTCCAGAAGGGTTCCTATGAAAGGAGCTTCTGGGAGGGCTGCAACTGTGACTTTTTGACGTTCAGCAGGACTCCTATGGATGTGAGGAAGTCTGAGGCCATGGCCAGGGCCTCCAGAGTCTCTTGCCTGGAGGGGCTTGCTAGAAGCCAGTCGTCCAGATATGGGAACACTTGGATTCCAGTGTTCCTTAGATGTGCCGAGAGAACTGCACAGCACTTTGTAAAAACTCGAGGAGCCGAGGATAGCCCAAAGGGCAGGACTCTGAATTGATCGTGTTGACCCAACGCCACAGACCTTAGGTATCTGTGGTGATTTGGGTGTTCCACCCGAGGCCCAAACAGATGCATACTGTCGAAAGGTAAGGCCATGACGTTCTGTTGGGCGTCATTCATAAAGCCCGAAGTACACAGCCAGGAATGGCGACAGGTGCAGATGACAACTGCCACCTGGGAAGCAGTATCGAAAGAGTCCATTGCAGCTTTAATTTGTTGATTATTGGACTCTATACCTCTGGTTATGGTCTGTAGTAGCTCTGAGTTAACCTCAAGACTCTGGCAGAGCTCCTACCGTTGCTTTGAGTGAATGCCAAAGAAACACTCATATTAAGAAAAATAGCCCCAGTAGCTGGCAATGTGCATGCCAAGGGTTGAGGCAGCCAAAACTCTCTTACCCAAGGTGTCTATCTTGCGAGATTCTTTGTTTATAGGACATGCTGTAGATTCCTGAGGCAGGACAGCCTTCTCTGCCAGGACCACTGTGGCACCAGCAATGGCTTGTGAGGCCAAGATGGGGCGATCTTTGGGAGGGGCATATTTTCCATCTATAGACAGCCACAGAAGGAATAAGAGCTGGATTCTTCCACACCGTTGGGGAAAGAGTTTTGAAAGAGGGCTGTACTGAAGGGGTTAAATCCATAGGGATTTCCGGTACATGTAAATATTGGAGACACAGAAGCTTCCCAGGATCGATTTCTGTGGTCTGGAGAGAAAGTAGAATTTAACTTCTTGAGCAGAGACCTAAAAGAAGGGTCTTCAACACGCAGCTCTGCAGGACGATTGATCCCTGCCCCCAGGGCAGAATCAGCATCAACACCACCCAGCCGGCCGGCCCACCGCTCGCGGTGCCAGCGACCCGGATTCGGGAATGGACTCAGGCGGCTGGAGGGAGGGGGAGAAGAGAGGATCGAGCGCCCAGAGACTGCTCTCCTTTTCCGGGTGGGGTGGGATGCAGGTCCCGCTGCGATACCACCACCTGGGCGACCACTGGTGGAGGTGTAGCTAAAAGGACAGCATGTAGTATGGAGGGAGGACGTCTGCCGAGAGTCGGCATGTTGCGATGTGCGTTGCTCCTAGGCTCTCCATGCGTGCGGACGTCCTGCAGGCCGGGCGAAACAGGAAAAAGACCCCGTGGTGCTCCCTGTAGACTGAGCTTCAGGCCCCGATCCCAGTCAGTGCAGGTAACGGACCCCCGACGAAACAGACGCTCGGGGCGGAGGAAGGGGAGCCCTGCCTCGTATCCACCTGGGGGTTAAACCAAGGCAGCATGGGGGGATGACTGCACCTGAAACTGGCAGACGAGCAGGGACGCATAAAGGCCACAGGGGACTCCTGAAGGTAAGGAAGCACTGTGTGAGAGAAGGGGGCATAAAAATAGAATATATTAAAAAAAAAAAAAAAGACACCCAGTCAAGATCCAGATCGGGCTCAAAATCATCTGACAGTCCGGGGGACTGTATAGACACAAACAGAATGAAAACCAGGAGGAAGAGGAGAAGGAGAAAGAATTGGGAGTCAAAACCTCTGGAAACTAGACAGCGCCGTACACATCCTTGGTTGCGGAAGAAAATGGCGCCAAGTACAGAGATGGTGTTGCGCATGGCGCTGATGGAGTGCAACATCGCACACCTCTACACCAGAGAAGTCAGCACTGCAGTCGATGGCACCGTCGCAGAAGTCTGAGAACTGCGATTTGAAGGTAAAGGATGAAGAATGGCAGGATATAAAGGCATCGGTGTGGACCCCTGTGCTGCAGCCATGTGAGGGGGATAAACACTGGAGCGCGAAGTCAATGGCACCAAAGGTGCCACGCGACTAGGAAGTCCTAACCGCCCTGCCTGCAGATCCGAAAACGACAGGCCCGAAAGCCAAGGTGATGGACTGGCCGGTTCGGGCAGTCGGGATAACCTCAGAGCCCACTTCTCCATGAGAGTGGCCCAGTGATGAAACTGTTCATTGGAAGCCCCTCCAATAGGCCTAGAGGAGCTTCGGTGTCAAAGAGGCCGGCTACCAGAGACAGAAACCGGTGACTCTGAAAGAAGCGGAGACCGGCCCCTGACCCTAACAACCGACCATCTACAAGCAGACATACCAGAGGGCGACCTCAAGTGATGCAGTTTCTTCTTTGACTGGTGGGCCAAAGAAACAGACGTGGAATGGTGCCGTGAATGGGACTGTCTTTATGCTTTCGAGGGGACCACCCATCCCCCCCACGAGGGCGGTGGACCAGACCCTGCCCGGCTGACTGAACAGCTTTCATATGAAGTCTCCCTACCATCACCTGCTCCACTCATGGTCGAATCAGTCAATGGAGGGCTGAAAAATTCTTTCTTGTACAAGTAATTTATTAAATGTAATCTGTACTTTTCATGAAAATATAAAATAAAACTGAAAACTAAGCTGCTAGTTTGAGGTTCGACTTCTGGCGAGCGAGCAAAGTTGTCACTGAGCGCATTTGATGTCAGGTAAAAAGGAACTGAGGCGGTTGGAGTGTCAACACCGAGCTAGTCTATATCGCACGAGCCTGGCTTTACGGTGCTGTGTCCTTGCGGCTCCATCTTAGCGCCGCCCTCTGAAAAGTTTGGCTCCTGCTGTGTCCTAGCGCCTCTGGTGTACTCCCATTAGTGTGAATGAGTGGTGCATACTATGTCCAGGAAGATCAATATCGACCGGGTCATCGGCCTGAGTCTTAGCTGGCTGGCCTGGTGGGTGTACAGTTAAGCCAGTGGCTGAGGCTGCAATCTCAACCGAAGTCTAAACAGAAGATTCCTGGGAGAGAGATCTCTCTCAATTCCAAGAACATAGACTAGACGAACCTTCGACTTGTCCTTTTTACAGGAGCGGGAGACGTGCGTGCCTGAAGGGCCCTCCCCCTTGGTCGGGAGAGACTGGCACATCTCCTTGAAGGAGCCTGAAAAGGTGGAGCCCAAATTGAGCGGGAGGAAAACAGACATGTAAGAGGAAAGATCAGTAGCCCAAGCTGCCTCCTCAAAGACCTTCATCTGCTAGTTGCTCAGTGGACCCTGCCCAATGGGCCTCTCTTGATTTGTACGGCCTGTTCAGTTTCTCTGTTCTTCCGAGCTGAAGTCGCGGCGGGACAATCGCCCAGAACATTAGGTTGGAACGCATGGCCAGAAGTTGCAAGCCTGGGTGTCATGGGCATGGCTTAGGCAAAGACGCACAAGGCATGCGGGTCGGTGCGAGACATCTTCTGCTCGCAATGGTGCGATGGAACCTGGGCAACGACTTGACCTCCATCACAATAGTAATTGCAAAGTGATGTGGAGAAACTAACGAGTTTAATTATAGGTAAATCCGAAGGTTTGCCAGGGCCTACTCAACATGGAAGCGATAAGGAGGGAAACTGAATCTTCAGGCTGAAAGGAAGATCTGGTGTCAAGGGATGGAGTTGAGGCATATACCACCCGGGTGGGTGGGAGAAGCCAGCTTTCAGACCTTCTGGCAAGAATCTTAAAGAAAAAGGTCATGCAAAAGAGTGTGACTAGAACATATCCACAATCCTAGAAGCAACGTTCTCTGCGAGGTCTGACGTGCCCAGGTCAATGGTGGGAAAGAACTGGAGGGCAGGTGGTGGACTGCTCACTATATAGGCCACGCTGTCACGCTGGGTTGGCAGTCCCCGCCAGACACTGCTAGCTAAAGTTTTCCGTGTGGTCCTAGCACCTGGCAGCTTAGTCCCATCGGTTAGTACCTACTGCAAGAGCCCCTCAAGCAAGATCTACCGGTTCCTAGACGGTTACACAGAACCGCAAACTTAAGTAAAAATCAGCTAAAACTAACACTAGCTAAATAAAACTTAAAAATAAAGGCAGCAATAAAGTTAACAGTTTAATAAATAAAAAGTCAGTCAGCTGAGGAGCGAGCTCAGAGGAGTCAGGCAGGCGGAGAAATGAATCTGAGCTTTATAGACTGCAACAGATCGTAACGGCAGCAGTTTGAATGGTGGCACGAACCAATGAATGTTCCATCATTTGCATATGTTCCGTTCTCGCTGGGGCAGTTAAACACAGGAGGCTGACTGCAATAGTTGATCATATTTAAGAATTCCGGAGGTTAGAAACTGGCAACTACGAAGGGGTAAGGGCTGCAGAAAGAGGGAGGGGCCGACCAATACCCAGAGGCGATTGCCAACTTATGCGGTGACCGAGAGCAGAAAGCTGACTGGGGATAGTCCCTATGTTTGTGCTTCCCAGTGGACTTCTGGGCAGGGGAAGAAGTCGAAGCCCCGGAGGCTGTGAAAGAAGAGGAACTTGTGCCCTGGAGCTCCTTCTCCACTGCGGCCAACTACTGCTGCAGCAAGAAGCCCTGGAGGGTCTTCAAACAGCATCTCTGTGTGGCCTGGTTGAAGTCCTGGCAGTGCTGGCAGGCCTTGGCGTCTTAGTCAGGGTCTAAGCAGAGTAGACGAGTGGCCGTCTTTGGAGGAAAGCTGCTTGCCGCAAGCACACTTTGTACGCCGGCTGGCAGATGAAGCTGGAGAAGACATGCACAAAAGAAAAGAACCCCTCCCAAAATGATGCATTTTATAACGAAAAATAAAGAAAACTGCATGTAAAGCGCAAGCAAAATGGCAGTTGACTGAAGCAGGCGTCCGGGAAGGTCTGACATGCACGGTCACAGGTAAAGAACTGAGGTTGGGCTGGGGACTGTCCCTTTTATACTATAGGTGGATGTTGGTGTGCCGACATCGGGGCAGTCCCCAGCTGTAGACTGCTAGCTAGAAGTTTTCTGTGTGGTCTTAGCACCCGTGCTTAGTTCTACTGGTGTTGCCTGCTGCAAGAGCCCCTCAAGTAAGATGATCTAACACAAAAACTCATGTGAACTTTAAACTAAAACCAAAGAAGTGAACACTGGAGGCGTATATTTGGTGAAGGTCTGGCTCAGACATGGAGAGCCATGATGCTGCGGCTCTGCACTAGAGGATAGGGACAAAAGGAACTGAGGTGGCTGGGGGCTGACGCCACGGTACATCAGCGTAGCACACAGTGACCTGTGCGCAAGGCCTACATGCGCCACAAGCCCTCCAGAAAGGTTCTGGCTCTCGAGGTCCTAGCGTATCAGGGAAAGAGCCATAAGTAGGACTCTATGGAGAAGATTATTGGAATTTATTACAATATGATGGAAACCACTGTATTCTTCGGTTTTCATGTCACAAACATCTCTCATTAGGAGATCACCAATAGGCTTCCTATGCCACCCCTTTAATGAGGGAGAACAGAGTTAATGATCCACAGAAGACTTGCAACATACGGATGACCTTTATTTGTAACATACCAATACAACACATCCATAAACCACAGTTTACAGTAGCGGTAACTACTGCAAAACATACTAAGGCACTTTTGTTGAAAAATGCATTTTTCCCACCCTAAATTGCATCTTACTCTCCCTGCCCCCATCCTTGCAAATGTATAGCTTTAGACATTCTGAAGCCTGTTTTGCTCATGTATAAATGCAGAATATACATACGTTTTATATAGACCACAAGTAACCTAATAACCAGTGTATGCCATAATAAAATCTACAGTATATACCCATGGTCCCGAGAGAGAACGAGAAAAGGAGGCAGTGAGGAAGGCCTTTATTTCTCCTTCCCATTGAAGTACAAGTTCTATATTTATGTGCAGTTCTGTAAGAGCTATATTCTTTAAGACAATGGTGCAGTATAGAAAGATCCTCCAGTTACACAGAAGTATGAGGCAGTACAACTCATAGTAGTAATACGCAACAAGTTTATATGTATAAAAGTATTCATTTCAGCTTGATACTTTGTTTAAAATCAATTAAATATGTTTGGTCCCCAAAATAATCACAGACAAGTTACTATACAATCAGCACAGCTGGTAAACTCCTGTACTTTAATTTTCCCCGTTGATCACTGTCCCTAGCCATGCTACTGTAAAAAAATAATTGAACATATCTGACCACAGCTCTGAATTTCCAGGTGTCATTGCACAACAGAAGTATTTAAAAAACAAAATTGGCTTTGGAAAGTGTTTATTTGGCAGATACCACTGACCAACCCCACCGAGGTTCTCTACTTGTATGGCTTTGGTTAAAAGGCCAGAACAGGATTACTGTGACCATGTTATGGTTGCAAATGCCTTTAAATCAAGAGCAAATTGAAAGGCAGTGATAAATGGCCAAGAAGGCCAAGAAGGGAAATCAAGCTCCATATCCGATGGCCAAAAGCAAGGGCACTCTCCTACATTCACGTGTTCAGATATTGCAAGATGTAAACATTAATTATTGCATAAAGATATCGAACGACAGCGTGCATCTAAGTGGCCACAGCAACTAATCTGGTTCTTGTAAATGCCACTTGCCATATCCTAAATTAGGTCTAACGGATTTATTTGGGGGAGGGGTTGGAGAGACATTTTGCTAGCCACAATGCTGCAACTGACGCACAAATGGAAATAAGCGGAGAGAGGAAAGACGGTACTGCCCTGATGTTCTCAGTACTGGTTTTCCACCACACATTTTTGAATAAAATTAAAGTTCAGCAAATGATGTGGCTAGTTCAGGTAGGACTCTTGGCAAGTCTTTTTGGTAGTTTTGCTGCCTTGTACTGGCAGAAGCTGAGGGAAGACCTTAGTCAGTAGCTTTGACATCTCCCAAGTCTTTGTCTACATCATCGTCAGATCCATCAAGTCCCTTTCTGCCGCCGATACGGCGAGGTGTGAATGGCACGTCTCCACGCCTAGGAAGAGAGGAAACAAAAACAGGTGTCACAGTGAGCTGATTGTGTGTATTTTCCCCAATAACACCAACACCATCCCTACAATTCTGACTCAAAAACACTTCAATATATGTGAGAAGGAAAAGACTCCATCCTAGAATGAGACAAGAATGTTGACTACTCGCACAACAGGAAAACTCCTGTGACTTGTACGTAAATATAAGTAGGAGCTAAAACTGAGAAGGCAGCACATAGATGAACAATCTCCTGATGATCTACAGTACCTTGCCCAGGAAGCACACCAACTTGTAATCTGATAATTCACAACAAAGCCAATCATTACATTTTTCATCTAAGGCAGACTTACTTGATGGATAGTGGAAATAAGCATTACAGGAAAACAGGTTACTCACCTGTAACAGTAGTTCTAGGAGTGGTATATGTTGTTCACCCACACTTCTTGGCATGTCCTTTCTCTTTAAGGATCGCCAGAAGGTCTTCAAGCTGGCTCCTCCCACCCACCTGGGTTGTATATACCTGCTCAGCCCCATTACACCAGATCTCAGCCGCTGGAAGCCAGGTATTGTGCGCCAGCAGCCGGGAGGTCAAGTGGGTCCGTGTGGATGAACATATACCACTCCTAGAACTACGGTATAGAATCGTGGATATGCTGTTCATCCACACTTCTTGGCAGACTCCTAGCAGTTTTCCTGGAGGAGGGAGGCAAGGCGCACACCCCACTGATACTTACTTGGGGAAAAGAGACTGGAGAACTGAGGCCCCAAAGCCAGCATCCCGGCGTGACTCAAGGTCGATGTGGTAATGGGTAATGAAGGTGTTTGCTGACTTCCAAGTAGCAGACCAACAAATTTCCTGGATAGGGATATCCCGGAAGTAGCCATCAATGAGCGGTATGGCGGGTAGAATAAGCTCTTATCCCTCTGGGAGGCTCCATGCCTGCAAACTCGTGAGCACAAACTTATGCAAGATGTAATCCACCTTGCAACAGTCCACTTTGCTGCAGGTCTGCCAGAAGTCGACTTTAGTATAGGTGAAAACAGCTGGCAAACCTCTCCCCATTTCCACAGTCCTCTCCTTTATAACAGGAGAGGGCCTGCCTCAGGCCCAGGGTATGGAGCCTGTATTCGGCCTCCGAGGTGTAATTAGGGTAGTATACTGGCAGAGTTAACACCTGGTTAAGGTGAAACTGACACCACCTTCGGAAAGAATTTCGGCTGGGGTGCAGGACAACCTTGTCCCTGTGGAAAACCAGATTAGGGGAGTCCAGAGAGCACCCAGAGCTCCCTTGTCCTTCTAGTAGATGTGATAGCCACAAGGAAGGCAGTCTTCCACGACAAGTGTGACAATGCACACTTGTGCATTGGTTCGAATGGCATGCCCATGAACTTTGCCAGTACCAGCGGTAGATCCCACAGAGGTGGAGGTTCAAGCACCAGAGGGGATATGTGATCCAGGCTTTTGAAAAAGCACACAACCTCTGTCTCCTGCGCCAACTTCGGATGACCGCCTGCAGAGTAAGCAGAGATGGCTGCCAGGTGCACCCGAAGGGTCGATGACCGAAGACTCCCTTTAGACAAAGACAAAAGGTAGTCACAAATGTTAGCCACTGGACAGGACAGAGGATCCAGGCCCTTGCCTGACACCAAATGGAAAACCTTTTTCATTTGAAGGCATAACATTTTCTGGTCGATTCCTTTCTGGATGCCTCCACCACAGTGAGGACATCCTCTGAAAGACCCAAAGCCTGGAACCTAGCCAGGTACCAGGCTGTGAGGTAGGGATTGAAGGTCTGATTGTATACCTTCCCTGATTGAGAGAAACACGGTCTGGCATCCTGGAAGCTGCCCGGGGCCTGCAGCTGAGGCGGAGGAGATCTGGATGCCAGAACTGGTGCGGAGAGGCTGAGGCTACCAAAATCACCTTCCCCTTGTCCCTCCTCACCTTGAGAAGCACTCTGTGGATCAAGGGAAATGGAGGGAAGGCGCAGAAGAGGCCTGGGGTCCACGGCCTCAAGAAGGCATCCCCCTGCAGCAAGCCCTGCTGAGGGGGGTTGCATGAAAGCCTCAGGTTGGTGTCCCTGGAGGCAAACCAGTCCACCATCGGTTTGCCCCAGTGGGAGAACAGGCTATAAGCTACCTCTGGATGGAGAGACCACTTGTGGGATGTCTCGCTAAGCGGCTGAGAGCATCCGCCAGATGGTTTGAGGCTCCCGACACATGGATGGCTACGAGATCTGCCTCCAGATGGCTCACGAGAGTCCAGATGCAGAGCGCCTCCCTGCACAGCAGATGGAGTGCGTGCCGCCCCATTTGCTGAGGCAGTACATAATTGTGGTATTGTCCATCTGGACTTGAACCACTTGACCCCGTAGTGGAAGAGTGAAAGCTGACAGTGCCAGTCTGACTCTCTGAGCTCCAACAGATTAATGTGGCATCGGGACTCCTCGGGGGTCCGGAGCCCTTGGGCCCTTTTGTCCCCCATGTGGGCTCCCCTGCCCATGAGTGAGGCACTGGTCATAAGGACGACTGTTGGCTTGGGACGGACAAATGGGATCCCTTCCTGCAACCGGTCTGGGGTGGTCCACCAGTGGAGAGTGTCCCACATCATCTGGGTTACAGTGATCAGCTGGTTGAAATGAGTGACGCTGAGTCCACTGGGCGGCCAGCTCCCATTGTCGAGGGCGCATGCACAACCGGGCCCAATGGATCACTGAGGTGCACGCAGTCATGTAACCCAGAAGGCGCATAAAGTCCTGGGTAGGTCACAATTGTCCAAACAGAAATGATTGGGCAAAGGAGGACAGAACCACCGCCCTGTCCGCCAGGAGCCGAGCTCTGACTTTTACAAGAGTTGAGCTCTGTCCTGATGAAGCCCATCACCTGAGAAGGCACGAGTTCTGACTTGGCCTCGTTGATCAGGATGCTGAGCTGGGAGCAGGTCTGGAGGACGAGGTCCCTGGACCTCCACTCCTGTTGGGTGGAACTTGCTAGGAGCCAGTCGTCGAGGTAAGGATAGATCCTGACCCCCCCCCCCACTCGAGATGGGCTGCCACCACTGCAATGCATTTGGCAAAGATCCAAGGGGCCGATGACAGGCCGAACGGCATTGCTCGGAACCTGTACAGGGTCCCTTCAACCCTGAAGCGGAGGAACCACTGATGAGATAAGACTGACTAGGATGTGAAAGAATGTGCCTGCAAATCCAGTGAACAGAACCACGTGTTTCGCTCCAAGGATGGTATGATCTGGGACAGAGTGACCATCCGAAAGGTGCATGACCAGAGATATTCGGTCGTGCAGATCTAGAATGGTGTGCCACCCCCATCTGCTTGGGCACCAGGAAGTACCTGGAGACAAAGCCTGGGTCTGCTGGAGAATCCGCCACTGGAGCTACAGCCTCCTTAAGGAGGAGCTGAGCGAGGTCGTCAGAGAGCCGACTGGGTCTGGGCAGATACTCTTTCCTCCCAGGGGCGGCTCAGCTTGGAGGGTACTGCTCAAATTCCAGAGGCAGTCCCTGACCGACCACTTTGAGAACCCACCTGTCCGACGTGACAGCGGACCAAGTGGAAAGGAAGTGGTGGAGCCAGCCCCCCACAGGAGGACCAGAGCTGGTGTTATGGGAGAGGGTTGGCCAGCCCCGCCCTGTCACTGAGTAGGCTTGGGAGAAGCCCTGAAGGTTGGAAAGCGTCATACTAAGCCTCGGCACCAAAGAGACCTGGCGCTTGCTTAGGACATAGCGTCACATGCGGTGCAGACAGGCCTGGCGCTAAAAAGCGCCGCACCGAGGATGGTGCCAACAATCCCAATAGCACCGATACAGACATATCTGCACCAGCGACCCATCGACGCTGACTGCGCCAAACAAACCCAGAGCACCAAAAATAGGATTTGAGAAGAAGGAAGGAAGGAGACCAGGAGATAGAGGCACGCGCGGGCCCCTGTGCCAACCATGTGTTTCTTTTTTTTGGGGGGAACGGACACCTGAACGCTGAGTCGATGGCACTGAAAAGGTGCCGCAACTAGGGAGGCCCAACCACCCTACCCAATCCCCTGAAAGGCCAGAAGGCCCCCGACAGGACCGGCCAGGCAGCTGGACCAACCTCCAACCCATTGCTCCATAAGAGCGCCCATTAATGAAACTGCTCATCTGAAGCCCTACCAGAAGGCAGGAAGGGCTCCAATGTAGAAGTGGTCGGTGACCAGAAACAGAAACCGCGACTCCGGGAGGAGACCGCAACTGACTCCAATGTCCGACCGTCGATGCAAGAGACATACCAGAGGGCAACCTCGGTAATGCCTCTTTCTTGACCTGTGGGCTAAAGAAGAGCTTGAGGCTGAACAGTGCCGAGAATGCAAATTTCTTTATGCTTCGGGGTGGGTGGGGAGGGGGGTGGTGCCCATCCTCTCGGCACTGGACCGCTCCATTGTCAGACCCTCCGGAGAGGGCAGCGGACCAGACTCAGCCCGGCTGATAGCTTACACTGAAGTCTCCCTACCACCTGACCCAGACTGTTGACTCCATCAATGTAGGCAGAGACTACTTTTGAACAAGAAAATGTTATATTAAATCGTACTTATTCGAGATATACTACAAAACAATGAACTGAAAAATATTGCTGCTGGTTTGAAGTTCAACTCCTGGCAGGCGAGCTGACGTAGTCACTGAAGCGCACTTGGTGGGGAAAAGGAACTGAGGTGGTTGGAGGGTCGAGGTCGAGACAGTTATTGCCGCATGAGCCGAGGGTTGCGCTGGCTTCCTCTGACCCATCTCTGGCACCGCCCTCTTGCAGAAAGTTTGCTCCCTCGTGGATCCTAGCGACTCCGGCGAGATCCCATCAGTGTGAATGAGTGGTGGAGACCATGTCCAGGAAGATTCAGATTTGTCTGGACCAGAAAGGTGCTACCAAAATCACTGCCACTCCTTTTGTCTGTAATTTGAGGAGAACCCTCTGGATCAAAGGGAAGGGCGGGAAGGTGTAGAGGAATCTGCTCGTCCAGGAGAGGGACAACACATTTTACAAGAAAACACCAGGCCTTTGATCTATCGAGCAGAAATTAGGCAGTTTTGCATTGTATGGGGATGCGAATAAGTCTACCTCTGGCACCCCCCATTTGAGGGGCACAGCCTCTGCGACTGGTTGCAGGAGTTCCCATTCGTGAGCTCTGGCTCATGACCTGCTCAACAGGTCTGCAACTGTGTTGCAGACACTGGGAAAATGTACTGCTGTGATCATGGTGCTGTGCTGCAGTACCCAATCCCACACTCTTTGCCTCTCTGCAAAGCTGGTAGGAGTGAGCATCTCCCTGATCATTGATGTAGTACACCACTGAGGTGTTGCCTGTCTGGACTAACATGTAGTCTGATGGTATTTCTGACTGCTGAGCCTATGGAGCATACAGGACCACCCTCATCTCTAGGATGTTGATGTGGAGATGGGACTCCAGTGAGGACCATATTCCTCGAGTCCTAGTGAATTTTAGGCGAGCTCCCCATCCGGACCCTGAAGCGTCCGTGTTGAGTGACAGAGATGGAGCAGGCACCAAGAAGGGGACTCCTTTAGTCAGGTGCTCTGGGACGAGCCACCACTGCAAGTCCTGAACGACTGGATTTGTAACTGATGACTTGATCGAGGTGATCTTATTTGTCCCACTATGCTCTCAACGTTCACTGAGTGACACTCATGTGGAGGTGGGCTAAGGGAACTGTGGCAATGACTGCCACCGATGTCCTAGTAGGTGGAGCATGGTTCCAGACGGAACCTGCTTCGAGGTGAGGACCTGTATCAGGGTTCATATGCTCTGCCCTGTCCTCTGGCAGGAAGGCTTTCCCTGGCAGGCATCCAAGACTGCGCCGATGAATTGCAACCTTTGAGCGGGAAACCAGGGACGACGCCTCTTGACTGATGATGATACCCAGTGACTCAATAGGGAACAAGTATCCTAGATTGCTGTGATCAGTGCCTCAAGTAGATGGGGCCATGAGGAGCCAGTCGTCCAGATACGGAAATGAAAATTACGTACCTACTGTAATTCCTGATCTTCTCTTGTATCTTCACCATTCATTACTTCCTGGGTGTTAGCTGGGCGCGCACCCGCCACAGGCTTTTTTTTTTTTTTAAAGTTTTAATGGCACACACGCCCTCGAGAGTGGCGTCATGTGCAGGGGCGTCGTTAGTAGCAATCGACCCTCCTCCAACTCAGTTCTGTGAGCCGAGAGGCAAAATGAGAGTGAGAATATAGATAGCGGCAAGATAGCTGAGGGATAGCAAAGCAAGGAAGAATGAACTGAAAAGGAATAAGCCGATGGAGGAAGGACAGAGGAGATAAAGTATCCCTAGCCTAGGACTCAGGGGCCTCCTTACCTGGACTCTAGGAGAAGAGATAAAGTAAGGAGATGAGAAAATAGAAGAAGAAGAAGAAAGAGAAGAGAGAGATGGATGTTGAAGGGACCAGAATGCCCAACAGCATAGTTAGCTTAGAGCTGAAGGCTCACTAAGAGGGAAGCAAGAATCCCGGAGATAGAGCTGAAGAGAAGGTTCACCAAACCCGCTAGACAGACTCTGGAGGGCATAGTCCTTATCCTCAACATGCCATTGTTATTGATACCCCCTCGGGTTCCTGGCCCGACAGGCCTAGAATTCGAGGACACCCGAGGAGGAAAGGAACCCCAGACAGCAGGAGAGTGCTGCTCTGGGACTTAGAAAAGGAAATGAGCCTTTCAGGCGTTTAAGCATAGAAATGGGACTCAGACAGACTGGCCAAGGCTTAGGCCGGATTGGATATGGTCAGCACAGCTCTTCTGTAAAAATTGTCCAGGAGGACACTTAAAGGAGAAACCAATATGCAAACTAGCGAGAAGGAGATTACCTTCTCATTTCCTCTTGTTTGTTTCCCTTTTTACAGAAGAAATTTGAGGTTGGTTGCATGACCCCAAAACCAAGGTCCCTATAGCAGTCGAAAAGAGTTCCTCAGCATTCCCCCTTTTTTTAAAAGAAAAAAGGAACAGACGTGTCTGCTCCTCGCTCTGCAGGGCAAGAATAGAGGGGGTTTGATTCCAGGCTAATATCTCGGAACACGGGATTGCAGGATCAACTGAATAGCCTGAATCAGGCCAAAACCCCAGAGATATCTTGTCAGGATAACGGCAAGAGATAGTTGTGCAGTCTGATCGCCAATGCAATCCACGAGATGGCCCACGAATCTTAGAGTAATTAATTTTTCTGGAAAATTAGCCCCCCAAAAGAAGGATTTTTTTTTTATATATATTTTTTTTTTTTTTGAAAAAATTAAGCAATTTTTCCTAGTTTAAGAAAAACATTTTTTTTTTTTTTGCGAGAGAGGAAGGAGACGGGAGGTGGAGAAGCCACAGGAAGAGGCCACTGAGGGGATGGTGGGCGGAGTAGAATGAATGGTGAAGATACAAGAGAAGATCAGGAATTACGGTGGTAGGCACGTAATTTCATATCTTCCTTGTCAATCTTCACCATTCATTACTTCCTGGGTGAGTAATAGCCCTCTTCCCTGGAGGGGAAGAGGTAATACCTGAGGGAACAAGACCCCAGCCTTCTGCTGGTGAGAAAACAGAAGGAGAAGACCCTGGCTTATTCAGAAAGCCTAGTGGGAGAAGAGCTAGGAGGTGCCTCCCAAGACGAGGAGACGGAGGGAGCCCTGTAAAAATCTCCTAGCTCTGGAAGAGAAAAGACGGGTCCCCGAAGGCGGAGCTAATCACCCTACCGGCCAGGGTGACAACCTGGAAAGACGGCCATGCCGTCCGCCTGATGCAGATCGCTGTCCTCGAAGCCTGGAAGCCACCTCACTGGCATCATAAGATGCCCTTGCTTGGTGTTGCCAGCTCCAGGCCTACCATGGAGAGGGCAACGGCTTGTCTGGTTTGCTCCGTGTCAGGCATAGATGCCAGCAGCTGGGACATCATCGACCACAAATGCCGGTTATAGGCAGCGTGGTGAGCCTGATGTGATGCAATACATGCACTCGCACGCAGAGAAGAGAACACTCTTCGCCCCCAACGGTCGAACTGGAGAGAGTCCGAATCCGGTGGGCAGTCGTGCGCCAGGCAACGGCGCCCAGAAGGAGTACCCAGGTATACCAAACCTGAGGACGGGTTGGGAAGGGAACCTAGAGACTCAGAGGGGGCACAATACCTACGCTGGCAGTCCGCCGGGGCTGGGGAAGAAGCAGCAGGGAACTGCCAGGACCGGATAGACGCCTCCTGGAAGGGGATAGGCCAGGAAGGTACCACCAGATGCTGGGCACTGAATTCACCAAGGAATTCACGCTGCCTCCCTGCTTCGGTTGTTCCTCCGAACATAGGAAACTGAGATCCTCACCATCCTCGAGAGGAAACACTGATATTCTGTGAAATCAGCATCGGAGGACAGATGAGCAGGGGTTCCCTCAGAGGAGGGAGACGAGGATGATGGGGAGCTGGAATGCTCAGAGGACTCCTGCAGCGGTGGGGAGAGTCGAAAGACCCGCTCATGCATGTATCTAACATATGAGGGAAGGCCGCTGCAGAACCTCTGAACTGCTCCCAGGATAACGGACCCGTAGGACCGACATGGCCCAGGAGCGGGGGTGGTGAAGGCAGAGAGATGGGAGAGGGGCACCTCGCAGAGGCAACTGCTCTCTGCGAGGGCTCTGGAATCCGGGGAAAGGAGCCCTAGTAGGAGGGATCCCGGATATCAAACCAGGCCGCAGAACGGAACTCTGGGGAAGCGGAGCCTGGAAGAGCCCTGGGGAGAAACCCCCTCGACGACGCCGGACTGCATGGATCCAGAAGGGCAGTCCGCGACAACGCCGCGAGGACACCCTAGAACCCTGGGGAGGGACGGGCTCTGCACTACGGCTCCTGGCCACCCTCCTGAGGTGGCCAAAGAAGACCGGCAGCAGGCCGCCTGCCCTCAACCCTCGGATTCGAGAGGGCCCCTCCTCCTCAACTGCAACGCCCCTGTCCCTAGAGGAGGCAACAGCACCCCAGGGGTAGCCGTCACCGAGCCTCCAGAGAGGGAGCTCCTCCGCCACCCCCATCGCCTGCCCCCGGGACTCTCGGCCACCCCAGCCGAGGAACCCTCAGGAGACGACGGGTGGGGACAGAGGAGCTCCGCGCCGCCTGGTACCCCTAGCCACCGAGGACCCAGATCTCGAAGAATGGGGTGCCAGGATGGGTCCACATCTGAGTCATCGCCCTCCGAGGAGGACGAGACCAGCAGGACCTCGATGCTGGCCACCCCAGGGGTCCCGAGGCCGCACAAACGGCCCCGTACCAGGGCGACGCCACCCGCCCCCCACGCCGGCAGCAGGAAGGCCTAACCCCACGCCCCCAGCGCTTCCGCAGGCCCGCACTGCCCGGGAAGGGGAATAACGGCGCTACCGGCAGCTCCAGGAGGCGGAGCGGCACCTTCGACAGCCATGTCCACCGGGCACCGCGAACGGCGAGAGTGCTGCAGCGGCACCGCCAACGGGCGCCATGCCCAATCACCGGGCGCCGATCGATCACCAGCACCGCCAACGGTGCCGGGATACGAAACGGCGCCATGAGAAGGGCGGGGCCGAGGGTCCACCTAGGCCGGGCCCAAAAGCCAAGGGCCTCGACACGGGGAGCCTGCACCTCGAAGAGGTGACTGCCGAGGGCGGTGTCAGTGCTGCGCCCCGAGGGGGGCTACGACGCCCCCAACACCGAAGGGGCCTCCTCCCGGCAAGATAGGATGAGGAAACCCTCCTTGGACCGATAGGCCCGGAGGGGACCCGGGAAGGGCCTAAAGATCTCGCCCGGTGAATCCGCGGAGCGACGCCACTCCGAAAGTCGGATGGGCCTTGCCGAAGCTTGAACGCTGATTTCGAGGATGCGACGGTCCATCGAAACAGGCCGCATCTAATCCATATCATGGTTGGGTCCCAGGCAACCAAGGCAAACGCCATGCCGGTCCGAGACGGAGAAATGCCGCCACAGGAGCACCGACGATAGGGGCGGCCCGTCAAGAACGCTTAGCTCCAGAACCGAGCATAACGCTAAACCAACGAGACTAAAACACAGTAGAGCTACACCGCGCCGAAAGAAAGAAAAAGAACAGCTCCACCGTATCGGGCGCCGAAAGTGTCAGGAAAACGAGTCGAAACTGCTACAATCACCAGCGCCACGCTGCGGACAGGTGCTGCCTCGACGGGCGGAGAAACAGAACTGAGTTGGAGGAGGAGTCGTCGCCATTAACGGCCGCCCCTCGCGCATGACGTCACTCTCGAGGGCGGTGTCGTTAGGCAAACTTTTTAAAAAAAGTCCCGTGGCGGATGCGCGCCTCCGGCTAACACCCAGGAAGTAATGAATGGTGAAGATTGACAAGGGAAGATCACATAGTGGCCTTGTCTTCTGAGGGCCGCTGCCACTACCGCCAAGCATTTGGTAAAAATGTGTTGCGCCGAGGAAAGGCTGAACGGGCGGCTCGAAACCGCAGGAACTTCTGGTATGATCGAATGATGGGGAGATGGAGATGCGTGTTCTGCAGGTCCAGTGATGCCAGCCATGCACCACGCCTGAGCATGGGGATGAGGCCCAGGAGGGTGACCATGCGGATGCATCTGTACGCCACCGTGTTGAGATTGCAGAGGTCCAGGGTCGGGCACAGATCCCGCTTTCTTTGGAACCAGGAAGAAGTGGGAGTAGTATATCCGCTTTCACTCTGGTTCCACGGGACAATCTCGATGGCATCCTTTTCCAGGAGGGCAGAGATCTCCTATTGGATGAGCAAGGCGTGTTGCCCCGAGCAGCGGGAGCACAAAGGAGGCCTGGTCGGTGGGCGTCGAGAACTCTATAGTGTCCTCGACTGATAAGCTGCAGGACCCACCAGTTGGAGGTGATCCTCTGCCACCCTCGAGGTAGTAGGCAGCGACCCTGACCCTTTCTTCCCTTTGATCCAGAGGTGGGCAGGGTCCCAAAGGAGTCGTGGTGTGGTGGTTTGACTGGGAGGCTGGTTAGCGTTTTGGTTACGCTGACCTTGGCCTACGGGATATCTCAACTGTTTTTTACGACTGAAGTTGCCCCTGGGTTGCTGGCCTGACCAGGGCTGCTGTCTACCCTGTCAGCCATGAAAACAATTCTGTCCCCTACGAAAAGGGCCTAGCTTTGGCTTGTACATAGCCTGTACCGTCCTTATGGCTTACGAGAACCATTATAGGGTACTTCGAAAATTCCTTTTCTGGATGTCGGATGTGAAGCCAGAGACCCTCAACCAAGAGTGTTTCTGGAGGCAAACACCTGTTGCGGCACCTCGGGCTGTGGAATCGGCAGAGTCATAGGCTGCCCTGAGGGCCTGCGTCCCAATGTCTGAACCTGTTTTTAGGAGGTTAAGTAACACCTCATTTTTGTTCCCATCCAGGGAATCCTTCAGGAGGTCCTGGCCTTGGTGCCACAGTGCATTCTGGAATTGCACCATGTGGGTAAAGCAATTTAAGGAACAGATGGCACATGTAGCAGCCGCATACATACGCCTCCTCAGACAGTTTAGATTCTTGGTCTGGTGGCTGAATGCTTAGGTTTTGGGGACATTGGGATCGGTCGTGGGTGGCAGTTATAACTAAGGAGTCTGCCACTGGTCCCTGGCCCAAGCAGGAGTCCTCCGATGAGGCCCTATATAGGCAGTCTGCCTTCTTGGGAACAGCCGGCGTCAAATAAGGATTCCTCCAGACCGCCTTGGAAGCATCTTGAAAGGTATCCACCAATGATGGAACCACCACAGGCTCTGGGTCCTTCTGCCTGAGGTACCTGGTCAGACGTTGCCTCTCAGGGTCCAGTTCCTTGGTGTCCCACCCCATGTTCTCCTGGATGTGCCTCAATATGTCCATAAATAAGAGGTCATCCGGCGGTGACCTAGGCAGGTCACTGGGGTTGGGCGATGGGACACTGAAGGGGAGGGACCTGGGCCGTATCCTGAAGTGTCTGGGCAGGAGTCCTTACCAGAGTACAAGCGGGGATCATCTTCTGGCCTCTTGCGCCCATGCACATTGGGAGATAAAGGGTCCAGGAATGTTGCCGCCACGGCCTTTGTTTCTTTTCTGAGACTTGCCCCTGGGTGGGGTATCCTCCTTGGGGGCGCTCAGAGACAGTGTCCTGCCCTGTGGGGGCGGGTGGGGGCAATGTCCTTCGGATGGTGTCCTACCAGAATGTGAATAATTTTCACCTCTTCAATGTTCAAGCTCGACGATGGCTCTGCATGCTTGTTTGCTCCCTTCCTTCGGGTTGGGCACTAGCACTTGAGGGGTGGTCTTACCTGTAGCCGGGTCTTGGGGTAACCCAGGGTCTTCTTAATTTACCCGGATGTCTGTGAAGTCTGTTGCACACAGACGTCCGGGATCTCCTCCTCTGATGTGCCCCGTGTCCGTGCGGAAGGAGTCTGATCCTCTGGGCATTTGGCAGTTGGACGGTCTGACAGCCGCTGCTGTCGGACATCCACTTCAGGACATCTGCTCTGTGGTTAGTCTGGGAGGAGCTTTGGAGCCCCTTGGGGGCTGGGAGACCGATCGGTGGTTGGGGTCCCCGACACCGGTCCTGGGAGTTAGGACCTACTTTGGCAGCCGACTTGATTGGCTTTTTGTGCCGGTCTGAAGCCTCAGACTCTGTGGCTGAACCGGAAGTTAGGCTATCCTTAGGCTTAATCTTTAAAGACTAAAGAGACAGAGGTATCTGACTCCACCCAAGTCCGAAACTTGACCGGTGGGGGCTGGAACACTGCCTGTGATGGGGACTTGTCCGAGCAGCTGGAGCAGGAACTGGCCCAGTATCCGATGCGCGGTTAGAGGATCTCTCCTATCCCTTCTCTTTGCATTTCCCGACCTGTGGGATGATTCCCCTTGGGAGGATGGATTCTCACCATTTGCTTGAGTTTTCTTAGAAGAAAACTTTGAAGGCCTTCTGGTGGCAGATCCTCATGCGGCTGTTAAACTGTTGGCAGATGAGTGCAGGCCTTGGTGTTGTGGTCTGGGCCCAAAGCACTGCACACACAAGCCATATCCCTGTCCATAACTGGAATCTGCTTGCCCAAGTGCACTTAGAGGGGTGTCCATCGACTGAAGGCCGGGGATGAAGACACGCGAGGATAATTTCTAGAAGAAATCAAAGACAGTTTTGGCGTCATTTGTAGGTTGAAGGCATCTGTGGAGATGATGCTTGAGAGTCAACAGCGGGAAAAGAACTGAGGGATGCTGGGGGACTGCCCCTTTTATGATGCATCTGACGTTGGGGCAGTCCCCAGCTGGGTATAGCTATCTGGAAGTTTTCCGTGGGGTCCTGCCGCCTTCAGTCCTTATGGTGTAACCTGCTGCAACAGTTGCATCTCGAAGTAAGATCAGATATTGAAAATGTTACGTTATAAAAGTATATAATCTGACAGTCCATTTTATTTTAAACACAACACTAAAGATTATATATATGCATATATATATATACACACACACACACACACACATATACACACACACACACACACACACACACACATATATATATATATATACGTACACACATATATACAAAAAATGAAAATTACGTACCTACCGTAATTCTTGATCTTCTTGGACGAGTCTCCACCACTCATTCACACTAGTGGGATTAGCGCCGGAGGCACTAGGACCCATCGGGAGCAAACTTTTTGCTGGAGGGTCGGCGCGAGAGATGGCGCCGCGAGCAGCGGCTCGAGCGGCAATGACCATCTCGGCGACGACCCTCCAACCGCCTCAGTACCTTTTTACCAAGGAGGTGCAGCAGAACTAACGTGAAGAGAATCTAATTAAAAACGGACATAAGATAGTCCGTGACGACCCGTGTAAGAAGGGTCAGCAAAGAAGTCCTCACGGCCTAAAGATTTGAGGGAGTGAAGACCAACACAGCGGTGAGCTCGGGGGATGGAGGGTGGGCGTGTGAATTAGTGGTGGAGACTCGTCCAAGAAGATCAAGAATTACGGTAGGTACGTAATTTTCATATCTTCCTGGACATAAGTCTCCACCACTCATTCACACTAGTGGGAGAGTACCAAGCTGATAATCCCCCAAAAGGGCGGCAGGAGAGCCAGAGCTCACGCGTCTAAGATAGAAGACCATTAAGGATAGTTCTGCTGAATGCGGAATGTCGCCTGGCATGAACATCCAGTGCATAATGCTTAACGAAGGTATGCACTGAGCTCCAGGTGGCGGCGTTGCAGATATCCGTAATTGGAACATTGCGAATCTCCGCTAAAGATGCCGCGACCGCCCTAGTAGAGTGAGCGTACACTCTACCCTCCAATTTAACTTGAGCCATGGAGTAGCAATGTCAAGGCATGCCACTAACCATGATGAGATGCATCTAATAGCGACGGGTTGACCCAGCCGGGTGTCGCTGAAAGAAACAAACAGTTGCTGAGTCTTCATGAAATTCTTGGTTCTATCTAAATAGAACCGAAGGTCTCTTAACATCCAAGGAATGAAGAGATCGTTCCTCTTCATTTTGGAAATTAGCGAGTAAGAAGGAAGTACCAGAGGTTGGTTTAGATGGAATTCTGACACAACCTTGGGAAGAAATTTAGGATGAGTACGGAGAACTACCTTGTCTTTATGGAATACAGTATGGAGGGTCCATCACCAAGGCATGAATTCCCGAGACCCTGCGGGCTGAGGTAATGGCCACCAGGAAGGCAGTCTTCCAGGTAAGAAATTTTAGCTCACAGGTAGCTAAGGGCTCGAAAGGCTTCCGAGTGAGCATGTCCAGCACCAGGTTAATGTCCCAGGTTGCAACTGGACGCTTAACAGGGGTCTGGTATGAAGAATCCCCTAAGAAATCTCTTCACCATAGGAAGCTGAGCCAGAGTCAAGGAAGAAACCGGCTCATGGAACGCTGAGATGGCACTAAGGTGAACTTTAACTGTGGAGTACTGGAGACCTGAGTTTGATAGGTCCAAAAGATACTCCAGAACCTTGTCAGGAGGACAGGAAAAGGAATTCCAAGAGGACTTTGCACACCAGAAAGAAAAGTGTTTCCATTTGGAAGCATACGTTTTTTCGGGTGGCTGGCTTCCGCGCAGCCAGAAGGATGTCCGAGACTCTACGAGAGACGTTGAATCGATTCACTTCTACCTCTTCAGGAGCCAAGCATGAAGGTGAAGTGATTTCAGGTTGGGATGGACCAACGAACCCTGAGTCAAAAGGTTGATTTGCAAGGGAAGTGGTCTCGGAGAGGCTGCCAACATACTGTTGAGCAGAGGAAACCATAGTTGCCGAGGCCAGGAGGGAGCAATGAGAATCATCTTGGTCCCCTGAGACGCGAACTTGAGGAGAACTCTCTGGATTAGAGGGAGCGGTGGAAAGGCGTAAAGAAAACATTTTGTCCACCGCAGCCTGAACGCATCCTGACAGAAAATGCCAGGCCCTGGATTTCTGGAGCAGAAGAGAGGCAGTTTTGCGTTGAGTGGGGATGCAAAAAGGTCTAGGTCTGGAGTCCCCCACTCTTCGAATAGTGACCGAGCTACGGCTGGATCGAGAGACCACTCGTGAGGGTCTGCCTCCGTTCTGCTAGATCATTTTGTATACCTGGCAGATAAACCGCCTGAATCAGAGACTTGTGCTCCAAGCACCACTCCCACACCCTCATTGCTTCCCTGCAAAGGGGGTAAGAATGAGCACCGCCTTGCTTGTTGATGTAATACATCACAGCTTTGTTGTCCGTTTGAAGGAGAAAGTTCTTGTGACAAGGATATCCTTCAGAGCTCGGATGCGAGGACTGCTCTCATCTCCAGGACATTTATGTGGAGAAGAGTTTCAACTGAGTCCATACACCTTGAGTGTGGAGGAGCGACAGTGAGCTCCCATCCCATTAGCGACGCGCCTGTGGTGATGGAGATCTGATGATCCGGGGAGCAAAGGGAAACCCTTCCAGGAGATTGCTCTCTTGAGTCCACCAGGTGAGAGACCTCAAGGGCCCGTCACCTTGATGGGATAAGACTGGGGTGAGAGGTCGGAGACCACTGAGTGGAGAGCATCCATTGGGTGGTTCTCATGTGCAACCGGGCCAGGGGTACAGTGAACACCGAGGACGCCATGAGACCCAACATGCGTTGCATCGAGAGAGCTGTAACCGATTGGTTCTCCTCGATGTAACGGGCCATCCGAAGGATGTCGAGTCTTCTGTCCTCTGGAAGGAAAGTCTTCGCGGAAGAGGTGTCTAGAAGCGTCCCTATGAAAAGGAGCCTCTGGGAGGGCTGCAGTTGTGATTTTTTCAAATTCAGCAGAATTCCCATGAGCGTAGAAAGCGAGAAGTCGTTTGCACGGCTTCCAAAGTCCCTTGGCTGGAAGGGCTTGCTAGAAGCCAATCGTCCAGGTAGGGAAACACTCTGAGTCCGATCTTCCTGAGATGTACGCAGAACTGCACAACACTTTGTAAAGACTGTGGCGCCGAGTAGCCCAAAAGGCAGGACTCTGAACTGATAATGCTGACCAGAGCTACAAACCTGAGGAACTTCGGTGGGTCGGGTGGATGGGGATATGCGAGTAAGCGTCCTGCATATCCAGGAGGCCAGCCAGTCGTGCTGATGCAGCAAGGGTAACAGGGTACCTAGGGAAATCATTTTGAATTTCTCCCTGGGGAGAAATTTGTTTAACTTTCTGAGGTCTAGAATGGGGCGCATTCCCCCAGACTTCTTTGGAACCAGGAAGTAATGGGAGTAGAACCCTGTGCTCCGCAGATGCGGGGGCACCAGTTCTATTGCCCTGTTGCTTAGAAGGCCCTGGATCTCGGCAGTGAGGAGGTCTGACTGAGAGGCCGACAACCTGGGTTGTCGTCTGGGAGGACATTTCGGGGTTTCCAAAAATTGAGAGAATAACCCTCATGAATTATCCGAAGGACCCATTTGTCCGAAGTTATAGACTTCCACTGGTTGTAGAAGTACATCAGACGACCTCCCACCGGAGGAGAAAGTTCCACCTCGGGCAATGTGGATGGAACTTGGGCCAGCAATTCATAAGGTGGCGCTGTGGGCTTAGGCCTCGCGCTCTGCTGCACTTTCTTTTGAGGTTGGGCAGGTTGGCTTTATGGAAGCTTCCCTGCCTCTGCCTCGAAAGGACTGACGACTATGAAACTGGCGTCTGTTCTCATGCCCCGAGAGGAGCAGGCGGAGGTCTGGCCAACAATGGCCCGACCTAGTCTTCTGAGTGGCCTCTAGCGCTTGTTCCACCTGAGGGCCGAAAGAAAGGAGCCATCAAGGGCAGCGCCATTACCTGCTGCTGAGCATCATTCATTGAAGCCAGAAGTGCGAGCCGGAATGGCGCCCAGTACAAATACTCTCGGCTGCTGAGCAAGAAGCAGTGCTGGCAGCGTCCATAGCGGCTTTGACCTGTTGGTTATTGGACTCAATACCCCTAGTAGCGGTCAGAAGAAGCTCTGACTTGGAGTCCAATCGGGAAGAGCTTCAACCATTCTTTTCAAAGAGTGCCACAGGATATACCATACTGAGAAAAAATAGCCTTGATAACTGGCAATCACGATACTTAGAGTGGAGGCAGCAAGACTCTAACCTAATGTATCAATCTTACGAGACTCTGTTAATAGGTCGAGCTGTAGTAGCTTGAGGAAGAACGACCTTATCATCTCTGCCAGGACTACAATAGGATCCGCAAAGGCTTGGGATGCCTAATGGGACGATCCTTGGGAGCTGAATACTTCTTATCAATGGATTTAGCCACTGAGGGAATAAGAGCAGGATTATTCCATACCATTTGAGACAGCGTCTCGAAGGAAGGCTGGATCGGAGGAGTCAAATCCGTAGGGATCTCCGAAGCATGAAGGTACTGGAGTCAATATCTTCCCAGGATCGATGTCTGTAGTCTGGAGAGAAAGAGTGGATCTCAGGTTCTTCAACAGAGACTTAAAGGACAGGTCCTCGACCACAGGCTCTGTAGCAAAGAAAGATCCTGTTTCCTCCACTTCATCACCCAACCGAAGGTCTGGGTCAGGCTCAACATCATCTCCTGATGGTCCAGAAAGGACTGTTTGGACAGGAAAGGAGTGAAAATTAGGAGAGGAGGAAATAGCAGAGAAACAAGGAGAGTCCCCGAGGGCCCCCGGCGCCGAGAAGGCAAAACGGGTTGAAAACGGCACCGCAGAGGGGCACGGCGCCGAAGAGGCACGCGGCACCGCTGACCGCGGGCGCTCGCACGGTGCCGCCAGACCCAACGGCGCCGCGACCGCGCCGCAAGGCCGAGCGGCACCGAAAACGGCACCGACAAGCCAACAGACCCCGCGGAAGGCGCCGGAAACGCCCCAGGAACCTGGAAAGCTAGAGAAGGAAAAAAACCAGGAGATAAGGGCATCGGTGTGGCCCCCTGCGCCGCAGCCATGTGAGGGGAGAACACTGCGTGGAGTCACCGCACCAAAGAAGGCGCTACGACCAGAAGGTCCAACCGCCCTACCCGATCGCTGGAGGAGCCCGGGGCCCGTGGCAACCGAGCCAGGCAGAAGAACCAACCTCCGAGCCCATCTTCTCCATAAGAGCGGCCCACTGATGAAACTGCTCATCTGAAGCCCTACCTACAGGCGGGAGGGGCTCAGATGTCGAGGACGACGGTCACCAGCAGTTGGCGACTCACGAAGGAGAGCGGCAACTAGCTACGATAACCGACCATCGGCAGCAGACATACCAGAGGCGACCTCAGTGATGCCTTCTCTTTTGACCTGTGGGCCGAAGAAGAGCTCGAGGCCGAACGGTGCCGAGAATGCGACCGTTTATTTTTATGCCGACGGGGGGACCGCCCATCCCCCCGGGCATTGGACTGACCGTTGTCGGAACCCCGCTGAGGAGAAGGAGGCTGACCGGACCCAGCCCGGCTGACTGAACAGCTTTCATACGAAGTCTCCCTACCGTCACCTGACCTGCTCATGGTCGACTCCGTCCAGTAGGCCGAGACTTCTTCAAGTAAGTTAAATTTAAAATATTAGAAAAATTTAACGAAAATAGAATAAAATTAAGCGATACTACTATCGAGATAATGTTACAAAAAAAATAAACTGAAAACTATGCGCTAGTTTGAAGTTTGACTCCCGACAGGCGAGCGACGTCATCACTGAAGCGCACCGACGGTGGAAAAAGGAACTGAGGCGGTTGGAGGGTCGTCAAGTGGACGGGTCATTGCCGCCTAGCGCTGCTCGCGGGGCCATGCTCGCGGGCGCCATCTCTTGCGCCCGACCTCCAGCAAAAGTTTGCTCCCGATGGGTCCTAGTGCCTCCGGCGCTAATCCCACTAGTGTGAATGAGTGGTGAGACTTATGTCCAGGAAGATCACACACACATATATATATACATACACATACACACATACATACACATCACACACACACACACACACACACACACACACACACACACACACACACACACACACACACACACACACACTACCGGTCAAAAGTTTTAGAACACCCTCATTTTTCCAGTTTTTATTGAAATTTACACAGGTTAATGTCTCAATGTACTCTGAAATTAAAGCATAGAACAAATAAACAATTGGAGATAAAAAAGAAACCATAGAATCATTTTGTTTAACAAAATTTAATCTAAATTTTTGACTCATCAAAGTAGCCACCTTTTGCAGATATACTGTAACCGACTAACACACTCGTGGCATTCTTCCTACAATGGACATCAAATATTGTTCGGGAAGTTCTTCCCAACACTGTTGCAGAAGTTCCCACAAATGTGTTGCACTTGTAGGTTGCTTTGCTTTCACCCTTCTGTCCAGTTCATCCCAAACCAGCTCGATGGGGTTTAAGTCTGGAGACTGTGCTGGCTATTCCATGATTTGAAGCCTACCGTCTTGTTCTTTTCCTCGAAGGTAGTTCTGACATAGCCTGGAGGTATGTTTTGGGTCATTACCTTGCTGAGGATGAACCCCTGACCAACTAGGCGAGACCAGAGGGTATTGCATGGCGCTGCAAAATGCTGTGGTAGCCCTTTTGGTTCAGGGTGCCAGTCACTCTGTGCTGTTGTCCTGTGAGCGCCTATCACGCAAGCTGTTGACTCTCAGAAACTTGTCTTCTGATTCTGTTGTGGCTTTGGGTCTGCAGACCTCTTCCTGTCAGAGTTTCCTCCAGTTTCCAAGTGCCTTTTGATGGTGTAGGAAACTGTACTCACTGACACCTTGGCTTCTTGGGTAATTTCTACAGCAGTTTTTGCTAACCTAAACTTTTTTAAACCTCTAGCAGTTTACCGCTTATCTTTGTACCATTTCAGGTTATTCACTGGACTTGAATTGCTTAAATTTCAATAAAACTGGAAAAAATGGGGTGTTCTAACAC
This sequence comes from Neoceratodus forsteri, assembly GCA_016271365.2. Lineage (NCBI taxonomy): Eukaryota > Metazoa > Chordata > Ceratodontiformes > Ceratodontidae > Neoceratodus > Neoceratodus forsteri. The sequence goes on along the minus strand of CM057450.1, from coordinate 124,549,132 downwards.
TTTGACGGTAGAGAGAGAGAGAGAGAGAGTGAGTGTGTGTATGTATAGTATGTATGTGTGTATATATGTACATATATATATATATACACACATATATATATATATACACACATATATATATATATATATACATATATACACACACACACACACATATTATATATATATATATATATATATATATATATACATATATATATACATATATATATATACATACATACACACACACATATATATACGTATATATATATATATATATACACATACATATACGTATATACATATATACATACACACACACACCATACTTTAGATTTCCTGCATTTAAAGGTCACATGTATTTAGATGCGATAAATCAAGTATGCATTTAACAGTGGCATTTATTCATTTTCTTCCATGTTTCTAACTCTTCATGTTTTGCAGACCTTATATCTTTGTCTCTTTCTAACTTGGTGGCAATTGGAGAACTGTCTATCATAGTAGCTCCTTGCAGGATCACAGCTAAGTACAGTTACGCAAGAACTTACCGTAACAGTAGATCTTCGAGAGAGGCTCTTGCAGTAGGTAATTACAAACAGGACTGATGCCGGCAGGCGGCAGGACCCCACTGAAACATTTCTAGCTAGCAGTCTCATAGGACCCCACAAAACAGTGACCGCCAGGAGACGCCGGGTATAAAGGGGCGGTCCTTCACGCCCACCTTCCAGTTCTTTTCTCGCCAGGCCAATAAAGGCCAGGCAGATAGAAGCGGATATTTTCTTAAATAGAAAAGAAGCTAAAAAGCTTAGGGGATGGAGGGCAGGGAAGGTATTTGTTGCGAAGAGCCTCTCTCGAAGATCTACTGTTACGTAAGTTCTACGCACTGTACTATCTTACTGAGAGGCTCTGCAGGTAATTACAGATAGGACTGAGTCCCAAGCAGTCTGGAACAAGGAGAAGCACACGGGAGGAGGAAAGCTACCAGAGTAGATCCTCTAGCTGTGAAGGCTTAAGAAAGGAGGCCTTGCAGAACAGCCAGCCTGAGCCCGCTCTACGGCGAGAGGCAATATCCAAACTGTAATGTTTCGTAAAGGTATGGATGGAGGTCCAGGTGGCAGCAGCACAGATGTCTGCCGCTGACACATTCTTGAAGCAAGCCGCTGAGGCAGCGACTCCTCTGGTGGAGTGGCCTCTGACTTGACCTGGGAGGGTCTTGTACTTGTCATAACAGAAAGTGATGCAATGAGCCAACCATTTGGATAGGCATTGCTTAGAAACAGCATTGCCTTCCCTTTTCGGAGCAAAAGAGACAAAGAGTTGATCTGTCTTTCTGAGATCCTTCGTCCGGTTAGTGTAGTATCTCAGAATCTGTGAACGCCATAGGTATGTAACAAATACTCCCTTGATTGGAGTACTGCATAAAAGGCGGGTAACTCTATGGACTGGTTCAGAGTAGACTCCGCTACCACCTTGGGGAGAAACTTAGGATTGGTACGCAGAGCCACATTCCTTGTGGAAAATTAAGTATGGAATTTTACACATTAGGGCCTGGAGCTCGGAAATCCTCCGAGCAGAGGTAATGGCCACAAGAAAAAGTGTCTTCCAGGAGAGGAACTTCAAGTCTGCGGAAGCTGCCGGCTCAAAGGGAGACAGAGTTAGTTTCTCAATAACAAAATTAAATCCCAAGGGAGGCGGAACTGGATAGGAAGTCTCAGGTGGAGAACCTCTGAGGAAAGTCTTGGAAACCTCCAGCTTAGCAAACGTTCTGTCTACAAAGGGAACATGATAGGCGAAATGGTCACCATGTGGACCTTCAGGGAGGAATGACTAAGACCCAGATCGAAGAGATGGCGAGGTACTCCAGCAGACGACCAACAGGGTAGGAGCAAGGCTCAACGCCTTTGAAGCCGCCCAGATTGTGAATCTTTTCCACTTCATGGCATAGGTAGACCTGGTGGAGGGTTTCTAGCCTCTACCAGAATCTCTGCCACCTGGGAGAAACTCCAAAGCGGCCTGTGCTATGTCTGCAGGAGCCATGCATGAAGCTGAAGGGACTTGAGACCTGGATGAACCAGGGTCCCTGCTCCTGGGTCAACAAACCTTGTGACAGAGGAAGAGAAAGTGGCGGTTCCTCTGAGAATTGTTGTAGAAGAGGGAACCAAACTTGCCTGGGCCAAAAAGGAGCGATCAGAATCATTTTTGCTCCTTCGGACCCTAGTTTCTGCAGGACCCTTGGGGGAAGGCATAGACGAATCTGTCATTCCAATCTAGAGACAGAGCGTCTCTCCAGAAAATGCCTCGCTTTTGAACGAGCGAGCAGAAGACTGGAAGTTTTGCATTTTGAGGGGAAGAGAACAGGTCTACCTGTGGTGTTCCCCAGCGTAGGAAGATATCGTCTAGGACCCCTTGATCCAGTTCCCACTCATGGGCCCAGGCAGACGAGCGGCTCAGCTGGTCTGCCAAGGTGTTGTCGACTCTCGGAACATGAATTGCCATGAGGTGACGGTCGTGCTGTACTGTCCAGTCCCACACCGTCAATGCTTCCCTGCAGAGAGAGTAGCATCGAGTCCCTCCCAGTTTGTTGATGTACCATACCACACACGTTGTCCATCTGGACGGCTAGATGGCCTGGAAGGAGATACAGGTGGAGGGCTTGGAGGGCACACAGGACTGCCCGAAAAGGAAAATTACGTACCTACCGTAATTCTTGATCTTCTCTTGTATCTTCACCATTCATTACTTACTGGGTGTAAGCCGGAGGCACCCGTCACGGGAGCTTTTTTAAAAGTTGCTTCGCCGCCCCGCCTCGAGAGCTGACGCCATGCGCGGGGCGGCCAAGTAGGATCACCACTCTCTCCAACTCAGTTCTGTGAGCCGGAGAGGCAAAAGTGAAAGCAGAAAACATAGATAGCGAGGCAAGATAGCCGAGGGATAGCAAAGCAAGGAAGAATGAACTGAAAAAGGAATAAGCCAATGGAGGAAGGACAGAGGAGATAAGAACATCCCTAGCCTAGGGAGTGCAGGGCCTCCTTACCCGGGCGACTCTAGGAGGAGAGATGAGTAAGGAAATGAGAAAATAGAAGAAGAAGAAGAAAGAGAAGAGATGGGATGTTGAAGGGACCAGAAGGCCCAACGAGCATAGTTAGCTTGTAGCTGAAGGCTCTACTAAAGGGAAGCAAGAATCCCTGGAGATAGAGCTGAAGAGAAGGTTCACCAACCCGCTAGACAGACTCAGGAGGCATAGTCCTCATCTTCAACATGCCATTGACCTTCTGACACTCCACCTCGCTCCTGGCCGGGAGGGCCTTTAAGAGGAGGACAGCCGAGGAGGGAAGAATAAACCCCGCAGCATGAGGCGCTGCTCAGGGTTTTAGAAATAGAAAATGTAAGCCTTTCAGGCGCTTCAAGACAGAAATGGGACTCAGACTGACTGGCTAAGGTCGCCGAGGCTTAGCTGGCTAAGATTGGATATGGTCAGCAGAAGTTCATTGTAAAATTGTCCAGGAGAGACACTTAAAGGGAGAAACCACTAGTAAAACAGCCAGAAGGATAGCCTACCTTCTCATTTGCCTTCTTGTTTGATTTCTCCTTTTTTTTTTTTTTTTTATACAAAAATTTTTTTTTTTTAAGTAGAAGCATGACCCAGATACCAAGATGCCTATAGCAGCTCTGGAGAGAGTTCCTCTTAGCACTTTTTTTTTTTTTTTTTTTTTTTTTAAAGAGAAAGGAACAGACGCATTGCTCCTCTGTTTGCAAGGTAAGAATAGAGGGGAAATCAGATTTGGGCAACTATCTGAACACGGGATTGCAGGATCAAAACTGAATAGCCTGGAGCCAGGCCAAAAACCCCAGAGGTATCTTGCCATAAGAATAGCAAGAGATAGTTGTGCAGTCTGATCGCCAATGCAATCCGAAAATGGCCCATGAATCTTAGAGTAAGTAATTTTTCTGGATTTTAGAACCCCCAAGAAAGATCTTTTTTTTTTTTTACTTTTGTCTTTTTTTTTTGGAAAATTTAAGGAATTTTCCTATATTTTATATAAATGCAAGAGAGAAGGAGACGGAGGTGGAGAAGCCACAGGAAGAGGCACTGAGGGGATGGTGGGTGGAGGTAATGAATGGTGAAGATACAAGAGAAGATCAAGAATTATGATGGTACGTAATTTTCCTATCTTCCTTGTCAATCTTCACCATTCATTACTTCCTAGGTGAGTACTAAGCTCCTCTTCCCTGGAGGGGAAGAGGCCATACCCTGAGGGAACAAGACCCCAGCCTTCTGCTGGTGAGAAACAGAAGGAGAAGACCCTGGTTATTCAGAAAGCCTAAGAGGGAGAAGAGACTGGGAGGTGCCTCCCGAGGACGAGGAGACGGGAGGGAGCCCCCTGTAAAAGTCTCCTCTAGCCTGGAAGAGAAAGACGGGTCCCCGGAAGGCGAGCTTAATCACCCTACCGGCCAGGGTGACAACCTGGAAAGACGGCCATGCTGGCCCGCCTGATGCAGATCGCTGTCCTCGCGAAGCCTGGAAGCCACCCCATTGGGCGCCATAAGATGCCCTTTTGCTTGGTGTCTTGCCAGCTCCAGGCCTACAGCGGAGAGGGCAACGGCTTGTCTGGTTTGTTCGTGATCAGGCATAGATGCCAGCAGCTGGGACATCATCGACCACAGATGCCGGTTGTAGGCAGCGTGGGTGAGCCTGATGTGATGCAATACATGCACTCGCATCGAGCAGAAGAAACACTCTTGCGCTCAATGGTCGAACTGGAGAGGTCCGAATCCGTTGGCGATTAAGTCGAGACTAGCGGGCCTAGAAGGAGTATCAGGTATACCAAACCTGAGGACCGGGTTGGGAAGGAACCTAGAGACTCAGAGGGCACAATACCTACGCTGGCAGTCGCCCGGGGCTGGGAGAAAGCGGCAGGGGACTGCCTGACGGATAGAGGCACGCCCCTCCTGGAAGGGGATAGGCCAGGAAAGGTACACAGATGCTGGGCACTGAATTCACCAAGGAATTCACGCTCTCGCCGGGTATTGTCTCTCTCGAACGTGGAAACTGGAGATCCTCACCATCTCGAGAGGAAACGCTGATATTCTGTGAAATCAGCATCGGAGGACAGATGAGCAGGGGTTCCTCTCTCTCGGAGGAGGGAGACGAGGATGATGGGGAACTGGAATGCCCAGAGGATTCCTGCGGCGGTGGGGAGAGTTGAAAGACCCGCTCATGCATGTACCTAACGTATGAGGGGAAGGCCGCCGCAGAACCCCTGAACTGCTCCCAGGATAACGGACCCATAGGCCTGGGAGTGGGGGTGGTGAAGGCAGAGAGATGGGAGAGGGGCACCTCCGCCGAGTAACCGTTTCGCAAGGGCCTGAACCGGGAAAGGAGCCCCTGAAAGGGGGATCCTGGATATCAGACCAGCCGCAGAACGGAACTCTGGGGAAGCGGAGCCTGAAGAGCCCTGGGGAGAACTCTCCTGTGACGACGCCGGGACTGCATGGATCCAGAAGGGCAGTCCGCTACAAACGCCGCCGACACCCTAGAACTCTGAGGAGGCGAGGCTCTGCACTGCCCTGGCCACCCCTGAGGTGGCCAAGGAAGACCGAGCAGCAGACCCCTGCCCCTCGACTGGACTCTGAGAGGGCCCTCCTCCCACCACCAGCGCCCCTTGTCCTTTAGAGAGATGACAGCACTGAGTGCAGCTACCGGGCTTCAGAGAGGGAGCTCCTGCGGCCACACCCCGCGCCTGCCCTCAGGGGCTCCTGCCACCCCAGCCGGGAACCTCAGGAGGCGACGAAGGGGGGGACAGAGGGAGGGGGCCCGGCTACACGCCTGGCACTTCTCAGCCACCGGGGACCCAGACTTCAAGAGTGGGGTGCCAGGATGGGTCCACGTTTGAATCATTCTCCGAGGAGGACGAGACCAGCAGTACTCAATGCTGGCCACCCAGGGGTCCCGAGGTTACTGGGCCGCGAACGCCCCGTGCTGGGAGCGGCCGCCCTCACGCCTGAGCCGCCAGGCCTAGCCTTATTACCTCAACGGGCGCTCGGCGCAGGCCGGCACCGCCGGAGGAAGGACTAGGCCGACGGCGCTACATGGCTGAAGGCGCAGGCGGCGATCACCGACGGCGCCGCCCCTGTCCATCGACGCCGCGACCGTGCCAAGGCCCAAAGCGGCACTGGGCTAACGCGCCGCCCGATCACCGGGCGCCGATCCAAAGCGCGCCGCCAACGCGCCGACTCAAACGGGCGCGAAATGGCACCGCTCGATCACCGCACTGCTAATCTGCGCCAGGATCCGGAACGGGCCCTAAAGGCGGCGCCGAGGGACTCACCCAGCTAGCCTGCAAGACGCAGGGCTCGCCACGGGGAGCTCACCCAAGAGGCGACTGCCGAGGCGGGTTCGCGCTATGCCCCCGGAGGACTACGCTTCCCCCGACACCGCAGAAGGGGCCTCCTCGGCAAGAAAAGACGAGATCTTCTCCTCAGACTGGTAGGGCCCGGAGGGACCCGGGAAGGCCCAGAGACTTTACCTGAGAATCCTTTACGACGCCGCCCCTCAAGGTCGGCGGGTTTGCCGAGCTTGAACGCTGTTGACTTCGAGGACACGGCGGTCCATGGAGAAACAGGCGCCGCACTAATCCGCTGCCATGGTTAGTCCCAGGCACGAAGACAAACGCCATGCCAACCGAGACGGAGAAATGCCGCCACAGTAACACCGACAAGATAGCGCGCCCGTCAAACACGCTAGCTCGGACCCGACATAACGCGAATCAACAAGAAAAACAGAAAACACACCGCGCCGCTTAGAAAGAAAAAGAACGGTCTACCGATCGTGCCGAGGTGTGGAAAGAGGAGTCGCTGACGAGTGGGAGAATGGACGCCCGGTAAACAGGTGTTGCCTCGATCATGGGAGAAACAGAACTGAGTTGGAGTTGAGGAGTCGATCGCTGACACCCGCCGCCCGCGCATGACGCCGCCTGAAGGCCGTTAGCAACTTTTTAAAAAAGCTCAGGACGGTGCGTCCGGCTTACACCAGGATGTGAAGGATTGTTCGATTCTGACCAACAGCTCTTGGGTCCGATGAGGACCAAGATGGGCTCTAACCTCACTTCCGAGGTATATCTGTAGTCAGAGTCTGGGGGATGACCTAATGAAACCACCAAAACAGGTTCTCTCTGACCATCCACCACTGTGCAAGTCTCAACCATGGGAGAGGAGACCAGAACTAGTTGATCCAAGTCGTCTGGCTAATTGATCCCATTGGGAGCGAAGCATCCACTGGGAAACACTCATGTGGAGCTGAACGCGAAACTGTCGGGATAGCAGCTGCTATGAGCCCGAGAAGGCTAAGAACCGACTTTGCAGTGACTCGCCTGTGACCGGACAACAGGCTTACCCGAAGTCGAATAGTGGCCGCTTCGTCCGGGCGGCAGGAAGGCCCTGCCTAGGGTCGTGTCCAGTATCACCCGATAAACTGGAGTCTCTGGGATGGGATCAAATGAGACTTGGAATGGTTGATGGTAATACCCAGGCAGGCAAAGACCTATTGGGTAAGGGAAAGGCAACACAGGAGTTACTCCCTGACGAGGCCACCAGGAGCCAAGTCCGTCCGAGTATGGGAAAACCTGCACCCCCAGGCACGCAGGTAGGCCGCCACCACTGCCAGGCATTTGGTAAATACTCTGGGAGCCAAGGACAGGCCAAATGAAAGTGCCTTGAACTGGTAGTGGTCCCCTGGAAGCAAAAATGGAGATATTTGTGGTGGGATGGGCAAATGGAGATATGCAGGTAGGCATCCTGCATATCCAGAGCGCACATCCTCTGGCCGGAGCAGAGGAGGGGCAGAAGGCTCTGCAGTGAGAGCATTCTGAACCTCTTGTATTCCACGAATAGGTTCAGGGAACTGAGATCTAGAACAGGTCTTACATCTCCAGTCTTCTTCAGGATCAGGAAGAAATGGGAATAGTAACCAGTTCCCTGAAGGGAGAGGGGACAGGTTCTATCGCCTCTTTCAGCAACAGAGCTGAAATCTCCTCCTGGACCAGAAGATGATGTTCCCGAGAATATGACGACCTTTGGGGAGGGTGATGAGGTGGTTTCTGAAGAAACTCTACAGAGTGTCCTTCTGCGACTAGTTGGAGCACCCATGAATCTGTTATCCTTTCCCAGCCCGGAAGGTGGAGGGAGGACCTCTCTCCTACTGGTTCCTACAGGAAGTCCAAGGCTGGAGAGGGAAGGAGTCAAGTGGTGTGGGGCAGCGCCACAGCTGAAGCACCCGCTGCTTTTTGGGTGGAGGGGTTTGCAGCTGAGGGGCCCGCTTAGTGGCCCACTTTCCCGGAGGTTTCGCCTTTGGCCGATTCAGTCTGCGAAAGGGACGCGCTATGTTGATGGGGATGGTACACAGTCAACGGACTTTAGTGCCGCCCCTTCTTCTCTAGATCGGTGATGTCCTGACATCACCTCCAAAAGCACTGACCCCCAGAAGGGCACTTCCTGGACCAACCCTGACACGCCGGAGCCAAGCATGTCATAAGCCTATGGCGGCTGAGCTCCGTCCCTCAGTGTCCACTGCATCGTGGGTCGCTCAAGAATGTGTCAACTGGCTGAAGCGTAGAGCGGACAAGGTCGACAGTTCCTGCTTGACTTGAGAGTCCGGCAGGAGTTCATTTGTTTCACTCAGAAAGAACTGCCTTCTGGTAGTCCCCATATGACCGACATAGTTCAGGGCCCAGATCTCCAGCGTGGAAGAAGCGAAAATCTTCTTTCCATACTGGTCCAGAAGGCAGGATTCTTTATCAGGTGGCGACTTAGCAAGGTGTTTTGATTAGCTGACCCGCCGTGAGCGGCGCTAATCTCGACCGAGCCAGCTCGAGGGTGGGAATCTAAAAGTTGACACCCTCTGAGCCTGGTATAGTCTATTTGACTTCCGAGGAAGAGGGGCTAATGCCAACGGTTGTTTCCAAATAGTGGTAACAAGATGGGCATGAGGTTCAATCCAGGGTGGCACCAGGGTGGAGCTGTGACGGGCAGATCCAGATGCTCAGTGAGTTTCAGCCGCTGTGGGTCTGGCTCCAAGGACTGCCACTTATGTACTGCCTGGATTTGACGAGGAGCTCGTGAAAGGAGGATCCTCTGAGAAGTCCTTGGCCTGGGCTTTGACAGAGATTGAGGCTTGTCGCTCGCCCCTGAGCCACCGGAGGCATCCGGAGGAGGAAGAAGAAACTGAAGAAGACTCCCCTTTCCCATCTACGGGAGGAACGGACCCTTGGGAAGCCCTCGAGGATGATGTCCTGCCCTCTTTGGACCCAGAGGGTTTATACCTGGTGTCTGGAGGAGGAGAGGAGCGCCGCCGCGGACGACGGGAACCTGAACCAGCATAGTCGCCAGAAGACGCACTTCCATCTCTGGTGAGTTGAGCCTTGGCCTCAGTCCACCAGGAGGCTAGAGTCTCCTGCAAGTCCACTGGCGGCTGGGGGGCGCGGTGGAGGATAAGGGTATGGGTTATACCCATAGTGAGTATCCATAACCCGCTGGCAGGAAGCCCGGTGTCTGGTAGGCGGCGCCAGGTACTGCGTTCCTGGAGTCTGACGGCGTCGGACTGACAGGGTCAACGCGGAGAGCTGCCTGAGCAGACTGTCCGAGGCGGAACTGGAGCAGAAGGCCCGGGAGGGTCGCATCAGGGCGGCATCCACAGGCGGATGTCGCCTTGGTCGGCACTACCGGTGTCGGGCCGAAGCCCAAGGTGCCGACGCCAGAACCGGCGTCCGGGAACACACGCGAGATCAGCAGGAGGTTGATCTGAGGTGGAACTAAGACCTCAACCTCTCCTGGGGACGGAGAGGAAAAGTCCCGGGTCGAGCTGAGAGACCAGGTCCTCGGATGGCAGCGAAGGTTGCTGGAGCCGTAACGACGGACGTGGAGGGTCCGCGTTGGCTCAACTGGCCAGCGGACATCAGGTGGACCGGCGAGTCTTCTCAGCGGGATCCGGGCGACGAAGGTCCAGCTTCTGATTTAATGGATCTTTGCCAGAGGCAGGCCGCGGCGAGGGGTGGTCTGGCCTGGCGGAAGAGGGGTCGCACACCGCCCTGAAGGGTCGGGTGGCTTACCGAACCTCTCCGAGCGAATGTTGGAGGAGCAGACGTCCGGCTTATCGGAGCTGCCCATGCCGGTAGGCCGGGAAACTACGGCTTGACCGGGGACGGAGGCTCAAAAGCCCAGAGGCGCCCGAAGGCCCGAGCGCGAGCCAGACGGGCGGGCCGACGCTGCTCTTGAACACTCGGGCGGCCGCCGAGGAGCGCTATTTTTCAATATGGCGACCCCGAGAGTCGCGCGTGAGAGAGGAGCCTTGTCCCTGTGCTTTTCTTTTCCTCTTGCGATGGCTCTTCAGGGGACGTTGACGCCTGCCGTAGTTTTTTTTTTGAGTTCCTTTTCCATGGAGCTCATCTTTTTGAGAATGTGGGCTTCCAGGGACTGCTGCTGCCTTCTCCGGGTAGCCGCGTTGAAACTCAGGCAGTGCTGGCACTTCTCAACTTGATGGTCGGGGCCTAGACAAAAAAGGTACAGGGAATGGCCGTCCTTGTGCTCTGAGGGTGTAGGGGATGACATACACCGACGGATGTCTGACGAATATAGAAGAAAAAGCGTAAAAACTCGGTAGATAAACCAACGAAAGGGCCTGACGAGCAGGGAACTTTTCCACGAGGCGCTGGCATAAGCCAACGGCGGGAAAGAACTGGAAAGCAGGCGTGAGGGACCGCCCCTTTATACTGATGTCTCCCACGCTGGTCACCTGACATGGGGGTGGTCCCTCGCCAGGGACTGCTAGCTAGAAATTTTTCCGTGGGTCCTGCCGGCATCAGTCCTATATGTAATTACCTACTGCAAGAGCCCTCTCGAAGTAAGATCTCCGTATCTTTCTGTTCCTATGATCATCAGGAAACTATATCCCTATTTGAGCAATACGCTTCGGTAAAAAGTGTGGACTAGAATAATATATGACCCCTTTAGGAACTTAGAATACCTTTAGGGAATTTTTCTTAATACATTTTATATGTTTTAGAAGAATTAAAGTTTAGTTTTTAGTATACGAGTTTAAAAAATTTCAATTAATGCTGGTTAATCAGTATTCATGGACTACGGTATAAATTGTCATGTGTCTCATACCATGCCCCTGATCTAAGGGTTACACAGCCTAAGTGCCAAGGCATTGTGGCAGTAGTGAGATCATTGTACTTGCTTACCTGAGTATCGCTAAATAAAGCATTTATTTTGAATGTTCATCTGAGTAGAGTGGAGTGGAGTACCTTGCTTAGGAGTGCAGGTATATTTGACTGTGTGTAAAAAGCCAACTTGTCGATGAATGTCACAGAAACAGGAGTGCAGGAACCAGAGGCCCAAGAGCACTCATGGTGCCACAACCTGTGGCAGGACTTCTTAGCCTTCTCCTTGGAGTCCTTCTTCAAAGGTCTGGACCCATGGGTAGGGCCTCCCCGAGGGTAGGAAGGGACTGACAAGTCCCGGAACGCCCCCGATAGAGGCGCCAAGCCCAGGGGACCCGCATGGACACCGACATAATATGCCCACTGTGGCCTGGGCTGCAGCTCCTCAAAAGCCGCTAACTGGTCAGCGGATCCTGCAGCCGTGGAAACCACCAGACAGGCGTCTTTGACCGAATAGGAGGGTCCAGCTCATCTGGACGACTACAAGTCGCAGACGTACCTGTCCTCCAAATTGAGTGGTGTAAAGTGCAGCACAGTCTGTAAGCCTGGGAGTCTTGTTCTAGCCCAGGCAATATACACATGTGGCGAGGGTCTGTATTTAACATTTTTGTCCACATGAACGTCTGAAACCGAGCACCGACTTAGACCAGAGACCATCATGCTACGACAGGAAACTGCAAAGCAAACTCAAAGACCAAGTAAAGACAGGTAAGAGCTTACACCAACGTGAAACACTATGCAGGGAACCTTCTTCGTCCAGCGGAAAGGAAGATCTGATGTCATGGGGCAGTGCCGAGGAGGAGATGCCACTCGAGTGGGTGGAAGGAGCAAGCTTAAAGACCTTCCGCAAGTCTTAGAGGAGAAAGAATTTCTTACAGAAGTGTGGCTAGTACACCATATCAACGCCCTCGAATGTCTAGTTGTCAAAGGACAACACTATTACAAAATTGCTCCAGACAATCCAGCTGAATATCAAGTAGCCATCCCCACTAACAGACCTCATATTCATATGCTCCAACAGTGCATCCAGTAGGTCGCCAGTGTTCACTTGAGCAAGATCACATATCAGTGGTACAAAACCTCAGTCTCTTCTACAGTCTTACCGAAGTTTGCTCTTGGTGAGAAGACCTCCCTGTTCATTAAATCTGCAGTCTCTGGAAGCTTCTTCCAATTCACGCTGAAGCTTTCGACGAGATGCATTAGCTCGCTGGGCCTCCTCTTCCGCCTCCTCTAGCTGCCGTTTCAGCTGCTTCATACGAGTGTTGGCCTTTTCTGCCTGAGAACCAGAGAAAACAACATTTTAAAAACTACAAAACCCAAGTACTGCACCAGCTTCCCAAGCTAAGCAGATAGAGACTACTTACTTGCAACTGTAGTTCTACTACTAGTATTCAATTCACATCCACACTAAGGTAGTTTTCCACTGAGGGTGCTCAGTCACCCAAGATCTTAAACCTCGACTCCTACAACCCAACCAGGTGGTCCTCCGGTTCCACCCCGCTGCACTCAGATCACCATGCTAGAACAGGAATCTGAAGCAAATCTCACCAGAGGACATTTGTTGGGGCATGTAGATCTGAACTGAATACTAGTAGAAGAAATGAAAACTACTGAATATTCTTTATGTAACTGTTGATCTTCCAGAATATCTTTTCCAGTGATTACCAGCTATAGGTCTGGGCTGGTGGCATTAGGATCCCGTGGGAGAAAAGCTGTTGCCATGGGGTGGTAACTATTACTGAGCATGGTGCTGCGATCAGCCAATAACTGCTGCCGCTCCCTCATCAACCTCAGTTCTGTCTGTCAGGTAAGAAATAAAGTGGGGGAAAATGAGAGGCTAAGAATTTTCCTAGCCCAAAGGGACAGAGAACAGATATAGGAAATAAAATAAAACAAACTACCAACCTTTGAATAAGGGGGGGGACACTAGGTGGCCAAAAGGGTAGTCAGGTATGGAACCACAGCCACACTACTAGCCAGACAGGAGGATAGTTTTCTTAGAGTAGCCCTGAAGCATGAGGCTTTGACAGAAAAACAGGACGTCCAGAAGTGGGACCGCCTTTCTAGGACCCCCTTGCAATTAAGATGACACAATGTATCAAAATGGGAATGAATCAAATTTGAAAACAAACCCCACGCTACCTAATGGAGGACTCGCTAAACAGCTAATCCAAATATACTCCACTTTACCATGGTGGTGGTGGGGATCCAAGGTGCACATGGAGCTGTAAGGCCAAACAGCCCAAAGGAGTTGAGATGTATACATCTCCCCAATCTCTCCATGGGATAGGCATAAGGGAATTTTGGGGCTATGAGAACAAAAAAGATCTGCAGTGATATTATAGGCACAGAAAATGGACAGACAAGATGGACAAAGCAGTCCTTATCTGCTGGCAAATTTATGTTCTCTATGGCCCAGAGGGTCTGCAGTAATTTAAGCTCCAAAGTGGCGTGAACCTCACCTGTGGACAATGTGGAATGGATGGGGTGGAGAGGGATGCCTCCAAACTGTTCTAGATGTCTCCCATGACCCAAGGACAAGGAGCAATGAGTAGTGCCAAAGCTGGGACAAGTCTTCTTAGTTGGGCTACCGGATAACAGCTTAGGGTTGAATGCCTGGATCATCTCCACCAAGAATTAATGGTACAGGGCATACCCAGTAGCAGAAGGAAGGCCACTGATGGGAGACAAAGCACTGTGTCCGGGCAGTGTCAGTGCTGAAGAGAGAAAGACCTGGACTGGACTCTTTCTGATTCTCTATACCAATCACCTAAGGCACCAACCCATGCCTGGTGTTACCATGTTAGAGGACCCTCGTTGCCCATCAATGAGGGCATCCTTCCCAGGAATCGATGAGTCCCTCTATAAAGGGATGAGACTAGGTTTCTGGGGCCTCATCCTGGGCTGCAGCACGTAGTAGAGGGCATCAACTGAGGGAGGGCCTGTTGCTTGAAGGGTGTCCTACCCCGGAAGTGATCTGATCGGTGCCCATGAGGAGAAACCAGCTGGAGAAAAGTGGAGCCATACAGGTTCCACAGGTTGACCTCAGTTCTCAATGGTGGCGATGACATTCAATGGCTCCACAGAAAAAGTATGGTTATATAAGAACTTACCATAACAGCAGATCTTTGAGAGAAGCTCCTGCAATACATCAACCATTAGGACTGAGCTGCCAGGTGTTAGGACCACATGGAAAACTTTAGCAATGTCAGGCGGGGAGCGCCCACCCGGCACGTGAAGACAGCGTGACCCTATATAGTGGGCAGTTCCCCACAGACTGCACTCCAGTTCTCCTCAAGAGGAGACTTAAGAAGGTATAACAGGAGAAGGAGGGCTCCTGAAGCACAAGAAAGGCTTAAAGGAAAAAAGGCAGGAGGGAGGTAAAAGTAACCTACTGCTGAAGCCTCTCTCGAAGATCTACTGTTACATTAAGTTCCTACATAGCCGCATTGTTACTTAGAGAGGGCTCCTGCAGTAGGTCATAACCATTAGAACAGAGTCCCAAGGCAAGTCAGACAAGGACTGAACATGGGAGGCAGGATAAAGATCTGCAGTAAGAAGCAGGAATTAAAGAAGGCACCGTGAGGACAGCTAGTCCAAAACCAGTCCTGCGTCTAGAAGCAATGTCCAGACAGTAATGCTTAGTAAAGGTGTGGACAGAGCTCCAAGTGGCTGCTGCACAGATGTCCACTACAAACATTTCTGAAACGGCAGCAGATGCAGCCATGCCTCTGGCTGAATGCCCTTCGACTTCCCATTGGCTTGCTGTGCTTTGGTAACAGAATAGAATATAGTTTGCCAACTGTTTGGAAAACTTTCAAACAGCAGTGCCTCTCTTTGGGTGCAAAGGAAACTAAAAGCTGATCCGTTTTATGAACTGACTTTATCCAATTAGTATAATAATGCAAACTTCTGTGAATGTCGAAGATATGCAGAATTGCCTTCCCCCGATTAGAATATTCATGGTAATATACCGGCAAGTGTATGGTCTGATTCAAAGTAAACTCAGAAATCACTTTGGGTAGAAATGTAGGATTTGTACACAGAGCAACCCAGTCTTTAAAAATTCACATAAGGCTCCTTACACATCAGGGCCTGAAGACAAAAATTACATACCTACTGAAATTCTTGATCTTCTTGGATGAAGTCTCCACCTCTCATTCACACTAGTGGAACTAAGCTGGAGGTGCTAGGACCCAGTGGGAGCCAAAAATCTTCAGGTGGGCCTGCACCGAGCTAGGACTGCACATGCACAGTGCCGCAAGACTGGCCTGCGCTGTATAGGCTATCAGCATCCACCCTTCAACCACCTCAGTACCCTTTTTACCGAGGAGATGCAGCGTAAACTAATTTAGGAAACTAACCTAACCCAGACACAAGAATTCTGTGTGACCCGTGTAAGAAGGGTCAACTTAACAGCGTCTTCACAGCCCAGCAACAGGATAAATGAGCTCAAGGGACGGTGGGTGGCTGTGTGAATGAGTGATGACTTCATCCAAGAAGATCAAGAATTACGGTAGGTACGTAATTTTCATATCTTCCTAGATTAAAAGTCTCCATCATTCATTCATACTAGTGGGAGAGTACTAGTTGAAAACAGCAGAGCTGCAGGAAAAGGAGCTCACTTAGGACACAAGTCCATTATAGACTGTCCTGCCAAACGGAGAATGCTGTCTGACAGACACATCCAGGGCGTGGTGCTTCACGAAAGTGTGCACAAGGCTTCAAGTGTTCGTGATGCAGATGTCTGCAATGGGCACGTTCTGAATCTCTGCCAGGGATGCCGTGACTGCTCTGGTAGAGTGGGCATACACCCCGCCTTCTAGCTTGACCTGCGCAATCGAGTAGCAATGGCCAAGGCACGCTACTAACCATGCTGAAATGCATCTGATGGCAACAGGCTGACCCAGCCGGGCCATACTGAACAAAGCAAAGTTGTTTGGATTTGCGAATTTTTCTCATTCTGTCGATGCAGAATCGTAAAACCCTTTTTACATCTAGAGAATGAAGGGTATGTTCCCCTTCATTCTGGAAATTTGCAAAGTAGCTCAGAAGGACCAAGGGCTTGTTAAGATGAAATTCCGAGACCACCTTGGGCAGGAATTTGAGATGCACGTTCGAGAACCACCTTGTACTTGTGAAATCTGTGTGTGTTTGGGGTGGGGGTGGGGCACTGTAACAAGGGCATGTATTTCAGAGACCCCTGAGGGAAGTAATGGCCACTAGGAATGTGGTCTTCCAGGTCAGAAACTTCCAAGTTGCAGGTTGCTAGAGGCTCAAAAGGTTTAAGACTAAGCATATCTAGCACAAGACTGATATCCCACGCCACCACTGGTCTCCCTGATTGGCGGCCTGGTGTGCAGGATATCTTTAAGGAATCTCTTGACTAGTGGTAACAGACACCACATACTCTGTATTGGCTTGTGATAGGTAGAAATCGCGCAGAGGTGCACCTTCACTGTTGAATATCGCAGTCCTGCGTTAGACAGGTCTAGGAGGTACTCCAACACCCTACTTGGTGGGCAAACAAATGGGTCCAGGGCAGACTGCACACCAAATGGAAAAAAGCTTCCACTTTGCTGTGCGAGTCATCCTGGTGGATGGCTTACATGCGGCTAAGAGGAGTTCTGAGATTCTCGGAGAGATGGTAAACCTACCCACTTCTATCTCTTCAGGAGCCGGGCATGGAGATGAATGGATCGCAGGTTAGGATGGACCACCAAACCCTGTGTCAGGAGGTCCATCTGTAGAGGAAGTTGTCTTGGGGGACTTCCGACAATCCGTTGATTAATGGAAACCATATCCGACCAGACCAGTATGGAGAGATGAGAATCATGCTGCCCCCGTGGCTCTATTGTGAGCAGCACCCTCTTGTCCATTCTAGTCCGAATGCATCCTGACATTCTGGATTTCTGAAGCAGAATAGAAGCAGTTTTGTGTTGAGTGGGGATGCAAAAAGGTCCAGGTCTGGAACGCCCCACTCCTTGAATTGCAATCACACGACGTTTGGGTCGAGAGACCACTCTTGTGGATCTGCCTCTGTTCTGCTGAGGCGGTCCTCCAGATTGTTATGGATTCCCAGCAGGTAGACTCCTTGGATCAGGGCCTCATGCTTGAGACACCACTCCTACACTCATGGTTTCTCTGCAGAGAGTTAAGTGTGCTCCACCCTGCTTGTTGATGTAATACATCGCCGCTTTGTTGATCATCTGATTTAGTAATACCTTGTGACAGGGGACATCCTTTAGGGCTTGGACAGCATACAGCACAGTTCTCATCTCCACGACATTTATGTGCAGACGGGACTCATCCTGGCTCCACAGGCCCTGGGTGTGGAGGTCCTGACAGTGAGCTCCCCAACTGGTCAGAGATGCATCTGTGGTGATGGCGATCTGCGTCTCTAGTGGGGCAAAGGGGAAACCTTGGAGAAGATTGTTCTCCCGAGCCCACCAAGTGAGCGACCTCATTCGAGGCTCTGTCACCTTCATATGGAAGGAATGCGTGGTTGGATACCACTGAATGCTAAGCATCCACTGTGTGGTTCTCACGTGTAAGCAGGCTAGATGACCACCATGAAAACAGACAATGCCATGAGACCTAGCATCCACTGCATCAAGAGAGCTAGAACTGAGATCTCCTTGATGAAGTGAGTCATTTGGAGAATGTCGTTTCTCCTGTCCTCTGGAAGGAAGGCTCTTGACCCGGAGGTATCCAGAAGAGCTCCTTTAAAGAGAAGTTACTGGGAGGGCTGAAACTGCGATTTTTCCAGGTTCAGAAGAACTCCCATGGATGTGAGGAAATTGGAAACTATGGAAACCGCTTCTGTGTCCCTGTCTGGATGGGCTCGGTAGGGGCCAATCGTCCAGGTACGCAGTACATCTGAATGCAGAGTTTTCAGGAGATGCGCCACGAAGTACCACAGCACTTTGTAAAGACTGTGGGCCGAGGAGAGCCCAAAGGGCAGGACTCTAAATTGACAGTGCTAACCCTGTCACAAAAGTACAGTCATGTAAGAACAGTAGATTCGAGAAAACAGGTTACTCACCTGTAACAGTAGTTCTAGGAGTGGTATATGTTGTTCATCCACACTCTTGGCATATCCCTTTCCCCTTTAAATCTTGCTGGAAGTCTTCAAGCTGGCTCCTCCCACCCATCCGGTGGTACATACTCGCCCGCCCATGACGCAAGATCTTAGTCCGCTGGAAGTGGTGATGCGCCTAAAGCTGGGGAGGTCAGGTGGGTGCGTGGATGAACATATACCACTCCTAGAACTACTGTTACAGGTGAGTAAATACAGGTTACTCACCTGTAACAGGAGTTCTAGGAATGGTATATGTTGTTCATCCACACTGTCTGGCAGGTATCCTTGCGCTTAATTCTTGCCGGAAGGTCTTCAAGGTGGCTCCTCCCACCCACCTGGGTGGTAAAACTCTCAGCTCCGCCCCCATGACGCCAGATCTGGCCCGCTGGAAGCTCAGGTTGTCGTCGACAGCCGGGAGGTCGATGGCAAGTAGATGAATGATATACATTCCTTAGAACTCCTGTTACAGGTGGAGTAAATACAGGTTACTCACCGTACAGGAGTTCTAGGAATGGTATATGTTCATCCACACTTATTGGCAGGTCCCTTGCCGCTTTAAATCTTGCCGGAAGGTCTTCAAGCTGGCTCCTCCCACCCACCCGGGTGGTAAAACTCTCGGCTCCGCCCCATGACGCCAGATCTAGCCCGCTGGAAGCCAGGTTGTGCGTCAGCCAGGGAGGTTGGGACGTAGGGATGAACAACATATACCATTTCTAGAACTCCTGTTACAGGTGAGTAACCTGTATTTCTAGGGACATGGATATGTTGTTCATCCACACTTATTGGCAGACTCCTAGCAGTTCTCCGGAGGAGGAGGCAAGGCACACACCCTACTTGTGTAGAAAGACTGGAGAACCGAGGCCCGACCAGCACCCCGCGCGACCCAAGGTCGATGTGGAAGGGGAACGGTAAAGCCTGCTTCCGGGCAGAAGCCCTGCGGATATCCTGGACCGGAGTATCCTCGAAAGCAGCCACCGATGCAGCGGAAGGACGGGAAATGAGCGCTTATCCTCTGGGAGGCTCCATGCCCGCCCCCTAGTGGAGACCTATGCAGGGGTGACCCGCCCGCTCATCGTCCACTGGGCTGCAAATCTGCCAGATGCGGCTTCAGCGAAGATGATGAACAGCTGGCGAACCTCTCCCGAACTTTAGCTTTACGCTCCCTAGGTAGGTGAGCGTTAAACCGGTTCCTATGGAACCTGTATACGGCCTCCGAGGTGTGAATGGGGATAAACCCCGGCAGAGGCAATACCCCCGAAGGGAAGACTCCGCCACCGCCTTCGGAAGGACTTCGGGTGGGGCGCAGGACAACCTAGTCCCTGTGGAAGACCGGATAGGGAGGTTAAAGGAGCGCCTGGAACTCTCCCCACCTTCTGGATGGCAGAGTGGCCCCAAGAAGGTGTTCTTCCACAACAGGTGGGGGAAACTCACACCTGTGCAAAAGGTTCGGATGGCTTGCTCATGAGCTAAGCCCATACCAGCAAGGATCCCACAGAAGGGGAGGCGTGATCGAGGCTTAGAAGTGCCAGACCACCTTCTCCGCACCACCAACTGCCTCCCGGCCCACGCCTGGAAGACAGGGGTAACCCGCAGAAGCACCTAGGGGGTCGTCGGCTCAAGCCCTGGTTTAAGGATGGACCGCAGATGGTCCGGAATGCTCGCCCAGGGACGGGGGAGGGCATGGCCCTATCCCATCATCAAAAGGGAGAACTTTTCCCAGAGGACGAGCATCTTGGCCGATTTCTTAGCAGGACGCCTCGAAGGTCGAGGACCTTGCCGAAAGACCCTAGGCCTGGCCCCTAGCCGCACAGGGGTCGGCCTACAGGTGAAGGAATTGAAGGTCCAGATGGATAACCTTCCCCTGAAAAGGAAAGACAGGACCGGGCGGACTAGGGGCCGCCTCGGGAGCCTGGGGCTGAGACTGAGGAGAGCTGGATACCAGAACTAGCAATCCAGTCTGGGGCTACCAGCATCACCTGCACCAAGTCCCTCCTCACCTTGCCCGTAGGTCAAGGGAAATGGGGGAGAGGCACGGAGGGGCCCGGGGTCAGAGGCCCCGATGGCATCCCCTGCAGCAGACCTCGCTGAGGGGCGGGCACAAAAACAGTCTCGGCCTCGTATTCTCCCCGGAGGGAAGAGGGAGAAGATAGTACAGTTACGTAAGAACTTACCGTAACAGTAGATCTTAGAGAACAGCACTTGCAGCAGGTTACACCATTAGGACTGAAGCCAGCAGGCGCCAGGACCCCACGGAAAAATTCTAGCTAGCCATCTCAGCGTGACCGCCCACGCCAGACGAGACATAAGGGGCGGTCCCGCCTGACCTGAGTTCTCCTACTGGAGACTTCCGGCCGCAGGCTGACATCGAAATGGGAGACCGAGGATCCACCGTCAGAAGTCAAAAGGAAAAACCCTGATAATAAAGGCGTAAAGCCATGCCTCCTCCAAGGGGGAAGGTGGGCGGGAAGGTACCTGCTGCAAGAGCTGTTCTCGAAGATCTACTGTTACGGTAAGTTCTTACGTAACTGTACTATCTTACTTCGAGACACAGCTCTTGCAGCAGGTTACACCATTAGGACTGATTCCCAAGCAGTAACAGTGCCAACATTCTGGGAGGAGGAAACTAGGAAATATATTCCAGGTCCTGAATCTAGGACAGGAGACCCTGTAGCACCGCCTGGCTGAAGCCGGCTCTTCGCCGAGAGGCGATGTCCAGGCTATAATGCCTGATAAATGTATGCACACAGCTCCAAGTGGCTGCAGCACATATGGCAGAGGTGGAGACGTTTCGGAGTGCTGCAAAGGAGGTGGCCACACCCCTAGTAGAATGACCCCGGACTGTACCCGGGAGGGGCTTTTGTTTGATATCATAACAGTATGAAATACACTGGACAAGCCAGCGAGACAGGGACTGTTTGGATACTGGTTGGCCCATCATCCTTTCAGAAAAGGAAACAAAAAGTTGCTCTGAACTACGAAGTAGTTTAGTTCTGTTGAGGTAATACCTCAAGCTGCGGTGAACATCCAGGGTGTGGAGCAGTGCCTCTCCTCTATTAGAGTAATTCGGAAGTAGACCGCAGGTCAATATCCTGATTGAGAGTGAGTGTAGAGACCACCTTAGGCAAAAATTTAGGATTAGTCTCAGGGATACTCTGTCCCGGTGGAAAACTAAATAAGGCTCTTTGCACATGAGCGTGAAGCTCAGAAACTCTTCTCGCTGAAGTAACAGCAACTAAAAAACAGTTTCCAAGACAGAAACGCAGCTCGAAATCCGCTGGCAGGTTCGGTGGGGAAGCGTGAGTTGTTCCAGGACAAAGAGCAATCCCATGGAGGCACTGGGTCCTTAATGGTGGCTTAAGATGTAACACCCCTCTCAAAAATTCCAGAGAGGCGTCTAATTGTGCCACTGTGCAATGTCCCACCGGAAGGTGGTAGGCAGAGATGGCACAGAGGTGCACTTTGATAGAGAAGTAGGCTAGGCCCGAACGGAAAAGGGAGAGCAGGTAGTCCAACACCACTCTCACCGGGCAACCTAAAGGGGAGAAATCGCGTGCTTGCGACCATAAACAAAAACGGCGCCATTTTATGGCGTACGTCGCATGCGTTGCCGGCTTTCTGGCTGCAGAAAGAACTACTGCAACCTCTTGCGAGACCCCGTGACGCAAGATGGCTGTCTCTAGGAGCCATGCATGCAGGTTCAGTGAGCGTAAGTCTGGGTGGACCAGTGAACCTTCCCCCTGAGACAAGAGATGGGAGCTGAATGGCAACGGGAGCGGAGGTTCCCGGGATAGCTGAATTAGCAAAGGGAACCAGATCTGTCTGGGCCAGAAAGGGGCCACCAGGATCATTGTTGCATGCTCCCTGCAGTTTGAGAAGAACTCTGAAACAACGGAAGGGAGGGAAAGCGTAGAGGAATCTGTCCGCCCAGGAGAGGGACAACCGCCCTCGCCAGAAACATCAGACCCTGGATCTAGCGAGCAAAATTGGGCAGTTTTGTGTGGATGGTGATGCGAACAAGTCCAACTCTGGAGTTCCCCATCGAAGAAACAGATCCTCTGCTACCTCTTGAAGAAGTTTCCACTGTGGACTCTGGCCTGGGAGCGACTCAGGCCGTCTGCAATCGTGTTGTCCACCCTGGGAACATGTACAGTGATCAGATTCGCGCCGTGTCGGATTACCCAATCCCACACCCTCATGGCCTCCCTGCAAAGGGGGTAAGAGTGTGCGCCACCTTGTTTGTTGAGGTAATACATCACGCGTGTTGTCTGTCTGAAGCAGGAGTACTGGCGGGATTCCTGTCTGAAAGGCCTGCAGGGGTATAAGGACCGCCCTCATCTCTAGGACATTGACATGGAGATGAGCCTCCGAGGGGTCCACATACCCTGGGACTTCACCCGTCCAGGTTTGCTCCCCACGCTAGACCTGAGGCATCTGTGGTGAGGATTACCTCCGGGGACGGCGCTACAAACGGACGCCCGTGGAGAGTGACCCTGGGTCTAGCCACCACTGCCAGTCTCGAATCACGGTGTTCGTGGATTCTGACCGGATGTTGCATGTGGTCTTGCCTTTGATCCCATTGCACCTTGAGCATCCACTGAGTTACCCGCAAGTGGAGCCTGCGAAGGGACGGTAGGAATGGCCGCAGCCATGTGTCCCAAGTGCCAAGGAACCGACCTGGCAGGGACGGTCTTGTTCGACGACAACTCCCTGATGAGGGATCTGATGCGCTCTGCTCTGTCATCTGGAAGAAATGCTCTTCCCTGAACGGTGTCCAGTACTGCGCCTATAAATTGCAGCTTCTGCGACGGTACCAGGAGAGACTTCTCGTGGTTGATTAGGATGCCCAGAGATCGGAAC
Source organism: Neoceratodus forsteri (assembly GCA_016271365.2). NCBI lineage: Eukaryota > Metazoa > Chordata > Ceratodontiformes > Ceratodontidae > Neoceratodus > Neoceratodus forsteri. Next base: position 124,525,996 of record CM057450.1, on the reverse strand, counting down.
AGGTTCTGGGTGCTCTGGATCACACGTAACAACGCCTCTCTGGAGGCGGCCATGAGAAGCCAATCGTCCAGGTACCGGAACACATAATGGCCCTGTCTCCTTAGAGACGCTGCCACGACTGCCATGCATTTGGTAAAGACCCTGGGTGCAGATGACAGTCCGAATGGAAGGGCTCAGAACTGAAGGTGGTGGTCGAGAAACTCGAAGCGCAGGAACCTCTTGTGCGCCTGCGCTATAGGGATGTGCAGGTATGCATCCTGCATGTCTAGAGACGCTAAGAAGGCATCTTACTTCAGCATGGGAATGAGACCCGAAGAGTCACCATGCGAATCTCTTGTGTCACGACCGATACGTTGAGGTCGCTGAGGTCCAGAATCGGACGGAGGTCCCTGTTTTCTTTGGAACCAGGAAAAGTGGGAATAGTATCCTTGTCCTCTCTGGTTCTCCGGGACGTACTTCATCGCCCCTTTGCAAGAGCCGTACTTCTGCCAGATCAGTGACTTCTGTGCTGACCTGGGTACCGGGAGAGCAAAGGAGGCCTCGAGGGTGGCTTTTCTGCGAATTCTATAAAGTGGCCTCCTCCGACCAACTAAAGAACCCACCTGTCGCTGGTCATAGCCTGCCATCCCGGCAGGAAGTTCGCAATGCGACCCCCACCACGATTTCCCGTTGATCCTGAGGGCGGGGCCGAAAGCGAGTCAGGCTGTGGCGGCTGAGGGTCCCGTCTGGCTGGACCGGCTTGGAAGTACGCTGGCTCCGCCTGGTTGTTTCCTGGCTCTGCGAAGCCGGAGCCCTCTGTTGTGGAGTGGGGCGGACTGTTAGCTTTCATGTCCGCCCACGAATTGGCTTTGGTTCCTGAGAAAGGAACTAAGCTTGGGTTCGGTACATGGCCTGAACCGACCTCACCGCCTTCCCGGCCTCTTGGAGTTTGGTAATAATCTTCTCTGAGGGCTTACCAAACAAGACTTCTCCTCAAATGGGGCGGCCATGATATTCTTCTGACGTCGGGTAAAGCCGGAGACGCGAACTAAGAGTGTCTCCGGATGCATACGCCTGAAGCTGCTGCTCGCCGAGGAGTCCTGTGGAGTCACGCAGCTCGTACTCACTTGGTTCCATCCGAATGAGCTGAAGCATCTCCTCCTTCTGCTCACCTTCCGCAGTTTCTCAGCCGCATCCAGACCCTGTTCCCATAATATTGGAACTGCACCATGGGGTCAAGTAATTCAGGGATCTGATGGCGCAGGTAGCGGAAGCATACGTGGCGCCTACCTATAGCGCCCAGCTGTTTGGACTCTGGTTCCAGTGGCAGGGTGCACAGATGATGTGGTCTCTGGGACCGGTCATGTGAGGCTGTTATGACTCAGAGAGTCGGCCTGAGGATGCCGGAGTCAAGTACTGGTCTTCCTGGGAGCCTTGTACAAGCGATCAGCTTTCTTCGCATCGCTGGAGCGAATGTGGGACGCTCCACGCTGCCTTGGTGACGCCCACGAAAGTGTCTACCATGATGGCACCACCACAGGCTTGGGTCCTCTCGTCAAGATACTTTGCAAGGCATAGCCTTGGGGTCTAGCTCTTCTGCATCCCATCCCATGTTCTCTTGGATGTGTCTCATAATATCCGAGAACGAAGGATCATCCGGAGGAGACTTTGGCATCTCGCGTGGATCCGGAGAAGGGATGGAGAGGGGAGATGGGGATCTGGATGTTGAGAATTCTGATCCTGTGTCCTCCGTCAAGGCGACTGCCAGCTCTTTGGGTCTCTTAGGGCTGGGTGACCTGGAAGAGGATTTGGACGGAGGTCTCCGCTTGTCTGGTCTCCCCTTGAGGTGTTCTGTGCTCCTCGAGGAGGTAGTCGGTTGCCAACCCCGATGGGGGGGGGGCGCAGGAACCGGAGGAGTAATCAGTGTAGGAGGAAGAGGAGGTGGAGGGGAACTATGTCCTTCTTATGGTGTCCCACCAGTAAGTGAACAGCTCCCTTCACTTCTACCATGTAAAGGCCCGACGACGGTCCGCCCCGTGGATGGTCGCTGGTCCCAGCGCCGCTCCACAGGGGCTCGGGTAATGGCGAGGGTTCCCTGCGCTCGACAGGGGACCGGGGTCGCCCGTCTGGTCCTCGGGCTGAGTCAATTCCTCCTGGTGATGGTCTCCTGACCGACGCCAGTCAGAGGCGCCATGGTTCTCTTCTCAATAAGGAGCGGGCGCCGGTCCCCTACTGGCATCCGATGAAGCTGCTGGCATGGCTGGCGACGGTCCGGCCGATGGCGGCTCTGGGATCTGTGGTAGAGAACGACGACGGGCGCACCGGCGCCGGTCCTGGCGGTCCTTCAGAGAGTAGCTCCAAGGTCTTGCGAGGAGGCAAGGAAGTCGACCTGCGCCGGGTTCAGAAAGCGGAACCCGACTTATGGTGATGATGGCGATCCCAGACTTGACCAGGGCCCTGGAGGAACGAGGAAGGTTTGTAGTCTTGGCCTGAGAGAGATGAGCTTCTTGACCGCAGCAGGGGAGGCTGAGAGCTGGCCCGGGAAGGGGAGCGGTCAGACCTGGAACCAGAGCTGCGTGGAGTCTGAGGCCCTAGACGTGGACCTGGAAGGGCCTTCCCCTACGTTTTTTCAGCGTGCTTGTGGCCTTTTTGAAGAGTCCCCCTTGGAAGACATGGTCTTAAGCTTTTCTTCCAGCAAAAAAGCCTGAAGGGCCTTCTGGCGACGGATCCGGGTTCTGCTATTAAACCCCTGGCAAAAGGAGCAGGCCCGGGTGTCGTGGTCTGGGCCTAGGCACCGGACGCAGGCCGCGTGAAGGTCCTTGAAGGGGATCTGTTTCCCACAAGCACACTTTGAGGAGTGACCGGAGGTCGGAGAGGACATCAGAGAAAAACTTGATTGAAGAAAATCGAATTTCCCATAGGAAAGAACTTAACCACGCGTCATGCTCTAGAGACTGAACCGAAGGGTCGAAACATGCAAGTCGACGGCGGGAAAGAACTGGGGAATGGGGGGACTGCCCCTTATGTACTACGTCTGACGGAGGCGGAACCGACGTCGGGGGGGTCCCCGCTGAAGATAGCTAGCTAGAATTTTTCCGTGGGGTCCTGACGCCTGCCGGCTTCAGTCCTAATGGTGTACCATGCTGCAAGAGCTGTGTCTCGAAGTAAGATCCTGTGCTACCTCCGGCAGGAGACCATCATGCGCGAGGCAGCCTATGTCCGCTTAGCGCAGCCAGGAATTGGGGCTCCTGCCATCAAATGGCTGGGAACCCTCGACTGCAACAACCCAATGCGGAGAACCTCCTTGCACCGAGACAAGGGATCGACCAAACCAGGCGGGTAGGTAGCTTATGGTCGGGTGTTGTCCTACTTGGACTTAGGACTCTAGGACCCCAGACAAGCCGGAGTGAGCTGCAAGCTAAGCGGACTTCACCTGGCTCCAGCGAGCAGGAAGGACATCGACTCTCGGCGAGACCAGAGGCGGACACTTGTATTCCCCTAGATGGGCACCCACCCATCCGAGAAGCATCGGGTCGGAGAAGACCGCCGACCAGGGCGAACGAACAGGATGTTCTCCTGCCAAAGTTGAACGGGTCCAAGGGGTTCCTTCAACTCCTGGGCTGTTAGTCACTAACTGGTCCAAAGGGCGCAGGCGCTGTGACCTCTGGCTGGCCTCCCCACTCAGGGAAGGCCTGAGGCCCAGGAGGAGCAGGAGGTCCTGGCAGGACATAATTACCGGCCAACCCGTCCGGGTAGGGAGGAAGAACCTCAGCCCTGTCCGCCTGAGCCGAGCTCGACTCAAGAGTCGAGCTTTAGTCCCAAGAAGCTTCACCGCTCAAGGTAATGAGTTCCACTTGGCTCCTGGAAACGGGAGACTAGTCTGCCTCCGGTGGGTTATATCCAGACCTTCAGTGCCGCAGAGAGACTGCTGAGCAAAGAAGGGCCTGGCTAGGAACTCGTAAGGAGATTCCCCGCAAAGAAGGGGTGGAGCCTCCCAAGAAACGGACGGAACGAGGAGTAGGTACATCCTGGAGACCCAGGAAACAGCCACACGCCACGTTCCGAGGATGGGATATCTGAAGTAGAGAGACCATCCAGGCGTGCGGGAGAATGGGCGCGAGCCCCTGTCCATTTGAGGCCAGGAATACCTGGACAAGAACCCAGGGTTGGGGAGGGGGCGCAGCCTTCCTGATCACCTCTAACTAGAGGGCCAGGCATGTCGGTATGACTGACACAGAAGCAGTGGACCCAAGATCCCCATGGGGCAACGGCTCAAAAAAGGGGAAACCGCCGCAACCCGCGACAGGATCCACCTTAAATACCTCCAGAACGAGGTGCGGAGCCCCCATGGGAAACCCGGCTGGGATGATGGGGCCGGGGCAGCCCTTGGCCCGCCACTGAGCAGGCTTGAGGGGACGGAGCCGTAGGGGCTCGGTTTCCTGCCTCCCTGCCTTTTTGGAGGAAGACGCTGGACTGGCAACAGGCCGCCCAGCGATGCCTGCTGGCCCTTATGTTGGGCCGGTTGAGCCCCAGGGCTCGGGGCAAGGAGCTTACGCAAGGCTGGACGGCTGCTCTTGACCCTCCAGGCGAGAGTGACAGAGTCCGGAGTGGCATCGACTTCTGGCCCTGGATATGTCCCTCCACCCAGGGCCGAAAGGTCAGTCCCCAGAAGGGGATGTCCGCCAACTCGTGCTGGGTTTCCAGAGAAGAGGATAACTCCTCAGCTGGCTCTGCGGCAAATGGCCACTGGCGGCCGCCACCCATCTAAGTACAGGAGTCAACCAGATCCAGAGCCGCCTGGGAGCTGTCAGACCACCACCCTACCCTGAACCTGCATCTGCCGGACTGTGTCTGAGTTCGGCCGGAAGATGAGGCAGAATATCATTCAGGAGCCTCAGAAGGGGTGGGAACAGTGTGCCATAAGAGCCAGGCCGAGCTGGCCTGACTGAGGCTTAGGGAGGACGGAGCGTAAACCTTGCGCCCGATGTAGTCCATCCTTCCGGACTCTGTCAGGGGTCTATCCACATCCCCAGCGCTTTCCAAGACATTGGAAAACGCCGCCGGTGACTACCCCTTCAGCCGAGGGGTGCCCGAGAAACCGGCAGAGAACCGACATAGGGACAGGGTACCGAGCCACCGGCTGGCGTTTAGGGCAGGAAGTAGGCTGTCACTTATAGCTCCTGGGCTGGGTCCCACGATAGCCTCAGCCACTGGGAAGGCTCTCTGAGGAGAACCCTCGCTCCAGGAATCTCCGTAGGGTACGTGTGCCCGCTTGAGACGGGGCTCGAGCTGCATCCCAGTGAATTCTGAAATGAGCTTGAAGCAGACCTTCAAAGACGATGGCTGTCTATGGAATGTTCCTGGAAGACCCCGGTCCTCCCTGCTAGGAAACATAGCAGACTGCTTCAGGTCCGGCGGTCTGCATGCCTGCAGGCCCGAGGCACTCTTCACTGTCATCGGGGCGCGGCAGAGTGAGGGGGGACCGAGGACCTGAAGAATAAGGTCATGGTCTGGCTTTGAACTCTTCGCCGGGGAAGGTTGAGGGCAGCGAATGGACGAGCAACCGCCCTGGAGAGGGCTCGATCGATTCAACGGCTGCCGACCGAAAGCGGTGGTTGCTTGCTATCTGAGAATGAATTGGGGTCGATTGATGCCCGACAACAACTGCTGTCACCACATAAGTTCTCAGTGGTGAACACGGACGCCAACGGGATCGAAACCGCTTCCTCATCTGAGGAGGGGGGGATACAAGAATGGCAAGCTTACTTAACTCGGTGCCTCGGACCGAGAACGGGCGTGAGTGGCTAGACCGAGAGGTTGACTGAGACCGAGACCCAAATCCTCAGGGGGATCGAGATGGTCGTGAAAGGAGCGGGATGCACCCGCCTCTCCCTCGCTCGGAAGAAAGGACCAAGGGCTGTCGACCCGGCGACAGACAAAGTTTCCTCTTCCGCCAGAGGCGGAGGACGGGCGGCACCAGAAGACCCCCAAAAGACTGGTCGAGACTGGCAACGCCGATGGGGACCACCGGCTGACCTGACGGGATACCGTGAGGCTAGAGGTCAAGCCGCATCCTCGATCAAGTTCTAGCGCCGCCGATGAGGGAGGGGGAAGAGTTCTGCCCCGCCGACGGTGATATCCCGCCTGCAGCCCTTTAGCCTTAGGGCCGAGCGGCAGGGCTCCAGTGTCCCTCTGAATGACGAAGCTCCTTGAACGGTCTGCAAGGAGTTGAATCCAAGGAGAGGGGATAGCGCCACAACCGGGGGCGCCTCCCGGGCAGGATCAAACTGCTGAGAACAGTCAAGCCGGACACCCGCTGGTCCGAGGAATCTCTGGAGCAGAAAAACTACCAGATGTCCGAGCCTCGAACGGGCCGCCGCTGGTCCTCCAGAGAGCTGGACCGAAGGGCAGAACAGAAATTGCAAGCCTGAGGATCGTGATTCAAGTCCACAGGCAATAAATGCACGTGAATGCGAGTTCCTCCTGGAGGAACTAACCGTGCCTTTTAGTCGGAAAAAGGCCTCGAGCCATCGCTGTGAGCGAAGAAGAAAAGATCAAGTTTCTGGAAAGGACACTTCCAATGAATTTGAAGACCGAATTTTCGAACTAGTCAAAACGCAGAACGCTCAGTGAGGAAACCTGAGCCCAAGCCGTGTAAGGGAAGATCTTTGGCATCAAGGGTCGAGTCAGAGTTTTTGTACTTCACCCGGGTGGGTGGGAGGAGCCAGCTTGAAGACCTTCCGCAAGATTAAAGTGGCAAGGGACCTGCCAATAAGTGTGCATGAACAACATATCCATGTCCCTATAAAATGAAAATTACGTACTCTACCGTAATTCTTGATCTTCTTGGACGAGTCTCCACCACTCATTCACACTAGTGGGATTAGCGCGGAGGCACTAGGACCCATCGAGCAAAACTTTTGCTGGAGGTTCGGTGAGAGAGATTGCACCAGTGAGCAGCTGCTCGAAAGGGTAATGACTATCTCTGCGACGACCTCCAACCGCCTCAGTACCTTTTACCAATGAGGTGCAGCGTTAACTAACGAAAGAGTAAATCTAACCTTAAAAACGGACATAAGATAGTCTGCATGCATCTGCAAGAAGGGTTGGCAAAGAAGTTCCCACGGCCTAAAGATTTGAGGAGTGAAGACCAACACAGCGTGAGCTCGGGGATGGAGGGTGGGCGCAGAATGAGTGGTGGAGATCTAAGAAGATCAAGAATTACTGTAGGTACTGTACTTTTCATATCTTCCCTTGGGTATAAGTCTCCACCACCTTATTCACACTCAGTGGGAGAGTACTAAGTTGATAATCCTCAGTATGGACGGCAGGAGAGCCAGAGCCTTGCGCGACTAAGACAGAAGTCCATTAAGGATAGTTCTGCCGAATGCGGAATGACGCCGGCATGAAATATCCAGTGCATAATGCTTAATCAAGGTATGCACTGAGCTCCAGGTATGGCGTTGCAGATATCTGCAATTGGGGAACATTGCGTAATTTCTGCTAGGGATGCCGCGATCACTCTAGTAGAGTGAGCGCGTGACACTCTACCTTCTAATTTAACTTGAGCTATGGAATAGCAATGCCAAAGGCATGCCACTAACCATGATGAGATGCATCTGATAGCTTACAGGTTGACCCAGCCGGGTGTCGCGAAAGCAGAAACAAACAGTTGCTGAGTTTAGGAATATCCTTGGTTCTATTTAAATAGAACCCCAAGGCCTCTCTTTAACATCCAAGGAATGAAGAGCCTCGCCCCTTCATTTTGGAAATTAGTGTATAAGCTGAAGTACCAGAGGTTGGTTTAGATGGAATTCTGACACAACCTTGGGAAGAAATTTAGGATGAGTAATGGAGAACTACCTTGTCTTTATGGAATACAGTATACTGAGGGTCTGTAACCAGGCATGTATCTCAGAGACTCCCAAGTGGCTGAGGTAATGGCCACCAGGAAGGCAGTCTTCCAGGTAAGAAATTTTAGCTCACAGTAGCTAGGGGTCGCAGCCTGAGTGAGCATGTCCAGCACCAGGTTAATGTCCAGGCTGCAACTGGGCGCTTAATAGGGGGTCTGGTATGAAGAATCCCTCAAGAAATTCTTTCACTGATAGGTAACTGAGCCAGAGCTCAAGGAAGAAACCGCTCATGAATGCTGAGATGGCACTAAGGTGAACTTTAACTGTGGGAGTACTTGGAGACCCGAGTTTGATAGGTCCAAAAGATACTCCAGAACCTTGTCAGGAGGACAGGAAAAGGGATTCCAAGAAGACTTTACACACCAGAGAGAAAACGTTTCATTTGGAAGCGAGTAAGTTTCCGGGTGGTTGGTTTATGAAAGCAGCCAGAAGGATGCCTGAGACTCTACGAGAGACGTTGAAACCGATCTACTCTCACCTCTTCAGGAGCCAAGCATGGTGAAGTGATTTCAGGTTGGGATGGACCAACGAACCCTGAGTCAAAAGATTGATTTGCAAGGAAGTGATCTCGGAGAGGCTGCCAACATACTGTTGAGTAGAGGAAACCATAGTTGCCGAGGCCAGGAGGGAGCAATGAGAATCATTTTGGTCCCTGAGACTCGAACTTGAGGAGTACTTCTGGATTAGAGGAAGCGTGGAAAGGCGAAAGAAAGCATTTTGTCCACCGCAGCCTGAACGCATCCTGACAGAAAATGCCAGGCCCTGGATTTCTGGAGCAGAAGAGAGGCAGTTTTATGCTGAGTGGGATGCAAAAGGTCCAGGTCTGGAGTCCCCACTTTGAACAGAGACCGAGCTACGGCTGGATCGAGAGACCACTCGTGAGGGTCTGCCTCTGCTTTGCTGAGGTGATCTGCTAGGTAGTTTTGTACACCTGGCAGATAAACCGCTTGAATCAGAGACTTGTGCCCAAGCACCACTCCATACCTCATTGCTTCCTCTGCAAGGGATAAGAATGAGCACGCTCTTGCTTGTTGATGTAATACATCACAGCTTTGTTGTCCATTTGAAGGAGAATGTTCTTGTGACCAAGGACATCCTTCAGAGCTCGGATCGCATAGAGGGACTGCTCTCATCTCCAGGACATTTATGTGGAGATGAGTTTCAACTGAGTCCATACACCTTGAGTGTGGAGGGAGGACAGTGAGCCCCATCCCATTAGCTGATGCGCCTGTGGTGATGGAGATCTGATGATCCAGGGGAGCAAAGGGAATTCTTCCAGGAGATTGTTTTTGAGACCACCAGGAGGAGATTCAAGGGCTCCGCCACCTTGATGGATAAGACTGGGGTGAGAGGTCGGAGACCACTGAGTGAGAGCATCCATTGGGTGGTTCTATGTGCAACCGGCCAGGGGTATAGTGAACACCGAGGACGCCATGAGACCAACATGCTTATCTGAGAGCTGTAACCGATTGGTTCTCCTGATGTAACGGGCCATCCAAGGATGTAGAGTCTTCGTCCTCTGGAAGGAAAGCTCATGAAGAGTGTGCCTAGAAGCGCCCCTATGAAAGGAGCCTCTGGAGGGCTGCAGCTGAGATTTTTCAATTCAGCAGAACTCCCATGGACATGAGAAGACGAGAAGTCGCTCACTGGCTTCAAGTCCCTGGCTGGAAGGGGCTTACAGAAGCCAATCGCCTGGTAGGGAAACACTGGAGTCCCGATCTTTCCTGAGATGCGCCAAGCAGAACTGCGCCAACACTTGTAAAAACTGGCGCCGGCAGGATAGCCTCCAGCGCAGGACTCTGAACTGATAATGCTGACCCATAGCTACAAACCTGAGGAACTCATGTGGGTCGGGTGGACGGTCATGCTGGTGCATCCTGCATATCCAGGAGGCCAGCCAGTCGTGTTGATGCAGCAAGGGTAACAGGGCACTTAGAATTATTTTGAATTTCTCCCTTGGGAGAAATTTGTTTAACTTTTCTGAGGTCTAGAATGGGCATCCCAGATTTCTTTTGGAACCAGGAAGTAATGAGTAGAACTTGAAGTCAGTAGGTGCGGGGCACCAGTTCTATTGTTCTGTTGTTCAGAAGGCCCTGGATCTCCGCGTGTGAGAAGGTCTGACTGAGAGGCCGACAACCCGTGTCATCGTCTGGGAGGACAATTCAGGGGGTTTCAAGAAATGAGAGAATAACCTCATCGACTATCCGGCGTACCCATTTGTCCGGGTTTATGGATTTGGTTGTCAGAAGTACATCAGACCACCTCCCACTGAGGAGAAAGTTCCACCGGCAGAGTGGATGGAACTTGGGCCAGCAATTATGTGGCGCTTGGGGTTTAGGCCTCGCTCTGCTGCGAGTTTTGAGGCTGGGGCGGTGCTTTTGTGGAAGCTCTCCCTGCCTCTGCCTCGAAGGACTGACTACTACGAAACTGAAGTTTGTCTGCTGCCTTTAGAGGGGTTGTAGCTGGGTCAGTCACTTAATGGCCGATCTACGTCTGTGTGGCCTCTAAGGCTTGGCTCCACCTGAGGCCAAAAAGACAGGAGCCATCGAAAGGCAGCGCCATTGTCGCTGAGCATCATTCGTAAGCCAGAAGAACGCAGACAGGAATGGCTTAGAGTACAAATCTCGCGGCTGCTGAGCCGAGAAGAATGTCGAAAGCGCCCGGCGGTAGCTTTGACCTGTTGGTTATTGGACTCAATACCTCTAATAACGGCTGAAGAAGCTCTGACTGAGTCCTAATCTGGAAGAGCTTCAACCATTCTTTTTAAAGTACCACAGATATACTTACATTTCGAGAAAATAGCTTGATAACTGGCAATACGACACTTAGAGGGAGGCAGCAAAGACTCTCACCTAATGTATCAATCTTACGAGACTTTTGTTAATAGGTTTAGCTGTAGTAGTTTGAGGAAGAACCACCTGTCATTCTCGCCAGGACTACAATAGGATCCGGCAGTGCTTGGGATGCAAAGGGACGATCCTTGGGAGCTGAATACTTATCAATGGATTTAGCCACTGAGGGAATAGTAGCAGGATTATTCCATACCATTTGAGACAGCGCTCAAGGAAGGCTGGATCGCGGAGTCAAACTGTAGGGATCTCAAGCATGAAGATACTGAGTCTTAATATCTTCCCAGGATCGGCGTCTGTAGTCTGAGAGAAAGAGGATCCTCAGGTTCTTCAACAGAGACTTAAGTGACAGGTTCCACCACAGGCTCTGTAGCAAAGAAAGATCCTGTTTTCTCCACTTCATCACCCAACCAAGGTCTGGCCAGGCTCAACATCATCTCCTGATGGTCCAGGAAGGACTGTCGGACAGGAAAGGAGTGAAAATTAGGAGAGGAGGAAGTAGTAGAAAACAAGGAGAGTCTCAGAGGCCCCTGGCGCTTTAGATGGCAAACGGTTGAAAAACGAAGACCGAGGAGGCGACGGCGCCGCAGCACGAACCGTATGTTTCTCGGCGCTGCTGGATGGCGCTGCGGGGTTAACGGCGCCGGACGTACCGCCTCGAGCCACGGGCGGCGCCAGACCAGACGGGTACTCCCAGCGGCGCCACAGACTATGCGGTGCCGCATCCAGCGCCGCACCGAAAACGGCGCAGACAAGCTAACAGACTTTCGTGAAGGCGCCGAAAAGTTCTAGAACCTGGAAAGCTAGAGGAGGAAAAAGAGGAGATAAGGCATCTGGCCTCGCCGAGCCATGTGGGGGGACACTTAAGGACGGAGTCGCTAGGATCAAGAAGGCGCTAGACTAGGGAGGTCCAACCGCCTCTACCGCAGTGAGGAGGTTTTCCAGGCTCTGAGGCAACCGAGCCAGGCAGAAGAACCTCCAGCCCATCGCCCATAAGAGCGCCCATGATGAAACTGCTCATCTGGAGCCTCACCATATGGAGGGGCCCTGGATGTCGGCACGACGACACGGAAGTTGGCGATTCAAGGAGGAGACCGATAACCAGCAACGATAACCGACCGCCGACGCTACAGCAGACATACCGGAGGGCGCATCGAAAGATGCCTTTTGACCTGTGAGCCGGGCGAAGAGCGGGAGCCAACGGTACGAATGCGACTGCTTTTTTATGCCGACGGGGACCGCCCACCGGGCATCACTGACTGCTGTCGGAACCCCGCTGAGGAGAAGGAGGTGGTGGGTCCAGGCGATGTACGATCGAGGCTTAGTCTTTAGGAACCAAGCTGCTGTGGATGGCACAGACACAGTCCCGCCTGGGTTCCCCGCAGAGCCCAGGTAGACAGCCCGGCCGAGGCCAACACCCAGCGGCCCGCCCAGCCTGTGCCCTTCACCGCCACAGCCTGACCTTTCCGCCCCGCCTCAGATCAACAGGGACATCAAGGTCGGGGTCGATATAATTACCGCCAGGATGTCTGTCCGCATCACCGATCGGGTGTTCTTCAGTTGGTCGAAAGAGGCCACTTTATAGAATTTGCAGAAAGACCACCCTCGAGTCCCCTCTCTCTCCCATTACCGGGTCAGCAATGTTACTGATCAGACAAGAAATACCACGCCCTGTAAGGGGCTACAGAGTATGTCCCAGAGAACCGAGAGGACAGATATTACTCCCACTTTCCTGATTCCAAAGAAAACAGACCTCCGTCCTGTTTCAGACCTCCAGACCAATTTGTTTGTCGCCATAAAGATTCCGTATGGTGACTCTTCCGGGTCTTATTCTCATGCTAAAGAGGGACGATTTTTTTCATCCCTAGACATGCAGGATGCATACTCTGCACATCCTTAGCCTCTTATTGGAGTTCGGCGCTTTGAAGCTGTCACCTCAGTTCCCAGCACTTCATCAGTCTGTCATCGCCTCAAGGTCTTTACCAATGTGGCAGTCGTCGCTCTAAGTGAGGCAGCTATGTGTTCTGCATTTTGACGATGGTTATGGTCGCTTCCAGAGAGGCAGGCGTATGGCTATCAGAGTCCCCAGGATCTGTTTCGTCTCTGTATCTTAACGATGAAGTCTCCTGTACCGTTTACAGAAAGCAGTTCATAGGCGCAGTCTTGACACCGCTCAGGAAGATATTTCTTCCAGACGACAGATGAGTGCACTGATCCCCATCGAGATCTTCAAAGGAAGACCGTTTCCAGCCAGGTCGGTCCTCGCTTGCTCGGCCACATGGCTGCGCTATTGACCGTCCTTTCGCAAGGCTCCACATGCGGTAGCTCAGTGGATGCTCAGGATGCATTGATCAAAGGCAAGATCATATGCAGCATCCGTCAGAATCACTAACATCGTGATCAGAGTGGCACGGTGGCTGACCCAGACACCTCATGGGTGTCCTGCGAGCGCCTTCCTCGGGGTAATCCTACCACAGACGCCAGGACTAGGGGAGACACTTTGACGTGTAGTCAGGGAACGTGGACCGGAGGCTCACCTTCATCAGCATTCTAGGATGGGCGGTCCTTTATGCCCTGCAGGCATTTCAGTCAGATCCCCACGAGTACCTCCTGCTCCAGACAGACAACACTGCGGTGATGTGTACTGACTAAACATGAGGCGACACTCCCCCTTGCAGGGAGGCATGGGCATGGTGGCTCATGCGAACCTGATCACATGCATGCCTCGTGGACAACACTGTAGATTTGCCTGAGGCCTCTTAGGCCAGAGTCCACGAGGGAACTCTTCAGGAGGTAGCAGGAGGGATCGTTTCTTCGATGGGGAACTCCAGAATTGGACCTTGTTCGCTTCCCCATCCAACGCAAAACTGCCAAATTTTCTCGCTAGATCCAGGGCCTGGTGTTTTCTGCAAGACGATGTCCCTCTCCTGGGTGACGATCCCCACGCTTTCCTCCCTTCCCTCATCCAGAGAGTTCTTCAAACGGCGCAGGAGCATGCAACAATGATCCTGAAAATCTTTTCTGGCCCAGACAGGGGTGGGATTTGGTTCCCTACATTATAGCTATCCTGAACCCAGCCCCTGCTATTCAGCTCCCATCTCTTGTCTTGGGAGGAGGGTTCACTGGTCCACCCGACTTACTTCACTCTGAACCTGCATGCATGGCTCCTAGAGACATAGCCAGTCTGTGACACGGGTCTCGCAAGAGTTGCTGAAGTTCTTCTGCAGCCAGAAAGCTGGCAACGATACGCATGCACGCCATGAAATGGCTCTTTGTCTGTGGTCGCAAGCACGCTGCCTTTCCCTTAGGGTTGTCCGTGAAAGCGTGTTAGAGTACCTGCTCTGCCTTTTCCGCTTGGGTCTCGCCTACTTCTCTATTAAGGTGCAGCTCTGTGCCATTTCAGCTTATCACCTCGTGGACAGCTACAGTGGCACAATTAGATGCCTATCGAGAATTCGGTGGAGAGGTGTTACATCTTAGGTCGCTTATTAAAGACCCAGTGCCTCCATGGGATCTGTTTCTTGTCCTGGAGCAACTCACGCCCCTTTGAACTCTGCTGCTGATTGCGAGCCGCGCTTCGTCGGGAAAAACATTGCTTACTTGCCAGCCACGTCACGAGAAGAGCTCGAGCTTCATGCCTTGCAGTGAGCCTTATTTGCCTTTTCTCACCAGGACAGAGTATCCCTTGAGGACCTAACTCTAAATTCCCCAAGCCTAAGGTGGTCTCCACTCTCATTCTCACCGACACACCTGCTGGTCTACTTCCCTACTACTCTAATAGAGGAGAGGCGCTTGCTCCACACCCTGGATGTTCACCGCAGCTTAAGGTACTACCTGAGCAGAACTCAGCAGCTTCGTAAGTCTGAGCAACTTTTCGCTTCTTTACTGAAAGGATGATGGCCAGCTGCAGTATCTAAACAGTCCCTCTCTCGCTGGCTTGTCCAGTATATCATACTGCTATATCATCAAACAAAGCCCTCCCGGATCAGTCCAGGGCCATTCCATCGGGGAGTGGCCACCTTTGCAGCACTTCTCAACGCCTCCACCTCTGCCATTTTGTGCTGCAGCCACTTGGAGCCTGTACATACCCTTATCAGGCATTATAGCCTGGACATTGCTTCATCGGCCATGAGTTTCGCTTGGCTGTGCTACAGGGTCTCCTGTCCTAGAATCAGACTTGGGAATGAACTTTCTAGTTTCCTCCCAGAGTGTTTGTGTGTTGGGGAATCGTCCATCGAGAAGATTTCCTGCTGGAAGAGCTGTGTCTCAAGTAAGATAGTACAGTTACGGAGAACTTACTGCACAGTAGATCTTCTAGAACAGCTCTTGCAGCAGGTACCTTCATTTACCTTCCTTGAAGGAGGTATGGCTTTTCGAGCCCTTTTTAACAGGGACTTATACCTTTGTCTCTGACGGTGATCCTTGGTTCTCATTTTGATGTCATCATGCGTCTGAAGTTCCGGGCGGAGAACTTGGGAATCTGGGGGACCGCCCCTTGGTACTCTACCTGACGCTGGAGGCGGGACCGACGTCTGGGGCGTCCCCGCCAAAGATGGCTAGTTGGAAGTTTTCTGGTCCTACTGCCGCCGCTTCAGTCCTACGGTGTTGCTTGCTGCAAGAGCTGTTCTCAAGATCTACTGTTACGTAAGTTCTTGTGTAACTCGGTACTTTCTGCCAGACTGGTCCTTTGCCTGCTCGGGGACATGGTTGCCAGTAACAGCTCCTGGGTTTAGCCTGTTCTTACGCGGGTAACCCAGTGGATGTTTATAGGGTCCAGTGGGATCAAAAGCAAGACCATCTGCAGCACTCAGTAAGTCCATAATCCGGACTGGTAATGGTGGCTAGATTCGAGAATCCATTGGCTAGAGTTCTTCACTGCACTGCCTCTCGATTGTGGCAATTTCCAGACGCCGCAGGGACTCGGATGGGGAGCACACTCGACGTGTTCGTCACTGGACCTGTGAACGGTCAAGAATTTCTCATCTCCACATAACATCCTGGAAATGACAACAGTTCTTCACGCCTGCAGGCTCCAGTTTTCCAGGAGACATCCCACCGGGTACTTTTTCTGTTAGACAGTTCCGCGGTGATGTATTACCTCAACAACAAGGAGGCATTCTACTCACTCGCTTTGTGTAGGAGGCTGGTGAGGGTGTGGGATTGGGATTTGCAACACTGTGCAAACCTCATTGCTGTTCATGTCCCGGGTGTACAGTGTCAGAGACAGCCTGAGCCACTCAGGCCAAAGTCCATGAATGGGAACTACTCCAGGCTGTAGTAGACATCTGTTTCTGAGATGGGGCACACCAGAATTAGACCTTCACGCCCTCATCCAACGCAAAACTGCCCAATTTTTGCTCGCTATATCCAGGGCCTGGGTGTTTTGGCGAGATGGTTGTCCTCCTGGGTGGCAGATTCCTCTCTGCCTTCCCTTCCGCTGATCCAGAGGGTTCTTCTGAAACTGCAGAGCAAGTGACACTAATACTTATCGCGCCATTTTGGCCCAGGCAGATCTGGTTCCCTCTTTTGCATCAGCTGTCCAGGGAACCTCCAGTGCTGCTGACAGTCAGCTCACTTGCTATCTCAGGAGGTGGGTTCCTTGGTCCATCCAGGCATACATTCCCTGAACCTACACGCTTGGCTCCTAGAGACATAGCCATGATGCGACACGGGATCTTGCAAGAGGTAGCAGACATTCTGGCTGCTGTTAGAAACGGGCTACCTATATGACGTGACGCCATGAAGTGGCGCAGGTTTTGTATATATGGGTTCAGCACGTGAAGCCTTTGGGATTGTCCAGAAGTTGGTCTTGGTCACTCATCTCTTTTCTAGTCAGGCTTGGCTTACTCCTCGATTAAGGTACATCTCTGTGCCATCTCAGCCTGTCACGTCCCTATAGGCCAATGTACTATAGCTCAGTTGGACATGAGCCTTCCTGAGGGGTGTCCTCCACCTTAGGCCCCTGATTAAGGATCCGATTCCACCTTGGGATCTACCCTTAGTCCTGGAGCAGCTTACGCTGCCACCCTTTGAACCAGCGCTGGATTGCTAGCCATGCCTTCACTTGGAAGACTTTTTGTTGCTACACCTGCCAGACGCACTTGTGAACCCATGCACTTTGTGTGTAAGAACTCCTATTTGGTGTTCCACCAAGACAGGTATCCCTGCGGACTAATCCCAAATTTCTGCCCAGGTATTCCCAGCTCTCACCCTAATCAGGATATCGCTACCAGTGTACTTTCCTCCAAAGTACTCTAATCGAGAGAAGCCCTCCTGCACACTTTAGATGTGCATAGGTGTCTCAGATACTACCTGACCAGAACAAAACACCACCTAAAAATTGACCAGCTTTTTGTCTCTCTTTGTCCATAGGATGATGGGAGCTCCTGCTTCGAAACAGTCACTATCCAGATGGCTCGGTTCAGTGCATCACATTCTGTTACCAGAAGTTTAACATGCCCTTACCGGGCACGGTTAAGGGTCATTCCACCAGAGGGGTGGCTACTCCTTTGCAGCTTTAAAGAACGTGGTCCATTTCAGCTATTTGTGCTGCAGCTACTTGAGCTCCAGACACATTTCATCAGGCATTATAGTCTGGACATTACATCGAGGCTAAGAGTTAGTGTTCTATGGACGTGATATGTTGTTCAATCCACACTTGTTGGCAGGTTCCTTGCCACTTTAAATGTTGCCGGAAGATCTTCAAGCTGGCTTCTCCCAGCCACCCGGTGGTAAAACTCCCGGCTCCCTATGACGCCAACCTTCCTTACTGCTTGTAGTTCAGGTTCTCCTTAGTCATGCTTTAGGCTGGATTGGCAGCCTACGGTTAATCCAAACTTATTTTACGATTTACAAGACTCGTCTGTATCTTCCCTTTGTGGCTGCGATGGACAAATCTGGACTTCGATTTCATCTGTGCCCCTGTGGGCAGATGATGTCCTGACCGATCCGCACACCATGTGCTTGATTGCCTTTGACTTCTGCCATGACTCACAAGCTTGTGAGTTGTGCAAATCCGTTTTCAAGCCGTCTTGAGTATCACGGTGTCCGTTACTGCTGGGGGCGACCCTGAAACGCTCTCCTCCGGTTAAGTCTAAGGAGGCCCATTGGGTGGTGCGGGCTCAGTGGGAGCAGATGATCGCCTTAGAGGAGGGAGGGCGTCCCCGGATCGTTGCCATCCTCGGGTCGCGCATTTATCCCAATTTCCTTGGAATCCTCCTACACAGTTTCTTTTCGTGAACTTTGCCAGTCCTCTACACCAATGGAGTAAGGCCCTTCGGGACATTCTCTCGTCCAAAAGAAGGACCCCAGTTGTAAGTCCCACTGTCGACGCCTCGTGGAGCGGAGAGATCCCCTGCCCGGGAGAGCTGAGACACTACTTCAGTCGAGGTTATGGTAAGGCCGCTGGCTTCGCGGTGTCCCAGTCAGGTCAGCCGGCTGAGACACCCGTCGACGCAGTCAAGATTTTTCTAGACCCGTTGGACGGTCTGTCAACTGGAACAGCCAACAACCCTTCATCACCGGTTCCCCCGGTGGAAACCGAGGACTTGCCTGTGCCGGAGTCCCCGGTTAAGGTCCCTGAACCGAGGGAGGAGCGGGTTTCCCCTGCCCCCTCTGACCCACCCTCTGAAACACTGAAGGTCTCTGTCTCGGACCTCTTCTCGGTCCAGCCGATTCCCGCTGACATCGGCGGTCTCGGCACTGTGGAAAGCGGCAGCGCCACTCATCTCTGTCTCGCCCTTCTTTGGAGATAGGCGTCAGCGCCACGAGGAGCTAATGTGGCAGCAGCTCCTTTTGACCGGGAATAGGCAGACTCTTGTCTTCCGCTGTCTTTAAGTGGTTGTCACCGAGCAGCGGAAACCCTCGCTGCAGTCGAGGAGCCAAAGCCGGCACCGGTTGTTCGGCCGAAACCAGCTGCGCCACCCATCGTGGTGGAACCCCCGCCGCCTCAACCTAATTTTGGGGCCCCGACCAAGGATTCTCGGTCGGGTCAGGGCTTGCCCATCTGTTGTCTGTCTCCCTCACTCCTGATTGACCGCTGCAGGTGGAGGGTGGCTCAGGCACTCGGCAGCTGTTCACAGACTTCTCTGAGTCTGATGATGACTCCTCCTTGTTCTCCAGGCTGCTTGACTTTGAGTCCACCGTGGGTCAGTCAGTGGACGAGAGCCCATCCTTGTTTTTGAGAATGCTTTGGCTCATCTCAGAATCCACTGGGATGAAGCTCGAACCTGTTTCAAAACGGGCCAAGTATCCCCTCATGGAGATACTGGACCAAGGGAATTCCCCCACGGAGGCCTTCCCGGTGGCCGAAGCCATTGTTGGCCCTGCCCTGGAGCTATGGCAGCGGCCAGCTTCTTGTCCAGCACCTTCGGCCAGAATGGCTAGGAAGTGTGCTGTCCCCACTGGTTCACTCTCCGGTATCTCTGAGCACCACTCTGTGGAGGGGCTCATGACCGATAGCGTTTTCCGGCATTCCAGGAATGCTCAGAACGTGGACAAGCTTCCCGACAAGGAGAGTCCCAGAAGCTGACCACTTGGGTTACGGAAAGTTTACACCGCTTCCTCCTAGGGCTTCAGTCAGGCCAGCTTACCGTCCTGATGGCACTACTTTTCACATGCCCTTTGGGATCCCTGGATGAGGTGGATCTCATCTCCCAGCTGGACCTCCAAACTATGGTCAAGCAGGTGCTGATCAGGAAAGGGCAGTGGCCAAACAGCAGCTCCAGGACCTCCCTGACATCGCTGATTCGCGGTGCCTGGTCAGTAGCGCCCACAGTGGCCATGCGCCGCAGAATCCTGTAAGGGATCTCCACCTTTACGGGCGATACCAGTTCAAGCTGGCAGATCGCTCCTTCCTGGGTGGAGGGTCATCTCCAATGGATTGAGAAGTCCAACGCTACCTTGGACTCAGTCACTGCCTGCCCAGAAGGACAAAGGCCGCCAGCAGCAGCTGTAGCTCTTTGCCCTTCAGCCTCTGCTGCACGTCCGCCCAGCAACACCAGCATCAGGGCTAGCAGGCTTGTACTTGGCACCCCAAGTTGAAGCTCTGACGCTCTCCAACAGGAAGCTGAGAGGAAAGGTCTGGAGGCTCCTGCCAGTCTTTCCTCCAACTCTGTCCAATGATGGGTTGAGGGGTGTCGCCTCAACCTCTTACTCTCTCGGTTCCCCCTGGGGACGGCTCCGCCACTTCATTTCTGCCTTGTCCGATATCACCACGACCGCTGGTTGTTGGAAGTGGTAGGAAAGGTCTGCCACTGGAATTGATGAGCAGTCCCCAGCCTATTGAGCTGCCGCCTCACAGGGGCTGCGTCCGGGGTTCTGTCGGCCCATCGAGCCGACATTGCCCTACCCTCCAGAAGGAGGTATGACCAGACCCAGGGTTTCAGTTCAGGTACTTCCTGGTCCTTCAACGGACGGGCGGGCGCCCATTCTATATCTCCTACCACCTGAACAAGTTCCTAAGGGCTCAAAACCTTCAGCATGGTCACTCTGGCTCAGATCATCCCATCCTTGGAATGAGGTGTGTGTTCTGTTCTCTGGACCTTCAGGATGCTCTTTTCACGCCCCAACTGCGTCTGTCCCAGCAGCGATTCCTCTGCTTGCAGAGCGAGGATGCTCTTTACGAAGTTGGCCATACCCTTCGGCCTCTCCAGCTCCTAGGGTCTTCACTAAATGCATGGCAGTGTTGACAGCATTTCATGTGGCCAAGGGGTCCTGGTGTACCTTACTTGGACGCACTGGTTGATTGCAGCCTCCTCCAAGTCGGAGGTGGAGCGGTCCAGGTATCTGGCCCTCCAGGTCTCCTCTCAGATTGGCCTCCTCATCAACGAGACCAAATCGGAACTGGTGCCAACAGAGGTGATTCATTTCATCGGGCAGAGCTCACTCTCGAGCCATGGCAACGGCTCCCATGGACAGGGCCGAGGTTCTCCTTTGCCCAGTCACTTGGTTGGGCAGTTGCACCTGCCCGGGACTTCCTGCGCCTCCTGGACCTCATGGCGGCCTGCACCAGCGTGGTCCGTTGGGCCCACTGGCACATGCGTCCCCTACAGTGGGGACTGGCCTGCCAATGGTCATTGCGCTCCAGTCCTCTGGACCAGCCAGTGATAGTGACCCAGGAGATGGGGAACGCTCTCCAGTGGTGGATCGTTCCCACTGATCTGCAGGAGGGTATCCCGTTGTCCGCCCAGAACCGACAGTCACCCTAACGACCGCCTCTCTGGGTTGGGGTGCCCATCTGAGGGAGCTCAGAGTGCACGGCATCTGGTCCCCCCAGGAGTCTCGATGCCACATCAACCTGCTGGAGCTTCGAGCGGTCCGACTAGCCCTCACCACCTTCGCCCGATTTGTATGGGGTCAAGTGGTCCAGGTCCAGACGGACAACACCACGACCATGTACTACATAAACTGCCAGGGCGGGACGCACTCCTTGCCTCTGTGCAAGGAAGCTGTCCGCACTTGGTCTCTCAAGAGCAGACTGGAGGCGGATCTCCTAGCCATTCATGTGGCGGGAGCCTCCAACACTCTGGCCGATGCCCTAAGCCAGATAGGTGCTGCATCTCACGAGTGGTCTCTCCTGCCGGAGATAGTACACGATCTGTTCTCCCACTGGGGCACACCTCAGGTAGACCCGCTTGCCTCCAGGGAGAATGCTGGCTGAGGCCATTTATTCTCGCGCCTCAGCAGGGCTCTCGCTGCAGGGGATGCCTCTCGAGGCCACATGGACCCCAGGCCTCTTCTTCTACATCCTTTCCCCCATTTCCCTGAGATCCACAAGGTGCTTCTGCACAGGAGGACAAGGTGCAGGTGATTCTGGTAGCCCCAGACTGGCCCCATCAGTTCTGGTATCCAGATCTCCTCAGCCTCGCCTCCGGCTCCTGAGACAGCTTCCAGCCCACCCGGACCTGATATCAGTCAACCAGGGAAAGGTATTCCACCCGGACCTTCAATCCCTGCACCTGACGACCTGGTTCCTGAGCGGCTAGAGTTCCAGGCCTTGGGTCTTTCCGATGAGGTCCTCAGCGTTGTTGAGGCATCCCGTAAGGAGTTGACCAGAAAATGCTATGCCTTCAAATGGAAGAGATTCTCCCTTTGGTGTCAGAATAAGGGGTTGGACACTTCCTCCTGTTCCTTGGCCAGCTTACTGGACTGTCTGTGGAGCATTCTGGACCACCTATGGTCCCTTTCTCAGCTAGGGCTTCGGTCGACTACCTTTAAGGTACACCTGGCAGCCATCTCTGCTTTCCGGGCGCGGGCCGGAGAGAGCAGTCCGTGGCTCAGGAGAAGGTGGTCGGGCACTTTTTCAAGGCCTTGATCACATATCCCTCCGCAGCGAGAATCTCCACCTCCGTGGGATCTACTGCTAGTATTGGCTAAGCTCATGGGCAAGCCATTCGAACTGATGCACATGTGTGACATTTCTCACCTGTCGTGGAAGACCACCTTCTTGGTGGCTATAACATCAGCCAGAAGGACGGGAGAGCTCCAGGCGCTTTTCATAGTCTCCTTATCTGGTCTTCCAAAGGGACAAGGTTGTCCTGCACCCCCACCCAAAATTCCTTCCGAAGGTGGTGTCGGAGTTTCACCTTAACCAGGTGTTGACTCTGCCGGTGTTCTACCCCAGTCACACCTCTGAGGCCGAATATAGGCTCCATACTTTGGACCCTAGAAGAGTGCTTCTTTATTATAAGGAGCTAACGGTTGAAGTTCGGGAGAGGTTCGCCAGCTGTTTGTCACCTATGCTGAAGCCAAGCACCTGGCAGACCTGCAGCCAAGCAGACGATAGGCAGGTGGGTCACCTCCTGCATAGATCTCTGCTATAGGTTGGCGGGCATGGAGCCTCCCAAAGGGATAAGAGCTCATTCTACCCGCCATACCGCTGCTTCCAGGGATGTCCCTATCCAGGAAATCTGCAGGACTGCTACCTGGAAGTCTGCACACACCTTCATTACCCATTACCACATCGACCTAGAGTCGCACCAGGATGCTGGTTTTGGGACCTCAGTTCTCCAGTCCTTATTCCCTAAGTAGGGAGTGCGCGCCTTGCCTCCCTCCTCCCCGGAGAACTGCTAGGAGTCTGCCAATAAGTGTGGATGGAACAACTTATCCATGTCTCTAGAAATACAGTATCTTACTTCGAGAAACAGCTCTTGCAGCAGGTTACACATTAGGACTGAAGCCAGCAGACGCCAGGACCCCATGGAAATTTTCTAGCTAGCAGTATTCAGCGGGGACCGCCTCCGTCTGTCCCGCCCCCAACGTCCAGCGGAGTACATATGGAGGCGGTCCCCCAGAATCCTCAGTTCTTTTCCTGCCGTCAACTCGCCAGCATCGGCCTCTCGGTCTCTATCTAGCGCACGATGACTACAGAACTTTTGGTGAATTTTTTCTTTGCACAACTGATGTCCTCTCCAACTCCATCAATTGAGTCACCTTTCTAAGTGTGCCTGCGTAAAACAGATCCCTTTCAAGGATCCTCACTCTTCCTGTGTGCGTTGCCTAGGCCCGGACCATGACACCAAGGCCTGCACCTTTTGCCAGGGTTTCAATAGCCGCACCAGGATCCGCCGTCAGAAGGCACTACAGGCATATCTCCTCGAAGAGAAATTAAAAAGGATGGACCAAGAACCTTCCTCCAGGGGAGAGTCTTCAGAATCCCACAAGCACCGGGAGAAGGTGAGGTCTAGGTCCCCAACTCGGGCCTGGGACTCCCGCAGCTCCAGCTCCAGATCGGACCACTCTCCCTCCAGGGCTTGGTTACAGCCCCCCCCTTAAGGTCCGGACTTCAGGCGGCTCTTCCTCGCTCCAGCCGATCAAGACATCGAGGCCCTCGGCTTCCTACACCCCATCCAATGCCTCTTTGAAGTCTTCTGAGCACCATAAGTCCTCTTCTTACACCCAACATCGGGGAGATTGACACCAGGTCGTTCTCCCAACCACCCAGAGGTCCTGATCCTGCACCCAGAAAGACCAAGGACCTGACGTTTCTGAAAAGGGCATCAGACCAGACATCGGCTAATCATTCCAAATCAGCTAGGCGTCATTAGGGAGCAGACACCTGCCAGACACCAGTCAGCCGCTGTATGCTCACCAGATTCAAAGGAGTCAGCCAGGAGACCAACGCTGCATCTCCGAGGAAGACCCCTAAAAATATCATCAGGATGCCGGTCATAGGGAATCGACTGAGGAGGACACCCCACCACCAAGACCAGGCAGGCGACACCGAGGATGCCGGGCTCCAGGAACCCTCCCCGGACCGGGAGACACCCGGGGGCCCGACCCCGGCGCCAGGCCCGTTGTCAGGAATTAATATCGCAGAAGTAAAGGAACTCTTTACTTTTTGGTGGGACACCATCAGGAAGGATGTGGTCCCCATCCAACCTCCTCAGATCTCCTACTACTACCACCCCTTCACCTCCTACGTCCCCTCTCCACCTAAGGGGCCAGTAGGACGACCACCAACCCCCAAGGAACAGACTCCACCTCCTAGGGGCAGATCTACAGACAGGAGAAGGCCTCCCTCCAGATCTCCATCGGGGTCGTCCAGCCCCAAACGATGCTGGTATACTCCGTTGGGGGAGGATTCATGATTGGACACCTCTGACTACCCCAGATCTCCTTCTCCGCTCAGCATCTCCTTTCCTGACCCACATGACCTCCCCAGGTCTCCACCGGATGATCCCTCTTTCGCGGAGATCATGAGGCACATCCAGGACAACATGGGGTGGAATGCTGAAGACCTTGACCCTGAACGACAACGCCTTGCCCACTACCTTCGCCAAAAAGACCCAAAGCTTGTGGTAGTGCCACCCTTGGTGAACACCTTGGCGGATCGCCACTAGGTTGGCGTGGGAAGCCGCCCGGACTCACTCCCCGTGGTGTCAAGGCTGACCGTCTGTACAAGGCTTTTGAGAAGACCAGTACTTGGCGAAGCAACCTCTGGCAGGTTCCCTGGTCATCACAGCTTCACATGACTGGTCTCGAAAGCCCCAGCATATGAGCACTCAGCCACCAGACCAGGAATTCAAGCAATTGGATACCCTGGGGAGGCGGACGTACGCGGCTGCTACATGCGCCATCAGGTCTCTGAACTACCTTACCCATATGGTACAGTTCCAGAACGCCCTATGGGAACAGGGCCAGGACCTGGTCGAAAAGCTTCCCAATGGCGACCAGAAAGCGGAGCTCCTCAACCTATTCCGCACCGGGTCAGATGTGGGGACCCAAGTAGTTAAATATGATTCCGCGGACTCTTCTGCCAGAGCTGCAGCTTCAGGCATTAGTGTCCGCCGACACTCCTGGTTCCGTGTCTCCGGCTTCACCCTGGACGTACAGAAGAATATTCTAGACGTCCCGTACAACAGCGAGGTACTCTTTGGTGAATCCTCGGAGAAGGTTATCACCAGGCTCCAGGACGCAGGGAAGGCAGTCCGATCTGTACAGGCCATGTACATATAGAGGCCTAGTTCTTCTGTAGAAACCAGAGCCATTTTCGCGGCCGGCAACAAAGGTAGCAGCCACGTTCCGGCCAGCAGCAAAGGGGCACTTTTTTGCGTAAGGCCCAGGTCAAGTCATCCCCAGGCAGAGGCCATCGTTGCACGAAGCCGGCCCAGCCTGCAGGGACTAATGCTGCCACTGCATGACTTCCTTCCTGGCCCCCACCCCTCCTCTGGATCGACGGGCAAGGAAAGTTGGGGGTCACATCGCTAGCACTTTTTAGGGTGGCACTCGATCACCACCGACAGGTGGGTTCTCCAGTTGGTCAAAAAAGGCCATTGCATAGAATTTCTAGACGACCCACCTACAAGACCTCCCCTGCTCTCCCGTTGCTCGGGTCAGCATTTCCTGCTCATACAGCAGGAGGTGCTCATGCTTCTGGAAGAAGCCATAGAGCACGTACCAAGGAACCAGAGGGGACTAGGATATTATTCTCACTTCTTTCTGGTTCCAAAGAAGACAGGGAACCTCAGTTCAATACTGGACCTCAGCGACCTCAACCTCTCGGTCCTGTAAAAACGCTTCCACATGGTGACCCTCCCCAGTCTGATTCCCATGCTAAAGTAAGGTGCTTTTCTAGCGTCCCTAGACATGCAGGATGTTTACCTGCATATTCCTATTGCTCAGGTGCACAGAAGGTTCCTGCGCTTCGAGTTCCTGGGTCTCCATTATCAGTTCTGAGCTCTCCCCTTCGGGCTGTCATCGGCATCTCAGGTGTTCATGAAGTGCATGGCGGTCATTGCCGCTTCTCTGAGAAGATAGGGCCATTACGTGTTCCCTTACCTGGACGATTGTCTTCTCATGGCACCCTCCCAGGAGGCCCTGAGGTCTGCCATTCACTGCACTCAAGTCTGTGTTCGAGATGTAGGGCATTATCATCAATTACGAGAAGTCAAGCCTGGTTCCGTCCCAGACTCTGCAATTCATAGGTGCAGTTCTGGACACTGTCTAAGGGAAAGCTCCCCCGGACAGAGCTGAACACATAAGATCCCTAATCAGGGAGTTTTCGGCGAAGACCGTTCCTGCCAGACTGGTGCTTCGCCTGCTCGGACACATGGCTGCGGCCATTGTGACAGTCCCGCTAGCCCGTCTCCACCTGCGGGTAACCCAGAGGTTGTTACGGGTACAATGGGACCAAAGGCAAGACCATCTGCAGCATCCAATCCACATCATGAAGGCCGTAATTTGAGATTGGCAAGGGTGGCTAGATCAGAAGAATCTCTCGTCGCGAGTCCCCTTCATAGCGCCATCCCAGACTGACACTCTCCACAGACTCCTCAGGGCTCAGTTGGGGAGCACACCTCGACGGTGTCCGGTCTCCGGGCCTGTGGACGGACCAAGAGTCTCATCTCCACATAAATATCCTGGAAATGAGGGCAGTTCTTTACGCCCTGCAGGCCTTCCAGTCGGAGATTCCACTGGGTACACTTTTGTTAGACAATTGCGTGGTGATGTATTGCCTCAACAAGGAGGCACCCATTCCTACCCGCTTTGCAGGGAGGCCATGAGTGTGTGGGATTGGGTCTTACAACACGGCGCAAACCTTACTGCCGTTCATATTCCGGGAGTGGACAACGTCATCGCAGACAGCCTGAGCCGCTCTCAGGCCAGAGTCCACGAATGGGAACTACTGCAGGAGGTGGCAGAGGATCTGTTTCGCAGATGGGGTACTCCAGAGCTAGACCTTTTCGCATCCCCATCCAACGGAAAACTGCCCAATTTTTGCTCGCTAGATCCAGGGCCTGGTGTTTTCTGGCGAGACGCATTGTCCCTCTCCTGGGCGGGCAGATTCCCCTACGCCTTTCCCCCTTTCCCGTTGATACAGAGAGTTCTTCTAAAACTTCGCATGGAGCAAGCGGCACTTATACTGATCGCGCCCTTTTGGCCCAGACAGATCTGGTTCCCGCCCTTGCATCAGCTATCCCGGGAACCTCCAGTACCTTTACCAGTCGGCTCCCATTTGCTGTCTCAGGAGGCGGGTTCTTTGGTCCATCCGGACCTACGTTTCATGAGCCTGCATGCTTGGCTCCTAGAGACATAGCCATGACGCGACATGGGGTCTTGCAAGAGGTGGCAGACATTCTCTCTGCCGCCAGGAAACCGGCTACCCATGCGACCTACGCCATGAAGTGGCGCATGTTTTGCTTGTGGGTTCAAGTGTGCGGTTTATCGCCTATGGACTGCCCAGAGAAGCTGGTATTGGATTAACTGCTGTCCCTTTTCCACTCTGGTTTGGCTTACTCCTCGATTAAGGTACACCTTTGTGCCATTTCAGCCTATCATGTCCCTGTAGGCCAGCGCACTGTAGCTCAACTGGACTCGACACGTGCCTTCCTGAGGGGTGTCCTCCACCTTAGCCCCCGATTATGGATCCAATCCCACCATGGGATCTACCCTTCATCTTTGAGGAGCTCACGCTGCCACCTTTTGAACCAGCCGCAGATTGCGAGCTATGTTTTCTCTTTTGGAAAACGTTATTTTCAGTTGCCGTTACTTCGGCCAGAAGTATTTCTGAACTACACGCACTTATGTGCAAAGAACCTTATTTGGGTTTCCACCAAGACAGGGTGTCCCTAAGGACTAACCCTAAATTTCTGCCTAAGGTGGTCTCTGCTCTCACCCTTAATCAGGACCTCGATCTACCAGTGTATTTCCCAAAATACTCTAATCGAGGAGAAGCCCTTCTGCACACTCTAGATGTGCATAGGTGTCTCAGATACTACCTGACCAGAACCAAACACCACCGAAAATTGGACCAACTTTTCATCTCCTTTGCCCACGGGATGATGGGAACTCCTGTTTCAAAACAGTCGCTGTCCAGGTGGCTCATTCAGTGCATTATATTTTGTTACCAGAAGTGCAACAAACCCTTACCGAGTGCGGTTAAGGGTCATTCCACCAGAGGGGTGGCTACCTCTTTTGCGGCTTTAAAGAACATATCCACCTCAGCTATTTGTGCTGCAGCTACTTGGAGCTCCGTACACACTTCTGTCAGGCATTACAGCCTGGACATTGCATCGAGGCGAAGAGCAGGGTTCGGTCTAGCAGTCCTTCAGGGGCTTCTGTCCTAGGCTCGATGTAATTTGAGGATTTTTACCTTTCCTCTTTCCGATGGTGTGTGATTTGCAGTATTGCTTGGGGAATCAGTCCTAATGGTGTAACCTGCTGCAAGAGCTGTTTCTCAAAGTAAGATGATAGTTACGTAAGAACTTACCGTAACAGTAGATCTTTGAGAACAGCTCTTGCAGCAGGTACTTTCCCTCCCACCATCCCCGCTGGAGGTAGGTTATAGTCACAACATCCTTCTTCTAGGATAAGGCATTTACAGCCTCTTTGTTTGCCATTTGATGGCGGATCCTCTGTCTCCTCTTCTGATGTCATCCAGCGGCCGGGAGTCTCCGGTGGGAGAACTGAGGATTATGGGGGACCACCTCCATATGTACTACGCCTTACGGGGGCGGGACCAACGTCTGAGGCGGTCCCCGCTGAATACTGCTAGCTAGAAAATTTTCATGGGGTCCTGGCGCCTACCGGCTTCAGTCCTAATGGTGTAATCTGCTGCAAGAGCTGTTGTTGATCTACTGTTATGGTAAGTTCTTACGTAACTGTACTTTCTAGAAGTGGTATATGTTCATCCACACGCACCCACCCAACCTCCCCAGCTTTAGGTGCACAACCTTGCTTCCAGCGGGCTAAAATCTGGCGTCATGGGGCGGAGCTGAGGTATCTACCACCTGAGTGGGTGGGAGGAGCCAACTTGAATACTTCCGGCAAGTTTTAAAGGGGAAAGGGACATGCCAAGAAGTGTGTATGAACATCATATACCACTCCTAGAACTACTGTTACAGGTGAGTAACCTATTCATTCTGTCCAGGCATAAGCAGACACCGGCCTCTACCCCAGCCAGTACTTGGTTTTCTCCTCCTAGGCCGAAGCAAACTCATTTGGAACCATTGGAATCCGTTCTCCTGCCCGCGGAGCTGGCTAAACCCGTTCCAGCTCTGCCAAAACCACTCTCTCCACCGATTTTGTTGGAGCCACCGTCTATGCAGTCTGGGAGGGGCTCCTCATAAGGAAGCTCTGCCAGATACTGGGCTCCCTTGAAGACTCACGGTCATGCCTGATCGCCCCAGGCGAGTTGAGGACAACCTAGGCGGCCAACCGTGGTATCCAGAATCCTTGGATTCGGATGACACCGGCCTTTACTCTCACCCATGGGATGATGAGCTGGCCGGTGAGTTATCAACTGAGGAAAGCCCTTCATCTTTTCATGGCATTCTCCGCCTAATTTGAGTCCGTGGTGATGCCCCTGGAGCCAATTCAGGAAAAGCCTGAGTGTACTCACGGATATCCTCGAGAGGGGACACACCAATGGAAGCCTTTCCTGTGGCCGAAGCCATTGTCGGGCCGGCCCTAAAACTTTGGCAGCGCAGATGGGCCGCAAGTACGCGGTGCCCATTGGGTCCCGTTCAGGGTCCACAGAGCATCCTTCAGCCAAGAGCCTTGTTGACCACCTCATTGTTAAGATGTATGGGCAGTTCTGCCGACACTGATAGACCACCAGAAAAGGAGTCCAAGAAATTGGATCACTCTGCTAGGAAGGTTTATGCAGCTTCCTCTTTAGGCCTGTCAGGCAAGCTCGGCCGTCATTGCACACTTCTCCCATGCCCTCGTAGGGTCCTTGGACGAAGTTCTCCCACATCTCCCCGCGGACCTACAGACTACGATCAAGCAGGTCAGAGACCAAGGCCACGCATTAGCTAAATGGCTCCAGACAACCCTGGACATTGGGGACCCATGTGCCCTTTCGTTGGCTGCTGCAGTTGCCTCACGTCGCAGGGCTTGGCTGAGGCTCTCCAGCTTGACGGCGGACACCCAGCACAAATTGGCTAATGTCCATTTCCTGGGCACTGATCTCTTCGGTCCTGGTGTGGCTGGTCCTCTTCAGCGAATCGAGCAGTCTAGTGCCACCTTGGATTCTGCTACTTGTCGAAAGTGCTTCTGGTTCTAAGAAGCAGCAGAAAAAGAAGCCTTTTCGGCACTCTTACCCTGTGGCCCAGCAGTCCTCCTTTGAAGGTCAGCAACAGCAGTAGGCTCAGGCTTGGCACCCCCGACCCAAGCCTGGACCTACCCAGGCCCACAAAGGGGTTTGAGGTTCAGGTGCTGGACCCTTTTCTTCCAAGCCTGCTCAGTGACTGAATAGGAGTCGCCACCCCCATTCCCATCACGCCAGCTCTGGGTCCTCCCATGGAGGGGGGTCGGCTCCGCCATTTCCTTATCGCCTTGTCCGCTGTTACCACAGACAGGTGGGTTTTGGGAGTGGTCGGCCAGGGTCTGCCCCTGGAATTCGAGCAGTACTCTCCAAGCCAGGCCCACGCCCCACGGAAGGAGAGTATCCCCTCCGGTGCGTGAACCTCCACCTCTGGGATCTACTGGTACTGGCAAAGGTCATGGGCAAGCCATTCGAATCGATGCACAAGTGTGAGCTCTCACACTTCTCATGGAAGACTGTCTTCCTGGTGGCTATCATGTCTGCCAGGACAGGGGAGCTCCAGGCATTCTCGGTGGGCTCCCCTTATCTGGTCTTCACAGGGACAAGGTTGTCCTGCGCCCCCACTCAAAATTCCTTCCGAAGGTGGTGTCGGAATTTCACCTTAATCAGGTGTTGACTCTGCCGGTGTACTACCCTTGTTGCACCTCGGAGGCCAAGTACAGGCTCCATACTTTGGACCTGAGAAGAGCTCTATCCTATTGTAAGGCGAGGACGGCGGAAATTCGGGGAGAGGTTTGCCAGCTGTCTGTCACCTATGCTGAAGCCAGTTCTGGCAGACCTGCAGCAAAGCGGACAGTTGCTCAATGGATAACATCTTGCATAGGTCTGTGCTATGAGTTGGCGGGCAAGTAGCCTCCCAAAGGAATAAGAGCACATTCTACCTGCCATACCGCTGCATAGGTGGCTGCTTCCAGGGACATGCCCATACAGGAAATCTGTCAGGCTGCTTCCAGGAAGACCACAAACACCTTCATTACCTACCACCACATCGACCTTGAGTCACACCGTGATGCTGGTTTTGTGGCTTCAGTTCTCCAATTTCTAGTTCCCAAGTAAGTATTTCTGTGGGGGTGTGCACCTTGCCTTTCTTCTCCTGCAAGTGGCACATGGATCCTTGCTTGCAACATACAGGATCTGACATCACTGGGCAGTGCCAAAGAGAATACCACCCGGGTGGGTGGGAGAAGCTGAGCTCTAAGACGTTCCTGCTGGATTTAAAGGGAATGACTGCCAGCATGTGGATGTGCACTATATACCACTCCTAGAACTACGGATCTTACTTCGAGAGGAAGCTGTTGCAGGAGGTAACACAAGTAGGACTGACTCCACCTGGCAGCGGTTCTCGGCAAATTCTTCTTCTTGATTACAGATGAAGCAACTCTCATTTGGCTAGCGTGCAGCACTATGTGGGGGTGTGTTCAGGTACTGTGCCTTGTAGCCATGGCCACCCTCACCCCCGCCCCACTCGGCAAAAGCTGTGCTCCTGTGGGGTCCTAGTGCCTCTGGCCCAGACCCATAAGTAGTAATCAATTGCAAAGATATTTTGGAATATCAGATCTTACTTCGAGAGGGCTCTTGCAGTAGGTAATTAGACAGGACTGAAGCCGGCAGGCGTCAGGACCCCCATGGAAAAGTTTCTAGCTAGCAGTCTGTGGCGGGGGACCGCCCCCACGTCAGGTGACCGGGCTACGTCCATATAAAAGGGTGGTCCCCCGTGCCCGCCTTCCAGTTCTTTCCTGCCGTTACCTCATGTAGTGCCTCGCAGTTAAGTTCACTGCTTCAAACTTTTTCATCAGAATTTGTTAGCTTTTACCTACAGCTGCCGTGTATGTCTTCCCCTACTCCCGAGCACAAAATCAAGTAAGATTCCTTCGGCGCCCAGCTCCCACACAAGGACAGACATGCCCAGTGCCATTTTTGCTTAGGCCCCGACCACCCTGTGGAGAAGTGCCAGCTCTGCCAACATTTCAACTCGGCCACCCGAAAGCGGAGGCAGGAGTCCCTGGAGGCCCACGTTCTTAAACTCAAGATGACCTCCATGGAAAAGGAGTTGAAAAAACTCAGGTGGGCCTCTACTTCTCCGGAGGGCCACCACAAGAAGCAGCACCGGGACTCCTCTTCTATGGCCTCCGCGACCTCAGCTGGGGTCGCGGTGCTGCAGGTAACTTCTCCCACAGACAGCTGTCTTGGAGGCTTCCAAGGCGTTGTCGACGGTAGCCTCCGGGTCAAAGGAGGCAGCCGTTCCCAGTATCGCCACTGCTGTGACATTCTTGTTCGAGCAGTCCTGGTAAGCCGGATGTCTTCTCCGCCTGCCCGGGCAAGGCCAATAAGACGCCCAACCCTTCAGGGCAGCACACGGCCTCCAAAGCACCCGCCAAGGCTGCACCTCCATCGCAGCCTTCGTCGAGCGCTGGGTCTGATAAGTCTGACATCGGCTTCTCAGACGTCCGCTCGGCGTTGGAGCAGATGCTGGATCCTTCAGGCCTCTCCGTCGTCGCGAGCTTGCCGCAACGTTTGTTGCATTCAGAGGCCCCAGTGTCTCCTTTACTGGACCCCGGGGATGGTAACCCTTCTTCCCCGGGTGACACGGAGGATATTGGCATGCTGCCGTCGGGTCTCCCTCCCGCTGGGCCGGATGACCCAACGTCTGATCCTCTGACACTGGCACCGACGCAGGCCTATCCGCCACCCGGCAACATCCCCTTGCCAGATGCCGGGCCTGCCATTCTGGACCCACCCGTGGGGCCATTTCCAGGACCCTCTGCTCCTTCAGAGCCCCTGGTACCTGGGTATCAGACACCATCCTACCCAGGAGCGCAGTATCCGGCACCTTAGTATCTAGCACTGCAGTACACTGTGCCCCAGTACCCAATGCCGGGCTTCCCGCCATCAGGATACGGATATGTGCCATATGGATACCCTCACTATCCGTACCACCTCCTCCTCCACCGCTCCCTCATCCGCCAGTGGATTTGAAGGAGACTCTGGCCTCTCGGTTGGCTGAGGCAAAGGCTCAGCTCGCCAGGGAGGTACAGAGCAGTCTTCAGATGTCTGTCCCTATTCCAGACCCCCTACGCCGGAGGCGAGAGAGACTCCCTCCCCCTCTCCAGATACCAGAGGCAAACCCTCAGATTCCAGGGCAGAGCAGGATACGCTTCCCTGAGGGCTTCCCAAGGGGTCCGTTCCTCCCCCGCTGGAGGAGTCCCCTTCTTCTTCATCCTCCTCGGAGACCTCTGACCCCGATCGTTCCGATCCGGATGACGAACCACACACTCCAGACAAGCCCAGGCCAAGGACTCCTCCGGAGGATCCTTCTTTTACGGAGTTGCTGTGCAAAATCCAAGCTGTTCATCAGTAGCAATCCTTGGAGCCGGATCCACAGCGTAAAATGCTTGCTGCGCACCTGGATCTGCCAGAGACTGCTCCTACTCTGGTTCCACCCTGGATTGAGCCTCATGCCGACCTTGTCTCCACCATTTGGAAGCAACCATCGGCATTAGCGCCCTCCCCAGGAAGTCAGATGGGCTATGCCAGGCTCCAGAGGGTGCTGATTGTTTGAATCCACACCCTAGAGCTGATTCGGTTCTGAGTAGCGCCGCTCATGGCCGGATGGCTAACCCCAAGCATTTGAGCTTGTCACCACGTGACAAGGAATCCCACCTTCTAGACCAGTACAGGAAGGTCTACTCTTCTTCCATTCTGGGAATCTGGGCCCTGAATTACGTCACTCACTTGGGGGATTACCAGAACGCGATCCTTGGCGAGGTGGAAACTAAGTTGGACTCCCTTCCTGAGTCTCCGACGAAGCAGGAAGTGGCTGACCTAGTCCAGTCTGTGCGTTCGGCCAGTAGTCACATGCTTCGTGCCACGTATGATGTAGTGGACGCTGCTGGTCAGAGCTTGGCTTTCACCGTAGGGTTGTGGCGTCATGCCTGGCTGAGTGAGATTTGGTCCCGGAGGTGCAGTCTGCTGTCCAGGACACGCCCTTCAGGGGTTCGGTGCTGTTCGGTGGTGATGTCAAGGACATCATCAGCGATCTGCAGGAGAAGGATACTGCACTTAAGTCTGACTCCCTGTACAGGCCCCCTCAAGCACAGCGTCGTCCCTTTCGCAGACGTTCTTGGCCCAAGGCGAAACCTCAGAGAAAGCGGGCCAACAAACATCGGGGCCCCTCCGGCTGCCAAACCCCCGCCCAAAAAAGCGGCGGGAGCTTCAGCCGTGACGCTGCCTCACACCTCCTGACTCCTCCTCTCTCCCACAGCCTCTGGGGCCTCCCAGTGGAACCGGGTAGTAGGGAGATTTTTCCCTTCCATCTACCAGATTGGGAGAGGATCACTTCAGACACTTGGGTGCTCCAGCTGATTTGCAGAAGGACACTCAATAGTTTCTTTCAGAAACCACCTCGACACTTCCGGTAGTCTTACTCCCTAGAACATCATCTTCTGGTCCGGGAAGAAATATCCTCTCTACTACTGAAGGAGACGATGGAGCCTGTCCCATCTTCGCACCAGGAATAAATGGGAGTAGTAACCCGTCCCCCGAAGAAGTCAGAAGACGTGAGGCCGATTCTCGACCTCGGTTCCCTGAACTTGTTTGTGGAGTACAAAAGGATCTTCTTCGAGATACAGCTCTTGCAGCAGGTTACACCATTAGGACTGAAGCCGGCAGGCGTCAGGACCCCACGGAAATTTTCTAGCTAGCAGTCTTCAGCGGGGACCGCCGACATCAGTCCGCCCCCGACGTCAGGCGTAGTACATAAGGAGGCAGTCCCACCAGAACCCTATTTCTTCCGCCGACTTGCGTATGTCTCGACCTCATCGGTTTAGTCTAGCTCGCGACGACCAGGAAATCCATTCCAAATCATCCTAACTTCGTAAGAAACCCTTTTTCAAGCAGTTTCTTCGTCTGATGTCCTCCCCAACTTCAGTGGAGGGCCATTCTTCGAAGTGTGTCTGTGGGAAGCAGATTCCTTTCAAAGACCCTCATTCGGCCTGCGTTCGGTGCCTGGGCCTGGACCACGACACCCAGGCTTGTTCCTTCTGCCAGGGCTTTAATAGCCGAACCAGAATCTGCCGACAGAAGGCTCTCCAGGCCTTCCTTCTGGAAGAAAAGCTCAAGGCCATGGAACCTTTCTCCAGGGGAGAATCTTCGGGGAAGTCGCACAGGCACCAGGAGAAGGTGAGACCTAAATCCCTCCAGGGCCTCGGAATCCCGCAGCTCCTGCTCCAGGTCAGACCGCCTCGGTCGTGGTCAATCAGCCAGCGGTTCTTCGACTCTGCAGCCTGCCAAGACCTCCAGGCCCGCCTTCAGCTAAGGCCTCGCCCAGGCTCAGGGGAGTATCACAAGTCCTCGCCCCGCACTTGCCCCCCGACGTCCGGTCAGTCTCCCTGCCGCCCCAATGCAAGACCAAGGGAGCTGACCTCCTTAAGCGGGACCTGACGCCGGGCTAAGGTACACAAACACTCCCTGGAACCGGAGGCAGTCACCCGCCGTCAGGCATTCACTCTCAGGACGCCGTGGGGGGACCAGCCAGATACCGCAGCCAGAAGAACCATGACCGCCACCGACGACGTCAGGAGGCTGTCGGAGGAGGAGTCCACTCAGCCTCAAGACCAGGCGATATTCGGACTCTGTCGAGCCTCACGGGAGCCCTCCAGAACCTGAGTCCCCAGGAGCCACGCCTCGGCCCCGACGACAGCCCACGGCGCCTGGTCCATCGCTAGCCTAAACTTGGCAGAAGTGAGGGAGCTCTTCACTTTCTGGTGGGACACCATCAAAAAGGATGTGGTTACCACGCACCCTCCTCCCGCACCCGCGGCACCACCGCCTGCGCACCTTCCCGCCAGGAGCCAGCAGCACCTCCTAGGGGCAGATCTATAGAAAAGAGAAGGCCTCCGTCTAGATCCTCTTCAGGGTCACCCAGCCCCAAGAGACCCAGAAGACGTCAGTATTCACCATCGACGGAGGATTCCAGATCTGACATCTCTGAATGCTCCAGATCTGCTTCACCGATCAGCATCCCCTCTCCGGACCCACGTGACCTCCCTAGGTCTCCTCCGGATGACCCCTAGTTCTCTGAGATAATGAGACGCATCCAAGAGAACATGGGATGGGATGCGGAGGAACTCAACCCCGAAAGACTACGCCTTGCCCGCTGCCTTCGGCAAAAAGATCCCAAGCCTGTGGTAGTGCCACCCTTGGTGGACACCTTCGAGACGTCACCAAGGCATCGTGGAAGCGTCCACATTCGACCCCGGTAATGCTGAAGAAGGCTGACCGCCTGTACAAGGCCCCAAGGGAGGACCAGTACCTGGCTAACCATCCTCTGGCCAACTCCCTGGTCATTACAGCCTCTCATGACCGGTCTCAGAGACCGCAACATCTGAGCACGCAGCCACTGGACCGAGTCCAAGCAACTGGACGAACTGGGCAGGCGCACTTACGCAGCCGCGACTTGCGCTATTAGATCGTTGAATTACCTGACCCACATGGTTCAGTTCCAGAACGCGCTGTGGGAACAGGGACAGGAACTGGAGGAGAAATTGCCAGACGGTGGCCAAAAGGAGGAACTCCTTCAGCTCCTCCGCACGGGTTCAGACGTGGGGACCCAGGTGCTCCAGCCACGTACGACTCTGCGGACTCTTCAGCCAGAGCAGCAGCCTCAGGCGTATGTCTCCGGAGACACTCCTGGTTCCATGTCTCCAGGTTTACCCCGGGCGTCCAGAAAAACATTATGGACGCTCCTTTTCATGGCGAAGTTTTGTTTGGTGAAGCCTCAGAAAAGGTCATCACCAAATTACAGGAAGCTGGGAAGGCTGTTAGATCTGTCCAGGCCATGTACAGATCTAGACTCGGTTCCTTTCATAGGAACCAGAGTCTATTCCACAGCCGGACTCTGAGGCAACAACCTCATTCCGGCCAGCAACAGAGGGGTTCCTTCTCTCGGAAAGCCCAGGTCAAGATGTCCTCAGGTAGAGGCCAACATGCTACCAAGTCGGCCCAACCTGCAGGACCCTCTGCTGCCACAGCATGACTCCTTCCCGGCCCCCGCCCCTCCTCAGGATCAACGGGAATTAAAGGTCGGAGTCGGATAGCAGACCCTCACCTGCCAGGTGGCGGGTCGATCACCACCGACAGGTGGGTGCTACAGTTGGCCTAAAAAGGCCACTATATATAGAATTCCTGGACAAGCCCCCACAAGGCCTCCTCTGCTGTCCCGTTACTCGGATCAGCACGCTTTGTTCACAGTTTTACAGAAAGAAGCTTTGGAGCATGTTCCAGAGAACCAGAGAGGAGCAGGTTATTATTCACACTTCTTCCTGGTTCCAAAGAAAATAGGAGACCTCCGCCAATCTTGACCTCAGCGACCTCAATATGTTTCTGTCGCTTACAAGCACTTCCGCATGGTGACCGTCCCGGGACTAATCTCATACTGGAAGAAGGATGCTTTCATGCCCCCAGACATGCAGACGCCTACCTGCACATCCCTATTGCTCAGGCGCAGAGGAGGTTCCTGCGCTTCGAGTTTCTCGGTCGCCACCATCAGTTCCGAGTGCTTCCTTTTGGGCTGTCATCAGCACCCAGGGTATTCACCAAGTGCATGGCAGTCGTGGCAGCGTCTCTGAGACAGTGCCACTATGTGTTCCCGTACCTGGACGACTGGCTTCTCCTGGCCTCCTCCAAGGAGGCATTGCTGTTGACCATTCAGCATACCCAGGCTCTCTTTCAGTCTCTGGGCATCTTAATCAACTACGAGAAGTCTCCTGGCACCGTCCCAGAAACTGCAGTTCATAGGGCAGTTCTGAACACCGCCATGGGGAAAGCCTTTCCCAAGACAGAGCTGAACGATACGATCCCCTCAAGGACCCATCAGCAAAAGAAGACCATCCTGCCAGATTGGTCCTTGCCTGCTCGGACACGTGGCTGGCCATTCCAACAGTCCCGATGGCAAGACTCCACAGTGGGTAACCCAGTGGATGTTAAGGGTGGGGACCAAAGGCAAGACCATCTGCAGCATCCAGTCAGAATCACGAAGACCGTGGTTCGGGACTGGCAATGGTGTAGATCCGGGAACCCTCTCCGTGGGGTTCCCTTCACAGCCCTCCTCGTGATAACACTCACCACAGATGCCTAGGGCTGGGGTGGGAGCGCGCTTGAACGGGTGAGGTCTCAGGGAACATGGACCACCCAGGAATCTCATCTCCATATCAACATATTGGAGATGAGGGCAGTCCTTTATGCCCTGCAAGCCTTCCAGTCGGAGATTCCACTGAGTACTCTCCTGTTACAGACAGTACTGCGGTGATGTATCACCTCAACAAACAAGGAGGCACACACTCCTACCCCCTTTGCAGGGAGGCCATGAGGGTGTGGAATGGGTATCAGACACAGCCGCAAAACCTCATTGCAGTTCACTGCCCCGGGTGGACAACATCGTTGCAGATAGCCTGAGTCGCCCTAGGCCAGAGTCCACAAGTGGAACTTCTACAGGAGGTGGCAGAGGATCTGTTCCACAGATGGGCACTCCAGAATTGACTATTCACGCCCCATCCAATGCAAAACTGCCCAATTTTTGCTCGCTAGATCCAGGGCCTGGTGTTTTCTGGCGAGACGCATTGTCCCTCTCCTGGGCAGGCAGATTCCTCTATGCCTTCCCTCCTTTCCCGTTGATCCAGAGTCCTTCTCAAACTTCGCAGGGAGCATGCGGTGCTTATTTTGATAGCGCCTTTTTGGCCCGGGCAAATTTGGTTCCCGTTTCTGAATCAGTTGTCCCTGAACCTCCGCTTCCTTTGCCAATCAGCTCCCACCTGTTGTCTCAGGAGGAGGGTTCACTAGTCCACCCGGACTTACATTCATTGAACCTGCACGCTTGGCTCCTAGAGACATAGCCATGTTGCGACACGGGGTCTCGCAAGAGGTGGCAGATGTACTTTCTGCCGCCAGAAAACTGGCGACACACGCAGCATACGCCATGCAGTGGCACAGGTTTTGCCTGTGATCTCAAGCACGCGGTTTCTCGCCCTTAGACTGTCCGGAGAAGCTGGTTCTGGAGTACCTGCTTTTCCTCTTTCAATCCGGGCTAGCTTACTCCTCGATCAAAGTGCACCTTTGTGCAATCTCAGCTTATCATGCCCCCATAGGCCAATGCATGGTGGCCCAGCTGGTTACTACCTGTTTCTTTTACAGGGGGGTCCTCTCCACCTGAGCCGCCCATTATGGATCCCGTCCCTCCTGTAGGATTTACCTTTGGTCCTGGGCAGCTTACGCTGCCACG
The DNA here is from genome assembly GCA_016271365.2 of Neoceratodus forsteri. Classification (NCBI taxonomy): domain Eukaryota; kingdom Metazoa; phylum Chordata; order Ceratodontiformes; family Ceratodontidae; genus Neoceratodus; species Neoceratodus forsteri. The sequence continues at coordinate 124,486,432 of CM057450.1, read as the reverse complement.
ATTCGTGTCACTCGTTTTCTGTCATGGAAAATGTTGTTTTTGGTTGTTGTTACTTGACGAAGAATCTCTGAATTACATGCTCATGCAAGCAAGGAGCCTTATTTATATTTTTCATCAGGATAGGGTGTCCTTGAGGATCTAATCCTAAGTTCCTGCCTAAGGTGGTTTCAGCCCTTACTCTTTTTTTAACCAGGACATTGATTTACCAGTGTACTTTCCTAGGCACGCCAATCGGGAAAGCACTGCTCCACACCCTGGATGTTCTACAGGTGTCTCAGATATTATTTGACCAGGAACTGAAACAGCACCGGGAAAGCGGAGCAGCTGTTCGTTTCTTTGCTGAGAGGATGAAAGGGGTCCCAGTTTCAAACAGACCCTTTCACGCTGTCTATTCAGTGTATCTCGCTTTGTTACGACAAGCATAAGAAACCCTTACAGGGTGGTCAAGGGCCATTCCACAAGAGGAGTGGTTACCTCCTTTGCAGCACTGAAGAACGGTTCACATCGGCCTATGTGCCGCAGCCACCTGGAGTTCAGTGCACACTTTATCAGGCATTATAGCCTGATATCGCCTAAGGTGAAGAGCTGGTTTCGCCTAGCTTCTTCAGGGACTTCTGTCTTAGGCTCAGGGCGTGGTCTCGATTTCCATCTTGCCTCCTCCCGATGGCTTTTCAAGCGCCATTGCTTGGGAATCGGTCCTAATGGGGTAACCTGCTGCAAGAGCTGTATCTCGAAGATAGTACAGTTACGTAAGAACTTACCGTTACAGTAGATCTTCGAGAACAGCTCTTGCAGCCAGGTACCTTCCCGCCCACCATTCCCCCTTGGAGGAAGTAGGTTCCAGCCTAACACTATCCTTAGGATTGGAAAGGTCGGATCTTACTTCGAGATACAGCTCTGCAGCAGGTTACACCATTAGGACTGAAGTCAGCAGGCGCCAGGACCCTCGGAATCTGCTAGCCAGTTATCTTCATGGGACCGCTCACCGCCGGGTCCCGCCTCCGTCAGGGCATGGTATGTGCAAAGGGTCCCAGAATCTCCAGTTCTTCCCCGCCGTGGAACTGCATGCCTCTACTTCTACAGATCAAGTCTAGCAGCTGGTAAGAAATTTCGTGGAAGATTTCTCTGCAATCAACCATGCTTTTGACCTATCTGATGTCTCACCGATCGCCGCCACTCTTCTATGCGCAGTGCGTGCAGATCCTGCTCAAGATCCGCATTCAGCGTAGGTCCGGTGCCTGGGCCCAGACCACTTCTACTCAGGCCTGCTCCTGTGCCAGGGTTCAATAGTCGCACGAGGATCCGCCGGGCAGAAGGCCCTCCAGACGCACTCTCTTAGAAGAGCAACTATGGGCGATGTCGCCCTGTTGGGATCTGCCGCATCGGGCACGGTGAGAAAGAAGAAATCATGGGATCCTCCCGTGTCGCCTGGTTCAGGCCTCCGAGTCCCGAGCTCTGGGTCTCGGCTGACCCTCTCCCTCCAGGGCCTCGCCTCTTCCCCGCAAGGTGTCGCCGCAGCCTCTGCTCAGGCCTCTTCCGCCAGGCCGTCGTCTCTATCTTCTTCATCTTCTGCCCAGAAGGCCGGGCGGTCGGGGAACGCCACCACCACGATCACAAGTCGGGCTCCCGCTGCTCGGCCCCGACTGCCCCTCTCCCCCGGAAGACCTTGAGCCGACTCTGTTGAGGAAGCCGTGATCCGGGCGCTGGCCAGATCGCCGGCCGCTCGCCACCTGCCCTCCAGGCCGATGCCAGCTGGCGCCGGCCTTCAGCGTGATCGACGCCGGTGGGTGGCCACGTCCGCAGCCTGCTGGAACCGAGGCCCCTGCGCTCAGACGCCGGTCGAACAGGAGTCCTCACAGAGGAGGATTCTGCCCAGCCTGACGACCAGGCGGGCGCCCCAGCCGCGAGAGTCTCCCTGTCCTCGCCACCGCCTGAGGCCCCGTGGAGCCGACGCTGGGCCTTGGCCGAGGTGAAGGACCTTACCTACTGGTGGGACACCATCAGGAAGGACGTGGTACCCCCAGTCCTTCCCCACCTCCTCCTCCTCCTCCTCCTCCAGCTCCGGCCCCACGTCACCTGTGGGTTCAGCTGGCCGTTCTGTCCCCAGGGAGCCTGAGACTCCTCCCAGGGGCCGACATTCTAAAAGGAGATCTCCGTCCAGATCTTAGTCTTCTGGATCACCCAGCCCTAAGAGGTCCAGGAGGCGACGGAGGACACGGGATCATCCTGTTGATCATCCAGATCCCCATCTCCGATCTCGCTTCCCTCGCCGGACCCACGTGAGACTCCAAGGTCTCCTCCGGACGATCCATCCTTCATGGATATAATGAGACATATCCAGGAGAACATGGGTTGGGATGCAGAGGAACTTGACTCTGAAAGGTACGCCTGGCAAAAATACCTTCGCAGAAAGACCCTAAGCCTGTGGTGGTGCCACCTGGTGGACACTTTCTGGACGCCACCAAGGCTAGTGTGGAAGCCGCCCATTCGCCTCTGCAAGTGCCAAGAAGGCTGACTGTTGTACAGGGCTCTAAGGGGGGACCAGTACCTGTCACAGCACCTCTGGCTGACTCCTGGTGATCGAACTTACATGATCGGGTCCCAGAGACCGCAACATTTGAGCATCCTCTACGCGACCCAGAGTCCAAACAGCTGGACTCTTTGGGAGGCGACTTATGCTTCCGCGACTTGCACTCAGGTCCCTTGAATTACTCTTACCCACATGGTGCAGTTCCAGAACGCCTGTGGGAGCAGGGCCTACAGGCGGCCGAGAAGCTGCCGGAAGGTGAGCAGAAAGAGGAGATGCTTCAGCCCGGACGGGTTCAGACGTGGGGACCCAAGTCTTAAGAGCCGGATATGATTCAGCGGACTCTGCAGCCAGGCTGCTTGTGGTGTTTGCCTCCGAAGACACTCTTGGCTCCGTGTCTCCGGTTTCACCCCAGACGTCCAGAAAAACATTATGGACGCTCCCTTTGAAGGTGAGGTACTGTTTGGTAATCCGTCGGAACGTGTAATTACCAAACTCCAAGAGGCTGGAAAGGCGGTCCGGACAGTCCAGGCGATGTACCGGCCGAGGCTTGGCTCCTTTCGTAGGAGCCAAGGCCGTTTCCGTGGGCGGACTCAGAGGCAGCAGCCCCGTTCCGCCACACAACACAGGGGCTCTGGCTTGAAGGACCCAGGGGAAGCAGCCCGCCGGCAGGGGTCAGCGCTTCCAAGGCCACCCAGTCGGCGGGTCCTTCAGCCGCCACAGCATGACTCCTTTCCGGCCCCCGCCCCTCAGGATCAACGGGATGTTTCGGTCGGGGGTCGCATTGCGAACTTCCTGTCGGGATGGCAGGCACTAACCACCGACAGGTGGGTACTTCAGCTGGTCAGCAGAGGCCACTTTTTAGAGTTCGCAGAACAGCCACCCTCGAGGCCTCCTCTGCTCTCCCGGTACTCTGGTCAGCACCGCAACTTAATTTGGCAAGAGGTGATCACACTCCTGGACAAGGGGTAATTCAGCCTGTCCCAGGAAACCAGAGAGGACATGGGTACTATTCTCACTTCTTCCTGGTTCCCAAAAAGACAGGGGACCTCCGTCCTATTCTGGACTTAAGCGATCTCAACTCGTCAGTCGCATACAAAAGGTTCCGCATGGTGACCCTTCCGGGTCTAATTCCCATGCTAAAACAAGGCGCCTATTTAGCGTCCTTAGACATGCAGGATGCCTACCTGCACATCCCCATAGCTCAAGCGCATCAGAGGTTCCTGCGCTTCGAGTTCTTAGGCCACCATTTCCAATTCCAAGCTCTTCCCTTCGGGCTGTCATCCACTCCAAGAGTTTTCACCAAGTGCATGGCAGTCATGGCAGCTGCTCTAAGGAGGAAGGGCCACTACGTCTTCCCGTACCTCGACGATTGGCTTCTCATGGGCGCTTCTGCAGGCGATCCAGGACACTCGGGTCCTATTCGGATCACTTGGGATTCTAATACACCACGAGAAGTCTGTCTTGATACCGTCGCAGATCCTGCAGTTCATAGGTGCAGTGCTGGACACGGTCCAGGGTAGGGCTTTCCTCCCAGTCGACAGGGCGGAACGCATCAGGTCCCTCATAGAGGACCTATCAGCGAATCAGACCGCTCCGGCCAGGTCGGTCCTTCGCTTGCTCGGTCACATGGCTGCGGCCATTCCCACGGTCCCCCTCGCGCGGCTCCACATGCGCGCAATGCAGTGGGCGCTCAAGGCGCAGTGGGACCAGAGAGCAAGACCATCTGCAGCATCCAGTCAGAATCACGAAGCGAGTGGTTCAGGACTGGCAATGGTGGTTAGCCCAATGGTCGCTCTCCAAGGCGTCCCTTTACTTGTAGTGCCTCCCGAGATGACCCTCACCACAGGCGCTTCCAGGTCTCGGGTGGGAGCTCACCTGGATGGGGTGAGGTCTCAGGGTGTATGGAGTCCGCTGGAAGCTCATCTTCACATCAATGTTCTGGAGATGAGAGGCGGTACTCTATGCTCTCCAGGCTTTCCAGTCCATGATCCCACCATGTACCATCCTGCTTCAGACGGACAACACGGCGGTGATGTACTACCTCAACAAGCAGGCGCACACTCTTACCTTGCAGGAGGCCATGAGAGTGTGGGATTGGGTATCTGACGCAGGCGCAAGCTTAGTCCGGTACATGTTCCCGGCGTGGACAACACGATCGCAGACGGTCTGAGTCGCTCCCAGGCCAGAGTCCACGGTGGGAACTTCTTCAGGGGTAGCAGAGGATCTGTTCCTTCATGGGGCACTCCAGAGTTAGATTTATTCGCATCCCCATTCAATGCAAAACTGCCCAATTTTTGCTCGCTAGATCCAGGGCCTGGAGTTTTCTGGCGAGACGCGTTGTCCCTCTCCTGGGAGAACAGATTCCTCTACGCTTTCCCTCCTTTCCCGTTGATCCAGAGAGTTCTGCTCAAACTGCGCAGGGAGCGTGCACGATTGATCCTGGTGGCCCCATTCTGGCCCAGACAAATCTGGTTCCCATTGCTGGCGCAGCTGTCCAGGGAACCTCCGCTCCCTCTACCGCGCAGTTCTCACCTTCTGTCTCAGGAGCAAGGTTCATTATTGCATCCGGATCTGCGGTCCTTGAACCTGCACGCCTGGCTCTAGAGGCAGTGGCATCCTGCGACACGGGGTCTCGCTGGGAGGTTCTGCGGAGGTTCTCTCCACAGCCAAGCCGGCTACTCACGCTACTTCGCCATGAAATGGCGCCGGTTCTGTCTATGGTCACCAGCGCGTGCCCTTTCTCCTTTAGGTTGCCCTGTGGGGGCGGTCTTGGACTACCTCCTCTCCCTTTTTCATTCGGGGTTAGCCTACTCCTCTATTAAAGTACACCTTTGTGCTATTTCGACCTATCACCAGCCGGTGGGCCAGCACACCATTGCTCAGCTGGATGCTTCTAGGGAGTTCCTGAGAGGGTGCTACACCTTAGGCCTCCTATTAAAGATCCAGTTCCTCCATGGGATCTCTTTTTGTTTTGGAGCAGCTCACGTTCCCCCTTTGAACCAGCCCGGATTGCGAGCTCGTTTTCTGTCTTGGAAAGCGTTGTTTTTAGTTGCAGTTACTTCAGCCAGAAGGATTTCTGAGCTTCATGCCCTGATGTGTAAGAGCCTTATTTGGTTTTCACCGGACAGAGTGTCTCTGAGAGCGAATCCTAAGTTTTTGCCTAAGGTGGTCTCAGCTCTGACCTTGAATCAGGATATCGACCTTCCGGTCTACTTCCAACTACTCCAATAGAGGAGGGCTCTGCTCCATACTCTAGATGTTCACCGAGCCTGAGGTATTACCTCAATAGGACTAAGTCCTTCGGGCTTCTGATCAACTTTTTGTGTCTTTGCACAGAGAATGAGAGGTCGACCAGTGTCTAAGCAATCCTTATCCGCTGGCTCGTCAAGTAATCTCTCATTGCTACCAATCCAAACAAAAGCCCCTCCCGGGTTCCATCCGGGGCCATTCCACTAGGGGCGTAGCCACTTCCTTTGCAGCTCTCAGAATGTCTCAACCTCAGCTATTTGCGCTGCGGCTACTTGGAGCTCTGTGCATACCTTTATCAGACATTACAGTCTGGATATACGCCTCTAGGCGAAGGGCTGGTTCGGCCGGAGCCGTGCTGCAGGGCCTTCTGTCCTGAACAGGGGTCAGGTTGCTCCTTCTCAGTTTCTCTTCCTCTTCCCGATGTGAATGGGACAAGCTTTTATTGAGAATCAGTCCTAATGGTGTAACCTGCTGCAAGAGCTGAATCTCAAAGTAGATAGTACAGTTCGGTAGAACTTACGTAACATTAGATCTTCGAGAACAGCTCTTGCAGGTACCTTCCGCCCACCGGTCCCCTTGGAGGAAGTCTTTCGCTTGTTGCTCCTTCTTTAAAAAAAAAAAAAAAAAAAAGAAATGGATGAGAGAGGGGTAAAGGTGAATATTCAGCCAGCCAGTCTGAATGTCCAGAGAGCCGGAAGTTATTTCCTTCCGCAGGGCTGGGCGAGCACAGGAGTCGGGTATTCACTTGTAAGGTGAATAATTTCTTTTTCTTTGTTCCCTTTTTGCCTTCTGACGGCGGATCCTCAGTCTCCCCCTCTATTGTCGACCTCTGGCCGGGAGTCTCCTGCGGGAGAACTGGGGATTCTGTGGACACGCCCTTTGTACCACGCCTGACGCAGGAGGCGGGGACCGGCGTCAAGCGGTCCCACTGAAGATAGCTAGCTAGAAGAATTTCCAAGGGTCCTGGTGCCTGCCGGCTTCAGTCCTAATGGTGTAACCTGCTGCAAGAGCTGTTCTCGAAGATCTACTGTTACGGTAAGTTCTTACGTAACTGTGCTTTCTTAGTCTTGGCCATCTGATGGCGGGTCCTCTATCTCCTCTTCTGATGTCATCCAGCGACCGGAAGTCTCTGGCAGGAGAACTGGGGATTCTGGCGGGACCGCCTCCTTATGTACTACGCCTGACGTCGGGGGCGGGACCGACGTCGGAGGCGGTCCCCGCTGAAGACTGCTAGCTAGAAAATTTCTGTGGGGTCCTGACGCCTGCCGGCTTCAGTCCTAATGGTGTAACCTGCTGCAAGAGCTGTTCTCGATGATCTACTGTGACGGTAAGTTCTTACGTAACTGTACTTTCACAATGCTCACTGCAGAGTCTTCTGCCCCTCCCTCAGCCGGGAGAGTGGCTGTCCACTCTGGACATGCAGGATGCTTACCTGCATATCCCTATTCGCCCTTCCCATCACAAATACCTACGTTTTTCATTCAAGGGGGATCACTACCAGTTCAAGGCCCTCCCATTTGGTCTTTCCTCGGCGCCCCGAGTGTTCACCAAGTGCCTTTTGGTGTTAGCAGCCTACTTTCGTACCCAAGGGGTTCAGGTTTTCCCGTACCTGGACGACTGGCTCCTGGCGGCCCCATCCAGGGGGAGCTCCTGCGCTTCCTTTCTTTTACCCTGCAGGTTTTCACCAGCCTGGTTATTACAATCAACCAGGCCAAGTCCCATCTGATCCCGTCCCAGAGGCTCCAGTTTATCGGGTGATCCTGGACACTACCTCTGGCATGGCCTTCCTGCCATTGGACAGGGCGGCCACACTCCAGGCTCAGGTCAGCCTGTTGTCCAGCCGCAGGCATGTCAACGCCATGTCAGTCCTTCGCCTCCTTGGGCTCATGGCAGCTGCTATTACGACAGTCCCTCGCGCTCTGCTCCACATGAGAATCTCTCAGTGGACCCTTCAGTCTCAATGGGATCAGTTGGTGGACAACCTAGATCAACAAGTTCTGGTTTCCATGGTTCAGGACTTGCAGCGTTGTATGGTTCAGGAGAATCTTTGCTGGGGGTTCCCTTCTGCCTCTCTTCCCCGCCCCCCCCCCAAGATGCTGACAACAGACGCCTCGGGAGAAGGTTGAGGGAGCCCATCTGGGGTCTCACAGGACCCAGGGCTCCTGGTCCTGGCTCGAACAGACTCTTCACATAAACATACTTGTGCTGTATGCTCTTCAGGCTCTGCATCTGTATCTGCTCCCCGGGCGTCTGGCTGTCCAGAAGGACAACATGTGTAGTCTGGTACATCCACAAACAGGGAGGAACTCATTCCTACCCTCTCTGCTGGGAGGCAATGCGGGTTTGGGATTGGGTAGTGCAGCACAGCCTTTACCTCACGGTAATTCACATACCGGGGGTCGAGAACACGTTGGCAGACCACCTCAGCCAGTCGTCTGCTCATGCTCACGAGTGGGAACTGGATCAGGGGGTGGCAGATATCTTCCTACTTTGCGGAACGCCACAGTAGACCTGTTTGCATCTCCTCACAATGCAAAACTTCACGTTTTCTGCTCGCATGCTCCAGGGCTTGGCATTTTTGGGAGAGACACTCTGTCTCTAGACTGGAGGGGCAGATTCATCTATGCCTTCCCCCCGATTCAGTTGATTCTGAGGGTCTTACAGTAACTCTGCTCAGAAGGAGCTCGCATGATCCTAATCGCTCCTTTCTGGCCCAGGCAAGTTTGGTTCTCTCTTCTGCAACAGTATTCAGAGGAACCTCTCCTTCCTCTGTCGCAGCTTTTTCTGACCCAGGATCAGGGGACCCTGGTCCATCCAGGCCTCCAGTCCCTTCAGTTGCACGCATGGCTCCTGCAGACGTAGCTCAAGCCCGATTCGGGGTTTCCCCGCTGGTGGCTGAGATTCTGGTGGGGGCCTGAAAGCCCTCCACTAGATCTACCTATGCCATGAAGTGGAAACGGTTTTCTATTTGTGCTGCTTTCTAAGATTTCGAGCCTTTCTTTTGCTCTGTTGGGCAGCTTCTGGATTACTTGCGCCATCTCTTTGATCTGTCTCTGTCATTCCTCTCTGAAGGTTCACATGGTGGCGATCTCCGCTTACCATATTCCTTTTGGGGACAGAACCTTTGTGCAGTTGGAAGTCTCAAAGACTTTTCTGAGTGGGGTTCTCCACTTGAGACCCCCTATTCGTGTTTCTGCCCCTCCTTGGGATATGAATTTTATTCCTGAGAAGCTTACTCTGCCTCCTTTCGAGCCGGCAGCTTCAGCAGACCTTAAGTTCCTTTCATGGAAGACTCTCTTCCTAAAGGGTTTCCGAGCTCCAGGCCCTCATGTGCAAAATCCCGTACTTGATTTTCCACAAGGAACGTGTGGCTCTGAGTACCAACCCTAAGTTTCTCCCTGAGGTGGTAGCAGAATCTACACTGAATCAATGCATTGAGCTGCCGGTTTCTTTACGCAGCACTCCAATCAAGGGGAGTACCTCTTGCATACTTAGCATGTTCACTGAATTCTGAGATACTACACCACCAGGACGAAAGATCTCAGAAAGATTGATCAACTGTTTGTCTCTTTTGCTCATAAGAGAGGGCAATGCTGTGTCTAAGCAATGCTTTTCTAAATGGTGGGCTCATTGTATCACTTTCTGTTACAACAAGTACAATAGGACCCTGCTGGGTCAAGTCTGAGGCCACTCCACCAGAGGGGTTGCTGCCTCTGCTGCTTGTTTCAAGAATGTCAGTGGCAGACATCTGTGCAGCCGCAACTTTGACTTCTGTCCATACCTTCATGAAACATTACAGTTTGGACATTGCTTCTCGTCGTAGAGCTGGCTTTGGGTTGGCTGTTCTGCAAGATCTTCTTTCCTAAGACCTTCACAGCCTGAGGGCTACATTCGCATAGTTTCTTCCTCCCGTTTGCGTCTCCTTTTTCCAGACTGCTTGGGACTCGGTCCTGTGTGTAATTACCTACTGCAAGAGCCCTCTCGAAGTAAGATAGTACAGTTACGTAAGAACTTACCGTAACAGTAGATCTTCGAAAGAGGCTCTTGCAATAGGTAATACCTTCCCGCCCTCCATCCCCCTAGTCTTTTTCAGCTCCTTTTCCAAGAAAGGAAATATCCGCCTCTCTCTTGTCTTGCCTTTTTGGCCTTTGGTGGGAAAGAACTGGAAGGTGGGCGTGAGGAACCTCCCCTTTATACTGACGTTGGTCACAAGACATGGGGGCAGTTCCCCGTCAGACTGCTAGCTAGAAATTTTTCCGTGGGGTCCTGACACCTGCCGGCTTCAGTCCGATCTGTAATTACCTACTGCAAGAGCCTCTCTCAAAGATCTACTGTTACGGTAATTTTTTTTAAAGTAATTGTACTTTGTGGTAAGTACATAACTTTCATTTCTCATCATGATTCACTGTGTTTCTCTGCAGGGAACGCCAGGCTGCCGCCAAGCAGGTGCGTCGCGCAGAGAAGAAGTTGAAGGAAGTAGTGATGCAGGTGGACGATGAGCGTCGTAATTCAGACCAGTACAAAGATCAGGTAAGTGGGATCAAATTGATGTACCCTTGCTGGATACCTTTTTAGACCATAGAGTTCTCTCCAGTAGAGTACTTGAGTTTAAATCATTGTAGTCAGTATTTTTTGGAGGAAGTTAAGATGCTTTTCCTGAAATTCTTCACAATGACATAGTTTGATTGTAAATACTGTACTGCCTTTAATACATCAAGCATTACAATTCTTTACAAATATACTAGTTAGTGCCCCAGATAGGATGCTTACAGGGTCTTTGTACAGTCCCAGAATAGGTAACTGCATGATATCTAGTGAGGACATCTCCTCCAGTGGGCCACACCTTTTGAACTGTAAGCCGTTCGTGTCGGGACCACTTGTTGGAAACTTTTGCTAGCCGTGGGACACCCAGGATGATGTATGACATTGCTTTCCATAAAATGTGATGACCCCATCACTCCTCAGTTCTTTCTCCCAACATTGACCTCTCATTGGACCTGCATAGAAACAGTTCTCTGATTTGTTTTCATAAATTCCCTGTCATTATTTTAAGCTGCCATCAAAAGAGACTTTAGGTTTTATACCTGCGGCTACAAGGACGAGGCTCAACACTGTCTTGTTTGCTGTTTGGGGTTATTCCACAACATGAGGGCTTGTAATTTCTGCCAGGGATTCAACCTGACCAAAAGGAGATGCTGAAAAAAGGATCTTCCTTAGAGATTCAGCTCTTGCAGCAGGTTACACCATTAGGACTGAAGCCATTGGGCAGCAGGACCCCACGGAAAACTTCTAGCTAGCTACATCCAGCGGGGGACCGCCCCCTACGTTCCCTGCATCATAAAAGGGTCAGTCACCCAGCATCTCTCAGTTCTTTTCCTGCCATCAACTCGCAGGCAACGGCTCCATGGACGCCTTCAGCTAGCGAACAATGCCATTACCTAAGTATTACTTTTTATTTGCTTTTTTCGAAAAAGTTCGACTTTATTTACTTTCTGTATGTTCTCTTCCCCGACATCATCCATTGACAGGCACTCCTCAAAGTGTGCTTGTGGCAAACAAATCCCGTTTACGGACAGACGTACAGCCTGTGTCGGGTGTCTAGGCCCAAAACACGACACAAAGGCCTGTTCCATTTGCCAGAACTGACAATCGCATGAAGATCTGTCACCAAAAAGTTTGAGACCATTCTCTTAGAAAAAAGATTAGCAGCAATGCAGTGAAGTACCTCCGCCAGGCAAGGGTCCTTTCATAAGCCAGGGAAGCAAAGAAAAATGGAGGGAAAGGGAGAAAGAGTGATCTTACTTTAAGATGCAGCTCTTGCAGCAGGTTACACCATGAGGAATGAAGCCAGCAGACAACCGGACACTACAAAACACTTCTAGCTAGCTATACCCAGCGGGGGAATGCCCCAGACATTAGATACATCATAAAAAGGGGCAGTCCCCCAGCATACCTCTGTTCTTTTCCCGCCGTCTACTCTCGCGCATTGGCTACACGGATGCCTTCAAGCTGATGAATGACGACAGAATTTAAAACAATTTCCTTAAGATGTCATCTCCTTTTTGACAAGTACATGTCTTCTTCCCCGACTCCTCCTCTAGAAGTGCGCTTGCAGCAAATGGATCCCCTTCAAAGACCAGTACTCAGCCTGCGTGCGGTGCCTAGGCCCGGACCACAATATCCAGGCCTGCTCCATTTGTCAGCAGTTCAATAGTAGAACCAGGATCTAACGTCAGAAAGTGCTCCAGAGTTTTCTCCTGGAAGAAAAACTTAAGGCCATGGAGAAGGATTAATCCTCTCAAGGGGAGCCTTCATAAATCTGGGAATCACAAGGACAAGCATAGGACTAGATACCTGAATCGGGCATCAGACTCCCGCTCCAGCTCTGCCCAGTCGGACCACTCCATCCCGAGACCAAGGCTTTGGAGAAGCGGCGCCTCAGTCTAGGTCAGGCTTCAGGGGCTCTGATTCAGTGTCTTTATAACCACTGAAAACCAGATCCAAGGATAACCGACCCTCGCTGCCAGATCGGAGGCTTCCAGCCACCATAGGCCTCGGTCCAAGTCGGCGACTACGTCTAGCACTAACGCTAAGGACCGACGCCGGGACACCAATCGCTCGGTCTCCCAGCCGCCCAGGGGCTGAGACATCCTTCAGTGGAAGACTTCAGAGCATACGTCACTAAAGCGGATGACTGAGGTGAAGTGGGCGCCAGAGCCATCGCCCGCACAGTGCCCCAAGAACCTGACGCCACCCCCACCACACGGTACCGGTTGCAGGGGATGTCCAAGGAGGACGCTGGCGCTTACGGCACCAGTGACCAGATGTCTGTGGATGCCGAAGACGTCAGTCTACCAAAAGACCAGATGACCCCTCAGCCACAGATGACTGATCCTAATGCCAGACAGACACTGGCGCCAGGCCCTTCGTCTGGTCTGAACATACAAGAAGTCAAGGAGCTCTTCAAGTTTTGGTGGAACACCATTAAGAAAGATGTTCTTAACCCCCCCGGTGAGGCACCACCCCCTGTGGCACCGACACATGAGCCTCGAGACATTACTCCACAGCCTAGAGGTAGGTCCAAGGCAAGACACTCTAGGTCTCTGAGTCCGAAGAGGCCTCAGCGCTCCAGGGCCCTTTCGAAATCTCCTAGTGACCACAGAAGAAAAAGGCCCCAACGAAGATCCCTCTCTTTGTCAGGCGACGACTCGCACCCTGATTCTTCGGGTACCCCTCGGTCACACTCTCCTTTTGGGCCTCCTTCTCCATATCCCCCATGACCTTCCCAGGTCGCCACCGGATGTCCCATCATTCTCCGATATTATGCGCCACATTCAGGAGAACATGGGATGGGAGACAGAAGTGTTGAACCCAGAACGACAATGCCTGGCACATTATTTGAGGCAAAAAGACCCGAAGCCTGTGTTGGTCCCACCCTGGTGGACACTTTCCAGGATGCTACCACAGCTACATGGAAGCATCCTCATTCAATTCCGGCGGTCCCCAAGAAGGCCGACAGGCTTTATGGGGCCCCACGGGAGGCTCCCTACCTATCTCAGCAACCCCATAGTCGTCATGGCTTCACACGACTGCTCCCAGTGGCCCCAGCACCTCAGTACAAAGCCTTCAGTCAGGAATCCAAACAATTGGACTCACTGGGTCGTCGCATGGATGCCTCCGCTACGTGGTCCCTCAACTATTTGATGCACATGGTACAATTTCAGAATGCACTGTGGGACCAATGACAGGACCTACTGAAGGACTTCCCAGAGGGTGAGAAGGAGCTCCTAAACCTCATTCGCACGGGCTTTGACATTGGGACCCAAGTCCTCCGGGCTGCGTCCGACTCTGCAGCGAGAGGTGCCTCAACAGGCGTTTGCCTCCCGAGACGCTCCTGGTTGAGGCTCTCTGGATTTGCTCCAGACGTCCAGAAAGGAATCATGGACGTCCTCTACAATGGAGCAGTCTTGTTCGGTGAAGACTCTAAGAGGGTCATCACTAGACTTCAAGACGACGGGAACGCGGTTAGAACGGTTCAGGCCACGTATAAATCAAAGTCTGGTTCCTTTCACAGGCCACAGAACAGTTTTTGTGGCCGACAGAGCAGACAACAACCTTGGTCAGGCCAACAGCAACATGGGGCAATTTCGGTCACAAGAACCAGCAGAGATTCTCTGGAGGTCAGGGCCAGAGAAACACAAAATCTACCCAACCTGCCAGAGTTACCATCGCCACAGCATGACTCCTTCCCTGCCCCAGCCCCCCAGTGCTCCCTCTCCCTGGATCAAAGGGAAGAGAGGGTCGGGGGGGTAGAGTGGCTTACCACCTGTCAGGATGGCAGAGGATCACCTCCGACTGGTGGGTTCTTCAGCTTATCAGTGTGATACTCTAAAGAGTTCCTCGACCTCCTGTGCATTCCCGTTATTCGGAACAGCATGTCCTACTCATCCAGCAGGAGGTCTCAGCACTCCTTTCCAAGGACGCCATCGAGGTCATACCGAGGAACCAGAGAGAGGATACTATTCCCAGTTCTTCCTGGTTCCAAAGAAAACCTGGGACTTGTGCCCGATCCTAGACCTCAGCAACCTAAACATCTATGTGATGTACAAACGCTTTCGCATGGTTACCCTACCGGGTTTCATTCCCATGCTCAAGCAAGGCGCATGGCTAGCGTCTCTGGACATGCAGGAAGCATATCTTCATCTTCCCATAACTCGGCCGCACAAGACAGTCCTGCGCTTCTACTTTTTGTGACACCATTACCAGTTCTGAGCTCTTCTGTTTGGCCTGTCCTCGGCGCCACATGTCTTCACCAAGTGCATGGCGGTTGTAGCAGCAGCCCTCAGGAGATGAGGGCATTATGTCTTCCCCTATTTGGACGACTGGCTGGTGATGGCCTCCTCCCCAGAGGCATTAGAGAAGGCCATTCACGACACCTGCTCCCTATTCCGGTCTCTAGGGATAACCATCAACGAAGAGAAGTTAACTTTCACTCCCTTGCAGAGACTACAATTTATCGGCAGTTTTTGGGTACCTGTAAAGGGAGAGCCTTCCTGCCCGCGGACAGAGTGGAAAGCGTCTGGTCGCTGATCAGGACCATCATGGCAAAAAATCTGATCTCCGCTCGGACCATACTTTGCCTGCCTGGACATACGGCAGCCGCCATCACCACGGTCCCCCACACTCGCCTCCACATGAGTTACTCATTGGACGCTGAGAACCCAATGTGACCAGAGGCAGGATCACTTGGACCAGCTGATCAGACTCACACGGCCGGTCATTCAAGACTTACAGTGGTGGCTGGTCCCAGAACATCTTTCCGTGGGCATCCCCTTCATGGTGCCAGTGCCATCTCTGACCCTCACCACCGATGCTTAAGGGTCTGGCTGGGGAGCTTATCTGAAAGACACCAGAACCCAGGGAACCTTGTTGCCCCTGGAGACTCCCCTCCATATCAGTGTCCTGCAGATGAGGGCAGTCCTTTATGCCTTACGGTCAGAGATTCCACCGGGTCATGTGTTGGTCCAAACTGACAACACCTCAGTTGATGTACTATATCAACATACGAGGAGGCACTCACTCCTACCCCCTTTGCAGAGAGGCAAGGCGGGTGTGGGAATGGGCATTACAGCATGACACCATGCTCACCGCAGTGCACGTTCCTGGTGTGGACAACACTGTCTCAGACCTCCTGAGTTGATCGCAGGCCAGGGCTCATGAATGGCAACTGATGCAAGAAATCGCAGAGGACCTGTTCCGACAATGGGGGACACCAGACGTCAACTTATTCGCGTCCCCATACAACACAAAACTGCCCAATTTCTACTCGCTAGATCCAGGGCCTGGTGTTTTCTGGCAAGACGTGTTGTCCCTCTCCTGGACGGGCAGGTTTCTCCATGCTTTCCCTCCCTTCCCTTTGATCCAGAGGGTTCTTCTCGAGCTCTGATTGGAATGGGTGTCCATGATCCTGATAGCGCCCTTTTGGCCCAGACAGATCTGGTTTCCGCTGCTTCACCAGCTGGCTCAGGAGCTTCCCTTACCTTTACCAGTCAGCTCTCATTTACTGTCCCAGGAGACCGGCTCCTTAGTCCATCCGAACCTCAAATCCCTGAACCTGCTTGCCTGGCTTCTAAAGACATAGCCATTCTTAGGCACAGGGTCTCGCAAGCCGTTGACGATATCCTGGTGGCAGCTAGGAGACCTTTGACTCGCACCACATATGCTCTGAAATGGCAGAAATTTTGTCTATGGGCTCAGGCCTGCGATATTGATCCTCTTCGATGCCCTGAGAAGTCCATTTTTGACTACCTCCTATCCCTTTTCCAGTCTGGATTGGCATATTCCTCTCTGAAGGTACACCTCTGTGCCATATCGGCGTACCACACACTGGTTGGTCAGCGCTTGTTAGCCCAATTAGAGGCTTCCTGCACTTTTCTGCACGGTGTCTTGTATCTCAGACCCCCGATTAAGGCTCCGATTCCTCCTTGTGACCTTCTTTTCGTTTTAGAGCAAGTTACACTGCCTTCTTTTGAACCAGCCGTGGATTGCGAGCTTCGCCTTGTCAACTGAAAGGTGTTATTTTTAGTTGCTGTTACTTTGGCACAAAGAATTTCTGAGCTTCAGGCGCTCATGTGTAAAGAGCCTTACTTGATTTTCCATAAGGACAGGGTGTCTTTAAGGTCCAATCCTAAGTTCCTTCCCAAGTTGGTTTCAGCCTTAACCTTGAACCAAGATATTGACCTTCCATTGTACTTCACCAACTATACGAACAGAGGGGAAGCTCTTTTGCACACTCCCGATGTGCATAGGATTTTGAGGTTCTACTTGGCCAGAACCCATTCGCACAGTGTGTCTGACCAACTGTTCTTATCCTTCGCTCAAAGGATAATGGGTGCACCCATATTGAAACAAACTCTCCAAGTGGCTTGTTAACTGCATTGATCTTCCTGGACATAGTCTCCACCACTCATTCACACTAATGGGGGAGTACGCTGGAGGCACTAGGACCCAGTGGGAACAAACTTTTTCAGGAGGGCCAGCGCCTGAGATGGAGCCGCAAACCCAGCTCATGCAGTAAAGACTATCTCTGTGTTGACCCTCCAGCTGCCTCGGTTCCCCCCACCCCCCTGCCGTTGGGTGCGCTTCAGTGACAATGCTCGGTGTTGGAACTTCCAACTAGGAGCTTAGTTTTCAGTTTATTTTGTATTTTATCATTGAGTACTGATTTGTGTTTTAATAAGTTCTTATTTATACAGAGGGAAGTCTTCAGCCTTCTGTTTACAGTCAACCATGAGTGGGGCAGGTGACTGTAGGGAGACTTCGTATGAAAGCTGTTCAGTCAGCCTGGCCGGGTCTGGTCCGCCACCCTCCCCGGAGGGTGGATCTGACAACAGACAGTCCACTGCTCAGGGAGATGGGCGGTCTTCCCGGAAGCATAAAAAGAAACTGTCCCATTCTCGGCACCATTCGTCCTAGAGTTCTTAGGCACACAAGTAGAAGAAGAAACTGCATCACTCGAGGTCACCCTCTGGTACGTCTGTGCATAGACGGGCAGTTATTAGGGCGAGGTTCCAGTCTCCGCCTCTGTCGGAGTAGCCAGTTCTAGGGACACTGATATGATGATCAATCCACACTTACTGGCAGGTTCCTTGCTGCTTTAAATCTTGCCGGAAGGTCTTCAAGTTGGCTCCCCCCGCCCACCCAGGTGGTAAAACTCTCGGCTCCGCCCCATGACTCCAGAGCTTCCTTACCGCTTGGGAGTTCAGGTTCCCTCCTTAGCGCTCTGCGTTTAGACTGGATCCAAACTTCAGTTAACCCGAAACTAATTTTAACGTTTGAGACCTCGGTCTGTTTCTTGCCAGCGGCTCGTGGATAATCAAACTCCACGGTTCAGGCGGTGCCCATGCGGGGCAGAAGATGTCTCGGACCAATCCGCACTCCACGTGCATCTACTGCCTCGGGCTTGACCACGATCCGCACGCCTGTGATTTGTGCAAGTCCTTCTCAGCCAATGTCCTCTAAGACCATGCTGCCAGGCTCCAACTTGAGCGCCGCGAGAGACTTGTTCCACCGGTGAAGTCAAAGGAGGCCCATTGGGCGGTTTCCGCGGTGGCAGGCTCGGCTGAGCAACTTGAACAGATTGCCCTCGAGGAGGAGGCGGCCCGGGCCCGCATCTTCCTCCTGCTCGGTCGCGGCATTTATCCCGCTCTCCTTGGGCTCCTATACGGCTTCTTTTAAGGAGCTTTGTCAATCCCTCTCCACGAAAGGTGAGGGTCCATAGGGACACTCCTCTCGGTCCAAGAAGAAGGAATCGAAGGGTAAGTCCCACCGTCGGCGTTCGTGGGAGCGGGAGAGGTCCCCTTCCCCGTATAGTTGACACTTGACTTCGGTCGAGGTTGCGACTAAGCCCACTGGCTTCACGGTGTCCTCGTCAGGTCAGCCGGCTGAGACACCCATCAGCGCGGTTGAGATCTTTCTCGACCTGTCGGACGGGCTGTCGACTGGAGAAGCAGACAGCCCTTCTTCACCGGTTCCCCCGGTGGAAACCGAGGACTTGCCTGCGCCTTCTGTGCTGGAGTCCCTGGTTAAGGCTCGAGCCGAGGAAGAGCAGGTTTCCCCGCTCCTTCCCAGACCCGCCCTCTGAAACACAGACTGTCTCTCGGCACGAGGAAAGCAGCAGTGCCGCTCATCCTCGGGGCAGTATAAATTGCATCGACACTACAAGGACTTAATGTGGCAGCAGCTCCTTCTGACTGGGAACAAGCCAACCCCGTCGCCTTCCCGGCCATTAAATGGCTGTCACCTAAAAGGCCAAAACAACCCCTCGCGGTTGTCGAGGAGCCCAAACCGGCGCCGGTTGTTCGTCCAAAACCAGCTGCGCCACCATGGCTCCTCCCACCCACCCGGGTGGTAAAACTCTCGGCTCCGCCCCATGACTCCAGATCTTCCTTACCGCTTGGAAGCTCAGGTTCCCTCCTTGGCGCTCTGCGTTTTAGACTAGATCCTAATTCTTCGGTTTGTCCGAAATTGATTTTGAAGTTTTCTAAACTTGGTCTTCTTTTCCCTCACACGATGGACAAATCTGTTCCGGCTTTTGGAGGTGCCCTTGCGGGCAGAAAATGTCAGGACAGATCCGCACTCCACGTCGCGTCTATGAGCCTAGATCACGACCCGCGGCTTGCGAGTTGTGCCGTTCTTTCTCGGCCAATGTTCTGGACGATCGCGCTGCCCGTTTGAAGCTCGGGCGCCCCGAGAAACGTTTTCTACTGGTAAAATCCAAAGAGGCTCGTTGGGCAGTGTCCTCGGCAGCTGGCTCAGCTGAGCAGCTCGAGCAGTTGATCGCCCTCGAGGAGGAAGCGGCCCAGGCCGCATCTTCTTCCTCCCCGGCCGCAGCATTTATCCCGCTCTCTCAGAGTTTCTCGTAGACAGCTTTACCAGTCATGTGCCGTTCTTTCTCGGCCAATGTTCTGGACGATCGTGCTGCCCGTTTGAAGCTCGGGCGCCCCGAGAAACGTTTTCTGCTGGTAAAATCTAAAGAGGCTCGTTGGGCGGTGTCCGCGGCAGCTGGCTCAGCTGAGCAGCTCGAGCAGTTGATCGCCCTCGAGGAGGAAGCGGCCCAGGCCGCATCTTCTTCCTCCCCGGCCGCAGCATTTATCCCGCTCTCTCTGAGTTCCTCGTATACAGTTTTGCCAGTCCCTTTCCACGAAAGGAGAGGGTCCTTCGGGACATTCTTCTTGGCCCAAGAAAAGGGAATCGAAAGGCAAGTCCCATCATCGGCATTCGTGGGACCGGGAGAGATCCCCCTCCCCGGGCAGCCGACCATCGACTTCAGTCGAGGTTGCGGCTGAGGCCGCTGGCTTCACAGTGCCCCGTCAGGCCAGCCTGCAGAGACTTCCGTCGACGAAGTCGAGATTTTTCTCGATCCGTTAGACGGGCTGTCGACTGGAGAAGCCAACAACCCTACTTCACCGGTTCCCCGAGTGGATACCGAGATCTGCCTGCTCCTTTGGGACCGCGGTCGGTTAAAGTTCGAGCAGAGGAAGGCGGGTATCCCCGCCCCTTCCCAGACCACCCTCGGTCCCCCCGGGGGTCTCCGTCTCGGACCTCTTGTCGGTCCAGCCGTTCCCTCCAACATCGGCAGTCTCTGTTCCGTTATCGAAGTGAGCGGCAACGCCGTTCTTCCTCGTCCTCCTCCTCGGGTGAGGAGAGGCTACGGCGCAAGTTGCGCTGGCGCTACGAGGATTTGATGTGGCAGCAGTTGCTGTTATCCGTCCTAAGCCAACTCCGGCCATCAAGTGGCTGTCGCTGGAACGGCCGAAGCAACCACTCCTTCCAGTCAAGTTGCCCGCCCCAGGGCCGGTTGCTAAGCCGAAACCAGCTGGTCCACCGATTGTGGTGGAACCTCCACAACCTAAGTCGGCACCGACCAAGAATTCTCGGTCGGGTCATGGCCTGCCCCACAGGCTGTCGGTCACCCTCACTCCCGACCGTCCTCGACAGGTGGAGGGTGGCTGTGAGCCGAGGCAGCTCTTTGCAGACTCTTCGGAATATGACAGTGATTCCTCCCTGTTCTCCAGGCAATGCGATCTGGAGTCCTCCGGGGCCAGTCAGTGGACGATAGCCCATCGTCCTTCTTGGGTCTGCTCCGACTCATCTCGGAGTCCACTGGGATGCAGCTCGAGCCCGTGTCCAAACGGGCCAAGTATCCCCTGACGGAGATTCTGGGCCGAGGGGATTCTCCCACGGAGGCCTTTCCGGTGGCTGAGGCCATTGTCGGCCCAGCCTTGGAGCTTTGGGCAGCGGCCTGCTTCCTGTCCTGCGCCCTCGGCCAGGAAGGCCAGGAAAGGAAGTATGTGGTCCCTACCGGCTCTTTGCCTGGTTTCTCAGAACACCCCTCTGCTGAGGGGTTAGTCACTGACAGCGTTTTCCAGTGTTCCGGTAACGCTCGGGATGTGGACAAGCCCCCCGACAAGGAGTCCAAAAAGCTGGACTTTGCCGGGCGCAAGGTGTACGCTGCGTCCTCCCTCTGCCTCCGACAGGCCAGCTCGGCTGTGCTGGTGGCACACTTCTCCCACGCCCTCATGGGCTCCCCCTCATCTCCCGTCTGACCTGCAGACCACGGTCCACCAGGTGCGGGACCAGGGTAGGGCGGTGGCGAAGCAGCAGCTCCAGACTGCTCTGGACATAGGTGATTCCTGTGCCAGGTCAGTAGCGGCCGCGGTGGCCATGCGACACAGGGCGTGGCTGAGGATATCCACCTTCACGGCGGATACCCAGCACAAGTTGGCGAACGTCCCCTTCTTGGGGACTGACCTCTTCGGCCCTGGAGTGGAGGGGACACCTCCAGCGGATTGAGAAGTCCAATGCCACTCTGGACTCTGTCACCTCCACCCAGAGGGACAAAGGCTGCCGTCAGCAGCAGAAGTCCTTTCGTCCTTCGGTCCCTGCTCCTCGACCAGCCCAGCAGCACCAGCAACAGGGCCAGCAGGCTCGCGCTTGGTGTCCCAAACCCAAGCCGGCGGCTTCCTCCAACAGGAAGCAAGGAGGTAAAAGGCCAGGAGGTCCCTCGGCGGTTCTTCCTCAAGCCTGCCCAGTGACTGGTTGAGGTGCCGCCCCAACCTCGTCCTCCCTCTGGGTTCCCCGTGGGGGCGCTCCGCCACTTCCTTTCCGCCTGGTCCGCTGTCACCACGGACGCTGGGTGTGAGGTGGTGGGAAAGGCCTACCTCTGGGTTACGAGCAGGTTCCGCCTTTCGAGGGCCGTCGGCCCTCGGGGGGCCACGAAGTCGTTGCCTCGCTGTCGGCCCGCCCGGGCCGTATTGCCTGCTCCTCGAAAAAGAGGTAATCAGGAAGGTGGCGGATCCTCCTCCAGACCTAGGGTTTGTGTCCAGGTACTTCCTGGTCCCAAAGCAGACGGGGCTGGCGCCCCATTCTCGACCTGAACAAGTTCCTAAGCCTCGGACCTTCAGGATGGTCACTCTGGCTCAGATAATCCCATCCTTGGAGCAGGCGTGTGTTCTGCTCCTGGACCTCCAGGGCCGCGTTCTTCACGTCCCAATCCGCCGTCCCATCAGAGGTTCCTCCGCTTCAGGCGGAGGGATCCTACTCTGATTCCGGCCATGCCCTTCGGCCTCTCCCTAGCCCCAGGGTCTTCACCAAATGCATGGCAGTGGTGACAGCATTCCTGCGGCGCAGAGGGTTCCGGGTGTACCCTTACCTGGACGATTGGCTGATAGCAGCCCCCTCCAGACTGGAGGCGGAGCGGTCCAGAGATCTGGCCCTCCAGGTTTGCTCTCAGGTTGGCCTCCTCATCAGCGAGGCCAAGTCGGAACTCATGCCAAAGCAGGCGATTCTGTTCATCGGGGCAGAGCTCGACTCTCTGCGAGCCAGAGCACGGCTCCCGGCGGACAAGGCCGAGGTTCTTTCCTCCTTTGCCCAATCATTTCTGGTTGGGAAATTGCACCCTGCCCGGGACTTCCTGCGCCTCCTGGGCCTCATGGCGGCCTGCACCAGCGTGGTCCGTTGGGCCCGTTGGTACATGCGTTCCCTTCAATGGGGACTGGCCAGCCAATGGTCACAACGCCGCGATCCGTTGGACCGGCCCGTGACAGTGACCCAGGACATGTGGAACGCTGTCCAATGGTGGATTGTTCCAGCACATCTGCAGGAGGGTATCCCGTTCGTCCGCCCCGAGCTGACGGTCTCCTTCTCGATCGACGCATCTCTGATGGGTTGGGGTGCCCATCTGGGGGAACACTGAGCGCACGGCCTCTGGTCCCCTTGGGAGTCCTGATGCCACATCAACCTGCTGGAGCTCCGAGCGGTCCGTCTAGCTCTCACCGCCTTTGCTCCGTTTCTACGGGGTCAAGTGGTTCAGGTCCAGACGGACAACACCACGACCATGTACTATCTGAACTGCCAGGGCGGGACGTGCTCCTTTCTGTTATGCAAGGAAGCTCTCCGCTTTTGGTCCCTAGTGCACAGCCTGGAGGTGGATCTCCTAGCCATTCACATGGCAGGAGCCTCCAACACCCTGGCCGATGCCCTAAGCTGGATAGGGGCTGCGTCTCACGAATGGTGTCTCCTGCCAGAGGTAGTACAAGATCTCATCTCCCACTGGGTCACGCCTCAGGTGGACCTGTTTGCCTCCAGGGAGAATGCGAAGCTGAGTCTGTTCCATGCCCGCCCCCCTCAGCAGGGCTTGCTGCAGGGGGATGCCTTCTCGAGGCCGTGGACCCCGGGCCTCTTCTGCGCCTTTCCCCCATTTCCTTTGATCCACAAGGTGCTTCTCAAGGTGAGGAGGGACAAGGCGCAGGTGATTCTGGTAGCCCCAGACTGACCCTGCCAGTTCTGGTATCCAGATCTCCTCAGCCTCAGCTCCAGGCTCCCAGCCCACCCGGACCTGATCTCAGTCAGGGAAAGGTATTCCATCTGGACCTTCAGTCCCTGCACCTGACCTGGTTCCTGGCGGCTAGAGTTCCAGGCCTTGGGTCTTTCCGGCGAGGTCCTCAGCGTCGTTGAGGCATCCCGTAGTGAAGAGTGCTATGCCTTCAAATGGAAGAGGTTTTCCATTTGGTGTCAGGAAGAGCTTGGACCCTCCGACTGCCCTTGGCAAGCATTCTGGACTACCTGTGGTCCCTTTCTCAGCAAGGGCTTCGGTCGACCCCTTGAGGTGCATCGGGCAGCCATCTCTGCTTACCGGGCGTGGGCCGGCAAGCAGTCGGTGGCACAGGAGAAGGTGGTCGGGCGCTTTTCCAAAGGCCTTGACCACATTTCCCCTCTGGCGCGAGAACCTCCACCTCCGTGGGATCTACTGCTGGTATTGGCCAAGCTCATGGACAAGCCATTTGAACCAGTGCACAGGTGTGATCTTTCACACCTGTCGTGGAAGACCGCCTTCTTGGTGGCTATCACGTCAGCCAGAAGGATGGGAGAGCTCCAGGCACTTTCCATCGAGCTGCCCTACCTGGTCTTCCACAGGGACAAGGTTGTCCTGCGCCCCAACCCGAAATTCCTTCCGAAGGTGGTGTCGGAGTTTCACCTTAACCAGGTGTTGACTCTGCCGGTGTTCTACCCCAATCACACCTTGGAGG
Organism: Neoceratodus forsteri; assembly: GCA_016271365.2. Taxonomy (NCBI): domain Eukaryota; kingdom Metazoa; phylum Chordata; order Ceratodontiformes; family Ceratodontidae; genus Neoceratodus; species Neoceratodus forsteri. The sequence goes on along the minus strand of CM057450.1, from coordinate 124,462,564 downwards.
CAGAGTATAGGCTCCATACTTTGGACCCTGAGCGACGCTTACTATAAGGGTGGATGGCTGAAATCGGGAGAGGTTAGCCAGCTGTTTTGTCACTTACGCTGAAGCAGCACCTGGCAGACCTGCAGCAAAGCGGACGATCGGCAGGTGGATCACCTCCTGCATAGAGCTCTGCTACAGGTTGGCGGGCATGGAGCCTCCCAGAGGATAAGGCTCATTCTACCCGCCATACCGCTGCATCGGTAGCTGCTTCCAGGGACGTCTATCCAGGATATCTGCAGGGCTGCTACCTGGAAGTCTGCACATACATTTATTACCCACTACCACATCGACCTCAAGTCACGCCAGGATGCTGGTTTTGGGGCCTCAGTTCTCCAATCTCTCTTTCCCAAGTAAGTATTGAGGGTGTGTGCCTTGCCTCCCTCCTCCCGGAGAACTGCTAGGAGTCTGCCAGACAGTGTGGATGAACAACATATCCATGTCCCTAGAAATACAGGATCTTCCTGGACATAAGTCTCCACCACTCATTCACACTAGTGGGATTATCGCCGAAGGCACTAGGACCCATCGGGAGCAAACTTTTGCTGGAGGGTCGGCGAGAGATGGCGCCTTGAGGAGCACGGCGCCGCAACAGCTCGGCGGTAATGACTATCTGCGACCCTCCAACCGCCTTCAGTTCCTTTTTTCCCGCCGTCGAAAGTGCGCTTCTGTGTGACGTCGCTCGCCTGTCGGAGTCAAACTTCAAACTAAGCGCATAGTTTTCAGTTTGTTTTTGTAACATTATCACGATAGTAGTATCATAATTTTATCTATTTACGTTAAATTTTTCTAATATTTTAAATTTAACTTACTTGAAAAGTCTCGCCTACTGAATGATCGACCATGAGCAGGTCAGGTGTGGTGGGGAGACTTATGAAAGCTATTCAGTCAGGCGGGCTGGGTCGATCAGCCTCCTTCTCCTCCAGCGGGTTCCGACAACGGTCAGTCCGATGCCGGGGGATGGGGTCCCCGTCGGCATAAAATAAGCGGTCGCATTCTCGCACCGTTTGGCCTCGAGCTCTTCTTGACTCACAGGTCAAAAAAGAAGGCATCACTCGAGGTGCGCCTCTGGTATGTCTGCGCGGCGGCGGACCGGTTATCGTTGCTAGTTGCCGGTCTCCTCGCCAGATCGCCAACTTCGTGATCGTCCTCCTCGACATCGGGCCCTCCCGCCTATAGGTAGGGCTCCGCAGATGAGCAGTTTCATCAGTGGCCGCTCTTATAGGCGATGGGCTCGAAGGTTGGTTTCACTTCCTGGCTCGGTTGCCTCAAACCCTCGGGCTCCTCTGGGCAGGTGAGGCAGTTGAAACCGCCTAATCGCCTTCTGAAAGTGCCGCTGACCGTGCCAGTGTTCCCCCACTCACAGCTATGACACGAGGCCCCGACCATATCTCTATTTTTCCTCCTCTAGCTTTCCAGGTTCTGAGGCATAACGGCGCCTTCCACAGGGTCTGGTAGCTTGTCTCTGAGTTTCGAATGGCGGTCTTGCGGCACCGCATGGTCTCAGAGGCGCGCTGAGGTGCCGTCTGGTCTAGCGCCCGTTAATGGACGGTGCCGTCCGCGGCGCCATTAGCCCGACAGCGCCGTCCAGCAGCGCCGCGGGAAACGCCGGCCTCCTAAAGGCGCCGTCGCCTTCGATGCCGTTCAACCCGTTTGCCATCTCGGCGCGAGAGGCTGGGGCCCTTGTTTTCTCCTATTTCGCCTCTCTAATTTCCTCTTTCCTGTCCAAAAGTCGCCCTGGACCATCAGGAATGATGGCAAACCTGACGACCTTGGTTGGGTGATAAAGGAGAAACAGGATCTTTCTTTGCTACAGAGCCTGTGGTGAGACCTGTCCTTTAGTCTATTGAACCTGATCACTTTCTCTCCAGACTACAGACACCGTCCCAGGAAATATTAAGACTCAGTATCTTCATGCTTGGAATCCCTAAGTTGACTCCTCAGTCCAGCCTTCCTTGAGGCGCTGTCTAAATAGTATGGAATAATTCTCTTATTCCCTCAGTGGCTAAATCCATTGATAAGTATTCAATACAAAATCGTCCCTTTTACATCCCAAACTGCGGATCCTATTGTAGTCCTGGCAGAGAGAATGACAAGGTGGTTCTTCCTCAAGCTCTGGCTCGACCTATTAACAAAAGAGTCTCGTGAATTGATACATTAGGTAGAGCCTTTGCTCCCTCTAAGTATCGTATTGCCAGTTATCAAGCTATTTTCTCGATATGAGAATATCCTGGCACTTTATGAAAAGAATGGTTGAAGCTCTTACAATTCGGACTCAAGTCAAACTTCTTCTGACCGTTATTAGAGGTAGGTCAATAACCAACAGGTCAAAGCTGTGGGCGCTTTGACATTGCTTCTCGCTCCTTGGCCGCGAGATTTGTACTCTCTGCCATTCCTGTCTGCGTTCTTCTGGCCCGCGAATGATGCTCAGCAGCAGGTAATGGCGCTGCCTTTTGATAGCTCCTGTCTTTTGCACTCAGGTGGGCAGCCTTGAGGCCACTCAGAAGACTAGATCGGCCATAAATTGTGAACTCCATACCCTCTCGGGGCATGTGAACAATTCAGTTTCATAGTCGTCAGTCCTTTGAGGCAGAGGCAGGAAGCTTCCATAAAGCCAACCTGCCCAACCTCAAAGAAGTGCAGCAAGCGCGAGACTAAAGCCCCAGCGCCACCTATAATTACTACCCAAGTTCCATCCACTCTGCCGGTGGAACTTTCTCTCAGTGGGAGAGATCTCTGATGTACCCCTACAGCCAATGAAGTCCATAACCCGGACAAATGGGTCACCCGGATAATTACGTGAGGTTATTCTCTCAATTTGTGACTCCCAATTGTCCTCCCCAGGCGACACACCAGGTTGTCGGCCTCTCAATCATTCACCATAGATCAGGGCCTTCTGAACAACAGGGCAATAGAACTGGTGCCCCGCACTAAAACACAGGTTCTCCCATTACTTCCTGGTTCAAAAGAAATCTGAGATGCCCATTAGACCTGAAAAGTTAAACAAATTTCTACAGAGAGAAATTCAAAATGTTCCCAAAGTGCCCTGTTACCCTTGCTGCATCAACACGACTGGCTGGCTCCTGGATATGCAGGATGCTTACCAGCATATCCCGATCACCCGACCCACACGCAAGTTCCTCAGGTTTGTAGCTTTGGTCAGCATTATAGTTCAGTCCTGCCCTTTGGGCTATCCTCGGCCCCGCGAGTTTTACAAAAGTGTGCAGTTCTAGCAAGCGCATCTCAGAATCGGACTCAGTGTTTCCCTACCTGGACGTTGGCTTCTAGAAGCCTTCAGCCAAGGACTTTGGAAACGTGCAACATTCCTCGTCTTCTCATGTCCATGAGGTTCTGCTGAATTGAAAAATCAGCTACGAAAAAGCCTCCCAGAGGCTCTTTTATGGGCTTCTATGGGCCTCTTCCCTTGAAGGCTTTCCTTCCAGGACGAAGACTAGCATCCGCGGATGACGTTACATCGAGGAGAACATCGTTACAGCTCTCTCGATGCAACATGATGGTCCTAGGTCCCAATGTTCACCTGCCCCTGGCCGGTTGCGCAAGAACCACAATGGACTCTCACTCAGTGTCTCGACCTCTCACCCCAGTCTTATCCCATCAAGGTAGCGGGCCCCTGAGGTCTCTCACCTGGTGGTCTCAGAAACAATCTCTGGAAGGATTCCCTTTGCTCCTAGATCATCAGATCTCCATACCACAGGCCGCCGCAATGGGTGGGGAGCTCACTGTCCTCCTCCACACTCAAGTGTATGGACTCAGTTCAAACTCATCTCACATAAATGTCCTGGAGATGACAGACTCTATCGTCCGGCTCTGAAGGATGTCATGGTCACAGAACATTCTCATAAATGGACAACAAGCTGTGATGTAATACATCAACAAGCAAGCGGTGCTCATTCTTGTCCCTTGCAGGAAGCAATGAGGTGTGGGAGTGCTTGAGCACAAGTCTCTGATTCAGCGGTTTATCACCAGTATACAAAACTACCTAACAGATCACCTCAGCAGAAACGAAGGAAGACCCTCACGGTGGTCTCTCGATCCAGCCGTGCTCGGTCTCTGTTCAGGTGGGGACTCAGACCTGGACTTTGCATCCCTCGCACAAAACTGCTCTCTTCTGCTCCAGAAATCCAGACCCTGGCATTTCTGTCAGGATCGTTCAGGCTACGGTGGACAGGCTTTCTTTCCTTCCACCCTTCCTCTAATCAGAGAGTACTCCTCAAGTTCGGTCTCAGGGGACCAAGCCATTCTCATTGCTCCTCCTGGCCTAGGCAACTATAGTTTCTCTACTCAACAGTATGTTGGGCCTCTCGAGATCACTTCCCTTCCAAATCAATCTTGACTCAGGGTGCGTTGGTCATCAACAATCCTTCACCTTCATGCTTGGCTCTGAAGAAATGGAAGTGAATCAGTTCACGTCTCTCGTAAGTCTCAGACATCCTTCTGGCTGCTCACAAGCCAGCCACCCGAGAAAACATACACACCAATAGAGCGTTTTCTCTCTGGTGTAAAAGTCTTCTTGAATCCTTTTCTGTCCTCCTGACAAGGTTCTGGGTATCTTTTGGACCTATCAAACTCGGGTCTCAGTACTCAGTTAAGTTCACCTTAGTGCCATCTCAATTCCATGGAACATTCCGTGGACAGCCCATCGCTTTTGAAGGGTCTGCTTCAGCTCATTTCAGAATTCACTGGGATGCCTGAGCCTGTCTCCAAACGGGCACTGCACTTCTTACGGAGATTCTGGAACCGAGGGGTCTCTCCTGAGGCCTTCCCAGTGGCTGAGCCATCGTGGCCCAGCCTTGAGCTATGTGCGGCCTGACTCCTGCCCTGCTCCTCTCGGCCAGGGTGGCTCGGAGGTACCCCTGTCCTGCCGGTTCTCTGCCTGGCTCGGAGCACCGGCTGAAGGTAGTTATCCACTATGCTTTCCAATGTCCTGGAAACGCCAGATGGGATAGGACCCTCTGACAGAGTCCGGAAGGATGATCACGCCGGGCTTAAGGTTTGACGCTTGCGTCCTCCCCTAGCCCTCAGCCGGGCCAGCCTCATGCTCTTATGGCAATAATTGTCTCACGCCCCTCTGGGCTCCTGGACGCAGACCCTGCCCCCATCTCCTGGTCAACCTGCACCACGCGTCCGCAGGTACGGGACCAGGGTAGGGCTGAGTACAACAGTCCAGACGGCTCTGGATCTGCTGACTCTCAGCTAGATCGTGGCGGCCAAGAGGGCCTGCGCTCGCAGGGCGTGGCTGAGGTTATCTTTTCCTTGGAAACCCAGCACGAGTTGGCGGACATCCCTTCTTGGGACTGACCTTTTCGCCCTGGAGTGGAGGGACATATCCAAGGGCCCTGAAGTCCGATGCCACTCCGGACTCTGTCACTCTCGCCTGGAGGGTCAAGCAGCCGCCAGCCTTTGCGTAGCCTTGCCCCTGAGCCCTGGGGCTCAACCGCCCCAGCATAAGGCCAGCAGGCACGCCGTGCCCTGTTGCCAGTCCAGCGTCTTCCTCCAAAGAAGGCAGGGAGGCAGGAAACCGCGAGCCCCTCGCCCTTCCCTCCAAGCCTGCTCAGTGACTGGCCAAGGGCACTGCCCCGGCCCCATCGTCCCAGCCCGGTTTCCCATGGGGGATGGCCCGCACTCGTTCTGGAGGTATTTAGGTAGATCCTGTCTAGGTTGCGAGCGGTTTCCTCTTTTTGAGCCGCTGCCTCATGGGATCTGGTCCACTGCTTCTGTGTCAGTCACCTGACATGCCTGGCCCTCTAGTTAGAGGTGATCAGGAAGGCTCGCGCCCAACCCTGGGTTCTTGTCCAGGTATTCCTGGCCTCAAATGGACAAGGGCTCGCGCCCATTCTCTCTCAAGACGCCTGGATGGTCTCTCACTCAGATATCTCATCCCCGGAACGTGGCGTGCTGTGGCTGTTTCCTGGGTCTCCAGGATGTACCTACTCCTCGTTCTGTCTGCTTCTTGGGAGGCTCCACCCTTCTTTGCGGGAATCCTCACTTGTGTTCCTAGCCAGGCCCTTCTTTGCTCAGCAGTCTCATGGCACTGAAGGTCTGGATGTAACCCCATCCGAAGGCAGACTAGTCTCCCGCTTCGAGGAGCCAAGTGGAACTCGCATCTTAGCGGTGAAGTTCTTCGGACCAAGCTCGACTCTTGAGTCCGAGCTCGCCCGGCGGACAGGGCTGAGGTTCTTCCTCCTTTCCTCGGACGGGTTGGCCGGGTAATTATGTCCTGCCAGGACCTCCTGTCCTCCTGGGCCTCGGGTCCTCTCCTTAGTGGGAGGCCACCAGAGGTCACTGCGCTGCGCCCTTGGACCAGTTCGTGACTAACAGCCCAGGAGTTAAGAGAACGCCCTTTAACCGCTCAACTTTGGCAGGAGAACATCCTGTTCTGCTCGCTCTGAGTCGGCGGTCTTCTCCGACCGGATGCTTCTCGGATGGGTGGGTGCCCATCTAGGGGAATACAGAGTGCTTCACCTCTGGTCCTCCTCGCGAGTCCCGATGTCCTTCCTGCTCGCTAGAGCACAGTATGTCCGCTTAGCTTGCACCGGGCTTGTGATGGGTCTAGAGGTCTAAGTCCAAGTAGGACAACACCACGACCATGTGCTACCTACCCCGCCTGGTTTGGTCGATCCCCTTGTCTCGGTGCAAGGAGGTTCTCCGCATTGGGTTGTTGCACAGTCGAGGGTTCCCAGCCATTTGATGGCAGGAGCCCCAATTCCCTGGCTGCTGCCCTAAGCCGGACATAGGCTGCGCCTCATGAGTGGTCTCCCCTGCCGGAGGTAGCACAGGATCTTACTTCGAGACACAGCTCTTGCAGCATGGTACACCATTAGGACTGAAGCCGCAGGCGCCAGGACCCACTGAAAATTCTAGCTAGCTATCTTCAGCGGGACCGCCTCACGCCGGTCTCCGCCTCCGCCAGACGTAGTACATAAGGGGCAGTCCTCGCCCGATTCCCAGTTCTTCTCAGCCGTCGACTTGCATGTTTCGACCCTTTGGTTCAGTCTCTAGCGCATGACGCGGTTAAGTTCTTTCCTATGGAAATTCAATTTCTTTCAATCAAGTTTTTCTGATGTCCTCTCCGACCTCCGTCACTCCTCAAAGTGTGCTTGTGGGAAACAGATCCCCTTCAAGGACCCTCACGCGGCCTGCGTCCGGTGCCTAGGCCCAGACCACGACACCCGGGCCTGCTCCTTTTGCCAGGGGTTTAATAGCAGAACCCAGATCCGTCGCCAGAAGGCCCTTCAGGCTTTTTGCTGGAAGAAAAGCTTAAGACCATGTCTTCCAAGGGGACTCTTCAAAAAGGCCCACAAGCACGCTTGAAAACGTAGGGAGAAGGCCCTTCCAGGTCCACGCCTAGGGCCTCAGACTCACGTGAGCTCTGGTTCCAGGTCTGACCGCCTCCTCCCGGGCCAGCTCAGCCTCCCCTGCTGCGGTCAAGAAGTCTTCATCCTCTCAGGCCAAGACTACAAACCTTCCTCGTCCTCCAGGGCCCTGGTCAAGTCTGGGGATCGCCATCATCACCATAAGTCGGGTTCCCGCTTTTGAACCCGCGTCAGGTCGGGCTTCCTTGCCTCCTCGCAAGACCTTGGAGCTTATCTCTGAAGAGATCGCGAGGACCCACGCTGTGCGCCCTGCCGTCGTCTCTCTCGCCACAGATCCTCAGAGCCGCCGACGGCCAGACCGTCGCCAGCCATGCCAACGTTTCATCGGATGCCAGTAGGGGGACCGGCGCCCGCTCCTATTGAGAAGAGAACCCTGACGCCTCTGACTGACGTCGGTCAGGAGACCATCACCGAGGAGGAATTGACTCAGCCCGAGGACCAGACGGGCGACCCCGGTCCTGTCGAGACGCCCAGGGAACCCTCGCCATTACCCGAGCCCCCTGTGGAGCCGACGCTGGGACCCGACGACCATCCACCGGCGCCCGGACCGTCGTCGGGCCTTTACATGGTAGAAGTGAAGGAGCTGTTCACTTACTGGTGGGACACCATTAAGAAGGACATTGTTCCACTCCACCTCCTCTTCCTCCTACACTGATTACCCTCCGGTTCCCTGCGCCTCCCCATCGGGGTTGGCAGGCCGACTACCTCCTCCCCGGGAGCACAGAACACCTCCAAGGGGGAGACCAGACAAACGGAGACCTCCGTCCAAATCCTCTTCCAGGTCACCCAGCCCTAAGAGACCCAGAAGACGCTGACTATCGCCTTCGACGGAGGACACAGGATCAGAATTCTCAACATCTAGATCCCCATCTCCTCCTCTCCATCCCTTCTCCGGATCCACGAGATGCCAAAGTCTCCTCCGGATGATCCCTTCTGCTCGGATATTATGAGACACATCCAAGAGAACATGGGATGGGATGGTGAAGAGTTAGACTCCGGAAGGCTATCGCCTGCAAAGTATCTTGGCAGAAGGACCCCAAGCCTGTGGTGGTGCCATCCTTGGTAGACACTTTCGTGGACGTCACCAAGGCAGCGTGGAAGCGCCCACATTCGCTCCCGGCGATGCCGAAGAAAGCTGATCGCTTGTACAAGGCTCCCAGGGAAGACCAGTACTTGACTCGGCATCCTCAGGCCGACTCTCTGGTCATAACAGCCTCACATGACCGGTCCCAGAGACCACATCATCTGTGCACCCTGCCACTGGAACCAGAGTCCAAACAGCTGGACGCTATAGGTAGGCGCACGTATGCTTCCGCTACCTGCGCCATCAGATCCCTGAATTACTTGACCCACATGGTGCAGTTCCAAAATGCCTTATGGGAACAGGGTCTGGATGCGGCTGAGAAACTGCCGGAAGGTGAGCAGAAGGAGGAGATGCTTCAGCTCATTCGGACGTGGAACCAAGTGGTACGAGCTGCGTATGACTCCGCGGACTCCTCGGCCCGAGCAGCAGCTTCAGGCGTATGCATCCGGAGACACTCTTGGTTACGCGTCTCCGGCTTTACCCCGGACGTCCAGAAGAATATCATGGCCGCCCCATTTGAGGGAGAAGTCTTGTTTGGTAAGCCCTCAGAGAAGATTATTACCAAACTCCAAGAGGCCGGGAAGGCGGTGAGGTCGGTTCAGGCCATGTACCGACCCAAGCTTAGTTCCTTTCTCAGGAACCAAAGCCAATTCGTGGCGCTGACGAGAGGCAACAGTCCGCCCCACTCACAACAGAGGGGCTCCGCTTCGCAGAGCCCAGGGAAACAACCCAGGCCGAGCCAGCGATTTCCAAGCCGGTCCAGCCAGCGGGACCCTCAGCCGCCACAGCCTGACTCCTTCCGGCCCCGCACTCAGGATCAACGGGAAATCGTGGTCGGGGTCGACATTGAATCTCCTGCCGGGATGGCAGGCTATGACCAGCGACAGGTGGGTTTCTTTAGTTGGTCGGAGGAGGCCACTTTATAGAATTCTGAAAAGCCACCCTCGGGGCCTCCTTTGCTCTCCCGGTACCCAGGTCAGCACAAGTCACTGATCTGGCAAAGTACTACGGCTCTTGCAAAGGGAGCAGATAGAGACGTCCCGGAGAACCAGAGAGGACAAGGATACTATTCCCACTTTTTCCTGGTTCCAAAGAAAACAGGGGACCTCCGTCCGATTCTGGACCTCAGCGACCTCAACGTGTCGGTCGCATACAAGAGATTCCGCATGGTGACTCTTCCGGGTCTCATTCCCATGCTGAAGTAAGATGCCTTCTTAGCGTCTCTAGACATGCAGGATGCATACCTGCACATCCCTATAGCGCAGGCGCACAAGAGGTTCCTGCGCTTCGAGTTTCTCGACCACCACCTTCAGTTCTGAGCCCTTCCATTCGGACTGTCATCTGCACCCAGGGTCTTTACCAAATGCATGGCAGTCGTGGCAGCCGCCTCTAAGGAGACAGGGCCATTATGTGTTCCCGGACCTGGACGATTGGCTTCTCATGGCCGCCTCCAGAGAGGCGTTGTTACGTGTGATCCAGAGCACCCAGGACCTGTTCCGATCTCTGGGCATCCTAATCAACCACGAGAAGTCTCTCCTGGTACCGTCGCAGAAGCTGCAATTTATAGGCGCAGTACTGGACACCGTTCAGGGAAGAGCATTTCTTCCAGATGACAGAGCAGAGCGCATCAGATCCCTCATCAGGGAGTTGTCGTCGAACAAGACCGTCCCTGCCAGGTCGGTCCTTCGCTTGCTCGGACACATGGCTGCGGCCATTCCTACCGTCCCTTTCGCAAGGCTCCACTTGCGGGTAACTCAGTGGATGCTCAAGGTGCAATGGGATCAAAGGCAAGACCACATGCAGCATCCGGTCAGAATCACGAACACCGTGATTCGAGACTGGCAGTGGTGGCTAGACCCAGGGTCACTCTCCACGGGCGTCCCGTTTATAGCGCCATCCCCGGAGGTAATCCTCACCACAGATGCCTCAGGTCTAGCGTGGGGAGCAAACCTGGACGGGGTGAAGTCCCAGGGTATGTGGACCCCTCTGGAGGCTCATCTCCATGTCAATGTCCTAGAGATGAGGGCGGTCCTTTATACCCTGCAGGCCTTTCAGACAGGAATCCCGCCGAGTACTCTCCTGCTTCAGACAGACAACACGGCGGTGATGTATTACCTCAACAAACAAGGTGGCGCACACTCTTACCCCCTTTGCAGGGAGGCCATGAGGGTGTGGGATTGGGTAATCCGACACGGCGCGAATCTGATCACTGTACATGTTCCCAGGGTGGACAACACGATTGCAGACGGCCTGAGTCGCTCCCAGGCCAGAGTCCACAAGTGGAAACTTCTTCAAGAGGTAGCAGAGGATCTGTTTCTTCGATGGGGAACTCCAGAGTTGGACTTGTTCGCATCACCATCCAACGCAAAACTGCCCAATTTTTGCTCGCTAGATCCAGGGTCTGATGTTTTCTGGCGAGACGTGTTGTCCCTCTCCTGGGCGGACAGATTCCTCTACGCTTTCCCTCCCTTCCCGTTGTTTCAGAGAGTTCTTCTCAAACTGCGCAGGGAGCATGCAACAATGATCCTGGTGGCCCCTTTCTGGCCCAGACAGATCTGGTTCCCTTTGCTAATTCAGCTATCCCGGGAACCTCCGCTCCCGTTGCCATTCAGCTCCCATCTCTTGTCTCAGGGGGAAGGTTCACTGGTCCACCCAGACTTACGCTCACTGAACCTGCATGCATGGCTCCTAGAGACAGCCATCTTGCGTCACGGGGTCTCGCAAGAGGTTGCAGTAGTTCTTTCTGCAGCCAGAAAGCCGGCAACGATATGACGATCCTAAAATGGCGCCGCTTTTTGTTTATAGCTCTAGCACGCCGATTTCTCCCCTTTAGGTTGCCCGTGAGAGTGGTGTTGGACTACCTGCTCTCCCTTTTCCGTTCGGGCCTAGCCTATTTCTCTATCAAAGTGCACCTCTGTGCCATCTCTGCCTACCACCTTCCGGTGGGACATTGCACAGTGGCACAATTAGATGCCTCTCTGGAATTTTTGAGAGGGGTGTTACATCTTAAGCCACCCATTAAGGACCCAGTGCCTCCATGGGATTTGCTCTTTGTCCTGGAACAACTCACGCTTCCCCCCTTCGAACCTGCCATGATTTCGAGCTGCGTTTTCTGTCTTGGAAAACGCTGTTTTTGGTTGCTGTTACTTCAGCGAGAAGAGTTTCTGAGCTTCACGCTCTCATGTGCAAAGAGCCTTATTTAGTTTTCCACCGGGACAGAGTATCCCTGAGGACGAATCCTAAATTTTTGCCTAAGGTGGTCTCTACACTCACTCTCAATCAGGATATTGACCTGCCGGTCTACTTCCCGAATTACTCTAATAGAGGAGAGGCACTGCTCCACACCCTGGATGTTCACCGCAGCTTGAGGTATTACCTCAACAGAACTAAACTACTTCGTAGTTCAGAGCAACTTTTCGTTTCCTTTTCTGAAAGGATGATGGGCCAACCAGTATCCAAACAGTCCCTGTCTCGCTTGCTTGTCCAGTGTATTTCATACTGTTATGATATCAAACAAAGCCCTCCCGGTACAGTCCGGGTCATTCTACTAGGGGTGTGGCCACCTCCTTTGCAGCACCGAACGTCTCCACCTCTGCCATATGTGCTGCAGCCACTTGAGCTGTGTGCATACATTTATCAGGCATTATAGCCTGGACATCGCCTCTCGCGAAGAGCCGGTTCAGCCAGGCGGTGCTACAGGGTCTCCTGTCCTAGATTCAGGACCTGGAATATATTTCCTAGTTTCCTCCTCCCAGAATGTTGGCACTGTTACTGCTTGGGAATCAGTCCTAATGGTGTAACCTGCTGCAAGAGCTGTGTCTCGAAGTAAGATAGTACAGTTACGTAAGAACTTACCGTAACAGTAGATCTTCGAGAACAGCTCTTGCAGCAGGTACCTTCCCGCCCACCTTCCCCCTTGGAGGAGGCATGGCTTTACGCCTTTATTATCAGGGTTTTTTCCTTTTGACTTCTGACGGTGGATCCTCTGTCTCCCATTTCGATGTCAGCCTGCGGCCGGAAGTCTCCGGCGGGAGAACTGGGGAGTCTGGCGGGACCGCCCCTTATGTACTACGTCTGACGTCGGGGGCGGTCCCCGCTGAAGATGGCTAGCTAGAATTTTTCCGTGGGGTCCTGACGCCTGCTGGCTTCAGTCCTAATGGTGTAACCTGCTGCAAGTGCTGTTCTCTAAGATCTACTGTTACGGTAAGTTCTTACGTAACTGTACTATCTTCTCCTCTTCCTCGGGGAGAATACGAGGCGAGACTGTTTTTTTGCCCGCCCTCAGCAAGGTCTGCTGCAGGGGATGCCATCGGGCCTCTGACCCCGGGCCCCCGTGCCTCTCCCCATTTCCCTTGACCTCACGGGCAAGGTGAGGAGGGACTTGGTGCAGGTGATGCTGGTAGCCCCAGACTGGATTGCTAGTTCTGGTATCCAGCTCTCCTCAGTCTCAGCCCCAGGCTCCCGAGGCGGCCCCTAGTCCGCCCGGTCCTGTCTTTCCTTTTCAGGGGAAGGTTATCCATCTGGACCTTCAATCCCTTCACCTGTAGGCCGACCCCTGTGCGGCTAGGGGCCAGGCCTAGGGTCTTTCGGCAAGGTCCTCGACCTTCGAGGCGTCCTGCTAAGAAATCGCCAAGATGCTCGTCCCTCTGGGAAAAGTTCTCCTTTGATGATGGGATAGGGCCATGCCCTCCCCGTCCTAGGCGAGCATTCGGACCATCTGCGGTCCATCCTTAAACCAGGGCTTGACCCGGCGATCCCCCTAGGTGCTTCTATGGGTTACCCCTGTCTTCCAGGCGTGGGCCGGAGGCAGTTGGTGGTGCGGAGAAGGTGGTCTGGCACTTCTAAGCCTCGATCACCCCGCTTCTGTGGGATCCTTGTTGGTATGGGCTTAGCTCATGAGCAAGCCATCCGAACTTTGCACAGGTGTGAGTTTCCCCACCTGTTGTGGAAGAACACCTTCTTGGGGCCACTCTGCCATCCAGAAGGTGGGGAGAGTTCCAGGCCCTTTAACCTCCCTATCCGTCTTCCACAGGGACTAGGCTGTCCCTGCCCCACCGAAGTCCTTCCAGGCAGTGTGAGTCTTCCTTCGGGGTGTTGCCTCTGCCGGGTTTATCCCCATTCACCTCGGAGGTCAGACAGGTTCCATAGGAACGTTTAACGCCACCTACCTAGGGAGCGAAGTTAAAGTTCGAGAGGTTCGCCAGCTGTTCATCATCTTCGCTAAGCCTCATCTGGCAGATTTGCAGCCCAGTGGACGACGAGCGGGCGGGTCACCCCTGCATAGGTCTCCACTATAGGCGGGCGGGCATGGAGCCTCCCAGAGGGATAAGCGCTCATTTTTACCCGTCCTTCCGCTGCATCGGTGGCTGCTTTCGAGGATACTCCAGTCCAGGATATCCGCAGGGCTTCTGCCCGGAAGCAGGCTTTACCGTTCCCCTTCCACATCGACCTTGGGTCGCGCCGGGGTGCTGGTCGGGGCCTCGGTTCTCCAGTCTTTCTACCTAAGTAGGGGTGTGCGCCTTGCCTCCCTCCTCCCGGAGAACTGCTAGGAGTCTGCCAATAAGTGTGGATGAACAACATATCCATGTCCCTAGAAATACAGGTTACTCACCTGTAACAGGAGTTCTAGAAATGGTATATGTTGTTCATCCACACGACCCACCCGGCCTCCCTGACTTCGACGCACAACCTGGCTTCCAGCGGGCTAGATCTGTCATGGGGCGGAGCCGAGAGTTTTACCACCCGGGTGGGTGGGAGGAGCCAGCTTGAAGACCTTCCGGCAAGATTTAAAGCGGCAAGGGACCTGCCAATAAGTGTGGATGAACATATACCATTCCTAGAACTCCTGTTACAGGTGAGTAACCTGTATTTACTCACCTGTAACAGGAGTTCTAGGAATGGTATATGTTCATCTACATGACCCATCCGACCTCCCCGGCTTCGACGCACAACCTGAGCTTCCAGCGGGCCAGATCTAGCGTCATGGGGCGGAGCTGAGAGTTTTACCACCCAGGTGGGTGGGAGGAGCCACCTTGAAGACCTTCCGGCAAGAATTAAAGCGGCAAGGATACCTGCCAGACAGTGTGGATGAACAACATATACCATTCCTAGAACTCCTGTTACAGGTGAGTAACCTGTATTTACTCACCTGTAACAGTAGTTCTAGGAGTGGTATATGTTCATCCACACGCACCCACCTGACCTCCCCAGCTTTAGGCGCATCACCACTTCCAGCGGACTAAGATCTTGCGTCATGGGGCGGAGCCGAGGTATGTACCACCCGGATGGGTGGGAGGAGCCAGCTTGAAGACTTCCAGCAAGATTTAAAGGGGAAAGGGATATGCCAAGAGTGTGGATGAACAACATATACCACTCCTAGAACTACTGTTACAGGTGAGTAACCTGTTTTTCTCGAAGATCTACTGTTCTTACATGACTGTACTTTTTGTGACCGGGGTTAGCACTGTCAATTTAGAGTCCTGCCCTTTGGGCTCTCCTCGGCGCCACGAGTCTTTACAAAGTGCTTTGTGGTACTCGTAGCGCATCTCTGAAAACTCTGCATTCAGATGTACTCGTACCTGGACGATTGGCCCCTACCGAGCCCATCCAGACAGGGGACACAGGAAGCGGTTTCCATAGTTTCCAATTTCCTCACATCCATGGGAGTTCTTCTGAACCTGGAAAAATCGCAGTTTCAGCCCTCCCAGTAACTTCTCTTTAAAGGAGCTCTTCTGGATACCTCCGGGTCAAGAGCCTTCCTTCCAGAGGACAGGAGAAACGACATTCTCCAAATGACTCACTTCATCAAGGAGATCTCAGTTCTAGCTCTCTTGATGCAGTGGATGCTAGGTCTCATGGCATTGTCTGTTTTCATGGTGGTCATCTAGCCTGCTTACACGTGAGAACCACACAGTGGATGCTTAGCATTCAGTGGTATCCAACCACGCATTCCTTCCATATGAAGGTGACAGAGCCTCGAATGAGGTCGCTCACTTGGTGGGCTCGAGAACAATCTTCTCCAAGGTTTCCCCTTTGCCCCACTAGAGACGCAGATCGCCATCACCACAGATGCATCTCTGACCAGTTGGGGAGCTCATTGTCAGGACCTCCACACCCAGGGCCTGTGGAGCCAGGATGAGCCCCGTCTGCACATAAATGTCGTGGAGATGAGAACTGTGCTGTATGCTGTCCAAGCCCTAAAGGATGTCCCTGTCACAAGGTATTACTAAATCAGATGATCAACAAAGCGCGATGTATTACATCAACAAGCAGGGTGGAGCACACTTAACTCTCTGCAGAGAAACCATGAGTGTAGGAGTGGGGTCTCAAGCATGAGGCCCTGATCCAAGGAGTCTACCTGCTGGGAATCCATAACAATCTGGAGGACCGCCTCAGCAGAACAGAGGCAGATCCACAAGAGTGGTCTCTCGACCCAAACGTCGTGTGATTGCAATTCAAGGAGTGGGGCGTTCCAGACCTGGACCTTTTTGCATCCCCACTCAACACAAAACTGCTTCTATTCTGCTTCAGAAATCCAGAATGTCAGGATGCATTCGGACTAGAATGGACAAGAGGGTGCTGCTCACATTAGAGCCACGGGGGCAGCATGATTCTCATCTCTCCATACTGGTCTGGTCGGATATGGTTTCCATTAATCAACGGATTGTCGGAAGTCCCCCAAGACAACTTCCTCTACAGATGGACCTCCTGACACAGGGTTTGGTGGTCCATCCTAACCTGCGATCCATTCATCTCCATGCCCGGCTCCTGAAGAGATAGAAGTGGGTAGGTTTACCATCTCTCCGAGAATCTCAGAACTCCTCTTAGCCGCATGTAAGCCATCCACCAGGATGACTCCGACAGCAAAGTGGAAGCTTTTTCCATTTGGTGTGCAGTCTGCCCTGGACCCATTTGTTTGCCCACCAAGTAGGTGTTGGAGTACCTCCTAGACCTGTCTAACGAGGATCATGGATATTCAACAGTGAAGTTGCACCTCTGCGCCGATTTCTACCTATCACAAGCCAATACAGAGTATGTCGGTGTCTGTTACCACTAGTCAAGAGATTCCTTAAAGATATCCTGCACACCAGGCCGCCAATCAGGAGACCAGTGGTGGCGTGGGATATCAGTCTTGTGCTAGATATGCTTAGTCTTAAACCTTTTGAGCCTCTAGCAACCTGCAACTTGGAAGTTTCTGACCTGGAAGACCACATTCCTAGTGGCCATTACTTCCGCTCGCAGGGTCTCTGAAATACATGCCCTTGTTACAGTGCCCCACCCCCCACCCCAAAACACACACAGTATTTCACAAGTACAAGGTGGTTCTCGAACGTGCATCTCAAATTCCTGCCCAAGGTGGTCTCGAATTTCATCTAACAAGCCCTTGGTCCTTCTAAGCTACTTTGCAAATTTCCAGAATGAAGGGAACATACCCTTCATTCTCTAGATGTAAAAGGGTTTCACGATTCTGCATCGACAGAATGAGAAAAATTCGCAAATCCAAACAACTTTGCTTTGTTCAGTATGGCCGGCTGGGTCAGCCTGTTGCCATCAGATGCATTTCAGCATGGTTAGTAGCGTGCCTTGGCCATTGCTACTTTCGATTAGCAGGTCAAGCTAGAAGGCGGGTGTGCGCCCACCTACCAGAGCAGTCAGCTGCATCCCTGGCAGAGATTCGAACGTGCTCCATTGCAGACATCTGCAGCACTAACACTTGAAGCCTTGTGCACACTTTCGTGAAGCACCACGCCCTGGATGTGTCTGTCAGACAGCATTCTCCGTTTGGCAGGACAGTCTATAATGGACTTGTGTCCTAAGTGAGCTCCTTTTTCCTGCAGCCCTGCTGTTTTCAGCTAGGTACTCCCACTAGTATGAATGAATGATGAAGGCTTTTAATCTAGGAAGATATGAAAATTACGCCTACCGTAATTCTTGATCTTCTTGGATGAAGTCATCACTCATTCACACACCCACCCACCGTCCCTTGAGCTCATTTATCCTGTTGCTGGGCTGTGAAGACGCTGTTAAGTTGACCCTTCTTACACGGGTCACACAGAATTCTTGTGTCTGGGTTAGGTTAGTTTCCTAAATTAGTTTACGCTGCATCTCCTCGGTAAAAAGGGTACTGAGGTGGTTGAAGGGTGGATGCTGATAGCCTATACAGCGAGGCCAGTCTTGCGGCACTGTGCATGTGCAGTCTAGCTCGGTGCAGGCCCACCTGAAGATTTTTGGCTCCCACTGGGTCCTAGCACCTCCAGCTTAGTTCCACTAGTGTGAATGAGAGGTGGAGACTTCATCCAAGAAGATCAAGAATTTCAGTAGGTATGTAATTTTGTCTTCAGGCCCTGATGTAAGGAGCCTTATTTGAATTTTTAGAGACTGGGTTGCTCTGTGTACAAATCCTACATTTCTACCCAAAGTGATTTCTGAGTTTACTTTGAATCAGACCATACACTTGCGGTATATTACCATGAATATTCTAATCGGGAAGGCAATTCTGCATATCTTGACATTCCAAGTTTGCATTATTATACTAATTGGATAAAGTCAGTTCATAAAACGGATCAGCTTTTAGTTTCCTTTGCACCCAAAAGAGAGGGCACTGCTGTTTGAAAAGTTTTTCCAAACAGTTGGCAAACTGTATTCTATTCTGTTACCAGAAGCACAGCAAGCCAATGGGAAGTCGAAGGGCATTCAGCCAGAGGCATGGCTGCATCTGCTGCTCGTTTCAGAAATGTTTGTAGTGGACATCTGTGCAGCAGCCACTTGGAGCTCTGTCCACACCTTTACTAAGCATTACTGTCTGGACATTGCTTCTAGACGCAGGACTGGTTTTGGACTAGCTGTCCTACGGTGCCTTCTTTAATTCCCTGCTTCTTACTGCAGATCTTTATCCTGCCTCCCATGTTCAGTCCTTGTCTGACTTGCACTGCTTGGGACTCTGTTCTAATGGTTATGACCTACTGCAGGAGCCCTCTCTAAGTAACAGTACGGCTATGTAGGAACTTAATGTAACAGTAGATCTTCGAGAGAGGCTTCAGCAGTAGGTTACCTTTTTACCTCCCTCCTGCCTTTTTTTTTCCTTTAAGCCTTTCTTGTGCTTCAGGAGCCCACTCCTTCTCCTGTTATACCTTCTTAAGTCTCCTGCGGAGAACTGGAGTGCAGTCATGGGGAACTGCCCACTATATAGGGTCACGCCGTCTTCACGTGACCGGTGGGTGCTCCCCACCTGACATTGCTAAAGTTTTCCATGTGGTCCTAACACCTGGCAGCTCAGTCCTAATGGTTGATGTATTGCAGGAGCTTCTCTCAAAGATCTGCTGTTATGGTAAGTTCTTATATAACCATACTTTTTCTGTGGAGCCATTGAATGTCATCGCCACCATTGAGAACTGAGGTCAACCTGTGGAACCTGTATGGCTCCACTTTTCTCAGCTGGTGGTTTCTCCTCATGGGCACCGATCAGATCACTTCCCGGAGGTAGGACACCCTTCAAGCAACAGGCCCTCCCCTCAGTTGATGCCCTCTACTACGTGCTGCAGCCCAGGATGAGGCCCCAGAAACCTAGTCTCATCCCTTTATAGAGGGACTCATCGATTCCTGGGAAGGATGCCCTCATTGATGGGCAACGAGGGTCCTCTAACATGGTAACACCAGGCATGGGTTGGTGCCTTAGGTGATTGGTATAGAGAATCAGAAAGAGTCCAGTCCAGGTCTTCTCTTCAGCACTGACACTGCCCGGACACAGTGCTTTGTCTCCCATCAGTGGCCTTCCTTCTGCTACTGGGTATGCCCTGTACCATTAATTCTTGGTGGAGATGATCCAGGCATTCAACCCTGAAGCTGTTATCCGTAGCCCAACTAAGAAGACTTGTCCCAGCTTTGGCACTACTCATTGCTCCTTGTCCTTGGGTCATGGAGGAGACATCTAGAACAGTTTGAGGCATCCTCTCCACCCCATCCATTCCCACATTGTCCACAGGTGAGGTTCACGCCACTTTGGAGCTTAAATTACTGCAGACCCCTCTCGGCCATAGAGAAACATAGAATTTGCCAGCAGATAAGGACTGCTTTGTCCATCTTGTCTGTCCATTTTTCTGTGCCTATAATATCACTGCAGATCTTTGTTGTTCCCCACGCGCCCCCCCCAAAATTCCCTTATGCCTATCCCATGGAGAGATTGGGGGAGATGTATACATCTCAACTCCTTTGGGCTGTTTGGCCTTACAGCTCCATGTGCACCTTGGATCCCCACCACCACCATGGTAAAAGTGGAGTATATTTGGATTAGCTGTTTAGCCAGTCCTCCATTAGGTAGCGTGGGGTTTGTTTTTCCCGAAATTTGATTCATTCCCATTTTGATACATTGTGTCATCTTAATTGCAAGGGGGGTCCTAGAAAGGCGGTCCCACTTCTGATCGCCCTGTTTTTCTGTCAAAGCCTCATGCTTCAGGGCTACTCTAAGAAAACTATCCTCCTGTCTGGCTAGTAGTGTGAGGCTGTGGTTCCATACCTGACTACCCTTTTGGCCACCTAGTGTCCCTCCCTTATTCAAAGGTTGGTAGTTTGGTTTTATTTTATTTCCTATATCTGTTCTCTGTCCCTTTGGGCTAGGAAAATTCTTAGCCCTCTCATTTTTCCCCCCACTTTATTTCTTACCTGACAGACAGAACTGAGGTTGATGAGGGAGCCGGCAGCAGTTATTGGCTGATGCGCAGCACCATGCTCAGTAATAGTTACCACCCCCATGGCAACAGCTTTTCTCCCACGGGATCCTAATGCCACCAGCCCAGACCTATAGCTGGTAATCACTGGCAAAGATATTCTGGAAGATCAACAGTTACATAAAGAATATTCAGTAGTTTTCATTTCTTCTACTAGTATTCAGTTCAGATCTACATGCCCCAACAAATGTCCTCTGGTGAGATTTGCTTCAGATTCCTGTTCTAGCATGGTGATCTGAGTGCAATGGTGGAACGGAGACCTGGTTGGGTTGTAGGAGTCGAGGTTTAAGATCTTGGGTGACTGAGCACCCTCAGTGAAAACTACCTTAGTGTGGATGTGAATTGAATACTAGTAGTAGAACTACAGTTGCAAGTAAGTAGTCTCTATCTGCTTAGCTTGGGAAGCTGGTGCAGTACTTGGGTTTTGTAGTTTTTAAAATGTTGTTTCTCTGGTTCTCCAGGCAGAAAAGGCCAACACTCGTATGAAGCAGCTGAAACGGCAGCTAGAGGAGGCGGAAGAGGAGGCCCAGCGAGCTAATGCATCTCGTCGAAAGCTTCAGCGTGAATTGGAAGAAGCTTCAGAGACTGCAGACGCAATGAACAGGGAGGTCTCTTCACTCAAGAGCAAACTTCGGTAAGACTGTAGAAGAGACTGGAGTTTTGTACCACTGATATGTGATCTTGCTCAAGTGAACACTGGCGACCTACTGGATGCACTGTTGGAGCATATGAATATGAGGTCTGTTAGTGGGGATGGCTACTTGATATTCAGCTGGATTGTCTGGAACGAATTTTGTAATAGTGTTGTCCTTTGACAACTAGACATTCGAGGGACGTTGATATGGTGTACTAGCCACACTTCTGTAAGAAATTCTTTCTCCTCTAAGACTTGCCGGAAGGTCTTTAAGCTTGCTCCTTCCACCCACTCGAGTGGCATCTCCTCCTCGGCACTGCCCCATGACATCAGATCTTCCTTTCCGCTGGATGAAGAAGGTTCCCTGCATAGTGTTTCACGTTGGTGTAAGCTCTTACCTGTCTTTACTTGGTCTTTGAGTTTGCTTTGCAGTTTCCCTGTCGTAGCATGATGGTCTCTGAGTCTAAGTCGGTGCTCGGTTTCAAACGTTCATGTGGACAAAAAAAATGTTAAATACAGACCCTCGCGCCACATGTGTATATTGCCTGGGCTAGGAACAAGACTCCCAGGCTTACAGACTGTGCTGCACTTTACACCACTCCAATTTGGAGGACAGGTACGTGCGACTTGCTTGGTCGTCCAGATGAGCTGGACCCTCCTTTTCGGTCCAAAGACGCCTGTCTGGTGGTTTCCACGGCTGCAGGATCCGCTGACCAGTTAGCGGCTTTTGAGGGAGCTGCAGCCCAGGCCACAGTGGGCATGTCATCGGTGTTCATGCGGGTCCCCCTGGGCTTTGGCGCCTCTATCGGGGGCGTTCCGGGACTTGTCAGTCCCTTCCTACCCTCGGGGAGGCCCTACCCATGGGTCCAGACCTTTGAAGAAGGACTCCAGGAGAAGGCTAAGAAGTCCTGCCACAGGTTGTGGCACCATGAGTGCTCTTGGGCCTCTGGTTCCTGCACTCCTGTTTCTGTGACATTCATCGACAAGTTGGCTTTTTACACACAGTCAAATATACCTGCACTCCTAAGCAAGGTACTCCACTCCACTCTACTCAGATGAACATTCAAAATAAATGCTTTATTTAGCGATACTCAGGTAAGCAAGTACAATGATCTCACTACTGCCACAATGCCTTGGCACTTAGGCTGTGTAACCCTTCGTCAGGGGGCATGGTATGAGACACATGACAATTTATACACGTAGTCCATGAATACTGATTAACCAGCATTAATTGAAATTTTTTAAACTCTAGATACTAAAACTAAACTTTAATTCTTCTAAAACATATAAAATGTATTAAGAAAAATTCCTAAAGGTATTCTAAGTTCTAAAGGGGTCATATATTATTCTAGTCCCACACTTTTTACCGAGCGTATTGCTCAAATAGGGATATAGTTTCCTGATGATCATAGGAACAGAAAGATACGGAGATCTTACTTCGAGAGGGCTCTTGCAGTAGGTAATTACATATAGGACTGATGCCGGCAGGACCCACGGAAAAATTTCTAGCTAGCAGTCCCTGGCGAGGGACCACCCCCATGTCAGGTGACCAGCGTCGGGAGACATCAGTATAAAGGCGGTCCCTCACGCCTGCTTTCCAGTTCTTTCCGCATTGTGCTTATGCCAGCGCCTCATGGAAAAGTTCCCTGCTCGTCAGGCCCTTTCGTTAGTTTATCTACCGAGGTTTTAGCTTTTTCTTCTATATTCGTCAGACATCCGTCGTGTATGTCATCCCCACACCCTCAGAGCACAAGGACGGCCATTCCTGTACCTTTTGTTCAGGCCCGACCATCAAGTTGAGAAGTGCAGCACTGCCTGAGTTTCAACGCTGCTACCCGGAGAAGGCAGCAGCAGTCCCTGGAAGCCCACATTCTCAAAAGATGAGCTCCATGGAAAAGGAACTCAAAAAAACTACGGCAGGCGCCAACGTCCCCTGAAGGCCATCGCAAGAGGAAGGACAAAGAAAAGCACAGGGACAAGGGTCCTCTCTCACGCGCTACTCTCGGGGGTCGCCATGTTGAAGTAACGCTCCTCGACGGCCGCCCGAGTTTCCAAGGCAGCGCGGCCCGCCTGCCTGGCTCAAGGCCGGGCCTTCGGCTTTCTGCTTTTGGAGCCTCCGCCCCGTCAAGCCGTAGTTTCGCGCCTACCGGCATGGGCAGCTCCGATAAGCGGACGCCTGCTCCTCCAACATTCGCTCGGAGAGGGTCGGTAAGCCACCCGACCCTTCAGGGCGGTGTGCGACCCCTCTTCCGCCAGGCCAGACCACCCCTCCTTCGCGGCCTGCCTCTGGCAAAAGATCCATTAAATCAGAAGCTGGACCCTTCGTCCGCCCGGATCCCGCTGAGAAGACTCGCATCGGTCCACCTGATGTCCGCACAGCGGTTGAGCCAACGCCGGACCCTCCCACGTCCGTCGTTACCGGCTCCCCGCAACCTTCGCTGCCATCCGGGGACCCTGAGTCTCCTCAGCTCGACCCCGGGGACTTTTCCTCTCCGTCCCCAGGAGAGGTTGAGGTCTTGGTTCCACCTCCAGATCAACCTCCTGCTGATCTCGCGTGTGTTCCCCGGACGCCGGTTCTGACGTCGGCACCTTGGACGCCGGCCCCGACACCGGTAGTGCCGACCCAGGGCGACATCCCGCCTGTGGATGCCGCCCTGATGCCAGGCCCTCCACCCCCCCCCGGGCCTTCTGCTCCAGTTCCGCCCTCGGGACAGTCTGCTCAGGCAGCTCTCCCGCGTTTTCGACCCTGTCATGTCCGACGCCGTCGTACCCAGGAACGCAGTACCTGGCGCCGGCCTACCAGACACCGGGCTTCCTGCCAGCGGGTTATGGATACTCGCCTTATGGGTATAACCCATACCCTTATCCTCCACCGCGCGCCCCCCCCAGCCGCCAGTGGACTTGCAGGAGACTCTAGCCTCCTGGTGGACTGAGGCCAAGGCTCAACTCACCAGAGAGATGGAGAGTCGTCTTCTGACGACTATGCTGGTTCAGGTTCCCGTACGTCCACGGCGACGCACTGCCTCTCCTCCTCCAGACACCAGGTATAAACCCTCTGGGTCCAAAGAAGGGCAGGACATGCATCCTCGAGGGCTTCCCAAGGGGTCCGTTCCTTCCCGTAGATGGGAAAGGGGGGAGTCTTCTTCAGTTTCTTCTTCCTCCTCGGATGCCTCCGGTGGCTCAGAGGACGACGACAAGCCTCAATCTCTGTCAAAGCCCAGGCCAAGGACTTCTCCAGAGGATCCTCCTTTCACGGAGCTCCTACGTCAAATCCAGGCAGTACATAAGTGGCAGTCCTTGGAGCCAGACCCACAGCGGCTGAAACTCACTGAGCATCTGGATCTGCCCGTCACAGCTCCCACCCTGGTGCCACCCTGGATTGAACCTCATGCCCATCTTGTTACCACTATTTGGAAACAACCGTTGGCATTAGCCCCTCTTCCTCGGAAGTCAAATAGACTATACCAGGCTCCAGAGGGTGTCAACTTTTTAGATTCCCACCCTCGAGCTGACTCGGTCGAGATTAGCGCCGCTCACGGCCGGTCAGCTAATCCAAAACACCTTAGCTCGTCGCCACCTGATAAAGAATCTCGCCTTCTGGACCAGTATGGAAAGAAGATTTTCGCTTCTTCCACGCTGGAGATCTGGGCCCTGAACTATGTCGGTCATATGGGGGACTACCAGAAGGCAGTTCTTTCTGAGGTGGAAACCAAGTTAGACTCCCTGCCGGACTCTCAAGTCAAGCAGGAACTGTCTGACCTTGTCCGCTCTGCACGTTCAGCCAGTTGACACATTCTTCGAGCGACCTACGATGCAGTGGACACTGAGGGACGGAGCTCAGCTTTCGCCATAGGCTTATGACATGCTTGGCTCCGCGTGTCAGGGTTGGTCCAGGAAGTGCCCTTCTGGGGGGTCAGTGCTTTTCGGAGGTGATGTCAAGGACATCACCGATCTACAGGAGAAGGGGACGGCACTAAAGTCCGTTGACTGTGTACCATCCCCATCAACCGCAACGCCGTCCCTTTCGCAGACTGAATCGGCCAAAGGCGAAACCTCCGGGAAAGTGGGCCACTAAACGCCGGGCCCCCTCAGCTGCCAAACCCCCTCCACCCAAAAAAGCAGCGGGTGCTTCAGCTGTGGCGCTGCCCCACACCACTTGGCTCCTTCCCTCTCCCACAGCCTTCGGACTTCCTGTAGGAACCAGTAGGAGAGCGGTCCTCCTCCACTTCCGGCTGGGAAAGGATAACAGATTCATGGGTGCTCCAACTAGTCGCAGAAGGACACTCTGTAGAGTTTCTTCAGAAACCACCTCATCACCCTCCCAAAGGTCGCATATTCTGGAACATCATCTTCTGGTCCAGGAGGAGATTTCAGCTCTGTTGCTGAAAGAGGCGATAGAACCTGTCCCCTTCCCTTCAGGGAACTGGTTACTATTCCCATTTCTTCCTGATCCTGAAGAAGACTGGAGATGTAAGACCTGTTCTAGATCTCAGTTCCCTGAACCTATTCGTGGAATACAAGAGGTTCAGAATGCTCTCACTGCAGAGCCTTCTGCCCCTCCTCTGCTCCGGCCAGAGGATGTGCGCTCTGGATATGCAGGATGCCTACCTGCATATCTTCATTTGCCCATCCCACCACAAATATCTCCATTTTGCTTTCCAGGGGGACCACTACCAGTTCAAGGCACTTTCATTTGGCCTGTCCTTGGCTCCCAGAGTATTTACCAAATGCCTGGCAGTGGTGGCGGCCTACCTGCGTACCTGGGGGTGCAGGTTTTCCCATACTTGGACGACTCTGGCTCCTGGTGGCCTCGTCCAGGGAGTAACTCCTGTGTTGCCTTTCCTTACCCAATAGGTCTTTGCCTGCCTGGGTATTACCATCAACCATTCCAAGTCTCATTTGATCCCATCCCAGAGACTCCAGTTTATCGGGGTGATACTGGACACGACCCTAGGCAGGGCCTTCCTGCCGCCGGACAGGGCGGCCACTATTCGACTCGGGTAAGCCTGTTGTCCGGTCACAGGCGAGTCACTGCAAAGTCGGTTCTTCGCCTTCTCGGGCTCATGGCAGCTGCTATCCCGACAGTTTCTCGCGTTCAGCTCCACATGAGTGTTTCCCAGTGGATGCTTCGCTCCCAATGGGATCAATTGGCGGACGACTTGGATCAGCTAGTTCTGGTCTCCTCTCCCATGGTTCGAGACTTGCAGTGGTGGATGGTCAGAGAGAACCTGTTTTGAGTGGTTTCATTCGTCATCCCCCCAGACTCTGACTACAGATGCCTCGGGCGAAGGTTGGGGGGCCCATCTTGGTCCTCATCGGACCCAGGGCTGTTGGTCCAAGATCGAACAATCCTTCACATCAGTGTGCTAGAGTTTCGGCAGTCCTGTGCCCTCCAAGCCTCCACCTGTATCTCCTTCCAGGCCATCTAGCGTCCAGATGGACAACGTGTGTGGTATGGTACATCAACAAACTGGGAGGGACTCGATGCTACTCTCTGCAGGAAGCATTGACGGTGTGGGACTGGACAGTACAGCAGACCGTCCACCTCATGGCAATTCATGTTCCGAGAGTCGAACACCTTGGCAGACCAGCTGAGCCGCTCGTCTGCCTGGGCCCATGAGTGGGAACTGGATCAAGGGGTCCTAGACGATATCTTCCTACGCTGGAACACCACAGGTAGACCTGTTCTCTTCCCTCAAAATGCAAAACTTCCAGTCTTCTGCTCGCTGTTCAAAGCGAGGCATTTTCTGGAGAGGCGCTCTGTCTCTAGATTGGAATGACAGATTCGTCTATGCCTTCCCCAAGGGTCCTGCAGAAACTAGGGTCCGAAGGAGCAAAAATGATTCTGATCGCCTCCTTTTGGCCCAGGCAAGTTTGGTTCCTCTTCTACAACAATTCTCAGAGGAACCGCCACTTTCTCTTCCTCTGTCACAAGGTTTGTTGACCCAGGAGCAGGGGACCCTGGTTCATCCAGGTCTCAAGTCCCTTCAGCTTCATGCATGGCTCCTGCAGACATAGCACAGGCCCGCTTTGGAGTTTCTCCCCAGGTGGCAGAGATTCTGGTAGAGGCTAGGAAACCCTCCACCAGGTCTACCTATGCCATGAAGTGGAAAAGATTCACAATCTGGGCGGCTTCAAAAGACGTTGAGCCTTGCTCCTACCCTGTTGGTCGTCTGCTGGAGTACCTGCGCCATCTCTTCGATCTGGGTCTTAGTCATTCCTCCCTGAAGGTCCACATGGTGGCCATTTCGGCCTATCATGTTCCCTTTGTAGACAGAACGTTTGCTAAGCTGGAGGTTTCCAAGACTTTCCTCAGAGGGGTTCTCCACCTGAGACTTCCTATCCAGTTCCGCCCCTCCTTGGGATTTGAATTTTGTTATTGAGAAACTAACTCTGTCTCCCTTTGAGCCGGCAGCTTCCGCAGACTTGAAGTTCCTCTCCTGGAAGACACTTTTTCTTGTGGCCATTACCTCTGCTCGGAGGATTTCCGAGCTCCAGGCCCTAATGTGTAAAATTCCATACTTAATTTTCCACAAGGAACGTGTGGCTCTGCGTACCAATCCTAAGTTTCTCCCCAAGGTGGTAGCGGAGTCTACTCTGAACCAGTCCATAGTTACCCACCTTTTTTATGCAGTACTCCAATCAAGGGGAGTATTTGTTACATACTATGGACGTTCACCGGATTCTGAGATACTACACTAACCGGACGAAGGATCTCAGAAAGACAATCAACTCTTTGTCTCTTTTGCTCCAAAAAGGGAAGGCAATGCTGTTTCTAAGCAATGCCTATCCAAATGGTTGGCTCATTGTATCACTTTCTGTTATGACAAGTACAAGACCCTCCCAGGTCAAGTCAGAGGCCACTCCACCAGAGGAGTCGCTGCCTCAGCGGCTTGCTTCAAGAATGTGTCAGCGGCAGACATCTGTGCTGCTGCCACCTGGACCTCCATCCATACCTTTACGAAACATTACAGTTTGGATATTGCCTCTCGCCGTAGAGCGGGCTTCGGGCTGGCTGTTCTGCAAGGCCTCCTTTCTTAAGGCCTTCACAGCTAGAGGATCTACTCTGAGTAGCTTTCCTCCTCCCGTGTGCTTCTCCTTGTTCCAGACTGCTTGGGACTCAGTCCTATCTGTAATTACCTACTGCAAGAGCCCTCTCGAAGTAAGATAGTACAGTTACGTAAGAACTTACCGTAACAGTAGATCTTCGAGAGAGGCTCTTGCAAGGTAATACCTTCCTGCCCTCCATCCCCCTAAGCTTTTTTAGCTTCTTTTCTATTTAAGAAAATATCCGCTTCTATCTCGTCTGGCCTTTATTGGCCCTTGGCGGGAAAGAACTGGAAGGCGGGCGTGAAGGACCGCCCCTTTATACCGACGTCTCCTGACGCCGGTCACCTGACATGGGGGCGGTCCCTCGCCAGGGACTGCTAGCTAGAAATGTTTCAGTGGGGTCCTGCCGCCTGCCGGCATCAGTCCTGTTTGTAATTACCTACTGCAAGAGCCTCTCTCGAAGATCTACTGTTACGGTAAGTTCTTGCGTAACTACTTAGCTGTGATCCTGCAAGGAGCTACTATGATAGACAGTTCTCCAATTGCCACCAAGTTAGAAAGAGACAAAGATATAAGGTCTGCAAAACATGAAGAGTTAGAAACATGGAAGAAAATGAATAAATGCCACTGTTAAATGCATACTTGATTTATCGCATCTAAATACATGTGACCTTTAAATGCAGGAAATCTAAAGTATGGTGTGTGTGTGTGTGTGTGTGTGTATATGTGTGTATGTATATATGTATATACGTATATGTATGTGTGTGTGTGTATATATATATATATATATATATACGTATATGTATGTTTTGTGTATGTATGTGTATATGTATATATATATGTATATGATATATACACACATACATACATACATACACACACTCTCTCTCTCTCTCTCTCTACCGTCAAAGTGTTAGAACACCCCATTTTTCCAGTTTTATTGAAATTTAAGCAATTCAAGTCCAGGAATAACCTGAAATGGTACAAAGATAAGCGGTAAACTGCTAGAGGTTAAAAAAGTTTAGGTTAGCAAAACTGCTGTAGAGAAATTGCAAGAAGCCTAAGGTGTCAGAGAGTACAGTTTCCTACACCATCAAAAGGCACTTGGAAACTGGAGGAAACTCTGACAGGAAGAGGTCTGGCAGACCCAAAGCTACAACAGAATCAGAAGACAAGTTTCTGAGAGTCAACAGCTTGCGTGATAGGCGGCTCACAGGACAACAGCACAGAGTGACTGGCACCCTGAACCAAAAGGGCTACCACAGCATTTTGCAGCGCCATGCAATACCTCTGGTCTACGCCTAGTTGGTCAGGGGTTCCTACAGCAAGATAATGACCCAAAACATACCTCCAGGCTATGTCAGAACTACCTTCGAGGAAAAGAACAAGACGGTAGGCTTCAAATCATGGAATGGCCAGCACAGTCTCCAGACTTAAACCCCATCGAGCTGGTTTGGGATGAACTGGACAGAAGGGTGAAAGCAAAGCAACCTACAAGTGCAACACATTTGTGGAACTTCTGCAACAGTGTTGGGAAGAACTTCCCAACAATATTTGATGTCCATTGTAGGAAGAATGCCACTGTGTGTTCAAGTGTTACAGTATATCTGCAAAGGTGACTACTTTGATGAGTCAAAATTTAGATTAAATTTTGTTAAACAAAATGATTCTATGGTTTCTTTTTATCTCCAATTGTTTATTTGTTCTATGCTTTAATTTCAGAGTACATTGAGACATTAACCTGTGTAAATTTCAATAAAACTGGAAAAATGAGGGTGTTCTAAAACTTTGACCGTAGTGTGTGTGTGTGTGTGTGTGTGTGTGTGTGTGTATGTGTGTATGTATGTATATATGTGTGTGATCTTCCTGGACATAAGTCTCACACCACTCATTCATTAATTAGTGATTAGTTTAGTAATTAGGGACCCACTGGAGCAAACTTTTTGCTGGAGGGTCGTCAGAAGAGATGGCGCCGCGATAGCGGCTCGAGCGGCAATGACCGCCTCGGCGACGCCCTCCAACCGCTCTCAGTTCCTTTTTTCCTGCACCGCTGAAAGTGCGCTTTCAGTGACGACGCCGCCGCTTGTCGAGTCGTAAACTTCAAACTAGCTTATGCAGTTTTCAGTTTATTTTTTTTTGTAAACATTATCTCTGATAGTAGTATCGCTTAATTTTATTCTATTTTCATTAAATTTTCTAATATTTAAAATTTAATCTCACTTGAAGAAGTCTGCCATTGGACTTGAGCCCACCATGAGCAGGTCAGGTGACGTAGGGAGACTTCAGATGAAAGCTGTTCAGTCAGTGGCCGGGTTGGGTCCGCTCAGCCTCCTTCTCCTCAGCGGGTTCCGGCAACGGTCAGTCCATGCCCGGGGATGTGCGTCCCTCTCACGGCATAAAAATAAACGGTCGATTCTCAGCACCGTCCGCCTCGAGCTTTCTTCGCCCACAGGTCAAAAGAGAAGGCACTCACCGAGGTCGCCTCTGGTATGTCTGCGCCGATGGTCGGTTATCGTAGCTAGTTGCCGCTCTCATTCTTCGGAGTCGCCAACTGCTGGTGACTGGTTGCCTCGACATCGGAGCCCCTCGCTAGGTAGGGCCTCAGATGAGCAGTTTCATCAGTGGCCCTTTCGGGAGCTGTAGGCCGGAGGTTGGTTCTTCTGCCTGGCTCTGCTGCCACGGAGCCCTGGCCTCCAGCATCGGGTAGGGCGTGTTGACCTTCCGGTCGCTGCTGCGCCTTTTGGTGCCGTGACCTGCCGCTTAGGTGTTCCCCCTCACATGGCTGTGTGGGGCACCGATGCCTCTTATCTCCGGTTTTTTTCTTCTAGCTCTGTTCTTGGGCATTCTGGCGCCTTGTGGGTCTGTTGGCTGTCGTGCTGTTTTCGGTGCTGTGTTGTCCATCTGGGCTCTGTGTCGCTGGCCTGTTCTGTCAGCTCAGCCCCTCTATGTGCTGCCATCTGGTTTTTCCTCGGCCTGGGGCCCTGGGACCTCTGTTTTCTATTTCTCCTCTCCTAATTTTCACTCTTTCTGTCCAAACAGTCCTTTCGGACCATTAGAGATGATGTTGAGCCTGACCCAGACCTTCGGTTGGATGATGAAGTGGAGGAAACAGGATCTTCTTTGCTACAGAGCCTGTGGTTGAGGACCTGTCCTTAAGTCTCTGTTGAAGAACCTGAGATCCACTTTCTCTCCAGACTACAGACATCGATCCTGGGAAGATATTGACTCCAGTACCTTCCATGCTCGGAGATCCCTACGGATTTGACTCCTCCGATCCAGCTTCCTTCTAGACGCTGTCTCAAATGGTATGGAATAATCCTGCTCTTATTCCCTCAGTGGCTAAATCCATTGATAAGAAGTATTCAGCTCCCAAGGATCGTCCCATTAGGCATCCCAAACTTCTTGGATCTATTGTAGTCCTGGCAGAGAATGATAAGGTCGTTTCTTCCTCAACTACTACAGCTCGACCTATTAACAAAGAGTCTCGTAAGATTGATACATTAGGTAAGAGAGTCTTTGCCTCCACTCTAAGTATGCGATTGCCAGTTATCAAGGCTATTTTTCTCAGTATGAGTATATCCTGTGGCACTCTTTGAAAAGAATGGTTGAGCGCTTCCGATTCGGACTCCAAGTCAGAGCTTCTTCTGACCGTTACTAGGGGTATTGAGTCCAATAACCAACAGGTCAAAGCCGCTATGGACGCTTTCGACACTGCTTCTTGCTCAGCAGCCGCAGGTATTTGTACTCGGCGCCATTCCTGGCTGCGTACTTCTGGCTTCACGAATGATGCTCAGCAGCAGGTAATGGCGCTGCCCTTGATGGCCCTTTCTTTTCCCCTCAGGTGGAACAAGCGCTGGAGGCCACTCAGAAGACTAGGTCGGCCATTGTTGGCCAGACCTCCGCCTGCTCCTCTCGGGGCATGTGAACAGACGCCAGTTTCATAGTCCAGTCCTTTCGGAGGCAGAGGCAGGGAAGCTTCCATAAAGCCAACCTGCCCAACCTCAAAAGAAAGTGCAGCAGAGTTTAGGGCTCAAAGCCCCAGTGCCACCTTTATGAATTGCTGGCCCAAGTTCCATCCACATTGCCCGAGGTGGAACTTTCTCCTCCGGTGGGAGGTCGTCTATGTACTTCTGCAACCAGTGGAAGTCTATAACTCGACAAATGGGTTCGGATAATTCATGAGGGTTATTCTCTCAATTTTTGGAAACCCCCGAAATGTCCTCCCAGACGACAACCCAGGTTGTCGGCCTCTCAGTCAGACCTCCTCACCGCCGAGATCCAGGGCCTTCTAAGCAACAGGGCATTAGAACTGGTGCCCCGCATCTTCATGGAGCACAGGTTCTACTCCCATTACTTCCTGGTTCCAAGAAGTCTGGGGGAATGCCCATTCTAGACCTCAGAAAGTTAAACAAATTTCTCCCCAGGAGAAATTCAAAATGATTCCTAGGTACCCTGTTACCCTTGCTGCATCAGCACGACTGGCTGGCCTCCTGGATATGCAGGACGCCACCAGCATATCCTCATCCACCCGACCCACCGCAGTTCCTCAGGTTTGTAGCTCTGGGTCAGCATTATCAGTTCAGAGTCCTGCCTTTGGCTATCTCGGCGCCGCAGTCTTTACAAAGTGTTGTGCAGTTCTCGCAGTGCATCTCAGGAAGATCGGACTCAGAGTGTTTCCCCTACCTGGACGATTGGCTTCTAGCAAGCCCTTCCAGCCAAGGGGACTTTGGAAGCCGTGCAACCGACTGCCTTCTTACGCTCATGGGAATTCTGCTGAATTTGAAAAATCACAACTGCAGCCCTCCCAGAGGCTCCTTTTCATAGGGACGCTCTAGACACCTCTTCCGCGAAGGCTTTCCTTCCAGAGGACAGAAGACTTGACATCCTTCGATGGCCCGCTACATCGGGAGAACCAATCGGTTACAGCTCTCTCGATGCAACGCATGTTGGAGTCTCATGGGCGCCCTCGGTGTTCACTGTACCCCTGGCCCGGTTGCACATGAGAACCACCCAATGGATGCTCTCCACTCAGTGGTCTCCGACCTCTCACCCCCAGTCTTATCCCATCAAGATGACGGAGCCCTCACCTGGTGGACTCAAGAGAGCAATCTCCTGGAAGGGTTTCCCTTTGCTCCCCCGGATCATCAGATCTCCATCACCACAGGCGCATCGCTAATGGGATGGGGAGCTCACTGTCGCTCCCTCCACACTCAAGGTGTATGGACTCAGTTCGAAACTCTTCTCCACATAAATGTCCTGGAGATGAGAGCAGTCCTCTACGCGATCCGAGCTCTGAAGGATATCCTTTGTCACAAGAACTTTCTCCTTCAAACGGACAACAAAGCTGTGATGTATTACATCAACAAGGCATGTGTTCATTCTTACCTTTGCAGGAAGCAATGAGGGTGGGAGTGGTGCTGGAGCACAAGTCTCTGATTCAGGCGGTTTATCTGCCAGGTATACAAAATGATCTAGCAGATCACCTCAGCAGAACGGAGGCAGACCCTCACGAGTGGTCTCGATCCAGCCGTAGCTCGGTCACTATTCAAGAGTGGGGACTCCAGACCTGGACCTTTTGCATCCCCACTCAACTAAAACTGCCTCTCTTCTGCTCCAGAAATCCAGGGCCTGGCATTTTCTGTCAGGATGCGTCTCAGGCTGCAGTGGACAAAATGTTTTCACGCCTTTCCACCGCCTCCTAATCCAGAGAGTTCTCCTCAAGTTTGCGTCTCAGGGGACCAAGATGATTCTCATTGCTCCCTCCTGGCCTCGCAACTATGGTTCTCTGCTCAACAGTATGTTGGCAGCCTCCCGAGACCACTTCCCTTGCAAATCAACCCTTGACTCAGGGTTCTGGTCCATCCCAACCTGAAATCACTTCACCTTCATGCTTGGCTCCTGAAGAGGTAGAAGTGAATCGATTCAACGCCTCGTAGAGTCTCGGACATCCTTCTGGCTGCTGAAGCCAGCCACCAAAAGTACGCTTCCAAATGGAAACACTTTTTCTTTCTGGTGCAAAGTCCTCTTGAATTCCTTTTCCTGTCCTCCTGACAAGGTTCTGGAGTATCTTTGGACCTATCAAACTCAGGTCTCCAGTACTCCACAGTTAAAGTTCACCTTAGTGCCATCTCAGCGTCCATGAGCCGGTTTCTTCCTTGACTCTGGCTCAGCTTCCTATGGTGAAGAGATTTCTTAAGGGATTCTTCACACCAGACCCCTGTTAGGCGTCCAGTTGCAACCTGGGACATTAACCTGAGTACTGGACATGCTCACTGGAAGCCTTTCAAGCCCTTAGCTACCTGTGAGCTAAAATTTCTTACCTGGAAGACTGCCTTCCTGGTGGCCATTACCTCAGCCCGCAGGGTCTTGGAGATTCATGCCTTGGTGACGGACCCTCCGTATACTGTATTCCATAAAGACAAGGTAGTTCTCCGTACTCATCCTAAATTTCTTCCCAAGGTTGTGTCAGAATTCCATCTAAACCAACCTCTGGTACTTCCTTCTTACTTCGCTAATTTCCAAAATGAAGGGGAACGATCTCTTCATTCCTTGGATGTTAAGAGAGCTCATGGTTCTATTTAGATAGAACCAAGAATTTCTGCAAGACTCAGCAACTGTTTGTTTCTTTCAGCGACACCGGCTGGGTCAACCCGTCGCTATTAGATGCATCTCATCATGGTTAGTGGCATGCCTTGACATTGCTACTCCATGGCTCAAGTTAAATTGGAGGGTGAGAGTAGCATTCACTCTACTAGGCGGTCGCGGCATCTTTAGCGGAGATTCGCAATGTTCCAATTATGGATATCTGCAACCGCCACCCCTGGAGCTCAGTGCATACCTTCAAGTAAGCATTATGCACTGGATGTTCATGCCAGGCGATATTCCGCATTCGGCAGAACTATCCCAATGGTCTTCTATCTTAGACGCTGAGCTCTGGCTCTCCTGCCGCCCTTTGGGGATTATCAGCTTGGTACTTTCCCACTAGTGTGAATGAGTGGTGAGACTTATGTCCAGGAAGATAAGGAAATTACGTATTCACCGTTGCTTGATCTTCTTGACGAGTCTCCACCACCATTCACACGCCCACCCTCCATCCCCGAGCTCACCGCTGTGTTGGTCTTCACTCCTCAAATCTTTAGGCCGTGAGGACTTTTTGCTGACCCTTCTTATGTCCGTTTTTAAGGTTAGATTTACTCTTTCGTTAGTTCGCTGCACCTCCTTGGTAAAGGTACTATGGCGGTTGGAGGGTCGCTCGAGATGGTCATTGCCCGCGCGCCATCTCTCGCGCCGTACCTCCAGCAAAAGTTTGCTCCCGATGGGTCCTAGTGCCTCCGCGCTAATCCCACTAGTGTGAATGAGTGGTGGAGACTCGTCCAAGAAGATCAAGAATTACGGTAGGTATGTAATTTTCATTTTTGTGTGTGTGTGTTATATATATATATATATATATGTGTGTATATATATATATATATGTATATATATGCATATATATAATCTTTAGTGTTGTGTTTAAAATAAAATGGACTGTCAGATTATATACTTTTATAACGTAACATTTTCAATATCTGATCTTACTTCGAGTTGCAGCAGGTTACACCATAAGGACTGAAGGCGGCAGGACCCCACGGAAAACTTCCAGATAGCTATACCCAGCTGGGGACTGCCCCAACGTCAGATGCATCATAAAAGGGGCAGTCCCCCAGCATCCCTCAGTTCTTTTCCCGCTGTTGACTCGCAAGCATCATCTCCACAGATGCCTTCAACCTACAAATGACGCCAAAACTGTCTTTGATTTCTTCTAGAAATTATCCTCACGTGTCTTCATCCCCGACCCCTTCAGTCGATGGACACCCCTCTAAGTGCGCTTGCGGCAAGCAGATTCCAGTTAAGGACAGGCATATGGCTTGTGTGCAGTGCTTGGGCCCAGACCACAACACCAAGGCCTGCACTATCTGCCAACAGTTTAACAGCCGCATGAGGATCTGCCACCAGAAGGCCCTTCAAAGTTTTCTTCTCTAAGAAAAACTCAAGCAAATGGTGAGAGATCCATCCTCCCAAGGGGAATCATCCCACAGGTCGGGGAAATGCAAAGAGAAGGGATAGGGAGAGATCCTCTAACCGCGCATCGGATACTGGGCCAGTTCCTGCTCCAGCTGCTCGGACAAGTCCCCATCACAGGCAGTGTTCCAGCCCCCACCGGTCAAGTTTCGGACTTCGGGTGAGTCAGATACCTCTGTCTCTTTAGTCTTTAAAGATTAAGCCTAAGGATAGCCTAACTTCCGGTTCAGCCACAGAGTCTGAGGCTTCAGACCGGCACAAAAAGCCAATCAAGTCTGGCTGCCAAAGTAGGTCCTAACTCCCAGGACTGGTGTCGGGGACCCCAACCACCGATCCAGTCTCCCAGCCCCAAGGGGCTCCAAGCTCCTCCCAGACTAACCACAGAGCAGGTGTCCTGAAGTGGATGTCCGACAGCAAGCGGCTGTCAGACCCAACTGCCAAATGCCCAGAGGATCAGACTCCTTCCGCACCGGACATCGGGGCACATCAGAGGAGGAGATCCCGGACGTCTGTGTGCAACAGACTACCAGACATCAGGTAAATTAGAAGACCCTGGGTTACCCCAAGACCCGGCTACAGGTAAGACCACCCCTCAAGTGCTAGTGCCCAACCCGAAGGAAGGGAGCAAACAAACGCCAGAGCCATCGTCAGGCTTGAACATTGAAGAGGTGAAAGAATTATTCACATTCTGGTAGGACACCATCCGAAAGGACATTGCCCCCACCCGCCCCCCACAGGGCAGGACACTGTCTCCTGAGCCGCCCCCAAGGAGGATACCCCCACCCAGGGGCAAGTCTCAAGAAAAGAAACAAGGAAACCGTAGGCGGCAACATTCCTGGACCCCTTTATCTCCCAATGTGCATGGGCGCAAGAGGCCCAGAAGATGATCCCGCTGTACTTCTGGTAAGGACTCCTGCCCAGACACTTCAGATACGTCCAGGTCCCCCTTCCCCTTCAGTGTCCCATCGCCCAACCCCAGTGACCTGCCTAGGTCACCGCCAGATGACCTCTTATTTATGGACATATTGAGGCACATCCAGGAGAACATGGGGTGGGACACCAAGGAACTGGACCCTGAGAGGCAACGTCTGACCAGGTACCTCAGGCAGAAGGACCCAGAGCCTGTGGTGGTTCCATCATTTGGATACCTTTCAAGATGCTTCCAAGGCGGTCTGAGGAATCTTATTTGACGCGGCTGTTCCCAAGAAGGCAGACTGCCTATATAGGGCCTCATCGAGGACTCCTGCTTGGGCCAGGGACCAGTGGCAGACTCCTTAGTTATAACTGCCACCCGACCCGATCCCAATGTCCCCAAAACCTAAGCATTCAGCCACCAGACCAAGAATCTAAACTGTGAGGAGGCGATGCATGCGCTGCTACATGTGCCATCTGTTCCTTAAATTGTTTTACCCACATGGTGCAATTCCAGAATGCACTGTGGCACCAAGGCCAGGACCTCCTGAAGGATTCCCTGGATGGGAACAAAATGAGGTGTTACTTAACCTCCTAAAAACAGGTTCAGACATTGGGACGCAGGCCCTCAGGGCAACCCTATGACTCTGCAGATTCCACAGCCCGAGGTGCCCAGAACAGGTGTTTGCCTCCAGAAACACTCTTGGTTGAGGGTCTCTGGCTTCACATCCGACATCCAGAAAAGGAATTTTCGAAGTACCCTATAATGGTTCTCGTAAGCCATAGGGGCGGTACAGGCTATGTACAAGCCAAAGCTAGGCCCTTTCGGGGACAGGGTGTTCCATGGCTGACAGGGTAGACAGCAGCCCTGGTCAGGCCAGCAACCCAGGGGCAACTTCAGTCGTAAAAAACAGTTGAGATATCCCGTAGGCCAAGGTCAGCGTAACCAAAACGCTAACCAGCCTCCCAGTCAAACCACCACAGCACGACTCCTTTCGGACCCCTGCCCCACCTCTGGATCAAAGGGAAGAAAGGGTCAGGGGTCGCTTTGCCTACTACCTCCGAGGGTGGCAGAGGATCACCTCCAACTGGTGGGTCCTGCAGCTTATCAGTAGAGGACACTATAGAGTTCCTCGGCCGCCCACCGACCAGGCCTCCTTTGTGCTCCCGCTGCTCGGGGCAACACGCCTTGCTCATCCAATAGGAGATCTCTGCCCTCCTGGAAAAGGATGCCATCGAGATTGTCCCGTGGAACCAGAGTGAAAGGGGATATACTACTCCCACTTCTTCCCGGTTCCAAAGAAAGCGGATCTGTGCCCGACCCTGGATCTCTGCAATCTCAACACCTGGTGGCATAGATGCATCTGCATGGTCACCCTCCTGGGCCTCATCCCCATGCTCAGGCGTGGTGCATGGCTGGCATCACTGGACCTGCAGAACCGCATCTCCATCTCCCCATCATTCGATCATACCAGAAGTTCCTGCGGTTTCGGCCTTCCGTTCAGCCTTTCCTCGGTACCAGCACATTTTTACCAAATGCTTGGCGGTAGTGGCAGCGACCCCTCAGAAGACAAGGCCACTATGTGATCTTCCCTTGTCCAATCTTCACCATTCATTACTTCCTGGGTGTTAGCCGGAGGCGCGCATCCGCCACGGAACTTTTTTTTAAAAGTTTGCCTAACGGCACCGCCCTCGAGAGTGACGTCATGCGCGAGGGGCGGCCGTTAGTAGCGACCGACTCCTCCTCCAACTCAGTTCTGTTTCTCCCGCCGTCGAGGCAGCACCTGTCCACGCGTAGCGCTGGTAGTTGTAGCAGTTTCCGACTCCGGTTTTCCTGACACTTTCGGCGCCCGATACGGTGGAGCTGTTCTTTTTTCTTTCTTTCGGCGCGGTGTATCTCTACTGTGTTTTAGTCTCGTTGGTTTAGCGTTATGTCCGGTTCTGGAGCTAAGGTTCTCGAAGACGGGCGGCCGCTATCGTCGGTGCTCCTGTGGCGGCATTTCTCCGTCTCGGACCGGCATGGCGTTTGCCTTGGTTGCCTGGGACCCAACCATGATATGGATTAGATGCGGCGCCTGTTTCTCGATGGACCGTCGCGTCCTCGAAGATCCAGCGTTCAGCTTCGGCAAGGCCCCCGACTTTGGAGCGGCGTCGCTCACGGGATTCTCGGCGAGATCTTTAGGCTCTTCCTGTCCTCCCGGCCTATATGGTCCGGAGGAGGAGGGGTTTCATCCTATCTTGCCGAGGAGGAGGCCCTTCCGGGTGTTGGGGAGCGTCAGAGTTCTCCTGGGGCCGCAGTGCTGACACTGCCGCAGTCACCCTCGAGGTGCAGGCTCTCGTGGAGGCCCCTGGCTTTGGCCCGGGTTTGGTGATTCGACGCCGTACCGCTGGGCGCTGTTGATCCCGCACCGCCGCGTGCCGGTGATCGGCGGCGCCGCTCGATCCCGGGCGCCCGCTTGGCGGGCGCCGGTGATCAGGCAGCTGCTAGATCCCGCGCCATTCACGGGCGCTGGTGATTGGCGCGCGCCTGGCGGTGCCGCGGGCCTCGGCGCTGCTCGCGTGCCGGTGGACATGGCGTGATTGTCGACGGTGCCGCCCACCTCCCGACTGCCGGCCGGGCCGCTGGCCTCCTCCTCCCCGGCAGTGCGGCCTGCTGAGCCGCTGGGGGTGGGTTAGCCTTCCTGCTGTTGGGGTGGGAGGGGCGAGTGGCGCTTGGTACCGGGGCTGCTTGTGGCTCGGGGTCAGCATCGAGGTCTCTGCTGGTCTCGCCCTCCTCGGAGGACGATGACTCAGATGTGGACCCATCCTGGCACCCCATTCTTGGGATCTGGGTCCTCGGTGGCTAGGGGTACCAGGCGGCGCGGGGCCTCCTCTGTCCCCTCTACGTCGTCTCCTGAGGGTTCCTCGGCTGGGGTGGCCGAGAGTCCCGGGGCAGACGGGGTGACGGAGGGGGAGGCTCCCCTCTCTGGAGGCTCGGTGACGGCTACCCCCCGGGGTGCTGTTGCCTCCTCTAGGGACAGGGGGACGTTGCAGTTGAGGAGGAGGGGCCTCTCGAATCGAGGGGTTGAGGGCAGGCGGCCTGCTGCCGCTTCTTTGGCCACCTCAGGAGGGTGGCCAGGAGCCGTAGTGCAGAGCCCGTCCCTTCCCCAGGGTTCTAGGGTGTCCTCCGGCGGCTGCGCGGACTGCCCTTCTGGATCCATGCAGTCCCAGGCCGTCGAGGGGAGTTTTCCCCCAGGGCTCTTCCAGGCTCGCTTCCCAGAGTTCCGCTCTGTGCCTGGTTTGATATCCGGGATCCCTCCTACTAGGCTCCTTTCCCCGATTCCAGAGCCCTCGAGAGAGCAGTTTCCTCGCAGGTGCCCCTCCCATCTCTCTGCCTTCACCACCCCCGCTCCTGGGCCATGTCGGTCCTATGTGTCCGTTATCCTGGGAGCAGTTCAGAGGTTCTGCAGCGGCCTTCCCCTCATATGTTAGATACATGCATGAGCGGGTCTTTCGACTCTCCCCACCGCCGCAGGAGTCCTCTGAGCATTCCAGCTCCCCATCATCCTCGTCTCCCTCCTCTGAGGGAACCCCCTGCTCATCTGTCCTCCGATGCTGATTTCACAGAATATCAGCGTTTCCTCTCGAGGATGGTGAGGGATCTCCGGATTTCCTATGTTCGGAGAGACAATACCGAACGGGAGACGCGTGAATTCCTTGGTGAATTCAGTGCCCAGCATCTGGTGGTACCTTCCTGGCCTATCCCCTTCCAGGAGGCGTCTATCCGGTCCTGGCAGTTCCCTGCTGCTTCTTCCCCAGCCCCGGCGGACTGCCAGCGTAGGTATTGTGCCCCCTCTGAGTCTCTAGGTTCCCTTCCAACCGTCCTCAGGTTTGGTATACCTGGGTACTCCTTCTGGGCGCCGTTGCCTGGCGCCGACTGCCCACCGGATTCGACTCTCTCCAGTTCGACCGTTGAGCTAAGAGTGTTCTCTTCTCGCGTGAAAGCATGTATTGCATCACATCAGGCTCACCACTGCCTATAACCGGCATTTGTGGTCGATGATGTCCCAGCTGCTGGCATCTATGCCTGACACGGAGCAAACCAGACAAGCTGCTGCCCTCTCCAGGTAGGCCTGGAGCTGGCAAGACACAAGCAAGGGCATCTTATGATGCCAGTGAGGTGGCTTCCAGGCTTGCGGGACAGCGATCTGCATCAGGCGGACGGCATGGCTTCTTTCCAGGTTGTCACCCTGGCCGGTAGGGTGATTCGCTCCGCCTTCTGGGGACCCGTCTTTTCTCTTCCAGAGCTAGGAGATTTTACAGGGCTCCCTCCGTCCTCGTCTTCGGAGGCACCTCCTAGCTCTTCTCCCACTTAGGCTTTCTGAATAAGCCAGGGTCTTCTCCTTCTGTTTTCTCACCAGCAGAAGGCTGGGGTCTTGTTCCCTCAGGTATTACCTCTTCCCCAGGGAAGAGGAGCTTACATACACCAGGAAGTAATGAATGGTGAAGATTGACAAGGAAGATATGAAATTACGTACCTACCGTAATTCCTGATCTTCTCTTGTATCTCTCACCATTCATTACTTACTCCCCGCCCACCATCCCCCCGTAGTGGCCTCTTCCTGTGGCTTCTCCACCTCCGTCTCCTTCCTCTCTCCAAAAAAAAAAAAAAAAATTTTTCTTAAACTAGGAAAAATTGCTTAATTTTCAAAAAAAAAAAAATAATATAAAAAAAAAATCCTTCTTTTGGGGGGTCTAATTTTCCAGAAAAATTAATTACTCTAAGATTACGTAGGCCATCTAGTGGATTGCATTGGCGATCAGACTGCACAACTATCTCTTGCCGTTATCCTGACAAGATATCTCTGGGGTTTTGGCCTGATTCAGGCTATTCAGTTGATCCTGCAATCCCGTGTTCCAGATATTAGCCTGGAATCAAACCCCCTCTATTCTTGCCCTGCAGAGCGAGGAGCAGACACGTCTGTTCCTTTTTTTCTTTTAAAAAAAAGGGGAATGCTGAGGAACTCTTTTCGACTGCTATAGGGACCTTGGTTTTGGGGTCATGCAACCAACCTCAAATTTCTTCTGTAAAAAAAAGGAAACAAACAAGAGGGAAATGAGAAGGTAATCTCCTCTCGCTAGTTTGCATATTGGTTTCTCCTTTTAAGTGTCCTCCTGGACAATTTTTACAGAAGAGCTGTGCTGACCATATCCAATCCCGCCTAAGCCTTGGCCAGTCTGTCTGAGTCCCATTTCTATGCTTAAACGCCTGAAAGGCTTTACTCTTTTCTAAGTCCCAGAGCAGCACTCTCCTGCTGTCTGGGGTTCCTTTCCTCCTCGGGTGTCCTCGATTCTAGGCCTGTCAGGGCCAGGAACCCGAGGGGTATCAATACAATGGCATGTTGAGGATAAGGACTATGCCTCCAGAGTCTGTCTAGCGGGTTTGGTGAACCTCTCTTCAGCTCTATCTCGGGGATTCTTGCTTCCCTCTTAGTCGAGCCTTCAGCTCTAAGCTAACTATGCTCGTTGGGCATTCTGGTCCCTTCAACATCCCATCTCTCTCTTTCTTCTTCTTCTTCTATTTTCTCATCTCCTTACTTTATCTCTTCTCCTAGAGTCGCCCAGGTAAGGAGGCCCTGCAGTCTCTAGGCTAGGGATACTTTATCTCCTCTGTCCTTCCTCCATCGGCTTATTCCTTTTCAGTTCATTCTTCCTTGCTTTGCTATCCCTCGCTATCTTGCCTCTATCTATATTCTCTACTCTCATTTTGCCTCTCCGGCTCACAGAACTGAGTTGGAGGAGGTCGATGCTACTAACGCCTCCTGCACATGACGTCCTCTCTCGAGGGCGTGTGTGCCATTAAAACTTTAAAAAAAAAAAAAAGCCTGTGGCGGGTGCGCGCCCAGCTAACACCCAGGAAGTAATGAATGGTGAAGATACAAGAGAAGATCAGGAATTACAGTAGGTACGTAATTTTCATTTCCCGTATCTGGACGACTGGCTCCTCATGGCCCCATCTACGTGAGGCACTGATCACAGCAATCTAGGATACTTGTTCCCTATTGAGTCACTGGGTATCATCATCAGTCAAGAGGCGTCGTCCCTGGTTTCCCGCTCAAAGGTTGCAATTCATCGGCGCAGTCTTGGATGCCTGCTCGGGGAAAGCCTTCCTGCCAGAGGACAGGGCAGAACGCATATGAACCCTGATACAGGCCCTCACCTCGAAGCAGGTTCCCGTGCGAACCATGCTCTACCTACTAGGACATACGGTGGCAGTCATTGCCACAGTTCCCTTAGCCCACCTCCACATGAGTGTCACTCAGTGAACGTTGAGAGCATAGTGGGACAAATAAGATCACCTCGATCAAGTCATCAGTACAAATCCAGTCGTTCAGGACTTGCAGTGGTGGCTCGTCCCAGAGCACCTGACTAAAGGAGTCCCCTTCTTGGTGCCTGCTCCATCTCTGTCACTCAACACGGACGCTTCAGGGTCCGG
The DNA here is from genome assembly GCA_016271365.2 of Neoceratodus forsteri. Classification (NCBI taxonomy): domain Eukaryota; kingdom Metazoa; phylum Chordata; order Ceratodontiformes; family Ceratodontidae; genus Neoceratodus; species Neoceratodus forsteri. Next base: position 124,419,198 of record CM057450.1, on the reverse strand, counting down.
ATGGGAGCTCGCTTAAATTCACTAGGACTCAAGGAATATGGTCCTCACTGGAGTCCCATCTCCACATCAACATCCTAGAGATGAGGGTGGTCCTATGCTCCATAGGCTCAGCAGTCAGAAATACCATCAGACTACATGTTAGTCCAGACAGGCAACACCTCAGTGGTGTACTACATCAATGATCAGGGAGATGCTCACTCCTACCAGCTTTGCAGAGAGGCAAAGAGAGTGTGGGATTGGGTACTGCAGCACAGCACCATGATCACAGCAGTACATTTTCCCAGTGTCTGCAACACAGTTGCAGACCTGTTGAGCAGGTCATGAGCCAGAGCTCACGAATGGAACTCCTGCAACCAGTCGCAGAGGCTGTGCCCCTCAATTGGGGGTGCCAGAGGTAGACTTATTCGCATCCCCATACAATGCAAAACTGCCTAATTTCTGCTCGATAGATCAAAGGCCTGGTGTTTTCTTGTAAAATGTGTTGTCCCTCTCCTGGACGAGCAGATTCCTCTACACCTTCCGCCCTTCCCTTTGATCCAGAGGGTTCTCCTCAAATTACAGACAAAAGGAGTGGCAGTGATTTTGGTAGCACCTTTCTGGTCCAGACAAATCTGAATCTTCCTGGACATGGTCTCCACCACTCATTCACACTGATGGGATCTACGCCGGAGTCGCTAGGATCCAGCGGGAGCAAACTTTCTGCAAGAGGGCCGGTGCCAGAGATGGGTCAGAGAGGAGCGCCAACGCAACCCTCGGCTCATGCGGCAATAACTGTCTCGACCTCGACCCTCCAACCACCTCAGTTCCTTTTTTCCCCACCAAGTGCGCTTCAGTGACTACATCGCTCGCCTGCCAGGAGTTGAACTTCAAACCAGCAGCAATATTTTTCAGTTCATTGTTTTGTAGTATATCTCGAATAAGTACCGATTTAATATAACATTTTTCTTGTTCAAGAAGTAGTCTCTGCCTACATTGATGGAGTCAACAGTGCGGGTCAGGTGACGGTAGGGAGACTTCGTATGAAAGCTATCAGCCGGGCTGAGTCTGGTCCGCTGCCCTCTCCGGAGGGTCTGACAATGGACGGTCCAGTGCCGAGAGGATGGGCACCACCCCCCTCCCCACCCACCCCGAAGCATAAAAAACTTGCATTCTCGGCACTGTTCAGCCTCAAGCTCTTCTTTAGCCCACAGGTCAAGAAAGAGGAGGCATTACTCGAGGTTGCCCTCTGGTATGTCTGCGCATCGACGGTCGGACATTGGAGTCAGTTGCCGGTCTCCTCCTTCGGAGTCGCCGGTTTCTGTTTCTGGTCACCGACCACTTCTACATTGGAGCCCTTCCCTGCCTTCTGGTAGGGCTTCAGATGAGCAGTTTCATTAATGGGCCGCTCTTATGGAGCAATGGGTTCGGAGGTTGGTCCAGCTGCCTGGCCCGGTCCTGTCGGGGCCTTCTGGCCTTTCAGGGGATTGGGTAGGGTGGTTGAGCCTCCCTAGTTGCACGGCACCTTTTTCAGTGCCATCGACTCCGCGTTCAGGTGTCCCGTTCCCCCCAAAAAAAAAAACACATGGTGCTGGCCAGGGGCCACACCGTGCCTCTATCTCCTGGTCTCCTTCCTTCCTTCTTCTCAATCCTATTTTTTGGTGCTCTGGGTTTGTTTGGCGCAGTCAGCGTCGATGGGTCGCTGGTGCAGATATGTCTGTTCGGTGCTATTGGGATTGTTGGCACCATCCTCGGTTGCGGCGGGTTTTTGGCTGGAGGCCCTGGTTTGCACCTTCGGGTGATGCTGCGCGCTATGTCAAGCAGCGCCGTGCTCTTTGGTGCCGAGGCTTAGTATGACGTCTTCCAACCTTCAGGGCTTCTCCAAGCCTACTCAGTGACAGGGCGGGGGCTGTCAACCCCTCTCCCGTAACACCAGCTCTGGGTCCTCCTGTGGGGGGCTGGCTCCACCACTTCCTTTCCACTTGGGCCGCTGTCACGTCGGACAGGTGGGTTCTCAAAGTGGTCGGTCAGGGACTGCCTCTGGAATTTGAGCAGTACCCTCCAAGCTGAGCCCACGCCCCTGGGAGGAAAGAGTATCTACCCAGACCCAGTCGGCTCTCTGACGACCTCGCTCAGCTCCTCCTTAAGGAGGCTGTAGCTCCAGTGGCGGATTCTCCAGCAGACCCAGGCTTTGTCTCCAGGTACTTCCTGGTGCCCAAGCAGATGGGGGTGGCACACCATTCTAGATCTGCACGACCGAATATCTCTGGTCATGCACCTTTCGGATGGTCACTCTGTCCCAGATCATACCATCCTTGGAGAGCTAACACGTGGTTCTGTTCACTGGATTGCAGGCACATTCTTTCACATCCTAGTCAGTCTTATCTCATCAGTGGTTCCTCCTTCAGGGTTGAAGGGACCCTGTACAGGTTCGAGCAATGCCGTTGACCTGTCCTTGCCCCTTGGATCTTTGCCAAATGCATTGCAGTGGTGGCAGCCCATCTCGAGTGGGGGGGGGGGTCAGGATCTATCCTTACCTCGACGACTGGCTCCTAGCAAGTTCCACCCAACAGGAGGTGGAGAGGTCCAGGGACCTCGTCCTCCAGACCTGCTCCCAGCTCAGCATCCTGATCAACGAGGCCAAGTCAGAACTCGTGCCTTCTCAGGTGATGGGCTTCATCAGGACAGAGCTCAACTCTTGTAAAAGTCAGAGCTCGGCTCCTGGCGGACAGGGCGGTGGTTCTGTCCTCCTTTGCCCAATCATTTCTGTTTGGACAATTGTGACCTACCAGGACTTTATCGCCTTCTGGGTTACATGACTGCGTGCCCTCAGTGATCCATTGGGCCCGGTTGTGCATCGCCCTCGACAATGGGAGCTGGCCGCCCAGTGGACTCAGCGTCCTCATTTCAACCAGCTGATCCTGTAACCCAGATGATGTGGGACACTCTCACTGGTGGACCACCCCAGACGGTTGCAGGAAGGATCCCATTTGTCCGTCCCAAGCCAACAGTCGTCCTTATGACCAGTGCCTCACTCATGGGCAGGGGCCACATGGGGGACAAAGGGCCCAAGGGCTCCGGACCCCGAGTCGATGCCACATTAATCTGTTGGAGCTCAGAAGTCAGACTGGCACTGTCAGCTTTCACTCTTCCACTACGGGGTCAAGTGGTTCAAGTCCAGATGGACAATACCACAATTATGTACTGCCTCAGCAAATGGGGCCGCACGCACTCCATCTGCTGTGCAGGGAGGCGCTCTGCATCTGGACTCTCGTGAGCCATCTGGAGGCAGATCTCGTAGCCATCCATGTGTCGGGAGCCTCAAACCATCTGGCGGATGCTCTCAGCCGCTTAGGCGAGACATCCCACAAGTGGTCTCTCCATCCAGAGGTAGCTTATAGCCTGTTCTCCCACTGGGGCAAACCGATGGTGGACTGGTTTGCCTCCAGGGACACCAACCTGAGGCTTTCATGCCACCCCCCTCAGCAGGGCTTGCTGCAGGGGGATGCCTTCTTGAGGCCGTGGACCCCAGGCCTCTTCTGCGCCTTCCCTCCATTTCCCTTGATCCACAGAGTGCTTCTCAAGGTGAGGAGGGACAAGGGGAAGGTGATTTTGGTAGCCTCAGCCTCTCCGCACCAGTTCTGGCATCCAGATCTCCTCCGCCTCAGCTGCAGGCCCCCGGGGCAGCTTCCAGGATGCCAGACCGTATTTCTCTCAATCAGGGGAAGGTATACAATCCAGACCTTCAATCCCTACACCTCACAGCCTGGTACCTGAGCGGCTAGAGTTCCAGGCTTTGGGTCTTTCAGAGGATGTCCTCACTGTGGTGGAGGCATCCAGAAAGGAATCGACCAGAAAATGTTATGCCTTCAAATGAAAAAGGTTTTCCATTTGGTGTCAGGCAAGGGCCTGGATCCTCTGTCCTGTCCAGTGGCTAACATTTGTGACTACCTTTTGTCTTTGTCTAAAGGGAGTCTTGGTCATCGACCTTCAGGTGCACCTGGCAGCCATCTCTGCTTACTCTGCAGGCGGTCATCCAAGTTAGGCGCAGAGACAGAGGTTGTGTGCTTTTTCAAAAGCCCTGGATCACATATCCCTCTGGTGCTTGAACCTCCACCTCTGTGGGATCTACCGCTGGTACTGGCAAAGTTCATGGGCATGCCATTCCAGACAATGCACAAGTGTGCATTGTCACACTTAGTCGTGGAAGACTGCCTTCCTTGTGGCTATCACATCTACTAGAAGGACAAGGGAGCTCTGGGTGCTCTCTGGACTCCCCTAATCTGGTTTTCCACAGGGACAAGGTTGTCCTGCACCCCAGCCGAAATTCTTTCCGAAGGTGGTGTCAGTTTCACCTTAACCAGGTGTTAACTCTGCCAGTATACTACCCTAATTACACCTCGGAGGCCGAATACAGGCTCCATACCCTGGGCCTGAGACGAGCCCTCTCCTGTTATAAGGAGAGGACTGTGGAAATTTGGGGAGAGGTTTGCCAGCTGTTTTCACCTATACTAAAGTCGCTTCTGGCAGACCTGCAGCAAAGTGGACTGTTGCAAGGTGGATTACATCTTGCATAAGTTTGTGCTACGAGTTTGCAGGCATGGAGCCTCCCAGAGGGATAAGAGCTTATTCTACCCGCCATACCGCTGCATTGATGGCTACTTCCAGGGATATCCCTATCCAGGAAATTTGTTGGTCTGCTACTTGGAAGTCAGCAAACACCTTCATTACCCATTACCACATCGACCTTGAGTCACGCCCGGGATGCTGGCTTTGGGGCCTCAGTTCTCCAGTCTCTTTTCCCCAAGTAAGTATCAGTGGGGTGTGCGCCTTGCCTCCCTCCTCCAGGAAAACTGCTAGGAGTCTGCCAAGAAGTGTGGATGAACAGCATATCCACGATTCTATACCGTAGTTCTAGGAGTGGTATATGTTCATCCACACGGACCCACTTGACCTCCCCGGCTGCTGACGCACAATACCTGGCTTCCAGCGGGCTGAGATCTGGTGTAATGGGGCTGAGCAGAGGTATATACAACCCAGGTGGGTGGGAGAAGCCAGCTTGAAGACCTTCTGGCGATCCTTAAAGAGAAAGGGACATGCCAAGAAGTGTGGGTGAACAACATATACCACTCCTAGAACTACTGTTACAGGTGAGTAACCTGTTTTTTCCTGTAGTAATGCTTATTTCCACTATCCATCAAGTAAGTCTGCCTTAGATGAAAAAGTGTAATGATTGGCTTTGTTGTGAATTATCAGATTACAAGTTGGTGTGCTTCCCTGGGCAAGGTACTGTAGATCATCAGGAGATTGTTCATCTATGTGCTGCCTTCTCAGTTTTAGCTCCTACTTATATTTACGTACAAGTCACAGGAGTTTTCCTGTTGTGCGAGTAGTCAACATTCTTGTCTCATTCTAGGATGGAGTCTTTTCCTTCCCACATATATTGAAGTGTTTTGAGTCAGAATTGTAGGGATGGTGTTGGTGTTATTGGGGAAAATACACAATCAGCTCTTTCATGACACCTGTTTTGTTCTACTCTTCTAGAAGTGGAGGCGTGCCATTCCACCTCGCCCGTGTCGGTGACAGAAAGGGACTTGATGGATCTGACGATGATGTAGACAAAGACTTGGGAGATGTCAAAGCTACTGACTAAGGTCTTCCCGCAGCTTCTGCCAGTACAAGGCAGCAAAACTACCAAAAAGACTTGCCAAGAGTCCTACCTGAACTAGCCACATCATTTGCTGAACTTTAATTTTATTCAAAAATGTGTGGTGGAAAACCAGTACTGAGAACATCAGGGCAGTACCGTCTTTCCTCTCTCCGCTTATTTCCATTTGTGCGTCAGTTGCAGCATTGTGGCTAGCAAAATGTCTCTCCAACCCCTCCCCCAAATAAATCCGTTAGACCTAATTTAGGATATGGCAAGTGGCATTTACAAGAACCAGATTAGTTGCTGTGGCCACTTAGATGCACGCTGTCGTTCGATATCTTTATGCAATAATTAATGTTTACATCTTGCAATATCTGAACACGTGAATGTAGGAGAGTGCCCTTGCTTTTGGCCATCGGATATGGAGCTTGATTTCCCTTCTTGGCCTTCTTGGCCATTTATCACTGCCTTTCAATTTGCTCTTGATTTAAAGGCATTTGCAACCATAACATGGTCACAGTAATCCTGTTCTGGCCTTTTAACCAAAGCCATACAAGTAGAGAACCTCGGTGGGGTTGGTCAGTGGTATCTGCCAAATAAACACTTTCCAAAGCCAATTTTGTTTTTTAAATACTTCTGTTGTGCAATGACACCTGGAAATTCAGAGCTGTGGTCAGATATGTTCAATTATTTTTTTACAGTAGCATGGCTAGGGACAGTGATCAACGGGGAAAATTAAAGTACAGGAGTTTACCAGCTGTGCTGATTGTATAGTAACTTGTCTGTGATTATTTTGGGGACCAAACATATTTAATTGATTTTAAACAAAGTATCAAGCTGAAATGAATACTTTTATACATATAAACTTGTTGCGTATTACTACTATGAGTTGTACTGCCTCATACTTCTGTGTAACTGGAGGATCTTTCTATACTGCACCATTGTCTTAAAGAATATAGCTCTTACAGAACTGCACATAAATATAGAACTTGTACTTCAATGGGAAGGAGAAATAAAGGTCTTCCTCACTGCCTCCTTTTCTCATTCTCTCTCGGGACCATGGGTATATACTGTAGATTTTATTATGGCATACACTGGTTATTAGGTTACTTGTGGTCTATATAAAACGTATGTATATTCTGCATTTATACATGAGCAAAACAGGCTTCAGAATGTCTAAAGCTATACATTTGCAAGGATGGGGGCAGGGAGAGTAAGATGCAATTTAGGGTGGGAAAAATGCATTTTTCAACAAAAGTGCCTTAGTATGTTTGCAGTAGTTACGCTACTGTAAACTGTGGTTTATGGATGTGTTGTATTGGTATGTTACAAATAAAGGTCATCCGTATGTTGCAAATCTTCTGTGGATCATTAACTCTGTTCTCCCTCATTAAAGAGGTGGCATAGGAAGCCTATTGGTGATCTCCTAATGAGAGATGTTTGTGACATGAAACCGAAGAATACAGTGGTTTCCATCATATTGTAATAAATTCCAATAATCTTCTCACAGAGTCCTACTTATGGCTCATCTGATACCTTCAGGACCTCAAGGCCAGAACCTTTCTGGAGGGCTTGTGGCGTGTGAAGCCTTGCGCACAGGTCACTGTGTGCTAGCTGATGTACCGTGGCGTCAGCCCCAGCCACCTCAGTTCCTTTGTCCCTATCCTCTAGTGCAGAGCCGCAGCATCATGGCTCTCCATGTCTGAGCCAGACCTTCACCAAATATACGCCTCCAGTGTTCACTTCTTTGGTTTTAGTTTAAAGTTCACATGAGTTTTTGTGTTAGATCATCTTACTTCGAGGGGGCTCTTGCAGCAGGCAACACCAGTAGAACTAAGCCGCCAGGTGCTAAGACCACACAGAAAACTTCTAGCTAGCAGTCTACAGCTGGGGACTGCCCCGATGTCGGCACACCAACATCCACCTATAGTATAAAAGGGACAGTCCCCCAGCCCAACCTCAGTTCTTTTACTGCCATCGACCCGTGCATGTCAGACCTTCCCGGACGCCTGCTTCAGTCAACTGCCATTTTGCTTGCGCTTTACGTGCAGTTTTCTTTATTTTTCGTTATAAAATGCATCATTTTGGGAGGGGTTCTTTTCTTTTGTGCATGTCTTCTCCAGCTTCATCTGCCAGCCGGCGTACAAAGTGTTTATGCGTAAGCAGCTTTCCTCCCAAAGACGGCCACTGTCTACTCTGCTTAGACCCTGACTAAGACGCCAAGGCCTGCTGCACTGCCAGGACTTCAACCAGGCCACACAGAGATGCTGTTTGAAGACCCTCCAGGGCTTCTTGCTGCAGCAGTAGTTGGCCGCAGTGGAGAAGGAGCTCCAGGGCACAAGTTCCTCTTCTTTCACAGCCTCCGGGGCTTCGACTTTTTCCCCTGCCCAGAAGTCCACTGGGAAGCACAAACATAGGGACTATCCCCAGTCAGCTTTCTGCTCTCGGTCACCGCATAAGTTGGCAATCGCCTCTGGGTATTGGTCGGCCCCTTCCTCTTTCTGCAGCCCTTACCCCTTCGTAGTTGCCAGTTTCTAACCTCCGGAATTCTTAAATATGATCAACTATTGCAGTCAGCCTCCTGTGTTTAACTGCCCTAGCGAGCGGAACATATGCAAATGATGGAACATTCATTGGTTACGTGCCACCATTCAAACTGCTGCCGTTACGATCTGTTGCAGTCTATAAAGCTCAGATTCATTTCTCCGCCTGCCTGACTCCTCTGAGCTCGCTCCTCAGCTGACTGACTTTTTATTTATTAAACTGTTAACTTTATTGCTGCCTTTATTTTTAAGTTTTATTTAGCTAGTGTTAGTTTTAGCTGATTTTTACTTAAGTTTGCGGTTCTGTGTAACCGTCTAGGAACCGGTAGATCTTGCTTAGAGGGCTCTTGCAGTAGGTACTAACCGATGGGACTAAGCTGCCAGGTGCTAGGACCACACGGAAAACTTTAGCTAGCAGTGTCTGGCGGGGGACTGCCAACCCAACGTGACAGCGTGGCGCTATATAGTGAGCAGTCCCCACACCTGCCCTCCAGTTCTTTCCCACCATTGACCTGCGCACGTCAGACCTCGCAGAGAACGTTGCTTCTAGGATTGTGGATATGTTCTAGTCACACTCTTTTGCATGACCTTTTTCTTTAAGATTCTTGCCAGAAGGTCTGAAAGCTGGCTTCTCCCACCCACCCGGGTGGTATAGCCTCAACTCCATCCCTTGACACCAGATCTTCCTTTCAGCCTGAAGATTCAGTTTCCTCCTTATCGCTTCCATGTTGAGTAGGCCCTGGCAAACCTTCGGATTTACCTATAATTAAACTCGTTAGTTTCTCCACATCACTTTGCAATTACTATTGTGATGGAGGTCAAGTCGTTGCCCAGGTTCCATCGCACCATTGCGAGCAGAAGATGTCTCGCACCGACCCGCATGCCTTGTGCGTCTTTGCCTAGGCCATGCCCATGACACCCAGGCTTGCAACTTCTGTCGCACGTTCCAACCTAATGTTCTGGACGATTGTCTCGCACGACTTCAGCTCGGAAGAACAGAGAAACTGAACAGGCCGTACAAATCAAGAGAGGCCCATTGGGCAGGGTCCACTGAGCAACTAGCAGATGAAGGTCTTTGAGGAGGCAGCTTGGGCTACTGATCTTTCCTCTTACATGTCTGTTTTCCTCCCGCTCAATTTGGGCTCCACCTTTTCAGGCTCCTTCAAGGAGATGTGCCAGCTCTCCCGACCAGGGAGGCCCTTCAAACCACATGCGTCTCGCTCCTGTAAAAGGACAAGTCGAAGGTTCGTCTAGTCTATGTTCTTGGAATTGAGAGATCTCTCTCCCAGGAATCTTCTGTTTAGACTTCGGTTGAGATTGCAGCCTCAGCCACTGGCTTAACTGTACACCCACCAGGCCAGCCAGCTAAGACTCAGGCCGATGACCCGGTCGATATTGATCTTCCTGGACATAGTATGCACCACTCATTCACACTAATGGGAGTACACCAGAGGCGCTAGGACACAGCAGGAGCCAAACTTTTTCCAGAGGGCCGGCGCTAAGATGGAGCCGCAAGGACACAGCACCGTAAGCCAGGCTCGTGCGATATAGACTAGCTCGGTGTTGACACTCCAACCGCCTCAGTTCCTTTTTTACCTGACATCAAATGCGCTTCAGTGACAACTTTGCTCGCCCGCCAGAAGTCGAACCTCAAACTAGCAGCTTAGTTTTCAGTTTTATTTTATATTTTCATGAAAAGTACAGATTACATTTTAATAAATTACTTGTACAAGAAAGAATTTTTCAGCCCTCCATTGACTGATTCGACCATGAGTGGAGCAGGTGATGGTAGGGAACTCATGTAAGCTGTTCAGTCAGCCGGGCAGGGTCTGGTCCACCGCCCTCCCGGGGGGTGGGGATGGGTGGTCCCTCGAAAGCATAAAGACAGTCCCATTCAGCACCATTCCACGTCTGTTTCTTTGGCCCACCAGTCAAAGAAGAAACTGCATCACTTGAGGTCGCCTTCTGGTATGTCTGCTTGTAGATGGTCGGTTGTTAGGGTCAGGAGCCGGTCTCCGCTTCTTTCAGGGTTTCTGTCTCTGGTAGCCGGCCTCTTTGACACCGGAGCTCCTCTAGGCCTATTGGAGGGGCTTCCAATGAACAGTTTCATCACTGGGCCACTCTCATGGAGAAGTGGGCTCTGAGGTTATCCCGACTGCCCGAACCGGCCAGTCCATCACCTTAGCTTTCGGACGCAACTCGGTTTCGGATCTGCAGGCAGGGCGGTTAGGACTTCCTAGTGCGTGGCACCTTTGGTGCCATTGACTTCAGCGCTCCAGTGTTTATCCCCTCACATGGCTGCAGCACAGGGGTCCACACGATGCCTTTATATCCTGCCATTCTTCATCCTTTACCTTCAAATGCGGTTCTCAGACTTCTCGGCGGTGCCATCGACTGCAGTGCTGACTTCTCTGAGCGTGAGGTGTGCGATGTTGCACTCCATCAGCGCCATGCGCAACACCATCTCTGTACTTGGCGCCATTTCTTCCGCAACCAAGGATGTTCTGGCGCCGTCTAGTTTCCAGAGGTTTTGACTCCCAATTCTTTCTCCTTCTCCTCTTCCTCCTGGTTTTCATTCTGTTTGTGTCTATACAGTCCCCGGACTGTCAGATGATTTTGAGCCCGATCTGGATCTTGACTGGGTGTCTTTTTTTTTTTTTTTAAATATATTCTATTTTTATGCCTCCTTCTCTCTACAGTGCTTCCTTACCTTCAGGAGTCCCCTGTGGCCTTTATCGTCCCTGCTTTCGTCTGCCAGTTTCAGGTGCAGTCATCCCCCCATGCTGCCTTGGTTTAACCCCCAGGTGGGTACGAGGCAGGGCTCCCCTTCCTCCGCCCCGGGCGTCTGATTCGTCGGGGGTCCGTTACCTGCACTGACAAGGGCCCTGGGATCGGGGCCTGAAGCTCAGTCTACAGGGAGCACCACGGGGTCTTTTTCCTGTTTCGCCCGGCCTGCAGGACGTCCGCACGCATGGAGAGCCTAGGAGCAACGCACATCGCAACATGCCGACTCTCTGCAGACGTCCTCCCTCCATACTACATGCTGTCCTTTTAGCTACATCTCCACCAGTGGTCGCCCAGGTGGTGGTATCGCAGCGGGACCTGCATCCCACCCCACCCGGAAAAGGAGAGAAGTCTCTGGGCGCTCGATCCTCTCTTCTCCCCCTCCCTCCAGCCGCCTGAGTCCATTCCCGAATCCGGGTCGCTGGCACCGCGGCGGTGGGCGGCCGGCTGGGTGGGTGTTGATGCTGATTCTGCCCTGGGGCAGGGATCAATCGTCCTGCAGAGCTGCGTGTTGAAGACCCTTCCTTTAGGTCTCTGCTCAAGAAATTAAATTCTACTTTCTCTCCAGACCACAGAAATGTCGATCCTGGAAGCTTCTGTGTCTCAATATTACATGTACGGAAATCCCTATGGATTTAACCCTTCAGTACAGCCCTCTTTCAAAACTCTTTCCCCAACGGTGTGGAAGAATCCAGCTCTTATTCCTTCTGTGGCTAGTCTATAGATGGAAAATATGCCCCTCCAAAGATCGCCCCATCTTGGCCTCACAAACCATTGCTGGTGCCACAGTGGTCCTGGCAGAGAGGCTGTCCTGCCTCAGGAATCTACAGCATGTCCTATAAACAAAGAATCTACGCAAGATAGACACCTTGGGTAAGAGAGTTTTGGCTGCCTCAACCCTTGGCATGCACATTGCCAGCTACTGGGGCTATTTTTCTTAATATGAGTGTTTCTTTGGCATTCACTCAAACAGCAGTAGGAGCTCTGCCAGAGTCTTGGGGTTAACTCAGAGCTACTACAGACCATAACCAGAGGTATAGAGTCCAATAATCAACAAATTAAAGCTGCAATGGACTCTTTCGATACTGCTTCCCAGGTGGCAGTTGTCATCTGCACCTGTCGCCATTCCTGGCTGTGTACTTGAGGCTTTATGAATGGCGCCCAACAGAGCGTCATGGCCTTACCTTTCGACAGTATGCATCTGTTTGGGCCTCGATTTGGAACACCAAATCACCACAGAATACCTAAGGTCTGTGGCGTTAGGTCAATCACGATCAATTCAGAGTCCTGCCCTTTGGGCTATCCTCGGCTCCTCGAGTTTTTACAAAGTGCTGTGCAGTTCTCTCGGCACATCTAAGGAACACTGGAATCCAAGTGTTCCCATATCTGGACGACTGGCTTCTAGCAAGCCCCTCCAGGCAAGAGACTCTGGAGGCCCTGGCCATGGCCTCAGACTTCCTCACATCCATAGGAGTCCTGCTGAACGTCAAAAAGTCACAGTTGCAGCCCTCCCAGAAGCTCCTTTTCATAGGAACCCTTCTGGACACTTCCTTTGCAAAAGCTTTTCTGCCAGAGGACAGAAGGAGCAATATCTTACAGATGGCTCACTTCATCAGAGAGCACAGCTTATTGCGAGTCCTCTCGATGCAACAGATGCTGGGTCTCATGGCATCTTTGGTGTTCACTGTACCTTTGGCTCATCTCCACATCAGAACCTCTCAGTGGATGCTCAGTACTCAGTGGTCCCCAACTACTCACCCTCAGTCCTTTCTCATCAAGGTGACTGAACCTCTGAAGAGATCACTCATCTGGTGGTCTCAGGACAACCTGCTGGAAGGATATCCCTTTGCCCTTTAGGATCATCAGATGTCCATTACCACGGACGCATCCCTGATGGGTTGGGGAGCTCAGTGCCAGGATCTCCACACCCAGGGTACTTGAACTCTGGATGAGTCTTGCCTTCATATAAACATCCTGGAAATTAGAGCTGTCCTCTCTGCAGTCCGAGCTTTGACGTACATACTCTGTCGCAAGAACATTTTCTTTCAAATGGACAAGGCAGTGATGTACTACATCAACAAACGGGGCGGTGCACACACTTACTATTATGCAGCGAAGCAATCAGTTTGGGAATGGTGCCTGGAGCACAAGACTCTGATTCAAGTGGTTTACCTGCCAGGAGTACAAAACGAGCCGGCAGACCATCTCAGCAGAACAGAGACCGATCCTCACGAGTGGTCTCTCGACTTAACCGTCGTTCAGTCACTCTTAGAAGAGTGGGGAACTCCGGACCTGGACCTTTTGCATCCACACTCCACGCAAACTGCCTCTCCTCTGCTCCAGAAATCCAGGACCTGGCATTTTCAGGATGCATTCAGGCTGCAGCGGATGAAATGCTTTCTATGAATTTTCTCTTCTCCCCTCTTCAGAGGTACTGCTCAAACTGGAGGCACTAGGGCAGAATGATTCTCATTGCCCGTTCTGGCTTCATCAGATCTGGTTTTCCTTAATCAACAGGCTATCTGAAACCGCTTCCCCTTCAGATGAACCTTCTGACCCAGGGACCTGTAGTCTCTCCCAACCTGAGGTCTCTTCACTTCCACGCTTGGCTCCTGAGGAGATGGAGGTGAATAGGTTTAATGTTTCTCATAGGGTTTCTGATATTCTTTTGGCTGCACACAAGCCATCCACCAGAAAAACCTACACAGCTAAATAGAAGCGTTTATCTGGTGTGCAAAATCCTCTTGGAATCCTTTTTCCTGCCCACAGAATCAAGTCTTGGGTATCTTAGACCCCTCAAACACATGTCTGCAATACTCCACAGTCAGAGTTAATCTTTTTGCAATTTTGGCATATCATGAGCCAGTACTCCATGTCGCTGGCCCAGCTGCCTATAGTTGAGGTTTCTTAAGGGGATACTGCATACCAGACCTCCCTATTAGACGCCTTGCAGCCTGGGGGACATTAGCCTTGTGCTTGCAATGCTCACTCGTAAACCTTTCGAGCTTCTAGCTGCTTGCGAGTTGAAATTTCTCTCTTGGAAGACGGCCTTCCTGGTGGCCATTACTTCTGCTCGTAGAGCATCTGAAATATATGCCTTGGGCACATACTGTATTTCACAAGGACAAAGTAGTTCTTAGGACTCATCCTAAGTACCTGCCTAAGGTTGTCTCAGAATTCCATCTGAATCAACCTTTAGTCCTTGCTACTTTCTCAACTTCCAGAATGAGGGAGAGCATACCCTTCATTCCCTAGATGTAAAAAGAGCCTTGCGGTTCTATCTGGATAGAACAAAGGAAATTCACAAGGCTGAACTGTTCATTTCCTTCAGCACGACCCGGCTGGGTCAACCTGTTGCTATGAGGTGTATTTCAGCGTGGCTGGTGGCGTGCCTTCGCCATTGCTATTCCATGGCATGGGTCAAGCAGGAAGGCAGAGTGTACGCTCACTCTACCAGAGCAGTCGCGACATCTCTGGCAGAAATTTGTAATGTCCCCATTGCAGACATTTGCAATGCGGCTACCTGGAGCTCCGTGCATTCTTTTGTTAAGCACTATGCCTTTGATGTCCATGCCAGACGACATCAGTCATTTGGCAGGACAATTCTTAACAGACTTCTGTCCTTAAACGTGAGCTCCTCACTCGCCTGATGCCCGTCTGAAGTTATTTAGCTCAGATACTCTCCCATTAGGGTGAATAAGTTGTGGAGACGTTATGTCCAGGAAGATATGGAAATTGCATACCTACCATAATTCTTGATCTTTGATGAAGACTCCATCACTCATGCACATGCCAACCCACCATCCCCCAAGCTCACTTCTCTGTTTCTGGTCTTCACTCCTTCAGTGATTGGACTGTGAAGACTGTTTCTAGGATCGTGGATATGTTCATCCACACTTACTGGAATGTCCCTTTCCCCTTTAAATCTTGCCGGAAGTCTTCAAGTTGCCTTCTGCCACCCACCCAGGTGGTATATACCTCAGCTACACCCCATGACGCCAGATCTTCCTTTCTGCTGGAAGATGCAGGTTGCCTCCCTTGAGCTCAAGCATTTCGTTGGCCTGGCTTTCAAAACTTGGTTTGAAATTAAAACTTGTTCGGAGTTACGTCGATCGCTTCAGGTCCCCTAATATGGAAGAAAGTCTCCAGGATTTTTCCGGTGTCCTTGCAGCCAGAAGATGTCACACCAATCCCCATCTCACATGCGTTTTACTGCCTAGGTGTCGGCCATGACACCTCGTCCTGCAGTTATTGCTTGGCCTTCCATCCCAATGTCCTGAACGACTGCCTGGCACGTTTGAAGTTGGGGAGACCAAAGAAAAGGAATCCTCCAGTGAAATCTAAAGAGGCTAAGTGGGCGGATTCCGTGACCGCAGTTTCCGCCGAGCAGCTGGAACGCATGGCGACATTTGAAGAAGACGCCTGCGCTACGCCGAATCGAAGCTTTTTCGTTCCACTCAACCTGGGTTCCACCTTCACCGGTTCTTTTAAGGAGTTGTGCCAGTCTCTCCCCACCCAGGGTGAGGCGCCCACGGGCTTGCAGTCCTCCCACTCTCATAAGAGAGACAAAGAACCTAGCTAGTCTTCGTCTCAGCGAAGGCACTGTTGGGACCGAGAGAGGTCTCAGTCCCAGGAGCATGTGGTCTCGACCTCGGTGAGATCCCTTTCTCAACTCCGCCCAGCAGGCTCCCGGACCTTCCATCTGGCCAGACTGAGGAAGTGTCCAATGAGGTCGATTGTCCTCGACCCTCTGTCGCCAGCCGTGGCTGACTCCTTGGAGAGGACTCCGGTCCTTGTGTTCCCCGATGAGGAGACCCAGTCCACTGCTGTCCCCATCGAGGACCTGGTTCCGGACCCTCTGGTTTCACCGATCCCTCCAGTGTCTCCCGGGCGACCTAGTCAGCCTGCCCAATCTCTGTCGAGGTCTAGAACCTCCTCGGCTGAACTGCCAAGGAAGAGCCATAAGCGCTCCAAAAAGAGCCGACACCACAGGTTGTTCTCGGATGAGGAGAGGCCCCGACAGAAACTGTCGCTACAAGGACATTATGTGGCAATAGCTGATTTTGACCGGGCAGAAGCTGGCTCCATACTACCCGACCATTACTTGTCTTGCCTCCCAGGCCAAAGCCAACCCCTTGGAACTGAGCCTTTGGTTCCCCTGCCCAGCCGGCCTGGCCTCCTGCACGGCCCATTCCAGTCTCTCCACCGATAGTGGTGAAGCCGCTGCCTAAGCAGCCTGTGAGGCTCCTTCCAAGAGGACAGACCAGATGCGGGCTTCCCGTCTCGGTCATGGTCACCGGACCACCCTCGGCGGGTGAGGGTGATTTGAGTGTAGGCTGCTGTACCCAGACTCTTTGGACTCTGTCACTGGGCTCCACTCATCCCAGGGATGATGAATCATCCTTTGGCACAGGGATGGAGGAAGGTCCTTCCTCCTTCCAAGGGATCCTCCGTCTCATCTCTTGATTCTACAGGGATGCCCCTGGAACCCATCCAGAAAAAGGCGGAGTACCCTCTCACGGACATCCCTCAAGAGAGGGGATACCCCGACGGAGGCCTTTCCTGTGGCCAAGGCCATTATTGGTCCGGCACTCTTAACTATGGCAGCAACCTGCCTCATGTCCAGCACCTTCTGCCTGTATGGCCTGCAAGTACGCGGTGCCCATGGGGTCCCTTGCGGGGTTCACAGAGCACCCTTCGGCAGAGAGCCTGGTGACCACCTGTGTTCAGGCTTACTGGCAGTTTTGCTGACACTGACCAACCCGATAAGGAGTCCAAGCTTTTGGACCATTCATTGCAGAAAGTCTACGGCTTCCTCCTTGGGCCTTCTCGATCCAGTTAGACCATCGTCCTTGGCACTTCTCTCATGCCCTTCTTGGGTTATTAGATGAAGTCCTCCCACATCTCCCCATGGACATGCAGACCACAGTTAAGCAAGTCCAGGACCAGGGCTGTACTGTTGCCAAACAGCAGCTCCAGACTGCACTGGATAGTGGGGATTCTTGTGCCCGTTCGATGGCCACCGTAGTTTCCTCTCGCTGCAGGGCTTGGCTGAGGCTCTCCTCCTTCCCGGGGGATACTCAGCATAAGTTAGCTGATGTGCCTTTCCTTGGGACAGACTTGTTCGGCCCAGGAGTGGCCGGTCACCTACAATGCATAGAGCAGTAAAATACCATCTTGGACGCCACTTCTGCCAAGAGTTCTTCGGGCAAGAACCAGCAGAAGTAAAAGAAGCCATCTTCCTGGACATAGTCTCCCACTCATTCACACTAATGGAATCTACGCCGGAGGTGCTAGGACTCAGCAGGCGCAAACTTTTCAAGAGGGTCGGCACCAGAGATGTAGCCATGAGGAAGTGGCACTGCGAGCCATGGCTCATGCAGTAAAGACTACCTCATCGTCTACCCTCTTACTGCCTCAGTTCCTTTTTTCCCCGCCATCGAGTGCGCTTCAGTGGCGACGTTGTTTGCCCACCAGGAGTCGAACTTCAAACTAGTAGCATAGTTTTCGGTTTGTTTTGTAATTTATCTTGAAAGTACCAAGTAGATTTAATTTATTGATTAATAAAAAGTCTTCAGCCCTCCATTGACTGAGTTGACCATGAGTGGGTCAGGTAACGGTGAAACTTCGTGTGAAGCTGTTCGAGTCAACGGGCTGGGTCCGGTCCACCACTGTCACGGAGGGTGGGTCTGACAACAGATGGTCCAATGCTCAGAGAGTGGGTCCCCGAAAGCATAAAAATGGTCTCATTCAGTGGCACCATTAGCCCTCGAGTTCTTCTTCAGCGCTGAAGTCTAGAAAGAGGAGGCATCACCGGTGCTTCTGGTATGTCTTCGCATCGATGGTCGGTCATTGGGGCTAGGCACCGATCTCCTCCTCTCTCTGAGTCGCCGGTTTCTGGCTCCGGTGCCTGACCTCTTCGACATTGGAGCCCGTCCCCCGCTTGTTGGACGGGCCCCCGATGAGCAGTTTCACCAGTGGGCTGCTCTTATGGAGCAATGGGCTCGGAGATTTGTCCAGCTTCCAGGCCTGGTCACTCCAGGGCCTTTGGGCTGCTCGAGGGACGGGGAGGGTGGTTGAATCTTCCTAGTCATGCAGGGCTTTCTTCTGTGTTGTTGACTCCGTGCTCAGGTGTTTCCCCCCCTCACATGGCTGCAGCACAGGGGCCCACACCGATGCCTCTATCTCCTGTTAATTTTTTTTTCCTTCAAATCGCAGGTTTTGTAACCATGTGACACTCTGAGTTGTCCGGTGCCGGGGGCTGTGTCGTGCAGTCTGGGGCGTCGAGGGCTCTGTTTGCGGCGTCCGCGATGCCGAGGGCTCTTTAGGCGCCGTGGCTTTTATTGCGCCATATGTGCTGGTGAGCTCTTGATGGCGCCGACTTTGGGTTCAGCTACTGCGGTTTCGTCAGGCTAATGCTTGGTGCAGCGCCATCCAGTCTCCAAAGCTTTTCAATTCAGATTCTTTCCTCTTCTAATTTCCATTCTGATTTTCACTCCTTTCCTCCATACAGTCCCCCGGACTGTCGGGAGATGATTTGAGCCTGACCCAGATCTTGTCTGGGAGATGGTGTTGAAAGAGCAGGGATTAATCCTGCTGCAGAGCCTGTGGTTGAAGACCTTTCCTTTAAGACTCTGCTAAAATATTTAAATTCCACTCTTTCTCTCCAGACTACAGAAATCGATCCTGGGAAACATTTAAGACTCCAGTACCTACATGTCCCAGAGACCCCTATGGATTTAACTCCTCCGGTACAACCATTTTTTGAGACCCTTTCTCAGATGGTATGGAACAATCCTGCTCTTATCCCTTCCGTGGCCAAGTCCATAGATAGGAAGTATGGTGCTCCCAAGGATCGACCCATATTGGCCTCACAAGCTTTTGTTGATCCCATTGTAGTCTTAGCAGAGAATGACAAGGCAGTCCTTCCTCAGGCATCTACAGCCCAGCCTATCAATAAAGAATCTCGTAAATAGACTCCTAAGTAACAAGAGTCTCTGCTGCCTCCACCCTGGGTATGCGTATTGCCAGCTACCAGGGTTATTTTTCTCAGTATGAGTATGTCCTTTGGCATTAGCTCAAGCAAATGGTAGAAGCTCTGCCTGAGTGGGAAACTAATTCAGAGCTACAGTGGTTGCCAAAAATATTGGTGCCCTTGCACTTTTTTCAAATAACTCGGTTTCCTCTAAACATAAGTTGAAATTAACAACAGTATTTGGTCTCCACAATTCTTTATTTCTCTGTTAATATTACAGAACCTTTGATTTTGATTCAGAATTTAATATATCCTTTTAAATCAGAAAATGAAAAGAAATGGCATTGACAATATTATTGACATCCTAGACTTAATATTTGGTAGCACAGCCTTTGGTCAAAATAACTGCAATCAACCGCTTCCTATAGCCATGGATGAGCTTCCTGCACCTCTCTACTGGCAGTTTGGCCCACTCTTCTTGTGCAAACTGCTCCAGTTCTCCCAGATTTGAAGGGTGCCTTCTCCCAACTGCTGTTTTCAGATCTCTTCACAGGTTTTCAATGGGATTTAGATCTGGACTCATTGCTGCCACTTCAGAACAGTCCAGCGTCTTGTCTTGAACCATTCCTGGGTGCTTTTTGAAGTGTGTTTGGGGTCATTATCCTGCTGGAAGACCCATGACCTTGACAGAGACCCAGCTTTCTGACACTGGGTTCAACATTGCACTCCAAAATGGCCTGGTAATCTCCAGATTTCATGATGCCATGCCACCGTTCAAGAGCACCCAGTGCCAGAGGCAGCAACACCCCAAAACATCACTGAACCTCCTCCATGTTTGACTGTAGGAAGGTGTTCTTTTCTTTGAAGGCTTCATTTTGTTTCCGTAAACATAGAGATGATGTGCTTTACCAAAATCTCTAATTTGGTCTCATCTATCCACAGGACATTCTCCCAGAAGGATTTTGGCTTGTTCAGGTGTGTTTTGGCAAACTCCAGTCGGGCTTTCTTATGTCTCTCTCTCTCTCTCTCTCTCTCAGCAGTGGGGTCCTCCTGGGCCTCCTACCACATAACCCCCTTTCATCGAGTTGGCGATGGATGGTGCAAGTTGAAACTGTCGTACCTTGTGTCTGAAGGTCAGCTGGACTCTGGCAGTTGATCGAGGTGCTTTCTCCACCATTCGAACAATCCTGTGCTGCAATCTTCGATCAAGTTTTCTCTTGCGGCCACGTCCAAGGAGGTTGGCTGCAGTGCCATGGGCCTTAAACTTCCTGATAACATTATGTACGGTGGAAACAGGAACATCAAGGTCTCTGGAGATTGATTTGTAGCCTTGAGATTGTCCGTGCTTGGCTACAATCTTCTGTCTGACCACCTCAGACAATTCTCTGGCTTTCTTTTCTCCATGCTCATTGCAGTACACACAGTGACACAAAGCGGGAGAATGAGTCCTTTCTCTATTCAAACTGGTTGAATGAGTGATTTTATATTGCGAGCACCTGCAACTCACCACAAGTGAGTTCAGTTCCAAAGTGAAGGAGAATCACCTGCTTGAAATCTAATTATTTCTAACTACTTCTAAAAGGTGCCAATAATTTTGTCTGGGCCATTTAAGGATTTCTGTGTGGAATAAGCAAAGACTTAGAAAATTTTTCTGCTTTTTGTGTTTTATTCCACTGCAAACCAAAGAAATACATATGTGGATACCAAAATATTTTTTAATTTCAACAATTTTCTGGAAGGAATGGTGCATTATTAGAAAAAAATGCAAGAGCGCTAATATTTTTGGCCATGACTGTACTTCACACCATAACCAGGGCATAGTGCAATAACCAACAGAGTTAAAAGCTGCAATGGGCGCTTTCGATACCTGCTTCAAGTGGCGGCAGGCATTTGTACCCGCCACTTTTGGCTATGTACTTTGGGCTTCACAAATGATGCCCAGCAGCAGGTCATAGCCTTGCCCTTCGGCAAGTATCTGTTCGGACCCCAGGTGGAACAAGCTCTGGAGGCCACACAGAAGACTCTCTCAGCCATTAAGACAGCTCTACCCGCACCTGCCCCCTGTTGTGGGGGGGAATGTGCCAATAAGCATCAATTTCACAACCGTCTGTCCATTCTGGGCAAAGGCAGGGGGGGCTTTAACAAAAGCCACACCCTGCAGCCACACAAAAAAATGCAGCAGAAGGCACAAGGCCCCAAAGCGTCAGTGCCGCCACCTGAGTTCTTGGCCCAGGTCCCACCTCAGCTGCCGAGGGGACTCTTCCTCAACAATAGGAGGGACGTCTGACTCTGTTCTACAACCGGTGGAAGTCTATAACATCAGACAAATGGGTCCTCCGGATAATCCACGAGGTATTTGCTCAATCTTTCAGAACCCCGATCATCTCCCAAAAATACAGCCCAGGCTGTCGGCAGTGCAGTCAGACCACCTTGCTTCCGAGGTGCAAGGCCTTCTGAACAACAGGGCAGTGAAGTAGTTCCACCAGACCAACGAAACACAAGATCTTACTTCAAGTGGGAGCTCTTGCAGCAGGCTATAACATTCAGGACTATGCCGCAGGCACTAGGACCCTCCAGAAACATTTTCAGCCAGCAGTATACAGCAGGGACCACCCCAGACGTCGGCCCTGGTACAAAAGGGGGCGGACCCAGTTCCACCTCAGTTCTTTTCCCACCGCGTCCCGCATGTGAAGAGAAGATCTACAATTAGCTTGCCAGAAACAGCAAGAATTTTCCTAAAAACCTGCTTTTTGTTACCGTTTTCTACGTTTTTTCTAGTATACAGACGTCGAACTGCTTTCGACGGTTTGAAGTTATTCGACAGATGTCTTCACCATCATCTGCCTCGCCTGAACACCATCAAAACAAGTGGAAGGCAGATCCCAGCAAGGATATGGCCATAGAAGTTGCGTTTTCTGCCTCGGACCGGACCACGACACCGCAGCCTGCTCCGCCTGACAGGCATTTACTAGCCGGACCCGCATCCGTCATCTGAAGGCCTTGAAGGCTTTTCTTCTGGAGAAGAAGATGGATCTGCACTCCTCTGAGGGGAAACGCAAAGAAAAATCCAAGCGATACGGGAAAGACCGTAGTCGGTCCCGGTCTCACTCGCAGCCCTCTCCCAAGAAGGCCCGCCCTTCGGGATAAGGAGAGCGTCCAAAGTCATCGCAGGCCAAGGCCAGCCCTTTGGGAGAAGCCCATAAAGCCGAAGGTAACCCAGCTAAAGGGTTACCACCAAACCTTGAGGTGGCTAAGGCCCCACCTCCCAAGGCACCAGAGCCTGCGATTTTCAGGCACCCCCGCCGTCGGTACCACCACCGACGCTCGGTTGAAGGGGCGGAGGGTGAGGGATCGGCCGTGAAGAGCCGACATCCCTGCTGCTCCAAGTCCTCTCCCCTGGGCCCCAGGAGGGTTTCCTTCAGGGCTACATCCCGGATACTCTCCTTTCCCGCCGGCGGCCAAACTTTTTTGAAGGGCGAGCTGCAGGAGCTGTTTCTTTTGGTGGGGGCAGGTCCAGAAGCAGACCCCCACCCCATTGTAGCGGCCCAGACACTGGTACTGGACCCAGCGGGCAAACCACAGCCAGGAGGTGAGCCAGTCCCTGGAGAGACCACCACACTCCTTCTAGGGCTCGTTCACGCACCCGGTCTGGAGACCGACACTCCAAGGACTCTGGAGCCGTCATCTGTCCAGGTCACGTTCACGTAGCCCTTCTCTGTCTTCTAGGCAAGCGCTCCGACTTGGGTCCTCTGACCGTTGGTCTCTGCTCCGTTACTGGTCTCAGGACCAGAGTGGGTCTTCGGACCGGCGTCTGTCCCCAGTTACTGGCGACAGAGGAGTCTGGTCATTAGGAGAGGTCAGACTATTCTAGATCTTACAGTCGATCTCTGTCATCTTCCTCTCTCAGCTTGCAGCGGTCCCGGAGAGAAGGACCAGCCTCGCTCACCTCCAGATGATCCAGCCTTCATGGATGTCATGAGGGCCTCCAATGAGTGGGAGAGGAGGACCTGGATTCAGAACGCAGGAGACTGGCAAAGTACCTGAGGCAGAAGGAGCCAAAACCACTGGTGTCCCTCCTTTAGTGGACACTTTCCAGGACCTTATCGGACTACCTGGAAGCGTCCAGCTTCCCATCCTGGCTGTTCCTAAGAGTCGGATAGGCTGTACAAGGCCCGAGCGAAGCTTTCCTAGCAGAAAACCCTCAGGCAGATTCCTTGGTGATCACGGCTGCCCATGACACATCCAGGCAGCCAAAACACCTTAGCTCACAGCCTCCTGACCCAGAGTCTCGGTATTTGGACCAGGTGGACAAGAAAGTTTATTCTGCCTCCACCTGTTACATACGGTCCCTCAACTTCCTGACGCATATGGTCCA
Source organism: Neoceratodus forsteri (assembly GCA_016271365.2). Taxonomy (NCBI): domain Eukaryota; kingdom Metazoa; phylum Chordata; order Ceratodontiformes; family Ceratodontidae; genus Neoceratodus; species Neoceratodus forsteri. The sequence continues at coordinate 124,395,895 of CM057450.1, read as the reverse complement.
GTACCAGAATGCGCTCTGGGAGAGGGGACAAGAGCTTTTGAAGGCCATGCCAGATTCTGATCAGAAGACAGAACTTCTGGACATCATGAAATCAGGCTCAGACGTAGACCCCCATGTCCTAAGAGCCTCGTATGACACGGCAGCTAGGGCAGCCGCTTCCAGGGTGTGCCTGTGGCGCCACGCCTGGTTGAGTGTCTCGGGGCTTTCACCAGGATCTGCAGTCCGATATCAAGGATTTACCTTCCAGGGTACAGTGTTATTTGGGCAGGAGGCAGGCTTTGATTTCTCATCTCCAAGAGTCTGGCAAGTCTATCTGGTCGGTCCGTCTGATGCACCGTGGTGACCAGCGAAGGCAACATAAGCAGCCATTTTGTAAGCCCTCAGGTGGCCACGGTCATGCCCATGGTAATCGGCAGGGGCAGAGAGGCGGCTTCCGTAGGAAAACTGGTAACCAGCAGCCTGTAGGCACTCCTACCCGTGGGCCCAAGTCCTCCCAGGCCTCTCTGCCTACACCCGGCTCAGCCCAATGACTCCCTTCTGCCCCTGCCTCTTCCACAGTAAGACCCAGGGGAGACAGTAGGGGCCGCTTCTTCATTCATCTCGAAGGGTGGAAGTCTATTACTGCGGACCAGTGGGTCCTAGATATCATCAGGAGAGGACACACGCTGGAGTTCACGGAGTTTTCCCCCAAATACTCTGCCAAAGTACTCCCGTTATCCTCCTCCTCACATCTCACTAATAGGAGAGATTCAGACCCTCTTGCAGAAAAGGCAATAGAGGTAGTCCCCTTGCATCAGTGGGGAAAGGGGTTTTACTCCCATTTCTTCCTGGTCCCAAAAAAGACACAGGATCTTGGTCCCATTCTGGACCTCGGCTCTCTGTCTTTATAGAGTACAAAGGTTCAGGATTGTGACCCTCCCAGGTCTACTTCCTCTGCTGCACCAAGGAGACTGGCTCTGCTCCCTAGACATGCAAGATGCATATATGCATATCGGGGTCTTTCCTCCCCACAGGAAGTTTCTGAGGTTCCACTTCCAAGGGGAGCACTACCAGTTTTGAGTTCTTCCGTTCAGCCTCTCTTCCGCTCCGCGAGTCTTTACAAAATGCTTGGCAGTGGTGGCTGCGGCTCTAAGGCACATGGGAAACTACATTTCCCATACCTGAGCAATTGGCTGCCTACAGCCCTGTCAAGGGCAGGCATACTCAAGCCCTCGGAGACACCTATACTCTCTTCAGAGGCTGGGGATCACCCCTGAATCTCGAAAATCTTCCCAGAGCCCAGTCAAAAGCTCGTCTTCATTGGAGCGGTCCTGGATTCTATCCAGGGCATGGCTTTCCTCCCCCAGGACAGGGGTGATCGCCTGCGAGAAATTGTAGAAGGGATCTCAATAACTCCTCAAGTTCCATCATGGAACTTCCTCAAGCTACTGGGGCACATGGCGGCGGCCATTCCTGTCACTCCCCTGGCCCGCTTCCACATGCGGATCCCACGGATGCTCAGGGTACAGTGGGACCAAGGCTTCGATGATCTAGACTTCTGGTCAGGATCACCGAGCCAGTCAGGAGAACTTTGCTTTGGTGGATGGACCCCCAGAACTTGGAGAAAGGAGTCAGCTTTGCGTCCGGAGCCACCAGGTCCAGACTCTTTTAACAGATACATCAGACCTGGGGTGGGCGCACCTGGTTGCTCATCAAACACGGCGCGATCCCTTCACATCAATGTACTGGAGATGCGAGCGGTTCTCTATGCCTTACAGGCCTTTCAAGAGGACCTGGTGCCAGGCTCTCTTCTGGTTCAAACAGACAATATGGTGGTCATCTTCTACATCAACAAGCAAAGGGGTACTTATTTGTATCCTCTTTGCAGGGAGGTGATGAGAGTCTGGTACTGGGTGCTGGAGTGGTGCATTCTGCTGTCCGCATTGCACGTTCCAGGCTTCCTCAACTATCTGGCCGACAGCCTAAGCAGGTCTCGATCCAGAGCACACAAGTGGGAGCTGCTACAGTCCGTGGCAGATCAGCTCTTCAAGTGGGGTCATCCAGAGTTGGACCTCTCTGCGTCACCACGCAATGCCAAACTGCCAATGTTTTGCTCGTGAGTGCATGCGCCTGGAGTTTTCTGACCAGACGTGTTATCCCTTTTGCTGGGCAGGGAGGTTTCTCTAGGCCTTCCCGCCCTTCCCTCTCATTCAGAGTCCTACCAAAGTTACAGGCAGAAGGGGCCCGAATGATTCTCGTAGCCCCCAGATGGCCTCGGCAGATTTGGTTCCCACTCCTGCAGCGGTTATCCACAGAGCCTCCAATTCCGCTGCCCATATGCTCGCAGTTGCTGTCCCAGGAGCAGGGGTCACTGGTCCATCCGGACCTTCGTTCCTTACACCTACATGCTTGGCTCCTTCAAACGTAGCTCAACACAGATACGGGGTTTCCCCGGAAGTGGGGGCAGTCCTTGTTTCGGCGAAAAAGCCCTCCACCCACTCCGCCTATGCTATGAAGTGGAAGCGTTTTTTGTTTATGGGCCTCGTCACAGCATTTGGACCCCGTCACTTGTCCAGTGAACTCAGCGTTGCAGTATCTCCTCTCCCTGTATCAAAATGGCCTGAGTTACTTCTCTATCAGGGGTGCATATGTGGGCTGTCTCCGCCTATCATGTTCTCATTGGAGATAAGGCGTTGGCACAATTGGATGTCGCCCGCACCTTTTTAAGAGGAATTTTGCATCCGAGACCTCCCATTCGGGACCCTATCCCACACTGGGATCTCCTTTTTGTGTTGGAGAAGCTCACCCGCCCTCCCTTTGAACCAACAGTGGATTGTGAGCTGCGTTTTCTTTCTTAGGTTTGTTTTTTGGTTGCTATTACCTCAGCTCGAAGAGTTTCCGAGCTTCAGGCTCTGATGTGTAAAGAGCCTTATTTGATTTTCCACAGGGAATGGGTTTCCCTTAGAACAAATCCTAAGTTTCTTCCGAAAATGGTCTCGGAGTTGACCCTCAACCAGTTGGTTGACCTTCCAGTTTATTTTCCTTCCCCATCTAATAGAGGGGAGGTTCTCCTTCACAGACTGGATGTCCACAGGACTTTGAGGTATTACCTCAAGTGGACGGCTATGCACCGTCAATTGGAGCAACTTTTTGTGGCCTTTGTCGCCACAATGCTTGGGCAAACCGGTGACCAAGCAGATGATATCGAAATGGATAGTCCACTGCATTTCCTTCTACTATGAAAAACACAATAAGCCCCTACCGGGCCCTGCTAGGGGTCACTCCACCAGAGGAGTGTCTGCTTCTTTCGCCGCCCTGAGAAATGTCTCTATCAGGCACATATGTGCGGCCGCTACCTGGAACTCGTTGCATACCTTTGTCAAGCATTACAGCTTGGATATCGTCTCCAGACGCCGAGCCGGATTCGGCCTGGCTGTTTTGGGACTTTTGTCCTAGGCCTCTGGGTCAGCATATTCCACCTCGGGGTCGTCTGCCTCTTTGGCGTGAACTGCTTGGTATTCAGTCTGGGTGTTATAGCCTGCTGCAGGCTCTCATCGAAGTAAGATAGTACAGTTACAAGAACTTACCGTAACAGTAGATCTTGAGGAGGGCTCTTGCAGCAGGCATCCCCCTATCCGCCTTCCCCCTCGAGGTGTGCAGATCCATCTTCATTTACACCTCCTCTGTGCTTCGTCTCATTCTCTTTGTCAGGGCTTGTTTGCGGGCCTTGGCGGGAGAACTGAGGTGGAGCTGAGTCCGCCCGCTTTTGTACCAGGGCCGGCGGGGGCGATCCCTGCTGTATACTGCTGGCTGAAAATGTGTCCGGAGGGTCCTAGTGCCTGCGGCATAGTCCTGAATGTGTTAGCCTGCTGCAAGAGCTCCCTTCAAGATCTACTGTTACGGTAAGTTTTCATGAATTGTACTTTACCCCTATTACTTCTAGTTCCAAGAAAACTGGAGGCATGCGCCCCATTCTGGATCTCAAAGTTAAATTCCTTCACAGGGAAAAGTTCAAGATGATATCTCTAGGTACCCTTCTACCTTTGATTCATCAACACGATTGGTAGCCTCCTTGGACATGCAGGATGCCTACCAACACATTCTTATACACCCAAAGCACCACAAATACCTGAGGTTTGTGGCATATCAACATTATCAGTTCAGTCCTGCCCTTTGGGCTAGCCTCAGTCTTTCAGTTTTTACAAAGTGTTGTACAATTCTCCCAGGCGCATCTCAGGAAAATCGAATTCAGCTGTTTCCATATCTGGACGACTGGCTTCCTAAGCCCTTCCAGGCAGGGAATTCTAGATGCCATAGCCAAGGCTTCAGACTTCCTCACGTCCGGGAGTCTGATTAATCGCAACAAATCATAGTTGCAGCCCTCCCAGCCTCTCCTTTTCATAGGAACTCTTCTGGATACCTCCTGTGCAAAAGCTTTTCTCGCAGAGGACAGAAGGAGCGATATCCTACAGATGGCCTGATACATCAGAGGAAACAGCTCGGTTCGAGCTATCTCGATGCAACGGATGCTGGATCTCATGGCATCCTCTGTGTTCACTGCACCTCTAGCACGTCTCCACATGAGAACCTCTCAGTGGATGCTCAGTACTCAGTGGTCCCCAACCACTCACCCTCAGTCCTTTCCCATCAAGGTGACAGAACCTCTAAAAAGGTAACTTACCTGGTGGTCGCAGGAGGACAACCTTCTGGAAGGGTATCCCTTTGCTCCTCAGATCTCCATTACCACAGACATGTCCCTGATGGAGTGGGGAGCTCACAGCCAGAATCTCCACACCCAAGGTACGTGGACTCTGGATGAGTCCCGGCTTCACATAAACATCCTGGAAATGAGAGCCGTCCTCTATGCAGTCCGGGCCTTGAAGGACATGCTCTGTCACAAGTACATTCTCCTTCAAACGGTCAACAAAGCAAGGATATATTACATCAACACAGCAGGAGGTACACCCTTACCCATTATGCAGGAAAGCTGAGTGTGTGGGAATGGTGCCTGGAGCACACGCTCTAATCCATGCGGTTTACCTGCCAGGCTTGCAGAATGAACTGACAGACTGTCTCAGCAGAACGGAGACAGATCCTCATAGGTGGTCTTTTGACTCAGCCATCACTCAGTCATTCTTCAAGGCGTGAGGAACTCCAGACCTGGACCTTTTGCATCCCCACTCAATGCAAAACCCTATCTTCTGCTCCAGAAATCCATGACCTGGCATTTTCTGTCAGGATGTGTTCAGGCTGCAGTGGAAACACGCTTTCTATCGCCCTTTCCTCCTCTTCCTCTAATTCAGAGGAACTTCTCAAATTTGAGTCCCAGGGAGACACAATGGTACTCATTGCTCCCTTCTGGCCTCGACAGATATGGATCTTACTGAAACAGCTCTTGCAGCAGATTACACCATTAGGACTGAAGCGGCGAAGCACCAGGACCGAAATTTTCTAGCTAGCAGTGTTCAGCGGGACCGCCGACCATCCCCGGCGTCAGGCATAGTACATAAGGAGGCGGCCCCAGAATCCCCAGTTCTTTTCCCGCCATCGACTTGCCAGCATCGGCCTCTTGGTCTCTACCTAGCACACGATGACTTAGAACTTCATGAGTTTCTACATAACTAATGTCCTCTCCAACTCCTTCATTTGAGGGACACCTTTCAAAGTGTGCCTTCGGAAAACAGATCCCATTCAAGGATCCTCATTCTTCCTGCGTGCGGTGCTTAGGTCTGGACCACGACACCAAGGCCTGCACCCTTTGCCAAGGGTTCAACAGCCGCACCAGGATCCGCCGTCGGAAGGCACGCCAGGCTTACCTGTTAAAGGAAAAACTTAGTAGGATGAACAAAGAAACTTCCTCCAGGGCGATTCTTCCTCCAAGGTCCACAGACACTGGGACAAGCACTGGGAAAGCAAGGTCAGATCCCGAACTGGGCCTCAGTTCAGCAGCTCAGGCTCACACCGATCGGACTGCTTTCCTCAGAGCTAGGTCTCAGCCCCTCCGGTTGAAGTCCGGGCTTCAGCAGTTCTTCGACTCTTCAGCCCAACAAGATTTCCAGGCCCTTGGCTCCCTCTACTCCCTCTCAGGCCTCTTCTAAGTCCTCCGAATGCCACAAGTCTTCCTCTTCCATCCAATGTCGGGACCCCGACTCCAGGTGGGTCTCCCAGCCCCCTAGGAGCCCGGATCCTCCACCAAGGAAGACGAAGGACCAGACGTCCCTGAAGCGGACGATGGACCTGACGTCGGCCAAGCACCCGGAGTTGGCCAGGCATTCGGAGCCGAGGACATCGGCCAAGCACCAGACGCCGGCCAGGTGTTCACCGGACCTGAAGTCATCGGCCAAGCGACCGATGTCATCACCGGAGCTGAAAACAGCCCCCCAGTCACCGGTCACAGGGATTCCATGGAGGAGGACACTACATTGCCTGAAGACCAGGTGGGCAACACAGAGGATGCCGGGCTTCCGAGGGAATCTTCACCCACTCTGGAGACAGCCGAGGACCCGACGCCCGACCCCGGCGACAGACCACCAGCGTCAGGCCCGTCGTCAGGCATGAATATACAAGAGGTAAAGGATGTATTTACTTTTTGGTGGGACACCATCCGTAAAAACGTGGTCCCAGTAAAGCCGCCTCCTCCTACTCCTTCACCTCTCGCCCCCTCCTCCACCACCACAAGGGCCAGCAGGATGACCACCAACCCCTAAGGAACAGACTCCACTTCCCAGGGGTAGATCCCAGGATCGGAGAAGGCCTCCTTCAAGATCTCCATCAGGGTCTCCCAGCCCCAAGCGACCCAGATGTCGGCGGTATACTCCGTCAGGGCAGAACTCCAGATCGGATACCTCTGATTACTCTAGATCTCCTTCTCTACTCGGCATTCCATCACCTGACTCGCATGACCTTCCCAGGTTTCCTCCGGATGATCCCTCTTTCTCCGAGATCATGAGGTACATCCAGGACAACATGCGGTGGGATGCTAAAGACCTCAACCCCGAAAGACAGCCCCTTGCCCGTTATCTTCGGCAGAAAGACCCAAAGCCTGTGGTAGTGCCACTCTTGGCAGATGCGCTGCGGGCGTCACCAAGGCTGCGTGGGCGTCCGCGCCTCCGGCTCCTGTGGTGCGAAAGCTGACCACCTGTACAAGGCCTCGAGAGAGGACCAGTGCCAGCTCAACAACCTCTGGCAGACTCCTGGTCATTACGGCCTCACGGACTGGTCCCAAAGACCGTAACACTGAGCACACAGCCACGGGAACAGAATCCAAACAATTGGATGCCCATGGGAGAGGCATGTATCACAGCTGCTACATGCTCCATCAGGTCCCTAAATTATCTAACTCTCATGGTACAGTTTAAAAACGCCTATGGAACAGGGCCAGGACCTGGTCGATAAACTTCCAGATGGCGACCAGAAGGCAGAGCTCCTAAACCTTCTCCGCACAGGGTCAGATGTGGGTACCCAAGTACTACGAGCCGCATACGATTCTGCAGACTCGTCCGCCAGAGCTGCAGTTTCAGGCGTCTGTCTCCAGCGACACTCTTGGCTCCGTGTCTCCGGCTTCACCCCAGACTTATAGAAGAACATTCTTGACGTCCCCTACAATGGCGAAGTACTCTTTGGTGAACCCTCTGAGAAGGTCATCACCAAACTCCAGGATGCTGGGAAGGCAGTCAGGTCTGTACAGGCCATGTACAGATCCAGGCCCGGTTCCTTTCGTAGGAACTAGAGCCGTTTTCGCAGCCAGCAACAAAGGCAGCAGCCACGTTCCAGCCAGCAACAAAGGGGCACCTTTCAGTGGAAAGCCCAGGCCAAGTCATCCCCAGGCAGAGCCCAATGCTACACTAAACTGGCCCAGCCTGCAGGGACCAGTGCTGCCACAGCATGACTCCTTCCTGGCCCTCGCCCCTCCTCTGGATCAACGGGCAAAAAAGGTCGGGGGTCGCATCGCTCACCACTTTTCAGGGTGGCAGTTGATTACCACCAACCGGTGGGTTCTCTAATTGCTCAAGAAAGGTTACTTCATTGAATTTCTCGACCACCCATCGGCAAGACCTCCACTGCTTTCCCGTTACTCGGGTCAGCACGCCCTGGTCATACAGCAGGAGGTGCTCGAGCTCCTGGAAAAAGAAGCAATAGAGCACGTACCATGGAACCAGAGGAGTGCAGGGTATTATTCTCACTTCTTTCTGGTTCCCAAGAAAACAGGGGACCTCCGTCCGATACTGGACCTCGGCGACCTCAACGAGTCAGTCCTGTACAAAGCGCTTCCACATGGTGACCCTCCCAGGTCTGATTCCCATGCACAAGCAGCGCCTTTCTCATCCTTGGACATGCAGGGCGCTTACCTGCATATTTCCTGTCTCAAGCACATAGGAAGTTTCTCGCTGAGGTTCCAGGGCCACCATTATCAGTTCGAGCCTCCTCTTGGTCTGTCGCATCGGCACCTCAGGTATTCACAAGTGTATGGCAGTTGTGCTTGAGGCGGCTCTGGAGGAGACAAGGCCACTACCTGCTCCCCTACCTGGACGACCTGGCTTCTTATGGCACCCTCTCGGGAGGCCTTGATGTCCACCATCCATTGTACTCGGTCTCCGTTCGAGACACCGGGCATAATGATCAATCTCGAGAAGTCACGCCTGGTTCCGTCACAGACTCTGTAGTTCATAGGTGCAGTTCTGGACACCGTCCAAGGGAAAGCTTTTCTTCCCCAGGACAGAGCGGAATGTATCGGATCCCTCATCTGGGACATTTTGATGAAGAAGACCATTCCTGTCAGATTAGTCCTTTGCCTGCTCGGACACATGACTGCGGCCATTGCAACAGTCCTGCTTGCTCGTCTCCACATGCGGGTCACCCAGTGGATGTTACGGGTCCAATGGGATCAAAGGCAAGACCATCTGCAGCTTCCAATCCGGATCACTAAGACCGTAATCCGGGATTGGCAATGGTGGCTAGATCCAAAGAATCTATCGGCAGGGGTCCCCTTCATTGCACTGTCTCCGATCATGACACTCTCCACAGAGGCCTCAGGGCTCAGATGGGGAGCACACCTCGACTGTGTCTGGTCTCGGGGCCTGTGGACAGCCCAAGAGACTCATCTCCACATAAATATCCTGGAAATGAGAGCACTTCTTTATGCCCTGCAGGCTGCTTCAGTCGGAGATTCCACTGGGTACCATTCTGTTACAGACAATTCCCGTGGTGATGTATCACCTCAACAAACAAGGAGGCACCCATTCCTACCGCTTTGCAGGAGGCCATGAGGGTGTGGGATTGGGCTTTGCAACCGGGCCAAACCTCATTGCTGTTCCATGTCCCAGGAGTGCACAACATCATGCAGACGGCCTGAGCCGCTCTCAGGCCAGAGTCCATGAGTGGGAACTACTCCAGGAGGTAGTAGAGGATCTGTTTCACAGATTGGGTACACCAGAGGTAGAACTTTTCGCGTCCCCATCCAACGCAAAACTGCCCAATTTTTGCTCGCTAGATTCAGGGCCTGGTGTTTTCTGGCGAGACGCGTTGTCCTTCTCCTGGGTGGGCAGATTCCCTCTATGCCTGCGCGAGCACTTCCTGCTGTATAAGCAGGGCATGCTGACCTGAGTAGCGGGAAAGCAGAGGAGGCCTTGTGGGTGGATTGCCTACGAATTCTATATAATGGCCTTTTTCGACCAACTGTAGCAACCACCTGTCGGTGGCAATGGCAGGTGGCGTGCGATGCGACCCCCGACCTTCATTTCCCGTTGATCCTGAGGAGGGGTGGGGGCCGGGAAGGAGTCATGCTGTGGCAGCATTGGATCCTGCAGGTTGGGCCGACTTTGTAACTCATTGGCCTCTGCCTGAGGATATCTTAGCCTGGGCTTTTCGGGTGAAGGAGCCCCCTTTGTTGCTGGCTGGAACGTGGTTGTTGCCTTTGAGTCTGCCTGTGAAAACGACTCTGGTTCCTGCGAAGGAGCTGAGTCGAGACCTGTACATAGCCTGCACAGATCTAACCGCCTTCCCGGCATCCTGCAGTTTGGTGATCACCTTCTCCGAGGCCTCGCCAAACAAAACTTCGCCATGGTAAGGGACGTCCATGATATTCTTCTGGACATCCGGGGTAAACCCAGAGACATGAGTGTCTCTGGAGACACACGCCTGAGGCTGCAGCTCTGGACGAAGAGTCCGCAGAGTCGTATGCGGCTCTAAGCACCTGGGTTCCCACATCCAAACCCGTACGGAGGTTGTTTAACAGCTCCTCCTTTTGGCCACCATCTGGCATTTTTTCAACCAGGTCCTGTCCCTGCTCCCACAATGCATTCTGGAATTGAACCATGTGGGTGAGGTAATTTAACGACCTAATGTCACCTACCCAGGACATCCAGCTGTTTGGACTCCGGGTCTGGTGGCTGTGTGCTCAAGTGCTGCGGTTTTTGAGACCGGTCATGTGAGGCCGTAATGACCAGAGAATCGACCAGAGGATGGTTCACCAGGTACTGGTCCTCCCTTGGGGCCTTGTACAGGTGGTCAGCCTTCATCGGCACTGCTGGAGTCGAATGCGGATGCTTCCACGCAGCCTTGGTGACGTCCGCGAAGGTGTCCACCAAGGGTGGCACTACCACAGGCTTTGGGTCTTTCTGCCAAAGGTAGCGGGCAAGGCATTGTCTCTCAGGGTCTAGCTCTTCAGCGTCCCACCCCATATTCTCCTGCATATGCCTCATGATCTCAGCAAACGAGGGGTCATCCGGAGGAGACCTGGGAAGGTCACGTGGGTCTGGAGAAGGGACACTGATTGGAGAAGGAGATCTGGAGCACCCAGAGGTGTCAGATCTGGGGTCCTCCACGGACGAGGTATACCGACGCCGTCTGAGTCTCTTGGGGCTGGGGGACCCTGAAGTGGATCTTGGAGGCCTTCTCCTGTCTGAAGATCTGCCCCTAGGAGGAGATGCTGGCTCCATGGGGTCGATGGACCGTCCTGCTGATCCCCTGGGTGGGAGTGGGGGCGCAGGTGTTGAAGGGGTAGCCGGCATAGGAGGAGGTTGTGCAGTGACCACATCCTTCTTGATGGTATCCCACCAGAAGGTGAAAAGCTCCTTCACCTCTGTCAGATTCAAACCCGACGACGGGCCGGGAACGGGTGGTCTGTCACCGGGGTCGGGCGTCGGGTCCCCGGGGGTCTCCCGCTCCGGGGAGGGTTCCCGTGGGAGCTTGATGGACCCTGAGTCACCCGCCTGGTCTTCGGGCTGGGTAGTGTCCTCCTCCTCCGACGCCTTCAGACCGACGTCGGTAGGCGGTGGTGTGGTCCTTCCCTCTGCAATAGGCCATGAGAGTGTGGGAGTGGGTAATACGACACGGCGCAAACCTTATTGCAGTTCACGTCCCCGGGGTGGGCAATACCGTTGCAGACAGCCTGAGTCGTTCTCAGGCCAGAGTCCATGAGTGGGAGCTTCTACAGGAGGTGGCAGAGGGCCTGTTCCACAGATGGGGCACTCCAGAATTAGACCTTTTCCCGTTCCCATCCAACACAAAACTGCCCAATTTTTGCTCGTTAGGTCCAGGGCCTGGTGTTTTCTGGCGTGATGCGTTGTCCCTGTCCTGGGCGGGCAGATTCCTCTATGCCTTCCCTCCTTTCCCATTGATCCAGAGAGTTCTCCTCAAACTTCGCAGGGAGCATGCGACACTTATCTTGATAGCGCCTTTCTGGCCCAAGCAAATCTGGTTCCCGCTCCTGCATCAGCTGTCCCGGGAACCTCCGCTTCCTTTGCTAATCAGCTCCCATCTGTTGTCTCAGGAGGAAGGTTCACTAGTCCATCCGGACTTGCGTTCATTGAACCTACATGCCTGGCTCCAGAGACATAGCCATGATATGACATGGGGTCTCACAGGAAGTGGCGGAAGTTCTTTCTGCTGCTAGAAAACCAGCAACACGCGCAACATACACCATGAAGTGGCACAGGTTTTGCTTGTGGGCTCAAACGTGTGGTTTCTCACCCTTAGACTGTCCTGAAAAGCTGGTTCTGGAATACCTGCTTTCACTTTTCCAATCCGGACTAGCTTACTCCTCGATTAAGGTGCATTTGTGCGCAATTTCGGCTTATCATGCCCCATAGGCCATCGTGATGGTGGCTCACCAATACTACTGCGTCTTTTAAGGGGGGGTCCTCCACCTTTGGCCACCTATCAAGGATCGGTTCCTCCTTGGGACTTGCCCTTTGTCCTGGAGCAGCTTACGCTGCCACCTTTTGAACCCAACGCGGATTATGAGCTACGTTTTCTGTCGTGGAAAACGTTGTTTTTAGTTGCAGTTACTTCGGCGAGAAGAATCTCCAAATTATATGCACTCATGTGCAAAGAGCCCTATTTAATTTTCCACCAGGATAGGGTATCCCTGAGGACAAATCCTAAGTTCCTGCCTAAGGTGGTTTCAGCCCTTACCCTTACCCTTAATCAGGATATCGACTTACCAGTGTACTTTCCCAAGTACACCAATCGAGGAGAAGCATTGCTTCACACCCTGGATGTTCACAGTTGTCTCAGATATTATCTGACCAGAACCAAACAGTACCAGAAAGCGGATCAGCTGTTTGTCTCCTTTGCTGAGATGATGAAAGGAGCCCCTGTTTCTAAACAGTCCCTTTCACGTTGGCTCATTCAGTGTATCTCTTTCTGTTATGACAAGTGCAACAAACCCTTGCCAGGCGTGGTCAAGGATCATTCTACCAGAGGAGTGGCCACCTCCTTTGCAGCACTGAAGAATGTTTCCACTTCAGCTATTTGTGCTGCAGCTACCTGGAGCTCGGTGCATACCTTTATTAGGCATTACAACCTGGATATCGCTTCAAGGCGAAGGGCAGGTTTCGGCCTAGCCATCCTCCAGGGACTTCTGTCCTAGGCTCGAGCAAGTTGTGATCTCTGCCTTTTCTCCTCGATGGCGTAAGATTGTCGCTGTTGCTTGGGAATCAGTCCTAATGGTGTAACCTGCTGCAAAGAGCTGTATCTCGAGTAAGATAGTACAGTTGTAAGAACTTACCATAACAGTAGATCTGAGAACAGCTCTTGCAGCAGGTACCTTCCCGCCCGCCATTCCCCCTTTGGAGGAGATAGGTTATAGTCTAAAATCCGTCTTTCAGGATGGAAAGATTTGTTTTTAGTCTTAGCCATCTGATGGCGGATCCTCGGTCTCCTCTTCTGATGTCAGCCAGTGGCCGGGAGTCTCCGGTTGGAGAACTGGGGATTGTGGCGGGACCGCCTCCTTATGTACTACGCCTGACGTCGGAGGCAGTCCCCACTGAAGACTGCTAGCTAGAAAATTTCCGTGGGGTCCTGACGCCTGACGGCTTCAGTCCTAATGGTGTAACCTGCTGCAAGAGCTGTTCTCGAAGATCTACTGTTACGGTAAGTTCTTACGTAACTGCACTTTTCTCAAGTAAGATGGTAGTTACATAAGAACTTACCGTAACAGTAGATCTCGAGACCAGCTCTTGCAGCAGGTAATTTCCTCCACCATCCCCGCTGAGGTAGATTCTAGTTACAACATCCTTCTCTAAGATCAGGTGTCTCAGCATCTCTCTCTGACTGCCATTTGATGGATCCTCAGTCTCCTCTTCTGATGTCATCCAGCGGCCAGGAGTCTCCTGTGGGAGAACTGGGGATTCTGGGGACTGCCCTTATGTACTGTGCCTGACGTCAGGAGGACCCGCGTCAGGCGGGTCCCGCTGAATACTGCTTGCTAGAAAATTTCCGTGGGTCCTGGCTTCCACTCTCGATGTGGGGGAAAATTAGCTTAGTTAAAATGAATGTCTTTCCCCGTTTGTTTTACCCATTAAACATGTTAAATGTTTGGCTTCCATTAAAATGGTTTAAGAAAATTCACAGCATAATCACCGGATTTATTTGGAATTATAAGAAGTCCATCATGGCTTATCATAAACTAGCCGCTCCTAAGTCGATTGGTGGGTTGAGACTGCCTCATATAGGGTTGTATTATTGAGCTAGTCATGCAAATAAGTACCTCAGATGGATGAAGGTAGTAGATCCCCCGGATCAAGGTACATATGTCCCATTTTGGTTAAAGGTGGAGATATCCCATATACTTGAGCTCGGCCTATCTCCCAGGGCGTCGTTGCATAGCAATCCAAGCTCTCTACCCACAGCCGTCTGAAATTCTCCTATTGAAATATCCATTAGCGTCCATTCGCAGTTATGTGCCTTTCTGAAATATAGCCACGCTAAAGACCTATCTCAACCTTTAAAGGGCAATCTCAACCTCCAATTGGATGGTAAACCCCTTAAGAGTAGTTGGCTTCCACAATTGGGTGATAGCCAAGTCAGTGAACTAACTTCTGATGAAGGGCACTGGTCTCAATCAGCTGAAATTTTGAATACATTTCAAATTCCACACTGATATATTTAAAGTTTTCCAGTTTGACATCTTTTGGTTAAAGGTTGGGTATAATTTCCCGACCACTTCATCCTGGAGCTCTAAACAGAGATAGGCCATTAGCAGGAATGGCTCATGCTGTTTCAGAATATACAGCTCTATAGCTGGGTTCATTCTCCAAATTTGGCACCAGTCACCTATTGGTCCTCACTTTTTCCTGATACGGTGCTCGATTGGATGCTAATTTGGCGTAGTTGCCATAAATATATGTCGCAAGACAGGCTTAGACTGATGCAATTTAAGTTATTGCATAATATTTATTAATACCCTCTTAAGCTAGCTAAGTTGGATATTGTGTCCTCTTCTACATGCTATAGATGTCAGCAGGATAGTGGGGATCTCCTTCATATTTTCTGGAAATGTTCCAAGGTAGCTCCACTCTGGACTACGATTAGAGAAAAGGTTGATCCTTTACTGGGTCTGAATGAGCTGTTTACTGCGGAGGTATGTTTGTTAGGGGACGTTTCCGCTATTTCTGTGCGGAATAGGAAATATCATATGAGCTTGATTTCTGCTTCAGTTAAGAAAGTGGTCCTGAGGCACTGGAAGGATACTAGAAATTACCTATGGTGAGTGGCTACAGGAGCTACTTGCCAGTCTTAGAACGGAAAGAGTCATTCCAGTCTCAGAACAAGCTACCAAAGTTCAATCGGATTTGGGGTCCCTATATACCTTGTATTATTTACCGTCTAAGGAATGATTCTTCCCTATCTCAATAGTACAGGTTGAGGAAATGTTTGCTGTGCTGGGATTTTTTGGGGGAGGAGGTTGGGGGGATTTGGTAGGGGGTGAATATATCCTGGTAATTTCAGTCTCATGTACTAATGTAAATACTGTTATGTATTCTTATGGCTTGGATGTATTCTCTGTTGTGGAAAACTTTAATAAAATTTGAATGGGAAAAAAAAAAATTTCCGTGGGGTCCTGGCGCCTGCCAGCTTCAGTCCTAATGGTGTCACCTGCTGCAAGAGCTGTTCTCGAAGATCTACTGTTATGGTAAGTTCTTATGTAACTGTACTTTCCCGCTGCTCAACAGTCTCTCTGCAACCTTTCTGAAGGCACGTCTCCTTCAGACGAACCTACTGACCCAGGGGCCCATGGTCCATCCCAATCTGAAGGCGCTTCACCTTCATGCTTGGCTCCTGAAGAGATGGAGGTGAATAGGTTCAATGTTTCCCATAAGGTTTCAGATATTCTCTTGGCTGCATATAAACCATCCACTAGAAAAACCTACACAGCCAAATGGAAGCGTTTCTCTCTCTGGTGTGCAAAATCCTCATCAAACCCTTTTTCCTGCCCACCAAATAGTCTTAGAGTATCTTTTCGACCCCTCAAATTCGGGTCTGCAGTACTCTACTGTCAAAGTTCATCTCTGTGCCATTTCAGCTTATCATGAGCCGGTACATTCCTTGTCTCTGGCTGTTACCTGTAGTTAAGAGGTTTCTTAAGGGTAGTCTGCATACCAGACCTCCTATCAGACGTCCAGTCACAGCTTGGGACATTAACCTTGTGCTAGACATGCTCACTCAGAAACCTTTCGAGCCTCTAGCTACCTGCGAGTTGAAGTTCCTCACTTGGAAAATGGCCTTGCTGTTGGCCATCACTTCTGCCCATAGAGTTTCTGAAATACATGCTGTTGTCACAGACCCCCCTGTACACTGTATTTCACAAGGTAAAGTAGTTCTTAGGACTCACCCCAAGTTTCTTCCTAAGGTTGTCTAAGAATTTCATCTAAACCAACCTTTAGTCCTACCCACCTACTTTGCTAACTTTCAGAATGAAGGGGAACGTACCCTTAATACTTTGGATGTTTAGAGAGCACTGCAATTCTATCTGGATAGAACAAAAGAAATTCACAAGGCTCAACAACTGTTTGTTTCCTTCAGCGAGACCCGGCTGGGTCAACCTGTGGCTATTGGGTGCATTTCAGCTTGGCTGGTAGCATGCCTCCGCCACTGCTATTCTATGGCACAGGTTAAGCTAGAAGGCAGAGTGTACGCTCACTCTACTTGGGCAGTTGCGGCATCTCTGGTGGAAATCTGCAATGAGCACATTGCAGATATTTGCAATGCGGCTACATGGAGCTCAGTGCGTACTTTCATTAAGCACTGTGCTTTAGATGTCCATGCCAGACGACATCTGTTGTTTGGTAGGACTATTCTTAATGGACTTCTGTCCTAAGTATGTGAGCTCTTAGTTTCTCCTGCCACCTGTTTCGGTGGGGGGGTTGGTTTATTAGCTCAGTACTCTCCCACTAGTGTGAATGAGTGGTGGAAACTTTATGTTCAGGAAGATATGGAAATTACGTACCTACCGTAATTCTTGATCTTCTTGGACGAAGTCTCCACCACTCATTCATACGCCCACCTGCCATTCCCTGAGCTCACGTCTCTGTTTTTGGTCTTCACTCCCTCAATGGCTGGGCTGTGAAGACTCTATTGTTGACCCTTCTTACGGGTCATTCGGACTATCTTGTGTCCGATTTTGTTGGGATTAGACCTCTGGGATAGTTACGCTGCACCTTCTCGGGAGGTGGTGGGAAGTACTGTCGATTTGGAGGTTGGTGCGCAGTAATCTTTACTGCACAAGCCACGGCTTGTGGTGCCCTTCCTTGTGGCTCTATATCTGGTGCTGACCCTCTTGAAAAGTTTGCCCCACTGGATCCTATCGCCTCCGGCGTGGGTCCCAGTGAGTGTGTGAATGAGTGGCGAGACTTACGTCCAGAGATAAAGAATTATGGTAGATGCGTAATTTCCATTTTGGCCTCTTCCCTGCAGTTCAGCAGCCCTCATACCAGGGAGGACAGCTGCATCAGCAGCAGGCTCAAGCTTGGCGCCCTCAGCCCAAACCTGGACCCCAACAGGCCCGCAAAGGAAGCAGAGGCTCAGGTCCTGGAGCCTCCTCCTCCTCCTCTAAGCCTGCCTAGTGATGGGGTGGGGATTGCCACTCCTATCTCCATCACGCCAGCTCTGGGTCTTCCTGTTGGGGGCCGGCTCCGCCACTTTCTTTCCACATGGTCAGCTGTCACTGCGGACAGGTGGGTTCTCTAAGTGGTCGGTCAGAGACTGCCTCTGAAATTCAAGCAGTACCCTCCCAGCCCGAGGCCCATGCCCCCGGGAAGAACAGATTTCCGCTCACACCCAGTCGGCTCTTCGGGCTGACATCGCTCAGCTCCTCCTCAAGGAGGCAGTAGCTCCCATGACAGATCTTTCAGCAGACTCAGGCTTTGTCTCCAGGTACTTCCTGGTGCCTAAGCAGATGGGGGCTGGTGTCCCATTCTAGATCTCCATGACCTGAATCAATATCTCAGGTCACGCACCTTTCAGATGGTCACTGTCTCCCAGATCATACCATCCTTGGAGCGAAACGTGGATCTTCAAACAACATGAAGTCTTGCTGTTTTCTTATTACAGTTAGCCCCAGCACTTGAACTGCTCCGGAAGGAAAGAGTTAAACTCTATGCAGGGCATAGAGGCGTTGCACTCGAGCTGGTTCATTATATCTGCTTTTGAAGTGTAACCGTCAGATTCTTACCTCGCCTAACTGAATAGTCGCCCGGAGATTTCTCTGCTCACGGTTCAAAGTCTGTTAAAGTCGTCTGTTTTACCGATCCATTTGTGTTATTTTCAGTTCAGATCCCTGTCTGTGGTACAGTAAGTGCTTAGGTAGTGGACTAGCTGTAAAAAAAAAACAAAAAAAAAAACTTGTGGAAATTGTAATTTTATAAACTTTTAACCAGTTCGGCTGAACCGGTTACCTTGTATGCTGCTATTTTCTCTTTCTTACTTTGGGTTAAGTGTGTGGCACTAGTCCTTATCAGTTTAAAAAAAAAAAGTGTTTTTACATTTTTTTCAGATACCCGTAACACAGTTAGAAACCGATAAGGGGGTCTTGCCTGGCTTTTGCCGAGTAAAGGGTAAGTTTGATTATTAGTATGGCTACATCTGAGAAACCCAGAAGAAAAACAGGGCCCACTGGGTTTCAACACTGCAGTGTGTGTAGGGAGGTCTTTGCTAAGTCTGATCCCCCACACCACTTGTGTTTATTGTCTGGGGTTTGACCACCTTGATTCAGACTGCCAAATCTGCAAGAATTTCCCTAAATCCACCCTGGATAAGAGATTGGGCAGGCTTAGGGAGAAGGAGGCCAAGAAGTCCGCTGACCCGGATGGCCAGCCTGGTTTGGTTCCGACTGAACCTGATGGAGTGCCCTCTGACAAGGGCGATACTTCGGGCAAAAGGAGAGTCAATTCAGAGGATCAGTTCCGTTCGAAAAGAAAGAGAAGGACAAGTTGGCCGGTTCGGATCCAGAACCACGTGTTCCGACCGCTGAGGAGATTGCCCGAGCGATTAGGATTGTTGAATCGCTTCGTCCGGGCAGGCATTCAGTTTGGTCGGATCCCCTGGTTCAGGATTATGCCCCTGAAGATTTTTATGAACCAGATTTGGAGGGGGATGATGATTACAAAAGTGGTGGTGATGATGGAATGGAAGGCTAGATGAGCCCATTGAACTGGACATCTCCCCAGTCAGGCCTTCTAGTGTTTTCCCCTCCTAGGCTTTCTGAGTCCCCTTCCCACTTTGTTTTACAGGAAAGTGGCAGCAACCCTCCAGCTCCCTTTGGAAGAAGCTATTGAGGAACAAGAAGAGCCTGATTTTGTGGAGATGAGGACATCCCGAGTCAGAGGTTGTCTATTCCCTTCATAAGTCTTTTGGGAAACGGACACAAAACTGTTAAAAACTCCAAAATCTTCCTGGACATAAAGTCTCCACCACTCATTCACACTAATGGGATCTGCGCGGAGGCACTAGGACCAAGCGGAGACAAACTTTTTGCTGGAGGGTCGGCGCCAGAGATGGAACCGTGAGCCTCGGCTCGTACGGTAATGACTATCTTGGCGTTGGCCCTCCAACCGCCTCAGTTCCTTTTTTCACCCCATCGAGTGCACTTCAGTGATGACGTCGCTCACCTGCCAGGAGTCAAACTTCAAACTAGCAGCTTAGTTTTCAGTTTTATTGTTTTGTAGTAATATCTCGAATAAGTTTAACTGGTTATTTATTCTCTCAATTTAAAGTCGTCTCAGCCTACATTGACGGAGTCGACCATGAAGCCAGGTCAGGTGATGGTGGGAGACCGTGTAAAGCTATTCAGTCAGCGGGCTGGGTCGGTCCCACCTTCTCCGGAGGCAAGGGTCTGACAACGGACAGTCCAATGCCCAAAGGGTGGGCGGTCCCTCGAAATGTAAAAATAAAGTCTCACTCTCGGCACCGTTCGGCCTCCAGGCTCTTCTTGACCTGCAGGTCAAGAAAGAAAGGCATCATTGATGCGCCCTCTGATATGTCTGGCGTAGACAGACGGTTATTAGGGCTAGTTGCGGTCTCCTCCCTTGAGTCGCGGTTTCTATTTCTGGAAGCGGCGTCTTTGACATCAGAGCCCTACCCGCCTTCTGGTAGGTCTTCAGATGAGCAGTTTCATCAGTGGGCGCTCTTACAGAGCAATGGGCTGCGAGGTTGGTCAGCTGCCTGGCCCAGTCACTCCAGGGGCCTTTGGGCTTCTTGGGAGATCGGAATGCGGCAGTTGAGTACTCCCCTAATCGTCATGTTGCGATCTTCAGTACCCGTCGACTCCGTGCTTGAGTGTTCCCCTCACACGTGTTGCAGCGCAGAGGGCCACACCGATGCCTTTATCTCCTGGTTTTCATCCTTCTTTCTCCTCAAATCCTGTTTTGGTCTTGGGATGTTTTGACACCTCGGCACTGATAGTTTACTCGGTGCGTCCTGCCGGTGCCATCCTCGGTGCCGTGCGCTTCATTGGCACCATCCTCGGTGCCGTGCGCTTTCTCGGCCGTGTGGCTCCTAGGCGCCATGCGTATTTTACAAGTCGCCCGTGCATTTTGGTGCGAGGCCTGTTAGGATGTCATCCAGCCTTCAGACTCCTCCTTCAGCCTTTTCCTTCTCATTTCCTTGATTTTCCTCCTTTCCTGTCCATAGAGGTCCCTCCTGGACTGTCAGGAGATGACATTGAGCCTGACCCAGACCTTAGGCTGGGTGATGATGTGGAAGGAACAGGATCTATTCCTCTGCAGAGCCTGATGTCAAAGACCTGTCTTTAAGTCTCTGCTGAAAACTGATTTCCCTCTTTCTCTCAAACTACAGATATCGATCCTGGGAAACTGTTAAGACTCCAATACCTTCATATTCCGGATCCCTATGGATTTGACTCGGTGCAGCCCTCCCTTGAGACCTTTCTCTCAAATGGTATGGAACAATCCTGATATTTCTTGGTGGCTAAGTCCATAGATAGGAAATATGCTGCTCCAAGATAGACCCATTTGGCATCCCAAGCCTTTGTGGATCCTTTGGAAACTTTAAGTACCTCAAGGAATCAACAAAGTCAGGAGAGGTAGTATCTTTCAGAAAAGAGATGTGTAAAAACAAGGGGCACAATTTAAAGTTAGAGGGAGCGGCTCAGGGTAATGTGAGGAAATTATTTTCACGGAGAGAGTGGTGGGCGCGTATGGAACCACCTTCCTGAAGAGGTTGTGGGGTCTAAAACAGTGGGGGAATTCAAACATGCATGGGACAGACATAAGGCAATTATAGTGGGGGGTTGCAGAAGTAGGCTGTTGGTTAACTAGAATCTGCAGCTTACCCAATAGGTAGGGAAATGGGCAGACTGGGTGGGCCAAGTGGTCCTTATCTGCCGTCAAAGTCTATGTTTCTATGTTTTTATTGTAGTCTTGGCAGAGAATGATAAGGTCATCCTTCCCCAGACTACTACAGCTCGACCTATTAAAGAATCTCATAAGATAGACACTTTAGGTAAGAGAGTCTTTGCTGCTTCCATCCTAGGTATGCGTATTGCCAGCTACCAAGGCTATTTCTCTCAATATGAGTATATCCTTTGGCATTCACTCAAACAAATGGTTGAAGCTCTACCGGGGTCGGACACAAATTCAGAGCTTCTTCAAACCATAACCAGAGGTATCAAGTCCAACAACCAACAGGTTAAAGCAGCTATGGGCGCTGTATACTGCTTCCTGGCTGATGGCGGTGGGCATTTGTACCTGCCGTCACTCCTGGCTACGCACTTCAGGTTTCACGAATGATGCACAGCAACAGGTAATGGTGTTGCCTTTCGATGGTGTGTATCTCTTGACCCCTCAAGTAGAACAGGCTCTAGAGGCTACACAAAGACTAGGTCAGCCATTAAATTGGCTCGACCTCCTCCTGTCCCTCTTGAGGGGTGTTAATAACGCCAGTTTCATAACCGTCAGTCCTTTGAGGCAAAAGGCAGAGGAAGTTTTAATAAAAACCAAGCCCCCCAGCCTCAAAAGAAAATGCAGCAGAAGGCTCAAGGACCCAAAGCGCCCAGTGCCGCCTTCTGAGTTGTTGGCCCAAGTCCCACCTCAGCTGCCCGAGGGGGACTCTTCCTCAGCGGTGGGAGGTCATCTGACTCACTTCTACAATCAATGGAAGTCCATAACCTCGGACAAATGGGTCCTCCGGATAATCCACGAGGGGTATTTCCTCAATCTTTTGGACACCCCTCCGGATCGTACTCCCAGACAGCCCAGGCTGTCAGCTCTTCCAGTCAGATCTTCTGCGCCTCAAGATACAGGGCCTTCTGAACAACAGGGCAGTGGAAGTAGTTCTGCTGGATCAACGAACACAGGGTTCTACTCCCATTACTTTCTGGTTCAAAAGAAAACCGGGGCATGCACCCATTTTGGACCTCAGAAGCTAAACAAATTCCTTCCCAGAGAAATTCAAAATGATCATCACTAGGAACCCTCTTACCTTTGCTTCATCAACATGACTGGTTAGCCTCCCTGGACATGCATGATGCTTACCAACACATTCCTATTCCACCCAAAGCATCACAAATATCTAAGGTTCATGGCTTTGGGACAGCATTATCAGTTCAAAGTCCTGCCCTTTGGGCTATCACATAAGCGCCACGAGTTTTACGAAGTGTTGTGCAGTCATGGCGCATCTCCAGAAAAATCAGAACACAGGTGTTCCCATATCTGGACAATTGGCTTCTAGCAAGCCCTTCCAGACAGGGAACTCTCGATGACATGTCCACGCTTCACACTTTCTCCGTCCATGGAGTCCTCTATACCTAAAAATCTGGCTGCAGCCTTCCCAAAGACTCTTTTCATAGGAACCCTTCTGGACACCTCCTGTGCAAAGCTTTTCTTCAGAGGACAGGAGGTGATATCCTTCAGATGGCCGATACATCACGAGAGAACAGCTTGGTTTCAGCTCTCTCAATGCAACGGATGCTAGGTCTCATGACATCCGCGGTGTTCACTGTACCCCTAGCATGCCTCCACATGAGAACCTCCCAATGGATGCTCAGTACTCAGTGGTCCCCGCCTACTCACCCTCAGTCTTTTCTCATCAAGGTGACAACCTCTGAAGAGATCACTCACCTGGTGGTCACAAGAAGACAATCTTCTGGAAGGGTATCCCTTTGCTCCTCTGGATCATCAGATTTCCATTACCGAACACATCCCTGATGGGTAGAGCTCACTGTCAGACTCTCCACACTCAAAGTGACGTGGACTCAGGGCGAGTCCCAGCTTCACATAAATGTCTTAGAGATGAGAGCCGTCCTTTGTGCAGTCCGGCTTTGAAGGACATTCTCTGTCACAAGAACATTCTCCTTCAAGCGGACAACAAAGCAGTGATGTATTACATCAACAAGCAGAGGAGTGCTCACTCCACCCCTTATGCAGAGAAGCGATGAGCGTGGGAATGGTGCTTGAGCACAAGTCTCTAATGCAAGCAGTCTACCGCCGGAGTGCAGAACGAACTGGCAGACCGTCTCAGCAGAACAGAGACAGATCCTCACGAATGGTCTCTCTACTCAACCATAGTTCACTGACTATTCGCAGAGTGAGGAACTCCAGACCTGGACCTTTTTGCATCCCCACTCAACACAAAACTGCCTCTCTTCTGCTCCAGAAATCCAGGGCCTGGCATTTTCTGTCAGGATGCGTTCAGGCTGCAGTGGACAAAATGCTTTCTGTACGCCTTTCCGCCTCTTCCTCTAATTCAGTGGGTACTTCTCAAGTTCGAGCCCCAGGGGGACAAAATGATCCTCATTGTTCCCTTCTGGACTCGACAGATATGGTTTCCACTACTCAACAGTATGTCTGAAGCTCTTCTGAAACCGCTTGCCCTTCAGATGAACCTTCTGACCCAGGGACCTGTGGTCCATCCCAATCTGAGGTCGCTTCACCATCACGCTTTGCTCCTGAAGAGAAAGAAGTGAACAGATTCACTGTCTCTCGAAGGGTTTCAGATATTCTTCTGGCTGTGTGCAAGCCAGCCACTAGGAAAACTTACACAGCCAAATGGAAGCGTTTTTCGCTCTGTTGTGCAAAGTCCTCTTTGAATCCCTTTTCCTGCCCACCAGATAGTTTTAGAGTACCTCTTAGACCTCTCAAATTCAGATCTGCAATACTCTACAGTTAAGGCTCACCTTTGTGCCATTTCAGCTTATCATGAGCCAGTACTTTCCTTGTCACTGGCTCAGTTACCTGTGGTTAAGAGGTTTCTTAAGGGAATTCTGCATACCAGACCTCCTATAAGACATCCAGTTGCAGCCTGGGACATTAATCTTGTGCTAGACATGCTCGTCGAAAACCCGAGCCTCTAGCTACCTGTGAGTTAAAATTTCACTTGGAAAACTGCCTTCTAGTGGCCATTACCTCTGACCATAGGGTCTCTGAAGATACATGCCTTGGTCACAGACCCTCCGTATACTGTGTTTCATAAAGACAAAGTAGTTCTTAGGACCCTTCCTAAGTTTCTCCCTAAGGTTGTTTCAGAATTCCATCTAAACCAACCCTTGGTCCTTCCTACTTACTTCGCGAACTTCCAAAATGAAGGAGAGCGTTCTCTTCACTCCTTGGACGTCAAAAGAGCTTTGCGTTTTTATCTAGATAGAACAAAAGACTTTCGCAAAGCTCAACAACTGTTTGTTTTCTTCAGCGAGACCTGGGTGGGCCAACCTGTCGCTATCAGATGTATTTCAGCATGGCTAGAAGCATGCCTTCAGCACTGTTATTCCATGGCACAGGTTAAGCTGGAAGGCAGAGTGTATGCTTTCTCTACTAGAGTGGTCACGGCATCCCTAGCGGAAATCCGCAACTTGCCCAGTGCAGATATTTGCAATGCGGCTACCTGGAGCTCAGTGCATACTTTTGTCAAACACTATGCCCTGGATGTCCATGCCAGATGACATCGTTCTTTTGGCAGAACCATCCTTAATGGACTCCTGTCCTAAAACTGTGAGCTCTTGGTCTCTCCTGCCACCCTCTTGGCGGATTATTAGCTCAGTGCTCTCCCATTAGTGTGAATGAGTGGTGGAACTTTATGTCCCAGGAAGATATGGAAATTACATACCTACCGTCAATTCTTGATCTTCTTGAATGGTCTTCTCACTCCTTCTATCTCCACCCACCATCCGAACTCACCTCTGTTGTTGGTCTTCACTTCTCAATCTTGGGCTATGAAGACTTTTTGTTGACCCTTCTTATACGGGTGGAATCCGGACTATCTTATGTCCGGGTTTTTGGTCAAACTATCCTTCTAGAGTTGAATTCGTTTGCACCTCCTCAGAAAAAAAAGGTACTGAGGCGGTTGGAGGGTCAAGCCGAGATAGTCATTACCACATGAGCCGAGGCTCATGGTGCCGCTCCTCGTGGCTCCATCTCTGGCGCCGACCCTCGAGCAAAAAAGTTTGCTCCCGCTGGGTCCTAGTGCCTCCAGCACAGATCCCATTAGTGTGAATGAGTGGTGGAGACTCGTCCAAGAAGATCAAGAATTACGGTAGGTACGTAATTTCCATTTCTTTACCTCCTGTAGACAGAAGGCTGGACAAGAGATACATGCTGTCAGGCTCGGGTACGGAGTACTTGTACCAGCAATGCAGCCATGTTGGAGTCGAGCAGGCTGCAGCCTGTGATAAGGCTAACATACCCTTGGCTTCACATCCCCAAGATAAAGACTCCAGGAAGCTGGATGCCATGGCAAAGAAACAGTACATGGCATCCTCCTTGGGACTCAGGCAGGCTAATTACATGGCCTATACAGCCAGGTACCAGAAGTCCAGGTGGGACACTGTACTGGCACTGGCTAAGCAGGCCTCCCCCCAGCTTGCCAAGGAGCTGGAGCACGTGGTTGCGGATGGGATTGAGGCATCAAAGATCCAGTTTCATGCTGCTGTGATCTCCAGTGATGTCATCACGAGTCATGGCTACATCTGTGGCTCTTCGGAGAATGGCTTGGCTCAGGTGTACTAGCCTTTCATAGGGCACCCAGGCTAAGGCCATGGATTTCCCTGTGGTGGGTAATTCTTTGGGGAGTAGACAGAGAATTACATGAAAAAGATGGATGAATACAGGACCACCTACAGGAGTGCACAGGCCGAGGAAAGGCAGGCAACTCCTCAAAGGCAGCAAGCTAGGGGCAGGCCTTTTCATAGGCCTTTCTACCAAGCACAGGCCTCCTCTCCTTTTTCCCAGAGGGGGTTCTTCAGAGGAAGAGGCAGAAGGGGAATGAGCATGGCTGCATCCACCTCTCAACCTAACGCTCCTGCCAAGCAGATACCCTGAGGTGTCAGCCTGGGTCGGCTCCCCCATTCCTGTAGGAGGCAGGCTGGCTTACTACTTCCAGGACTGGAAGTCTGTTACCTCAGACAAGTGGGTTCTGGAAATAGTAAGCCAGGGACTGGCTCTCAGCTTCAAAAAATGTCCAAAGCTGAGAGCTAGATCTTTTCCACCTGCAAACATCTCCGAAACCATAGTCCTAGAGGCAGAGGTTTCATCTCTACTGGTCTTAAGGGCCATAGAGAATGTTCCTACAATACACATGGGGAAAGGTCTGTACTCCAGGTACTACCTTACCCCGAAAAAAATGGGAGTGGTAGCCCATCCTAGACTTAAGATACCTAAACAAACATCTTTTAAAACCAAAGTTCAAAATGGTGACTCTGGGGAATAATCCTTCTCTCTCTAAGGCCAGGGGACTGGTTAGCCTCTCTGGACCTAAAAGATGCCTACTTTCACATTTCCATTAGGTGCGTCCACAGAAAGTACCTCAGGTTCAAACTGCCTTCAGACCATTACCAGTTCAAAGCAATGCCTTTCAGCCTAACATCAGCTCCAAGGGTGTTCACAAAATGCCTAGCAGTAGTAGTGGCATTCCCAAGGAGAAAAAATATCTCCATATTCCCATACCTGGATGACTGGCTCATAGTGGGTCAGTCTCCAAACCAAGTCAAGTCAGATTTAAGCGATCCAGCATGTGCTCATTTCTCTAGGTTTCCTTCTCAGCTTCCTAAGTCAGTTCTCGAACCAGTCCAACTGTTGACTTTCATAGAGGTAGAACTGGACTGTCAAGGCAAGAGCATTTCTCCCCTTGGTAAGGGTGAAGGCCATCATGGAGCTTGCTTCTTCCTTCTGGTTTCTCAGCCAGCAAGGCACTTTCTTCAGCTTCTGTGCCACATGGCAGCTTCCACTGCAGTGGTCCAGGGGCCAGATTTCAGATGAGGGACATTCAGTTTCATCTGAGGGCCTTTTGGTCTCAGAAAAAAGATCCTCTAACCAAACTTGTTCCAGTAACTCAGACCCTGATCCAGGCCCTTCAATGGTGGCAGGATCAGGACAATCTGAGACAAGGAGTCCCATTCATCACTCAGTCTCATTCTGTGGTTCTAACCACAGATGCTTCTCTTTTTGGGTAGGGAGCCCACCTGGGGACTCTCTCAGCCCAGGTAGTGTGGTCCACTCAGGAGTTTCTTCTCCATATCAACCTTCAAGAGCTCAGGGTGTTTTTTTTTCTGGCCCTGCAAGCCTTCTTACAATCAGTACAGAACAAGGTGGTTCAGGTCAGGACAGACACCACCACCACCATGTGGTATATCAACAAGCAGGGAGGCACTCGGTCTATGGTCTTGTGCATGGAAACCATGAAATTATGGTCCATGGCTTATTCTCTACAGGCCTCTCTGGTAGCAGTCCACCTCCCAGGAAAGGACAATGTGCTAGCAGATGCATTGAGCAGGATTTCCCAGGGCCATCACGAATGGTCCCTGGATCCCCTAGTGTTAAAAGTGATTTTTTCAAGACGGGGCACTCCCAAGATAGCTCTCTTGCAGCCCCAGACAATCACCAACTTCCTTTTTTCTGTTGCAGACCCCCAGTCTTGGGGTCAGTCCCTCTGGATGTTCTGATTCTGAATTGGGAAGGGACATTTCTGTATGCCTTCCCTCCTTTTCCTCTACTGTTCAAGATAAGGTCACAATTTTGCAAAGTGATCCTGATTGCTCCAGATTGGGCCAGGCAGCCTTAGTATCCCCTGTTGCTGTCCCTAGCAGTCCATCTTCCCCTGTCTCTTCCCAGGAATCACAATCTGTTAACCTCCTCTCAGGGGAGGATCTGGTATCCCAACCTTCGGTCTCTCTATCTCAAGGCATGGCTCTTGAAGAGTTGAGTATGCATTGCATCTGTCTCAAGGGATTCTGGACATTCTAAAAGCCTCTTGAAAACCTGCCACCAGAAAAACTTATAACTGCAAATGGAAAAGATTCAGCATTTGGTGTTCTAAGAAACATATATCTCCAGGTACTGCTGACTTGTCTACAGTTCTGGATTACATGGTTCATCTTAATGGCCTAGGCCTGAGACCAGCTACCCTCAAAGTACATTTGTCAGCTGTTTCTGCTTTTCTGTCAGTGGGAAAGCCTTCCTCACCGGCATCTCATCCTGTTTTCTGTAAATTTTTCAAGGGATTGCTTCATACCAATCCCCCCTTTAGGGATCCTACCCCTGTTTGAGACCTTTATGTTTGCATTGCCCAGCTTATGCAACCCCCTTTTGAGCCTTTGTCTTCAGCAGAGCTTAAGTACTTGACTTGGAAAATCGTGTTCCTGGTAGCTATTGCCTCTGCCAGACATATCAGAGAATTACAAGCTCTGTCAGTGGAGCCTGATTTTATCTCATTCCATAGAGATAAGGTGATCCTTAGAACCAACAGGACGTTCTTACCTAAAGTGGTTTCAGATTTTCATTTGAACCAATCCATGTCTCTCCCTGTGTTCTTCACTGATCATTCTTCAGGAGAGAGATTACATAGTTTGGATGTTAAAAGGGCCCTTAGCTACTACATTTAGCATACTAAGGCACACAGGTTTAACTCCCTCCAGTTGTTCCTCACTTATGGGGAAGTGGGTAAGGGCAAACCTGCCACTGAGAACTATTGCCAGGTGGATTGTCTCTTGTATACAATTCTGCTATGAGAAACTGGGTAGAACTCCACCCTCAGGCCTGAGGGCTCATTCGACTAGAGGTACAGCTGCTTCCCTGGCTGCTGCCAGGGATATTCCTTTACTAGAGATATGCAAAGCAGCCACCTGGAAAACAGTCCATACATTCACCAAGCATTACTCTCTGGATGTCCAGGCTAGGAGTAATGCTCAGTTTGGTACAGCAGTACTGCAGAGCCTATTCCCAAAATGGAGGTACTGCTTGGTAGTCTGCAATAAATCAGAATACAGCAAGACTTCATGTCTGAAGAAAAAATGACTCACCTTAGTAATTGTGTTTCTTCTAATGGAGTCTTGCTGTATTCTGACCGGCCTCCCCTCTCAGAACCTGAAGTGGGCTGGCAAGTGCAGTGTTGCACCCCAGGAGTGCATTTGAGCACTCCCTCTTTTTAGAGAGGGGGAGCTGGTTATGTTTCATTATTTTAATAGTCATAAGTTGTTCACTACCTGGTTTTTGATTTGGATTTCTCGACTTGAGTCTTTTGGAGGATCCAAAATATTTGGTTGCCATTTGGCTAGTAAGAATGTTACAATTTCCACATAGTGGGTTTAGTTAGTATTAGCTCATAAGAATCTGTTGGTTACACTTCAAAGTGCAGCAGACAGGTCTGAACCGAGCTTGAGCTCGACGTTCTATGCCCTGCATAGAATTTAACTCTTTCCTCTCCAGAGCAGTTCAAGTGCTGGGGCTAACTGCAATAAGTCAGAATACAGCAAGACTCTATTGGAAGAAACACATTTACTAAGGTTAGTAATTTTTTCTTCCTGGATATAAAGTCTCCACCACTCATTCACACTGATGGGATCTACACCGGGGGCGCTAGGATCCAGCGGGAGCAAACTTTTTGCAAGAGAGCTAGCACCAGAGATGGAGCTGTGAGGAGCGACGCTGTGAGCCTCTGCTCATGCGGCAATGACTATCTCGGCATCGACCCTCCAACTGCCTCAGTTCCTTTTTTCCCCGCCGTCGAGTGCGCTTCAGTGACGACGTCACTTGCCCGCCGACAGTCAAACTTCAAACTAGCAGCATAGTTTTCAGTTTATTTTTTAAATCTATCTCGAAATAAGTATCACTTACATTTAACTATACTTATTTAAAAAAAAGAAGCCTTCAGCCTACATTGACTGAGTCGACCATGAGCGGGTCAGGTGACGGTAGGGAGACTTCGTATGAAAGCTGTTCAGTCAGCCGGGCCGGGTCCGGTCCACCGCCCTCTCTGGAGGGGGTCTGACAACTGACTGTCCGATGCTTGGTGGGGGGCGGTCTCCCCAAAAGCATAAAAGAAAACGGTCGCACTCTCGGCATTGAGCTCTTCTTCAGCCCACAGGTCAAAAAAGAGAAGGCATCACTCGAGGTCGCCCCCGGTATGTCTACACATAGACTGTTGGTTATTGGGGCTAGTTGCCAGTCTCCTTCTTCGGAGTTGCCGTTTCTGTTTCTGGTCGCTGACCTCTTCGACATAGGAGCCCTACGCCACCCTCTGGTAGGTCTTCAGTTGAGCAGTTTCATCAGTGGGCTGCTCTTATGGAGCAATGGGCTCAGAGGTTGGTCCAGCTGCCTGATCCGGTTACTCCGAGGCCTTCAGGCCATTCGAGGGAGCGGGTAGGGCCGTTGGACCTTCCTAGTCACACGGCGCCCTCTTCGGTGCTGTCGACTCTGCACTCAGGTGTTTTCCCCCTCATATGGCTGCTGCACAGGGGGCCACACCGATGCCTCTATCTCCTGGTATTCTTCCTGCTTTTACCATAATCGCAGATCTTACTTCGAGACACAGCTCTTGCAGCAGGTTACACCATTAGGACTGAAGCCGGCAGGCGTCAGGACCCCACGGAAAAATTCTAGCTAGCTATCTACAGCGGGGACCGCCCCCGACGTAGGTCCCGCCTCCGACGTCAGATGTAGTACATAAGGGCGGTCCCGCCCGATTCGAGTTCTTTCCTGCGTCGACTTGCATATCTCGATCGCTTCAGTTCAGTCTCTAGCCAGCGCGCGCCGTGGTTAAGTCTTTCTCTACGGAAATTCGATTCTCTACAATCAAGTTTTCTCTGATGTCCTCTCTGACCTCCGGTCACTCCTCGAAGTGTGCTTTGTGAAGCAGATCCTTCAAGGACCCTCACGCGGCCTGCGTCCGGTGCCTAGGCCCAGACCCGACACCGGGCCTGCTCCTTTGCCAGGGGTTTAATAGCAGAACCGGATCCATCGCCAGAAGGCCCTTCAGGCATTTTGCTGGAAGAAAAACAAGACCATGTCTTCAAGGGGACGCCGAAGAGGCCGCGAACACAGCTGAGAAAGCGTGAGGAGAAGCCCTTCAGGTCCCCATCTGGGGCCTCAGACTGCGCAGCTCTGGTTCCAGGTCCGACCGCTCCCTTCCCAGGCCAGCTCTCAGCCTCCCCCTGCTGCAGTCAAGAAGTCTTCATCCTCTTCTCAGGCCAAGACTGCCAGACCTTCCTTATCCTCCAGGGCCCTGGTTAAGTCTGGGGATCACCACCATAAGTCGGGTTCCCGCCTTTCTGAACCCGTCAGGTCAGCTTCCTTGCCTCCTCGCAAGACTATGGAGCTTACCTCTCTGAAGAGGCCGCAGGATCCGACGCTGGTGCGCCCGTCGTCATCCTCTCGCCACAGATCCCCGGAGCCGCCATCAGACAGACGACCATCGCCGGCCAGGCCAATGCATCATCGGACGCCGGTAGGAGAACCGGCGCCCGCTCCTATTGAGAAGAGAACTCCGACGCCTCCGACCAACGTCGGTCAGGAGACCATCACCGAGGAGGAATTGACCCAGCCCGAGGACCAGACGGGAGACCCCGGTCCTGTTGAGATGCCCAGGGAACCCTCGCCATTACCCGAGCCCCCTGTGGAGCCGATGCCGGGACCCAACGACCGTCCAATGGCGCCCGGACCGTCGTCGGGCCTTTCCATGGTAGAAGTGAAGGAGCTGTTCACTTACTGGTGGGACACCATAAAGAAGGACATGGTTCCCACTCCACCTCCTCTTCCTCCTCCTCTTCCTCCTACACCGATTACTCCTCCGGTTCCTGTGCACCCCTCTCCATCGGGGTCGGCAGGCCGACTACCTCCTCCCCGGGAGCACAGAACACCTCCAAGGGGGAGACCAGACAAATGGAGACCTCCGTCCAAATCCTCTTCCTGGTCACCCAGCCCTAAGAGACCCAGAAGATGCCAACGATTGCCTTCGACGGAGGACACGGGATCAGAGTTCTCAACATCCAGATCCCCATCTCCCCTCTCCATCCCTTCTCCGGATCCACGCGAGGTGCCAAAGTCTCCTCCGGATGACCCTTCGTTCTCGGATATTGTGAGACACATTAAAAAGAACATGGGATGGGATGCGGAAGAGCTAGACCCCGGAAGGCTACGCCTTGCAAAGTATCTTCGGCAGAAGGACCCCAAGCCTGTGGTGGTGCCACCCTTGGTAGACACTTTCGTGGACGTCACCAAGGCAGCATGGAAGCATCCACATTCGCTCCCGGTGATGCCGAAGAAAGCTGATCGCTTATACAAGGCTCCCAGGGAAGACCAGTACTTGACTCAGCATCCTCAGGCCGACTCTCTGGACATAACAGCCTCACATGACCGGTCCCAGAGACCGCAACATCTGAGCACCCTGTCACCGGACCCAGAGTCCAAACAGCTGGACGCTATGGGTAGGCGCACGTATGCTTCCACTACCTGCGCCATCAGATCCCTGAATTACTTGACCCACATGGTGCAGTTCCAAAATGCCTTGTGGGAACAGGGTCTGGATGCGGCTGAGAAACTGCCGGAAGGTGAG
Organism: Neoceratodus forsteri; assembly: GCA_016271365.2. Taxonomy (NCBI): domain Eukaryota; kingdom Metazoa; phylum Chordata; order Ceratodontiformes; family Ceratodontidae; genus Neoceratodus; species Neoceratodus forsteri. The sequence goes on along the minus strand of CM057450.1, from coordinate 124,363,363 downwards.
CAGAAGGAGGAGATGCTTCAGCTCCTTCGTACAGGTTCGGACGTGGGAACCCAAGTGCTACGAGCCGCGTATGACTCCGCAGACTCCTCGGCCCGAGCAGCAGCTTCAGGCGTATGCATCCGGAGACACTCTTGTTCACGCGTCTCGGTTTTACCCGGATGTCCAGAAGAATATCATGGATGCCCCATTTGAGGGAGAAGTCTTGTTTGGTAAGCCCTCAGAGAAGATTATTACCAAACTCCAAGAGGCCGGGAAGGCAGTGAGGTCGGTTCAGGCCATGTACTGACCCAAGCTTAGTTCCTTTCGTAGGAACCAAAGCCGATTTCATGGACGGACGCAGAGGCAACAGTCTCGCCCCACTCCACAACAGAGGGACTCCGGCTTTCGCAGAGCCCAGGAGAAACAACCCGCAGGCCATAGCCAGCGTACTTCCAAGCCGGTCCAGCCAGCGGGACCCTCAGCCGCCACAGCCTGACTCCTTTCCGGCCCCTGCCCCTCAGGATCAATGGAAAATCATGGTCGGGGGTTGCATTGCGAACTTCCTGCTGGGATGGCAGGCTATAACCACTGACAGGTGGGTTCTTCAGTTGGTCGGAAGAGGCCACTTTATAGAATTCGCAGAGAAGCCACCCTCGAGGCCTCCTTTGCTCTCCTGGTACCTGGGTCAGCACAAGTCACTGATCTGGCAAGAAATACTCGCGCTCTTGCAAAAGGGAGCGATAGAGTACGTCCCGGAGAACCAGAGAGGACAAGGATATTATTTCCACTTCTTCCTGGTTCCAAAGAAAACAAGGGACCTCCGTCTGATTCTGGACCTCAAGCGACCTCAGCGTGTCGATGGCCTACAAGAATTCCGCATGGTGACTCTTCGGGTCTCATTCCCATGCTGAAGCAAGGCGCTTCTTAGCGTCTCTAGACATGCAGGCGCATACCTGCACATCCCATAGCTCAGGCGCACAAGAGGTTCCTGCGCGAGTTTCTCGACCACCACCTTCAGTTCTGAGCCCTTCCATTTGGACTGTCATCACACCCAGGGTCTTTACCAAATGCATGGCAGTCGTGGCAGCGTCTCTAAGGAGACAGGGCCATTATGTGTTCCCGTACCTGGACGATTGGCTTCTCATGGCCGCCTCCAGAGAGGCATTGTTACGAGCGATCCAGAGCACCCAGGACCTGTTCCGATCTCTGGGCATCCTAATCAACCACGAGAAGTCTCTCCTGGTACCGTCACAGAAACTGCAATTTATAGGTGCAGTACTGGATACCGTTCAGGGAAGAGCATTTCTTCCAGGCGACAGAGCGGAGCGCATCAGATCCCTTATCAGAGAGTTTTCGTCGAACAAGACCGTCCCTGCCAGGTCGGTCCTTCGCTTGCTCGGACACATGGCTGCGGCCATTCCTACTGTCCCTTTCGCAAGGCTCCACATGCGGGTAACTCAGTGGATGCTCAAGGTACAATGGGATCAAAGGCAAGACCACATGCAGCATCCGGTCAGAATCACGAACACCGTGATTCGAGACTGGCAGTGGTGGCTAGACCCAGGGTCACTCTCCACGGGCGTCCCCTTTATAGCGCCGTCCCCGGAGGTAATCCTCACCACAGATGCCTCAGGTCTAGGGTGGGGAGCACACCTGGATGGGGTGAAGTCCCAGGGTACGTGGACCCCTCTGGAGGCTCATCTCCATGTCAATGTCCTAGAGATGAGGGTGGTCCTTTATGCCCTGCAGGCCTTTCAGTCAGAAATCCCGCCAAGTACTCTCCTGCTTCAGACAGACAACACGGCGGTGATGTATTACCTCAACAAACAAGGAGGCGCACACTCTTACCCCCTTTGCAGGGAGGCCATGAGGGTGTGGGATTGGGTAATCCGACACGGCGCGAATCTGATTACAGTACATGTTCCCGGGGTGGGCAACACGATTGCAGACGGCCTGAGTCGCTCCCAGACCAGAGTCCATGAGTGGGAACTTCTTCAAGAGGTAGCAGAGGATCTGTTTCTTCGATGGGGAACTCCAGAGTTGGACTTGTTCGCATCCCTATCCAACGCAAAACTGCCCAATTTTTGCTCGCTAGATCCAGGGCCTGGTGTTTTCTGGTGAGACGCGTTGTCCCTCTCCTGGGCGGACAGATTCCTCTATGCTTTCCCTCCCTTCCGTTGATCCAGAGAGTTCTTCTCAAACTGCGCAGGGAGCAAGCAACCATGATCCTTGTGGCCCCATTTTGGCCCAGACAGATATCGTTCCCTTTACTGATTCAACTATCCCGGGAACCTCCGCTCCCGTTGCCGTTCAGCTCCCATCTCTTGTCTCAGGAGGAAGATTCACTGGTTCACCCGGACTTAAGCTCACTGAACCTGCATGCATGGCTCCTAGAGACATAGCCATCTTGCATCACGGGGTCTCGCAAGAAGTTGCGAAGTTCTTTCTGCAGCCAGAAAGCCGGCAACGCATGCGACGTATGCCATGAAATGGCGCCGTTTTTGTTTATGGTTGCGAGCATGCGACTTTTCCCCTTTAGGTTGCCCGGTGAGAGTGATGTTGGACTACCTGCTCTCCCTTTTCCATTCGGGCCTAGCCTGCTCCTCTATCAAGGTGCACCTCTGTGCCATCTCTGCCTACCACCTTCCGGTGGGACATCGCACAGTGGCACAATTAGACGCCTCTCGGGAATTTTTGAGAGGGGTGTTACATCTTAGGCCACCCATTAAGGACCCAGTGCCTCCATGGGATTTGCTCTTTGTCCTGGAACAACTCACACTTCCCCCCTTTGAACCTGCCGCGGATTGCGAGCTGCATTTTCTGTCGTGGAAAACGCTGTTTTTGGTTGCTGTTACTTCAGCGAGACGTGTTTCTGAGCTTCACGCTCTCATGTGCAAAGAGCCTTATTTAGTTTTCCACCGGGACAGAGTATCCCTGAGGACGAATCCTAAATTTTTGCCTAAGGTGGTTTCTACACTCACTCTCAATCAGGATATTGACCTGCCGGTCTACTTCCCGAATTACTCTAATAGAGGAGAGGCACTGCTCCACACCCTGGATGTTCACCGCAGCTTGAGGTATTACCTCAACAGAACTAAACAACTTTGTAGTTCAGAGCAACTTTTCGTTTCCTTTTCTGAAAGGATGATGGGCCAACCAGTATCCAAACAGTCCCTGTCTCGCTGGCTTGTCCAGTGTATTTCATACTGTTATGATATCAAACAAAAGCGCCTCCCGGAACAGTCCGGGGTCATTCCACTAGGGGTGTGGCCACCTCCTTTGCAGCACTCCGAAACGTCTCCACCTCTGCCGTATGTGCTGCAGCCACTTGGAGCTGTGTGCATACATTTATCAGGCATTATAGCCTGGACATCGCCTCTCGGTGAAGAGCCAGCTTGGGCCTAGCGGTGCTACAGGGTCTCCTGTCCTAGATTCAGGACCTGGAATGTAATTCCTAGTTTTCTCCTCCCAGAATGTTGGCAGCGTTACTGCTTGGGAATCAGTCCTAATGGTGTAACCTGCTGCAAGAGCTGTGTCTCGAAGTAAGATAGTACAGTTACGTAAGAACTTACCGTAACAGTAGATCTTCGAGAACAGCTCTTGCAGCAGGTACCTTCCCGCCCACCTTCCCCCTTGGAGGAGGCATGGCTTAGGCCTTTACTATCAGGGATTTTTCCCTTTGACTTCTGACGGTGGATCCTCGGTCTCCCATTTCGATGTCAGCCTGCGGCCGGAAGTCTCCAGCGGGAGAACTGGGGAATCGGGCGGGACCGCCCCCTTATGTACTCGTCTGGCGTCGGAGGCGGGACCGGCGTCGGGCCAGGGACCGGCGTCGGGCCGGTCTCCGCTGTAGATAGCTAGCTAGAATTTTTCCGTCGAGGTCCTGGCGCCTGCGGCTTCAGTCCTAATGGTGTAACCTGCTGCAGAGCTGTTCTCGAAGAGCTACTGTTACGGTAAGCTCTTACGTAACTGTACTTTGAGACCCTGGATTGGTTTGGCGCTATCGGTGTCGCTCGCCTCTCAGCGCTACTGGTGTTGGTGCCGTCTTGATTGTCGATGTACTGTTGGCATGCATTCTCGGTGCCAATATGGGGTTCTCGGCGAGTCTGGTTTCGGCACTGCTGTCGGCCCATGCGCTGTGCTGTTTCAGACAGCACCAACTTCCTTTCTGTGCTGTGTCTCACTGTGCCAAGGTTTGGTAAAGTGTCGTCCAGCCTTCAGGGCTTCTCAACTCCAATTCTTTCCCCCTTCTTCTTTCCCTTCTGACTTTCACTCCTTTCCTGTCCATACAGTCCCTCCTGGGCTGTCAGGAGATGATATTGAGCCTGACCTAGACCTTTGGCTGGGTGATGATGTTGAAGGAGCAGGAATTAATCCTGTTGTAGAGCCTGTGGCTGAGGACCTGTCATTTAAGAGTCTGCTGAAAAGTTTGAATTCTACTTTCTCTCCAGACTATAGATATCGATCCTGGGAAGCTCTTAAGGCTCCAATACCTACATGTCCTGGAGATCCCTATGGAGTTAATTCCCCCGGTACAACCATCCTTTGAGACTCTCTCAGATGGTATGGAATAATCCCGCTCTCATTCCTTCTGTGGCTAAGTCCATAGATAAGTATGCTACTCCCAAGGATCGACCCATTTTGGCCTCCCTGGACTTTGCGGACCCTACTGTAGTCTTGGCAGAGCATGATAAGGCTGTCCTGCCTCAGGCTTCTACAGCCCAACCTATAAACAAAGAATCTCATAAGATAGACACTTTAGGTACAGTCTTTGCTGCCTCCACCCTGGATATGCATATAGCCAGCTACCAGGGCTATTCTCAATATGAGTATGTTCTTCGGTATTCACTCAAGCAAATGGTGGAACCTCTTCCCGAGTCGGACACTAATTCAGAGCTTTTATAGACCATAACCAGAGGTATCGGGTCCAACAACCAGCAGGTTAAAGCAGCTATGGATGCTTTTGATACTGCTTCTGGGGGGCCGCGGGCATTTGTACCCGCAGTCACTCCTGGTTACGCACTTCAGGCTTCATGAATGATGCCCAGCAGTAGGTCATGGCTTTACACTTTGACGGTATGTATCTGTTCAGACCTCAAGTAGAGCAAGCACTGGAGGCCACACAGAAGACTAGATCGGCCATTAAAATGGCTCGACCCACTCGCACCCCTTCTCGAGGGGTGTGTTAAGCGTCAATTTCACAACCGTCAGTCCTTTCGAGGCAAGGGCAGGGGAGGTTTTAACAAAAATCAAGCCCCCCCAGCCTCAAAAGAAAACGCAACAGAAGGCACAAGGGCCCAAAGCACCCAGTGCCACCTTTTGACTTTCTGGCCCAGGTCCCACCTCAGCTGCCCGAGGGGGACTCTTCCTCAGTGATGGGAGGGCATCTGACTCAGTTCTACAACAAGTGGAAGTCCATAACTCCGGACAAATGGGTTCTCCGGATAATTCACATGGGGTACTCTCTCAACCTTTCAGAAACTCCTCCAGATCGTCCTTTCAAACGACAGCCCAGGCTGTCAACAATTCAGTCAGACCTTCTCGCCTCAGAGATACAAGGCCTTCTGAACAACAGAGCAGTAGAAATGGATCTTATCTGTGTCAGTCTTTACCATTCATCACATTTGGGTATATGGCGAAGGTCATGACCCCGCAGGAGCTTTTTGGATGAGGCAGAGTGGGCCTTTTTGTCAATTGCCGCCCTCGAGGCCCGACGCATTGCGTGGCACTCGCAGGTTGGCCGTTGGGTGCTGTCGGCTCCGCCCTTCCACCAGTTCTTCATCTCTCACCATCTAGGTCACCTTGTGGGACGCTAAGAGGAAAATTTTGAGGCCTGCTCGTAGTTTCTCAACTATGCCATTTACCTTTTTCGGCACCAAAGTCCATCGGTTCCTCCTGCCGGTTCTGTTTTGCCATACTCAATGTCGCCCGGTAAGACCTTTCCAATTATTCTATTTTCTGCAACGTCGAGTCTGATTTTGGTGTTTTTTTTCCCCGTAGGTCATGTCTCGGTCGGAGGGCAAGAAAACTTCCAGGACGGGTCGGCCCCCCCCCCCATGCGACGGTGCCCATGTGGCCAAAAATATTCTATCACCGACCAGCACGACCATTGCCTTATGTGTGTTGGCCCACTTCACGACATGTATTTGTGCGATGCCTGTTTCTCCATGGATCGGAGAGTAATTGAACAACACACTTGGAAAGTGGGGTGGGCTCCACCGACTTTCAGGGGTTGGGTTCGCACTCGTCTGGCCAAGCCATGTTCTCTCGGCCTTTCCTCCGGGTCCCCTCCTGGTTCTTTATGAACTGAGGAGGAGGTAGCCTCAGCTTTTCCCAGCCTAGCCATGGCTGAGGCTCCTCCCACAGTGCAGGAGGCCCAGTCTGTTCCCCCCAGGGGACAGATGGGAGGCACTGTCATGGCAATCGCCCCTTTGGGGGTGAAGGCTCCTCTGGTGTCGGACCCGTGGCTTCGAAGACCTGGGTTGGCGCCGTCCTCGACACCATTGGTTGGCGCCATTTTGGGGTAATTTACGGCTCCGAGCAAGCTCATGGTGCCGTGGGGGTTCCGGATCTCTGCGCTGTTCATGGTGCCGAGACCACTGTCGGTGCCGTCGGCGGCACTGCTTCTGCCCTCGGCACCACTTCTGACACTGGGATTGCTGCTCTTGTTGGAGAGGTGCCTCCTTCTGCCACCATTTGCAGTGCTGAGGGGCATTGGTACCATCTCAGGTGCAGTCTCCTTTTCTGGTGCCCTGTTTGGTCAAGATGGTGCGGAACGCCCACCCACTGTCTGGCACAGGACTTTGGTTTCCACTTCTTCGGAGGAGTCTGATTCTGGGTCTGACAGGCAGTCTGGCTCCTCGGAGCTAATAGTATCCTCGACAGGCGGTGACCAGCCCCCCTCTGAGGATCGGACAGCAGCTACTATGGCCAGGGTCAGGGGTGCTGACCAGCAGGCAGTGGTGCAGGCCACTAGTGCTCTGCAGCCTGGCCTCGGAGGGTTCGCTGACCCCTCAGTGGTGGTACCCCCTCGAGTGGTGTGCCTAGATCATCCAACTTTGGGGCCGATTGGAGCACCCACAGGAGGGGAGGGCAGTGCTCCTTGGCTAGCTCCTTCAGAGACTGACCAGGGTTGCCAGCTGCCTAGGCTGGCTCTTTTGAGGAGGAGGGCACTCTCAGATTCCAAGGGGTCGAGGGGTGTGAGTTCTGTTCAGCGGCCTTTTTCCGGAACCCACCCAGGCTCTGGGAGGAGCCGTAGTGTGGATCTCCGCTCTTCCCCCTCGATTTCTTTGAGAGGGCCCCATTCTTTGGAGGTAGGGGACCGTCCTTCTGGATCTGCATGACCCCGGTCACCTCACAGGGGGGATTCTTCCAGGCGCAGCCAAGGCAGTTCCAAAATGGTTGTTCAGCTGTCGGCTGTGGAGTCTTCCGGAGCTCCTTCTTCTTCTGGAGCCCTTGGTCCACTCCCTAGCCCAGGCGGAGGTCAGTTGATTTCTCTTCTCAGCGCTGTCCCCATCCCTCTGCCGCATTCTCCTGCGCTCTCTGGTATACTTGGACCTTCAGGGCCTCTCACCTGGGAGCAGTTCAGAGCCATGGCTGCTCAGTTCCCCGCTTACGTCAGAGCCATGAACAGACAGGTTTTTCAACCTCCCCCTGAGCAGCCACGCTCCGAACAGCCTAGGTCCTCTGACTCCTCATACCGCTCTTCTGGGGAGAGAAGAGCATTCTGTCCACATTTCTCCAGCTGCTGATCTCGCAGAGTATCAGCAATTCCTCGTGAGGATGTTGGACCTGTGTGTCACTCAAAGCAATCTGGAGCACTCGCGCACACCTTTTTGGCAATTTTGGATGCAGGACACCTTTGATGCCTCCCTGGCCTGCTCCCCTTGGGAGGCATCATTGCGTTCCTGGCAGAGACCTTTTCTGGAGTTTCTGCCCCCAGGGATCTCTGCCAGCGGTATTGCGCCCCCCCCCCGGAGTCTCCAGGTTCCATGCCTCATCCTCAGTCAGGATTGACGCAGCTGGACACACTCGGCCTTCGCACCCTTCACCGTGACTGGCTCCCAGATCAAGACTCCTCGGATTTTGACTTCTGGGGTAGGAGGACTTTCTACTCTGCACAGTTGCTGCTCTCTATTGCAGCACATCAGGCCCACTTCGCAATCTATGACAGGCTCCTGTGGTCCAGGCTCGGTCAACTCCTAGCCTCAATGCCTGACACGGAGCAAACCAGACAAGTCATTGCACTCTCTGCACGTGGTATAGAGTTAGCAAGGCACCAAGCGAGGGCATCGTACGATGCCAACGAGGTAGCTACCAGGGTTGTAGGGACAGCGGTCTGCACTAGGCGGACGGCATGGCTGCGTCTTTCCAAGTTGTCACCCTTGGCCCAGCATAGGGTGATTAACTCCGCTCACCAGAGTACCTATCTCTTCTCCCATAGAGCGAGACAGCATTTGTCAGGGCAACTTCCTTCCCCCTCTGGGGGGTCCCTGTCTCACTCTCCCCACTCTCAGGCCTCTCCAGGCCCCGAAGGTTCTCCCTCTTAATGTGTCACCAACTGAGAGCTAAGGGACCTTCGGGGGGGCTTGACACTCACCCAAATGTGATGAATGGTGAAGATTGACACTAAGATATGAAAATTATGTACCTACCATAATTATACTCTTTCTGTGTATCTTCACCATTCATCATAATCCCGCCCTCCATCCCCCTGGGGCCTCAGTCTCTGGGTTCCCCCCCCTCTCTGTGCCCAACCTCACTCCTCTCCTTTCTCTGTTAGGAGTGGGGTAAACAAAGGCACATAGTGGGATGTTTCTAAGGGAGAGTGGTCAGCATGGGGGGGCACTCCTTCTCCAGTGCTCTAGCTCCACCCCTGTGGGGTGGGAGTTGGCAGTTGCCCTCCATTCTCTCCTCCTCCTTGATTCCCGGCCATCTTTAATTTCTTTGTCCTGTGGACATATCTTTGAAAAAAAAAAAACACCAAATTTTCTTTCACCAAAAACTGTTTTCCCTGAGAGGGGGACAATTTCCTGTGTTCTTTCTTCCGGAATAGCCGTTTTCTGCTTGTGGAGTTTTTGCCAGTGATTCCGTGCCTTGAATTCTGACAATGAGCCCTTTGGCAACTCCTTGCAGTTCCTATACAATCTGGAGATAAGTCACGGTCCAGAGAATGGTTGTCACCTTTCTCCTCCCCTTCTCATGCTTATCCTAAATCCTTCCTCTTCCCTTTTTCCTGTTTCCAAAGATTGGGGACCTACGCAATCCCCTTAGACTTCTTTCTTAATCTGTCCTCTCAGTCGTTATATCTCCTTTATGTTATACATCTTTTCCTTTATCTGTCCTTGGACTTTCTTGTCCCACCCTCCCAACCCTTTCCTCACCTCTCCAGTGACTCAGAACTGGCAGGAGGCGGAGCCGACAGCACTTAACGGCCAACCTGTGAGCGCCACGCAGTGCGTTGACCTCGAGGGCGGCGCAGACAGTGCGTCGACTCCACCCATCCAAAAAAAAAAGCTCCCTTGGGGTCATGACCTCCGGCCATATACCCAAATGTGATGAATGGTGAAGATGTACAGAAAGATTATAATTATGGTAGATACGTAATTTTCATTTCCGTTGGGTCAACGAAACACAGATTTCTACTCCCATTACTTCCTGATCCTGAAAAAGACCAGTGGCATGCACCCCATTCTGGACCTCAAAGTTAAACAAGATCTTCCCTTGTGAATCTTCACCATTTATTACTGCTTGGGTGTAAGCTGGAGGTGCGCACCATCCATGGAGGTTCCCGAGGAGTTAGGCGCGGTGCCAGCCCCAATAGTGACACATCATGTGATGCACGTCCGTTAGGCACCGCAGACTCCTTTTACATCCCAGTTCTGTTTTTCCCGCCATCGAGGCTGCACCTGCTGCACGGAGTCTGACAATTTACTGTGCTACTAGGCCATTCTTGTTGAAGTTCGACGCTTTATTATCTCCTGCATCCTGGTTTGTTTCCCAACGTCGTCTATCCAGTAAGACCATTTCATTTATTATTTTCCAAGGACACTGGGAGCTTTTCTGTTTTAGAGTTATTTTCGCATCATGTCTGGTTTGGGAGCTAAATGTAAGTTGAAAGCGAGTGGTGCTTCTGTGGCCGGCATTTTTCCATTACGGACCAGCAAGATGTCTGCCTTCGGTGCCTGGGACCCAGCCATGATATGGATAAGTGCAACACCTGTTTCTCGATGAACCGTCCGACTTTTGGAGGATGGCGGCATTCTCGGGCCTCCCAGGCCAGATCTTTAGACCCTTCCTCCGGGTCCCTTCCCAGGCCTATATAGTCTGGAGAGGAGGAGGCCTCCTCATGTTCAACTCTTGTCGAGGAGGAGGCCTCTTTCGCGGTGTCGGAGGAACGCTGTGGTCCCTCCCGGGGCCGCGGTGGGGACACCGCCTCGGCAGTCACCTCTGTGGAGGTGCAGGCTCCCCCAGTGTCGTGGCCTGCGGTTGCCAGGCCCCATGTGGGAGGACTCTCTGCCACTTTCCAGTGCTGTTCGGATCCCAGTGCGATGATCGAGGCGTGCCATTTTGGCTCACGGTGCTGTAGGCCCGGTCGAGACTGTTGGCAGCGCCATGTCAGATCCCGGCACCAAGGGAGGTGCCAGGGACTCTGCTGGAGCCATGGACGGGTCGGGGCCGGGTTCTGGTGTGGTCTGTGTCGCGCCAGCGCCGAGTGGCGCTGTGAGTGACACCGCCACTGTTCACGGAGCCGTTTCTCAGGAGACTCCTGGGGTGGCCAGTATCGAGATCCTTCTGGTCAGCTCTTCCTCAGAAGCAGACGACTCTGACACAGTCCCGTCCTGGCTCCCCGAATCCTCTGGTTCAGTCTCTTCTGTGGGACACTGTGTCAGGTGGCCCAGCACCCATTCCTCAGTCTCACAACAGTCTTCCTCTGAGGGACTCCCAGGCTGTGGGTGGCCTGGGGGTCCTTGGGGGAGCAGTGGGAATTCAGGAGGGTCTGTTCCTCTGCAGGAGGCTGTGGCAGCTGCTGTCCCTCAGTGCTGCTGCGCTCGGGTGACTGGGGCCCTGTCTTCGGAGGTTCCCCTGGGAGAACCCTGGATCAATGAGCCTTGTCGCTGTCATCGAGGAGGGTGTCCTGAGAGTCTGAGGGGTTGAGGGGCTGAGATGAGACACACCGAGTTCCGCCTGCTACCCCTCGGGGTGCAGGTAGAAGCCGTAGTGCCAAGCCCCGCCTCTCCCTTTTAGGCTTGAGGGACCCCTCCAGTGGTGTTGCTGCAGGTACATCACAGGGGATGACCCCCCTTCGAGGCTTTTCCAAGGTTCGCATCCCCAGGGTTCTGTTCTGTGACCTGGTTTGTTATCTGGGATCCCGCCAGCTCAGGCTCCATTCCTTGGATTTCAGATCCTTAGCAGAGGACAGTTACCTACTTATAGGTGCCCTTCTCCCATTCCTCTGTAGCCACCCCCCGCTCTCCCAGGCCATGTCGGTCCTACCAGTCTGTTATCCTGGGAGACATTCGGAGGCACTGCGGCGGCCTTCCCCTCATATGTTAGATATATGCATGAGCGGGTGTTTCGCCTATCCCCACCACTGCAAGAGTCCTTTGGGCATTCGAGTTCCCCATCCTCCTTGTCTCCCTCCTCAGAGGGAGAGGAACCCCTGCTCACTTCTTTTCCGATGCTGATTTCACTGAATATCTGCGCTTCCTTTCGAGGATTGTTGGGGACCTCCGTATATCCTATGTTAGGCGAGACAATACTGAGCAGAAGACATGTGAATTCCTCTGTGAATTCAGTGCCCAACATCTGGTGGTGCCATCCTGTCCTAGTCCCTTCTAGGAGGCGTCTCTCCGTTCCTGGCAGTCTCCAGCCAACCCTATCCCAGCCCCGGCAGACTGCAGGAGGAGGTATTGGGCCCCATCCGAGTCCCTAGGTTCTCTTCCCAACCCGCTTTCAGGATTGGTGTTCCTCGAGACTCCCTCTGGGCGCAGCCACCTGGTGCAAGACCGACCGCCGGACTCAGATTCTCTACAATTTGACCAGTTGGGCCAAAGAGTATTCTCTTCCTCTTGTGCAATATTGTGTATCGCATCACATCAGGCACACCATACTGCCTACAGCAGGCATCTATGGTCGATGCTGTCTCAGCTTCTAGCATCAATGCCTGACACAGAGCAATCTAGACAGGCCATTGCCCTCTCTGCTATAGGCCTGGAGCTGGCAAGGCACCAGGCAAGGGCATCTTACGACGCCAATGAGGTGGCTTCCAGGCTTACAGGGACAGCAACCTGCATTAGGGGGACAGCATGGCTTCGTCTATCAAGATTGTCACCCCTGACCTGGCGTAGGGTGATTTGTTCCACCTTCCGAGGGACCTGTCTTTTTTCCACCAGGGCTAGGAGGCTTGTGCAGGGGCCTCCTCCATCACCTCGTCTTCAGGGGACACCACCTAGCTCTCCTCGGCCTTAGGCTTCTCGTCTAATTAGCCCAGGGTCTCTCCCTTCTGTTTTCCACCAGCAGGAGGCTGAGGTTCTTGTTCCTTCAAGGTTTCTCTTGTTTCCCCCTTTGGGGGCTTGGTACTCACTCAAGCAGTAATGAATGGTGAAGATTGACAAGGGAAGATATGAAAATTACGTACCTACCGTAATTCTTGATCTTCTATTGTATCTTCACCATTCATTACTGATAGCCACCCACCTTCCCCTCAAAGGCCTCCTTCTTCAGTGTCTCCCCCTTCCTGCTAGTTCCTCCCCTCTTCTTCTTTGTCCCTTAAGCCAAAAAAATAATAAATCTTGATTTTTTTCCCATTTTTCTCTGGATGGATCCAATTTCTTGGGGGAAGAAGGGGAACAGGTAGGAGTTATCTCTATCCTGAGGGAATTCTTTCTGATTGCCCCTAGGGGTGACCTCTTGGCTCTTTCTTAGCCATGTTGGTCAGTTCACAGTTAGAGACCATCCCTTTTTTGGCTTGGTCCCCTTTTTTCTAGGTTCCCTCTGGCATTCTCAGTCTCCTACTGTGTCAGCCTCTGCTGGTTTAACGCTGTCCTGACACTACAACTACCTTGAGCTGGTGATCTTTTGCTTTGCCTTCAAGGAGTCTGACTGAGTTCCCACTCTGTCATTTACATAAAGGGGTGCTCTAATCCACACACAGCTGTGTTAGCATTTAACAAGGTGCTAGTGGGCTTCCTTCCGTTTCCTAGTTGGGTGCTCTCCTTTCGGAACAGATTCTGTCTTGGCAGTCTGTGAGCTCTCAACTGGAGTCTAAGGGGTTGGGGATGGCGGGAGGTGTAGAGAATCTACCTTTTCTGTCCACGCTGTGCAAGCGGTTCGGTTGAACCTTCTCTTCAGTTTTGTCAAGTGGGATCCTTGCTCCCTTGTTTTTGGTTCCAAACTTATAAGCCTTTAAACCAATCTCTCAATTGGTAGAGTTCTCCCCTCCCAACATCCCTGTTTCTCTTTCCCTGTCTTCTTCTTTCTCTCCTTTCTCTGGTCCTCCCTTGGAGCTGCCCCAGGAGTGAAGCCCTGCGGTCCCTTAGGGTAGGTATTTCTTTTTGTGTCCTCTGCCGGCTTATTCCTTTTTCATTTTATATCTTTTCCTTTTTCTATCCCTTGGCTCTCTTGCCTCGCTCTCTTTTTCTTCTCCTTATTTTCGCCTCTCCGGCTAACAAAATTGGGATGTAGGAGGAGTCTGCGGCGCCTAACGGCCGCCCCTCGCACATCACACGATGCATCACTCTCGGGGGTGGTGCTGTTGACGCTAACTCCTCTGGGGAACCTCCCATGGCGGATGCATGCCTCCGGCTTTCACCCAAGCAGTAATGAATGGTGAAGATGCAATAGAAGATCAAGAATTACGGTAGGTACGTAATTTTAATTTTCTTCTCAAGGAAAAGTTCAAGATGATATCGCTAGGAACCCTGTTACACTTGCTTCATCAGCACGATTGGCTAGCTTCCCTGGACATGTAGGATGCTTACCAACATATTCCTATACACCCGAAGCACCACAAATACCTAAGGTTTGTGGCGCTGGGTCAACACTAACAGTTCAGAGTTGGGCTATCCTCGGCGCCATGAGTTTTTACAAAGTGTTGTGCTATTCTCGCAGTGCATCTCAGAAAAATCAGAATTCAAGTGTTTCCATATCTGGACGACTGGCTCTTAGCAAGCCCTTCCAGACAAGAAACACTCTACGCTGTTGCTACGGCCTCAGACTTTCTCACATCCATGGGAGTTCTGCTAAATCTCAAGAAATTGCAGTTGCAGCCCTCCCAGAAGCTCCTGTTCATAGGAACTCTTCTGGACACCACCTGTGCAAAAGCTTTTCTGCCAGAAAACAGAAGGAGCGATATCCTACAGATGGCCCGATACATCAGAGAGAACAGCTCAGTTCAAGCTATCTGGATGCAACAGATGCTGGGTCTCATGGCATCCTCTGTGTTCACTGTACCCCTAGCACATCTCCACATGAGAACCTCTCAATGGATGCTCAGTACTCAGTGGTCCCCAACCACTCACCCTCAGTTCTTTCTCATCAAGGTGACAGAACCTCTGAAGAGGTCACTCACCTGGTGGTTGCAAGAGGACAACCTTCTGGAAGGGTATCCCATTGCTCCTCTGGATTATCAGATTTACATTACCACGGACGCGTCCCTGATGGGGAGCTCACTGTCAGGATCTCCACACCCAAGGTATGTGGACTCAGGTTGAGTCCCAACTCCACATAAACGTCCTAGAAATGAGAGCCGTCCTTTATGCAGTCCAGGCTTTGAAGGACATTCTCTGTCACAGGAACATTCTCCTTCAAACAGACAACAAAGCAGTGATCTATTACATCAACAAGCAGGGCGGTGCACACGCCTACTCTTTATGCAGGGAAGCAATGAGAGTGTGGGAATGGTGCTTAGAGCACAAGGCTCTAATTCAGGCGTTCTACCTGCTGGGAGTGCAGAACAAACTGGCAGACCGTCTCAGCAGAACGGGGACAGATCCTCTTGAATGGTTTCTCGACTCAACCGTAGTTCAGCCACTATTCGCAGAGTGGGGAACCCCAGATCTTGACCTTTTTGCATCCCCACTCAACACAAAACTGCCTCTCTTCTGCTCCAGAAATCCAGGGCCTGGCATTTTCTGTCAGGATGTGTTCAGGCTGCAGTGGACAAAACGCTTTCTATATGCCTTTCCTCCTCTTCCACTAATTCAGAGGGTACTTCTCAAGTTCGAGTCTCGAGGGGACAAAGTGATCCTCATTGCTCCCTTCTGGCCTCAACAGATATGGTTTCCGTTACTCAACAGTATGTCGGAAACCCCTCCAAATGTGCTTCCCCTTCAGATGAACCTTCTGACCCAGGGTCCTGTGGGCCATCCCAATCTGAGGTTGATTCACCTTCATGCTTGGCTCCTGAAGAGATAGAGGTGAATACAGTAGGTTCAGTGTCTCTCTGAGAGTTTGATATTCTTTTGGCTGCGTGCAACCCAGCCACCAGAAAAACTTACACAGCCAAATGGAAGCGTTTTTCTCTCTGGTGTGCAAAATCTTCTTTGAATCCTTTTTCCTGCCCACCAGATCATGTTCTAGAGTACCTCCTAGACCTCTCAAATTCAGGTCTACAATACTCTACAGCCAAAGTTCACCTTTGTGCCATTTCAGCTTATCATGAGCCAGTACTTTCCTTGTCTCTGGCTCAATTACCTGTAGTTAAGAGGTTTCTTAAGGGTATTCTGCATACCAGACCCCCTGTCAGGCATCCAGTCGCAGCCTGGGACATTAACCTTGTGCTAGATGTGCTCACGCGAAAGTCTTTCGAGCCTCTAGCTACTTGTGAACTGAAATTTCTCACTTGAAAAACGGCCTTCCTGGTGGCCATCACCTCGGCACGCAGGGTTTCTGAAATACATGCTTTGGTTACAGACCCTCCGTACACTGTATTTCATAAGGACAAAGTCGTTCTTAGGACTCATCCTAAGTTTCTCCCTAAGGTTGTCTCAGATTTCCATCTAAACCAACCTTTAGTCCTACCTACTTACTTTGAGAACTTCCAGAATGAAGGAGAGCGTACCCTTCATTCTTTTGATGTCAAAAGAGCTCTGCATTTCTATTTAGATAAAACAAAGGAGATTTGCAAAGCTCAACAACTGTTTGTTTCCTTCAGCGAGACCCGGCAGGGTCAACCTGTCACTATAAGATGTATTTCAGCGTGGCTAGTGGCATGCCTTCGCCATTGTTATTCCATGGAGCAGGTTAAGCTGAAGGGCAGAGTGTACACTCACTCTACTAGAGCAGTTGCGGCATCCCCAGCGAAAATCCGCAAAGTGCCCATTGGGGACATTTGCAGTGTGGTTACCTGGAGCTCAGTGCATACTTTCGTCAAGCACTATGCTTTGGATGTCCATGCCAGGCGGCATCTGTTGTTGGACTATTCATAATGGACTTCTGTCCTGAATTGTGAGGTCTTGGTTCTCCTGCCGCCCTCTCGGGGGATTATTAGCTCGGTACTCTCCCATCAGTGTGAATGAGTGGTAGAGACTTTATGTCCAGGAAGATATGGAAATTACATACCTACTGTAATTCTTGATCTTCTTGGACGAAGTCTCCACCACTCTTTAATACGCCCACCCACCATCCCCCGAGCTCACCTCTGTTATTGGTCTTCACTCCCTCAATCTTCAAGCTGTGAAGACTTCTTTGTTGACCCTTCTTAAACGAGCCATCCGGACTATCTTATGTCCGGTTTTTGTTAGGCTATCATTCTAGGTTAGTTACACTGCACCTCCCTGGAAAAAAAGGTACTGAGGTGGTTGGAGGGTCAACTCCAAGACAGTCATTGCTGCACGAGCCGAGGCTCGCTGCGTCGCTCCTCGCGGTTCCATCTTTGGCGATGGCCCTCTTGCAAAAAGTTTGCTCTCGCTGGGTCCTAGCGCCTCTGGCGTAGATCCCATCAACGTGAATGAGTGGTGGAGACTTCATCCAAGAAGATCAAGAATTACGGTAGGTACATAATTTCCATTTCTGTTCACTGGATCTGCAGGACACGTTCTCTCATGTCCCAATCCATCCATCCCATCAGCGGTTCCTCTGCTTCAGGGTCAAAGGCACCCTGTACAAGTTCTGAGCCGTGCCGTTCGGCCTGTAATCAGCCCCATGTGTCTTCACCAAATGCATTGCAGAGTGGTGGCGGCCCATCTCCGGCATCGGGGGGTCATAATTTACCCCTACCTCTATGATTGGCTCCTTGCAGGTTCCACCCAAAAGGAGGTGGAGAGGTCCAGGGATCTGGCCGTCCAAACCTGCTCCCAACTCAGCCTCCTGATCAACGAAGCCAAGTCGGAACTCGTGCCTTCTCAGGTGATGAGCTTCATCGGAGCAAAGCTCGACTCTTGTCAAGCCAGAGCTCAGCTCCTGGTGGACAGGATGGAGGTTCTCTCCTCCTTTGCTCAGTCATTTCTGGTTGGGCATTTGCGCGCTGCCCGGGACTTTCTGCGCCGTCTGGGTTACATGGTGGCGTGCACCTCAGTGATCTGTTGGGCCCGGTTGCACATGCGCCCCCTCCAGTTGGAGCTGGCCGCCCAGTGGACTCAGCACCACGGTTATTTTGACCAGCTGATCACTATAACCCAGAAGATGTGGGACACTCTCCAATGGTAGACCACCCCAGACCAGTTGCAGGAAGGGACCCCGTTTGTCCATCCGAGCCGACGATCGTCCTCATGACCAATGCCTCTCTCATGGGCTGGGGAGCCCACATGGGAGACAAAAGGGCCCATGGGTTCTGGACTCCCGAGGAGTCCCGATGCCACATCAACCTGTTGGAGCTCAGAGCAGTCGGACTGGCATTGTCAGCTTTCGCTCTTCAGCTCTGGGGTCAAGTGGTTCAAGTCCAGATGGATAATACCACAACCATGTACTACCTCAGCAAACAGGGTGGCACGCACTCCTGTCTGCTGTGCAGGGAGGTGCTCCACATCTGAACCCTTGTGAGCCGATTGGAGGAAGATCTCTTAGCCATCCATGTGGCAGGAGCCTCAAACCATCTGGCAGATGCTCTCAGCCGCTATGGCCAGACATCCCACGAGTGGTCTCTCCATCCAGAGGCAGCTTACAGCCTATTCTCCCACTGGGGCAAACTGATGGTGGACCTGTTTCCCTCCAGGGATAACACCAAGCTGAGACTGTTCCATGCCACCCCCTCAGTACAGCTCGCTGCAGGAGGATGTCTTCTTGAGGCCATGGACCCCAGGCCTCCTCTATGCCTTCCCTCCATTTCCCTTGATCCACAAGGTGCTCCTCAAGGTGAGGAGGGACAAGGCAAAGGTGATCCTGGTAGCCCCAGACTGGCCATGCCAGTTCTGGTATCCAGATCTCCTCCGCCTCGGCTGCAGGCCTCCGGAGCAGCGTCCAGCATGCCCAGACATGATATTGCTCAATCAGGGGAAGGTATTCCATCCAGACCTTCAATCCCTGCACCTCACAGCCTGGTACCTGAGTGGCTAGAGTTCCGGGCTTTGGGTCTTTCCGAAGATGTCTACACCATGGTGGAGGCATCCAGAAAGGAATCGACCAGGAAATGTTATGCCTTCAAATGGAAAAGGTTTTCCATTTGGTGTCAGGGCAAGGACCTGGATCCTCTGTCCTGTCCAGTGGCTAACATTTTTGACTACCTTTGGTCTCTGGCCAAAGGGGGTCTTCAGTCATCGACCCTTAGGGTGCACCTGGCAGTCATCTTTGCTTACCAGGCATGGGCCAGTCAGCCGACGGTGCAGGAGACAGTGGTCGGGTGGTTTTCAAAGGCCTGGATCACATATCCCCTCTGGTGCGTGAACCTCCACTTCCATGGGATCTACTTCTGGTACTGGCAAAGCTCATGGGCAAGCTATTTGAATCAGTGCACAAGTGTGCCTTGTCACACTTGTGGAAGACGGCCTTCCTGGTGGCTACCACGTCTGTGAGAAGGACAGGGGAGCTCCAGGTACTTTTGGTGGACTCCCCTTATCTGGTCTTCCACAGGGACAAGGTTCAACCCCACCCGAAATTCCTTCTGAAGGTGGTGTCAGAGTTTCACCTTAACCAGGTGTTAACCCTGCTGGTTTACTACCCTAATTACACCTCAGAGGCAGAGTACAGGCTCCATACCTTGAACCTGCGATGAGCCCTCTCCTATTACAAGGAGAGGACTGTGGAAATTCAGGGAGAGATTCGCCAGTTGTTTGTCACCTACACTGAAGCTGCTTCTGGCAGACCTGCAGCAAAGTGGATGATTGCAAGATGGATTACATTATGCATTAGTCTATGCAATGAGTTGGCGGGCAAGGAGCCTCCCAGAGGGATGAGAGCTCATTCTACCTGCCATACCACTGCATCGGTGGCTTCTTCCAGGGACATCCCTATCCAGGAAATCTGCTGGGCTGCTGCCTGGAAGTCAGCACACACCTTCATCTCTCACTACCACATCGACCTTGAGTCATGCCGGGATGCTGGTTTTGGGGCCTCAGTTCTCCAGTCTTTTGTTCCCTAAGTAGGGGGAGTGTGCCTTGCCTTCCTCCTCCCGGAGAACTGCTAGGAGTCTGTCAAAGAGTGTGGATGAACAACATATCCACGATCCTAGAAAAACAGGTTACTCACCTGCAACAGTTCTAGGAGTGATATATGTTGTTTATCCACATGGACCCACCCAACCTCCCTGACTGTGGACACACAACATCTGGCTTCCAGCGAACTAAGATCTGGCTAATGGGGTGGAGCCACGGTTATATACCACCCAGGTGGGTGGGAGGAGCCAGCTTGAAAACTTCTGGCTGATCTTAAAGTGGAAGGGGACATGTCAAAGAGTGTGGATGAACAACATATACCAATTCTAGAACTACTGTTACAGGTGAGTAACCTGTTTTTCTAGGATCATGGCTATGTTGTTCATCCACAGTCTTTGGCATGTCCCCTTCCACTTCAAATCTCACCAGAAGTCTCCAAGCTCGCTACTCCCACCCACCCAGGTGGTATATACCTTGGCTCCGCCCCATGACACCAGATCTTCCTTTTTGCTGGAAGATTCAGGTTGCCTCTCTTGTGCTCACACATTTCATAGGCCCTCGCTTTCAAACCTTCAGTTTTACTGAAACTTCACATTGTTCGCGTTAGCGATCGCAAATTTGCAGCTTCGATCATGGCAGATGTCTTCCCCTAGATTTCGTTGGTGCCCTTGCAGACAGATGAGGTCACGGACCGATCCCCACACCGCGTGTGTCTGTTGCCTCTGTGTCGACCATGACACCTCAAAATGCACTCTATGTCTTGCCTTTCATCCTGTCGTCCTTGACAACCGTCTCGCATGCCTGAAACTGGGGAGGCTGGAGATGAGGAACCCTCCGGTGAAATCCAAGGCGGCTCAGTGGCTGGTTTTCATGGCTGTGGGATCCGCCGAGCAGTTGGAATGCATGCAAGCATTTGAGGAGGAAGTGGCTCGTGCTACAGATTCCTCTGTGAGCTTCTTTGTTCCGCTCAACCTGGGCTCCGCCTTCTCGGGTTCCTTCCTAGAGTTGTGCCAGTCTCTCATGACCAAGGGAGAGGCACCTGCGGGCTCACATTACTCTCGATCCAGTAAGCTGGAGAAGGATCCAGGAGCATCTTTGTCTGGGTGGAGACGTTCTTGGGAGCAGGAGAGATCTCTGTCCGAGGAGCATGCGGTCTCGACTTCGGTCAAGATCGCTTCTTCGGCTGCTGGCTTTTTTGGCTTTGCAGTCTGGTCAGTTGACCAAATTATCTGTTGATGAGGTCAAAATCATGAGCGATCCTATTGATTCGATATCACCGACTCCGTTCGACTATTCCTTTGATCGAACCCCTAATCTGGTCTTTCCAAATGAGGAGACCCAGCCTGCTGGGACTCCAATCGAAGATATGATCCTTAATCCCGGGAAACCACTGGTCCCGCCGGTGTCTCCCAAGCCGGCCCACCCGACCTCTGTCGAGGTCTTGGACCCCTTCATCCGACAGGCCAAGGAAGAGCCATAAGCGCTCTAAAAAGAGGAGACGCCATTGGTCATCCTCATCCTCCTCGGATGAGAAAAGGCTCCGACGGAAACTCCGGCGCTGCAGAGACCTCGTGGCAACAGCTAATTCTGGCCGGGCACAAGCCCACTCGGCCTTCTACACTGGCCATTACCTGGCTTTCGCCTCCTAGACCGAAGCAGACTCCTTTGGAGATGATTAAATCAGATCCTCAGCCCGCGGAGATAGAAAAACCATCTGCTTGGCCCAAAAAGATCTCTCCACTGACTGTGGTGGAACCACCACCCAAGCAGCCTGTTAGAGGGGCTCCTTCCAAAGAAGACAGGCCAGACACTGGGCTTCCCCGGCGATTGTTGGTCACGGTGACCCCAGACTGCCCTTGGCGAGTCGAAAGTGGCCTGCGTGGTAGGCCATTATATCCGGATTCCTCGAATTATGACGTCACCGGCTTGCATTCACATCCAGGTGATGATGAATCAACTGCTGGCCTAGAGATGGAGGAAGGTCCCTCGCCTTTTCAAGGGATCCTTCTTCTCAACTCTGAATCTACAGGGATGCCCCTGGAGCCAATCCAGAAAAAGGTGGAGTACCCTCTTACGGACATCCTTGAGAGGGGATACCCCAACAGAGGCCTTTACTGTGGCTGAGGCTATTGTCGACCCGGCTCTTGTACTTTGGCAGCGTCCTGCAGCCTGTCCAGCTCCATATGCCTGCATGGCCCGCAAGTATGCAGTGACCATGGGGTCCCTAGTGGGGTCCACAAAGCACCCTTCGGCCACCTCTGTTCAGGCATACTGGCAGTTCTGCAGATACTAACCGACCTCCTGACAGAGTCCAAGCTCTTGGACCATTCAGCCAGGAAGGTCTATGTGGCTTCCACCTTGGGCCTTCATCAGGCAAGTTCGGCCATCATCATGGCACACTTCTCTCACGTCCTTCTAGGGTCACTAGATGAAGTCCTCCCACATCTCCCTGTGGACATGCAGACCACGGTCAAGCAGCTCTGGGATCAGGGCTGAGCTGTTGCAGAACAGCAGCTTCAGACGGCCCTGAACATTGGGGATTCTTGCCCGCTTGATGGCTGCCGCAGTTTTCTCTTGTCGCAGGGCTTGGATGAGGCTGTCCTCCTTTCTGGCAGATACCCAGCACAAACTAGCTTTTGTGCCCTTTCTCCGGACTGACTTGTTTGGCTCAGGAGTGGCCAATCACCTTCAGCGCATTGAGCAGTCCAATGCCACCTTGGATGCTACTTCTGCCAAGAGTTCTTCGGGCAAGAACCAGCAGAAGAAAAAGAAGCTTTTTCGGCAGTCCTCCTTTCAAGGTGGATGGCAACACATCAGCAGCAGGCTTAAGCTTGGTACCCTCAGCCCAAGCCCGGACTCCAACAAACCCGTAAAGGAGGCCAAGGTTCAGGTCCTGGATCCTCCTCCAAGCCTGCTCAGTGACAGGGCGGGGGCAGCCACTCCCTCTCCTATCACGCCAGTTCTGGATCCTCCCACGGGGGGCCGGCTCTGCCACTTTCTTTCCGCCTGGTCTGTTATCACCATGGACAGTTGGGTTCTAGAAGTGGTCGGTCAGAGACTGCCTCTGGAATTTGAGCAGTACCCTACAAGCCGAGCCCGCGTCCCTCGGGAGGACAGAGTATCCGCTCAGACCCAGTTGACTCTGAGACATCATTCAGCTCCTCCTCAAGGAGGCAGTAACTCCAGTGGCAGATCCTCCAGCAGACTCAGGCTTTGTCTCCAGATACTTCCTGGTGTCCAAGCGGACGGGGGGCTAGCGCCCCCATTCTAGATCTGCACAACCTGAATCAATATCTCAGGTCACGCACCTTTTGAATGGTCACTCTGTCCCAGATCATACCATCCTTGGAGCAAAACGTGATTCTGTTCACCGGATCTGCAGGATGTGATCTTTCATGTCCCAATCCATCCACCCCATCAGTGGTTCCTCCGCTTCAGGGTTGAAGAGACCATGTAAGAGTTCATGCCATGCAGTTCGGCCTGTCATCGGCACCACGGGTCTTCACCAAATGCATTGCAGTGGTGGCGGCCCATCTCAGGGGGAAGGGTCAGGATTTTTCCTTACCTCGACAATTGTCTCCTAGCAGGATCCACCCAACACGAGGTGGAGAGGACCTGGCCGGCCAGACCTGCTTCCAACTCAGCCTCCTGATCAAAGAGGCCAAGTCAGAATTTGTGCCGTCTCAGGTGATGGGCTTCATCAGGGTAGAGCTTGACTCTTGTCAAGCCAGAGCTCGGCTCCCAGCGGCAGGGCGGAGGTTCTTTCCTCCTTTGCCCAATCATGTCTAGTTGGGCACTTGCGCCCTGTCCGGGACTTTCTGCGCCTTCTGGGTTACATGGCGGTGTGCACCTCGGTTGTCCGTTGGGCCCGGTTGCACATGTGCCCCCTCCAGTGGGAGCTGGCCGCCCAGTGGACTCAGCGATATGGTCATTTTGACCATCTGGTCACTGTAACACAGAAGATGTGGAACACTCTCCAGTGGTGGACTGCCCCAGACTGGTTGCAGGAAGAGATCCCGTTTGTCCGCCCCAAGCTGATGGTCATCCTCATGACCGATGCTCCTCTCATGGGCTGGGGAGCCCACGAGGGGATGAAAGGGCCTATGGGCTGTGGACCCCCAAGGAGTCCCGATGCCATATCAACCTAGTTGAAGCTCAGAGCAGTTAGACTGGCACTGTAAGCTTTCACTCCTCCGCTCCAGGGTCAGGTGGTTCAAGTCCAGACGAACAATACCTCGACCATGTATTACCTCAACAAATAGGGCGGCACGGACTCCCATCTGCTGTGCAGGGAGGCACTCTGCATCTGGACCCTTGTGAGCCGTTTGGAGGCAGATCTAGCCATTCATGTGGCAGGAGCCTCAAACCATCTGGCGGATGCTCTCAGCCGCTTAGGCCAGACATCCCATGAGTGGTCTCTCCATCCAGAGGTAGCTTACAGCCTGTTCTCCCACTGGGGCAAACCAATGGTGGACCTGTTTGCCTCCAAGGAAAACACCAAGTTGAGGCTGTTTCGTGCCCGCCCCCCTCAGTAGGGTTGCTGCAGGGGATGCCTTCTGGAGGCCGTGGACCCCAGGCCTCCTCTATGCCTTCCCTCCATTTCCCTTGATCTACAAGGTGCTCCTCAAGGTGAGGAGGGACAAGGCAAAGGTGATCCTGGTAGCCCCAGACTGGTCACGCAAGTTCTGGTATCCAGATCTCCTCAACCTCAGCTGCAAGCATCCAGGAGCAGCTTCCAGCATGCCCAGACCTGATATCACTCAACCAGGGGAAGGTATTCCATCCAGACCTTAAATCCCTGCACCTCACAGCCTGGTACCTGAGTGGCTAGAGTTCCAGGCTTTGGGTCTTTCCGAAGATGTCTACACCATGGTGGAGGCATCCAGAAAGAAATTGACCAGGAAATGTTATGCCTTCAAATGGAAAAGGTTTTCCATTTGGTGTCAGGGCAAGGGCCTGGATACTTTGTCCTGTTCAGTGGCTAACATTTTTGACTACCTTTGGTCTCTCTCCAAAGGGGGTCTACAGTCATCGTCCCTTAGGGTGCACTTGGCAGCCATCTCTGCTTACCAGGCGTGGGCGGGTCAGCCGACAGTGGCACTGGAGACAGTTGTCAGTCGCTTTCTCAAAGGCCTGGATCACATATCCCTTCCGGTATGTGAACCTCCACTTCCATGGGATTTACTGCCGGTACTGGCAAAGCTCATGGGCAAGCCATTCGAACCAATGCACAAGTGTGAGTTGACACACTTGTCATGGAAGATGGCCTTCCTGGTGGCTATCACGTCTGCCAGAAGGGCAGGGGAGCTCCAGGTGCTTTTGGTGGACTCCCCTTATCTAGTCTTCCACAAAGACAAGGTTGTCCTATGCCCCCACCCAAAATTCCTTCCAAAGGTGGTGTCTGAGTTGCACCTTAACCAGGTGTTGACTCTGCTGGTATACTACCCTAATTATACCTCTGAGGCTGAGTAAAAGCTCCATACTTTGGACCTGAAATGCACTCTCTTATAAGGAGAGGATGGCAGAAATTAGGGGAGAGGCTTGGCCAGCTGTTTGTCACCTACGCTGAAGCCACTTCTGGCAGAGCTGCAGCCAAATGGACTATTGCAAGATGGATCACATCATACATAGGTCTGTGCTATGAGTTGGCGGACAAGGAGCCTCCCAGAGGGATAAGAGCTCATTCTACCCGCCATACTGCTGCATTGGTGGCTGCTTTCAGGGACATCCCTATCCAGGAAATCTGTCGGGCTGCTTTCTGGAAGTCGGCAAACACCTTTATCACCCACTACCACATCGACCTTGAGTCATGCTGGGATGCTGGTTTTGAGCCCTGAGTTCGCCAATCTCTGTTCCCTAAGTAGGGGAGGTGTACCTTGCCTCCCTTCTCCCAGAGAACTGTTAGGAGTCTGCCAAACAATGTGGATTAACACATCCATGAGCCTAGAAAAACAGGTTACTCACCTGTAACAGTAGATCTTACTTCGAGAGGGCTCTTGCAGTAGGTAATTACATTTAGGACTGATGCCAGCAGGTGTTAGGACCCCACGGAAAAATTGCTAGCTAGCAGTCTCTGGCAGGGAACTGCCCCCATGTCCGGTGACCGACGTCAAGCAACATCAGTATAAAGGGGCGGTCCCCCACACCCGCCTTCCAGTTCTTTCCTGCCATTAGCTGGTGTAAGTGGCTCGAGGTTAAGTTCAACTGCTCATCAGTCTGTTGTCAGTAGTTCTACCATCATTTTATTCTCGATTTACTCAAATTTTGTTCACTATTTTGGTGGTGTATGTCGTCCCCTACACCTTCCAAACACAATAAGTATGACTTGTGCGGCGCCCAACTCCTGCACAAGGACAGTCACTCTCAGTGCCTCTTCTGTCTGGGCCTGGATCACCCCATGGAGGAGTGCCAGCATTGCCTGAAATTCATTGCTGCCACCCGCAGACGGAAGCAGCAGTCCCTGGAGGCCCACATCCTTAAAAAGAAAATTACCTGCATGGAGAAGGAGCTGAAGAAGCTTAGTCAGGCCTCAACTTCCCCCGTGGGTCACCACAAAAAGAAAGACAAGGAGAAGCACCGGGACCAGGACTCCTCTTCCTCGGCCACTGTTACTTCGGCTGGATTCGCCATGCTAAAGGTAATGTCCCCCCGGGGGACTGCTCTGTGACGGCCATCTTGGAGGCTTCCAAGACGGCATCGGCCAACCCGTCTGACTTGCACTTCGGCTCTCCGAGTGCCTCCAGGCTAAAGAAGGCTTCCACTCCCAGCAAGACAACCACCGTGCAGCCTACTGGTGCGAGTGGCTCCGGTAAGCCGGACGTCGGCTCCTCTGACGCCCGCCTGGAAAAGGCCGCTAAGTCGCTCAACCTTTCGGGGCAGCGCACGGCCCCTAAGCCGCCTAACCAGACTGCAACCCCATTGTGGCCTGCCTCGTGCGATAGTTCTGCTAAGTCAGTCCTGCCATCGCCGGGTGACATCCCTCTTCCTCTCCCGGATGCCGTCCCTGCACCGGGCCTGCCGTCCGCCGGGCTTCCTGTCCCAGGCCCACCTGCCGGGCATCCTTCTGGGCCATCTGTCCCAGCAGACCCCCCGGTCCCTGGGTACCCAACCCCGTCAACCCGATGCCCGTCATAACTGGGGCGCAGTACCTGGCGCCCGGCCTAATAACTTCTGTGTTACGGTGCCTCACTACCTATTTTTTAGGTTTCCCGTCAGGTATGGATATCTCATCGGATATCCTAATATCCGTATCCCCTCCTCCTCCTCAGCCGCCGGTGGATTTAAAGGAGACTGCAGCCTCCTGGTGGGCTGAGGCCAAGGCTCAGCTCACCAGGGACATAGAGAGCCATCTTCCGATGCCAGTCCCGATTCTGGACCCCCTACGTCGGCGACGAGAGACTCCCTTCCCACCTCTGGATACCGGAGGATACCGGAGGCGAACCCTCCAGTTCCAGACCGAGTCTTCCTCTTCTTCTTCCTCCTCGGAGACCTCGGACAACTCCCGACAGTCAGTCCGACCTGGATGATGAGCCCCACTCTCCGGATAAGCCCAGGCCGAGGACCCCTCCGAAGGATCCTTCTTTTACGGAGTTGCTGCGTAAAATCCAGGAGGTTCATCAGTGGCATTCCTTGGAGCCAGATCCACAGTGTAAGAAACTCACTGCACACCTGGAACTGCCCGATACCGCTCCGACCCTGGTGCAACCCTGGATTGAGTCTCATGCCGACCTTGTCTCCACTATTTGGAAGCAACCGTCGGCCCTAGCCCCTCTTCCTAGGATGTCGGATAGAATTTATCAGGCTCCCAAGGGTACTGACTCCCTAAATTTTCACCCTCGAGCTGATTCGGTCATGATTAGTGCCGCTCACGGCTGGACAGCTAATCCAAAGCACTTGAGCTCATCACCACCTGACAAGGAATCTCGCCTTGTGGACCAGCATAGAAAGAAGGTCTACGCTTCTTCCACTCTGGGTATAAGGGCCCTGAATTATGTTGGTCATATGGGGGATTACCAGAAGGCATCCTTAGTGAAGTGGAATCTAAGTTGGACTCCCTTCCTGAGTCTCAGATGAAGCAGGAAGTGGCTGATCTAGTCCGGTCTGCACGTTCGGCCAGCCAGCACATGCTTCGTGCCACATACGATGCAGTGGACACTGCTGGTAGGTTCTACAAGTAATTAGGCACTCTCAAGCTCCCACTCTGGGAGAGGCGAGTCTCCCTTTCCGTTCTCCCAACCCTCTGCCAAAACACTTCCGGGGGGACAGGAACCGTTCCCCACCCTGGTCCCCTCCCTCCTGTGAGGAAGAGTACTTTTCAAATGAGGCAGAATTTCTGGAAGACTTTCCTGGAGATCTGGAGGAGATTGACCTACAGGACTTGGACTCCTGTTCCCTGTCCTCTCTTTCTACTATCTCCTCCTCACATGAGGCCTCCCATGGCGGCTGCCTCTCCTCCTGATGACCCATCTTTTCAAGAGATGATGGTTCAAATTCAGATAATCATGGGATCTTACTTCAAGAAATGGTTCTTGCAGTGGGTTACACCATTAGAACTGAAGCCCGCAAGACCCCACGGAAAATTTCTAGCTAGCTACATCCAGCGGGGGACTGCCCCCTGTGTCACATATATCATAAAAGGGGAGGTCCCCCAGTATCCCTCAGATCTTATCTGTGTCAGTCTTAACCTTTATCACCTTTGGGTACTTGGCGGAGGTCATGAGCCTATGTGTTTTTTTTAAGATGGTGGAGTCGACGCACTACCGTGCTGCCCTCCCGCCTAGTTCTTTGTCTCCCGCCATCAAGGTCACCTCGTGGGAAGCTTAGAGAATCTCTTCTGAGAGGCCTACCATTGAAGCCTTTGTGTCACAGTCAGAAATTTGTCTTCAACTCCGTGTCGAAGTCCGTTGGCTCAGAATATCCTGCCGGTTCTGTTTGCCCTACTCAACGTCACTTGGTAAGACTGTTCATATTTTATTTTGTGATGCCAGGTCTTGTTTTGTGTTCTTTTACCATTGGTCATGTCTGTCAGGGGGGCCAGAAAACTGAAGATGGGATGGCCCCCCCATGTGACCGTAAGTACTCTGTCACCGACCAGCATGACCGTTGCCTCGCGTGTCTTGGCCCATGACATGACATGGATTCATGCAATGCCTGCTTCTCCATGGACCGCTATGTCATCGAGCAATGTGCTTGGAAAGTGGAACGAGCTCTGTTGACTTTTGGGGGATGGGCGCGCACTTGTCTGGCCAAGCCGCGTTCTCTCGGCCTTTCCTCTGGGTCCCCTCCCGGCTCTATATGGACCATGGAGGAGGGGGCCTCTGCCTCTTGTAGCCTAGCCATGGCAGAGGCCCCTTCCACAGTGCAGGAGGCCCAGTCTGTCCCCCCGGGGGCAGGTGGGAGGCACCACCTTGGCAATCGCCCCTTCTGGGGCGAAGGCTCCCCCGGTGTCTTACCCATGGCTCAGAAGACTTGAGCCGGTGCCGTCCTGGATGCCGTCTGTCAGTGCCATTTTGGGCCGTGGCGCCGTGGGCCCTGATGGCGCCGTTGCTGGCACCGTCTCATCACCATTGCTGCTGTCAGCACCATGGGAGGCTCTCCAGCGCCATCCCTGACTGTCTCTTGCCCTGGCGCCATGTCCAGTTCTGGGGCCCGCTCACAGCTCCGAGCATGGTAATGGTGCCATGAGGGTTTTGGAGCTCAGCACCATCCACGGCGCTGAGAGCATGGTCGGGGTGTCATCGGTGCTGTCTCTGTCCTCGACGCCGCTTGCTGCAGGTCGGTGCCATGGGAGTTTCTGACCTTGGCGCCAAGAGTGCGGTCGGTGCTATCGTCAGCCTCTGTGCCGCTTGTGGCACCATGGGCGGAGAGGGCACTGTGACAGGCTTTGGCTCCAAGGCTGCTGCTATTGTTGGAGCTGTGTCCTCTTCTGGTACCATTCGCGGTGCTGTCAGGGACGTCGGCACCCACTTTGGTGCAGTCTCGGTTTCTGGTGCCCTTTTCAGTTGGGATGGAAGTGGGCGTCCACGCACTGTTTGGCACAGAACTTTGGTCTCCACCTCTTCAGAGGGGGAGTCGGACTCTGAGTTAGACAGGCAGTCTGACTTCTTGAAGTTGGCTGCTCACATGGACACCTTCATAGTGTCCTCGACAGATGGGGGCCAGCCCCCCTCTGGGAAGCGGGCAGTGACTCCCGGGACCAGGGTTAGGTGTGCTGACCAGCAGGCAGTGGTGCAGGCCTCCATTGCTCTGCAGCCTGGTCTCAGAGGGTTCTCTGATCCCTCAGTGGTGGTGCCCCCTCGGTGGTGTGCCTGGATCGTCCAACTTTGGGGCCGATCAGAGCACCCATAGCAGGGGAAGGGTGCTGCTCCCTAGATAGCTCCTTAGGAGGCTGACCAGGACTGCCAGCTACCTAGGCTGTTCTGTCAAGGAGGAGGGCACTCTCAGATTCTGAGGGGTCGGGAGGTATGGGGTCCATGCAGCGGACTTTCGGGGCCATCTGGGCTCTGGGAGGCCGGTGTGGAACCTCCACCTTCCTCAGTGGTTTCCTCGAGAGGGCCCTGTTCTTTGGAGATAGGGGACCGTCCTTCTGGATCTACATGACCCCGGTCACCTCACAGGGGGATTCTTCAGGGTGCAGCCTAGGCAGTTCCAGTTTGGTTGATCAGCTGTCTGCTGTGAAGTTTTCTGGAGCTCCTTTCCCTAGGGCTCCTGGTGTGCTCCCTAGCCCAGGCGGAGGTCAGCCGATTTCTGTTGTCGGCTCTGCCCCCACTCCTCTGCCACATTCTCCTGTGCTCCCAGGTATTCTTGGTCCTAGTGGTCCTCTCTCCTGGGAGCAGTTCAGAACGGTGGCTGCTCAGTTTCCCACTTACGTCAGGGCTATGGACAGACAGGTTTTTCAACCTCCCCCTGAGCAGTCAGCTACTGAACTTCCAAGGTCCTCTAACTCCTCATCCCCCTCTTCTGGGGTACAGGAGCCATTTGTCCACATGTCTCCAGCTGCTGATCTTGCCAAGTATCAGTGATTCCTCGTGAGGATGTTGGAGGACCTGTGCATCACCCCACCCACTCAACACAATCTGGAGCACTCGGCGCGCGTCTTTCTGGGCAATTTCAGTGTGAACACCCTTGTGGTGCCCCCTGGACTGCCTCCTTTTGGGAGGTGTTGTTGCGCTCCTTGCAGAGACCCTTTTCCGGAGTCCCAGCTCCTAGGGATCTCTGCCAGCGTTATTGTGCCCCCCCCCCCAGAGTTTCCAGGTTCCATGCCTCATCCCCAGTCAGGATTGATGCATTTGGTTACTCCCGATGGGCCTCACGCCCTGCAACGTGACCAGCCCCCAGATCAAGATTCCTTGGATTTTGACTTCTGGGGGAGGAGGACATTCTACTCGGCATGATTGCTGCTTTCTATTGCAGCACATCAGGCCCACTATGCATCCTATGACAGGTTCTTGTGGTCCAGGCTAGGTCAACTCCTAGCTTCGATGCCTGACACGAAGAAAACCAGAGAAGCCATTGCACTCTCTGTACATGGCCTGGAGCTAGCAAGGCACCAAGCAAGGGCATCATATGATGCCAATGAGGTAGCTACCAGGGTCGTAGGGACAGCGATCTGCACTAGGCGGATGGCATGGCTGCATCTCTCCTGGTGAAACCCTTGGCCCAGCGTAGGGTGATTAACTCCGCTCACCAGAGAACCTATCTTTTCTCCCATAGGGTGAGACGGCATCTGTTGGGGCAACTTTCTACCCCCTCCAGGGGGTCCCCATCTCACTCTCCCCACTCTTGGGCCTCTTCAGACCCATGAACGTTCTCCCTCTTAGTGTGTCACCCACTAAGAGCTAAGGGACTCAGCCCCTTAGGGTTAAAAGCCCCCTTCGGTGGGGGGGGGCTCGGCACTCACCCAAAGGTGATGAATGGTGAAGGTTTACACAGATAAGATATGAAAATTATGTACCTACTGTAATTCTGATCTTATAGGAGCGTGGATATGTTGTTCATCCACACTTCTTGGCATGTCCCCTTCCACTTTAAATCTTGCCGGAAGTCTTTAAGCTGGCTCCTCCCACCCACCTGGGTAGTATATACCTTGGCTCTGCCCCATGATGCCAGATCTTCCTTTCCGCTGGAAGAAACAGGTTCCCACGTGCTCTCAAAGCAGATTGTAGGTCCTGGATTCTACTTGTTGGTTTTTACCGAAAATTATTCTTAAACTCATTCGAGTTAGCGATTGTGCTTTCACCGCATCCGCCATGGAGGAAAAATCTTCCCCTGGATTTCTCCAGTGCCCCTGTGGCCAGAAGATGTCATGCACCGACCCCCACCTAATGTGTATTTACTGCCTAGGTGTTGGACATGACACCTCGTCGTGTGGTTTTTGCCTGGCCTTCCATCCCAATGTCCTGGATGACCGCAAGGCACGTTTGAAGCTGGGGAGATCGGAGAAAAGGAACCCACCGGTGAAATTGAAGGAGGCAAGGTGGGCGGTTTCTGTGGATGCCGAGCAGCTGGAACAAATGAAAGCATTTGAGGAGGAAGCAGCTCAAGCTTCAGCCAATCGGAGCTTTTTTTGTTCCCCTGAACCTTGGCTTGACCTTTACAGGCTCCTTCAAGGAGTTGTGCCAGTCTCTCCCCCACTCGGGGTTAGGCGCCCTTGGGCTAGCACTCCTCCCGCTCTCAGAAGAGAGAAGGACTCTGTGTCTTCGTCTCGTGAAGACGTTCCTGGGACAGAGAGAGAGGTCTGAGTCCCAGGAGCACGCGGTCTCTACTTCAGTCGAGATCGTATCCTCGGCCACTGGCTTCACGGATCTTCCGTCTGGCCAGGGGACTGAGGAAATAGCCAACAAGGTCAAAATTATCCTCGACCCGATCGACCCCTTGTCACCGGTTTTGCCTGATGACTCCTTGGAAAGGACTCCAGTCCTTGTCTTCCCTGATGAGGAGACCCAGCCTGCTGGTGTCCCCATCAAGGACCCGGTTCAGGACCCTCGGTTTTCACTGACCCTGGTGTCTCCCAATCGACCGAGTTGGCCTCCTCAGTCGAGGTCCAGGACCCCCTCAGCCGAACAGCCGGGAAAGAGCCATAAGTGCTCTAAAAAGAGTTGTCACCACAGGTTCTTATCCTCCTCAGATGAGGAGAGGCTCCGGCGGAAACTCCGTCGGCGCTATGAAGATCTCATGTGGCAACAGCTGATTTTGACGGGGCAGAAGCTGGCTCCGACACCCACCCCGGCCATAACGTGGCTCCCGCTTCCAAGGCCGACTCCGACCCCTTCAGAACCAAAGCCACTGGTTCCTCCACCCGTGGGGCCGGTCTGTCTTCCCACTCGGCCTATTCCAGTCTCTCCACTGATTCTGGTGGAACCACCGCCTAAACAGCCTGAGAGAGGGGCACCCTCGAAAGAGGACCGATGACACCGGGCTTCCCCGACGTCTGTCGATAGGTAACCCGGACCGCCCTCGGCACATCGAGGGTGACTTAAGCGGCAGTCTGTTGTACCATGACTCCTCAGACTCAGACGTCACCAGCTTGCACTCACATCCCGGGGATAAGTCAATGGTCGGCGTAGGGTTGGAGGAAGGCCATTCCTCCTTCCAGGGCATCCTCTGACTTATCTCTGATTCCACCAGAATGCCCCTGAGCCCATCCAGAAAAAGGTGGGGTACCCTCTTACTGATATTCTCAAAAGAGAGGATACCCGATCGGAGGCCTTTCCAGTGGCCTAGGCCATTGTTGGCCTGGCCCTTGAACTTTGGCAGTGTCCTGCCTCCTGCTCAGCACCATCTTCCCACATGGCCCACAAGTACGCGGTGCCCATGGGGTCCCTTGTGGGGTTCATTGAACACCCTTCAGTCTAGAGCCTGGTGACCGCCTCGGTGTTCAGGCGTATGGGTAGTTCAGCTGATACCGACCGACCCCCGGACCAGGAGTCCACAAATATGGATCACTCTGCCTGCAAGGTCTACGCTGCCTCTTTTCTGGGCCTTCGTCAGGCCAGCTCGGCAGTTATTATGGCACACTTCTCCCATGCTCTCTTAGGGTCATTGGATGAGGTCCTCCCTCATCTCCCACTGGACATGCAGACTACCGTCAAGCAGGTCTGTGACCAAGATCATCCTGTCACCAAACAGCAGCTCCAGACAGCCTTGGATATAGGAGATTCTTGTGCCTGCTCATTGGCAGCGCAGTGGCCTCTTGCAGCAGGGCTTGGCTGAGGCTTTCCTCCTTCCCGGCAGATACTCAGCATAAGCTTGCTGATGTGCCCTTCCTGGGAACCGACTTGTTCGGTCAAGGAGTGGCCAGTCATCTTCAGCATATAGAACAGTCCAATGCCACCTTGGTTGCTACTTCTGCCAAGGGTTCTTCAGGCAAGAACCAGCAGAAGAGAAAGAAGAAGCCATTTCGGCACTCTTCCCCTGTGGTCAGGCAGCCCTCCTATCAAGGAGGTCAGCAACAACAGGAGCAGCAGGCTCAAGCTTGGCGCTTGCTGCCCAAGCAGGGTCATCAACAGCCCCGTAAAGGAGGCCGAGGCGCAGCTTCTGGAGCCTCCTCCTCCTCCTCCTCTTCCAAGCCTGCTCAGTGATGGGATGGGGGTTGCCACCCCTACACCCGTCACGCCAGATCTGGGTCCTCCCATGGGGGGTCGGCTCCGCCACTTCCTCTCCGCCTGGTCCGCTATCACTTCAGACAGGTGGGCTCTCGGAGTGGTCGGTCAGGGACTGCCTCTAGAGTTTGAGCAGTACCCTCCCAGCCAAGCCAAGCCCCTCAGGAGGAATGGATCTCCACATGCACTCAATCGGCTCTTCGAGACGACGTGGCTCAGCTCCTCCACAAGGAGGCAGTAGCTCCAATGCCAGATCCTCCGATAGACCCAGGCTTTGTTTCCAAGTACTTCCTGCTGCCCAAGCGGATGGGGGGTTGACGCCCCATCCTAGATCTCCACTACCTGAATCAATATCTCAGGTCCTGCACCTTTCGGATGGTCACTGTGAACCAGATCGTACCATCTCTGGAGTGAATCATGGTTCTGTTCACTGGATCTACAGGACACGTTCTTTCACATCCCAATCCGTCCATCCCATCAGCGGTTTCTCTGCTTCAGGGTGGAAGGGACCCTATACGAGTTCCGAGCCATGCCGTTCAGCCTGCCATCGGCCCCTCTGGTCTTCACCAAATGCATTGCAGTGGTGGGGCCCACCTTTGGCGTCGAGGAGTCAGAATCTACCCTTATCTCAACGTCTGGCTCTTGGCAGGTTCCTCTCTTCAGGAGGTGGAGAAGTCCCGGGATCTGGCCCTCCAAACCTGCTCCCAACTCGGCCTCCTGATCAACGAGGCCAAGTTGGAACTCGTGCCCTCTCAGATGATGGGCTTCATCAGGGCAGAGCTCGACTCTTGTCAAGCCAGAGCTCGGCTGCCAGCGGACAGAGCAGAGGTTCTTTCCTTCTTTGCCCAATCATTTCTGGTTGGGCACTTGCACCCTGCCCAGGACTTTCTGCATCTTCTGGGTTACATAGTGGCGTGCACCTCAGTGGTCCATTGGGCCCTGTGGCAC
The DNA here is from genome assembly GCA_016271365.2 of Neoceratodus forsteri. Taxonomy (NCBI): domain Eukaryota; kingdom Metazoa; phylum Chordata; order Ceratodontiformes; family Ceratodontidae; genus Neoceratodus; species Neoceratodus forsteri. The sequence continues at coordinate 124,328,307 of CM057450.1, read as the reverse complement.
ATGCGCCCCCTTGAATGGGAGCTGGCCACTCAGTGGACTCAGTGGGATGGTCACTTCGACCAGCTGATCATCGTAACCCAGAAGATGTGGGATGCTCTCCAATGGTGGACTGCCCCAGACCGGTTGCAGGAAGGGATCCCGTTTGTCCACCCGAAGCCAATGGTCAGCCTTACGACTGATGCTTCTCTCATGGGCTGGGGAGCCCACATGGGGGACAACAGGGCCCACGGGTTCTGGACCCCTGAGGAATCCTGATGCCACATCTATCTGTTGGAGTTCAGAGCAGTCAGACTGACACTGTCAGCTTTCACTCTTCAGCTCCAGGGTCAAGTGGTTCTAGTCCAGACGGACAATACCATGACCATGTACTACCTCAACAAACACAGTGGCACACACTCCCGTCTGCTGTGCAAGGAGGTGCTTCGCATCTGGACCCTCGTAAGCCAGTTGGAGGCAGATCTCCTAGCCATCCATGTGGCAGGAGCCTCAAACCAGCTGACGGATGCTCTCAGCCATTTAGGCCAGACATCCCATGAGTGGTCTCTCCATCCAGAGGTAGCTTACAGCCTGTTCTCCCATTGGAGAAGACTGCTGGTGGATCTGTTTGCCTCCAGGGAAAATACCAAGCTGAGGCTGTATCATGCCCACCCCTCAGCAGGGCTCGCTGCAGGGGGATGCCTTCTCAAGGCCGTGGAGCCCAGACCTCCTCTACACCTTCCCTCCATTTCCCTTGATCCACAAGATGTTATTCAAGGTGAGGAGGGACAAGGTGATTCTGCTAGCCCCAGACTGGCCGCGCCAGTTCTGGTACCCAGATCTTCTCAGCCTCAGCTGCAGGCCCCTGGAGCGGCTTTATACATACCTGGACCTGATATTTCTGAACCAGGGGAAGGTCTTCCATCCGGACCTTCAATCCCTGCACCTCACAGCCTGGTACCTGAGCAGCAAGAGTTCCAGGCTTTGGGTCTTTCCGACGACGTCTTCACCATAGTGGAGGCATCCAGAAAGGAATCAACCAGGAAATGTTATGTCTTCAAATGGAAACGGTTTTCCATTTGGTGTCAGGGAAAGGGTCTGGAGCCCTTATCCTGTTCTGTGGCTGACATTCTCAACTACCTTTGGTCTCTCTCCAAAGGGGGTCTATGGTCATCAACCCTTAGAGTGCACCTGGCAGCCATTTCTGCTTAACGGGCACAGTCCGGTCAGCCGACATTGGCACAGGAGACAGTGGTCGGGCACTTTTTCAAAGGCCTGGTCACATATCCCCTCCGGTGTGTGAACCTCCACCTCTGTGGGATCTGTTGCTGGTTTTGGCTAAGCTCATGGGCAAGCCATTCGAAACCCATGCACAAGTATGAGCTGTCACACCTGCCATGGAAGACAGGCTTCCTAGTGGCTATCACGTCTGCCAGAAGGACAGGGGCGCTCCAGGTGCTTTTGGTGGACTCCTTTTATCTGGTCTTTCACAGGGACAAAGTTGTCCTGCGCTCCCACCCAAAATTCCTTCCGAAGGTGTTGTCAGAGTTTCACCTTAATCAGGTGCTGCCTCTCCCAATTTATTACCCTAATTACACCTTGGACGCTGAGTACAGGCTCCATACTTTGGACCTGAAATGTGCTCTCTCCTATCATAAGGAGAGGACAGCGGAAATTCGTGGAGAGGTTCGCCAGCTGTTTGTTACCTACGCTGAAGCCGCTTCTGGCAAATCTGCAGCCAGATGGATCATAGCAAGGTGGATTACATCATGCATAGGCCTGTGCTATGAGTTGACAGGGAAGGAGCCTCCCAGAGGGATAAGAGCTCATTCTACCTGCCATACTGCTGCATCAGTGGCTGCTTCCAGGGACATCCCTATCCAGGAAATCTGTCGGGCTGCTACCAGGAAGTCAGCAAACACCTTTATTACCCACTGCCACATCAAGCCGGGATGCTGGTTTTGGGGCCTTGGTTCTGTAATCTATTTCCTAAGTAGGGGGTGTGCACCTTGCCTCCCTCCTCCCGGAGAACTGCTTGGAGTCTGCCAAGAAGTGTGGATGAACAACATATACCCCTCTAGAAGAACAGGTTACTCACCTGTACAGTAGTTCTAGGAGTGGTATATGTTGTTCATCCACAGACACACCCACCCGACCTCCCCGTCTTCGGGCGCACAACCTTGCTTCCAACGGGGTAAGATCTGGCATCATGGGGCAGAGCCGAGGTATATACCACCTGGGTGGGTGGAAGGAGCCAGCTTGAAGACGTTCAGCAAGATTTAAAGTGGAAGGGGACATGCCAAGAAGTGTAGATGAACAACGGATATACCACTCCTAGAACTACTGTTAGAGGTGAGTAACCTGTTCTTTCTGTGCATCTTCACCATTCATCACAATCCCACCCTCCATCCACCTGGGGCCTCAATCTCTGGATCCCCCTCTCTCTCGCCCCCCTCCTTTTTGTTAGTCAGGAGCGGGGTAAGCTGGGGCACATAGGGGGATCATTTTCTTTAGGGGCAGAGTGGTCAGGATGGGGGGCACTCCTTCAGTGCTTCGGATCCACCCCTGTGGGGTGGGAGTTGGCAGTTGCCCTCCTTTCTTTCCCTCTCCTCTTCTCCCCATCAGTCCTTTGATTTCCTTGTCTTTGGACATAACCTCAGTTAATTTAAGAAACTAGGGTTCTTACACCAGAATCTCCTTTTGAGAGGGGTGAGATATCCCTGTATCCTGTCTTTTCTTCCAAAATAGCTGATTCTGCTTGTGGGAGTTATTACCAGTGATTCTGTGCCTTGAATTCTGGCAGTTAGCCTCTTGGCTACTCCTTCGCAGTTCCTATACAAACTGGAGACAGGTCAAGGTTACAGGGTATGTTTCTCCTGTTTTTTCCCCCCTTTCACTCTTATCCTTAGTTCTAAAATCCTTAACCCACCCTCCCTCCTCCTTTTCTACTTCCAGTGGTTGGGGCCCCTACCCAATCCCTTAGTCTTCAAACTTGTTCTGTCCTCTCAGTCATTTATTTCTCCTTTTAGTTTACTTATCTTTTCCTTTGTCTGTCCCTTGGACCTTGTCCCACCCTCCCAACCCTTCTCTCACCTCACGGCGACTCAGAACTGGTGCGAGGGCAGAGTCGACAACACCTAATGGCCAACCCACGAGCGCCACGCAGTGTGTCGGCCTCGGAGGCGGCGCCGATGGTGCGTCGACTCTGCCCATCAAAAAAAAAAAAACTCCCGCAGGGTCATGACCTCCGGCCAAGTACCCAAAGGTGATGAATGGTGAAGATACATAGAAAGATCAGAATTATGGTAGGTACGTAATTTCCATTTCTTTTCCCGCCGTCAACTCGCAAGCATCGGCACCACAGATGCCTTCAGCTATCGAACGACGCCATCACTTGAGTATTTCTACTTTATTTCTTTTATTTTTTGACAGTCTGAATTTCTTTATTTTGTATGTCATCTTTCCTGATGTCATCTGTCGAAAGGCATTCAAAGTGTGCTTGTGGCAAACAAATTCCTTTTAAGGATATGCACACAGCCTGTGTCAGGTGCCTAGGCCCAAAACACAGCACTAAGGCCTGTCCCATTTGCCAAAACTTTAACAGCCGCATGAGGCTTCATCAACAGTTTTGGATACCTTCCTTTTAGAAAAAAGATGAGCAGCTATGCAAAAAAGTTCCTCTTCATGGGAAGAGTCCTCCCACAAATCGGGGAAGCATAAGGAAAAACGGAGGGAGAAGGAGAAAGCGCTTTCCATCCAAGCAGATGTCTGACTCCAGGGCAAGCTCAGACTCCACCCACTCCAACAGATTTCTGTCTCGGACAAAGATCTTGCCTCCACCGGCCAAAGTCCAGACGTCGGGTGGTGCCGGCGTTGCATCCACCCTCATGGTCTGGCCGAAAGAATTCTCGCACAGCCGGTCTTCGGGTTCCTCAGGTGGATCTGCATTCACAGATCGCCCAATCAAGGCGTACTCCAAGTCTGGCACTACTACAGGCCCCGACTCCCTGGACTGACACTGGGACTCTGACCGCTATAGGTCGGCCTCCCAACCCCCCAGGGGAACCTTGGGGACATCCACTAAACATATCTCTGACCTTATGTCCCTCAAGCGGACCTCAGACCCGAAGCAGACGTCTGAATAGATGCCCACAAAATGTCCTAAGGACCAATGACCAACAGAGGTTCACTCTCACAGAAGGCATGATCTTACTTCGAGGGGGCTCTTGCAGTAGGTAGTCACAAGTAGAAGTAAGCCGCGAGCATCGGGACCCCGCGGAAAAATCTCTAGCTAGCAGTCTCTGGCGGGGACTACCCCCACTTCAGGTGACTGGCATCAGCCAACGTCAGAATAAAGGGGGTGGTCCAGATGCCCGCCCTCCAGTTCTTTCCTGCCGTCGGCTTGCGATAGTACCTTGTGGAAGAACAGCACTCGTTTGTCTCGCCATTTTGGGTAAGTATAAGTCTTTTCGATGTTTTTTCTACGTTATTCTGATAATTGTGTATTACTACCTTGCTGTGCATGTCATCTCCGACGCCATCAGGATAGCATAAAAACAAGTGTGACTCGTGTGGATCCCAGCTCCCTCATAAGGACAGCCATTCCCTCTGTCTCTTCTGCCTGGGCCCAGACCAGCACGTGGAGGAGTGTGAGCACTGCCAAAAATTCAATCCTGCTACCCGGAAATGAAGGCAGCAATCCCTGGAAGTCCATTTACTCAAAAAGAAAATGGCATCCATGGAAAAGGAACTGAAGAAACTGAGGCAGGCATCTACTTCTCTGGAGGGCCATCATAAGAAAAAGAGGGACAAGGAGAAACACTGGGACTGGGACACACCATCCACAGTGGTCACGACTTTAGCTGGAGTCGCGGCCCTCCAGGTAACTTCAGGGGAACGTCCTTCAATGGCTGCCTTAGTGGTTTCTAAGCCGCATCGACCCCCCCCCCCCAGGCTTGCGCTCGAGCCTGATGGGAGCCTCCAGGGCAAAGGAGACCTGCACTCCTGCTACAGCCTCTAAACCCAGGCCTAACAGTCAGAGTGTGTCTGCTAAGCCGGGCGTTGGTCCCATGGAAATCTGCCCGGACACGGACGATAAGTCAGTCATCATTACTCCCGACGTCCGCCCAGCCAGCGACCTGTCGACAGGCTCTTTCTCCATGCCTGATGCCTGTGAGTCACCACAATGCACATCTGTTGTGTTGCCCACTGAGGTTCCTGTGTCTCCTCCCGCTCCTCCTGAGGAGTTCACTCCTTCCTTCCTTCCCGGCTGGGGTCGAGGAGTCTGGAATGCTGCCATCGGGGGGTGCTCCCCCCCTCCCAAACCAGACCTGACGTCACCCTCTGACATTCTGCTTCTTGACGATACACCTTCAGAGCCATCTGGGATCCCAGACCCTCCGGTGGGTCCCCCTCCTCAAGCCCTACATCCTCCAGGCCGATGCCTGCCCCATCTGGTCCCTGCAAGGCTGACGCTGGGACCTTCGACTCCGGAGCCCCCAGCACCAGAATACCAGATGCCACAGTACCCAGTGCCGCACTACCAGACGCAACAGTATCCGGTGCCTCAATACCCGACGCTGGGCCTCCCACCGTCAGATTATAGTAGGTACTCCTATTATGGTTTCCCAGGTTACTCATATCCGAGCCCCTCCTCCCCCTCCTCCACCTACCCCGCAGCCTCAGGTGGACCTGAGGGAGATCTTGGCCTCCTGGTGGGCTGAAGTCAAAACACAGATCACCCAAGAGTTCGAGAAACATCTACACACGCCAGTCCCGATGCCGGCATCCCTGCATCTGTGAGAAGAGTCTCCCTTACCTCTGCCTGATACCAGAGCTGAACCATCTGGTTCTCGGGCCAGGGAGGACACGCTTCCCCAAGGAACCCACAGAGAGGGCAGTCCTCCTCTTAGGGAGGATTCTTTTTCTCCTTCATCGGAGTCTTCAGAGTCTGATCTGGATGCTGTGACCTAGAGGACGAGCCCCGCACTCCAGATAGACCCAGGCTGCAAGGTTCTCTGAAATTTCCTCTGGAAGATCCTTCCTTTCTGAAGCTGCTGAAGAAAATCCAGGCTGTCTGCGAGTGGCAATTAGTGGAGCCAGATCCCCAGCGTAAGAAGCTCACGGCCCATCTGGACTTCCTGGAGACTTTTTCCACCCTGGATAGAGCCTCATGAGGATCTTGTCTCCACTATTTGGAAGCAATCCTCCTTGTTAGCCCCCCTTCCTCGGAAGGCTGACAGGCTATATCAGGCTCTGAGGGGAAGGATTTTCTCGTCCTTCACCCCAAGGCCGAGTTGGTCATGATTAGCGCCGCATACAACCAATCAGCCAGCCCTAAGCATCTCAGCTCATTCCTCCTGACAAGGAGTCCCATCTTCTGGACCAGTATGGGAGGAAGGGCTATGCTTCTTCCACTCTGGACCTGAGGGCCCTCAATTATGTCAGCCACATGGAGGACTACCAGAAGGCTATCCTTAGTCAGATGGAATCAAAACTGGACTCCATCCCACATTCACAAATAAAGCAGGAACTGGAAGATCTTGTCCGCTCCGAGCACTACGCCTGTAGACACATGCTTAATGCTACATATGACATGGTGGACACTGTGGGCAGGAGCTCAGCCTTCACCGTATCCTTACGGCGTCATGCCTGGCTCAGAGTGTCAGGTTTGGCCCTTGAAGTGCAGTTGGCCATCCATGATTCTCCCTTCAGAGGGTCTGTGCTGTTTGGTGGTGATGTCAAGGACATCATTTCCGAACTACAGGAGAAGGGTTTGGTATTAAAGTCTGTTCAATGTACAAACCCTCTCAAAGGCAGAAACGGTCTTTTCGGTGCCCCAACCACCAAAGGCCTAAGCAGACGCAACCCTGTCATCCCAACAAACCCAAAGCTGCATCAGCTGCCAAGGCCTCACCAGCAAGAAAGCTCCTGGGACCTCAGCCACTACTCTGCCCCCTGCCTCCCTGCCTCTCCCACTGCCTCTTCCCAGTTCAGAGGAACCAGTAGGGGGGAGATTCTCCTCCCATCTACCAGGTTAGGAGAGGATAACGTCAAATGTCTGGATGCTCCAGCTGATTGCAACAGGACACTCGATAGAGTTCATTCAAAAAAACCTTGCAGACCACCTCCTCCCTCCTTGTACTCCCATACTCACCTGCAGTTGGTACTGGAAGAAATCCACTCTCTTCTGCTAAAAGAGGCAATAGAACCCATTCTCCCCCCCCCCACACCTTCAGGGGATAGGTTACTATTCTCACTTCTTCCTAGTACTGAAGAAAACCGGGGACCTGAGACCCATTCTCAACCTTCACTCCCTCAATCAGTTTGTGGATTACAAATGGTTTTGAATGCTCTCCCTCCAGAGCCTTCTCCCCATGCTTCAGCCAGGACTGTGGCTATGCACCCTGGATATGCAGGATGCCTACCTCCATATCTCCATTTGCCACTCCCACCGCAAATACCTCCGTTTTTGTTTTCAGGGGTCCCACTACCAGTTCAAGGCCCTTCCCATTGGTCTATCCATGGCCCCCCGAGTATTTACCAAATGCCTGGCGGTGGTGGTCTTCCTGCATACCAAGGGGGTTCAAGTCTTCCCCTACTTGGATGACTGGCTTCTAGCAGCCCCATCCAGGGAGGAACTTTTGGGTTCCCTTTTCCTCACCCTTCAAGTATTCTCCAACCTGGGGTTTACAATCAACCCTGCCAAGTCCCATCTGATACCTTGCCAATGGCTGCAGTTTATAGGGGCAGTGTTGGACACGACTCTGGGCAAGGTTTAGTTACCCCTGGACAGAGCTGAGATGCTCTCAAATCAAGCTTGTCTCTTTTCGAGTCTCAGAAGGGTCAGAGCCAGGAAGGTCCTTCGTTTTCTCAGCCTGACGGTGGCTGCCATCCCAACCAACCCACTCACTCATCTCCATATGAGGATCTCTCAGTGGACCCTGTGGTCTCAATGGGACCAGTCTCTGGATGACCTGGATCACGAAATCCTGGTGTCAGACCCTATGGTCTGGGACTTGCAATGGTGGACGGTACCAGAACATCTCAATCCGGGGATCCCATTCTGTACTGCCCCTCCCACCCAGACCCTGATGACATATGCGTTGGGGGCAGGTTGGAGTACCCATCTCAGGCCCCACCAGACTCAGGGCAGCTGGTCTCAGTTCGAACAAAGGCTCCATATAAATGTTCTTGAGCTGAGGGCAGTCCTTTATGCCCTCCAGGCTGTCCTCCCCGGTCACCTTCTCGTACAATCAGATGTGTGTTGTCTGGTACCTCAACAAACAGGGTGAATCATTCCTATCCCCTCTGCCAGGAAGTCATGAGAGTCTGGCACTGGGCGTCCCAGCACAGCCTTCATCTGATGGCCGTTCACGTGCTGGGGATGGTGAACACTCTTGCGGACGCCTTAAGTCGCTCATCAGCCAAGTCTCACAAGTGGGAACTCGACCAAGTTGTGCTAGATGATGTCTTCCAGCACTGAGAGACTCCTCAAATGGACCTCTTCACCTCCTCCGACAATGCCAAACTTCCTGCTTTCTGCTTGCTCGCTACAGGGCGAGACATTTTTTGTCGGGATGCTCTGTCTCTGTGCTGGAAGGACAGATTCATCTATGCCTTCTCTCTGATACCTTTGATCCTGAGGGTACTCAACAAGATTAGGTCAGAAGGAGTAAGGCAAGCCTGGTTCTCTTCTGCAACAGTTTTCTGAGGAACCTCCTCTTCCTCTACCACTGTTGCAACATTTGCTGACCCAGGAGAAGGGAACCCAGGATCTTACTTCGAGAAACAGCTCTTGCAGCAGGTTACAGCATTAGGACTGAAGCCGGCAGGCGTCAGGACCCCACGGAAATTTTCTAGCTAGCAGTATTCAGTGGGGACCACCCCCTATGTCAGGCACAGTACATAAGGGGCAGTCCCCCATAATTCCCAGTTCTTTTCCCGCCATCAACTCGCCAGCATTGGCCTCTCGGTCTCTACCTAGCACACGACGACTTAGAACTTCCAGAGTTTCTATACGACTAATGTCCTCTCCAACCCCTTCATTTGAGGGTCACCTTTCAAAGTGTGCCTGTGGAAAACAGATCCCTTTTAAGGATCCTCATTCCTCCTGCGTGCATTGCTTAGGCACGGACCACGATACTAAGGCCTGCACCTTTTGCCAGGGGTTCAACAGCTGCACCAGGATTCGCCGTCAGAAGGCACTTTAGGCTTACCTGCTAGAGGAAAAACTTAACAGGATGGACAAGGAACCTTCCTCCAGGGGCTATTCTTCCTCCAAGGTCCACAAACACCAGGACAAGCACCAGGAGAAGGCAAGGTCCAGATCCCCGAACCGGGCCTTGGACTCGCGGAGCTCAGGCTCCACCTGAATGGACCACTCTCCCTCCAGGGCTAGGTATCAGTCCCCTCCGGTCAAGGTCTGGGCTTCCAGCGGTTCTTCGACTCTTCAGCCCATTAAGACCTCCAGGCCCTCGGCTTCCTCTACTCCCTCTCGGGCCTCTTCAAACTCCTCGGAACACCACAAGTCTTCCTCTTCCACCCGATGCCGGGACCCCAACTCCAGATCGGTCTCCCAGCCCCCTAGGGGCCCGGACCCTCCACCCAGGAAGACGGAGGACCTGACATCCCTCAAGCGGACGACGGCCCAGAAGTCGGCAAAGCACCCAATGTTGGCCAGGCATTCGCCGGAGCTGAGAACATCGGCCAAGCACCAGACGCCGGCCAGGCGTTCACTGGACCTGAAGTCATCGGCCAAGTGACCGACGTCAGCCTCACCGGAGCCGAAGACCGCTCCCCAGTCACCGGTTGACACCAGTCACAGGGACTCCATGGAGGAGGACACCACGCTGCCCGAAGACCAGGCGGGTGACACAGAGGATGCGGAGCTCCCGAGGGAACCTTCACCCACCCCAGAGACACCTGAGGACCCGACGCCCGACCCCGGCGACAGATCACCGGCGCCAGGACTGTCGTCAGACATGAATATTCAAGAAGTTAAGGAACTCTTTACTTTCTGGTGGGACACCATCCGCAAAGACGTGGTCCCAGTGAAACCTCCTTCTCCCCCTCCTCCTACTCCTTCACCTCCTACGCCCCCTTCTCCATTACAGAGGCCAGCAGGATGACCATCAACCCCCAAGGAACAGACTCCACCTCCTAGGGGTAGATCCCAGGATCAGAGAAGGCCTCCGTCAAGATCCTCATCAGGGTCTGCCAGCCCCAAGAGACCCAGATGTTGGCGGTATACCCCGTCGGGGAAGGACTCCAGATCGGATACCTCGGATTACTCCAGATCTCCTTCTCCACTCAGCATTTCATCACCTGACCCACATGACCTTCCCAGGTCTCCTCTGGATGACCCCTCTTTCTCTGAGATCATGAGGCACATCCAGGACAACATGGGATGGGATGCTGAAGAACTCAACCTCGAAAGACAGCGCCTTGCCCGTTATCTTCGGCAGAAAGATCCAAAGCCTGTGGTAGTGCCACCCTTGGTAAAGGCCTTCGCGGATGTCACCAAGGCTGCGTGGAACCATCCGCACTCCGCTCCTTTGGTGCCGAACAAAGCTGACCGCCTGTACAAGGCCCCGCGAGAGGACCAGTATTTGGCTCAACAACCTCTGGCAGACTCCCTGGTCATTACGGCCTCACATGACCGGTCCCAAAGACCGCAACACATGAGCACATAGCCACTGGACCAGGAATCCAAACAATTGGATGCCCTGGGGAGATGCATTTATGCGGCTGCTACATGCTCCATCAGGTCCCTGAACTACCTAACTCACATGGTACAGTTTCAGAACGCCCTATGGGAACAGGGCCAGGACCTGGTCGATAAACTTCCGTATGGTGAGCAGAAGGCAGAGCTCCTAAACCTTCCTCCACACAGGGTCTGATGTTAGGACCCAGGTACTACGAGCCGCATATGATTCTGCGGACTCATCCGCCAGAGCTGCAGATTCAGGCATCTGTCTCTGGTGACACTCTTGGCTCCGTGTCTCCGGCTTCACCCCGGACGTACAGAAGAACATTCTTGACATCCCATACAGCGGCGAAGTACTTTTGGTGAACCCTCAGAGAGGGTGATCACCAAACTTCAGGACGCTGGGAAGGCAGTCAGGTCTGTACAGGCCATGTACAGACCCAGGCCCGGTTCCTTTCATAGGAACCAGAGCCGTTTTCGCAGCTGGCAACAAAGACCATAGCCATGTTCCGGCCAGCAACAAAGGGGCTCCTTTCAGCGAAAAGCCAAGGCTAAGTCATCCCCAGGCAGAGCCCAACATCACACTAAACCGGCCCAGCCTGCAGGGACTAGTGCTGCCACAGCATGACTCCTTCCCGGCCCCCACCCCTCCTCTGGATCAATGGGTGCAAAAGGTTGGGGGTCGCTTCGCTCGCCACTTTTTAGGGTGGCAGTCGATCACCACCGACCGGTGGGTTCTCCAATTGGTCAAGAAGGGCCATTTCATAGAATTTCTCGACCACCCACTGGCAAGACCTCCCCTGCTTTCCCATCACTCAGGTCAGCACACCCTGCTTATACGGCAGGAGGTGCTCACGCTCCTGGAATAAGAAGAGATAGAGCACGTTCCACGGAACCAGAGGGATGCAGGACATTATTCTCACTTCTTTCTGTTTCCCAAGAAAACAGGGGATCTCCATCCCATCCTGGACCTCAGCGACCTCAACGAGTCAGTCCTGTACAAACGCTTCCACACGGTGACCCTTCCAGGTCCGATTCCCATGCTCAAGCAGGGCGCCTTTCTAGCGTCTTTGGACATGCAGGACACCTACCTGCATATACCCATCACTCGAGCACACAGGAAGTTTCTGAGCTTTGAGTTCCAGGGCCACCATTATCAGTTCCGAGCCCTCCCTTTCGGACTGTCATCGGCACCTCGGGTATTCACCGAGTGTATGGCGGTTGTAGCGGTGACTCTGAGGAGGCAAGGCCACTACGTGTTCCCCTACCTGGACAACTGGCTTCTCATGGCGCCCTCTCGGGAGGCCTTGATGTCCGCCATTCACTATACTCAGTCTCTGTTCGAGATGCTGAGCATCTTGATCAATCAAGAAAAGTATCGTCTGGTTCCGTCTCAGACTCTGCAGTTCATAGACGCAGTTCTGGACACCATCCAGGGGAAAGCTTTTCTTCCCCAGTACAGAGTGGAACACATCAGATCCCTCATCAGGGACATTTCGGCAAAGAAGACCGTTCCTGCCAGATTGGTTCTTTGCCTACTTGGACACATGGCTGCGGCCATTGCAACAGTCCCGCTTGCTCGTCTCCACATGCAGGTCACCCATTGGATGTTACGGGTCCAATGGGATCAAAAGCAAAACCATCTGCAGCTTCCAGTCTGGATCACAAAGACCGTAATCTGGGATTGGCAATGGTGGCTAGATCCGAAGAATCTATCGGCAGGGGTCCCCTTCATTGCACCGTCTCCAATTGTGACACTCTCCATAGATGCCTCAGGGTGCAGATGGGGAGCACACCTCGATGGTGTCCGGTCTTAGGGCTTGTGGACAGTCCAAGAGTCTCATCTCCAGATAAACATCCTGGAAATGAGAGCAGTTCTTTATGCCCTGCAGGCCTTCCAGTCAGAGATTCCACAGGGTACTCTTCTGTTACAAACAGACAATTCCGCAGTGATGTATTGCCTCAACAAACAAGGAGGCACCCATTCCTACCCGCTTTGCAGGGAGGCCATGAGGGCGTGGGATTGGGCTTTGCAGCACAGCGAAAACCTCATTGCTGTTCATGTCCCAGGAGTGGACAACGTCATCGCAGACAGCCTGAGCCACTCTCAGGCCAGAGTCCACGAGTGGGAACTACTCCAGGAGGTAGTAGAAGATCTGTTTCACAGATGGGGTACACCAGAGTTAGACCTTTTTGCGTCCCCATCCAACGCAGAACTGCCCAATTTTTGCTCACTAGATCCAGGGCCTGGTGTTTTCTGGCAAGACGCGTTGTCCCTCTCCTGGGTGGGTAGATTCCTCTATGCCTTTCCCCCTTTCCGTTAATCCAGAGGGTTCTTCTGAAACTTCACAGAGAGCAAGCGGCGTTGATACTCATCGCGCTGTTCTGGCCCAGGCAGATCTGGTTCCCTCTGCTACATCAGCTATCCCGGGAACCTCCAGTGCCTCAGCCAATCAGCTCTCACTTGCTGTCTCAGGAGGAGGGCTTCTTGGTCCATCCGGACCTTCGTTCACTGAGCCTGCACGCTTAGCTCCTAGAGACATAGCCATTTTGTGATACGGGGTCTCGCAAGAGGTAGCTGATGTTCTGGTGGCCGAGAGAAAACCGGCCACTCACGCCATGAAATGGCGCCGTTTTTGCCTATGGACTCAAGCGCGGTGGTTTTCGCCTCTAGACTGTCCAGAAAAATTGGTCCTGGACTACCTCCTGTCTCTTTTTCAGACAGCTTGGCCTACTCCTCGATCAAAGTACACCTCTGTGCCATATCAGCCTATCATTGCCCGATAGGCCAACGCACCATATCGCAGTTGGACATGGCACGAGCTTTCCTGAGAGGTATTCTCCACCTTAGACCTCTGATTAAGGATCCAATTCTGCCATGGGATCCTTTGTCCTGGAGCAGCTCACGCTGCCACCCTTTGAACCAGCTGCGGATTGCGAGCTACGTCTTCTCACTTGGAAGACGTTGTTTTTAATTGCCGTTACTTCGGCCAGAAGAATTTCTGAACTCCATGCACTCATGTGCAAAGAACCTTATTTGGTTTTTCACTAAGACAGGGTATCCCTATGGACTAATCCCAAATTTCTGCCTAAGGTGGTCTCAGCTGTCACCCTTAATCAAAACATCGATCTACCAGTGTACTTTCCCAACTATTCGTATCGAGGAGAGGCCCTGTTGCACACTCTAGATGTGCATAGGTGTCTCTGATACTACCTGACCAGAACCAAACACCACCGAAAATCAGACCAGCTGTTTGTCTCCTTCGCCCACAGGATGATGGGAGCTCCAAACAGTCGCTGTCCAGAAGACTCATTCAGTGTATCACGTTCTGTTACCAGAAGCACAACAAACCCTTACGGGGCGCGGTTAAGGGTCATTCCACAAGAGGGGTGGCTACTTCCTTTGAGGCCCTTAAGAATGTGTCCACCTTGGCCATCTGTGCTGCAGCTACTTGGAGCTCCGTGCACACTTTCATCAGGCATTATAGCCTGGATATTGTGTCGAGTTGAAGAGCAGGTTTTGGTCTAGCAGTCCTTCAAGGACTTCTGTCTTAGGCTTTGGCTTCATTAAAGATTTCTACCTTCCCTCCTCCCAATGGTGTGGGATTTCCATTATTGCTTGGGAATCAGTCCTAATGGTGTAACCTGCTGCAACAGCTGTTTCTCGAAGTAAGATAGTACAGTTACGTAAGAACTTACCGTAACAGTAGAGCTTCGAGAACAGCTCTTGCAGAAGATACTTTCCCTCCCACCATTCTCACTGGAGGTAGATTCTAATTCCAACATCCTTCTCCTAGGATCAGGTCTCTCAGCATCTCTCTGACTGCCATTTGATGGCAGATCCTCAGTCTCCTCTTCTGATGTCATACAGCAGCCAGGAGTCTCTGGCGGGAGAACTGGGGATTCTGGGTGACCGCCCCCTTATGTACTGTGCCTGACGTCGGGGCGGGATCGACGGGGGCGGTCCTCGCTGAATACTGCTAGCTAGAAAATTTTCGTGGGGTCCTGGTGCCTGCCGGCTTCAGTCCTAATGGTGTAATCTGCTGCAAGAGCTGTTCTCGAAGATCTACTGTTACGGTAAGTTTTTACGTAACTGTACTTTCATCCAGGCCTCAAGTCTTTTCACCTTCACGCATGGCTCCTTCAGATGTAGCTAAAGCTCATTTTGGAGTTTCCCCTGTGGTTGCGGACATCCTGGTGGAGGCCAGAAAGCCTTCCACCAGGTCCACTTACACCATGAAGTGGAAGCGCTTCACCATCTGGGCGGGTTCTAAAAACATAGAACCTTTTTCTTGTCCAGCCAGTAAGGTTCTGGACTACCTTAGGCATCTGTACGACTTGGGCCTTAGTTACTCGTCAGTGAAAGTACATATGGCAGCCATTTCGGCTTACCACGTCCCTTTCAGGAGCAGGACGGTTACACAACTAGAAGTCTCGAAGACTTTTCTGCGAGGGATCCTGCACTTGAGACCCCCGATCTGCAACCCTGCTCCTCCTTGGGACTTGAAATTCATTCTTGAGAAGATTACTCTGCCTCCCTTTGATCCTGCAGGGGAGGCCGAGCTGAAGTTTCTTTCTTGGAAGACTTTGTTTCTAGTGGCTATCACCTCAGCTTGTAGGATTTTTTTTTTTGTATTATCTTTTTTCCCCCTCTACATGCTGCTGCTCTCAGCCACTCCTTTAGGCTGTACCAAGGCTACACCTAATCCATCCTGTTCCCGGCCCCACATTCCTCAAATTGCAGACATCCCCAGGGTAACCCTTCACCGGGCGGGCCACCCCTCCTCCGAGAGGAGAGGCACCTGAGGCAGGGCAAGCACAATACTTGACCCTGGGGTACTGCTGAGGGACGGATGGCTCGGGACATTGACAGCATCGGACTGCCGGGTGGCTGTCATCCAGTTGAGTGTGGAGCCATTTTCCTGGTGACACTCCCTCCTTTGAGCTGCATCTACATTACCCCTGGTCTCCATCGGAGGTCACCGAAGAGCGACGCACTCCCACAGCCCACCCAGGAGAGGAGAGCAGTCTTACAGATGCTCAATCCTCTCCTTCTGCTCCCGGCCCCTAGTCCGTTCCCAAACCCGGGTCGCCAGCGTGGTTTGAGGTAAGGCACCAGCACCTCAGCCCTCTGCACCACTGGGCCGGTGGAGAAGTTCTGAGTTTCAAGCCTTGATGTATAAAATCCCTTATTTGGTTTTCCACAGGATAGGGTGGCCATGCGTAATAATCCTAAATTTCTTCCAAAAGTGGTGGCTGAATCTACTCTGAATCAGTCCATCGAGCTTCCAGCCTTCTTTGCGGAGCACTCCAATCAGGGGGAGTATCTTCTCCATACCCTGGACTGTACGTAGAATTCTGAGATACTGTACTCGCAGGATTAAGGATCTCAGGAAAACAGACCAACTCTTTGTGTCTTTCGCTCACAAGAGAGAAGGCAACCCTGTTTCCAAGCAATGCCTTTCTAAATGGTTGGCCAATTGTATCCCTTTCTGTTATGACAAGTATTGCAAGACCCTTCCTGGTCAGGTCAAAGGCCACTCCAGTAGACGGGTCGCGGCCTCTGCCACTTGCTTCAAGAATGTGTCAGCGGCTGAGATTCGTGCAGCCGCAACTTGGACTTCTGTCCATACCTTCACGAAACATTACAGTTTGGACACTGCCTCTTGCTGCAGAGCAGGCTTCAGGCTAGCTGTTCTGCAGGGAATCCTTTCATGATCCCTGTCTAGAAGCTCAGCCTTTGTGGATGTTTTATTCCTCCTCCCACTTTCTTTTGTTCCAGACTGCTTGGGACTCAGTCCTACTTGTGAATACCTACTGCAAGAGCCCTCTCAAAGTAAGATAGTACAGTTACGTGAGAACTTACCATAACAGTAGATCTTCGAGAGAGGCTCTTGCAGTAAATAATACCTTCCCTCCCTCCATCCCCTCATTTTCTTCTCTTTCAGATATGAGACCATATCCTCTTCTCTCCTGTCAGCCCTTTGGCACTTGGTGGGAAAGAACTGGAGGCAGTGTGGGACCGCCCCTTTATACTGGCTGATCGCTGATGCGGTCACCTGATGGGCAGTCCTCACAGGGGCAGCTAGCTAGAAGATTTTTCTGTGGGGTCCTGATGCCTGGTGGCTTAGTCGTACTTGTGAATACCTACTGCAAGAGCCGCTCTCGAAGATCTACTGTTACAGTAAGTTCTTACGTAACTGCACTTTACCTCGTCCATAGCAAATGTCGGCTATCCAGACGTTCGGATGAAGGTACCAACACCAGGGTCGAGCAACTCAGTGATGACCAGGCATCAGGAGATGAGGAGGAAGCAAACCTCCCACATGACCCAATGCCACCCAAAGTTTAGACAACAGGTGTGTCAGGCCACAGAACGTCAGACACAGGTGATGGTCAGACGGCACCTAGAGAGGAACAGATGCCAGGCCTCAACATTTCCAAGGTGAAAATTGTTTTTCTTTTGGTAGGAAACCATTAGGAAGGATGTAGTTCCCACCAAACCACTGGTGGAGAACCTGCCTCCTCCAAAGGAGAAATGCTCGGACAGACCACCCCTTAGGGAGGAGAGTCCCAAACCTAGGGGTTGCTCTAAGGACAAGAAGTCGCACAAAGAGAAAAAGTGTCCGAGGTCTCCTTCACAGACTCCTTACCACTCTCCCAGCGTGCACAGACCTAAAAAGCACCACAGGAGATCAGACTCCTCCTCTTTGAATCCTTCCAGATCAAGCTCCCAATTTAGTATCCCTTCACCAGACCCAAGGGATCTACCTAGGTCCCCCCGATGACCCAACATTTATGGCTATAATGTGGCATATCCAAGATAACATGGGGTGGGACATGGAAGACTTAGATCCTGATAGGCAATTCCTAGCCAAGTATCTAAGACAAAAGGATCCCAAACAAGTGGTGGTCCCACCATTGGTTGATACCGTTCAGGATGTGACAAAAGCTGCTTGGAAGCACCCCTTTTCTTCCTCAGCAGTCCCCAAGAAGGCAGACCACCTAAAGAGGGCCCCCTTGGAGGATTCTTATCTAGGAGAGCAACCAGTGGTAGATTCTATGGTCATCACTGCCACTCACGACAGGTCATAGAGACCCCAACACCTAAGCACCCATCCCCCAGACTGAGAATCGAAACAACTTGACTCCATGGGGAGGAAAATGTATGCCTCAGCAACATGTTCCATCCGCTCATTAAATTTCCTGACCCACATGGTCCAATTTCAGAAGGCCCTGTAGGAACAAGGTCAAGACCTGGTTAAAAACCTTCCGGATGGAGACCAAAAAGAGGAACTAACAAAGCTCCTTCAAACAAGCTCTGATGTGGGTACACAAGTACTCAGAGCAGCATACAACTCTGCAGATTCAGCTGCAAGAAGCGCAGCAACAGGTGTATGCCTCAGACAGCATTCCTGGCTGAGGGTATCAGGCTTTACGCCAGATGTCCAGAAGGGCATTCTGGACGTTCCCTTCCAAGGTTCGGTTGTCTTTGGGGAAGAATCTGAGAAAATAATCACAAAACTATGAGACGCCAGAAAGGTGGCAAGATCTGTACAGGCCATGTACAGATCCAAGACAAAGCCATTTCAGAGGTAACAGAACCGATTCAAAGGCAAGCAAGGACAGCAGCCCTGATTCATATAGCAGCAGAGAGGCGGCTTTAACCGCAAGGGTCCATCTCGAGCTACAGGAGGTTCGGGTACCAGGAACACAAACTCCTCAGGCAACCCTCCTCTCCCCCTCGACTGCCTTATTCATTGCAGAGCCCTCCCCCCCAGTTCAAAAGGAAGCGAAGGTTGGGGGTCGCATCTGAAGACACCTAGCAGGGTGCCAACAAATCACTTCAGACCAATGGGTGCTTCAATTAATTCAAAGAGGGCACTCTATCGAATTCACTTGGCAACCACCATCCAAACCACCACTGTGGTCTCAGCATTTGAGACAACATGCCACACTGATCCTAGAGGAAATCGATGCCCATCTTGAGAATGAGGCCATAGGAAAGGTTCCATGGATCCAGAGAGGGAAAGGGTACTATTCCCACTTCTTTCTAGTATCCAAAAAGACAGGGGACCTACGCCCCATCCTAGACCTCAGCGGTCTCAACACCTTTGTGTGACAAAGTAGAATAGGACCCTGTCCCAATTGTTATGTGGAAAGTGTTTAAATGCAAAAATCTTTCCTTTTCTGTCTCTTCTCTGTCTGGTTGCGCAACCAAATTTTCTTGTGAGACTTTGGACTTGATCAACCCAGTCTTACAATTCTTTGCCCCTCACTGTCTCATTTTTCTCTTGCTGTCTAGTTTTCTCCCTTGAGTATCTAGATCTGCTGATATAAAAATGTGCAAATCATTGTATGGAAATGTAGCTGATATTGGGATCCAGATCCCTTGTGTTTGGAAAGTACATAGCATTACTTTTGAAATGTATATAATTATAATTTGGGATGACTACAAAAAGCTGTTGGAAGCTGTAGGTTACCAGAGTTCAATTTTTAAGCCTCTTGCAAAAGCTGTGCAAAAGGGGCCTCCACTGAAGCACACTGTGTTCTAGTAGCTCCTGCCTGATATTTACAAAAACAGGATGGTTGCTAAGGATGGGGATTGAAAGGACTTGTAAAACCTAAACTGCAACTGCAAGAAAGATTGGAAGAAAAAGGGACACAGACTGAAAGACAAAAACTATTTCATTTCTCCTCTGTACATAGTTATTATGAATGTTTTTTTTTTTGCTACTGTAAATAAATATTTTTGGTGAATTCTACAACTGCTCCTGGTTTGCCCTATGCTTCCTGACCTGTGCCTCGACGACACTTTGTGGCATACAAACACTTCAGGATGGTCATCTTACCAGGCTTAATCCCAATGCTACGCCCAGACGCTTGGCTAGCATCGTTGGACATGCAAGATGCCTACCTCCACATTCCAGTCACGAAACATCATTGGAGGTTCCTGTGATTCAAATTCCAGGGTCACCACTACCTATTCCAAGCCCTGCCTTTCGGCCTGTCATCGGCTCTGAGGGTATTCACCAAATGCCAGTCAGTAGTAACGGCGGCACTCAAGAGAAGGGGCCACTATGTCTTCCTCTACATGGACAAGTGGTTCCTGACTGCTTCATAGATACATAGACACTGTCAGCAGATAAGGGCCTATGGCCTACCCAGTCTGTCCATTTGAGCTTATAAGTTCATTATGTTTTCCTAGATGTCTGTTGTCCCTTACCCTTGACCTCCAGAATTCCCTTATGTCTAGCCCATGCATTCTTAAATCCTGTGATTGTTTCAGCCCCCACCACTTCCTCTGGTAGTGTTCTACTTGTCCACCACCTGTTCTGGGAAGAAATTCTTCCTCATGTTTCCTCTGAATTGTCCTCCCTCCAACTTCATGCCATGCCCTCTAGTCCTGGAACATCGTTTTCGCTGGAAAATAGTGTATTCCTGCACCCTGTTCCTCCCTGTAAAGTACTTTTATGTTTCTATCATATCCCCCATCTCCCTCCTCTCCTACAGGGAGTATATATTCAAGTCCTTCAGCCTGTCCTCATAGGACTTGTGATGCAATCCCTGTACCATCTTTGTTGCCTTCCTCTGAACCCTTTCTACCCTGTGTCCTTACGTAGGTAAGGTCTCCAGAACTGTGCACTGTACTCCAGGAGGGGCCTCACTAGTGTCTTGTATAGTGGAATTATGACCTCCCTTTTCCTGCTTGTGTTGCCCCTGCCTATGCATCCCAGCATCCTGTTTGCTTTACTTACTGCCTTGCCGCACTGTTTCGCTACCTTGAGGTCATCAGAGATGATAACCCCAAGGTCTGTTTCCTGCTTGGTGCATATTATATCCTCACCCCCCCCCAAATGATAAGTTGTTCCAGAGTTTTTGTACCCCATATTCATTATCTTGCACTAATTTGCATTGAATTTTAACTGCCAAACCTTTGACCATTTTTCAAGCTTCTGCAGGGCCCTCCTCATTCTGTCTACACCCTCTGGCATGTCCACTCTGTTACAGAGCTTCGTGTCATCAGCAAACAGGGAAATTCTGCCTTCTAGGTCCTGTGCAGTGTCACTGATGAAGACATTGAATAGGACCGGTCCCAGCACTGATCCCTGTGGTACCCCACTGGTCACTCTTCCTTCTGTAGAGTGACAGCCATTTACCACCACCCTCTGTATCCTGCCGCCCAGCCAGTTACCTACCCACTGCACTACTGCCCTGCCCACTCCCATATTCCCCAGTTTGTTTAGTAGCCTTCTATGTGGCACAGTGTCAGAGGCCTTGCTGAAGTCCAGATGGGCCACGTCCACTGCCCTCCCCTAATCCCCACCTCCATTGTCACCCAGTCAAAAAATTCAATGCGGTTGGTCTGACATGACCTCCCACTGGTGAAACCATGCTGCTTTGGGTCCTGTAGTCCGTTAGCAACCAGATGTTCCACCAGTCTCTCCTTCAGTAGTGTTTCCATGATCTTCCCCACTACCGAGGTCAGGCTGACTGGTCTGTAGTTCCCCGCTTCCTCTTTGTTCCTGCTTTTGTATAAGGGGACTACATCTGCTGTCCTTCAGTCTTTGGGTACTGCCCCTGTTTCCAGTGATCGGCTAAACAGGATTGTCAGAGATTCAGCCACCACCTCTCTTAGTTCCTTTAGGACCCTGAGGTGCACCCCATCTGGCCCCATGGCTTTATCAACTCATTCCTTCCAGTTCCTTCAGGACTCTTTCCTGTGTAAAGGGACTTGTGTCCATTTCTGCATCATTCCCACCCCTTATACTCCCTTCAGGTCCATTACCTTCTCTTCCTCAGTAAAGACTGAGCAGAAATACCTGTTCAGTATGTCAGCTTTACTGTTGTCATCCTCCACGTGGCCCCCCCTTCAGTCTCACTATCCCTCGCTTTGCCTTTTTTTCACTTATGTACCTGTAAAAGATTTTGTCCCCTTTATCCACTGATTTTGTGAGGCACTCTTCTATCTGAACTTTGGCTTCCCTTACTGACCTCCCTTTGCTTCTCCTGGTACTTCTCCCTATCCCCTTATGCGTGTGTCTTTTTGTATTGCCTGAATGCAATCTTTTTGGCTTTCACTTTCTCTGCTACCTCCTTGGAAAACGTAATGGCCTCCTCTTCCCCTTGTTAACCTGCTTAATGCATAATTCTGTTGCTCTTGTAATCCCTGTTCTAAATACTGTCCACTGTTCCTCAACCCCTGATTCATGTCCCATTCCCATTAATGCCTCTTTCAAGCATCTCCCCATTTTCCCAAAGTTTGCCCACTTAAAATCCAGGATACGTGTTTTGTGCGGTTTGGTTCTGCTCCTTCTGTGATTTCAAACCACAGTGACCAGTGGTCACTGTTCCTCAGATGCTCCTCCACTGTTACCCCTATCACACTGTCCCCATTTGTGAGCACAAGCTCTAGTAATGCCTTCTGCTGAGTTGGTTCCA
Organism: Neoceratodus forsteri; assembly: GCA_016271365.2. Lineage (NCBI taxonomy): Eukaryota > Metazoa > Chordata > Ceratodontiformes > Ceratodontidae > Neoceratodus > Neoceratodus forsteri. Next base: position 124,306,181 of record CM057450.1, on the reverse strand, counting down.
TGACCAGTTGCTTGAGGAAGGCACCTTGAAGGGAATCCAGGATAAATCTGCTTCTAGTTGATGCTGCTGCTGCTGAGAAGCTCCAGTCCATGTCTGGAATATTGAAGTCTCCAACCATCACCACCTCCCCCTTGTCTGCCATCCTTTGGATGGCTAGCATCAACTCCCTATCTATTTCTTCCTCCTGAACTGGTGGTCTGTAGACCACCACTGTGCGGATGGATGACCCCATTTTCCTTTCCAGCTTAACCCACAGTATCTCTCCCATTTTGTTCCTGCTAGATCTCTGTGGTCTTTATGCCATCTTTCACATAACGTGCCACTCCTCCTTCCTTCCTGCCTGTCCTGCCTCGTCTGAATATGTTGTAGCCAGGTATGGCCATCTTCCAGTCATGGTTATCATTACACCAGGTCTCTGTGATGGCCGCAATGTCCAGGTCCAACTGCACCATGACAGCCTCTAGATCCTCCATCTTGTTGCTAAGGCTCCTGGCATTGGCACATATGACTTTCCATGAGTTGAACTCACTGAACTGCTTAGCTGTTCTACTACAGCCCCCTTCCTGGTTGTCCTTTATCCCTGATTCTCCCTGCAGTCTGCCCTTCTGCTGAATTGTGCCCCCTTTCTGCCTAGCCACCTCTTGGGTGCTTATCTCCATCTTTTGCACACTGCTTTGTAGAGAGATCCACTCCTCCTGTTCACTGGTTCCACTGCTAACTGTGGGGGGTGGGCAATTAGGTACCCTGCTTGCTGGTCTTAAACCCCCCTTGGCTAGTTTAAATGCTTGTCCATGTAGCATTTAAACTTATTGAGTGCTTGGATTCCCCCTCCATGACAGATGCAGGCCATCGGGCTTGAACAAGCCTCCATCCCTCCAGGTGGGTCCCCAGTCACCAGTGAATCCAAACCCTTTCTCACAGCACCAGTTCTTCAACCATGAGTTAAAGTTCCTGGTGTGTGCACCCCTACAGTCTCCCATGCCTCTCACAGGTAGTACTTCTCAGAAGGTGACAGAAGTAGCTACTTGCTTGAGACCCCCTGCCTAATTTCCTAAACTCTTCCTGAACTTCTTTAGGATCCCCATTTGCCAGGTCATTCGTATCTAGGTGGATAATGACACCTAGCTCACCATCCAGCTTCATCCCAGAGAGAGCTAAATTATGCTCTACAAGACATTGATTTAATATTCGACTCCCTAGGTGTCACTATCATCCTGCCAAAGTCAACCTTTACATCTTGCCAAAGACTGCAGTTCATTGGCATGGTTCCCCGACACCTGAAAGGGAAGGGCCTTTCTACCAGAACAGAAGGCAGAACATCTACGAAGCTTGACAAGGAACATCATGGGACAAAAACAGGACCCAGCAAGGACCATGTTGCGTCTTCTAGGCCACATCGCTGCCGCCATAGCCATGGTTCCCCTATCATGTTTAAACATGAGAACCATTCAGTGGACAGTCAGGATCCAGTGGGACCAGTGCCAGGACAACTTAGACCAGCTGGTCTCGGTCCCCAACTCTGTTCTCCAAGTCTGGCAATGGTGGCTGATCCCGGAACACCTCACAATAGGAGTTCCCTTCCTGTCTCCTACCCCTTCACTGATACTGACCACAGATGCATCAGGATTAGGCTGGGGCTCCCACTTGGGTGGCAAAAAGACTCCGGGACTATTGTCAGGGATAGAAGGAGGCCTTCACATAAATGTCCTCAAGATGAGGGCAGTCCTTTACTCTCTTCAGGCCTTGCTAACATACCTAACCCCAGGACATCTACTGATACAGACAATATGTCAGTAGTGTTCTATATCAACAAGCAAGGGGGCACTCCCTCATATCAACTCTGTCGAGATGTGATGAGAGTGTGGTATTGGCAATAAAGCACAATATCACCCTGTCTGCAGTGCATGTTCCCGGGCTACAGAACACACTGGCAGATCTCCTCAGCAGATCTCAATCTATGCACACAAATGGAGATCCTGCAACCAGTGGCAGAAACTCTGCTTGAAAAATGGGGGACACCAGAATTTCATCTGTTCACCTCCCCCATGCAGCACAAAACTGCCCAATTTCTGCTCGCTAGATCCAGGGCCTGGTGTTTTCTGGCGAGATGCATTGTCCCTCTTCTGGACAGGCAGGTTCCTCTGTGCCTTCCCTCACTTCCCTTTGATACAGAGAATCCTGCTCAAGCTGCAGGACGACAGACCAGTCATAATTCTGGTGGCTCCATGTTGACGCAGACAAATTTGGTTTCCTCTTCTCCAAGGCCTGGCAAGCAAGCCACCCTTTCCTCTTCCGCTTAGCTTGTATGTGTTGTTGCAAGACAAATGGGTCCCTGATTCATCCAAATCTCAGATCCCTACATCGGCACGCCTGGCTCCTAAGGACCTAACATTGTCTTGCCACGGAGTCTCAGACAGTGTGGCTGATGTTTTAGTGGCAGTAAGGAAAAACTCTACTCGTGTCACATATGTCATGAAATGGCACAGGTTTTGCTTTTGGTCCTCAGCTCGTGACCTGGACCTTTCAACTTATGGTGAAATTGGTATTAGAATACCTCCTTTCCTTATCAGAAGCAGGGCTGAGTTACTCCTCGAAGATGCACCTTTCTGCAGTATCTGCATACCATGCACCCTTTGGAGACAAATCCTTGGCCCAACTAATGCCCTTCCTTCAGCCATCTCCAATACCACAACCATTGGTGCTTTCAAGCATAAGCTCAGGCAGCACCTTGCCACAGATGACAACTGTGACTGCGTTGGCCATTCATGATGACCAAAACAACTTTCCTATATTTGGACCACCATAAAGCAGTAGCACTTAGTGTTCCACCTAATCCTAGGGGCACCTACTTTCACAGCACTTCATTGTCCCACCCCCGCATAGACCCCCTTCACCTCCCCACTGGGCACACATTCCCCTCTCTGTCCCTGCCCTCATGCCCCCCATCTGCTGCTCTCCTAGCCCCATTGTCTCCAACCTTCCTTAAGTCTGTTCTTAATCCCTTAAGCAGGCATACACTTCACTATGCCGCAGCTGTGCCTGTTCTCCACTCTCTCTCCCCCCACCACAAGTATGCTTAACTCTTCGATGCAGGCACCTTCTCACCAATGCTGTAGCAGTTTCCAAATGTTATACCTTAAGCTAAATGCTACCCCAGTCTTGTAATTCACATCAGTTTATTGTCTACTTAGCTTGTAATATATTGTTTTGTACCAGTGCAATTTTGTACTTGTGTGTAATATAATGTTCTAGGAGCATGGATATGTTGTTCATCCACACTTCTTGGCATGTCCCCTTCCACTTTAAATCTTGCTGGAAGTCTTCAAGCTGGCTCCTACCACCCACCCGGGTGGTATATACCTCGGCTCCACCCCATGTTGCTAGATCTTCCTTTCCATTGGAAGATATAGGTTCCCTTGTGCTCTCAGCATATTGTAGGCCCTGGATTCTAACCATCGGTTTTTACCAAAAATTAAAGTCGTTTGAGTTAGCGATCGCGCTTTCATCGCATCTACCATGGAGGAAAAATCTTCCCCCGGATTACACCGGTGCCCCTGTGACCAGAAAATGTTGCCTACCGATCCTCACCTCACATGCGTTTACTGCCTAGGTGTCAGCCATGACACCTCATCATCCAGTTATTGCCTGGCTTTCCATCCCAACGTCCTGAACGACTGCAAGGCATGCCTGAAGTTGGGGAGACTGGAGAAAAGGAACCCACTGGTGAAATTGAAGGAGGCACGGTGGGTGGTTTCCACAGCTGTGGAATCCGACGAACAGTTGGAACAGATGAAGGTGTTTGAGGAGGAAGCTGCTCACGCTTCAGCCAATCAAAGCTTCTTTGTTCCCCTGAACCTTGGCTCCACCTTTATGGGCTCCTTCAAGGAGTTGTGCCAGTCTCTCCCACTCAGGAGAGGCACCCTCAGGCATGCACTCCTCCCGCTCTTGGAAGAGAGATAAGGACCCCATGTCTTTGTCTCGGCGAAGGCGTTCGTGGGACCGAGAGAGGTCCGAGTCCCAGGAACACGCAGTCTCAACTTCGGTCGAGATCGCATCCTCAGCCGCCGGCTTCACAGATTTTCCATCTGGCCAGGGTTCCGAGGACATGGCCAGTGAGGTCGAAATCATCCTCGACCCGATCGACCCCTTGTTGCCAGGTAATTCCGACTACTCCTTGGAAAGGACTCTGGTCCTTGTATTTCCTGATGAGGAGATCCAGCCTGCTGGTGTCCCCATCAAGGACCTGGTTCCGGAACCTCAGTTTTCACCAACCCCAGTGTCTCCTAATTGACCGAGTCGGCCTCATCGATCTCGGTCGAGGTCCAGAACCCCCTCAGCCGAATGACTGAGAAAGAGCTACAAGCACTCTAAAAAGAGGCAATGCCACAGGTCTTCATCCTCCTCGGATGAAGAGAGGCTCTGGCGGTGCTATGAAGACCTCATGTGACAGCAGCTGATCCTGACTGGGCAGAAGCCAGCTCTGCCGCCTACCCCGGTCATAATTTGGCTCCCGCCTCCTAGGCTGACCCCTCCGTAACCAAAACCATCAGTTCCTCTGCACGTGAGGCCGGCCCGTATCCCAGCTCGGTCTATCTCGGTCTCTCCAACTATTCAGGTGGAACCACCGCCTAAACAGCCTGAGGGAGGGGTGCCCTCTAAAGAGGACCAACAGGACACCAGACTTCTCTGACACCTGTCAATTACAGTCACCCCAGATCGCCCTTGGCGCATCGAGGGTGACTTAGGCTGAAGACTGTTGTACCATGATTTTTCGGACTCAGACGTCACCAGACTGCACCACATCCCGGGAATGATGAGTCATCCATGGCAGGGTTGGAGGAAGGCCCTTCCTCCTTCCAGGGCATTCTCTGCCTCATCTCTGACTCTTCCGGAATGCCCCTGGAGTCCATTCAGAAAAAGGAAGAGTGCCCTCTCACCGACATCCTCAAGAGAGGGGATACCCCAACAGAGGCCTTTCCAGTGGCCGAGGCCATTGTTGGCATGGCCCTAGAACTTTGGCAGCATCCTGCTTCCTGCCCAGCACCATCTGCCCACATGGCCTGCAAGTATGAGGTGCCCATGGGGTCCCTTGCAGGGTTCACAGAGCACCCTTCAGCCGAGAGCCTGGTGACCGCCTCTATGTTCAGGCGTACTGGTAGTTCGTCTGACACCGACCGACCCATGGACAAGGAGTCCAAAAATATGGACCACTCTGCCTGCAAGGTCTTTGAGGCCTCTTCTCTGGGCCTTCGTCGAGCCAGCTCGGCTGTTATTATGGCACACTTCTCTCATGCCCTTCTCGGGTCATTGGACGTAGTCCTCCCTCATCTCCCAGCGGACATACAGACCACGGTCAAGCAAGTCCATGACCAGGGCCATGCTGTCACAAAACAGCAGCTCCAGATGGCCCTGGACATAGGAGATTCCTGTGCCCGCTCTTTAGCAGCCGAGGTGGCCACTCATCACAGGGTTTGGCTGAGGCTTTCCTCCTTCCCAGCGGATACTCAGCATAAGCTTGCTGATGTGCCCTTCCTAGGCACCAACTTGTTCAGTCCAGGAGTGTCCGGTCACCTTCAGTGTATACAGCAGTCCAGTGCCACCTTGGATGCTACTTCTGCCAAGGGTTCTTCGGGAAAGAGCCAGCAGAAGAGAAAGAAGAAGCCTTTTCAGTACTCTTCCCCTGCGGTCCAGCAGCCCTCCCATCAAGGAGAACAGCAGCATCAACAGCATCAGCAGGCTCAAGCTTGGTGTCCTCGGCCCAAGCAGGGCCCTCAGCAGCCACATAAAGGAGGCCGAGGCTCAGGTCCTGGAGCCGCCTCCTCCTCCTCTTCTAAGCCTGCCCAGTGATGTGTTGGGGGTGGCCACCCCTACACCCATCATGCCAGCTCTGGGTCCTCCCATGGGGGGTCGGCTCCACCACCACTTTTCTGCCTGGTCTGCTATCACTTCGGACAGGTGGGTTCTCAAAGTGGTCAGTCAGGGACTGCCTCTGGAATTTGAGCAGTACTCTCCTAGCTGAGCCCATGCCCATCGGGAGGAATGGATCTCTGCTGGCACCCAGTCGGCTCTTTGAGACGACGTGGCTCAGCTCCTCTACAAGGAGGCAGTAGTTCCAGTGCTGGATCCTCTGAATGACTCAGGCTTTGTCTCCAGGTACTTCCTGGTGCCCCATCCTAGATCTCCATGACCTGAATCAATATTTCAGGTCCCGCACCTTTCGGATGGTCACTCTGAACCAGATTATACCATCTCTGGAGCGAAACATGGTTCCATTCACTGGATCTACAGGACACATTCTTTCACATCCCAATCTGTCCGTCCCATCAGCGGTTCCTCCACTTCAGGGTCAAAGAGACCCTGTATGAGTTCTGAGCCATGCCATTTGGCCTGTCATCGGCCTCACGGGTCTTCACCAAATGCATTGTAGTAGTGGTGGCCCATCTTTGGCGTTGAGGAGTCAGAATCTACCCTTATCTTGACGACTGGCTCTTGGCGGGTTCCTCCCTTCAGGATCAACGAGGCCAAGTTATAACTCAGCCCTCTCAGGTGATGAGCCTTATCAGGGCAAAGCTTGACTCTTGTTAAGCCAGAGCTCGGCTCCCAGCGGACAGGGCAGAGGGTCTCTCCTCCTTTGCCTAGTCATTTCTGGTTGGGCACTTGCACTCTGCCCGGGACTTTCTGCACCTTCTGGGTTACATGGTGGCATGCACCTCGATGGTCCATTGGGCCCAGTTGCACATGTGTCCCCTCCAATGGGAGCTGGCCACCCAGTGGACTCAGCGATATGGTAATTTCAACCAGCTGATCACTGTAACCCAGAAGATGTGGGACACTCTCCAGTGGTGGACCACCCCAGACTGGTTGCAGGAAGGGATCCTGTTTGTCAGCCCCGAGCCGAAGGTTGTCCTTACGACCGATGCCTCTCTCATGGGCTGGGGAGCCCATATGGGGGACAACAGGGCCCACGGGTTCTGGATCCCTGAGGAATCCTGATGCCACATCATCCTGTTGGAGCTCAGAGCAGTCAGACTGGCACTGTCAGCATTCACTCCTCAGCTCTGGGTTCAAGTGGTTCAAGTCCAGACGGACAATACCATGACCATGTACAACCTCAACAAACAGGGCGGCACACACTCCCATCTGCTGTGCAAGGAAGCGTCCCACATCTGGACCCTCATAAGCTGGTTGGAGGCAGATCTCCTAGCCATCCATGTGGCAGGAGCCTCGAACCAGCTGGCGGATGCTCTCAGCCGTATAGGCCAGACATTCCACGAGTGGTCTCTCCATCCAGAGGTAGCTCACAGCCTGTTCTCACATTTGGGCAAACCGATGGTGGACTGTTTGCCTCCAGGGAAAACAACAAGCTGAGGCTGTATCATGCTTGCCCCCTTCAGCAGGGCTGTCTGCAGGAGGATGCCTTCTCGAGGCCGTGGTCCCCAGGCCTCCTCTATGCATTCCCTCCATTTTCCTCAATCCACAAGGTGTTACTCAAAGTGAGGAGGGACAAGGCAAAGGTGATCCAGGTAGCCCCAGATTGTCTGTGCCAGTTCTGGTACCCAGATCTCTTCAGCCTCTGCTGAAGACCCCCGGAGCTGCTTTGTACACGCCCGGACCTGATATCCCTGAACCGGACCTTCAATCCCTGCACCTCACAGCCTGGTACCTGAGCTGCTAGATTTCCAGGCTCTGGGTCTTTCCGAAGATGTCTACATCATGGTGGAGGCATCTAGAAAGGAATTGACCAGGAAATGTTATGCCTTCAAATGGAAACGATTTTCCATTTGGTGTCAGGTTAAGGGTCTGCACCCCTTATCCTGTTCTGTGGCTAACATTCTCGACTACCTTTGAGCTCTCTCCAAAGGTGGTCTACGGTCATCGACCCTTATGGTGTACCTGGCAGCCATTTCTGCTTACCGGGCGTGGGCCGGTCAGCCGGCATTGGTGCAGGAGAGTGGTTGGGTGCTTTTTCAAAGGCCTGGACCACACATCCCCTCCGGTGCATGAACCTCCACCTCCATGGGATCTGTTGCTGGTTTTGGCAAAGCTTATGGGTAAGCCATTCAAACCCATGCACAAATGTGAGCTTCACACTTGTTGTGGAAGACGGCCTTCCTGGTGGCTATCATTTCTGCCAGAAGGACAGGGGAGCTCCAGGCACTTTCAGTGGACTCCCCTTATCTGGCCCTTCACAGGGACAAAGTTGTCCTGCGCCCCCAGCCGAAATTCCTTCCTAAGGTGGTGTCAGAGTTTCACCTTAACCAGGTGTTGACTCTGCTGGTATACTACCCTAATTACACCTCAGATGCTGAGTACAGGCTCCATACTCTGGACCTGAGATGTGCTCTCTCCTATTACAAGGAGAGGATGGCAGAAATTCGTGGAGAGGTTCGCCAGCTGTTTGTCACCTACACTGAAGCCGCTTCTGCCAGATCTGCAGCCAAATGGACCATAGCAAGATGGATTACATCTCGCATAGGTCTGTGCTATGAGTTGGTGGGCAAGGAGCCTCCCGGAAGGATAAGAGCTCATTCTACCTGCCATACTGCTGCATCGGTGGCTGCTTCCAGGGACATCCCTATCCAGGAAATCTGCCAGGCTGCTGCCTGGAAGTCAGCAAACACCTTCATTACCCACTACCACATTTACCTTGAGTCACGCTGGGATGCTGGTTTTTGGGGCCTTGGATCGCCAATCTTTATTTCCTAAGCAGGGGGTGTGTGCCTTGCCTCCCTCCTCACGGAGAACTGCTTGGAGTCTGCCAAGAAGTGTGGATGAACAACATATCCATGCTCCTAGAAGAACAGGTTACTCACCTGTAACAGTAGTTCTAGGAGTGGTATATGTTGTTCATCCACACACACACCCACCCGACCTCCCCAGCTTCGGGTGCACAACCTTGCTTCCAGCGGGCTGAGATCTGGCATCATGGGGCGGAGCCGAGGTATATACCACCTGGATAGGTGGGAGGAGCCAGTTTGAAGACTTCCGACAAGATTTAAAGTGGAAGGGGACATGCCAAGAAATGTGGATGAACAACATATACCACTCTTAGAACTACTGTTACAGGTGAGTAACCTGTTCCTATGCACCTGTTCAATTTTTTCTTGTAACTGACGTGGCACCTACAAATGAACATCTGCTCACAGATGTTCTCCAAGATATCATTAAAATAAAATTTAAAAAACTAGATTTGTCATGCACCTTCTTGCATGGTATCCTCCACTTGAAACCACCCATTAGAGATCCAATCCCTCCTTGGGACCTTATCTTCATTTTAGAACAGCTCACACTACCTCCCTTTGAACCAGCCACAGATTGTGAGCTACACCTTCTTTCTTGGAAGGTGTTTTTAGTTACAGTTACTTTTGCAAGGAGAATTTCTGAGCTTCAAGGACTCGTGCAAAGAGCCATATTTGATTTTTCATAAGGACAGGGCGTCCCTAAGGACCAATCCTAAGTTTCTACCCAAGATAGTGTCAGACTTAACCCTGAACCAGGACAGCAACCTACAGGTTTACTATCCAGAGTATTCCAATAAGGGAGAGGTGCTCCTTTGCACGGATGTGCACAGGATACTCGGGTTCTACCTGACTAGGACCAGACTGCACCGACAGTCTGACCAGTTACATTTATCTTTTGCCCACAGGATGTTAGGGGCACTGGTGTCTTAAACAGACACACTCAAAATGGTTGGTAAACTGCATTGTGTTCTGCTACCAGAAATGAAACAAACCCTTACCTGGGACCGTTAAAAGGATCACTCTGCCAGAGGGATGGCAACATCATTTGCCTCCCTGAGAAATGTTTAATCTTCTTCCATTTGTGCAGCAGCTACATGGAGCACAGTGCACACATTCATCAGACATTACAGTCTGGACATTGCCTTCAGGCGCAGAGCGGGCTTTGGCCTTGCCATCCTGCAGGGGCTTCTTTCATGAGGGGTTCCCTTTCACCCTTCTCCTATCCGCTTTCCAAATTTAGCGGTAATCCTATCACTGATTGGGTCTCAGTCCTAATGGTGTAACCTGCTGCTAGGGCAGTTTCTCGAAGTAAGATGGTAGTTACGTAAGAATTTACAGTAAATGGAAATTACGTACCTACCGTAATTTTTGATCTTCTTGGACAAAGTCTCCACCACTCATTCACACTAATAGGAGTACGCTGGAGGCTCTAGGACCCAGCGGGAGCAAACTTTTTTCAGGAGGGCCGGTGCCTGAGATGGAGCCACGAAGTAGTGGCACCTCGAGCCTGGCGCATGCAGTAATGACTATCTCAGCGTCGACCTTCCAACCGCCTCAGTACCTTTTTTTCCCAAGGAGGTGCATGTAACTAACCTACAAATTGGACATAAGATAGTCTGAATGATCCGTATAAGAAGGGTCAACAACAAAGTCTTCACAGCTCAGCCACTGAGGGAGTGAAGGCCATAAACAGAGAAGTGAGCTTGGGGGATGGTGGGTGGGCATGTGAATGAGTGGTGGAGACTTCATCCAAGAAGATCAAGAATTATGGTAGGTATGTAATTTCCATATCTTCCTGGACATAAAATTTCCACCACTCATTCACACTAATGGGAGAGTACTGAGCTAAATAATCCCACGAGATGGGCGGCAGAAGATAAAGAGCTCATGTGCTTAGGACAGAAGTCCATTAAGAATGGTCCTGCCAAATGACAGATGTCATCTGGCATGGACATCCAAGGCATTGTGCTTAACGAATGTATGTACGGCGCTCTAGGTAGCTGCATTGCAAATATCTGCAATGGGTGTGTTATGGATTTCCACCAGAGATGCGACTGCTCTGGTAGAGTGAGCGTACACTCTCCCTTCCAGCTTGATCTGTGCCATAGAATAGCAGTGGCGAAGGCATGCCAACAGCCATGCTGAAATGCACCTGATAGCAACAGGTTGACCCAGCTGGGTCGCACTCAAGGAAGCAAACAGTTGTTGAGCCTTACGAATTTCCTTCATTCTATCTAAATAGGACCGCAATGCTCTCTTAACATCTAGTGAATGAAGGGTACGCTCCCCTTCATTCTGGAAGTTCGTAAAGTAGGCAGAAAGGACTAAAGGTTGCTTTAGATGAAATTGTGAGACAACCTTAGGGAGAAACTTAGGATGAGTCCTAAGAACTACTTTGTCCTTATGAAATACAGTGTATGGAGGGTGGGTGGGTCTGTGACCAGTGAGTGTATTTCAGAAACTCTACATGCTGAAGTAATGGCCACCAGGAAGGCTGTTTTCCATGTGAGGAACTTCAACTCTCAAGTAGCTAGAGGCTCGAAAGGTTTACGAGTGAGCATGTCTAGCACAATGTTAATGTCCCAGGCTGCAACTGGACATTTAATAGGAGGTCTAGTATGCAGAATACATGCTATAATCTACATCTGTACTAATTGTGTATCCTACTAGTCCTGTAACTCCCAGCTCGCCCCTGAAAAAGGGACCTCTGGGGCCCAGTGGGCCTACCCAGTCATCAAAATTCAATAAATAAATAAAATAGAATACCCCTAAGAAACCTCTTAACTACGGGCAACTGAGCCAGTGACATGGAAAGTACCGACTCATGATATGCCGAAATGGCACAAAGATGAACTTTGACTGTGGAGTACTGCAGACCTGTGTTTGAGACTTTATTTGGTGGGTAGGAAAAAGGATTCCAAGAGGATTTTGCACACCAGATAGAGAAACGCTTCCATTTAGCTGTGTAGATTTTTCTAGTGGCTGGCTTACGTGCAGCCAAAAGAATATCTGAAATGTTATGAGAAACATTGAACCTATTCACCTTTATCTCTTCAGGAGCCACGTGTGAAGATGAAGCGACCTTAGGTTGGGATGGACCACAGGACCCTGGGTCAGAAGGGGAAGCATTTTCAGGGAGGGGTTCCGATAGCCTGTTGAGTAGCGGGAACCATATCTGCCGAGGCCAGAAGGGGCAATGAGAATCATTCTGCCCCCCCCCGGACTCCAATTTGAACAGTATCCTCTGAATTAGGGGAAGAGGGGGAAATGCATATAGAAAGCCTTTTGTCCACCGCAGCCTGAACGCATCCTGACAAGAAACACCAGGTCCTGGATTTCTGGAGCAGAAGAGGGGCAGTTTTGCATTGAGTGGGGACGCAAAAAGGTCCAGGTCTGGAGTTCTCCACTCTTTGAAGAGTGACTGAACAACGGTTGAGTCAAGAGACCACTCGTGAGGATCCACCTCTGTTCTGCTGAGATGGTCTGCCAGCTCGTTTTGTACTCCTGGCAGGTAAACTGCCTGAATCAGAGCCTTGTGCTCCAGGCACCATTCCCACACTCTCACTGCTTCCCTGCATAATGGATAAGAGTGTGCACCACCCTGTTTGTTGATGTAGTACATCACTGCCTTGTCCGTTTGAAGGAGAATGTTCTTGTGACAGAGTATGTCCTTCAAAGCTCAGGCTGCATAGAGGACAGCTCTCATTTCCAGGACATTTATGTGAAGTTGAGACTCATCCTGAGTCCACGTATCATGGATGTGGGGATCCCGACAGTGAGCTCCCAACCCATCAGGGATGCATCCATGGTAATGGAGATCTGATGATCCAGAGGGATGAAGGGATATACTTTCAGAAGGTTGTCCTCCTGAGACCACCAGGTGAGCGACCTCTTCAGAGGTTCTGTCACCTTGATGAGAAAGGACTGAGGGTGAGTGGTTGGAGACCACTGAGCATTGACCGAGAGGTTCTCATGTGAAGACAAGCCAAGGGTACAGTGAACACCGAGGATGCCATGAGGCCCAGCATCTGTTGCATCGAGATAGCGCGAACCGAGTTGTGTTCTCTGGTGAATCAGGCCATCTGTAAGATATCGCTCCTTCTGTCCTCTGGAAGAAAAGTCCTTCATGCAGGAGGTGTCCAGAAGAGTTACTATGAAGAGGAGCTTCTGGAAGGGCTGTAACTGCAACTTGTTGAGGTTTGGCAGGACTCCCATGGATGTGAGGAAGTCTGAGGCTGTGGCCACGGCCTTCAGAGTCTCTTGCCTGGAGGAACTTGCTAGAAGCCAGTCTTCCAGATATGAGAACACTTGTATTCTGATTTTCCTGAGGTGCACTGTGAGAATTGCACAACACTTTGTAAAAACTCGAGGCGCCGATGATACCCCAAAGGGCAGGACTCTGAACTGATAGTGTTGACCCAACGCCACAAACCTTAGGTATTTGTGGTACTTTGGGTGTATGAGAATGTGCTGGTAGGCATCGTGCATGTCCAGGAGGCTAGTCAATTGTGCCGATGAATCAAAGGTAGTAGGGTACCGAGTGATATCATCTTGAACTTCTCCTTGTGTAGGAACTTGTTTAACTTTCTGAGATCTAGAATGGGGTGCATGCCGCCGGTTTTCTTTGGGACCAGAAAGTAATGGGAGTAGAAACCTGTGTTTTGTTGATCCAGCGGAACCACTTCTACTGCCCTGTTATTCAGAAGGCCTTGTACCTCAGGAGCAAGAAGGTCTGACTGTGCCGCCGACAGTCTGGGCTGTCATTTGGAGGATGATCCGGTGGGATTTCTGAAAGATTGAGCGAGTACCCCTCGTGGATTATCCAGAGGACCCATTTGTCTGATGTTATAGATTTCCAGTGGTTGTAGAATTGAGTCAGATGTCCTCCCACTGCTGAGGAGGAGTCCCCCTTGGGCAGCTGAGATGGGACCTGGGCTGGGAACTCAGAAGGTGGCACTGGGCGCTTTTGGGCCTGTTGTCTTCTGTTGCACTTTCTTTTGCAGCTAAGGGTTCTGGTTTCTGTTAAAACCTCCTCTGCCTTTGCCCTGAAAGCACTGATGGTTGTGAAACTGGCACTTGTTCCCAGCCCCTCAGGAGGGGGCGGGTATAGGTCTGGCTGTCTTAATGGCAGACCTATTCTTCCATGTGGCCTCCAGTGCTTGCTCCACCTGAGGTCCGAACAGATACATACCATCGAAAGGTAAGGCCATGACTTGCTGCTGGGCATCATTTGTGAAACCCGAAGTACGCCGCCAAGAGTAGAGATGGGTGCAGATGCCAGCCGCCACCCAGGAAGCGGTATCGAAGGCATCCATTGCAGCTTTAACCTGTTGGTTATTGGACTCAATACCCCTAGTTATGGTTTGAAGTAGCTGTGAGTTAACCTCCAATTCAGGCAGAGCTTCTACCATTGCTTTGAGCAAATGCCAAAGAACATACTCATATTGAGAAAAATAACCCAGGTAGCTGGCAATGCGCATGCTCAGGGTTGAGGTAGCAAAGACTCTCTTACCCAAGCTGTCTATCTTGTGAGATTCTTTGTTTATAGGATGGGCTGTGGATTCCTGAGGGAGGACAGCCTTATCATTCTCTGCCAGGACCACTATGGCATCAGCAAAGGCTTGTGAGGCCAAGATGGGGCGATCCTTGGGAGGGGCATATTTCCTGTCTATGGACTTGGCCATGGAAGGAATAAGAGCTGGATTCTTCCACACCATCTGTGAAAGGGTCTTGAAAGAGGGCTGTACTGGAGGGGTTACATCCATAAGGATTTAAAGTGCATGAAGATATTGGAGACGCAGAAGCTTCCCAGGACTGAGTTCTGTGGTCTGGAGAGAAAGGGTAAAATTAAAATTCTTGAGCAGAGACTTAAAGGAAAGGTCCTCAATAACAGACTCTGCAGGAGGATTGATTCCTGCCCCCAGGGCAGTATCAGCATCAACATCATCACCCAGTCTAAAATCTGGATTGAGCTCAAAATCATCTCCTGCCAGTCCAGGGGGGGACTGCATAGACAGGAATGGAGTGAAAACCAGGGGGAAGGAGAGAAGGAGAAAGAATCGGAGTCGAAAACCTCTGGAAACTAGACGTCACCACACCCATCCCCGGCACCGAAGAAATCGGTGCCAAGAACAAAGAAGGAGCCATCACACACAGCGCTGACTCCACCCATGGTGCTAGAGGCGCAGATGGATAGCATGGCGCCGACTGAGCCTGCGGTGCCACAGATGGCACCGACAGCACTCACGGCACCGCAAGGGACCTCAGCACCAGAGAAGTCAGCATTGCAGTTGTTGGCAACGTCACAGAAGTCTGAGAACTGTGATTTGAAGTTACAGGATGAAAAATAGCAGGAGACAAGGGCATCAGTGTAGACACCAGAGCGCAGAGTCGACGGCACCAAAGAGGGCACCACGTGACTAGGAAGACCTAACTGCCCCGTCTGCCATTCCGGAACTGAAGGTCCCGGTGTTGGACTGGCTGGTTCAGGTAATCGGGCCAACCTCCAAGCCCACTGCTCCATAAGAGCAACCCACTGGTGAAACTACTCATCGGAAGCTCCTCAAATAGGCGGAGAGGAGCTCTGGTGTCAAAGAGGTTGGCCATTGGAGACAGAAACCAGTGACTCTGACAGAGGTGGAGACTGGCACCTGGCCCTAATAACCGACCATCTATGCACAGACGTAACAGAGGGCGGCCTTGAGTGATGCTATTTCTTCTTCGACCTATGTGCCGAAGAAGAACTCGAGGCCAAACGATGCCAAGAATGGGACCATTTCTTTTTATGCTTTCAGAGAGACACTGCCCATCTCCCTGAGCATTGGACCATCTGTTGTCAGACCCCCCTCCGGTGAGTGCAGCAGACCAGACCCGGCCCCGCTGACAGAACAGCTTTCATATGAAGTCTCCCTACCGTCACCTGCCCCACTCATCGTCAACTCCGTCAGTAGAGGGCTGAAGACTTCTCTCTTGTAGAAGTAGAATTTATTAAAGAGAATTGGTTCTTTATGGAAGATAAAATGCAAAACAATAAACTGAAAACTAAGCTGCTAGTTTGAAGTTTGACTCCCGGAGGGTGAGCGACGTCATCACTGAAGCACACTCGACAGCAGGAAAAAAGGAACTGAGGTGGTTGGAGGCTTGACGCTGAGATGGTCATTACCGCACGCGCCGGGCTCGCAGTGCCACTTCCTTGTGGCTCCATCTCAGGTGCCGGCCCTACTGAAAAAAGTTTGCTCCCGCTGGGTCCAAGCGCCTCCGGCGTACTCCAATTAGTGTGAATAAGTGGTGGAGACTTTATGTCCAGAAAGATCAGTAGATCTTTGAGAACAGCTCTTGCAGCAGGTATTTCCACCCACCTTCATCTCAGGAGTTCAGCTGCTTTTGCAATAATAACGCCTATTGGTCTTCCTCTGGAAGCAGATCCTCGGTCTCCCATCTGAATCACATCGCTATGCCTGAGTCTCCAGCGGGATAACTGACGGATGCTGGGGACTACCCCTTTTATGATGTATGTGATGCCAGGGGTGGGGCTGATGTCGGCGGCAATCCCCCGTTGTATGTAGCTAGCTAGAGGTTTTTCATGGGGTCCTGCTGCCTGCCGGCTTCAGTCCTGATGGTGTTACCTGCTGCAAGAGCTGTTCTCGAAGATCTACTGTTACAGTAAGTTCTTACGTAACTACTTTATTCAACCACCGAACATGATAAAGAAAGGATATGGCAGACTATCTAGAACTGCCCGAAGAGCCTGTAGTAGTGGAACCCCCACTTAGACAAACTTACCAAAATGCTGCATTAGTGGCTTGGAACCACCCCTCAGTGGTCCCAGCCATTCCTAGGAAGGCAGATTACCTTTACCAGGCTCCTCTTGACCATCCCTTTCTTTCCTCTAGCCCCGAGGCTGACTCGGTAGTGATTACATGGCTCATGACTGCACCAAATGACCAAAACACATGAATTTATTACCCCCTGATAAGGAGTCCCACCAACTTGACTACCTTGGTAAGGTTTTCCAGGTGGGTACCATGAATCTTTGAATTGTAAATTATATGGGACACATGGTTAAATACCAACATACCCTCTGGTCCTCTGCTGTAGAACTAGTAATAAACTCCTTCCATCTCAGGAAAAGGACCAATTATTGGCTACAGTTTTCACTGGCAATTCCATATCTCGACACCTGCTTCGATCAGGTAATGATGCTGTGCATACGTCGGCCCATACAACAGCCACAGGGGTCACCCTCAGATGCCATGCTTGACTACGTGTATTAGGAGTCACACCAGATATACAACAGAAAGTGGTAAATGCGGACTTCCGGTGACATCACCCAGATGGTAGCAGCCTAGAGAAACGAGCTCCAGTCTCCCCAGCGGTTTAAAACTCTTTTTCTACCTCTTTTGGATGAAGAAAGTGCTGAAGTTATCAATCGGAAGCTGTGTTAATGTCAGCTAAACAAAGCAAGTTGAAAAGGTCAAGGCAAGACCAGAAAAATAGCAAATTAAAACAACTTACTCTCCACAAGGGCACAGAAGGCCTAGCAACCATGTTGACCATGTCGAGAGCACAGTCCCCCTTGGTGTCATCGATCGATTTTGAGGAGGAGGAATCGCAACCCGAAATACCAATGGAAATAGCTGTAGCCAAAATTCTTAAATCGGTGCAAAAAATCAAACATCGATAGCAGATTTGAAGATGGAAGTTAAAATATAAACAAAAGGTTGAAGGAGTAGAACGCGATGGTAACCCAGACCACAGAGAGACAAGACGCAACGGATAGGCTGATTATACATCTCCTGCACAGGGAAAGACAAATGCATGCTAGGCTGGAAGATCTGAAAACAGAGCAAGACGAAACAATTTCAGAATATATGGGATCAGAGAGGGGAGGAAGAGGGCTATCCCATGGCTGTAGACTTTATTCAACATGTACTGAGATCGCTAATAACTATACCCTCGGACTTCTCCCTCACAATTGAAAGGGCCCATAGAGCACTGGGGCCCAAGCCGACAGATGAAAAAGCCAGACCTCGGTCTTGGGTGGTGAGAATGCTGAACTTTCAAGAAAAGGATTACATATTAAAAGAAGCATGGAGACTTAAAAATCTTACTTTTGCAGGGGGCAAGTGTTTCTGGACCAAGATTTCTCGACAGAACTTCAATATCGCCGAAACCAAATTCGAGCAGTTATTAAGGAGCTAAAGGAAAAACACCAAATCAGAGCCCAGATTAACTACCCAGCAAAACTGAAAGTGTTTACGGGCTCCTCGTTCAAAATAAACCCGACTTTGGTAGATGCGGTCCCATTCCCGAAGGAGAAAGAAATAGCGATTCCAAATTTAGATGGTGACCTGTTGGAGCAGAAACTAATCGAAAGAGCATGGAGTCTAGTTAATCGAGGAAAGAAGAGGAGCCTAGCAGGGTCGTGGCCTAAATATTTAATGCTGGATCTCACGAGGATGCTTAATGCGATGGACAGTCAAGAATCAGAGAAATGAAAGGAAGGGTGAGAAGGACATTGGTGAAGGAGAAGAGAGTCAAAAAGATTCGGAGAGAGAATCAGAAGAGACGGTCTGAAAAGTGGGGAAGGAGAAACCGGACTGGAGAGCTTATTTTTGGGGGGGTTTAAACAAACATTGGTCATTCATATAAGAGACTTCAGGTGGCTTTCTTATTTTTTCCTTAGCAAAAGACTGCAGAATGGTACGAGGTAAAGGATGATCAGAAGACTGAAGTGTGCTGGGGGGGGGGACCTGGGCTGCTGCTAACCCATTCCTGGCTGGTACACAATATTAGCTGGGAGTGGTTACACTGGGTGATTGCTGCTGTTTCTCTAAACAACTAAAGCGAGTCCCTGGGAAGGGATAAGCAGGGCAGTGGCTAGTGAGCCCACCCATACGAGCTACTGGGAATTTGCTAACAGTAGTCGGGACGTGCAGTCACACCTAGGAAGCATAAGAAGGGGGGATTGACTTAAGAAGGGAGGCAAGCTCTGGGAAGCAGCTGCCATGATGTTGAAAAGTTTGGGAAAGCTGAGATATGTTAATCATTGGTTACTTAATGGTTTAATAAGTTTATTTGTAAATGCAGGATGTGGTTCCATGGGGATTTACAATGGAGGTTGAAGAGATGGAAAGGGATATTTCACAATAATGGTTAATCTTAAGATAATAACATATAATGTGAAAGGAATACACGCCCTGTTAAGCGAACAAAAATTTGAGCTGACTTGAAGCGATTGGGATGTGATGTGGCTCTTATTCAAGAAACACACCTAAGGGAAGCAGAGGGTTTGAAACTGAGATGGACATGGGTGGGAGAAGTTTATGCCTCGCCGAGTGGTGATGGGAGGAAAGCGGTAGTGGAAATCCTAGTGAAAAGGGGGTGCCCCCTCATAGTTAACCAGATAGATACAGATAATGAGGGGAGATATGTCAGAATATCTGGCACTGTATTGGATGTCCCTTTCCATGACATCAACCTCTATGCTCCAAATATCAAAGGAGGCAGTTTTTTTAAAAGAATTATTGACAAATTGGTAAGATTACCTCAAGGACGAATATTGATAGGGGGGACTTTAACAGTGTGTTATGCCCCTTTATAGATGATCGTCAGGCTGTCCCCAGACAAGTAGGGAAGCGTCTAAATGGCTTAAGTGGATGATAAAAAGCCTAAGTTTGGTGGATGTGTGGTGAGCCCGTCTCCCCAGGACAAGAGATTATACATATTATTCATCAGTTCAGAGATCATATTCTAGGATTTATTTATTTCTCCTCCAAAAGACATGTATGTATATGGTAGCTGGAGCCCGAATTCATTCGATCACCAACTCGGACCATGCGCCGGTTGAGATGGTCCTTATAATAGAGGAGGAGGAGAGACACCAGATTTGGAGACTGAATGTCTCCCTTTTGGCTGATAAATCCACAGTTAAGAGGATAGAAGATAGACTTAGCGAAATCTTTTATGCAAAAGGAAATGAAAGCTGTCAACCTACAATTAGATGGGACACATCAAAAGTGGTAGTTAGGGGAGCACTGATAAGTATTGCGTCCAGAAACAAAAAACTGGCCAGTCTCACTTAGGAAAGACTTCTGAAGGAGGTTCATCAGAGGGAAAGAGAACATAAACAGGATCCAAAGGATGGGGAGAGATTGAAACAATTGGAATTAGCTAAAAAGGAATTAAGTGAATATGAAGAAAAACAGGCAGAGAAATGGATAAGATGGCTGGGATACAAATATTCAGAGGTGGGGCGCAGGGCAGCTCATGTCCTGGTGGTAAGGCTAAAACAGCAGGAGGCGAACCGAATGATTAAAAGTATTATAATAGATGAGAAAACAGGAGAGAGAAGAAGTAAACCAGTGGATATAGCACGGGTGTTCAGGAACTACTATCAGACATTATATACAGAGTCAATAATCTCAGAACAGATGGAAGAAGAGGTGGATCATTTTCTTAAGGATCTTGAGCTGCAAAAACTAAGCAGAGAAGATAGGATGGAGTTAGGAGCTAAAATTACTCAGACAGAAGTAATCCAGGTAATTAAGGGACTGAAACAAGGGAAAGCACCTGGGCCAGATGGGTTTAGCAGTGAATTTTACATAAAATGCTGTGGACTATTGTCCTATCCTGACAGAGGTCTTTAATAACTGTGGAAGAGCAGTCCCTCCCCCCAACATGGTACTCGGCAATCATTACAGTCATTCCAAAAGAAGGGAAGCCAAGGGATAGGTGTGCCTCCTACAGA
Source organism: Neoceratodus forsteri (assembly GCA_016271365.2). Taxonomy (NCBI): domain Eukaryota; kingdom Metazoa; phylum Chordata; order Ceratodontiformes; family Ceratodontidae; genus Neoceratodus; species Neoceratodus forsteri. Next base: position 124,285,691 of record CM057450.1, on the reverse strand, counting down.
CCCATCTCCCTTCTCAATCAGGACTGCAAAATTCTGACCAAAGTTTTGGCTAATAGGCTGCAGAAAGTAATTTCTAAATTAATCCATACGGATCAAATAGGTTTTATCCCAGGGAGACATCTAGCAGATAATATCCGGAGATTGTTGAATGTCATCACAGGGGCTAGAGAATTTGAAAGACCAGGGATTGGCCATTTTTCTGGATGCGGAAAATGCATTTGACCACCTGAACTGGCAGTTCCTGGTTGCGGTCTTGAGTGAGATGGGTCTGGGGGATGAATTCTTGAAATGGATAAAGTTACTATATAGTAGACCCACGGCAAGGGTGAAGGTAAATGGGGTAGTTTCCACACAGATCCAGATACAAAGAGGGACTAGACAGGGGTGCCCCTTGTCTCCGTTGTTATTCTCAATCAGTATTGAACCTTTGGCTCAAGCTATAAGGAGACATCCTAGAATAACGGGTATTACGGTAGAAGGGTAGTAAATAAAATATCACTTTACGCAGATGATGCGCTAGTTTATGTGTCAAACCCAAAACAAGCCATACCCCATCTTTTAACCCTGATACAGAAATTTGGCGAGATGTCAGGATATAAAATAAACCAAGAGAAAACAGAAATGAGAATAATCTCAGGAGAATGGGATCAAGATCTGAAAAAGAGTATACCATTTAAATACACTAAAAGGCCAATAAGATATTTAGGAATTAAAATCCCATATGATATGAAGGATTTGTATAAAATAAATCATGGGAAATTAAAAGCACAGATCCAGGAGGATTTTGGGAGGTGGAAATTATTACCGTTGGGGCTTACTCAAAAAATAGACACGGTCAGGATGAACATCTTACCTGCTGGTTGTTTCTCTTCAGTACCCTTCCGATAGACATACCCAGTAAAGATTGGAAGGCCTTGAAAGAATTAGCCAAGTTTATCTGGGCGGGATAAAGCCTCGAATCAGGCAACAATTGTTGTCAATACCCAGAAAAGAAGGGGGGTGCCACATTTACGGATTTACTTTGTGCAGCCCAAATGATGCCGCCTCCTGAAACTCTTGATACAGGATCTAACCCCGACTGGGTGGAAATGGAAAGGAGGGCCCATTTGAGCCTCGCCGCAAGTTCTCCCATGGACTTTATGGACACAAACCTGACCGAGGTCAGGAATTGTTGGATGAGACAAACTCTTAGAGTCTGGCTTCAGATCAGACAGAGGTGGGGAGGGACAGCTCTGCATGGCAGAAAATCCCGCTGGAATATATACCAGCTATAGTGGGCATGAAGGGTTTTATCTCTCTGGAGAGCTGGGTCAGGAAAGGTATACTAAAGCTGCCCCAGATAGTGGAAGGGATAGGGTTGAAGTCCTTCATGAGTTTACAGCAAGAATTTCAGTTGTCTCAGAAGGAATTATTCAAATATTTCCAATGTAGAAACATAATAATGGAGGAGATTGGAGTAGCTGAGGTGACCCGCCCCCTAACAGAGGAGATAGCTCTGATACAAGACAAAATGTTGTCAAAGGATACAAAAAGGATAGTAGCTCAAATGTATGCTTTGTTATATCAAGGGGAGGGCAGGGAGTACAGAATAAACATACAAGCAAAATGGAAAAAGGAGATAGGTTACAGGATTCAACTAGAAAGATGGGAAAGGATCTGGGAGGGCATACAGAGAACAACCAGTCTACAAAACTGGAGAGAATTTAGATGGAAAGTAAATGTTAGATTTTTCAGAGTTCCAACATTAACTAAACATTACGGGAGACAGAATTCAGAGAGATGCTGGAGAGGATGTGGGGGAATAGGCTCACACTTTCATATATCCTGGGGGTGTCCAGTATTAATAAAATACTGGGCAGACATAAAAGAAATTCTAATGAGAATGTTTGATTTGCACCTTCTTCTTCGGTTTGAAAATCTGGTCTTGGGCCTTTCCCCAGTAGATCTGTCAAGGAAGGACAACAAATATATGTTCTACATCTGTGTGGTGGCAGCAACAAAGGCAATTACACAGAGATGGCTTACGTAGTCCTCTCCATCAATGGAGATTTGGAAACATAACATGGAAAGGATTAAGCAATTAGAAAGTATAGGAGCAAAAGTGCAATTAAGGACGGAAAGGTTTAATGCCAGATGGTTACCTATTATAAATTTATTCAAGAAACCACACAAAGGACAGTATTAGAGCAATACTTAACATAGAAAGGGAAATTAGGTGAAGAGAAAGGGACAGGAAGAGGTAGGATATCAAAATAGGAGGAAAACGAGTAAGAGGTGAACTGGAGGGTAGAAGAAATGGGGGGTATTCGAGGTGGGTTGGAGAAAAATGAATCGCCCAGGGACACATCCTGCATAATGTTATGAAAATGGAAGGTAAAGATTAGTACTTAGATAAAAAGGTATCTTTAAGACACATAAGATGGAATATGAGAAGTACAGACATGGTAGAAAATAGGGTAATTTTAAAGGATATAGTGTTGAAATGGAGTGAGAGAAAGAGGGAAGCAACAAAGAAAGAACACAGAGGAAGAGGACAGACTAAAGGAAGGGGAATAAAATCTTGGAACCTAGGGATAGTATAGAATGGATCAAGGAAGGAAACGGATAGGAAGAAATTAGATACAGTATTAAGGTTCGGGGAGATATAAAAATTGTCATGATGATAAAGAGGCTTGCTATACTTTGTTTCCCTATTGTCTCTAGAACAAGGAATGTACCTATCTGTATTTGACAAAAGATATACCATGTCTATGATACCTAAAAATAAAAAGACAAGTTAAAAAAAAAAAAGTGGTAAATGCTCCTTTTAATGAATCTAAACTGTTTGGTCCAGGTACCCAAATGCTTCTGGATGATCTCCAGACTTCCTGGGGCCCTGAGTACAGTACATGGCATGTACCATACCTCACAGCCATCTTATCAATACCGCTGTCAGTCTTCCTTTCAATCGAAAAGAGGTGGTAAACACAGAGGTACCTACAGAGGTGGATTCGTGGTCGTTTCTCAGCCATCTTCCAGGACCGCCTCTTCATTTTTAAGGGCCCCGCTCCTCCACCCCACCCCGGATGGAGCTGATCAGCCCACTTCCCAGTGACCGACTGGGGCATTGCCCAGGTTTCCTCGACCAGGCCTCTGAAGCCGTGGGTGGTCACTTTGCCCTCTATTTAGAGGCCTGGCAAGCGATAACATTGGATGAGTGGGTGCTTCAGATCATAAGGATGGGGCACACACTGGAACTCACCTCAGCGCCTCACCCTCATCCTCCCCACTTTGTCCATTACCCACCCGACCATATCCCCATTCTTCAAGAGGAACTTCAGGCACTTCTTCACAAGAATACCATCTTATCTGGTCCCTCAGTTGGAGTGCCATCAGGGATTTTACTCCCATTTCTTTCTGGTACCCAAACGCACTGGAGATCTTGGACCTATACTAGACCTCGGATAACTGAATCTACACATTCAGTACAAAAGGTTCCAGATGGTCACCTTAACATCTATAATGCTGATGTTAAAACAAGGGGATTGGCTATGTGCATTAGACATGAAAGATGCCTACTTACATATCCCTATCCACCCCACCCACCACCGGTTCTTTCACTTTTATATTACCAATTTCGGGCACTCCCGTTCGGTCTCTGATATGCCCAGAGAGTCTTTACCTAGTGGTTGTGGCGGCGGCCCTGAGGCAGGACTGATATTTTGTCTTCCCATACCTGGATGAGTGGCTTGTAAAAGCAGACTCTGAAAACCTTTCTACTTTCCTCCCTCCAGGCGACCCTCACCCTGTTCCAGTCCCGGGGAATTATGGTCAACTGGCCCGAGTCCAATCCAACCCCTACCCACTCGCTCCAGTATATTGGAGCCATTCTGGATACCACCTCCGCCAGAGCTTACCTCTCTACCGATAGACAAAACAGACTTCTGTCTCTGGCTTCCCAGATACAAACTCAACAGTTTATCACTGCCAGACATCTCTTATGCCTTCTGGGGCACATGGCTGCAGCCATCCCCACAGTGGCCTTTGCCTGTTTGCATATGAGACTAGTCCTGTGGACTTTCCAGAATCAATGGTGGCAAAAGACAGGGAATTTTGAAGACAAAATCAGTCTCTCTGACTCTACGTTCGGCCCTGCATTGGTGGACCCAGCATATAAACTTACCTCAAGGCATGGCCTTCCACTCCCCTCCTCCCCAGCAGACGCTTGACCATGGATGTTTCCCTCAATGGCTGGAGGGCACACCTGGGTCCCTACAGGACACAGGGCAGGTGGCCTCATTTCTCCCCATAGAAACAAAGAATTTGACGGCAGATAAGGACCGCTTGGCCCACCTAGTCTGCCCATTTTCCTACCTAACAGATAAGCTGCAGATCCTAGTTAACCAACAGCTTACTTTCTCCTACCCCCCACTAGGACTGCCTTATGTCTGTCCCATGCATTCTTGAATTCCCTCTGTTCTTGACTCCACGACTTCCTCAGGGAGGTTGTTCCATGCATCCACAACCCTCTCTGTGAAAAAATACTTCCTCACATTACCTCTGAGCCATCCCCCCTCTATCTTCAAATTGTGCCCCCTTGTTCTTGCACATCTCTTTTTCTGAAAGATGCTACCTTCTTGGACTTTGTTGATTCCCTGGAGGTACTTGAAAGTTTCTATCATGTCCCCTCTCTCCCTTCTTTCCTCAAGGGTATACATATTAAGCTCCTTTAGTCTTTCTTCGTATGTCTTCTGGTGCAGACCCTGCACCATTTTGGTTGCCCTCCTCTGGACAGCCTCCACTCTGTCTGTCTTTGCGGAGATGGGGTCTCCAGAACTGCACACAGTACTCCAGATGGGGTCTCGCCAACTGTCTGTACAGAGGGATAACAACTTCCTGTTTTCTACTATTGATGCCTCTCCCTATGCATCCCAGTATCCCCCCAGCATTCCTTACTGCCTTCTCACATTGCTTGCCTACCTTTAGGTCATCGGATATAATTACCCCAGGTCCCTTTCCATTTTTACTGTTGTCAGTATCTCACTCCCCATTGTGTACTCTTCCCCTGGGTTTTTGTTTCCCAGGTGCATTACCTTGCACTTCTTTGCATTGAATCTGAGCTGCCATACATGTGACCATTCCTCCAACCTTGCCAAGTCCCTTCTCATCCTTTCCACTCCATCTTGTGTATCAACCCTGTTACAGATCTTTGTGTCATCTGCAAAGAGACATACTTTTCCTTTCAGTTCCTCTTCAATGTCACTTATAAAGACATTAAAAAGGACCGGTCCCAGTACTGAACCCTGCGGTACCCCGCTAGTAACCCTCCTTTCTTCACTGTGGACTCCATTTACTACTACCCTTTGCGTCCTGTTGTCTAGAATTTTTTATCCAGGCTACCACCTTGGGACCCACTCCAAGGCTGGCTAACTGTGTGTAATGTTTGTGTGGGATATCAAATCCCTTGCTAAAATCTAGGTAGGCCATGTCCACAGCCCCTTCCCGGTCTACTACTTTGGTCACCCAGTCAAAGAAATCTATTAGATTCGTCTGACACGACCTTCCCATCGTGAATCCATGCTGCCTTGGCTCCTGTGCCCCACTGATCTCTAGGTACTCAACAGTTCTTTCCTTCAGAAGTGATTCCATCATTTTCCCTCTACCACTGAGGTCAAACTAACTGATCTGTAGCTTCCTGCCTCTGTTCTGCTCCCACTTTTGTGAAGAGGAATCGCATCCACCCTCCTCCAGTCCTTAGGTACCACCCCATCCTCCCATGATTTGCTAAAGAGAGTAGTCAACGGTATCACTAGTTCTACCCTTAGTTCTTTCAGAATTCTTGGGCGAATCCCATCAGGCCCCATTGCTTTGTCCATCTTCAATTTTATTACTTCTTTCAGAACCCTTTCTTCTGTAAATGGACTGGTATCGACCCCTGTTTTCAGAGTGTTTCTCTTGTTTTGGTTTAGGTACCTCCCCTCCTCTTCCTTTGTGAATACTGAGCAGAAATATTCATTCAGTATCCCTGCTTTTTCACAGTCACCCTCTGCCCACATTCCCTCCCCTTTATTAAGCCTCAGTAACTCTCCTTGGTCTTTCTTCGCTCCCTAATGTACCTATAAAAGGTATTATCCCCCTTCTTAACAGAGTTGGCTATCCTTTCCTCGGTTTGGGCCTTTGCTATTCTGACTGCCTTCCCTGCCTCTTTCTGCTTTAACTGATAAAGTTCTCTGTCCTGCTCCTTCTGTGTTTCCTTATATTTCCTGAATGCTATCCTTTTCTCATTAACCTTCCCTGCCACCTCTTTTAGAACCATAGCTTTTATTTCCTTTGTTGTGTATTGTTGAGTTGCTTTACACAAAGGCTTGTTGCCTCTGTGATGGCTGTTTTGATTACTCCCCATTGTTCCTCCACCCCTCCTTCTTGCCTGTTTGCTAGTGTTTTTCTGAGGCACTCTCTCATTTTCCCAAAGTCAGCCCTCCTAAAGTCCAATACTCTTGCTTTTGTATGGCTTGATTGTATGACTGTGTTTATCGTGAACCACACTGTTTGGTGGTCGCTTGTTCCCAGATGGCTACCCACTTCTAAATCTGAGATTCTTTTTTATCCCCATTTGAGAGTACCAGGTCTAAGATTGCTCCCTCCTGAGTGGGTTCCAATATAAATCTTCTGGAAATGAGGGCAGTCCACCTCGCCCTTCAGGCCTTTCTGCCCCACCTTTCCCCGGGGCCTCTACTGATCAAGTCAGGCAACACTTCAGTGGTGTGCTACCCGAACAAACAAGGAGGTACCAAGTCCCACACACACTGCAGAGAGACCATGTCAGTTTGGCAGGAGGCTATACTTAAACACTTATCGTTGAGGACTTCCGGTTTGAGCACCTAGTGAATGGTGACCTAGCTCCTAAGCTACCATCCGACCTTCTGAAATCTGCTATCATCTGATAGCCTAGACCTTCATCCTGTCTTCAAATAGAACTATAACTGCTTACCTGATGGCACTGAAGCAGCGTTTCAAAGAAAATCCACCAAATCGGGGTGGTAAGCCTCAGAAAAATCCACCAGAGATTCACCAGCAACCAGAGGCAACCAGAGACCCGCAGCTCACAGGAGCCCTCGAGTGGTAGTATATCTCGAACCGAACCTGAAGAAGAGAATGAGTGTACCACCACATCACGGCAACTCTGCCTTATGCTGAAACAAATAAATGAGACCTTGCAAAGGCTAGAGTCTAAGGTCTCGAACTCCCAAAAAGACATAGAAGAACTTTCGCACCGAACAGGGGATTTGGAGGCCTCAATGAATGAATGAATATACCCAAGCAACGGATGCCCACAACTCAGCGTTGCTTGAACTCCACCATCGTATGGCCTCCCTAGAGAAACAACTTGAAGAACTTGAAAACTGCAATTGGCGGAACAACATAAGGATCCACGGTCTACCTGAGGTACAGAATCGGGTAACATGCTGTCGTTCATAGACTCATTCCTCCATGAGATACTGAATCTCCCTCCTGATAAAATGCTTAACATAATCAGGGCCCAGAGATCGCTTGTTCCTAGACCCCGGGATCCAAAGGCCAGACCGCACTCAGTGGTGCTGGCTTTTTTAGACTTTCATGTTAAAGAAGAGATCCTATCCCTGGCTTGGTCAAAGAAAAATATTCAGTTTGGTGATGTGCGATTATACTTTGACCAGGATTTTCTCCACAACTACTGGCGAGACGACGGAGGGTTTTAGCAGTAGTAAAACTATTGCAACAAAAAGGTCTGAAAGCTTACGTGGAATACCCCGCCCGTCTCAAAGTGCAAACTGAAAAAGGCTTGATCCATTTTCAAGAGCTACCAGATGCTACTGATTTTTTAAAGCAGTGGTGCTGGCTTTTTTAGACTTTCATGTTAAAGAAGAGATCCTATCCCTGGCTTGGTCAAAGAAAAATATTCCGTTTGGTGATGTGCGATTATACTTTGACCAGGATTTTCTCCACAACTACTGGTGAGACGATGGAGGGTATTAGCAGTAGTAAAACTATTGCAATAAAAAGGTCTGAAAGCTTACGTGGAATACCCCGCCCCATCAAAAGTGCAAACTGAAAAAGGCTTGATCCATTTTCAAGAGCTACCAGATGCTACTGATTTTTTAAAGCAGTAGGGGATAACCATACCAGAAGAACAGAAGCAACAAAAGCAATTGCAGCGCAGGGAGTGGACACCAGGAGGACCAAAAAGGCATGGGGCGAGGAGCAACAAGAACCACTTCTGACCTGTGGGACACCATGAGGGCTAAGAGATGCGCAGTGACTGAGGAGGACCAAGAAACTGATTTAATAGCGAACCAAGATGAGTGGGGCATGACAGAAAGGACTCCAACCTGAGCTATGAAACGCAAGTAAATTCGTGGGATTTTACCCAGCTCTACAGAACTGTGTATGGAACTGGGCACAATAAATAGTAATTAAGAACATACACAGCAATCATAAGACTGTAAAATCACTGCAGCTTAAAGGCATATATGGGATAATGGGAGCTGGGGACAAGGGGAAAAGTATTTGAAAAGAGAGCAGAATGTAAATTAATGAAAGGGTGGTGGGGTGGGTGGGCGGTGGATGCTGGGGACCGAACGTTTTGGGGGTGCTCTGACTTGGGACCAGGCAAAGAGATGACCTTAAACTTATAGGGGGGAAAAAAAAGGACAGAAAAGAGCTTATGTGGCCGCAAGTCTCCAATTGCCGATGTTGAGGAGGGCCGATCCACCAGACTAATAATTTGCCCTTCAAATTTCCTTTTTGAGCTTATTAGTCCTCGCAGATGGCTCAGGCAAGAAAGAGGAATGTATATGATGGCTGTGGTGCTTTCTCCATGGATGGCCCATAGGGATTGTTCAGGGGAAGAATGTGCTGAGCTTAAAGCATTTATGAGTCATGGGGGACTAGCTTGGGGTAGAAGAAGAGGCTGGGTTGGCTTACTTCCTGGTGGTGGCGCTCGCAATCCCATACAGATAGATAAGTGCTGAGTTGTTCTTGGCCATTCAGATGTTCTTATCTGACTGTCTGGGTCCAAGAAATGGCCCTAAGACCAAGAAGGAAAACTAATGGTCTCTTCACTGCGGGGTCTTGGGGGGGGGGTGCTCTCTGGCGGTCTCCGGGTCACTGTTGCCTGCCTGTTCTGATCCCACCCTAATTAGAAGAAATAAACATAGAACATAAGGGATGGTCAGAGAGGTTGGAATTGGATTGAAGCAACTGTTATAGACCATTGGGGAAGGTCAAATAAGACTGTTACTCTAGTGCTTGCTTTCTGTTGCCACCCACGTGTGGTATTCGGGAGGATGTAGGGACAGGCATGGAGCTATAATTTCCATACAGAAGCTGTTGGAGGGGGTCTCTGTAAAGAGATACATATACCCCTCTACACTCTCCTCTCCCTTTAAGAGGGAGGGGTTAGAGGTCAGGGACCCACTGATATGGGCCCCCAGCCTTGGAGGTCACAGATACTTCACTGTTTTCAGGTCCTGTTGGTCTTTAATGTTTACTATATTGTGGATTTTTTTTTTTAGAGTTCAGGTTTGTCTCTGCAAAGAAAGATATGTGGCTTTTGTCCTAACAATAACAGATGCAAGTAAGGGAAGTGGTGGGAGGAATCCCCTTTCCTGAGGATCTCAGAAACAATGGCAGGTAAGGGTACATTGATATGCTCCTACAATGTTAATAGTCTCACTAGTCCAGTCAAGCGAAGCAAAATCTTAAGTCAAGTGAGAAGGGATTCTATAGATTTCTTGTTACTACAGGAGACACACTTATTGAGGCGGGTGCATGAAAAGTTCTTGAAGCTGGGTTTTGGAGAGATAGTGGCTTCCACCTACAAAAAGGGTTGAAGAAATGGAACCACTGTATTGGTTCCTGCCCACGACTCAATTTGAAAAAATTGGATCAAAAGTGGATGGGGATGGCCGATTTGCACTATTAAAAGGGAAATACAAAGGTAATAATATCACAATGTCCTTGGTATATTTTCCCCCGGGAACTGCCTTTCCTGAATATCGCTCCTTCTTAACTATGCTTCAGGAATGGGGAGAGGGGATACTAATCTGTGGGTTAGACCTAAACCTAACTCTCAACCCCCAACTAGATTCATCATCCCAGATTCCATGTAAAATACATCAAACAACTAGAAAGGTTAGCAAATTATTAGGAGAAATAGGTCTGGTGGATGTCTGGAGACAACAACATAGTCGAAGAAGAGATTACACTTTTTTCTCCGCAGCTCATAACATGTACTCCAGGTTAGATTAATTTTTATTACCAAAAGATGAAACCCAACGAGTATATAAAACATGGGTAGGACACTTTCTGCTGTCGGAGCATGCGCCTCTTTTCCTGAGAATGGATTTGGGAGAAGTACGTAGAAATACGTTTTGGCGTCTAAACATTTCATTGCTGAGAGATCAGGAGGCCATGGATACTATATCCCAATCATATAAAACTTTCTTGAAAGACAATACCGGAAAGGAAACCTCCCAGTCAGTTTTATGGGACACTGCAAAGGCGGTGCTAAGAGGTCATGTAATAAAACTAGCAATAAAGAAGAAGGAGAGGGAGGTTCGCAGGGAAGTATTAGTTAAGAAGATCCAAGAATTAGAGGAACAACAAAAGCAGCAGCTAGAAAAAGGACACAGGAAACCGCTACTAGAGCTTAAGAGAGGGCTGACAGGGATCCTAGATAGACAATGCCTCCCACTGCAGGCCCTTCGTCTGGCAGTGACCAGCTCGGTCATATCCTTGATAGACTATGGAATAATAATATATGGGACGGCTGACCCCACAGCCCTGAAGCGTATTGACCTTGCCCTCAACAAAGCCAGCCGGCTGGTCACAGAAAGTGACCACCTAACCCACACCTGTGACCTCTACAAATTAGCGGACTGGCTGACCTTTAAAGGTAGGCTAAAATACCACACCTTCCTCCAGGCCAAGAAAATCCTACTGAAATCTGCACCCATGGCCTTCACTCCCTAATACAAACTAACACCCACAGGAGCACCCCAAGGCACCTAGCAAACATGCCCATCCATGTCCCCTATCAGAGGACCGCTAGGTCAAAGGTCTTTCAGCTATCGTGCACCCACCTGGCTCAACAAACTCCCTCCTACTATAGCACAGGCTCCAAGTTTAGGCCAATTTAAAACCAAAATCAAGAGACACCTCATTGCCTCAGAGAAGTATAGCTGCAATTGAGCATCTAACCCCACCTCGACGCAGGGTTGTAATTCAACCCCTAGAACCTACCCAGAACTACAAATGTAGTTTCAGACTGAGGATAAGGCTAACATTCCACCATTTGTGGCATGTTAAACAGGCCTAGGACTGCAAGACTAACCCGATTGTAACTTTATTCTGTATATGTTTGTTGTCAATTTGTAAGCACCACTGTGTAACACTAAGCAAAGAAGCTTGTTCCAATTAATCTGTATACTGTGTTCTCATAAATCTGTTTGTTTGTCCAGACGTGGAGCCTTTGCAAAGGAGTCTTTGACTCAAAGGTTGTAATTCCAAAAATTAATAAATAAATAAATAAAATTACCAGGTGGAGCAGAAGCTCCTCTTCCTGTGCCACAAATACTATGAGGGGGGTCCTCGCTCCCTAGGATTATTAGCCAGTAGGCTGCGGGCACAGAGGGTCAGGGCCACGATCAAAAGTGTCTGGCACCCTCTACTAAAAAGGGTGGTACAGGGAGTCCATGAGGTCACTGATGCCTTTAAAACATACTATACCAGACTTTACACAGAGGAGATAAACCCAGAGACAGAGAAAATTCAGACCTATTTAAAGAAACTAAAGCTACCTGGACTTACACAGGAACAGGGAGAAAAGTTAATGACCCCTGTAAGTGAGGAAGAGATAAGAGCAGAGATTAAGAGATTGAAAATAGGCAAGTGCCCAGGCTTGGATGGACTACCGCTAGAATTCTATAAGTGTATGGGTAAATAACTATTGCCCTTGCTAGCTCGGGTATTCGCAGAGGCAATGGCAGGGGAAGTAAGTAATCTGCTCTTCTGGTCGAGGGCAATGATCTCAGTGGTGCCCAAGCCAGGAAAGGACCCAACCAGATGTACTTCCTATCGCCCAATCTCACTATTAAACACAGACTATAACATATTTACATCGATTCTCGCTAATCGAATAAAACAGTACCTCCCCCTCCCTTGTGCACATTGACCAAACTGGATTTATACCTGGCAGACAGGCCCAGGATAACTTACAGAGAACGACCCATATTATCGATCATGTTAGTAATCAGAAAATCCCATCCTTGATTCTAAGCTTGGATGCTGAAAAAGCCTTTGATAGGGTGTTGTGGCCTTTTCTGAGATGTGTCCTTTCCGGTTTGGGTTCCCACAACTGTTTATTATAGCTCTTTTCAGGTTCTATGAGTCCCCACAGGCTTATGTCAGGGTAAACGGTCATATCTCAGACCCACTGGTGTTGGGATGGGGCACCAGACAGGGATGCCCTCTCTCCCCATTATTGTTCGCTCTCTATATCGAGCCTCTAGCTCAGAGCATTAGACAAAGCCCAGAGGTACAAAGAATCGAACTGGGGGGTACGACACATAAGTTAGCTTTATATGCTGATGATGTGCTCATATACCTAACTGACCTAGCAAGTTCCTTACTGAGGATTTTTAACCAACTTGAGGAATTTTCAGCCTTAGCAGGCTACAAATTAAACAAAAGCAAGACAGAAATACTAAGCCTACATTATACCCCGACAAGGGAGATGGAACTACAGTTCCCCATGAAGTGGGGTTTGAAAACCTTAAAATACTTAGGAATTATAATAGGGGTAGATAATTCCCAGTTATTTGCACAAAATTACCCACCTATTATAAGACAACTTAAAAATGATTTTCAGAGGTGGGCGTTGTTGCCACTCTCATTGTGTGCCAAAGTACAGGCCCTTAAAATGAACGCCGTACCACGCTTGCTGTATCTCTTCCAGTGTGTACCATGCAAGGTAACCTGCCAGGACCTAGAGACTTGGCAGGGGCTGTTTTTCTCTTTTTTATGGGGAGGTAAGAAACCTAGAGTATGGAGGGAGTTGCTTTATATGTCAAAAGCAGAAGGTGGACTAGCGTTCCCTTATTTACAGGGTTATTGTGTGGCAGCGCAGATGTGGATTGCCCTACTTTGGGGCAACCGGCATTCGATACCCACTGGAAGAGAATAGATCTCAAGGAACAGAGTGACCCACCTTTGCAAACAGAGTTGTTTAGGGTTGGAGGCCCACTGGAGATAAAGGGCTTCACCAGTACAAAGGCTGTCCTTCAGGGATGGAAGCGTGGTACAAAACGGGGCCCCACACGAGGGAAACTTGGGAGGTACAGATGGAGGGCATATGACCCACAGTTTATCCCAGCCGGCCTAGATACCTGGTATCTGAAACAGACTAAAAAGGGTTTTTGCTCCCCACACCAAGTGATCGAGGGTAGTACAATTCTCTCTTTTGAAGTCTTGCAGCAGAGATACACACTTAGTTTAAGTGACAGATTCAGGTACTACCAATTACGAGATTTCCTAAATAGACAGATGCAAAAATGGTTAGCAGAGCCTGGGACCCAGAGGTGGTCTCCATATTTCAGAGGATCTGGAGTTCTCAAGGTACTGATCATGCAATAGCAATAATATATACAAATTATATTAGAGATCTAGAACTGTCCTCCCAGTATCTGAAGGCTAAGTGGGAATAGGACCTAGAGATTTCTATCACAGATAAACAATGGCCACTGGTATGGAGGAGTACATGGTCTACTACTGGGTCCTTGACCTGGAGGGACTTCTGTTGGAAGCTGCGGACTAGATTTTTTTTGATACCAGTTCAAGTGGCATACTATACCCCTGGAGCTAGAACAGACTGCTGGTGGGGCTGTGAGGAGATACACGCCACTCAAGCCCATGTGTTTTGGACATGCACCAAGATTAAAACATTCTGGGAAGACATAATAAGACATCTAACTCAAATCTTTATAGTGCAAACGGTGTTGGGCCCAGAATACATGGTGCTGGGAGTTCTCCTTAAGGACCTTAAGGGTAGGGATGAGAGATATCTATGGACCATACTGGTTGCTGCAGCATTAAAATCAGTTACCAGAAGATGGTTCCAGAACATAGTCCTGACGCTGTTAGAGTAGGTTGAAGTGATTCAATCAATACATTGTATGGAAAAAGTTACATTTGGGCTTAGGTAGCAAACCCAACTCTATCAGAATAGATGGTCAAGGTGGTTGTTATATCACTGCATACAAAATCCTAGGTGAACACTTAATAGGGTGGAAGGAGGGGGAAAGGGGGGAGGGAAGAAGGGGTAGTGTATAATTGATAAGTTGTTGACAGGAGACTAAGGGGCAACAGAGAAGGGTGGAGAAGTATCCCCTGAGTGAGAAGACACCTCATTTGTTTGATCAAAGCCTGCTGATAGATGACAATAGCCAATTTAATATTTATGAACTTCATTTCTGGACTAACTTGGTATGAGACTTAAGATTATGTGTTATTTATTTTTTTTTCTTTTCATTAATTGTTATTGTTGTAAACTCCTGCGATCTGACTGTTGATAGATCATGGGTTGATTTACGTTTGAGAATATTGTATATATAACTAAGTTAAAGACAAGAGACTTACAGCTTCTGCCTAATGAGACAAGTTGAACTACTAATAGTGAGCTGGAGATTTTTCCTCTTAAATTGTATTGCTGTGTGAGAGGAATAACGATCTAGGTATAGAACATTGATGTTAAGTTCTTATACTCTGTATGAAGTTTGATGATCTTGTACTGTATCCAGTTGAATAAAGCTGAAGTATAAAAAAAAAAATAAACACCTATCGTTGGTAGCCGTCCATCTACTCGGACACTACAGTGCCCTGGCCGACATTCTCAGTCACCAATCCTCCATGCACAAGTGGACACTTCATCACAAAGTTCTTCAGATGATCTTTCGATTATGGGGGACCCTGCACCTCGACCTTTTTGCCGCCCCCTGCAATCACTGACTCCCCAGAAGCTATTCTATTATCCCGAAGAGAAAGGGACAGTCTACAGATGTTCTGTCCCAACCATGAACAGGATTCTTCTTACATGCTTCCCCTGTCCCACTCCTGCAACGGACTCTACTGAAACTACAACTCAAACCTGCCACCATGATCCTCATAGCCTTTCTGTGGCCCAGGCAGGTGTGGGTTCCCCTACTTTAACAGTTCTCAGTAGCAGACCCCATTCTGTTGCCAATCAGGTGAGATCTATTGACTCAAGATCAAGGGACCCTTCTTCATCCCAACCTCAAGTCACTACACCTTCACGCTTGGCTCCTGAGGATACATTCATAGCCAGTCTTCAAGTCTCCTTACCTGTGGCCAATATTTTGTTGGCTTCACGCAAACCATCTACCAGGAAAACATATAATGCTAAATGGAAACGCTTCTTCATATGGGCCACTTCCAGGTCATTGTACCCTTATTCATTTCCACTGACTAAAGTGTTGGACTACATGGCCTCACTTGCCAAGGACAGATTTTAGCTAGTCCTCTATTAAAGTTCATTTGGCCTCTATCTTGGCCTTCCATGAGCCCTTGGAAGGGGGACTACTGTATCAACATCATCTTGCCAAAATGTTCCCAAGAGGCATGTTACACATCAAACCTCCCATTAGACGACCTACACCTTCATGGGATCTGAATTTCCTTTTGGAAAAATTTACACTTGAGCCTTTTGAACCAGCAGCCACTTGTGACCTCTGCTTCCTTTCTTGGAAGACAATATTTTTAGTGGCTGTCACTTCCACTCGGCGTATTTCCGAGCTTCTTGACCTTGTATGCAAAGAGCCTTATCTGATCTTTCACAAAAATTGTGGATCTTAACTGTGTCAATCTTCACCATTCATCACAGTTGGGTTGTGGCTGGAGGTCATGACCCCGTGGGAGCTCTTTTTTTTTTTTTGGATGGGCAGAGCCGACGCACAACATGGCGCTCGGGTTGGCCGTCAACTGTCGTTTGAGCCACCCCTTGCCAGTTCTTCCTCTACCGCCATAGAAGTTGGACCTCGTGTCGAGCTCACTGAAGAAACTGCATCATAGCTGCGGCCTAGTTTCACTCGGCTTAAGCGTCGAAAGTACCATCGGTTCTGTCTCGCCACTACTCGCCGCCACTGACCGGTAAGACTGTTACTTTTGTTTTATTTTATTTGGCGATGTCGGGTACTGTTTTTATATTGTTTTAGTCAGTAGATCATGTCAGGTATGGGGGGCCAAAAGTCTCCAAAGACGGGGTGGCCTTCTATGCGTCGATGCCCCTGCGGCTGCCATTACTCCATTTCCGACCAGCATGACTCGGTATCTCACCTGTCTGGCCCTTCTCACGACATGGATTCGTGAGACGCCTGCTTCTTCATGGACCGCTGAGTTGTCGGAATTGCGCACGTGGAATGTGGGGCGAGTGCCACTGACTTTTGGGGGACAGGCCCGCACTTATAAGGCCAAGACACGGTCGATTGACCCTTCCTCCAGGTCCCCTCTCAGTTCTATATGAACCACGGAGAAGGGGGCCTCCACCTCTTCTAGCCTTGCCACAGCAGGGACCTCTTCCACGGTGCAGGAGGCCCAGTCCATTCCTTTCAGGGGTGGTGGGAGGGACCATCCTCGGTAGTCGCCTCTTCTGAGGCGAAGGCCCCCTGGTATCATGTTCTGTGGCCCGGTCCAGCACCTGCCATGGCGCCGTGGTCGGCGCCAGGCCATCTCTCAGTACCGTTTCTGCAGTCTGCACCATTTGTGGTGCCAATGGTGGGAGTAGTGCCATGGGAGGTGTGACCGTTTCTTCTACGGCTATTCCTGGTCTCGGCGGCGAGACTGGGGACGGCGCCGGTTCCTGCTCCAGCACCATTCGCGGCACTATGGCGGGTGATAGCACCATGGGTGTTGCCTTTTCTGACTTCAGCATTGTTCATGGCGCCGAGGGGGAGCTCAGCACCATCAGCTCTGACTCCGGTGCTGTTCATAGCGCCGTGGGAAGGGGCAGCCGAGTCCAGCTTCAGCGCCGTGATCGGGGCCATCTCTGTCTTGGGCACCATTCACAGCACCAAGGGAGGGGTCAGCACTGGTGGTGGTGCCACAGCTCAGACTGGCACTTCTCACAGCCCTGGAATGATCAGGGGTCGGCGGGTGGTCTGGCATTGGACCTCAGTCTCTACCTCTTTGGAGGGAGATTCCAAATCTGATTCTGACTGCCTTCCAGACTCTTCAGAGTCTGCTGACCCCTCAGTGGTCACTTCAATGGCCCCCACTCAGTTTCCCTCTGGGGAGTGGGTAGTTTTCCCCAATTCTGGGGTCAGTGGCACTGACTTGTAGGCAGTGGTCCAGGTGGCCATTGCTGTGCAGCCTGGAGTTGGGGATATTCTGCCCTCCCAGTTGGGGTCCCCCCTTCTGCAGTGTGCCTGGACAGCCCAACTTTAGGGCATCCCCGGAACACCCACGGAAGGGGAGGGTACTGCACCCTGGGTAGTCTCCTCAGGGACTACTCGGAGTGGCCAGCTGCCTACGCTGGTGGTTTCAAGGCGGTGTGCTCTTTCAGAGTTAGAGAGGTCAAGGGGCCTGAGTTCTGTGTGGCGGCCTCTCCCTGGGCCCCATCAGGTTTGGGAGGAGCCATAGTGCAGACCCTCAGCCTTCCCCCCTCTCTCCTTGAGTGGGTCCTCTCTTTGGAGGCCAGGGACCGTCATTCTGGACTCTCACGGTTCCGGTCACCTCACAGGGGGGATTCTTCAGAGCACAGTCTAAGCAGTTCCAGTGTGGTTGATCAGCTGTCGGCTGTTGGGCTTCCCGGGGCTCCACCCCTTTTGGGAGCATCCGGCAGGCCCTCTTGCCTGAGCAGAGGCCGTTCCTCTTTTTCGATGGATTTGGCCCCCATTCCTCTGTCTCCATCTCCTTCTCTCCCTGGTATTGCTGGTCCTAGGGGACCTCTGACCTGGGAGCAGTTCATGGGTGTGGCTGCTCACTTTCCCACTTATGTTAGGGTGATGGATGAGTGGGTGTTCCACCCTCCCCCTGAGCAGCCACCCTCTGAATATTCGAAATCTTCTGCTTCCTCATCCCCCTCCTCAGAGGGAGAGGAACCATCCATCCACATCTCCCCCACCGCTGATCTCGCTCTACAAAACCTACATATCCCAGTCACCACATGTAGGGTGACAGGGAAGGTAACTAAGTGGCTAATGCACCCCTGCTTCAACTTCTGAAATGCAGGACAAACTTTGGTTCGTGTGGAAGGTCTCATATCTTCGTACTGACTTCGAAGCCTATCGAGCCTCGCGGAACAAATGCAAAAGAGAAATACACCTTGTCAAAAGTACCTATTACAGGAACCTCCTAAAATCCTCATCCAAAAACCCTCAAAAGTACTGGACCCAAATCAAGGAAATTCTCGGCAATGTTAAGCAGCAGACTCCAACCGACATGAATATTCAAGGCATTCACTGTAACAACCTGAGTACAATTGCCAATGCCTTTAATTCCCTTTCCATGGCACCTGCTGTAGCTCTGACTATGCCCCAAGATTACTGTCCACCTGCCCCTTCCTTGACCCACACTCCACCCACACTGGTGCTGGCTCCAACCACATACCGAGAAGTACGCAAGCTACTTAACACCCTTCCGGCCCGTGGGGGCCTGGGGTCAGATGGCATCCATCCTGGTATACTCAAGTAGTTTGCACCATGGCTGGCCAAGCCTGTCACTAGGCTTTTCAACCTTTCGATCAGCACTTCCACTGTCCCATCTACTTGGAAAATGGCCAGAACTATCCCAAGTCACAAAAAGGTTGATGTAAAACTAATGTCCAACTACCGTCCCATCTCTCTCCTTCCCACTCTCAGTAAGCTATTAGAAAAAATAGTCCACTGCCAGCTCACCAAACACCTTGCCAAGTTCAATCTCCAAACCCGCTGTCAACACGGATTTAGGCCTGGACACAGCACCACTACGGCACTGACACAACTTACCAGTGACATCAAATGCAATATAGACCATGGCCTACTCACCGGTGCTGTCTTCATAGACCTGTCAAAAGCTTTTGACATGGTTCATCACCCTCTCATGCTGAAGAAGCTCCAATCCGTTGGAGCATCTGACCGAACACTATCTTGGTTCCGCAGCTACCTGGACAATCACACTCAGGCGGTAGCTTTTCACAAGGCCCTTTCCTCCCCCATAAAGATCTCCAATGGAGTCTCACAGGGGTCCACACAGACCTCTCCTTTTCTCCCTCTTCCTAAATGATTTTCCCGCTCTTTCCCAACATAGCTGCACTCTTATGTATGCCGACGACCTGGTTCTCTACTCAGGTTCTGAATCAATAGATGACATCAACTCCACTCTCTCAAATGATTTTCAAGTCCTTCAACTCTGGCTCTCAAGCAGCCATCAATATCTTAACCAGGACAAAACATGAGCCATACTATTCAGTTCCTCAAAAAAACTGCCCTCTACTGCCCCCAAGCTCTTGGTTCACTGCCTGGATGGTTCCCCTATCACCAACATGGCATCCTTCAAATGCCTGGGGGTCACACTTGACCCTTCCCTCGACTTGACATTACATGCCAACGTGGTATGTCGTGCTGTTAGTGCACAAATTGGTGGCGCCTACCATGTGCGCCACTCCCTCACACCTTCAGCTAGATTATCTGTAGCTAGGGGAGTCCTCTTACCCCAGCTCCAATACGCTCTTCCTCTCATCTACAGTACACTGCCAACTCTTCAGTACTCAGTAAATGGGACACCGTCTATAACAATATCTGAAGATTCGCCTTAACTGCCCCTCGCCTTACTCATCACTGCCTCCTCTACTCTGGTTTAAACTGGCTGTCACCTAAGGATCTATGGGCCTACTCCCTGGGATGCTTTATTGACTCACTGACCAGACCCCCTAGCCCGGACTATCTGGCTAACCTGCTGACTCCTGCCTCCCAAACCCGTACCCTCAGGTCCTCCTCTGTCCCTATGCTCTCAACCAGACCTTGCGCTACAAAAATGGGCGAACAGGCATTCTCTCACTTTGCCCCTAAGTTCTGGAACTCACTCTCCTACAGGTTAAAAATTCTGCCTCCCACCATGTCTTTAAAAGCTCGCTATTTTCTCACCTTCACGCCCTTGGTTAGTGCAAATGCTCGTAATTTGCTACACCCTACTGCCGGCCTGCGGCACGGACCTTAGCCCATTTCTTGTTACAATATGTCTTTTCTTATGCACTGTATCAGATTTTGTTGCTCTAATCACCTTGTATGTTGTTAATTTTTATTGCTGTCTTATGTTTACCTAGATTTTAATTATGTACTACTGTAATTTGTATACCAATGTCCTGTGCTCTCCCGGGTCGTGCCTGAAAATAGGCCGGATTGTTGCCTAGCACACTTACCCAGTTACTAAAAGCTAATAAATAAATATCAGCACTTCCTCACGAGGATGATGGACGCCTTTCTAGGTGAATTCAGTGTGGCCAACCAGGTGGTTCACGCCTGGCCTGTCCCTTTTGGGAGCGTCATTGCGTTTCTGGCATCATCCCTTTTCCAGTGTTCTGGCTCTAGGAAACTGAGCCAGAGGTATTGTGCTTACTCAGAGTATCCAGGTCGCATGTCTCACCCTCTGTCAGGATTGACACAGTTGGGCACTCCTGATGGGCTTCACGTCCTTCACCGTGACCGGCCCTCAGATCAAGACTCTTCGGATTTTGACTTCTGGGGTAGGAAGACCTTCTACTTGGCATGAATTTTATTGTCCATAGCTTCACATGATGCCCACTATGCATCCTATAACAGGATCTTCCTGGACATAAAGTCTCCACCACTCATTCACACTAATTGGAGTTCATCGGAGGCGCTAGGACCCAGTGGGAGCAAACTTTTTCAGGAGGGCCAGTGCCTGAGATGGAGCCACAAGGAGGCAGCACTGCGAGCTCCGGCTAGTGTGGTAATGACTATCTCGGCGTCAACCCTCCAACCGCCTCAGTTCCTCTTTTCCCACCGAGTGTGCTTCACTGACGATGTTGCTTGCCCTTCGGGAGTTAAACTTCACTAGCAGCAATAGTTCAGTTTATTGTTTTGTAGAATTATTTTTAATCAGTACAGATTTTGTTTTGAATTGTGCAACAGAAGTCTTCAGCTCCCCACTGATGGAGCTGACCATGAGCAGGTCAGGTGATGGTAGGGAGACTTCGTATGAAAGCTGTTCAGTCAGCCAGGCTGGGTCCAGTCCACCACCCTCCCTGGAGGGGGGGGTCTGACAACGGATGGTCCAATGCTTAGGGGGATGAGCGGTCCCCCAAAAGCATAAAAGGAAACGGTCCCATTCTCGGTGCTGTATGGCCTCGAGTTCTTCTTCGACACATAGGTCAAAGAAGAAATGGCATCACTCGAGGTCGCCATCTGGTATGTCTGTGCATAGACGGTCAGTTATTAGGGCCAGGCGCCGGTCTCCACCTCTGTCGGAGTCACCAGTTTCTGTCTCTGGTAGCCAACCTCCTCGACACCGGAGCTCCTCCCTGCCTATTGGAGGAGCTTCCGATGAGCAGTTTCACCAGTGGGCTGCTCTTATGGAGCAGTGGGCTGGGAGGTTGGTCCAGTTGCCTGAGCCGGTCGGTCCGACACTGGGGCCTTTGGGCCATTCAGTTTCGGAGGGACAGGTAGGGCAGTTATGCCTTCCTAGTCGTGTGGTGCCTTCTTCGGTGCCATCGACTCTGTGGGGTGTTTATCCCCCTCACATGGCTGTGGCACAGGGGTCCACACTGATGCCTCTATCTCCTGCCATTTTTCCATCTTTTACCTCAAATCACAGTTTTCAGACCCCTGGGACACTCTCGGCAGTGCTGCGGGCTCTGTCGGCACCGTCCGCAGTGCCACGAGCTGTGTCGGCACTTTCCGTGGTGCCACGGCTCTGTCAGTGCCGTCCATGGTGCCGCGAGCTCTGTCAGCACCATGCATGGCTCTGGGAGCTCTGTCACTGACATATGCATTGCCACGGGCTCTGTCATCACTGTCTGCAGTGCCATGGGCATTGTCTGTGGTGCCGGGGACTCTGTCGGCGATGTGTGTGGTGCCGTTTCTGTTAGCGCCTCCCTCCTTGTTCTCTGCGCGTTTTCCTCTGTGGTGCAGGGGATTGCTGCAGTGCCAGCCAGTCTTCAGGTGTTCTCAACTCCGATTCTTTCTTCTTCTGTTCTTCCTCCTGATTTT
This sequence comes from Neoceratodus forsteri, assembly GCA_016271365.2. Classification (NCBI taxonomy): domain Eukaryota; kingdom Metazoa; phylum Chordata; order Ceratodontiformes; family Ceratodontidae; genus Neoceratodus; species Neoceratodus forsteri. The sequence continues at coordinate 124,263,453 of CM057450.1, read as the reverse complement.
CACTCCTTTCCTGTCTACACAGCCCCCCCCTTGACTGTCAGAAGATGATTTTGAGCCTGATACAGATCTTCGCCTGGGTGATGATATTGATGACACGGCCCTGGGAGCAGGGATCAATCCTTCTGAAGAGCCTGTGGTTGAAGATCTTTCCTTTAAGTCTCTGCTCAAAAATTTTAATTCTGCTCTTTCTCTCCAGACTACAGAAATCGATCCTGGGAGGCTTTTGAGACTTTAGTATCTTCATGTCCTGGAGATCCCTATGGATTTAACCCCTCCAGTACAGCCCTCTTTTGAGACCCATTCACAGATGGTGTGGAAGAATCCAGCTCTCATTCCTTCTGTGGCCAAGTCCATAGATAGGAAGTTTGCCCCTCCCAAGGATCGCCCCATTTTGGCCTCACAAGCCTTTGCTGATGCCATTGTAGTCTTGGCCGAGAATGATAAGGCTGTCCTTCCTTAGGGATCTACAGCCCAGCCTATGAACAAAGAATGTCACAAGATAGACACCTTGGGTAAGAGAGACTTTGCTGCCTCAACCCTGGGTATGCACATTGCCAGCTACCAGGGCTATTTTTCTCAATAGGAGTATGTCCTTTGGCATTCGCTTAAGGAAATGGTAGAAGCTCTGTCCAATTTGGAAGTTAACTCAGAGCTACTTCAAACAGTAACTAGGGGTATCAAGTCCAATAACCAACAGGTTAAAGCTGCAATGGACGCCTTCGATACCGCCTCCCGGGTGGCGGCTGGTATCTGCACCTGCCACCACTCTTGGCTGCATACTTCGGGCTTCACGAATGATGCCCAGCAGCAGGTCATAGCCTTACCTTTTGGAGGTATGTATCTGTTCGGGCCTCAGGTGGAGCAAGCACTGGAGGCCACGCAGAAGACTAGGTCTGCCATTAAGACAGCTAGACCTCTACCTACCCCCTTCCGAAGGGGTGCGAACAAGCATCAGTTTCACAACTGTCAGTCCTTTTGAGGCAGAGGAGGTTTTAACAAAAACCACAATCCTCAGCCACAAAAGAAAGCGCAACAGAAGGCACAAGGGCCCAAAGTGCCCAGTGCCACCTTCTGAGTTTCTGGCCCAGGTCCCACCTCAGCTGCCTGAGGGGGACTCCTCCTCCTCAGCAGTGGGAGGACATTTGACTCAGTTCTACAACTACTGGAAATCTATAACATCAGACAAATGGGTCCTTTGGATAATCCACGAGGGGTACTCGCTCAATCTTTCAGAAACCCCTTCGGATCATCCTCCCAAATGACAGCCCAGGCTGTTGGCAGTACAGTCAGACCTTCTTGCTTCCGAGGTACAAGGCCTTCTGAACAACAGGGCAGTAGAAGTGGTTCCACTGGATCAACGAAACACAGGTTTCTACTCCCATTACTTTCTGGTCCCAAAGAAAACCGGCGGCATGCGTCCCATTCTGGATCTCAGAAAGTTAAACAAGTTCCTTCACGAGAAGTTCAAGATGATATCACTAGGTACCCTGCTACCTTTGCTTCATTGACATGATTGGCTAGCCACCTTGGACATGCAGGATGCCTACCAACATATTCTCATACACCCAAAGCACCACAAATACCTAAGGTTCATGGCATTGGGTCAACACTATCGGTTCAGAGTCCTGCCCTTTGGGCTATCCTTGGCGCCTCGAGTTTTTACAAAGTGTTGTGCAATTCTTGTGGCACACCTCAGGAAAATTGGAATACAAGTGTTCCCATATCTGGACGACTGGCTCCTAGCAAGTCCCTCCAGGCAAGAGACTCTGGAGGCTGTGGCCATGGCCTCAGAATTCCTCACATCCATGGGAGTCCTGCTGAATCTCAACAAATCACAGTTGCAGCCCTCCCAGAAGCTCCTCTTCATAGGAATTATTCTAGACACCTGTGCAAAGGCTTTTCTTCCAGAGGACAGAAGAAGCGATAGCTTACAGGTGGCCCAATTCATCAGAGAACACAGCTCGGTCTGAGCTCTCTCAATGCAATGGATGCTGGGCCTCATGGCATCCTCAATGTTCACTGTACCCTTAGCTTGTCTCCACATGAGAACCTCTCGGTGGATGCTCAGTACTCAGTGGTCCCCATCCACTCACCCTCAGTCCTTTCCCTTCAAGGTGATGGAACCTCTGAAGAGGTCGCTCACCTGGTGGTCACAGGAGGATAATCTTCTGGAAGGATATCCCTTTGCTCCTCTGGATCATCCGATCTCCATTACCATGGATACGTCCCTGATAGGTTGGGAGCCCACTGCCAGGATCTCCACACCCAGGGTACGTGGACTCAGGATGAGTCCCAGCTTCACATAAACATCCTAGAAATGAGAGCTGTCCTCTATGCAGTCCAAGCCTTGAAGGACATATTCTGTCACAAGAACATTCTCCTTCAAATGGACAACAAAGCAGTGATGTACTACATCAACAAACAGGGCAGCGCACACTCTTACCATTTATGCAGGGAAGCAGTGAGAGTGTGGGAGTGGTGCCTGGAACACAAGGCTCTGATTCAGGCAGTTTACCTACCAGGAGTACAAAACGAGCTGGCAGACCATCTCAGCAGAACTGGAGACGGATCCTCATGAGTGGTCTCTCGACTTAACCATTGTTCAGTCACTCTTCAAAGAGTGGGGAACTCCAGACCTGGACCCTTTTGCATCCCACTCAACGCAAGACTGCCTCTCTTCTGCTCCAGAAATCCAGGACCTGGCATTTTTTGTCAAGATGCGTTCAGGCTGCAGTGAATAAGATGTTTTCTATATGCTTTTCCTCCTCTTCCCCTAATTCAGAGGGTACTACTCAAATTGGAGTCTCGGGGGGCAGAATGATTCTCATTGCCCCCATCTGGCCTCGGCAGATTTGCTTCCCGCTACTCAACAGTCTATCGGAACCCCCCCACGAAGACGCTTCCCCTTCAGATGAACCTTCTGACCCAGGGTCCCGTGGTCCATTCCCAACCTGAGGTTGCTTCACCTTCATGCTTGACTCCTGAAGAGATAGAGGTGAATAGGTTCAATGTTTGTTGTAGAGTTTCAGATATTCTTTTGGCTGCGTGTAAGCCGGCCACTGGAAAAACCTACACAGCCAAAGGGAAGCGTTTCTCTATCTGGTGTGCAAAAATCCTCTTGGAACCCTTTTTCCTACCCACCAAATAAAGTCTTAGAGTATCTTTTAGACCTCTCAAATTCAGGTCTGCAGTACTCCACAGTCAAAGTTCATCTTTGTACCATTTCAGCATATCATGAGCCGGTACTTTCCATGTCACTGGCTCAGTTGCCTGTGGTTAAAAGGTTTCCTAGGGGTATTCTGCATACTAGACCTCCTATCAGACACCCAGTCACAGCCTGGGACATTAACCTTGTGCTAGACATGCTCACTTGTAAACCCTTCGAGCCTCTAGCTACTTGCGAGTTGAAGTTCCTCACTTGGAAAATGGCCTTCCTGGTGGCCATTACTTCCACCCGTAGGGTTTCTGAAATACATGCACTGGTCACAGACCCCCCATACACTGTATTTCACAAGGACAAAGTAGTTCTTGGGACTCATCCTAAGTTTCTCCATAAGGTGCTCTCAGAATTCCATCTAAACCAACCTTTTGTTCTTCCTACCTACTTTGCAAACTTACAGAATGAAGGGGAGCATACCCTTCATTCACTGGATGTTAAAAGAGCATTGCGGTTCTTTCTAGGTGGAATGAAAGAAATTTGCACGGCTCAACAACTGTTTGTTTCCTTCAGCGAGACCCAGCTGGGTCAACCTGTCGCTATCTGATGCATTTCAGCGTGGCTGATGGCATGCCTTCACCACTGCTACTCTATGGCACAGGTCAAGCTGGAAGGCAGAGTGTACACTCACTCTACCAGAGCAGTCGTGGCATCTCTGGCGGAAATCTGCAATGTGCCCATTGCAGATATTTCAATGCGGCTACCTGGAGCTCCGTGCATACTTTCATTAAGCACTACGCCTTGGATGTTCATGCCAGACGACACCTGTTATTTGGCAGGACCATTCTTAATGGACTTCTGTCCTAAGCACGTGAGCTCTTTATCTCCTGCTGCCCGTCTCAGGGGATTATTAGCTCGGTACTCTCCCAATAGTGTGAATGAGTGGTGGAGACTTTAAGTCCAGGAAGATATGGAAATTACGTACCTATCATAATTCTTGATCTTCTTGGATGAAGTCTCCACTACTCACTCACATGCCCACCCACCATTCCCCGAGCTCACTTCTCTGTTTATGGTCTTCACTCCCTCAATGGCTGAGCTGTGAAGACTTTATTGTTGACCCTTCTTACACGGGTCATTCGGACTATCTTATGTCAGATTTTTAGGTTAGTCCTTCTAGGTTAGTTATGCTGCACCTCCTCGGAAAAAAGGTATTGAGGCAGTTGGAGGGTCGACGCTGAGATAGTCATTACCGCACTAGCCAGGGCCCGTGGTGCCACTTTATCGCGGCTCCATCTCAGGCCCGGCCCTCCTGAAAAGTTGCTCCCGCTGGGTCCTAGTGCCTCCAGCGAACTCCCATTAGTGTGAATGAGTGGTGGGACTTCATCCAAGAAGATCAAGAATTACGGTAGGTACATAATTTCCATTTCTTGTGGTCCAGGCTAGGCCAACTCCTAGCCTGTTTGCATGATATGGAGGTAGCCAGACAGGCCATCACACTCTCTGCTCAGGGCCTGGAGCTAGCAAGGCATCAAGCAAGGGCATCCTACAATGCCAGTGAGGTAACTTCCGGAGTCATAGAGACAGCGATCTGCATCAGGTGGATGGCATGGCTTCGTCTTTCCTGGTTGTCACCCATGGCTCAGCGTAGTGTGATTTCCTCCACCTACCAGAGAAACCATCTTTTCTCCCACAGAGTGAGGTGGTAATTGTTGGGGCAACTTCCTTCCCCCTCCAGGGGTCCCTTCTCACTCCCCACAGTCTCTGGCCTCGCCGGGCCTGTAGAGGTTCGCCTTGCCAGTGTCACCCCCACTGGGGGTTTAGTCCCTTAGGGTCTCGGGGCCCACTTTGGGGGGGCTTGGTACTCAACCAGCTGTGATGAATGGTGAAGACTGACACAGAAAATTATGTACCTACTGTAATTCTTGATCTTTCTGTGTATCTTCACCATTCATCACAGAATTCCACTCACCATCCCCCTGGGGCATCAGCCTCTGGGTCTCCCACCCTCTGTATGCCTCTTCACCCCCTCTCCTTCCCTTTGGTCAGGTGCGATGGGACCATTTGGCACATAGGGAGCTTCTTCTGCATCCTACAGGCTGGGGGGAGGTGAAGGGGGAACTGTTCCCTCATTGCCTTATGGCTCCACCCCTTCTTATGGGTGGGATGTTGGTTGCTCCCTCTCTCTTCCCCTTATCCTTGTCCTTCGGGAATAATCCCTTTTATGATTCTTTTGGGGGGTACTTTCCTTCCCCAACCTTTGTTTTTGTTGGTTAGTGGAGAGGACATTCCTTGGCTCCTGGACTTCCTCTCTCCTTGAACTACGACTCTTCTGAGAAGTTGTTTTCTGCCGGGTGTTCATCTTGGTCAAGTGATTCCTTAATTTGGAACCTTGCCAAGCGCTCTAACTGACTCTCTCAGGCAGTAATTTCCACCTAGCCTAAAAACAGGAATGCTGATCGTGAGTCTTTGGTTTTGTCCTCTTCCCTCCCATTTAGTTATATATTTTTTCCTTCCCTGCTCTTTCCCTTTTCCTCTTTTCCAGAGATTGGGGCCCCTCCCAATCCCCTTAGATTCTGCTCTCTCCTTCGTTTGTCCTCTCAGTCACTTATTTCTTCTTTTGTTTATTACATCTTGTCCTTTATCTGTCCCTTGGATGCTCTTGTCTCACCCTCCCACCCCTATTTCTTACTCTACGGTAACTCAGAACTGTCAAGGGGGCAGCACCAATGACAGTTGATGGCCAACCCGAGAGCGCCACATTGTACGTCAGCCTTGAGTGGTGTCACTGTCACTGCGTTGGCTCTGCCCATTCAAAAAAAAAACCTCCTGCGGGGTCATGACCTCTGGCCACAACCCAACTGTGATGAATGGTAAAGATACACAGAAAGATCAAGAATTACAGTAGGTACGTAATTTTCATTTCTCCGAACCAGTCCTTCCCTTTTACCTAAGGTGGTCTCAGAACACACCTTAAATCAGACCACTGAATTACCGGTTTACTATCCTGAGCATTTTAATCAGGGAGAATACCTCCTACACACCTTAGATATCCATCGTATATTGAGATACTATACCAATCGTACCAAATCTGTTAGACAAACTTCTCAGCTTTTTGTTACCTTTGCCTCAACCAGGGAAGGTCTCCTGGTCGCTAAACAGACCATCTCCAGTTGGCTGGCACATTGTATAACTTTTTGTAATAAGAAATATAACAAGCCATTACCAGGACCTGTCTAAGACCATGCCACCAGAGCTATGGCTGCTACAGTGGCCTGCTTCAAAGGGGCTTCTATCACAGACCTCTGCAATGCAGCCACATGGTCCACAATTCATTCTTTCATGAAGCATTACAACTTAGATATTGCTTCACACCTCAGGATGGCCTTTGGCTGAACTGTCCTACAAGGCCTTTTGTCATAACTTCCACCCTTCCCAGGTTTGCTGCTTGGGAGTCATCCCAAGTGAAGTACCTGCTGCAAGAGATTATTCCTGTGGAAGATGGTACAGTTGCATACTTAACATAACGGTAGATCTTCGAGTGGTATCTCTTGCAGCAGGTACAATCCCTCTCTCCATCCCCCTCCTTCTCTAACAGAACAACTTCTGATCCAAATACATATAGGAAGGGATACCTATGGTACCTCAGGTCTCCCTCAATCCTCACTTAGTGAGCTGAATCCAGCGGGGACCTGAGGATACCAGGGACCGACCACTCTTATATAAGGGCAGAGTGATGATGTCATGTATGGGCAGCCCCTGGCAAAAGACTGCTAGAAGAGAGCTGCTGTGCACCACAGTGCCTTCTGGTAATGACCAAGTGTATTACCTGCTGCAAGAGATACCCCTTGAAGATCTACCATTACAGTAAGTACACAATTGTCTCTCTAGGAGTGGTATATGTTGTTCATCCACACGAACCCTTCCGACCTCCTGCTTCAATGGACAACCATCTGCTTCCAGCGGGCAAGATCTGGCATCAAGGGGCGGAGCCAAGGCATATACCACCCGGGTGGGTGGAAGGAGCCAGCTTTTAGACCTTCCAGCAAGAATCTTAAAGAGAAAGGACATGCCAAACAGTGTGGATGAACAACATCTACCACTCCTAGAACTACTCTTACAGGTGGGTAACCTGTTTTTTCTGTCGACGCCATCTTGGACGAGTATTTTCTACTCATTTATTTCTTTTTCTCATAAAGTATTAGTGTTATTTCGCATCACGTATGTAGTCTCAGACACCTCCCGATTTGCATAAAAACAAGTGCAACTCCTGCGGATCTTAACTCCCTCACAAGGACAGCGATTCCCTCGGCCTCTTCTGCCTGGGCCCAGAGCACAAGACCGAGAACTGTGAGGCCTGCAAGAGCTTCAACAAGGCCACATAGAAGTGCTGTCAGTAGACCTGAAGCCCATGTACTGAAATTTAAAAATGGCCTCCATGGAGAAGGAGCTGCAAGAGCTCATCCTCTTCACCAGAGGGTTATCGCAAGAAGTGGGACAAGGAGATATGCCTCCAGCCAAGGCCACATCTGCCACTGCCAAGCAGCCATTAGGCCCCCCTGGGACCGATTTTTGTTGTGACAGAAGTCTCCGGGAAACAGGAGACACCCACTACCCTTAGATCCTTCAAGACTATAGGGTCTTCAGCAGGTAGCAAGGCTGGTAAGTCAACCATCAGCTCCTCTGATGATTGCACGACTGCAACTGATAAGTCGTACGTCGGACCCTCCATGTGCCAAGCCCAGGATCCTCCAGCAGGCCCCTGACAACCAGCCTGATGCCATGGAACCAGACCAGCTCAGCTTACCTCAGAGGGTCCTTCCCCTCGGGATTCTCCCCCTCTTGAAGTGGTCATTCCAGATTCCCCAGTACCATGGGATCTGGGGGGGAGAGCAACCTCCATCAGGCACCATCCTGATGCCGATGCCAGATCGCCCTATGCCTGGCTCACCATCAGGCCAGACAACAATAGCTCTGGTACCACAGGGTCCTTCTGGGCTGCATCAGGCCTGACACTGTCCCCTCCTACTGGTCCTTTAGACAGACCATTTGGTCCTCCTTCAGGTCCACCGGACTAACCATCGGGCCCACCACCGGGCCTTTCAGATCCTCCACCAGGCCCAGCAGCACCTCTGTCAGGGTCTTCACCGGGTCCCTCGGGTTCTATACTGAACTAACCGATGCCCGGCTACCCAGTGCCACACTACCATTTGGGGTACCATACACCGATTTCCATCTCCTAGTTGCCAGACACTAGGATTTCCTCAATACCCATTGCCAGGCTATCCCTAGTGAGATAACAGTCACCTTACTACTGTTACATCTGGGTTATGCCCCCTGTCATCCCACATACATCTCACACTGTATTCCTGATGTTATACTGTGATACTGCTATTTTGCACTAACATATAGATTTAGGCATCCATCATATAAGCAAGAGTGCCAGGATTGTGCTTTGCTGCTCATATATGCCAATCTTTACATCCTTTCATAGGATTAGATCATGCATGACTATTATACCTCACTATAATGTATTATGTTTGTCTTTTACATATATTCCATATATTATCTACCTAATCACTGATAAGATGACTCTGAGGGATCATTAGTGAATATTTTATACTTATATTCTCATATAATATGTCAGTGTCAGTGGCTCAGTAGGTAGCACGCTCGCCTCTGAGGCCGGGAGATCAGAGGGCTGTGAGTTCAGTTCCCACATATGGCACTTGGGTTAATATCCCAATACTGACACTGTAGTGCAGCATGAGGGGGATGCTGCACTTCTGAGGTGCCGTCTTTTGGATGAGACGTTAAACCGAGGTCGCATCTGCCTGGATTGGTGGTAGTTCAGGTGGATGTTAAAGATCCCATGGCACTTATCGAAAAAGAGTAGGGGAATTTCCCCGGTGTGCTGGCCAAATTTCTCCCATTCACCAAAAATACCAAAAATACCACCAACAGCTTAATTTGGTTCAATTTCAGTTGCTTACCATCTGTATCCCCCTTCCTCTGGTCGCCCCTGAAAAAGGGACTTCTAGGCCCAGTGGGCTTACCGGGTCAACAAAATCCAATAAATAAATTATATGTAGTGTGTTTCACACTCAGGTAGATATGCCACATGTAATAGAGCCCTGTCAGCACTACTCTTGGTCTCATTAGAGAGAACTCCTTTGTTATGTCTTATATTATACATAAGCAAGAAATGCCACGTGTAGTTTGAACCCATCAGCATTTCTTTTGTCCAAGCTACAATGCAAATGGAAGCATATTATTTGTCTCATATGATACTCATTAGTAATGCTGTCTCCTAAGTCATCATCCAATGGAGAATGACTTAGGACCAATACATATTGTTTCTCATATCTGTAACTATGAGGTAATCTCTGTTGCTATGCTGTTATCTGTAGTATTTAGCCTTCTGCAGCCTACTGTAGCTCCACGAGAGCAGGAGAGCGGGGGGAGAACAAGATCTTAGAGAACCTAAGATGTACAAATACTGGAAATTATGTACATTCTTCAGGAGAGTGGTGAGAAACCCATCTCCCTTGTGATTTTCTTTGTCACATGCTTGGCGTAAGTAGTCTAATAAACATTTATCAGTACTCTTGTTTGTTTATGAATGTTTCTTGGCAGACTCTGAAGACATAAGAATCTGTATTATTAGTATTATTATTTACCCTACACACCAAGGGTGTTTATGCAACATAAAATGGCGACCGGGCAGTGTGTCTGGATGTTTGCCAAGGATACATTTTAATTTCCTCTGTAAATTAAAACACTGGGTGAGAAATCCTCAGTAACAAGCAGCTGAGAGTGTCTTCTGTTTAACTTTTCGGTCTATTGTGTGTTCTACAGTGCAGACAAAACAATCATTTGGCAGATATTCAATCTCTGTGTAATGAGTTTTATATTTGTTTTTGTTTTTTCCTCTTCTTTCTCTGTGGGAACACACAGCTGTAAAGGGATCTGAACAGACAGACAGCTTTAATTTGTGTTTTTTTGTTTGTTTAGTTATTTAACCAGGTGAGACACACTAAGCTGAAAGCTTTTTTACAGGCGCAACCTGGGAGCACAGGGAAGTTAAGTGACTTGCTCAGGGTCTCACAGTATGCAAGTGGAAGCTGTGGGATTCAAACCCAGGTCTGGTCTGCTGGATGTCACCAGATTTGCAGCTCAGAGCCTTAAACCACTGCGCTATACTGCTTAGGTTTCAAGTCCTAATGGGTATATACTGACCTAGAAGTCCACATACGCCAAAGGCTGTTTGTGTCCTGTCATGAACTTTGCCTGCAAACAACGTTTTTGATCCACAGACAGCTAAGAGTTTCTTATCTTATGACATGTCTGAAAATATCAGTACTGAGTTGAGGCTGGATGCCTTAACATACCAAACTGCCTATAGTGGTGTGTGTGGTTTTACTGAAGTAGCAAAATCCGTTGGTAGCCCATTAAGGGATATCATTGCCCATTATGGGGAATTGAAAAATGGTACCAAAAGAGTTGATCCTGAAGGATTATTAATTGCAACATTGTTTAATTGTTTTGATGCTGTTCTAAATAAACTATCTGTTTTGGAATCTGAGAATGCTGCTTGCAAGCAAGAAATTAGTCTGAAAAAGGCTTCTCATAAAGAAAGGATAGATGGACTGCAGTCTCAGCTGCAGTCTCTCTGTCAAGAAAATTAGTTTCTCTTTAATGACAGAAGCAGCAAAGACCTGCATGTCTTAAGAGGTAACGCTGAAAAGGCAAAACCTATCAGAAAAAAAGTTTTCCAAACAAATGATGTTCTGGCTAATAACACTGATTCCTTACATTTTGAAAACAAGGAACTCAGGGATTAAAAGTCTGAAGTAATTACTGAAAGAGTTAACGTGCTGGTATTTCAACACCAGACCTCGACTGAACAGTGTGATTCAGTATGTTTTCATTACAACAGACTTGAAATTAATGTTTTGAATCTAAACTATGACTCAGTTTCTGTTGATAAAAGGCAAGTTTTACAAGATGAGAATGTTTTGCAATCTGAAAACAATGCACTTTACAGCGTGCTAACTCCTGCATTTGAGCAGTTAGAATATAGGAGGAAAAAGTCAGATATGGCAAATTTGCACCATCAGCCAGTATTGGCAGGGCATACTAGCTCAATGCCCAAATACCTTGCCTCTTCTCATGTTAAAGAGTTTGATTTTGAACACTCACAGTATGCTGTGGGGTGGACTAGAACAAAGGCTAGCCACTTGTTTTTCTGATTCACAAAATGGAGAATTGTTAGTCTCAAAATGGTGGACACACATGTCATCAGGTTGCATCCCCATACCATCCTCAAGATGGCCGCTCATGGTCCTGTGTTGATGGTCACAACACAGTAACCCAAGATGCCCATGAGGTAATCCAAAATGGCTGACCACCTCATCACGGGTGTTCGATCATGCAGTCCCAGGGATCTGTGATTGCTGCCATAACCAAACAAAACATACAGGAGGTTTTTGGCATGATTAATAATGTTATCAGTAAGACTAGTGTTTCTGAGGGACAGAAGATTCTCATTAAAAATGATGTTGACGTACTTTTAAATGGGGCTGGTACGCTACCTGTCATGAAGTCAGTGTCTGACGCTGCAGAAGAAGAAGCTGCTGCTAGCAATGTTTACTATATCAGAACCGCCTTGGTTAAGGAACACCTTGCAGTTAATTACATGAAATGTTGTGATTCTTCCCTATGCTTTTTAACATCAGCTTTCCCTGAGAAGACTGAACATACTGTTTTTCCTATGCAGTGCATTAATACCTTAAGCTGCAACATTAAAAACAATGTTGCTACCATCCAGCAACCTTCCAGTGGGGAAACCCACTTTACATTTGATGGTTGGAACAACCTCGATTCTGAAAGCCCCGTGGCTGTGATATTTTCAGCATCACAGGCCATGTCGGGGGGGAGGGTTACAGGTTTGATTTCTGAACTTGAGCTGACAGCTGTTTCAGTACTAATTTCTCCTCCCCGATGGCTACTGAACCACAGTCAATAGCTGGAGAACTATGTGAAACTTGCACACCACTTTTCTCCACTGTATAGGCACCCTGATAGTGCCAGCACTCCCTGCACATGATGCAGAACCCCCTTCTCCAGTGACACCTGGATCATCCCATACTGTGGCTGCAATAGCAGGCACAAGCCAGGAACAATCTGGGTTATTCCCAGCACATGCAATAGCAGACACAGGTCAGAAACAGTCTGGGTTATTCCTGTACAGGCAACAGCATGCACTTCTTGCAAGAAGATGCAAGATACAGTAATATGATATTGTTGTCTTTTCTTTTATGATCACTAACCATGGCCCCAGCATTGGTTAATCCTAACACAGTTTTAGGGTATATTGAAACTGCTACATCAGATATAGCAATCTCAGCAGTTTTAGCCCACAAATACAGTGAACACATCAGACCCATTACTTATACATCCCAGATGCTTGCCCCAGTGGAGCTGAAATACAACCTTTGTGAAAGGAATCCTTTGGCTACATACTGGGCAGTGAGATACTTTATGTACATCATTAGATATGCACCCATTGTGCTGCATTCCAATCATTTGCCGACTAACTTTTGTTGTCAGACAGAGTAAAAGATGACTCTGTATCCAAGGCCAGACTTACACACTGGTCTCTCATTTTACAGGATCATAACATCACCATCCTTCCTATCAAAACTCCATCCTTGTTTGCCCATGGCCTACAATTTGCAGGAGAGACCCATGATTGTTCACTCCAGCCCCCGACCTACCTGTCCCAGGGCTCTTTCTGACAGAACATCAGAAAGTGTTAATACAGACACTTGTTTTTGTACAAAACAACCCTAACCAGTATAAATACAAACTATACATTCATAAGGTTTAAGCATATTGAACCTTATGCTCCAAAAGAAGGGCCCTCATTTGAGGGCAGAGTATAGGTTTCTTAATAAAGGAACTGAGGAATAACTTCCAGATACAGCTCTTATAAGAAAGTGAAAAATGACATTCACCTATCCAGTGATGGCCTACTCATTTGGAACATTTCATTTAATTTATTCTTTGGTAACTGGGTAAAGGCACTGGACCAAAGGTCCCTTTTCAGGCCTGACCCGGACAAAAAAATATACAAAAATACACAAATACAATCAACAGCAATATAAAACCAAAAATACAAATGACAAATTGCAGTTACAAGCAGATTTATGTAATAAATAACTTTTTAACCTTTGTTTAAAAGTTAAAACAGAGGGAGCAATCCTAACATCAAGTGGAAGTGAATTCCAATACGAGGGTGCTGCTATTGAAAAAGCTCTACAGCTTAATCTAAGCCAAGACCTGGGGACAAAATATAGGGGGCCATCAGCCGACCTCAGGCTGGGAAGCAATTCTCTCATTACAACAAGATCAGAAAGAGGAAAAAGGGAGCCAAAGTAAAAACATTTATACATCAGACAGCCAACAAAATGTTATATTCTGCAACTAGGGGAAAACCACCCCAACCAAGAATAAAGATTCCACCAATGCGTCCTATTGGGGGCTCCTACAATAAATCTACAAATATTATTATAGGCCATAGTTAGTGCTTGCATTTCTTTTGTACCTATGTTATATTATAAACAAGAACTGTAATCAAAATATGGACGAAGAGAACCAATAGTAATTGCTAATCTAGTTGATTGTGAGAAGAATGACTTGAATTTGTATAACACCCCTATTCTTTGATTTACTTTCTTAACCACTGACTGAATCTGAAGTGAAAAGGTCAAACTGGGATCCAATAGTGGTCTCAAATACTTCAATTGAGACACTTGTTCAAGCAGACCCCCCCCCCCCGAAAATCAGATATCTTCAGTTCCAGGGTGTCCACCAACATAAATTGTGTGCCAAATAACATAGCTTTTGTTTTAGCTGAGTTCAAAACCATAGCATTTAAAGTAAGTGTAACGTATACTTAATGTTACTAACACTTAATATAATCACTCAATGAGACCAACGGAGAATCAAAAAGAATTTATTTAGCAGTGTTATTATAGTGCCACTTGCACTTAGCTTTTGATGTTACATGATTCCACTTGATGTTACACATACACAGCTTATATACACAATTTGAAAGTTACACACCAAACAGGACTAACGCTATGATTTTCTCCTAGCAATCCTATTATCTAATATGGTCATTTACTATATGTAAATGATACACAGCCTAGAACTGGCTACATGACCTTAGTCACGGACATGTTTGAAGAGACCACTTTTTCTTGACCATGTCTGGTTTTGCTTACTGAACTCACATTTACCTGCATAACCAGTTGCACCATACTACAATGCCTTTATTTACAGCATAAATACCTTTATTTACAGCACAAACACCTTTGACAGGGCACCGCCTGTCACGTTCTGCTTTACATGCCTTGTGTATATAACTTGTTTACTGCTAAGTACATTTTATTACAGATCCCATTCCTGCCTGTGCTCATTATGTGACTTGTATGGTTTGAGTTTTGTTTAACTCAGTTTGGGCATTGAGCCACACATTTCAGTCACACTTGTGGCTATTTAGCCTTTGCCCTTACAATTCCCCCTTTGGGACTGAAATTGGGTGTGGTTTTCCTGAGAGAACATGAGTGGGTAAGGCTGGAGATCTCCGATATGGACCCCGCTCCCAGGTTCTCTGGATGACCTGCTGCCCTGTCCACCTTGCCCACCCTATTAATAGGAGCCACCACTAACCAAGGGCACATTGTTACAACATTTGACATGTGGCTGCTGACATTTTGAGCATAAACATATCATGATGCAGGTTGCGTATTAGGCAACGCAAATAACATGTACTGACTAACAAAATAAACACTAATACCAATTGTAGCATTAACAACACTTTGAACGACTATACCCCCCAAGATCCTCCCAGGTTGGTATATATTAAGTGTTCCTTATCTGCATCATCTAACGGCACATTAATGTCTTGTTTTATTTTACAGGCAGAGTTTTGAATTTGAATAAGATGTGTGTCTTTGCAGTCTAATAACCTTTGCACATCTAATGTTAGGGGAGGTATAGGCACTCCGAAAGCAGGTGTATATTCATTAATTTTAGTTGCTTGACTGGGTACCGAACTGTTAATTCGTGACATCCTTGGGGTATACTGTACAATAGGATGGAAGGTGTGCCCTCCAATGTGCACATCTCCTTTAGGGATAAAGCAAAAGTTTGGCTGGGTTATCGCACACTTTTTCCCCCGATGAGTCATTTCTCTTTCATTGGTAACTATACAATACTGTGTGGTGGAATTGTACACAAACACTACCTTAGGCACTGTCCACCTTTGCAGTTGAACCAGACACCAAAGCAAGGTGTTGAGGGCTTCTTGTATAGATTCCTCCCCACAAACAGGCTGGTCCTGGGCCATAACATCACCCTGGCATACCCACTGAGCACTTATCTGCTCACAGCAGTGTAGATTGGGGGCCACCCAGGACCCATTTTGTTAGCTACTAAAATGTCAGGTGGGCTTATTCTATATGCATAATAGTCACCTATTAATTTTCCCACTGAATGTACCTTAACAATGTCTGTGTACTCCTCCTCCTCCTCCTCCTCTTAATTTACCTGAGGTAATTTAACTGTAAATGACACCATCATTGTTTGACTTAGGGTGCTGTTTTTATTAAACCAGCATGGCTGTACGTATACCTTTGCTATCTTTCTTACCCATGCTATTGGAGGTGCCCTTTGTCACGTGCATGGGTTTAGGCACTTACTATCAGTAGTACCATTACACATTGGGCAGTACCATAATTTGATTTGAGCATCTGGTACCATATTGGGTAGCCTTTCTTCGTCTACTTGATTTAGCAGTTTACTTACAGTAGTTAAAACATAGGACCCATAGGCTGCACATATTATGGACCACCCGATAGTGTGATTTGTGACTTGAACATTATGGTCTTTGATAATTTCATTGATTTTGCCTTGAACTTGTTTTAACAATTTGGCAACATCATGCATATTGTATACTGTCAAACGTTCCTCTTGTGCCAAACACACTTGATTTACAGCAAGAGTCAGTAACACTCTTCCTTCTATTTCTTGATTTACAATATTTTGGTGCTCTTCCATAGCATCTAAATCTGCTCTATTCCATATACTCATTCCGGATCCAAACAGGCCGGTTATGTCCCCTAATAGGTCTCTTTCTCTTGCGTCGCCTATTAGAGGTATTGTTATGGTTACTACCATTTGTGGGGACTGGGGTGCATCCCTTGCTTGGCCTGGAATATACTACCCATATCTAATAACACAGATGCATAAAATTTAGAAACATTAGTATCAGCGCATTGACCAGTGCTATTTAGATCCCAACTCGAAAAGTTGAAAATGACTGGTAATTTTATATACTGTACATTATTTACAAGAGTCTGGTCCATTGGTATGGAAGTTAGTCCACTAGGTGGCCCTTGTGTTACATTGGGGCACTGTGGTGGTCTTACTGTTAAAGTTATATTTCTACTGGTGTGATTGGTGTAACAGTTATTATCGTCACATGTCCCATTTCCAGTGGTGCCCATTTCACGAATGCATCCTCCAATAACATTATTCAGATTTCTAGTACTGTACAAAACAGTTACTTGATATGTACCGGAGTCCTTTGGTGTGGGTTTCTCCAATATTAGTGATCCATCTTTGGGGTATACATATCCTCTGCGTGTTGAGTTGTACTGGGATGAGCAAAACTGTGGACTGGCCTTCCCATCAGCCATATAGCACCACCGTGTGGTAGTTACAATTAAATCATAATTTGTCCATACTATTTGCCACAGACATACAGTAGTATCTGCTTCTCCCTCAGCCCAACTCCATGTGATTGGTAGGACCATGGGTTGTTTATAATCCCCGGTGACATGCGGGATGCTGGTGTTTAGATGTAGAGCCGATGTACAACTCACTAGGTTCCCCAACAGGGCCTTGTACAGTGTATACTTCCACATCCTTTACCTGTAAGAACAAGGGCAGTATCAGTCGTCATCATCAATACTCTTACATGGCAGTATTTCCTTTTTTTTTTCTTCCAAGAATTATTTTTTTTCAAATGTTTGTTTACGACCAGATCTTTTTGTATTATGCACTATGGCTATATTTGTTACTGCCATGTGTTCTAGCATTACCCTTTGCTCGACACATCAGGGTTACATAGAAACATAGACTTTGATGGCAGATAAGGACCGCTTGGCCCACCTAGTTTGCCCATTTCTCTACCTAGAGGATAAGCTGCAGATCCTCTTTAACTAACAGCCTATTTCTTCCTACCTCGCACAAAAATTGCCTTATGTCTGTCCCATGCATTCTTGAATTCTCCCACAGTTTTAGACCCCACAACCTCCTCAGGAAGGCTGTTCCATGAGTTCACCACCCTCTCTTTGAAAAAATACTTCCTCACATTGCCCCTGAGCCATCCCCCCCTCTGTCTTCAAATTGTCCCCTTGTTCTTGCACATCTCTTTTCTGAAAGATGCTACCCTCTTGGACTTTGTTGATTCCTCTGAGGTACTTAAACATTTCTATCATGTCCCCCTCTCCTGCCTTTCCTCAAGGGTATACATGTTAAGCTCCTTTAGCCTCTCCTCATATGGCTTCTCTTGTAGACCCTGCACCATTTTAGTTGCCCTCCTCTGAACTGCCTCCATCCTGTCTATGTCCTTGTGGAGATGGGGTCTCTAGAACTGGATGCTGTACTCCAGATGGGGTCTCACAAACTATCTGTACAGGGGGATAACAACTTCCTGTTTTCTGCTGGTGATGTCTCTCCCTATACATCCCAGTATCCCCAGCCCTCCATACTGCCTTCTCACATTGCTTGCCAACCTTAAGGTCATCTGATATGATTACCCCTAGGTCCCGCTCCATTTTTGTTGTTGTTACTACTTCCCCCATTTGTGTAATCTTCCTTGGGTTTTGGTTCCCAGGTGCATTACTTTGCACTTCTTTGCATTGAATCCAAGCTGCCATACTTCTGACCATTCCTCCAACCTTGCCAAGTCCCTTCTCATCCTTTCCACGCCTCCTTGTGTATCAATCCTGTTGCAGATCTTTGTGTCATCTGCAAAGAGGCATACTTTTCCTTCCAGTCCCACTGCAATGTCACTTATAAAGATATTAAAAAGGACTGGACCCTGTGCTGAACCCTGCGATACCCCACTTGTAACCCTTCTTTCTTTAGAGTGGACTCCATTTACAATTACCTTCTGTGTCCTGTTGTTCAGCCAATGTTTTACCCAGGCTACCACCCTGGGACCACTCCAAGGCTGGTTAATTTGACTACTAATCTTTTGTGTGGGACTGTGTCAAATGCCTTGCTAAAGTCTAGGTAGGCCATGTCCACAGCCCCTTCCTGGTCTACTACTTTGGTTACTCAGTCAAAGAAATGAATTAGATTTGTCTGACATGACCTTCCCACTGTGAACCCATGCTGCCTTGGGTCCTGTGCCCCACTGGCTTCTAGGTACTCGACAGTTCTTTCCTTCAGAAGTGATTCCATCACTTTCCCTACCACAGAGGTCAAACTGACAGGTCTGTAGTTTTCTGCCTCTATCTTGCTCCCACTTTTGTCAAGGGGAATCGCATCAGCCTTCTTCCAGTCCTCAGGTACCACACCATCCTCCCATGATTTGTTATAAAGGGTAGTCAGTGGTGTCACTAGTTCTCTGCTTAATTCTTTTAGAATTCTGGGGTGAAGTCCATCTGGCCCCATTGCTTTGTCCACCTTCAGTTTCAGGAGTTCTTTCAGAACCCTTTCGTCTGTGAGAGGAGGATTGACCCCCCTCTCCAGAGTGCTTCTGTTAACTGGATTAGGCACCTCCCCCACTTCCTCTTTTGTGAATACTGAACAGAAGTATTCATTCAGTATCCTCGCTTTTTCACTGTCACTCTCTGCCCACCCACCATCCATTCTATTCAGCCTCACTATCCCTCCCTTTGTCTTTCTCGCTCCTGAGATACCTATAAAAGATTTTATCCCCCTTCTTAACTGAGTTGGCTATCTTTTCCTCAGTTTGTGCCATTGCTATTCTGACTACTCTCCCTGCTTCCTTCTGTCTTAACTGGTACAGTTCTCTGTCCTGCTCCTTCTGTGTTTCCTTATACTTCCTAAATGCTATCTTTTCTCCCTAACCTTCACCGCTACTTCTTTTGAGAACCATGGTGGCTTTTTCTTTTGTTTATTTGCTTCACACAAAGGCTTGTTGCCTCTGTGATGGCAGTTTTGATATCTCTCCATTGTTGCTCCACCCCTCCTTCTAGCCTATTTGCTAGTGCTTTTCTAAGGCACTCTCCCATCTTGTCAAAGTCAGCCCTCCTGAAGTCTAGAACCCTCACTTTTGTATGGCTTGACTCTGTAGCTGAGTTTATCGTGAACCACACTGTTTGGTGGTCACTTGTTCCCAAATGGCTACTCACTTCTAGATCTGAGATCCTCTCAATGTTCCCATTTGAGAGTACGAGGTCTAAGATTGCTCCCTCACGAGTAGGTTCCAAAACTAGCTGTTTGAGGCATGCCACCTGAAGGGCATCAAGAATGGCCCTGCTTTTGGATGTGGCTGCAGCAAAGGTGCTCCAGTTAACATCTGGCATATTAAGGTCCCCCATCAACAGTATCTCCCCTTTCTCTGCCATCCTAAGTATGCTTTCTATCATATCCTTGTCCATTCCCTCCCCCTGACATGGGGGTCTGTATACAACCCCTGCGCAGATTGTGGTGCCATTTCCAGTGTCTAAGGTGACCCACAGTGCCTCCTCTCCTCCTGTTTACTGTTTTGTTTAGTTGCTTTTATCTCTTCCCTTACATAGAGAGCTACCCCCCTCTTCTGCCCTCCCTGTCTCTCCTGTAGATTGTGTACCCTGGTATGTTAACATCCCAGTCATGGTTCTCTGTGTACCATGTTTCTGTGACTGCTACGATATCCAGGCATCCCTCTTCCATCAAGACCACCAGTTCAGGGAGCTTGTTGCCCAGACTACAGGCATTGGTACTCATTACCCTCCATTTCTTGAAGGCCTTAACCCTTTTTGCCCCATCCCTGTCCTTATTGCATTTGTCACTTTCTCCATTTACCCCTGTGCTTCTCCCTATTGACATCTCTGTGTTGGTGTCTACCTCATTTAGTACCCTGATTTTTTGGGGGGGGCTAGGTTTCCCTACTCCTTTCAGTGACTCCCCCTTGGCTGGTTTAAATACTGCCATGAGTATTTAAACCTATCACCTAGGATCTTGGTTCCTCCTGGACAGATGCAGACCATCACGCCAGTATAGGCCTGCATCCATCCAGGTGGACCCCCAGTCCCCAGTGAAGCCAACCCCCTGAGCTCTGCACCAGTTTTTCAACCACTGATTGAATCCCATGGTGTGGAGCACCCTAGCTTCATCCGTGCCATAGACAGGCAGCACCTCCAAGAAGGTTACTGTGTGTGCTGTTTGTCTAAGCCCCACCCCATTTCCACAAATGCTTCTTGCACTGCTCTGATCCCTTTCTTAGCCAGGTCATTTGTCCCTAGGTGGACAATGACATCCAGCTCCCTCACCTGTGCAGCTGCTCCTGTGATCCTGAGGATTCACTTCCTGTCCCTCCAAGCCATGGCATCAGGCAGGCACCTTACCTCCCTCTCCCCTTCCTCCCCCAGTTCTACCTTCCTAACAATGGAGTCCCCCACCAGGAGTTGTTTCCTTCCCTGTGGGGTCCCATGCTACCCTCCTGTGGGTCTCCTTTGTGAAGGTTCCCACCATCCTCCTTGGTCTCCACTGTGGCAGCCTCCATAGAGGAACCACACTTTTCCAGAACGGCATAGAAATTGTGGAGAGGTACAGCTGGAGGGATGTGCCTCTGTTCCACCACCCTCACCCTCCCTGAGCCCACTGTGGTCCAACTGCTCCTCTTTTGGCAACCTCTGAGGCAATGGCAGTGACTCTGGTGGTCCCTTGGTGGGAGAGGAGGTCCCACAAATCCTGGCCAACTCAGTCTGGGGATGAGCAACCTCCTCCCTCAGCCCAGAGAGGTGCCTGCAGATGGGACAACACTGCATCCTCCAGAACGTCTTCCGGAAGACTGCTGCTCCACAGCCACTGCACTGCTCCACTCCCATCATGTCTTTTTTCTGGCCCCCTAACTGTTGTTTGGAATACTTAACTCTTTCCTCTGTTTATTTTCTTTTTTCCTCCCCTACTTACTTACTGCCTCTGTGCCCTTTTAGCTCCTGATCTTCCTGTTCAAAGACAAGAAGTTCCTATATTTCTCAGTAGTCTCCTTACTTGCTCAGAGTCAGACCTCCAGCAGCTGGGGGGGGGCAGAGAACTACTCTTGCCCTTCTAGAATGGTGAGTCTTTGGTGGCTCTGTGATCACTCACTTCCTGCTCCCAAACAGGAAGTTCCTATTGTCAGTTAAATTCTGTGCCTATAAAAGTAGAACTGGTTTAGGGTGGAGGGAAGGAGGGCAATATATTCCCAGTAGAGAAGTTTTAGTTATACCAGTAGCTCCTTCCTCCTGGTGTTCTGTCTGTTCTCTGGCAGAAGCTATCTAGGGCAGTGCTGAAATCTGGTTTTAACCTGGCTCCTTCTAGCTAAGCCACTTCCCTAGTTTGCAAATATTTCGACACTTAATTTCACAGATAACAGTTCCCTTCTGACACCTGTGACAAGCACCTAGATAAGTACACAGATAACAGATAACAGATAACAATTTACTTCAACTACCTCTGACAAACACACTAACTCTTTTTTTTTTACCCTAAATTGAAGGTCCCAGTACAAGATTTCTAGTTACTTGATACAGGGTGAGACCAATGCTGGCTTGAACAGTCCCCTGTACTGCCCTTAATATTCCTGATAGGAACATCAAGCACAACCCTCCCAGGCTTATGCAATCTAAACTTTTTTCTTAAACAATTTACACTGATCTACATGCACCCATGCTAGTGGTCTGTTTCCCTTTCCTAGCCTAGTAATGTGTACAGTGGTGGTACCCAGGCATTGATCCACCATGTAGGGTCCCATCCAATTTGCATCCCACAAACTCTTTTTATCAAAGTTTTTTATCATTACTTGGTCACTAATTGTGTTGTTCCAATGTATCTTTATCTCGATACATTTTGTTTTTCCAATGTGCTTGCGCCATATTGCTGGCAGCAAATTTTAAATATTTTTCAATTGATTCTGTACTTGCTGTAGGAATACCTCTGCGTTGGCGCCATCTCTTACACTTGCACTCACTTCGGGGTCTGTGGGATAGCTCAATCGCATGTCCCGTCCAGTCATAAACTGATGAGGAGTAATCCCTGTACTGGTGTGTATGGTACCTCTCACTGCCATGAGGATTCCAGGTAGATGGTTTACCCATCCCTTTCCAGTATCCAACACTGCCTTTTTTAAAGCTAATTTTAGGGTCTGGGTCAGCCTTTCTACCATTCCAGAAGACTGAGGTTGATATGGTAAATGGAATTTCTGCTCTATTCCTAACAACCCACACATGTCCTGCATGATTTGCCCGATAAAGTGTGTTCCTCTGTCTGATTCCAATATCCTGGGGACTCACCATTGAGAATACACTTGTTCCCACAAAACTTTGGCTGTCGCTTTGGCAGTGTTAGTGGTGAGGAAAGCCTCCACCCATTTAGAAAAACGTCTATTACTACTAACAAATATCTAAAACCCCCCTTGGCAGTGGGCAAGGGATCTACATAATCAATCTGCAAAGCCTGCCACGGCCCTTCAGCCACCAGCACATGTTGTAATGGTGCTCGTTTTGCCTGGGGACTAGGCTGGTTTATCTGTGCACAGATTAGACATGACTCCAGACATGTCTTTACATCCTTGTTGACCTTTGGCCACCAATATTTAGATGTGACCATTTGACAAGTTTTATGGAGACCACAGTGTCCTCTGATCCTGTGGTTCTCCATGATAATTTGTTTCCTGAGATCAGATGGCGGGACCCACTTTAACTGGCTATGGCATTCCCAAAAAAGCATGTCTTCCTGTATTGTCAGGTTTTTGTAGCTACATTTCCCTGATTCTCTCCATTTTTGTTTTTGTTGCGATAGCCAGGGATCCATCATCTGAAGTTGTACCAAATTAACTACTGGATTTTTAACTTGGATGGATGCCATGAAGGAGCCCCCAAGAGGATCACTCCATGGCTCTCCATCTCTGGCTGCATCTTTGGCTAGTTAGTCCTCCACCTGATTTTCCCTTTCATGAGCCGTGGGGCTTTTGGTGTGGGTGTGGACCTTACAAATAGCAACTCTGCCTGGGGTGGCATTTGCCAAGGCCAGCAAGTGTCGTAACACCTGTCTGTGCTGGACATGTTCTCCCAATGCAATAATCATCCCCCTTGATTCCCACAAATGAACCCATTCAGTGAGGGACATAACAGCAAACTGGGAATCTGAGAAGATGGTGATTTTTCCCTCAGGATATCTAAGGACTGCCTCTCGGATGGCTTCTAACTCAGCTTTTTGGGCAGAGAAGTTAGCCGGCAGTTTTATTTTAATGCTTCACTGTTGTGAAGGGATCCATACTGTGGCCCCTATGTGGAACTGGTCATTATTCCACTGTCAGGACCCATCGACGTAGATCTCCAGGGAAGTGTCTGGGTGGCCTTCCACGAAAGGAGACGACACAACCATCCCGTGGTCTGTGGTCCCACAGTCATGTGGTTCCCTCCTTGCCCCAGCTGGGATGCTATACCTCCATCTCTTACCTTTTTAACTTCAATGTTTTTTCCTTGTAAGGCTAGCATCCACCTCATTAGTCGTTGATCAGAAACCCCTCTAGGTGACCCTTGAAAAGATATTTTATCGGGGTATGCAGGGTTTCCAATATAATTTGATTAAAACCCACAATGTGCTCAGTGGCTTGTACTGCCAATAGACTGCCAATAGGTGCTTCTCACAAGCCCTATATCCATTCTCCACAGGAGTCAATACCATGAGAAATATCCCACGGTCTCAGTTTTTCTGTTTTTCTTGCAGCAACATCACCACCCAGAGCATTTGGGCTGGCAGTCTGCAGTACAAAGTCCTTTTTATGTTTGGGGCTATCAATATGGGAGCAGTTAATAATTGTTTTAAGTCCCAAAGCTGCCTGAGTGGTGGGGGCCACTCTAGTTGATAATTTTACCTGGATTACCCTTTGCAGGTTGTACAAGGGCGTGCTATATCAGCAAAATTGAGGATAAAGTCTCTACAAAAAACAATCATGCCCAGAAACTGCCATAGGGCTGTCACCGATTTGGGCCTGGGCAACTGCTGTATCAGTCTGTCTTTGCTCTGGATCTACCCTGTGGCCCTGATCAGAGATCTCTATTCCTAAATAGGTTACCTTTTGTTTTCCCACCTGTTCTTTATCTAGGTTTAACTTCAGCCCTGCTTTCCCAAGTGTCTTTAATACATGCTCCAGAAATTGTTGGTGTTCAGACACATTATTAGACTGGAGCAGCTGATCATCCATGTATTGTACCACCTTCTGCGCCAGCCCAGCTTCCTTTAATATGCCGGCCAGACACTGGTGGAACAATGTGGGTGAGGAATGGAACCCTTGAGGCAAGCAGGTGAACATGTACCGACTATTTTCAAAAGTGAATACAATTTGTATTGACACGATTCGGTCAAGGGTACCGACCAAAAACCATTGGTGATATCCAGTACCGTAAACACCTTTGCCTTTGAAGAGAGTTCTGAAATCAAATCGGGGAATTTTGCCACTATGGGAGCCACCAATAGAGTCACTTTGTTCAGTGCTCTATAGTCAATAGTCAGTCTCCATGCCCCCGTAGGTTTTTTTACTGGCCAAATAGAGCTGTTTACTGTGGAACAAATGGGACGTATTCCTCTCTGTTTCAACAGCTGCCTCATTGTCTTCCCCACATCATCCTTTGCTTCTTCTGGAATTTTGTATTGCTTCTGCGGAAGGGATCTGGACCGTGAATGTCAATGAGTGTCCCCAACCCTCCATGATCTGTCCCACATGTAGCCCTTTTACTTTCAAGTGAGGTACCTCCTTTTGGAGCTGTTCTACTTGTTGTCCCTTTATTTTTATTTATTTATTTATTTCATTTTTGTTAACTGGTAGGTACACTAGACAGCATAACTGCCTATTTTGAGGTATGACCCAGGAGATTACAACAAAGGGTACATAGACAATAGTAGATACAAGAAAACATCATGGGACAAGTAGAAGTCAGACATAGTACACTTTTACAAAATTTTCAGCAAATTACAGTATGTTTGCAGGAATCTGTATGTAGTAACAAAACAGAAATAAAAGTGCAAATAACTTAAAAGTCATAAGTTATACAATTAGTGAATAAGTGTTAGAAGAGAGGAAATAGAGGTTGGAGTGAATCTGGAGTTAAGAGCCTTGGCGATAGTGAGCAGATTATTGCAATTGCAACCATCCACAACCATATCAGAGATTGTATTGCACTTGTTTTTCCCTATGATGGTGTTAACATGACTCCAAAAACCACGAGAGTCACTGACAGAGGTACTAAGGAACTGACGGTGGTAACTGCCCTTAGCAGATCTGATGGACACCTTACATAGGTTTCAGAATCTTCTGTACTCCACCCAGTCCAATGGGGACTGAGTTAGCTTAGCTTTATTCCAGGCTTTATCCCTCTTTTTGAGAGAGGACAGGAGTGAAGAATTTAACCAGCGGGTAGCAGATCCCCAGATACGGTGCATTTTTACTGGAATATATGTGTCTTGAAGGTTCAAAAGCGTGGTAAGGAGGTATTGAGCAGCACGTTCCATATTACAGGTATTATATAGAGGTGCCCAGTCCGTGTTCTGTAGCTCCATGATTATGGCTCTCTTATCCATTTTTGAAAAATCCCTGAAAATAATTTCTCTGGGGGGTGGTTTAGGGGCTCTAGCCTTCCAAACACAGTAAACTGGGGAGTGGTCACTGATTGAGTCTGGTAAAACTCCAACAGCACTGATCCTTTCAGGCCTGTTAGAGATGACCCAGTCTAGAAGAGACTGGAGACTGCTGTTACTAGCCTGTCTGGTTGGGAGAGTGACCAGTTGAGACAGGTGTAACCTGCTGAGTTCAGCAGCATAGCGATTAGAGTTTTTCCCTAGCCAATCCAGGTTGAGGTTCCCCATAACAATGAGCTCTTGTCTACCTTTTAGCGAGAAAAGATGGTCAATTACCTTAATCAGGCCTGTTAGTCCATTTTTAGGAGGGTTATAGATGCACACTACATTTAGCTTCTTAGTGAGACCTAAGGTAATAACTATATGAATAGTTTCACATAGACAGGTAGTGTTGACTGGGAGGACCGTAATGTCAAGGTCCTGCCTGGTATAAAACAGAACACCACCACCCTTTTTAGCATTTGGATGATCACATCTGTGAAGTTTATATCCATTGATCGTACATAATGAATCTGGTATATGGGGTTTTAACCAAGTTTTGGTTTGACCTAAGACATCAGGGGAGTTGTGAGCAATCCAGGCTTCAAGCTGTGCAAAATTAGCTGACAGACTTCTAATGTTCATATGTGCAAGCTTAAGCCCCTTTTCTGTTAACCAGTAAGACGGGTTCTTGGGAGCGATACCATCAGGAGGTCCCGGGTTAGGTTCAATATCACCGGAGAGAGAGAGAGAGAGATAACATAGGGGTACCCAGGTCTCAAGGAGAGAGGTTTGGAGTTTGCCCTCAAGTGGCATATAAAAAGGGGAATGGCTTAAGTAGTCAGCTATACTAGCAAATGGGATAAGCTTTAGGAGCCAGGTTTCAGCAATAGAGGTATTATCCCTGATAATCAGGTTTGGGAAAAAATAACTCCAGTCCTCGGCTTTATTTGAGTAGCCAGAGTCAGTAGATGGCTGGCAGAGAAGATCTACTGAGAGTTGGAGGGCTAGCAGAAGGGAAAACACTCCTACAAAGCTGCAGTGAAATGAGATCACCCCCATAGTGTACACTGGTAAGGAAAAGAAGGGAACGTAGAACTAGGGAAAAAAGAGAAAGCAGCAAATTCAGGACTGGAGACAGGACTGAAGCATATGTGCAGTTGACTGCAGGAGTGAGACAGTAACTAAGCCCAAGGATGAAACTAGTTCAAAGTAATACTTTCCTTTCCATTTACTCATTTCTAAAGTTAGGGCACTGCACTCCCCTGCTTTCTCACTATACTTCCATTCCTGTTCTTTTTGTTTTCCCTTGAGATCCTCCTCAAGTCTATCAATCTTATCCTGCAGCTCCCGACTGTTTTTTTGGTGTTTCAGAACCAGGGAGTTATTAATACCCAACAAAGCCGCTACACTGTTAGCGACTTTTTCCTTTTCATTCTTACATGTCTTATTTCTCTCACAGCACTGAGTTTCATAGTGACAGCGGACGTCTTGCCCGTCCACTGGGACTTCATAAAAGCCTTTTTTTAGATGTTTTGCTAACCATTTTCTAATAATTGTCTCCATATGTTATTCTTCTGACTCAATCATCCATGTCTGGTTTCTTTTGAGTCAGACTGAGCCTTTGCCCTCTCCCCGCCAGAGGTGATTAGTCTCCTGGTGAGTGAGACCACTTTCCCACTGCTCTCTTGTCGTCGGCCCATGGTGACCTCAGTTTCGATTGTACTCACTCAAGATCGTAGGATACTCTACCGCTGAGGATCCGAGTCACGCACCAAAATGTAACGTGATAACTTAATGTTACTAACAACTAATATAATTACTCAATGAGACCGATGGAGAATCAAAATAATTTATTTAGCAGTGTTATTATAGTGCCAATTGCACTTAGCCTTTGATGTTACATGATTCCACTTGATGTTACACATACACAGCTTATACACAATTTGAAAGTTACACCTCAAACAGGACTAACGTTATGATTTGCTCCTAGCAAACCTATTACTTAATATGGTCATTTACTATGTTGGTGATACACTGCCTAGAACTGGCTACATGACCTTAGTCACGGACATGTTTGAAGAGCCCAGTTTTTCTTGACCATATCTGGTTTTGCTTACTGAACTCACATTTACCTGCATCACCAGTTGCACCATACTACAATGCCTTTATTTACAGCACAAATACCTTTGACAGGCACCGCCTGTCACGTCCTGCTTTTACATGCCTTATGTATATAACTTGTTTACTGCTACTACATTTTATTACAGACCCTGCCTATGCTCATTATGTCACTTGTATTTTGTATGGTTTGAGTTTTGTTTAACTCAGTTTGAGCACTGAGCACACATTTCAGTCACACTTGTGGCAATTTAGCTTTGCCCTTACAATTCCCCCAAACAAACAACACCAAAATCCTTTTCTAGGGAACAAGAAAGTTCAGACACAGAATTTGACTGAGCACAAATTACAAGTTCATCTGCATAAAGCAGTGATTCACTAAACCTACAAACTCCAGGAAGCTGATTAATAAAAATAGAAAATAACATGGGTCCCAAAATGGACCCTTGAGGCACACGACAACTAATTGGCAAAACATCAGAAACCACAAAACCTGCTTGAACAAATTGACACTTGTTACTCAGATAATCATAGAACCAAGATACAGCAACATCAGAAAACCCCAGATCTTTCGATTTTGTGCAGGCCAAACCACGATCAATCAAATTAAAAGCCTTGGTTAGGTCCATGAACACTGCCCCGGTCATCAAACTCACGTAGGATAGTGTTCATGAACCCAACCAAGGCCGTGCCCATACCAAAGTGCTTATGGAACCCATGTTGTTGCTTTGGCAACAAATCATGGGTAACCAAATAGGCATCAATTTGCTTACCCACTAAACTCTCAAGTAGCTTGCTAAGGGGATTCAGTATTGATACTGGCCTATAATCATCTATGGAAGTAGCACAGCTCTTTTTTGGAATTGGAACCACCTTAGCTTTCTTCTGGGACAGAGGAAAAACACCTGCATCCAATGATATATTAAAAATATAACAAAGGGGATCCGTAATAAAGGAGATAGCCAATTTTAAGAAGTGGGCATCCAACCCTTCCCCACAGTCAGTCCCTTTATTTGGGAGAGACTGCAGACGATGAAAAACTTAATTTGATGTTACTTCCTTAAACAAAAACCTGGGACCATCTACCAAAGGAACAGAAGAAATGGATTTAGTATTACCAGCCTGAGAAAAAAAAGATCTAAACTTAGAAAGATCTGAAAATTTAGAATTCAACAATTTAACAATTTCAGACAAGTCACTAATTTCTTTGTTGTCAACATTTAATTTCTGGATGTCAGATTTTGATTTAGGAGAAAATAAAGAATTTACATTATTCCAAAACTTCTTTGGATCTGCCCAGCTATCTTCAAAGCGATCCCTAAAATAAGCTTTTTTAACATTTCTAACAGTTTAAGAGACTAATTCCAAAGTCCACAGTAGAGATCCATTGAAACTCTACTGGGAGATAATTTAAATTTAGTCCAAGCATTATCCCGCTCCTTAATTAATTTCTTAATGCTGGGACCAAACCATCCAGTAGAAGAACCTCTACACCAAATGGTCCTCAAAGGGAAAAGAGATTCCAGAATGGGAAGAAGTTGGCTGCAAAAAAAATCTAGTGTCATATGCACATCTGGAATACATTCAAGAAATGACTAATTAACCTCAAAGAAGACTATAACAGGGAATAATCTATCCTTTTAAATGATCTAGTTTGAAACACAGAAGGAGGGGGTTTAAGACAGTTAAAATTTAGGAAACAAAAGGTGGCCATGTGATCGCTTACAGAATCTGCCAAGACACCAGAGGCCCCCACTCTCCCCACTCTATTAGTCAATACCCAATCCAACAGAGAATGATTCTGTGAGATGGACTTGAGACGGGTAGGCACATTTATACACTGAGTCAGTCCGTAAGAGAGAAGAAGAGATTTGAGCCCCATGGTGTCATTAGCCTTCCAATTCAAATTCATATCTCCAACAACAACAGAATCACTCTGCTTTAAATAAACTTCACAAACATCCAATAAATTTTTAAGCCCTTGAAGACCACATTGAGGGGGATTATACAGACAGCCCACATTTAACTTCTTCTTTCCTCCAAGAACAAATTGCAAAACCAGCCAATCAGTTTCATGACCCAAATCCTCACTAGACCTTAAAAAATTAATTTCTAAGGCTGGCCCGCTAGTGCAGCGGCTGGATTTCCGTTCGCGACGCCAGCAACCCGGGTTCGGGAATGGACCTGTTTCTTTGGAGGGCCAGCTGGGGGAGAAGGATGGAGTGTCCCATGGACAGCTCTCCTTCTCCAGGAGCAGGCTGGGGAAGTGCCGGTGCAAGGAGGACCCTGGCGGAGGTCAGGATTCACTTAGCTACCGACATTCGAATGGCAGGTGGGGCGAGCGCTGGCATCAGTGCATGTCCCGCCTCCAAGAAAAACAAAAAGGAACAGGTGGGTGGGCCCTCTGTCTATGTGAAGCCCTCCTGGGGCTTCGATTAGCCTCCATCATCACACCCCTGACCAGATACTTGTCCCATGCTCGGATATGGGGTCCAGTGCTGTGGCCCTACTGTCCAGGGGTAAGCCAGGGGTAACTGGGGGAGCTAGTGGCAATAGATGGGGTAGAAGTCCCAGGGGCCGTGACCAGGGGTGAAGGCCGACAGAGGATCTCACCAAGAGAAAAAAAAAAAAATAATTTCTAAATGATCCATATAATAAATCAGGACCCCACCACCCTTTTTATGACCTTTACGGTCTACCCTAAAAATTTTATAACCCCCAATAAGACACACATTATCGGGCACCTCTGGCTTCAACCACATTTCTGATAAAGCAACAATATCAGGTAGATATAGAGTAATAAGCTGTTCGATTTCAGCAGTCTTAGGGATTAAGCTACGAACATTCAAATGGACAATTTTAAATCCATGACAGGATTTCAAACAATTATTCAAAGACGATGCTTGAGAGGAAGACATATAATCTAAAGAGCAAGGCCCTGGATTCAGTTGAACATCACCAGAAACTAACAGAAAGGTGGTTGAAACACAGTTGCCCAATTTAGAACAAAGTAACATGCCATAGTGCAAACAAGTAAAGTAACCCCTATTCCCACATTGTCTTATGGGCATAGGACTACTCAACAATAATTGCCATGAGTCAGTAACAACATCAACAACTGAGCAATTTGAAAAGCAAAAATCACTTGTCTCATATGAGGCAGTATTCCCAGCACCAAACCTGTATAATTCAATATGATCCACATATATCAACCCCCCCCAAAGAATACACACCCAAATAGGTAAACACTTAGCGTCCCACATTATTACCATAACATACTGACAGTATTATAATCAAACACTCCCACTCCTCTACCTCCCTCGGACTCCCTTAGACTGCCCTGCACTTACTGCACTTGCCACACCTACACCGCACAAATGCCACCGCATTTGGCAAGTGAGATCTTTAAACACCTCAACCCCACAGACTGGACTGCCACCACCAATCGGGGGGGAAGGGTGCAGCTAGCAACAGGTAGAAGAAGCTAGTCAGTATCTAGCAACAGGGCTATGAGCAGGTGCAATTACTGAAGTGGCAGCAGCAGTACTTAATTAATCAGCTCCACTCTTGGAAGGACAGCTCAAACACCCTGAACAGTATACTTTAGGACCCTTTGTCAGCAGCACACAAGTAATCACTTTGTAAAATAGCAGTTCAGAGGGACTCAAACCAGTAGTGCTAAATATTAAAATCTCCACAACATTAAAATGCACCCAAGACTGTCAGCAGGCTTAGTTAATTCCCAAAGTCAATAAGGGGTTTAGCAGCACCTCTAGCAGCATGAACTCACACAGTCTCTGAATAAAATGGAACACAATGCAGTAAAATAATTATGGTTCCTGTAGTCTCTCCAAAGCAGGCGTAGCCAGGATTTGGTGTGGAGTTTCCCAAACATTTCTTTGGGGTCCGGGGCATGCCCAGAACGACCCCTTGGAAATTTAGGGTTAAATGGTGCAGTTTGTGCATTTTAGGCAATAACTGTTGAGTTACAAAATGCATCAAAAATTCAAGTTGTCAGTCTCATCCATCCGGTCCCAGGTATTTTAGTTGAACTCAGGATTCTTTTCTCCTTTTAAATTTCCACCTGTTCTCTTCTATCTCTACATTCTGTTAGCAACTCTACACCACCTTTAATGACTACTAAGATGGGCAGGCATTGCAACAGAAGACATATGAGGAGGCTAAGGGACTTGAACATGCATACGCTGGAGGAGAGAAGGAGCGGGGAGATATGAAAGAAACCCTCAAGTACCTTAGGGGCATTAATAAGGTCCAGGTGGAGGACATCTTCCAGAATAGGAGGGATGTGAGAACAAGGTGGTATGATACGAGACAAGGGGGACAATTAAGGGGGAACATGAGGAAGCACCTCTTCACTGAGCAGGTGGTGGACAATTGGAATAGTCTGCCACAGGAGGTGGGGGGTTCAAACATGCCTGGGACAGGCATAATGGTACCCTAGAGGTAGGAAAGAGAGGATACGCTGTTAACCAAGTAGGTCCAGCCACCAATAAAGGTGGGAAAAAGGGAAGGCTGGATGGGCCCTAATCTGCCAGCAACTTTCTATGTTAGTCTATATGCTAATAAACATGTAAGAAACTCAGTGTAATTTTCCAGGACTCTTTTGCTATGAAATCCACCAT
Source organism: Neoceratodus forsteri (assembly GCA_016271365.2). Classification (NCBI taxonomy): domain Eukaryota; kingdom Metazoa; phylum Chordata; order Ceratodontiformes; family Ceratodontidae; genus Neoceratodus; species Neoceratodus forsteri. The sequence continues at coordinate 124,230,621 of CM057450.1, read as the reverse complement.
GTATTTATTATTTGTAGTACATTTAAAGAAAAGGTCCTTGGTCCACGAAGAAGTCAAAATGCCAATGTGTCCGGGACATTTATAATAAAAACAATTGACTGGCATTGGTTTATTCATAACTGACAGCACATCCCCCCCTCCTTTTTTCAGGAGCACCATTGCTCTACATAATTTGTATAGTTTGTAGTTCCATGAATCAAGGGCTGCTACAGTATGACTGGTGCAAGTAGGGCTTTGGAGTAGTGGCCATAAACATAACTAACTTCAGGTTTTAAGACCCTCTACACAATCTATGACACCATAGTTTTGTTTCATTGCATCAACCCAGAATTTATTATTAAATATGATAAAATTAATAAGCTTTGTAGATAATGTTGCATTTCACCTTTCATACCATGTGGCACAAGTAAGGGTTTTGTTGACAAACCACAGCCAGGTAAATTTTTATGAAATAAAATAAATATGCAAAAAAAAAAACTGTTGTAAAGCTTCTCTGGTGGCTTCCCTCTTGCACAAATACACACACTGTGGTCTTAGGACAGACTAAGGAAGACTGATATTGAATGGTAATCTGCAGTGTCAGAGTCTGTGTAAACATACAATGCCAGCGGTATCTCCATGGCCCCTATGTGAAAACATACCACAGAGACAGACATTATTCCCTTTCCCCCAAGCCATATTATTTGTGGCTAAATTATTTTACTGCTTGACTGATTTTATTTTTTTTGTGCCAAACTCCCTTATTTTCATTCATTTTTTATTATTAATTCCCATGGCCTCATTAACTAGCAGCTGACCCACATGGCTAATGTTTTTACTGCTTGAATCATTTTATTTCTTTTTGTGCCAAAGTCCCTATTTCCTTTTTTTCCCCTTAAACATCCTGCAACATGAGCTCACTACCTTTTGCCACCGAGTTTTAAGTGACTCACTGTGCCTGCAGGTTAAAATAGAATGCTGCTGCTGTGACCTACACAGACTACAGGAACCTGTCAGTCTAAGTTTTGAATCCAGCTCTGGGCTTCTGAGCTTATTTCAGTCAGCCCCTGTGCCAGCAAGTGTAGCGCTACTCAAACTGAGACCCTAGCAAGTGCGGCAGGAGGAATGATGACTGCTCAGCTGGTCGGTTGATTTTTTTTTTATTTTTTAGCAGCAAGCGCTGCAACAATAGCTAACGCACTACACAATGACTCTACCTTTATTCTCTCACACTGACGCACCAAAGTGCTGGAATTGTTGTGAGTCTGCGCTAGTCTCGGCTGCTGAATCACATGAGCACCCCAGTTTACAGTCATGTGACTCAGAATCTGTGGCTCCTAGACTGTTCCCGGCGGTGGTCGGAGGTGGGGCTCATGCATATTCATAAGCCAACACCTGCCTCCCGACTCGCTTGCTACGTAACCGGCAATTTAACGATCAAGGATTTACTGGTGCTGTGGCTGCTAGCTCATCATGAGTAAAATCAAATCCTTTGGCTGGAGGGGGGTTCCATGCACCCAGGAAACCCCCCCTGGCTACGCCCTTGCAAAGACCCACTGCCACACTCACTCAGATCTCCCAGGAAAACAGTAGCCTTCCAGATGGAAATGTGGACTATAGGGCTCTTCCTGTCGTGAATGACCAGATATTCTACATGGTCCACTGAGCTTTTAAAGTGCCAGGAGGTTGAGGAGCCTGCCACACTCCCTTAGACTCCTCTGTACTTATTGCACTTGCTGCACCTACATTGTGCAAATGCCACCGTGTTTGGCAAGTGAGATCTTTAAACACCTCAACCCCACAGACTGTAACACTCATGAAAGTTACAGGTAATTCCTGAACACCTGAGAGTAGATTTTATCTACTGTACCAAGTACATGATACTCAACTGGTGGACACCAGTGAGTCAGTAAAAACCCTAGACAGACTGACATCCTCTGTCTGATGACCACACAGAGAAATGACGTAGAACACTACATCAGTAACTGTTTGATCTATGCACAGAACATAGAGGATAATGCCTGATGTACAGGTGATAACCATGGTGTAATCACCTCGAGTGGTTGCTAGGGCATCAGTAGACCTCGAGAGTGCAGCTCGAGAGGTTTACCATTGCCCTAGCAACCAAGAGAGATGATTACACCATGGTTATCGCCTGTACCTCAGGCATTGTCATTTATAGTGTATGGGACTCGACATGAGAAGTTACACCCCCCTCCCCAAACACAGGTAATTTAGCCATACCTTATTAATAAATCTGCACTATGGCCACATGATTGTGTAGAAAAACTACTTATTAGGATACACGGACTGAATGACACAGGGCTGAAATAACACCAGAATTAAAATCTCTACAAGACATAGTGATTGCTAGATTCAGTAACAGTAAACTGAGACAATTGGAATGTTATTTGAATACTGTACTGAGAGTACCAATCACATTCTGTGTGTGGAAGAAAGCAATAAGACACGACAGGGTGTGGGTTGTTGATTGATAGAAACCGCGCCTTCCAGGTGCGTTGTTAGGCGCGAGGCGCTGGCGGTGACTGCAGCAACTGGTAGTGCTTTTATTAATCAACAACCCACACCTAAAGTCTTATTGCTCTTATAAAATGGGTAACAACTATTTCTATAACAATCAAGCAAAACTCTGGACGCATTAAAGATTTAATAATAGTATGTTATTTTATTTAAATATGGTGAAAAATAGTTCCCAGACTTGGGCAGAGGAGTGGTAAAATTGATTGAACAGCAACTCACTGAAAAATACTAAATCAGTGAGTTGGAGGGATAGCAATGTATTTGAGCAGTTTGGGTCTGCCTCTGTAACTGTGTTTTCCCACCTTTTCTTTTTGTTTATAAAGTATTACTGTATTGCCTACTTTCTTCATCCTGTTTATTTTTTCAGTTTTCCCTCATTCAAGACACAGAATGTTTATCATGGAATGTTTACCATGGAATACAGGGAGTTCAAAATCTGCTCAGTTCCGTTGGTAGAATGTTACTCTACCAACATACTGTACTCACAGACAACAAAGGCCTGTTTTAGAGCCAGTGACTCAATTATCTCACTGTCAAGGCAAGCAAAAGAGATTTCATACTAACATACTAAAATGCCAGCAGAATAGGCCTAACAGTTTTTCGTGTCTGCTCGTTTGGTCAGCCTCCACCCTGGGTGCTGACCTTGCTGCCCCCCTCGCCGCCTCTGGCTTCTCCCTTCCCAGTTCCGGATATTCTTGCTGCATTGGATTTTGCTTCCAGAACCCTTCCCCTGTACCTGTCCCACCCCCTCTTGAACCCCTCCACTGTCTCTGCCTCCACCAGCCCCCTAGGCAGCGCATTCCATGGCTCCACCACCCTCTCAGTGAAGTAGCACCTCCTCCTTTCTCCCCTGAATCTTCCCCCCTCCAGCTTCCACCCATGCCCTCTAGTGGCCCTCCTCCTCCTTCCTTCGAAGCACCCCGACTGTTCCTCCCCTATTTACCCTCTTCATGTACCTGAAGACCTCTATCATGTCCCCCCAGTCCCTTCTCTCTTCCAATGTGTACATATTTAGCTCTTTGAGCCTCTCCTCATAGGTCCTGTCCCCCAAGCCCCAAATCATTTTGGTTGCCCTCCTGTGGACCCTCTCCAGGAGAGTAATGTCCCTCTTTAAGTGTGGCCTCAAAAACTGCACGCAGTACTCAAGGTGCGGCCTCACCAAGCAGTTATACAGAGGGAGTATCACTTCCCTCCTTCTGGAGGTGATCCCCCTAGCGATGCATCCCAGCATCCTGTTGGCCTTGGCTGCTGCCCTCCTACAAGTCTCAGAGTTGTTCATCTTGACATCCACCACCACCCCAGGTTCCTCTCAGCCATCGAGACTTGTAGCATTTCCCCCAGGGTGTACACTTGGCCTGGGTTTCTGGCCCCAGGTGGAGTACCTTGCATTTCCCTGCATTGAACCTCAGTTTCCACTTTCTAGACCATCTTTCCAGAGCCTCCAGGTCCCCTGTGGGCCACCCTCCCTCCCCATCCACCACCGCCCCCAATTTTGAGTCATCCGCAAAGAGACTCATCTCACTCCTGATTCCTGTCCTTATGTCAGAGACATAGGCGTTGAAGAGGAGGGGCCCAAGGACTGATCCCTGTGGGACCCCACTAATGACCCTCCTTGGGGATGAGACTATCCCGCCAACTATGACCCTCTGGGTCCAGTCCTGGAGCCAATTGCCTATCCATCTGATCATCTGGTTCCCCACTCCCATTTCTCCCAGCTTATCCAACAGGCCCACGTGAGGAACAGAGTCAAATGCCTTGCTGAAGTCTAGAAAGAGGACGTCCACTGGTCTACCCAGGTCCAAGGCACTCGTCACCCAGTCATAGAACTCCACAAGGTTTGTCTGACACGATTTCCCCAAGAAGAATCCATGCTGTCTATCGTCCAGGCACCCTGACTTTTCCAGGTCCCCCCCAGCCTCTCCTTGACAATGCCCTCCATCACCTTGCCCACCACCGATGTCAGGCTGACAGGCCTGTAGTTCCCTGCCACCTCCCTTGATTTCCCCCTTGTGGATAGGCACTATATTTGTCACCTTCCAGTCCTGGGGCACCCACCCTGTCTTCAGAGAGATGGTGAAAAGCTCCACCAGGGGTTTAGCCAGGACATCTGCAAGTTCCTTCAGCACTCTGGGATGTAATTTATCCAGCCCAGTGCTTCTCTGTCTTAATGGAGCTGAGGGCTTCCTCACTCTCTGCTGTGATTTCCACTTCTGGTACCTCTTCTCCCTGTTTAGCCCTCCCTCTCTCCTGCCAGTGATGCCTCCCCTCTCCCCAGACCCGCCCGATCGGTAAGTCCCCCCTCTCAGTATCTCTGTCTCCTCCCATGTATGATGCAGCACCCCATTTTCCTTGGTGAAAACTGAGGTGAAGTACTCATTTAGTACCTCAGCCTGCTCCCCGGGTCTTGTGCCCATCTCTCCCCTGATTTAATCCTGCTAATCTTCCCCTTCACCTTCATTTTTCCCCAATGTATCTAAGAACCCTTGTTCCTCTCTCCCTAATTTCCTAGCGGTTCTGCTCCTTCCTTGCCTTAGCACCCTCACCACCCTAGTGGCCCTTCTAGCCATCAGCTCATACTCCCTCGATCCTTTTCCTCCTTGAGCACTTGAATTGCCTATAGGCTGCCTTCTTTTCCCACACCACCTCCAGAACCTCCCTGGTCCACCAGCAGGGTTTTGGGCCCTGCCGCATTTTTGTCTTACTCTTGCACAGGTGCTGGTAGCATCCTGTACCCTTCTCTAATGATTTCCACCTACTATCAGCGTTCATGTCTGACCCAATCACATCAAATGCTCCTTAAGGATCCTTCTCATTTCCTTAAATCTGTCCCCTGAAGTCAGTTACCTCCGTCTTTGTGCAGCCTTCTAGCCCTCCTAGGTCCAGGCAGAACCAGACTGTGGCATGGTCACTCCCCACCAATGGGTCCCTTGCACTCCAGGCCCCCAATCTGGTCACTGTCTGCAGGACCACATCAGTACCAGCCTCCCTGGTTGGTTCCCCACCTGCTGAGTTAGGGCAGCGTCCTGAAAGACATCCAACAACCTCTGTTCCCTGGTCACAGAGGATGTCATGAATCTCCCAGTCTGTTCCTGGCATGTTTAAGTCCCCAACACCACCACCGTTCATCTGCCCAGTCTGCAGTGTCTCCCAACATCTGCCACCAAACTCTCCTCCAGCTCCTCCGCCCAGAGCAGGGGTCTCTATACCGCTCCTATTTTTCTCTCTTGCCACCCCTTGTTATCAAGGTGACCCAAATCACCTCCACAGTTCCCTCCGCCTCCTCTATCTCCCCTATGCCAATGCAGTTTTGACTATCATTGCTACCCCTCCTCCTTCCCTCCCCTGTCCTTCCTGAACATGAGTGTAACCCTCTAGGTTCAGGTCCCAGTCATGTCCTGCAGTGGCCCAGGTCTCAGTGACCTGCCACATCCACTGCTCCTCAGTTAGCATCACCTGGAGCTCAGGCATTTTATTGCTCAAGCTCCTGGCATTTAACAGGACTACCTTCCACCCTTTCCCTATACTTCCATTTCCCTGCTCGTGTTCCCATGGGGATTCTGTTTCCCTGGTCTGCACTTTACCAGTCGGCCTTTTCCGCAATCCTCCAGCTCCCCAGGGGTGGAGACAGAGTCCCTCCCTATCGGCACCCCTTGACAGCCTTTTCTCCCATGCCTCCTCCCTTCACAAGTTTAAACCTCACCTTTCACCAATGAACCCTCTATTTTCAACTTAAAGATTTCCTCCTCCAAATTGAGATGGAGTCTATCTCTAGCATACAGCTCCTTATCCTCCCAGGTCTCCCCAGTCCCCATCAACCCATACCCTCTAGCCTCACACCACTCCTGAGCCACTGGTTTATCTCCTAATCTTCCTTTGTGTTCCCCACTAGCCCTTGGCACCAGCAGGATTTCTGAGAAGGAAACTGTGCATCCTATGTCATGACAGACCCTGGCAAGCTCCTCGAATCTTGCCTGTATCTCTAGCTCACTATTTCCCTCAATGTCATTTGTACCCAGGTGGACCAGTATGTCAGAAACCCCACAATCCTTGCCAGCTGATATACCTCGTGCTAGCCCTGTGCACTGTTAGTCCAGGGAAGCATTTTGTTCTAACTGGCCAGGCTTCTTCCTCCTATCCCATTTGATACCCTGATCATTAGAATCCCCAACAGGAGCACTCTGACCCTCCTTTTCCTCCATTTCCCCCCTTCCATGTCCCTCATCCTTTCTACTGGCCCCTCCACCCAGCTGGCTCCTTGTTCCTCCCCATCTGGGTGCCATGCCACCCCCTCCTTATTTACCCTGGCCACCCCTCCTCCAATCCTATACTCTCCTCCTCCTGAGTATCCTTCTGTACCCTGCTAACTCCCCCTCACTGCTCACAACTGGTCCTTCTCCCCATCTGCTACACTAGCCTGGCTCATCCTCCCTTCCTTCCTGTTTCCATTTAGTCCTCCTTGCTTATCGTGCTCCCATAGCCTAAACCCTCAGCTCCTTTACTGAATCCTTCTTGTACTTCTGGTCCTTCTCCTTTTTCCTCCCAACTGGTCCTTCTCCTTGCGCTTTCCTCCCTCTTCCCCTGCCCCTCCTGCTCCTGATTCACTGCCCCATTTTCCTGCATTCCAGGTTCCCCGTTCTTCCTGCTATCCGGCCCCCTGCCTGCCCACTCCTTTCCATCTCTAACCACCCCTGTTGTGGCTACATCACCCCCCTCATCCTCGAGCAGAAGAAGAGAATTGAAGCGGTTATTGAGTGTAAGGTCTGATCCACCTCCCCGCCTTGCTTCCTTCTGTCCAGCCCTGGCCATCTGCCTACTTCCCTGAGAATGTTGTCCCTCTGTCCCTCCTTTGTGAGGGTCCCCAGTTACCTGCCTGCTTCCTTGGTAGTGTCCTTTTGGACCCCCTCTGCCAGGGTCTCTATGTGACCCCTGAGCATTCTCCTGCACTCCTTTCCCTATGCCCCCACCCCCAGTGCTTGGTGCAACGCCGTGGGAGATCCCCTGCCCCCTTCCCCAACCATACCTCCCCCCTTCCCCCAGCTATCTCCTAATCCCCGCAACCTCCTCCCTAAGCTGTGCCAGCTGGTAGCACACTGGGCAACCACCGAACTTCCAAGCCCAGTCCAGTATCATGGCTGCTCCACACCCTGTGCACCCCACCACCCTCCCAAAGATGCTGGCCCTAATGATGTGTGGTTCCATCCCCTTTCAAGTAGGTTTCCTTGGGTGAGCCACCAGGTTCCGCTCTAGTCCAAGATACACCCCTACTGCCTAATCAGGTCACCCACTAATCTTAGATACAGTCCCACAGTACACTGGTAACCCTGTTACTAGGTGCAGTACAACACAGTAAACTTATACGGAAATGAACAACTCCTAAGCTGCTCTCTCCAGCCTTTAAATCCAACCCCAGTGGCTAGAACTACATGAGCTACACCTGCAGCCTTTTCTTCCAATTGCAAGGACAGGTGTTCCCCTATAAATTAGCAGAACTCTGGGGAGGGAGGGGTGGGGGAGGTGGGTCTTGGACAGACACCCGACTCGAGAGAGTGTATCAGCCCTGTGTCTCCCTCTAAGCCCAGCAGCCAAAGAACCAGGCTCAGCAAATCCCACCAAATAGGTTTTAAATCAAAACAAATAGGCCTCCACCAGCGCAGCCTGTTACACAGTGAAACATCCAACAAATGAGCCCATTTACAGCCACCAAATCAGTTTTCAAACTTTCAACAGCCCCCAAAACAATATCCTGCTAGCCCCTTAGAAGTAAAAAAGAAAAGAAATAACCTTCTACCAAGTAAAATCCACGAGAACCCTGTGAAAACAACAAGCAGCAGCTACTGTCCTGGAACACAACTGATCCTGTCCCCTTCCAGTTCCTTCTGAGCAGACAAAGCAGCTTACACCACAAACCTGATTCAGCTCTGCCTCCAGTCAATTAGCTGAGTGAGACCTGGCCAGACCATTAACACCCTTCCCCCACTATGCAGTAATCTTTGCTGCTACTGAAGTCAGCAACAAGGAATCAAAATTCAACTCAAAGCCCCCAAAATATGTTTGCTGCCAAAGGAAACAGGTCTCCAATTTAATCAGCTTCACTAACGCAACATCAAAATAGGCTTGAAATTAACAGATATAGGTCTCCAATTCAAAGAACCAGGCCCCAGCAAATCCCACCAAATAGGTTTTAAATCAGAAGAAATAGGCCTCCACCAGCGCAGTCTGTTACACAGTGAAACATCCAACAAATGAGCCCATTTACAGCCACCAAACCAGTTTTCAAACTTTCAACATCCCCAAAACAATACCCTGCTAGCCCCTTAGAAGTAAAAAAGAAAAGGAATAACCTTCTACCAAGTAAAATCCACAAGAACTCATTTTCCTGATGAGAAGGTAAAGACAGAAGGGGGATTTCTCACTGTTAGTAAAGAAAGAGTTGTAATGAAAACTACAAACAATACTTAATGTTTCTAATTTGTTTTTGTGTGTAAGGAGAGTGTGATGATCAGGGAAACAACTTTTACTTAATTTGTTTTATTTTTTATTTACAGTAGTTTTATTTTTAGGGCCCAGTTGAAGGTTTTTACAGTGTAAAGGTAGCATCCATGTTTGTGATGGAAGATCAGTTCTGGTTACAGAGGGACTGATGGAAGATATCAGTTGCTCAATGATATTGCTGCCCTTTCATCTATGGAGATTAAGATATTAGGAAAGTAGTACCACCTTTCAGTTTGTTGACAGGTAAGGACACGCCTTTTGACCAATCAGGGTGAAGGATTTCTTTCACCCATTTTATAATAATTAAGCAATAAGGCACGACAGGGTGTGTTCGTGTAATAACGCGTCACTCCTGGGGTGGGTTGAAGCTGCACGTGAGCTTGAGTGCTTCCTACCAACCAGCGTTCCAGTGATAACACCATCTGAGTGCTGATATATATCATAATAGCTCATGTGTTAAAAAAAAAAAAAAGAAAAAGTATGTTTTATTTATTTTTATTACATTTTTATGGGTAAGTACACATTTTAAAAAGTAATCCTATTTTTTTGTACCACTGGTGGCACTGTTGCTTTGCTGATCTTGTGTGGAGAATGCTGAAGCACTTGTCATTGACGTTCTTTTATGTGTGGCGAGGGGCGTTGAAATGCAGTTTAAACATGCCTTACTTTCACTTTTTAATGTGTGGAAATTAGCTAGCAGAACACGATAGCAAGTAAGAGTTGCTAATCTGACTGGAGGCTGGTATTTTTATGTGCTTTTAGTTTTTATTTGCGATGAAGAAGCGAGGAGAAATTTTGAAGTTGTGTAGTCAGTCAATGTAGATTTACTGAAGCAGCACAAGCTTCGGAATTCGAAATGCTGCCAGCAAATTTGTTTCTCTCATTCTGCTACTGAATTGTGGTGCTGCTTGTTAATGTGACAGCTCTGAAAATGGGGCGGCCGGCGGCAGCCGGTGAGGTATGATTAAGCGGTGTCTCTAGGACTGGTACCATGATTTGTGTTATGTGGTCAGATGTGTGCCTGGACTTAATCCAGTGATGTTATAGCTTAATATCATCACTGTCCGAGGCACACACTGACCAATCAAAGTGCAGGAAATGTCATTGCCATTGTATAATACTGAATAACACTGGCATTCCATTTTGTAAACCCACTGCTATGACATAGATGAGATAGGTTTATAAGGCTCTGACATCACAACAGTGGGATTACAAGGTTGTAATCTGCTTGATTTCAGTGGGTAATATGGGCTACTCATACATTATAATCCGATACTAGTTAGGAAAAATGCATTGGTACCCCAGAGGCAATCAGGCCCCTGGAATAACATCCAGAGTGACTACACTTGCCCTATGCCAACCACTAAGAACAACTAGTTTTCACTAGTGATCACCAACCTAATGGAGCAACACAGCCAAAGTGACTGCAAATGTCTGGGTAAACCAACTATTTACCAGGTGGGGATTACCCCTAAATGTAAATTCTGATTACAGGGATCCGGCTTTATAGCCAAAGTAATGCTGGAAATTCTGGATTTGTTATGGGTGAAACAAAAGTTTCATATTCTTTACAACCCACATTCATCAGGACAGGTGGAATGTGCTAACAGGCAGATCAAAGTTATGTTATCTAAACTTGTTTATAAAACCCCAAAGGACTGGAATTCATTATTGCCTTTACTCCTTATGGCAATAAAAGGGACATCCCCTGCAGGTACAGTGTACACCATTTTTGAAATCATGACCAGACGGTCCATGAGTCTCCCAGAACATTTACTTCTGGACCTGTGTACTGCCACTGCTGATGGAGCATCAGTAGATAAATATGTTAAACATCTCAAACAATATGTTAAATATCTCAAACATGACATCCAAAAGGTACACTTGTTTGCTGCACAATGTATGGGCAAGGCCCAACAGGCCCTATCCCATTGTAAACAAACACAGTCCAGCAGTCTACCAAGTTAGACTGCCTCAATATAACAGTCATTGATAAATGGCTACATGCCAATGAAATGAACCTGTTTAAAGGAGATTAAATTACTTTTCCATACCCCAGTGGGCAGAATAGTCCTAAACTAACTATAATTTTTTTTCTTTTCTGTTTCCTTTTAGGTTCCAGAGAGAGAGAGAGATGCTTGCTTTCATGCTTATTATTCTTTTTAAAAGTATGGGTCTTCTTTCAAGCCAAAACTGCACATCTTATTGCAGATAAGAACCAGTGACCTAATCCTAAACAGATTGTTGAGGCAGAGTACCTCCCAAGCCCACATGATTTAATTGCATCCTGTGGAATTCCCGTTAAAGTCCTAAAAGACATGTTCATTGTCCAGAAGGGTGGTGAGGCCCTACTGAATGTCATGATCATTGCTTTGGATCAGTTCTAGCAGCTAGACTTGATTTGGACTCCTGTTTACATTTTATTGCTAATCAGGAATTTTGCATCCAAAATTATATGGCAATAAAAGTTTTTAGACCTTGAAAGTGTTTAACCCTATGATGCCCCATAATTTGTGACACTTAATATTGAGTGCCTCAAACAGGACCCTGGCCCAACCAGTGGTCTAATAGCCACTTCCCAACCAGGTATCATAGTTAATAATGTGCAGCTCATGTGCATCCCAGTGATTTTTAAATCTGACCCTTTTAAACTTGAAATAATTTGTTTTATGTTTCACAACAAACATTTCTCACTTTTTTATTTAATAATTATGTGATTGGAAACCCTGGCAACATACCAGGTACTCATTAATGACCCCCTATACAGGGACTCATAGCACACATGCACCACATACACACACTAGGATTTTCCATCCTGACGCTAGTGGTACACCTATAAACCTACCCAAATGCACTAGGCATTTTGTTTTGTTTGTTTTTTTCATCTAAAACAAAACACAGGTTTAGACTCAGACCTATTTGCTCTGACATATCTATTTGAAATAGGGCTGATATAGCCGTTATTCATATGTATGTTAAAAGTTCATGATTGTGAAAAATAATATCATACCCCCATTGCATGGTATACATGGTTTGCTCATAAAGAGTGATTTACATTTACAATATTAAGGATATTGCGAAGGGTTTGACCTGACAAATGTTCACATTAATAAATTAATTTCAGCTTATATTAAGGAAGCAGATGAGCATCACATAGCTAGGAAAGTCCTTTGCACTGCCCACAACTATTATGTTCTTACAACCCTTTGGTTATGTCTTCCAAGATCTGGAATTAGGACATATCCTTGATCTCATACATGACAGATGTATGAGTCAGTAGCATTGCCACATTTTGCACTTCTATTGCATGTGTTAACAAATGTTTATTTGAATCTAGCACTATTCCCTTGTCAATGGCAAGGAACCTTGGATATGTCACCACACACACCAGTATTGCTCCATGTTTCAAAACTTGTTCCTGCACAATCCAGGAAGCCATGTTTGTGACTCTCATAGTGTCATTGCCACATCTTCATCTGGCAACATCCATCTCTGATCATCTGGCAACCATCCATTCTATTGATCATCTTGATGGGAACTTTTATCGTGAAAGGTTGAAACTACCTCCTTTCCTTGTTTACCATAGGTCTTGGAATTGTGACTAACTCTGAACATTGAATGTCATACCTGGAAGGCTCACCACCTTTTATGCAGATGTGACGTCTTCCAACTTGTCTTACCAACTTGTGAATGCTTGCCTAATAACTGAAATTAGGCTTCCACTTGTGTACTTACAAATAAACTGTATTCTGTCCAGCCAATTAAGATTCTACAATCAAGCTCATTGTTATGCATACTATGCAGCAAGTCTGGGGTGGGGGCAATCCCCTAACTTCAGCAAGAAGACTGTTCTTCATTTGATCTACAGTCAAGAAATCCATTTTCTTTATTGCTTGTTTACCAGATCTGGCTGGCACCTCATACAAACTGAGTACTGCTATAAACTGTTACACTTTGTGCAGCCATGTGATCATCTTCAACTGAGCATTGTTATTATTCTATTACAAAACTTAATGTGCAATCTAATGCACCACCTGCTAAGGCCTCTGAAAATACTGCAGCCTCCTGAACATTTGGGTCAACCTTTGGAAAATCTAAATGCATTGAATCTGAACTATGAATCTTCATTTAATACTTGAAGAAACCCTGGATTTATCCCTGGGACTGTTCGTAGTTTGTAGCTTGTGGACATTGACATTTCGTGTCCTGTCTGACTTATCAACTGCAAAAATGCCATCCTCTAAGGTGGTATATTCTGCTGATGTGGAACATTGTGCGGTGACCAACTATACATTCTTCTGATATGGACTAAAAGTTTTGCAAAGTGAACTTTCCTAACTTCTATTTTTACTCCCTAAACAGGTAATAGGTTATACGGTAATCACACCTGTTCACATCCCAGAACCAGATATAATTAAGTCTAGTCCTAACTATCCTGATGCTCTATCTCAGTTTTACTTATTTTTAATATCCATACAGGCAACTTAAGTTTGTCTCTTCAATTTCTTCCCAATAGGACAGATACACACCTCATACATATCAGTATTAACTGATTGTTTTGATACTGGAAGAACCCATTGTGAAGTTTTGTTCTAAATGTTTATAGTAATACAAGGTGTACTAACATTTTCCCTTATAATTACATTTGTTGTTTGAGGGAAAACACTGAAAAACTACTGTGATCAGTTAATATTCCTCTATCAGGCTCGTGCCTTGGGCTTGTAGACGAATGGTGCCTAACCGCCGTCTTTTTGTTGTGTTCCCACATATGCAATTAGGGCAACAAAGCGGGGACTGTCATGCCTGGGTTATGCCCCCTATCATCCCACATACACCTCACACTGTATTCCTGGTCTATTATACTGTGATACTGCTATTTTGCACTAACATATAGATTTAAGGCATCCATCACATAAGCATGAGTGCCAGGAATATGCTTTGCTGCTCATATATGCCAGTGTTTACATCCTTTCATAGGATTAGATCATGCATGACTATTATACTTCACTATAATGCATTATATTTCTTTTACATATATTCCATTTATAATTTACATATTCACTGATAAGATGACTCTGAGGGATCATCAGTGATTATTGTATACTTATATTCTCATATAATTATATGTAGTGTGTGTTTTACACTCAGACAGATATGCCATGTGTAATAGGCCCTGTCAGCACTTCTCTTTGTCTCATTAGAGAGAAATCATTTGTTATGTCTTATGTTATACATAAGCAAGAAATGTCACGTGTAGTTTGAACCTGTCAGCATTTCTTTTGTGCAAGCGATAATGCAAACGGAAGCATCATATTTGTCTCATATGATACTTGTTAGTATTTCTGTCTCCTAAGTCATCATCCAGTGGAGAATGACTTAGGACCAATACATATTGTTTCTCATATCTGTAACTATGAGGTAATCTCTGTTGCTATGCTGTTATCTGTAGTATTTAGCCTACTGCAACCTACTGTAGCTCCACAAGAGCAGGAGAGCGGGGAGGGGGAACAAGATCTTAGAGAACCTAAGATCTACAAATACTGGAGATTATGTACATTCTTCAGGAGAGTGGTGAGAAACCCATCTCCCTTGTGATTTTCTTTGTCACATGCTTGGCATAAGTAGTCTAATAAACATTTATTAGTACTCTTGCTTGTTTACGAATATTTCTTGGCAGACTCGAAGACATAAGAATCTGTATTATTACTAGTATTATTATACCCTACACACCAAGAGTGTTTAGGCAACACTGCCAGGTGCGGACTATCCAACACCAGGTACAGACATCAGCCACCCCAGCCCAGGTGGACTTGCAGGTGATGCTGCAATCTTGGTGGGATGAGGCCAAATCTCAGCTCATGTCAGAACTTGAGAAATGTCAGCTTCCAGTCACCCCTACGTCTGTCACTGGAGAGCAGATGTGCAGACCTCCACAGTTGACTGACTCCAGGCCTTCGACGTCAGGTCGGTCTCCCAAGCCTCTGCCACAACCAGAGTGACCCACAGACATTTTGAGACCCGTGGACCTCTCGAGACCTGTGGACATTCCTCTACCCAGACTTAGTACCCCCGACAAAAGCCCAATGTCTGAATCGGACATTTTTTTTCCCAAACTATTTTTAGCCTCCTCTTCTTCACCGACCCCGAGACTCTCTTGGGTGTGGTCTCTTGGTACCACCTTTTCCCCTCCTGCCTAAAGCCCTCGACCTACCTTCCAGAGGGGGACCCCCCACTCATCCAGTTGCTCTGACCCCCCCGGCTCTGTGCCCCCGGGGTGGGACCACCAACTCCTTTAGGTGACCTTTCTATAATCCAGATGTAACCCCCCTGCAAATGGAGGTTCCCAAAAGTCTTCCAGGAGCTTGCCTAAGTGCTTCCAGTCTGGGTGGTGTTCGGCGTTAAAGCCGGTTAGTTGAAACTGCAGTGAGTGCTTTTGGAGCCTCCAAGTACTGTCTCTTTAAGAGTTGCCTGCTCACAGACATAATTAGTTTGCCTGGGGGGACTGTGTGTTTCTCTGCCTGAGTCCCACCCGGGCTGCTGGCTAAGTGCTTCATTTCTGCCGTCGCTAAGTGCGCAGAGGGAGCCCAATTGAAAGCTATAACTGTTTGTGGGGAAAAATGCAGAGTAATGGTAAAAATGCAGTTAGTCTAACCTGCCTTTCTTGCAGCATGGACTGTTTCTGTTCTGCTCCACCATTTTGGTCCCAAACTGCCGAATTGGACCAATTGGGGGGAGAGGACTCTAAAATGGATCTTGCCAGAGTGTAATTTATGGTGCTTGACTCTGGGTAATGTAGTTTTGGATCCTTGGCGCCTTTTTGCACCTATAGAGGGAGTCCTGCTGTGATTGACAACTGGACCGACCAATCAAACTCTTTGGATCTAGGGGAAATGCCCAGAACTGTTTGCTGGCAAGCGAGATTAAAGTTGGAAGCTGAAGAAGCAGCACCTCTTGCGTTCGTGTGCGGCTATTTGTGCCGTAGTTTGCGCAGGAGAACTGTGGAAGGCCTGATTAGCCTTAAAAATGCATTTATTTTGTCTGGCATATTCAGATTTTTAAGTATATTTTATCGATTGATTTTAGGATGTTGTTTTAATTTTATGTATTTGATTTATTTATTGTAAAAGCACTTTGGTTTTGGAAGGCACTTTTAAAAATAAAGTTTTGATTGATTGATTGATTCTTGGCCTACTAGCCTGCTATCTGCCCTGAAAGGAGAAGAGGACTTGTTTGGACTGAATCGAATTTGTAGTGAACAAGCAAGCTGCTGATTTATAATCAGGCTCACCCTGTAGAAGACCGAAGGTTTTGCTGAAAGCGATCGGCCTGTTAGGACTCTAGACACTGTAGTGCTCCCGGGTTTAGCAGTGATTCCTGCGATCAGGACTAAGGAGTCGTTTGCCTGGTACAGTAAAACTTTCTTTACGTATGAATGTGCTAAGTACTGGAAGGAGATCGCAATCTGAATTCTCCATTTGCTGTAGACTGTGTGCTAGTGCTGGAAGTTGTTTTCCCAGCAAGAATCGGATTGAATCCGTGCTGCCTGATGCAGATAAGCCCTGCCACGAGGGTCTTATCCCACTGCTCTGCTGCACAGAAAGATCCATCGTCGAGGGGCCCAGCTTTCTCTGGCAATCCAGATAGATCATCCATCAGTCCTCCAGTGTTTAGCCTGGGTACTGTAATTATCAGGGTAGCTCCCTGCAACTTCTGTTTAATCAAAGTGTGTCATCTGATTATCTTGTGCTTTTCTTTTCATGAACTGAGCCCTTCAGCTCTGGATTACAAATTATTGGTGTGCATGTTGCTTTTCCATCACAGGGCCCCTCCTAGCTGCGACACCAGCCTACCCCGGGCAACTATCCTGGCTAGCCCATCTGACGTGTTACCTGGGTACCCAGTGTGTGTGTGACTGTGTGTGGGAATTCTGTACTGCATGCCTAACTGTGTGATTATTATAGAGAGTAAGCTAATTAACCTGATTGCCCCTATCCTTGTTAAAACCCCCTTGAATAAATCAGATCTTACTGTTTCTTCATTTAAACTGACTGCAGTTTCCATTTGTATTGGGGTACTGTACTGTTATCATTTGTGCTGCCTAACCTTGTTTTACAGGGTCTCGGGTTTGAACTGGAGAAATCGACTCTGGTGGTAAGTGTAAATTGGGAAGGTACTCATTGTGTGTTGTGTGGGCCACTAGAGGGAACAAAGGGGGGGTCACAGTGTTCCTGAGGGCTGTAACCTGGTTATATTAGTCACAACAAACACTGACCTTTGGGTGGAGGCACCCGTCACTGAACCTAGGCCCCTCAACCTGTTACTAGCCAAGCAGGCAGGGGTAGTAGCCCAAGGGATTGCACTGTTACATCTTGGAGGCAATGCTGGGATTAGCATCCCATACTGGCCAAACCTACGAATTGCTGGTAAAAATAAATGGCTACCCCAACAGAAGTGGCTGTACACCAGTTGGTGGGGTGGTGTACTGGGCAGGAGATCGACCCCCAAAATGTTATGCTTATCCTGGATATTCCCCTGGGTACCAATAAGGACCTTGTAGAGAGTACTTTCCAAGGTTGAATGTTTAACAAACGCTGTGGTGGTGGGGCGACAGGCTGATTTGACCGCCCAAACGTTCATGGCTTTAACAGAGTGTAGTGGTCCAGTGGAAAGTTCCAAAGTGCCATGAACTATTGCCCCAGAAGGAGCCCCAGCCATCTGGAGGGTGATAACTAAAGACAGTAAAGACCCTGGGGAGAATGAGTCTACCTCATTATCTGAGACTTCGAGGAGAAATTTACTAAGTTGTTGCTGGAGGAGGGAAAACCATAGATGACTTTAAGAAACTATTCCTGCCACCTGGGGGTGTGCCTTCCCTAACACCTTCTCTCACTCCAGCCCCTGTTCTTTCACCAATTCTTATACCTGCCTCTGAGCCAGCAAGTAATCATGGACCTTATCGCAAGCTCAAGGTATTCTCTGGCATCAAACCTACTCCAAATGGGGAATTCGATCTGGAGATCTGGATAGATTCTGCTACTCTTGCGGTACAAGGCTGGCAATGCCCAGAGGCCGAAAAAATTGCCCGCCTGTGGGGAAGCCTCCAGGGATCCACCCAATGTACTTTTCGCTCCCTGAGGTCCTCTGACTCTGACGCCAAAGCCCAAGAGTACATAGTCGCCCCCTGAAAATGTGTTTGGGGACACCACTAATGTTAAGGCCTTGAAATGGAAACTTAAAGATGTTAGACAACAGCCAGGGGAATTGTTATCTGCCTATATGGATCGGTTAGAGGGAATCCTACAAACCATTTTTTGGAAGGGGGGCTGGACCTCTAGTGAAGTGGACCGGGTAAGACTGGAGCACATGCTCTGCTCTGCCCGGCACTCCAGCTGGGTGTTGCTCAAATTGCAACTGCATCAATGGAAATCTGGTCCTTTGCCATTCCATGTGTTGATGAAGGAGGTACGGGAAGTTGAGAAGGAGGAAGGTTTTTCAGAGCCCTGAGCGGTCACAGCTGCTGCAGCCCCTGCTCCAGGTGTGGGGTCGGCCGCTGATGACCTGGAATCACCAAAATCACATGATGAAATCTGAGGACTAAATGCCAGCCAGAGAGGGACAGCTATGGATGCTCCGCCATGGGGTGAACTGCTGAGGGAGTTCAGGGAAACAAAAAACAGTCTCTTTATGAAGGCCACTCCTGCGACTACAGGCACAGACCCTTATCCGACTGCACCCGCTTTGGTGGTAGGAGTGCCCACCCAGGCATCTCCTGCTGATAACAGCTCAAAGCTTGATGTCTTGACAAAGGAAGTGAGAGAATTGACAAGATGTCTCCAAATGCTCACCACACTCGTAGACAGAGTGGCACAAAGGTTTTCTGTTGGTAGTACCATCGCCTCAGCTCCCAGTATGATGCCTTAGCTACCCAAAACCCCAGAAGGAATATTTGCCATAATTGTGGGAAGGATGGGCACATGAAGAGAGAATGCCAGTCCACAAAAGACCTAGATAATGTTATGTACAGGCTTCAAGGAGAGCTTCGAAATGAATCAGCTGGTTGACAGTGACTGCAGTGAGGGTTCAAGGGTAGTAACTCAGATCCCTATGTGGCTAAATCATCGTCCAGGCTCTGCTGCTGCTGCTGTCCCTCCTGAATGGTCTGAGGTGGTGGGTACCTCCAGGGAGACAACAGTGAAAATAAATGGAATGTCTAGTAGGGCTGTGCTGGACAGTGACTCCCAAGTAACCATCACGTTCCAAGACTGGTGACAGAAGCATTTGCCTGATGTGCCCTTACAGCCTCTGGAAGGACTGCATGTCTAGGGGTTAAGTGAAAAGGTCCTTCTGCCCCTATGCTGGCTACGTTTGGATTTGGTTGTTGTTCCCCACCTCGGTAGCTGGAGTGGTGGAGCAAGTGAAGACCTTGGCCTTAGTGTGTCCTCCTACTGGACTGTACAATGGGGTCCCTTTGCTAATTGGGACGAATGCTCATATGTTCGGGAGATTGGCGCAATTATGCTATGAGAGACAGGGGCAGCGGACTGGTAAAGCTCTCAGGATTCCTGCCTTGATCAAGAAGGCTTATAAGTCACAGAAGAATGCCAAAGAAGTGGAACCAGATGAACCAGTTGGGGTCGTGTGGAAGAAGGGCCCTGAGTCCATGATCCTGGTGCCAAATGCTCAGTGTACTTTACAAGGAGAAGATCAATTTAAAAAGGATGTTAAGAATAAGATACTTATGTTGGATGTACCAGGCGATGGGAAATTGCTGGAAGGATTGCTGGTTAAGCCTAGTATCTTACCCGCCCAGAGGCTCATGCCTATGCTCGACTGGTGATGGTCCAGGTTCACAATGTGTCAGACAGAGAAATTCGGGTGAATAGAGGCTGCACCCTGGCTACCATACACTGTGCAGACACTGCAGTGTTACCCAGTAACAAGTACTCGGGGAGAAGGACAGAGTGATTCCTGACTTGTTTGATTTTGGTGACTCCCCGTTGCCAGCAGAATGGAAGAAGAGAATCAGTGAGAAACTTGCCCAGAGAGACCAGGTGTTTTCACTAAAGGAATGGGATGTGGGATGTGTGCAAGGAGCTGAGCATCACATCTGGCTGCATGATGAGAGGCCATTCCATGAGAGGTCTCAATGCCTGGCACCTGCTGATATAGATGATGTGAGATGGCACCTACAGGAGATGCTTGCAGCTGGTGTGATACAAGAATCCAGAAGCCCTTATGCTTCGCCTATTGTAGTGGTGAGAAAGAAGAATGGAACAGTGTGAATGTGTGTGGATTATCGGACCCTCAACAGGCGGACCATCCCTGATCAATACACCATGCCCCGTATTCAGGATGCTTTAGACTGTTTGAATGGTAGCAAGTGGTTCTCAGTGTTGGATCTTCGCAGTGGGTACTACCGGATCCCCATGGCCCAGGAAGACCGTGAGAAGACAGCCTTTATATGTCCACTTGGGTTCTATGAATTTATGAGGATGCCCCAAGGGATCTCGGGTGCCCCAGCCACTTTTCAATGGTTGATGGAGCGTGCAGTGGGGGACATGAACTTATTGGAGTGCCTAGTATACCTAGATGATGTTATAGTGTTTGGGAGTTCATTGGAGGAACTTGAAAGTAGACTTTTTAAAGTGTTGGACCACCTGGAAGATTTCAGCCTCAAACTATCCATCGACAAATGCCAGTTCTTTCAAACATCAGTAAAATATGTTGGGCATATAGTGTCCACCGAGGGGATAGAGACTGATCTAGCAAAGTTGAGGTCTTGACCACCTGGCCCCAGCCCTGCAACCTAAAAGAATTGCAAACATTTCTAGGATTCTGTGGTTATTACTGGTGGTTCAACAAGGACTATTCAAGGGTGATTCGCCCACTTCTGAATCTTATCCAAGGTTACCCTCTCACCAACAAAAAATACAAGAGAGTGGCCTCCACTGAAGCCTAGAGAATGTATTTCTGTCCAAATGAGTCTTTTGGGTCAGATGGATGCCTGATTGTGAAGCTGCTTTTCATGAAATCATATACCAACTCACTCACGCTCCTGTCCTTGCCTATGCAGATCCTGCAAAACCCTATGTATTACATAGTGATGCTATCCTGCAGTGTTTGGGGGCTGTGTTTTATCAAGAGCACAAGAATGGCCTGAGACCAGTGGCCTTTGCCAGCAGAAGTCTGACCCCATCTGAGAAGAACTATCCTGTGCATAAATTGGAGTTCCTGGCATTGAAGTAGGCTATTGTTGACCAATTCCATGAGTACTTGTATGGAGCAAAGACACTGGTAAAAACAGATAATAATCCTTTGACTTCTGTGCAGATTTCAGCCAAATTGGATGCCACCGGCCATAGGTGGCTTTCTGCATTGTCTACCTATGATTACGCTGTTGAATACAGAGCAGGCCTGAATCACGTAGATGATGATGCCCTCTCTCGGAGGCCTGTTTCCAGGAATGATTGGGTCAGATTGTCCGAACCTGATATTCGAGCGCTATGCCAGAAGTTTGATAAGGAGGAACAGATGTCTCCGGACGCAATGGACTGCCTAGTAGACTGCTTGGGACCCTCTGAAAATTGTATACCTGCTGCTTACTGCCACTTTTCTGCATTAGATGTTGGTGCACTGCCTCAGCTTGATAATGTCAGTCTCCAGCGGGCTCAATCCCGAGATCCTATGATCAAATCAGCACTTTAAGCCCTCTACGCAGGGAAAGATGTGTCCAAGTTGTGCTCCTCTGATTTGAGAACTGCGTTATTGTATAAACAAGGCCCTAAATTGAAACTGATTAACCAGCTGCTGTACAGAGACACAGTAGACAGAGGGGGACAAGTAGACAAGCAACAGTTGGTTTTGCCCACCGCTTTCAGAGACTTGGTACTGAGGTCCCTACACAACCACATAGGGCACCTCGGTATAGACAGTACCCTTGATTTAGTATGGTCCAGATTCTACTGGCCTAAGATGGGGGCCGATGTTGAGCATCATATACGGACTTGCAGACGCTGCCTGCAGAGAAAGGCCTTGCCCCAGAGGGCTGCACCCCTTGTTAACATCACCACCAGTGCCCCTATGGAATTAGTTTGTATTGACTTTCTGAGTTTGGAGCCTGATCAGCAGAATATTAGTAATGTGCTGGTGGTCACTGACCATTTTACGAGGTATGCCCAAGCCTTCCCCACCAAGGACCAGAAAGCATCCACTGTGGCTAAGGTGTTGGTAGAGAATTTCTTTGTACATTATGGAGCCCTTCAGAGAATCCATTCAGACCAAGGCTAAGATTTCGACAGCCGATTAATCAAGGAGATGCTCTCTCTGTGGGGAGTGCAGAAATCCAGAACCACCCCTTACCACCTCCAGGGGGACTCAGAGCCCGAACGTTTTAACCACACTCTGCTTGACATGCTGGGCACTCTCCATGCAAAAGACAAACCCAGACGGAGCCAGCAAATTAGCAGCCTGGTACATGCTTACAACTGCACCAGAAGTGATGCCACTGGGTTCTCCCCTTACCGCCTCATGTTTGGAAGAGAAGCTCAGCTACCGGTGGATGTTTGTTTCGAGTCTCCCCCGATGGGGTCTGAGCTGACAATTACCTACAATATGTGCAAAAGTTAAAAACTCAATTGAATCATGCCTACCAACTAGCTCAAACCATGGCTGTAAAGAGAAATTTGTCTAACAAAGAAAGATATGATAATAAGGTGAAGGCCCAAGAGCTCTAAGTGGGGGACTGTGTATTGTTGAGAAATCTGGGACTCCATGGCAAACACAAGATTGCCGACAGATGGCACCATCTCCCTCACATTGTAGTGGGCAAACTGGATGGTCTGCCTGTGTATAAAGTAAGGCCTGAAAATAATTCAAAGGATGTCAAGACAATGCATCGCAATCATTTGTTGCCCATCGGTCAGATACTGATTGAATCTGAGCCTCCAAAAGTTGCTCCCTCTGACCAATGACAAGGGCTGCTGCAAAACAGAAACAGAGAAGGTCTGAAATTGCTGATAATGACCCAAGGGTTTCTCCCCAGCCAACACAAGTTGAGAATGACTGTCAGTCTGTTTCAGATGAAAGTGAGTACAACTATGGTTACTACCCTTTGTACGAATTAAGTCAGCTGTTTCAAGGTAACCCCTGGTCAATTATGTGGATGAAGCTGGGCCCTCTGGACTGCCTAAGCCCCCAACTTCGTCCTTGGAGCCAATGCTCCCTGAGAGTGAGGTGCAGAGTGTTAAGTCTGATGATCTCGAATCATTATGTATGGTGGAACTGTGTGATTTCTCAGAGGAGGAGACAGATGAGTTGGGACTGACTGGTGACATACCAGAGCAGGAAGAGTATTTGGAACGTAATGACAGTTCCCTTCCAGCAGCAGAGTGCCCTCCATGTGAGCCAAGTGTTGTGGGACCAGAATTTGCAGAGCCAGAGGCTGACTGTGCCCCAAGTTTGGATTCTACTGCACAGAGAGTGCCTCCCCCTGCCAGTAAAGAAAGTGCAGAGGCTGTAACTGTTCCCCCTAGGAAGACTGGTCGAGCTGTAAAGCCAGTAGTGTGCCTTAGCTATAATTCCTCTGGGAGGCCTGTAGACTTGCCTCTCAATGTGGTCCATAAAGGAGTGTATGCGTCCCAGAGCTCACTGCCCAAACTGAGTATAAGTGCAAAGTCTAGGTTAATTGTTCTGCCCTCTAGGTATGGTACCCCTGTCCCCTCTAGCCCCAAGGTAGATAGGGAAGGGCCCCCTCTCTCCAAGTTTCATGTGCAGGAAGTAATGACCTGAGTCCAAAGGTAATGTATGTATAATACTGTGTAAAAAGTAATGTGCTGAGCAATATAAAAAATGTGTTTATAACAAAGGTAATATGCAGGAGTGGAAATGTATATAATGTTTTGTATTAGAGTTTATGTGGGTACTTAATTGACGTGGATGCCAAGTTTTTCTAGGCCAGGAAAGGTGTAACCCCCTGCAAATGGGGGTTCCCAAAAGTCTTCCAGGAGCTTGCCTAAGTGCTCCCAGTCTGGGTAGTGTTCGACGTTAAAGCCGTTTAGTTGAAACTGCAGTGAGTGCTTTTGGAGCCTCCAAGTACTGTCTCTTTAACAGCTGCCTGCTCGCAGACATAATTAGTTTGCCTGGGGGGACTGTGTGTTTCTCTGCCCAAGTCCAGCCCGAGCTGCTGGCTAAGAACTCTGTTTCTGCCGTCGCTAAGTGCGCAGAGGGAGCCCAATTGAAAGCTGTAACAGTTTGTGGGGAAAAATGCAGAGTAATGGTAAAAATGCAGTTAGTCTAACCTGCCTTTCTTGCAGCATGGACTGTTTCTGTTCTGCTCCACCATTTTGGTCCTGAACTGCCGAATTGGACCAATCGGGGGGGCGAGGACTCTAAAATGGAGCTTGCCAGAGTGTAATTTATGGTGCTTGACCCTGGGTAATGTAGTTTTGGATCCTTGGCGCATTTTTGCACCTATAGAGGGAGCCCTGCTGAGATTGACAACTGGACCGACCAGCCAAACTCTTTGGATCTAGGGGAAATGCCCTGAATTGTTTGCTGGCAAGCCAGATTTGAGTTGGAAGCTGAAGAAGCAGCACCTCTGCATGTTCAAGCATCCGTTTGAGCTGTAGTTCGCGCGAGAGAACCATGGAAGGCCTGATTCTTGGCCTACTAGCCTGCTATCTGCCCTGAGAGGGAGACGAGGACTTGTTCAGACTGAATCTGAATTTGTAGTGAATGAAGCAAGCTGCTGATTTATAACCAGGCTCACCCTGTAGAAGACCGAAGATTTTGCTGAAAGCGATTGGCCTGTCAGGACTCTAGACACTGTAGTGCTCTCGGGTTTAGTAGTGATTCTTGTGATTGGGACTAAGGAGTCATTTGCCTGGTACAGTAAAACTTTCTTTACATGTGAATGTGCTAAGTGCTGGAAGGAGATCGCGATCTGAATTCCCCATTTGCTGTAGACTGTGTGCTAGTGCTGGAAGTTGTTTTCCCAGCAAGAATCTGACTGAATCCGTGCTGCCTCACATAGATAGGCCCTGCCACAAGGGTCTTGTCTCATTACCCTGCTGCACAGAAAGATCCATCATTGAGGGGCCCGGCTTTCTCTGGCAATCCAGAGAGATCATCCATCAGTCCTCCAGTGTTTAGCCTGGGTACCGTGAGTAATTATCAGGGTAGCTCCCTGCAACTTCTGTTTAATCAAAGTGTGTCATCTGATTGTCTTGTGCTTTTCTTTTCGTGAACTGAGCCCTCTGGCTCCAGATGACAAATTATTGGTGTGCGTGTTGCTTTTCCATCACAGGGCCTCTCCCAGCTGTGACGCCTGCCTACCCTGGGCAACTATTCTGGCTAGCCCATCTGACATGTTACCTGGGTACCCAGTGTGTGTGTGTGACTGTGTGTGGGAATTCTGTACTGCATGCATAACTGTGTGATTATTATAGAGAGTAAGCTAATTAACCTGATTGCCCCATCCTTGTTAAAACCCCCTTGAATAAATCAGATCTTACTGTTTCTGCATTTAAACCGACTGCAGTTTCCATTTATATTGGGGGTACTGTACTGTTATCATTTGTCCTTCCTAACCTTGTTTTACAGGGGGTCCTTGGGGTCGAACTGGAGAAATTGACTCTGGTGGTAAGTATAAATTGGGAAGGTACTCATTGTGTATTGTGTGGGCCACTAGCGGGAACAAAGGAGGGGTCACAGAGTCCCAGAGGGTTGTAATCTGGTTATATTAGTCACAACCAACCCTGATCTTTGGGTGGAGGCATCCGTCACTGAACCTAGGCCCCTCAACCTGTTACTAGCCAAGCAGGCAGGGGTAGTAGCCCAAGGGGATAATGCTACCTAGGGGTTACACAGACAAGAGGACCTTGGAGAGCGAGGAGCACTGGAGGCAGGCCGGAAGACCCGGCATTGGAAGTGGAGGTGCACCCCTGGACCCACTGTCACCTACCATCTGTGTTTTCCCTGGAGGTTCAGATGTGCAATGACATCCAGTGCGCGATGGGCGCATTTCCGCACCCATATGCAGGACGTCTGCCGCAACCTCCCTATCCCTGAAATGGATTTCTCACAGGTTGCGATACCCCCAGTCTCCACTGAGAGCTGCACGCGCAGTGGGGAACCACCCTCCCCAGGAGAGGAGAGCAGTCCTCCGGACGCTCAATCCTCTCCTTCCCCTGCCGACCCCTGATGTCCTGGGCTCATTTCCGAACCCAGGTCGCCAGTGTGGCATCCAGCGCCTTAACCCTCAGTGCCCCTGAATCAGACTCTTGACACGGCCCATTTGGGATAGGATTATGAATCCCCTATCCCGGAGGAGCCGAAACCAAAGGACTCCCCAAAGTCCCCACCTGAGGACCCTTCCCCTTATGGAACTCCTCAGAAAGATGCAAGTGGCTTATGACTGGAGAACAGAGGAGCAAGATTATCAGTCTACAACTCTCATTCCACTGTGGATAGGCTGTCATGAAGATTTGGCCACCACGATATGGAAACAACCTGCTTCCCTGTCAGCAGTGGCAAGGAAAGCTGACAGGTTGTACCAGATGCCAAAAGGGAAGGATCACCTCAGCTTCCATCCTAAGGCTGACTCAGTGGTCCATAAGCGCCGCCCATGACCGTTCGTCCAAACCAAAACATCTCAGTTCTTCTCCTCCTGATAAGGAATCGAAGGTGCTGGATCAGTTTGGGAAGAGATTATACTCTTTATCCACCTTAGCCATTAGAGCACTGTGACACTGTTGAATAGGACCCAGTCCCAGTTGTTATGGAGTGTTTGAATTTAGGGATCTGTTCTGTTCTTTCTTTTCCTGTCTCTTGTCTGTCTGGTTAAAATAGAAACATAGAATTTGACGGCAGATAAGGACCGCTTGGCCCACCCAGTCTGCCCATTTCCCTACCTACTGGATAAGCTGCAGATCCTAGTTAACCAGCAGCCTACTTCTTCCTACCCCCACCACCTAGAATGGCCTTATGACTGTCCCATGCATGCTTGAATTCCTCCACTAATTTTGACTCCACAGCCTCCGGGAAGGCTGCTCCATGCATTCACAACCCTCTGTGAAAAAATACTTCTTAAATTACCTCTGAGCCAGCCCATCTTCAAATTGTGCCTCTTGTTCTTGCACACCTCTTTTTGAAAGATGCCCTCTTGACTTTGTTAATTCCCTTGAGGTACTTGAACGTTTCTATCATGTCCCCCCTCCTTTCCTCGAGGCTATACATATTAAGCTCCTTTGTCTCTCTTCATATGTCTTCCGGCAGACCCTGCACCATTTTAGTTGCCTCCTCTGGACAGCTTCCATCCTGTCTATGTCTTTGCGGATTGGGTCTCCAGAACTGCACACAGTACTCCAGATGGGGTCTCACCCAGCTGTCTGTACAGAGGAATAATAACTTCCTGTTTTCTACTGGTGATGCCTCTCCCTATGCATCCCAGTATCCCCCCCAGCCCTCCTTGCTGCCCTCTCACATTGCTTGCCCACCTTTAGGTCATCTGATATGACTACCGCAACCAAATTTTCTCATGAGACCTAGGATTTGATCACCCCAACAGTATTGCAATTGTTTGCCTCTCCCTATCTCTGTCTTCCCTTGCTGTTCTGTCTTTTTCTTCCCTTGCACATCTGCTGGTAAAAATATATGTAAATCATTATGTGTCAATGTAACTGATATTGGGATCCCTTTGTTTAGAAGTTAAATAGTGTTACTGTTGAAATGTATATAATTATAGTTTGAGATGATTGCAAAAAGTTATTGGGAACTCAGGGGGTTAACCTGAAATCAGTTTTTCAACCTGGTTTCAGAAGCTGTGGAGAAGGGGCCTCAGTTCTGGGACATTGTGTTCATACAGCAACTGCCTGAAATTTACAAGAACATTTTAGAAAAAAAAACAGGATGCTTGTTAAGGAGGGGGGTTGCAAGGACTTATAAAAACAAAGCTGCAGTTTTTTGCAAGGGACACAGAGATTGAAGGAAAACTCAGATGGATTTTCTCTGTTTATTCTGCCTTTGTAAATAGTTATTCTGAACAATTTTATTTTTTTATGTTACTGCTAGTACTAATAAATACTTCTTGTGAATTCTACAATTGCTCCTGTTTTTTCCTATGCTTCCTGACCTGTGCCTTGACGACAAGCACTTAATTACGTTGCTCATATGGTAGTCTACCAGAAATCTATTCTGGGACAACTAGAATCCAAGCTGGAGAAACTCCCTGACTCTGAGATAAAGGAGGACATGGCCAGTATGTTGAGGTCGGGTAGATCCACTAGCTGACATACACTGAGGGCTACTTATGATGCAGTGGATGCCTCTGCAAGGGGTACAGCTACTGCCGACAGCTTATGAAGACACTCATGGCTGAGGATCTCCGGTCTGGTGCCTGAGGTCCAATCCGCCATTCTGGATGCCCCCTTTCTGGGGTCCTGTCCTGTTTGGCAGGGATGTCAAAGATGATATTACTGATCTACAAGACAAGGGCCAGGTCTTGCACTCCATCCAGTTCATGTACATGCTCCCTCAGAAGCCTAAGCAGCCCTTTCATCGGCAACAACAGCAAAGGCAACAGTAGAACTAATGTCGGAACAAATGGGCCTCTTCTGTGGGCATGGCTCCCTTGGCTAAATCCCACAGAGCGTTGGAAACCGTGCCCTCCACCCTCCCTGTCACCTCCTGACTCACTCCGGCCCCTCCCACCCCCAAACCCAGATCAGGGAGAACCAGTAAGAGGCAGGTTTACAAACAATCTACCGGGTTGGGAGGCAATCCCAGCAGACTCGTGGCACTTCAACTCGTAGCCCAAGGGCAAACAATCAAGTTTTTAGAGAGACCACCAGAGTGTCCTCCAGGTCCCTCTTATTACCTTCTGGGTCACATCCATTTAGTCAGAGAGGAAATAGAGTCTCTGCTGCAGAAAGCAGCCACAGAACCTGTTCCCCAGAGTTAAATGGGCAGGGGATACTGCTCCCACTTCTTTCTAGTCCCCAAGAAGATGGGCGACCTCAGACCAATACTGGACCTCAGCAGCCTGAACCTCTTTGTAGAGTACAAGAAGTTCCACATGCTATCCCTTCCAGGTCTTCTTCCCTTACTACATCAGGGACATTGGCTCTGTGCTCTGGATGTGCAGGTTGCCTACCTGCATGTCCCCATTTTCCCATCTCACCACCGCTTCCTCACTTCTCTTTTCAGGGAGAACAGTTCAAGTTCAAAGCTCTCCCTTTTGGCCTATTGTCTGCACCCAGAGTGTTCACAAAGTGCCTAGTGGTGGTAACTGTGGCTTTATGCAGACAGGGCATTCACGTGTTCCTCTACCTTGATGACTGGTTCATCTCAGCTCTTTCAGGGACAGCCTACTCTGCTCCTTATCCAGTACCCTGGACCTTTTCCAGAAGGTGGGCATTTGTCAATTATCCCAAATCCCACCTTATCCCTTCACAACACCTACAATTTATTGGAGCAGTCTTGGATATGGTCCAGGGGAGAGCCTTCCTCCTGCCAGACAGAGTGGAGACTTTCCATGACAAGCACACATGGTGGCTTCCCTGAGGTGGACCTCTGCAAGGTCCATCCTTCACCTTCGAGGTCTCATGGCAGCAGCCATCCTGACCATACCTATGGCCAGACTCCATATGTGGGTTACGCAATGGACTCTGAGTAGTGGGACCAGAGATCAGACAACCTGGACCACATGATCTTGGTCTCCAACCCGTGACTCTGGACCTCTTGTGGTGGCAGAACCTGGACAACCAAGGTGGTGTACCTTTCTAGCCCCCCCTTCCAGACCCTGATGATGGACGCTTTGGGATTGAGATGGGGAACCCACAAGACCCAGGGTTCTTGGGCTCAGAAGGAACTTACGCTCCATATCAATGTGCTGGAGATGAGAGCAGTGCTGTATGCCCCCCAGGCCTTCCAGCACCTCCTCCAGCAGTGGTCACTCATGATCCAAACATACAACATGTGTGCCGTCTGGTACATAAACAAGGAAGCACTCACTCGTACCCACTCTGTCGCAAAGCAATGCGAGTGTGGACCTGGGCAGTTCAGTATAGTCTCCACCTCATGGCAGTGCACATCCTTGGCTTTCAAAACATACTGGTGGACACACTCTGCCGCACTCACGCAAAGCCCGAAAGTGGTAGCTAAGATGGTCTGTAGTAGACAAAATATTCACTCGTTGGGGTCGACCAGACCTCGATCTGTTGCATCCCCGTTCAAGCAAAACTACCATCTTTCTGCTCACTCCAGGGCATGGTGTTTTCTGGTGAGACACACTGTCTCTATGCTGGACAGGGAGATTCATGTATGCTTTCCCTCCCTTTCCATTACTACAGAGGGAGCACATATGATCCTGATTGCTCCCTACTGGCCACGTCAGATTTGGTTCTCTCTGCTTCAGCAACTGACAGTGGAACCCTCATATCTTATCTGTGACAATCTTCACCGTTCATCACTGGTGGGTTCTGGCCAGAGGAGCAGGACCCTGTGGGAGCATTTTTTTTCTAAAAGAGGGAGGAGCCAGTGCCATGGATGGTACCTCCCTCGAGGCCGATGCACTGTGTGGCGCTCATTGGTTGGCCAGCAACCAACACCGACTCCTCCATCCCAGTTCTGTTTCTCACGCCATCGAGTAAGCACGACCTTGTGAGAAGAGCAGTTTTGATACTGCAACACTTTTTGCCTAGTGCATTTGAACCATCCTTCAAACCATCCTAGTTCTGCAGGAGCCGTTGTGTTC
This sequence comes from Neoceratodus forsteri, assembly GCA_016271365.2. Classification (NCBI taxonomy): domain Eukaryota; kingdom Metazoa; phylum Chordata; order Ceratodontiformes; family Ceratodontidae; genus Neoceratodus; species Neoceratodus forsteri. The sequence continues at coordinate 124,199,858 of CM057450.1, read as the reverse complement.
TTGATGCCATTGATACCAGTAAGATCGTTACTTATTTTTCTTTGGCACTGAGACCTTTTTGCTGTATTGTTAATTGATTTTTCTGTCTGGTCATGTCTCCTCCCGGTGACAAGAAGAAGAAATCTTCAAAGGCGGGCCAACCCCCGATGCGGCGGTGTCCCTGTGGCTGGCTTTATTCCATCTCACACAGGCATGATTGTTGCTATGGACCGTTGCAATGCTTGTTTTTCCATGGACTGCAGAGTACTTGTACACCACGTGTTTAAAGTCAGCCGCATGCCGCCAACTTTCGGAGGATAGGCATGCATTAGAGATGCCAGATGCAGGTCCCTTGACCCTTCCTCTGGGTCCCCTCCCAGTTCTATATGGGCAGCAGAGGAGGCGGCTTCCACTGTTTCTAGCCTTGCCACAGTGGAGGCCCCTCTAACGGTGCCAGAGGCCTGGCCTGATTCCTTTGAGGGTCAGTCCAGAGGCCCCATTTTGGCAATCACCTCCTCGGAGATGAAGGCTCCCCCATCATTGCAGCCAGTCTGCCAGGCCCGACCAGAGGTTCTCTTCGTGCCCCTTGGTACCGGGCGCCATTCACAGCAAGCACTGTAGCTGGTGGCACTGTGGCCAGTGCTGGACTGGCTTGCAGTGCCGGGAGAGGAGAGAGTTTATGAGGTCTTCTGGATCCATTCCTCCTTGGTGGATGACAATTCAAGAGGTGGATCCAGACTGGCTTCCAAATTCTTCGGAGTCCTTGGACTCTTCCTGTCCAGCACTTTGGCACCTGTCCAACCTCCTCCTTCTGAGCCGGTGGTTTCTACCAGTGCCAGGGTCAGAGCCACTTGCAATGCCAACAGATCTTCCAGTGCCGTGGGCAGCACTGGAGGGTTCACCGGAGCTGATGGGGCCTCTTGACTCTGAGGTGAGCCCCCCTTTAGGTGTCTAGGCTGGGCCCACTTCTAGACCTGCTCAGACATCTGGGATGAGTGAAGGTTCCCTCATCTGCTGCCTCTCGTGTGTTGGTGGGTGAGACTGAGCTTCCTTGGTTGGTCCTGAGGAAGAGGTCCCTTTCTGAGTCTCGGGGACAGTGTCAGGAGCAGCACCCTTCCCTGGTAGTATACAAGGGTTTGGGTAGGAGCAGCAGTGCCAGCCCTGTCTTCTCCTCTGAGATCTCCCTTGGGGGGGATCTCATCTCTTGAGGCTAGGGGCACACTTCCAGAACCATGTGACCCCGGTCACCTCGCAGGGGGGAATACCTTTCAGGGCTCAGTCCTGACCATTTCAGAATTGTTGAACGGCCAGTGACTGCCTTGATTGATGGATCCTTCCAGGGTGTTGGTTTGCCTGTTTGGTTCCCGAGCCCAGGCAGAGGTCATTCTCACTCTCAGAGGCATTTTTGTCCCTTTACCTCTGCCTTCCCCTCCCCTTCTTCCTGGCCACTCTGGTCCTATGGGGTCTCTAACCTGGGAGCAGTTTAGAGCCATGGCTGCCCATTTTCCATCTATGGACGAGCAGTTGTTTCACCACTCGCCCTTGCGGCAGCCAGACTCTGACTCCCCAGTCTCGTCAGCTTCCTCGTCTTCCTTGCATGTGGAAGAGGATCCTTCTGTCCACCTATCCTCGGACACTGATTAGAATCCTCGGACACTGATCAGACCTCCTATCAGTGTTTCCTCTCGAGGTTGGTTGACAAGCTCCAAATTCTGAGATTGGCATGAAGCAATCCTGAACGGGTGACACCTGCTTTCTTAAGTGAGTACAGTGTCGGTAGCCTGGTGGTTACCCGTCTGGCCCTCCCCCTTTCAGGAGGCATCGTTCTGCACTTGGCAGCTTCCATCAGTCCTGTCCCCAGCCCCGATGGACTGCCAGCACACCCCTAGGATCTTGAGTAGCTTGACGATCCTGGACACTCCTTCCGGGCATAAATGCCCAGAATGTAACTGACCCCCAGATACAGACTGTCCGGAGTTTGACTTCTGGGGAGAAGAGCGTTTTCCTTGGCATGTTCTCTCACTTTCTCTTTCAGCACATCCGGCCCATCATGCTGCCTAAAACAGGCACTTATAGTCCTTGCTAGGTCAGATCCTAGCATCTGTGCCTGATTCGGAGGCAACCAGACAAGCCATTGCCCTCTCTGCATGTGGCCTGGAGTTTGTGAGGCACCAAGCAGAGGCATCATATGATGCCAGTGAGGTGGCATCCAGGCTAGCAGGGACAGGTGGATGGCATGGCTTCATCTATCCCGGTTATCACCTATGGCCCGGTGAAGGGTGACTGCCTCCTCCTTCCAGGGAACCCCACTTTTTTCCCCACAGGGTGAGGCGGGAACTTCAGGGGTGGCTCCTTCTCCCAGGCAGAGGGAGACCCCACCTCATGCTGATCAGTCACAGGCCTAGTTAGGCCTGTAAGGGTCTCCCCCCTCTGTGTCTCCACCACAGGAGGTTGAGGGACTTTCCTCACTCACGGAGGTACCAGGTCCCCTCTGGCGGGCTTGGTAGTCACCCACCAGTGGTGAATGGTGAAGATTGACACAGATAAGATATGAAAATGACGTACCTGCCGTAATTCTTGATCTTTCTGTGTATCTTCACCATTCATCACTGCTTCCCGCCCTCCTTCCCCTCTTGGGCCTCAGGCTCTGGGAAGTGCCTGCTCCATCTTTAGTTTTCCTAATTGAGGCCATTTGTGGGCCTAGTCCTGCTGGTAACTCTGAGCACTCTGTTCCTTCTGGTGAAAGCGGCAGAGGTTCACTTTTGGAGAGGGCATGCAGAAGCACTTGTCCCTTCATGATGGGGGCTCACCTGGGCCCTTTTCTTGTGTTCTTGATGAGGATCCCTTCCTCCAGCTATGGTCTGGACCTCTCTGAGGGTTCAACTCGCCAGCCCTGGTCTCTCGACCCATGGGATCCTCCTCAGGACTATAGCAACTGGGAGGGCCCTGGTGACCCCTAGAACCCTTTTTTCTCCCCGCTGGTTACAGCTGACTTCTTTCTATGAGGGGTCCCCATTTGGATTGTAAGATATATGTCTTATGAAGGTTCAACTTCCTGGCATCCTCTTTTCCCCTTCTATTTCAGGGGGTGCATCATCTCCAGACCCTCTGTGGGAGGAATCTTTCTACAGGGGGACCATGCAGTAGCGTGAGTCCTGTCCCCACCCCACGATGTTTTTAAAGATGGGAGTGGGAGACACTTTCCACCCACTCCACCTCTTTTGGGCTGACGGAGAGGGTACCTTCAAGTCTGGTCCCTGGCTTGCTTCTGTCTTCTGGGCTGTTGCCCAGTTAGCCCTTCCCCTCTGGTTTTCCTCAAACCTGGGGGTATTGTGTCCAGCTCCCCTTCGGTGGAGATGTAAAATAAAAAACCTCAGATGTGGCATAAGACAGCGGTGCCCTTCTCCCCGGAGCCCAAGAGAGTCCTCTGGACCTCTGCGGGGGTGGTACAGTGACTCCTTTTTTTTTTTCCTTTTTACCTGGCAGGTCCTCTGTCATACTTCTGCCCTGGTCATGGCTCCCAGTGCTCCCACCAACCGTCAATTGCCAATATTCTCCCGGTCACGCCCTGCCACCACCCAGAGGTAGCCATGGGCACTGTTCCCTAGTTCTAGTGCTGTGGAACTAGTAACCATTTGGGAGTGCTGGTGACAGTGGCTAATTGAAGCCTTGGGAGGACTTCATGGAAACAGAGGACCCACCCCTCCTAATTTTCTATTTTTTCCTCCAGGATGCAGGGACGTGCAATGACATCTGGCTTCCACCCCGCCTCCACTGCATTCAAGCACCAGCAGCAGTGCGACTCCCAACCTCCGTCTTGTGCCAGTCACTACTCTGCCATCCCTGTGGAGAAGGAGAGCAGTCCATGGGATGCTCTATCCTTTTCCCCCAACCGACTATCCAGCAACCAGAGTCTGTTCCCGACCCCGGGTCGCCGGCGTCGCAAGTGGAAATCCAACCACTGTGCTGACAGGCCGGCCTCAGTGTCTTCTTTTTCCTCTCTTCTTTATCTTTCCTTCTATCCTATTCGCTTATTCTCCCTCCCTTACTCTGTCCCTCCCTTGCCTGCTCAGAGGTTTGGGGCCCCCTGTCCCAGACCCCTAGGTTCATGCTTCTTGGCCAGCATGATCTCTTCTGTTTATATCCTTTCCTTTTGCTGTCTCTTGGGCTCCCTTGCCCTGCCTCTTTCTTTTCTCTTTTCCTGACTTCAGTCTTTGCTGTGCAGAACTGGGATGAGGAGGAGTCTGTGTCTGTTACTGGCCAACCCACGAGTGCCAAACAGTGCATCGGCCTCGAGGGTGGCACTGCCCACTGCACCAGCTCCTCCTCCTTTTAGGAAAAAAAATGCTCTCACAGGGTCCTGCTCTTCCAGCCAGAACCCACCAGTGATGAATGGTGAAGATACACAGAAAGATTGAGAATTACGGTAGGTACTTAATTTTCATAGCTCCCTCAAGGGTATCTCTTGCAGCAGGTAATACTCTTGGGTCTCCACCAGAGGGTGCTGTTCTGCACAGCAGCTTCTTCCAGCAGTCTTTACCTAGGTGTGATGCACACAAATGACATGATCATCCTCTGACCATCAAGGTGTGGGCGAACCCACACATCCTCAGTTCTTTTTTCCGCTGCCGTCGGCTCGCACACAGCAGTTTTCTTCTGTTAGAAGTCATCAACGAGGAATTGGACTGGGAATGGTCTTTTTTTTTCCATTCCCACCACCATTGATGAATGCCAAATGACTCTTCAAGTACTTCATTTCAAAAGTGTGGTTGCTGCAAAAAGCTTTACAGCTATGATAGCCACTCTGCCTGCGTCAGGTGCCTGGGAGCCACACATGACATCAACTCCTGTCAACACTGCCTAGAGTTTAACCAGGCAACCAGACGACGATTACAGGAAATTGAGTCATTTGATGAAGCAAAAGATAGTTCTCCTAGAGAAAGGGGTTTGTACCTAGGACCCCTCATTGTCGATGTCCCATAAAATTCATAAAAAAGATATGGAGAACTCTTCCTCATCTTCAGAGAGACGTTCCATTGACAATGTCTCACAGGACCACTTCTTCATCGACAATGCTTCCTACTTTATCTTCGACGGCACTTTCTAGTGCCCTTTCAGTGGTCTCTGTAGATCCTTTTACAAGGGACTCTTCATCAAAGATCACTCTGTTACCTCCGAGCTCGTTGATGATGGCTGCTTTTCGGCATTTCCCTTCATCTCCCTTTACTGCCCTGTCGACAACGGTCCAAGGCTGTGTTATTAGAGATGAGGGCTTTTCTTTGATGGTTATTCCAAAACCTCCATCTCAGCCTGTTTCCTACAGGGGCCAGGTTGGCAGATCCAAGGACCCTGGTACCTACACCCCAAGGTCCCAGCCTTTGCATTTGCCATGTCTCAACCCTTTCATTATTCCCCTGGTGTCACAGAGGCAATAACCCCCTACCTCCACACCCTTTTCTGTGGATGTGGCCACTGTTGTTCAGACAGTCCTACAAGTTATGAAGGGTTCTCAACCCTTTATGCCTAGGGATCGGAGAGCCCTTTCCTGTTCTCCTTCTCCTCCTCCAAAACGCTCTCAGGGAGACAGGGATTCCTCTCTAGAGGTGTCTCCTTATTATTATGAAGAGTATTAGAGGAGGAGGAAGAATTTGAAGAAGAATCTGAGAACTCCTTTCCAAGGAGGACAATCCTTGCCTATTTTCTGAGGCCTCTACTCTTTCGTCCCTTCATGAGGACTCCACTCGCCAAACAGCGGCCTCTCCTCTGGATGATCCATCCTTTCATGATATGATGGCCCAGATCCAGAAGGTTATTGGCTTTTCAACTACAGAACAAGACAAATAGAGGAGTGATAGGGCAGATTACCTGGAACTCCTTGAGGAACCAGTGGTTCTAGGAATAGGGATATGTTGTTCTTATCCACACGTATTAGCATGTCCTTTCCCTTTAAATATCTTGCCAGAAGTCTTTGAGCTGGCTCCTCCCATCCACCATGGGTGGTATATCCCTTAGCTCCACCCCTTGATGCCAGATCTTCTTTTCCGCTTGGAAGAATCAGGTTCCCTCCTTACCGCTGCTGCGTTGAGTAGGCCCTAGCACTTAAATCTTCGGATTACTTACCAAAACTTAAACTCGTTAAGAGTTTCACCGCTTCGATCTTTGATCACAGCCACGATGAAGGACAAGTCCTCACCCAGGTTCCACTGTGGGCAGAAAATGTCTTGCACTGACCCGCATGCTACATGCGTCTATTGCCTGGGTTACGAGAACAATACCCAGGCTTGCAATTTTTGTCACTCATTCCAGCTGAACTTGTTAGACAATGGTCTCACCCGATCACAGCTTGGCCGACCAGAGAAACGGAACCTACTGGTCAACTCTAAAGAGGCACGTTGAGTGGTCTCCGTGGCTGCGGGGTCCACTGAACAACTCGAGCAAATGAAGGCTTTCTAGGAGGAGGCGACTCGGACTGCCAGTCAGTCCTCTTCAGCATCAGTCTTCATACTGCTCAAACTGGGCTCCACCTTTACAAGCTCCTTCAATGAGTTGTGTCACTCTCTCCTGACTAAGAGGAGGGTCCGTCGACTGCACAGCTCTCGTTCCCGTAAAAAGGATTCCAAGGAATGGAGAGAGAGAAGTCTCGTAGATGTCGTTCTTGGGATCGAGAGCAGTCTAGTTCCCAGGAATCTCCAGATCTTACTTCGAGATACAGCTCTTGCAGCAGGTTACACCATTAGGACTGAAGCTGGCAGGCAGCAGGACCCCACGGAAAACTTCTAGCTAGCTACATACAGCAGGGGACCGCCCCTGACATCTACCCCACCCCCGACATGCCATACATCATAAAAGGAGCGGTCCCCCAGCATCCCTAGTTCTTTTTTCCCACCGTTGACTTGCAAGCAACAGCTCCACGAATGCCTTCAGCTGCCGAACAACGCCGTCACTTAAGTATCTTTCTTTTATTTTCGAAAAGTTCATTATCATTTTTTCTCTTTCTGTATGTCATTTTTCCCAATGTCATCTGTAGAACGGCACTCCTCTTAGTGTGCCTCCAGCAAACAAATCCCTTTTAAGGACAGCAACACGGCCTGTGTGAGGTGCTCGGGCCCAGAGTACGACACTAAGGCCTGTCCTATCTGCCAAAGTTTTAATAGCAGAACGAGGATCCGCTGCCAAAAAGTTTAGGAGGCCTTCCTACTAGAACAAAAATTAGCAATGCAAAAGAGTACCTCCTCCAGGGAAGGATCCTCCAATAAATTGGGGACATAAGGAAGGAAAGGGAGAAGGAGTGCTCCACATCCAAGTGGTGACATTCAACTCTAGGGGGAGTTCTGACTTGGCCAGCTACTCCAACAGATCTCCATCTCAGCCTAAGATGCAGAAACTGCCCGCCAAGGTCCAGACATCAGGCAGCTCCAGCTTAGGAACCACTCTTCAGCCCCTCAAAAGTGTGGCCTCAGGTTCACTCCACCATTTGGTCCATGGGCTCAGTAGACCAGTCTTCTTCTACAGACCACCCAGTCAAGGTGCCTTCCAAGTTGGCCTCTGTTACAGGCTCTGACTCCCTGGACCAGTGCCGGGGCTCTGACTACTTGAGGTTGGCCTCTCAGCCCTCCAGAAGCCTCATGTCCCTGGGGATGTCCATTAAATGGACCACAGAACAGACGTACATTAAGTGGTCATCGGACCCTACTCGGACTTCAGACCAGATGTCCGCTAAAAGGTCTAAAGACCAACAGTCTTCAGCTGAAGTCCACAACCAACAACGGGATGATGACTCCTCCGCCATTCCAGAGGTTGGCACATCCCGATGGACGGACGATGAAGACACCGATGCCTGGGTCAGTCATCTGAGCGATGACCAGATGTTGGCTGAGTTAGAGGATGTAGAACTCCTACAGGAGCCGACAACACCCAAACATCAAATGATGGGTGCGTTGGACCACAGACCAATAGATAAAGGAGGCAATCAGACATCTCAGCTGGGGACAGGCCAAACTTCAGGCCAGACATCTCAGCCGACGACAGGTCAAACCTCGGGTCTGAGGTTCCCTGAGGTGAAAGATCTATTTGCTTACTGGCGGGAGACAATCAGAAAGGATGTAGTCCCCACTAAGGCACCTCCGGCTGACCAACCTCCACCACAGGCTCCTAGCCCTGCGTCGAGGGGAAAAAAGTCCTGTCAGACCTCCTCCTAAGGAAAAAAGCCCTACACCAATTAGAGGGCGTTCAAAGGACAAGAAGCATCCGAGGTCTCCTTCCAAGACCCCTTCCCGCTCACCAAGTGTGTAGAAGAAAAAGAAGCACCATAGGAGGTCAGACTCCTCCTCCTCAGATGAATCTTATTCCTCTTCAAGCTGTTCCTCTAGATCCAGCACACCTTTTAGCATTCCTTCTCTGGATCCAAAGGATTTGCCAAGGTCCCCTCTAGATGATCCTACTTTCATGGATATAATGTGCCATATCTAAGATAATATGGGGTGGGACACATCAGACTTGGATCCAGAATGGTGCTGCTTAGCAAAATATCTGTGCCAAAAGGACCCCAAACAAGTGTTGGTCCCACCACTGTTAGACACTTTTCAGGACATGACTATGGCTGCTTGGAAGCACCCCTACACTTATTCTGTGGTCCCCAAAAAGGATGATCGCCTATATCGGGCTGCAATAGAAGACCCTTATCTGGGAGAACACCCAGTGGCAGATTCAGTGGTCATCACTGCCACACATGACAGGTCTCAAAGGCCAAAGCACTTGAACACTCAACCTTCAGACAAAGAATCAAAACAGCTTGATTCCTTGGGAAGGAAAATGTATGCGTCAGCTACATGTTCCATCCGCTCACTAAACTTTTTAACCCACATGGTCCAATTCCAGAATGCCCTGTGGGAACAAGGATTGGACTTGGTCAAAAATCTACCAGACGGAGACCAAAAAGAAGAACTAACCAAACTTTTGCAGACAGGCTCTGATGTGGGCACACAGGTACTCTGAGCAGCCTATGATTCTGCAGATTCCACTGCCAGAAGTGCAGCAACATGTGTATGTCTTGGAAGACACTCGTGGTTGAGGGTCTCAGGTTTCACACCAGATGTCCAGACGGGTATTCTAGACATCCCTTTCAAGGGCTCAGTCCTTTTCGGAGAGAATTCTGAAAGGATTATAACAAAGTTACAAGACACCGGTAAGGCAGCCCGTTCTGTGCAAGCAATGTACAAACCGAAACAGAAACCATTTTGGAGACAGCAGCACCGTTTTCATGGGAAACGAGCAGCAGTCTAGGTTTTGACAGTAGCAGAGAGGTGGCTTTAACCACAAAGGCCCCTCTCGAGTAACAGGAGGTACAGAAGCGAGGAATGCCAAAACCCCTCAAGCAAACATACCCTTCCCCTCCACATCCTGACTCATTGCAGAACCCTTCTCTCCCTCCGGCTGAGGGGGAAGAGGCAGTTGGGTCGCTTTTCAAAACACCTAGAAGGATGGCAGTGAATTACCTCTGAGCAATGGGTTCTTCAGCTGATTCAAAGAGGCCACTCTATCGAGTTCACCGAGCAACCACCATCCCGGCCACCCCTCCTCTCACAGTATTCCAGACAACATGCCACACTGATACAAGAAGAGATTCAAGCCCTTCTAATGAAAGAGGCCATAGAGTGGGTCCCATGGGTTCAAAGAGGGAAAGGGTACTATTCCCACTTTTTCCTAGTACCCAGAAAGACAGGGGACTTACGCTGCATCCTGGACCTCAGCAATCTCAACACCTTTGTGGCATACAAATGCTTCAGGAAGGTCATCTTGCCAGGATTGATTCCGATGCTACGCCCAAAAGCATGGCTCGCATCAGTGGACATGCAAGATGCCTATCTCCACATTCCAATCGCAAAACACCACAGAAGGTTTCTGTGATCTGAATTCTGGGGACAACACTTCCAATTTCAGGTACTACCTTTCGGTCTTTCATTGACACCAGGGATTTTCACCAAATGCCTGGCAGTAGTAGCCGTGGATCTCAGGTGGATGGGCCATCACGTTTTCCCTTGTCTGAATGACTGGCTCCTCACTGCCTCTTCCAGGACGGGATTTAATCTGGCACTATTTCATTTTATTTTTTTATTTATTGAAATCTTGGATTACAACCTTTGAGCTACAAGCTCATTTACAAAGGTTCCAAGTCAGGCATAAAGGAAATCAAAATACACAGTACAATAACAGATGCGAAACACAGAGAAACTGTAAGGAAATAATTACATTGACTTGAACAATTGTTTTAGCTACTGTACTTAAACTGAAAAGATACATAATTTTTTAAAGGAAGAAAAAGTTTATTAAGCAGAACAGTAAACCTTGTTGGAGGAGAGGGGGAATAGGTAGAGGTTGTGGAATGGGATGCGGTAACCTCAGGCTCGGGGTCACTTTGTCATGGGGGGTTAGTTGAGGATGGGGAGATGAGGCAGAAGGTGAGGAATAGTTAGTGGGGTGGTTTGTAGACCCAGTGAAATGAAATGGAATAGGGAGGCAGGAGTGAAAGGGGAGCAGGGGAAATGGGGAAAAGGGTGGGTGAGTTGCAGGTTGGGCAGTAAAGAAGTGCTAGAGTTGTGGTAATTCAGTATCAGTTATAGGGAGAGGAGATCAGGGGAAGCAGAAGCATTTCTGTTGGCTAGACAGGTGATATTTGAGCGCTGATTTAAACAGGCCAATTTTACTGATAGCGGTTAGCTCAGGTGGCAGCAAGCTAAGCCAGAGTGGGGCTCTGTATTCAAAGGATCTCTGTCCTTGAGAGGTGCGCTGTAAGGGGACTTTGATGGAGAGATTGTTTGATGCCCTGGTAGTCCTAGTAGGTTCAATCTGGTGTAGTTGGGAACTGCTTCCTAGTGGTAACAGGCCTAGGATTGCTTTTTTGGCTAGAAGACAGACTTGGTAATGACTCCTTTCGACCAAATTTAGCCATCCCGTTTGCAGGTAGAAATTACAGGCATGGGTTAGGCACGGAGCCCCTAGTGCTAGCCTGCAGGCTTTATTCAGCATAATGGCAAGCCGTTTGAGGGTGCTGTCAGGTGTTGCACTGTAAATGGCAAGAGCATAGTCAATAGTACAGAAGACTGAGCTAGTGATGGTGAGCTGGAGGGCTTTTTCAGTGAGGCAGTTACGGAGTTTGTATAGTAGACCGAGCTTCTGGCTTGCTGATATGGCAACACTGTCTACATGGGAAGAGAATAAAAGGGAGCTGTCTGGAGTGAGCCCCAGGTATTTGAACTTGTGGACCATTTCTAAGGCTACATTTTGTTTGCTTAGAATGTTTATGGTGGATGTCTTGTGGCGGTTACGGGCAGGGGCAAAAGGCATGGTCTTGTGTTTTTGTGGTTGAAAAGCAGCTTAGCTTGTCCAAACCAGTCCTCCACATTGTTAAAGTCCTGTTGAAGATGTGGTTCTAGGGTGGCAGGGTTGGTGTGGCTGGAGTAAATAACCACATCATCTGCGTAGAGAAGGATTTTGTGCCGACAGGCTAGTGGGAGGTTGTTTAGAAAAAGGCTAAACAGTAGGGGGCCCAATATGGATCCTTGGGGGAACACTGGTGGACACTTGCTGGGAGTCCGAGAGGGTATTAGACTACAAGACACCCTTTCAATATTCGATGCTCTAGGTGTCATTATCAACCTGCCAAAGTTGCTCCTCATGCCATGCCAAAGGCTGCAGTTCATTGGCACAGTATTGGACGCAACCAAAGTCAGAGCCTTCTTGCCAGACAACAGGGCAGAATGCTGAAGAGGTCTAACCTGACATATGCTGGAGAAGAGGCAGATCCAGCACGGACCATGCTGTGTCTTCTAGGCCACATGGCAGCCACAATAGCCACGGTTCCCCTGTCACTTCTACACATGAGAACCATTCAGTGGACACAGTCCCAAAGGGACCAACACCAGGACAACCTTGATCAGCTGGTCTCAGTCCCCGTTTCTATTCACAGAGTCCTGCAATGGTGGCTAATTCTGGAACACCTCACTGTAGAAGTCCTCTTCCTGTCAGCCACTCCTTCACAGATCCTGAATACAGATGCATCAGGATCGGTTTGGATTGCCCATCTCGGCGACAAAGGGACACAGGGACTATGGTCGAGAACAGAAGGATCTTACTTCAAGAAACAGCTCTTGCAGCAGGTTACACCATTAGGACTGAAGCCAGCAGGCAGCAGGACCCCATGGAAAACTTCTAGCTAGCTACATACAGCAGGGGACCGCCCCGATGTTGGCCCCGTCCCTGGTGTCACATACATCATAAAAGGGTCGATCTCCCAGCATCCCTCAGTTTTTTTCCCACCATAGACTCGCATGCATTGGCTCCACGGATGCCTTCAACTATTGAATGACACCATCACTTGAGTATTTCTTTCCTTTTTCTTATTTTTCTCGAACCAGTTCAATTTTCTCATCCACCTTTGCATATCGTCTTCCCTGACGTTATCTGTCAAAAAGCGCTCCTCTAAGTGCACGTGTGGCAAACAAACTCCTTTTAAGGACCAGCACATGGCCTGTGTCAGGTGTCTAGGCTCAAAACATGACACTAAGGCCTGCTCCATTTGCCAAAACTTTAATAGCTGCATGAGGATCCGCAGACAGAAAGTTTTGGAGACCTTCCTTTTAGAAAGAAGATTAACAGCCATGCAGAGAAGTTCCTCCTCTCAGGAAGAGTCATCCCACAGATCAGGAAAACACAAGGATAAAAGGAGGGAGAAGGAGACAGAGAGCTCCTCATCCACGCGGACGTCCGACTCCAGGGCTAGCTCAGACTCGTCCCACTCCACCAGATCTCCATCTCGGGCAAAGACCCTGCCTCTGCTGGCTGAAGTCCAGACTTTCGGTGGTACTGAGAAGACATTCACCCTTCAGCCTCTTAAGATCTGGCCCAAGGACTTGTCGCATAGCCGACTTTTGGGCTCTTCAGGCCTATCTGCATCGACAGATCACCCACCCAAGGCATATTCCCAGTCAGCTGCTACTGCAGACCCGACTCCCTGGACTGGTGCCAGGACACCGACCATGGCAGGTTGGTCTCCCAACCCCCCGGGGTTCCATAGGGATGTCCGTTAAATGGACCACAGATCTGATGTCCCTCAACTGAACCTCAGACCAGAAGCGGACGTCGGAGCAGACAACCACCCAATGTCCCAAAAACAAGTCAGAAGTTCTCGCTCACCAGAAGGACATTACCTCATCCGTACCGGATGCTGGACATCCAGGATGTTCGGACGATGATGGTACCGATGCCGGGTTGAACAAATTGGTGATGACCAGGCATCAGGAGACAAGGAGGAAATAAACCTCCCACATGACCCAATGCCACCCAAGACCAATCTACGAGTGTGTCAGGCCACAAAAAGCCTGATAAGAACAGGCTGAGAACACCAGGATGAAGGAGCGGCTGTTGTGACTGGACTTCTCTACTGGGACTAAAGAAGTAGAACTCTACTACTGGGACCTTCAATTTAGGGTATAAAAAAGTTAGTGTGTTTGAGTTGGCTGAAGTGAATTATCTGTGCAGTTATCTAGGTGTTAGTCTCAGGTGGCTGAAGGGGATTGTCATCTGTGCAATTTAAGTGTAGAAAGATCTGTTAAATAGGGGGAGTGGCTTAGCTTGAAAGAAGCCAGGTTAAAGCCATATTTAAACACTGCCCTAGATAGCTTCTGCCAGAGAACAGGCAGAGAACACCAGGATGAAGGAGCTGCTGTTGTGACTGGACTTCTCTACTGGGACTATATTGCCCTCCTTCCCTCCCCTTCCCTCCGCCCCCCCCACCCAAAGCCAGTTCTACTTTTATATGCACAGGATTTGACTGACAACAGGAACTTCCTGTTTGGGAGCAGGAAGTGAGTGATCACAGAGTCACCAAAGACTCACCATTCTAGAAGGACAAGAGTAGCTCTCTGTCCCCCCTAGCTGCTGGAGGTCTGCCTCTGAGCAAGTAAGGAAACTACTGAGAAATATAGGACCTTCTTGTCTCAGAGCAGGAAGATCAGGAGCTTAAAGGGCACAGAGGCAGTAAGTAAGGGAGAAAAAAAATAAACAGAGGAAAGAGTAAGTATTTCAAACAGTGAAGGGGCCAGAAATAAGACCTGATGGGAGTAGTGCAGTGGCTGTGGAGCAGCAGTCTTCTGGGAGACGTTCTGGAAGATGAGGTGTTGTCCCATCTGTAGGCACCTCTCTGGGCTGAGGGAGGAAGTTGATCATCTCCAGGCTGAGTTGGCCAGGATTTGCAGGACCTCCTCTCCCATCCAGGGACCACCAGGGCCAGTGCCGTTACCTCAGAGGTTGCCAAGAAAGAGGAGCGATTGGACCACAGTGGGCTCAGGGAGGGTGAGGGTGAGGGTGGAACAGAGGCACATCCCTCCAGTTGTACCTCTCCACAATTCATATGCCATTCTGGCAAAGTGTGGTTCCTCTATGGAGGCACCCGCAGTGGAGACCAAGGAAGATGCTGGAAACCTCCACAAAGAAGACCCACAGGAGGGTGCATGGGACCCCACAGGGGAAGAAAACAACTCCTGGTGGGGGACTCCATTGTTAGGAAGGTAGAACTGGGGGAGGAAGGGGAGAGGGAGGTAAGGCGCCTGCCTGGTGCCGTGGCTTGGAGGGACATGGAGTGAATTCTTAGGATCGCCAGAGCAGCTGTACAGGGAGGAAGCTGGATGTCATTGTCCACCTAGGGACAAATGACCTGGCTAAGAAAGGGATCAGAGCAGTGCAGGAAGAGTTTGTGGAGTTGGGGAAGGGCCTTAAACAAGTAGCATGCACGGTAACCTTCTCGGAGGTGCTGTCTGTCTATGGTGTAGGTGAGGCTAGGGTGCTCCACACCATGGGATTCAATCAGTGGTTGAAAAACTGGTGCAGAGCGCAGGGATTTAGCTTCATTGAGAACTGGGGGTCCACCTGGAATGATGCAGGCCTATACTGGCGTGATGGTCTGTATCTGTCCAGGAGGGGAACCAGGATCCTAGATGATAGGTTTAAATTCTTCATTGGCAAGCATTTAAACTAGCCAAGGGGGAGGCACTGGAAAGGAGCAGGGAAATCCTAGCCCCCCAAAAAAAATCAGGGTAGTAAGTGAGGTAAACACCAAGATAGAGATGTCGATAGGGAGACGGGCAGGGGTAAATGGAGAAAGTGACAAAGGCAATAAGGACAGGGATGGGGCAAAAAGAGGTAAGGCCATCAGGAAATGGAGGGTAATGAGTACCAGTGCATGTAGTCTGGGCAACAAGCTCCCTGAACTGGTGGCCTTGATGGAAGAGGGATGCCTGGATATCATAGCAGTCACAGAAAGATGGTACACAGAGAACCATGACTGGGATGTTAACATACCAGGATACACAACCTACAGGAGAGACAGGGAGGGGAGAAGAGGGGGTGGAGTAGCTCTCAATGTAAGAGAAGGGATAAAAGCAACTGAACAAAAGAGTAAGCAGGGAGGACAGGAGGCACTGTGGGTCACCTTAGAGACTGGAAATGGCACCGCAATCCACACAGGGGTTGTATACAGACCCCCATGTCAGGGGGAAGGAATGGACTAAGATATGATAGAAGGCATTCTTAGGATGGCAGAAAAAGGGGAGATACTGTTGATGGGAGACCTGAATATGCCAGATGTTAACTGGAGCACATTTGCTGCAGTCACATCCAAGAGCAGGGCCATTTTCGATGCACTACAGGTGGCATGCCTCAGACAGCTAGTTTTGGAACCCACTTGTCAGGGAGCAATCTTAGACCTCGTACTCTCAAATGGGGACAGTGAGAGGATCTCAGATCTAGAAGTGGGTAGCCATCTGGGAACAAGTGACCACCAAACAGTGTGGTTCATGATAAACTCAGCTACAGAGTGAAGCCATACAAAAGTAAGGGTACTGGACTTCAGGAGGGTTGACTTAGGCAAGATGGGAGAGTGCCTTAGAAAAGTACTAACAAACAGGCTAGAAGGAGGGGTGGAGCAACAATGGGAAACATCAAAACTGCCATCACAGAGGCAACAAGCCTTTGTGTGAAGCAAATAAACAAATCAAAATGAAAGAAAAGCTAGTATGGTTCTCAAAAGAGGTGGTGGGGAAGGTCAGGGAGAAAAAGATAGCATTCAGGAAGTATAAGGAAACACAGAAGAAGCAGGACAGAAAGCTGTACCAGTTAAGGCAGAAGGAAACAGGGAGGGAAGTCAGAGTAGCAAATGCCCAAAATGAGGAAAAGATAGCCAACTCCATTAAGAAGGGAGATACAACCTTTTATAGGCACATCAGGGAGCATAGAAAGACAAAGGGAGGGATAGTGAGGCTGGATAGAATAGATGGTGGGTGGGCAGAGAGGGACAGTGAAAAAGCAGGGATACTGAATGAATATTTCTGCTCAGTATTCATAAAAGAGGAGAAGGGGAGAGGCGCCTAATCCAATTAACAGAAGCACTCTGGATAGGGGGGTCAATCCCAGTCCTTTCACAGAAGAAAGGGTTATGAAAGAACTCCTAAAACTGAAGGTGGACAAAGCAATGGGACCTGATGGAATTCACCCCAGAATTCTAAAATAATTAAGGGGAGAACTAGTGAAACCACTGACTGCCCTTTTTAACAAATCGTGGTTGGATGGTGTGGTACCCGAGGACTGGAGGAAGGCAGATGTGATTCCCCTTTACAAAAGTGGGACCAAGACAGAGGCAGGAACTACAGACCTGTCAGTTTGACCTCTGTGGTAGGGAAAGTGATGGAATCACTTCTGAAGGAAAGCATTGTTGAGTACCTAGAGGTCAGTGGGGCACAGGACCCAACGCAGCATGGGTTCACAGCGGGAAGGTCATGTCAGACCTATCTAATTGATTTCTTTGACTGGGTGACCAAAGTAGTAGACCAGGGAGGGGCTGACATGGCCTATCTAGACTTTTAGCAAGGCATTTGACACAGTCCCACACAAAATATTAATAGTCAAATTAACCAGCCTGGGAGTGGGTCCCAGGTGGTAGCCTGTAAAACATTGGCTGGACAACAGGACACAGAAGGTAATTGTAAACGGAGTCCACTCTGAAGAAAGAGGGGTTATTAGTGGGCACCGCAGGGTTCATACTGGTCCAGTCCTTTTAATGTCTTTATAATGACATTGCAGAGGGACTGGAAGGAAAAGTATGCCTCTTTGCAGATGACACAAAGATCTGTAACAGGGTTGATACACAAGGAGGTGTGGAAAGGCTGAGAAGGGACTTGGCAAGGTTGGAGGAATGGTCAAAATATAAGCAGCTTGGATTCAATGCAAAGAATTGCAAATAATGCACCTGGGAAACAAAAACCCAGGGGAAGATTACACATTGTGGGGAGGTAGTAACAACAACAAAAATGGAAAGGGACCTGGGGGTAATCATATCAGACGACCTTAAGGTTAGTAAGCAATGTGAGAAGGCAGTAGGGAGGGCTGGGGGGATACTAGGATGTGTAGGGAGAGACATCACCAGCAGAAAACAGGAAGTTGTTATCCCTTTGTACAGATAGTTGGTGAGACCCCATCTGGAGTACTGCGTCCAGTTCTGGAGACCCCATCTCTGCAAGGACATAGACAGATTGAGGCAGTCCAGAGGAGGGCCACTAAAATGGTGCAGGGTCTGCAAGAGAACCCATATGAGGAGAGACTAAAGGAGCTTAATATGTATACCCTTGAGGAAAGGAGGGAGAGGGGACATGATAGAAACTTTTAAGTACCTCAGTGGAATCAACAAAGTCCAAGAGGGTAGCATCTTTCAGAAAAAGAGATGTGCAAGAACAAGGGGACACAATTTGAAGATAGAGGGGGGGAAGTTCAGGGGCAATGTGAGGAAGTATTTTTTCACAGAGAGGGTAGTGGACACATGGAACAGCCTTTCTGAGGAAGTTGTGGGGTCTAAAACTGTGGGAGAATTCAAGAATGCATGGGACAGACATAGGGCAATTTCTGTGGGGGGTAGAAAGAAATAGGCTGTTGGTTAACTAGGATCTGCAGTTTATCCATTAGGTAGGGAAATGGGAAGACTAGGTGGGCCAAGCAGTTCTTATCTGCCATCAAAGTCTATGTTTCTATATGTTTCTATGTAAGGGCGACGGGCAGACACCTAGAGAGGAACCGATGCTAGGTCAATCATCTGGCCTCAACACAAACGAAGTAAAGGAATTGTTTTCCTATTGGTGGGAAACCATCAGGAAGGACATAGTTCCCATAAAACCTCCAGTGGAGAACTTACCTCCTCTGAAAGAAACTAGCCTGGACAGGCTACCCCCTAGAGAGGAGAGTCCTATACCTAGGGGCAGGCCCAAGGACAAAAGGCCTCATAAGGATAGGAAGCAGCCGAGGTCTCCCTCCCAGACCTCTTCCTGCTCTCCTAGTGCACATAGGCCTAAGAAACACCATAGGAGATCAGACTCTTCATCATCAGATGAGTCTCACTCCTCATCTTCTGAATTGTCTAGGTCGGCATCACCCTTTAATGTCCCTTCTCCAGACCCTTGGGATCTGCCAAGGTCCCCCCCCCCAGATGACCCAACATTCATGGATATTATGCGATATATCCAAGACAATATATGCTGGGACACTGAAGACTTAGACCCCGAACAACGCCATCTGGCAAAATACTTAACGCAAAAGGACCCCAAGCCAGTGGTGGTCCCCCCATTAGTGGACACCTTCCAAGACATTACAAAAGCTGCTTGGAAGCACCCCTTCTCCTCTTCCCAATCCCCAAGAAGGCGTTGCCATTACAGGGCCCCTCTTGAGGATCCCTGTTTAGGAGAACAACCAGTGGCAAACTCTATGGTCATAATGGCCATTCACGGCAGGTCTCAAAGACCACAACATCTCAGTACACAACCCCAGACCGAGAATCAAAACAACTCGACTCCATGGGGAGAAAAACATATGCATCAGCAACTTGCTCCATACATATGGTCACTTAATTTCCTGACCCACATGGTGCAATTTCAAAATGCCTTGTGGGAACAAAGCCAAGACTAGTAAAAGACTTCCTGGAAAGACAAGAAAGAGAAGCTAATAAAACTCCTCCAGACAGGCTCTGATGTGGAAACACAGGTACTCAGGGTGGCTTATGATTCCGCAGACTCAGCGGCCAGAAATGCGGCATCAGGAGTCTGTCTTAGAAGACACTCTTGGCTGAGAGTCTCTGGTTTTACACCTGATGTCCAGA
The DNA here is from genome assembly GCA_016271365.2 of Neoceratodus forsteri. NCBI lineage: Eukaryota > Metazoa > Chordata > Ceratodontiformes > Ceratodontidae > Neoceratodus > Neoceratodus forsteri. The sequence goes on along the minus strand of CM057450.1, from coordinate 124,180,690 downwards.
AGAGTGTCCTAGACGTCTCATTCAAAGGCTCAGTTCTCTTTGGAGAAGAGTCTGAGAAGATGATAACGAACCTTCAGGACTCCGGTAAGGCGGTCAGATCAGTACAGGCTACGTACAGACCTAAACAGAAGCCATTTTGGAGGTAACAGTACAGATTCAAGGGCAAACAGGGTTAACAGCCCTGATTTGGACAACATCAGCAGAGAGGCGGCTTTAATCGCAAAGGCCAGCCTTGCTCTACCTGAGGTCAGGGTGCCAGGAACACAAAAACTCCTCAGGCTACCCTTCCCTCCCCCTCCACTGCCTGACTCACTGCAGACCCCCCCCCCGGTTCAAAGGGAAGAGAAAGTCAGGAGTCGTTTCGCAAACCACCTTCCAGGGTGGCAACAAATCATGTCAGATCAATGGGTGCTCAAACTCATTCAAAGAGGGCACTCTGTCGAGTTCATAGGACAGCCACTGTCCAGACCTCCATTGCGTTCCCAGTATTTGGGCCAACATGCCACACTAATTCAAGAAGCGATAGCTTCCCTTTTTGAAAAAGAAGCCATAGAAAAGGTCCCATGGATCCATAGAGGGAAAGGGTATAATTCCCACTTCTTTCTGGTGCCAAAGAAGACAGGAGTCCTACGTCCCATCCTAGACCTAAGCGATCTCAACACCTTCGTGGCATACATACACTTCAGGATGGTGATCCTACCAGGCCTGATCCCGATGCTACACCCGGATGCTTGGTTCGCATCACTGGACATGTAAGATGCCTACCTCCACATTCCAATTGCAAAACATCATCGGAGGTTCCTGTGATTCGAATTCCAGGGTCGCCATTACCAATTCTGAGTCCTACCTTTCAGCCTGTCATCAGCTTCAAGGGTATTCACCAAATGCCTGGCAGTGGTAGCCACAGCACTCAGGAGAAAGGGCCACTATGTCTTTCCTTATTTGGATGACTGGCTCCTGACAGCAGCGTCACAGAGAGAGTTAAACAACACACTATGAGACACCTATTCACTATTCGACTCCCTAGGTGTCACGATCACCTTGACTAAATCGACCCTCACACCCTGCCAAAGGCTTCAGTTCATTGGTGTGGTGCTGGACACCAACAAGGGAAGAGCCTTCCTACCAGAAGACAGGGCAGAGCATCTATGAGTCCTAAATACACATATCAGAGCTCCATGTCAGGTCCCAGCGAGGACCATATTGTGCCTTCTGGGGCATATGGCGGCCACCATAGCCACGGTACCCCTTTCACGTCTCAACATGAGAGCCATTCAGTGGACACTCAGGGTCCATTGGGATCAACGCCAAGATGACTTGGACCAGCTAGTTTCGATCCCCAACTCTACTCTCTGAGTCTTGCAATGGTGGATGTTCCAGAGCACCTCTCGGTAGGGGTTCCCTTCCTGTCTCCTACCCACTCTCTGCTTCTGACCACAGATACATCAGGATCAGGTTGGTATGCCCATTTGGGTGGCAAAAATACTCAAAGACTATGGTCAGGGACCGAAGGAGCCTTTCACATAAACGTCCTTGAGATGAGAGCAGTTCTTTACGCTCTTCAAGCCTTGCAAACAGACGTAACTCCAGGACACTTACTGATCTAAACAGACAACATGTCAGTAGTGTTCTACATCAACAAGCAGGGAGGCACTCACTCCTACCAACTCTGTCGAGAGGCAATGAGAGTGTGGTGCTGGACAATAGAGCACAACATCACAGTGTTCGCAGTGCATGTTACCAGATTACAGAACACGCTGGTGGATCTGTTAAGCAGATCTCTATCCAGCGCACACGAATGGGAGCTCCTACAACCAGTAGTGAAAATGCTTTTAGAAAAATGGGGAATGCCAGATTTGGATCTGTTCACCTCCCCATACAACGCAAAACTGCCCAGTTTCTGCTCACTAGATCCAGGGCCTGGTGTTTTTTGGTGAGACACGTTGTCCCTCTCCTGGACAGGCAGATTCCTCTATGCCTTTCCTCCCTTCAATCCAGAGAGTCCTGCTCAAGCTGCAGGATGAGGGAGCAATCATGATTCTGGTGGCCCCATATTGGCCCAGACAGATATTGTTTCCTCTTCTGCAATGGCTAGCGAGCGAATCACCACTTCCTCTTCCATTCAGCTCGCACTGACTGTCACAACACAATGGGTATCTGATTCACCCAAACCTCAGATTCTTGCACCTGCACGCCTGGCTCCTAAAAACCTAGCAGTGTCTCTCCACAGTATGTTGGACAGTGTGACAGATGTCCTAGTGGCAGCAAGGAAGCCCTCCACTCACGCCACATACGCCATGAAATGGCACAGGTTCTGCCTTTGGTCATTGGCCTGGGACCTATACCCACTATTTTGCCCTGTCAAATCAGTTTTGGAGTACCTCCTTTCTTTGTCGCAGACAGGACTGAGCTACTCTTCAATAAAGATGCATTTTTGTGCCATATCGGCGTATCATGCAGCTTTTGGGGAAACATCTTTGGCCCAACTAGATTTGTCATGCACCTTCTTACATGGCATCCTTCATTTGAAGCCACTTATTAGAGATCCGATCCCTCCTTGGGATCTTCTCTTCATTTTAGAACAGCTCACACTACCTCCCTTTGAACCAGCCACAGACTGCGAGCTACGCCTTCTCTCTTGGAAGGCATTATTTTTAGTTGCAGTAACTGCAGCAAGGAGAATTTCAGAGCTCAGAGCACTTTTGTGCAAAGAGCCTTATTTGATTTTCCACAAGGAGAGGGTGTCCTTAAGAACCAATCCTAGTTTCTTTCTAAGGTAGCGTCCGAATTAACCCTTAACCAGGATATAGACCTACTGGTCTACTATCCAAGGTATTCCAACAGAGGAGAAGTGCTCCTACACACACTGGATGTACACAGGATTCTCAGGTCTTACCTGACCAGGACCAGACCACATCGACAGCCTGATCAGTTGTTTTTGTCCTTTGCCCACAGGATGTTAGGGGCACCGGTATCAAAACAGACACTGTCAAAATGGTTGGTGAAATGCATTGTGTTCTGTTATCATAAGCGAAACAAACCCCATACCGTGACCGGTAAAGGGTCATTCCACCAGAGGGGTAGCAACCTCTTTTGCGTCCCTGAAAAATGTTTCATCACGTACTATTTGTGCAGTAGCTACTTGGAGTACAGTGCATACATTCATCAGACTCTACAGTCTGGATGTTGTGTTGCCTTTTGGCGCAGAGTGGGCTTTGGCCGTGCAGTTCTGCAGGGGCTTCTTTCATGAGGGATTCCCTTTCCCCTTCTCCTATCCTCCTCCCAAATTTAGGGGTAATACCTGTCACTGCTTGGGACTCAGTCTTAAGGGTGTAACCTGCTGCAAGAGCGGTTTCTCGAAGTAAGATAGTACAGTTACGTAAGAACTTACCGTAACAGTAGATCTTCAAGAACAGCTCTTGCAGCAGATACTTTCTCACCCAACTTCCCCTCAGGAGGTCAGCTATTTTAGCAATAATAGTAATAATTTCTATTTGTCTTCCTCTGTAAGTGGATTCATGGTCTCCCCCTCAGAATCACATCGCTATGCCAGAGTCTCAGGTGGGAAAAGAACTGAGGGATGCTGGGGGACCACCCCTTTTATGATGTATGTAACACCGGGGGTGGGACCGACATCAGGGTCAGTCCTCCACTGTATGTAGCTAGCTAGAAGTTTTCTGTGGGGTCTGCTGCCTGCCGGCTTCAGTCTTAATAGTGTAACCTGCTGCAAGAGGTGTTCTTGAAGATCTACTGTTACGGTAAGTTCTTTCGGAACTGTACTATCCCTTCACATAAATGTGCTAGAGATGATGGCCATCCTTTATGCCCTGCAGGCTTTGCAAACAGACCTACTCCTGGACATCTACTGATTTAAACAGACAACATGTTAGTAGTGTTCCACATCAACAAGCAAGGAGGCAGCCATTCATACCAACTCTGTCGAGAGGCAATGAGAGTATTGTTATGTTTTAACAATTATTCTGGTCTTGTTCAACAAACTCACACTGCAACAGGAGTAGAGCAGCTTTCATTTTTATTCAGGTGCCTCTCTGTCTCAACAACAACATTCTCTATCTGCTCTCTTTCTAGCTTACACATATCGGAATGCTGCCCTCAAGTGGCAGAGTAATGCAATGCATTACCATTTCACATACATAACAATATGGTACTGAGCAATAGAACACAATATCACCCTGTCTGCAGTCCAAGCTTGACAGAAGACACCAGGAGGAAGGAGTGCTGTGTGACTGGACTTCTCTACTGGGACTATATTGCCTACCCTCCCACCCAAAGCTAGTTCTACTTTTATAGGCACAGGATTTGACTGACAACAGGAACTTCCTGTTTGGGAGCAGGAAGTGAGTGATCACAGAGCCACCAAAGACCCACTATCCTAGAAGGGCAAGAGTATCTTTCTGGCCCCCTCTAGCTGCTGGAGACCTGCCTCTGAGCAAGTAAGGGGTCTACTGAGAAATATAGGATATTCTTGTCACAGAACAGGACAATCAGGAGCTTAAAGGGCACAGAGGCAGAAAGTAAGTTGAGAGAGAAGAGAAAGAAAAACAGAGGAAAGAGTAAAGATTCCAAACAACAGTTAAGGGGCCAGAAATAAGACATGATGGGAGTGGTGCAGTGCAGTGGCTGTGGAGCAGCAGTCTTCCGGGAGACATTCTGGAGGATGTGGTGTTGTCCCATCTGCAGGCACCTCTCTGGGCTGAGGGAGAAGGTTGCTCATCTCCAGGCTGAGTTGTTCAGGATTTGTGGGACCTCCTCCTCCAACCAGAGACCACCAGTGCCACTGCCGTTTCCTCAGAGGTTGCCAAGAAAGAGGAGCAGTTGGACCACAGTGGGCTCAGGGAGAGTGAGGGTGGTGGAACAGAGGCACAACCCTCCAGTTGTACCTCTCCACAATTCCTATGCCATTCTGGCAAAGTGTGGTTCCTCTATGGAGGCACCTGCAGTGGAGACCAAGGAAGATGCTGGGAAGCTCCACAAAGGAGACCCACAGGAGGGTGGTATGGGATCCCACAAGGGAAGGAAACAACTCCTGGTGGGGGACTCCATTGTTAGGAAGGTAGAACTGGGGGAGGAAGGGGAGAGGGAGGTAAGGTGCCTGCCTGGTGCCATGGCTTGGAAGGACAGGGAGCAAATCCTCAGGATTGCCAGAGCAGCTGCACAGAGGAGGGAGCTGGATGTCACTGCCCACCTAGGGACAAATGACCTGGCTAAGAAAGGGATTAGAGCAGTGCAGGAAGAGTTTGTGGAATTGGGGAGGGGCCTTAAACAAGTAGCATGCACGGTAACCTTCTCGGAGGTGCTGCCCATCTATGGCGTAGGAGAGGCTAGGGTGTTCTGCACCATGGGATTCAATCAGTGGTTGAAAAGCTGGTGCAGAGCTCAGGGATTTGGCTTCACTGGGGACTGGGGGTCCACCTGGAGTGATGCAAGCCTATACTGGCATGATGGGCTGTGCATCTGTCCAGGAGGGGAACCAGGATCCTAGGTGATAGGTTTAAATGCTTCATTGGCAAGCATTTAAACTAGCCAAGGGGGAGGCACTGGAAAGGAGCAGGGAAATCCTAGCCCCCCCCCAAAAAAATCATGGTAGTAAGTATGGTAAACACCAACATAGAGGTGGCGTATAGGAGAAGAGCAGGGTAAATGGGGAAAGTGACAAAGGCAAGAAGGACAGGGATGGGGCAAAAGGGAGTAAGGCCATCAGGAAATGGAGGGCTGAGTACCAATGCCTGTAGTCTGGGCAACAAGCTCCCTGAGCTGGTGGCCTTGATGGAAGAGGGATGCCTGGATATCGTAGTAGCCAGAAACATGTATACAGAGAACCATGACTGGGATGTTAACATACCAGGGTACATAACTTACAGGAGAGACAGGCAGGAGAGAAGAGGGGGAGGAGTAGCTCTCTATGTAAAAGAAGGGATAAAAGCAACTGAACAAAAGAGTAAACAGGGAGGAGAGGAGGCACTGTAGGTCACCTTGGAGACTGGAAAGGGCACCACAATCTGCACAGGGGTTGGGTAAAGACCCCCATGTCAAGGGGAGGGAATGGACAAGGATATGATAGAAGGCATTCTTAGGATAGCAGAGAAAGGGGAGATACTGTTGATGGGAGACCTGAATATGCCAGATGTTAACTGGAGCACATTTGCTGCAGTCACATCCAAGAGCAGGGCCATTCTCGATGCCCTACAGGTGGCATGCCTCAGACAGCTAGTTTTGGAACCCACTCGTGAGGGAGCAATCTTAGACCTCGTACTCTCAAATGGGGCAGTGAGAGGATCTCAGATCTAGAAGTGGGTTGCCATCTGGGAACAAGTGACCATCAAACAGTGTGGTTTACGTTAAACTCAGCTACAGAGTCAAGCCATACAAAAGTGAGGGTACTGGACTTCAGGAGGGCTGACTTTGGCAAGATGGGAGAGCCTCAGAAAAGCACTAGCAAACAGGCTAGAGAGGAGGGGGAGCAACAATGGAGAATCATCAAAACTGCCATCACAGAGGCAACAAGCCTTTGTGTGAAGCAAATAAACAAATCAAAATGAAAGAAAAGCCACTATGGTTCTCAAAGAGGGGTGAGAAAGTCAGGGAGAAAAGATAGCATTCAGGAAGTATAAGGAAACACAGAAGAAGCAGGACAGAGAGCTGTACCAGTTAAGGCAGAAGGACGAGGGAGGGAAGTCAGAATAGCAAAGGCCCAAACTGAGGAAAAGATAGCCAACTCGGTTAAGAAGGGGATAAACCTTTATAGGTATATCAGAGAGCGAGAAAGACAAAGGAGGGATAGTGAGGCTGAATAGAATGAACGTGGGTGGGCAGAGGGGACAGTGAAAAGCAGGGATACTGAACGAATATTTCTGCTCAGTATTCACAAAGAGGAGGAAGTGCCTAATCCAATTAACAGAAGCACTCTTGATAGGGGGTCGATCCCAGCCCTTTCACAGAAGAAAGGGTTCTGCAATAACTCCTAAAACTGAAGGTGGACAAAGCAATGGGGCCTGATGGAATTCACCCCAGAATTCTAAAAGAATTAAGGGGGGAACTAGTGAAACCACTGACTACTCTTTTTAATAAATCATGGGAAGATGGTGTGGTACCCGAGGACTATAGGAAGCTGGATGTGATTCCCCTTCACAAAAGTGGGGCCTAGACAGAGACAGGAAACTACAGACCTGTCAGTTTGACCTCTGTGGTAGGGAAAGTGATGGAGTCACTTCTGAAGGAAAGAATTGTTGAGTACCTTGAGGCCAGTGGGGCACAGGACCCAAGGCAGCATGGGTTCACAGTGGGAAGGTCATGTTAGACGAATCTAATAGATTTCTTTGACTGGGTGACCAAAGTAGTAGACCAGGGAGGGGCTGTGGATATGGCCTACCTAGACTTTAGCAAGGCATTTGACCCAGTCCCACACAAAAGATTAATAGTCAAATTAACCAGCCTGGGAGTGGGTCCCAGCGTGGTAGCCTGGGTAAAACATTGGCTGGACAACAGGACACAGAAGGTAATTGTAAATGGAGTCCACTCTGAAGAAAGAGGGTTACTAGTGGGGTACTGCAGGGTTCAGTATTGGTCCAGTCCTTTTAATGTCTTTATAAGTGACATTGCAGAGGGACTGGAAGGAAAAGTATGCTCTTCGCAGATGACACAAAGATCTGCAACAGGGTTGATACACAAGGAGGCGTGGAAAGGATGAGAAGGGACTTGGCAAGGTTGGAGGAATGGTCAAGTATGGCAGCTAGGATTCAATGCAAAGAAGTGCAAAAATGCACCTGGGAAACAACAACCCAGGGAAGATTACACAATGGGGGAGGTAGTAACAACAACAAAAATGTAAGGGACCTGGGGTAATTGTATCAGATGACCTTAAGGTTAGCAAGCAATGTGAGAAGGCAGTAGGGAGGGTTGGGGGATACTGGGATGCATAGGGAGAGGCATCACCAGCAGAAAACAGGAAGTTGTTATCCTCTGTACAGACAGTTGGTGAGACCCCATCTGAGTACTGTGTGCAGTTCTGGAGACCCCATCTCTACAAGGACATAGACAGGATAGAGGCAGTCCAAAGGAGGGCAACTAAAATGGTGCAGGGTCTGCAAGAGAAGCTGTACAAGGAGAGACTAAAGGAGCTAATATGTATACCCTGAGGAAATAAGGAGAGGGGGACATGATAGAAACTTTTAAGTACCTCAGTGGAATCAACAAAGTCCAAGAGGGTAGCATCTTTCAGAAAAAGAGACGCAAGAACAAGGGACACAATTTAAAGATAGAGGGGGCGGTTCCGGGCAATGTGAGGAAGTATTTTTCACAGAGAAGGTAGTGGATGCATGGAACAACCTTCCTGAGGAGGTTGTGGGGTCTAAAACTGTGGGAGAATTCAAGAATGCATGGGACAGACATAAGGCAGTTCTTGTGGGGGGTAGGAAGAAATAGGCTGTTGGTTAACTAGGATCTGCGGCCTATCCTGTAGGTAGGGAAATGGGCAGACTAGGTGGGCCAAGCGGTCCTTATCTCCTGTCAAAGTCTATGTTCTATGGTCCGGGGTTACAGAACACGATAGCAGATCTGCTCAGCTGATCAAGATCCAGTATACATGACTGGGAGCTTCTGCAACAAATGGCAGAAACTCTGTTTGCAAAATGGGGAACACCAGAACTAGATCTCTTCACCTCCCCATACAGTGCAAAATTACTCAATTTCTGCTTGCTAGATCCAGGGCCTGGTGTTTTCTGGCAAGACGTGTTGTCCCTCTTCTTGACAGGCAAATTTCTTTATGCCTTCCCTCACTGCCTGCTGATTCAGAGAGTTCTAATCAAGCTGCAGTAGGAGCCAGCCCAATGGCGCTGAAGGTTGAGACGCTGGATGCCACACCTCATGCCATACCAGCAATCCGGGTTCGGGAATGAGCCCAGACCACCAGGGGTCGACAGGGGAGGGAAGAGAATGAGCATCCAGATGGACTGCTCTCTCTTCCTGAGGGAGGGCTTGGGGTGCGCTCGCTCTTGGAGTGACCTCTGGCGGCAGGCTGGAGGTCGCTGATTGTAGCAGTGCAGCGTATGTCTGGGGGGCAGAGACATAGCATTTCATTGCCTTGCTGGCTGGGCTCCATAAGGAACTGTCACCACAAAGCAAAAAATTCCCAGCTCGATGAGGAGATGAGGGCCCCAGGGATCTCCCTCTCACCCCCAGTGCTGGGCCAGGCCACAATGGGGATCAACGGCGACTTTCTAGAGGGTTGGACCCTCTAATTCCAGATAGAGCCACCACAAGAGGGTGGGCCCTGTTCTGGGGGGGTGATCCAGAGCACTGGGAAGTTCCTCGGGGAAGGGTGAAGCGACGTGGATGGCCACGGCAGGGAGAAGAAAGGTTAGGATTGTGTGTGCACCGATGCCTTGGAGAAAACCGGTGCATAAATAGAATTCAAAAAAAAAGCTGCAGGAGGAAGGAACAGACATGATTCTGGTGGCTCCATATTGGCCCAGACAAATAAAGATCTTACTTCAAGAAACAGCTCTTGTAGCAGATTACACCATTAGGACTGAAACCGGCAGGCAGCAGGACCCCACGGAAAACTTCTAACTAGCTACATACAGCGGTGGATCACCTCCGATGTTGGTCCCACCCCCGGCGTCACATACATCATAAAAGGGATGGTCCCTCAGCATCCCTCAGTTCTTTTCCCACCGTCGACTCGCGAGCATCGGCTCCATGGATGCCTTCAGCTAATGAACAATGTCATCACTTGAGTATAAGATTTATTTTATTTTGTTTTTCCGAAAAAGTTTGTTTCTATTTCTTTTCATATGTTGTCTTCCCCTATGTCTTCCATCAAAAGGCACTCCTCAAAGTCTGCTTGTTGCAAACAAATTCCTTTCAAGGACAAGCATGTGGCCTGTGTCAGGTGCTTAGGCCCAAAACATGACACTAAGGCCTGTCCCATTTGCCAAAACTTTAACAATCGCACAAGTATCTGCTGCCAAAAAGTTTTGAAGACCTTTCTCTTAGAAAAGAAATAAGCAGCAAAGCAAAAAATTACCTTCCCAGGGAAGAGTCCTCCCCTAAGTCAAGGAAACATAGAGAGAAACCGAGGGAAAGGGAGAAAGAGCTCTCCCCATCTGTAAGGACGTCCAACTCCAGGGGGAGCTTGGATTCCACTGCCCACTCTAACAGGTCTCTGTCTCGGACAAAGACCCAACCTCCGCCAGCCAAAGTCCAGATGTTGGGTGGCACCGGTGTTGCATCCACCCTTCAGCCACTTAAGATCCAGGTGAAGGAAACTTCTCACAGCCGGCCCTCAGGCTCCACAGGCCGATCTGCATCCACAGATTGCCCAGTCAAGACGCACTCCAAGTTGGCTGCCACTACAGGCCTGACTCCCTGAACCGGCGCTAGGCTTTGACTACTGGAGGTCAGCCTACCAACCCCCTGGGGAACTTCGAGGACATTCGCTAAATGGACCTCAGAGCTGATGTTCCTTAACCAGACCTCAGACCCTAAATAGACATCGGAGCAGACACCCGCAAAACGTCCTAGGACCAACGACCACCAGCAGAGGTCCACTCTCACAGAAAGGACGTCACCTCATCCATACCAGATGTCGGCCCATCTAAACATTCAGACAACGAAGGTACCGATGCCAGGGTCAAGCGACTAAGTGACGAAGAGGCGTCGGGTGATAAGAAGGATGCACACCTCCCACGTGACCCGACTTCACCCAAGGATCACACAATGGGTATGTCAGGCACACACTGTCAGACATGGGAAATGGTCAGACGGCACCTCGGGAGGGCCCAACGCCAGGCCAGACATCAGGTCTCAACATTTCTGAGGTGAAAGAATTGTTTTCCTATTGGTGGGAAACCATTAAGAAGGATGTTGTTCCTACCAAGCCACCGGTGGAGATCAAACCTCTTCCAAAGGAACAGAGCCTGACTAGACCACCCCATAGAGAGGAGAGTCCCAAATGTAGGGGCCGGTTTAAGGACAAGAAGCGACCATCACACAAAGAAAAGAAGTGGCCGAGGTCTCCATCACAGACCCCTTCCCACTCTCCCAGTGTGCACAGACCTTAAAAGCACCACAGGAGGTCAGATTCCTCCTCCTCAGATGAATCTCACCCCTCCTCTTTGGAATCTTCCAGATCAAGCTCTCCATTTAGTATCCCTTCACCAGACCCAAGGGATCTGCCTAGGTCCCCCCCCCAGACAACCCAACATTTATGGATATAATGTGGCATATCCAGGATAACATGGGGTGGGACACGGAAGATTTAGATCCGGAAAGGCGATGCCTCACCAAGCATCTAAGACAAAAGGATCCCAAACAGTGGTGGTCCTGCCATTAGTTGATGCTTTCCAGGATGTGACCAAAGCTGCTTGGAAGCACCCCTTTTCTTCCTCAGCAGTCTCCAAGAAGGTGGACCGACTATATCAGGTTCCCTTGGAGGATCCTTATTTGGGAGAGCAACCAGTGGCAGATTCTGTGGTAATCACTGCCACTCACAACAGGTCACAGAGGCCTCAAGAGCTAAGCACCCATCCCCCGGATCGAGAGTCGAAACAACTTCACTCCATGGGGAGGAAAATGTATGCCCCAGTAACATGTTCCATCCGTTCATTAAATTTCCTAACCCACATGGTCCAATTTCAAAATGCCCTATGGGAGCAAGGCCAAGACTTGGTTAAGAACCTGCCAGATGGAGATCAAAATGAGGAACTAACAAAGCTCCTTCAAACAGGCTCTGATGTTGGCACACAAGTACTCAGAGCAGCATATGACTCTGCAGATTCAGCCACAAGAAGCGCAGCATCAGGAGTATGTCTCAGATGACACTGCTGGCTGAGGGTATCAGGCTTTACGCCAGATGTCCAGAAGGGCATTCTGGACATTCCCTTCAAAGGCTCTGTTCTTTTTGGGGAAGAATCAGAGAAGATAATTACAAAACTGCAAGACACCGGAAAGGCGATAGGATCTTTACAGGCCATGAACAGACCCAAGCCAAAGCCATTTCGGAGGCAACAAAACCACTTCAAAGGCAAACAGGGACAGCATCCTTGATTTGGACAGCAGCAGAGAGGCACCTTCAACTGCAAGGGCTGATCTTGAGCTGCAGGAGGTTCAGGTGCCAGGCACACAAAAAAACCTCAGACAATCCTCCCCTTCCCCTCCACTGCCTGACTCATTGCAGACCCCTCCTCCACCTATGGTTCAAAGGGAAGAGAAGGTCAGGGGATCGCTTCTCAAGAGGTCTGGCAGGATGGCAAGAAATCACTTCAGACCAATGGGTGCTTCAACTAATTCAAAGATGGCACTCTATCGAATTCATTGAGCAACCACCATCCAGACCACCACTACAATCTCAGTACTCAAGACAACATGCCACACTGATTTGAGAAGAGATCAGGGCCCTTCTTGAGAAGGAGGCCATAGAGAAGGTCCCATGGACCCAGATGGGGAAAGGGTACTATTTCCACTTCTTCCTAGTATCCAAAATGACAGGGGACATGTGCCCCATCCTAGACCTCAGCGATCTCAACACCTTTGTGGCTTACAATCACTTCAGGATGGTCAACTTGCCAGGCTTAATCCCGATGCGACACCCAGATGCTTGGCTAGTATTGCTGGACATGCAAGATGCCTACTCCACATTCCAATTGCGAAACATCATTAGAGGTTCCTGTGATTCGAATTCCAGGGTCACCACTATCAATTCTGAGCCCTGCCTTTAGGACTCTCATCGACTCCAAGGGTATTCACCAAATGCCTGGCAGTAGTAGCAGCGGCACTCAGAACAAGGAGCCACTATGTCTTTCTTTGCCTGGACAACTGACTCCTGACGGCTTCATCCCAGAGAGAGCTAAATCATGCTGTACTAGACACCTATTTAATATTTGACTCCCTAGGTGTCACCATCAGCCTGTAAAAATCAACCCTTATGCCATGCCAAAGTCTGCAGTTCATTGGTGCGGTATTGGACACCAGAAAGGGAAGGGCCTTTCAACCAGAAGACTGGGCAGAACATCTACGAAGCTTGACGAGGAGCATAGTGGGACAAAAACAGATCTCAGCAAGGATCATGTTGCGTCTTCTAGGCCACATGGCGGCTGCCATAGCCACGGTTCCCCTATCACGATTACACATGAGAACCATTCAGTGGGCACTTAGGGTCCAGTGGACCAAAGACAGGATGACTTAGACCAGCTAGTCTCAGTCCCCAACTCTATTCTCTGAATCTTACAATGGTGGCTGGTCCCGGAACCTCATGGTAGGGGTTCCCTTCCTGTCTCCTACCCCTTCACTGTTCCGGACCACGGACGCATCAGGATCAGGCTGGGGTGCTTACCTGGGCAGCAAAAAGACTCAAGGACTATGGTCAGGGACAGAAGAAGCCCTCCTCATAAATGTCCTTGAGATGAGGGCGGTCCTTTATGCCCTGCAAATGGACCTAACCCCAGGACATCTATGGATACATACAGACAATATGTCAGTAGTGTTCTGTATCAACAAACAAGGGGGCACTCACTCATGCCAGCTCTGTTGAGAGATGATGAGTGTGAGGTACTGGGCAATAGAGTACAATATCACCATATCTGCAGTTCATGTTCCCAGGTTACAGAACAGGCTGGCAGATCTACTTAGCAGATCTCAATCCAGCGAACATGAGTGGGAGCTCCTACAATCAGTGGCAGAAACTTTGTTCACAAAATGGGGGACGCCAGAGTTGTTCGCCTCCCCATAATGCAAAACTGCCCAGTTTCTGTTTGCTAGATCCAGGGCCTGGTGTTTTCTGGCGAGACGCATTGTTCCTGTCCTGGACAAACAGGTTCCTCTATGCCTTCCCTTTTGATCCAGAGAGTCCTGCTCAAGTTGCAGGATGAGGGAGCAGTCATGATTCTGGTGGCCCCATATTGGCCCAGACAGATATGGCTTCCTCTTCTCCAATGCCTGGTGAGTGAGCCACCCTTTCCTGTTCTATTCAGCTCTCATTTACTGTCACAACACAACTGGTCTCCTATTCATCTGAAGCTCAGATCCTTACACCTGCACGCCTGGCTGCTAAGGACCTAGCAATGTCTTGCCACAGAGTTTCAGACAGTGTGGCCGACGTCCTAGTGGCAGCAAGGAAACCCTCTACTTGTGCCACGTATGCCATGAAATGGCATGGATTTTGCTTTTGGTCCTTGGCCTGTGACCTGGACCCTTTAACTTGCCGGTGAAATCGGTATTAGAGTACTTCCTTTCCTTATCAGAAGCGGGTATGAGTTACTGCTCAATAAAGGTGCACCTCTCTGCAGTATCTGCATACCATGCACCCTTTGGGACAAAGCCTTAGCCCAGCTGGACCTGTCACGCACCTTCTTGCATGGCATCCTCCACTCCACTCCACCTATTAGAGATCCGATCCCTCCTTGGGACCTTCTCTTCATTTTAGAACAGCTCACACTGACTTCCGGTTCTGCCACGGCTCAGAGTAGAGGCTAGAGAGAGAGAGAGAGAGCTCCGACCTGCTATAAAGCCCCCAGAAAATATCGAATTGAACATTAAAAGTGAAGAAAATGTTAGGAGGGGGGCACACAAAAAGAAAAGAATTCCAGATCTTGGTCGCATCAACCCAAGGGAGAGAAAGAACTTACGGGAAATTGCAGTACCTCCTCCGCTTGCATGGCAGCACAGAATCAAACTGGTGAGGCCTATGCAGCATACGATACAGATGAAGAAACGGACAGACTCTCCAGGCGCAGATTTGACTTGATTCTAAGGGAGCTGAAGGAAATAAGAGCCGAGAACAAAGTGGTATTCGGCAACTTAAAAGCTAACCCAGGTAGAGCGCCGAGTGCAGGAGACTGAGGACCGAATTTCTCTGGCGGAGGATGGCCTGCTACATCTGGGAAGAACGGTGCAAGCCCTCTGCTACCACACTATGGACCTGGAAGAAAAGTGTGTCAATTTGGAAAGCAGAGCCTGACATGATAACATACAGGTCTACGGGCTAAAGGAGGGAGCCGAATCAGGAGCAATGACAGAATTTATGGCAGACCTGCTTAAAGATGTTTTGGACCTTCCCCCACTGTATGAACTGCGAATTGAAAGAGCCGAGACTGAGGGAAAGATCAGCCCACCCATGCTCGATCATTATAAAATTTAGCAGCTATCGCACCAAAGAAGACATTATAAAGAGGGCCTGGCAGAAAAAAGAAATTAAATACTTAGACTCTCGATTGTTTTTTGACCAGGACTATCCGACAGTAATCCAACGCCAGAGGTTGATGTACGGAGCCCTGATCAAAGCTCTCAAAGAACAGCACATTAGGATCCAGACGCCTTTTCCCGCTCAACTTAGAATCCATTGGGTAGAGGGTCCAGAAATATACGACACACCGCAGGAGGCGAGAGAAGCCATGTTGAAACGTGGTCTTTCCATGCCAGAACTTCGCCCTCAAGTGCAGCAGAAATGGAGAGAGTCAGGTACCGGGTGGCAGTTAACCACGACAAAGAAGGCCAGAAAATCCCCATACCAAGGAGCATCCCATTCGGTGGCACTACTACAGGACCTGATGAAGAAGTTCCCAGGAGTAGAGGAAAGCGATCCTACAGATTTAGGAGAGGACTGAACAACCTGTAAGTAGTATCCTTGAGGTTATTTAGCACATCGTGCGCTGGTGGCCCTATAACTTCACCACTCATGGAGATACCATGTGTCCCCTATTAAGCAAAAATGATTTCTGAGACACTGAGACTTACATTGGAAAGGGGGGGCATGAATTTGGACACCTCCACATTATCCCGATGTTACACTATGCAGCTATGTAGCAGCCCCCTCATGCCGTCTACAGGAAATATTGCTTTTCTACCTATTACAGAAGATGAACTAGAGCAATGTATAATAGAGTGATGTGGTAATAATTGCTGGATGAAAGTACGTTCTATGTCGGGGTAAATAAAAGGAGGAGTTTAGGGGGTAGAAAATGAGCCTGCTCATCATAAAATGCAAAAATGTAGCAGTCATAATGCTCTGGGGTGAGAAGGGAATGGGAGATGAGTGGGCAGATGGGGTTTACTCTGCTGGGGAAAATTAAATTCATTTCTCAGTGCTGGTTTACGCTAGGCACTTCAGTGGCGCTACAATATTGTTGTACCATCCTATGCAGCTAAGTGGATGGGGAGTCATTGAAGGGATGGGGGGGACACAAACTTTGACCATAGAAACTGGATAAGTTAAGATTCCCAGAGTCAGTAGGGACAAGATGAGACATCTCTTGCCATTGCGGAGCCATGTCCCGTTTGGGAGTCCAGATATACAATTAAAGTGGGTCAGAGGAGAGCTATGAGGTGGAAGTTGATTTAGCGCTTGCTCTCTGGACCCTCCTGGCCCATGGATACTTTCACATCGAGTTCCATAGTGTAGCTGAGAACTCAAGAAGGGGTCCCTCTTGAGAGGGATCTTTTGCCCCCTTCAGCCCACTCCCACACAGGGAAGGGCAAAGAGGCCTAAAGTGACTAGGCCTTCTACCTTGAAAGTCACAGAGGGAAGGCGATGAAGTTCACATCTTATTCCATTACTATGTTTCGTTATGAGTTAGTTACTGTTAATGTTAATATAGTTTACAGTCTTACAGTTCTACTGCAAATTGTTGCTGTCTGTATTATTGCCATCACAACCTTTCTTAAAGGGCCACTCTCTCTAAAATGTAAGGTAAAACAAGGAGGGAAAAACCAAAGGAAGACCATAATACTATACAACAATGGCTAAGATACTAATTTTCTCTCTTTTAATGCTAACGGGTTAACGAACCCTGTCAAAAGGGGTAAAATCATCTCCTTTATTAAGAAAAGAAAGACGGAGTTTTGTATGCTTCAGGAGACACACCTTTCACAGCAAGAACATGAGAAACTAAATAAATTTGGCTTCTCGAAGGTGGTTGCATCCTCATACAAAAGGGGCCATCGTAGGGGTGTAGCAGTCCTGGTGCTGGGAAAAGTCCCCTTTGAAGTCAAAGACACTTTGACAGATACAGAAGGTTGTTTAGCAGCCTGAAGAGCATCTACAATGGAGAAGTCATCACAATCGCCTCAATTTATGTCCCGCCTGGCTCAGACTATGACTATCATAGGAGATTATATATGAGACTCGTAGAATGGGCAGAGGGACCATTGATCATGGGAGGGGACTTGAACCTTGCATTGCAAGACCATCTTGACTCCACTTCCAGAGTTGAGAGGTCGGATAAGAGAGTGGCCCTAAAGGTACGTAAATTGTTAGCTGAGGTAGGGTATATAGATGCCTGGAGAGCCATACATGGTCAAAAAAGGGACTATACCTTTTTTTCTTCGGCGCACAAGGTGTATTCCAAAATAGATTACTTCTTTGTCCCCAGGTAAATGATTTTTCAAATGCAAAAGACAGAGATAGGGGAAATTTATCTCTCTGACCATGCTCCCTTGTTGATGCAGCTACACCTAGGACAATGTAGGAAAAAGACTATGTGGCATCTTAATCTATCTTTCATTCAGGGAAAGGAAGATCAGGAACAAATTCGGGAAATGTTTAAAGAGGTACTTGACACAAATGACACCCCAGAAATCTCCCCAGCCATTCTATGGGACACAATAAAAGCAGTCTTACAGGGGAAACTGATAACGAAAGCCGCTATGCATAAAAGGGATAGAGAAACTCAAAAGATGAGTTTGCAAATGCAGATAAGGGACCTGGAGCAATCCCTAAAAGATAAATACGATGCAACTAAAGAGACAGAGGTCCAGTTGCATCGACGTGCGCTTAATGCCATTCTGGATTACAGGGTAGAGCAAAATATGCTATATATACAGCAGAAATACTATGAGGGGGTCCCAGGGCCTCAAGACTCCTAGCTAGTAGATTAAGGCAACGTAAGGCTAATGCCACCATCAGTAGGATTAGGCAACCATTTACTAGGCAACAGCTGGTGAACACAGAAGATATGGCTAACGCCTTTACAGACTATTATAGGGAGCTATATAGAGCGGGACCCACACCTGAAACAGATAGAGTAGTACAATTTTTAGAGCAACAACATTTACGCCAGATAAGAAAAGATGAGGCTACGTCTTTAATAGCACCAATAAGGGACTCTGAAATCATAGCCGAGATATCTAGACTTAAAACAGGAAAGTGTCCTGGAATGGATGGGTACCAGGCTGAATTCTACAAGCTCTTTAAGGAGCAGGTCACCCCAACCCTGAGTCGGGTTTTTAACTCACTAATGACTGAAGGTAGCTTAGTCCCCCCATCATGGAATTATGCAGCGATCACGATGTTACCCAAGCCCACCAGGGACCCAATGCTATGTGCCTCATATAGACCAACCTCCATCCTAAACACTGACTGTAAAATACTGGCAGGAATCATGACCACACGACTTCAGGGTATCATCCCTCAGCTTATTCATGACGATCAGACAGGTTTCGTCCCAGGTCGACAGGCGCAAGACAGCATCCGCTGAGCTGTAAACATCCTTGAGCATGTCAAGGAGACTGGTGAGTCGGCTGTGGTCATGAGCCTAGATGCAGAAAAAGCCTCTGTAAAGTGTTATGGCCTTTTCTACAGGCATCCCTGGTGGGCTTTGGTTTTCCAGAAGGTTTCTGTAAGCTAATAGCTAGACTTTATGCTTCACCTCAGGGCTGTGTAAGGGTCAGTGGTCACCTAGGGAATTTCTTTGAACTAGAAAGGGGAAACAAGACAAGGTTGCCTCCTGTCCCCCCTCCTTTTTTCTATTTTTGTGGAACCGTTAGCACAGGCAATCCGCCTGAAGCCTGCCATACGAGAAATAGAAATAGGGGGATTCGAACATAAATTAGGCCTGTATGCTGATGATGTCCTGTTATTTTTGGGTAACTCAGATTCTTCCCTGCTGGAAGTTTTCAAACAAATACAACAATTTACTGAATTATCTGGATTCTCCCTAAACACGGCTAAGATGGAGGTCCTGACTTGTTCCTATGAAGTTCCCCCAGATATTCAGAAGAGATACCCGATGACGTGGGGGTTAGATAAATTAAAATACTTAGGTATATTCTTAGCAGAGAACCCATCAACCCTTTTTCAGGACAATTACCCCAGCTTAATACATGAAATTATGCAAGATTATAAGAGATGGGCTCTCTTACCCCTTCCTATGCATTCAAGAATTCAGGCCACCAAAATGAAGACGCTCCACCACCTCCTGTATCTGTTTCAGAGTGTGCCCTGTGTTGTCCCACAACAGACCCTCTTCTGCTGGCAAAAATAGCTGATGTCATTTGTGTGGGGTACGAGTAGGCCAAGAGTGGCAAGGACTGTATTATACTTGCCCAAAAGATCAGGAGGTCTGGCAGTCCCATACCTTCCGGGATATTGGAATGCTGCACAGATGAAAATTGCACTGATGTGGCAGCATCCCCAGTATTTCTTCCACTGGAAATCGATGGAACTACAGCAGTTCCATGACCCACCCCTGCAGGCAATACTTTTTAACCGGCGCCTACTACAGTTAACTAATGTGCAGTTTTCCAACAGGGGTTTTGGCGGCCCTGGAGGGATGAAACAGAGGCACTAACAAAGGGGATTCAGCTCAACATATTTGGAGCTATAGGTGTTGGGCCTGGGAGAAGCAATTCACACCAGCATCTCAAGATCATTGGTTTAGATGCCAAGCATATAAAGGATTCCACTTGCCATGGCAGGTTATGAAGGGAGGTAAGCTTATTTCCTTTGAGGCAGCTGTAGACCTGTTTGATTTAAAACCAAGGGATAGATTTAAATACTACCAGACTAGTAATTGGATTCATGTCAAACTAAATAATGCAATGGTAGTGAGGAATCACCATTTGCCCCTTCCGCCATTAGAGAAAATATGGTCTTCCCCCTCAGGGAGAGGAGCAATCACTAAATTATATACCAACTTCATAGCTGAGCAAGGCCACAGCACAGATGACACTAAATTAAGGTGGGAGGAAGAGATTAGAGAAAAGATAAAGGAAGACACATGGAAGAAGAGCTGGGGGTCACTGTGGAACACTACCTCATCCCCAAGGTGGAGGGAATTTATATGGAAGGCCAGAATTAGGTATTTTCTGGTCCCCAAAACCTAGGCTAAATTCAAGGGAGGTGGTGGCGCCATTTGCTGGAGGGGATGTGAGGAGACTTTCGCAGGACACCTTCATATATTATGGCAGTGCCCCGTAATAAGCAACTACTGGAGAGATCGCCAAATATCTAAGGGATATATTTGGAATGGTTGATGAGCTGGGTCCAATGCATATAATACTAGGGTTTGAACCAAAGCCTTTAAAAGGTAAAGAGGCTAAATACCTTTGGCGGACAATTCGAGCAGCCTCACTAAAGGCAATTACTAAACATTGGTTACAGAAGGATAGCCCAACAGTAAGAGAATGTGTCAAAATAGTCACAACAGTTCAGGAAATGGAGAGGCTAACTTTTGCAATTCAGCATAGACAGACCCAGTTTATTAATAGGTGGGCCAGATGGGAACTGTATGTTACAAATATACAAGCAAGATAAAGTTAATAGGCACTCAAATCAAATTAAAACAAGCCTACTGAAGGAGAGACATGGGATGGTAGAAGGATAATGCTGTATAAAAAGGGTCAGAACTTAGGCCTAAAATAAAATTTAATCCATTACATTTATCAGAAGATGAAATAGGAGAGAGTTGATCCATAGCCCTATCTAACAATACAGTAATAGGGGCTAGAATTGTTGGCATGTCAGAAATTAAACAGGTTGAATGTATGAAGTGCATAACTAAAGAACTTATAGTAGGAACATGGAATGTTTTTAACAAGAACAAGCAATTTGGAAGGAAGGAGTGATGGCAATAGATGGCGGCTTTATTGCATACAAGTTGCAAAGTTGGCTGTTTAAAGTTTTTAAAGTTTTTTTTTTGATAACATACTATGGATGAAAAAGTTGTATGTTCTCAACATCTGAATGTTAATACTCTGAAATGCATAATGTATATAATGTCTCAAATACGTCTGAGAATAAAATAAAGTTAAAAAAAACAGCTCACACTACCTCCCTTTGAACCAGCTGCAGATTGCAAGCTATGCCTTCTTTCTTGGAAGGTGTTATAGATGCTCAGTCTCCTATCAAAATCACATCACTATGCTGGAGTCTCTGGTGGGAGAACTTAGGGATACTGGGGGACCGCCCCTTTTATGATGTATGTGACGTCAAGGGCGGTCACCCACTGTATGTAGCTAGCTAGAAGTTTTCTGTGGGGTCCTGCTGCCCGCCGGCTTCAGTCCTAATGGTGTAACCTGCTGCAAGAGCTGTTCTTGAAGATCTACTGTTACGGTAAGTTCTTACGTAACTGTACTTTTCCCCTACTCCAACAAGTAGAGAGTGATCCCCCTTTTCCTCTTCCTCTCAGCTCACACTTACTGTTGCAAAACAACTGGTCTCTGGTCCACCAGAGCTTGCGATCCCTACACCTGCACTCCTGGCTCCTAAAGACTTGCATATCTCGCCATGTAGTCTCAGATAGAATGGCTGATGTCCTCATGGCAGCGAGGAAACACTCTACTAGAGCCACATATGCCATGAAATGGTGCAGATTTAGCCTTTGGTCCTCTGCTTGAGACCTGGACCCCTTAACCTGCCCAGTGAACTTGGTACTAGAGTACCTTCTTTCCTTATCAGATGCGGGGCTAAGTTACTCCTCAATAAAGTACACCTTTCTGCATTATCTGCATACCATATGCCATTTGGGGACAAATCCTTGGCCCAACTGGACCCGTCACACACCTTTCTGTGTGGCATCCTCCATTTGAAATCACCCATTAGGGATCCGGTTCCTCCCTGGAACCTTCTCTTCATTTTGGAACAGCTCACATTACTTCCTTTTGAACCAACCACAGATTGTGAGCTACACCTTTTCTCTTAGAAGGCGTTATTTTTAGTTGCAGTTACTTCTGCCAGAAGGATTTCAGAACTCCAGGCACTCATGCAAAGAGCGTATTTGATTTTCCATAAGGACAGTGTGTCCTTAAGAACCAATCCTAAGTTTTTACCTAAGGTAGTATCAGAGCTTACTCTCAACAAAGAGATTCCCATTCCTGTTTATTACCAGGAGTATTCCAATAAAGGAGAGGCTCTCCTGCACACCTTGGATGTACACAGGATACTCTGATACTATCTGACCAGAACCAGGTCACACCGAAAGTCAGACCAGTTATTTATTTTGATTGCCCACAGAATGTTAGGGGTACCGGTGTCAAAAGAGACACTTTCAAAATGGTTGGTGAACTATATTGTTTTCTGTTATCAGAAGCAGAATAAGCTCTTACTGGGCCCGGTAAAGAGTCATTCCACCAGAGGGATGGCAGCCTCATTTTCCTCCCTGAGGAATGTTTCAGCTTCAGACATCTGTACAGCAGCTACTTGGAGCACTGTGCACACATTTATCAGACACTACAGTCTGGACATTGCCTCCAGAAGAAGAGCTAGCTTTGGCTCTACTGTCCTGCAAGGTCTTCTTTCAGTGAGGGGTTCCCCCTGTCCTCCTCCCGTTTGTAAGAGGGCTACCGCACACTGCTTGGGATTCGGTCCTAATGGTGTGACCTGCATCTCAAAGTAAGATAGTACAGTTACAGCTGGCCTGGTGATGCCAAGGGTTGAGGCACTGGATGCCACACCTCGTGCCATGCCGGTGATTCATGTTCTGGAATGAGCACAGGCCGCTGTGGGTTGTCAGGGAGGAGATGGATCAAGCATCCAACGGACAACTCTACATCTCTGTGGAGGGTGGAGACCAGCGGCTGGTGCACGCCTGACACCTGGCACATATTGGGGCTCGAAGGCACTGCAAGAACGTGGGGTGGGAGCATGGCAGACCCTTGACGTGGGCACACATGGGAACATGCATGACCCTGTCACAGGCATCATTGCACTCCGTGCTCCTGTAAGGGGAAAAACATAAATAGTGGCAGCCAGATCATGTGACTTGATGGCCGTATGCCCAACACGCGCCATGTCCACTGGTACCACCTGATCTAGATCCGTGCCTGGTGGAGTTAGTGGGCTTCCTCACCTCCCCACCATGGGGAGGGGGGCTAAGCCATGGGGCAGTACAAGGTTGTGGCCCGAGAGGAGATCAGAGTGGATGGCGGCCGAGAAAGAGGAGAGGAGAAGGAACCGACCGGGCCACAGGACAGAAAAAGTAAGCCAAAAAAAAAAAAAAGATTGTACAGTTACGTAAGAACTTATTGTAACAGTAGATCTTCGAGAGCAGCTCTTGCAGCAGGTACTTTCCCAACCACCTTCCCTTCAGGAGGTCATCTGCCTTTGCATTTTCCTAATTATTGGTCTTTCCCTGGAAGCGAATCCTTGGTCTCCCTTCAGAATGAACATCACTGTGCCGGAGTCTCCGGTGGGAGAACTGAGGGATGCTGGGGGACCACCCGTTTTATGATGTATGGTACGTCAGGGGTGGGGCTGACATCAGGGGGTGGGCCTCCGCTCTATGTAGCTAGCTAGATGTTTTCTGTGGGGTCCTGCTGCCTGCTGGCTTCAGTCCTAATGACGTAACTTGCTGCAAGAGCAGTTCTCAAAGATCTCCTGTTACAGTAAGTTCTTATGTAACTGTACTTTTCGACTTTAGTTGAAATTGCAGCTTCGGCTGCTGGCTTCACAGTGCCCCTGTCAGGCCAGCCGGCTAAGATGCAGGATGACAACCCAGTCAAGATTATCGACCCCATTGACCCGTTGTCGCTAGATCAGGTCGACAATTCCTTGTTCAGGACTCCGGTCCTGACTGGACCTACCGAGGAGGAGGCCCAGCCTTCTGGGAACCTCTTCACGGTCCCTGTCCTTGACCTGGAGGAGCAGATGGTCTCCCCAGCTCCTTCTGGGTGCCCCCATCAGTCCTCTCAATGGTCAAGGACTAGGTCTCAGTCAACTTCCACTGACAGGTTGAAGAGAACTCACAAGCACCAATCTGAGCATTCCAAAAAGTGGCACCGCCGCTATTCATCCTCGTCCTTCTTGGAAGAAGAGGAGAGGCTTCAGTGCAAGTTGCGTTGACACTACAAGGATCTTATGTGGCAACAGTTAGTGTTAACTGGCCTGAAGTTGACCCCAGCTTCCATGCTGGCTATCACATGGCTGCTACCCTCTTGGCTGATACTGTTCCTCTACCCATGGAGCCAGTGAAGGCCCTCCTGGCTCAGCTGAAACTGGCCACTCTGCCAATTATGGTGGAGCTGCCACCTAAACAGCCTCCCTCTGTGGCTCCTGTCAAGGAGTCTTGGCCTGCTAAGGGCTTCCCGCATAGGCTGTTGGTCACTCTCACTCCCGACTGTCCACGTCGGGTCAAAGGTGACACAGATGGTTGGCCGATCTATCCAGACTCCTCTCTGCACTCTTGTCCACTCAACGAGGATTCACTTGGGGGTCTCTTGATGGAGGAAGGTCCCTCGTCCTTCATGGGCATTCTCCATCTCATCTCTGAATCCACGGGAATGCCTTTGGAGCCTGTTCAGAAATGGGCTCGATATCCCCTGACAGACTTTCTAGATTATGGAGATTCTCTGACAGAGGCCTTTCCAGTGGCTGAAGCCATTGTTGGCCCAGCCCTGGAGCTTTGGCAGCACCCTGCCTCCTGCTCTGCACCATCAGCCTGGATGGCCCGCAAGTATGCGGTTCCCATCGGCTCCCTTTCTGGGTTCCAACTCTGTGTTTCAGCTCTCGGGCAATTCAGGAGACACTGACAGACCTCCAGACAAAGAGTCCAAAAAACTAGACCACTCAGCCAGAAAAGTCTATGCTGCCTTTTCACTTGGTCTCCATCAGACAAGCTTTGTTGTCATCATGGCACAGTTCTCCCATTCCCTCCTGCCCTCTCTAGATGAGGTGCTTCCTCATCTCCCCATGGACCTTCAGACTACGCTCAAGCAGGTTCAGGATCAGGGTTGAGCTGTGGCAAAACAGCAACTCCAGATAGCTCTGGACATTGGTGATTCCTGTGCTGTTTGGTGGTGACTGCAGTAGCCAAAGTGCCGCAGGGCCTGACTGAGGGTTTCGACCTTTATGGTGGACACCCAGCACAAACTGGCAGATGTTCCCCTTCTTGGGTACCAACTTGTTCAGTCCAGGGGTCACCTTCAGTGCATCGAGAAGTCCAGTGCCACCTTGGACTCCGTTGCTTCTGCCCAGAGGGAATCTCAGGGTTCCAAAAATCAGACATGCAAACCCATTCGACCTTCTGCCACTGTGATCAAGCAGGCCCAGTACCAGTCTGGGCAGCAGCAGCAGGCTCAATCTTGGTGCCCTCGGCCCAAATCAGGGGTTTTGGTGGCCTGTAAGCCCAGAGGAAAGGGTCCCAGTGGTCCCACCACCGGATCCTCCTCCTCCATGCCTGCACAGTGACGGGATAGGGTGGCCACCCCCATGCCCATCATGCTCACTCTGGGTCCTCCCATGTGGGGCCAGCTCTGCCACTTCCTTTCCGCCTGTCCACTGTCACAATGGACAGGTGGATCTTGAAAGTGGTCAGCCAGGGGCTGCCTCTGGAATTCAAGCAGTACCCACCAAGCTGAGCCCATGCAGGTGAAGGTATATGTAGACAGTCAGTCAGCTCTCGGAGACGGCATCGCCCAACTCCTCTGCAAGGAGGTAGTGGTCAGAGTCATAAATCCTCCTGTCAACCCAGGGTTCATTTCCAGGCACTTCCTGATCCTGAAACGGATGGGGGGCTGGTGTCCCATTCTAGATCTAAACATAGAAACATAGAAGTTGATGGCAAATAAGGACAGCGAGGCCCATCCAGTCTGCCCATTTCTTTTTCTACCTTGTGAATGTGCCATTGGCCTTTGCTCTGTCAACTGTCTCTCTATTCACACTCATCTGTATTGCTCCCTTATGCCTATCCCATGCCTGTTTGAAGCCCTGCACTGAATTCATATCCACCACTTCCTGAGGTAAGCCGTTCCATGCATCCACCGCCCTTTCTGTGAAAAAGAACTTCCTCACATTACCCCTTAATCGGCCTCCCTCTAATCTCATGCTGTGTCCTCTTGTCCTGCTATTTTTCTTATATTGAAACATGTTAGACTCTTTCACCTTGTTAATGCCTTAAGGTGTTTGAATGTTTCAATCATATCACATCTTTCCTCCTTTTCTCTAGGGTATACATATTGAGCTCAGTTAATCTGTCCTCATATGTTTTCTGATGCAGTCCCTGCACCATTTTGGTTGTCCTTCTCTGGACTGCCTCAATTTGGTTAATGTCCTTGTGAAGGTGTGGCCTCAGTACTGCACGTAGTACTCCAGATGGGGCCTAACCAGTGTCTTCTAAAGAGGGATTATGCCTCCTCTTCCGACTTGTGATACCCCTACTAATACACCCCAACATCCCTCTAGCCTTACCTACTGCTTTAGTGGTCTCACTTAGATGATTTCAGGTCATCGGTGATGATGACGCCTAAGTCTCTTTCTTCTCTTTGTGACTGCCAGCAACTCCTCCCAGCCTATAGATGGCTTCAGGGTTTCTCTTCCCTATGTGCATGATCTTGCATTTCTTTGTTAAACCCCAGTTGCCACTCTTCCACCATTTTGCTAGTTTATCCAGATCTCTTCTCATTCTGCCCACCCCATCTGGATCATCTACTCTGTTGCAGATCTTGGAGACATCTGCAAACAGACAAAGCTTATCCTCCAGTCCATCTGCAAAGTCACTGATGAAGATATTGAAGAGGACTGGCCCCAGAACTGATCCCTGGGGTACCTCACTTGTGACTTGCATCTCTTCTGACTGTATACCATTTACCACCACTCTCTGTTTTCTGCCCATCGACCAGTTTACCACCCAGTTGACCAACGTCTGACCCACCCCAAGCCTACGCAGCTTATTAATCAATCTTCTATGTGGAACAGTATCGAAAGCTTTGCTGAAGTCAAGGTAGGCAACATCAACTGCTCCCCCTTGGTCCACCTCTCTGGTTACCCAGTCAAAGAAATCTATGAGATTAGTTTGACAGGACCTTCCTTTCGTAAACCCATGCTGTCTTGGATCCTGTGCTCCTATTGATTCCAGGTGTTGCACTATCCTTTTCTTAAGGAGTGTCTCCATAATCTTGCCCACTACTGAGGTAAGACTGATGGATCTGTAGTTCCCTGCCTCCTCCCTGCTACCACTCTTGTGGAGCGGGATCACATGAGCCTTTCTCCAGTCTTCTGGGACCTCTCCTGTGCTCACAGACTCACTAAACAGTTCTGATAATGGCTCTGCTAGTTCCACTCTTAGCTCGTTTAATACCCTGGGATGTATGCCATCAGGTCCCATTGCCTTGTCCACCCTGAGCTTATCGAGTTCTTGTAGGACCCCTTCTTTTGTGAAGGGACTAGTGCACACCTCCCTCCCTCCTGTGTCCATGGTGCTGAGCTGTGGGCCCTGCCCTACCTTCTCTTCAGTAAATACTGAGCAGAAGTATCTATTTAGGATAGATGCTTTTACATGGTCCTCCTCCTCACACACACCCTTATCACCTTTGATCTTAGCAATACCCCTCTGGACTTTCTCCTTTCACTAATGTATCTATAGAAAGTCTTGTCACCTTCTTTTATTGTTCGTTCTAGTGTTTCCTTGGTTTGGGCCTTTGCCTGCCTTACTGCCTTCCCTGCTTCCCTTAGGGAAGTTCGGTATGCCTCCCTATCTTCATTCTGTTGTGTTCCCTTATATTTCCTGAAGGCCAGCCTTTTGGCGCTAACCTTTTCTGCTACTGTGTTTGAGAACCAAAGTGGTTTCCTTCTTCTTTTGCACTTCCTTTTCTCACTAACACAATAGGATGTTGCTTCAAGTATTGCATCTTTAATGCTTGCCCACTTTGCCTGTACCCCCTCACCTGTATTTCCTTTTGCCAGGGCTAGCTTAACTCTGTTGGCCATTGTATGAAAGTCAGCTCCTCTGAAGTCCCATATTTTTGCCTTGGAATGGGATGATTTTGTTCTAGTGGCCAAATTGAACCATACCACGTGACGGTCACTGACACCCAGGTGACCTTCTACCTTGAGATCTGTGATCCTTTCCCTGTTAGTCAGTACTAGATCTAGGATAGCCTTGTCTCTTGTGGGATGTTGTACCAGTTGTTTGAGGCCATCCCCATGCAGGGAATCCACCATGTGTCTAGTCCTGGCAGATGTTCCTACTGGTATTGACCAATCTGTATCTGGCATGTTGAAGTCATCCATTATCAGAACCTCACCTTTAGCTGTCATGTTTTGTATATCTTCTAACAGTAATGTGTCTATGTCCTCCCCCTGGTCTGGAGACCTGTACACAACCCCAGTTCGTATGGCTGCATGACCTGATCTGCATGACCTGAGCCAGTTTCTCAGGTCTCACACCTTCAGGATGGTAACTCTGTCTCCGATCATATCTCTCAAGCAGAACATGTGGTTTGCTCTCTGGATCTTTTATTTTATTTATTTATTTAGTTTTTGTTGACCAGGTAAGTGCACTAGACAAATTCTGCCTATTTTCAGGCACGACCCGGGGGAAGGGAATACAGATGAATGCCAACTGACCTTGAACCAGATTAAGCTGTTAGTGGTATTTTTAGTGAATGGAGGAAATTTGGCCAGGGTGCCGGGGAAATTCCCTTACTCTCCTGTAGGGGAACGTCTAACATCCTGGTCCTTGGCAAGATGGTGGAACCTTTGGATCCAGGAGGAGGAGGTGGACAAGTGTGTTCTAAAGAAGTAGAGGAGCTGGCCTCCTTCTCTACTTTAACAAAATTAGAGGTGACAACTACTGGGAAAAAAACTCCTGTGGAAACACTGCAGATTGCTCAGCCAGCAAGGGATATTATGGCAGGACAGCGAGATATAGTAACTGCGTTTCCCATGCAGTGTGAATCGATGAAAACCTGGCAGACTGAAAGATGTTTTTTATCCAGGAGTGATTATCTGAGGGCGTTATTGGCAGAAGAAGAATACTGTGAGCAAGAGAGGACAGCGGGTAATCTACATGGTATGGATGAGGTGATGGAGGTGGAGCTCCTTCTGCTGCTGTGAGCTCCCCAACTAAGAAGAAAAACACAACCGCGAGTGAGATGGTTACGATCGCGGAGCAGTCCAGTCTAAATGAGGATACGATGCAAGAGGATGCACTGCACTCAAATCAGGAAAGTAACACCTTATTTACTTGTGCTGAGGCAACTTTGGGAGGAAAAAATGTGATGGGCCCAGAAGGGTTTGAAAAAGGGCATATTGGTATGACAGACCTTGAAAGACACGAGAAGCAAAATGTAGACAGTGTAATACTAGGCAACATTGCTGTTATGGATGGGGGAAATGTAGAGATGCTAGTCTCAAACCAACCCAATTATGATGACAATGTATTGATTACAGGGGTAAATGTGGCAGAAGCTCTAAAATCAGCAGGATGGGTGAAGCACAGTCAAAAGGACAACCATAAGTGTCTCCTGAAAGGACCTGTATAGATGACCTGGACCCATTGAAATTACCTCCATCATTAGAACTTATAAATTCCCCTGTACTTTTTCCTAACCCACAGAGGAAACTTTTATCTCCCCCAAAGGTCACTTGGGGACATGAGCAAAATGACCTCCCAGAAGGGACAATGGGTGCATTTAGGGCCCCTTTATCTCCCAATATCAGCAACCCAATTCCAGATCCTCGGCCATCGACTTTGGGAGCACAACATTTTGTTAATAATGAGTCTCGGCCAACAGATACTAGGGGCCATCCTTCCACAAATAAAACATACGTAGGCCTCTTTCATGCACCTCCAAAACCTGCCAAAAGATGGAATGCTGTCCATATTAAGTACAAAGGAGGACTGGACATATATCCTGACTGTATTTATGTTGTCCACACACTTATTAAATAAAGTTTGGGGTTTACAAGAAATGTATGCCCTAATTCATACCTCTGGGGACCTCAACTTTGATGTAAGTTTTAAAACAGCAGCTAGCCTTGAACTCTTTTGGCAAAGATACCAAACAGTGAGGAAAACCCCTGAATGGAGCCCTTGTATTATCACTCCACTCATGAAGCCTGCTTATCGCACAATAATGGTGCTGTTTAAAAATGAAGAGATAGATATAGCTGACATTTTATTCTGGCCACGCGCTAAATGCATGTTGCTTTGTAAACCTGACCCTATTATTGACTCAGAAGACATTTGGACAGGGGGAATGGTTTATTTGGGTCCATTTACCACAATAGAGAGGAATGATCCAACATTTGCCTAGTTGTTTTTATTTGGGAAAGATTGAGGCTTTATTTTTTACTCAGGGCAACCAAAGTCATGTTTCCACTGTGAAGCTTATACGCACCTTAGCAGCACATGCGATAGAATGAAGTGTTCTTTGTGTGGAGGGATTGGCCATGTTGCAATCAGCTGCACTACTCCAGTGGTCTGTAACTTGTGTGAAGAAATGAGTCATTATTTCAAAGATTGCCCCTGGGCTTCACATAATGCCATGGATGATGGATCTGAAGATGAAGATCCTACCCCCCCCCAAATCAGCAAGATCCCGAAAGGACTCCAGCTACAAAACAGACTCCAACACAAACTTCCTTAGTTACCCCTCAGCATATGACATCCCCATAGAATACATCCATGGAAAGGAAACAATCTCATTCCTCTGCCCCAGCTATGAGAGACTCAGAAGCCATGGTAAATTCAGAAGGGGACACCCTGGTCGAGACAGAGGATTCCCAACCATCCCAACATTTATTGTCTGGAAATGAGGCAGGGGAAGAAGATATTCAGCTAGAGCCAGCAAAGGGGCACATGCAAGTTATGCCTCCCCAAAACAACTAAATGGGAGCAACAAAAAAAACAGAAGAGTGACCCGTAGCCATGCTCATAAAACAGGAGAGATTCTCACTTTACAGGAGAAAGAGGCTATTTGTACTAAAAACAGATTTACATTACTGGCTAAGAGGAAACAATGGGAGGAAGATGGTGAGGACTCAGATACATCATCTCTGATTTCCTCACACACACAGAATATGACAGACTCGGATGTGTCCCTTAAAGAGACCAGAGTGGAGGAAAAAAGAGAAGAAATCAAACAGATCTATGGCACAATCTCCAGAACTAAAAAGTGCTGAGGGTCATACAAGTGCTATCACATAATTATGGAGTTCCACCTTATGCTTGGGTCCATTAATGTGAACAGTATAAAGAATCAGAAGAGGAGACAAGCCACCTTTTCTATTATTGAAGACCACTGTTTAGATATTTGCTTTTTGCAGGACACTTGGCTTCATACATTTAAGGAAACTCACCGAGCATCTAGGGAGTGGTTTAAAGGCCCCTCCTTTTGGTCCTTGTGGGAAGAACCATGCTCTAGGGTGGGGTTTCTTATTTTGACACCCAACCTCAGAGTATCACATGTGATTGACCTGGTGCATGTCAGGGCCTGTATCCTAGATGCAAGAGTAGGCGCTCATGACCTTCGCCTAATCCATATCTATAATTATCAAACAAAATATCAAAGGGTTGAACTTATGAAAAGAATTTGGCCATATTTATACACCTCTAGATCAGTTTTTCTAGGGGGTGATTTCAATTGCATACTTTTATTATCTGACAAAACAGGAGTGGCACAAAAAATGTGTACAGACTCAAACTTTTTAAATAGACTATACAAACAAGAACAGCTTATAGATTGTGTGGCTGCCAATGGCCACACATCAGGTAATATGTATTTTAAGGAAAGATTGTCAACACGAATTGACCTTTGGTTTGCCTCCCACTGGATACCAATAGTAGCTTTCTATGTGTCTCCTTTTGAAAATTCTGACCATAGACTAATCAAAATGACACTGAGAACACCATTAAATAAACCTATATCCAACCCGGTATGGAGGTTCAATATTGCTGCACTAGAGGATGCTGAAATATGGCTAGCAATCAAATCTGAATTAGAGGCTAGGCGTTCAGTATTTGAACTTTATGACAATTCTTTATTTTGGTGGCAAGACGCTAAAAAAGATATTAAGGCGCTATGCAGTTCATTAGCTAAAAAGCATTAAATAACAAATACTGAAATTATTTAAGATTGAGAGAAACTTCAGACATTATTATCTCAAACAGTGGAAATGGGAGAGGATCTTACTGAATCAATTCAGAATATCAAAAAAGAGATGTGTAACTACCAGTACGACAGAGCACAAACACTACTCATTAAACAAAAGTTTGGGACCCAGGGAAAAGAACGAAACATAAACCCATGTGATAGTTGTGCACAGTGGGTGGATTCAAAATATATGGTCAAACTTTGAACAAATACAGGACTAGTGGTGCATAAAGGGGAAGAAATTGTGCATACAGTTCAAGAATATGTAGAACAATCTTTTGGTAGACAGGAATCACAATCAATAAATGTAACTGAATTTCTTCAGCAATTGAATATTCCAGGCCTGTTAGAGGCTGACAAAAACAGCTAGTATCCCCTATAACTAAGGGTGAAGTGGAGGAGGTCATCTTTAAACTAAAAAACGGGGTGTCACCTGGCCCAGATGGGCTACCGGGGGAATTTTATAAGAAAACAATGGACGTATTAAGTGAATATATGGTGTCTCTTTTTAATGATATCCTAGTGGGATCTGTTCCTTTTCCAGCAGCATTGCAGATAGCCTATTGATATTTCTATATAAAAAGGGAGATAGGTTAGATATACGAAACTGGAGACCTATAAATCTAATCAATGTAGATTGGAAAATACTGTGTAAAATATTGTGTAACAGACTCACAAAGGTGACACAGGTAGTGATCTCTTTTGAAGAAATACAAAATCACACATGCCCCCACAATGCAAAACATCATGGGCTGCATATGCAAATCACCATAGAATATTTTTATTTTATTTATTTAGATTTTGGTAACTGGGTAAGCCCACTGAGACCAGAGGTCCCTTTTCAGGGCGACCCAGAATTAGTTACAGAGAATACATACATAGGTATCAATATACAGTAGTTTCCGCAAGTACATGTCAGGAATCAAACATTTAGCACACAGTCACCAGGTATCACACAGTTCACAGGTATTAAGACAGGTACACAGTACATATAACATTATTCCATAAGAGATTCTTGGGAGGAGTAGGCGAGGTTAAGCTGGTGGTAGCAAGGGAGGAGGCCCGGTATGGGGCTAGCGATTACAACCACAGAGGCTGAGTTCCAGGAGATACACTTTGAGGCCTGACTTAAACACAGGGAGAGTAGGCTTGTCAACCAGACTTGCTGGGAGGGCATTCTATAGGTAGGAGACAGCGTATTGGAAGGAGCACTTGCCTTGGTTGGTGCGAACATAGGGGATATCGAGGGGGCTACTTGCAGAGGATCGCAGGGTTCAGCACTGGACTTTTGGAGTGAGCAGCCCATGAAGGTGTGGAGGAGGGCCAAAGGAGGAGAATTTAAAGGCCAGACAGGCAGAAGAGTATGCCAGTTTGTGCTGTAGGGTGGGCCAGTTTAGGTCCATGAGGGCCTCACAGTGGTGCCTCCTAGGGGAGGAGTTCGTTGCAAAGCGAGCAACTCTGTTGTAGAGCATGGTGAGTTTGTTGAGTTCCATCTCTCGGAGGCCTCATACAGGATGGCGGGGAGGAGGTTGCAATTGGCAATGGCTCGTCGTGCCTCACCGGAGAGGGAGTTGCCAGGTGGTAGAGGAGACCAAGCCTTTGATGGATGGACCAAGTTAAGGAGTCGATGTGTGGTTTATAGGTCAGCTCATGGTCAAGGAGGACCCCAAGGTATTTGAACTTGTCTATGACCTCTACTCTCTTCCCTTGGGCTGTGTTGAGCTGGAGTAGCTCACTTCTGTCAGTGCCAAGGCATCTAGTCCCAAACAGGACAGCCTTAGTTTTGTCTTCGTTCAGCTTTAGGGAGTTAGAGGTGAACCAGATCTCGAGAGATAAGAGACAGACCTGCAGTTTGGCAGAGAAGGCACTGGGTTGTGGGTCACTGCAGTAGACGACAGTGTCATCCGCATATAGGATGAGGTTGCTGAGCTCACAGACATCCTCAATATCATTGAGAAAGAGTGAGAATAACAGGGGACCCAGGATCGAGCCCTGGGATACCCCGGAGACCATGGATCTTGTGTCAGATTGTGTTCCTCTCCAGTGGACTTTTTGGGTTCAGTTGATCAGGTAGCTCTCGAACCAGGAGAGCGAGTGCTCATCCAGACCAAGTTGGTGGAGTTTGGAAAGGAGGAGTTTGTGGCTGACCAGGTCGAAGGCCTTGGACAGGTCGATGACTAGAGCACCCATAGGGGAGTCTTGGTCCATAGCCTTGAGGATGTCGGATGTAAGCTGGATGAGGGCAGTATCAGTGCCGTGGCCTTTCCTGAAGCCATGTTGAACATCAGCAAGGAGTAGGTGCTGCTCTAGGTAGTCCTGCAGTTGATTGTATACAAGTCTCTCCTGCACTTTCCCTAGAAGGCTGAGTAGGGAGATAGGCCTGTAGTTTCCCACTTTGTCCTGGGGTCCTTTTTTGTGGACAGGGACGATGGTCGATACCTTCCACTTACTTGGGACTGTTCCTTCAAGGAAGGACCTGTTGATGAGCAGGGTGACAGGGAAGGCAATAGCCAGGGCAGCAGCCCTCAGCAGCCGAGGTTCTAGCAGATCATGTCCCAGGGAAGAGTTAGGGTTTATTTTGAATACGAGAGGAAGTACAGCAGACGGTTTGACCAGTTTCAGGTGGAATTGGGTCTGAGGAGGTGCCCGGTCCGTACTGGTGTAGTGGGGAGTCCCAGAAAGGGACCATTAGGGTTGGAGAAAGAGGCGCAGAAGGCTTCGGCAACTACGGAGGGGTAGTTGGTCAACCAGGTTGTTGTTCCCCAACCAGGATTGAATCTACTTGTGTATTTGTGGTACCCTTGAGGAAGGTGTTAATGTGGCCCCAGAATTTCTTAGGGTCTTAGGGTCGCGTAGGTGACTTGTTTGGAGGTCTCTTAGGTACTTGGACTTGGCCTGTTTGGAAGTGTTTTTACATTGATTCCTCAGTTCCCTGTACTTCTCCCAGTCAGATGTACTGCCAGAGGATTTGTAGATTCCCCATGCCCTGTCGTGGAGTAGCATGGTATGCCTAAGGCTTGGGCTCAGCCATTTATGGCACTTTCCCTGTATCCTGAGCTTCTTTCTCAGGGCATGCAGGTTAGCCATAGACAAGAATGAATTGGTGAAGTAGTCAAGGTCCTCATCGAGGGAGGGGAGAGAAACAATGGGGTCCCAGTCTATTGTCTCCAGGTCAGAGGCCTGCTGTAGTTCCTGGCTTCTATGACCCTAGCAGCAGTTTTAGGGGGCTTGTTGGACCAGGTACAAAAAATTGGTGAGTGGTCACTAGAGAGTCTGACATGATCCCAGCTGACAGTATGTGGTCAGGGCAAGAGACTAGTGCCCAGTCGAGTACAGAATGATTACCAGACTTAGCATTGTGCCTAGTAGGCAGATCAATGATTTGGTTAAGAGAGAAGTCAAGTATTACATTCTTGGTAGAGGAGGTCCCCAGGGCAGTCCAGTTAAGATTGAAATCCCCAAGGAGGATGATCTCCCCCATGGGGCACTCCTCCATGGTGTTGGCTAAGGATTCTAGGGAGGAGGCGGTGGATTGGGGCAGGAGGTAGGCACACCCTATGTAGAGGGGCTTGGTGTCTCCGAGGAGCACTTTAACAAATAGGATCTCACTTAGGGATCCACTAAGAGTGGGGTGATCAATCTGCAAAGCATGCAAGGCAGCACTGAGATAGATAAAGAACCCCTCCTCCTTTTCCCCCCATTCTGTCCTTTCTAAAAGCCTGATAGTAAGCTAAGTCCACTTCGTGGGGGAGGATCTGAGGCTTGAGCCATGTTTCGGTCACAGCTAGAATGTCGGGTTTGTAAAGTGCTGTCCATGCCTCAAGGTCTTGGATTTTGTGCCTTACGCTGCCAATATTCATGTGTGCCAGCTTGAGTCCTTTGGTGTTGGCCCAGAGGAGGTTGGTGGGGTCGCTGAGAGTGTGATTAGGAGAGTGGGGACCAGGGTTAAGTTCAATATCCCCCCCAGTGTCAGCTTGAACCTGGCAAGGTAGCCAGTGGTTTTGTGGGGGAAAGGGAGGAGCATGCACTGTCGGTCTCTCTAAAGAGAGCAGATAAATTGTAGCTGAAGTTGTTTGGGAGAGGTCCATGCATGATTTGGCTAGGTTTGTTTAACCCCTCCACCCTAGGGTCAAGGGGTCAGGGGGGCGTACAGTACTCGACACGGCTTTCAGGAGGGATGGGCCCATGGGAGGGGCAGGGCAGTCCCCTGGATCTGAGCTGAGTGTGCTGGAGCGACCGTGGGCACCAAGCTCCTCATGTTGTAGGTCTGAGGGGGGACACAAGGCTTAGGGAAGGACCAGGTCCTGTTGGTAGGACAGGAAGGGAGGAGAGGAGAGGTTGAGACTGTCCCCTTATTACAGGTGTCTAAGGTGGGGGAGGCACTGCGCTAGAAGGGAGTGGTTTAACACAGCAGGCACCAGCCTAACAATAACAGTTGGAGACCTATAGACAGTAAGAGAAATTACTATGTCAGTAGAATATCGGCTGTCGCTCTAATTCTAGAGAGATGAATAGGTCAGGTTATGAGTAGACTGGGTGATTCGATAACTGGAATATCAGGCTAATTACTCATGGTTTACAGGACAGCTATAGCTAAGGCACATTGAACTTTGCAGAGACTTTTTGACAATAGTATGAGACAGCAGTAGTTAAGGCATTTGGGATAAACAGGGACAATATAATACAAGTAGAGAGAAATTTGCAGAGGCTCTTAGATAATAGCAGTAGTTATGCTGGTTCAACTTTGAGCAGAAATGCATGGTGCCGAAAGACCTCTCACACAGTTTGCAAAGGATGCCAACAGAAAACATAGACACGTGTTTCATCCTACCAGGACTCATCAGTGTGCCTTGTCTGTTTGACACCCCGGTGGAATGAACCAGTTACCCTAAGATGGTCTATCTAGGTTATGTTGTGGTGAACCCAATTAAAACAAAAAACTATTTAAAAGACAAAGAACCTCTGTGCACAAGCACTGAGGCAATGGTTACCCCAAAGGGCATTTGGCTGAGAGGCCAAATTTCAAAGAAATATTGTACAAAATCTTTTGGTTAACGTGTGCCATCCCCCAATGATCCATGGGTGACTTAATGAAAACCATAAGAGAAGTCTTTGACTGTTCAAACACTTTAGGATATTTGATCTCCCTTGATCAAGCTAAGGCATTTGATGGGGTTCCACATGAATATTTGTACGAAGTGCTGTCACATTAAATAATTCCAGATACATTTTACAATGGATCAGAATTATCTATAAAGGGGCTTCTTCAAGCCCTTTGGTCAATGGGCGAATGGAGAAACGTTAAAATTTATAGAGGGGTACGATAGGGGTGCCCTTTGAGCCCTTGTTGTATGTCTTCTCCTTAGATCCTTTACTTGAAGTTTGAATGGGAGAGGCAGAATATCCACTATTTCAGGACCTAGCCATTTGAACTTTCTGGTTGCTTTGGCCTATGACATTAACAATTGACATTAACATTTTAGTGGCTGATAGAGCCTCAGGGAAAGGCCATGAAGCTGGTTGACACCTTTTCCCAGATTTCAGGGTCTAAAGTTAATAGACAAAAAAGTAAGGTGTTGGGAATTCATGTTCCTAGGGAGAATACACAGGAGTTAGGGAGAGCACAAATTGTGGATCCACCTTTAAAGATTCTACGCATATTGTTTGGGACCGAGGATGTGGCAGACATCAATTGGGAAGCAGCCATAGCCCACGTGGAGGAGAAAGTAAGCAGATGGAAACAATATCCTATGGCAAAAAAAGTGGGTATAATGTACAAAACTTTTATTGTTCCTCTTTTTCTATTGGTTAGCCAAATGTTTCTCTTACCAGTAACACTGGAGGTCAAAATGTATTGTGTAGCCTTTCAGTTGATTTGGGGGAGCCGATTGAACCCCATAAAATGAAATAGTACATATTGGCCAATCAAACAGGAAGGGTTAAATATGATGAATCCTGTAATATTCTTTTTTTTTCAATGTTTGTATATGCAAACTTTTTGCTGACATTGACTGGGAAACAGCTGGAATGGCACGTTGCTTCAAGAGAGATGTTCCTACTTTTGGCAAAGATGGGAGAACCTACAATGGGAGAGATTTTGGGCAATACCTGAGAGTATGTCCAATTATTTAATGGAAATATGTAGGAAATTAAAAGGTTGGCATATAACTACTACAGATGTCTTACATATTACAAGGAAAACATTTTATCATAAGATTTTACAAACGGAAGTATTTTGGGACACCATGTGTCTCAGTACCAGATAACATCAAGCTCTCTGATGTAACCGCACAATTAATGGAGGCTAGAATTCCACCAAAGGTAAGGGACTCCCTTTGGCTAGGGTGCCATTCCAGACTGAATGTAAGAGGTAATCATTTCCATAAAAGCCTTCAAGATAGAGCATGCTTAAGGGAGGGATGTGGGTTAGCAATTGAAACCATGTCACATTTATTTTTTGAATGTCCATATATGGAAGGTTTTTGGCCACCGTTAGCTAGTATATGGGGTATCCCTCAACTTCAAAATATGACATATGACATATTAATTTATGGGCGATATGAAGGGAGGGAATGGAGGAATTACCATAAAGGTACACTTAGAGTAATTATGGCTATAAGTAAATTGGTAATATGGTAAACCAGGTGCCAATACGTGTTGCAACAGAAACAAATAACTCTTATGTATGAAAAGTAAAACAGAACAGGAGATTCATTCCATATATATTAAAGAGTGTGCAACTCTACTCAAACCCATGATTAAGGTATGGTGGAATGGTTGGCTAGACGCCCCTTTTCTTCAGCCTATTGTGTAAAACAGGAAAGAATAAGTAAGTAGGCACCAATTGTATTGTCTAAAGAATAAGTATCAAGGAGTATTTAGGTAAATGACATAAGTTTGTTAGGTATCCATATGATATGATGTTTTTTAAAACTATTACGGATATTTAATGTAGGCCTTAAGGAAAAGACATAGTAGCAAGAAAATGTCTAATGTGAGAAATACCCAGAGTCTAAAAATGGGGAGTTGGAATATAGCTAGGATAAGTTAGTAAGTGTAGTATACACAGAGATGAAGAATATGTGTAAGAGAAATGTTGTAAGCTGGAGCACATAGGGTGTGAAAGAGGACTGGGGGAAGGTTTGTGCCACATTAAGGGTGTTTTGGGAAGATGTTGCTATATGTTTTTCTTTCGTATGCATAAATTCAGTATGGGGTTAAGAGTTTTTTCCTTTGGGAGAGAATGTTTGATGTAATGTTATGCTATGTACAAATGTTTTATGTGAGTTTATTGCAGTTTTGTCCAATAAAAAATTATCCTACTCTTTTTTTGAGAAGTGCCATGGGATCTTTAACATCCACCTGAACTACCACCAGATGGGTACCAACAGGCAGATGGGACCTTGGTTTAACGTCTCATCCGAAAGGTGGCACCTCAAGAGTGCAGCACCCCCTCATGCTGCACTATCTGCAGGACGTGTTCTTCCACATCTCGATCTGTCCATCACACTGAAGGTTCCTCCACTTCAGGGCAGAGGGAACCCTATACAGGATTCAAGCCATGCTGTTCGGCCATCATTGATTTGGGGTCTTCACTAAATGCATAGCAGTGGTGGCAACCCATCTTCAGTGTTGAGGGGTTAGAGTGTACCCCTGTCTGGATGATTGGCTTATAGCGGGTTCCTCCAGACTGGAGGTGGAGAGGTCCAGGGACCCAGCCCTCCAGACCTGCATCGACCTTGGCCTCCCGGTCAATGAGGGCAAGTCAGAACTCATGCCTTCGCAGGTGATCTGCTTCACTGAGGCAGAGCTCGACTCCTTCTGAGCCAGAGCCAGGCTCTCACTAGCCAGGGCAGAGGTTCTCTCCTCCTTTGCCTGATCATTTCTGGTTGGGCACATGCACCCTGCCCAGATTGTCCTGCAACTTCTGGGTTACATGGAAGCCTACACCTCTGTGGTCTGATGGACCCAGTGGCATATGTGCCCCCTTCAGTGGGAGCTGGCTGGCTAGTGGACCCAGTGTCTGGGTCATTCTGACCAGCTGGTCACTGTGACCCAGAAGATGTAGGATGCTTTCCAATGGTGGACTGTTCTAGAGCATCGGCAGGAAGGGATCCCATTTGTCTGCCCCAAGCCAATGGTCTTCTTGACGACTGACACCTCTTTCATGGGCTGGGGTGCCCACATGGGGGACCACAGAGTCCATGGTCTCTGAACCCCCAAGGAATCCCGATGCTACATCAACCTGCTAGAGCTCTGAGCTGTTCAGCTGGCACTGACTGCATTCACTCTGTTCCTTCAAGGTCAAGTGGTTGAGGTCCAGATGTACAACACCACAACCATGTACTATCTCAGCAAACAGGGTGGCATGCACTCCCGGCGTGTCTGCAGGGAAGCTCTCCACATCTGGACCCTTGTGAGCTGATTGGAGGTATATCTTCTAGCCATTCATGTGGCAGGAGCCTCAGCCATGTGGGTGAGGGGTCCCATGAGTGG
Source organism: Neoceratodus forsteri (assembly GCA_016271365.2). NCBI lineage: Eukaryota > Metazoa > Chordata > Ceratodontiformes > Ceratodontidae > Neoceratodus > Neoceratodus forsteri. The sequence goes on along the minus strand of CM057450.1, from coordinate 124,140,094 downwards.
TCTTTCCATCCAGAGGTAGTACATACCTTGTTCTCCCAGTTTGGCACCCCTCAGGTGGACCTGTTCACCTCCATGGAGAATGCAAAGCTGAGGCTGTTTTGTGCCCACTCCTCTCAGCAGGACTCGCTGCAGGGGGATGCCTTCTTGAGGTCATGGATCCCAGGCCTCTTCTATGCCTGCCCTTCACTTCCCTTGATCCATAAGGTGGTACTCAAGGTCAGGAGGGACAAGTCACAGATGATCTTACTTTGAGGGGGTTCCTGCAGTAGGTCTTCACAGATAGGACTGCACCCCCTGTAGTCAGAACAGCATGGCAAACTTCTAGCTAGCAATACATAGTGGAGGAATGCCCCCAGCATCACATGATGGGATGTCAGCATGACAGTATATAGGGGCGGTCCCCAAGCCCACCCTCCAGTTTTTTCCTGCCATTGACCTGTATACGTCAGACCTCAAGGTGAACTTGGCTACAGTCGACCGCTGTTTTATAAGTATTTCTTGTTTCTTTCTTATGTCTTTTTCTAGTTTAATGCATGTGTTCTCAGTTGCGTAAACCTGAGAAAAAGTGCTCACAGTACAGTGCTCAGATTCTACATGGGGACGGATGCGTCCTATGTTTAGGCCCAAAACACAGAGTTGATGACTGTGACATCTTCCAGTCCTTCAACCAGGCCACACGTGTCAGGTGCCAGAAAGCCCTCAATGCCCACCTTTTGAAAAAAAATGTCTTGCATCAATGGAAAAGGAGCTTCAGGAGCTGCGGGAACATTTCTCTTCACCCACCTTGGAGCACAAGGAAAAGAAGAAGTGCCAGAACTGGTCCCCCTCTACCCAGCATCGCCAGGCAGTTGATGCTACTTCAGGTGAGACATCAGTGAGGACTCCTCCTCCTTGGTCTCTGTCTACTCTGGCGGATCGGTCGCCAACCCCCCTTCCTGCCTTAGTCAGTGGGCGACAGGGGTGTTCCTCCCAGGAAGATCTTGCTTCAGGGCCTGTCGATAGCTCTCAGGCCAATAAGTCACCCTCTGACTCAGCTGCCGGGTGTATGGTCTTGGTTGATAAGCAGGACTCCAGCTCTGCTGTTGCTCACTCAACTGCAACCAATAAGTCAGACTCTGGCTCTGATGTCTGCTCAGTTGAGGCTGATCAGTCGGTCGCCAACCTGTCCGACGACCGCTTGGTTGAAGCTCTCCAATCGTGCCACTCTGTAGTACCCAATATTGTGCAGAGCCAGCTTCCAGGCACCTTTCTGTCCCATAAGGTTTCTCCCTCCCTCCCTGGACTCACTGACTCAGCCTGACTCCTCGTTTTCCCAGATCTCCAGGACACGAGTGCTTCTGGCCAGGGGAGTACTTCTCCTACGTCGTGCCTTCTGTCCGAGCTTCCCGTTTCACCAGTGGACTTGTTGACTGGGGTCTTTATTCCTTTACCCCCCTCGCCTGTCTCGGATCAGACGTTGGGTCTTCTTAGGCCCCTGATGCCAGGCCACAATATTTTCCACATCCCTCCCGACTTGGGGATGGCCTCTGGTTTTTTGCTCTGATGTCAAAGCATCTGCCTGGCCCTTCAGGGATTCCAACCAGGACCCCAGGCCTGCCGACAGGCCAACATGTTCCTAGCAGTCCCTCAGCCCCACCACCTTCTGGGCCTTCAGCCTCTCCACTGTCAGGTTCTACTGGCATGAACCCCAGCTACCCACCGCCATAGTTCCCCTTTTACACAGCACCTGGGGGGCCATCACAGATTACCTGTCTCATGTGCCAATGCCAGGCCATATGTACCAGGGGTACCATCATCAGTGTTACCCCAATTGGTACCAGGCTCCTAGTTACCCCCCATATTCTTCCTCAGGGTTTCCAGGCTGTCAGCCTCCACCGCCTCAGATGGCACCACAGGGGACAATTCCGGCCTGGTGGAAGAATGCCAAATTGCAGCTCCTCTAGGAGCTGGGACACTCCGTCCAGTCATGGTTTCCACCCTGATCCCCAGGGTAGTTCTAGGAGCCATTCCCGGTTGACCATTGGTCATCAGATAGGGACACTAGCAGGCACTCAGCTGAGGCCCTCTCGGGTGTTAGGGTCTCGAAGGAGGTTCCGGACATAGTTTCTCTACGCAGCAGACCAGAGTCTTCTGACTCAGATACTGACTCCGACTCTGCATCTCACTCAAAGCCTCATTCTCCTATGGAACCACAATCCAAGGAGTCTGCCAAATCTCTGCCAGAGGACACCTCATTTGCAGAGCTCCTTAGATCCATCCAACAGGCTTGCAGCTGGGCATCCCAGGAGATGGATCCAAAAAGAAAGAGGCTCGTGGAGCACCTGGATTTGATCAATGTGGACCCCCTACTCATCCCACTTTGGACAGGGCTGCATGAGGACCCTAACATCCACAATATGGAAACAACCATCCTCTATTCCTGTGGTCTCTAAAAAGGCTGACAGGAGCCATCATCCCCTGGAAGGGGCAGGCCACCTCATGAGTCAACCTAAGGCCGCCTTGATAGTCATCACAGTGGCCCACAATAGGTCAGCTCAACCAAAGCATCTGAGTGCCTCACCTCCAGACAAAGAGTCCAAGCAGATGGACCAATATGGCCGCAAGGTCTACGTTTCCTCCACCTGTGCTATTGGGTCTCTTAATTAAGTGGCCCACATGATATCTTTCCAGATTTCAGCCTTAACTGCCTTAGAGAAGGAGCTACAGTCTATCCCGGATGAGGAACTCAGGAATAAGCTTCTGGACAAGGTGAGACTTAACAAGTCATCTTGCCGCCAGTGGACTCTGTGACCTAATGCATCACTTTTGGCGTTTGCCTGAGATATCTGGCATGGCTCCGTCTTGTGGGACTGGCACAAGATGTTCAAACCACTCTCCTGGATGCCCCTTCAGGGGCTCCATCCTGTTTGGTGGCAACATGAAGGATATAATTACAGAGCTACAGGAGAACAGCAGGTCCTTGCAGGATGTCCGCTCTGTGTACTGCTCCAGCCAACAACCTAAGCAGCCTTTTTGTCGCCCGCAGAAAATATGGAATAGACCGAACCAGAACAGATGCAAGGAAAGCCCTGCACCACTGGTTCTGCACCCAGACCCCTCAGGCAAAAGCCCAAAAGGTTGCTGGAGGCAGTAAAGTGGCCCGCTCCTCCTCCTCCCATTTTTTCAGCGGTGTCGGTGGGGGGGAGGTTTGTCTTCCACCTAGATGGGTGGGAGGTGATAACTGCAGATGCTTGGGTCCTCCAACTGATCGCAAGAGGGCACCCAATCGAGTTCCTGGACAGACCCCTAGATAATCCTCAAGGCAGGTCTCACTACCCGTCAGGCCATCTGCTCCTCATTCAGCAGGAAATCCAGGCTCTATTAACAAAATCAGCCATGGAGCTGGTTCCTCACGGGCAAACAGGAAGGGGGTATTACTCCCATTTTTTCCTGGTGCCCAAAAAGACTGGCGATCTGAGGCCCATCCTGGACCTCAGCCTGCTCAGCCTCTTTGTGGAATACAAGAGGTTCCGCATGCTAACCCTCCAGGGACTCTTACCCCTGCAGCAACAGAACCAATGTGCTAGACATGCAGGATGCTTATCTGCACACCCCTATCTTCCAGGCCCACTGCCATTTCCTTCTGTTCACCTTTCAGGGGAACCACTATCAATTCAAGGCCCTTCCTTTTGGCCTTTCTTCGGTGTCTCAGGTTTTACCAAGTGCCTGGTGGTGGTGGCTGCTGCCCTGTGCTGCAAGGGGATTTATGGGTTCCCATACCTGGACGACTGGCTGTTATTGGCCCATCTCAGGACAGTCTGATGGAGTCTCTCTCCATCACCCTGGACCTCTTTTCCTGGCTTGGCATCACTGTGAGCTATCCCAAGCCTCAGATTTCACCCTCTCAGTGCCTACAATTCATTGAAGCGGTGCTGGATACGGTCCAGGGCAGGGCCTTCTTACCTTTGGACAGGGAGGAAACTTTGATTCAACAAGCTTCATCTGAATCCAACTCTCGTTGAACCACAGCACACTCCATCCTCTGCCTGTTGGGACTTATGATGACAGCCATTCCCACAGTTCCGTTGGCCAGACTGCATATGAGGGTGACCCAGTGGACCCTCAGAGTCCAGTGGGACCAACACTCTGACAACCTGGACCACAGGGTCCTGGTCTCCTGCAGTATGAAGAGGGATCTTCTCTGGTGGCAGCAGCTGTCCAACCTCTCCTCGGGGGGCCCCCTTTCATCCCCGTCTCCTTCCATGACCCTCACCATGGATGCCTTGGGTCAAGGTTGGAGAGCCCACCTAGGAGACCATCGAACTCAAGGGAGATGGTCTCCACAAGAGGAACACTTGCACATAAACGTTCTAGAGATGCGAGTTGTGCTCTACACTCTCCAGGGGGTTCAGCCCCTCTTACAACCAGGAACAGTCCTAATCCAGACTGACAGCACTGTCACAGTCTGGTGCATAAACAGGGAGGCACCCGATTGTGCCCCCTTTGCAGGGAGGTGATAGGGGTGGAGTACTGGGAAGTCCAGCATGGCCTATCTCTGACAACTGTCCATGTTCTGGGAGTTCACAACATCCTGATGGACAGTCTCAGCCACATAGTCATGCAGGCTCATGAGTGGGAACTAAAGCAGAAGGTAGTGGGAGATCTCTTCGATCTGTGGGGATGGCCAAAAATAGATCTGTTTGCCTCCCCATCCAGTGCAAAACTACCCAGCTTTTGCTTGCACGTTCCTGGGTGTGGTGTTTTCTGTTGTACAGGGAGGTTTCTGTATGCTTTCCCTCCCTTTCCAATTCTTCAGAAGGTACTGCTGAAGCTTCAAGAAGAGGGCACTTGCATGATTCTCATAGCTCCCCTTTAGCCTTGTCAGATCTGGTTCCCCCTGCTACAGCAGCTGGCATTGGAACCCTCCCAGTACATCTTCCTCTCCTCCATGACCTTCTATCACAGGAGCAGGGCAACCTGGTGCATCCAAGCTTCAGGTCTCCCCACTTGCATGTGTGGTACCTTTGGATGTAGCGGTCTCATGTTTTGGCATCTCCTTGCAAGTCACCCAGGTCCTAGTGGAGACCAGAACACCGTCCACCAGATCTTCATATGTCATGAAGTGGAAGAGATTCTCCATTTGGGCCACCACCAAGGGCCTGGACCCCTTTTCTTGCGGTGCCCCAGGTCCTTGAGTACCTCTTGCACTTGTCTGATTCGGGCCTCAGTTACTCTTCCATGAAGGTCCATCTTTCAGCGGTTTCTGCCTACCACCTTCTGGTGGATGGCAAAACCCTAGCACAGTTGGATGTCTCAAAAAACCTTACTCAAGGGGATCCTCCATTTAAAACCTCCGGTCTGTAGTCCAGCTCCCCCCTGGTACTTAAATTTTATTTTAGAGAAACTTACTTTGCCCCCTTCTGAGCCGGCAGCAAGTTGCAACATGTGCTATTTGTCCTGGAAAGCAGTCTTTTTAGTCGCTATTACCTCAACTCAAAGGATTTCAGAGCTTCAGGCCTACGTTTGCAAGGAGCCTTATTTAATTTTCCACAGAGACCGGGTGGCTCTGTAGACTAACCTTTCTTTTCTACCGAAAGTGGTATCTGAATTTATGTTGAACCAAGATGTTCAATTTCTGGTTTATTTTCCTGAGTATTCCAATAGGGGGAATACCTTTTGCACATGCTAGGTGTGCACAGGATTTTGAGATACTACCTCTCTTGGACCAAGGAGGTGCCTAAGTCTGACCAGTTGTTTGTTGCTTTCGCACCCTGATGTCAGGGTATGGGAATCTCTAAATAGGGCCTGTCCAAATGGTTGGCTAATTGCATCTCGTTCATCTATCAGAAGTATGAGAAACCCCTTCCAGTGGGGAAGTGAAAGGCCACTTGACCTGTGGCATGGCTGCTTCAATGACTTTCTTATGGAACGTGTCCCCTTCTGACATTTGTGCCACGGCCACTTGGTCTTCAGTCCATACTTTCATCAAGCATTACAGTCTGGACATTGCCTTTAGGCGTAGGGCCAGTTTTGGACTTCCTGTCCTGCAAGGCCTCTTATCATGAACAGGCTTTCTAGTTGGTAGACATTCCACCTCCCGGACCTTAGACTCTGACTTGCTTTTTCTTGACTGCTTGGTATTCAGTCTTATTTGTGAAGACCTACTGCAGGAACCCTCTTGAAGTAAGATATAACAGTTACATAAGAACTTACCGAACCTTTCAAACTGGCGGCTACTTGAGACCTCCACTTCCTTTCCTGGAAGACAGTATTCTTAGTTGCTGTCACTTCAGCTCACTGTAATTTGAGCTTCATGCCCTAATGTGTAGAGAGCCTTACTTAATCTTTCACAAAGACAGAGTGGCTCTTCGTACCAATCCTTCCTTTTTACCTAAGGTGGTCTCGGAACACATCTAAAATCAGTGCATAGAATTGCCAGTCTACTACCCTGAGCACTCTAATCAGGGAGAATACCTCTTACACACTTTAGATGTTCATCGTATTTTGAAATACTGTATTAATCGTACCAAATCTTTCAGAAAAACTCCTCAGTTTTTGTTACCCTCGCCTCAACCAGGGAAGATTTTCCCATCGTTAAACAGACCCTCTCCAACTGGTTGGCACATTGTATGCGGGAGGACGATTCAGAGGAAACGTGAGGAAGAATTTCTTCACAAAATGGGTGGTGGACAAGTGGAACACCCTGCCAGAGGAAGTGGTGGGGGCTGAAATAATCACAGGATTTAAGAATGCATGGGATAGACATAAAGGAATTCTGGAGGTCAGGGGTAAGGGGCAACAGACTTCTAGGAAAACATAAACTGAACTTACAAACTCAAATGGGCAGACTGGGTGGGCCATAGGCCCTTATCTGCTGATACTATCTATGTATCTATGTATAATTTTTTGTTATAAAAAACACAACAAACCATTACCAGAACCTGTTCAAGTCCATTCTACCCAAGCCATGGCCATTACAGTGGCATGCTTCAAAGGAGCTTCTATCACAGATATCTGCAATGCAGACACATGGTCCATGATACATACTTTCATGAAGCACTACAACTTAGACATTGCTTCTTACCATAGACAACCTTGGCTGCTGTCCTACAAGGCCTTCTGTCATAGCTTTCCCCTTTCCTGGGTTTACTGCTTGGGAGTCATCCCCAGTGTATTACCTGCTGCAAGAGATTATCCCTGTGGAAGATAGTACAGTTGCGTACTTACCGTAACAGTAGATCTTCGAGGGGTATCTCTTGCAGCACGTACAATCCCTCCCTCCATCCCCCTCTTCTCCAAGAGAATAACTTCTGATCCAAATATATATGGGAAGGGATACCTATAGTAACTCGGCTCTCCCTCGGTCCTCGCTTAGCAAGCTGAATCTGGTGGGGAACTGAGGATACCAGGGACTGACCACGCTTATATAGGAGCAGGATGATGATGGCATATGTGGGTAGCCCCTGGAAAAAGACTGCTAGGAGAGAGCTGCCATGCACAAGAGTGCCCTCTGGCAATGACCAAAGTTTACCTGCTGCAAGAGATACCCCTCGAAGATCTACCATTACGATAAGTACGCAACTGTACTTTTTAGGAGTGGTATATGTTGTTCATCCACACAGGCCCACATGACCTTCCTGACTTCGACACACAACCACTGCTTCCAGCAGGCAAGATCTGGCATCAAGGGGCAGCGCTGAGGGATATACCACCTGGGTGAGTGGAAGGAACTAGCTTAAAGACTTCCGGCAAGATATTTAAAGGGAAAGGACATGCCAATACATGTAAATGGACAACATATACCACTCCTAGAACTACTGTTACAGGTGAGTAATCTGTGTTAGTCATACCTCCCTTATACAGACATACCAAAATGCTGTCTTATCTGCCTGGAATCAACCTTCAACTGTCCCTGCCATTCCCAGGAAGGCTGATTACCTATATCAGGCACCTATAGACCACCCTTTCTTTTCTGCCACCAGACAGGCAGATTCTGTTGTAATCAATGCTGCTCATGATCACACTAAGCACCAAAACAAAAGAACTCTTTACCTCTTGACAAGGACTCCCCCCGTAACGACTACCTAGGAAAGAAGGTGTACCAAGCAGGTACTATGAATCTTAGGATTCTAAATTACGTGGGTCATATGGTAAAGCACTAACGGACTCTCTGATCCTCAGCCATGGGCCTTGTCAACAAGCTTCCCCTGTCACAGGACAAGGAGCAGTTGTTGAACAACTGGTAATTCCATCTCCTGACATCTCTTCCGCTCTGGATACAATGCCGTGGATACCTCTGTCTGGATCTCTGCCATGGGTATAACTCTTAGAAGGCATGCATGGCTCCGGGTCTCAGGATTTATTCAGGACGTATAACACAAAATTGTGAATGCACCCTTCAACGGCTCAAAGCTATTTGGCCCTGGAACTCAAGCACTCCTGGATGACCTCCAGGCATCAGGGAGAATTTTATGCACAGTGTATGGTATATACCATTCCACTCAATCATCCACCCAATATCGCTCCCAACAAACCTTTCAATTCAAAAGAGGTGGGAGGCATCGAGGTACTTATAGGGTCAGTTTCCAGGGATGTTCTCAGTCCACCTCCAGAACAACTACCCCCAATTCCAAAGGCTCATGGTCCAATCCTCCAGGTGGGGCTGGTCAGCCCACCACTATCTAACCACCCAGTGCTTTGCCCCAGCTTCCTCCCCTGGCCTCAGAAGCTGTGGGTGGTCACTTTGCCCATCATTTAGAGGCCTGGCAAGTGATCACTTGGATGAGTGGGTGCTTCAGATCATTAGGGTAGGACATACCTTGGAGTTCACCTCCATGCCACCCGCTCACCCTCCCCACTCTTACCCCACAGACCATGTCCCCATCAGCCAATCGATCAAGTTTATTTTATACTGGAAAGAGTGTGAGCAAACATGCCCGTTTTCACAGTCGTCCAGATTATAGAGTATCACAACATATACATCAAAAGAAAAATACGAGAGCAGAAATAACCATATTTACAACAAATTTAAATAACAATTAAGACAGTCATAAATATCAGTAAGGATGAGGATGTCACGAGCCCCTGGTCCCCAAACCTCGGGCAGCCTGGCAGGACCTCCTATTTGCAGAGAGGATCCCCCTTTTTAAGAACTCATGAGCAGGAGTAGGGGTCCAGGAAGACTTCCCAACCTTCCTTTTCCCAGTGGGAGGGTGGATTCAGTAGTTTTATGCACTACTTTCAATATTTGAATCCCACCATGGCCACTGGCTACGTCTTGCCTAAGTAGTTTTATACGATAGGCGAGCGGTTCTATCTTTCAGGCACACAGTCTTTTTAAAACCCTTCTGTTTAAAATGTTAAATCACACACCCAGACCCCAGGCTGAGTTTATAAGAAAATCATAAAAGTTTACTTAAAATAAAAGCAATACAGAAAATGCTACAGTTTGGAAGAATTTTGAAATGCAGACAACATCAAAAGTAAAACTGGATGGTTTACAGAAATCACAAGATGCTGTTCTTCTAAAACTATACCTTGTTTTGACATCATAGTCCAGAAAGATTAAATGTTCTTCTGAAGGTAACAGTTCATTAGGTAGCAGAGTTGTAGCAAGTTGGTGTTCCAGTTTTCTGGACTTCCTTTTAAAAGTCTCCAGGTACTTTCTTGGTGAAAAGTCTTGGCTTCCAAAATTCTGACTTAAAAATCAGAATTCTCTGTTCAGTATGTAAAGAGTCTAATTCCCACACATTCAGGTCTGGTTTTAGAGATTTTTCCAGGCCTACACATATACTTTCTGGTGTAAAAGTATATACCAGCTGGATCAGACATCCTGACTCCAACCTAAACACTATTCAACTGCTCTGAATTCCAAATGTGTGTCTGATAAATACATGATGGTCATTTTCCTGGACACACCTACTGTATGATAGGTGCAACAGTTTACCTTTCCCTGTAGGTGTCACTGTGGTTCCATGTCAACCCCAGTGACATCTGGTCTATGCATTTGGCTTAACCCCTGACCCTTAGGTCACTACATTACCTTTCTCTCTCATGGAAAGCCACAGTGGGATATGTTATGCCTTCCTGAGCTATATACCTGTCTCCCTTATCTTGACATGTACCAGATCCACCCTAGTCATTAGAACAATTAATACTATTTTTTTGTAATTTCATTCCTAAAGCCTTTAGAGACAATTCTTAAGTAAAGTTCTTTAATTCTAAAGTACATTACAGAATATACAACATGAATCCACATAAATGGATATAGGCCTATCATGCGACAGAGGAAGGTAGACAGTGGGGGGAAGGGTAAAGATGAGACAGGAAACATAGAGCTGGGGAGGGAGAAGAGAGGCTGGGGGGTGTGGATGGAGAAAAAGGAGGCAATGTAAGGGATGCCCTTAAGGGAGAGGAGCGGAACCTCACAACTGCTATATGAAACTTACCGCAGGGGGCACTTACAAGAGTAACTCTCCAGGAGCAAATTTTTGCAGAGGCAATAAATAAGGGGATGGAGCCACAGAACAGGGTGCCAGGAGGTGTAGGTTGTTGTAAAGTTTCACACTATAGCATTGATAAATTAAATGATAATGGGGAAAGACATAACAAGCAACCTAGATATGGCCAATAAATGTAATACATTCTTTGGGTCTGTATTCAATGATTGGGAAAATATAGTATTTAAAACAATTCAACAATCCATAGCTAAGGAGATCAGCAAAGATGAGGTCTTAAAAGTGACCCAATCCAATACAGCCCCTGGACCAAATGGTATAACTCCAAACCTTTTGATAAATACTACTCAATCAATTTGCATCCCCCTCAAACTTATATTTAATGCATCTCTGCAACAAGGAGAAATACCTGTCGAATGGAAACAAGCAGTTGTTATTCCCATTCATAAAAAAGGGAGTAAAAAAGAAGCCGGAAACTACCGCCCCATAAGTCTAACCTCAGTCGTCTGTAAAACAATGGAACTCATACTGACAAGTAGAATAGATTTAGAACTGGAAAGCAAAGGATTAAAAGACTTAAAACAGCATGGTTTTACAAAAAGTAGGTCTTGCACCACTAACCTCATCAGCTTCCATGAGAAAGCTAGCAAGTCCCTGGACCAGGGTATTCCAGTTGACATCATATTTCTTGACTTCAGTAAGGCGTTTGAGAAAGTCTCACATAAAATTCTTGTAGAAAAAATGCAAAGTATGAATACGGATTCACATATAACTATGTGGGTCTCAATATGGCTAGCAAACAGAATGCAGGTGGTTAAAATTCAGGATGCTTATTCTGACCTTACTGCAGTCACTGGTGGGGCTCCCCAGGGTTCGGTCCTGGGGCCTGTTTTGTTTGGCATTTTTATATCAGATCTGCAGAAAGGGATAAAAGGTCATATAAGCAAGTTTGTTGATGACATCAAGTTATGCAGTGAAGTGAATTCCATGGATAAAATCACAGCTTTACAAAGTTATATCACCACATTAGAGGGATGGACTAAACACAATAAAATGACATTTAATGATGAAAAATGTGTTATTATGCACCTTGCGCCCAAAAATCAACATTCAAAATATTACTTAAATGGCAAAGAGTTAAAACACATTAAATCTGAAAGGGACCTAGGAATTTAATAAATGATCAGTTGTCACCAGGAGAACATTGCAGACATGAGGCACAAAGGACTAATTGAATATTAGCAGCTATTAAAAGATCCTTTTCCTGTAGACAGGAAGCCTGTGTTTTACCTCTGCATAACTCAATCATCAGGCCACACCTCGACTATGGAGCGGCCTTTTTACCTTACTAAGGACAAGAAGCTACTTGAGAATGTCCAAAGGAAAACAACTAAGCTCATTCCTAGATTAAAAAGTCGTATGTATGAGGACAGGTGCAGGGAATTTAATTTGTATGACTTGGAGACTAGGAGGAAAAGGGGTGATCTTTTATTACTGTTTAACATTCTGCAAGATAATCTGCTTATGGAGGAATGTGAAATAAAATATGCTAACAAACTTAGTATATTAAGATGTAACAGTAAACAACTATATGTACCTAGAGTGGCTAAAAACAAAAGAAGGCATTTTTTCACTATTAGGGCTATTAAACTCTAGAATAAGATCCCACAATCCATAGTAGATGCAACTAAACCAGAGCATTTCAAAGGAAAATTAGGTATTTTCTGGGCTTCTAATCTTATTTTCTCACATAGTGTGGGGAGGTAGACTTGATGGGTCATTTGACTTTCTTCTACCTAAGAAAACTGAATAAACCCTGATAGCAGATGGAGTTTTGAGCATGTGTGGTATGAAGGAAAGGAACTTCAAAAATTTGGCTGGTGCTCCCTCTGCTGCCACACTTGATGGCAGATTTGGGGAAAAGGTCCATCCTTCAAGAGGAACTTCAGGTGCTCCTTCAAAAGTCCACTGTCTACCCAATCCCTCCACTAGACCAACATCAGGGATTTTACTCCCAATTTTTTCTGGTGCCCAAGCGCACAGAGGACCTGAGACCCATACTAGACCTTAGCCATTTAAACCTATACATTCAATACAAGAGGTTTCAGATGGTTACCTTGGCATCCATCTTGCCGATGTTAAAGAAAGGGGATTGGCTATGTGCACTGGATATGAAAGATGCCTACTTAGATATCCCAATCCATCCCCGCCTACCACCGATTCCTCCATTCCCATTTGCTAGGACACCATTACCAATTTTGGGCTCTCCCATTCGGACTCTCATCCACCCCAAGGGTCTTCACCAAATGCCTGGCTGTGGTAGCAGTGGCTTTACGCAGCGAGGGCACTTCGTCTTCCCTTACCTGGATGACTGACTCATCAAAGCAGCTTTCCTCCCTGCAGTTGACCCTCATCCTATTTCAGTCGCGGGGAATCATGGTCAATTGGCCCAAATCTCACCCAGAACTGATTTGGAGACTCCAGTACATTAGAGCCATCCTAGACACGACCTCAGGAAGAGCATATCTCCCAGAGAACAGGCAAGAGAAAAAACAGTCTCTCGCTTCCCATCTCCAAAGGGAACAATCTGTATCAGCTAGACAAGTGCTGTGTCTTTTAGGACACATGGCCGCAGCCATCCTGATGGTGGCTCAGGCCTGCCTACATAGGAGGCCAGTCCAATGGATTTTATAAAAACAGTGGAAACAAAAATCAGGAAACTTAGAGGACTGCATTCAGGGCACCCCCGACTTCCATGCTGCCCTCAACTGGTGGACTCTTCACACCCACTTCTCTCGGCATGCTCTCCCAGTCCCCACCACCGATGCCTCTCCAGAAGGCTGGGGAACACACCTTGGCCCTTACAAAACTCAAGGCCAATGGAACCCGGACTCTGTCCATCTTCCATCAACTTACTGGAAATGAGAGTGGTACACCTTGCCCTCTGAGCATTCTGCCCTAATCTAACTCCAGGACCTCTCCTAATTCAGTCAGACAATACCTAAGTCATGTACTACCTGAACAAGCAAGGGGGAACCAAATCTCTCAGCCTCTGCAAGGAGACGCTGAAAGTCTGGAGAGAGTCTCTACAACAATTAATACTCAAAGACAGTCACAAACTGGGTATGGCTCAACTTTTTCAATTAAACAGTATCAGCAACCAGTATATTCAAAAGGGTGTACCTTGCAGGACCTTCAAATATCAACACACATCAGAACTCGGAAAGAAGGTACGGCACTCCTGTGGACTTAGCTAAGTCTGCGGCATTAAAATTGCATTTGTTCGCATGTTGGAACTGCATGTGGACTATTTTAGCTAATGTTTGGAATATTGATGCCAGTACTGCTGCTATCTATGTATGGAGTGTATTGAGAGTAAATGGAACATTGTTGTTACACCCACACAGGAGTGCTGTACCTTCTTTTCTGAGTTTTGGATGTGTGTTAACAATTAACATTGACATCCATACATCTACCCGGTCATCACAACATCTTGGCGGATTCTCTCAGCTGCCACTCTTTCACTCACGAGTGGGCTCTCCATCATGAGGTTCTACAGAGCATTTTTTTAGATGTGGGGAACCTCACAACTAGACCTCTTTGCATCCCCAGACAGCCATCTCCCCAGATGCTATTCCATTATCCCAAACAAAAAGGGACAATCTACTGATGCTCTGTCCCAGCCATGGACAGGACTCTTCTTATATGCTTCCCCATCCCCCTCCTTCTATGGACTCTACTGAAGCTACAGCTAGAACCAGCCACCGTGATTCTCCTAGCCACTCTGTGGCCTCATCAAGTCTGGTCCCATTGCTACAACAATTGACTATTGCAACTCCACCCACTGCCCATCAGACCGGATCTATTGACACAAGCTCTGCTTCACCCCAGCCTGAAATCTCTACATCTTCATGCCTGGCTCCTGAAGGCACTTTCATAGCCTGGCTCCAGGTCTCCTCTCCAGTAGCTAATATTCTATTGGCTTCCTATAAAATGTCCACCAGACAACATACAATGCCAAATGGAAGTGCTTCTCCATTTGGGCCACCTCTAACTCATTGGATCCTTTTACATGTCCCTTGACTAAAGTCTTAGACTACCTATCATCGCTGGCCTCTTCAGGCTTGAGCTACTCCTCTGTTAAAGTACATTTGGCCTCTATTTCAGCTTTTCATGAACCCTTGGAAGGAAGACTGCTGTACCAACACCATCTTGCAAAGATATTTCTAAAAGGTATGCTGCACCTCAAACCCCCTATTAGGAGACCCGCTCCTCCATGGGATTTAAATTTCCTACTGGAAAAATTCACTCTTGAACCCTTTGAGCCTGTGGCTACCTGTGATCTCCACTTCCTAGCTTAGAAAACATTATTTCTAGAAGCTGTTACCTCAGCTCGTTGTATCTCTGAACTACAAGCCTTAATGTGCAAGGAACTTTATCTGGTCTTCTATAAAGACAGGGTATCCCTAGGTACCAATCCCTCCTTCTTACCCAAAGTGGTCTCAGAACATACCTTAAACCAATCTATAGACCTACCACTGTTTTTCCCTGAATACACAAACCCAGGGGAATCCCTTGTACACACTTTAGATGTGCACCGTATTCTTAGATACTACACATCTTGCACCAAACCATTTAGAAAAACTCCTCAACTGTTTGTCTCCTTTGCCCAGTCCAGGGAAGGTTTCTCAGTCACTAAGCAGACCCTTTCCAACTGGTTGACACACTGCATGATGTTGTGTTACAAAAAGTATAACAAACCACTACCAGGCCCTGTCCATGCACACTCCACCAGAGCCATGGCCACTACTGTTGCTTGTTTCAAAGGTGTGTTCATCATGGGCATCTACAACGCAGCTACTTGGTCTACAATCCATACTTTTACAAAGCACTATACTCTAGATGTTGCTTCTCATCGTAGGACGGGCTTCGGCTAAGCTGTCCTACAAGGCCTCCTGTCATAATTCTTTTCCAACCTTCATGGGTTTTACTGCTTGGGAGTCATCCTAAGAGTATTACCTGCTGCAAGAGATACCCTTGAGGAAGTTAGTACAGTTGCATACTTACCGTAACTGTAGATCTACGAGAGGATCTCTTGCAGGTACGATCCTGGTCTCCTTCCCCCTCCTTCTCTATAAGAGCTATTTAGTTCCAAAAAAAAAAGACAGAGAAGAGGTCGAGGGCATCTAGGGTACCTCGGTTCTCCCTTGGTCCTCGCTTAGCGAGCTGAAGCCATTGGGGAACTTAGGATACCTGAGGCCGCACACACCTTTATGGTCACAGGATGATGATGATGTCATTTGTATGGGTGGCCCTTGGCAAAGACTGCTTGAAGAAGCTGCTGTGCAGAACAGCGCCCTCTGGCAAGGACCCAAGAGAATTACCTGCTGCAAGAGAACCTCTCGAAGATCTACCATAACGGTAAGTATGCAACTGTACTTTTCCCCTGCCTGTCTGTTAAGACCTTTTGACTCAGGAACAGGGCACCCTGGTCCATCCATGCCTTCAGTCCCTTCACCTACATGCTTGGCATCTACTGACATAGCCACCACTCATTTTGGAGTATCCTCTAGAGTGGCACAGGTACTAGCAGAGGCACGAAAGCTGTCTACTAGATCCACTTATGCAATGAAATGGAAGAGGTTTTCCATATGGGTCACGTCTAAGGAGTGGAACTCCTTCTCTTGCCCTATTCTGTAGGTCTTAGAGTATCTGCTGCACCTCTTTGACCTCGGACTTGATTACTCAGCCCTGAAGGTCCACTTATCTGCTATTTCTGCATACTACATTCCAGTGGATAGCAAAACCCTGCCTCAGTTGGAAGTATCCAAGACATTCCTAAAAGGGATTCTTCACTTGAAACCCCCAGTCAGGAGCCCTGCTCCTCCCTGGGACCTAAACTTCATTTTGGAAAAACACACGCTGTCTCCATTTGAGCCAGTGGCGAGTTGTGACATGCGCTATGTGTCATGTAAGGTGCTCTTTTTAGTTGCCATTACTTCTGCACAGAGGATTTCTGAGCTCCAAGCCTTTATGTCTAAGGAGCCTTATTTGATTTTTCACAGAGACCGGGTGGCTCTGCGTACTAATCCTAAGTTTTTACCTAAGGTGGTTTCAGAGTCCACCTTAAATCAAGACCATTCAGTTGCCAGTGTACTACCCTGAGGATTCCAATCGGGGGGAAGCAATTCTACATACTTTTGATGTACATAGAATTCTTTGTTACTACACTAAGAGGAGAAAGTCAGTCTGTAAAACTGATCAGTTATTTGTTTCCTTTGCACCCAAAAGAGAGGGCACTGCTGTTTCCAAACAGTGTTTGTCCAAATGGTTGGCAAACTGCATTACGTTTTGTTATCAGAAGTATAGCAAACCACTTCCAGGGAAAGTCAAAGGGCACTCAACCAGGGGCATGCTTCTACTGCTAGTTTAAAGAATGTCTCTGCCTTCAATATCTGTGCGGCTGCCACTTGGAATTCTGTCCATAGCTTTACTAAGTTTAGACATTGCTTCTAGGTGCAGAGCAGGCTTTGGCCTAGCTGTTCTACAGGGACTCTTGTCTTAAGACCCCTGTTTCTTGATGACTTGTTCCTACCTCCTATGTCTCAGACTTGTCTAATTGTGACTGCTTGGGACTATGGGTTTCACCACTGCAAGAGCCCACTCGAAGTAAGATAGTACAGTAACGTAAGAACTTACTGTAACAGTAGATCTGAGAGAGGCTCTTGTAGTAGGTATTGCTTTCCCTCCCACCTTTCCCCTGGTTTCTTCTACTACTTCTCCTTTCATTGCTTTATAGTTCAAGGAGTCCACTCCTTCCTCCTCTCACACCTTTCTAGGTCACTGGTGAGAGAACTGGAGGGCAGGCGTGGGGACCTCTCACTATATAGCGCCACACTGACGTTGGTCACGTGATGTCGGGTGGACGGTCCCTCGACAGACACTGCTAGCTAAAGTTTTCCGTGTGGTCCTAGTGCCTGGCAGCTTAGTCCTATCTGTTAGTACCTACTGCAAGAGCCTCTCGAAGATCTACTGTTATGGTAACTTCTTACGTAACTGTACTTTTTTTCTATTTAATTTTACATTTTAGTGCGTTTTACTTAAATTTGGGCCCTTTCCTTCTCTTAGGTTGGTTTTATACAAAATTTCTGTCAGATTGTGGTTTATTCCTCACTGTGAACCGACCATTTCCATGGTTGTGGACTGACTGCAACTGACCCTGTTTATTTCAAAATAAATAAATTTCGGTTCAGGAACCGAATTTAAGTTCTCTACACCTTAAATTAAAAGTGAGTGTTGGTTACGTCCGATAGGCCAAAAAAGAGAACAGGGCCTGCTGGTTTTAAAAGTTGTCTGAAATGTGGAGCGATGTTTGTTAAAGCAGAAAAGCATGATGTGTGCTTATTTTGTTTAGGTGCTTCACACTTCAAAGCAGACTGAAATCTACAAAACCTTCCCTGCTAAAACCATTGAGAAAAGTCTTGAAAGGTTTAAAAAGAGAATGTCCACTCCTTCAGTTCCTGTGAATCAAACTGCGGATGAACTGAGCCCTTCTTCCTCTAAAAAAGAAAAGACTAAGGAATCTGAACTGCTTTCTTCAGATAAAGATGAGTCCTCTAAAGCTAAACTCACTGGGAAACCGACCACAGAGTCGATTCCAGCAAAGAAAACATTTAAACAAAAGTATGTCACCACACTTCCTGCTGAAAAAGCAAAGGAGCTCTTGGTGAACAAGCCAGCCATGTCATCAGCCAAAGGAAGTGCACAGGATCTGCAGGTGTTACAAGCCTTGCAAACTGCGGCCTCACAAGGTCTTATCCAGTTTCCAGTGCAACCGGTACCACCAGAATCCTTGGTCCCAGTTTCTGTTCTGTCTGCATTTCCTTCATTGGTTCTGCTTGTGGTTCCAGGAGGAGGAAGACATTGGTGAACAGTTTGAACCAGAGGTTTCTCCGGATCAGGAGTTCGATTCCCCTCCCAGGTTACCAGAGGATTACTCCTCCCACTACACTTTTGTAAAACAAATGGTGGAAGCCCTGGACTTCTCTACCCATGAAACCATGGAAGGATGAGGAAGCAAAATTTTTTTTTTTAATTTACTGTTTTTTCCGGGCTGGGCTCCGTATTCCTTCTGCCCTTGTCATGGCGCCCTGGAGACCTCCACCACCGCCTATGGCTGCCGAGATCCCCAGTCACCCCCAGCTTGCCCCCCAGAGGGCGGGACCATGGCCACCTCCACCTGAACTCACGGGCCTTATATCTGGTCGGGGATCCGCAGGGTGGTGGTGGTGTCTCGAGGTCCTCCGGGAGGTGCATGCACGCTGCCCCGCCTCGGGTTTTTCTCCTTACGGAGGCGGGACGCAATGATGCTAGCTGCTGCCCTCGCCTTCCAGACCTGCTTCGCTAGTCGCCTGAGGTGCCCTAGCTCTGCTAGTAGCTCCTCAGTGCGCTGAGCGCTTCCCATGCCTCCTCGAGAAGGAGAGCAGTCCTTAGACGCTTTTTTCTCCCGGCCTGCCCTCTGATGATCTGGGTCCATTCCCAAACTTGGGTCACCGGCATCACGAGCGGAAATCCCACCGCTGCGCCAACGGGCTGGCCCTGAGGAAGCAAAATGTTTGGATATGATGGGGCTAGCACCCACCAAACAGTTACTGCTTCTCATAAATAAATCTTTAAGGAAGCAGGCCCTGAAAGTTTTGGAAACTTCAAATTCTGCATTGTCCATAGATAAAAAGGATGATAAGATATACCAGCTAGACAGATCAGGGGCTGAGTTTCTTTCTCCCATCCTTATTGTGAAGGGGTGGTCCAAGGTGCAGCTTGTGACAGGGCCAGAGTACCACTGTCATCTCTTCCACCAGAGAAAGACTCCAGGAAAATTGACAGCATGGCAAAGAAAGGGTATTTGGCTGCCTCCTTAGCCATTAGGCAGGCAAACTACATGGTCTATGCTGCCCAATACCAGAAGACACTCTGGAATTCAGTGCTAGCAATGGAGGACAAAGCACTTCCAGGACTGGCGGATGACTTGCCAGAAACAGCCAGATGCAGATTGGAGGCCACAAAGTACCAGATCTTCCCTGTGTCAGTCTTCACCATTTATCACTGACTAGGTGACCACCTGAGGTGCAGCCCTCGAGGCTGACACATTGCGTGGCACTTGTAGGTTGGCCAGTAACAGTCGCTGACTCAGACTCCTCTGCCTCAGTTCTGCTTCTCCTGCCATTGAGAGCACAGCACTTCATCACGCTGAAGAGAATTTATCCACAACATCGTGGCCTAGTATTCAAGACCAGTTTTGACGCCTAGTGTTTCAATGCCATTCACTGCCGTTCCAGTTCTGCCGTGCATTACCAACTCGGTTCCATTTTTCTGCAGGAGTCTGGTAAGGTCATTTCTTTTTTCAAAGTGGCACAGAGTCTGTTCCTTGTTTTAATTTTGGTTACTGCGAGTCATGTCAGGTTAATCCGGGGACAAAAAATGTGTTGGTATCCCTGCAGCTGGCAGATATCCGTCATGGACAGGCATGACCGATGCCTCACCTGCCTAAGTCTGTCTCACAATATGGATAGATGCGATGCTTGCTTCTCCATGGACTGCCGAGTTCTGGAAACCTGTGTGCTGAAAATCTGTCACAATCCACTGAATTTTGGAGGGTGGCATTGTATGAGGGACTCTAAGTGCAGGTCTCTCCGCCTTTCTTCTGGGTCCCCTCCTGATTCTATATGGACCAATGAGGAGGGGGACTTCTCCCCTTCTGGCCTTGCCAGGGAGGAGGCCTTTTCCATGGACAGGGAACAGTCCAGCCTCTTGGGGCTGGGCCAGAACACTGCTCAGACAGTCACCTCCTCGGAGGTGCAGGCTTCTCCAGTGTCATGGCCCACATCTGCTGGGCCTGACACTGGTGGCTCCTCTGCGCCATTCTGGGCCCCAGAGCCATTTACAGCTCTGGTGATTGGGACAGCGCTGAGGGTGGGAGAACCTCTGGGGTCACTCGTCTGGAGGTCTTTTGGATCTTCTCCTCCTCTCTGGAGTCAGATGATCAGGAGGCTGATCCAGACTGGCAACTCAACTCCTCGGAGTCAGAGGGCTCTCTGGTGCCCAGTACCTTTGTGGCCTCCCGTGCTTTCCTTCCCTCGGCTCCAGCAGTTGCAGTCGGTGCTGGCTCCCACTTTGTGAGTGATGTCAGGAGGGGGTCTGTCAATAGTGGCCCTCGGTCTGGGGGATGGTGGTTCTAGCCTCGGGGGTTTAGACGGCTGCAGCTTTGGTGCCTGTGCCTTCATCCCTCCGGGACCAGAATGGGGACTCTCTCTTATGTAGCCTCCCTCGGGGGGGATCCTGTGGGATTGGAGCAGTCCCTAGCTTCTGGAGTGAGGAAGAGGTCGACCTTGAGTCATCAGGGTTGAACACAGGATGGCACCTCCTGAAGACCTGCTCGGGTTCAGGAGGAGTCACAGAGCTGAGCCTTACTTTCTCCCTCATCTCTTCTGAGAGGAGACCTATTGGGTATGGTTGGAGTCCTCTCTTCTCCCCATCCTTGGGAGGGGAGGTTATCCTGGACAGAATCCCCCCTGAACTCTCTGGGTTTTCCCTCTGTGACAGCGGTAACTGGGTGGGGGTTGGTCTGTCCCAGGGTGGCTGTCCCACCCTGTACTGAAGTTGGGGGGACCTTCTCCACTCCTTCAACTGGGAGGATCTTGCTGCCAGAGCCTTCCATCTGAACTGTTTAGCCAAAATCCATAGTTTCCACCTATGGATTCGGGCCTGCTTCTTGCATGGGTGACCACCTGGAAATTCCAGGTATTATAAGCATGTAGACTAAAACAGGCTCGCTTACCTCTCAGATGTCTTGCAGCATCTCTCCCTCAGAGTTCTAAACTTTTTTTTTCCATACTTTATTTATTTTTCAGGGTTTACAACCCCCTCCCGGGACTGTGACGTGCACATGGGTGCATACGTCTGGAGACACGCATGCATGCCAGGATCCAGCAGTCCCTTCCGCCCCACCCAGACTTGCATCGCTGCTTCCTCTCACCTGCTCTCCCACCGGACTACGGAGAAGTGAGCTTCCACCCCAGGAAGGGAGAGCTGCATAGAAGTTCAAACCTGCTCCGACCCTACCCCCCCAAGCTTGCACCCCAGTGGCCTGAGGTAGTCCCTGAACCCAGGTCACTGGCATGGCACGAGGTAAGGCGTCCAGCGCCTCAGCCCTCAGTGCCACCGGGCCGGCAGAGTTCTAAACTTTTTGGGTGGAATGCATGGGGTCTCTCTCTCCTCCATCTTTCCTCCTTTGATTCATCTATCTTCTCCTTTCTTCTCTTGTTGGCAGCCCAGGGCTGGGACCAAAGCCCACACTGTAGGTTCTCCCTCCTGTCCTCTGGCTAGCATATTCCTTTTCAGTTTACATCCTTTCCAGTTGCTATCCCTTGGGGTCTCTTGCCCTGCCCTTGTCTTTTCTCTATCATTTTTCCTCTCTCTCCGAAGCAGCAGAACTGGGGCTGGAGGAAGAGTCATGGCATCATTACTGGCCAATCAGTGAGCACCATGCAATGCATCTGCCTTGAGGCGCGCCACCTCTGGCATCAACTTCTCCCCAGAAAAAAACTCCTGGGAAATGCATCTCCAGTGGTCACCCAGGCAGTGATGAATGGTGAAGATGCACAGAAAGATCAAAAATTATGGTAGGAACATAATTTTAATTTTCATATGGCAGTGGATGCCAATGACACTGCTGCCAGATGGATGGAATTAACTGTGGCTCTGAGAAGATTTTCCTGGCTTAGGGCCCCAAATCTTTCTCTGGACACTCGAACCAAGGCCATGGACTTCCCATGTGAGAACTATTCTCTATTTGAGGATAAGACAGTCGCTTACATGAAAAAGATGGATGAATAAAAGACAACCCACAAAAATACTGCCTGAAAGAGAAACCCTCCACTGCCTATATACCACAAGGAAGGGGAGGTAGGGGTAGGTCAGCCTACAGTAGACCATTTTTCCAAGCTCAGGCTGCCCCTGATTACCTGCAGCAGAGAGGGTACTTAGGGACAGAGGCAGAAGTGGCTCTAGACATGGAGACCAGGCCTTCCAGGCTAAGGCCCATCCAAAACAGAACCCCTGATGTGCTTGCCAGGGTCGCCTCCCCAATACCTGTAGGGGGCAGGCTGGCTCACTACTTCCAAGCTTGGGAAAACATTACCAAGGAAAAGTGGGTCCTGGTAGTAGTGTGTCAGGGCTTGACCCTCAGTTTCAAATCATTCCCCAAGCTAAGGTCAAGAGTTTTCAGACTAGCTTCCTCAACAGAGAGGGCACTACTGGAGGCAGAAGTGTCTACTCTCTTGCAGTCAAAAGCAGTGGAATATGTACCTCCCCTCCAAAAGGGGAAAGGGTTCTACTCCAGGTACTTCCTAACCTTAAAGTAAAATGGGGAGTGGTAACCCATTTTAGACCTCAGAGCTCTGAACAAGCACTTAGCAAAAACAAGGTTCAAGATGGTAACCTTGGCAATGATCCTTTCCACTCTTCAGCAAGGGGACTGGCTGGCATCATTGGATCTCAAAGATGTCTATTTCCACATTCCCATCAGGGAATCCCACAGAGAGTACCTTGGGATCAAGTTACTTTCAGGTCACTGCCAGTTTGCAGCCCTGCCATTTGGCCTAACCTCAGCTCCAAGGGCATTCACAAAGTGCCTGGCAATAGTGGTGGTATACCTGAAAATGCAGGGCATCACAGTGTTCCCCTACCTAGATGACTGGCTAGTCATAGGTCAGTCACCACAGCAGGTAAAGGATGCCCTACCCTTCACCCAGAACACTCTAGAGTCCCTGGGGTTCGTACTTCGAGTTGGAGCCCTTGCAGCAGGCTACACAGTTAAGATTATGTTGCCAGGCACTAGGACCATGCGGAAGGGACCGCCCCCGACGTCAGTCCTCCTTCGGCGTCCACCAGTGGTATAAAGGGGGTGGTCCCCAGCTCTGCCTTCATTCTTTTCCCACCATTGAGCTGTGCACATCGACGCCACAGATGTCTCGTTGCTACTGTCGACCGAGTACCCTTTTACCATTTCTTTTTTGGCAATTTACCATTTTATGTCTTCACCTTTGACTACAGCCAAGTGGCAGAAGTCTAAGTGTGCCTGTGGTAAACAGATCCCAGCCAAGGATGGCCATTTGGTATGTCCCTTCTGCCTGGGGCTTACCTCACGATGTGGACGCCTACCTGCATTGCCGAAAATTAAATCGCCTCACCCGGATCTACCGCTTGAAGACCTTGAAGGCCTACCTCTTGCAGCAACAACTCGCCACTCTCCAGCAGAAACCAGTGGATGCCTCCTGTTCTTCTTCTGCTCACAAGTCTCCATCTTCCCTCATGGACCAGAGGACCAGCAGAAAGCACCACCATAGGGAGAAGAAGAAACGTAGGTCCAAATCCTGTTCCTGATCTCCTCACTGGATGGGTAAGTCCTCAAATGCACACTCACATGGGAGAGTGGATTCTGCCCCCCCCCGGCAGGCCTCTCTACCTCGGGACTGCCATTGATAAAGGCCCCCTGCCCTTATGCAGACATTGGGTGTTGGTTCTTAAAGGCATGGACCTTTGAGTCCTTCCCTGAGCCTTTGACCCTTCCAACAAGTTGCAGCGACCAAGGTCAGGGACACAACTGAGATTTCCACTGGCAAGAAGTCTGCTATTCATTCAGCTGTGATGCCACTGTCATTGGGCACTGTTGTCAGGTATGGCCTCAGGACCAGATGACAGGCATGGGTGTCAGGAACACTCTACCCATTCCAGAGACAGCTCCCCCAAGAAGCGATTGTCTGACACCAAACGTCAGACTCTGATGCCCATTTCATCCTCTGAATCCACTCAGGCAACACCTCCCTTTAAGTAGCCAACTGAGCAGTCAGAGGGGAGACCCTGGTGCAATGGGGTTGTATGCTGGCTTCGCCTATGCCCTCACCTCATTCACCAGAGGACTGGACACCAGCTAAGCCAGCATCCCCAACCCAGATGCCAGGGGGTGGTCATCGGAGGTCCCAGACAAACCAGACGTGACGACCGACCTGATGGACCCAAATTGTCCGACAGGGGACCTGATGATGGGGGATCCTCAGGCACCGGGTGAAACACCAGGGCCAAGTACTCCCTTGGACTTGATGCAGGACCTGGCGAACGTTCCCGAGGAACCAGAGCATCTGCAGCCCTCCTTTGTCTCCCTAGCTGAGGTAGGGATGCTGTTTACTGCCTGATGGAACTCAGTTAAAGGGGACCTTCTTCCCAAGAAAAGGCCTCCCACACCAGTGGTGCCATCCTTGGCTCTGGCCCCAGTGCTTCCACCAATATCACCTCCCACACGGCGGCCACCCACCCAAGGAGACCCTCACTCCCTAAGGAGTTTTTAAATGAGTACCTTACCAAAGGGGTCACAGGAGATCTCCTCCTAGTCATCCTAAGACTGGGCATAGACCCAGAAGGATTGTTTCCAGATTCACCCCCTTGAATTATCATCATCCTCGAACTCGTTGGATGAAGGGTCTTTCCCTCCTCCTCCTCCTCCTCCTCCAGAGAATCACAGGGACTCACTGAGGATGGCCACAGATAACCCCTTTATTTTTTTTTTAACTTTATTTCTGCATCCACTCCTCGGGCATCCTTCAGGAGTGCCACACGGAGTCCACCCTACTCACAGCCTGAACCCTTGCATCTCCCCCTCGATCTCCTCCCCCAAAAGACCCCAGGCAGGCTCAACCCCGGTACCATCTCCGGGGCTGATTCCACCCTCCCATGGTGGTAACCTCCTAAGCATGAAGTGCCTACCTTGGTGTCATAGGGTCAGCTTGGAGGAAGATCCAGGGGTGCGTTGGGCCGACAGATGGGATGTGGGCAAAGTCCTCGGGCCACTGTCATCTCACTGATGGCAGAAGGTATTTCTGCTTGTTTGTACCCCCCTCTGCGGAGCCCGTCAGCAAGGCAACCTAGTGCCGTGGCTCCTCCCCCAGGCATTACGCTGCACTGCTTCACTGGCAAACCTCCAGCCACCACCAGAGGTCACCCTAGAGTGAGCGCTTCCCATACCCACTCCCAGGAAGAGAGAGCTGTTAATGCATACTCAATCTCTATCCCTCCCCTGCTGACCCCCCGGTGGCCCTGGCTGATTCCAGAACCCAGGTCACCGGTGTGGCGCGAGGTGTGGCGTCCAGCGCCTCAACCCTCAGCACCACTGAGCTGGTCAGATAACCCAACTTTTATGGATGTGGTGCACCATATTCAGTTTCTCAATCAATGGGATACTGAAGAGTTGGACCCAGAAAGTTGCAGGCTTGCTAACTTTATGGGTATTAGCGACCCCAAATCTGTGGTAGTCCCTTCTTTAGTCCTGCCTTTCCAAGACGTGACTAAACTAGCATGGAAATACCCATCTAGGACCATGGCTGTCCCAAAGAAAGCAGATCGGTTCTACATATCTCCCAAGAATGAGTCTTTCTTGGGGGGAAAACCCCAAAGTGGACTCTTTGGTCCTCACGGCAACACACGGGTGAACCAAACAGCCCAAACATATGAGTTCAGAACCACCTGACAAAGAAATTGGATACTTTTGGGAGGAAGGTTTTTTCTTCAGACACATACACCATACAGTCTTTACATTTTTTAGCCCATATGGTGTAATACCAAAAATCTCTATAGAAAAAGGCTGTGAGCTCGCACAAAGACAGCTGGATTCCCCCCACAAACCATAACTCCTAAATGTTCTACAGTCAGGACTTGACGTGGGCAAGCATGTTTTATGGGCTTCCTACGACTCAGCTGACATGGCCACTCATGCTGCAGTGACCGGAGTTTGTCTCAGACTCCACTCATGGTTGAGGGTGTCGGGGTTCTGGCAGGACCTCCAGGATGCAGTCCTGGATGTGCCCTTCAATGGGTCTGTCCTCTTTGGGGATGATGCACAGAAAATTATCACAGACCTACAGGACTCTGATAAGGCTGTCCAGCCAGTCCACTAAATGTACAAGTTGGAGCCTTTTTCTGCCAAGAAAAGACCCTTTCGGCATCCAAACTCCCAAAAGTCTAAGGGACAGCAGCTCAGAGGTCCTTTCAAATGAAAGGCTTCCTCCTAGCCCTCTGGAGCCATGGGACCTCAAGGTGCCAAATCCTCCCAGGTCTCCCTGCCCATCCCAAGGACTTATGCCTGACTCCTTGCCCACCCCCCTTCCCCAGCGGAGTCCATAGGGGAGGCAGTAGGAGGTCAGTTCTCCCTTTACCTAAAAGGGTGGACTAGCATCACCTCCGACGCTTGGATTTTGGACATCAACGAGAAGGAGTATGCCTTGGAATTTATCGAGATTCCTCCTGACAAACCTCTATATCTTACTTCGAGACACAGCTCTTGCAGCAGGTTACACCATTAGGACTGAAGCCGGCAGGCAGCAGGACCCCACGGAAAACATCTAGCTAGCTACATACAGCGGGGGACTGCCTCCCACATCGGCTGCACCCTGCTGTCCCATACATTATAAAATGGGCAGTCCCCCATCATCCCTCAGTTATTTTCCTGATGTCGAATCGCAAGCATTGGCTCCAGGGATGCCTTCAGCCACCGATCAATGCCACACCTAAGTATTTGTTTTAATTCTTCATAAAGTTCATTTTTCCTCACTTTGATTTTCATATGTCATCTTCCCTGATGTCCTCCATAGAAAGGCACTCCTCCAAGTGTGCCTGCGGCAAACAAACTCTGTTCAAGGACGGCCACTTAGCCTGCGTGCGGTGTCTAGAACCAGAGCATGACATGAAAGCCTGTCCCATTTGCCAAAAATTTGATAGCAGAACTAGGATTCGCCGCCAAAAAGACTTGGAGACTTTCCTCTTGGAGCAAAATTAGCAGCAATGCAGAAAGGCACATCCTCCAGGGAAGACTCTTCATAGATCGAGGAGACATAAAGAAAAACAGAGGTAAAGGGAGAAAGAGCGCTCCCCATTGAAATCCCGGACATCTGATTCCAGGGGGAGTTCAGATTCGGCCAGCCAGCTGAATCTCTCTCTCTGTCTCAGTCCAAGGTCCAGAAACCTGCGGTGAAGACCCAGATATCGGGTGGTTCCAGTTCTGGTTCAGGAACCATCCTACAACCTCTGAAGATTCACACTGATCAGTCTTCAAGTAAGCCCAGCTGGTCTGCCTCCATAGACTGCTTGGTAAAGGCACTGTCCAACTCGGCCTCAGTGATGGACCGATGCCGGGACTCCAACCACTATCAGTCAGCTTCTCTGCCCCCCCAGAAGCCTTACGTCCCTGGCGACATGTACAAAATGGTCCTCCAACCAGACATCAGCCAAGAGGACACTGGATAAAAACCATAGGAACGACCATACCTCAGCTAACATCGAGGTTGTCACATCTGGCCGGACGTCATCCGAGGTCAGTACGTCCCGGTAGATCCACACCGATGTTGGTGTTGGCCATCTGAGCGACGACATAGAAACATAGAATTTGATGGCAGATAAGGACCTCTTGGCCCACCCAGTCTGCCCATTTCCCTACCTGATGGATAAGCTGCAGATTCTAGTTAATCAACAGCTTACTTCCTCCTGCCCCCCACTAGAATTGCCTTATGCCTGTCCCATGCATTCTTGAATTCTCCCACTGTTCCTGACTCCACAACCTCCTCAGGAAGGCTGTTCTATGCATCCACAACTCTCTGTGAAAAAATACTTTCTAACATTACCTCTGAGCCGTCCCCACTCTATCTTCAAATTGTGCCCCCTTGTTCTTGCACATCTCTTCTTCTGAAAGATACTACCCTCTTGTATCTTGTTAATTCCCTTGAGATACTTGAAAGTTTCTATCATGTCCCCCCTCTCCCTCCTTTCCTCAAGGGTATACATATTAAGCTGCTTTAGTCTCTCCTCATATGTCTTCTGGTGCAGGCCTTGCACCATTTTGGTTGCCCCCCTCTGAACAGCCTCCACTCTATGTCTTTGAGGAGATGGGGTCTCCAGAATTGCACACAGTACTCCAGATGGGGTCTCACTAACTGTCTGTACAGAGGGATAACAACTTCCTGTTTTCTACGTTGATGCCTCTCCCTATGCATCCCAGTATCCCCCCAGCACTCCTTACTGCCTTTTCTCATTGCTTGCCCACCTTTAGGTCATCTGATAGAATTACTCCTAGGTCTCTTTTGATTTTTGTTGTTGTTATTAACACCCCCCCCCCATTGTGTACTCTTCCCCTGGGTTTTTGTTTCCCAGATGCATTACCTTGCACTTCTTTGCATTGAATCTGAGCTGCCACGTATTTGACCATTCCTCCAACTTTGCCGAGTCCCTTTTCATTCTTTCCACCCCACTTTGTGTATCAACCCTGTTGTAGATCTTTGTGTCATCTGCAAAGAGGCATACCTTTCCTTCCAGGTACTCTCCAATGTCACTTATAAAGATATTAAAGAGGACCGGTTCCAGTACCGAACCCTGCGGTACCCCACTAGTTACCCTCCTTTCTTCACTGTGGACTTGGTTTACTATTAGGATTGGGTCCCAGGTGGTAGCCTGGATAAAAACTGGCTGGACAACAGGACTAGGGGCAGGCTTAGAAGAGCAGGGCACAGGACCCACAGCCCCTCCCTGGTCTACTACTTGGTCATCCAGTCAAAGAAATCTATTAGGTTTGTCTGACATGACCTTCCTGCTGTGAAACCATGCTGCTTTGGGTCCTGTGCCCTGCTAGCCTCTAGGTACTCAACAATTCTTTCCTTCAGAAGTGATTCCATCATTTTCCCTACCACTGAAGTCAAGCTAACTGATCTGTAGTTTTCTGCCTCTGCCCTGCTCCCACTTTTGTGAAGTGGAATCACATTTGCCCTCCTCCAGTCCTCAGGTACCACTCCATCCTCCCATGATTTGTTAAAAAGAATAGTCAGTGGTGTTACTAGTTCTACCCTTAGTTCTTTTAGTATTCTTGGGTGAATCCCATCAGGCCCCATTGCTTTGTCTGCCCTCAGTTTCGAGAGTTCTTTCAAAACCCTTTCTTCTGTGAATGGACTAGTATCGACCCCACTATTCAGAGTTTCTCCCTTGTTTGGTTTAGGCACCTCCCCCTCCTCATCTGTTGTGAATACTGAGCAGAAATATTTGCTCAGTATCCCTGCTTTTTTACTGTCACCCTCTGCCCACATTCCCTCCCCTTTATTAAGTCTCTGTATCCCTCCTGGTTTTTTCTTCGCTCCTCATGTACCTATAAAAGTTTTATCCTCCTCTTAACAAAGTTGGCTATCTTTTCCTCAGTTTGTGCTTTTGCTATTCTGACTGCCTTCCCTGCCTCCTTCTGCTTTAACTGATAAAGTTCTCTGTCATGCTCCTTCTGTGTTTCCTTATATTTCTGAATGCTATCCTTTTCTCCTTAACCATCCCTGCCACCTCTTTTGAGAACCGTAGTGGTTTTTTCCTTCGCTTTCGCTTTTATTGATTTGCTTCACACAAAGGTTTGTTGCCTCTGCGATGGCTATTTTGATTATTCCCCATTGTTCCTCCACCCCTCCTTCTTGCCCATTTGCTAGTGCTTTTCTAAGGCACTCTCTCATTTTCCCAAAGTCAGCCTTCCTAAAGTCCAATACTCTTGTTTTTGTATGACTTGACTCTGGCTGTGTTTATTGTGAACCACACTGTTTGGTGGTCACTTGTTCCCAGATGGCTACCCACTTCTAAATCTGAGATCCTTTCTCCTTCCCCATTTGAGAGTACCAGGTCTAAGATTGCTCTCTCCTGAGTGGGTTCCAACACTAGCTGTCTGAGGCATGCCCCCTGTAGGGCATCAAGAATGACCCTGCTCTTGGATGTGCCCGCAGCAAAGGTACTCCAGTTAACATCTGGCTTATTCAGGTCCCCCATCAACAATATCTCCCCTTTTTCTGCCATTTTAAGGATGCCTTCTATCATTTCCTTGTCCATTTCCTCCCCCTGAGATGGGGGTCTGTGCACAACCCCCATGCGGATTGTGGTGCCATTTCCTGTCTCCAGGGTGAACCATAGTGACTCATCAACTTCCTGTTTACTCTTTAGTTCTGTTGCTTTAATCCCTTCCCTTATATAGAGAGCTACTCCTCCTCCTCTTTTACCCACCCTGTCCCTCCTGTAGACTCTGGATCCTGGTATGTTGACTTCCCACTCATGGTTCTCTGTGTACCATGTTTCAGTGACTGCCACAATATCCAGGCATCCCTCTTCCATTAAGGCCACTAGTTCAGGGAGCTTGTTGCACAGACTATGGGCACCGGTACTCATCACCTTCCATTTATTTTTTATGACCTTACCCCTTTAGCCCCATCCCTGTCCTTAACACCTTTTTCTGCATTTATCCCTGTCCTGCTCCCTATTGACTTCTCTGCCTTGGTGTTTACCTCTCTAACTACTGCGCTTTGTGGGGGGAGGCTGGGATTTCCCTGCTCCTTTTCAGTGCCTCCCCCCTGGCTAGTTTAAATGCTTGCCAATGAAGCATTTAAACCTGTCACCTAGGATTCTGGATCCCCCCTGGACAGATGCAGACCATTGTGCCAGTATAAGCCTGCATCCCTCCAGGTGGCTCCCCAGTCCCCAGTGAAGCCAAAACCCTGAGCTCCACACCAGTTTTTCAACCATTCATTGAATCCCATGGTGTGGAATACCCTAGCATCATCCTTGCCGTAGACAGGCAGCACCTCCGAGAAGGTTAACATACATGCTACTTGTCTAAGGCCCCTCCCCAACTCCACAAACTCCTCTTGCACTGCTCTGATCTCATTTACAGCCAGGTCATTTGTCCCTAGGTGGACAATGACATCCAGCTCCCTCCCACGTGCAGCTGCTCCCGCGATCCTGAGGATTTGCTTCCTGTCCCTTCAAGCTGTGGAGCCAGGCAGGCACCTTACCTCCCTATCCCCTTCCTCCCCCATGTCTACCCCCTAATGATTGAGTCCCCCACCAGGAGTTGTTTCCTTCTCCTGTGGGGTCTCATGCCACTCTCCTGTGGGTCTCCTTTGTGGAGGTTCCCAGCATCCTCCTTGGTCTCCACTGCAGGTGCCTCCATAGAGGAACCACTCTTTGCCAGACCAGCATATGAATTGTGGAGAGCTACAACTGGAGGGATGCACCTCTGTTCCACCACCCTCTCCCTCCCTGGGCTCACCTTGGTCCAACCACTCCTCTTTCTTGGCAACCTCTGCGGTAATGGTGGCGGCCCCGGTGGTCCCTGGGTGGGGGAAAAGGTTTCACAAATCCTAGCCAGGTCAGCCTGGAGACGGGTAACCTCCTCCCTCAGACCAGAGAGGTGCCTGCAAACAGGGCAGCATCACAGCCTCCAGAATGTCTCCCAGAACACTGCTGCTCCACAGCCATTGCACTGCACCACTCCCATCTTGGCTTATTTTGTGTCCCCTCTCCTGTTGCTTGGTAAGCTTATTGTCTCCTCCCTCTGTGTATTTTTACACTTACTTTCCTACTGCTTATGTGCCCTTACAACTCTCACCCTTCCTGTTCTGGGACAGGAACTTAATGTAGTCTTCAGTAATCTCCTTCCTCTGTGCTTGGATTCAGACTTCCAGCAGCCAGGGGGGATAAAGAGTTTTTTTTTTTTGTTCCTTCAAGGTTGCTGAAACTAATGTGTCTCAGTGATCCTTCCCTTCCTACTGCCAAACAGGAAGTTCCTGTTGTCAGTCAAATTCAGTGGCTATAAAACTAGAACTGGCTTTGGGTGGGAACTAGGGAAACTAGTAAAAAATCTGTAGTTCTGGACTTCTGTTTCTTGTTCTGCAACCAGTTCACTTCTGCTAGAAACAGCCAGAAGCTGTAATTGGAGACAGCTGCTTTTGTACACCTAAGCTGCTAAGCCACACCCCAATTAGATTCACTCTCTGCTCTCAGTAAATTAAGGTGATACTGCCCCCTTCCTCAGAAAAAACACTTTTTTTTTTGCTTAAATGAGACCCCTTCTTCTAATAAAGTATCTGTTTGCTTAATCCAAACAGGTACTACTCCTGCTGAGACAAAAGTGATTAATTAGTAACAAATCTGTAGTTCTGGACTTCTGTTTCTTGCTCTGCAACTAGTTCTCTTCTGCTAGAAACAGCCGCAACGACCAGGTGTTGGTGGGTCTCGAGGAGGCAGACCTCAGCCAGGAACCACATATACATGACAACAAGACAACGAGTACATCAGGCAACCGTCCAAAGGTCACCGACAATGGCCAGACATTGCAGCCACCAAAGGGTCCGACCTCAGGCCTCCAGATGTCAGAGGTCAAAGAAACTTTTTTCATTTTGGTGGGAAACAATCAGGAAAGATGTGGTCCCCACAAAAACCTCCTCTAAAAGACCTAACTCCTCTGAGGTCACCTAGTCCTCCCCCCAAGAAAAATCCTCCTCCTAAGGAGAACAGCCCCCCCCAAGAAGGGGGTCATTCTCATGACAAGAAGTGGCCAAGGTCCCCTTCAAGGACCCCTTCCCGCTCACTTACAGGATATAAAAAGAAGCGCCATCACAGAAGGATGGACTCTTCCTCCTCACAAGATGATTAGTCATCCTCTTCTTCATCTTCCAGGCCTGCCTCTCCTTTTACTATCCCCTCCCCAGATCCAAAGGATTTACCAAGGTCCCCTCCAGATGACCTCACATTCATGGATATCATGAAGCATATCCAAGATAACATGGGTTGGGACACAGAGGACTTGGACCCTGAACGGCGCTGTCTGGCAAAGTACCTGTGTCAGAAGAATCCTAAACCAGTGGTGGTCCCACCATTGGTGGACACCTTCCAAGACATCACAAAAGCTGCCTGGAAGCATCCCTACATGTCCTCAGTGGTCCCCAAGAAGGCTGATCACCTGTATAGGGCACCACTGGAAGACGCTTACCTGGGGGAACAACGGTGGCGGATTGTGGTCATCACCGCCACACATTATAGATCTCAGAGGCGAAGACACCTGAGTACCCAGCCCCGGATCGAGAGTCAAAGCAGCTAGACTCCTTAGGGTGCAAGATGTTTGCATCTTCTACATGCTCCATCCACTCCTTAAATTGTTTATCCCACTTGGTCCAATTCCAGAATGCCCTGTGGGAACAAGGACTGGAATTGGCCAAAAACCTACCAGAAGGGGAACAAAAGGATGAATTCATCAAGCTTTTACAGACAGGCTCTGACATAGGCACCCAGGTTCTGAGGGTGGCTTATCATTCCGCAGATTCGGCCACCAGAGGAGCAGTAGTGGGCGTATGCCTTCCAGGGCACTCCTGGTTAAAGGTCTCAGGCTTCACACCGAATTTCAGATGGGCATTCTGGATGTCCCTTTCAAAGTGTCGGAACTTTTTGGAGAAGAATCTGAAAAGATTATCACTAAACTGCAGGATGCAGGAAAAGCGGCTCAATCAGTGCAGGCTATGTACAAGCCAAAGCCATTTTGGAAACAGCATCAGCGTTTCTGGCGCTAAACAACCCAGATATGGCCAACAACAGAGAGGGAATTTCACCCACAAAGGTCCCTCACAAGCAGCAGGTGACACAAACACACGTAATTCCAAGTCCCCCCAGCAAACCTCCCCTTCCCTTCCACCCATGCAGGAGGAAGAGGCAGTCGGGGGTCATTTTTTCAAGACATCTGGAAGGATGGCAGCAAATTACCTCCAACCAATGGGTTCTTCAACTGATTCAAAGACGCTACTCTATTGAGTTCACCGGGCAACCACTGTCCAGACCACTGTTGCTATCCCAATATTCCCACCATTATACCTCACTCATCCATGAGGAAATCAGAGCCCTCCTAGAGAAAGAAGCAATAGAACCTGTCCCATGGGTTCAATGAGGGAAAGGGTATTATTCCCACTTTTTCCCTGTACCCAAAAAGACCGAGGACCTACGTCCCATCCTGGACCTCAGTGATCTAAACACCTTTGTGACATACAAATGCTTCAGGATGGTAATACTACCAGGGCTGATCCCGATACTGCGCCAAGATGCTTGGCTAGCATCACCGGATATGCAGGATGCATACCTCCACATTCCAATTGCACAGCATCACAAGAAGTTTCTACGGTTCAAATTCAGATTCAATACTACCAATTCTGAGCACTGCCATTCGGCCTGTCATAAGTACCCGGAGTCTTCACCAAATGCCTGACAGTGGTAGCTGCGGCACTCAAATCAAATCAGTTTTATTTATAAAAGGTGCCTTTCTGAAACCAAGGCATCTGTACAATAAATACATAAAATAAAAAAATTATTATAAAACAAGCATATAATTCCACAAAAAACAATATAATAGCAGCATAATAAAGTAAAACCCATCAATTAGCAAAAGCCAGGTTAAATAAATACGTTTTTAAAGCAGTTTTAAAACTCTGGATGGTTAGGCAATCTCTTACCCGATGAGGTAAAGAGTTCCACAGGGACAGAGCAACAAAGCTAAATGCCCTTGCTCCCGATGTCTGCAAACATACCCTGGGAACCTCAAGCAATCCCTCATCGGTGGATCGGAGAGGACGGAGGGGACAGCAGGGACAAATAAGATCTTTCAGGTAACTCGGTCCCTGGTCATGTCCCTGGGCCTCGGTCCCTGGGCCTTATAGGTTAACAAAGCAACCTTAAAGGTGATCCGCCACTGTATCGGCAGCTAGTGCAGACCACGGAGCACAGGTGTTATATGACTGGCTCTCGAAACACAAGTCAACAACCTGGCTGCCGCATTCTGCACCAGCTGCAAGCGGCGGATATCAACCCCAGACAGCCCTAGGTAAAGGGCATTGCAGTAGTCAAGGCGGGAGGTAATGAAGGCATGAACCAATGTTGGAAGATCATCAGGAGGAACCAGATGTTTCACCCGGGCGATATTTCTCAGATGGTAAAAAGAAGTTTTAACAACTGCTGACACTTGAGATTTTAAGGTCAGACAGTCATCACATATAATGCCCTGGTTCTGCACTCGGTCTGAGGTAGCAAGCTGGACACCTCCAAACCACAGACCCGAAGGTGAACCTGCCAACATACCCACCTCACGATGACCTGGGTTCACGACCAACACCTCAGTTGTTTCAGGGTTCAATCTTAGCCAGCTCACATTCATCCAGGCCTGAATTTCAGTTAGACAGCTGTTGAGCACTGAGACAGCATCATTTTGTTCAGGGATAAAGACATGCATAGCTGAGTATCATCTGCATAGCAGTGAAAACTCAAGCTATACCATCTAATAATCGCTCCCAACAGCAGCATATAGACTGCAAACAACATGGGCACTAGAATGGATCCCTGCGGAACCCCACAGGGCAGGGAGAATGGAGCTGAGGTACAAACCCCAGACATCACTGTCTGAGTCCTGACCATGAGATAAGATCGAAATCATCTGAGGACAGTCCCCAAAGTCCACAGATAAGCCGCAGGCAATCCAACAGCACACCATGGTCCACAGTATCAAATGCTGCAGAGAGAGAGAGATCAAGAAGGACCAAGATGGAATGAGTCTTTCGATATCTCGCTATCAGGAGGTCATTTAGTACTCGGACAAGAGCCGTCTCAGTACTATGTCTCTTCCTGAAACCAGACTGGAGAGAATCATAGATATTGTGGCTGGTCAAATGGTCCTCCAGCTGTAAAGCCACCACCTTCTCAATAACCTTACCCAAAAAGGGAAGGTTAGAGGACCGGCCTGTAGTTTGCAAGACAGTCGGGATCCAAGGAGGGCTTCTTAAGAAGAGGCCGAACCACGGCCTCCTTAAGGGAAGCTGGAAAAATTCCTCTCTCCAAGGATAACCAGACTATCTCAGCAAGGACTGGGCCAATGACCTCAACACAGCCAACAAGCAAGCGAGTAGGATCCAGATCCAAACTACAGTTGGTACGTCATAAAGACTGTATAACCATCACAATATCACTGATTGTAGGCTGGCCAAAGTCACACCCACTCAAACTGGGAGTCCGAGGTCTCCTGCCGACCACTGCTACTCCCTAGAGAAAGGGTCAGGCAGATGTCAGACCTGATCGTGGCAACCTTAGCCACAAAGAAACAAGCAAACTCCTCACACTGCATTTGTGAAAAAGCATTTTTGGGCTGAAGACAGAGTGATTGCACAGTCTGTCCACAGTCCAGAAAAGCTGAGCTGATTGATTCCATGCGGCAGCAATCTCCCTGGACAGGAATTCTACCTCCTTATGGGAGATTGTTGATTGATAGACCAAATAATGGTCCATCAAACTAAGCCTGTCACCCACCAGGCCGGACCTCCGCCATCACCTTTCTAGCCTTCGTCCAACTCTCCTCAACTCCCTCAAGTACTCATCAAACCATGGAGACCTAGGGCAAAGGGAGAGTGGACGAACTCGAACAGGAGCAAAATCCAGTGCTCTGTCACCGCCTTATTATAGGCGAGTACGAGATCCCCTGGATCCATGCATTCCCCCGGCATGCCTGATAGGTCCAGCACCGCCATCAGGCCATCTGAGGAAACACACCTCAAGGTGCGGTACTGGTCCATCTCCATAGGGGCAGACCTCTTAGGGGGGGCCTCAAAACTGAAGCTGATGGTATGATGGTCCGACCACCCGACTGGTTCCACCACCAGATTGGATATCTCCACCCCCAGGAGAAACACCAAGTCCAACGAATGACCACCAATGTGGGTCGAGGAGGAATCAACCTGTGTGAGGCCAAGTGAACTCATTAGCTGGAGGAAGTCTTGTCCAACCTGCGAGAGTTCATCGTTGACCCAAACATTGAAATCCCCAAGGATCAGCCATCTATGGGGTCCCAATGTTAGGTCGGCGATGAAGTCCGTGACTTCCTGCAGGTAAACATTCCTGTCTCCTGGTGGACGGTAGACGAGAAGAATCCTGCACCCCACACCCTCACCCACGATACATTCAAAGGAGTTGGTGGCTCCCACTGAAATTTCCCTCAGGTTCAGATTTGATTTAAGACAAAGAGCCCACCCCTATGATTGATCCTCAGGCGGTGTATCACCGAGTACCCGGGTGGAACCGCTGAGGCCAAAACAGGGCCAGCATTTCCATCCAACCAGGTCTTGGTGATGCAAGCCAGGTCAGTTGAATTAACAAGTTCCCAATTATGGTGGTCTTGTTTTTTATGGACCTGGCATTGCATAACACTGCCCGAGTTCGATGAGCAGCTGAGCATGACAGTTTCCTGTCTGCAATAAGCAGAACCCTTGGGTATGGGAACAAGACAGGAAAGACCCCTCTCCTGGACCCATTTCGCCCCAGGGCATCTCCTTGTTCCCACAATCCCAATCCACCCACTCCTCTCCATTCCCCCAACAGGCCGAGTCCCTGCCCTAACCCTCCTTGCTATTCCCAGTCCCCTGCACCGTCTATACACCTCTGGGGATAAGGGGCAACAAAAAGGGTGGAGATCCCTCAGCCTGGAGGGGGGGGAATAATGCCTAACCGTCGACCCTGGCCAACATATTTTCTAAATCAAATAACCCAAACCAAATAATATATAACCATACAAAACAACACAATCTAACAAATACAAGCCCAGACCCCCAAAATTAAAACAAACTAACTAAAACAGGGTGCAAAGGCTTAAAAGCAGCTGCAAAATAATCCAGAACCAGCAATTTGCCTCTATCTAAGGAGCTCCCACCTCTCTAGAAGATAACATAGTTAGATTACCAAACCAAACCTCTCACGTTTGTCAGGGTAAAATCATTAAGTAAGATGAGACTTTGGCACTCTCACTATTCAAAGTCAAAACTTTAGGCTCTCTCACTGCCCATAATCATAATGATACAAAGTAATAGACCAGGGAAGGGCTGTGGATATGGCCTACCTAGACTTTAGCAAGGCATTTGACACAGTCCCGAACAAAAGATTAATAATCAAGTTAGCCAGCCTGGGAGTGGGTCCCAGGGTGGTAGCCTGAGTAGCAAACTGGCTGCACAACAGGACACAGAAGGTAATAGTGAATGGACTACATTCTGAAGAAAGGGGGGTTACTAGTGGAGTACCTCAGGGCTCAGTACTGGGTTCAGTCCTCTTTAACGTCTTTATAGGTGACATTGCAGAGGGTCTGGAAGGAAAGGTATGCCTCTTTGCGGATGACACAAAGATCTGTAACAGAGTTGATACACAAGGGGGGGTAGAAAGGATGAGAAGGGACTTGGTAAGGTTGGAGGAATGGTCAGACATATGGCAACTTAGATTCAATGCAAAGAAGTGAAAAGTAATGCACCTGGGAAATAAAAATCCAGGAGAAGAGTACACAATAGCAGGGAGGTATTAATGACAACAATAATGGAAAGGGATCTGGGTGTAGTCATATCAGATGATCCTAAAGGTGGGTAAGCAATGAGAAGTCAGTAAGGGAGAGCTAGGGGATACTGGGATGCATAGGGAGGGGCATCACAAGTAGAAAGGGAAGTGGTTATCCCTCTATACAGCACAGTTGGTGAGACCCCATCTGAGTACTGTGCAGTTTGGAGACCTCATCTACGCAAGGACATAGACAGAATGGAAGCAGTCCAGAGGAGGGCAACTAAAATGGTGCAGGGTCTACATCAGAAACCATATGAAGAGAGACTGAGAGAGCTTAATTTGTATACCCTTGATGAAAGGAGGGACAGGGGATATGATAGAAACTTTTAAGTACCTCAAGGAATCAACAAAGTCCAGGAGGGTAGCATCTTTCAGAAAAGAGTGTGTAAGAACAAGGGGCACAATTTAAAGTTA
Organism: Neoceratodus forsteri; assembly: GCA_016271365.2. Taxonomy (NCBI): domain Eukaryota; kingdom Metazoa; phylum Chordata; order Ceratodontiformes; family Ceratodontidae; genus Neoceratodus; species Neoceratodus forsteri. Next base: position 124,100,954 of record CM057450.1, on the reverse strand, counting down.
GAGGGGCGGCTCAGGGTAATGTGAGGAAATTCTTTTCATGGAGAGAGTGGTGGCGCATGGAACCGCCTTCCTGGAGAGGTTGTGGGGTCTAAAACAGTGGGGAATTCAAACATGCATGGGACAGACATAAGGCAATTATAGTGGGGGGTTGTAGGAAGTAGGCTGTAGGTTAACTAGAATCTGTAGCTTATCCAATAGGTAGGGAAATGGGCAGACTGGGTGGACCAAGTGGTCCTTATCTGCCGTCAAAGTCTATGTTTCTATGTACTCTGGCCAAAATGATAGAAAATGGGGAAAAAGTCAAACCAGGCTGTAGTCCGATCTTCTAGTTCAAATCCAGTCCAATCCAGTTCAATCCAATTTGGCTCCTAGGGTCTCCAGAATGATTCAAATAAGGAACCTTCAAAATGTCCCAAACTGGGCTTGCAGTATTCCACAGCAGTCCTCCTCCCTCCCCAATCACCAGCACTCCACACCTCAGCACACCATAGACACTGCCCACTGGCTGAATCCTTGGAGAGCTTAGGGATAAAAGGTTTTAGGGCCAACCTTCAGGCAGCACCCCCAACCCCTGTGTAAGTACCGATAAGGGAGAGAAAGAAGAGAACAGGGCCCCAAATATCAGAGCCAGCCACAGTCCAGGAAGAAATTACTCTAACAGGCCTTCTCAATCTTATAACAGCTCCAGAGTTCCCTCAGAAGCAGTTCCAGGCCAACAAGCGGTCCAACAGCTGACCAGGTCCGAGTTGCACAGTCTTCAACATGCTCCACCACTGACCCAGTGCCGCTCCCCCGACAAAAGTTCTGACGCAGGGCGTGAAAACAAAATGCAACAACGGACTCCTCGTTAAAATCCCAACAACGAACTCCTCATCAAATCCCAATGCAAGTCGTCGAAACCACAGGATCAGACAGCAAGCTGGACAGACAAAAAGGTAAATGTCCAATTACACCACCTGTTCCATTTCCATTATATGGGCCAGAGAACTTTTAAACAGTAGACTCCAACTAAGGAGTCATTCATATAAAAGCTGCTAAGGCGAAAACGCACTGCAATAATTACATTCACTTTAATCCCTCACTAACTAAACTAACCGCTAACTAAAATCATAATGATAAAAATAAAAAGAAGGAAAAAGAATAAATAAAACAAATAAACAATAAAACTATGCTGCTACTCCAACATTCAGATAGTCAACCCAGCGTGGTCGCCATCTTGCTATCTCAGGAGAAGGGGACACTACATATTCCCCTACCTGGACAACTGCTTCTCACGGCATCATCCAGAAGAGGACTTAATCAGGCATTGCGGGACACCTTTTCCATCTTTGCAGAAACAGGCATCACCATCAACCTGTATAAATCACTTCTCACCCCATGCCAGAGACTGCAGTTCATAGGGGCAGTCCAGGACACAGAGGGAAGGTCTTTCTACCACAAGACAGAGCAGATTGACTCAGAGGTTGATCAGACGCATCCAAGCCAAAGACAGGTCACGGCAAGGACCATGTTAAGACTGTTGGGCCATATAGCAACTGCCAAAGTCACAGTTCCTTTTTCTCATCTCCATATGAAGACTAGTCAGTGGACCTTCTGGGTCCAGTAGGATCAACATCAGGATGATCTCATCCTGTTGGTTTCAGTCCGTGGCTCCATACACCAAGTCCTTCAGTGGTGGCTACTCCCAGAGCACCTAGTGGCAGGATACCCTTCCTGTCGGATATGCCTTCACAGATCCTGACCACAGATGCATCAGGATCAGGTTGGGGAGCCCATCTAGATGACAGACGGATACAAGGAGTATGGTCTAGCTCAAAAGGAGCTCTACACATAAACATCCTAGAAATGAAAGCAGTCCTGTACACCCTCCAGGCCTTCCAGACAGACTTACGCCCAGGACATCTACTGATTCAGGCAGACAACATACCAGTAGTGTTCTATGTCAATAAACAAGGAGGTACGCAATCATACCAACTCTGTCGGGAAGTGATGAGAGTATGGTATTGGAGCATGGATCACAACATCTCTCTCTGCAAATCATGTCCCAGGAGTAAAGAACATGCTGGCGGATATGCTGTGTCACTCTGGATCCAGCACACATGAGTGGGAGCTTCTGCAGTAAGTAGCAGAAACTCTGTTTGACAGGTGGGGAAAGCCAGTGCTAGATCTGTTTGCATTTGCACACAATGCAAAACTGCCCAATTTTTGCTCACTATATCCAGGGCATGGTGTTTTCTAGCAAGATGCATTGTTCCTCTCTTGGATGGGCAGATTTATTTATGCCTCCCCCTTCCCACTCATTCAGAGAGTCCTTCTCAAATTACAAGTGGAAGGAGCGGACATGAATCTGGTGGCCCCACTTTGGCCCAGGCAAATCTGGTTCCCCTTACTCCAACAGTTAGCGAGTGAACCACCCTTCCCTCTACCTCTCAGCTTGCACTTACTGTCACAGAACAAAGGGTCCCTAGTTCATCTGGACTTGCATTCCCTACACCTGCACGCATGGCTCCTGAAGACCTAGCAGTTTCTCACCATGGTGTCCCCACCAGGGTAGCAAATGCCCTTGTGGCAGCAAGGAAACCCTCTACTAGGGCCATGTACACCATGAAGTGGCAACATTTTGCATTTGGTCCTTGGTGCGTGGCCTGGACCCATTGACTTGCCTGGTGAACTCGGTATTGGAATACCTCCTTTCCCTGTCAGACTTAGGGCTAAGTTACTCCACCATAAAGGTGCACCTTTCAGCATTATCAGCATACCACGCACCTTTTGGAGACAAATCCCTAGCCCAATTAGACCTGTCATGCACATTTCTACATGGCATTCTCCATCTGAAACCACCCATCAAGGACCTGATCCCTCCTTGGGATCTTCTTTTTATTTTGGAACAGCTCACACTAACACTCTTTGAGCTAGTCGCGGATTGCGAGCTACGCCTTCTCTCCTGGAAAGTGTTATTTTTGGTTGCAATTACTTCTGCCAGAAGTATTTCAAAGCTCCAGGCACTTATGTGTAAAGAGCCATATTTGATTTTCCATAAGGACAGTGTGTCCTTAAGAACCATTCCTAAATTTATACCTAAGGTAGTGTCAGAACTTACTCTCAACCAAGAGATTCCCTTCCTGTTTATTACCTGAGTAGTCTACTAAAGGAGAAGCTCTCCTGCACACTTTGGATGTACACAGGATATTCAGATACTATCTGACTAGAACCAGGATACATTGAAAGTCAGATCAGTTGTTTGTTTCATTTGCCCCCAGGATGTTAGGGATACCTGTGTCAAAACAGACACTTTCAAAATGGTTGGTAAACTGTATTGTTTTCTGTTTCAGAAGCAGAACAAGCCCTTGCCGGGACTAGTAAAGGGCCATTTCACCAGAGGGTGGCAACCTCTTTTACCTCCCTGAGGAACGTTTTGGCTTCAGATATCTGTGCAGCAGCTACTTGGAGTACTGCACACACATTCATCAGACACTACAGTCTGGACATTGCCTCCAGGTGCACAGCTGGCTTTGGCCTTGCCGTCCTGCAGGGGATTCTTTCATGAGGGGTTCCCTTTCCCTTTCCTCCTGTTTTTTTAGGGGCTACTGCACACTGCTTGGGACTCAGTTCTAATGGTGTAACCTGCTGCAAGAGCTGTATCTTGAAGTACGAAAGCACAGTTGCGTAAGAACTTACCGTAACAATAGATCTTTGAGAACAGCTCTTGCAGCAGGTACTTTCCCACCCACCTTCCCCTCAGGAGGGCATTTGCATTAACAACCTTTATGGGTCTTCTCTTGGAAGAGAATCCTCAGTCTCCCTTCAGAAGAAATATCGCTATGCCAGAGTCTTCTGAGGGAGAACTGAGGGATGCTGGGAGACCGCCACTTTTATGATGTATGGAACGTCAGGGGCCAATGTTGGGGGAAGTCTCCCACTGTATGTAGCTAGCTAGAAGTTTTTCACGGGGTCCTGCTGCCTGCCGACTTCAGTCCTAATGGTGTAACCTGCTGCAAGAGCTGTTCTCGAAGATCTACTGTTATGGTAAGTTCTTACGTAACTGTACTTTCCTTCTCTGTACTCCCAATCCCATGCAGCTGTCATCTCAGATGAGATTCAAGCCTTGTTGTCCAAGAGGGCCATAGAGCATGTACCTCCATCTCAGAGAGGGACAGGATTCTACTCCCACTTCTTCTTGGTTCCCAAGAAGATGGGGGACCTATTTCCCATCTTGGACCTCAGTCTCCTGAACCACTTCATAGAATACAAGAGGTTCAGGATGGTGACATTGCCTGGCCTGATCACCATGCTGCATCAAGGGGACTGGCTTTGTTCCTTCGATATGCAGGATGCTTAGCTGCACATCCCGATCCTGCCAGCTCACTGAAGGTTCCTTTGGTTTGCTTTCCAGGGGGAGCATTATAAATTTTAGACCCCATGCCCTTTGGCCTCTCTTCAGTGCCACGAGTCTTCACAAAATTCCTCCCGGTAGTGGCTGCGGCCTTGCGGTGCCAGGGCCATTTCATCTACCCTTGCCTAGACAACTGGCTCTTGACCACTTCTTCCAGAGCCCAACTCCAGTCCACTCTGTCAGACACCTTCGGGATGTTTCAGTCTCCAGGCATTACTCTGAACATCCCCAAATCATGTCCTTGGTCCTCACAGTGCCTTCAGTACATAGGGGCCATTCTGGACACAGAGAAAGGGAGAGCCTTTCTTCCACCAGACAGGGGTGCTCCGTTTCAGAACCTGGCTCTTTGGGTCTCCTCCTCTACCCAGGTTCCTGCTCGAACTATGCTCCAACTGCTTGGTTACATGGCAGCAGCCATAGTGACAGTCCCCCTGGCATGCTTACATATGGGTACCTCAATGGATCCTCAGGACTCAATGGGATCAAAGGTTGGACAACCTAGAGCAACCCATTCAAATCTCAAGAGCTGTGTCAGAGAGAGTGTCCTGGAGGCTGACATCTCCCAACCTAGCTCGGGGTTTCTTTTCAGACAGCTTCACTGCAGCAGGTTCTAACCACCAATGCCTCCGGCCTCTGGTGGGGAGCCCACTCCCGAGAATGCAGGGCACATGGTCGGCTCTAGAGTTAACATTGCAAATCAAATCAAATCATCCTTTATTTCTAAAAAGTGCTTTTCCAGAGCCAAAGCACCTGTACATAAAAACCATATAAATAAACATATTAAAACAATCAATATTCCACAGATAAAATATCCATTATCAGTAAATTAAGATCATGTACCAAGCATAAAATTATGTACTAGAGTCTGGAAACACCTGGCTTAATAAATGTTTTAAAGCTGTTTTAAAGCTTTGGATGGTCAGGCACTCTCATATCCGACGAGATAGAGAATTCCACAGGGTTGTGGCTGCAAAAGTGAAAGACCGAGCCCCAGATATCTTTAAACACACTCTGGGAATCTCCAGCAATCCCTCATCGACGCAGCAGAGTGGGTGAAGGGGGCAGTAAGGATGAAGGAGATCATGCAGGTAATGAGGTCTCTGTTCATGTAGGGTTTTATAGGTAAGTAACCCGACCTTGAAGGTAATCTGCCACTGTACTGGCAGCCAGTGCAGTCTGTGTAGCACAGGTGTAATATGACTGGTCCTAGAAGTACCAGTCAAAAGTCTGGCTGTCACATTCTGCACCAGCTGCAAGTGGTGGATATCATCCCCAGTAGCCCTAGGTAAAGGGCATTGCAGTAGTCAAGGTGGGAGGTCACAAAGGCATGGCCTGGCATTGGAAGATCATCAGGAGGAACTAGATGCTTCACCCGAGCAATATTCCTCAGATGGTAAAACAAGGTCTTGACAACGGCTGATACCTGAGCTCTAAAGGTCAGGCCACTGTCAAAAATAATGCCCAGGTTCTGCACCCGGTCTGAGGTAGTCAGTTGAACATCCATGAGCCAAAGCCGAAGGCTGCCCTGCCAACAGACCTCGATGACCTGGGTCCACTACCAACTCCTCAGTCTTAGCCAGGTTCAACCGCAGCCAGCTGGCACTCATTCAGTCCTGGATTTTGGAGAGATAGTTATTAAAAACCAAGAGAAAGCCATCTTGCCCAGGCACAAAGGACATGTACAGCTGAGTATCTTCTGCATAGCAGTGAAAACTCAGCCCGTACTGCCTAATGATATCTTCCAGTGTCAGCATATACACAGCGAACAACATGGGTGACAAAATGGAGCACTGCGGTACCCCACAGGATAGGGGAGAGGGGCTGAGGAATAAATCCCAGACACCACTCTCTGAGTCCTACCCTTGAGAAAAGATCACAACCATTTGAGGACCGCACTAGACAGTCCACAGATGAACTGCAGGCTCTCCCATAGCAGACCGTGGTCCACAGTGTCAAACGCTGCAGAGAGATCAAGGAGGACCAAGGCGGAAAGAGTCCTCTGATCTCTCGCTATCAGGAGATCATTTAGCACCTGGACAAGAGCTGTCTCTGTACTATGTTTGTTCCTGAAACCAGACTGGAGAGAGTCACAGACATCGTGGATAGATAAATGATCATTCAGATGCAGCGTAACCACCTTCCCAATAACCTTACCACAAAGGGCAAATTAGAGACAAGTCTGTAGTTATCCAGACAGTCCAGGTCAAGGGAGGATTTCTTAAGGAGAGATCATACAACCACCTCTGAAAGACCCCCCTTTTCCGTGAACTCCAGACTATCTTGGCTAGGGACAGGGCTGATCTCAGCAATGCACCCTTCGAGACATGCAGCACAAACCATAGCAAGCTACGCAGAGTCAGGGTGATCCTCACGATGACCATGGGTTCCAGCTGGCCGAAGACAGACCAGGCAAGCTGGGTGTCTGCATCCCCCTGCTGACCTCCACAATACCCAATAGAGGGGGCCGCACAGATCCTGGACCTGATGGTGACAACTTTATCTGCGAAGAACCAAGCAAACTCATCACATCTCTCTTGTGAAAAAACTCTACCAGGCTGAAGACAGATTTGATTGCACAATCTGTCAATAGCCTGGAAGAGCTGAGCTGGGCAGTTCTGCACAGCAGCAATCTCCCTGGACAGGAACTCTGCTTTCTTATAGGTGATTGCTGATTGATAGACAACATAAGGGTCCATCAAACTAACATCCAGGCCCAATTTCTGCCAGTACCTCTCTTGCCTTCATCCCTCTCTCCTCATCTCCTTCAAGGTCCCATCAAACTAAGGGGACCTTGGGTGAAGAGCGAGGGGATGAACCCGAAGAGGAGCCATGGAGTCAAGGGACTCCAACACCACCTTATTATAAGCTAGTATTAGGTTCCCTGGATCCATGCATTCACTCGATATGCCTGATAGGTACACATCAACATCCTAGAGATGCGAGCGGTCCTCTACACTCTTCAGGCCTTTCAGAAGGACCTCGCCCAGGCACCATTGCTTGTACAAATGGACAACATGTCTGTAGTATTCTATATAAACAAGCAAGGGGGGGATGCATTCATACCCTCTGTGCCGGGAGGCGATAAGCGTGTGGTACTTGGGCCATTAATCATGGTCTCACCTTAACTCGCGGTCCATGTTCCAGGAGTCCAAAAAGTCTTAGCCAACAGACTCAGCAGATCGCAGTCCAGAAACCATGAACGAGAACTGCTTTAAGACATGGTAGATGACCTCTTCGGAAGGTGGGTCATCCAGAGCTGGACCTCTTTGAGTCCCTGTACAACACCAAACTGCCCATTTTCTGCTCGCTAGATTCAGGGCCTGTTGTTTCCTGGAAAGACACTTTCTTGAACAGGGAGATTCCTCTACACCTTTCCTCTGCTCCAGTGGGTGCTGCTCAAGCTTCGGCGGGGGGGCAGAGATGCAGGGCCGGCCTTAAGGATATGTGAACTAGGCGGTCGCCTAGGGTGCCATGTAGCAGGGGGTGCCAGTGTCACAGTGTGGTTAAAAAAAGTTTCTGTCCCTTTTATTTTTTTTTTTGCACTGTCTGACAGCCCCAATTTAAAAGTCACTAAATCCGATGTGTTTTTTTGGGGGGGCCTCCCACGTATCTGTTGTCTCCCTCTCCCAGACTAGTCATGTCTATTTCCATTCTGGTCCTCCTCCAGAGGTGCTGCGGCACTAAGCAACTTACAGGCAGCAAAGCAGCAGCAGAAGTTAAGGAACTAGGACCTCGGCTCGTGTGGTGAACATGTCTTGAGGACCCACCCACCCATGTAGGCTAGCCCAGTAGTCCCTCCCTACTGCAGTGTGCCAGCCGGTCACATGCCACCCGCCACTGCCGCCAGAAACCCAGCAAGCCAACTGTTGGGCTTGCCTTGTGTGCGACGCGAGCTGACGTGGAATACTTTAGTCTCCTGACTCGACTCACTCGGTCAGCACAGAGTCTGGGCATTTGGCAGGCTGGCATCCTCTCGAGCCAAGTCTTGATCAAACGACCTCTGAGGAAGAATCCTTCTGACCGTTAAAAACCCATGTGGTGGTAGTCTGAGAGACTGTGTCCATCTCATCACTGACTGCTCACTCGCTGAGTCATCTCGGTCATGTGTGGAAGTTAAGGGAATCCTGAGTGTGTTGCTCCCCCCTGATTGCAGTACACGGCTGACCGATGGGACGGGGTTATTAAATTGATAGGCCCAGGCCAGTCAGTGTCATGTCCTGGCCAGCCTGCCCAGGCCAGCAGCTGCAGCTAGTGAGGGAGTGGGTTATGGATTTTTGAGGGATAAGGTAGCGCCATTGACAGCGTAGTCCACAACTCAGAGTCCATGACCAAATCCACTGCCAGTACCATGACTGTCGATTTCCATGAGAGGAGAGGAGGATTAGTCCATCCAGGTGACCAGGTCCATGAGGTCGACTGATGACCAGCGTCGACGAGGAGACTAGTGGACCAAGTCTGTGTAGCAGACTGAAGGGTGGAGGAGTGAGGCGAGTGAATAGGTGGGTTTTTAATGTACCTTTTGTTTTGTCTTTCTATTTCTGAATGTGCATTGTGTGTATTGTTGGCCACATCCATGTCAGTTGCCTCTGTCTTAATTGACCACCATCCACTTGTCCTGTTAGACACCTCCGAGGCTGCTGTCAGTCACCTGTGTTAACTTAGAGGGGCTAACCTATCTGCCTCTCTATGGTACCTAGATGCTGCTGCAGGCAGGTCAGGAAGGGGGTCTAGAGTAGTACTTATGTGTTGCTGCATTGCATAGATCTGAAAGTCGTTCATCATCAGGACTGTCTAGAGAGACTGTTAATGAGCTCAGCAAGAGGTATCTCAGTCTGTGGATGCCATTTCCTTACCAGAAGGCGTTTGGCTTTTATTTGACACCCCATCTAGGACCCATCTTATTGATTTGTATTTATTCAAGTGTTGGTCTGATCTGACTGGTTCCATTGATCCTAGGACTGAGGGTTAAAGCCAGCCAATACCATGAGGTTGAGGTATTTGTGTGACTTTGTAATTGTTGCAAGAACGGCTAAACCATGGGACATTGCCAGAGAATTTGACATAGGTCTCTGCCAGGTGATCCACACCAGCAGCAGTTCAAGTTGAGGATAAATTAGTCTGCATCATGGAACTCTGCAGGCAGGGGCCCTTCTTGTTGCTTGCCATTGCCAGCTGCAGCCAGGCAGCCACAAGTAGCCTAGTAGTAATATGTTACTTGTCAGTCACAGACAGACTGAAAAATTCATTGTTTGTTTGGTGGTCTCGCTCTCTCTGTCTGTCTGAGGGTCTCAGGCTCTGGCTCTCTCACTCTCAAACAGCATCAGTACTATATTACTGACTGTCCCTGTCTACGATAGTGGGGTGGTGTCTGTCTATCTGTCTCCTGTGGGTCCGGGGTCCGTCCCACTCCAGGCCATCTCCCATCCCAGCAGGCAGGCAGTCACAAGAGAGAGGTATGCATCCTCCCAGGTGCCATGCATGCATGGCAGTGTCCCAAGCCCTGAGGCCAGGCGGCCAGCCACCCTCACCTTCAGACAGTGTCACAGAGTGACAGCACAGACACATGGGGACTCAGGGGTGTTGTTCCCATTTAACTAGTCTCTTTTTGTGTTCTGTGGTGTCAACACTTGTGCCAGTCAGTAGGATGTTGGGGTGGAAGAATCAGGAACCAGGGAAACTGGACTGGCAATGGCAGTATGTTTTGTTTAGCTTTTAAATACAACTTTTGTAGTTATTCATTTTTGTTCTGTAGTCCCAGGTCACTCCTTTGAAAGGGGCCTGTATTGTATTGTTCCATGGAGCCTACCTGATTATAAATAAATCTTGCTGTTTACTACTGACTTAAACTGCCAAATTTCAAAGGGTGCATGCTAGGAAATTTGTTTAGGGAAATTCAGGAAGCCCTCATCTTCATCCCCCTCCTGTACCTATCCCAGCCTCTTTTGAATCCTGCCACTGTGACCGTAGATACTGTACCTACACCAGTTCCTCAGGCAGTGCATTCCATGGTTCCACCACCCTCTCAGTGAAGTATCGCTTCTTCCTTTCCCCCAAATCTCCCTCCCTTCCACCTCCAACCATGCCCACTGGTGGCCTCTCCCAACTTCCTCTGTAAGACCCCCTGTAGGCATAGCTGGTTTACCCCTTTCAGATACTTGAAGACCTCAATCATATCCTGCCTGTCTCGTGTCTCCTCCAGTGAGAACAGGTCGAGCTCCTAAAGTCTCTTCTCATAGGTTCTATCCCCATGCCCCAGATCATCCTGGTTTCTCTCCTCTGAACTCTCTCCAGGAGTTGAATATCCTTCCTGAGGTGCAGGCCCCAAAACTGCATGCAGTACTCATGGTGCGGTCTGACCAGGCAATTGTACAGTGGCATAATCACCTCCCTGCTTTTGAGGTGAACTCCCTGGTGATACAGCCCAGCATTTTATTTGCCCTGGCTGCGGTCCTCCTGCATTGTTCCAAGTTATTCATTTTGGCATCCACCAGCACCCCGAAGTCCCTCTCCTCACTTGAGACCTGCAATATGTCCCCTCATAGGGTGTACTCCTGACCAGGGTTCCCTTGACTCAGGTGACACATCTTGCATTTGGTGGTGTTGAACCCTAGCTTCCAGGTACATGACCATCCCCTGTAGAACATCCAGATCCCCCCTACAGGGCAACCCTACCCTCCTCCCTATCCACCATGCCCCAGCTTAGAGTCATCTGTGAAGAGACTCATTTCACTGCTGATGCCCTCTCTGATGTTGGAGATGTAGGTGTTAAACAGGAGCGGTCCAAGAATTGATCCCTGTGGGACCCCGCTGATGACCCTCTGGGGGGCTAGACTACTCCTCCAACCACTACCTGCTGGGTCCGACCCGATAGACAGCTTCCAATCCACCTGACCATCCCTGCCCCTACCCCCATCCTTCCCAGCTTATCCAGAAGACCAGTGTGGGGGACTGAGTCAAATGCCATGCTGAAGTCTAGGAAGATGACATCGACTGGCCTACCCTGAGTGGGACTGCTGTCAACCATTTGTAGAATTCCACAAGGCTGGTTGACATGATCTGCCTGGGAGGAAGCCATGCTGGCAATCATCCAGGAATCCCCATTCTGCCATGTCATTTCAGTAAATGTCAGCTGTGCTATCAGACCTACTACCATGTTGCCTACTAGGCTACAGTTGCCTTTTATTTTTTCAAACCTTTTCCCAGGTCATCTTGCTGGTGCACCCGCCTCATCATGGACCTTCTCTGGGACTTGGGATCTCTTGGAGGACATGGGTACCCATGTCCTTTAGGCACATTTGTGCATGTGTGGACACTTTGTATTGGTCTTGACTAAGGAGGATAGGGGGTAACACCGTACGAGGGGAGATTGGGTAAAATTGCAGAAGGGAGGGGGTGTAACGCATGTAGAAATTCTGTTGGTAGACTGAAGGATGCCCTCAAGGCCCTGAAAATGGAGAAGGCACCAGGTCTGGATGGTATCCATCCCAGGGTGCTAAAAGAGATGGTAGAGGTCCTTGCTGCGCCCCTGGCAGATCCTTTCAACTCATAATTTAGGACAGGTGGGTGGCTCACATGATCCACATCATGCCTATCCACAAAGATGGCAAACGTGAGGAGCCGGGAAACTACAGGTCGGTGAGCTTGACGTCTCTGGTGGGAAAGAAACTGGAGGGAAGCTATCTTGAAGGAGAGGTTGGAGGAGTACCTGTCACCAGGGTGGTGTTTGGATGACCATGAGCATGGCTTTGTCCAGGGCAGATTGTATCAATCTAACCTTGTGGAGTTCTATGAATTGGTGATAGAGGCACTGGATCAGGGCATGCCAGTAGATGTCACCTTTCTATGCATCATCAATGCATTTCCCCCACTTAAGTATAAGTTACTGTGTGTGTGCATTGGTGGGGGGCCGGGGGGTGATTAAGTGTTGCCTGCACACATTAGAGGGGCTCAAGTTAAAATAAGTATTTTTTGGAGGGTAAGAAAAGAAGATTGTTGTGATTGAAGCCACTGAGAAATGGAAAGTATGGTTGCATGCAGGATGTGCTACTTTGATTCATTTTATCATTACAGAACATATCTTGCAATTGATGATCCTCATTTCTTTGGAGAGGAATGGAATGCCTTCCTGAACTACAGGTACAGTACCTCCACAGTATGACCTTTGACCATTGGCCTACATTCACACTTGAAGTTGTCACTCATGTTGGCTTGACAAGACCTCACCTTGAGAAACCCATGATGCTGCCTGTCATCCTGAAGATCATTTTTCTGAAAGTAGGGTGCACATCACCCTTTCCTTTAGAATAGTCGCCATTATTTTCCCCACTATGGAGGCAGAGCTATAATTTAGTGTTATTCCAGTACGTTTTGGGTACCACCAGATTTCATGCCAGAATTTGAGCCCTGGTGCTCTGTATGAAATATCAGATTGTTGTTTGCCCCTTTTGCGCAGTGTCTGCTCCCATTCATATGGTGGTACTGTGCGCAACACGCAATCTTGACTCTCTCCACATGTGCATCCTGCAGTCTGGTGGTAGCATGGGGAATAGCAGCATTTCTGCGGTGGCGAGAACCTGCAAGACCAGGGCAATTTCACTGCAGACAGGATTAAAGGGCACAGGAGCTGATTACTCAGGTACTGCTGTTTGAAATGTTTTTATTTTATAAATTATATTCATACCTCTAAAGGATCCCTATTTAAAGAGCAGGTTCATACTTTTGGGGCTGATATTCTCCCCCAATATGTTTGATCCCTTTCCGGATCAGTAGCTCGCTGCTCAAGTTTGGCATAAAAATTCCACTTATACAAAAAGTTACATTCCTCATAATTTTGTAACTTTGTATAGTGGTCAAAAAAAGACTGACTTCCCGGTCCGAAAAACACGCACCCATGTCAGCCCACGCAGCCCTGTTTTGTGATGTCACAAAACAAAGGCTGCGCGAGTGCACCCCATTCAATTCTATGGGGCTGGTATTTTAAAACATGTTTATATTCTAGTGCTGGGATTTTAGTATATCAAAATGATTGATCAACTAATAGGGATCCAATTAGTCGATCGATCGCATTGATATACTAAAATCCCAGCACTAAATTATCTTTTTTTTGGCCACTGTACAAATTTACAAAATTACGAGGGATGTAACTTCTGGTATATGTGGAATTTGTATGTCAAACTTGAGCAGCGAGCTACTGATCTGGTAACGGATCAAACAGTCTGGGACAGGCAGCTAGAAGGATCCTTTAACTGTGCCTGAATAAAAGCTGAAGCTGTCAGTTCTGTTTTGTATTGTTTTCTTTACATGGACAACATTCTGTGCAGTTCCTTTCATGGAACCAAGATTTTAGAGTTTTGACTATGTCATGTCATAGTTTCAGAACTGTGAGCATGAACTTGTCAGTACAGTGCCTTTCAGTTCTGAAACCATGAGGTGACATAGTCAAAACTCCACAGTCTTGGTTCCATGAAAGGAACTGCACAGAACGTTGTCCATTCAAAGAAAATTATACAAAATACAACTGACAGCTTCAGCTTTTATTCAGGCACAGTCAAATAGGGATCCTTTAAAGGTATGGATATAATTTATAAAAATAGAGACATTTCAAACAGCAGCACATAAGCTATCAATTCCTGTCCTGTTAAAAGAGAGACCGCCAGATAGAGTAGGTTTTTCTCCCCCCATTTGTAATAACATTTAAACTGTGCCTCTGACTCATCTTTCACTATTTCTATGGCTAGTATGTCAAAGTGCTCAGTCATGCAGCATGAAGTACACACCATCACCAAGCTGATACCTTACTGCTGCTGATATTTTTTTTGCCATTTAATTACTGCCATGTCAAGCTCAGGTGACATACTATCCACATCTTGATCAATGCTCCTACTTTACTTGCTTGTGTAAGACAGCTGCCTGCATTTCAAGAGTTGCGTCTGCATTGAAAGGCACTGTCTCTGTTTGTTTTTAATACAATCAGTCAAATTATTACCTTATCTTGTCAAATGGACTGTTCCATGCTCATTTGTGACAAAAAGTCACTGTCTGCTGTTATAGTAGGCGATAATAAGTATGTACAAGCAACAAGCAAGCTAATGTTAAATGATAATAACATAAATTATCTTGCACTTCTTGCTATTCAGAGGTAACATCTTCCTATTACCTGTGCTGTTGCATCATGTGTGTCACTCTTCTAGAATTTATAAACATGTCACTGAGCCTGGTCCCAACAAATAGGTCTGATAACACCCCTCTTCCCTCAATAAAAGACTGACAAATTTTTTTTATCTTTATTTTCAGTCTCCAGTAACAGCCTAAACTGGACCCAGCTTGAGAGAGGAGACCAGTGACACAGAAGTGAAAGGTAAGAGAGTCTGCAATAGTAGAAGACAGTGCAACAGCAGCAGGGGTTTCCTGGCAGTGTGGAAAATGAAGAAGTGTGTGCCAGGGAGAGTGTGCAGGTGATGAAGCACCTGAGGCATAGCAGTCAGAACAGTGACGGTGGGAGTCGGTGTGGAGAAGACCTAGTGATTGCCAATGGCCACCGCACTTATGGCAAACTGGAGTTCTTTGCTGGGTCATTTGTTGGCTGACACTGCATTTACCAGAGATTGTACTACCTGATGGTGAGTTTGCAAGGTGGGTGACTCGCTTGACAATTCTTTCATAGGGTGACCCTATGCAAGGATTGCCCGGTTACTCATCCACCTTGCTCACTCTTCATATATATGGGCATAGTACAGTCTATGGTGGACCCTTGGAGTCAGTAACCAAATGATCATGACCTCCAGCTTGCCATATGGTATGAGTTTGTCATTCACAGTCTTCACCATGTCCCACAGCTGTACTGTGCTGAGTGTGGAGGTTGCTCAACTTGTTCTGTCATGCTACACTCTCTTCCCAACAGCAGTGTTGCATGTGGGATACCAAAATTCTGAATGTGGTATTCTGCCAAGAATACCTCTTTTTTGTTCTTACAATCTACCCCTGTGAAGTCGTGCCAAGTGACCTATAGTTACATGGTTGGTCCATTAGACTGTTCTTGTGGAGTGGAACTACGTTAACTATTCTCCAGTCCTGTATAAATCTTTTGCAGTGAGGTGTAAAAAACTGAGCATCAGTGGTGGTGCTGCTGCCTCCATCCTGTATGTGTCTTACCGGAGTATGGGTCTCCAAAGTTTACGCCAGTATTTATTCCAGGTACATTTTGAAGTGGAATTGTACAGGTGAAGGAGAATAACAAATTCAGTTGAATTCATCTGCAGTTACTGTACTTGCTTAGTGTGTATGAAACTGACACCTTTATCAATGACACATAAATGGCTAAAGAAGCCAGGTAATTTTGCAGCACCTGTAACATAGATGTATCTGTAGCACTGTGTGCATTATATCAACACTGTACACTACACATGTTAATAGTATAACATAACAGTTAAAGTGTATAGCTTTGTTTCCTTCTTCTCCCCAAATCAAAATGCATCACTTTGACCACATAGTATAGTAGAACACCAAATATAGTAGTGACTGTGATTTTTTTTCCTTTCAGATTGCTTGAACTGTAATTGCATCCTCATCTTGCCGCCAGCACGTCTCATCAGCATCGTCATCACCACGCAACACTGATACATAGGAAGAAGTAACTGGTTCAGTGAAAGACATTTATTCATCTGGATATATCACGGTACCAGCACAGAATGATAACGTTTGTTTCATGTAAAGTTGGAAAGTGTTGTGCATCAACACAACAACTGGCTTAAAGAAAAAGACATTGCAGTCATACTTTAGGTGTCTGTGACTGAAAATAATGTAGACAATTCAAATATTTAATATGTGAGTTTCAACAACAGTGGTCAGATTTCAGAAGATTAATAATTGTTGGGGAAAATGTATTCTTATTGGGGGGGTCAGTGTTTGTTTTGGATCGCTGAGTGTTTGCACATTTATATTGAGTTTGTAAAGTACTACTAGTTAAGGCCAATTATCTTGCTTATCTGTTTCATTAATCGCAACGTTGTACATTTTTCTTTCTGTATTTCATGCGGCAACCTTGGAATACAGACACTGTATCTGTTGATGATATTATTGAAATATGGATTCTTGTAGTTCAGCAGCTGAGTAATGTGAATTAATGTTACTTTGGCCCTGACAAGGTGGCCAGGCGATACCCACCACTTCTCTGCTGGTTTCACTCTCCTGTACTCATGTCACATTGTGGAGTGGAGTGTAAAGAGATAGTGCAGGGCATGCAATTGCTGAATGAATGGCAATCATTTGTACGACACTGTGGCCTGTGCTGTCCTTAAGTAGACAGCATCATTAGCTTTCATGCCTGATTAAGGTGTGTGGCGTAATCCATAGGTAAACATGGAAGGGTAGCAGCAAGACACCTTGATGATGATACAGTACGATGTCTTTGTAGAGGTGCAACACAGTATGATTAGTAGGACAATTTAAAATGTAACTCACTTCTATATATGTAGTATGCTGCAACAGAGTTACTGTAACAAACAATGCAATGGGATTAAATTAATTTTGCTACCCAGGAAAACTTGCCGCTGAAAAGATAAAGTGAGCCTCACAGTTTCCTGGATGACAAAATAGACTAATTGCCATATTTGAAATCATATTATTTTCCACAGTAACTTTGTTACAGCATGCTTAGTCAGAAGTGATTTGAAATTCTGCAGTATTTGGTGTCATTGTATAGCTTTACTACACAGAGACCCAGATTTGCAGAAAAATAACTATTGATTGCATCCTCTGAACAAGTAAATCTGCAATGCACTTCATTTTCAGGTGTACAAACTAAGTACAACCGTGATAAATGCATAAGTGACTCACGTTTCATCTTGTCTGTATAAGCACAGTTTTCATGGACCATTCAATGAAAACCAAGCACAATTCATTCGTAAGTTTCCCCCCTGTCCTCTCTCCAGAACTGTCTCCATTACTTTGCCAACTTATGTCTTCAAGCTTAGGTTGACGAGCTTTGTTTAATGCCTTGACTCTCTGCTTCCACTTTTGTGGAGTAGGACTACATCATCAGACCTTCTCCAGTCACGCTGTACTTCTCCTGTTTCTAGTGACGACTTGTTGAACAGGGACAATGGAATATATCATCCGGCTCCTCCTTGTGCCTGCTGTCTGTCATTATCAACAGATAAATTGATGAAAACATATGTTAACATAGCAATAACAGGTGTTTTCACAAAGTTTGGCATTCACAAAATCAGTTGGCCCTGAATTGTTCAACAAATTTTAAGTATGTATACATCTTCTATACAGTTTATTGCAGCATGAAACAATTATTTCTTCTAATAAATGTTTAACAGTAATCGACAAAGAGGTATACCAACCAAACAATGTATTGAACATAATGGCCTGCCCCATGACTGGAAAATTGAACCAGACATCCTATACGACGTCTTCCACCAACGAGGTAATGCAGACTTGGACCTATCTGCCTGCATACAAAATGCAAAGCTGCCTCTTTACTGCCCTCTCGAGCACAGTCACTTCATTTACCTGTGAGTAACAAGAACTGTCCCAGTTACTTTTCATGCAGCCGCTTATAAAAGTTATTCATCACATTCATCCACTGATCCGGGATCCAGTCTTTGTATTAGATTTGAATTTTGTCTTACCAATGTTGACAGTCATTTTGAATGTGGTGTTGACTCCCTGCCCTCAGCATACCCTGACTTGGAACTCGCAATGCCTTCGCTAACAGTAAATTCAGTTGTGTTCTTCTGTTTCTGTGCACATGATGGTCCCTCATTGCTATCTTTGACAAGGACTACTATGACTATTGCTTCACACGAAAGTTTAAACGTTTCTTTTAGTATTGCAATCAATCATTTTGTCAAATGTTTCTTCAGTGCATTCAGCCATGATGGAGTCTGGACTAAACTACTTGATCTTGATTGGCTAGGCTTATCTACGAATATACTACTCATGACACAAATTACATACAGTCTGTGAGTGTCTTTTGTGAATACAAATCAATAACTCAAACTTCATTTTGTTTAATATTAGGTAGTTTCTGTGGTAAGCTTATAACACTGATGTCATTACTGCAACTCAGACTGCTGCTACAACAGTCATCTGTTTAACATGACTTAAAGGAGAACTGTGCACATACTAAGCTCCCCACCCCTGAAGGGTATATCCCCCGATTACATTTTTTTGATATAGTGCTGCACTACAGGCATAGCGCACCTGTAACGTGACACTAGATACCGCAGAAAAAGGTGGTGGTAATGCAGTGGTGCCCCCCATTGTGGACCCCGTACAGTCAGAATTCAGTAATCCCTGGTAGTCTAGTGGATCTTCATCCCCATGAATCCGACACCAGCTCACCGTCAAAAAGAGTATTGTTCCTGGTAGTGTAGTGGTCCCCTCACTCTCTATCATGAATCTTTGACCCTCTTCACTGTAAAATAGAGACTGTTCTCTGAGTCTAGTGGTCCCCATCCAGCATGATGCCCTCACAGCCCAGAACAGTCCAAGAACAGAGCCAGCAACTCGCTCAGCCCTCCTCTTACCACCACGGCTGTCCGCCGACTAAGGTATGAATGAGTGCTCATTTGAACCTCAGTCAGCGGCCGGCTGTGGTGGTGAGAGGAGGGCTGAGCTGGTCGCCAGCTCTGTTCATGGACTGTTCTATGGCTGAGCAGGAGAGTCACTGCCAGGTGGGGGGACCACTAGACTACCAGGGAACAGTCTGTTTTATACAGTGAAGGGGGTTGGGATTCATGATGGGGGGAGTGGGGGAACCACTAGACTACCAGGGAATTGACTGTTTATTTTAATGTGAACGGTGTTGGATTCATGCCGGGGGGTGGAGGGACCACTAGACTACCAGGGTCAGTGGTGTGTAAGCCTTGGCTGACTGTCCCTGCTTTTCAGGGAGGTTCCTGATTTACCCGTCACATGTTCCTCTGTCCCTCATAAAACATGTGTTTATGTGACAGAACAGCATACCTCTTCACTGTCCCAACTCCCTGATGTTCCTGATTTCACCTCAAAAGCTTACTCTGTCTCTCCTACAAGTTGTGTTCCCACCGTGACTAAACAGTGGGGATTGTAAGAATACCTTAAGGCAACCAATATAGTTGCAGACTTCTTATTCTTCAGGATGCATATTATGCACTGGTCCTTTATTCTGCCAGCATCCTGAGTGGATCTCATCAATTTTGAAATTGTGTCCCTGGATTTGGGCCTTTGTCCCTGACTTTTTTATGTTTTGCCCATGATTCGAGAGGCAAGGGGTTGTGAGGTATGTATGCAGCGACTGTGCCTGGGCAGTACACAGTTCCTGCTGCTTCTGGCCTGTACTTCTATTCTGACCAACAGGGGATGCTGTGGGCATGCCTTGGCCTGCAGCATCCAGTCTGTACTTCCATTCTGACCAAAATGGGAGCTTTGTGCTCCATGTAGTAGCACTGGGAAAACTGCATGGTAATGTATGCTAACCAGCACTTAATGAGATGCAAATGTCGCTTGCCCACAGATCACCTAAGTAGGCTCATTTGCATGGGAGCTTTGAATATAGCTCCCATTTGCACTGGGCTAAGGACATTGAACTGCTTCCTGCATTGCTGAGTGGAAAAACTTACATTGGGGTACATTCTCACTAGTTGGCCTTCACACATCAGGCTTTTTGTTGCCTGGCCAGGGTCAGTAGATGATGTGTCGTAATGACTCTGTCCACCACTGCTACCACCATTCTTGGAGCCTGTGGATTATTAGTCCTACATTGTGGTGAGATCCTATAGGTCTTCTGGGTACATACTGCTGACTCCTCACCCAGTTGCTGTTGTAGCCATTTGTGGAGGAAAACAACTAAATGGTCCCCCTCACATTGTTCTGGGAGACCCAGCAGCCTTATGTTCATCACCCTTGCCTGATTCTCCAGGGTTTCAAGGTGGGTTCTCAGATGCCTGTTTTCTTTACTTATATTCGTGATGGCACCCATTGCTGTGTCGGCCTCCTTCGTAGCTTCTAATGCAGCTGACGAAATTGAGTCCTCTGCTGCCTCCACACTGGCAACCCTGTTAGTGAGGTTATCAAATTTTCCTGGCAGCCCAGCTACTGAAGAAATCATCCTATTTATTTTAAGGACGAGTGACCGAGGCGTTTCTTCACCAGCACTGTCTTCACAGAAAGTCTGTGGTGAAAAAATATGGGTATTTCAGGGGATATGCCTTTCGAGGTGGGGACTCTGGAAGCTTAGTATGTGCACAGTTCTTTAATTTTTACACATAATATATTACACATTGCTGGAATTTAGACTATGCTTTGATTTGTGATTATCAGTTGCTGTTGTGCACATAAACTTTTTTTTCCTTTTTCAAAGGGTTACATAACAGCCCAGACTATACAATTAAGTAATGTAGAACTCTAATCTTTGAAATTGGCAATTTATTTAGGGTGTTAACCTAGTTCAAATTGTGCAATGTATACATAGAACTGTGATACTACTGGTCTGCTGATACTTAATCCTAAATCCACTTTTGAATACTGAGTAGTTTTATTTCATTAACAGCAACATATCAAAAATGGCAACAAAGAAGCTGTCGGGTGCTGCTAATAGAAAAAGAAACGCTCAGAAAGATACTGAATTGGTGCAGTTTACAGGACACAATGATGAAATTTGTGAAGTCCACTAGTCAGTGCTTGGAAAGAAACCAGCAGGAAGATTACATTAGTAGTGATAAGGAAGTACAGCCACATTCAAGTCAATGTATGTTCTCCACCAGGCTTAACTCAGAGTCTCAAACTGAGACTGATAATTGAAAAGACCGTAGTTATGTACTGTGCAGAAATGAGCATCACAGATCAGGAGAGTCATGGAGGGAGTAATATACTCACAGAAACATTGAATCCCAGTACTATAGTTTCACAACCCAATATGTGCCACGTTGACAGTTTCACAACCACAGCTTTGTCAGTCGATAAAAGCTGTACTGCGCACATGGTACAAGAAAACAATTTAGAAGACACATTAATTAGCATGGATGTTTCTGAATTAGATGAAGAACAGCACGATATGTTGTGTGAGGAAACTAGTTCTCTTACAGATATAGAGCATAAAAATTGGTTAGATCCTGCTACTTGTCCACAGCAAATTGATGACTGGTCACATATGATATTAATTGAACAAGGACCATACCAGGTGTTAAAATACAGTTTCCCATATGACAGTCAACACTGTCTATTTAGCACTATATTTTATAACAGAAGACTTACTAATGGTGAAAATGTGAGAAGGCCATGGTTAATATATTCCAAGATGAACAATTCAATTTTCTGCTTCTGTTGCAAGCTGCTTGGTTGTGCACATCAAAATGCATTATGTACCAGTGGTAGTAGTGATTGGAAAAATCTGGGCCAGAAACTTAAAGAACACGAGCGCTCAGCCAATCATAGAGAATCATCAGCTAAATTGACAGAACTCAGTACGACACTGAAATGGTGCTCGATCATTGATATTCAATATGAGAAGATGATCAAGTCAGAGAGAATGCACTGGAGAAATGCTTTAGAAAAATTGATTGCAATCACACAGTTCTTAGCAGACCACAACTTGGCCGTTAGGGGAACAGAAGATCGTGTTTTTCAACAGAGTAATGGAAATTTTCTAGGTCTTGTTGAGCTTCTTGGAAAATTTGATCCAGTCATTCAGGAGCATCTACGCCGTATAGCTACTGGACAAATTCATGATCACTATTTAGGCAAGAGGATTCAGGATGAGTTAATATTGCCAATTTCAAACAAAGTCATGGAAAAAATCTTAGAAAAAATCAAACAAGCAAAATATTATTCGATTATCTTAGACTGTACACCTGACGTGCGTCATCAAGAACAAATGTCTCTCACTGTCCATATTGTTGAGACAAATGACAATGTAGAGAAACAAGAGTATTTCTTGTCATTCATACAAGTCAATGAAACAACAGGTGAATCCTTGACTGAATATCTTTTGACAGAACTGACAAATATGGGACTTTCATTAGACAACTGCAGAGGACAGGGATATGACAACAGTTCAAATATGAAAGGGAAAATGCTGGTGTACAAGCTAGGATTTTAGAACTGAATCCAAGGGCTTTTTTGTACCATGTGGGTGCCATAGCCTTAATTTGGTCATCGGTGCTTCAGCAAAATCATAAGTTGATGCTATATCTTTCTTTGGAGATTTGCAGTGCATTTATGTCATTTTTACATCTTTTACAATCCGTTACAAAGTTTTCCGTGATCACGTGAGTGGATTATCTGTCAAACCTTTATGTGACACAAGATGGGAGTGCAGAGTAGACTGTATGAAGGCAGTGAGATATCAGGTTGATGACGTTTATGATGCACTAGTGACATTAGCTGACGTCACAAAGAGAAAAGATCCAAAAGCATATTCTGAGGCTTCTTCTTTAGCAAATATTATCAGAAGTGCAAAGTTTCTAATTTCACTAGTGGTTTGATATGACATCCTCATAAAGGTTGGACAAATAAGTAAACTGATGCAAAGCTCATCTATGCAGATAGATCAAGCAGTCCTTTTCTTACAGGAAGCCAACAGATTTTAAGTTGAATACAGGGCCACTTTTTTGTGAATGCCAAAACAACAGCCAGAGATTTGGCAGAAGAGTTAGATGTGCAACTCATTTTACCTACACAAAAAGACATACGGCCTAGAAGACGTAAGAGATAATTCGATTATGAGGCTGAAGATGAGCCCATGAATGATCCAGAGAAAAAATTTGAGGTTTAATTTTTTCACGTTGTTATGTATACTGCACTGGCATCAGTAAACAAAAGATTCAAACAGCTCCATGAACATGTTGAGAAATTTGATTTCTTGTACAGAGTTAATCATCTAATAACATTAGACGATGAACAGCTGTTGAAGCAGTGTCAGGATTTACAACTTGCCCTTACTCACAATGACTAATGTGAAATCGATGGTGTTGAACTTTTTGAAGAATTAAAAACACTGTGCCATATAGTTCCAAATGAATCTTTTGCACTGGAAATTTTAAATTACATAAAAAGCAGAGGGATGCTTGAGATATTCCCTCAAGTAGTTATAGCTCAGAGAATTCTGTTAACTTTACCAGTCACAGTGGCATCAGGAGAACGTAGTTTCTCCAAATTAAAGTTGATCAAGACAGACTTAAGAAGTACAATGTGTCAGGAAAGGCTAGTGGGGCTATCAATGATTTCCATCAATAAAGAGGTCGCATCACAGTCTACACAGAATTGATACAAGAATTTGCAACTTGTAAAGCATGAAAAATTAGATTCTAACTGCAGTCATTGCTGAGAGTTTTCTCACCTTGGTTAATATTGTAATACAGACATCTCATAACTACCATGACAAACTACTATTATGTAGCTGTAAATATGGGGGTGATCATTACATCAACAAATTTAGTGAAAGATCGATGACAACTGTATCACACATTGTCAAAAGTCTGAATTTAATTACATGAAATGTTTTGTGTGCTTATATTACCACTGAAAGTCTAACAACATCTTATTGGAGTACATGATTAGGTATTAAACAGCTAGGGTACTGTACTGCTTGTAATTAATAGTATTTTTCAGAAGCAGTAGCTATCACTCTAGCTATCTCAAATATTATTTTTCTGTTTGCTAATTAGAAGATTTTCAACCTGCCAGTACTCGGTTGATGAGTGGAACAGCACTCTGCTTGACCAGAGGGGTACAAATCTCAGTTCTGTTCCTCCAGCTACATCTTCACGGAAATGAGACAGAACACCTTGATGCACCACAATCATTGCAGCCCGAGCAGTGACTTTCACAAGTTAACAATCCAAATGCAGGACATTGTGATATTACTAGACTAGTAACCAGGGAGGGAGAAGCCTTAGCCAGTCCCTGCTGCTTCCACGTGAAAGTGAAACCTGGCAGAGAGAAATGTTTCTCATTGGTTGCTGCTCCTATCATACTCGGTGTGGTTTCAATGTTGTTAAATTGAGAGGAACAGAATCACGTTTTTCTAGCCTTCAGACACGGTTGATCCACACATCACCCCTGTACTGCCAGTTGGAACATCTTCTAATCAGCAATCAGAAATGAATAAATACTTATAAAAAGTGACAGCTGACTACATCTAAAAGTTACAATTTCCAATTCCTTGAACCTGTGAAATAAACATAATATAGACAAGATGAACTGTATAAGTCACTTTGCTTAAAGAGTTGCTGACACCGCAAATGAAAACTTTGAAGAACAGATTTGGGAACAGTACAGCTTGGATTTCTTATGTAATCTTTGCATTTCTCTTCCACATTATTCATCGCTGAGAACATTTTCATGCATACATCTGATCTATATGCCTTACAATCAAGCAATACTGTCCTGTGCAATAGAGAGGGCAACTGAACTTGAAGAAGATAGGCAGAGGGCACTTTTCAGTAATGTTTATACCCTGAAAAAATTGTGTGTGTGTGTGTGTGTGTGTGTGTGTGTGTGTGTGTGTGACAGAGAGAAAGAGAGAGATGAGGAGGACAGCATGCAGTAGAAGGTTCAGGCAAGTTAGTTGGTTGTGTGAAGAGGGCAGGTAGACAGATATGGACAGATAACATAACGGGAGCACTTCCCAACCATCATGGAGTAGTCTCACTCCTGACAATATCTGCTCCCTTCATAGACATTGACAATAATGGGCCCCCTCCAGCAAGCAGTACTGTTCTGTGCAATACAGATCGAGATTGAACATGAAGAAGATAGACAGCAGAGGGTGATTTTTGGTAATGTTTATACCCGGAAGAAACTATGTGTGAGAGAAAGAGAGAGAGAGAGAGAGAGATGAGGAGGACAGCATGCAGTAGAAGGTTCGGGCAAGTTAGTTGGTTGTGTGAAGAGTGGCAGATCGACAGATATGGACAGACAATATAACGGGAGCACTACCCACCCATCATGGAGTGGTCTTGCTCCTCACAATGTCTGCTTTTTGCACTTTTCATCCTTTCTTTGAATTGCTTTTATTTGCCAGGGGGCGGGGGCAACCATAGCTAGGAGCATTTATTTGGTGGCAGATCACGCGACCACAGCTGCTCTGATCAGCTGACACAGAAGAGTTGAGCAAATGGGGAGATTAGCATCTATGAAGGCTGCAGTAGTATCGTAATGGGAACAATCCTTCTCCACCATGTTAGTGACAGTAATGCCCCTCCCTTGGATGGATAGGTCAGTCAGTGCAGTAAGCAAAGCAGCATGTAGAAGGAAGGGGTCAGGGTGGGTTGTAGAATCAGTTGCCAATGGTAAGCAGTAAGCACACATTTCTTTCTTCTCCTGCCTTATTTCTTTACTGCCATTTCTCCACCTGCAAACTGCACCACTCTTGCTTGTTCACTGGTTGAGACAGGAAGAACAGGAAGGAGGATCTGTGGCACACTTGTGACAATCTGCAAATCATTTAGTTTGGACACAAGTCGAAAGCATTCTGAATTACAAGACTGCATAACCCTGACTCTTATGCTTGAATTCAGACATAAAAACAAACAAAAAGTAAAAGAAAAAAACAACTCTTAAAAGCTTCCTTGCTACAAACAGTAGCAAGGACTGTGAGCAGTGCCATGAACAGCTAGGCACTAGTCAGGGCCGGCGTTAGGCACCCGCCAACCCTGCGGCCGAGGGAGGCCCCCAAATGTATCCCACGACTGCAGGAGGCCCCCAAATAGCACTAGCACATAGCGAGCTACGAGACAAGTCCAGAGCTACAGTACTCAGATAATAAACAGCCAAATGTTCCCCTGCACAGCATTCGGATTCCCCTGTTTCCATTTTATAGCTGCAGCAAGCCAGCAAATGTGTAACAGGAGCAAAACAGCCCTCCTGCCCAATTTCTCCAGACCACGCTGTCCTGCTACCTCATGGCCACACCATGCACACCAACTTAAGGATCATTGACACTCATACAAAATCATACCTTAATTAAACCTTAATGTGGCTGTGGATTGAAGATGTGGGCCCCAGCACCGCCCTCCTTGCCTGCCACCTGCTGTCACTGTCGCTGATTTCCCGACCCCAAACGCCAAAACAAAAACTCCATGCTGGCCTCCTATCTGTAGCCTATGCCATGCTCACCATCATGGAAATTCATTTTCTGTTTCTCCACGTTCCCTCTATTGTGCTGCACATGCTGACATGATGTGGAAGATGCTGTTGGAGCCAATCACAGGGCTCCACTCAGTCCTTGGCTAAAATCACACCTCCTCCCACTGGACCTGACAATTTTTGCTCCCCCTAGGTCCGTAGTGGCAGCATAAAAGTGATTCCTACGGTGCTCCTGGAACCATTCAGCCGAGGACCAGTTCCAGAGTGCCGGAGAGAAATTTATTGTTGAAGCCGCTGGAGGGGAGAGAGAACAAACCACTGCCCACTGCAGCTAGAAGCCAGACAGACCTCCTGGTTGCTGATCTGACTGCTGCCATGCTGTTGCCGACCTGCTGCTAGCCTGCTACTGCTAGTGCTGCTTGCTGAGAACAAAACTGTAAATCTTTTTTTTTTATTAAGAGCTCAGCAGCACTGCAGCAAGTAACCTTCCAGCCACCTGCAAATCCTCCAAACCAGCCATACAAAACTGCTGGTGCATGGTGTTGAGGAGAGACCCAAAGGAGGAGGAGGAGGATTACACACCCACCCAGAGACAGACCAGTGCCTTGCCATGCTTCCCTTTTTTTAGGTATGTACATGTAAATATACTGTCAGTAGTCTACTGATATAAGAGATTGGTCAGGAGTTGAGATGGTCTGGACTGGAATGGACTATAATTTGAACTGAAAAATAAATGGTTTGAATAGCCTTTAGTCTCACTCTTCAACTCTGACAGCAACATACACGTGATGACAGTCAATAACTGAGCAACTGTGTCATCATGTGTATCTATTATCAGAGTCTCTATTCTGAACATTTATTTCAGTCCAAATTATTGTCAGTTAGAGTAACATATATAGTAGTATACCCTGCATTTTATTAGTGGGAGTCGAGAGGAGACTGCATAGACAAAGAACTGCAGAGCTGGAAAAATTAGTGACAGCTGGAGGAACACTTTTTACAAGTATAGTATAAATATTAATGTATTTCTAAATTAATATTGCTTGCCTTTAGGTTACTAGTCTGTGTGTCGGGGGTGCCTGTCTGGGGGGCGGCATGCGCGAGGGGCCCCGTCTGTGGGGCCCCAGTCATTGAGTTTGCTGGAGGTCCCCAAAGTCTAAAACTGGCCCTGGCACCAGCCCTCCATAGAAAGGGAAAGGAAAGACTCGAGGGAGCAACTAAAAGCTACTTTTAAGAGCTTATTTCAGCTGTAGCTTCTGTAGAGAGGAAATAAGACTGTGAGGTTCGGATACTTACTGCAAGTTCTGCAAAAGATATAGGCAGACTGCAGCAGAGGGAGGTAGGGACTCAGCCTCCAGAAGGAATCTAGTTAGGGAGCAGCTAAAAGCTCATTTATGAGCTCATTTGACCAGAAAAAAAAGCACTGAGCTGCAAATACAGTAACTGCAAATTCTGCAAAGTAAGTCAGCCTGCTGCACAGTGAGGGGGCTAATAATCTGGCAAAGAAACAGACATTATGTAATGTAGATGGGGTGGCATGTAAACAATTTGTTGGGCATGTATTTTTAACACTTACATGCCCAAGTGGACATGTTATTTTTTTCACAACTTTCATGCCCTGGTGAGGAGCAGGAGGTGGAGAGAGATACGCACAGTCAACATAACGGGAGCACTTCCCACCCACCATGCAGCAGGGAGCGGACAGTAACTGCAAGAGTTGCAACAGAGACCTCCACCCGCCTCCCAGGACCAAACTGATAACATAACTCGCTCTAACAATTAAGTTTGACTTGATAATATATATTTCAATGTTCATTGCTATAATGAACAACAGTGTATTAATACTGTAAACAGTTTAAAAGAAAACTCAAAACACAGCATTTCTTACATAGGGACTACTTTATTTAGTGGCAGGATAGCCAACTCATATGCTGCATTTTCCTATCTTGCAAACTAAAAGAATGTGCTATTTTCAAACTTTTTATGGCCCATGTTTTAAGCACAATACCCCATTCTAGGGTGTGTGGTTATTGGGGATTAATCAACACCCTGGGTGCTGTGAGGATACTCAGGCTGTGCCCTCGTACCTCACAACGCACCCAGGGTGCTGATTAAAAAAAGAATAATA
The DNA here is from genome assembly GCA_016271365.2 of Neoceratodus forsteri. Taxonomy (NCBI): domain Eukaryota; kingdom Metazoa; phylum Chordata; order Ceratodontiformes; family Ceratodontidae; genus Neoceratodus; species Neoceratodus forsteri. The sequence continues at coordinate 124,072,356 of CM057450.1, read as the reverse complement.
GATAGGTTCTGGTGTATTACAAGGAAATAATTCTATCGAGGGGTTCTGGGGCACAAGAAACCTTGAGAGTGAAGCTCGAGAGGTTTCTTGTGTCCCCAGAACCTCGAGATGGAATTTCTGCCTTGAAACTCCAGAAACTATTTGTTATTTTTTGTAATATATGGATGCGAGGAATTTTCAAGTTCTTACTTATGCTGCTGTGGTCTGCAGAGTTTGTCAGACTCTGAGTGTTGTTCCTCGCTCCTCATTGGCACCCCCAGGTCCCAGTCCATTCCTGCTTCTTTCTCTCACAGGAAAAAAAAAAAACAACAACACACGGTTCGGTTCATACAGCAGTTGCGTCTGGTAATCCCAATGATAGTATTACGGGGACCGGAAGTATAGTATTACGAGGACCGGAAGTATACTATTACGAGAATAACTAATATATTACAAGGATTTTTTTATATGCTTTTTGGGGGTATTATTTTAAGAATCCATATATTACAAAGCAGTTGATAATATACATGACACAATAGCAATTTGACATGTGTTCGAGTCTTTTGTTGAAATGAACAAAACTTTGTATTCAGTGCATCCAACAGATGTCTTAAAAAAATAAAAATATAAAAGTGGTCACACTAATGAACTTTGTATGTGTTTATTTGCCATTAGTTATGTTGCTATAAACTATGCATTGTCCTTTATCATTCTAGTTATTCAGTTCTGTAACATATTCTTTCTCTGTCTGCATTAAGTAAGGAAGTAATAATAACTGACAGGGTGGGCATTATTGGGATAAAATGGACCGTCCAGGGGCATAATGAGGCCCGACACCGCAGGTGGAGGGTCTTATAAGCCCCTGGAAGGTCTGTTATGTCCCATAACGCCTACCCTGGAGGGTATTATTACACTTAGATAATGGGTCAGAGATGACATTTTTGGGAAAAATATACAAGAAAAACATTTATATATAAAAAATAAGTAAAAACTAAGTAGAAGTACTGTAATTTTTGTTGTAAAGTAGTTTCCATAGTGTGAAGTGCTGGAATCACCACAGGAGGTCACTGCTGTGTATTTTTTAATGCTGTTTCTGATTATCTTGCCCTCCTGTTTCATCTGTATCTCTCTCTCTCGCACACGCACACAGATCCCAATTGCAAAATGCTGAGAACAGGAGAAATATAGAGTGGTGCTTTTTAGTGACAGGTACCTGTGTTTTAATATGATGCAGCTTAGAAGTGTGGTACGAGTCTGTACCTTAGTTTAAAAGTTAGCACAGGCTCCACAGGGAGCGCTAAAGTGCAGGGAAACGGAACACGGAAGACTGGGAAGTTTACGTTATGGGAGGTCGAATGAGGTGGTATGTAAGCATTTAAAAATGTATGTTTGGGGTTTTTTTCTGGTCGCAAAAAGGAACAGAGTGAGTTTGGGAGGGTGTATGAGGCTGTCGTCGGGATTTCACTTTAGCAGCGTGCTGGGCTTCGGGTTCTGGCTGCCGTCTCGGTAACTGAATAATAAAATGGTGTCTGGCAAGTTTCAGTTCCAAATGATATAGCTGGCACTTTTTCTGAGTGGGCGTTGTTGAGAAATAACAGCCCGGATGCCAGGCTCTTACAGTCAGTCATGATGCTACTTTTATTTTGACCATTATCTAACTTGTTATAGCTACCTATCTTGATATTAGCATAGGGCAGAACCTAATTGGATGACAGCAGATAATATTAAACTATGCAGAAAAGATTGTCCAACACAAATATCAGGATTTTATACACTGTAAAGAAAGGTTCATTTGTTTTTACTCTGATAAAATGCAACTTTTAAATAGGTTGCTTTTTTTTATTTTTATTGTATTTATTCCTGTGCTGCAGATGATTAGGATTTGGATTGTACACTCATCAACAGCTATTGATTATCAAAGGATTTAAACCGGTGGTAAGCTGCCAGTTTGATAATTTCATTGGCTGTTCAGTTATGTCCATGGTGTGTGAAAATCCTGTAACCCCATTGGTCAAAACATGTCACATGACCGTGAGTAAATCCTGCATAACCCACGGCTGAGGAATGGCATTTCTAAAAAATATAAACTCATTTTAAATTGATTTTACACATGGGTCCATTGTATAATTGCAATAAGGTAATCCAGGGGTGTGAGTTATTGGATGATTTACCTACTTCTTGTGTGGTTAAGTCACTCAGCTGCCCCTCATGACTCACAACATATAGAAACATAGAAGTTGACAGCAGATAAGGACCGCAAGGCCCATCCAGTCTGCCTATTTATTTTTCTACCTTATGAATGTGCCATTGGCCTTTGCTCAGTCAATGGTCTATCTATTCATACTCATCTGTATTGCTCCCTTATGCCTATTCCATGCCTGTTTGAAGCACTGCACTGTATTTATATCCACCACTTCCTGCGGTAGGCCGTTCCATGCATCCACCACCCTTTCTGTGAAAAAGAACTTTCTCACATTACCCCTTAATCGGCCTCCCTCTAATCTCATGCTGTGTCCTCTTGCCCTGCTATTTTTCTTATATTGAAACATGTTAGACTTTCACCTTGTTAATGCCCTTAAGGTGTTTGAATGTTTCAATCATATCACCTCTCTCCCTCCTTTGCTCTAGGGTATACATATTGAGCTCCGTTAATCTGTCCTCATATGTTTTCTGATGCAGTCCCTGCACCATTTTTGCCTTCTCTGGACTGCCTCAATTTGGCTAATGTCCTTGTGAAGGTGTGGCATCCAGTACTGCACGCAGTACTCCAGATGAGGCCTAACCAGTGTCTTGTAAAGAGGGATTATTACCTCCCTCTTCCGACTTGTGATACCCCTGCTAATACACCCCAACATCTCTCTAGCCTTACCTACTGCTTTAGTGGTCTGCTTGGATGATTTCAGGTCATTCGGGATGAAGACACCCAAGTCTCTTTCTTCCCTTGTGACTGCCAGCAACTCCCCTCCCAGCCTATAGGTGGCTTCAGGGTTTCTCTTCCCTATGTGCATGATCTTGCACTTCTTTGCGTTAAACTCCAGTTGCCACTCTTCTGACTATTTTGCTAGTTTATCCAGATCTCTTCTCATTCTGCCCACCCCTCCTGGATCATCTACTCTTTTGCAGATCTTGGTGTCATCTGCAAACAGACAAACCTTACCCTCCAGTCCATCTGCAATGTCACTGATGAAGATATTGAAGAGGACTGGCCCAGACTAGTCCCTGAGGTACCCCACTTGTGACTTGCATCTCTTCTGACTGTATACCATTTACCACCACTCTCTGTTTTCTTCCGTCAACCAGTTTGCCATCCAGTTGACCAATGTCTGATGCACCCCGAGCCTACCCAACTTATTAATCAATCTTCTATGTGGAACAGTATTGAAAGCTTTGCTGAAGTCAAGGTAGGCAACATCAACTGCTCCCCCTTGGTCCACCACTCTGGTTACCCAGTCAAAGAAATCTATGAGATTAGTTTGAAAGGACCTTCCTTTTGTAAACCCATGCTGTTTTGTATCCTGTGCTCCTATGGATTCCAGGTGTTGCACTATCCTTTCCTTAAGGAGTGTCTCCATAATATTGCTCACTACTGTGGTAAGACTGACTGGTCTGTAGTTCCCTGCCTCCTCCCTGTTACCACTCTTGTGGAGTGGGATCTCATGAGCCCTTCTCCTGTCTTCTGGGACCTCTCCTGTGCTCACAGACTCACTAAACAGTTCTGATAATGGCTCTGCTAGTTCCACCCTTAGCTCCTTTAGTACCCTGGGATGTATGCCATCAGGTCCCATTGTCTTGTCCACCCTGAGCATATCAAGCTCTTGTAGGACCCTTTCTTTTGTGAAGGGACTAGTGCACACCTCCCTCCCCCCTGTGTCCATGGTGCTGAGCTGTGGGCCCTGCCCTATCTTCTTATCAGTAAATACTGAGCAGAAGTATCTATTTAGGATAGATGCTTTTACATGGTCCTCCTCTTCACATGCCCCCTTATCCCCTTTGATCTTAGCAATAACCCCTCTGGACTTCTCCTTTCACTAATGTATCTATAGGAAGTCTTGTCACCTTCTTTCACTGTTCGTAAACATAATACAAGGTGTGGGTAAATCCCCAATAACCCACACCCTGTTGTGCCTTATTGCTTAAATAAAGTGATCTGCCATTAAGAATGTCATGGTTTGTGTTGGGGTGAGAAGACTAAAAAAAATTGGGGGAGGGGACACCACTGCCATGTTCGCCTAGGGGCACCATATACCCTAAGGCTGGCCCTGCGGAGATGATTCTGATCACCTCGCTCTGGCCACACCAGATTTGGTTCCCCTGCTCCAGCAGCTAGAAGTGAAATCTCTGATTCCCCTTCCCTGTCCTCGAGATTGCTCTCCCAGGAGCAAGGTACTCTAGTCCACCCAGACCTCAAATCCCTGCATCTACATGCATGGCTCCTATAGACCTAGTGGTTTCCCGCTATGGGGTCCTACAAGAGTTGCTGGGGTCCTGGTAGAGTCTCGTAAACCTTCCACACATGCTACATACGCCATTAAGTGGAAGGGTTTTTGGTTATGGGCATCAGCTCATTCCCTGGACTCATTCACCTGTCCGGTGAACTCTGTCCTGGAATATCTGCTGTCTCTTTCTGACACAGGACTCTGATATTCCTCCATCAAGGCCCACCTTTCTGCCATCTCGGCTTATCACGCACCGGTGGAAGGAAGGGCTGTTGCCCAACTGGATTTGTGCCATGTCTTCTTACGAGGGATACTGCACATCAAACCTCTCATTAGGGACTCTGTTCCCCCATGGGGCTTTTTGTTCATTCTAGAGAAACTCATGTTGCCTCCCTTGAACCTGTCGCAGAATGCAAGCTATGCTTCCTTTTATGGAAAGCATTATGAGTTGCAGTTACTTCTGCTCAGAGGATTTCCGAGCTCCAGGCCCTCATTTGTAAGGAGCCTTATTTCGTTTTTCACAGAGACAGGGTGTCTCTGAGAACTAATCCTAAGTTTCTTCCAAAGGTGGTGTCAGAACTTACCCTAAATCAAGACATCAACCTTCCTGTTTACTACCCTGAGTATTCAAATAGAGGGGAGGCACTTCTTCATACTCTAGATGTTCACAGGGTGCTCAGGCATTATATAGACTACACCCGTTCAGTCAGCAAAACTGATCAGCTGTTTGTTGCCCTTGCTCCCAGATCCTTGGGAGCATGAGTTACTAAGCAAACCTTATCCAAATGGTTGGTTAATTGCATTATGTTCTGTTATGAAAAGTACAAGAAACCCTTACTGGGATCGGTGAAGGGACACTCCACGGGGGGTGGCCCCTGTTTAGCAGCATTATAAAACATCTCAGCAGCTGACATTTGCACCACGGCAGCTTGGAACTCTGTGCATACCTTCGTGAAGCACTAGTTTGGACATCGCTTCCTGGAGGATAGCGGGATTCAGCCTAGCTGTTCTTCAAGGCCTCCTTTCATGAGGCTCTGATAGTTTCCCTTCCTCCCTACTGTAAATTACCTTTGGCACTGCTTGGGAATCGGTCCTAATTGTGTAGCCTGCTTCAGGAGCTCCAACACAAGGTAAGACAGTACAGTTACGTAAGAACTTATCATAACAGTAGATCTTCGAAAAGAACTCTTGCAGCAGGTGCTGCTTTCCCTTCCTTCTTCCCCCTGGTCCTATCTTCTCTGTGTTGGGAACTTTTGGAACCTCCTTGGTTCTCCTTTTTATCCATCTGCCACTTTTCCGGTGGGACAACTGAGGTGGAGCTGGGGACCACCCCCTTTATACCATTGGTGCACAATGGGGGAGGTCCCTGCTGGGTACTACTGGCTAGAATTTTTTTCATGGGGTCCTAGTGCCTGGCAGTATAGTCCTAATTGTTCTCGAAGATCTACTGTTATAGTAAGTTCTTACATAACTGCACTTTCCTAATCAACACTCAAAAGTCAGTACTCTAGCCTGTTCAGGTACTAAACTTCATAGGAGCAGAGCTGGATACTCTGGGAGGAAGGGGTTTCCTCCCCAGAACAGGGTGGATGGCATTCTGCAGATTGCAGTATCCTTTTGTCTCAAGGTACTCAGGCCAACAAGGCACTTACTGAAGATCTTCACTGTATCGGTCTTCACCATTCATCACTGGTGGGTACTATGTCGGAGACACTAGGACCCTGCAGGAAACTTTTGCTTTAAAAGCTTTCTCCCTCCTAGGAGAAGGGGATGATGTCAAGGGTGGCGCTGCCTTCAAGGCCGACGCATTGCGTGGCACTCGTGGGTTGGTCAGTAACTGACACCGACTCCTCCACTACCTCAGTTCTACTTTTCCTGCCATCAAGGCTGCACAGACTCCGTGGGACAGCAAGAAGATCATCTATGACACTCCCAGTTCTGCCATTTTTCTGCTCATTGGATTCATTTACTTAATGCCGTGATAGTTCAATGCAGTGTTTGGCATAGTTTTATTTACTATATAAAAGTTTCTGTCCAGCGTTGAGACTCTCTTTCTTTTCATTTTCATTAAGTTTCTGCAGTCGGATCATGTTGGGTTAGGGGCTTAAAGATTCAAAGGCAGGGACTTCCCTAATACGTCGGTACCCCTGTGGAAGTCAGATCTTCGACTAAAAATCTTCACCAGTCATTCACATTAACGGCACTATGCTGGAGGCTCTAGGACCCAGCAGGAGCCAAAAATCTTCAGGAGGGCTGATGCTGAGGTAGGACCGCATATGCGCGACACCACAAAGCTGGCTCATGCCTGTATGGGCTATTTCAGCATTAAACATCCAACCACCTCAGTTCCTTTTCTCCTGCCGTCAAGTGCACTTCAGTGATGGTGTCACTTGCCCACTGGGAGTCAAACTTCTCGTCTGTACGACAGCAGCTTTTAGTCGTTTAGTTCATCAATTTTAAATGCTATTCTTGTTTATTGTTTTAAAAAAGAAGAAATAAGATTCTAGGGACAGTGGATATGTTCTATCCACACTACCTGGCAGTGTCCTTTCCCTTTAAGATGTGCCGGAAAGTCTTCAAGTTGGCTCCTCCTGCCCACCCAGGTGGTATATCCCTCAGCTACACCCCATGACACCAGATCTTCCTTTCCACTGGAAGAAGCAGGTTCCTCCTTACCACTCATGTGTTTAGGCCCTAGCACTAGAATCTTCGGATTTACTTAAAAAACTTTAAACCTAATGAGTTTCGGTCTTCAACTGGATCTTCGATCGTGACTGCAATGGATGATAAGTCCGCTCATGGATTTCACTGGTGCCCATGTGGGCAGAAGATGTTGCGTACCGTATGCAGCCTGGAGGTGGATCTGCTAGTCATCCATATGTCAGAAGCCTCCAATCAGCTGGCGGATGCCCTCAGCTGGGTGGGCAAAGCATCTCATGAGTGGTCTCTCCATCCGGAGGTAGTTCACAATCTGTTCTCCCAGTAGGGCACCCCTTAGGTGGACCTGTTCACTTCCAAGGAGAACGAAAGCTGAGGATGTTGTGTGCCCATCCCCCTCAGCAGGGCCCACTGCAATGGGATGCCTTCTTGAGGCCTTGAACCCCAGGCTTCTTCTATGCCTTCCTTCCACTTCCTTTGATCCACAAGGTGCTGCTCAAGGTCAGGAGGGACTAGGCGCAGGTAATGCTGGTGGCTCCGGACTGGCCACTCCAGTTTTGGTACCCTGATCTCCTTAGCTTCAGCAACAGACTCTCCAGGCATCTTCACATATGCCCGGATCTGCTCTCCATCAGTCAGGGGAAGGTACTCTACCTGGACCTTCAGTCCCTGCACCTGACAGCCTGGTTCCTGAGCGGCTAGAGTTCCAGGCTTTGGGTCTCTCCAAAGATGTCCTCACTGTGGTGGAGGCATCCAGAAAGGAATCTACCAGAAAATGCTATGTCTTCAAATGGAAGAGATTCTCCATTTGGTGTTGGAGCAAGGGGCGGACCCTTTGTCTTGTCTAGTGGCTAGTTTTTCAGACTACCTGTGGTCCCTCTTCAAAGGGGGACTTGGTCGATGACCCTTAAGGTGCACCTGGCAGCCATCTCTGCTTACTGGGCGTGGGCAGGTCAGCAGTCGGTGGTGCAGAAGAAGGTGATCTGGTTCTTTTTCAAAGGCTTAGATCACATTTTCTCTCCAGTGCGTGAACCACCATCACTGTGGGACTTGATACTACTTTTGGCAAAGCTCATGGGCAAGCCATTTGAACCAATGCACAGGTGTGACACGTCTCACCTGTCATGGAAGATTGCCCTCTTGGTGGCTATCATGCCAGTCAGAAGGATCAGCGAGCTCCAGGCGCTTTCGGTGTAATCTCCTTACCTGGTCTTTCACATGGACGAGGTTGCCCTGCACCCCAACCTGAAATTCCTCCTGAAGGTTGTGTCAGAGTTTCACCTGAATCAGGTAATGACTTTTCTGGTGTTCTTCCAGAATCACACCTCTGAGGCAGAACACAGCTTCCATACTCTGGACCTGAGGCAAGTACTCGCTTACTACAAGGAGCGCACAGCTGGAGTTCGGGGAGAGGTTCGCCAGCTGTTTGTCACCTATGCTGAAGCCACACCTGGAAGACCTGCAGCCTAGTGGATGATTGGCAAGTGGATCACATCCTGCATTGATCTCTGCTATAGGTTGGCGGGTAGGGAGCCTCCCGGATGACTAAGGGCTCATTCCACCTGCAATACCGCTGCATTGGTGGCTGCTTCTAGGGATGTCCCTATCCAGGAAATCTGCAGGGCTGCTACCTGGAAGTTAGCACACACCTTCATTTCCCATTACCACATTGACCTTAAGTCATGCTGGGGTGCTGGTTTTAGGGCCTCAGTTTTCCAATCTATGTTCCCTAAGTAGGAGGTGTGTGCCTTGCCTCCCTCCTCCTGGAGAATGGTTCGGAGTTTGCCTGATAGTGTGGATAGAACATAGTCATGTTCCTAGAAACACAGGTTACTCACCTGCAACAGTAGATCTTACTTCGTGAGTCAGCTCTTGTAGCAGGTAACACTAGTAGGACTGAAGCTGGCAGACGGAAAGCCTCCCCCCAGAAAACTTCTAGCTAGCAGTCTATGGCAGGGACCACCCCCCAACATCGGCCTGCCCCCCCGATATCACGCAGTATAAAGGGAAGGCGGTCCCCAGCATCCCTCAGTTCTTTTCCCGCTGTCAACTCGTGTTCATCGGCTGCACTGATCACCTCTTGCTAGCTTGACCGTCATTTTGCTAAGTTTCTTAGCCAGATTTTCTATTTTTTTCTATGAAAAAGTTCACTTTTTCTGCCTTTATAGTTCTGCATGTCATCTTCTCTGTCCTCCATTGAATGGCACCCCTCCAAGTGTGCCTGCGGCAAACAAATTCCATCCAATTACAGGCACTCGGCCTGTCTGCTGTGCTTAGGCCCTGACCATGATACCCAGGCCTGAAGTTTAACAGCAGGATGAAAATCCACCGACAGAAAGCTCTTCAGGCTTTCCTCACAGAGCAACGTTTAACTGCTATGCAGAAAGATTCCTCTTTGGGGGTTCTTACCATCAGAAAGCCTCAGGAAAGCACCACAAGGAGAAGAGGCAGGAGAGCGAAAAGGAGAGCTCTCCCTCCAAATCTAGATCTTCAGACTCCTGTTCTGCCTTCTGGGACAGCTCTGACTCTGAACTCCCAGGTAACCCATTCTCCTTCCTGGCTAATGGTTGTAAAAAACCCCGCTGTGGTCGGGAGTTAAAGGGAGCTCCAGGTCCTCAGGCCCCACCCTGCAACTGCTTAAAGTCAGGCCACCTGATCAAGCCTTGGACCAGCACTCTGACCTCAGCAGGCATACCTCAGGGCTGACATCTGTTCATTCCTGTCCGGCTTCTGTCTCTGACACCGACTCCCAGGACAAACACAGGGCCTTGGGGCACTCTCCTGGAGATCTGCCTCTCAGCCTCCCAGGCCACCTAAGCTGCCATCAGACAAACGTCTGGCGACAACAACAGTTGTCAGGGAGCGACAACCACTGACAACACTCGATTGATGTTGCTGCTTCGGCAGACCCACCGTTGCCACTGCTGGTCCAGTCTCTGATGTCACCGGTCTCCCCCCACCACCGACTGACTAACGCTCAGTACATAGTCCTGCCATGGACTACCGAACAACGGCTTTGGACCAGGCATCAGTTACTGACATCAGACCTCCCACTACAGCTCCGATGTCACCAGCAGGTAGACAGCTGTCACCGGATCACGGCACTAGGCCGGTGTCAGGTCCGACGATCAATATGGAGCCTAAGCTCCACTTATTCCAGGTCAAAGACCTCTTTGGATATTGGTAGGAAACCATGAGGACAGGCCTCCTGCCACCAAAACTTCCTCGGACAAAGGCCCCACCCTGCTGGTACTGGGCCACCCCCGACAGAACCTGCCACTGCCCGGGCCCCAGACAAGGGCAAGACTAGCTGTAAATGGTGCTCCAGGTTCAGGAGCCAAAGTTTCTCCAGCTCCTCTGAGTGCCACAGCTACAAATGCAGGTGCACAAGGTCTCAGTCTTCCTCCTCAGTAGATTCGGACCATTTCTCAGGCTTGTCCTCCTCGGTATCCTAGCCTGCTGGAGTCCTGTCCCCCATTGACCCAAGACACCGCTGGACGATCCCTCCTCTATGGAGATCATGCACCACATTCAGATAAACATGGGCTGGGAGACGGAGGACCTTGACCTGGAGAGACTTCACTTGGCCAAGTACCTGTGCCAGAAAGACACAAAGCCAGTGGTCATCCCACCCTAGGTGGATATGTTCATGGATGTCACCAAGGCAGCTTGGAAGAGCCCTTACACCTCTTCTGCGGTACCCAAAAAGGTGGACCACCTTTATAGGGCCCCAAAGAAGGAACCCTTTTTGGGTGAGCAGCCTCTGGCAGACTCCGTAGTCATCTCAGGTGCCCATGACAGATCCCAGAGGCTGCGGCATCATAGCACACAGAGAGTCAAAGCAGCTGAATGCCATTGGGTGTAAGGTTTATTATAAACATATCGTTCAATTTCAGAATGCCCTTTGGGAACAAGGGATCAATATTGTGAAAGAGATCATAGACTGCACACAGAAGGTCAAGCTGGAAAAGCTGCTGCAAATAGGCTTGGATGTGGACGCACATGTCCTCTGGTTGGCCTACAACTCTGTGGACATGGCTGCACGGGCACGTGGCTACAGGAGTGTGTGTCTGATGCCATTCGTAGCACTGGGTCTTAGGCTTTGCCCAAGATGTCCAAACAAACATCTTAGATGCACCATTTAATGGTTCCATCCTCTTTGGTGAGGATTCTGAGAGGATCATCACTAAGTTGCAGGATTCAGGCAAGACCATTCGGTCTGTACATTCCTTGTACAAGCTGAAACAAAGGCCCTTTTGAAAGCCTTGTTTGTGTGGGAAAGGAGGACAACAATCTCCTTTTCAGCCACAGCAATAACAGAGAAGTGGCTATGGTAGCAAGGGCCCCTCAAGGCTCTGCTGCATCTGGGTTTCGGGCTTCCAAACCAGCCCAGGCCACTCTCCCCCTCCCGCCATAGCCTGAATCCTTGCTATACCCACATCCTCCCATAACACTAATGGGGTAGGTGGTTGGAGGTCGCTTTTCTCTCTATGCCAAGGGTTGGTGAGAGATCACCTCCAAGCAATGGGTCCTGCAAATGATCAACAAAGGGTACTCAATTGAATTCATCCAGATGCAACCAGACAGGCCTCCACTCCCTCCCACTGTTCCCCAGCCCATGCAGAACTCATCCACTGCAAAATTCAGGCTTTCCTGCTCAAGATGGCAACAGAACCTGTCCCCCCACTCAAGGGGGAACAGGATTCTATTCACATTTCTTCCTTGTGCCTAAAAGGACACGGGACCTATGCACCATCTTGGACCTCAACGACCTCAATCAGTTTGTTGAGTGCAAATGGTTTTGAATGGTCACCCTGCAGGGCTTACTGCCCATGATCCATCAGGGGCATTGTCTAGCATCACTGGATATGCAGGATGCCTATCTTCATATGTTAACAGCCAAATCTCACAGGAGGTTCCCCAGGTTCATGTTTCAAGGAAGACACCACCAATTCAGAGCTTTGCCCTTCAGCCTGTCTTAAGCCCCAAGGGTCTTTACCAAGTGCCTGGTGGTGGTTGCAGCAGCCCTCCGAAGGAAAGGGCACTATGTTTTCCCTTACCTGGATGACTGGCTCTTGACGGCCCCATCCAGAGAGCAACTGCAGTGCACTATCCAGGACACCTGTTCTCTTTTCAGAGAACTGGGTATCACCATCAATGCAACAAAGTCCTCCTTGCTTCCAACCCAATCCCTCCAGTTCATCGGGGTGTTGCTCAATACCACTCAAGGGAAGGTCTTTCTCCCAGAGGACAGGGCACTTTGACTCCGAGGTCTAGCCTACCACGTCTCGGTCCCTCTCAAGAGTTCCAACCAGGACACTTCTCAAGCTTCTAGGCCACATGGCTGCCTCCATTACTACAGTCCCCCTAACCAGACTGCATATGAGGACAATTCAGTGGACTCTGTGAGTCCAGTGGGACCAATGATGGGACTACGTGGACCAACCGGTCTCTATCCCAGAACCGGTCCATCGGGAGCTCAACTGGTGGACAACTTCCCCTCTCTAGCAGAGGGGATGCCCTTTCAGAGAACACCTCCTCAAATCCTAACATTGGATGCTTCCGGCACGGGTTGGGGCGCACATCGGCATCCACAGGACACAGGACACAGGGCACCTGATCTGGCCGAGGAGCTCCTACATATCACCATCTTAGAGATGAGATCAGATCAGATTTTCCCTTTGTCAATCTTCACTATTCATCACTGGTGAGTGGTTGGCTGGAGACAGGTACCCTGCGGGGAATTTTTTTTTTGTAGGAGGGAGGAGCTGGGGCCGTTGGCGCCACCCACCAGGCCGATACACTGTGTGACGCTTCTGGGTTGGCCAGTAACAGCCATTGGCTACTCCTCTACCTCAGTTCTGCTTCTCCCGCTGTTGATACAGCACCTCGCCTAGCTCAGATTGTTTTCTGTGATATAGCAGCCTAGTTCGATGTTGACGCCTTCCGGAGCCATTGTTCCTCGGGGCCGTTTGACACCGTCCTTGGACTCCTTCACCACGACTCCACCTCAGTTCTGCAGCCTACCCGATGCTGTTTTCCTCCAATCCGATAAGATCTTTCCTTTTATTAAGCAGCGTTAAGTCTTTTACTGTTTTTGTGTTTTGTTACCGTACGCATCATGCCTGGTCCTTAGGACAAGAAATGTTCAAAGAAAACAGGTCAGCTTCCCATGCGTCAATGTCTCTGCAGCTGACAGATTTCTGTTACTGGCTGGCATGATGTTTGCCTTGCCTGCCTCGGACCTCAGCATGACATAGATTCCTGTGACACCTGCTTCTCTATGGACTGCCGCATTCTGGAGCACCGCGTGTTAAAAGTCAGCAGGCTCTGCTGACTTTTGGGGGGTGGCGTCGCCCATATTGGTCCAAGTGCAGGACTCTCAGCCCTTCCTCCAGGTCCCTTCCTAGGCCTACATGGTCCAGTGAAGAGGGGGCCTCCTCTTCTTCATGCCTTGCCATAGAGAAGTTTCCTACCGCAGTGCCGGAGGTCCAGTCTGGCTCAGTTCAGGGCCAGGCTGAGGGCACCACTCTCTGTCACCTCTTCGGAGGTGCAGGCTCCCCCGTTGGGGCCCACAGCAGTGGTTCCCAGTGTGGCACATTCCTCTGCACCACCTGATGGCACTGCCTCAGATCCTGGGGCCATTCATGGCTCCAGTGATTGGGGCGATGCCGTGAGGAGTGCAGTCTGGCTCACGGTGCCGCTTGTGGAGCCATGGGTGGAGAGCCCCCAGGGCTGGCAGTCTGGAGCTCCTCTGGATCATCTCCTCTCCAGAGTTGGATGATTCAGAGGCTGATCTGGACTGGCAGCCTGACTCTTTAGAGTCGGAGGTTCTCCACAGCCTAGTACTCTTGTGCCTCCCCAGGTGCCCCACTGCGGCTGCCACTATGGCCTGTGCCGACTCTCGAGCCGACGGCAGCTCAGTGGGTCAGCTGTGTGCTGGTGGTCCCACTGTTGCAGGAGTGGCTGTCTGAATTTTGAGGGAGGGGGATGGCTGCCATCCCCTCTATCAGGATCAAGATCGAACCTCCCTTCTCTGTGATTCTCCTTGGGGAGTCGCCTAAATTGGGGGGTTCCTTGGCACAAGGTACGAGGAAGAGGGCTTCCTCTGAGTTGATGGGGTTGAGAGGATAGGGTGAGGGACAGTGACACACTTCCATGGCCCTCCGGGGCCGGGGGAGGAGCCACAGTGCTGAGTCCAGTTTCTCTCCTTCGTACCCTTCAAGGGAGTCCTCATTGAGTGGAGCTGGAGACTGTCCTTCTAGATCCATTTGGCCCTGGTCCTCTCATAGGGAAGCTCCTCCTACAGGGATAAGTCCCGACTGCTTTACATTCCTTAACAAGTTGGTGAATTTGCTAACCTGTGGATTCCCGCTTATGCCAGGTTCACGTGTAGAGTCTTCTAGCCCTGGCAGAGACACGCCAGGTATGGTAACAGGTTCACCTGTGCCTCTGCATCCAGCTCCCCTTCTTCCAGGCCATTTTGGTCCCTTGGGACCTTTGACCTGGGAACAGTTAAGATCCCGGGCTGTGGATTTCCCCCAGTATGTAAGGGCCATGGACGAACAGGTCTTTCAACCGGTTCCCCCTCCGCAGCCAGAGTATGACTCTGCAAGCTCCTCGGCCTCCTCATCTCCCTCCACAGAGGAAGAGGAGCCCTCTGTCCACATATCCTCAAACACTGATCAGGCTCAGTGTTAGCACTTCCTAGCGAGGCTAGTCAGGCACTTGCACATTACCAACTTTGTCCATCACAATGCCGAGTATGCGATGCAAGCCTTCTTAGGTGATTTCGGGGCACGCCATTTGGTGGTCCCCTCCTGGCCAGTTCCCTTCCAGGAGGCATTGTACAGTGCCTGGCAGCTTCCATATACCTCAGCTCCAGACCTCATGGACTGCCGGAGGCAGTATTGTGCAACTCGGGGGTCTTCAGGCTCTCTGCCTCATCCCACTTCGGGACTGATGCATCTGGACACTACTTCCGGGCATAGACATCCTATCCGTGACTGCCCCCGGATTCTGACTCTGAGGAGTTCAATTGTCTGGGGTGGAGAGTTGTCCCCTCTGCATGGATGATTCTAGCCATTATTTCACTTCAGGTGCACCACACTGCCTATAACAGGCATCTGTAAGCAATGCCGGGCCAAGCTCTAGCATCGCTGCCTGATTGGGAGGCTACTTGGCAAGCCATAGCCCTCTCTGCTATAGGTCTGGAACTGGCATGGCACTAGTCAAGGGCATCTTATGACACCAATGAAGTCACTTCATGACTTGCAGGGACAGTGATCTGCATTAGGTGGATGGCGTGGCTTCACCTTTCGAGGTTGTCATCTTTGGCTCGGCGTTGGTTTTTGGCCTCCTCTTTCTGGGGGACTCATATCTTTTCCTGCAGGGTGAGATGGGAGTTTCAGGGGTGCCTTCCTTCCCCCAGAGGTCAGGGGACCCGGCCTTATTCTGACCAGTCCCAGGCCTAACTGGCTAGTGGAGGGACCCCCCCATTTTTCCTCCACGGGGGGGCCTGAGGGATGCTATTCTCTCAGGGATTTCCTGGGCCCCCTTCGTGGGAGCACTGTACTAACCCACCAGTGATGAATAGTGAAGATTGACACAGGGAAGATATGAAAATTACATACCTGCTGTAATTCTTGATCTTCCTGTGTTGCTCAGTGTATCTTTCCTGGTGAAACAATTCAATAAAAAAAAATAAATAAAATCTTCACCATTCATCACTGAATCCCACCCACCTTCCCCTCACAAGGCCTCAGACCCTGAGCTGTGTGGCCTCCCTGCTCACCCCTCTCTCTTTCTCTTTTGGGATTTTTTCCCCTCCTCCCTGGCAGGCCTGTGAAGAGGCCTCTGGGGGAGTATCAGAGGAGGGTGAGTAGGTCCCCTGTTTGGGCTTCATAGGATTTTCTGATGGAATCCTTTATCTTGGGTCTGCTCTACAGGGTCAGCGATCCCCTTGATTTGCTGAGCTTGAGTCCTCTGGGATGAGGGGGGTTCTGGGACTGATCATAACTCCCTCTGCCCTTGTTATTCTTCTCTTTGACTGTACCCTCCCCCGTGGGGTGGGACCTTTAATACCAGGGTTCCTTCTCCCCCAAGAACCCAATGGGTTCTCCTGATTACGGTAACAAGGGGGAGGAATCCTCCTGGGGAGTTGGAATTCGAGGGAGGGGGGCCTTACCCATTTTATGGGATTCTTCTGAGTTCCTTGGAATCTCCCTTTGAACGATATCCCTTGAAGGATCTGCCTGGTCAGCTTAATTCCTTGATGGGTCTTGGCCTCCCCTCTCCCTCCTCTCCCCCTTAATTTTCTTTCTCTATCTCTCTTCCTCTTTCCTCCCTTCCTGCCCTTTGGCCATCCAGGGACTGGGTTTGTTTTTTTTGGCCCATAACCTCCCAGGTCCCCCTCCTACTCTGTCCTCTGGTCAACCTTTGTCTTTTTCAGTTTACATCTTTTCCTTTTGCTGTCTCTCAGGCTCCCTTGCCCCACCCTTATTTTTCTCTGTATCCTCTTTTCTTTTGTCTCCCCAGGGTGCAGAACTGAGGTGGAGGAGGAGCCAATGGCTGTTACTGGTCAACCCGCAAGTGCCACACAGTGCATCAGCCTCATGGGTGGTGCTGATGGTGCCAGCTCCTCCCTCCTACAAAAAAGCTCCCACGGGGTGCCTGTCTCTGGCCAATCACCCACCAGTGATGAATGGCGAAAATACACAGGAAGATCAAGAATTACGGTAGGTATGTCATTTTCATTTCTCTATGCCCTGCAGGCATTGAGTACTGCTCTCCTTCCGGGACATCCCCTCATACAGACAGACAACATGGCAGTGGTGTTTTAGCTCAACAAACAGGGCAGCACCCGCTCGTACCCCCTTTGTTGAGAAGCAGTGCGGGTCTGGAACTGAGCCTTAACTCACTGCCTGTATATCTCAGCGGTTCACATCCCAGGGGTTCAAAATACCTTGGCAGACACACTCAGCAGGACATGGTTCAGAGTGCATGAGTGGGCCCTTCTACAGTCTGTCGTAGAAGATCTCTTCGACAGATGGGCAGGCCAGAATGGGACCTTTTTCCTTCCCCTATCAATGCAAAGTTGCCCAGTTTTTGCTTGCTAGATCCAGGGCCTTGTGTTTTCTGGCGAGAAGCATTGTCCCTCTCCTGGAGGGGGAGGTTCCTTTACGCAGTCCCTCCCTTCCTTCACACTTCCACTCCTACAGAAGGTAGTTCTCAAGCTATAAGCAGAAGGGGCAGTAATGATCTTTCTAGGGGCATGGATATGTTGTTCTATCCACACTTGTTGGCAGTGTCTTTCCCATTAGGAGTTGCCAGAAAGTCTTTAAGCTGGCTCCTCTCACCCACCCGGGTGGTATATCCCTTGCTCCACCCTCTGATGCCAGATATTCCTTTCCACTGGAACAAGCAGGTTTCCTCCTTATCGCTCCCATGCTGAGTAGGCCCTGATGTTCAAATCTTCGGATTTACTTCCTAAACTAAAACTCATAAGAGTTTTTCTGCAGCATGATCTTCAATCTCGACCACGATGGAGGACAAGTCCTCACCAGGGTTCTGCCAGTGTCCCTGCAGACAGAAGATGTCACACACCGAATTGCACGCCACGTGCGTTTTCTGCCTGGGTCATGATCACGATACCCAGGCCTGCAATATGTGTTGCTCATTTTATCTGAATGTGCTCGACGACCATCTTGCCCGTTTGTAGCTGTGCGACCTGGAAAAACTGAACCTGCCGGTCAAATCTAAAGAAGCCCGTTGGGTGGTCTCCATGGCTTTGGGGTCCTCTGAGCAGTTGGAGCAGATGAATGCCTTTGAGGAGGAGGGGGCTCAGGTCGGCGAACAGACCTCTTTGACATCGGTTTTTGTTCCACTTAAACTGGGCTTTACCTTTTTGGGCTCATTCAAGGAGTTGCCAGTCTCTCCAGAGGGCCCTTTGGGCTCGCACAGCTCATGCTCCTGCAACAAGGAGGAGTCAAAAGACAAGGAGAAGACTCATCATCAACATTCTTGGGACAGAGAACAGTCTTGGTCCCAGGAAACTTCAGTTACGAGCACAGTCAAAACCGTGGCCTTAGCCACTGGCTTCATGGTGCCCCCATCAGGCCAGCCTGCCGAGACGTGAGTAGATGATCTGGCCGAGATTTTTCTCGACCCAGTCGACCCGCTTTCTCTCGATGAGGCCGACAATTCTCTTTTTGGGACTCGGGTCCTTCCGGCCAATGAGCTGATCCAGCCCGCTGGGCAGGACGTTAAGGCTCCAGAGGACCAGGATGAACCGTGGCACTCCCCGGCCCCCTTCAAGCGACCCCATCGGTCCCCCCGATGGTCTCAGTCCTGGTCTTGGTCATCTTCCTCTAGTGGGTAGCACAGATCCCATGGGCACCATTCTCTGCGCCACAAGAAGCGGAGCCACTGCTATTCTTCCTCCTTGCCCTCCACGGCTGTAGGGAGGCTACATCAGTGCTATGAGGACCTTATGTGGCAACAGTTGGTTCTGGCCAGGCAGAAGCCGGCACTGGCTCAAACCCTGGCAATCACCCGGCTGTCACCATCTTGGCCGTTGCCTACTCCTCCAGAGTTTCTGGAGTCAGTTGACACCACCCCTCCACCTGTGGAGCCAGTGAAGACCATTTTGGCTTAGCCTAAACTGGCCTCTCCACTGATCGTGGTGGAGGTCCCACCTCATTGGCCACCATCCGGGGCCCCATCCAAGGAGTCTAGGCCGGCTAAGGGGCTTCCCCATCAGCTGTCAGTCACTCTCACACCCGACTGTCTGGCGGGTCAAGAGTGACTCGGGTGGTCGGCCGCCATATGGGGGCTCTTCTGAGTCCGATGATAACTCCTTGCTACACTCCCGTGTGGTTGATGTGGAGTCAGTTGGAGATATCTCCACAGAGGAGGGCATTTCATCCTTCCTGGGCATCCTCCTTCTCATCTCCGAATCCACAGGGATGCAGTTGGAGCCCATTTAGAAGCAGGCCCATTACCCCCTTACTGATATCTTGGACAAGGGGGATTCATTGATGGAGGCCTTCCCAGTGACCGAGGCTATTGTCAGTCTGGCCCTGGACCTCTGTCAACACCTGCTTCCTGCCCTGCACCATCAGTCCGTATGACCTTCAAATATGCGGTGCCCATCAGTTTCCTTTTGGGGTTCATGCAACACCCCTCGGACAAAGGGAATAGTGACTGATTCCAAGTTTCAGCACATGAGTCACAAGGACATCAGTGCCTTCCTCCTGGGGGTCATGGGAACCATCTTTTCCAGATCTCTTACTTCCTCTCAGAGAGTAACCTTGTACAAGCCCAATCCATACAGCAGATGCTGGGCATCTGGGCCTCCGCTGTTTTCTTAGTAGCTCTGGCCCATTCCACATGAGGACCACTCAATGGATGCTCAGCACACGGTGGTCTCCGAACATGTACCCACAGGCCTCCACATATAGGTGATGGAACCCCTGACAAAATCATTTGCATGGTGGACTCAGGAATACAGGCTTCCACAAGGTCTACCCTTTGCCCCACTGGAATCTCAGATCGACATCACCACATATGCATCTCTGTTTGGTGGGGGAGCTCACTGTCAAGTCATCTGCACTCAGAGAGTGTGGAGCCAGGAGGAGCCCTGAAGGATGTCCTCTACCACAAGGTCATTTTCCTTCACATGGACAATAAGGCCATGAGTACTACATCAACAAGTAGGGTAGAGTGCGCTCCTACCCTCTGTGCAGGGAGCACATCAGCAGGCCGTAGGTGGATTCCCATGAATGGTCACTCACTCCAACAGCATGCAATCACTGTTTGACTAGCCGGGCAGTTCAGACCTGGACCTTTTTGCATCCTCACTCAACACAAAACTTCCTCTATTCTGCTCCAGAAATCCAGAACCTGACATCTTCTGTCAGGATGCATTCAGACTGCGGTGGGCAAGATGCTTTCTGTATGCATTTCCTCCTCTTTCTTTAGTTCAGAGGGTGCTGCTCAAGCTGGGGGCACAGGGAGGCAGTAGGATCCTCATCACCCACAATGGCCTTGTCAGATATGGTTTCTACTAATCAACAGGTTGTCAGAAGTCCCCCTGAGGCAACTTCCTCTTTGGTTAGACCTACTGACAGGGTCCATCCTAACCTGCACTTCCTTCATCTCCATGTCTGGCTCCTAAGGAGTTAGAAGTGGGTAGGTCTGAGGTCTCTCAAGGATCTCAGAAATCCTCTTTGTGGCGCATAAGCCCTCCACTAGGAAAACTGGTTTTCAAGTACCTCAAGGCAATAAACAAAGTCCAAGAGGGTAGCATATTTCAGAAAAAGAGATGTGCAAGAACAAGGAGGCACAATTTGAAGATGGGGGGATGGCTCAAGGGCAATGTGAGGAAGTATTTTTTTCATGGAGAGGGTGGTGGACACATGGAACAGCCTTCCTGAGGAGGTCATGGTGTCACAAACAGTGGGGGAATACAAGAATGCATGGGACTGACATAAGGCAATTCTGGTGGGGGGTAGGATGAAGTAGGCTGTTGGTTAACTAGGATCTGCAGTTTATCCAATAGGTAGGGAAATGGGCAGACTGGGTGGGCCAAGCGGTCCTTATCTGCTGTCAAAGTCTATGTTTCTATGTAACTTGCATGACTAAGTGGAAGCTATTTTCCATTTGGTGTGCTAAGTCCACACTGGACATATTTTGTTGCCCATGGAATAAAGTGTTGGAGTACCTCTTGGACCTGTCAAATGCAGGACTGCAATACCTGACAGTGAAGATACACCTCTGCATGATTTCCACTTACCATGAGCCAGTGCAGAACATGTTGGTGGCTCAGTTACTGCTGGTCAAGAGATTCCTCAAGGGTGTCCTACACACTAGACCCCTGGTCAGGAACCTGTGGCCGCATGGAATATCAACCTCGTGCTAGATATACTCACCTGTAAACCTTTGAGACTCTAGCCTACTGTAACTTAAAGTTTTTGACCTGGAAGACTGCCTTCTTAGTGGCCATTACTTCCACTCAAAGAGTTTCTGAAATTCATGCCTTGGTCACAGACCCTCCATATACTGTCTTTCACAAGGACAAGGTGGTACTTCACACTTGTTCTAATTCCCGCATAATGTAGTTTTGGAATTTCACCTTATCCAGCCCCTGGCTATTCTAGATGAGGGGAATGCACCCTTCACTCTCTGGATGTCGAGACGGTTCTACGATTCTACATCAACAGAACTAAAGAGATTCGCAAATCCAAGCATCTTTTTGTATCTTTCAACATGGCCTGGCTGGGTCAGCCTGTTGCCATTAGATGTATTTCTGCATGGTTCATAGTATGTCTTTGTCACTGCTACTTGATGACACAGGTTACGTTGGAAGGCCGGGTTTACACCCACTCTACCAGAGCGGTTGAGGCATCCTTGGAAGAAATTTGTGATGTACCCATTGCAGATTTTTGCAAGAGGCTACTTGGAGCATGGTGCATACCTTTGTGAAGCACTATGCTCTGGATGTCCATGCCAGACAGGACACTTCCTTCGGCAGGACAATATTTTATGACTCCTGTCCTGGATGAGCTCTGTCTCCTGCCACCCTACTCGGGTGATTGGTTTTTAGCTTGGTGCTCTTCCCATTAGTGTGAATGAATGGTGAAGACTTTTAGTTCAGAAAGATGTTGAAATTACATACCTACCATAGTTCTTGATCTTCTTAGACAAAGTCTTCACCACTCATTCACACACTCACCAACCATCCCCCGCGCTCACTCATCCTGCTTCTGGTCTTCGCTCCCTTGTTGACTTGGGTAGTGAAGACGCAGTTGAGTAGACCCTTCTTATATGGATCATCCGGGCTATCCTATGCCTGGATTATGTTCAGTATTCCTAGGTTACTTTCCATTGTACCTCCTTGGTTGAAAAGGCAGTTGGAGTGTCAATGCTGAAATAGCCTATACAGGCATGAGCCAGCCTCACAGTACCATGCATGTGTGGCCCTACCTTGGCGCTGGCCCTCCTGAAGATTTTTGGCTCCCAATGGGTCCTAGCACCTCCAGCATAGTCCCATTAGTCTGAATGAATGGTGAAGACTTTGTCCATTATGATCAAGAATTTTGGTAGGTAGGTAATTCTCTATTTTTCTGTAATGGACCCACATGACCAATGTTTCCCTTGTCTAGAGCTGAACCATTACATGGATTGCTGCAACACATGTTTTAGTGTGAATTACCACACCTTAGAGATCCACGTGGTGAGGTTGGGTCATGATCCCCTAACCTTCAGTGGCTGGCATTGCACAAGGGCAGCTAAGACAAGGACCTTAGACCCATCCCCCAGGCCTCCCGCTGCTGCTATATGCACTGGGAAGAGCAGGTCTTCACTGGCTGAGGTATTGCAGATCCTGGATGTCTGGGTGAGCGGCCGGGGGAATGGTCAGCCTCCTTCGAGGGGTTGGCCGTGGGTTGCTCATGGTCTGGTTCCTCTTTGGGGAATCAGCCAGCCCTGGTGTTGGGGCCTCAGCTATGTGCAGGGTTTGCATCAATGGTAACTTAGAGGGCTTCAGGGAGTGTGGCCTTGGCTCCAGACACAGACTCCAGTGCCGGTGAGTGAGACTGAACCCCCACTGCCGCGGAGCCCCCTCTCAACACTGTCCTTGGTGCTGGGACAGGTAGAGTAACTGGGGATCTTACTTCAAGTTGGAGCTCTTGCAGCAGGTGATACCTTTATGGACTAAGCCACCAGATGCCAGGACCCCACAGAAAATTTCTAGCTAGCAGTCTTCAGTAGGGACTGCCCCCTTGACATCGGCCCGCCCCCGATGTCAACGAATGGTATAAAAGGGGCAGTCCCCAGATCCACCTCAGTTCTTCTCCTGCCATGACCCATTCACATCAGCTCCTCAGATGGCTTCTGCTACAGTCGACTGCCATTTCAGAATTCCCACCTTTATTTTATTTTTAGGAATCTGTGATTATTTTCTTTTCTTCTCTGCATACCTGCATCACTGACTCCATTTATTGAGCGGTGAAAGTCCAAGTGTCCATGTGGAAAGCAGCCTCCTTCCAAGGATGACCATGGGGCCTGCTTTTTCTGCCAGGACCCAGACTACGACACTGAGGGCTGCCAGCACTGCTAAGGATTTAACCCAAGGACTAGGATTTGCCACCAGAAGGCCTTTAAAAGTTACCTTCTTGAGCAGCAGCTTGCTGCTGTGCAGAAGCAATCCTCAAGGAAGATCACTTCTTCTTCTTTCTCCATCTTGGAGGGCCTCTTTATCGTCCAAGAGTCATCAGGAGAAGACTACTTTGGGCAAGCACAAGTCCCGGGACAAAGACAAGAAGACCACCTCCGGTCCCCTGTCCCATGGGGGATCAGACCATCCTACCTGGCTTGCTCTTCCTTCCTCTGGGCAACCAGCAGACAAGCCTCCTGACCTGGTACTGATGTCCGGCACAGGTAAAGACCCTTCCTAAGTCAGCGGGTACTTCCTCAGGTGGTGGGGCCGGTTCTTCTTTGGGTGGCAGGTCTAAACCCATCATCCGCCCAGCCCTGGCATTGGTAGTAATTTTCTCGGATAAAGCCCCCAATGCCCAGACCATGCACCCGCCTCAGCAGCTTCAGTGGTGCCTCTGCCCCGTTCCATGGAGTCCTTGTGACAGGGTTGAATACGGCCCTGTCCCAGTTGTTCTGGAGAAAGAGTTTAAATGCAAGGATCTGTTCTATTGTCCCCTTTTCTGTCTCTTCTCTGCCTGGTTGCGCAATCAGATTTTCTTGTGAGTCCTAGGACTTGATCGCCCCAATGGTCTTGCAATTCTCTGCCTGTAGCTATCTCTCTACCCCCGCTTGCTGTTCTGTCTTTTCTTCCCCCTTGCATATCTGCTGGTATAAAAATATATGTGAATCTTTTTGTGGAAATGTAATTGATACTGGGATCCCTTTGTTTAAAACTGTATATAGTTATACTGTTGAAATGATTGCAAAGCTATTTGGAACTCAAGGGGTTAACCTGAGATGCAATTTTTAAGCCTTTTGCAGAAGATGTAACCAGGTCATCAGTTCTGGGTCACAATGTTCTTTGCTGCACCTGCTAGAAACTGAGAAGAACATTGGAAACTTACAAGAACACTGTGTGACAAGCATGCTGTTTTCTTAACAAGCTCCTGCACAAACTTATAAAAAGGAGCTGCAGTGTTTTGCAAAAGAGAGACACAGAGACTGAGAGAGACTGAGATTGGAAATTGAGAAGAAACCAAGATGGACTTTCTCTGTTTATACTGCCTTTGTAAATAGTTATGTAACCTCCTTGTTACCCGGGGTTACTAGAATCCCAGTAAGACCTAGTGGTAGGCAGGGAAGGCAGCTTGTGAAACTCCAGTTAAATGGGTTTCACACTGTCTCACTCTGTTCTCAGTCACAGCTGAGACTTGAGAGATGACATCACCATAGAACTGTCGCAGCTGCATAAGCCACATTGGAATCTGCAGCTCAGTGAGTGAGTTTAGAACTGTGGGAATTTTCAAAGTCAGTCTTTGGTTTGTTTTAAAGCTGGAAGGAAGTGTGATCCTTGTTTACCTTTTGAAAGTGGTGGAGACCGCTGTCCAGGTCTCAGTGCCCCTCCCTCTGGGGGGGTGGTGGAAGAAAAGTCTCTCTGTGGATTCCAGGGGCAATCCCCTATTTCCACTATGGAAGAAAGCTGCCTGTTTTCAGTGTCTGTTCTTGTATAACAGTAAAAGAAGTGGTACTTCACCTGTGGGGCACCTGCAACGAATGGGTGAGTGTTTTGCCCCATTTGAAGGGGCAAACCAATTGTTTCATCAGTTTGGAAATATAAAGGAAGTTGGAATGTGGACTGCTATTTGGGAGGACTACTTCAACTAGGACAAACAGATAGAGCAGTCAAAAAGTCTAACGTTTTAATGGATTTCAAGTAATGCTGTAGAGGGGGTGCTTCAGGTCATCCACCGTTTAATCTACATTTTCACAGTTTAAGTTTATGTTTGTCCAGAGAAATGGCCGGGTATGGGCTGTGGGAGCTGGAGGTGGGAACACCCCCCATCTTTAGTGACCAGGTCCACCTCTACGGATTTCTTCTGTGATTTGCTACTTGCCTCATGCACCTGGCCAGTGATGAGGTGGGTACCCAGACGTGGGTCGCAACTTGAATAACCTCTAGGAGTCGCAGACTCTATGTGGTGTGGGGAGCCACAGCTTGGGAAAATATACTCCTTGTGTGATGGGAGTCTCTCCAAGTAAAGTTTGGGTTCATTCTCAAATGGACCGTCAGTCAAGTGGTCGGCAGGGGAGCTGGGCCAGTCGGGCTGTGTATCCAAAGCGCATGCAAGTCCGGGCTGAGTGCCTGGTGGGTCCAGAGCCAGACAATAGTAAAAATGTGTTCATTCTCAAATGGACCGCCTTTAGTCTCTATCTGCATATACAGACGTGAGCCCTTGGGGACCATCAATGCTTTGTCATGTGTCATCTAGTTTTGAATAAAGCCACACTGAAAAATCCCAATCCTGGTTCTGGACATTACAGTTATTGCTTCCTGTAGTTGGATTTACTTAGGTGCCCCTGTGCAGAGTAGCCAAACCTAGGTCCCTTGTGCCAGGTAACCTCATCCTCCCCGAACCCAGGTCCCCACCAGGTATTGCTGCCAACGCCAACAGCATGCCACCTGTCATTTTAGTAAAAAGGCAGGGGTGAGGGGTTACAGTTATACTGAACTATTTTTTTATTTTACTGTTATGAATACTAGCACTCTTGTTGTGAATTTTACAACTACTCCTGGTTTTCCTATGCTTCCCGACCTGTGCCTTGACGCCAGATGGTGTCAGCTTAAGTGGGATTTACACCGTGCATACCCTAAGCTGGGAGTTTTTTTTTATATTACTCCTGTTTCTCACTCCTACAGAGTGGATCCAACAATCTCCAGCCACTGGCATCCGCACCCCTGGACCAGGTCTGGTGCACAAATTTATACGCCCCATGCACACGGGATCAGCCACATCTCAGTGAAGGCGTCTCTCGTGTCCGGGGCCGCAGGGCATGGCCATCAGCTGCCGAGATTGCCCTGCTATTTTTAAGCCATTTTCTTGCCCCTGAGAGCTGGATGTGCAATGGCATCAGATACATGGCCATGCTGATGCCCGCCACGCTCCCATTTCCAGGCATGCAACTGTAGTGCAGCTGGCTTCCTCCAGTCGCCACTGTGGCATGATGCATTGCCCCCACCCACCTCAGAGGAAGGAGAGCAGTTGTGGGATGCTCAGTCCTTCCTCTCCCCTGCCAGCCCCCAGTGGCCCGAGTCCATTCCTGAACCCAGGTTGCCAGTGTGGCACGAGGTGTGGCATCCAGCGCCTCAACCCTCAGCACCACTGGGCCGGCCTAAGCCAGGATTTTTGTGTGTGGGTACTAGACCTGGTACCAGGGAAGCATAGAAGAAAGGTATGGATTCTGCAGCAGCAAGCCCAGGAGTGGTTACAAGGAGAATTCCAGCCAAACTAGCAGAGACAGAAGTCCAGGCTGAGACTGTACAGCTAGCACCAGTTATAGAAAAAGAACAGGCAGTGACAGAACCTGAAAGCCTGACTGCCTTTTTCAAATGATGGGCGATGATCACTGAAAACAAGCTCCAGGAGGTCGTGAGGGCAGTCTGGATCTCCTGCCCTCCCCCGATGATCGCTGAAAACAAGGCAGGTAGTGACCCGACGGCAAAGGCAGTGCTCTAGCTTGCTTGCTTTGTCTGTGTGAGCGGTCCCCGCTGGCGCTGTGCGCCGGCTGCCCCACTACCCCCACCACCACCCTTGGTGAACTTTTACTTTTATAGGCTGTCCCTCATGACTGCCTGAACCAATCAGCCCACTTTTCCCTTTGCTTCTAATACTCTACCATCACTAGTGGCTGCCCTTGAGCAGCTGCAGCACAAATCACTTAAAATGTTACCACTCTCTCTAGGTACAATCTGTCTTCTCATAATCTTATCATCCCTCCCACCCTCTTCCTACCCCACACAGCAATTCACACTAACACTCATCACTGAAATCATCAAGCAGCCTCCCCACTCCTCTTCTACCCTTGCACACCACCCTCTATATTGCTGGCAAAACTGGGCACTGGGAGCTACTATCCTCCCTCCACCTTTTCATGCTGGGCTGTCAGCATTAAATGTCTCCCCCCCCATTCACCTCTATGTCATCGTCGAGTACTCCTTTCCGCCTCCCTATCCACACAAGAAACTACAATAGGCCATGCGCCTTAGTAAACAGCTTTTTGTCTCTACTGCCTCATTGCCGGGGACATTGAACGAAACCCTGGTCCAACCCCCTACACATATGGCCACCCCTTCCCACCGGCTAACCAACTACCAAGAGGCTTCAAAATAGCACACCTAAATATTTGCAGCATTCTGAACAAACTTGCAGCCCTACAAACATGCGTCCTATCCCTGTGCACTGATATCTTAATCATTACTGAAACCTGGCTGAAGCCCCACAACCTTGATGCTGAGTTCTCTATACCTGGATACTCCCTCATTTGGCAGGACCGCCGGGGTAAAAGGAAGGGTGGTGGGACTGCAATGTTTATCTTCACTAAGCTCCAGTTCACTACAATCAGCCTTTCTGCACCCTCGTTGTCTATAGATCCCCTTCTAATCAAAATCTCTCTCCCTCACTCAATTCCCATATACTGTATGTAGCAGGGTCATACTGCTCTCCTGACACACAGCTGCCTGATGTCCTAGACCACTTGGGCACCCTGAAGTCCCTCGCAGCCGGAGGTGAGCTACACATCCTTGGGGATTTCAACCTTAATTGGCTCGCTAGTGCTAGCTCTAAATTATGAAGTCAAGTAAATGCACTAAACCTGTCACAGCAAATAACCAAACCCACTGGCCTAAACCACAAATCCAAGAAACATACTCTATTGGACTGGGCCCTAACCTTCCACCCCCATCACATTATTGGTGCTGGCCTACTACCAGACTCTCTCAGTGATCACCACATGATTTACGTGGTACGGAAAATATTCGGACCTATGGCCCCCCCCGTACAATATATACTAGATCTTACAAATCCCTAGACCAGATCACACTCCTAAATGACCTGACCAACATTATTTGTTCTTACATCCCTCAGGCTCCCTCCATGGATGCGGCCCTCGATTTCTTCACATCCAGATTCCTTGCCACTGGGGACTCTCATGCCCCACTCAGAAGATCCAGACTAAGGGGCGCCATCTACCCTGGGTGTCTGCAAATCTCTTACAGCAACTTCTAGTCAGGGACTGAGCCTGGAAAACCTATAAGGTAACAGGTTCTCAACTGGCTCTGCAACACTATCGCTCGCTATGGAATGCTTGCACAAGGCTCATCCGGCAGGCCAAATCCAATTATTTCAAGTCTGCCTTCCAAAATAACTCTACATACCTAGCTCAATTCTGGAAGTCAATTAAATCCCTCTTCTCCCTTCCGCCCAACCCCCTTCCCCATCCCTCAAAACAGCAGGTATTACTATCACCGCCCCTAGCTCTGTAGCCACAGAGCTCAACTCCTTTTTCACAAGCTGCACGGCCTCTCCCTCATCCCCTCACCCTAGTCACCTCACCACAGTTACCCCAGCCTCTTCCACACCCTCCAACTTCTGCTTTCACCCTGTTACCCCAACTGAGGTACTAAAAGCACTTTGGTCACTCAATCCCTCCAAAGGTAAATGCCCCTCGGGACTTGACTCCAAAATGCTTCATCTAGCTGTCCCAGCCATAGTCAGTCCTCTAGCTACTCTCTTTAACCTGTCATTCAGACTTGGTTCTATCCCACCTAAATGGAAACATGCCATGGTCATGCCCCTATTCAAAGGCAGTGACCCCTCCTTCCTGAGCAACTACCATCCTATCTCGTTGCTCCCTATCCTAGCTAAAATCCAGGAGTGCCTTGTGCTCTCACAGCTCTCCCAGTTCCTCAACTCCACCTCCTTCTTCACTCCATACCAGGCTGGTGTTAGGAAAACTCACTCCACCATCACCTCTCTCCTCCAGCTCACCAACACCATCCTCACAGGTATAGGATAAAGAGGAAATCACCGCGGCTATCTTCATTGACCTGGCCAAGGCTTTCGACTCAGTCACTCATGCCCTGTTACTGTCCAAGCTCACCCTTGCTGGACTATCTGGGCATGCCACCAGTTGGTTCCAGGCATATTTGGCAAACAGGTCCCATTCAGTCCATATTGGATCCGACATCTCCACCTCTCCTGTCACCTCTGGGGTGCCGCAAGGCTCTGTCCTAGGCCCCTATTGTTTTCCATCTTCCTCAATGACCTGCCTTTGTCCTGTCCTCATACGTCCATTCACATGTACGCAGATGACACAGTACTGCATGCCTCTGCTCCATCCCCCTCCACAGTAGCTGCCCATCTACAGCAGGATTTCAACAATGTCCAACTCTGGTTTCGGTCTCATCAGCTACTTCTAAACCCCAAGAAAACTGCCTCCCTAACATTCGGCACTAGGGCAAAACTTTCCCACCTTCCCTCCACCCCCTCTTTCTGCACACTTGATGGCTCCCCCCTTGAGGTATGTACATCCTTCAGATACCTTGGTGTCTGGTTAGACCAACACCTTGACTTCACTGTGCAAATCGATGCTATGCATAAACTACCTCCATGCTGGCTGCGCTATACCGCAATAAAAGTTGCATCCTCCTGCCAACGCTCCTGGCAATAGTCCAAAAGATGATCCTCCCAATCCTGGACTACAAGAATGTAGTTTACAGTGTAGCCCCTAAGTCCTCCCTGGCCAGACTTGATCCTCTCTTCCACTCTTTCTGTCGTTTCACCCTGGACTACCCCCTCATAACCCATCACTGTGACCTCTACCGTTCCTTAGACCTCCCATCTCTCCACAATCGTAGACTGATACACAGTTCTAGAACAACTGCAAAATTCTGGTCTCAGTCACTCCCCTCCTACCTTGCAGCCACCCTAGTAGCTCTACCCCCGCCAGCATACTCGCTCAGGGATAATGATTCCCGGCTTCTTCACATCCCCCACGTGTCCACAACGGCTGGTCCGGCTGCCTTCAGCTATCGGATGCCAAAACTATGGAATTCTTTGCCTGCTGATATTAGGCACTCCTCCAGCATGCTTCACCTCAACGAGATACTCAAGTCTCATTTCTCCACTATTTGCTCAAGCTATTTGTAATACTGAAGCCCTAATAGTCAATGTCGGCTGCCACCTATTTTTTTTTTCTATTTTCGTCTGATTATTTCATATTACTTCTACTGTTGACTACTCTGTAGATACTAAATGCTGTGGTCTACCCTGTATATATGAATGTATTGCTGCCTCTTTCATCTGTATATTTTTACTTCTGCTGATGTCTACCCTGTATATAAGAACGCTGTTGTCTACTCTGTATAATGTATGTATTGCAAGAGGTATTTCATCTGTATACCTCCTCTCCCCCCACCCCCAGGGCGCATCTGGAATTGAGTGGTACCCTACTCATTATGCCTTCCTGGTAAACTCTTAAATAAATAAATAAATATAACAAAAAGAGACAGAGAAACGGAGAGAAAAGAGATTCAACGTTTAGAAGCACAGAGAAAAGAAAAAATGCAACAACTCGAACGGCAGAGAAAAGAAGAGATGCAGCAAAAGGAGCAGTAAAGAAGAGAAGAGACGCAGGTGTGGCTGGATGCCTTGCAGGCTATCAAAGGCAGAGGATCTGGCACAGATCCAGATGAGCAACAGGACACAGGCAACATGAAATACATTAAACTTACAAAGTTATGTCCCTCTGATGATACTGAGGCATACCTGACAACTTTTGAAAAGGTTGCCACAGTCTGCCAATGGCCAAAACAGCAATGGGCAATAAGACTGGTACCTACCTGACAGGGAAAGCCCCACTTGCCTACAACAATATGGACACTGCACAGTCAGAAAACTATGGCCTGGTGAAAAGCAAAATCCTGAAAAGGTATGACATCTCAGGAGAGACCTACAGGCAGACATTTTGATCTCAAGTATAACTCAGTCAACAATTGAGAAGCCTTCACCCGACTCAGAGAACTCCTGATAAAATGACCCCAACCAGAGGGCAAAACAGTCCCACAGATCATCGACACATTTGCCATGGAGCAATTCATCAATATCCTGCCTACAGATGTGAAGCTTTGGGTAAAAGAACACCGACTTGAAAGTGGCAAAAAGGCTGTTTCTTTGGCCAAAGACTTCCAAATGGCCAGCAGACGCTGCAGCAGCGAGGTAACAGCCAGTAAGACATTCTTTTTCCCATTTAAACTCCAAGTCTTATAAGAACTCTGGTGGGGGTAACAAATCTGTGCCCAAAGACTTTATTTGCTATAACTGTAATAAGCCAGGTCATATTGCAAGAAATTGCCATAGTAAGAAGAGTGACACTGGAGCAGATTTGTCCTTAGCAAATTGGGGCAAGTACTTAACAGATGTGAAGGTGGGAGATAAGACTGTGAAGGGACTTATAGATTCGGGAAGCATATTGAAGTGCTGGGAAAACAATATACAAAAGGGCCAGGTACAGGTGTCATCTGCATCCATGGGGACACTCAATACTATCCCACCAGCCAAGTAACTCTCACTATTAATGGGGTGTTGCATCAAATGAAAGTGGGGGTAGTACCTAAGTTACCTGTACCTGTGATTATTGGAAATGACTTTCCAGGATTTATGGAGTTAATCAAAGAGGGAGTAAATCCTGATGTTTCAGCAGCTATGGGTGACAAGAGCTCAGGCAAAGAAAATCTCAAATGGTGGGGACTCTTTGCCTTTCGCTGATTAATGCTTCGGACTTGTTTGAGCACAGCTCCAAGATCCGGAAGTCCAGGAAAGAAAGACGACACCTGAAGAAACAGTGGCAACAAAAGACTGATGGACATAAGGGGTCAACATATGAAAATACTGAAACTAAACTGATCACTGATTGTGATTTTCTTTCAGAACACACTAACAATGTTTCTGTCTAGGGTTATTTTAAGCAGCTGGGGGTGAAACCAAAACAAGGTGAACCAATGTTTAAAAAAATGTAATAGGCTACTGTATATAGTTTGGGTTAAACCTCAGGCACAGGACCAGATAGAACAATTGGTTGTACCACAAATGTATAGATCTGAGTTGTTACAGAGAGCTGGTCACTCGGGGAGGGATTGTACCCTTGCTAGATTGCTGTACAGATTTTACTGGCCTGAAATTCATGAAGATGTTGCTACCTATTGCAGTTCTTGTGCGGAGTGTCAGAAAGTAGCCCCAATGACTAAAAAAGACAAGGTGCCCCTTGTGCCCCTTCCCTTGATAGATGTGCCTTTTGAGAGAATTGCAATGGATGTAGTTGGCCCCTTAAACAAGTAAAAAGGGAAATCAGTCGGCTCGCAGAGGTTGGATTTCCGCTTGCAACACCAGTGACCTGGGTTCAGGAATGGGCCTGAGTTGCTGGAGGGCCGGCCAGGAGGAGAAGGCTCTAGCATCCGACGACTGCTCACCTTCTCCTGGGGGGAGGGAGGGGATGTGGCTTGCTGTGTATCGCCTCCTGGCGGAGGCTGGGAGCACGACAGCTTGGTGAGCCCACTGAACGCAAGGGGCATGGTGGATGCTGGCATGTGCCTTGACGTCTGTGGTACACCATGGAGCAAACAGGGAAAAAATTGCTCCTCAGGCTGGCCGGATGATGGCTGCCAGCTCTTGCCACCACAAGTGCCTTGAAGACCCTGAAGCCACCTCAGCAGCTCTCAGGGACCAAATAGATAGTGTGCTGGTTGCCTTCCCTGGCACCTTCCTCCTCAAAGGAGAGGGACCCATCCAGTG
Source organism: Neoceratodus forsteri (assembly GCA_016271365.2). NCBI lineage: Eukaryota > Metazoa > Chordata > Ceratodontiformes > Ceratodontidae > Neoceratodus > Neoceratodus forsteri. The sequence goes on along the minus strand of CM057450.1, from coordinate 124,039,460 downwards.
AAGGGATACTATGGGCTACCCCTGGGATGGCTGCAATGTGACATAAGGTGGAGGGGGTTGGGGCGAGGGTGTTGGTGGGGACCATGGCTGGCATGGCTGTCCGGGAAGGAGAGGTGGGCTAGAGAGCATGGGAAGGAGCTAAAAAAAAGGGAAATAATTTCATTTTGGTAGTATGTGACTATGCTACTCGATACCCATCATCATCATTTATTTAATTTTTAGAAGGCGCCTTCCATAGCTCAGGATGCCTTAATAGTCGATACAAAATAAAACAAACAGGATAAAAACATAATCCCCATCATAATACGGCATAAATACAATTAAAATACAGAATAACAACTACCATTTTGTCTCAGAGGTCTCTTTGTGTTCCCCCACAGGCCCCTTGAAAGAACTGAAGGAATAGATAAGTTTTGAGGGTAGTTTTAAAACCCTTGATGGTCAGGCTGTCTTGTATCTGATGAGGTAGAGAATTCCACAGGGTAGGAGCCATAAAGGCAAAAGATCTTCCTCCAGATGTTTTCAAGCATGCCCTGGGAATCTCTAGCAATCCCTCATTGGAGAATCGAAGTTGGCAGCAGGGACAGTAGGAACACAGAAGTTCTTGCAGGTACTGGGGTCCCAGGTTGTGTAGGGCTTTATAGGTCAGCAATGCGACCTTGAAGGTTATCCACCACTGTACTGGCAGCCAGTGCAGTTTGCGAAGCACAGGTGTTATGTGACTGGATCTAGGGATTCCAGTTAACAACCTGGCTGTTGCGTTCTGCACCAGCTGCAATCGGTGGATCTACACCCCCGGTAGCCCCAGGTAGAGAGTGTTGCAGTAATCAAGATGAGTGGTGATGAAGGCGTGGACCAAAGTAGGAAGATCTTCGGATGGAATCGGGTAATTCACCCTAGCGAGTTTCCTCAGATGGTAAAAGGAAGATCTGACTACCGCCAACATGTGAGCTTTCAAGGTCAGGCCTTCATCAAAGACCACGCCCAGGTTACACACCTGGTTCCTCCAAGCCCTAATCCAGAAGGTTGTCCCACCAACATTCTGGCCATCCTATGATATGGGTCCACGACCAATATCTCATTTTTTCCAGGGTTTAGCTGCAGCCAATTAGCACTCATCCAGTCCTGTATTTCAGGCAGTTGTTAAACACAGAGACAGTATTTTCCTTCTGGCCAGGCACTAAAGTGGCAGTTCCAATGTATACTGTCACAGCCCCAAAAGGTGCAGCAGAGCTTGCCAAAATTTTCAGCAGGGTGGACATACCAAAAGTGATTGTTACAGATCAGGGTAGTAATTTTGGTGCTGCATTACTGAAGGAGCTGTACAGACTACTAGCTATCACTACCATAAGAACCTTCCCTTATCACCCTCAGACAGACGGTCTTGTTGAGCATTTTAATCAAACCCTAAAGCGCATGTTAAAAAGGTTTGTAAAAGGGGAAGGGAAAGACTGGGACCAATACTTACCTTGCCTGTTTTTGCTTACAGAGAAGTGCAACAGGCATGAACAGGTTTTTCACCATTTGAAATGCTGTGTGGTAGGCAACCTAGAGGGCCACTTGATGTAATAAAATAAACATGGGAAGATAACCGCCATCAGAAGCAATCTATTACACCTTATATGTGTGCCCTGAGCAAGAAGCTGGCAAAATATGTTGAAATCACCCATAGTAAAAGGGAAGAGGCCCAAAACCAGCAGATGGTGTATTATGACCATGGGGTAAAAGATAAAGTGTTTGAGCCAGATAAGAAGGTCTTGCTACTGTTACCCACTACAGAAAATAAGCTGTTAATGAAGTGGCAAGGGTCTTATAAAGTGCTTAGATGTACTGGCACAGTTAACTATGAGACTGAGACCCCTGATAGGAAAAATCCTAAAATATACCATGCTAACCTCCTCAAGAAATGGGTTCAAGAAACACCAAAAGTTGTTTTGCTAGTTTTACCAGAAACTGATAAAGAAGATATTGATGTGGCTTATGACAGACTGGAACAAACTGTTACTGCTGATATTGAAAAGGTGAATGTTTCCTTAATGTCCGAACAAACTGCAGAAATTTGTACCTTGCGAAAGACATTTAACAGTACTTTTACCACAGTGCCAGGCCGAGCAAAAGGGGTCGAGCACGTCATAGTGACAAGGAATGCTCGCCCTATAAGACAAAAGACATACAGACACCAGAGTGGTTAGGAGCTGACATGGTTAAGGAAATACAAAAATGAAAGAATTGAGTGTCATAGAAGAGTTTAGAAGTGCTTGGTCATCACAAATGGTGATTGTAAACAAAAAAGAAGGGGGTGTAAGGATATGCCTTAATTTTAGGAAACTTAAGTGTCAGAATTTGACACTTAAACCAAGCCCAGAATAGATGATTTGGTGAACAGACTGGGGAGTGCCACGTATATCAGTACCCTCGATCTCACCAAGGGTTACTGGCAAATCCCCCTAGCTAAAGAATCCAGAGACAAAACTGCATTTTCTGACTTTCGGTGATGTCACGGAGCCGGCAGTAGGCAAGTGAGTGGAGCTCCCTACCCCACTAGCTCAAAAATTTAAAATTTCTTACAATATTGCATAAAAAACAAGAAAATTGCATCAACAAATTGAAACAAAGACAAAGCAAGTTGGGATAAGCCGAAAAACAAGTTTAACCTGCAGGATGAGAGGAGATCAAGCTTACCCACTAGAAGGCCAAGTTGCAGCCCTTCTCCTGCTAGTGTAGTCGATACGGAGGAAGAAACAGAGCATTCATCTCATGCTCGCTTTGAAAAACTCTTCAAGGAAATTTGAGAGATGAGAGCAAAGACAGGGCTAGAATTTGGAAACTTAGATCAAAAACTATCTGGGTTGGAGCAGTGACTGGAGACAGCTGAAGAGCAGATTGCAAATACTGAGGATGGCGCGATGCAAACTAATGCAAGCGCTAATAGCCCAGACAGAGAAACTACATGAAAAGTGTATTGATCTGGAGAGTCACTCAAGACGGGAGGATATTAGATTGTATGGCCTCCCTGAGTGTACTGAAACTGGTCAGATGGCAGATTTCCTCACTGATTTACTAATGTACGCCCTGCAATTGCCTACAGGATACATGCTGAACATTGAGACAGCACATAGGGCTCTTCAGCCAAGGCCCATGGAGGTAGGAGCGAGGCCACAATCTATAATTATAAAATTTAACAGTTACAAAATAAAGGAAGACATACTGACAAGGGCATGGAAGCAGAAAGAGGTTACATACCTAAACTATAGACTGTATTTTGACCATGATTATCCACAGGAGATCCAAAGGCAGCGTTCTGAATATGCAGATATAATCAAACTGCTAAAAGCCAAGGGGATTTCTTTTCATACACCCTATCCTGCAAAAATCAGGGTCTTTTGGCCGGAAGGTCCTAAAACGTACGACACGCCAGAGGAGACCAGAGGGTTACTAATCGAAAAAGGCCTGATGGAGTCACAGCCCTCCCTTACTAAAAACTCAAATTCCCAGAAGTCTTCAGAGTGCTCTATGGACTGGGCCATCTCAATGGGTAGAAGGAAGAGAGGACGCAGTGTGGAGACGTCAGCAACTGCGATATTTCAAGCAATGAGAAGCTTGATCCAGAAGCTACGGGAGAATTGTGAAGGCCTGCAGAAGGACTCTTGAGATTGATCATAAACCCCTGGATTCCCCGAGAATGTAATGTTACTGCCTTTTGGCACAACGTTGAGAATCAACTATAGGAGGAAAACAGGTTGGTGCTTTTAGAGTATTTTCTCCTGCCTACTTTAGCCTTTGGGAACTGAGATCAAAAACCTGGACTGAGCTATATGCATGCAAGTCTTGTGAATGAAGACATATGCTAGTTTTGTGTGGGGTATTTTTCCCTTTGGACATAATTTCTTTCTCCTAATTTAAAACGTATAGTTTGCTTAATGCAGTTACCAGAGGGAATTCACTGGATTTAAAAACAACGATTTTTTTAGTATGTACTGTATCCAGTGTAGTCTTCACTACATTCAGGTACAATTACGCATTTGAACAAAAGCAGTATTGTTGTTTTTTCATATTTCAAAAAAGTATTGTGTTTTTTTTGAAAAGGGGGAGGAGGGGTACAATACTTTGCCTTATTTGAACAGAACCTGTTTTTATTTTTTTTTTCTCTCTCTCTCTGGCTGAATTGGCTAAGTGACGTCACAACTACTATATACACTTTTCAGTGTAATTAAGAGCCTGCTAACACTCTTTTAGGCTCTCGAGGAGTATCACACTTGGTGTGGTAAAATCACTCCTCGTTCCGGTGTTCTTCCAGTACAGGGTGATCACTGGAACTAGGAACCCATGCTGGGTTCACTTAAGGGGCTTCCACATTTGGAAGCACAAGTTTAAACAGTTACTGTTTCAGTTTTTCAATTGTTTCCACATCCATGGTTTTGATGTGGCATCGTTTATTAAGAATTGAGTTTGTTAGACATAATGGGGACTTGGTTGCAACTGTTCTGAGTAGTATGTTGAGGAAGAAAAGGGAGAGCTGGGAATATGAATATACTAACAGGGGGAGCTTTAAGAAGTACCAAATAACCCAAATAGAAAATGGATAGCTCTGAGATTACTACTTTATCTTTTAATGTAAATGGTTTAACGCATACAATTAAAAGAAGCAGAATAATGTCCTTTTTGCGAAAATCACAAGCATCTTTCGTAATGCTCCAAGAAACCCATTTAAACAAAGAAGAGCATGATAAACTTAAAAGTCTGGCTTTCAGTCAGTTTCAGTCATCATCATATAAGAAAGGCAGATGACGTGGTGTTGCTATTTTAATTCCGAACAAATGTCCATTTAAAGTGTGTGATTCCATTAAAGATTGTGATGGCTGCTATGTGGGTGTAAAGGGTAAATACAATGGTACCACCGTCTCTTTGGTCTCGTTGTATGCCCTTCCAGGTTCCGATTTTTCCTTCTACAGGGAATTCTTCCTCAGAATAACTGAATGGGCAGAGGGCCATCTAGTTATGGCGGGGGATTTAAACCTAAAGCTTAACGTTCATTTGGACTCATCTGGTGGAGTGGCCCAACAGGAATGTGGGACAGCTAAGAGCGTGGTGAAATTAATGGGGGAATTAGGTCTCGTGGACATTTAGGGACAGATGCACAAAAGAAGTAGACAATACACTTTTTTTTTCATCAGCCCATAAGTCGTATTCAAGACTAGATCATTTTTTACTACCTAGAGACTCCATGGCTCTGTGCTCTGACTCTTGGTTGGGGGATATGGTACTCCCGGACCATTCACCAATTTACCTGAAACTTAAGTTAGGCCTTATAAGATGTAAGACTTTCTGGAGATTGAATCTCTCATTGATACACGAGGAGGAGACTAAAGAGACAATAGAAAAGGTAATAGAACAAGCTGTAAAGGATAATAGTGACTCTGAAACATCTCCAGGGATTTTATGGGATACAGTGAAAGCTATAGTGTGTGGCAAATTCATAGAGATCTACAACTAGAAAAAAAAACTGAGGGAAAGAAAAAAAGTGCAGTTACAGGACCAAATAGCCATTTTGGAATGTCAACAGCAGCAGCAACTAGATAGGGATAGAGGGAAGCAGTTGAAAAAACTGAAAAGAGAGTTGCTAGATATACTCGATTACCAAGTCGAACAAAAGTTACTCTATTTATGTCAAAGATATTATGAAGGGGGTTCAGGGCATTGAGACTTCTAACCTATAGGCTTAGACAGCAGAAGTCAAAGCATGCATTCCAAAAATAATGAACCCAAAAACCAAGATATGGCAATTCAAGGTAGAAGGGATAGCTGAATCTTTTAAACACTTTTACACCAAATTATATAGTAAAGGGGCAAATCCTACTCCTGAGGTGATTGAAAGATACCTGGCACCCCTTCATTTACAAAAAATCTCTAAACAACAACAGAAGACCCTAACTTCCCCATTTTCAGTGGGAGAGATACAGAAGGAGATAACCCACCTGAAGGCAGGAAAATGTCCTGGCACTGATGGTTTGCCAAATGAATTATATAAAGAATTCAGGGAAGTTGTTACATGCCTAATAAGAAATGCATACGATTCCTTATGGGAGAACGAGGGTAGTTGAGCTCCATCCTGGACCCAGGCCATCATTTCAGTTTTGCCAAAGCCAGCCAGGGACCCCACTATATGTTCTTCATACAGACCAATTTCCATATTAAACACAAACTATAAAATGCTAACAGGATTAATGGCCAGAAGGCTTGAAAAAATACTACCAGAAATAATTAATTTAGATCAGACAGGATTTGTCCCGGGAAGACAGACTTTTGATAATATTAGGAGGTCGGTAGATATAATTGAACATTTACAAAAGTTGGGAACTCCAGCATATGTGATGAGTCTGGATGCCGAAAAGGCTTTTGATCAAGTATCTTGGTCATTTTTGTGGGGGTGCCCTAGCCAGTTTTTGGCTTTCCCACCCTCTTTTTGAGCTTTCTATCCAAGTTATATACCCTCCCCACAGCATATATTAGGGTCAATGGACACACGTCCAGCTCCTTCATGCTTGAAAGAGGCACCAGGCAGGGTTGTCCCCATCTCCTTTGCTTTTTGCTCTGTACATAGAGCCCCTAGCACAGAGTATACGGGTAAACGAGGGGATAGTTGGTGTAACTATGGGACTTACCAATCACAAAATGGCTCTTTATGCGGACAATGTCCTATTGTATTTGACGAATCTAGTGGAATCCTTACCAGAGATTTTTAAACAAATCAAGCAATTTTCATCTTTTTCTGGTTATACTCTAAATTGGTCAAGGACGGATGTGTTAGTGATATCTGCTACAGTCCCTGAAGATATAAAATTAAAATACCCTATGAAGTGGGATAGTGAGACTATTAAATACCTGGGAGTGAGAGTAGGTAAATCCCCAACAACATTATATATGCAGACAGTTACCCAACTTTGATCAAACAACTGCGAGCAGACTTACAGAGATGGAATTGTATACCGTTTCCATTTTATTCTAGATTACAAATAATTAAAACTAATATAATGCTGAGGCTCCTATACCTATTTCAAACAGTCCCATGCACAATTCCACAAAAGAAATTTAATAGTTGGCAGAAATGGGTCATGGTCTTTATATGGGGAAATAAGCGTCCCAGAATAGCAAAAAACACATTGTACCTACCAAAACGAGAGGGGGGGAGAGCCTGTCCACATATAATAGATTACTGGATTGCGGTTCAAATGAAAACTGCATTGCTATGGGCCCACCAGAAGTACAGGGCACACTGGCAACAACTTGAACTACATCAGATAGGCAAGACATAGCTATGTTCTAAGCTGTTTGACTCACATGGCAGACCTTCTGACTTGGTAACATCATTGTCCTCAGTCATGGCGACCTTGAATGGCTGGTATCAAGGTATTAGAAGGGGTCACACAGGTAGAAATATCTGGAGACGTACTTGGTGGTCTGCAGATAAATGGTTTACTCCAGCTAAGTTTTCAAATTGGTACCAAAAGCAGATGGATAGGGGCATATATGCCTCTTGGCAGCTACTTCAAGGAAACACAATTATTTTATTTGAAAGTACTAAGTCTCTATATGGCTGGACAGAGAGAGACCTTATATATTATTATCAATTAAAAGACTATAATTAATGCTAGGTTGCAAAAGGACTCACAACACGATGATCTTAGACCTTTCCCCAAAGTAATTAAACTTATTTGGGGCACATCAAACGGTAAGGGAGCAGTAACAATGCTTTATTGGAATATAATAGCTGACCGAACATATAATACATGCTCTATACAAAAACGTTGGGAGCAGGAATTGGGAATACGTTCAAACCAAATACAGTGGTGCTTGACGTTTAGAGGCAGCTGGCGTACTACATCTTCCCCAAATTGACAAGAATTTGCCTGGAAGATTAAAGTCAGATACTTCTTAACCCCATGCAGGCAGTTTAGAATGGGCTTGAGAAATAGTGCAGAATGCTGCAGAAAATGTGGCTTTTTGGAGGCTGACATGGCACATATCTTTTGGAGATGCCCTTCACTTCAAACATATTGGAAAGAGGTAAAGAAACATCTTAATAAAATATTTGGAACAGGTATTAGGTCAGGCCCAGAAAACATAATACTGGGAATATACCCTACCGAAATCAAAGGGAAAGAAGGGCATTATTTATGGGCTATATTATGTATAGTTGCTTTGAAGGTCATTACCAAAAAATGGCTCCAACAGTCCATACCAGAGACTAAGGACTGGCTGCAGATAATTCATCAAATTCAAACAATGGAGAGAATTACTTTTGCTGCTAACCATTCTATAAATTCTTGTATGAACAGATGGACTCGTTGGGACTTATATAAAGATATAATGGAATAAATTGTAATGCTTTTCTCCTTCTCCCCTCTTTCACGCTTCCCTTAATTTTGTTTTTTGTTCTCCCTATGCTGCTATCTGTCCCCTAAAGGTTTATATTTTTAGTTATTTTTGTGTTTAAATTTTGCCTTTAAAATAATGTTTTAAATTAATTGTTATCAAGGAGTGTAATAAGAATACATCAGGAAATAGCAATGTTAGTAATGGAATGTATTATTTTCTCTGTAAAAAAGGCATTTCACTTAGAATGCATGTCAGTAAATATGAAAGCTGAATTGTAAAAATGAAATGTTTTAAATGAACAAAGTATTAAAAAAACTGCATTTGCCACTCCTATAGGATTCTATCAGTTCACCACTATGCCATTTGGTTTACATGGTGCTCCCGCTACATTCCAGTGGTACATGGATGTAATTTTATCACCTCACACTGGCTATTGTGCTGTGTACCTGGATGATGTTGTGGTGTACAGTCCAGACTGGAAAAGCCACCTGGATTACCAATGAGCAGTTATCCAATTGATCAAAAGGCATGCCTAGCCGGCCCGGTGGTACAGAGGGCTGAGGCACTGGCACCTTAAGTTGTACCATGCTGGTGACCTGGGTTCAGGAATGGACTCGGGCACCAGAGGGTCAGCAGGGGAAGGTGTACAACTGAGCATCTGGAGGGCTGCTCTCTTCTCCTGGGGTGGGTTGGGGAATGGTGTTGCTCTGTAGCAGCCCCTGGTGGATACCAGGGGAAGCTCAGTTGTGATGCAAGTAGGGGAATCCGAGGAAAAACTAGAAAATGGCATCTCCTCCTACTGGATGATGGCTGCCGAGACTAGTGCCTCCCCAAGTTCCGCAACAGCTGACCCAGTCACAGTAGCACCCAGGGCCAATGCCTAGGCCGATAGGCCATTTCTTCCTGGAAGAGGAGGACCCACCCAACAAAGGGTCATGTTGGGTTACCCTGAGGTGGCAGCAATGTGGGGTCGAGATTGGTGGTGGTGACCAGAGAGGTGAGAGTCCTTGTGGCAATTGGCCTGAAGGAGAGGTAGGTCAGGATCACAGGGGAGATAAACAGATAAAGAAAAAAAAAGGCAGGTCTGACAAGTATTCCTACCAAGTGTGCATTGGGCATGCAGGAAACCAGATATTTGGGCTATGTTTTGGGAAGTGGAGAAGTCAAACCAGAGGTTTCCAAGATATAAGCTGTAGCTAACAGCCCTGTCCCCAAAACCAAGAAACATGTCAGATCATTTTTAGGGCTGGCTGGTTATAATCGGAGAATTGTTTGCAGCTTTGCCGAGTTAGCTACTCCCCTCACTGAACTCACAAAGAAACATTTCCTGAATAATGTGAAATGGGCCCCAGAGTGTGACGAGGCTTTTTGAGCCATTAAGGCTACATTATGTTCAGCCCCTGTTTTAGGAAGCCCAGACTTTGAGAAACAATTTCTGTTACAGACAGATGCTTCAGAGGTCTAGGTGCAGTCTTGAGTCAGCATATAGATGGGAAAGAATATCCTATTCTGTGCACAAGTAGGAAGTTGCACGACAGAGAGAAAAGGTACTCCACTATTGAAAAGAATGCCTTGCAGCAAAGTGGGCCATGGAATCCCTTAAGTTTTACTTACTAGGAGCTGACTTTGTACTTCTAACAGATCACTCTCTGTTGGCTTAACCAAAGTAAGGATAAAAATTCTAGAATAACATGGTGGTACCTGGCACTACCGCTATTTATTTATTTATGTCTTTGGTGACCGGGTAAGTGAGCTGATCCAAAGGACCATTGTTAGCTGCAACATGGGCCACAAGCGTGGCACACCTCTTTAAGAGGTCAATACATGGTGTTGACAGTGACATGAGTACATACAATAGTACTCCAACAGGAGTACCGAGTGTTACAAGGTCAAACATATTATTGTAGATACAGTCAAGTAACAAGTCACAGAAAGTATACAAAATATGATACAGTAATAACAATAGTACATTAGATTGACAAAGGCCACAGGCTATGTCACCCTATAGGCCAAGCTAACATAGGTATCTTCTAATACACAACTAACAGTATAAGTAAGGACTGACATTCAATAGACATGAACAGGAGAGCAGGTCAAGACAAGGAGAGTAACAGTACTAAGGGATTATGCCCTGGAAGCAGTTTGAGATGACTTGGAATGACCTAGAAGACCTGACAGACTGTCTCTTTGGACATCCCCCTGGTTGTCTTCCTCTTTCAAAATTTCCAATCTACTGCTGAGGTATTTACACAGTGGCTGACTGTACTCAATAAAAGATTATTGCCTGTGGAGGCACTTTACCTGAGATCTCTTGCGGTGAACAGTGCCTTTCCACCCAGTGCTTTGGATAGATCCATAACCCGGTGGTATAAGTATAATTTTAAACATATTTTTCAATTATTAGGCCCACAGGGCCTTTATTCATTTGTCCAGCTCCAGGCTCAGTATAAAATATCCCAGGGCTTCTTTCATAAATATTTGCAGTTAAAATCTTATCTGCAACCAATGGAGGAAGCACTGGCAGCAGTGGCTGAACTCCCCCCACTAATAATAAAATTACTTCTATCACAGAGACAAGGTGCCACTTTGGACCACTCTATTAGTCTGGTCTACCTTGCTTTGGGAGAGAAACCGGATGACTCTACCGAGTTGATTAGGGCCTGCTGGTCCTTGGAATTGGGGACTGATCTGCCGGCTACTAACTGGAAGATTACCTCACTGCTTATGCTTAAAGCCTCGGTTTCCCCATATTGGAAAGAGTTTGCATGGAAATTATGATATAGATTTTTCCGCACTCCTGCAGTGGTAGCTAGTTTTACAGGCAATCCTGAAGGAACGTGCTGGAGGGGATGTGGAGCAGTAGATGCAGACCAGACCCACATATTTTGGAACTGCAGCATGTTGGGTCCCTATTGGGGGGACATAGTGCAGGAATTGGTGGCAATATTTGAAAAATCCAGGTCTTTTTACCCCTGGGTATATACTGACAGCTACTACCCTGTTTGGTCTAAAAGTAGAGAAGAATGTATATCTGCAAACTACATTGCTTGTATTGGCAGCAAAAAAAGTAATCACCAGACTATGAGGAACGAATAGGCTGCCAGCTAAGGGAGAGTGGCTAAACTTGACAAGAGAGATATATAGGTTGGAGAGGATGGTGGCCAGAGTACGGGATAGAGTGGAGGTCTTCGATACAAACTGGAGAAAATGGATTATGTATCAGTTAAGCACTTATTCAGACTTTGTTCCCTGAAGCTAATCAAATCAATACCTGAGCAATGTTAAAATTAGATTTGTCTATTACGTGTGATCAGTTAGTCCTTGTACTGGGTGGGAGTTTTTAAAGTCCAATGTATAATAATATAAGCTTAACGAATGTATCTATGTGACATGACCTGTATATGTACGAATGTCCTCATACCTAATAAAAACTTTATTACAAAAAAACAATACTAAGGGGTGTGGTCACGGGGAAAGTCAGCAATGTGTACATAAGTGGGAGTAGGAGGCAGGTAGCCCCCTGAGCGCACTAGAATGGCTTACGGTCACTAGTGTTTCCTGTAGGACAGTTACAAATATGGTCCATCAGAAGCCAGGCTCTTATGGTTGTTTTGAAAGATTGGTGAGAGGAGGATGAGTGAATAGCCAGTGGGAGTCTGTTCCACAGGGTGGGGGCAGAGACAGAGAAGGCTTTGCTACCCATTACAGAAGACATACGAGGAACTTCCAAAGGTGGGAGTAGCGGAATTCTGAGGTTCTGAGAAGCCACCCTATCCTATCTGTGAACATTGAGGAGTAGGTGGATTGTCAGTGATTACTGAGTGAGTTGTCTTCTAGGCAGCCCATGGCATAGTTGAAGCGCTTCTGTAGTATGAGCCAACCTAGGGACTGGTAGAGCTTGCAGTGGTGGGTGGAGAAAGGGGCTTGAAGAACAAAGTGACAGATGGAATTATGTGTAGTAGCTAGGATGAGAGAGTAGTGAAGAGGACACAGAGGAATAGACAGGAGAGCAATAGTCTAAAAGCAGCAGTAAGTTTCCTTGTGCGACAGGTAGGCAAGCCTCAGGGGATAGATATTGATTGAGGCAATAGGCTTCACCCAGCTTTTGATGGATTTTCTTTACAGTAATGTTTATGTGCTCATTGAAAGTGAGGGAGGGGTTGAGTGTCACACCTAGATACTTGAAGAAGGAAACAGTTCCTAGAGGGGGGCCACTGGTAGTGCTAACAAGGAGGGAGGAGTCTGATTTGGATATCTTTGCAAGGAATGGCTTAGCCTTAGAGCCAAAGAGCATGGCTTTTGTTTTCTTCTGCACAGCATCATAGTGTAGTGAGAGGTGGAGGAGATATAATCCAGAGACTTTTCACAATGGTAGATGACAAGGTCATCTGCATAGAAGAGTGCATTACAGTTTATGCTTTCTGCAGGGAGAGCATTTGTGAATAAGGAGAAAAGTAGTGGTCCAAGTATGGAGCCTTGGGGTACTCCAGTGTGGTTAGGTAGGGAGATTGATGGGACATTGCTTATCACAATGGACTGGGACCTGTTGGAGGGATAGCTATGGAACCATGCAGCGGTATCTGAGGAACAGCCAAAATTCATCAGGGTTGAGTGGAGAAGGTGGTGGTCTATGAGGTCAATGGCCTTCGATAGATCCACAAATACAGCACCTGTGGCTTTGCCTGCATCCATATTTCTAAGGACATGGTTGGAGAAGAGGGCAAAGGCAGAGAAGGTGCTATGGTGTTTGTGGAAACCATGTTGGAGAGAACACAGGAGGTTATATTTTTCTAGATGTTCATACAGTTGGTAGTGGACTATTTTTCAAGTAATTTACTCAAATGTGGGAGGAGGGAGATGGGTCTATAGTTTTGGGAGGGCAAGGGGGTCACCAGATTTAAAAATAGGTGTCACAAGAGCATGCTTCCAAGAGTCAGGCACAGTGGATGTTGAGAGGGCAATGGTGAAAATGCAAGTTTGGGGTTTAACAATAACAGGAGAAAGTCATTTCAGGAAGGTAGGATGCAGTCCATTGTTGCCAGGACTACCTCTGGTCAGAAGTGTCTTTAAGAGTTTTGTGGTGACACTCTGACCAATGATTCTAAAATAAAATGCAGGCATAATGGCAGTAGTGGTGTAGGGAGGGAGCAGTGTGATTTGCTATTCTGGCCAAAGGGAGGCTGAGTGAGAAGGAAAAATCAGTAAACATAATATTGAAGGTATCCACAATCATAGCAGGGTCCATGGTCAGGCCCGAGGTCGATGTAAGTTACGTTATTTGTTTGTTAGCCTTGGGACCTAGCAGGAACCCTATAGAGGCCCAGAAGCTGTGAGGATTACCAAGTATGTCCTTTTGTTGACTGATGTAAAATTTACGTTTAAGTGATTTTGCAACCTGCTTGCAGGAATTTTGAGACGTCTATAGGCATCCCAAAGTTGGGGGAGGGAATGCCTTGTAAGCTTTCTATGTTTTGTCCCTGGTTTTCATTTGAGCCAGAAGTTCCCTGGATAGCCAGCGGATGCAACCACCTCTATCCCTTCTGGTAGTGGATGGGAAATGTTTGTCTTGAAGCTTACTAAGAGCAACAGTGAAGAAGGTGACTGCTGTTGAGATGTCATGGTGTGAATAAAGTGCAGACCAGTTTATGGCCCCAGCATCCTTAAAGGCGCAGTCGACATCATGATTCTTAAAATTCCTAAAAGATAGACTTTGGGGGGAGGATGGGTCGATTTGATGGTCAGAACAATATGTGTAGAGACGTGATCACTTATGGAGTCCAACATGGTGCCTGCCTGGAGGACCAGGTCAGCCTGATTTGTGAGAATCCAGTCAAGAGTAGAGTGGTTTAGTGAGCAATTATTGTACCAGGTGGGGGAGGAGATGACCTGTTCCAGGGGTTGTGACTTCAGTACCTGGGCATATTCTGGTGCAGGGGCATCTAAGCAGTTGAGGTTAAAATTCCCAAGTAATATTGTGTCTCTCTCAAGGATATGATGATTGTGAGGCCACCTAGAAGATTGGATAAGCCCTGGATGCCTCCAAAGAGAGGGTTATAGCAGCAGCCTAGGTGAAGTTTCTTAGATGCACCGAGGACTAATTTATCAATTACCATTTACTCGGAGAGGTGGGTGTGGAGCAGGTGATGGTGATGAGAGTGATATGATCCTGCACATATAGGCAATGCTCCCACCCATCTTTCTGCTGGGTCTGTCCAGTCATAGGAGGGAGTAGCTGTGAAGTTGATAAGTGGCATCAGTGTGGTATGGTTTCAACCAGGCCTCTGAGAGGCCTAGGACATGCTGACTTGTATAAGAACACCCATGCCTCCAGTTCCAAGTACTTGGATGGCAGGCTGCAAGTATTCAGGTGTGCACTGGATTGCCTTACCCAGGTAGCATTTGTGTGGTCAATATGAGTGTTCATTGGGCCAGGGTTGCTTTACACATTGCCAGCCAGGAGAAGGAGCAAAAGTAGAGGACAGGTAGGACAGAGTCAGCAGGGGAACAGGATGGAGAGGGAGTGAATAAAAAGGCCAAGCTGTCAATGTTCTGAGGTTGATAGTAACACCAGCACTGTAGATCCCGTGGGAGAAAGCTCATATGTGACCTCATAGGGCATGGGGTCATTAGGTGTGCGTGTTTCAGAAAAGTAGTGTAGGTTTAACTGGTCAGCCACAAGTATGGAGGCACATACATCTGTGACCAGAAGCAGGGTAGTCATGGAACTTAATGTGAGAAGGAGCACAAATACAGTATGTTCATGTTGCTGAGTGTTTCAGAGCTATCCCATAGAAGAGAGGATAAAAGTTTATTAGAGATTGGCCTGAGGAAAAGAGGGTATAGACAATTATTGATCAAGAGAGAGACGGCACAAAGTCAAGGTGTATTCAATTATCAAAATAGGTGTGCCACTTTAAGAAGTGGTAGCTTAAAGAAAGCACGGGAGGGGCTTAGGAAAAGCATGGGAGGGGCATGTATTCAGGCTATAGAGAAAGCATTTAAAGAGTGCCAGGGTGGGCCAAAAAAATTCCCTCAGGCAGCAAAGCCATAGCATAGAAATTAGGCAGACAGTCCCCAAACTTTTGGAGAAGTGCTCCTATTTTCAAATCCGGAGACTGGAGAAGCTGATTGGCCCTGGTGTCTAAGGTTTAGCATAGCTGGCCAATCATCAAGAGAAGTGCAGATTCACTTAAGTCCAGCAGGGAAAGTACAAAGATTTGGTGGAGAATGCCGCAGAGCTGCTACTTTGGTATGGAGCTGCAGAAGCGGGCAGGAGAGAGCGATGGCCAGGGCGGAGAATGCAATCCATGCCGCCACTGTCCAGAACCAGGGAGCCTGGTCAGGGCAAGATGCAGGCTAGGGAAAGAGAAGAGCAAGCTGCAATTAGTAACAACCGGACACAGAGGTGGGAGGCAGGGGGTGGAGAGGGGAGAGAGACAGGAGACAGCAGGGGGCAGGAGACGGAAAGACAAAACAGGCAGAGAATCAGTGGGTGTGGAGGGATTAGAGGGAGAAGGATGAGAGGGGAGGAAGAATTAGCATGAGAAAGGAGAGCAGACAGGCGCAGATCAAGGAGCAGAAAAATATGCTTAGTTCATTCAAATCACTGTTTCTATTAAACTGAGTATGTAAAGGTGATTCAGTTATGAATTAGCACAGAAAATAAACAGTAGCCCAGGCTAAGCAAATAAAACTAGGTTATAGACAGCCCTAGTACAAGTCAGTGATTTTTCAGGAAATTAATCTTAGAAGGGAAGATAGCAGTATTTTCAACAGTGTTTTGCTAAAGCCAGTTTATTAACAGTATTTAAACAACGTTTTGCTAAACCCAGGCTTGAAGATGTAATAAAAACAAAAAATTCCCTCAGGCAGCAAAGTCATAGCATAGATATTAGGTAGACAGACCCCAAACATTTTGAGAAGAGCTCCTATTTTCAAATCCGGAGCCTGGCGAAGCTGATTGGCTCTGGTGTCCAAGGTTAAGCATAGCCAGCCAATCAGCAAGAGTAGCGCAGATGCACTTAAGTCCAGCAGAGAAAGTACAAAGATTTGGTGGAGAATGCTGCAGAGCTGTTACCTTGATATGGAGCTGCAGAAGCGGACAGGAGAGGAGCGATGGCCATGGGGGAGAATGTAATCTGCGCTGCCTCTGGAAGGAACCAGGGAGCCCAGTCAGGGCAAAATGTAGGCTTGGTATGGAGCTGCAGAAGCAGGCAGGAGAGGTGTAACTGCCGCAGTGAAGAATGCAATCCATGCCACTGCCAGCAGGGACCAGGGAGCCTGGTCAAGGCAAGATGTAAGCTTCGTATGGAGATACAGAAGTGGGCAGGAAAGAAGCGACCGCCACAGTGGAGAATGCAGTCTGCGCCGCCAACTGGCAGGGACCAGGGAGCATGGTCAGGGCAAAACACAGGCTTGGTATGGAGCTGCAGAAGCAGGCAGAAGAGGAGCGATGGCCACGGCAGAGAATGCAATCCACGCCACTGCCAGAAGGGACCAGTGAGCCCAGTCAGGCAAGATGTAGGCTTGGTATGGAACTGCAGAAGCAGGCAGGAGAGGTGTAACTGCCGCAGTGAAGAATGCAATCCATGCCACTGCCAGCAGGGACCAGGGAGCCTGGTCAAGGCAAGATGTAAGCTTGGTATGGAGATACAGAAGTGGGCAGAAAAAAAGCGACCGCCACAGTGGAGAATGCAATCTGCGCCGCCAACTGGCAGGGACCAGGGAGCATGGTCAGGGCAAAACACAGGCTTGGTATGGAGCTGCAGAAGCAGGCAGAAGAGGAGCGATGGCCACGGCAGAGAATGCAATCCACGCCACTGCCAGAAGGGACCAGTGAGCCCAGTCAGGCAAGATGTAGGCTTGGTATGGAACTGCAGGAGAGGGCAGGAGAGGACCGATGGCTGTGGCAGAGAATGCAATCAGTGCCACTGCCAGCAGGGAAGAGGGAGCCCAGTCAGGAAAATATTTAAATTTAAAGTGATGCACAAATCTGGCAAAGAGAATATCAATGCTGATTTTCTGTCAAGATATGGATCAGGAATTGAGAATTCTGAAGGTTGAAAAATAAATGTGTGAGTTTAAATTTCACTATTTGCTGTACCGTTATGGAAAAAAAGATACTGCATATGCACTAAACTGTAAGAGTTATAAGCTAATGCTAGAACAAAATTAAAAGAACATTTTGGAAACCTGTTTTGTAAAACAGGTTCCATCTTAAGGAGGGGGGGTTTGTGACAGGGTTGAATTTGATCCTGTTCCAGTTGTTCTGGAGAAAGAATTTAAATGCAAGGATCTGTTCTTTCTCCCCTTTTCTGTCTCTTCTTTGTCTGGTTGCACAACCAAATCTTCTTGTGAGACCTAGGACTTGATCACTCCAACGGTCTTGCAATTCTCTGCCTCTCGCTATCTCTCTTCCCTCGCTTGCTATTCTGTCTTTTCTTCCCCCCTTGCATATCTGCTGGTATAAAAATATATATGAATATTTTTGTGGAAATGTAATTAGTACTGTGATCCCTTTGTTTAAAACTGTATACAGTTATACTGTTGAAATGATTGCAAAGCTATTTGGAACTCAAGGGTTTAACCGAAGATGCAATTTTTAAGCCTTTTGCAGAAGATGTAAACAGGAGGTCAGTTCTGGGTCACAATGTTCTTTTTGCTGCACCTGCTGAAACTGACAAAAAATTGGAAACTAACAAGAACACTGTGTGAGAAGCATGCTATTTTCATAATGAGCTCCTGCACAGACTTAAAAAAAGAGCTGCAGTGTTTTACAAAAGAGAGACACATAGACTGAAAGAGACTGAGATTGGAAATTGAAAAGAAACTCAGATGGACTTTCTCTGTTTATACTGCCTTTGTAAATTGCTATATTGAACAATTTCTTTTTTTTTATTTTACTGTTATGAATAATAGAACTCTTGCTGTGAATTTTACAACTACTCCTGGTTTTCCTATGCTTTCTGACCTGTTCCTCGATGACAGTCCTCACTGCGGGTTCCTGCTTCACAGGCGTCGGCTGTTTCTCTGGACCATTGCCAGCTACCATCCATCACTTTGACACTGGAGATCCCAGTTTCACACTGGGTGACCCCCAGGTCATCCCAGATTCCTCCTGCATCACCAGTAGACATGCTCCTTCCTACACTGACAGGGGACCTGACATCCGTGGTTCCTGCCCTTATGGACCCAACGTCCGGTGCCTGCCCCTCTGCCGCCTGCCAACGCATAGTCTCAGGTGCCAGCAGGTGCAGTGGGTCCTCAGATCCCTCTGAGTGAGGTAAAGGACTTTTTCTGTTCCTTTTGGTATGAAATCAAGGGAGATCTCATCCCTCCTAGGCGTTCTGAGCCAGTCACCATGGATCTGGAAATCCTGCAAGCCCTTCTCCACAACCTGGCGATGGTTATAGGGGTTGGTCTGAGCACAGGCACCATAGGTATAAACATTCTTCCACCTGTTCATCAGGCCGGCGTCAGCATCGCTCCACTAGCAGATGCCAGCATGAGTTCTCTCCCTCTCCCTCTTCCTCTAGTTTGGCGGATTTGAGCTATGGCTCATCTTCCTCCTCTAGAGGCTCTGAACCCAGGAATCACCCTCCCACACCAGGTGACTGGGATGACCCAAGGACACCTCCTGATGATCCATCATTCATGGATGTCATGAGGCACATTTGGGCGTTAACAGCTGGGAGATGAGGACCTGGATCTTGAATGGTGTAGGCTGGTAAAGTACCTTCACCAGTGTGACAGGGTTGAATATGGCCCTGTCCAGTTATTATAGAGAAGGAGTGTAAATGCAAGGATCTATTCTAGTCTCTCCTTTTCTGTCTTTTCTCTGTCTGGCTGTGCAACCAAATTTTCTCGTGAGACCTAGGACTTGATCACCCCTATGGTTTTGCAATTCTCTGCCTCTCGCTATCTCTCTACCTTCTCTTGTTTTTCTGTCTTTTCTTCTCCATTGCATATCTGTGAATCATTATCTGGAAATGTAACTGATACTGGGATCCCTTTGTTTAGAAATGTATATAGTTTTACTGTTGAAGTGTATATACTGTAGTTATACTGTTGAAATGATTGCAAAGCTATTTGGAAGAGGTCAGTTCTGGGTCACAGTGTTCTTCTTGCTGCACTTGTTGAAACTTACAAGAACATTGTGTGAGAAGCATGCTGTTTTCTTAATAAGCGGGGGTTGCAAAGACTTATAAAAACAGAGCTGCCATTTCTTGAAAGAGAAACACAGAGACTGACTTGAAATTCAGATGAAACCCAGATGGACTTTTTCTGTTTATACTGCCTTTGTAAATAGTTATACTGAACAATTTATTTTTTTTATTTTACTGTTATTAATAATAAATCACTTGTTGCAAATTTTGCAACTGCTCCTGATTGTCCTATGCTTCCTGACCTGTGCCTCAATGACAGATGTTGTTGTTGTTTAAAATTTTATTCAAGTTTTTCATGAATTGGAAAATATGTTACATACTCCATTGAGCAATGCACATTTCAAAGGAGGTCCATATTACAAAAGTAGATGGTGTCAGCCTAAGTGGGATTTACACAGTGCATACTCTAAGCCAGGAATTTTGTGCGTGGGTACTAGACCTGGTACCATGGAAGCATAGAAGAAAGGTATGGATTCTGCAGCAGCAAGCCCAGGAGTGGTTACCAGGACAGTGGCAGTTAAACTAGCAGAGACAGAAGTCCAAGCAGAGACTGCACGGTTAGCACCAGTTAGGGAAAAGAATAGGCAGTGACAGAACCAGAAAGCCTGACTGCCTTTTTCAAATGGTGGGCTATACAACAAAAAGAGATGGAGAAACAGAGAAAACAAGAAATGCAACAACTCGAGTAGCAGAGGAGAGAAAAGATGCAGCGACAGGAGCATCAGTGGCTGGATGTCTTGCAGGCTATCAAAAGCAAAGGATCTGGCACAGATCCAGATTAACAACAGACAGACAACTTGAAATACATTGAACTTACAAAGTTGTGTCACTCCAATGATATCGAAGCATACCTAACAACTTTTGAAAGGGTTGCCTCAGCATGCCAGTGGCCAAAGCAGCAATGGGCAATCAAACTTACCTGACAGGGAAAGCCCAACTTGCTTACAGCACTATTGACCCTGCACAGTCAGAAAACTATGACCTGGGGAAAAGCAAAATCCTGAAATGGTATGACAACTCAGGAGAGACCTACAGGCAGAGATTTCGATCTTTTAAGTATAACTCATGCAACGATCCTCGAGAAGCCTTCACCTGACTCCAAGAACTCCTGATAAAATGGCACCAACCAGAGAGCAAAACGGTCCCACAGATTGACACATTTGCAATGGAGCAATTCCTCAACATCCTGTCTACAGATGTGCAGCTTTGAGTAAAGGAACACCGACCAGAAAGTGGGGAAAATGCTGTTTCTTCGGCCGAAGACTACCAAATGGCCAAATGCCAGAGCAGTGAGGTAACAGCCAAGACACTCTTTTTCCCATTTAAACTCCAAGTCTGATAAGAACTGGTGGGGGTAACAAATCTGTGCCCATAGACGTTATTTGCTATAACTGTAATAAGCCAGGTCACATTGCAAGAAATTGCTGTAAGAAGAGTGACACTGGAGCAGATTTGTCCTTAGCAAATTGGGGCAAGTACCTAACAGATGTGAAGGTGGGAGATAAGACTGTGAAGAGACTTATAGATTCAGGAAGCAGACAGACCCTAGTGCATATTGAAGTACTGGGAAGACAATATCCAAAAGGACCAGATACTGGTGTCATCTGCATCTATGGGGACACTCGATACTATCCCACCAGCCAAGTGACACTGATGATTAATGGGGTGTTACACCAAATGAATGTGGGGTAGTACCTATGTTACCTGTACCTATGACTATTGGAAATGACTTTCCAGGATTTACTGAGTCAATCAAAGAGGAGTAAATCCTGATGTTTCAGCAGCTGTGGTGTCAAGAGCTCAGGCAAAGAAAATCTTGAATAGTGGGGACTCTTTTCCTTTTGCTGATTTTGATTTGGACTCGTTTGAGCACAGCTCCAAGAGTTAGAAGTCCAGGAAAGAAATACAACACCAGAAGAAACAGTGGCAACAAAATACTGATGGACATAAGGGGTCAACATATGAAAATGCTGAAACTAAACTGATTACTGATTGTGATTTTCTTTCTGAACAAGCTAACAATGTTTCTCTGAGGGTTATTTTAAGCAGCTGGGGTGAAATCAAAACAGGGTGAACCTAAGTTTAAAAATGTAATGGGAAACTGTACAAAGTTTGGGTTAAACCTCAGACACAGGACCAGATAGAACAATTGGTTATACCACAAAAGTATACATCTGAGTTGTTACAGATAGAACATGATAGTCCCATGGCTGGTCACTCGGGGAAGGATCACACCCTTGCCAGATTACTGTACAGATTTTACTGGCCTGGGATTCATGAAGATGTTGCTACCTATTGCAGTTCTTGTGCTGAATGTCAGAAAGCAGCCCCAGTGACTAAACAAGACAAGGTGCCCCTTTGGCCCCTACCCTTGATAGATGTGCCTTTTGGGAGAATTGCAATGGATGTGGTTGGCCCCTTAGACAAAAGTAAAAAGGGTAATTGATTCATTTTGGTAGTATGTGACTATGCTACTCGACACCCAGGGACTGTTCCTATGATTACTGTCACAGCCCCAAAAGTGACAGCAGAGCTTGCCAAAGATTTCAGCAGGGTGGGCATACCTAAAAAGATTATTACTGATCGGGGTAGTAATTTTGGTGCTTCATTACTTAAGGAGCTGTGCAGACTACTAGGTATCACTGCCATAAGAACCTCCCCTTATCACCCTCAGACAGACGGTCTTGTTGAACATTTTATTCAAACCTCAAAATGCATGTTAAAAAGGTTTGTAAAAGGGGAAGGGAAAGACTGGGACCAATACTTACCTTACCTGCAGAGAAGTGCCATAGGCATGAACAGGTTTTTCACCATTTGAAATGCTGTATGGTAGACAACCTAGAGAGCCACTAGATGTAATAAAAGAAACAAGGGAAGCTAACCCCCATCAGAAACAAGCTATTACATCTTATATGTGTGCCCTAAGAAAGGTGCTAGCAAAATATGTTGAAATCACCCAATAGTAACCAGGAAGAGGCCCAAAACCAGCAGGTGTATTATGGCCATGGGGTAAAAGAAAAAGTTTTTGAGCCAGGTGAAAATGTCTTGCTACTGTTATCCACTACAGAAAATAAATTGTTAATGAAGTGGCAAGGGCCTTATAGAGTGCTTAGATGTACTGGCACCATTAACTATGAGACTGAGACCCTGACAGAAAAAATCCTACTAAGATATACCATGCTAACTTCCTCAAGAAATGGGCTGAAAAAACACCAAAAGCTGTTTTGCTAGTTTTACCAGAAACTGATTAAGAAGATATTGATGTAGCTTATCATAGATTGAAACAAACTGTTACTGCTAATGCTGTAAAGGT
Organism: Neoceratodus forsteri; assembly: GCA_016271365.2. Classification (NCBI taxonomy): domain Eukaryota; kingdom Metazoa; phylum Chordata; order Ceratodontiformes; family Ceratodontidae; genus Neoceratodus; species Neoceratodus forsteri. The sequence continues at coordinate 124,016,606 of CM057450.1, read as the reverse complement.
GAATGTTTCCTTAACATCCAAACAAGCCACAGAAATTTGTAACTTGCTAAAGAGATTTAACAGTACTTTTACTACAGTGCCAGGCTGAGCAAAAGGAGTTGAGCACGTAATGGTGACAAGGAATGCTTGCCCTATTAGACAAAGGACATACAGATTACCAGAGTGGTCAAGAGAAGATGTGGTTAAGGACATACAAAAAATGAAAGAACTGGGTATCATAGATGAGTCGAAGTGCTTGGTTATCACCAGTGGTGATTGTAAACAAAATAGAAGGGGGTATAAGAGTCTGCCCTAATTTTAGGAAACTTAATCAAGTGTCAGAATTTGACAGTTATCCTATGCCCAGAACAGATGATTTGGTGGACAGACTGGGAAGTGCCAAATATATCAGTACCCTCAGTCTCACCAAAGGGTATTGGCAAATCCCCCCTAGCTAAAGAATCCAGAAACAAAATTGCACTTGCCACTACTGTAGGATTCTGTCAGTTCACCACCATGCCGTTTGATTTACATGGCACACCCCTACATTCCAGCGGTACATGGATGTAATTTTATCCTGTCACACTGGTTATTGTGCTGCATACCTGGATGATGTTGTGGTGTACAGTCCAGACTGGAAAAGCCACCTGGAACATCTATGAGCAGTTATTCAATCGATATAAAAGGCAGATCTGACAGTTAATCCTACCAAGTGTGCATTGGGCAAGCAGGAAACCAGATATTTGTGCTATGTTTTGGGAAATGGAGAAGTCAAGCCAGAGGTTTCTAAGATAGAGCTGTAGCTAACAGCCCTGTCCTCAAAACCAAGAAACATGTCAGGTCATTTTTAGTGCTGGCTGTTTATTATCAGAGATTTGTTCCCAACTTTGCAGAGTTAGCTACTCCCTTCGCTGAACTTACAAAAAAAAATGGTACCCAAATAATGTGAAATGATCCCCAGAGTGTGATGAAGCTTTTTGGGCCATTAAGGCTGCATTATGTTCAGCCTATGTTTTAAGAAGCCCAGACTTTGAGAAACAATTTTTGTTACAAACAGATGCATCAGAGGTAGGCCTAGCTGCAGTCCTGAGTCAAAATATAGATGGGACAGAACATCCTATTGTATACTTAAGTAGAAAATTACATGACTGAGAGAAAAGGTACTTCACCATTGAGAAGGAATATCTTGAGGCAAAGTGGGCCATTGAGTCCCTTAAGTTTTACTTGCTAGGAGCTGACTTTGTACTTGTAACAGATCACAACCCTCTCTGTTGGCTTAACCAAATGAAGGATAACAATTCTAAAATCGCATGGTGGTACCTGACACTGCAGCCATTTAAATTTAAAGTGATGCACAAATCTGGGAAAGAGAATATCAATGTTGATTTTCTGTCTAGATATGGATCTGGAATTGAGAATTCTGGAGGCTGAAAAAACAAATGTGTTAGTTTAAACTTCACTATTTGCTGTACTGTTGTAATGGATAAAATGATATTGCATAAGCACAGAACAGTAAAGGTTACATACTTATGTTAGATTAGAATTACTAGAAAGTTTTAGAAACCTGTTTTTTAAAACAGGTTCCCTCTTGGGGAGGGAGGTATTTGACAGGGTTGAATATGGCCCTGTCCCAGTTGTTATGGAGAAGGAATTTAAATGCAAGGATCTGTTCTAGTTTCTCCTTTTCGGTCTCCTCACTGTCTCATTGTGCAACCAGATTTTCTCATGAGACCTAGGACTTTTCACCCCAACGGTCTTGCAGTTCTCTGCCTCTTGCTATCTCTCTACCTTCTCTTGCTGTTCTGTCTCCCCCCCCCCGCATTTCTGTGGTATGAAAATATATGTGAATCATTATGTGGAAATGTAACTGATACTGGGATACCTTTGTTTAGAAATGTATATAGTTTTACTGTTGAAATGTATATAGTTATACTGTTGAAATGATTGCAAGGCTATTTGGAACTCAAGGGGTTAACCTGTTTGCAAACTTCCTGAGAAGGCTGGATGCAAAATCTCCGCAGAGTTGGCTAAAAGAGGTCAGTTCTGGGTCACAATGTTCTTTTTGCTGCACTTGTTGAAATTTTCAAGAACAATGTATGAGAAGCATGTTGTTTTCTTAACAAGCCGGGGTTGCAAAGACTTATAAAAACAGAGCTGCAATTTCTTGCAAGAGAAACACACAGAGTGAGATTGGAAATTCAGAAGAAACCCAGATGGACTTTGTCTGTTTATGCTGACTTTGTAAATAGTTATACTGAACTATTTTTATTTTATTTTACTGTTATTAATAATAAATCACTTGTTGAGAATTTTACAACTGCTCCTGGTTTTCCTGTGCGTCCTGACCTGTGCGTCAATAACAGCCAGAAGGAGCCAAACTCTCTGGTGGTTCCTCCGCTGGTGGATATCTTCCAAGACCTTACTAAGCTAACTTGGAAACACCCATCTTCCTCATCTGCAGTTTCAAAGAAGTTGGATAGGCTCTCTAGGGCTCCCAGGGAAGAACCTTCCCTGGCAGAGCACCCAGTGGCCAATTCCATGGTCATTACTGTGGCCCACAATAAGTTGACAAAGCCCAAGCACCTCAGTAACAAGCCTCCTGACCAGAAGTCCAAGCACTTGGATCAGTTGGGCAAGAAGGTCTATACTTCTGCTATATGCTCCATTAGATTGCTAAACTTCCTAATCCACATGGTACAATTCCAAAATGCCCTGTGGGAGAAAGGCCTGGAGTTTTCTCAGGCCCTGCCAGATTTGGCTCAAAGGACTGACCTCCTGGACCTTCTGAAATCTGGCTCTGTTGTAGCTACTCATGTTTTGAGAGCAGCCTACGATACCACCAATACAACTGCCAGGGCAGCTGCCACCAGTATATGTATCCAATGCCACTCCTGGCTGCGGATTTCTAGAGTAACCCAGGCCCTGCAGGCTGGGATCATGGATCTCCCCTTTAAAGGCTCTGTTCTCTTTAGAGATGAAGCTGAGAAACTGATCACATGTCTCCAAGAATCAGGCAAGACTGTCTTGTCGGTGGTCAAAAAAATGTACAAGGTTAACCAGAAGCCTTTTAAGATGCAGCCCTTTCAGAGGTCCTCTGGCCAACGGCCCTGCAACAAGCAACAGCAGTGAGGGGGGCTACTAATGTAAGGCCACCTCTCAGACCCCTGGAAGTTCTTCCACAAGAACCACAGAGTCTTCCCAGGGCTTACTGCCCACCCCAGGGGCCTCCACCTGACTCCTTATCAGACCCCCCCTCTCCCAGCAAAGGCCTTGGGAGAGGTGGTGGGAGGTCACTTCTCCCTTTATCTTGAGGGATGGAGCAAAATAACGACCAATCAGTGGGCCCTCCAACTTAAAGGACAGCGAGATAGAGAGACAACATACAGTACTTTGGAGTTCCTGGTGAGGCCACCAGAATATCCCCCAGTGTCCTCCCACTACCCCCTGTCTCACATCGCCATAATCAAAGAGGAAATTTAGGCACATCTTCAGAAACAGGCCATAGAGCCAGTTCATGCAAGCCAAAGAGCAAAGGGATTTTATATCCATTTCTTCCTAGTGCCCAGAAAGACTGGGGATCGTAGGCCCATCCTAGATCTTAGTCACCTAAACAAGTATGTCAAGTACAAGATGTTCAGGATGATCATCCTGCTTGGCCTGCTTTCCCTCCTTCATCAAGTGGACTGGCTCTGCTCCTTGAAGATGCAAGATGCGTACCTTCACATCCTGGTGTGCCAGCTGCACAGAAGGTACTTCTGCTTCCTCTTTCAGGGACATCATTATCAATTCTGAGCCCTGCTATCTGGCCTGTCCTCAGCTCCTAGGGTTTTCACCAAGTGCCTAGTGGTTCTACGTTCCTCAGGAGGCTAGGCCATTACATCTTTCCCTACTCAGATGACTGGCTTCTGGCAGCACCTACAAGAGATCAGCTGTTAGACACACTCGCAGACCCTCTTGAGACCTGGGGTTCATGCTGAACCTGCCAAAGTCATCCCCATGGCCCAGTCAAAGGCTCCAATACATTGGGGCCATACTGGATGCAGAACAGGGCAAGGCCTTTCTGCTTCCAGACAGGACAGATCATCTCTGGTCTCAAGCCCGGATGGTGTCCTCATCCCGGCAAGACTCAGCCAGGACATTCTTATGGATTCTAGGCCACATGGCAGCAACCATTCCAATCGTTCCCCTGGCTCATTTGCATATGAGGTTCCTCCAATGGATACTCAGGGTGCAGCGCGACCAACTTTCAGACAACTTGGAACAACCAGATCTTCCCTTGTCACAATCTTCACCATTCATTACTGCTTGGGTGTAAGCCAGAGGGGCGCACTCGCCATGGGAGTTTTTTTTTTTTGGAGAGGGAGTGCGTCACACGGCACCGCCCAGGCGATGCACTACATGGTGCGTGAGAGGCAGCCATTAGATTCCACAGACTCCTCCATCCCAGTTCTGTTTCTCCCACCATTGAGATAGTACGGCTGCGCGTGTGAGAGTTTAGAAATTTTGAAGTACGCCTGTAGGCCTAGTTCGCTCGAGGGACTCCTTTATCCCGGTTTTTCTTTCCCGATGCCGTTGACATGGTAAGACCACTCCATTTTAATCATTTTCGACAGTGCTGGAAGCTTTTCTGTTTAAAATTTTTTCATATCATATCTGGTTCAGGAGCTAAGCGTAAGCCAAAAGTGGGCCATTCCTCGATGCGTCGGTGCTCCTGTGGCCGGAATTTCTCTGGGACGGACCAGCATGATGTCTGCCTTCAGTGCCTGGGACCTAACCCTGACATGGATAGATGCGATGCCTGTTTTTTGATGGACCGCTGTGTTCTCAAAATCCACACATTTAAAGTCGGCAGGGCTACGCTGACTTTTGGAGGATGGTGTCGATCTCGGGTTTCCCAGGCCAGGACTTCAGACCCTTCCTCCAGGTCCTCTCCCGGGCCTATACTAACATACTAAAATGCCAGCAGAATAGGCCTAATGGTCTTTCGTGTCTGCTCATTTGGTCAGCCCCCACCCTGGGAGCTGACCTTACTGCCCCTTGCCCTCTTTGGCTTCTCCCTTCCCAGTTTCAGATATTGTCGCTGCACTGGATTTTGCATCCAGAACCCTTCCCCTGTACCTGTCCCACCCCCTCTTGAACCCCTCCACTGCCTCCACCAGCCCCCTGAGCAGCGCATTCCATGGCTCCACCACCCTCTCAGTGAAGTAGCACCTTCTCCTTTCTCCCCTGAATCTCCCCCCCTCTAGCTTCCACCCATGCCCTCTTGTTGCCCCTCCTTCCTTTGAAGCACCCTGACTGCTCCTCCCTATTTACCCCCTTCATGTACGGAAGACCTCTATCATGTCCCCCCAGTCCCTTCTCTCTCTTTCAATGTGTACATATTTAGCTCTTTGAGCCTCCCCCATAGGTCCTGTTCCCCAAGCCCCAAATCCTTTTGGTTGCCCTTCTCTGGGACCTCTCCAGGAGTTCCAATGTCCTCTTTAAGTGTGGCCTCCAAAACTGTACGTAGTACTCGAGGTGCAGCCTCACCAAGTAGTTATACAGAGGGAGTATCACTTCCCTCCTTCTGGAGGTGATCCCCCTAGCGATGCATCCCAGCATCCTGCTGGCCTTGGCCGCTGCCCTCCTACATGTCTCCAAGTTGTTCATCTTGACATCCACCACCACACCCAGGTCCCTCTCAGCCCATCAAGATTTGTAGCATTTCCCCTCCCAGGATGTACACTTGGCCTGGGTTTCTGGCTTCCAGGTGCAGTACCTTGCATTTCCCTGCATTGAACCTCAGCTTCCACTTTCTAGACCACCTTTCCAGAGTCTCCAGGTCTCCCTGTTGTGCCACCCATCCCTTCTCCCCATCCACCACCTCCCCCAGTTTTGAGTCATCCACAAAGAGACTCATTTCACTCCTGATACCTGTCCTTATGTCAGAGACATAGGCGTTGAACAGGAGGGGCCCAAGGACTGATCCCTGTGGGACCCCACTAATGACCCTCCTTGGGGATGAGACTATCCCACCAACTACGACCCTTTCGGTCCAGTCCTGGAGTCAACTGCCATCCATCTGATCATCTGGTTTCCCCACCCCCCATTTCTGGGTATACGGTCATATATATGGTCCAGTGAGGAGGCCTCCTCATCTTCAAGCCTTGCTGAGGAGAAGGCCTCTTCTGCGGTGTCAGAGGAATGTCATGGCCCCTCCCGGGGTTGCATCGGGAACACCGCCTCAGCAGTCGCCTCCTCAGAGGTGCAGACTCCCCCAGTGTCGTGGCCCACAGTTGTTGGGTCCAGCACTGGTGGACCCTTGGCGCCGCCTGCCAGTGTCATCATGGATTCCAGCGTCGTGAACAGTGCCATGATCGGGTGACACTGCTTGTGGCACTGCCTTTCTTCTCGGTGCCGTTTGTGACACTGCTTCTATGGTCAGCTCGGCTGGCGACGCCGTGTTGGATTCTGGGTCTGTACGCAGTGCTGGGGATTCGACGGTGCTGTTGGAGAGTTGGGGCTGGGTAGCAGTGCCACGGGCAATGGGCTGGGAGTGGTCAGTGTCACGAGCATCACTGGCACCATTTGTGGCGCTGCTTCTCAGTGGACTCTTGGGGTAGCCAGAATCGAGGTCCTGCTGGTCAACTCTTCTTCTGAGGTGAGCGACTTGGACATGGACCCGGTCTCTCATCCTGATTCCTCGGAGTCAGAGTCCTTGGTATCAGGCGACCCAGTGCCACCATTCCTGAGTCTCTGGAACGCTCTTCCCCTGAGGACTCCCAGGCTGGGGGTGGCTTGGAGTCTTTGGAGGAGGGTGTTTTGGGGGTCGGGGAGGGGGCCGTCCCCCCAGAGAAGGCAGTGGCAGCTGCCAGCCCTGGTGCTGCTGTGCCTTCCTGGGATGGATTGGAGGCTCTGTCCCCAGGGGCCCCCCTTGGGGGTCTCAGGGTCGACAGACCCCATCACTGGAGTCGAGCAGGAGGGCATCCTTAGGGTCTGAGGGGTTGAGGAGTAGGGGTGACAGGCGTCTGCTTTTTTCTGCACCTTTCGGGGTGTGGGATGGAGCCCAGAGCCAAACCCTGCCTTTCCTTCTTGGACTTGGGGGACCCTTCCGGTGGCACCGCCGTGGGTTGCTCTTCTGGACCAATGCAGCCCCAGGCACATCACAGGGGAGATTCCCCGTTTGGGCTCTTCCAGAGTTTGCATCCCCAGGGTTCTGTCTTGCGACCTGGTTTGATTTCAGGGACCCCACCAGCTTGGGCTCCATTCCCTGGATTTCAGAGCCCTGGCAGAGGACAGTTGCCTATTCATAGGTGCCTGTCTCCATTCCTCTGCAGCCACCTCCCTCTCTTTCAGGCCATGTCGGTCCTACGAGGCAGTTATCCTAGGAGACTTTCAGAGGCACTGCAGCGGCCTTCTTGTCATATGTTAGACACATGCATGAGTGGGTATTTCACCTGTCCCCTCCACCGTAGGAGTCTTCTGAGCATTCGAGTTCCCCATCTTCCTCGGCTCCCTCCTCAGAGGGAGAGGAACCCTCTGCTCACCTTTCCTCCAACACTGATTTCATGGATTATCAGCGCTTCCTTTCGAGGATGGTCGGGGACCTTCATATCTCCTATGTCAGGTGTGACAATACTGAGTGGGGGATGCATGAATTCCTTGGTGAATTCAGTGCCTAACATCTGGTGGTGCCATCCTGGCCTATTAATTTCCAGGAGGTGTCTATCCACACCTGGCAGTCTCCAGCCGACCCTTTCCCAGCCTCGGCAGACTGCAGGAGGAGGTATTGTGCTCCATCTGAGTCCCTAGGTACTCTCCCCAACCCACCCTCGGGATTGGCATTCCTAGAGACTCCTTCCGGGTGCTGCCGCCTGGTGCACGACCATCCACTGGACTCAGATTCCCTACAATTTGACCGGTGGGGGTGAAGAGTGTTCTCTTCTTCTCATGCAATGTTGTGCATTGCATCATATCAGGCACACCATGCTGCCTATAACAGGCACTTATGGTTGATGCTCTCTCAACTTCTAGCATCAATGCCTGATATGGAACAAGTCAGACAAGCCATTACCCTCTCCACTATAGGCCTGGAACTGGCAAGGCACCAAGCAAGGGCATCTTATGACGTCAGTGAGGTGGCTTTCAGGCTTATGGGAACAGTGATCTGCATTAGGCAGACAGCATGGCTTCGTCTATCAAGATTGTCACCACTGGCCCAGTGTAGGGTGATTTGCTTTGCCTTCTGAGGGACCTGCCTTTTTTCTGTCGGGGCTAGGAGGCTTCTGCAGGGTGCTTTCTTCATCTCCTTGTCTCCAGGGGACACCTCCTAGCTCTCCTCGGCCTTAGGCTTCCTGTTTTGTAAGGTCAGGGTCTCTTCCTTCTGTTTTTCACCAGTAGGAGGCTGAGGGTCTTGTTTCCTCAGGGTTTTCCTAGTCCCCCTTCGGGGGGCTTGGTACTCACCCAAGCAGTAATGAATGGTGAAGATTGACAAGGGAAGATATGGAAATTTCGTACCTACTGTAATTCTTGATCTTCTCTTGTATCTTCACCATTTATTACTGATACCCGCCCACCTCTCCCTCATGGGCCTCCTTCTTTGGCGTCTCCTCCTCCTCCCTTCTCCTTCCTCCTCCCTCCTTCCCATGGCTTAAGCCTAACTCTTCAAAAAAAAAAAATTTTGAGTCTTCCGTTCTTCTCTCAGAATAGATACCATAAATTGGAAAAGAGAGGGGAACGAGTAGACTTTAGCTTTTCCTGAGGCAACTCTTTCTGATTGCCCTTGAGGGTGACCACTTGGCTCCTTCTTAAGCCATGTTGTTCAATCTACAGTTAACAAAACTTTTCCTTAGATGGTTCTGTTCCTTTATGCAGCTCCCCTCTGGTATCTCTGTATCTCCTGTTTTCACCAGCCTCTGCTAGATAAACGCTGTCCTGGCACTCCAATTGCCTTGAGCTGGTGATCTGATTTGCCCTGCCTTCAGGGAGTCAGACTGAGTTCCCACTCTGTTCTTTTTCACAAGAGGGTGCCCTTTGTAGGGCTTCAAATACCCCCCTCCCCACACACATCTGTGTTAGCACTCAGCAAGGTGCTAGTGGGCTTCCTTCCCCTTTCTAGCTGGGTGCTTTACCTTCAGAACAGATTTTCTGCCTTGCAGTCTGTGAGCTCTCAACTTGAGTGTAAAGGGGTTGGGATGTCGGGAGGTGTAGAAAGTCTGCCTTCTGTGTACCAAGCTGTGCAAAGAATTCCATTAAACCTTCTTCACCAGTTTTCTTGGGTTCTGAGCTTACAAGTCTTCAAGCCAATTTCACAATTTGGCAGAACTTTCTCCCCCCTCCCAACATCCCCCCTCTCTCTTCGTCTTCTTCTTTCTTTCTTCTTTCTCTCCCTTCTCTGTTCCTCCATTGGAGCCACCCCAGGAGTGAGGCCCTGCAGTCCCATAGGGTAGGTTTTTCCTCTTTCCTGTCCTCTAATTGGCTTATTTCTTTTTCAGTTCATAGCTTTTCTTTTACCTATCCCTCGGCTCTCTTGCCTCGCTCTCCTTTTTCTTATTCTTATTTCACCTCTTCAGCTTACAGAACTGGGATGGAGGGTAGTCTGTGGCACCTAACGTACCCTTGCTTTTCCACGTGGTCTGCGTCGCTCTTGAGCAGTACCATTGGTATCGACTCCTCTTAAAAAAAAAAAACTCCTGTGGTGGGTGCGCGCCTCAGGCTTACACCCAAGCAGTAATGAATGGTGAAGATACAAGAGAAGATAAAGAATTATAGTAGGTACGTAATTTCCATTTTTGTTTTCCAGTCCAGTTCACCGGGTCCTGAATTGGTGGCTGGGCCCTGTCAATTTCTCCAAGGGAGTCCCCTTCAGACAGGAGTCCCCGAGGAGAATCCTAACTACAGATGCCTCGGGACAGGGCTGGGGCTCTCACTTAGCAGACTGGCAGATCCAGGGCACTTGGTCCACCCAGGAACAGACTCTACACATTAACAGTCTGGAGATGCGGGAGATCTTTTATGCTCTATAGGCATTCCAGACGGACCTCCTTCTGGGCCCCCTCTTAGTCCTGATGGACAGTATGGTGGTGGTCTTTTACATTAAGAAGTTGGGGGACTGCCAGCCCAGTGGTGCTGAGGGTTGAGACACCGGGTGCCATGCCTACCGCCATGCCAGCGACCTGTGTTCAGGAATGAGCACGGGCCGCCGCCGGGGGTCGGCAGGGAAGGAAAAGGATTGAGCATCCCAAGCACTGCTCTCCTTCTCTGGGGAGGGGGGGTTCCAGTAGTCAGCGATCTCCTGCCCCCTAACAGAGGCTGGGGGGGGCAGAACACTGATGCTGACAACTAGAGCGGGGATGGGGCAGACGCCTGGAGGAGAGCACACGGGAGCGTGCGTGTTGCCTCCACTGGCATCATTGCATGCCCCACCCCTGGGGGGGGACAAGGAAAACAGGAATACGGTCACACAGCTTGATGGCCGTCCCGGGATGCACTCACTGAGATCCGAGGGTGTCAGCCTCAGCGTACTGGATTGGTTCCTGGCTGTAGTAGAATGGGTATAATCACAGACACAGAGGCAGCAGCCTTAGTACATAAAAAATGCAAACCTTGCGTTTGTCAATTTATTTTGGCAATAAATAAAAATAAAAGAATGATGATGACACTGAAAGGAAAATGAGTGTTGTTAGTGCATCACGCCATGAGTCATTCAGGAAATGCGTTCTTTCTCTGAAACTCCTGGTTCTTTCCTTTCAACACAATTCTTGCAATCCGTATAGAAACCTTCATACTGCTCCTTACCGTGGTCAGTCACCTACTGAGCCACCCACCTATCTGGTTCTGTGCTCTTTGTGGTGAGCTTATATACTGAGCCTGAGGATGACCTTATCATCAGGGGACCCGTCGTTATCCGATGTAACCTTATATTGCAGCCCTAGCCCACAGAGGTTTATTAAACAGGCTGCACACTGTGCAGAATACCAAGTACAACAGCAATCTGTCTCTATACATCAGACATCTTAGCTATAAACCCCTGTTATAACATTAAATAACTGTTGCATAGCTAATGAGGACTAAGCTCCTCCCATCTGAGGAGTGACATCATAGTAGGAGGACCATATAAGCAGCAATCTCGTGGGCTGCAAACCCTATGTAAGGAGTTTGGTATTAACAGAGCTTTCCACAGGTAATTACATTTTAATTTATCATAAACCAAACTTATAATGTATAGGTGTCCCTGAGTTGGCAAGGGGAAAATATGATTAAGGGTGTGCTCCTATCATCTTTCTCCTGCCAACACAGGAGACCTGGTAGCTGTTTGTTTTCATAACATTTTCATGTTTTACTCTGGGTAGTTCACTTTAAACCCCCTTTATAAAACTCTGGTCCCTCTTTGTATCTTATGTAGCTACATCTTAGCATATCAGGGGCTCTAATGCTTTTCCAGAGCCCCTGACAACTCAACATTCTTTAGCGATTGACCCAATGGTTGAAATAGCAACCTGTCGGGTTACATTTTCATTCTGCCATTTTTTTATTTTATTTTTATTTACACAGTTTTCCTTTGTTTGGATGCAGGACACTACGGGGGTTATTAGCTTCATGCCCGTAGTGTGCTTCTTTTTATTTTATTACTCAGGCACCATTTCAGTTTAAACAATGCACCATATGCTAATATATTTCTCCTGGTTGGGAGAAAACAGCAAAGTGCTACTCAGCACACTGAAATGCACCACGCAGGGGGGGGGGGGTTAAGAGAGACAGGGGACAGTAAATGGAAAGGTGGAGATTGCCAGTTTGGCCACCCTTGCAAGAAATAAAGGAAAGGCAGAAAAAGAAGGATGAGAGGAAAGAGTGAGAGAAACGGTGGGGAAGGGGGGTGCATATCTGTAATTCTCTGGGGACTTTTGCTAGATGACAGGGGCACCCTGTCACACTGGCGGTGAGTAAGAGGGGAGCTCCCCACCATGGGGGGCAAGCTGTGGGCGAATCACTGGGGGTGAGGCCTCTATGGGAGCTGGGGGAGTGTGCTAGGATGGCGGCCAGATGTGGGGCCAACCATGGGGGAGAAAAAAAAAGAATAACAAGCAGGGGGGACTCATTTGTACCCCCTTTGCAGAGAGGCTGTGAGGGTCTGGTATTGGGCCCTTAAACATCAACTAGATCTCACTGCAGTGCATGTTCCAGGCATACAAAAGATCTTGGCCAACAACCTAAACAGGTTTCAGTCCAAAGCCCATGATTGGGAGCTACTCCAGTCAGTAGCACAGCAATCGTTCGACCGTTGGGGACACCTAGAGTTGGACCTTTTTGCGTCCCTACTCAATGCCAAACTGCCCAATTTCTGCTCGCTAGGTACTGGGCCTGCAGTTTTCTGGTGAGAAGCATTGTCCCTCTGTTGGACAGGGAGGTTTCTGTATGCCTCTGGACATCTGTAGGACACTTCGGTTTTACCTTCAATGCATCGGTCCAATCAGGAAGACCAATCAGTTTTGTTTCCTTTGCCCCAGATCTGTAGGGGTGCCAGTTACTAAACAGATTCTTAAGTGGTTAGTTAACTGCATTGTTTACTGTTACTGTAAGTATGACAGAGCTTTACCAGGCCCAGTAAAAGGTAACTCTACCAGGGGTATGGCTGCTTCCTTTGCATCTTTGAAGAATGTGTCTGGTGCTGATATCTGCACAGCGGCTACCTGGAGTTCTGTTCAGACCTTCATTAAGCACTACAGTTTGGACATTGCTTCCTGATGTAGGACTGGCTTTGCCTAGCTGTTCTCCAAGGCCTGCTGTCCTGAAGGCTTCTGACTACATTAGCCTCCACCTGTGTCTGTCAGTCTCTTCTCCTTGACTGCTTGGGACTCAGTCCTTAAGGTTATTGCCTGCTGCAAGAGCTCCAACTCGAAGTAAGATGGTACAGTTACATAAGAACTTACTGTAATGGTACAGTTACGTAAGAACTTACTGTAAGAGTAGATCTTCGAGAAGAGCTCCTGCAGCAGTCGCTGCTTTCCCTCCCTCCTTCCCCCTGGTATTCTTTCTGCTTTAACTTGAACCTCCTCTGTTCTCCTTTCCTCCTAAGCTCAGGGTCTCTGACAGGAGAACTGAGGAGGGGCTAGGGACTGCCCCTTTTATACCACTGATTGATGTCGGGGGTGGGCCGACATCAAGGGGGGGTCCCCACTGAAGACTGTTAGCTAGAAGTTTTCCGTGGGATCCTGGTGCCTGGCGGCTTAGTCCTTAAGGATCTTCCTGGACTAAGAAGTCTTCATTCATTCACACTAGTGGGACTACGCCAGATGCGCTAGGACCCAGTGGAAGGCAAAAATCTTCAGGAGGGCCAGCGCCGAGGTAGGACCACGCATGAGCGGCACCATAAGTTTGGTTTGCGCCATTTAGGCTATCTCAGCTTCGACCCTCCAAATGCCTCAGTTCCTTTTTTTTCCGCTGTCGAGTGTGCTTCAGTGATGCTGACGCTCGCCTGCCAGGAGTCAAAACTTCACGTCTATACAACAGCAGCTTTAGTCGTTTAGTTTCTTAGTCTAGAGTTATTTATTATTTTACTTAAAAAAAAAAACACTTTTTTTAACTTAGCATTTATGCTCTCCTCTCTCTTCTCCACATCCACCCCCTTCCTTGGGGTCCCCAATGCACCAAACAGCTACACCGGTTCATCCAAAGAGCACTAGTTCCCATAAGTGCCTGCTCCACCGTTACTTCTTCTATCGCATCATTTGGACTTAAGCCAGTACTAAACAAAACTGCATCGTCAACATACATATTCAATGATCTCTGGTTACAGATACTTGAGATGGAATTCATATAGAGGGAGAATATTAAAGGCCCCAGTATAGATCTCTGGGGCACCCCACAAGTAATAGATTTGGAATGTGAAAAAAAAAAAAACCATCAATAAGGGTAGTATGAAATCTATTACTTAAATAGTTAACAAACCAACTTGTGGCATCTGTCGAAAAATGTAGATTTAATAGGACACCTGGCAACAAAGTATGGTCTACTAAATCAAAGGCCTTAGTGAGGTCCACAAATACAGCTGCAACAGAGACATACCTATCCTAGCCTCTCAATCTTTTGCGGATGCTCTGGTTGTACTTGCAGAGAATGATAAGGTCATCCTCCATCAGGAGTCCATGGCGTGCCCTGTGAATAAGGAATCCTGCAAGATCGATACTTTGGGGAAAAGGATGTTTGCATCCACAACCTTAAGCATGCATATTGCTAGATTTCACTTTGAGCTAGAGCTCTTGCAGCATGTAACACCATTAGGCACTAGGACCCCAAGGAAAATTTCTAGCTAGCAGTCTAAGGTGGGAGACTGCCCCCCTGACGTTGGCCCTGCCCCTGACATCACTCAAGGTATAAAGAGGGCAATCCCCCGGCACCACCTCAGTTCTTTTCCCCCTGTGACCCATGCATATTGGCTTCACGGACGCCTCCTGCTTCCAGTCAACTGCCATTTTTGCGCTTCGCGCAGTTAACATTTTTTCTTTAAATTTATGAGTTCGTCATGCATGTCTACACAGCCATATTCCTCTTCAGAGTGGCGGAAATCGAAGTGTGCATGTGGCAAGCAGATTCTGGTGAAAGATGGCCATTCGGCCTGCCTGTTCTGCCTGTGTCCTGACCATAGGCTGGAAGACTGCCCGCACTGTCAAGGCTTCAACCGGAGGACCAGAATCCCCTGCCTCATCACTCTGAAAGTGTACCTCCTTGACCAAGTGGCCACCAAGCAGAAGACCTAGTTGGGGCACAGCTCATCTTCTTCCTCAGCAAAGGACTTCTCCCCCAGAGAGAAGAAACACCATCATTGGGACAAGGAAAAGTCCAGACCAAAGTCCCATCCTAGGTCTCCCCACAAGACTTTTAAGTTGTCGACCACCGGCTCAAGGTCAGACTCAGCTCCCCAGTCTAACTGGCTCTCCCAGGGTCACAGTTGAGAAAGCCCCTCACCTCTTCACAGGCGCACAACAGGTAGTCTTCCGGGCTCGGGCTTTCCAAAGCCAACTTGTCCCTGGCTATCCGGTCTCGCAAACAGACACTAAGGTCTCAGCCAGCAGGACAGGTGCACTCTGCACCCAGCAACAGGTTGGAGCCTGCCATCCACAAGGGCACAGTTACTGGGTCATCCAATAGGGTGACATTGTTGGATAACTCAAGGAGATGCCAGGATAGTGAGTGCCAGAAAAGCATCACTCACCTTCTAGGCGGTTGTCGGCCGAGGCTTTGGACTGACATCAGGCCTTCTCGCCCTCCGACTCCTCTGTGGAGTCAGACCAGATGCTGCCAACTAAGCTGCTGTCTGCTCCGCATGGCCTGGTTGAGAACCTGACTCCAGACCAGACATCGGGGGACCTGATGCTCGGCTCAGGGGACAACTGAGACCAGATGACACACTCTCCGCCTTCACCTCCTCTTCGGGAGCCTGATGACCTAACATCCAAGCACCTGACACCAGAGGATACAGTTCCACAGGGGCAGACACCAGAGAAGACACTTCTGTTGGACCTGATGCCAGGGACAAGGTGCTGCAGGGACTGATGCCAGGGGCCCCTAGCACCCCAAATCCAGTGCCAGCACCCCAACCAGGTCCAGCAGTCCCTTTGGCAGAGGTTAGGGCCCTGTTTAATAGCTAGTGGAACATCATCAAAGGGGATTTGTTACCTTGACCAGTGGAGCCACCCCCAAACCCTGTGGGGACCCTGGCCACACCTAGGCAGCCTTCCCCCCAATGCCCACCACCCCCACCCCAGACGCCAGACCGATCAAAGTCAGGGAATGAGGATCTCAGGTCACCGGTATGTTGGAGGCGCAAGTCACCCGTCATCCAGATCTTTCTCCAGGGGGTCAACCATACACATCTTCAGAAGGTTCTTTGGGAGGCTGCTCCTCCTTTGACTCCTTAGAAGATGAGCTGTCCCTGCCATCACCTGACCACAAGAGAGATTCTTTGAGGTCACCCCGGACAACCCTTCATTCCTGGATATTATGAGACATATCCAGTTTCTAAACCAATGGAAGATGGAGGAGTTAGACCCTGAGAGGTACCGCTTAGCAAAGTCCTAGGGGCCACTGACCCAAAACCTTTGGTCATACCACCCTTAGTGGAACCCTTCCAGGATGTTACAAAAATTGCCTGGAAGCACTCCTCCATGATCTCGGCAGCCCCTAACAAGGCTGACTGACTCTATAAGACTCCCAAGGGAGAACCACACTTGAGTGAACAGCCAAAGGCAGACTCCATGATCCTCATGGCTGCCCACGGTAGGGCTCAACAACCTAAGCATATGAGTTACTAGCCACCGGATAAGGAGTCCAAGAAACTGTATCATTTGAGCCATAAGATATACTCCTCAGCCACCTGTACAGCCAGGTCCTTGAATTTTTGGCACACATGGTGAAGTATCAAAAGTTACTGTGGAACAAGGCCATAGACCTAACCAAGAATCAAACCAGACTCTGCCAACAAGTTAGAATTACTGGCAGTCCACCAATCCGGTGCTGACATCAGTGAGCACATCTTAAGATGCTTGTACGACTCAGCAGACACTGCCACCAGGGCTGTAGCCACCGGCATATATCTGAGGAGTCACTCCTGGCTCAGAGTTTCAGGCTTTCACCAGGACTTTCAAGATGCCATACTGGACATCCCTTTTCAGGGCCTGGTCCTTTTCGGGCAGGAGGCTGAAAAAGTTGATTACTGGCCTGCAGGACTTGGGAAACGCAGTGTCGGAAGTACACAAAATGTACAAATCTGAACCAGCCACATCTAGACGTCACTCCTTTTGTAAACAGCAGGGAGGGAGACAGCAAAACAGAGGGGGTTTCAAAAGAAAAGGTACCCCCTGCCCACAGGGGCTCAGGAACCCATCAAAAGAAATGGTACCCACTGCTCACAGGGGCTCAGGGACCCAAGAGTGCTAAGAATGCCAGAGCTCCCCTGCCCACTCCAACAACCTCAGCACTCCTGCTGCCCCCCTCTCCAGCGGAGTTGCAGGGGGAGGCAGTAGGCAGAAGATTCTCCCTCTACCTCAACGGCTGGTCCAACATCACTGCGGATCAGTGGGTACTCCAGATAATACAGAGGGGTTATGCCCTGGAGTTCGCCCAAATTCCTCCCGATAACCCACCTGTGCTCTCCCATTGCTCCCCATCTTATGCAGGTTTTAGGCAGAAATCTGAGCACTCTTAGACAAGAGAGCAATCCAGGCAGTGCCATCGTCTCAGAGAGGAAAGGGATATTACTCCCATTTCTTCCTTGTCCCGAAAAAGACAGGAGAACTTCGTTCCATCCTGGACCTCAGTCAACTGAATACTTTCATTGAATACAATGGGTTCAGGATGGTGACACTACCCAGATTGCTACCCATGATTCATCAGGGGGATTGGCTCTTCTCCCTGGACATGCAGGATGCATACAGTATATGTGTATAAAGATCCAGCCGTCCCACGGGCAGTACCTCCGCTTCACCTTCCAGGAAGAGCACTACCAGTTCAGAGCACTACCCTTTGGCCTTTCTTCAGCACCCAGAGTATTCACCAAGTGCCTAGCAGTGGTGGCAGCAGCTCTCAGAAGGCAAGGGCATTATATCTACCCCTACCTCGATGACTGGCTGCTAACAGCTCCCACAAGCAGTCAGCTGTATTGCTCTCCGACAGACACGTTTCCCCTGTTCCAGGATCTGGGGGTCACCCTAAACCTCCCCAAGTCATCTCCCTGGCCTACCCAGAGGTTGCAATACATAGGGGCCATCTTGGACATGGTCCAAGCGAGGGCCTTCCTTCCCACCAACAGGACAAAGAGCGCTGGCTCAGAGAGTTGCCTCCAATAATCAAGTTCCAGCCAGGATGGTATTGCAGCTGCTAGGCCATATGGCAGCCACCATAGTTACTGTTCCCTTCGCTTGTTTGCACATGAGGGTGCTTCAATGGAACCTCAGGGTTCAATGGGACCAGCACCTGGATGACCTTGAACAGCCAGTCTGAATCTCCAAGGCAGTACATCAGACGCTGGAGCAGTGTTCCCATTTACCCCCATCTGTACTTGATTCAAGTACAAATTATGAAATTCAAGTACATTTTTGTGTGAAGGGGATACACTGTACCCCCATAATTCTGTTTGAAGCAATGTACCCCACAAAAATGATGTACAAATGGTAGAATGAACCAGTATAATTTATTTTGTACCCCTAAACATTTTGGGAGAGGTGCAGTGCACCCCCAGATCTTCAGCCTTAATGGGAACACTGCTCTGGAGTGGTGGCTCACTCCTTCCTGGTTAGAATACAGGGCTCCCTTCCAAAGTTCCAGTCCTCAGCAGATCCTGACAATGAATGCCTCGGGACTGGGATGGGGAGCACATTTCGGAGTCCACCAGACAAGAGGGACTTGGACCTCTCTGGAACAAGATCTACACATAAAACACGGAGATGAGAGTCGTTCTTTACGCCTTACAGGCATTCCAGATGATTCTCCTGACAGGATGTCTACTAAGTCAGTCAGACAACATGCCAGGGGGCACACACTCATATCCTCTCTGCAGGGAGGCCATGAGGGTATGGTACTGGGCAATGGAGCACAACCAGGAACTCACAGTGGTTCACATTTCAGGGGTTCAAAACACCCTAGCAGACAGCCTCAGCTGCTCTCGGTCTCAGGCTCACAAATGGGAGCTACTACAAGATGTAGTAAACGACCTTTTCGAAAGGTGGGGCCTTCCAGAACTGGACCTCTTTGCATCCCCACACAGCGCCAAATGGCCCAATTTCTGCTCACTAGATCCAGGGCCTGGTGTTTTCTGGCGAGATGCATTGTCCCTCTCTTGGGCAGGGAGGTTTCTGTATACCTTCTCTCCTTTTCTCCTGATTCAGAGAGTGCTACTCAAACTGCAAGCAGAATGGGTGGCCGTGATCCTCATTGTGCCACTCTGGCCTCGACAGATCTGGTTCCTGCTGTTTCAACAGCTAGCATCGGAACCTCCAATTCCCTTGCCCATGTCTCCTCACTTACTCTCGCAGAACAGGGAACCTTAGTGCACCCCAATCTTCAGTCACTGCATCTGCATGCATGGCTCCTGCAGACCTAGTCTGAGACAGATATGGGGTGTCTCCAAGGGTAGCGGATGTCCTAGTGGTCACGAGGAAAGTCTCGACTAGGGCCACATATGCCAAGAAATGGAAAAGCGCCTGCCAGCCTATGGACATCCCCCATTTCCTAGATCCTTTTACCTACCCAGTAAATTCAATACTGGAGTACCTCCTTTCCCTATTTGACAAGGGTCTTGGCTACTCATCCATAAAGGTGCACCTTTCTGAACTGTCAGCACCTCATGTGCCTATGGAGGGCAGGACCCTGGTGCTGTTGGACTTGTCCAAGACCTTTCTACGCAGTATCATGCACCTCAAACCTCCCAGACGGGACATCATTCCCCCTGGGACCTTTTGTTTATGTTGGAAAAACTTGCATTGCCTCCTTTTGAGCCAGCTGCAAGTTGCGAGTTACATTTCTTGTCATGGAAAGTGTTATTTTTGGTTACAGTTACTTTTGCTCTGAGGATTTCCGAGCGTCAGGCTCTGGTATGTAAAGACCCTTATTTGATTTTTCACAGGGACAGAGTATCCCTGTGCACCAATCCTTAGTTTCTCCCGAAGGTAGTGTCAAAGTTCATTCTTAACCAGGACATTCAACTTCCAGTTTGCTACCCAGAGTACTCAAACAAAGGGGAGGTTCTGTTGCATACTCTGGATGGTCACAGAATTCTTCATTTCTACATAGATCATACTCGATCTACCAGAAAGGCAGACCAGTTGTTTGTCTTCTTTGCCCAATGGATGTTAGGGACACCAGTGACCAGACTCTGGCCAAATGGTTGGTCAACTGTATAGTGTTCTGTTACCAAATGCATGACAAACCTTTACCGGGACCGGTTAAAGATCACTCCACTAGGGGTGTTGCCACTTTCTTGCATCCCTAAGGAATGTCTTGGCAGCACATCTTTGTGCAGCTGCTACTTGGAGTTCAGCCAATACCTTTATAAAACACTACAGTCTGGAAATTGCTTCAAGGAGAAGAGCAAGCTTTGGCCTTGTCATCCTCCAGGGACTACTCTCTTAGGAGTACAAAGTGGTTTACTACTTTGCATACCTACCACCCTTCTAACCTGGTTGTACTACTTGGGATTCAGTCCTAATGGTGTTACCTGCTGCAAGAGCTCTATCTCAAAGTGAGATAGTACAGTTATGTAAGAACTTACCGTAACAGTAGATCTTCGAGAAGAGCTCTTGCAGTAGGTATGCTTTCCCTTCCTCCTACCCCCGGGGTTATGTAACTATAGTTTTCTCCCTGGGGAATGTGAGAACTTCCTTGGTTCCCCATCCTCACGCTAGCCAGGTCTCCAGCAGACAAACTGAGGTGGTGCCGGGGGACCATCCCTTTTATACCATGAGTGACGTCGGGGGCAGGGCTGATGTCAGGGCAGCAGCCCCCCACCTTAGACTGCTAGCTAGAAATTGTCCTTGGGGTCCTAGTGCCTGACAGCATAGTCCTAATAATGTTACCTGCTGCAAGAGCTCTTCTCGAAAGATCTACTGTTATGGTAGGTTCTTACATAACAGTACTTTACCAGGGTCATTACTCTCAGTGTGAGCACACCTTGTGGCACTCTCTCTAGTCTGTAGTCAAGAATCTCCAGGAATTCAATGTTAACATGCAGCTTCTTCAAACCATTATGAGAGGCACACAGTCCAATAATCAGCAGCTGAAGGCTTTTATGGATGCCTATGACACTGCCTTTAGAGCAGCTGCGATGGAAATTTGTATACAGAGGCATTCCTGGCTCAGAACATCAGGTTTTTTGACTGATGCTCAGCAGAATGTGATGAACATCCCCTTCAACAGTGCTTACCTCTTCTGCCTTCAAGTTGAAATGGCTCTTGAGGTCGCTCAGAAAACTAGGACTGCCATTAATTCAGTCAGGCTGGCTCCTGCTGCTCCTCAGAGGGGCAGGAACCGTCAACAGTTTGGTAACAGGCAGTCCTTTCGAGGTAAAAGCCAAGGAGCCTTCAACAGGAGCCAGACTTTTCAGCTGGAAAAGAAAATTAAGCTGAAGGCACAGGGCCCGAAAGCACCCAGTGCCAACCTCTGAAGAGTACCAACCTCTGAAATTCCGTCCCAGGTTCCACCTTAGCTGCCCGAGGTGGACACCCTTTTGGCAGTGGGGGTCATCTGACTCAGTTTTACAGCCAGTGGAAGCTCATTACTACAGACAAATGGGTCCTCAGGATCATCTGAGAGGGATACTCACTCAATTTCTCAGAGATACCTACAGACCTTCCACCTAAGAGACAGCACGTACTGTTTGTGACTCAGTCAGACCTCCTTGCTTCCGAGATTCAGGGCCTCCTAAGAAACAGGGTAATAGACATTGTTCCACAAGCAGAGAGGAACACCAGTTTCTACTCCCATTACTTTCTGGTTCCCAAGAAAAACAGGCAGCATACGCCCTGTTCTTGACCTCAGAAAGTTTAACAAGTTTCTGTTCAGAGAGAAATTCAGGATGGTTTCTCTAGGAACACACCTTCCGCTGATTAGTCAGCATGACTGGCTGGCATCCCTGGACATGCAGGACACCTACCAACACGTTCCAGTGCACCCAAACCACCACAGGTACCTTCGTTTTGTGGTGCTGGGCTAACACTACCAGTTCAGAGTCCCGCCCTTTGGGCTCTCCGCAGTGCTGCAAGTCTTTACAAAGTGTTTTGCAGTTCTCGTGGTGCATCTTCAAAAATTGGGCATTCAGGTCTTCCTTTGCTTGAATGATTGGCTCCTAGCAAGCCCCTCCAGACAGGAGATGGAGGAAGCAGTCACCACGGCTTCTCAGTTCTTCACTTCCATGGGGGTTCTTTTGAATCTGGACAAGTCCCAGTTTCAACCATCCTAACAACTCCTTTTCATAGGAGCCTCCTGGACACTTCCAGGGCAAGGGCTTTCCTTCTGGAGTACAGGAAAAATTACATTCTTTAAATGGCTTGCTTCATCAGGGAGAACAAGTCTGTTCGAGCCCTGTCGATGCAAAGGATGTTGGGCCTCATTGTGTCATCCGTCTTTACAGTGCCCTTAGCCCACCCACACATAAGGACCACACAATAGATGATCATCAGGCAGTGGTCACTGATTACGCACCAGCAGTCCTTCCGCGTAAAAGTGACAGAGTCTTTGATGAGGTCTTTAAATTTGTGGACTCATGAAGATAAACTTCTACAGGGTCTCCCCTTTGCTCCACTGGAGTCTCAGATCATCATCACCACGGATGTGTCTCTGAGTGGTTGGGGAACTCACTACCAAGACCTACACACAACAGGAGTATGGAGCCAGGAACAGTCTCATATACATGTAAATGTGTTGGAGATGAGGACTCTGAGTCCTGAAGGACGTTTTTTGCCATAAAGTAGTAATGTATTACCTCAACAAGCAAGGTGGGATACACTCATACCCACTGTGCAGGGAGTCCGTGAGGGTGTGGGAATGGTGCCTCAAACAAAATGTTCTAATTCAGGCAGTCTGCCTGCCAGGAATTCAGAATGACCTGGCAGATCACCTCAGCTGGACGGAGGCAAGGTCCTCATGAGTGGTCACTCAGTCCAAATGTCGTGCAGTTGTTATTCGACGAGTGGGGCAGTCCAGACCTGGACCTTTTTGCATCCCCACTCAATGCAAGACTGCCTCTATTTTGCTCCAGAAGTCCAGAACCTGGCATTTTCTGTCAGGATGCATTCAGACTGTGGCAGACAAGACACTTTCTATATGCATGTCCTCTTCTTCCCTTACTTCAGAGGGTGCTGCTCAAGTTGGAGACTCAGGGAGGTAAAATGATTCTGATTGTCACATACTGGCCTTGACAGATATGGTTTCCATAGATCAACAAATTGTCGGAGGTACCACCAAGGCCACTTCCTCTACTGATGGACCGCCTGACACAAGGTAACTGTGTCTTTTGTTCTAAAATCATGACTGGAAATGTGTTTCATCATCCAGCTACCAGAAAGGATTATGAATTGAGAGACTTTACTAATTGCAATACCACCTATGTCATTTATGCTGCAAGTTGTGGAATATGTAAATGCTTCTATATGGGGAAAACTAAGAGGAGCTTTAAAAACAGGATAGCAGAACATTTGGCATGCATTAGAAAAGGAGACAAAAAAAAGCATTAGCCATGCATATAATACTGACAGGATCCAGCCATCAGTTTGTTTCAAGAGCTGGAGAGAGTTACTGTTCGTGGGGGTGGGGGTTGGGGGGGATTGGGATAATAAGCTTTTGCAAAATTAAAGTAAATGGCAGTACATTGCGATGGTGCTGTGTGGCCCTGATGGTAGTGCGTGCTGGGATCCACTAAAGAGTGAAAGACTAATAGAGTAGCAGTGTTGTGATGACTCCAATAAATCACACACAATTTACCAACACCAGTGTTACTTCCTGCAGGTGGAATGGCGGGAGGACACTTAGGTTCCCAATGAGATGGATGTTGTCACTGGACAAAGAGAGGCAGGAGTCAAAAGTAAGTTCCAAATGCAAGACAGCTGTTTATTCTTCAACCAGAGAAAGGGGAACACAGTCACTGATGTAAGTAGGGATTCTATCACTCTGTTCTCCTGTACAAGGAGATCTCTAACTCTCAAAATCGACTGTAACAGCTATGCTGTAAGAGCGTCTTAGTATTATTTGAATTCAGAATCACTATGCAACCCTTAAAACTTTCCCTTGAGGTGCACCTCTGCTAAGGCCTATTATCTGGAGTACTCCATTCTATGAAACTTTATAGCATGTTACTACAAGACTCTACAAATGTTATTAAAGGCAGTTCATGCACAGTTGTACTTTCTCTGTCATCGAGAAGAGAACAGGGACAAAGAATTTAGAGGAACAACTTGGCTGGCTGGCTAGTGTGACTCTGGGACTTCCTTAGAAACTAAGGGAATGCAGAGCAGATTTTGAACAGACCATGAGTTTCTCAGCCACACCCCACCTCTCTAGGGATGCTGAAATTCAAGAACAGCACAAAAGATTTCCTCGACTAAAAACCCACTGAGGGCCACTGGAATTGAAGCACAAAAAATCTTGCCACGGTCCTCTTCTGGACAGCCGGGGTGAGATGACCAGTTCAGTTGCTACACTGCCACAGCCTTCTTCTGGTCTGCTGGGTAAAGAAGACGATGCAGAACACCCTGCCACAGCCCACTTCTAGACTGCCGGGAAAAGAAGATGCAGAACAACCGGCCACAGCCCATTTCTGGACTGCTGGGAAAAGAAGAAGAAGATGCAGAACACCCTGCCACAGCTCACTTCCAGACTGCCAGGAAAAGAAGAAGATGCAGAACAACCAGCCACAGCCCACTTCTGGACTGCCAGGTGAAGAAGGAGATGGGAAGAAGAAGTCCATAAACATTGGAGAACAGCAGAGTACTGGGCACCAAAGCCAGATGAGCCAAGGACTGACGTAAAACAATAAACAGGACGTTGACTCAGAGCACTGGAACAGAAGATCTGGACGGCACTTTGGTGTGGACAACAAAACAAGAAAATGGATGGTAGACTCTGCACTGGACCAGGCCATACACTGGGAACTGTTAGAGGAAAATAATAAACGGGACACTGCAAGGATACAGCTGTGAATATGGCTCTTCTCTTCAGGAGTACTGCGGCAGACTGATTCTGGGGTGCACTTGTGGATCACTTCTTCTTCGAGGGTTGCTGAAGACTGTTTCAGAAACACACTGGTGAAATGTCTTTGAAGGGTTGCTGAAGACTGATTCAGAAACACACACTGGTGAAATTTCTCAGAGGGATGCTTAAGACTGATTCGAACACACACAGGTGAATTGTCTCTGAAGGATTGCTGAAGACTGATTTGAACACACACTAGCACAATAAGCTGGCTTAATGCAATTAAAAGTCACAGTTCCAACAGTTATGTACAATATCATAGTTCTGAGAGTTTTGCTCAATATCACAGTCTATGAATGTACAGACCACAGTAAATAACAGACACTTGGTTTCTTCTGTCTGGTCACCTTCTTTGGGGAAGCCCTAGCTAAACGTGGACCTGCTGTAGTGGGGTTCCTCTAACTAAAACAGGCTCTCCTGCTACTATGGGCACACTGGTGGCTAAACACTTAATGGCTTCCTTAGACTGTGAGATACTCTAATAGGGTGGGACCCCTTACAGTTAATTGCCCTGCTATGGCTGGGTAGGTCCCTTCAATACCTGTGGACCTAAATGGCTAGCTAGGCCCCTTTAAATTATAGGGCTATTTCTGGCTAAGCGCCTTTAGCTGTGGGCCTACTTGCTGGTTATCTTCTAATTCCCCTTCAATGAGTTGCCCTTTTAAATCTTTCTT
This sequence comes from Neoceratodus forsteri, assembly GCA_016271365.2. NCBI lineage: Eukaryota > Metazoa > Chordata > Ceratodontiformes > Ceratodontidae > Neoceratodus > Neoceratodus forsteri. The sequence goes on along the minus strand of CM057450.1, from coordinate 123,991,239 downwards.
TAACATAGTGGGCCTTTCAGCTCTTGGCCCCTTTAAACTGTGGGCCTCTGCCAGAGTGGGCATGGCTTCCCCGCAGAGATTTGAAATGTACCTATTATAGACATTTGCATAGTGGCTACTTGAAGCTCAGTGCATGCACTTGTGAAGTACACTCCACTCTGGATGTCCATGCCAGACAGCATACCTCTTTTGGTAGGGCAATCCTAAATGGACTTCTGTCCTAAGCGAGCTCCATTTCCTGCCGCCCTGCTCAGGAGATGAATTTTAGCTCAGTACTCTCCCACTAGTGTGAATAAATAGTGAAGACTTCTTCATCCAGGAAGATATGGAAATTCTGTACCTACCGTAATTCTTGATCTTCTTGGACAAAGTCTTCACCATTCATTCACATGCCCACCCACCATCCTCCGAGCTCACTCATTCTGTTTCTGGTCTTCACTCCCTTGTTGGTTGGGCTGTGAAGACTCCGTTGAAGTTGACCCTTCTTACACAGGTCACCTGGGCTGTCTTATGCCCAAAGTTAGGTTAGGTGTTTTCTAGATTAGTTACGATGCACCTCCTCAGTCAAAAAGGTACTGAGGCAGTTGGAGGGTCAACGCTGAGATGGCCTATAAGGCGCAAGCCAGTCTCGCCACCTGCGCGGTCCTACCTCGGCCTTCCTGAAGATTTTTGGCTCCTGCTGTGTCCTAGCACCTCCGAGGTAGTCCCACTAGTGTGAATGAAAGGTGAAGACTTCATCCAAGAAGATCAAGAATTACGGAAGGTACATAATTCCATTTCTTTTTTTTTTTATATTTACTTTGTCAGTTCATAGGGTTTCAGTATCACATCCAATGTCACAGCATGTTTTTTCTTCTTTTTTTTGCAGTAATGTTATCCTTTTTCAAAAAATGCATTTTACATGCAAAACATTATGCTAGTAAGTTAATTAACTATTCTAAAAAAGAAGTCTAGGTGAGTAGACATGGTCAGCTGAGTTATAATTTATCTTATTCTAATTTAGTATCTCTATCAAGCATTCGACTAAGTCGATGGTGCGCTTTCTTGGGAGTTATATTACCCATAACTTTTCCATTCTCCCAAGGCTACAGCCTCAATGAATTATATCTTTTTCCATAGCCTATGTAGGTTAGGTCATTTACTTAATTTCAATTCATCCTAGGAGGGTCCATCTAGTCCATCTCCTCAAGCCTTTCTCCTGGGCATCTCTCAACTGGTAGGTCAGCTCTTCCATATGTTGTATGTCCATTATAATCTGGGTCCTCTCCATGTCAGCTTGGTGGAGTGGATTGCAGCCAGTTTCTCGCAATGGCTTATAAGCTAGTACACATATATACCACATGTATAATGCATCTTTCCCCACAAGCCCCTCAGGGGGGAGACCTAATATATTTTGTAGTAGCAAAGGAGAGGATAATTGAAATAGCCTATTCATTTTGTCCCTTACACCTTTTTTAAATTCCTCTCATCTAGGGCAGGCATAGAATACGTGTGTGGGCGTGGCTTTCCGTTCCCCACAATGTCACCAGCAGCTGGCTGAACCAGTAGTAGACCATTTAGCTGCCCTATCCAGGGTTAGGGAAAAACGCACTCTGATTTTCCATAAATAGTCCTGCCAAAGGGGAGACATTGTGGCTTTCGATGTGGATTGCCATATCATATCCCAGTGGGAATTATGGAGGTACATGTTAGCTTTTCTGTCCCATTTTACCAGTAGAGTCTCAACCACCTCATCTCTATGCGAATTTAGATATTGGAATATCTTAGTGATGGCTTGTTTTGAACTTGTTAGAGAGAAGAGATCACTGAGAGTCAATCCAGGCCTTGATGTAGGGACCTCCTTTCTCTTCCGGAGCATCTGCTATATGTAAGCATTTATCTGCAAATATATATTTTATCTCTAGGAGACCACTCCCATTTTTTAATACATTCTGAGAAGGATAAAATATTATCTCCCTGCATTATCTATATTGGTGCACAGAAACCTCAAGTTGCCTGTCTCTTGTACCACATATCTTCTCGTCCTGGAGTGAAATTGCTCTCTGTTATGAACCATCTCACTCTCCTCATGTCTCTTTTAGGTCTGTCATATGTTTGAAACATATCCCAGGCCCTGAGGTTTATGTGGATAGCAGTGTTGTCTACTAAATGCAACGGTCTGTCTGACCTAAAAAGACAAGTATGTATATGTAAATCAGGGCACATGGCCACTTCTATATCTCGCCAATGTGCTCTCGAGGGGGACTGTCTCCAAAATAATACCCATCGTACTTGTGCAGCTATCCAGTATTCTCATAGGTCAGGAACCGCCCCCCCCTTTTTAGTGGCTTGTAGCAAAGATCTATGGACCCTAGGCCTCTGGTTAGCCCATATAAAATGTGACATATGGGTCTAGTAGTCTTGTAACCATTTGAGATGGTGTGACTGGAATACACTGGAATAAATACAGAAGTCTAGGGAAGAGGTTCATTTTTACAGTCTGGATTCTGGCATGCATGGGGAAGGGGAGCAGAGACCATCTCTTAATATCTAGTTGAAGTTGCTGATTTAATAATTTATAATTATCAGTATATAATTGCGTATTAGTTGCTCTCAGGGTCACTCCGAGGTATTTTAAAGTAGTCAAGTCCCTCATCATGTTATATCTTGCCTTCAGGTGATGGGATGGGCGATAATTAAGGGTCAATATCTCTGTTTTTGAGGTGTTAAGGGAATACCCAGACAGGGCAGAGAATATGTTGATTTTGTCCATGACCTGGGGCAAAGAGGTCTCCAGGGTAGTCAGGTAGAGTAACACATCATCTGCATATAACGCCACTTTATGTGTGCTTGGTCCTAGTGGGACCCCTCTTATTGCTGGGTCTCTCTGAATCCATTGTGCCAAGGGTTCAATGTATAGGGCAAATAAAAGAGGGGATAAGGGACAACCCTGCTGAGTTCCCCTATTTAGATTGATTTTCTGGGAGACTATACCATTATGTAACCCCTAGATGGCGCTATCCCAGGGGCTACTACCCCTGCCTGATTTGCCACTAACAGGTTGAGGGGCCTGGATCCAATGGCGGAGTGCCTCCACCCAGAGGTCAGGGTTTGCAATAGTTAAACTAACTTGTCACAGCCCTGGGACACTGCAACCCCCTTTCTTCTCCCTACTCAGTGGCCCACACAGTATATCAGAATTACCTTCACAGTATACACTTACCCCAGGACTGGTTCCGCACTGGGACCTCCTGTGAAATGAGATACAGTGCAACAATCACAGTACAGTACTTTAACATAGACAAATACCTCAGGCAGTATAACTTTGCTGAAACAAGCAGCTCTGATTTATTTAGAGGGATATAACAAGGACAGGGAAATCAGGTTAATTAGCTTATCACTCTAATAATCTACCTATGGCTCTGCACAGGCTTATCCTATCAGTTACTGTCCTGGTACCCAAGCCCTAGTGGCTAGTCCAGAGCCGTGGCAGCTGGTAGGGGCCCTTTCACACAGAAAAGGAGAATTAAACAGTCAGCAGTACAGTAATTCCATTTGGATTTAATGTGGCAATTCAACAGGGAGCGACCCTGAATTAGTACTCCGACCTCCAAATAAGATAGGGTCCTTTAATGTCAGCAGAGGGCTCACTTGAGTACACAAACCTCTTCACACATCCACATAAGAAAGCACTATACAGGCAGGCTGCATCTGTATCGATCGCAATTACTACACAATGCAGGAGAACACACAGCAGATTCAGTTCCTGACAGACCGAGTGCAATTTTCAGCAATTCTTCCAGTCTTCTACAGGGTGAGCCTGGTTTCTACTCTTCAGAGATCCTTTGATTCTTTTCACAGGACAGTTCAGTCCTAACAAACTACCAGACCCGGAACTCTGGGCCTTACACGTTTTTTGACTAAAACTGCACACTGAAAAAAGCACAGGCTCTTCCTTCTTCACTGCCAAAGCTCAACTGAAACTCCAACCGACAAAACCGGGCACTTCCTTTGAGTTCCTCCCAGTTCTTGACTGGATTGGCTGTCACTCACAATAGACTGCTGCTGTTGGTCCAAAAGGCACTGAAGTCTAAACTACATCTCCAGAGTCACTGCCCATACAATCCTCTTGTGGCTGGCTCAGATTATGAGTCCAAGTTCTGATTAGTCCAAGGCACCATTTAGAGCTAAGCTTACCCCACACTGATTGGTCCAGTTCAGCAGTTCAAAACTAGAATGGGAACTAGCAGACACAGTTCTGACTGCAAAGAAAGCAGGTTAGACAAACTGTAATTTCATTATTACTCTAAATAATTTCTGGCAAACAGTTACATCTTTCCAGATAGGTTCCCTTTTGCACTCTAGTGACTGCAAAAATGAAGTGAATTAGCAGCAGCTTGAGTGGTACTCAATCAAAGAAACACACAGTCCCATACACAAACTAATTATGTCTGCAAGCAGACAGCTCTTAAAGAGACAGTACCAGAGGTTCTAAAAACACTCACTGATAAATGGCTTAAATGCCAAACACCATTCAGGCTTGGAGCATTCAAGCAAGCTCCTGGAAGTCTTTTGGGAACCCCCATTTGCAGGGGGGTTACAATTAGTACATATATAAGCTTGCGGTTCTGTATATAGTTGCTTTATGGTGCTAACAAATTCATCCGGCAAGGACCTCATATAAAAATTTCAACTTACTCGATCAAAAGCTTTTTCCACATCCAGACTCACTAGGAGAGCTGGTATTTTTTGTTGATTTAACTGGTCAATAATATGTATTGTTCTGCAGACACTATCAGTTGTCTGTCTGTCAGCCACAAACCCAGTTTGGTCTTTATGCACTAGGGTGGGGATGAGAAATTGCAGTCTTTTAGCTAGTATGGAGGTTAGGATCGTATAGTCCATGTTTAAGATCGAAATAGGTCTATATGATGTACAAAGGGTGGGGTCCTTGCTGGGCTTGGGGATGACAGAAATAATGGCCTGTCTCCAGGAGGGGGGGAAGTCGAATCTTCTAACATTGTTTCCTGAAAGGTGGTTTTCATAATAGGGGTTAGTGTAGTTCAGAACTTCTTATAAAACTCCATGGGGAGTCCATCATTTCCAGGAGATTTCCCGTTTTCCCATCTCATATGACATTGCTAATTTCCACTTCTGATATAGGGCTCAATGGTTGGGCCCTCCAGGATTCTGAAACTTGTGGGAGCTGCAGTGTACTCAAAAAGTTTTGGATCTCTTCTTGTGAGGGGGAGTTAGGTTGGACATATAGTTACCTATAATAAGTCTGGAACACCTCCGAGATATGTTCCAATTTAGAGATTTTAACCTTTGTTTGAGAATGGACTATTCGGGCTCTAGTCGCTTTTGCTCTTTTGGCTCTCAAACAAATTGCTAGACATCTTAGAGCCTTTGGGCCACCCTCATAATAGCTTTGTTTTAGGTATTGGAAGTTGAATTCTATCTTGGCATCTAAAATACAATTTAATTATTTTCTATGTTTTGTCAGTTCTTTCTCTCTTTGTCTCAAAAACTTCTCTTGTTGTTGTGCCTCCAAGACTTGTATCTGCTGTTCTAATATATATTGTTTTTGCTTTCTCTGTTTCTTTCTAGCAGAGGCTATTGCCACTAATTTCCCTCGAATGCCTGACTGCTTTGAGGGTATCCCAATTCATATCCTTACTAACTTTGCTAGTGTCATTGTCTTGTACGGTCTGGGTGACTAATGAAGGGATTTGTTCCTGCACCTCTTTATCCCTAAGTAGGGAAAGATTTAATTTCCAGAATGTATTGCGGGCAGGGAAGGTCAGATTTAGGTGCAATAACAGGGGTGTGTGGTCCGATGGGGCAATCAGGCCTATTTCACATTTCTGTATCATAGGGGCCGCATCTTGGCTGAGATAAAAATAAACTAACCATGAATAAATGCGGTAAGTGGCTGAGTAGTTGGTATATCCCTTCGTAGTGCCCTCAACAAAGGTCCAAGCATCTTGGAAACCTAATTTCTGGATAAGGGCCTTAATCTGTTTCTGTGGTTTATTAGTCCTTTTAGGAATTTAAGAGCTAGTATCTGTTCTCTGATCTAGGATTATAATCCAGTCCCCCCAAGCAGAGTCCCCTCTGCTTTTTCTGTAATTAAAGTTAAGATTTGTCTATAGGTTTCGTACGATGAGTTCGGGGTTACATAGATCGATACCACTGTCAGCCTACTTCCATTTAAGTTCCCTTTAAGCAAAGTGAATCTGCCCTCTTTATCACTGACCTTATTAAGCACTTCAAATGGAGTACTGTGAGGAAGCAGCACTGCAACTCCCCTGCATCTACCCCCTGATAGGATGAGTAGCATATATCTATAAACCCCAGATTTTTTAATATCAAATGTTTGGTGTCTGATAAATGTGTCTCCTGCATAAGAAGGAGATCTGCTCTATTTTGTTTGACATGGCTAATTATTTTTTTCCATTTAATTGGATTCGTTAATCCATGTAAATCAAAGGAAAGAACCATAATCCCCATTGTTACTGTAAGGCTGGATCAACTGACAGTGGATCGACCATACCTCCCCTAGCCCCTCCTGCTCCCAGCGCACCATCTTTCTTATTGCATACATGTCTTCACCTTGTAATAAAGAAGATATAACTTGGGCTACTAATAAATCAAAAGAAGTAGCCAAGTTTTGGAACTGAAACTGCCAACAATAACTTTGTACATTTCTTGCAAGGCAGGGGAACATCTTTTGTTCCCTAACTCTGCAACATAGTTCTCTGCAGAGGTATAGTGTTGGTCTTTTCCCCTCACAAGGGGATCACTACAGGAACAGCAGTGAGCTGGAAATATTCCAGCCGATTTCTGTCCCAGTCTGGAATAGATAGCTGTGAATATGTATAAAGAGTCACTTGATTACCAGGTTACTCCCACCCCCCACTGAAGGCTTTCCATATGTCATTGCAAACATGAAAGAAGAGGTTAGCAGCATTCTTCATTATTTTGTCTTTGTTCAGGCCCAGATAGTAATGAAAAGCATCTCCCCTTGCCCATGACCCCCCCCCTCCATTGTGCAAGGCAGTTGTATGTGCATAATCTCTCTCTCAGCGTAGCAAAGAGCTCATTTTTTAACATTTATGGGCAACATCTAGTAAAACGATGCTTACTCCCCTTTCCCTCCCTCAAGTCCCATCGCTCAAGTGCATCTTGAGACATTTATCAGAAGTTCGCAATCAGCTAATGATCCCTTTTGTGGCTTACCGACCCTCTCAGCCGTCACCTTCTTAGGGAAGCTGCGTGGAATAAAAAATTAAATGATCAGAAATGTCCCCTCAAAGTCCTCAGGTGCCCAGATCATTTGGTTCACTGTGCGATCGTGAAGTTTTAGCCTTCTGCAATCCTCTACGAATGTGCTTGAGGGTTTTGTGCGTGGATAGTGTGTCCGACACGCTATCTGATCCCCTCTGCAAATGGTCTCCCAGGTGCTTAAGGTTCCCCTCTTCAGCTCGTGTGGTGGTCCTTTGCAGATTCTCCACTGCTATACCCCATTGTTTGAGAGCCTCTAGAACATCCTCCAGAGTGGAATATAAGCGAGTGCCTTCCTCCCAAAATATTCTCATCTTTGCAGGGTAAGGGGTTTAAAAAGGAATCTTATTGGATCGCAATGCTTTCATGGCAGGTCTGTACTGTAGTCTCGTTTTTTGGATTTCGGGTGGGTAATCCTGATCTAGATACAGTCGATTACCATTATATTTGATTTCTCCCATTTGCCAGGCCTGACATAATAGCTCTTCCTTGATGGCATAGCTCAAAACCTTCATTAGGATTTCTCGAGGTCTGGCTGTTGGATCTGTGGGTTTAGGCCCAAGGGGCCTGTGGGCTTACTCTATTTTTACTGGCATAGTAGCTGACAGGGCAAGGACATTTTGTAAAAGATCCTGCATAGAGTGTGCCACATTTCCTACTTCAGTCCCCTCCGGTAATCCTGATAGATGCAGGTTGTCTCTGTGAGACCTGGCCTCCAAATCTACATATTTTGCCTGTAGTTGGTCCACATAATCAAAAACTGCTGTAAGGGCATCAGTGTGCAGCGAGGAGTTGGATTCAAGCTGGGAGACCTGGGTGTCTACTTCTTTCAGTGCTGTGTCCATATCTGCTAGCTGAAGGTGTAGTTTTTGAAATTCTACCTTATTTTCTTTTCACATTGCTAAGATTTCTGTTAGTATGGTGTTCAATTGTGTCCTTCCTTGCTTCGCGCCGTCAGGATGTTGTACTGCGGCCTGTGGAAGGTGGCATGCTGACATGTGGCTCGCGTCCCGTTCCTCTTGCAGTAGGTGATATCGGGAGCAATCTATTGTCATTTGCCCCTTTTCATGCTGGTTTCTATGCATCTTCGATTCTCCTTTCTGTTTTGGAGGCATTCTGGCTGATAGTTGGTTGTTTAGCGTAAGGAAAAATGAAGTTTTATATCCCTCAAGAGGGGAGCTCTGGATCTAAGCTGGTTAACTAGCTGTGGCAGAACCAGAAGTCCATAATTCCATTTCTTAGCCTGGGGCTAACCCGATTGCACAGTGCTAACACATTAGCCTAGTGTCAACAGGTTAGCCCAGGGAAAACAGGAGCTATATTCAAAGCTCCTATGCAAATGAGATTACTTAGGCAATCCGTGTGCAAACAGCCACATTAGCATCTCATTAAGGCCTGCTTATTTATTTATTTACGAGTTTTAGCAGGAAGGCATACTGAGCAACATGCTCGATTCCAGATGCGATCTGGGGGCCGAGATCCAATAAATAACATGAATTAATACATAAAGAGTACAAAATGAAAAAAACAAAGTCTTATACCTTAAAACATTTGGGAGAAATTACAGACAGGGGTAGAATACATATAGTGTAAAGAATAGGAGGGTAGTGTACTTTTCAAATACATTTAGGTTATAACAACATGAATAGTAAAATTGTTAATTGAAACAGGAGCAGCTGGAGGAGAAGTGCGCTCTGAGTATTCGTTTGCGATGGTAGGGGTTTGGTGCGTGTCTTATGGGGTCAGGAAGGGCGTTCCAGATCTGTGGGATTCGGTAGTTAAAGGCGGCCTGGCCTTTGGTTGTGCGCATAAATGGGACATGTAGTAGTCTTGGGTCCGCGCGCCTGAGGGAGTATGTAGGTGGAGGTTGTTGGGAGAGGGTAGAGGACAGGTGGGGGGAAGGGAGAGGGACCAATATTTGGCTGCGAACCTAGCACAGTTAGTTAGTCTGCGATCATGGAGGGATGGCAGGGTTAAAGAGCTGTATAGGTTGCAATGGTGTGTGGATTGAGGGCAGTCGAGGATGAAACGACAGAAAGAGCGGAACAGGGTGTCTAGGCTGGCCAGGGCGGATGCGGGGGTGATGGTGTATACTATATTGCCGTAGTTGAGTACGGGGAGAATAATTTTTTGGACAATGGCGTGCCTTGTCTGTATGGGGAGGCTGCTTTTGTTTCGGTATACTTATCATACATTAGCATGAAGATTGCCCGGTGCTATTCCATGGTGCACACAGCTCTACCTGTAGGTCAACCTGGAACTACAGGTCAAAAACCGCAGGCTGGATGGTACCCACAGCTCCACCTGTAGGTCAGACTGGATGTACAAAAAGTCGCAGGCCGGGGGGTGTACACAGCTCCGCCTGTAAGCCAGCCTTGAGAAACAGTATGTTAGCTGCAGGCCATGGGTGTCAGCAGGCATATGCTGTGCATACCTTCCACCCAGTCAGCACCGGAATGAGGGACACAGACAATCTGAATGTGGAACAAAGAGGGAAACTGATCCCCATGATGAGAGGCACATCCACAAACATGGATACACAAACACAGGACACAATGGAAACCATTACCTTCATATGTACGCAGGGTAAGAGTTATGTAGCACCACAGAATAATACAACTCCCTGCTTAAAAGATGGCTGTACAGTACAGTCTCTGTGTGTGCACCACTGTTCCCAGGAGGGATAATGCAGGTCAGGGCTATAGTGAGAGGAACACAGAGGGATGTCCCCTATACCGAGGGACACTGTAGAGGACTGTATAACTGTGTGTATGTATCTATCTATACATATATATTTGTAACCCCTAGGTGGTGCTATCCGAAGGGCTACTACCCCTGCCTGCGTGGCTAGTTGCAGGTGAAGTGCCCTGGGTACTGAAACGGGTGCCTCCACCCGGAGGACAGGGTTGTTAGTAACAAGGCTAACCTGGGTACAGCCCTCCGCGACACTGTAACCTCCCCCCTTTTTCCCCCTCTAGTTGCCTAGACAGTATGCAACAAACACTTTCACAGTAGCTCCTATTCAGCATAAAATTCCCCACACTGTTTGCACTTATCACTAAGGCTGGTTTCACCAATTTGACCCTGGAGACCCCCTGTAAAACAAGGCTAGGCACAGCAAATAACAACAGTACAGTGCTTTTGGTACAAACTGGAACCACAGTCAGATTAAATTCAAAAAAAGTTAGATCTGATTTATTCAGGGGAATTGAACAAGGGAAGGGCACAGTCAGGTTGATTGATTTGAAAACTGATCTAGTCAGGCAATTATGCATGCACTTTTAGCCCCTACACAGTCACACGCTCTGGGTACCCAGTTGGAAGTAAGGTGGGCTAGCCTGGAACGTTGCCCGGGGTAGGCTGGCATCACAGCTGGTTGCAGCCCTGTGATAAAAAGAAAAGGCATGCACAACCACACACAATTTGTAATCCAGAGCCTGAAGGCTCAGTTTATGAAAGGAAAAACAACAATGCAATCAGATGACAACATTTAAGATTTAGCTGTTGTTGCAGGGAGCTACCCTGATTGTTATTCATGCTACCCAATATGAGACACAGGCTAGACGAAATGGAGACTGCAGGTTGATGACTGGTTTGCCAGGAGAAGCAGGGCCCACACGAATCATCGAGGTGTCGTTCCTGTTCAAGATGGTTGAGCAGGGGGCTGATCCCCGGGCGAGTCTCTCTCATCGATGATGGTTTCTGTGCCTGAAGTAGCTGGCTGGGCCAGATGGCAAGCCCCAGGCCGGGTGGAACAGTTCGGATTTTGAGTCTGGTTGTGCTAGACGCAGCTTCCAGCAAGCGTGGCACATTTACACAGTGGGGAACCAAATCGCGACCCACTAACAGCACACAGCACATTTATAGTAAAGCAATCACCATACCACAAAGCGGATGGCAGTCTGGCTGCAGTATCAGCGTCTCTGAGCAAAACCAGGAATTCTGTGGTAAATGGATGTCCTGGCAGGTCGATCGTGTACAGCAAATCTTCGGTCTTCTTCAGGTTCAAATCTGGTCACTCTTCAGTGGCTTTATCACGCTCCAATTCGGATACAGTCCAATTGCTAAGCCTTTCAAAGGATTTCCTCTCAAGGGACTGCAGGCAGACAGGCCAAAAAAAGTAGCTGCTTGAATCATTCAAGCTGTCTCTTCAAACTCTAACTCCAGACTGACTCACTGCAACAGGCAGCTTGGGAATTCCCCTTCGGTCCAAAAGGTTCTGGTTGGTTGATCCATTTGTCTTTCAAAGCAAGGGCTCCCCCTCCAAGTCGGTTTTGGTGCCAAAATGTAAAAATTACAATTCCTACAGAAATTTGCTCCCACAAGACTCCATGAGGACAGGCTCCATTTTAGAGTCATCAAAGGTACCAATTGGTTCTGACTGGCAGTCCAAAACCAAAATGGTGGTGATAAACAGAACTGTCCATGCTGCAAAGAAGGCAGGTTAGACAAACTACAATATCATTACTATGCTAATAGATAATCAGCAAATAAGTACAGCTTCTAACAGAGCTCCCTCTGCGCAAATAGCGACAGCAGAATGGAGCGATTATCTGGCAGCCCAGGTGGGACTCGAGCATAGAAACACTCACCGTCTTCTCAGCATACCTCTCAACCTTTTGTCCCCCAGATGTGGAACATTGCCTCTCAAAATGTGGAACAAATGAGCAAAATGTGGAACACTTAATCAAATCTTTACCTAAGAAGCTCAGAACACTGTTAAAATGTTTGCATTTATGTTCAGAAAATCTGTTATTAATTGAATAATATATTTTTTGCATAATTTACTAAATATTTTTGCTTTAAAATGTTGACACTGAATGTGGGACAAGTCCTCACAATGTGGAACAGGGAGCTTTTATGAAGTAAAATGAGGAAAGTTCCTCGTAATGTGGTACAGTTGAGAGGTATGCTTCTCAGATTAAATAAGCACCATGTTATGGTCAGCTCTTAAAGAGACATGCGCAGAGGCGATTAGGCACTCTCGTGCAATTTCTTTTAAACAGCTAAAACACAGGACACCAGCCTGGCAGAGGGCATTTAGGCACACCCAAGGAAGGTTTTCATGAACTCCCATTTGTAGGGGGGTTACACCCTTCTCTGCCTGGAAAAACCTGGTGTCTGTGTCAAGTCTACACCATCACAATATTGAAGAAGCAATATATATGAGACATACATGACATTAGTATAATATGGCAATAATATCTGATGCATCATTTAATGTAAACTTGTCACATTACTATACATTTCACTGTACCATATCTTCACTGACAATACTTATGCATGTTTCATACACTCTGTACTGATTCTGTTATGATTAACATACTATGAACAGTTACCTATGATTTCACTTTATAACTTCTTGTACAGTAAACAATGCAGAAGGGGGCCCTTCCCTATCAGCTAACTTGGGGCTAGATGGGACAGGGACACCACGTTCTGAAGGAAGAACAATTAATTGGGAGGTGGCAGTCAGGCTCAGTTTGGGCAGTGAGCTCTTGGAAATGTAAACACCTTTATGGACCACATTGAGAGGCAAGTCCACAGGCCTCCCAGGAGAATCATAACTAAAAACAAAGCACTAGCTTAACAGGTCACCCAAATTTTCTGAGGGGAACAGACACAAGCTCTGGGTGGTCAACATTGGCACTGATTTCTTCTCCTGTAATGAGGGATGCCTCTGCACTTGCTGAAATGTCCAGACTGGGAACACTATCAGCTCCTGGCTCTGCAGACTCTGTTTCCACAACACTTTGCTCGTTATTATCTTCTGAAGATGGCCCAGGTTGCTCATTCTGAGGTGACTCTGGCACAATTAGGCTTTGTGGCACTGAAGGGGTGCTGCCAACACTTTCATATTGTTCTTCAAATTCTAGTATGTCACCAAGTAGACTCAGACCATCAGCCCCTTCTTCAGGCAAGTCAGATAGTTCTACAAGACACAGAAAGTCCACAACCTCAGACGTGATACTTTGCACCCCACTTTCAGGGGGCATTGGATCCAGGGAAGAAGCTGGGGGGTTAGTCAGTTCTGAAGGCCCAGCTTCATCCTCATGATTCTGCAGAGGATTGCCTCAAAACAACTGACTCAGTTCATATGAGGGATAATAGGCATTATCACAGTCACTCTCATCAGAGACAGATGAACAGTCATCACTATCACTCTGGGCCTGCTGAAGGGAAGGCCTTAGTTCCGGAACAACACGGACATGTTGGCTGTGTTTTCTCTTTGCAGCAGCATGAGTCACTGGCCCAGGAGAAGTGTCAGGTGTTGGTTCAGCATCAATAACAACTTGGCCGATGGGCAGTAAGTGATTACGGTGCATGGTCTTCACAGCTTTGGAATTATTTTCTGGGCACACCTTGTATACTGGCAGATCATCCAATTTACCAACTACTACGTGGGGAAGATGGTGCCATCTATCAGCAATTTTGTGTTTTCTATGCAGCCCCAAATTGCGTAGTAGCACCCTATCTCCGGGCAACAACTCCTGGGCTTTTACTCTTCAATCATGTCTTTCTTTGTTGGCGAAATTTCGCTTAGCAGCCATAGTTTGAGCTAGTTGATAGGCATGATTAAACTGATCTTTCAATTTCTGTATGTACTGCAAGTAGTTTTCGGCTCGGACCCCATCTGGAGAGACCCCAAAGCAGACATCAACTGGCAATCGGGCCTCCCTCCCGAACATGAGATGGTAGGGGGAGAACCCAGTAGCATCACTTTTGGTGCAATTGTACGCGTGTACCAAGGTGCTAATCTGCTGGCTCCATTTATGCTTGTCTTTTGGATTGAGGGTGCCCAACATGCCCAGAAGGGTGTGATTAAAGCATTCTGGTTGAGGGTCCCCCTGTGGGTGATAGGGGTGGTTCTTGACTTCCGCACCCCCCACAGAGAGAGCATTTCTTTGATTAACCTACTTTCAAAGTCTCTGTCTTGGTCAGAATGGATCCACTGGGGGGCACCATAATGGACAAAGAATTTTTCCACCAGCACCTTGGCCACAGTAGAGGCCTTTTGATCTTTATTTGGGAAGGCTTATGCATACAGTGTAAAATGATCGGTAACTACCAACACATTGCCAATGTTCTTTTGATCGGGTTCTAGGCACAAGAAGTCTTTGCAGACCAATTCTAGAGGGGCACTGGTAGTGATACTGACAAGAGGGGCAGCCTTCTGAGGCAAGGCTTTTCTTTGGAGGCAATGACTGCAGGTCTTTACACTGTGCTCGAAATCTGCCCCCATCTTTGGCCAGTAGAATCGTGATCGTACCAAGTCGAGAGTTCTGTCAATACTGAGGCGTCCCATGTGATTGTGGAGGGACCTCAGTACCAGCTGTTTAAAGGCCGTTAGTAGAACTAACTGTTGCTTGTCTACTTGACCACAATGATCCACTGTCTCTCTGTATAACAACTAATCATGCAACTTTAACCTGGGGCCTTCCTTCAACAACAGAGCAGTTCGCTAGTCAGGGGAATGCAACTTGGACACATCTTTCCCCGCACGCAGGTTGTCAAGTGCTGGTTGAATCATGGGATCTTGTAATTGAGCCCACTGAATACTGTCATTGTCGAACTTGAGGTAGCACACTAATATCTACAGCAGAGAAATGGCAATAGGCAGCCGGTATACAGGTATCAGGAGGGCCGAAGCAATCTACTAGGAAGTCCACTGTGTCTGCAGGCATTTGTTCATCTTTATCAAACTTTATCATTACAGGAAATTTCTGAGGTCATTGCTAAATCTCCTAAGGTGAAATCGCCTGGTCCAGATGGTATCCCAGGAGAATTTTATTAATTTTTAAAT
Organism: Neoceratodus forsteri; assembly: GCA_016271365.2. Taxonomy (NCBI): domain Eukaryota; kingdom Metazoa; phylum Chordata; order Ceratodontiformes; family Ceratodontidae; genus Neoceratodus; species Neoceratodus forsteri. The sequence continues at coordinate 123,976,169 of CM057450.1, read as the reverse complement.
ACTATTATTACACCCTATCTGCTTTCGGCCTTTAAAGACTCATATTTGTCAAATAAATTACCTGAATCTATGACTAATGCCTATATATGTTTACTACGTAAAAAAGATAAGGACCCCCTAGATTGTGACAGCTATAAGCCTATATCTTTTTTTTTTTATTTTGATTATACGGTGTTAACAAAGGTAATATCTCTTAGGATATCAGAAATACTTAATAAATTGATAGGCATGTAATGGGTGGGATTCTTACAGGGCAGACAAGCAGCTGATAATTTTCATAGGCTTTTTTCTGTCATATGGGCCTCTTGTACTCCCAAAAACCAAACTCTCCCTCAGCGGCTATATCCCTTGATATAGGTAAGGCCTTTGACTCTTTAGAATAGGGTTATCTTTACAATGCTCTATATGCTAATAATTTTGGGCCTGGTATTATTAAGTGGATTCAGACACTATATCCTTCTTCTAAGGCCTGTATAATCTCAAATGGACTGAGGTCAGACCCATTTCAACTCAGTAGGGGCTCTAGGCAGGGGTGCCCTCTTTCTCCCTTGCTTTTTGTATTAGCCATAGAACTGTTGATATAGAGAATAATTCAGTCTGACAGAATACATGGGATAATGGTTGTTAAATACAACAACACAATATTAGCATTTGCAGATGATATCCTGTTAACCTTGTCTCAACCTGTTTTTTCCTTTCAAAATGTGAAAGAATTGTTGAGGGAGTTTGGAGAGATTTCTGGTTTATTTGTTAACTGGTCAAAATCAGAATGCTTGATGCTAGGTAATTCAGATTTAGAAGCTGCAAAATTAAACAAGCATTTGTCAATGCCGGACGTTCGCTTGCAGGTATTTGCAGTGGTGTTTGGCACATATGGTGCTTTACCCTAATGCCCTATGCGATTGCTGGTATTTGCACTACAAATTTTCTGCATGACCTTTTTGTTACCCCCACCTCATAAAAGCATTTGAGACCTCTGCTTATGAACAGTACCACTGTTATTTTGTTAATCTGTCCTGAACGTTGATTTCCCATAGCGACCACACCATTCTGCTCCACATGTGAAAAATGACAGCTGTAGCATTCATAGGGAGGTGTGAAGGGATGGCAATGTTGAACATCTGGAGTGAAAATACAACAATTTGTCGAACTTACGAGCGTACATGGAAACTACGCAATGAACGCTCATGACACAGTCATTTTGTGGACTTTTGTCACCAAATTTTCAACATAGGTATTTTGGGACCTCTGCTCATGAACAGTGTCACTGTGATTTTCATAATCTGTCCTGAGCATTGATTTCTCACTGTGATAACACCATTGTGCACTGGATGTGCAAAAACATTTCAGCCAGGATGTGAAAAATGTCAGCTGTGCTGTTCAAAAAGAGGTGTGAAAAAATGCCAGTGTTGAAAATCTGGAGTGAAAATATTTCAAATTCTCGAAGTTACGAGTGTGCGTGGAAACTATGGCGCAGACGTCAGAATATTGTAGTCATTTTTGACATTTTTCACTCAGATTTGCAACATAGGCTTTTGGGAGCCCATCTCATTAACAGTGACACTGTTGTTTAGTTAATCAATCAAAGGTGATTTTTGTGCAGTGACCATGAAATCACCTTTGGGGACGAATAACTCACATGACAGTAACTGAATTCATGAGGTGGGGTCCCAAGAACCTGTTGAAAATGTGGTGCCAAAATTTGCAAAAATGCCGAGATAGCCACCTAAGTTGAAAAAAACATTTATGCCATTATACAGCTTACCGTCATTTCTTCAGTTTGTGTTGGCTTTCAAGAGTGCAGACGTGTTCTACTCCACTGAAGATCATTGCGCCAGGCTCCGGAGGTAAGTATGGGGTGAGGGGGAGGTGGGGTATGCAGAGGGTGGGTGTGGGTTCGGGGAGGGGGCACAAGACACAGCGAGGGACGGTTTTCTGTTTTCACAGGTTTTAAAAAAACAAAAGATGTTGTGGGACAGTTTTCCCATTTACAGGGACAATGGGCATGCTGGGGTGGGCTCCCAGCATGTCACCTGGGTGTTTGTGGGGGGCCTGGAGACAATGGGGACTGGGCACTCCGTCTGCACATACAATGTGTTTAGTGGGGGCAATAACAAGGGAGCAGGGTAGATGGCAGCAGAGGGAGGAAGTGGGAGGGATTTAATTAGCAGCCAGAGGGAAAAGGGTGACGTCAATATGCTAAATACACACACGTTACCACCGCTGATTGCAGTGGTGCTTTTCTTTTAACTGAAGACCACTGCAGCCAAACTGCTGTCATAGACAGCTCATGCATCCATTGGTGCAGTAGGGTTGCACACGTTACACTGAGCACTGCATTGGACAGGAGGGTCACACACCTTCAAAAAGTCGTACTGTCCCAAAGCGTTCCTTGCACATGCATGCAGCGAATACAAAATAAACAAGCATTTGTCAATGCCGAATGTTGCTTGCTTCTATGTGCTGTTTAGGTATTTGGAAGTCATTGAGTGCAAATATTGAAAATTCGCAAACTTAAGAGCGTGCCTTAGGAACTGCATAGCTATTTCAGTAAACAGTCATTTTTAGGAATTTTTTCACCAAATTTTCAACACAGCCATTTGAAGACCTCTGCTCATGAACAGTGTCACTGTGATTTTCTTAATGTGTCCCATACATTGAGTTCACACCGACTGCGCCATTGTGCACTACATGGGTGGAAACACGTTTTGGGCAGGATGTGAAAAATGACAGCTGTACTGCTCATAAGGAGGTGTGGTAAAATGGCAATGTTGAAAATCTGGAGTGGAAATATTGAAAATTGCAAACCCTACGTGAGTAGGAACTGCGCAACGCACGCTCGTAAAACAGTCATTTTTAGGAATTTTTTCACCAAATTTTCAACATAGCCATTTTAAGACCTCTGCTAATGAACAGTGTCACTGTGATTTTCTTAATGTGTCCCATACATTGATTTCGCACACTGAGTGCGCCATTGTGCGCTACATGGGTGGAAACACGTTTTGGGCAGGATGTGAAAAATGACAGCTATACTGCTCATAAGGAGGTGTGGTAAAATGGCAATGTTGAAAATCTGGAGTGAAAATATTGAAAATTCGTGAACTTATGAGCGTGCATAGGAACTGCACAACGCACACTCTTAAAACAGTCATTTTTAGGAATGTTTCCACCAAATTTTCAAAATAGGCTTTTTGAGAGCTCACCTTATGAACACTGGCAGTGTCGTTTCGTTAATCATTCTGGAAAGGTGATTTCGCACAGTGACTGCGAAATCACCCTTGGCCCGAATAATGCCATGACAGTGACAGCACTCATGAGAAGGGGTCCCAAAAACCCCATGTTGAAAATGTGGTGAAAAATTCCAAAAAATGCCTGAGATATGCAACAAAGTTGAAAAACCCTATCTATCCCATTATACAGCTTACGGCATTTCCTCAGTTCGGTCGGCTTTGAAGAGTATAGGCGTGTTCCTGGTCCACCGATGATGAAATCAGCGCCGAGCTCGGAGGTAAGTACGGGGTGAGGGTAGTGGGAGGCAAGGTGCACAGTGGGTGAGTGCGGGTTGTGGGATGGGGTGGGGAGACAGCGATGGAACGTTTCTTATTTACAGATTTTTTGTTTTTATTCAGAGCGACGTGGGGCGTTTGCCACGCTAAGGTGGGCTCCCCAACGTGGCAGCAGGAAAGCTGTTTGGGGGATGTGGAACCGGCGAAGTTGGGCACCCCGTCGGCCAAAACGAATTTGCCATGCTGGGGTGGGCTCCCAGTGTGGCACCAAAGCTTTTGGGGGGGGCGGGCGTGCAGACTTGGACGTATTTTGTTTCGGCAGCTCATACAGAGGCGCTGCCAGCACTGATCGCAGCGGTGGTTTTCTTTGAAGTGAAGACCACTGCTGTCATACACAGCACCCGCATCCATTGGTGCAGGACCGCCACGTCTGCTCAACGGAGCAGTGGGTTGCACTGGACAGTCACACCTCCAAAGTGTCCTATTCTCCGAAGATTTTTCCTCGTTATGCGATCGCCGCAAGCGTAACGAATAACGCCCGAACATTGCTTGGCCTGAAAATGGCCATATTGTATCTGGGTGTTAAAATATTTAAGTCCATTTAGAAAATTCTATTCCATAACTTTACAAGAATTCTAAATGTTTTTAAATCTGACTTGGATAAATGGTCTTGTTTGAATCTTTCTTTATGGGGTAAATGATTTTAGCCCCCAAGTTATTCTTTTTAGTAAATAATTTTGAGGCCAACATACCTGGTCAATGGTTTGGTAAAGCTGACAAAATCATTTCAAGCTTTTTATGGAATGGGAAACCCCCTAGAATATCCAAATTTAAACTTAGAGCTCCAACTAAGCTAGGAGGGTTTGCTCTCCCATGGTGGCAGGGGTATTTTTGAGCCTTTAAATTAAAGCAAGTGGCTAACTGTTTTTTTGAGTCGGGAACTACCTACCACTCCTCTTTGGGTTAAAATAGAAAAATATCTGATTGACCCTTTACATTTGCCCGATCTATTTTTTATCTGTACTCCATCAATCTTGGCAAATCACCCATCTTTACAGATTTCAATTTTGGTCTGTAAGAAATTCAATTGCATTAAAAAAGTGAATCACGTACTCTTGACATTTTTGCTCATTTGGGATAACCCCAGGCTTACTGCAAATAATAAGAGCGTTTCATTTGCAGGTTGGAAACAGAAAGGCATAAGGGTTCTGGGGGATGTACTGGATGAGAAAGATAGAATGGTTTCATTTGAGACCCTGTGCAGAAAAATTGGTCTTAATAAATGTGATTTCTGCCTTTACCTTCAGTTAAGAAACATTCTTGTTGGCACAGTCCTGCTGGATAAATACTCTGTCCCATCTAACTCAGCTTGGGCATCTCTTTTTAAGACTGCTTACCTCCCTAGGGGTTTTAGTTTAATATATAAATTTATACAGGATACAAATGAAAAATTAAGTGAACATGCTAGATTGAAATGGCAGAAAGATTTAGGCATTCAGATCACCATGGAATCTTGGAATACTCTCTGGAATAATGCTCATTCAGCTTGTAGAGAAACACAGGGTAAATTAATCCAATTTAGAAGTCCCCACAGAATTACAGATATGCACCCCGTTTCTCTCACTCTTTCCTCTCATCCTTCTTTTTCTGCCTTTCCTTTATTTCTTGCAAGGTGGCCAACCTGGCAATCTCCACCTTTCCATTTACTGTCCCCTGTCTCTTAACCCCCGCATGGTGCATTTCAGTGCAGCCCTCAACCTCAGGTTCTTCCTATCAGAAGGAGAAGCAGTACCACTCAAGGTCACCCTCTGGTAGATCTGTCTTGAGGTCCTCCACATCCAGGAGCAGGAGGTCCTCCCTGTCGCTGTTGGTATATCTGGTTTCTGCTCATGGGCGCTCATGGTCTGGGGCCTGGAGCCCCTCCCTGTCCTCCTGTGGGGGACTTGGATGGGCAGATTCATCACTGGACAGCTCTTATGGAGCAGTGAGTACAGCATCTGGCTCACTTGCCCCTTGTTGCAGAGCTGGCTCTGGGCACAATGGGGATGGGGGCTTTGGAGTCACAGTCGGTCACTCTAGCCAGGTAGAGCATTTGGCTCCAGCAATAGCATCTGGGTCCTTGTCAGTGACCAAGCCACTGACACCTGTTCCACTGGCCACACCCCCTTGCAGTGTACTGCCTTGGGACTGGACCAGGTACCTTTTCTGATCCCTTCAGTGCCAGTGTCATGTCCTTTGCCACCTGTTCCAGTGCCGTCCCCATTGCCGAGAGAGCCCTTGGTGCCGGGCCCAGTCTTTTTGGCAAAACCATCTCTGATGGTGGACCCCCTTTTGCCAGTGCTGTGTCAGCCCTGTCTTTGCCAGTTCTGGTGTTGACTGTCTTTCCTGACTCCTAGAGCTGGGCTAGGTATTTCTAGGTCCATGCTCCTCATGGCCCCTCTCTCTGGAGAGAAGCCGGAGGAGGATGAGTCTGACCCAGACCTTATTATTTCTAAGGGCGGCAATGATCACTCTTTTTACAGCCTGGATAATTTGACTCCGGGCCCTTCTCCTGTTCCTCAGGAGGACCTTTCTTTTCAGGCTCTGCTTTGCAACATGTACACAGCCCTTGCTTTTGAGCCTTCTGCCATTGGTCAAGGGAAACGTATCCATCTGTAGAGGCTCAGCATTTCCACCATGCTGGTCAACCTTATTCCTCCTGTTCTCCCTGCATTTGAGACCCTCTCTTATGCAGTGTGGGTCAGGCCCATGTCTGTCCCCTCAGTCTGTCAGTAGATTGGAAGTATTACTTACTTACTTACTAGATAGACCGTAAGTATGCTACCCCAAAATACAGGCCTATTCTGGTTTCCCAAGCCTATTGCTGACAAGATTGTTATCCTGGCTGAGAATGACAAGGCCATTCTTCCTCAGAAGGTCACAGTGCATCCCATCAATAAGGAGTCACATAAGATAGACATGATGGGAAGAGAGCATTCACCGTTGCTACCCTCAGCATGCAGATAGCTAGCTACCAGGTGCATTTCTCCAAGTAAAAGTATGCCCTTTGGACCGCTTTCAGGTCCCTTGTTGAGATTTTGCCAGAATCGGAGACTAAGCACAAATTCTTCAGAATGTTTCCCATGGTATTGAGTCACAGTCATCAGCTAAAGGCAGCTATGGATGCCTTTGACACTGCCTCTCGCTCTGCTGTGGCAGGAATTTGTATTAGAAGGCACTCCTGGCTTAGGATGTCTGTTTTTTCTAAAGATATTCAACAGCAGGTCATGAATGTGCCCTTCAACGGCTCCTACCTGTTTGGCCAAAAAGTAGAGCAGTCCCTTGAGGCCTCTCAGGAGACTATAACTGCTATTAAAACTTCTTGATCTGCTCCCTCTCACCCCCAAAGGGGAAAAGGGCAGGTCTTTTATCATAACAAGCAGTCCTTTCAAGGCAAAGGCAAGGGAGCCCAACTTTAAGTCCCAGACTCCCCAGCCACAGAAGAAAGCACAACTGAAGGCACAAGCACCGAAAGCACCCAGTGCCACTCATTGAGATCCCAGCCCCAGTCTTGCCTCCGCCACCTCTTCTCTCCGGTGTTTGGGTGTCAAACACAATTTTACTGTCAGTGGGAATCCATCACTTCAGACATGTGGTGTGGGTCAAGGATCATCCGGGAGGGATATTTACTGAACCTCTCAAAACTCCCTTCAGATTTTTTTGCCCAGGAAGCACCACCCCCTTCTGGACCCCGTGTCTGATCTTTTTGTGAAGGAAATTGTGGGCCTCTTGAGCAACAGGGCAATGGAGTAGAGCTGGAGGCGGAGTGCAACACAGGCTTCTACTCTCACTACTTTCTCGTTCTGAAGAAGTCAAGGGGGCATGCGCCCCATTCTCGACCTCCAGAAACTGAGCAAGTTCACATACTGGGAGAAATTCAAGATGGTCTCCCTAGGGACCCTGCTACTGCTTTCTGGACACACAGGGTGAGATCTTTCTCCCAGATGACAGGAGGATAGCCATCCTTCAGATGGCCCAATGCATCATGGAGCACAAGTCCATTCAGGCTCAGTCCATGCAGCACGTTAGGCTTTGTAGCTTCCTCCATCTTCACAGTACCTGTGGCTCACCTGCATGTGATGATGAGCCAATGGATGCTCAGAACACAGCAGTCTGTGGCAATGCACCCTCAATTTCACCCATCAAGGTGATGAAGCCTCTGCTTCGATCCCTTGTGTGGTTGATGCTGGAGTACAATCTTCATCAAGGTCTCCCCTTATCTCCTCCCCCAAGCCTCAGATAAGCCTTAACACAGACACATCTTGGCTGGGGAGGTGAGCCCACTGTCAGGGCCACCACACTCAAGGAGTCTGGAGCCCTACAGTCTCACCTCCTCATCCATGTGTTGGAAATGAGAGCAGACCTTTACGACTTCTGAGCCCTAGTGGACTTCATCCACCACAAGATAATCTTCTTCTAGACTGACAAGTCTGTGTGTAGCTGCCTCAAGGAGAGGTGGGTGACTGCTTGAGGGGGAGCTCAGGAAGAAAGTGGAGGCAGCCGGAGCCGCAGAGAGACGTTCGGGGGAATTCAGCGGTGTGTAACGGTGGCAGGAACAGTGGAGAGGAGTTAGGGAGATTTGGTGGTCATAGCCGCAGGAAGTTACGGTGGTAGGAGCCACTAAGGGGACTGATCGGGGCTCCCAGCAGAAGTGGAGCCAATCAGGGTGCAGGGCACCAAATTTCAAACAGTGGGCTCCACTGTAAAAGTGGAGCCAACAGGAGCAGGAGCAGTGAGTAGCTGCATCAAAGAGAGGTGGGCAGCTGCTTGAGGGGTGCTCAGGAAGAAAAAGCCCACCCACCCTTCCCTCCACCACAACTTTTATGTGCTCAAGAAGCTAATCAGGATTGGGCAGTGCTACAGAAGGGGAGGAGCAGAGAGACAAGGTCAAAGGAAGAAAATCTTCAAGAAAGGGCTGATCATTGTAGATTGAGCAAACTGAGCTGTCTGGTAAACGTGACAGACGGCATGGGTAGTAAGTATTGCATTTTAGGTATGGGATCAGATGCAAATTGGGGCTTTTTAAAGGCTGGGCATTCGTTTTGCTGATAATTGCAGATTAACTAATGTATTGTTGGGGGTATTTTGCAAATTGGGACAATCTGCTTGTAAAGGGCAAATTGCAGTTCAGGTACAGAATTGGTAAAAGGAGAATTGCATTGTGGGGTGCTACATAACTGAACGGTGTAAGGTGCTTTTTAGGAAATAAATAGGTTTAGGTACTGCATATGTGAAAATTGCTGTTTAGGAACGGTGTATGATAAGGGCTTGTAGAGGAATACTCCATCTGGTCGGGTTTAAGGGGCAATAATTGCAATTTAGGTGCTGTATTGAGGTTTGAAGGGCAATACATGCATCTTAAGTACTGTTGGGGGCATTTTGAAAATCAGGACAGCCTGCTTGTAAAGAGCAATTTGCAGTTCAGGGCTGAATAGGTTACTAGGTAAATTACATTTTGGGATACTGTAGAAGTGAATGGTGTAAATTGTTTTTAGGTATGGAATAGGTTTAGGAACTGATATGCAAGGGCTTGTAAAGGAATATTGCAACTGGTCCGGTTTAAGGGGCAAATGGCTTTTGGTGGTGTTGAAGGGCAGACTGCTGTTTTGGTAGGACAAACTTGGTGGCTGGCCAGCTTCTAAGAGGGGGAAGGTATCAGAGAGCTGGGGGAACATGGATGGAACTGGCAGAGGAGGATGGGTGGGGACATGGGGGGTGGGATGGGAATCCTTTAAGTGGAAACAAGGGGGGACGCTGGAGGGCAAATAGAGGGACAGGAAGAGTGGTAGGCTGCAATAGCTGCAGAGTGGCAAACTTTCTTAGAATTGCATAGAGGATGGGGCAGTGTTTGGTGTGCAAGTAAATAATGCAGCTCAAGAATGAGATTAGCTGTCTACAAATGGAGATACGGAGGGGACTGAGGGCTGCAGGGGAGGACAAGATAACAGCTGGGGAAGGGGAGAGGGTAACCAAGTGAGGCAGACAAATTAAAACAAGAGGGGGAGGAGGAGCGGGAAAGGGGTGGAAGATGGGGTAATGAGACAGGGGGACCCAGCTCCGAGGGCAAACAAAGGCAGAAAAGGTGAAGAATGGAAGAGAGGAGGGAAGGGGGATTTAACGGTCACAGAGTCAGCAGTGGTGGGGCGGCCAGCAGAAGGAAGGAGGAAATAAGTGGTAGTGATGTTACATCAAATAATCGGTTCACAGCACTGGCAGGATTGGGGGCTACGATGGGGGGGTGCATGGCAGAGGAGCTGAAGATAGACTAAGGGAGGAAGGAACGGAAGGTAGAAATAAGGGGTGGGGGACAGGATGGGGGATAGGTCGAGTATGGGGGTTGTGGGGAGGGGTAAGAGGGGGAAAGCATGAGTTAGAAGGGGTAAAGATGCATCAAGGGAAGAGGCAGAAGGAGCCTGGGGAGAGAGGAGGTAGAGGAGGGGGAAGGGGAGGCAGAGTGGGGATAGGGACTGGGGACATTACTAAAGGGGCAGAAGGGAGCAACTGGGCTGGAGGAGAAGGGGGCCAGTGAGAATGGAACATGAAAATAAAGGTGGGTTCCTAGTGCTGGGGGACATAATACTAAGAGGGGTCAGATGGGGTAGCAAGGGAGAGAGGCACAGTCACATATGGGTGGAAGCCATGCCAGGAATGACAGTGGAAAGGGTGGGTCAGTCTGTTCTGAAGTATGCTAGGAGAGGTAGGGAGAAACCTCGTCTAGTTCTGCATTTGAGAACAAATGACCTGGCGGGCAGCACCGTAGATGTAGTTCAGTAAGATTCACCAAGAAAGTTGGAAGGAGTATAAGGCCAAAGCCCACGAACACTCCTATTAGTCACTCATAATATCCAAGAAAATGGTCACGTAATAAATAGTTGTCTAGGTGTTTTTTGAAGATATTCTTGGTTTTACTGATGACAATATCTGTAGGGAAAGAATTCCATGGATTTATAATTCTCTGAGAGAAGAAATATCCTCTTTTTTTGTATTAAAGCGTTGTCTTTTTATTTGAAGTGGGTGTCCTCGTGTTAATGTTTATCTGTTAGAAATCAATGCCAATTTCAAACATTACATTTTCAGCATTTATAATATCTCTAGTGAGCATAAGGTCACCCCTAAGTCTTCTTTTTTCAAGAGACATTAATCCAAATTTGTCCAGTCTTTGTTCATAATTAAAGGACTGTGCACCATCTGTATATTTTGTAATTTTTCTTTGAATTTTTTCAATTCTTAAGATGTCTTTCTTATTGTATGGACACCATCATGGAGAAGCATAATCAAATATGGGGTGCATAAATGATCTATACAGCAGAAGAATAACTGATTCGTCTCTTGATTTAATATTCCGTCTTATACTCCACCAAATGTGGTTTGTTTTATTTATGTTCTCAGTTATTTCAGTATTGAATGTTAATGTATTCTTTATTATTATTCCTAAGTCTTTTTCAGACTCCACCACTTTTAAGGGTAAATTATTGAGTGAGTAGGGTGTGATAGAATTTTCAGTTCCAAATCGCATGACACTGTATTTATTATTGTTAAATTTGAGACCCCATTTTTTGGACCACTCAGTCAATATATTTAAGTCATTTTGTATAGAAATTGATTCAGACAGTGTCTTGCAAGGACCTCCAAATTTGTAGTCATCTGCATATTTTATAATATAATTTTCTGGATTATCAGATAAATCGATTATAAACAGTTGAAATATTAAGGATGCCAAGACTGATCCTTGGAGTACCCCACTAGTAACAGGTCTCCATTCTGAAGCATGACCATCTATTAGGACTCTTTGAATCCGATTTATTAACCAGTTTTTTATCCATTTTATAATGCTAGTGTGTATGTTATAGAGATTCAGTTTTATTAGTAAGGACCAATGAGGACAGAGTCAAATGCTTTTTTGAAGTCCAAAAATACCACATCTCATGGTGTCCTGCTATTAAGATGCTTACTCACTGATTCATAAAAGCATAACAAGTTTGTAGTTCAGAGGAGGTTTGAGGAGCTGGGGCCATTTTCTTCACATTTTACCCACGGTTTATTTCCTTTTTTAGTGTCGTTAACATTGAATTTCAGCGTTTTTCTCCTTGTTTGTCTTCTTCTCTAGCTTTGTCTTCTGACCAGCCTATGAAGTATGCCTGCAGCAGGCAGATACCTGCCAAGGATGGCCACTCTTCCTGCTTCCTCTGCTTAAGCCCTAACCACAACACCAAGGCCTGGAAGCACTGACAGGACTTCAACCAGGCCACACTGAGACACCACGTGAAGACCTTCCAGAGTCACTTGCTGCAGCAGAAATTAGCTGCGATGGAGAAGGAACTTCAGGCTAAAAGTTCATTTACCTCCCTGGTTTCCAGGGATTCATCATCTTCTGCTTCCCAGAAGGAGAATCTAGCAGGAAGCACAAGCACTGGGACTGTCCTCGGTCAGCCTCTTGCTCATGGTCACCAGATAAACCAACTTTCACTTCGGGGGCTTCCTCCCATGGGGTGTTGGCCCCTCCAGCCTCGGCAGCCCTCATTTCCTCCAGGTTGCCAGTGGCCCTGCCACCCACCCTCATCTCCGTCATGGGCAGCTGTTCTTTGGGGCAGTGAACTTCTTTCACTGTCTCTCAGACCCTGAAGCTCAGGCCCTTAGTCCCCACAGGTCCTCAGCCAGGCAGCTTGACCAGGGTTGGCTTCTCCAGCGGCAGGTTTTTGCCCATTGTCCCCCTGGTCAAGGCATTGCTTTCGTTTGTCCCAGACTCTGGGGCTGGCACCAGCCCTTCCAGGCATTATCTGGAGCAAGCGTTCGCCTCTTTCTCAACACAGATGATGCCTCTGCCCCTGTCTCAGGGGAGCTCCCCCTCACAGGCACCAGCCTTTCCTCTGGGGCTTATGTTGGCTTCTTCTCCAGACCAGTGCTAGCCTTCACCTTCTAGGCTGGTTCCACCAATGCCCACACCAATGATATCTTAACCAGCATCGCCTCCACCCCAGCCTGCATCTCAGCCATCACCCGCTGGCCCTCCTAGAGACCCCTGGCTGATGTCTACTAGACTGACGTCAGGGTACCCTATGCCACCTCCCCTACTGATGTACCAGTACCCTCCACCTCTTTATCATTATCTACCATACAGTCCTCCTCCGGTGGATTACAATGCCTTGTTCACAGCCTGGTAGGCCTTTATGAAGAACAAGGACACAACTTGGAGGTGCCCTCTCCTCCCTCCTGGGACCCCCCTTCTAGAGACCCAGACTGGGTGCAACCCAGCAACTCCTATACTACAGGGACTTCTGCGGGTCATACAGATGCCTCCCTCCCACGTACGGAGGACCATCGACCACTAATGCCAGTCCCAGATGATGACTCTTCGGGAGATGATTCCTCTTCCTCCTCAGAGTTGGCGGAGGGCTCCGGGCACTCTTCTGATACTTAGGGGTGTGCCAAAGAGAACCCCAAGTCCCCCTCGGAAGACCCCTCCTTCACGGATGTAATGCACTATATCCAATCCCTCATGGGATGGGATACTGAGGAACTTGACTTGGAATGCCGTCATCTGGCACTTTACTTGTGCAAGACAGAAAACCCTTGTTTGGTGGTTCCCAACTTGATCGGGGCATATGATGATGTTACCAGGGTGATGTGGAATCACCCTTCTTCCACCCCAGCCTTGGCTAAGAAAGAGAACTCCTCTGCCACATGCCAGTGGGCAAGCTTTTCAATGGTGAACAGCCCACGGCCTAATTGATGGTCATGAATGGTGCCCACGACCGTACTAAGAAGCCCAAACATTTCAGCATCCACCCTCCGGACCAGGAATCCCACCAGCTGGACCAGCTAGGCAAGTGGGTTTATTCTTCTGCCATTCTAGTTGTTTGGGTCCAGAAGTATTTAGTTCATATGGTGCAGTATCAGAATGCCATTTGAGATTGGGCAAGGGATTTGGTGGCAGCCCTTCCCAACGATTCTAACAAAACTGAATTGACCCAGCTTCTTAAGTCGGGATCTGATGTAGGCACTCATGTACTCAGAGCAGCCTACAACACTGTTGATGTTGCTGGACGTGGGGCAGCGGCAGGAGTCTGCATTTGCCACCATTCCTGGCTCAGGGTGTCCGAGTTTGCACCTGATGTTCAGGCCAAGATAATGGATGCCTTTTTTCGGGGCTTAGTCTTGTTTGGGAGAGATGCCCAGGATATCGTCTCCTGCCTCCAGGAATCAGGTAAGGCCCTGAGGTTGGTACACTCCATGTACTGCTCCCAGCCTTGGTCCTCCCAGTGCCAGCCCTTTCACTGGTCCTCCCATCAACTGTTTAAAGGCCAACAGTTGAAGGGACCCTTTAAATGCAAGGCCACCACCCTGTCTTCTGTAGCAACCACCCCTAGGGCCCCCAGAGTGCCCTCAGTCACTCTACCCACCCCCAATTCCACTGCCTGACTCCTTGCCCAACCCCCCCCTTCCAGCATAGTCCTTAGGGGAAGAAGTCGGGGGTCAATTCTCCCTATACCTAGATGGGTGGTGCACTGTAACCTCAGATCAATGGGTGCTTCAGATCATCGAGTGGGGTCACACCTTCAAGTTTCTGAAACCCCCCTGGAAAGCCCTCCCTCACTCTCCCATTACCCTCAAACCCACATCTCCCTCATCCAGGCCAAGATTCAGGTGCTTCTGCACAAGAGCTCCATAGAACCCATCCCCCAGGTCAAAGAGGAAAGGGATTCTACTCCCACTTCTTTCTAGTCCTCCAAAAACAGGGGATCTATGACCCATCCTGGATCTAAGCTGCCTGAACCTCTACAAAGAATACAAGTGCTTCAGGATGGTGACTTTTCAGGGGCTGTTACCCCTCATTCACCAGGAAAACTGGTTCTGTTTCCTCAGTATGCAGGATGCCTATCTCCATATCCTGGTTTTCCCAGCCCACCGCTGCTTCCTCTGTTTCTGCTTTCAGGGGGACCACTTCCAGTTCTGAGCCCTCCCTTTTGGCCTTTCTTTGGCCCCTCGGGTCTTTACCAAGTGCCTAGCAGTGGTGGTGGCAGCTCTGTGGAGACAGGGATTTTATGTGTTCCCTTACCTGGACGAATGGCTTCTGATGGCCCCTCCAGGGATCATTTGCTATAGACCCTAGAAGGCACCTTTCAGCTCTTCCAGCTCTTGGGGATAACTATCAACCCGCCAAAGTCTTGTCTCTCCCTGAACCAATGCCTCCTGTATAGCAGAGCAGTCTTGGACTCTTCTGTCTGGGCCCAGACCACAACACAGAGGCCTGCCAGCATTGCTTGAAGTTCAGCAAGGCCTTCCTGCCAGAGGACAGGGCAGAACATTTGAGAGCACAGGCCCAGCTAGTCTCCTCCAGTCACCAGGTTCTGGCTAGAGCATTTCTTCATCTATTGGGGCACATGGCAGTGGCCATAACCAAGGATCTTACTTTGAATGGGAGCTCTTGCAGCAGGTTACACCATAAGGACTGAAGCCAGCAGGCACCAGGACCCCACGGAAAACTTCTAGCTAACAGTCTACAGCAGGGGACACCCCTCCTGACATCGGCCTACCCCCAATGTTGGCCAGTGGTATAAAAGGGGCGGTCCCCCAGCCCTGCCCCAGTTATTTTCCCGTCATTGATCTGCACACATTGGCTCCATGGATTCCTTCTTCTCTAGTCTACCACCATTTCTTATGTGTTTTCCAGCATTTTCTTGTTTTATTAAACCTTATTTAGTGTTTTTCCTCTGCATGTGTTCTTCTCTGTCTTTCTTCATTGAGTGGAGCCAGTCCAAGAGTGCCTGCGGCAAGTAAATTTTAGCCAGAGATTGCCATTCAGCCTGCCTCTTCTGTCTGGGCCCAGACTACAACACCGAGGTCTGCCAGCATTGCTTGAAGTTCAACAGCAGGACCAGGATTCACTGCCAGAAACCCTCAGATCCTTTTTGCTAGAAAAACAGTTAGCTGCCATGCAGAAGGAAACTCAGGGTAAAAGCTCTTCATCTTCTCCCTACTTCTGGGGCATTGACCTTTTCAGTTCACCACAAGGACACAAAGTCATTTGGGAAGGACCACCATAAGGAGAAGCACAAGGACATGTCCTCTACGGACACTTGTTCCCAGTCCCTGCACAAGTCAGGCACCGGTTCTGGGTCTTCCTCCCACGGGAGAGCAGACGTGGCACCCCAGGCAGCCCTCACCCCTTTCGGGCCCCTGGTGGTTAGGCCTCCTGCCCTGGTCCTGACATCGGGCAGAGGCTCTTCTGGGTCTGGGGATTTGTCCTCCACCCTGCAGTCCCCGAAGCTCAGACCCTCTTTGCAGACTTCAGACTCTCAGCCAGGTGGTTCAGCCAGTTCTTCCTCTGGTGGCGGGTCTTTACCTGTCGTTTGACTGGCCACAGCATCCTCCAAGCCAGCCTCAGACTCCAGGGCTGACTCCTCAATCCGACACCAGGGGCATGTGCTCACCTCCCCTGGGAGAGTGACGCCTCTGCCCTCTTTGAGGCTTAGTATCAGAAGAGTGCCTGTAGTCTTCGACTACAGATGCTTCAGGCCAGGGCTGGGGAGCCCACTTCACAGACCGCCAGACCCAAGGAACCTGGTCAGCTTTGTAGAGAACCCTCCACATCAACGTGTTGGAGATGAGAACAATCCTTTATGCCATGCAGGCCTTTCAGACAGATCTAGCCCCGGACCACCTACTTATCCAGACTGACAATATGTTGGTGGTCTTTTACATAAACAAACAGGGCAGCACTCACTTGTATCCCCTCTGCAGGGAAGCCATAAGGGTATGGTATTTTGCCATCGATCACCAACTGGAACTCTCTGCTGTGCATATTCCAGGCATCCAAAACACCTTGGCTGACAGCATAAGTTGGTCCTGGTCCAAAGCTCACGAGTGGGAGCTTCTGCAATCATTGGCAGAACACCTGTTCAACAGGTGTGGTCACCCTGAGTTGGACCTCTTCACATCTACACTCAACGCCAAACTGCCTAATTTCTACTCACTAGATCCAGGGCCTGGTGTTTTCTGGCGAGACTCGTTGTCCCTTTGCTGGACAGGGAGATTCCTTTATGCCTTTCCTCCCTTCCTGCAGATTCAGAGAGTTCTTCTCAAGTTGCAGTCAGAGTGAGAGGACATGATCTTGATAGCTCCCTAGTACTGGCTTTGACATATTTGGTTCCCACTACTTCAACAGATGGCAGCGGAACCTCTGCTTCCTCTTCCCCTGAGCTTGCACTTGCTCTTCCAGGAAAGAGGGACTTTAGTCCATGCAGACCTCAAATTGCTGCACCTGTATGCATGGCTCCTTCAGACTTAGTTATTACCTGGTTTGGGGTCTCGCCTAGGGTAGCGGATGTCCTAGTAGCTGCCAGGAAGCCTTCTACTAGGACCATCCATGCTATGAAGTGGAAGCGGTTTTGCATTTGGGCCTCTGCTCGCCACCTTGGCCCCTTTACCTGTCCAATAAACTCTGTTCT
Source organism: Neoceratodus forsteri (assembly GCA_016271365.2). Taxonomy (NCBI): domain Eukaryota; kingdom Metazoa; phylum Chordata; order Ceratodontiformes; family Ceratodontidae; genus Neoceratodus; species Neoceratodus forsteri. The sequence continues at coordinate 123,959,176 of CM057450.1, read as the reverse complement.
AGAGTATCTCCTTTCTCTGTAAGACTCGGGACTGAGCTATGCTTCCATTAAGGTGCATTTGTCTGCTGTTTCTGCTTATCATGCATCGGTTCAGGGCAAAGCTCTTGCCCAATTGGATTTACCCCACACCTTTCTGTAAGGTATTCTACACCTGAAGCCTCCCATTCAGGACCCCATCCCTCCATGGGATCTTTTGTTTGTTTTGCAGAAACTTACTTTGTCTCTCTTTGAGCCAGCCACGAACAGTGAGCTGTGCTTTCTGTCATGGAAAGTGTTGTTTTAGTCACTGTTACTTCTGCTCGGAGGATTTCCGAGCTTCAGGCTCTGATGTGCAAAGAATCTTATTTAGTTTTCCACAAGGACAGGGTATCCATGTGGACCAGTCCTAAGTTTTTGCGAAAGGTGGTGTCCAGTTTTACCCTTAATCAGGACATCCATCTCCTGGTATATTATCCAGATCATTCAAATTGAAGGGAGGCTCTGCTTCATACCCTGGATGTTCACCGGGTTCTTTGCTACTATTTGTCTCGTACCCAAGATATCACGAAATCTGATTAGTTGTTTGTTTTGTTCAACCCAAAAACTCTAGGGGCACCTATTTCTAAGCAGACTCTAAGTGGCTGGTTTACTGCATGTTTACTGTTACCAAAAGTACAAGCCTCTACCTGGACCGGTTAAAGGCCATTCTACCAGGGGAGTTGCTGCTTCCTTTGCTTCTTTATGCAATGATTCGGCAGCAAACATCTGGGTGGCTGCCACCTGGAGTTCAGTCCACACTTTCATTAAGCATTACAGTTTGGACATTGCTTCCAGGCGCAGGACAGGCTTTGACCTGGCTGTCCTTCAGGACTTGCTTTAGTGAGGACTAGTTACATGTTTCCTCCACCTGTCTGTCAGGGATTGTCCTTGGACTGCTTGGGACTCAGTCCTTATGGTGTAACCTGCTGCAAGAGCTCCCACTCAAAGTAAGATAGTAGAGTTACATAAGAACTTACTGTAACAGTAGATCTTTGAGAGGAGCTCTTGTAACAGGTGCTGCTTTCCCTCCCTCCTTCCCTCTGGTATCTCCTTCTCCATGCTCAGCTATCTTCTTTTCCTCAGTTTGAGGAGCCTCCTCAGTTCCCTGATTTTACCTGTGCTGGGGTCTCTGGTGGGAGAACTGAGGCGTCCCCCTTTTATACCACTGGCCTATGACGTAAGGGGGTGGGCTGATGTCAGGGGGCTGTAGACTGCTAACTAGAAGTTTTTCGTGGAGCCTGCCAGTTTCAGTCCTTATGGTGTAACCTACTGCAAGAGCTCCTCTCAAAGATCTACTGTTATGGCAAGTTCTTACATAACTGTACTTTGCCCTGGCCTGCCTGTATATGAGAGTTCCCCAGTGGACCCTTCAGGCCCCATAGGACCAAAGCACAGATGATTTGAAACAGCCGGTGCAGTTTTCCGACCCAGTGAGACAGACCTTGGAGTGGTGGTAGAACCCTGCCAACCTCCTGATAGGGGTTCCTTTCTACTCAGTATCTCCTCAGCAGATTCTAACCATGGATGCTTCGGGGCTGGGCTGGGGAACTCACCTAGGAGACCACCAGACCCAGGTAGTTTGGCCCACCATGGAACAGCATCTCCACATCAATGTGCTGAAGATGTGGGCAGTTCTTTATGCTCTGCAGGCCTTCCAGACCCACATTCTTCTAGGCCCACTACTGGTGCAGATGGACAACATGTGGTTGAAGATCTTTTTGACAGGTGGGGATGCCCAGGGTTGGACCTTTTTGCATCCCCACTCAACGCAAAACATTTGCTTTTCTGCTTGCTTGACCCAGGGCCTGGAGTTTTCTGGTGCAATGCGTTGTCCCGCTCCTGGAAAGGGAGGTTCTTATATGCCTTTCCTCCCCTCCCTTCCCACTCCTGCAGAGGGGGCGGATGATTCTTATAGTCCCCTACTGGCTACATCAGATTTGGTTACCTCTGCTTCAGCAGCTGGCAGTGGAACCTGCAGTTCTCTTGCCCCTCTGCACCAGCTTGCTTTCCCAGGATCAGGGCACCCTGGTCCATCCAGATCTCAAGTCCCTGCATCTCCATGCGTGGCTTCTGCAGACTTAGCTATCGCCCGCTTTGGGGTGTCTTTCAGGGTTGCTGATGTCCTGGTGGCTGCCAGGAAACCTTCCATGAGAGCAACCTATGCCATGAAGTGGAAGCGCTTCTCCTTCTGGGCTACAGCTCGCTGCTTGGATCCCTTCACCTGACTGGTGAACCGGCAAGGAACGCTGAGAATACTGATAAAAACATGGCCCAAGCCATATTAAAAGGAGCACTCCTTTTATTATTTCAGATGTGTGAAAAAAAAACAAAAAACTAAAGTAGACTCAAAATGAGGACAGAAGGGTATCATACAAGTCACTAGATAAGGGGCAATCTAAAATAAAATGTAACCCCCCTGCAAATGGGGGTTCCCAAAAGACTTCCAGGAGCTTGCTTGAATGCTCCAAGCCTGAATGGTGTTTGGCGTTTAAGCCATTTATCAGTGAGTGTTTTTAGAACCTCTGGTACTGTCTCTTTAAGAGCTATCTGCTTGCAGACATAATTAGTTTGTATGGGGGACTGTGTGTTTCTTTGATTGAGTACCACTCGAGCTGCTGCCAATTCACTCCATTTTGCAGTCACTAGGAGTGCAAAGGAACCTATCTGAAAGATGTAACTGTTTGCCAGAAATCTTTTAGAGTAATAATGAAATTACAGTTTGTCTAACCTGCTTTCTTTGCAGTCAGAACTGTGTCTGCCTAGTTCCCCATTCTGGTTTTGAACTGCTGAACTGGACCAATCAGTGTGGGGTAAGCTAGCTCTAAAATGGTGCCTTGGACGAATCAGAACTTGGACTCATAATCTGAGCCAGCCACAAGAGGATTGTATGGGCAGTGACTCTGGGAGATGTAGTTTGAACTTCGGTGCCTTTTGGACCAACAGCAGCAGTCTATTGTAGTGACAGCCAATCCAGTCAAGAACTGGGAGGAACTCAAAGGAAGTGCCGGTTTTGTCTGTTGGAGTTTCAGTTTTAGATCTGGCAGTGAAGGGAAAGAAACCCTGTGCTCCTTCAGTGCACAGTTTCAGTCAAAAACGTGTGCAAGGCCCAGAGTTCTGGTCTGCAGCTTGTGTAACTGCTTGTTAGGACTGAATCCGTCCTGTGAAAAGAATCAAAGGATCTCTGAAGAGTAGAAACCAGGCTCACCCTGTAGAAGACTGAAGAAATTGTTGAATCACTTTTCGGTCTGTCAGGAACTGAATCTGCTGTGTGTTCTCCGGGTATTGTGCAGTAATTGCGATCGGGATAAGAAGCACCCTGCCTGGTATAGTACTTTCTTTTTACCATATAAATGTGTAGAAGAGTCTCGTGGAGCTCAAAGTAGCCCTGCTGACGTTGGAAGGACCCTATCTTGTTTGGAGGTCGTGAGTACTAATTCGGGTCGCTCCTGTTGAATTGCCACATTAAATCCAAATGGAATTACTGTACTGCTGACTGTTTAATTTTCCTTTTCTCTGTGTGAAAGGGCTCCTACCAGCTGCCACGGTTTGGACTAGCCACTAGGGCTTGGGTACCCAGGGACAGTAACTGGTAGGGATAGGCCTGTGCACAGAGCCATAGGTAGATAGTAAAGTGATAAGCTAATTAACCTGATTTCCCCCTGTCCTTGTTATATCCCCCTAAATAAATCAGAGCTGCTTGTTTCAGCAAAGTTATACTGCCTGAGGTATTTGTCTATGTTAAAGTACTGTACTGTGATTGTTGCACTGTATCTTATTTCACAGGAGGTCCCAGTGCCAGGCCACTAGTGGGAAGAAAGGGGGGTTGCAGTGTCCCAGAGGGCTGTGACCAAGTAAGTTTAACTATTGCAAACCCTGACCTCTGGGTGGAGGCACCCGCCATTGGATCCAGGCCCCTCAACCTGTTAGTGGCAAATCAGGCAGGGGTAGTAGCCCCTGGGATAGCGCCATCTAGGGGTTACAAGAATAAAAAAGTATATGTCATCATTTCTTTTTTTTTTTATCATGACAGTATTTTTGCCACCTCTGTGGACCTGGCAGGGGTTACGCCCCCCCATTTCCTTGGGGTACATCCTCTGGCCCATTGGGGCCATCAGGGGTCCTGCTGGGTCCTGGTATTTTTGTTCCTCTGGCTTTCTCCCGCACCCACACCCGTGTAATGGGTGCAGCAGCTGGGTGTGGGCCGAACCCCTCTTGTTGTGCTGACGCATGCAGCACAAACCCCCCTTCCCAAGGAAGGACAGCAGTCCTTTAGATGCTCAATCCTTACCTCCCCGGCTGACCCCTGAGTGACCCGGGTCACCTGCATGGTGCGAGGTGTGGTGTCCAGTACCTCAACACTCAGTACCACTGGGCCAGACTATGTCACCTTTTTCACTAGATTATTGCACTGCTGCTTTAAGACAGCTCATGACAGGCCTAAGGTGCCTAAGCACCTTAGTTCTCTTCCCCCTGATAAAGAGTCTTATAGCATCGATCTCTGGGGTAAAAGGGTATATGCCACCTCCACACTGGGTTTGAGGATTGCAAACTACTTGTCTCACATGGTAAAGTACCAAAATGCCATTTGGAAGAAGGGCAAGGCTGCTACCTAGGCCCTTCCAGATGTCACTCAAAAGCAAGAGCTGCTTCAGTGCCTCCAGGCAGCTTAGACATCAGCAAGCATCTCCTCATGCCCTCTATGATATACCTGACACCACTGCCAGGGCTGCTGCCATGGACATATGGCTATGTAGGCACATCTGGCTGAGACTATCCAGCTTTGCTGTAGACATTCAGCAAAAGGTGCTTAATGCCCCCTATAATGGCACTAAGCTGTTTGGTCCAGATGTCCAGGATATTATCAATGATCTGCAAGCCTCGGACAGGGCCCTCAAGTCTGTCCACTCCCTCTGCCATACCCAACTGAGAGATAGAGGGCACCCTCCCTTTTGCAAAGTGAACAGTAGGGCCGGCCCTGAGGGATGCAAAGGGAGAGGGGAGGTGGGCAGAAGGAGACAGTGAAAAGGCAGAGATAGTGAATGAATACTTTTGCTCAGTATTCACAAAAGAAGATGAGGAGGAGTTACCTAAACCAGATAATAGAAGCACTCTGGGTAGGGGGGTTGACACCAGTCCATTCACAGAAGAAAAAGTCCTGAAAGAACTCTTAAAACTCAAGGTGGACAAAGCAATGGGGCCTGATGGGATTCACCCCAGAATCCTAAAAGAACTAAGGGAGGACCTAGTGATACCACTGACCACGCTTTTTAACAAATCATGGCAGGATGGGGTGGTACCTGAGGACTGGAGGAGGGCAGATGTGATTCCCCTTCACAAAAGTGGGAGCAAGGCAGAAGCAGGAAACTACAGACCTGTAAGTTTGACCACAGTGGTAGGGAAAATGATGGAATCACTTCTGAAAGAAAGAATTGTTGAGTACTTAGAGGCCAGCGGGGCACAAGACCCAAAGCAGCATGTATTTACAGCAGGAAGGTCATGTCAGACGAATCTAATTGATTTCTTTGACTGGGTGACCAAAGTAATAGATCAGTGAGGGGCTGTGGATATGGCCTACCTAGACTTTAGCAAGGCATTTGACACAGTCCCGCACAAAAGATTAATAATCAAGTTAGCCAGCCTGGGAGTGGGTCCCAGGGTGGTAGCCTGGGTAGCAAACTGGCTGCACAACAGGACACAGAAGGTAATAGTGAATGGAACACATTCGAAGAAAGGGGGGTTACTAGTGGAGTACCTCAGGGCTCAGTACTGGGTCCAGTCCTCTTTAACATCTTTATAGGTGACATTGCAGAGGGTCTGGAGAGAAAGGTATGCCTCTTTGCAGATGACACAAAGATCTATAATAGAGTTTATACACAAGAGGGGGCAGAAAAGATGAGAAGGGACTTGGCAAGGTTGGAGGAATGGTCAGACAAATGGCAACTTAGATTCAATGCAAAGAAGTGCAAAGTAATGCACCTGGGAAACAAAAACCCAGGAGAAGAGTACACAATAGCAGGGGCGGTACTAACAACAACTAAAATGGAAAAGGACCTGGGGGTAGTCATATCAGATGACCTAAAGGTGGGTAAGCAATGTGAAAAGTCGGTAAGGAGAGCCAGGGGGATACTGGGATGCATAGGAAGGGGCATCACAAGTAGAAAAAGGGAAGTGGTTATCCCTCTATACAGACAGTTGGTGAAACCCATCTGGAGTACTGTGTGCAGTTTTGGAGGCCTCATCAACACAAGGACATAGACAAAATGGAAGCAGTCCAGAGGAGATCAATTAAAATGGTGCAGGGTCTGCAGCAGAAACCATATGAAGAGAGACTGAGAGAGCTTAATATGTATACTCTTGATGAAAGGAGGGACAAAGGGGACATGATAGAAACTTTCAAGTACCTCAAGGGAATCAACAAAGTCCAGGAGGGTAGCATCTTTCAGAAAAAGAGATGTGTAAGAACAAGGGGGCACAATTTAAAGATAGAGGGGGGACGGCTCAGGGGTAATGTGAGGACTTTTTGTTTCAAGGAGAGAGTGGTGGATACATGGAACTGCCTTCCTGAGGAGGTCGTTGGGTCTAAAACAGTGGGGGAATTCAAACATGCATGGGACAGACATAAGGCAATTATAGTGGGGGTTGCAGGAAGTAGGCTGTTGGTTAACTAGAATCTGCAGCTTATCCAGTAGGTAGGGAAATGGGTAGACTGGGTGGGCCAAGTGGTCCTTATCTGCCATCAAAGTCTATGTTACCTTGGCTGCCTTGCCTGCCCCCTCCAGTGCTGGAGCTGCAGCCAAACACCACAGAAGGGACCAGCCCCTGTGGCTGGCTTCACCTCTGCTTGACTCCTTGCCAAACCCCCTCTTCTGGTCCTGGACCAGGAGCCGGTGTTAGGAGGTCGGTTCTCCCGCCATCTAAACTAATGGAGAACCATAACTTTGTATGCATGGATGTTGCAGATCATAGAAAAGGGACACACCCTGAAGTTTATCGAGCAGCCTCCAGAAACCCCTCCTCTGCCCTCCAGTTACCCCCCACGGCTCACCTGTCTGTTCTCCGGTGGGAGGTGCAGTTGCTCCAGCACAAGCGGGCCATCAAGCCAGTACCCAGGCACCAGAGAAACTGGGTTTTATTCCAGGTTTTCCCTGGTTCCCAAAAAGACAGGCTATCTGAGGCCCATTCTAGGCCTAAAGGACTTCAGTCTGTATGTCCAATACCAGAAGTTCTGGGTGGTAACTTTGGCAGGCCTGATACTCGTTCTCAAAATAGGAGATTGGCTCTGCTTCCTGGACATGCAGGATGCTTACCAGCACATATTGGTCTCTCCCCTTCACAGGAGATTTCTCAGTTTTGCCTTCCAGGGTGAGCATTATCAGTTTAAGGTTCTGCACTTTGGCTTGTCCTCTGTGCCACGAGTCTTTATCAAGTGCATAGTAGCAGTAGTAGCAGCTCTCAGAAGGGAGGGACTGTATGTTTTTCCTTATCTGGATGATTGGTTCCTCAAGGCCCTGTCCAGGGAACAGCTTTTGCTGACTCTAGAATGAACTTTTCAGCTTTTCCACTCCTTGGCCATTAATATCAATCTACCCAAGTCAGTTCTGGTACCATCCCAAGGGTTGCAGTATATAGGAGTGGTTCTGGACTCAGCACAGGAAAAAGTGCCTTATATCCCAAATTCAGGAAGTTGCTCAAAGCCGCTACATTCCAGCCAGGGTGTACCTGGGATTACTGGGCCTGACAGCAGCCACCATATCCACCATCCCACTGGCCAGACTTCATATGCACATTCTCCAGTGGACCCTTCAGATTCAGTGGGACCAGTGCACAGATGATTTTGATTGCCCAGTCCTGGTCTCATCTCCAGTCTGCAAAGTAATGCAGTGGTGAATGGACCACTTGAACCTGCTTCAGGGCATCCTATTCCAAATCTCCCTGCAGCAGATCCTCACCACAGATGTGTCCAGTCTGGGCTGGGGAGTGAACCAGGGTCCCTTCCAAACCCAGGGCTCTTGGTCTCGGATAGAAATCTCCTTGCATATCAATGTCCTGGAGATGAGGGCAGTCCTGTATGCCATGCAGGCATTTCAGGAACACCTTGCTCCAGGTCAGCTACTGGTGCAGTCAGACAATCTCAGTGTCGTGTAGTGTACTACATCAACAAGCAAGGGGGAATTCATTCATACCCCCTATGCAGAAAGGCCATGTGAATGTGGTACTGGGCATTGAATCATGGTCTGACACTGCGATCCATATCTCAGGCATGTTAAACACTCTGGTGGACAGCCTCAGCCAGACTCAGTCCAGCATGCATGAATGGGAGCTTCTCTCATCCATTGCAGAAGACTTGTTTGACAGATGGGGTTGTCCAGAGTTGGACCTTTTTGCGTCTCCAGTCAATGAAAAACTGCCCAATTTCTGCTCGCTAGATCCAGCTCCTAGAGTTTTCTGGTGAGACATGTTGTCCCTCTTCTGGAACGGGAGGTTAGTCTACACCTTCCCTCCATTTCCTCTCATTCAGAGGGTGCTTATCACACTGCAGATAGAGGGGGCCAGCATGATTCTGGTAGCTCCATTCTGGCCTCACCAGATATAGTTCCCTCTACTTCAGCAGCTGGCAGAGGAACCTTCCGGTCCCTCTCCTCATGGCAGGAACCTGCTGACCCAGGACCAGGGGATTCTGGCCCATCCCAATCTCAGGTCCCTCCATCTTCATGCTTGGCTCCTGAGAACATAGCCATCGCCAGATCTGGGGACTCTAACAGAGTAGTGGATGTCCTGGTGGCTGCCTGGAAGCCTTCCACTCAGTCACATATGCCATGAAGTAGACGCGGTTTGCCATCTGGACTGCCAGTCATAACCTGGACCCTTTCACCTGTCCAGTGAGCCACACTCTGGATTACCTGATCTCTCTGTCTGACTCCAGTCTCCAGTACTCCTCCCTCAAGGTGCACCTTTCAGTTATTTCTGCTTTTCATGAGCCTGTGGGTGACTGAACGATTTCTCAGGTGGATATATCTCATACTTTTTTTGTGCCTCCTTTGTTCCTGTGACTGGCCACTCCTGTGAGTCACCTAGGTGCATCCCACTGGCACTCCTTTCCTGCAGCCATCCACCACCCCTCATTGCAGCCCCCCAGGTAAACCAACGATCTTACTTTGAGAGTGAGCTCTTGCAGCAGGTAATACCGGTAGGACTGATGTCAGCAGGTGGCAGGACCCCATGGAAAACTTCTAGCTAGCAATATACAGTGGGGGACCACCCCCAATGTCATCCCACCCCTGACGTCACATACGGTATAAAGGGCGGTCCCCCAGCATCACCTCAGTTCTTTTCCTGCCATCAACTCACATGCACTGGCTCCATGAATGTCTTCAGCAGAGATCAGCCACCATTTAATTGCATTTTTCAATGCTTTATTTACTGGAAAAGTTCATTTTAATGTCTTTTACCATCTGCATGTTGTCTTCTCTGATGTCTTCCATTGACCGGCACCAGTCAAAGTGTGCCTGCAGCAAACTGATACTGTCAAAAGACGGACACTCGGCCTGCCTCCTGTGCCTGGGCCCAGACCATGACATCAAGGTCTGTCCACATTGCCAGAAATTTAATAGCAGGATGAGAATTTGCCACCAGAAAACCCTCCAAGCCTTCCTTACCGAACAAAAATTTGCTGACATACAAAAGGATTCTTCCTCACAGGAGGGCTGCTCTCACAAAAAATTGGGGAAGAACCATCACAAAGAGAAGAAAAGAGAGTGGGAAAAAGACAGATTCCCATTGAGATCCAGATCTTCTGCTTCCTGGAGGAGTTTGGATTCTACATCCCAGGCAGCATGATCTACCTGGCTTGTGGTAGTGAAACCACCCGCCCTGGTACAGGAGTTGGGAGGCAAGAGTTCAGGGTTCAGTACATTGAGACTGGCCATACAACCTTGAAGATCTGGCCACACTCCCAGGTTTCTGGCCGTCACTCAGATAGCAACATCCGGTCTTCCTCCAGCGATTATCCGGCGAAGGCATCATCCAAGTCGGCCACTTCCACAGGTGCCAAGCCCCTGGACAGACATGGAGGCTCAGGCCACTCCTCTGGGAGGTCCTCTTCTCAGCCCCCCTGAGGCCTAATGTCGCACCAGCTGATGCCAGAGAAGCGTGCATCGGAGAAATGGTCATTGGTTGATGACCCCCACCATCACCAGACCACAGAGTCCACCTCCAGGCCATCACCCCCGGCTTCAGCTCCTGCCACTTTGGCTCCAGCATCCTCATCCTCGCTCCCGCCATTGGCCTCCGAATGTGTGGAGCATAGTATTCCATCAGGCACCCTGTCAACAGCCTCAACCCAGACCAGGGCTGCCAACCCAGGACCACCTCTCAAGGCACTGACGATGCCCATAAAACAGACACAGGGCCTGTCGAACTGCCAGATAACAGGCCAAGAGCCAGGCCCGTTGAACTGTCCAATGCTGCACCAGGAACCAAGGCTCCAGCTGTTGTAGATCAAGGACCTCTTCAGCTCTTGGTGGGAAACAATTAAGGCAGATGTCCTCCCACCAAGATACGCCTGAGCAGAGGAACCTACCCCGAAGGGTATACTCCTCTTCCAAGGGAATCCACCCTTCCCATTGTGTACAGGGGTCACTCAGCCCACAAGAGACGCTCCCACACCAGAAGTCAGAGCTCCTCCTGCTCCTCCAAAGGGCACAAATGCAGGCACCACCAAACCAGGTCTTGGTCCTCTTCCTCTGTGGAGTAGGACCATTCCTCCTCACCCTCACCCTCATTGAGTTGCTCCTCAGAGGAGACTCCCATCACCCAACCCAAGGACACGCCGAGGTCCCCACCAGATGATCCCTCTTTCATGGAGGTCATGCACCAAATACAAGTGAACATAGGCTGGGATACAGAGGACCTTGACCCTGAGAGGCATTGTCTGGCAAAATATCTGCGCGAGAAAGACCCCAAACCAGGTCTCATGCTACCCTTGGTGGACACTTTTCAAGATGTGACCAAGGCTACATGGAAACACCCATCCACATCTTCAGCAATTCCTAAGAAGGCAGATCACCTCTATAGGGCACCCAGAGAGGAACCCTTTTTAGGCGAACAACCAGCGGCAGACTTCATTGTCATTACGGCTGCACATGACAGGTCCCAGAGACCAAAACCCTTGAATACACAGCCACCCAACAGAGAGTCCAAGCAGCTAGATGCCATGGCAAGGAATGTATATTCCTCGGCCACCTGCATCATCAGGTCACTTAGTTTCCTCACGCATATGGTGCAGTTCCAAAATGCCAGGTGGTAACCGGGGATGGACATGGTACATGACCTCCATGATTTCTCTCCAAGGCAGAGCTGGAGAAGCTCATGCAAACTGGATCAGACATAGGCACCCATGTTCTTAGGTCAGTCTATGACTTAGTAGATACAGCAGCCAGGGTGGCCACAACTGGAGTGTGTCTTAGGCGACACTCCTGGCTTTGAGTCTCTGGTTTTGCCCAGGACATCCAAGTTGCCATCTCAGATGCCCCATTTAAAGGCTCAGTTCTTTTTAGTGAAGAATCTTTTTTTCTTTTGTGGTTAACTATTACACACCCTTGACTGCACAGAGAAGGAAACAGTACATACCTCCCATGAACACTCTGACACCTCTGACCAAAGAAATGGAAATTCAAAATTGCCTTCTGCTCTGATAATGTTGTTCAGTTTTCTGATAGTCAAACAATGTGCCTGACATTGGATGTGGAGAGACTGGCTCTTATAGTGCACAGGGCACGGTCGCTGCATGAGCCCTCTAAGTGTTATGGAAGGACAAAGTAAAGGCACTGACAGAAATGGAGCAGGCATGAGGAATCGGGTGCACAGAAGCAGTCAGATAGATGAGAGTACAGCACAATATGGGCTATTGACCGATCTTCCAAGAATCAGTCTTCACCACTGACTCCCACTAGCAAGAGGTGCTTGGACCCAGGGAGAGGCAGAATTTCTCAGAGGGCAGATGACACGGTAGGCTCAGCCTAGCCCCATGCTCGCTGGTATACAGTTCTTTTTTCCCCTACCATCGAGTGTGCATTAGTGAAGACACTGTCACCTGCTGGGAGTCACAACTTCATAGACAAAATGGAAAAGGCCAGCCACTCCAAGAAATGTTCAAAATTATTTTATTTTTCTTAGTTCAAGTGTCAGTTAGACCCTCCTGAACCTATGTTTCGCCAGGTATGGCTTCATCATGGTTGAGGATCTAGTTTTACACATAATTACATATATTTTTTAGTGTAGTTTTTTTTAGGAAAATAACATATTCATAAACATTTTTAAATAAAAAGATTTTTTCTGTTATTCGTAGTTCACGCCACCAGAGGGCATGTGCCATCTATTGTAGAATTAATTTCATGCATTAAATTATGTAAAACGCTTTTAGTATGTTTCGGGTGTTAGTCACTACCAAAATAGCATGAATAAACTTCTGCTGATAGCAGAAAACCTGTGCCAGCAACATCCCTAGGAGCACATTCATTCTGAACACTAAGGTTTAATTTAACTAGTACATATTTAGAATGTCTGGTGATAAAGAATATAATCTGCATCCTGGTCTAGATATCATCTTACTACATTTTATATACACCATTCCATATATGTTAGTATTTTAAACAAAAGTAATAAGAACAATGCTCTGTACCATATTATCAATCCGCTTAAAGCCATTTTCATGTACAATAGTCAATCGAAGTGCACACAGACTAATTAGGCTTCCTATTTGTTCACATACCATAAGTTAAATTTGCTATAGTTTTATGTTCATGTACTTCAAAAGTTGTCCTGGCTGCAGCGTAGCTGTTAAAGTGATTTTGTGATCTTTTACCGATGCCTTTTTTACATAGTATTTCATTGCCACCCAAGCTTCAGGTGCTGAAGCTGCAATTTGTTTTATAAAAAAAAAATGTTATTGACATCTTTATTTATGTTTTATCAGCACTGTGTTCTTCAGTTTTCTGTGGGCAGTCACACCCCCAGAATGATGTCATGCAAGGGAACTGTCAATGTTTTACATACAGCACCAAGGAATTCTGGGTAAATTGTCATGTTGATATAAATGTTAGTTACTCTAAGGCGTAGTCACTTATTTTGGTGGTGGAGACTGCACCTAATATGTAGATATCCATAGCAAGGAATTGTGGGTACAATCAGACATTGTTTTCCATTTCCCTTACTGTAAGGTGCAGTCTCAAATCTCTGTAGTGGCTTCAACAATAAAAGCTTGCATATGTTTATTTTCCAAACAAGGCATTGTGCATATAGTATCTAGCTGACAGGATTTCTATACTGAGAGATGTAGTCTCCTATGTCGGTAGTGTAGATGTCTGCAATACCAAGACTGACCAACAGAGGTCTCTGTTTCAAAACAGTGCTTATAAACTTTGTTTCCCTTGCATGATGTCACGCATGGGGGTTGCAGCACTGAGAAAAAAAAAGGGGCGAGCTATGCAAATGAAGCAGAGCACAAAAATAAAATCATTTATTTAATGGAAAACAGCACTTTTTGGCAGTTTGAATAGTAGCAGATTGAATCACAACTCCTACAGGTTATTAATCCCATTTTCTATGGCAAAGTTCACAAAATCACTTTAAAGATAGTCTGTATTTGTTAAGTAAAGACATGGTTTTAAAATTCTTTGTGATTTAGGTCAAGTAGTCATAGTTTTTTTTTTTTAAACAAAAGGCATTTGCTAAAGCTTACCAAGCAAAGGGGATAGTTATTTTTTCTATCCAGAAGTGGCTATGTTTATTTACCACTCAATTTCAGCTTTAAAGTAAACACAGTGCTAGGTTTTAATTACCCTTACTCGGAACACCTGCCTTCAATCTTTTTTTTCTTTTTTTTTATATCCAACCTCCTCCTACTCTGGTCAGCCACTCCTTCGGGTCCTCCAATGTCTCCCATCTGCTGGCTCTCCCTCTTTGCCGACTACTCACCTCACATCGTGGCCCCCCCCAGGTAACCCGGCGTATCCCTTCGCTGGATGGGTCCCTCTCCTCCGAAGGGGAAGGCACCGATGGGGGCATCCATTGCATCTTATTTTGGCCCAGGGGTGCCACTGAGGTAGTGCTGGTTGTTGAGGCCTGGCGGCGGCGAGGGACCAGGAGGACCGTCATCCAGTCAACCAGGGCAATGTCCAGATTTTCTCCCCAGGGAGTGGTGTGCCACTGACATCATGGCGTACGCCGATGTCAGTCACTCCCCCATCAATTTCATCTCAGGTGTCCATGCTGTGCTCTTGGCCTCTGCCAGGGACCAGCTGGCACTGAGATGCATCCCATCCTCCCCCCGGAGAAGGTGAGCCATCCTGGGATGCTCCTTTCCTTCTTCCCTAGCTGGCCCTCCAGTGACTCGAGTCCGCTCCTGAACCCGGGTCGTCGGCATTGCAAGCGGAAATCCACCGCTGTGCTGACGGGCCGGCTCTTCAATCTTAATAATGGGGTATTGTTAAGAACTCCTGTGACTGTGAAGCATTCCTTTAATATACTTAGTTTCACTGGCGCTTACGCCCAGCTCTGGACACACAATTCTATACAGTTTAAAACAAAATTAAAAAGTTTTCGTCACCCTTTAAATTTAAACATTCTCCATCTTTAGTTGTATTGGGTATTTAAGGCACTATTACATTATTCATGTACTATTTGCTACTTACATATTTTGTTTATTTATTAATTATCTAGGAAAGTACCTTTAAGCCAAAGAGTCTTTTACAAAGGTTCCACGTCATAGCAATCACATATGTACAAATTCAAAATACAGAGGTTACATATACACGCTCATCAAATTTCACCAAGCTCTCTCTGTGAACTCCTAATTTGTTCCACATTTTATTCACAGTTCTACTATGTTTTCTGTCCTTAACATAGAGTTTAGGATCCCAGTGTTTTCATAATTCATTTAAACATTCATGCCTTAGCTTACATGCTGCATCACTCCTCAGTCGTGGCATGGCAATGATTTATGTGCAAACGATAGACTCTGCACAAAGAAAACAGGGTTTCTTCAGTACTTGTTTCCAGTAGTGACCAAGGTATGTTCAAAAGGTAGTGCTTAAAATGCTTACCTCCAAGTTGCTCAAGTGTTACTGTGCGCCTCTGCCTTCAGAGGTCTGTGCTACACTGTGTTTGGTTGCAGGCTGCTTTTTATGGCAAAGTGGGTAAGGGGCAGAGTTAGAGATCACTTGGGAGGATTGCAAGAGGAGAATAGACCCAACTCGAGTGGAGAGACTGTTGCATGGCAACAGTAAACACCCCAACTGGCAAAATCCGGGTGAGTGCTTTCCGCCCCTTGGCTACCCTATATTATTGGAGATTTGTGGCTGAAGTGTATTGCAGTCTCAAGTGTCACAGCTGCAGGTGCTTAAGGCTAGATCTACCATATTTGTTCAGTCCTGTGAGCGAATTTTTAAGGTGTACTGTATTAACTGAATATAAACTTATTAAATTAATATGAATATGTAAGAAAGATAATTGACTAGATTAGCAAATATGAATAATAATAGATAGAAAGCTAGACAGTGTACATTAATGGGTTATAGCTACATTGTAGCCCCTGGCACTAAGTATGCACTACATGAAATTGTACATAATTTATGAAAAATTGTTTTATGTTTTAATTTATTGTACATATGGACTAAAATACTTTAGACTGTCTGGCCCACTGGTGAAGAGAATTGAGGCGCAGGATGCCACACCTCATGCCACGCTGGTGACCCAAGTACGGACACGAGCCCAGGCCGCCAGGGTTTGGCAGGGGAGGGATAGGATTGAGCATCCGGAGGACTGCACTCCTATCCCAGGGAGGGATCCAGGGAGCCACCACTCTGTAGCAGCCCCTGGTGATGACCGGGGCACTACTAGAGCGGTGCCATAAAGGGGGAGGAGTGTGGCCGACATCGACATGATGTGCCCGGACATCATTGCATGCCAGCACTCCACAGGGGAAAAAAAATGGAAAAATTGGCTCCGGATGGGCAGCATGAACTTCCCCCCCCCGCAGCCTGACCTGAATGGCACCTCCTCATCTGGATCCTGCTCAAGTGAGTTGAGCTAGGGAGGGGAGCTCCTCACCACCCCACCACGGGGGGTAATCCATGGGGAAAATGAGGAGGTCGGGTGTCTTGGCTGGGGGAGTCAGTCGGGATTTTCAAGCCGACCGGAGCCCGGGGGGGGGGGGAATATGTATTAAAAAAATACTTTTTTTAAACATATTTTTATTAAGATTTTTCTTTAAATTGATGAGACGCAGTACATACATTGACATTCTGATGAATACCTCAGTTTCACATTTCTTTTTGTAACATCTGAAGGCAATAAAAACTATTACAAGTTTCATTAATATCATGGTAAGGCTGAAGAATTGTCAGGGGCAAACAAAATTTTTTATAGGGCTAAACTATGGAAGAGTTCTCTAAGACCCGGTCTCCTCTAGCTCCCTCGCTCCCTCTCCCGTCTCCTCCAGGCCGTACTATGGGCAGAACTCGGGATCTACTGCTGCCAGATGTAGTGCCTATCGCTGCCAGTTCCTCGTGAAAGTCGGAGACTGGTTATTCATCTTAGTGGTCAAACTTTCCATTTGATATATTGATATCATAATTTGTCTCCAGTCGTGAATGGTAGGGATGTCATGTGTCATCCATTTTTTTGTAAGTGATTTTTTAGCCGCTAATATGAAAATAGGCAGCAGAGATTTTGTCCGGGGGGGGTGGTAAACGGCTAACAAAACCACCTCAGCTGTCAATTCCACACTTTCACCCAGACTGTCAGTTATTTTATTTTGAAGAATTATCCAAAAAGATATGAACGATGGACATTGCCACATTATGTGAGCAATGTCGGCCATTCTACACCCACACCCCCTCCCACAAGTCCTGTATTCAACTAGAAGGTATTTTGTCAACCTTGCAGGAGATCTGAAAAACCTAGACCTACACTTCCATGAGTATTCTCTCCATATGTGTGATTGGGTAATCTTCATCGCCCTGAGAGCTGTGGTGGCCCATGCTTCCATTGATACATTAAGATCTAGGTCTTTATTCCAACTTTCCAATATTAAATTGGTCAATTCTTTAGTAAGGTTTTGTATAATTTTGTTTAGGTTTCCAATTATGTGGTTCTAATGGTTCCTGTGGGAGTGGTCTGAGAATAGTTTTAAAGGGGGGGAATTGGGTGAGTCAGCTTTACCTGTATGGTACGATTTCCTAGTATATTGTTTCCAATTTGGAGATATCTGAACTGGTCAGTGTTTGATAGACTGAATTTCCGCGTTAGGTCCTCAAATGTTACCCCCTTAGGGCCCAAGAACTGGAATACCTGTTCTATTCCCATCTTCTCCAGTTGAAAAAGGACAAGTCCGTGTGGGATGGAACAAGGAGTTCATCTTCTGTAATCACTTTGCAGTATTCGTAAATTGGTAGAAATGGTTCTTTTTTATGTAGCTGGAACCAAATCCTAAGGACCTGCGACGTGATTTCTGTAAAATCTTTTAAAGGAGGGGTTTTCCCAGGGGAGGAAAACAGGATCTTTTTATATCGTGTAGATCATTCAAATGGAACTCCAAGTTCTTCCAGGGGGTGTCAAATTTGTCAGAAAGCCAGAGGAGCAGTATACTAAGAAATGCCACCTCTGTGTAGCATTTAAGGTATGGGAGATTAGTTCCACCCTGTGCTAGGGACAATTTCAATATTGGGAGCTGTATTCATGTTTTTTTGTTGTTCCAAATAAATGAAGATATCATGTTGTCCCAGGATTTAAAAAAATATAAGAATGGAAAATAAGGAATGTTTTGAAACAGATATAAAAATGGGGTAAGAAGTTCATCCTAATTGTCTCTATTCATTGAAATAATGAAAGTGGGAGTTGTGTCCACTTGTTCAAGTCCTTCTGGATCAAAGTGGACATGGGTTCATAATTAATTAACTCTATAACCTGTAGATTTTGGGAGATATATATATATACCTAAATACTTCATTTTAGTAGAGTTCCATTTCAAGGTCATGGTTTGCTTTAGAGTTTTTGGTGGGGTATGGTTGTATAACAGGGCTTTTGTTTTGGGTATATTTAATTTGAAACCTGCTAATTCTGCAAATCTTTTTAGTATACTCCATGCTCTATGATCTAATTTGAGGGAGACAGAAGAGAGAGGAGGATGTCATCTGCAAAAAGACTGATTTTATATTCCATTTGTTGCAAGGGAATTCCTTCTATTTTTGTTGATGCTCTAAGTGCAGCAGCTAGGGGTTCAATATATATTACAAACAGCAAGGGGGATAGTGGGCAACCCTGTCGTATACCTTGGTAGAGTGGGAATGGTGAAGACAACCCCCCGTTAATTTGCACATAAGCTTTAGGAGAGAAATATATTTGGCCAAGCCACATGAAAAATGAATCTGGAAAGCTGAATGCCCGCAGTGTGTCCTGTAGAAAGGACCAATAGACCCGATCAAATGCTTTTTCAGCATGACGACTTATAAGGGCTGCTGGTATTGTTCGGGTTTGGACGTATTCTATTAAAATAAGGGATTTTCTAATGTTGTCTGTGGTATTGCTTTGCTTGATAAAGCCAGCCTGGTCTGAGTGGATTACTGCTGGAAGAATATTTTCTATTCTGACAGCCCAGATGGACATGTAGATTTTATAATCCGAGTTTAGGATGGATATTGGGTGATATGAGGATGGTTCCAATTTATTCCCGTTTGGTTTGGGTGTTGCCGCAATTGTTGCATATTCCCATGATGGAGGGAGACTTACCCTCAGCTATCTCTCTGTATAGTTGTAGAAGTCTGGGGGACAACTCCTTATAAAAGGATTTATACCATTCACCGGTGAACCCGGCCGGGCCCGGACAGCGACCTGTAGAAAGGTTAGCTATCACTGTATGTATTTCATCAGTTACAATTGGGGCCTTTAACTTCTGAGTTTGCAAGTCTGTTAATTTCGGTAGATTCAGTTGGGCGAGAAAGCCCTGTCTTTGTTCCAGGGTTAATTTATTTTATGGCATGTATAGTTGTTGGTAATAATGAGCGAAGGTTTGCCTAATTTCTTCTCTATGTAATAACCTACCTGTTTGAGGATATTTTATTTTTAATATAGTGACTGTGTTTTTTTCTGTCTCTCAGCCTCTGTGCCAGTCTGCATGCTCCTCTTGACCCTCCCTCATAATTAGATAGTTTTAAGTACATTAGGGACATCTGGATCTTGGTATCCATAATTTTTGGGAGAGCCACTTTAGTATCCCTAATTTTAATTTGTAGTTCTTTATCCCCTTCCCTAAAGAGTAGTTGGTAATTTTGAAGGTTGGTTGTGAGATCATTGTATTTGGTCTCTCTCTCTCTTTTTTTTTCCTTGAGGCTTAGGCGATAATTTCACGTCTTACAGTGGCCTTCATAGCATCCCATAATGTGACTTCCGAAAATGTAGGAGAAATGCTTTCTTCAAAGAATTGTGGGATCCTCTTTTTAATCTGGGTAGTGAATTCTCTATCTTTTAGAAAGTAAGGATTAAGCCTCCAAAGAGTATGTTTGGGTTTCTTACCCAAGTCCAATTTTAGCACTAGCGGGTGATGGTCAGACAGAATTTTGGGGCAAATAGTAATGTCCCCTGCTGTAGAAAAATGTTCACATGTGGTGAAGAAATAATCTAATCTTGAATATGAGTGAAATCTACCCGAGTAATATGTAAAGCCTGGGGAAGAAGGGAAAGTTTTACGCCATATATCAACCAGGCCCAAATGTTTGAGTTGTGCTTTAAAAAAAGAAAGACGGTATATTTTAGGTTTTGATGAGTCTAGGTTAGGCTGTAGGGTCATGTTAAAATCATCGGCCATTATTAGCTGTCCCTGGAGAGAATCCAGGATCCTAGTAAGAATCGATCGAATAATTGGCGTCTTGGTCTGTGGGGAAAAATAAATATTAGCCAGAGTAACCTCTTGATTGTATAATCACCCTTGAATTATGATATTGCGGTCTAGTCCATCTGATTGCACTTTATTTATTTTAAGTTGGGTAGTTGTAGGTATCATTATGGCCACACCCCTCCTGCGTCCGCCGGGGTGAGAGGAGGTGTGAACTACATATCTGCCTCCCCAAGACAATTTCTGGTGTTCGACTTCAGAGAGGTGGGTTTCTTGTATAAAGATTATATCTGCCCTTTGTTTGTTGAGATGCTGCATCAAAAAAAAATACTTTTGACTGTTTAAATAATAGATCCTCCCCTGATGAAGCCTAATCTGGGTGAAATATTGGGATCAGAGGATCTTGTCATTACTGAATATCAGAAAATAAATTGAACTAAGTTTTGAAACCTTTATTGGAGTGGCTGGTCCTTCTTCCTTTTCATTGATGATTTTCGCCCACCAGTCCCCTACTACACTATAATTTCCACAAGTGGAAGGGAACGCACTTTTCTAGTACTTGCCATTTCACCATTAGGCAGCTCTTATGGAGCAGAGGGTGCAGCATCTGGCCCATGTAGCACCACTTGTGACATAGGCTCTTGTTCCCTTAGAGTCAACTGGACTGGAACTGATGACAATGCCGCTGGACCCAGTAGTGTGTTTGCCTGCAGCAACGGCCTCCGTGTCCTTGCTCGAACAGCACCACTGATGTCTGTCCTGCTTGTGGTGTTGCCTCTGTCCTGTCAGTGGACAGGGACAGCCACGTTGCCACCACCGGACACTGTGGTGCTGACTGGGTCATCGACACCGGGTCTGGTGTCTCATCTGGTGCCACTTTCAGGCCCCTCAGGGACTGACCTGGTATCAGGTGCTGTCGGGTCTGACATCACTTGGGCTGGTGGTGCTTGGAACTCTCTTGGTGGCCTGTGGTGTCTGCTCCAGTGCCACCCCCGGCACTGGTCCTTCGCCCCTGGGGCAGGAACCATGTCACCAATGTTGTCACAGCTGCTCAATGTACTGTCAGCTCTGTGACCCAGCTCTCTCTACTATTCCCCCTTGCGAGGGGTAGAGAGAGATGAGTCAGATCCTGACCTCATTATCTCTGAAGGTTGGATGATTACTCTTTTTATGCTCCAGAGGTCTCATATCCAGTTCTTGTATCTGTTCCTCAGGAAGACCTTTCTTTCTAGACTCTACTCAGAAACATGCATTCAGCTTTGGATTTCAAGCTAGCAGCCATTGGCCAAGCTGGGAACCTCCAGCTGGAGTTCCTAAACATGCCTAACATTCCAGTCAGTTTAATTCCTCCTATCCAACCCGCCTTGGAGGCTTTGCCGATGAGGTCTGGTAAAAGCCTACTACTGTGACAGCTATTTCCAAATAGGCAGACCAGAAATATGCTGCTCCTAAAACTAAGCCAGTGTGTTTCACTCAGTCCATAGCTGATGCAATTGTTATTCTTGCAGAGAATGGCAAAGCTGTAGTGCTCAAGGAGGTCACTGTGCACCATATACACAAGGAGTCGCACAAGACTGACACCATTGGTAAGTGAGCTTATGCTTCGACTACCCTGGGTGTAAGGATAACTAGCTACCAAGATAATTTTTCTAAGTATGAATACATCCTTGGAAGCAAGCTAAAGTCTCTGGCAGAGGCTCTGCCAAATTCAGAAGCTAAGCAAGAATTCTAGGGACTTGGATATGGTTCACTTATCTGGCAGTCTCTCTTTAACAGCTGATTTGCTGGACTGTCTTTAAGAGAAGCTCTTCCCACCACTTGGGTAGTATATCCCTCGACTCTGCTCCATAACGTTACATTTTCCTCTCCACTAGAAGAATCAGGTCTCCTCCTTCACAGCTCTGCGCATTTTGTAGGCCTTTGTGAAGTATGCCATTTGGCTAAACTTTGTTTCTACTTCTTTCCAAATTACTTTTGGATATATTGCTCAATTACATTTCTACCTTTGAGGCCTATGATGGACTGCAGGAATTCTAAGTCAGCTCCTAGCTTCAAGCGCTGTGTCCAGTGCAGTTAGAAAATGTCACGACAGATCCACACGTCATTCATTTATTGTTTAGGTTAAAAACATGACATTGCTGCTTGCCATCTGTGCCAGGCTATGCTTTCCACTTTACTTGAAAACTGCTATGCTCACCTTCTCTTTAGCTGGTTGGTAAAACAGGACCCTCCTATGAAGTCCAAGCAAGCATGTAAGATGGTCTCTGCTGCTGCAGGGTCCACGGCCCAACTTGCAGCTATGGAGGAGACAGAGGTTAAGGTCATGGAGGGCATTTCTTCATTCTCGGCACTGATCCTATTAGGGGCCAGTGTTGGCACAGTTTCTGCAGGTAAATATCACGAGATGTGCAAGACCCTTCAGACCTTTGGGGTGAGCTCTGCCTGCCACGGTAAGGTGAAACTCTTTCTGTTGGTGAATGAGCAGGAATGTTTTTGGTCTCTACAGTTTTGGAAAACTTTTGATCTGCAGGGGCAATCCCTGACCCACTACTTCTAGGACTCACTTGTCTGTGGTAATTTATACCCATTCCTGAAAGTAGTGGGTCAGCCTTCCCTCACACTGGCAATGGCTGACTGGCAACCTGGGCAAAATTGTCAGGGGTTTTGTTTTATCTGTGGCTTGGAGGCTGGTGCAAGCGCAACACACCTGGAGCCCTTCCTGCCTTTGTCTCTGTAGTACCCATTTTGAGGTTGGTACTCATAGGCAGCAACGGGTCTTGGACAGTACCCTCTAACTCCCCTTCCATAAAGCCTGTAGGAAGTTGAGATATTTTCTTTCTCAATGTTACTTTTACAAGTGGACTTGTATACATCCACTTTGCTCATGTATACTTCTGTTTTGTCACTAAATAGGGAATTACCCTCAAAGGGGAAACCAATGACTTTAGCCTTAGTGTCCTGGGTAAGGTTGGTGGCCCTTAGCCAAGCAAACCTCCTCAATGCCACTGCCAGAGCAAAGACTCATGAAGCAGTGTCATTAGAGTCTACAGCCATGTGGAACTAGTATTTAGTGGCATTCAGGGCTGGCTTCACTGTAGTAGCCAGATCCTGTGCTAGTTAACCATCCCCCTTGTCACTCAGGGCTAGCACTGCATTCCACAATGCTTTCTGGTACCAGGCTGTGTATACAAAATAAGCTGCCTGCCTCAGGAGCAGGAAAGCTGTTGTATACACTTTTTGGCCATAGTATCCAGTTTCCTGGGATCCTTTTCAAGAGGCTAGGTGGAGAAAGACACCTTGGCTTTCTCATAAGCAGTTGCCTTTACCACTCCATCATGATACAGGTGGGCATACAAGTATTCCACCCCTTGTCTGTCCACCTGATACCTCTTTTCAGTTTTTCATCAGTGCCAGTAGATGAACTGGGTGCTGACATAATTTTCAGTGCAGCCTTTTGAAGGGACTTATTGATGGGAACTAGTAGTCTCCTTGTGGGGGCAAGCCCCATCATATCCGTTAACTCTATTTCCTCTACCCCCTCCTCTGCTTCATGAGAGGGATGTTGAGGGTGTTCACCATTTTCTTGATGACTGAGAAGTAAGAGTTGCAATCCTCACTAGCCCAAGGAGAGGATCCAAACTCCTGATCATGGGAATCATCAAATTCTATTGATTCACCTTACTCCTCCTTTTCACGATATACATCCCCCTTCTCTACAGGCAAGAGGTCTGGAACCAGAATCTGGAGAGGGGGCAAGCACATTAAGAAAATTTCCCATAGCCTGGAAGGCTTGGAAAAACTGCCATGCCTTAGTCATGTCCTCTGTTGAGGGCATTCTGATCCACTGCCTCCTCCTCCTTTCCTTTGCAGGATGAGTGGCATGAATATTTTTTTTTTTTGGTATGTGCCATGGTCAGTGTCACCAACACAGCAGCCCACATACCTGTCGACAAACTCGACAGTTCGCCGACAGGTCGCTGTGTTGGTGTGCCTGACACAGGGGTACACTGTCTCCCAGTCCTGCACCCCCTTCCTGAATCAACTCTGACTTGGAGTTGATATTCCATAGTACGGGCGGGGGCAGGGGCAGCTAAAATGAGGGGGCCAGTCAGGCCATGGCCCCCCCACTCGTATTTTGGGGGACAATATAGTTATTGCAGCCCCTCCACTTTTTCCACATTTTTTTTAATATGTATCTGTATTTCCTACTGGCAGCTAAATATGAATTTTTTATTTTTGAAGACTATGCTGCCATAAACATCATTCTGATCAGTGAGTTGTGACTAACATAAAATGGGTACTTGGCACCGAATTCTTCTTGCATTGGTTCTCCTATTTTCTTAGTGTTACTATGGTGACTTAGGCAGAATACCCTCATCTCCATAGTAATACTGAGAGAGGAAAACCAATAGAAAATCGTTTCCTATTTTAACCAGTTAAAAATTGAGAGTGCGATGGTCACGTTTTTATGCGGGAGCAGAGCGAGAGGTTAGAGTCAGTGCGGCGTTGATTACTGTTGTGTACAAGCTGTGACAGGAAATCCTGAGCAGTGCACGGTGGTCATTTGAGGAGAAAAAAATTAAAAATAGAAGTAAGTGTAACAATATTTTAAAGTTTTGCCTCGTTTAAGCCAAACTCAATGGCTATACATGTGGTATGGTACTGTTTTTTTTTTTTGGGGGGCAATGCTGACAGAAGCAGGTAGACACTGGAAAAATGCTTTTCCATAAATCTCTTCAGTCCCCTAGCCACTTCTGAGGTCGAGAGCTGATCATTGTAAGCAGCTCTTAGTTAGTCCCTGTCTGCGTTTGTTTGATTGGGGGGGGGGAGGTCCATTCTGGTCCCTAATCCGATAAATCTCCTCAGGATTTTTTGGTTTTTATTAAGTCAGATAGGACTGCCTGCTGATACCCCTCGGACGTCCTCTCATCATCTCACTTGTAGTGTACGGGTGTGGTGTTTACCAGCAGGAGCTGAGCACTTAATTAGTAACACAGACAATGGGTCTAGTATAGGAGTCAACTGATTGGAGCCAGGAACTTTGTTTTGTGCTCGAGTCAAGGGTGAAAGACTCAGTTGTACAGTTGAGAAAAGCTGCACTGTTGGGGCTGTAGACTCCAGTGTGGCAACAGTCAGGCATCACTGTGGCTGCATTGACTGCTTTGACCTGCCCAAGTTTTCTATGTTGGAGTTGGGCACAGACCCCATTGTTGAACTGGAGGAAAGAACGGAGGGGGAGACCTGAGGATTACTGGTGCTATTGGGTGATCTGGAGCTTCAGCTTGTTGTGCAGCAGTGGTTTGTGGCCCTATTCGGGCATGTATGTTTAGCTATAGCTCCTGGCTGGATTAATTCGCGACCGGAGTTGGGACTATTGTATTCCGTGTTCTGTGGGGGATTGCTGCAGGCTGACAAGTTTTTCTCCAGTGAGGACTTGTATGTATTTTTTCCATGGACTGGGAAGGTTGCCTGGTGTGTTGGTGTCTGGCTGGTGTTTCCCCTGATGACACAATTTGCAACGGCCGCATGGTAGGTACTGTGTTGGGCCACTTGGGGTTACTGAGGGCTGAGGGCTCCAGAGGCTTTTTGGGGGTGAGCACTGGGCTGAGAGACCTTTAATATCAGCCATTTAAACAGCAGCTGTGGGAGGGCTGCTGTAAATGCTTCAAGTTCAGAGCAAGAAAACACCTTGTGATCTGCGGGTGCCCGGATATTTTCCTCAAGCTGAGCTGGTAGTTGTTGGACATGGACTTATATTATCGTTGACTTGCGGACTTGGTAACTGTATAAATAACTTTTGGTGAGAGGCAGTGAGAGGGCTTCTTGATTCATTTTATTATTGTTATGTATTAAACTTAAATAACTGTATCAGTGGCAATAAGAGGGTCACTGGATCAGGACAAATTTAAATCCTGTTGGTGGTTGGGGTGGTGACAGCCCCCTCACCAGTGCTTATACTAGGACTGGGACAATAGGGAGATGTGATTAATTTATTCAAGAAGTGACTCATTATTGTATTCTTGTCTATCTAGCACTACCGTTTGGTGCTTTTGGGTTCTTTTTGAGGGTTTTTAATAGTTTCCATTTTGATGAGGAGGGTGGATTTTATTTTATTTTATTTTTTGTGAAATGGGTATTTGCTGTTTGTGTGGAGTGACTGTCTAGTGTGTGTATTTTATGTATTTGTTTGTTTGTTGTTTTTATTGTTTTTGGTTTTGCTGACCTTGCTTATTGATGTGCTACGGAGGCATTAGGACGGTCAGGTGTTATTCCCCCTCCGGACTCCAGGACCTCTGCCCCTTCGTCTGCCCCGTCTGTTTCCTGTGACCTATTTAAGATTTTGTGCATTAGGAACAGTGAGGAGGGGGCGGGGGGGGGGGCATGGGCTAGATAAGGAAATGGAAAGGAGTGGCCGAATTAGGGTGGTGAGATCCAGGAAGCACCCTGAGGCAAAATGGGACCAAGACAGGGGTTCTCCCTCCTTGTTTTCCATACCCAAGTGATCTATCATGGGCAGGCGGGTGGCTGAGTCATCCTCAGTGACCCACGCAACTCGGGCTAGGGAGTAGCCACCACATGGCTGAGATTCTGTGTAATATTAAGTTTTAAGCAGTTTTAAGTATCAGACTGAACAAAACAGTTAGCTGCACACACCAACATTTCATAATTAGAGTGTAAAACACAGACAAAATGACGCTTGTGTGGGGGGGGTTGGCATAGTCAGCAGTGAGGTTGGGGGATAGCAGTGTGGCAGCTTGGTGTACCAATCTGAAATGCTTGGCTACACCCCTGGAAGGGATCTCCTCTCTTATGTAGAGTCGCACAATCAGTATCAAGTGTGGAGTAGTGTAAGTTGCTTCAGCTAACAAAGCAGCAGAATCAGACCTGATCGGATTGGCCCAGTTTCCAATCTGTAATCATGCCGCCCCCCAGTCTCCCAGATGGCAGCTATAGAAGCTCTGGGGCAGATCAGCAGATGCCTCAATTAGACCCGTCCCATCAACCGTATTTTTAAACATGATCTGACTACCCATCTTGTGAGAGCTCCTCGAGTCTGTCTTGTAGGAAGCTGCAATGGAAGATATAGAATGATAGAGTTGATGCAGAATCCCCTTTCCAAATAGGCGAGCTCTCCCAGGATCATCTGTTTCTAGCAGCTCATTTCATAATCCTTGGTGGCAATCGAGCAGTTCATTCCTGTCAATAAATGTTGTCAGCCTTTAATTATAAATTCTAAATAGAAGTCCTATAGACAAAAATCCATAATGTTTTCATAAAGCAGAATTCTGTTATGCCAAGCCGTACTTTTCTTTGTATTTCAGAGTTTAGCTTTCACTGGAGGGTGCAATATTTCCTTCCCATATCAGTTAATAACTGATATGGGAAGGAAATAGTGCACCCTGCATTGAAATGAAACATCCAAAATACAAAGGAAAGTATGGTTTGGCATAACAGAACTCTACTGGTGCTGGTGAGTACCAAATCAAGAATGGCAGCATGTCTCTTGTGGTTCCCTGACCAGCTGCACCTGGTTAAAAAGACACTGTCAACCTTTTCTGCTGCACACTATTTCCAGTTGATAACCCACATTTTACGGTTACTTACTTCCTTTGAAATTCACTGGTGTTCCTGGTGGTTTAATCTGTCTCCTTTCTTAGCGGAGCTGAAATGACTGGTAACTGTGTAATTATGCCAAACCTTGTTTTGTTTCATATCCTTGATCTGCTCTTAGTCCTCACTTCCTGAACATTAAGAACAGCCCCAAGCAGTATAGCCACGCATGGTGCAGTAGTTGTCTCTGCTCCCAAAGCATCTTGAGTGGCTAGACTGTGCTGGGGGTGTTCCCAAGTTCAGGAAAGATGCAATGGGAGTTTATTTAAGAATGTAAACAAACACACATTCATGT
This sequence comes from Neoceratodus forsteri, assembly GCA_016271365.2. NCBI lineage: Eukaryota > Metazoa > Chordata > Ceratodontiformes > Ceratodontidae > Neoceratodus > Neoceratodus forsteri. Next base: position 123,931,364 of record CM057450.1, on the reverse strand, counting down.
GGTAACACCAGTATGGTGGGCAGTCTGTTTTTCAATTTTAATTAGAAAAAACTGAATCAGAATCAAACTTCCAGCCACATCAGCAGATTCTACAGAATGTGAACAATCATAAAATGTGTTTTTTAAACTGGGGACAGTTTGAGGCCTAATGGGGTTGACAGTGTCCCTTTAATGTTTAATACTTCAACTAATTGTCTGCTGCTACTGTTGTAAACTGATAAACGATGAATGGCAGTAGAGTAAGTTAGGCTGTGTAGGCAAGATGGCACCTTTCCTTAAGAAACAGATTCCAAGTCCTGGTTTTGGTAAGTCATTTATTTTATTCTCATAGGTATTGTTGTCAGTCATATGTGACTGTTATACTGCTCTGTTATATTTGATCTATTTTTTGTTTATTGAGTACTTTTGCTGAAGTGCCTTCTCTGTATTCACCCCTTCACAGGTCCCTCATCGAAATGAGCCTCATCTCAGTGTGACTTTTCCAGTGACCAATAACTAAACAACAAGAAGTAAGTAGACAAACAGATCAATTAGTTAATTTTTCTGTGATGCTAATTAAGCAGTCAACATTTAGGATTTCATTTTTGACATAACTGTCTATTTCAGGCTGACGCACTGGTGTTACAGTAGAACTATTGATCGCTACACGAGTAATCAGGGTTCAGGAACAGCTCTGGGTGATTGGGAGCCACCCAGAGGGAGGAAGGATCAAGCATGCTAATTTACGCTGTTACCTTCCTGGAAGGCAGGTGTTTGACGTGTGGTCGCAGATTCTCTTTACTGTCTATACTTTACCTTAATTTCTATGTACTCAATAACCACACCCAATGGTTATTCCAACAAACTCAGTTTATTGTCTGCACACATATATGTGGGAGCCTCAGCTAAAAGCGAGAGCTCCCTGAACAAAGTTTTACACAGTATTTTATAGCACTTCTTATCTTGGAAAAACACCAACATTTCAGTATAAATCAATCATAGTTTTTAGCAATGTAACAGAAAAACAATTTTGATATGCATTAGGTACTTTTCCACTGACTTATTTCATCACTGCTTGATACATATGCCTGGGTCAAGCTGACCTAATAGAAACAATGAGTTTCACTCACTTCAAGGTACCATACAGCTTGTTTTCAATGCATCTACATGTTCTTATCTTTACTTCTTGTCCAACCCTGCCCAAGCTTGCTATTCAGGCTGGTACCACCAGTTCTGCTCAGCTTTATCTAAACTACTATTTTTCACAACTTTAAGGAACTGGTTTCAGCCAGCACGAGCTATTGCTTTTTGCTTGCCTTGCAATTCTTATGAACTTATAATGACCCTTAGCTTCTACTCAGACCTGGCTATATTCAACTGCACTAGCAGCTTCTACATTATAATGTATTGTAACACACTCTACTTTATATGTATTCATAAATTCACCTTTATATGTATGCATAAAAGAAAGATGTATAAAAAGAAATTCCTCCACACTCCCCTCTTTTGAGGCTCTGCCTCAACTACACTTGGGTAAGGTCATCTATGTGTGCAAAAGGAAATGGGGGTTCTTCTGGAAAAAGATTCTTTTGATAATCAAGCAGGGGCATTTGGGCAGAGATGGGCATGCTCGCGGAACACAAGTGGAAAATACACACTTTTATAATAGTGACCACAAGCCAAATGGCCAATAGAATAAGAAGAGCCACTGCAACCCAATGCAACAGGGTGGCTCCCCAATCACCAAAGATGCTGGAAAAACCAAGACCAAGGATCCCAGCCTTGCTCCACGGGTGCATGTTCTCCCAAAACTCGGGCCTGTAGGTCTCGAACACCTTGCAGAACATGCTCGAGAGCCTGTGAGTTGTCAGGTATGTAAGTGCAGCATTCGTCACCAATGACTGCACAAACACCACCCTGGGCAGCCAACACATAATCTAAGGCAGCTCTGTTTTGCAAGGCGACCAGCCTTGTTGCTTTTATTTCTGCCGTGATAAGTGCCGTGGACTGCATGGTGTCATTAATAAGGGTCTCTATCTCATAACTAAGCTGATCAATATAGTGCATTGCTTGCACAACTCCCACCAGAATACCCGGCTCCAAATTTTTCATGCCAAAGGACACGTTTGGGCCCTTCTGGAATGGTATTTGTGAGGGATCTCTTAACCCTGGGGTTAACACTAGGGTGGATAATATGAAAGGTACGAACCACAGGGTGTAGGGTGGCGAGGTAGCAACACCCGGTCCATCCTGTGGGTAAAAACACATAAGCCTTGTCTCCACATACCCAATATAAGCCAGTCAAGGTATCAAATGGACTTGGCTTATTTGCCTGTGTATAGATAAGGGTGGTTGACATATTATACAACCAGTCAGTATTGTATGTGGTGAGATTTGATACTACCTCCCAATGTTTACTACAGTTAGAGAAACCGACAGAGGCTGGTGCGGAAGTATTACAGACACATGCTGAGGCCTGAGGCCTTCGATAATCTAGGTGCACTGGGTTTGGGGTGCTATTAGTGGGAGGGAGCCCATACCAAGTAGCGAAATGGTGCCCTTTATACACTGACACATTTTTATTGCTAAGGAGTGTTGCTGCCCAATTTGTTTTATTTACCCCAATTCTCCATGACGTACCCACTATTGCAGAACAAATGGCAACCATATCATTAAAAGACAGAGGTACAGGCCAAAGATGCAGCCCTACCTCAGCAGAGAGTGGGGAGGAGGCACATACATAGCAAACAGACAGATTAGTATTTTCTGCATGCAACTTCATTAAAGTCCACCAGGTATTTGCACAATGCAGGGGCTCTGCACTCTTGATGTTTCTCATTAAAGGAGTATGTACTGAAGTAAAAGTTTGTTGCAAAAGCACCACCAATACAATGGCTATAAAAATAATAAGTCCTCTAAGTATTAATCCCTTTCGGCTTGCGCAGCTCCGGATAGGTCCGCTCTCACCAGTCAGCAATGTGATGCATGAATCCATGTCTCCCTTTCTGCAACCTTTACTGCTGTTGCCATTGTCAACAGGACTTGGTACGGGCCACGCCACCTTGGGGAACTCCATTTTTTCCTTCGGAAGTCCTTCACCAGAACAAAATCGCCAGGCTGAATCTGATGGAGAGGTGTCTCAGTAGGCACTGGCAAAGCTGCCTTGACCCTAGGATAAAAGACCTCAAGACACCATTAAGGGATAAACAATAAGTAACCATCTCTCATCTACTCCATGCAGGGTGATTCGACTTTGTGTAAGGGCATTTGGCATTCGCAATGGCCGCCTAGTAAGATCTCATGAGGGAGAGACCAAGAACTGCCACCCGCCCTCGTAGCCATGAGGGCGAGAGGCAAGCAGTCACCCAAGTCAGACTGGTCTCTGCCATGATTTTTGTGATTTTGAGTTTTAGAGTCTGATTTGCTCTTCCACTGCCCCACCCGATTGGGGATGGTAAGCGAGTGCATGCGGAGGTCCACCTGCAAGGCCTCGCACAGTGATTTTATCACTGTTTGCAAAATGAGATCCATTATCACATGACAAGCGGCTGGGCAATCCCAGCGAGGATAATTCTAATTAAAGCTTTTACCACAGCGCATGCATTCGCCTGTCGGAAATGCCTCTACCCACTTTGAAAACATATCTACAATGACTAAGCAATATTTATAGCCTTGGCATGGCGTAAGCTCTATAAAGTCCATCATAACATGCTCAAATGGACCAGCAGGAATCAGGTGGGCAGAGGGGTTAGATGCTGTCCTCTGCCCACATTGTACTGCATGCAAATCACACACTTGCTACAAAACACTTCAGCATAGCTAGTAAATCCAACAATGTACCAATACTTAGTTGCAAAATCTACCATGCCCGTCTTTGAAGCATGATCGGCTCCATGAGCCAATTTTGCCAAATACGGAAATACCGATCCCGGTAAGCATGGTCTCCCATCCCCAGACACCCACACCTTTAAGTCAGAATCAAATACACACTGCTGTTTCCAATGGCGCTTTTCTGCCTCAGTACTATTACGCTGGAGCGCCACTAAGTCCTGTGGAGAAAACAAGTTACAAGTTTCACTATTTACAACAGTTAGCTGGTAGACTGAAGCACTTATTGACTGCGCCACTGCCTTTGCTGCAGCATCCACCACAGCGTTACCTGCGGAGACAAAATCTTTGTTAAATGTGTGCACTGCACATTTTACAATTGCTACAAAGCTCTAGGTAGTTGAATAGCAAACAATAAATCTTACTAAGTTCGTATGCGCAATAGGCTTACCCGTAGCCGTAAGAAAACCTCTATGTTTCCATAATGTCCCAAAGTCATGTGCCACACCAAAGGCATACCGACTGTCTGTATACACATTCACTGTCTTTCCTTGCGCAAGCGTGCAAGCCCTCGTCAGGGCTACCAACTCTGCAGCCTGGGCAGAGAAACAGGATGGCAATGAACTGCTCTCTATTACCTCGGACACAGTACATACTGCATAACCAACTTTGGTCACCCCCCTTAGGTCCTTAAAAGCTGAGCCATCCACAAAATATTCAACTTCTGTGTTTGTCAGGGCTACATCTGTTATATCTGGTCTAGGTTTACTGTCACAGTCAATTACTTGTCCACAGTCGTGCTGCTCGCCATCGTCGGGGGAAGGCAACAAGGTTGCCGGATTCAAGGTGGTGCACCGCTTGAGAGTAATGTTTGACATTGTAAGCAACACTTTGATACTGCAAAACTCTAGCGGGGTCAGATGAGCTGTGTACGAGCATGTAGCAATATAGTGCACTGCATGGGGTACATGCACAGTAAGGGGGCAAAATCCCAACAAATCTACACAAGGCAATACTGCCTCCGTGGCTGCCGCCATGGACTGTAGGCAGGAGACCATGCCTGCTACTACTGAATCCAACCGCTTTGAATAATAAACAATTGGCCTCTGATTCCCTCCATGATCCTGTGTCAAAACTGCAGACATGTACCCCCCTTGGCCATTCACAAACAGGTTAAAAACTTTTTCATAGTTTGGGAGTCCCAAACATGGGGTGCTGGCCAGTACTTCTTTTACTTTGGCAAATGACGTTTCTAACCCCAGAGACCACTGCACCTCATCTGTCATTTTCATTTTTGTACCGTAGATTGCGTCATGTAATGGCTGGATGATGCAAGCATAATCCATTATCCAGGCACGACAGTAACCTGCCATTCCTAGGAACGACATCAGTTGCTGTTTAGTTACAGGACGGGGCCATGCAGTAATTGCTTGGATTCGTTTGGGATCCAACTGCCTTCCCTCTGCAGAGAGTATGTGACCTAAATAATGTACCTTAGTAGCACACAGTTGCAGCTTATTCTTTGAAACTTTATGTCCATTTTGGGCTAGAAACACTAATAGAGCTCTAGTGTCCTCCTCACTTGCTTCCCTGGAAGGGCTGGCAAGGAGTAAATCATCTACGTACTGAATTAGGGTGCTGCCCTGTGGGGCAACAAAGCCCTGCAAGTTCTCTCGCATCTGAGCAGAAAACACTGCAGGTGACTCCGCATAACCTTGCGACATACGAGTCCAAGTCCATTTCTGACCCTTATAATGCAATGCAAACCATCTCTCGCCAGCCGATCCACAGGCGTTAAAAACGCTTGCTAGGTCTATGACTGAAAAATGCTTGGCAGTATGTGGGATCTCTGACAGAATAGTAGCGGATTTGGTACCACTGGAGTTCTTACATGTACTGCCTCATTCACTGCCCTCAAATCTTGCACAAAGCGATAATCCCCACTTCCCTTTCTTACTGGCAATATTGGTGTATTAACTACAGCATCTGGACATGGAACAATAACCCCCTTTTGTACTAACGCAGCATGCACCGGTGCAATTCCTTCTTCTGCTTCCCTCCCCAACGGGTACTGGTGTCGACTCGGTCTGTATGAGCTTTTGGGCATCACCACTAGTGGCTGTGCTCCTTTCATTAGCCCCACATCATACTTGGATGTAGCCCACAGAACTTCTGGTATTTGACTAATCCACCCAGGCTCAGGGTCCTGCTTTTTCTCCTTCTCCCACCATCTTTTCACATTCACCTGCCTTTCTGATGCACATACTTGCACCCACTTCCTTAAACTAATTCTTTTACATTGCCCCTCTGTTGATCTCTGCCCTCCTTCCACATCCACCCAATCTTTTAGCTGCACCATGCTTGCCATCCAGGGGCCCAAATCCTTCCACTGCAGCTGTGGCTTCTTTGCCAACGAAATATGTGGATATGACTCAGAAACTTTAAACACCTTTTGTTGCTCTTCAGTGAGTAATACTGAGGCCCCCACCCTGTCTTTCCCCACATACAGATTATGTACCCACAACAATTGTTCGACCTGCTGCCTCCCCCAATCCCCACATTCATATTCATAATCCCTAGCCCCCACAGCATAGTATGCCGTACAATGCAGATTAACCCTAAACTGCATGTTGCCCTTTGTTACTTTTTCTGCCCATTCCTCTAATCAGTACTGCTCATCCGAATTCACATTTCCCAACTGTACAACCAATCCCTCCCTCATCACAAACATAGATTCCACGCTGGTGCTTCAACAATTATTCCCCAGGAGTACATTAATTTGGGCACTTACCTTTGCCAGAGATCCGCCCATCAAATTTACAGGGCAGGTCGAACTGCTCAAAAAGGAATGTTTTAACAAAGTATTTCCACACTTTACCGGCAAGGGCAACGTCATCTGCTCCTTTTGAGGTACTCCTGAAGCTCCAATTGTGGTTACCAATTTTACCGACAAAGGGGGCAATAGTTCTTGTTGTTGTATGACCGAAACAGACGCTCCAGTGTCTATAAGAAAAGTCAATAAAGTATCCATCACCATTAGTTCCATCAAGGGACTCCCTGCCGGAGTGGCTGAGACTCAAACCATCAACGAGTGCTCCTGTAACCATCAGCTGCTGTTACCCATGTTTCCTGTGTCAGACCAGTACTGTGAGTTTTGCTGGTTAGATCTAAACTGGCCCCCTTGGTTCCATTGGGTCGGCCCCATTGGCTCTGACCATTGTTGTGTCTGTAGTGGTGGTGGTGGAGGTAAGGGGTACTTGTTCTCCTGGTTTTGGAGCTGCTGCTGCCATTGCGGCTGCTGTACTCTGGGGCACTTTCGAGCAATGTGGCCCTTCTCCTGGCATGCAAAGCAAATAATGTCTTTATTTTCTTGCCCCATCCCCTACCTCCTTGCCTCATGTTGGGTCCTCCTTGCATCTGTTGGGGCTGATAGTACCCTGGTCCAGCATTTGGGCATAGTTAGTCCTCGGGGTCCTCTGCCTTTGCCTCGGCCTCGACTACCCCCGCCCGTATTACCTTGTCCTCCATCTCTTGAATAGTACATTAGCTGCGCTTGTTCTAGCTTTTTCTTTTCTGCCTTTTCCTCCGCCTCGCCTGTCTCTTGACATGTTCTGCATACCTAAAGACCTCCTTCAGTGACTGTGTTTCCCAGCCAACGCAAACTGTCTTTACTCCCGTCTGAATAGTCTCTAATAGCCCAGCGCAAAATGCCATGGCCAGCTGGCTGTCATATGCTGGGTTGTCTGGCTTTATACCAGAGTAGTGCCGGAAAACCTCTTCCAGTCTCTCCCGGTAGTCTCTTACAGTCTCACCTTCCGTTTGCCTGGCATCTCGTATTCGGTCCCAATCCACCTTTGCGACGTATATTTCTCGTAATCTTCCCCAGATTGTGTTTAAGGTGGCGGCAAGGTTATTTCTGTCAACATTAGTATTCCATGATGCCTTAACTTCCCCCCAACGTCCCTTCAAGGTGCATCTTAGGGACTCCTCTGCTTCCTTGGGCGAGAGTTCATATGTTTTAATTAGGTTTCCCAACTCTGTTATGTACTTCTCTATATTTTCATGGGCTTTCGGTATTTCCTTTAAAGCATCCTTGAGCTCTTCGGGATGCCAGGGTCATTCTACTTCGATGAGTGGTGATCCATCTTCCCTGGGATTTGGGTTGGGATATCGAACCAAAGGGAACTGCTCTGCCGAATGCACAGTCCCGTCCGTACCGGACCGGGTGGGCATATCTTTTTTATTCTTCTGCGACGCCGAGCTGCTGCATTTTGCCCTTCCCCTCAGCCCCCTTGGGATGGGACAGCGTTTCCGCGCTCCCCTCCTCATCCTCACTCCCTTCCTCCACCTGCAACCCCGAGGAGGTGGGCTCCTGCTCCGTCCTCGTCCCCCCGTCCATTGCGGACCGTGGGAGGGGAGGGTACTGCCGGGGTACCGCTCCTGATCCCGAACTGTCGGGTTGCACCAGCACTTGCTGATCTGCTGCCAGTTCACCCTCGGGTATCGGTGGAGCCGTCGGCGGTGGCCGACATGGCGGAGGGGTATCGTGATGTCCGTATTGCCTCCTTGGCGTGCCTACCCTTTTTTCCTCTTCCTTTAACATTAATCCTCTCTGTTGGCTCTCAAATCTGCGCTCAGCTTCTCTTTCCCACATTCTAAATACATGCCATTTCACCATCTCTCCCTTTTTGTGGATTTCTTCCCACTCGCTAAGCCTAAGACGAGCCTCCCTGAGGACATCTATACTGAGTGTCCCTGCCTGGGGGAAGACACCCTTTGTCCACCTATTCCAATCCCCTATCTGACAGACCGAGTCCCCACCATACTTATCCAGCATACATTTCGCTGGTCCGGTTTCTACCCCGCCTCCCTGCTTTGTCCCCTGATTTCCCATATTAGTCCCTTATAGGCGCTTTGACCAAACTCAGAGTGCCCACCCAACACTCCTATGTTTTCTTTACAGGCGTCCCCTGACGCCGAGTGCCCACCCAGCACTCTCGGTGCTACCCCAGCACCTATAAACAGTAAATGATGACTGTCACCGCTCCCAAGGCGTCACACATATGGTGGGACTTGAACCTCTGGGGCCACCCTCTCCTGAGGCTGGGACTTGACAGTCCGATCACAGTGTGACACGGAGAAGTGAAGCCATCCTGCCGACTATGCCAAAAAACTGTGGTCGCAGATTCTCTTTACTGTCTATACTTTACCTTAATTTCTATGTACTCAATAACCACACCCAATGGTAATTCCAATAAACTCAGTTTATTGTCTGCACACATATATGTGGGAGCCTCAGCTAAAGGCCAGAGCTCCCTGAACAAAGTTTTACACAGTATTTTATAGCACTTCTTATCTTGGAAAAACACCAACATTTCAATATAAATCAATCATAGTTTTTAGCAATGTAACAGAAAAACAATTTTGATATGCATTAGGTACTTTTCCACTGGCTTATTTCATCACTGCTTGATACATATGCCTGGGTCAAGCTGACCTAATAGAAACAATGAGTTTCACTCACTTCATGGTACCATACAGCTTGTTTTCAATGCATCTACATGTTCTTATCTTTACTTCTTGTCCAACCCCGCCCAAGCTTGCTATTCAGGCTGGTACCACCAGTTCTGCTCAGCTTTATCTAAACTACTATTTTTCACAACTTTAAGGAACTGGTTTCGGCCAGCACGAGCTATTGCTTTTTGCTTGCCTTGCAATTCTTATGAACTTATAATGACCCTTAGCTTCTACTCAGACCTGGCTATATTCAACTGCACTAGCAGCTTCTACATTATAATATATTGTAACACACTCTACTTTATATGTATTCATAAATTCACCTTTATATGTATGCATAAAAGAAAGATGTATAAAAAGAAATTCCTCCACAGACGCCACTGTGAAAGTACCACTTTAGTGACCACAAGTGGAATTACACAGTGGTGTTGTGGGAAGGTGGGTGCTAACTGATGACAAACTTTTCAAGATTGCATGCCCACATGTGCGTTATTGTCTCCAGAACTCTTGGGGAATTGGGAAAGGAAACTGTGCAAAGGCCATGAACTCTGGAGGGGTGTTAGTCACTTAAAGACCCCACATAACTGACTTTTACTCCCCTCTCCACTTGCATTTTTGTGAATGATATGGCAGTGAGTAGGATGTAAATATTTCAGGTGGAAAACTTGTGGGACCCAGATAAATACAGGCTGTGTTCCTGGTAGCAGCAACAGTGGAGCCAGGTCTGGTAGTGAAGAAGCTCTCATCAGGCCAGATGGATGCAGAAGTGGCCCTCTAGTTGGCAGTGGTGTCAGCTGTGGATATGATAGTGTGAGGTGAGTGGCTGGTAGTGAATCCAGCAGACCGGTCTGTAACCCCACATCAGACATGTTAGCAAAATCATGGCTATCTGACTGAGGCAGTATGGAAGCCAGACAATTGCCTCTGACCTTCCATGTACTTCCTTGCCTGCCTGTTGACTTTGACACTAATTAATGATGGTCTGCTGGTATGGGGGTCATTGGTTTGGGTCAAGATACTCATGGTGGTACCACAAGATAATTTCCCTCTGGGTAGCCGAATACTGCTTCTCAGTAAGCATGTCCCTTTTCCCAAAACATGTTTGCTAAAGCCTGGGATCCGCCATCATTAGCTGATGAGCTGAAACAAGAGAAACACGTGACAAAATAGGTTTCTGTCTTTGCCTCACTGCAGCTCCACAACAAGATGTACAGTGAGAAGGCATGAATTAGTACCGGTGCCCCTGTTAATCTGAAACTACCTGCAACAGCCTGTGCTGTCACGCTGTCATTATATTGTGCTTTTTTGACTTCAGAGCTCATGTACAATTGCACTTTGAGTCTGCATAGGTGCTCATTGAAAACCACAGCTGGCATGAGAGTTTGAAGTACTTATTGCATGAATCTGAAGAATGAAAAGCAATAGAAATGCATTGCAGATATAATTACTTTTTTTAAATATTAAGACTTTGTATTTAACTGCCTGCAAAAGCCTGTAAATACTAGCCAGTATGCATCTTATGGACCGAGGCTCATATTCTGAACCATCCAATTGTTTTGGCACATAATGTAAAGTCAGCAAGGAATAAATACAAGTCTTTGGGGGTATTTCTCACACAGGTCTACTTTTGTTTTTTGTTCAAGGACTGTTGAAAATATTTTAAAGTCGGTGACTGTTTTCTTGGGGATGTTCTGATTATGCTGTTGTATTATGAATTGTTGTCTTTCTGTGCCAATTATTAGCTTGCATCGATTTGCTTTTTCTAAGCGTATTTTTTTTTTAGGAAACTGATCTTACAGCCTTTGATTAGCTGAGAGTTGCTGATTTCAGTGAGTGGTTGGAGTTGGCTGTGAGATGCTAACAGTAAGTGTGCTGCAGCAGTCTCGAGTCGGTGTTGTTGGTGAGAGGACAGAGCTGTGTTGAGAACACTCACCAAACGCTGTAATAACTGAGCTGTCTGGTTATTGCAGCATTTGAAACTTCTTTTACACACTGTGCTACCTATTTTCTCATATTTTTTTGCAGTTTTTGATGCTAGTCTGTGACAACTGTACTATTACAATTACTGTGTGTTTTGAGTGACAGCTACTTAAATGTGCTCAATAATCAGATCCAGTGCCATACAATACGCTGGAACATGGTCTGGAGCAGGCTGGTAGATGTTGGAGCATGGTATTTAACTGCCTGCAGACACCTGTTGATGTTAGGTAGCATGCCTCTTATGATGGCATGTTCATACTCTGTGCTATTTTTTTTTTTTTTTGCACATCATTCATAGTCAGCAAGGAGTATGTTTAGATTTTTTGGGGGTATTTCTGATAAAGGTCTATTCTCATTTTTTTGGTAATAGAAATGTGTCAAAAAAGCTTCAGATTGTTTCCTGTTTTTTTGGTGGGGTTCTGGGTTGTGTTATAATCTACTGAATTTATGCATCACTTAAAAGCATGATGTAGTTTGTTATTCTGTTTTCTTGTTTTTTGCTTTCAGGAAACTATGCTTTAACGCAAGAGGAGCCGTCAGAAACTGCTTCAGTCAGCGATTGGAAACTGCTGTGATCTGCTAATGGTAAGTCCTGCAACTGCAGTCTCAAGACAGTGTTTGTTGGTGCAGGGACAGAGCAGGGCTAAAAATTTTCTCGGAATGCTGTAATGACAGTGCTACTAGTATCTTAGCCATACAGTAAAGGTGGTCACCCGTAATTGTGTCAGTGTTATATTAATCGCTTGTAGATCCTAGTAATGTTGCGTGGTGGTTATGGATTACTGTGTGGACAATACACAATCATTGCTTCATCCAACAAAGGGGTTGTGATTCCCTACAACTTTGAGAGCAAAGGTAGAGAGGTCCTTGAGCAGTAGAACCCACAGGTTGAATAACACTCTGGTAGTACACAAAGTTGTTCATCTTTTATTTTTTATGTAACATAGCATCATGTGAAATGTGCTTGTGGCTATTCTTTTGCTTCCAGAATGGTACCAACTTGTGTAGTCTCTAGAGAGTTCAGAATTCTATTGTACCACAGAAGGGTGTAGTCACATTCCATGACCTTTGAAATGCTGAACTACATCAATTTGAATGGGATAGAATTGTCTCTTTTTCAGACCGCCCCCCCAATCGTCCTCAATGCTTGAGCACACATCAACACCGTAAGGTCGCCCCTTCATGTTGGTGCCACCCAGAGGGATGGTTGTGCCCACGACGGCTGTTCAGTAGTTCAGTAGGTTGGTGGGCAGTGATCCATGACGGCCTAATGCACAATGTGCTTTTCTCTTACTTATCATTGCCTTCTGCTCCCAGAGAGTGGTGGTGAATGAGGGAGCCCAAGGAGGCATGCACACAAATAGGCATGTTGCCTCTCTGGACTACAGCCGTCAACCTCCCCACCCATATGGCACCCCTTGCTGTACTGCCATCTGTGGTCATTAGGTGGAAGTACTACAGCAGGTGCAACAACCTTCCCTCTCAAGAGTAGAGCATATATTAGGTCGCTCAATACCTCCCCCCCCAAATGGCACTACGGTGACCCTGGTTCATTCCCAAACATAGATCACTGGTGCCGCGAACAGTAGCATTACCACTGTGCACCGGACCATTAACGGTTAATTATTCAGGAAACCTACATTTTGCCTGATGTCATGCAAAGGACAGAACAATAAGCATTAGTCAGAATGTTCATCTTGCATGTGAAATGAAGGTGACATGGCGCCCTGCGATTACTTGACATGCAGCAATGGCTGTGAGTAAGCGATCCTGGGACCAGTATTCACTCCTGTATTTGCTTGTGCTTAAAACACATAATTCCTGAGTCAGTAGTTTATAGGCTGTGATGAACCCAATTGTAATGGTGATGCAAGTTTAACAATCTATTTTTTATCTCTTTTTTAGGAACCTTTGACATATACAGGACATTTTACTTTGTAAATGGGATATTTGATCTTCATTTCTATTTAATGAGTCAAGATTTATAGCCTCGTTTCAGATTGCTTTCCTGAAGACAAGGTAACCAAATAATACCAAGTGGTCAGCATTATGAAGCAAGTTACAAACATCTGCAGGAATGAAAAAGGGCATCTCACTTTCAGACATGGACCAATGAAGATAAAAAAAATAAAAACTTGCATGATAAGTTAATTAAGTAACTTAATGATTAATGTCTTCACTAGTTGTCTTTGACCCCTGTGACCTCACTAGTGGCATAGCCATGAGTGAGTTATCACAGGAATCAAAACAATGCGAAGAAGATATTTTCTTTTTAGTTACTTTTATCCTCCTTGGCCACCTCTCTGCCTCCCGTTGCAGTCCTCACATCCTGCCTAGGATCCGCCCGCTGTCCGTCTTGACCGGGACCACAGGCACCCTGAAACCCCTGCAGCCCCCACAGTGGGGTGGCAGGGAACCCCTAACTCCGCCGCCTCATGGATCGGGGTTCGGGTGCCGCACCTGGCGAACACTCTGGAGGCGGCCATCAGCTGTGCGAGAGGTGCCACCTTTTTCCACTGTTCGCTTCCCCCCTCTTGTTGGAGTCCTGGGTGTACAATGATGTCGGTGGGGGCAGAGGTGCATGCATCCACATACTCCTCCCCAGGCCTCTGCCCAGACTTCACCCCAGAGCTATCACCCTGCGCTCTGACCCCCAGCCTCCGCCAGGGGGCAATCGGGCATCGGGAAGTGAGACCCCCTTCCCGGAGAAGGAGAGCAGTCCATTGGACACTCAGTCTTTCTCCTCCCCACTAACCTCCAGTGACCCAGCAGCCTGCTTCCTAACAGGGTTGCTGGCACAGCACGAGGTAAGTACACAGTGCCTCAGCTGCCAGCGCCACTCGGGCCAGCACAAAGAAGATATTTTCAATACGTTGAAGCAGCCCCTCGTATTTGATTGGGTGAAAAGTACTCAATTTGTTTTTATTTCTGATGCCCTTTAAAGGAGCAGTGCATGATACTGGATAAAATTTTGATCAGAACTATCTTTATTCTCTCTTAGAGTGCCCTTTATATCTGGACACATATGATATCCTTCTTTCCTTTTATATTTTATATATTTCTCTTCCTCATAATTTATTCATAGGGAATGTGTATGAAGATATGATGGTTATCCTAAGGCCCTGGACACACTGTTTTTGAAAAACGTTTTTAAAACCAGTTTAGCTAAACCATTTCAGTGCATCCACACTACTCAATAACTATTTTTGATAACAGTTTAGCGTGGCCACACTGCTAGTGTTAAACCTGTTCTCCTTGTAACTATTTTGTGTTAAGTCCAACACATAGAACTGTGCTTGCCTGGACACACTGCAGCGAGAACTGTTTAAGGCCCTGTCCACACTACACCACTCCGGCCTGGTAATGGATGCAAACTGTTATGGCCAGGGAGTGGCGCAATGTGTCCACACCACGGTGGTGTCCGTTATGGGACCGGTAACGCCGGTCCATACTGCAGGAGCTGGGTGACCATTATGGCGGCACCCGATCCCACAATGCAGTTCATGCTGCACTGGGGAACTGCAGGAGCGACACACTCACCCATTCACACTATGGCCAGTAACATTACAGGGGCAGAACCGTTGTCATAACCATTGTTGAAACCACCTCATAGGTGGTTTCAACGATGGTTACGAAAACGCCTTCTGTAATGTTACAGGTGTAAACGCAAACCGTTGCGTTAATGGTTTGGGTCCTCTGTAACATTACAGAGGCATAGTGTGGACAGGGCCTTAGTTAAACCATTACAGCTTAAAACATTTTTACTCCTGGCCATATCTGTGAGTAAAACCATGCTAGCTCCAAAACGTTTTTAAAAATGGTTTTAAGACTAGGTATCTAGCAGGGTTTAAAAACACTTTTGTTAAACCAGTTTAAGGGGCTTGTAGTCTGTCTGCAAACAGTACTAGGAGGATTTAAAATGTTGTAAGGCACTTAACCCATTGTAAGTTCCCCAGTGTGTCCAGAGCCTTAGAGTTTATTTTGAGTTCATCTGCCTCTATAGCTTACTCCCCACACCAAGTCATAATCCTCTGTTGTGACATCACAATCGTTTGCCATGGGAGTAATAGTGATGTCAAAAGCAGTTCTCTATGACTTCAGGTAGGGAATAAGCAGCTGGAATAGACAAACCATGCGGGGCAGAGATCCTGTTTTCATACAGATGAGCTCAGTAATAAATATTGGGGAAGAGAAATACAGAACTACTGGGAAATACAAGCTGGACTGTGTCTAAGTATTCACCAACAGGTCACCAACTCTCTAAGACACTATATTTGCCTCAGCCACAGTACGCACAAGTAGAAGCGCACAGGTGGATTAATTCGCACACATGCACACACACACCCCTGCACCCCACCTGGACGAAAGCCTATATGACCCATGGGGGTTGGGTGGGGGAGGCACTGGCAGGAAAGGTGGGAACAAGGCTGTTATTGTACTAAATGTATAATGAGGAATGGGAGTGAGGGAATGGCATCAGTTACAGTGAGCAGGAGAGGCACCTGGTGGTCATGAAACCTGACCCACAGAACTCACAGTCTCTTCAATTGTTAGATACCCAACATGGCCAGGTACCATTCTCACTCACTGTATCTTTTCACCATGCCCCACCCCCCAGCAAGCCCTATGCCAGTCTAAAGTGATCCAATTCTTGTGGACAAGGCAGTTCTACGCGAATCCAGCTGTAATGATAAGATTTATGAAATTATAAAGTAGAACATAAAAACTGGATGTGTTCTTGGTGTGCTGCAATGCCTACATCATTATGTTGCTGTTGTTGTTGAAATTCAGCATTTGCGATGATGTAACTGCTTTACAACAATTCAGAATGTTTTCACAAAGCTGTTTTCCTCTATCAAACTGAGTTTCAAATTGTCTATTTAACCTTCACACACTGTTAAAGCTAAATCGCATTGCAATGGCCCTGACCCCCCTCACAAACAGGACCATCAGTTATTCTATCAATCAGTTAAGTTATGCATCGTAGTACTGTGTTATAATAGAGAAATTAGCCTTTCCATAATGATGACAGTGTTTTCCACATAAATTGCATATGAACTTGTACAGAAAGCTTTAAGTGCTGTACATGGTGTGTATTAGGGTACTCAAAACTAAATTGTTTAGTAGTAAATTACTACTTATTTGTCAATGGTGAAGATAATGAAATACACCAGTCATAAAAGTCAACTTTTTTTAAATTTTTTTATTTAGTCTTTTTGGTGCCTGGTCATGGACCCCTCAGCTGCAGCATCCTCTGATGAGCCGCACTCCCAGGACCCCCTGGATTACCCCCCAGGGCAGGGACATGGCACCCCCGGCCCTTAGGGCACCGCGAACAATGGGATAGGGTGGGAGTCAGCCTGGGGAGCTGATTGCAGCTCAGGGGTGGGCTTCATTTAGGCAGCAGAGGCAGGCTGATTTTTTCCCCCTATGGGGGGCTGGGAACATGCAACGATGCCAGTGTCCATCCTACCCCCAGGAATCTTGAGGACATCGGTTGCTGTGGCACCCCTGGCCCCCGCTAGGGGTCCCCCATGCAAGACGACGACCCTCACCCTCCCACCAAAGAAGGAGAACAGTCGTAGGGAGCTCAATCCTTCTCACCCAGCCAGCCCTCTGACGACCTGAGTCCATTCCCCAACCCAGGTCACCAGTGCCGCAAGCAGAAATCCAACCACTGCGCCAGTGGGCCAGCCTAAAAGTCAACTTTCTTATCGCCTTCATTATATAGTCACCAAATGTTTCTTGTCACTCCACCAAGCACTCACGTTTTGTGATATGTTCATTATTATTTCAAGTGGTCAGGTGATTTCTACATTCTGACTGGTTGCCGCTGTTTCACCAGCTTTAGGTTAATGTCCTTAGTAGCATACCTCTGTGCCATAACAACTTGAGGATTGATTAAAATAAGAATGGTAAAACGTAATCTGTTATAATTTTGTGTGTGTAACTTAAGTACTTAATTTGAGATGGAACTCTTGCAGCAGCCAGTAACTATAAGGACAAAGCCACCAGGTGTTAGGTCCTCACAGAAAACTTCTACCTAGCAGTCTTCAGTGTTGACACCCTACCCTGACAAAGGCCCACCTCTGACACCAGACAATGGTATAAAAGGGGTAGTCCACAGCCCCACCTCAGTTCTTTTCCTGCCATCGACCCATTTGCATCTTTTAGAGTCACCAGATCCTCCCATGCAGCTCTCCCCACACTGGGAGTTTCAGCATGACATCTTGCCATATAAGATAAGGGCCTTGTGGCCCATCCAGTCTGCCCTATCCCTCTTTCTAATGCTTAAGGTACCCTAGATGCTACAAGCCCCCCCAACCCTAGATTGATAATTCCCATGTGCCTATCCCACGCATTCTTGAATCCCTGAACCGTGACCACCCCCACCACTTCCTGGGGGAGACTGTTACATATCTCCACCACCCTTTCAGTGAGGTAGAATTTCCTCATGGTCCCTCTAAGTTTTCCACCCTTCAGTCTCATGTTGTGCCCCCTTGTTCTGCTATCTCCCTTCATGCGAAAGATGCTCCCTCTGGTACCCTGTTGATCCTCTTTAGATATTTGAAGGTCTCTATCATGTTCCCCCCTCTCTCCTTTCCTCCAGGGAGTACATATTTAGAGCTCTGAGTCTCTCCTTATACGACTTAGTTATGCTGCATCCCCGACACCATTTTTGTTGCCCTCCTCTGTACTGTCTCTATCCTGTCTGTCTTTTTGGAGACTGGGCCTTCAGAATTGAACGTAGTACTCCAGATGAAGCCTTACCAGGGAGTTGTACAACGGTACCACCACTTCCTTCCTTCTACTTGTTATATCCCTCCATATGCACCCTAACATTCTGTTAGCCTTTCCATTTTTTCTATACCTTCATGTGTATCTACCCTATTACATAGCTTTGTATCATCCGCGAACAGGCTAACCCTCCCTTCTAGACCCTCTGCAATATCGCTTATGAAGACATTGAAGAGCACTAATCCCAGCACTGATCCCTGGGATACGCCACTTGTTACCTATCCCTCCTGTGAGCTAACCCCATTTACCACTACTCTTTGTATTCTGTTACTCAATCAGTTTCTAACCCATGTGACCACCTCTGTCCCCACCCCCAGATTTGCCAACTTGTGGATTAGTCTCCTGTGTGGGACTGTGTCCAGATAGGCCACATCTACCACTCTGCTCTGGTCTATTTCCTTTGTCACCCACTCAAAGAAATCAATCAAGTTGGTCTGGCATGACCTCCCTGCAGTGAATCCACGTTGCCTTGGGTCCAGCAGCCCCCTTGTCTTTAGGTAGTCCACCAGACTTTCCTTAAATAGAGTTTCCATCATTTTACCTACTATCAATCAATCAATCAATCAATCAAATCAATCAAAATCTTTATTTATTCAGGTGAACATCATTGAGCAAAGCTCATTTACAAGATGGACCTGAGTGGTCATACAAATGAGGATACAAGTATTATTACATTGACAAGAAATAGAATAAATAGCAATACAATGGCATGAAATGATTATATACAACAATTTACATATATACAAGTAACAGTAGAACCATTTAGCCTGTAGGAAAAAGGGGACAAAGGTATAGCAGGCATAAAATAAAGATAATATGGTCTAACTAGTTTTTATGAGAATATAATAGGTGATTCAGAAGAAAGAAATTGAATTAATATAATGGATGGAAAAGGAAGGTGAGTCAGATAGGTAGGGATTAGGCTTTATAAAAGCAATTGCAGAGCTCTGGAAAAGGGCGGAGAACAATCTTTTCAAGGATGCCAGAGGTAGTAGGCTATCTAGCTTCATGGATTTTGGAGAGAGTTCCATGCAACTGCTAAGGAATAGCTGAAAGCAGCCTCCCATACCGGGTGCAGGCATTGGGGACCTTTAATATGATGAGTTTACTGATCCTTAAGGTGTATGGCCTAGTTGTAATTTGGGTAAAGCAATCAGTGATATAGGTCGGTAGTTTGCCTGTTAACGCTTTGAATATCCAGATAACAGCATTCCTATTTCTTCTGTGTTGCAATGATGTCCAGTTGACTGCCATATAAAAGGAGCAATGATGGGCTGGAGGGAAGGTCAGTAATAAATCTTATGGACCTGTGATACAGGGTGTCCAGTTTATGTAAGAGATGACTTGAACAATGGCAGTAGAGAAAATCAGCATAATCAATGAGGGATAGGAATGAGGCCTGAATTAACCTTTTTTGAATCACTGTTTAGGTAATGTTTTATTCTAAAAATAGTCCGAGCCTCTGTCTTAGCTTTTAAGTAGCTCTTCAATATGGACAGAATAGTCAAGCCTGTTATCTATCCAGACTCCAAGGTATTTGAAGTTATCAACAAACTCAAGTTCTCTCCAAGTAAGGTGGATAAATGTAGGGTGTTGGATGCTGGGGTAGTGGTAGTGCAACTCTTTGTGGCAAAGAACATAGCTTTTGTTTTTTGCATTTAGAAGTAATGTTTTGTCAAGTAGATTGTGCTGCAGAATGAGAATTCGGATTGTAACAGTTCACAGGCTTTGGAAGGTGAGGATTGCTGACATATAATACAGTATCATCAGCAAACAGATGAATGTTAGATTGAGTGAGGTTGGCATCAATATTGTTTATATAAATAGCAAAGAGGATAGGGCCAAGAATAGAGCCTTGTGGTACGCCCCTTAGCAGTGGTTTTGAGGTGGATAGGTAATTTCCATTTCTAACCAGTTGTGATCTATCTGAAAGGTAATCCTTAAACCAGTTGAGTGATAGGGAATCCAGGCCTACTGAGTTAAGGGAGGTGATTAATAAGTCATGATCCACTGTGTCAAAGGCTTTACTTAAATCCAGAAACACAGCACAGGTAAAATTTTTCTTGTCCAAGTTAGTCTGCCAATCGTTGGTTACCTTGGCTAAGGCAGTAATGGTGCTATGCTTTGATCTAAATCCAGATTGTGCAGAATTTAGAAGGTTATTGTTATCCAGATAGTCCCTTAACTGAGAGTTTACTAGTTTTTCGAGCATCTTAGATAGTACTGGTAGGATGGTATCAAGGTCAAACTGACTGGGTGGTTGTTTTCTGCCTCCTCCTTGCTACTACTTTTGTGCAAGGGTACCACTTGTGCCCTCCTCCACTCCTCTGGAACCACGCCAGTTTCTAGTGATCCACTGAACAGCTTAGCCAGAGGTTTAGCCAGTTCCTCCCATAGAAACATAGAAGTTGACGGCAGATAAGGACCGCATGGCCCATCCAGTCTGCCCATTTCTTTTTCTACCTTATAAATGTGCCATCAGCCTTTGCTCTGTCAGTGGCCTATCTATTCATACTCATTTGTATTGCTCCCTTATGCCTATCCCATGCCTGTTTGAAGCCCTGCACTGTATTTATAGCCACCACTTCTTGAGGTAGGCCATTCCATGCATCCACCACCCTTTCTGTGAAAGAATTTCTCATTCCCCTTAATTGGCCCCCTCTAATCTCATGCTGTGTCCTCTTGTCCTGCTATTTTTCTTGTATTTAAACATGTTAGACTCTTTCACCTTGTTAATGCCCTTAAGGTGTTTGAATGCCTCGATCATATCTCTCTCCCTCCTTTGCTCAAGGGTATACATATTGAGCTCTGTTAATCTGTCCTCATATGTCTTCTGATGCAGTCCCTGCACCATTTTGGTTGCCCTTCTCTGGACTGCCTCAATTTGGTTAATGTCCTTGTGAAGGTGTGGCCTAATACTGCATGCAGTACTCCAGATGTGGCCCAACCAGTGTCTTGTAAAGAGGATTATTACCTCCCTCTTACGACTTGTGATACCCCTACTAATACACCTAACACCCCCTAGCCTTACCCTACTGCTTTAGAGGTCTGCTTGGATGATTTCAGGTCATCAGTGATGATGATGCCCAAGTCTCTTTCTTCCTTTGTGACTGCTAGCAACTCCCCTCCCAGCCTATAGGTGGCTTCAGAGTTTCTCTTCCGTATGTGAATGATCTTCCACTTCTTTGCATTAAATCCCAGTTGCCACTCTTCTGACCATTTTGCTAGTTTATCCAGATCTCTTCTCATTCTGCCCACCCCATCTGGATCATCTACTCTGTTGCAGATCTTGGTGTCATCTGCAAACAGACAAGCCTTACCCTCTAGTCCATCTGCAAGGTCACTAATGAAGATGTTTAAGAGGACTGACCCCAGAACTGATCCCTGAGGTACCCCACTTGTGACTTGCATCTCTTCTGACTGTATACCATTTACCACCACTCTCTGTTTCTGCCTGTCAACCAGTTTACCACCCAGTTGACCAACTTCTGACCCACCCTGAGCCTACCCAGCTTATTTATCAATCTTCTATGTGGAACAGTGTCAAAAGCTTTGCTGAAGTCAAGGTAGGCGACATCAACTGCTCCCCCTTGGTCCACCACTCTGGTTACCCAGTCAAAGAAATCTATGAGATTAGTTTGACAGGACCTTCCTTTTGTAAACCCATGCTGTCTTGGATCCTGTGCCCTATGGATTCCAGGTGTTGCACTATCCTTTCCTTAAGGTGCCTCCATAATCTTGCCACTACTGAGGTAAGACTGACTTGTCTGTAGTTCCCTGCCTCCTCCCTGCTACCACTCTTGTGGAGTGGGATCACATGAGCCCTTCTCCAGTCTTCTGGGACCTCTCCTGTGCTCAGAGACTCACTAAACAGTTATGTTAATGGCTCTGCTAGTTCCACCTTTAGCTCCTTAAGTACCCTGGGATGTATGCCATCAGGTCCCATTGCCTTATCCACCCTGAGCTTAGCAAGCTCTTGTAGGACCCTTTCTTTTGTGAAGGGAGTAGTGCTCACCTCCCTCCCCCCTGTGTCCATGGTGCTGAGCTGTGGGCCCTGCCCTACCTTCTCTTCAGTAAATACTGAGAAAAGTATCTATTTAGGATAGATGCTTTTACATGTCCTCCTCCACATGCTCCTTTTCTCCATTAAGCTTAGCAATACCCCTCTGGACTTTCTCCTTTCACTAATGTATCTATAGAAAGTCTTGTCACCTTCTTTTACTGTTCGTGCTAGTGTTTCCTTAGTTTGGGACTTTGCCTGCCTTACTGCCTTCCCTGCTTCCCTTAGGGCAGTTTGGTATGCCTCCCTATCTTCATCCGCTGTGTTCCTATATTTCCTGAAGGCCAGCCTTTGGCTCTGACCTTTCTGCTACTGTGTTTGAGAACCAAAGTGGTTTCTTCTTCTTTGCACTTCCTTTTCTGTCTAACACAAGGATGTTGCTTTCAGTATTGCATCCTTAATGCTTACCCACTTTGCCTGTACCTCCTCACCTGTGTTTCTTTTGCCAGGGCTTGCTTAACTCTGTTGGCCATCTTATCAAAGTCAGCTCCTCTGAAGTCCCATATTTTTGCCTTGGAATGGGATGATTTAGATGTAGTAGCCAAATTGAACCATACCATGTGATGGTCACTGGCCCCAGGTGACCTTCTACCTGGAGATCTGTGATCCCTTCCCTGTTAGTCAGTACTAGATCTAGGATAGCCCTGTCTCTTGTGGGTTGTTGTACCAGTTGTTTGAGGCCCTCCCCCTGCAGGGAATCCACTATGTGTCTAGTTCTGGCAGATGTTCCTGCTGGTATTGACCAATCTGTATCCGGCATGTTGAAGTCTCCCATTATCAGAACCTCCCCTTTAGCTGTCATGTTTTGTATATCCTCTAACAGTAATGTGTCTATGTCCTCCCCCTGGTCTGGGGGCCTGTAGACAACCCCAGTTCTTATGGCTGTCCCATTTCCTGTTTCCAGGGTGATCCACAGTTCTTTTGGCTCCTTATGTGTATTCTGAATTTCTGTAGCTTTGATATTTTCATTGACATACAGGGCCACTCCTCCCCTTTTGCACCTCGGTCTCTTCTGAACAATACATAGCCAGGTACTGAAGTCTCCCAAGTGTGGTTACTGGTAAACCATCTCATTAATTGCTACTATGTCCAGTTTAGCCTCTGACATTATTGCCTGCAGGTCTGGGATCTTATTTCCCAGGCTGTGAGCATTTGTGTACATGATTTTCCATCGGCAGATTTCGTGTGTTAGTTGTTGGGTGAGGTTTGGCATTACCCCTGTGTGTCGTATGGGAGACAAACCTTTTTCTTATCTGGTGATGCAAATGAACTGCAAACATGCTGAATCCTGTTTGACCACTAGCTGAGGGGAGGTGTTCTTCCATTCGACGATGGGGTGCTGCACCCTCCCATTTGCTAGTTTAAATATTCTGCAAAGACATCAAACTTTTGCCCCAATGCACTGACTCCCTCCTTAGTCAGATGCAGTCCATCAAATTTAAAGAACTTCGCTTCCCAGAACTGTTGCCAGTTCCCACAAATCTGTGTCCTTTTCCTGGCACCAGCCCTTGAGCCACGTGTTTAGCTCCCTATCTCCCCTTCTCTGACCTTCCATCCATCTGCCCCTCTCCCAGACTGGCAGGATCTCAGAGAAGGCGATGCCGGCGAAATGGATGATAATTTGTCACCCAGCCTGGTCAGGTGTTCCTTGGTCTCCACAACTGACTGGCTGGCGAGATCGATTAGTCCTATGTGCTAGGACATCAATGTTTTCTGCTTTGTGAACAGTTTTAGCAATGGGTCAGTGTCTCTCCATGCTGATGTACCTGGGAGACATCTGACCATTACCCTGGCTGGAGATGGGTATCAACCCCCGAATCATGGAGTCTCCTATGATCAGAAGTTTTTGGATTTCTTTTGCTTTTTTGTTTTGTTCCTGATTTGGGTGAGTTTTGTTGTGCTAGCTCCTGTGCCGCAGTGTCCTGCTCTCGAGTGTCTTCTGCCTCTTTGTTTGATTTCAGAGATAGAGGCAGATACCTGTTTGTAGTGTTTATATGGTTTTTGGAGGTAATATGTTGGAGAGCAGAGAGTGATGGGGCACCCGATTTGGCCCTCCTAACCACCTGCCAACCTCCTGGTCCAACTACCCTCTGTGGTCGAGGTTTTCCTGTTGGATGCTGGGGAAATTGTGGGTGGTTCTTATAATGTATTTCCTCTTGAATATGAAATTTGAGGCGTGCAATCTCTGCCCATGCTGCCCGGAACTGAGCCCTAAGATCTCCAATAGCCCAGCATGTTGGACAGTGTCCTAAATCCTGTAAGACTGTCCTTCTGAAAATTGTTCCACAGTACCTGCAGTTAATGATATCCATTCCAGATAAGTTGCTGGGTTTATAACATAGTCAGAGTAATTAGAAGGAAAAAAAATGCAAGTAATGGTTTGATTGTGTTTTGTTTTTGTTTAACTTGTTATAACAAGTTAAATTACTAGTGCCCCTGTAAATGAGCTCACCTTGTGGTTGCCCCACTGATCCGCCCCTTCCTGCTCTGCCACAGGAAATGTCACAACTGTGGTACCCTATAAAAGAAGTGTAGTGTGGGGTGATTGGGGATGGGGGTGGGTGGCTGGGCCCTTCCCCTGCTGAAAAAGAAGAACCACGGACGAAAGAACAAAGAGGTAAGAGCAGAAACAACCAGTCAACAAAATGTAGAACCTCTGAAAGCTTATCCTAATGTTAGATAAAACTGTAAAACCTGTAAAGCACCACCTGTAATAATTTCAGAGAAGATATACGCTGTAAGAAACACTTTGCTACAGAGAAAATAAAGCAATGAAATGTTAGCAACAAACAGTAGCAATCCCTGTGAGTAAAAATAAAAACAACACCACACAGTAAATCTGCTTAGCCAAAAGAAGTCTTAATCCTTTCTCTTGCTCCGTGGGTTCTCTACTCTGCCTTTCAAGCAGTCTTGGAAGGAAAGAGCTCAGGTGAGCTAGGTGCCTTGGCCAGCAAACCAGTCTTCTACCTCCAAGTTATCAACTAACCTGACCTTTTAACCCTTCTTTCTGTTGGAAATTACTGACAGTTTACCAGCTCCACCCCTCACAAACACACCTAATCCTTTGGAAGAGCTGTGGGAGGAAAGCAATTAGCTCCTTCAATGTGAGAAGGAGACTGAAACACCTCTGAGACAACTAACCTTTTCAACAAAAAAAAAAACAAGAATAAAATAAAACAGTGTCCAACAGTAATTTTGCTTAGCCCAATGATAAAAACGTCACAAAAATGTAAGCTCCACCTGTAATAATTTCAGAGAAGATATACCCTGTAAGAAACACTTTGCTACAGAGAAAAATAAAGCAGTAACAGAAGATATACCTTGCAAAAGACAATTTGAATCAGAAGCTCCTTTAGGATCCTCGGGTGTATCCCATCAGGCCCCATAGCTTTATCCACCCTGAGCTGTTCTAGTGCTCTTTTTACTCTGTCCTCTGAAAAGGGTCTAATGTCCACCCCTTCTCCGTTTGCCCTTCTCCATTAATGGGGGACCATCTCCATTGCCTTCTTCCATGAATACGGAGCAGAAGTATTTGTTGAGGATGGCCGCCTTGTCAATGTCTTTTTCCACTACCTTGCCTCCCTCTTCCCTAAGACTCATAATCCCTCCCCCGTCTTCCTTCTCTCACTAATATACCTAAAAAATGCCTTCCCTCCTTCCTTCACTGATTTAGCTAGCTTTTCCTCAGTTTCAGCCTTTGCTGCCCTTACTGCCTTGTTCGCTTCCTTTCATTTTTCCAAGTATTCTTGCGTGTCATCCTTGCTTTGTGTTGCCTTGTACCTCAGGAATGCCATCTTTTTTCCTCTTACTGGCTCTGCTACTCCCCTTGAGAATCACAGTGGTTTCCTCTTTCTTTCAGACACAGAACAGATGTTTGACAGATGCGGGTGACCAGAGTTGGACCTTTTTGTGTCCCCACTCAATGCCAAACTGCCCAATGTCTCTTTGCTAGATCCAGGGCATGAAGTTTTCTGGTGAGAAGCGTTGCCCCTTTGTTGGACAGGGAGGTTTCTTTATGCCTTCCCTAACTTCCCTCTACTTCAGAGGGTCCTTTTAAAGCAGCTGGTAGAGGGAGCAGAGATGATCCTCATTGCTTCCTTCTGGCCTTGATAGATTTGTTTCCCGCTAGTAGAGCAGTTATCAGTGGAGCCTTCAGTTCACCTGCCTCTGAGCACGCACCTGCTCTCCCCAGACCAGGGATCCCTAGTCCAGCCAAGTCTCTGCACCTGCTTGCATGTCTCCTGCAGACTTAGCAGTTGCCTTGGTTCTCCTTTCCCCTAAGTTCTGGGTCTCCAGCAGGAGAACTGAGGTGGGTCTGGGGACCGTCCCTTTTATACAGTTGTCCAGCGTCGGGGGCGGGCCTGCATCAGGGTGGTCCCTGCTGAAGACTGCCAGCTAGAAGTTTTCTGTGGGGTCCTGGTGCCTGATGCTTAGTCATTATGGTTATTGCTTGCTTCAGGAGCTCCTCTCGAAGTGCTACTGTTATGGTAAGTTCTTATATAATATTACTTTGGTTATTATAGCAATACTGTCAGTAGAAAGCATAATTAATCAATCAATCAATCTTTAGCCAGGTGAAACTCCATTGAGCAAGCTCATTTTCAATGAGGGCCTGGTAGGTACAGAATAAATAATACAGTAGCACAATAGAACATATAGCACAAATAGGCATAGTAATACACTACATAGCAATAAAAACAAGGTACAAAGATAATCAATGAGGCTCGGTTGTAAGGTGAAACCTCATCCCAGTAGACAGTACAGCAAAGAGGTGGAAGCAAGTCAGCACCAATGTGCCGAACAAGTGATTTTAGACACTGATAGCTCTAGTAGAGGAGAGTTAATGCTAGTGACAGCGCAAGCTGGGGGGCTCAGCACCAAGTAGAAAGCAAGGATGAATCCAGGAACATGACTTAGGGTAATTCTAATGCGAGGATAGAAAGTGTAGAGGGTTGACTGTAAGAACAGCATGTATGGCTACAGTGTAGTGACAGGGAAGGCATTGACAAGGCTCAAAGAAGTATCTTGAATGGAGTGACTTGAATTCTGCAAAACCAATAGGATGCACCAATTTTATGGATTTCTGGATGTTGTTCCACAGCTGGGGCAGCACATAGCTGAAGGAGGCTCTGCCAAAATGGGAAAAGACTTTAGGCACAGCTAGTGAGATGTAACAATGGCTTCTCAAGGCATACTTTTATAAGGTGCAGGAGGGCAGACAGTCAGAAATGTTGCAGGGTAGCATCTTGGATATAGATCTATAGGTCCATAGTATAGCGTTCCTTTGCCTCCTGAACATAAGTGAGGTCCATCCTACCATGGAATAGAGTACACAGTGATGGGTATCATATGCTGCACCTGAGATGAAGCATAAGACCCTATGATAAAGAGTGTCAAGCTTAGATAGGGCGGTTTTTGGGACTTGGCAATACAGGAAGTCTGCATAGTCCAAGATAACTAGGAATGTGGTTTGTACTAAGCTTTTTCTGGCCTCTTGGGTAAGCAGATGCTTGATTCTAAAAAAGAGTCCAAGTCTCTGTCTGTTTTTTTGAGAGCTCGTCTATATGATCAGCAAAAGAAAGTCTGTTGTCAATCCACATACCTAGGTACTTGAACTTGGTCACATAGTCAAGTGACTCGGCAAGCAGGGTGGTGATAGTGGGAATATTGTTGTGCTTAAGGGAGTTTATGGACTTGGTCATTGGGGATAACAACATAGCCTTGGTCTTTTTGGCATTCGATAGGAGCTTTTGACTCAGGAGGCTTTGTTGCAGCATAAGGAAATCTGCTTGCAAGTTCAAGCAGGCACTTTCGGGAGTAGGCCTGGCAGTGTGAAGGACCGTGTCATCCGCAAAGAGATGTACACTGGTAAGTTTGATTCCACAGTTGATGCTGTTGATATAAAGTGAGAAAAGTAAGGGCCCCAAGATGGAGCCTTGAGGTACGCCTCTGCTAATCTGTCTTAGAGTGGAGAGATCTCCTACTGCTTTTACTTGCTGCAGCCGCTCTGCCAGATAGCAAGAGAACCATTTTAGGGACGGTGCATCCAGACCAATGTTGTAGAGAGTAACTAAGAGCAATGCATGGTCAACGGTGTCGAAAGTCTTGCTTAAGTCAAGGAATACCGCGCATATGTGATTCTTTAAGTCAAGGGCTCTGCCAGTCATTTGTGACTTTAGCCAGAGCTGTGATTGTGCTATGGCATGGCCTAAAGCCTGATTGCACAGGGTTTAGCAGATTTGAGGCATCAAAGTAGTTTCTAAGTTGGCAATTCACTCATTTCTCCAGCAGTTTTGATAGGGTGGGGAGTAAGGAGATTGGCCTGTAGTTATTTCGGTCTCTGGGGTCTCCTGATTTGAAGAGTGGTAAAACGTGGGCAGTCTTCCAGACAGAAAGGAGTTTAACCAAGCTGAGGGATATATTAAGTTAGTAATGATCTGTACTGCTCTGTGACAAAGTGTTACATTTTCTGGAGCTTTTATAGTGACACAGTGATCCCTTTAGATAGCCACAAAAAAAAACCCAACAACTTCAATTATAGTCCAATGAAAACCGTCACTCTGGCAGTAGTTGGAAGGAAGTCCACCCACCATTGCCCTCACTTTATTGTCCCACCGTACTCTACAAACAAACAAATACAGTATGTCACAAAACGTGTGTTCTCTAGGTCTATGACAGCACATATTGTGGACATGAAAATGGAGGACACGTGCAGTGAAATTAGTGTATGGCTAAGTATGGTATGGAAATTCAGACCACATTATGCATAACCTCCTTCACTGACCTTAGCAGAACATATTCTGAATACACAGACTGTTTATATTGCAGCCTTATCTAACAAGAGAGGTATGGAATGTGACATGACCTGAGCGAAGATATCATTTTTTATCTTTGGTAGCGGTCAATGATAGAGATACTGGATGGGAAACTGCAAAAACAGTTTGTTCTATCACACCTATAATGATATGACTACCCCAGGTCACTTTCCATTTTTGTTGTTTGTACCTCCCCACCCCACCCTTCATTGTGTACTCTTCTCCTGTTTTTTTGTTTTCCAGGTGCCTTACTTTGCACTTCTTGCATTGAAATAATTCATAAATATACTTGAAAGATGGCAAATACGTTCCCTCACCTAGAATCGAACTTCTGACCCTTTGCTTCCAAAACAAGCACACATCCCTGAGGGGCCAGGTTCAGTGAAGAACTGCTGTTGATGATGTCATCTCCTGAAGTCAGTCTTATTGTACCTGTCAGCAAACATACAGGACATGTTTCCCCAAAGTTTTAACGACCATGTGCAATGGTTTCACTATGTCAAACAGACAGCACTGTTCAATAAACAATGCTTTAGACATTATGTGATTCAGTTTCTGCATCAAAGTTTTCGATCCCAATATTTTTTTTTGGTAACTATTTGTTGTGGTCCTTTTCTACAGGGCTACTGTATACTGGGTCATACTCGTATCACTCTGTTGTGCGGATTGCAGCCTGTGTGACTCTGATGTGGTGAAAGGCCGAGATCATTCACACATACATTTCAATTGAGGTGATTTGTCAGGATGACACTTTAACACAATTATTCCAACTCCCAGTAAATAGGCTCATATATGCTGTACTCTACATTAAAATGAACATTTCTGCTGTGCGGTCCTACACGTTTGATGACAGGGAAGACAAGACTATGATATCAGGATATGACATCAGCAGCAGCTCTTCACTGAAACTGTCTTTCTGGAACAGGTAGTGAATTCAGGGGTACAAAATAGCTCGTAACTTTAAAATTAAGTAACATAGAAATCTAATTTTTGGTATGAGACTTAGTGAGAGTATGCTTATTCTAATTCTGCATCCTTCTCCCGAAGCCTCCTATTCACAATCCAGTCCCACCTTGGGACCTGAATTGTTCTGAGAACACTTAATCTGGTTCCTTTTGAGTAGGTTGCAACATGTGAGATACACTTTTCTGTCTTGCAAGCATTGTTTGTTGTTGCCATCATTTCTGCTCAAAGAATTTCAGTGCTACAGGCTCAGATGTGTGAGCAGCTTTATTTGATTGTCCACAGTGACAGAGGACGGTTCGGTATTTAACATACTAACATACTAAAATGCCAGCAGAGTAGGCCTCATGGTCTCTCAAGTCTGCTCGAGATTCAGTACCCTTGACAGGCACCATTTTCACCCTCCCCCCCCCGGATCTCCTCCTCCAAGCACTTCCCCGTGCAGGAAGACATTACTCAGTCTCACCCTCCCCCATGCATGTCCCAGCCTCTCTTGAAACCTTCCACGGTAGATACTCCCATCAGCTCCTCAGGCAGTGCATTCCATGATTCCACCACCCTCTCCATTAAGTAATGCCTGCCTCCTTTTCTCCCCCTGAGCCCCCCCAGCCTCCAGCTGTGCCCCCTCAAGGCCCCACTCTCCTGCCACAGGAATAACATATTAGAGTTTACCCTATTTACCCCTTTCAGATACTTGAAAACCTCTATCATGTCCCCCCGTCCCTTCTCTCTTTCAGTGAGTACAGGTTGAGCTCCTCCAGTCCCTTCCCATAGGACCTACCACACAGACCCCTTATCATTTTGGTTGCCATTCTCCGAACCCTCTCCAGAAGTGCAATGTCCTTTTTCAAGTGCAGATGCTAAAACTGCATGAAGTATTCAAGGTTTGGCCTGACCAGGGCATTATACAGGGGTAGAATCACATCTCTGCTTCTTTTTCTTTTTTGTGAATTATTTTTTCACCTCCAGACCTCAGAATTCTCTCGGGCTGCTCAGCTAACTTGCCACTTCTATCACCCGCTGTAATCCTACCTCTTCAAGGGCATTACTTTCTCCTCACCGAACCCCCCTGGCCCAGGGTCCGTGAGGAGATCGAAGAGGCAGAGATCCAGTATTGGGTGTGTGACGGTGAGCAACGCGAACCATTGCCTATCTGGGCTGGAGGGGTTTTCTTCTTTAATCCCTCCCATGGATGTGGGTCATGCAATGCTGCCCAACTCATTACATGAGTGCTCCCACTCATGTCCGAAAGGCAGCCACCCAAAGTCCTCCCATCGTACGTGATCCCGACATCTGTAGTAACACTCAGTCTCCACCGGGTGTCACTATCTGTGTGGGATATGACCCCACTCCCTGCCAGGAGAGGACAGCTGTCCACCAGATGCTCAATCCTCTCCTTCCCCTGCTGACCCCCAGTGGCCCAGGGTCACTCCCACACCCTGGTCGCTGGTGTGGCATGAGGTGTGGCATCCAGCACCTCAACCCTCAGCACCACCAGGCCAGCCCACACATCCCTGCTTCTTGAGGTTATCACTCTGGCTATGCAACCCAGCATCTTATTTGCCCTGGCTGTTGCCCACCTACATTGCTCAGAGTTATTCATTTTGGTGTCCACCACCACCCCCAGATCCTTCTCCCCACTTGAAACCTGCAGTGTCCCCCCCCAGGAAATATACATGACTTGGGTTCCTAGACCCCAGGTGGAGGACCCTGTATTTCCCTGTGTTAATGTTTAGCCCCCTGGTGTGGGCCCCCACCCCAACCCAACCCTTTCCCCAGTGGACTCGTCTGTTGCCCTAACCCTGTTCATTACCCTAGATGACCCATCTGCTCCAGGCACTCCCCTCCCTCCAGTATCACTTTGAACCTTCCCACCAACTCCTCCCGATACCAAAGCCCCCCATGCAGACCCACATTCCACTCCCTCCCCCTCCACACCTATTTCCTTGCCCACCCCCATGATAAGCCACTGCTGATCCTCCTGGTCCACCCCTCCTTCCTCTCTGAGCCTTCCTTCTCTCTGTAACTACCCCCCACTCAATCTCGGCTCCCCTTCCTGCACCGGCTGTGGAACCACCCACACCATGGGTACCCCAATTCCACCCTCCCTTTGCTGTCACCCTCGCAAAATTATGCATATACTAGAATCTTCAATATATAAGTTACAGCAATAGAGACATTAAAATATAAATCCCCAAAGCCACAACCCCCTTAAAATGATCCCACTGTGCAGTGTCAATCTTGGGCAGTCTAGATAGCTTCTTCTTTCACATCCACCCCCTTGCTCATTGTTGCTCAGTTCCATGGCTGCCACTGATAGGCGCAACCTCCAATGGGTGGAGCTCAGTGAGATTATTTAAAGGATACCTAAACAACATTTTGACAACAAACTATTCAAGAATCTGACTCCGTGCGTGACTAAAGGAAAGGCTGCTGTATTCATTAATGCTAACACTACATTTATGTAATTTATCTAAATGTGGTTCCAGAGCATTTGAAAATTGTAAAATCGTCTTCCAATTTAAAAAAAAACTGTCTTACCTGCTTCCTAAAATGGCCGCCAAATGTGTTATATGATGACATCATTGGAGTCAAAGTCAGAGAGATATATGGCTTTCTATAGTGCTAAATAGTTATTTTTTCCCTTTGTATAGAATTGTTTCACCCAAATGGTCAAAACCATGTGCATTATTTTTTATAATGCACATGTTAGGCTATGGTTCTGTTCATTTTGTTTACTTTAACATGCTGAAAATGTGTTTTAATCCAACCGACTTTCTCTTTGGTAAACCACAGTGCAGTACAAATCTTGAATAACCTAGTGGTCTAGTGGTTATGGGGGATCCAGGATGCTACAATGGGGGTGCTGGGGTGGTGTGCATGCTTAATGTGCACTTTTTAACATTTTTATTAAACCTTTATATTTTCTGCTATTATTTTTTTCTAGTACATTTTCGACAGACCCTACAAATGTAATCCATAGTTTGAATGTAAGCATTTATACAATCAATAAATCAGACTTGTTTAACAAAGTAAAATGCAGCAGCAGCAAGCAAGTACGTCACTATGTGGGGGGGGGTTACAGCCACATCCTTCGCCACCCCCAGAGCCAATCACTTTTTTGCAGTAAAGTTCTTGTGCAGTCCAGTGTTAGAGTTCATACTTTCTTGAAACTCAAATATATGCTGGTCTTGTCGTCTTTTTCCATGGGAAATAATAATAATAAGAATCAGCATTTATATAGTGGTTTTCATACACATTGTATCTCAAAGTGCTTTACAAGCAATACTAGACTGGTAGTGAAGTGACTGAACATGTAGTGGCAGCCATTTCATGCATTAATATCCACACACAGCCTTGGACAATTGCATGAATTGGTTTTATGGGAAGGGGAATGTTGGCCAGGACAATGGGATCAGGTAGTGATCAAGGTGCTGGCAGCTCCACATCTTATTTCTCACAGTAATCTGCTCATATTTCTCTCCTTATCTCTTCCCCTTCCCTGAATATAGCAGTACCTTGCAAGAGTGGCCTTCTCAGTCCCCCTCTGGTATTCATTCTTCACTATTCCTCTTCACACTGAAAACAGGTGAACTCATCACCCTTCTGCATCATGAATGCAAGTAGTACAGTCCCCGTTTTATTTTGACATATCAAATATAAACATATCTTTCCAGTAAGTCAGGCTCATAGCAGCAGGGAACAAGGGGAATGATGGACTTTCCTAACCTTAAAAGATATAGGCTACCTTTGATTAGGCGCTATTAAATGATGGGTGTGCACATCATTATGCATGTCATATAATAGTGCCTAATCATAGGTGGCTTAGGTCTTATATAGGTAGGAAAGCCTATTTTTTCACTTGTGCCATGCTGCTATCAGCCTGGCTTACCAGAAGATCAGGTTTATTATTAATATATAAATATAACACTGGAGACTGTACTAACCACATTCATGATGCGGAAGGGTAGTGAACGCACCAGTTTTTGGTGTGGGGAGCAAGTGAGAAGAATGAATGCCAGAGAGGACTGAAGAGGCCATTCCAGCATGGTACAGCTATATTCAGGTTAGTCGAAGTCATGAAGGAGGACACTGAGCAGATCACTGTGAGATCTGAAATGTGGGGCTGCAAGCATCCGGATCACTATGTGACTGTGTATGAGAGTAGCCAGTGCTAACAAATACTCAGAGTGGCAGGGCTGCACCTAAACTGTTACTTGAATTCAGTGTAGGGAGATTACCCTAGAGTGGGGGTGTGTGGACGTTTGTTAGGACAGCATTGAGGGAGTTGTGTATAGCTCATTCAAGATTTGGAAGGGTGGTAGCCAGCCAACTCGTATTGTGGAGTACAGCACAGAAAAGTACTGGAGAAGAATTGCTGGGAACTGTCCTGCGAGGTTCTGCAGATCACAGGTAATGGAGTAGACTGACACTGGAAGTCAGGTGGATTCACTCAAGGTATTAGTTTTAGTATTAGTATTGTTATCCATTGTAAGTGCAGCCCTTATGAGGGCATGAACAGCAGTTTTTCCTGGTGGGTCGTGATGCTTATTGATTGGCCCTCCAGGAAGACCTAGTTGTTGGTTAATGAGGTGGGAAAACAACACAATAGGGAACTGTACATACTACCTTCACTGTGCAGAAGGGTGTGATCCACTCAATGTTTACTGTGGGAGCAGACGTCAGACATTGAGAATGTGGACTGGAGAGTGATTTGGGAGGCATTTTTAAACAGTGCCAGCTGATGATGCATATCAGTATAGGAGTGCACAACTCTCTGAGGTACAAGATTACAATCTGAGGTGTGATAATTCTCTTCATGAGACCGCAAGCTCATATGCAGCTCCAGGCAGTACTAAGGACAGGGTATGGATGGTGGGGTGTTCCACTGAAGGCAGGCTAGATGCAGTGGGTTTACATGGAAAAAGAAAGCCTTATTTGTGGATTAACAAGAGAGCATGAGCTTTGGAACTGAACAAGACCGGTACTTTGCTTGTGCTCCCAGACCACACATGTAAACAAGCTTTCGGCTTAGTGTCTCTCCTGGTTAAGAAAAAAACTAAATTCAGTGAATCATATAACCACTAGATCATCAGGCATTTTAAGTGTTTTACTGTAATGCAGTTTGCCAAAGAAAAAGTCAGCTGGATTGCAAAACATTTTCTGCAAGTTAAAGTAAACAAAATGAACACAATCATAGCCTAGTGTGTACTGATCAAAATAATCCATGCGGTAATACATGATATTGATCATTCTGGTACAACAATTCAAAATAAAGAGGGAAAGAAGAACTAGTTAGCACTATAGAAATATATGTGTATCTCTGTCTGTGGCTCTGATGATGTCATCATGACTCATCACTCAACTCACTTGGCAGACATCTTAAGGAGAAACCAAGGCTGTATTTTTTGAAAGTGAAAGGCTGATGTTTACATTTTTCAAAAGCTATGAAACTGCATTTATGTTATTTACATAAATGCAGTTTTAGCATAAATGTAAACAGCCGCCTTTACTTTACCTCACTATGAAGCCAGATTTTGGAATTTGCAGTTTTAAAAAACTGCTTGTTTAGGTACCCTTTAAAAATGGAGGTGGTGCAGGGTGGGTGGCCGGAATACAGCAGCAATTACAGCTCCTTGTTGGCAGCCTGGTGTGCAGCTGCGCTTACTCACTTAATTATGATTGGATGATGTTGGCATATGACATTGTAGTGGGAATCCACCCGGTAGACTTCTAGCTGGTAAAAGGTCAATGTTGTCTTAATGCCTGGCAGCAATACTTTTGTATGTGTGTCCAGCTACAAGAGATCTCCACAAAGACCTGTTAATGGTAATTAGTAATGTAACTGTACTTCATTCATTTATTGGTAACTGTTTTTCTTACTTTTCCTTTTTATGCATGCCATAAGAGAATAGATTAATTTAGGAGAACACTTCACAATAGGTAGTCATGAAAAGGAAGGAGAGAAGTATTGGAACTCTTTATAACTGGCTACAAAAGAAACACATTTCTGACATAAATTCTGAAAATAAAAGTGGAACTACTGCAAAGTTGCTACTAAATTCTGAAGTAATGCTCAGTAAAAATGACAGAGAGCCTGTTTATGATTATGGATGTCAGCAAATAAACAATGGAATGTCACGAGAGCAAGTTCAAGTTGAATACACAGGAGAAATATTAGTTGAGCAGATTGCAAATTCAGACTCTAGACTGACCAGCTCTGAACTAGACAGTATGTAAGTTCAAGAAATTTATAAGGAAGATGGCAGTAGAGTTCTTAAAAGGTCACACACTGAAAAAAATTCCTATAGCATCGAGGTAGACAGTGAGATTGATAGCAATGAGCTTTATGCTGCTACTCTCCTTAAACCTAGAGAGCCCAAAGTGTCAGAATTACCAGATAAAGCATTTAAAAAAACAGTTATTAATGGCCGTACAAGATGTTTCCAGGACGCATGGTATAAGAAATGGGAATGGATCGACTACGATGCAGAGAAGGATGCTACATACTGCATAGTTTGTAAAAATTCATATCTTAAATTGAAGTATCAGGGAAAAAATGCAGAGAAAACATTTATTTCAACTGGCATGAAGAATTTGAAAGATGGTGTTGAAATCCTAAACAAACATGACAGGTGTCAAAGACACTTAGCAGCTTTAGCAAAGATCACTGCATATAAACAGTCTGTGTGTTCAGGGTCTGTGCTGCAAAGGTCTACGGAAGGTTATGATAAACAAAAACTCATGAACCGCTCATATGTAAAAGCAATAATAGAATCAGTTTTGTATCTTGGTATGCAGGGGATAGCATTCCGTGCTCATTCCATGCAAGATATTAATGGGCAGACTAGGTAGGCCAAGCGGTCCTTATCTGCCATCAAAGTCTATGTTTCTATGATGAACGGAAAACATCTCTGAATCAAGGTAATTTCCTGGAGATTCTGCAACGAAGGAGAAAAGATGTTTCTGGCCTTGCATCACATACGTTAATGCCAACAAATCACACCAATAAAGACTCTCAGAATGAAATTATCAAAATAATTGGCAAAAAAGTTCAAAACAAAATTATTCAGGAAGCCAAAAATTCAGGGATGTTTACAATCTTATGTGATGAGACTCAAGATATTACTCAGAAAGAACAACTAACATTTTGTTTACAATATGTAAATAATGACTTAAACATTGAGGAGCGGTTCTTGTTTTTTTTGTTGCCCATGAGACAGATTCTTCAAGTATTACTAATCAGATCGTAGAACTACTGCAACATTTTGGTTTGGATATTCATCAGTGCAGGGGGACAGGGATGTGATGGGACAGCTAACATGAGCGGGCAATATAATGGTGTGGCAAAGTGAATTCAGGATATCGAAGCTAGAGCAATTTACATTTATTGTAAGAGTCATCAACTAAATTTACCTTTACAAAAGGCATGTGAGACAGATAAAATGCCATCAGTAGGCAATGCAATAGGAACGGTGAACAAGCTGTATGAGCTCATTGCCAATTCATCCAGTAAATGCTGCCATCATTTTGAAAAAGTAAAATTGTCTGTGAATTCTGATGCAAAAATCTCCCTTCAGAAACTGTGTCCCACTAGGTGGTCTACTAGACGTAAAGCTCTGTTCGCACTACTACAAAACAAAGAATCTGTACTACAGTCCATTGAAGAAATGTCTCACTTCGCAGGGGATACTGGTACTCAGGCATGTGGTCTTCTCCATTCATGTACTACATTTGAATTTTGGCTGTGGGTAAGAATAATGGAGAAAGTGTTCAATATCACAAACGATCTTTATAATTACCTACAAAGAAAAACAATACTTTTTGGTACAGCCAGGACAGCTGCAGAATCTGTCATCATAGTGCTATCTAACCTTCGTAATGAAGAATCATTTCACAGTTTTTGGAATGAAACAGGTATTTTGGTAGACTCTGAACTAATTAATCCACCAAAAGTACCATGGCTTAAGAATGTCTGTAAAAAATTGACACAAATCCACAATCATCAGACCAGACACCACAAAATGCAAAAATCATTAACAAAACAGAATTTTATGTGTTCCTTGACACTCTCATCTGCCAACTTAGAGATCGGTTCTTGGATGAAAAACATAATGTGGTTGTCAATATGGAGCCCTTATTAATTCATAATGGTTCACTGGATCTTGTCTCAGGAATTGTTGAGTTCTACAGAGATGACTTAGATGAAGCAAGATTGAAAAACCAACTTCAGGTATTAAGAAATGTTAAGTTGGCAGATGAGAGTATCAGAGCAGTAATTGATTTTTTCAAAAAAGATGATATGTAAATGCTACTTCCAGACATTTATCAGCTTCTGAAACTGTACAGGACAATTCCGGTGTCCACTGCATCACCAGAACGTATTTTTTCTGTACTTAGAAGATTAAAATCATATATATACGGTCCACTATGGATGAGGAGCATCTCTCTCTTCACTGACTATCATGCAAATAGAATGGGAAGCTACCCAAGACATCAAGTTATCTGATGTCCTTGATGAGTTTGCAAAATTGAAATGAGACGTCTTCCACTGTAATGCATCTTTGGATTGAAATGGTGCATAGAACTACATACATGATTTGAAAGTAAAAGGTCACTTGAAGTATGTTTTAACATATTACATAATATATTTTTCAAGCAATATGCATAGTACTGTATCCATATCACCTGTAGGCAAACTAAGACAATCTCTGCAACACTACAGCACTCATTAACATGAAGTTATTGTTATAATTCCTCAAACAGGAAACAGTCAAGGGAAAGGGCACCAATAGTCATGTGTGTGAGAATGGTGATAGTGTGCACTTACTGCGTACAAAAGGAATAATTTTGTTGCTTAATGTACACTGTAGTACAACAGATTGTCTTAGACATATATAATCCATGGCACAACATTGTTATATGCTGAAATTCGTTTATACCCTCTCTTTGCTATCTCACTTCCTTTACATTCTCTTTTGTTGGGGAGGATCGCAGGCCCCACTCACCTGGTGCCGAGTGACTTGTCACTCGCTGCACACCCCCTTCATCAATGTAAATGTAGCTTATCCATCAAGTTCCACTACAGGTAGTCTTTCAGGACTCTTACACCCTCCTTACTCAGATGAAGCCATTTCAGAGCATATAGCTCATTCAGTTCCCATGTCTTACCAGACTGTCTCGTCAGTCTGCACCCATTTGCCTCACACCATACTCCCAGCCATGTACTGAATCACTCAAATCTATGTTTTTATACTGATTGACTCTTGAGACAGGTAGTATGTTTGAGAAAGAGACTGTTGCCACACAAGTTAGTGGAGTTGCCATTTCTGCTGCCTGTTCCCAGTTAGTTTCAGACAGGTTTCCCACTTCAGATGTAGATGTAGAATGAGATGAGGCATTGCTAGGTGGGGGTGGTTCTTGGTGATATCAGGCTATCCTTGTAGGTAGATTACAACATTATCCAGAGCCTTTCTATACTCTCTGTATCCCCTGAAGTTGTTCTTTCTTTGAGGGGTCTTAGTACTGTTCACTGGGTTTTTCTTGTCCTCGTGTCATGGGCTATGCCAAATTGTGGCTCTTGTGTGTTTCTCACTGCATGGTTTCTCCTGTTGAGAAGTATTGTCCTCCGGGGACCCATCTCAGACCTCTGCAATGGGCATAGGTTTCTAACCTGCCCCCCCACCTCTCTCATCTCCATCCAGTCTTGTTTCTGTGAGCCATGGGTTTATGGGGAATCTTTTTTCATTTCTGATCCATAGTTGCAGATTCTAGTCCAGCATTAGTTAGTCTCCTCTGGAGATCACTTCAGCTCAGGGTTCCTCCTCCCAATATTTTGGGCTACCTTGTCTGAGTACGTATTTTCAGGACAATCAGAAGAGTGCGAGCCTGGACCTTGAATGGCACCCATTCTTTCTCTAGTCTATAGTGTTACCACACCTTAATAAGCATTAATATGATATCCTGATCAGAGGGAACTGATTCTCATCTCTACATATGGAAGCCATATTTTTTCAGTTCCCACACCTTTGATGTGCACACTCTATTTTTCTTTATTTTTTCATCCCTGCACACCCTTGACTCTGCAAATGTATGTGATTTTCTGGCTTAGGCTCCTAGGAGGTACATTACTCTCTAATCATATATGTAGTTGTATATATTGAGGCAAGTGGTGCAATTCTACACTTTTGGATGAAATGGAATTGCACGGTGTACTTTTTGTGAATCCAGGACTTTACAAAAGTATAATAAAGTACAATAAAACTCAACAAAAAAATGTATTTCCTGTGTGAAAAGCCTAATTGTGTGTGGGGTTAAGCTTTGCGCTGTGGGGACCTACAGATAATGACTACTTTCTTTTAAAAACAATAAAAAAACATTTCTTTTTGCTAGCCTGGCTGTACCTAAATTCTAAGTTCTTGAGCTTTAGTAGTGATATAACTAGCACAGCATAACATATATTGAAGTTAGTGCTGCAGTACAACAGTACTGTTCCAGGCATGGGTATCCACAATGGACATTATTGCACTATACACCAAGGAACATGGATGGGCAGCCATACACAACAAGCCTGTGTCTGCATCGAGAGCTTTTTTATGTCATCCAGGAACTTTGAGAGTGAAGCTGTAATACAGTGCTTGAGGTGAAGACACAGGCTTGTCTGTGTATGGATGCTCATCTGTTATACTTGATAGTGTATTGGCATCAATGCATATCTATTTCAGATACAGTGGTTCCTATAAGTGATCTGGGGGTTGTGGAAGAGACACTTGAGAGTAGGGGTCTGATGCATATTACTGAGTCAGTGTGTTGCAGATACTTCTGTAAGATCAAGTTTAAAAAGAAAACAGCTTCCAACTCGATTAGATAGAGGAAAACGGCTCTGTGGTCACACTCTACATTGTGCGGAACAAGTAACATCACTTCTTCAGCACAACAAACATATTACATACATGGAATTCCATGCATAGTAAGATACCGCCATACACTATACTAATATTCAAGCCATGATGTTCAAACAATACAGCATGGTAATGTGCTTTTTAATTTTATTCACATTGTATTACAATCAAATGTCTTAAAGGTTGGATTGAACTGCTTCTAGATAGCAAAGGTTTTATCTAAATTTTTCATTGCAAGCCACATTGTTCAGCTAAAATGCATTAATAACCACTGTTTGCTAAGTCTTTTTCCAAACTGTATTATACATACTTTAAGTGCAACCATTCACCATGCCGATTAATAAAAAATACATTTCTAATGAGTGAAATATGAAAGTCATGCCCAGTCACAAGTTATGATACATTATCTATTTTGAGTCAGGCTATTGTATATTTACAGCAGTGGTTTACAAATAATAGCTTTTAAATCTGCAGTTTGTCTGAGAATGTTGGCACTTACATATAGGATAATGCATGGTCTTTGGTTAATAACCATGCTGTAAACACTTTGAGAGGTTATCATGACATCATTTTAAACCTCAAGAGCACAGCTCCAGAGGTTTTCCGATGTCATGGCAACCTCGAGAAGTGTTTTCAGCACAGCTGTTAACCAAAGACCGTACATTATATTTTATGATGTACGGGCTACCAAGATTGTGTAATCACAGACTGAATTACTTTATGGAACACTGATTGTTGTGAGCATTCCATTTATCCATATATCCATAATGTATGGGTATCCCTTATTAACTGAAATCAAGCAGATTACAATCCTGTTAAGCCATCGATCTGACATCACTGTGTTGTTAACCTTTCTCGAGTATGTCGTATCAGTGGTATAACAAAATGGAATGCTCACAACAATCAGTGTTCCATAAAATAATTCAGTCAAGTAAAGTAATTAAATCTGCAATTACACAATCTTGGTAGCCCATACGTTATAAAATATAATATATGGTCTTTGGTTAACAACTGTGCTGAACACAGTTCTCGAGGTTGCCATGACGTCAGAAAACCTCTGGAGCTGTGCTCTTGAGGTTTAAAATGATGTCGTGACAACCTCTCGAAGTGTTTATGGCATGGTTATTAACCAAAGACCATGCATTGTCCTCTATATTGTGGCAACAGTAACAGCAATATTTTTTGATATTCTGCTGTTACTGATGACACTAAATCAAATATCTTTTTTATCTTGTCATTTTACCCCATCTCCTGTTGTTTGTATGTATGAATGTATGTATATATGTATATTTGTTGCTTTTGAATAGGAAAGAGATATAAATAATAGATTCTTGAAATGTTATTTAATCAATAATTTTAGATACAGTGACATGATAACAGTTATCTTTACTTGTTAGAAAATGCTGTACATGATTGTACTAGAAACAAAATTCTGAAATTTAATAGAAAATGTAAAAGTAACTTATTGCACCAAATTAATTTCTTAGTGCTGCTGT
The DNA here is from genome assembly GCA_016271365.2 of Neoceratodus forsteri. Classification (NCBI taxonomy): domain Eukaryota; kingdom Metazoa; phylum Chordata; order Ceratodontiformes; family Ceratodontidae; genus Neoceratodus; species Neoceratodus forsteri. The sequence continues at coordinate 123,889,027 of CM057450.1, read as the reverse complement.
CCTTGTAAAATAAAAAAGAACATTTTTTTAAGGTGAAACTGTGTCACATACTATATTTCTGAATATATAACTAGCAGCAGAATCTATGACAGTCAAAATAAAACAAGATTGCTTAAGGTAATATGGAGTGAAATACAAAGCTCAACTCAAGGTTATTCTTGTAATTATATAAGTTAGTTATAGAAAATAAACACTGTGTGATAGCAAAAAATGCCACAAAATCACTGCAAAATTGTAAAATCTTCTGGGGGCCGCCTGTTGTGTAGGGGGAGCATAGCCCCCCACATGGGGGGTTCAGGGGACCTTGAAAAAATGGACAGGGAGACAATTGGGATTTATGTCGACTGCAATTTGCGGTCGACATAAATCCTGTTGCTATTATGCCAGTCGATGAAAGTGTTGTCGAACTGGCATCGTAGTGCCTTTTTTTCCCTTAGCAGCACTGGTTCCAGCACCTGTTCTGAGGCTATGTTGTATGTTTTTTTGCCATCATTGGGATTGGACTTCCCCCTATCTGACACTCTGATGTCTTTTCCATCCTTTCCAAACCTTTCTGATGGCTAAGCAGCTTTATCATTTTTTATTTGTCCCCTTTAACAGGGACTGCTGCTTATTAAGCAATAAGGCATGACCAAGGGTTATGTTAATGGTCTGTTAATCACCTTCTAGGGGTGTACTGTGGCACGAGGTGTAGCCGAGTGCCACATGCCCCTAGAGGGTGATTAACTGACTATTAACATAATCCCTGGGAGTGCCTTATTGCTATTGTAATAAAAAATGATTTTGAACAGTGTTAAACCTTGTTCAGCATATGGCTAAGCTCTACATGTATGTTAATAAAAAGATTAACATAAGGCTGTTAGAATGTTTTCAGCCAATCAGAAAGCTCCATTTCTCAGACCCTTTTTTAATGAGGAGAAGAACCCTCTGATGCATGCATTCCACCATCATTAGGAAGTCCATCTGTTCCTTTAGTGTGCTTAGGTGACATAGAGGCAGACTGAGAAGCCACATATTCTCTTTTTTAAGTACTTTTCTTTTGAGTTTTAGAGCAAAACCTTTTGCAATTTATAAAACTGTTATATGTACCCAGGCACATTAAACAAAGCTGATCTGCCTTTGCCAGGAGCTGAAAACATTTAGGCCCAGATATTCAAAAATGTGTCAAAGGCTGGCGCAACCCCAGCGTAGCACAACACAACTGCACTATGGCGCAGTGACTGCGATATTCAACGGTTGCACACTGTGACATGCGCCAGCACAACGTGGCTGAATATCACAGAGATGCACTATGGCGCAGTCAGAGGTGCACCAGGGAGCAACACAACATGTGCCATTGTGCAACCAGGGATGCACAAGGGGCTGAGGAAGATGTGCCCAGGCACAGAAGGACCAGCCACAGGCACAGCAGGGAGCAAGGCACCGGGGAAGGGGGGGACAGCGTGGGGAGGTGGTGGATCCAGGCCAGGAGCACTGGCAGGGATGCACAGCTGGCCCACAGGAGACCACCGCCCATGAAGCACAGACATACAGCCACCCACCTACCCCCCGGCACCGGAGCAGTGGACGCATGGAACAGGCGGCACCAATGGCCAAGGGTGAGCTGCCACTGGCCACCCCCCACTGGATGGCATGTCTCTGCCCACCCAGACTACAGCATGCCACACCCTGGCACAAGGCACACAACGCACATGCCACACAGCCTGTACAGCCAGCCCATGGCCACCTCAAACAGCCACCAACTGAGGGGCAGGCACCACCATGCACAGCCCACACAAAGGCACAGGTGCACCACACAGCCACCCACCACACCACTGCAGCATGGCTCCACTCACCAGCTGCAAAGCAGACATGGACACAGACAGCTAAGCATGGAAAATATGTATTGAACAACCAGTAACAGTACAAAACAAGGGATAGGGCAGGTGAGTGAGGATGGGGACATGGGACAGGGTCTGTACAGTGGGATGGGGGATAGTAGGGGAATGGAAGTCAGGAGCAAGAAGGGGGTATGGTGCCCACTATGGGCGGCCATGGCCTGCCATCACCTGGCGCCTCCCCCTGTGCCAGTCCCTCAGCAGGATCCTCCGTGTCTGGTCCGCGATCTCCATGGTGGTGGAAGTGATCAGTATAATCTGTCTCAGGAGGTGACAGTAGAGAGGCAGCCACAATCCCCTCCAGCCACCTATGGCAAAGAAAGGGACAGGTGATCAGTACACATCCATAGCACCCAAGCCCCCCTCAATGTGCGCAGTGGACAGTGGGACACACGGCCCTGGAGTGGCACCCTGGCCACCTGCAGTGGGTGTGCCAATGCCTGCCACCAACCCGGCATGCCATGACAGTGCACAGCTCTGGACACCTCTGCCTAAGGGACACCAGACCACACAGTGGCAGGCAGGTAGCACAGTGCTGCAGCAGAACCACAGCAGCACTGGTGGCAGCCGGATGCACACCCAGCCCTCCCAACAGCTGCCACACATGTGCAATGGCTGCCCCACGGTGCCATGCACACCGCACCATGTGCTGCACACAGCTGACATGGCACAGGGGGCCATGGCCATACTCCCACCCCCGCTGACCACCTTGTATGGTGTAGAGGGAATGAACAGTGCCTACCTGCCCACCGCAGTACTGCACGTGCCAGTCCTGCAGCCGCTCCTCTGCCACCACTGGGTCCAGCACCCCCTGCCAAAGGGCCCGCAGTGGCCTGCTGCAGCCCACCAGGTGCCCCTGCTGCCCTGGCATGGCATCTATCCTCAGGCCCTAGGACAGGAACACAGACAGACACACATCAGAACACAGCCACAGCATAAGCCTACCACCCCTACCCCGAAGCACAGTGTGTGCCCCAGCCGGGCAAGAGCCGCAGGGTGGTGGTGCAGCGCACCAAGTGACTGGCAATACCACACCACAGGGCACATGACAACAGAGCCCCTAGCATAGCATGCAGCCCTGCCAACACCATGGTATGGTGGTCCTGCACAGACGCAACATGTGCCCACTTACCTGGCCATGGCATGACCCCCCCACCACGGACATGCACCTGCAATGCCCTCAGCCACTCCGGGTCCCTCCTCAACAGGTCACTGTGCCTGTGGCAGCACTGCTCCCTGGTGCGCTGCACCCTTGTGGTCTGGACCAGCCCAGCATCTATGGCCTGCCACTCGTCGGTCCTGGCCTGTTGCAGTGGCTGCTGCCCAAACAGTCCAGCGGCATGCGGCTCCACCTGAGCCACTAAGTTGACTAGCTCAACCTGGCTCCAGTTCCTAGCCTGTCATACACCACAGCGCGCCATGCTGTCTATGCTACAGCAGAAACAAAATGGCACCCAGTAGCGCATGTGCACAATGTGCGCAGGATGCACGCCTCTTGGACGGTTGCACACATCTGGCAAATGCACATCTCCATAGATGTGCGGCATGGGCATGGCCACACCAGCACGTGTAGCAGGAGTTCCAAGGGGGCATAGGCCAGGATGGGGGTCAGGGGTCAGCACGTGCAAAATGCGCGTGGGTGCCATAGGGCCTATGTCGCATAGTGCACAATAGGGCCCATATCGCACCATGCCCCATGGGCCCTATAGCACCCAAGCACCATAAGCCCTATAGCACTCGAGCACCATAGGCCCTATAGTGCCTGAGTGCCATAGGCCCAATAGCGCCTGAGCACCATAGGCCCTATAGCGCTCAAGCGCCATAGGCCCAATAGCGCTCGAGCGCCATAGGCCCTAAGGTGCCTGGGCACCATAGGGTCCATGGCGCATTAGGTGCCATGGCCCCCAATAGCGCCCCTAGTGCATGGTGTGCAATGGTCGGTAGCACATGCCACGGTGCATGCACGTTAACGAGGGCGCACTGCACATGTCATGGCATTGCACCATGACATGTGCTGGAGCAAGTCCATTGCACAAGGCGCAAGAGTGTGATATTCAGCCGTCACATGCAAATGAGCTCATCAGCCTATCCGCAGCACATGGGGGATATTTGCATGTCATTACCATTGCGCAACTGCTCATTTGCATGCATAACGGCACAGGCCATGAACCAGTATTGCAACCTTCTGAGTTAAGAAGCACCTGCCGTGGGGATGGCCAGCACAGCAGGATGGATGGATGGAGTGGGCCGCTGCAGCCAGTAACCACATGTCCATGTCCACAGGTAGCAATATGTCTGAGCATGAGGAGGGTGAGGAGTGTGGGACTGCCCGCAAGTGCAGGCCCAACTTTACAAAGGTGGAGGCCGATGCTCTGTTTGAGGCATATCTCAACAAGGAGCCATTGATAAGTGGCGCCACTGGCACACCCCAGGCCATGGCTGCGGCCTGGGTGGAGGTGGCGTCAGCCGTGAATCAGCAGGGCAGCCACCAGCAGTCTGCATAGGAGTGCAAGAAGAAGGTGGGCACCAACAAACGCCGGATTAAGGAGAAGGTGGTGGCCATATGGGCTGCCAGGACAGCAACTGGTGTGGGCCAAGCTGCCATGCCACAGCTCATGGCACAAGAGGAGCTGGAGGCGGCCACCATGCAGCTCAGCACAGTCGAGGGTGTGCCAGGTGGTGGCTTCAGCCTGGAGGGAGCCCATCACTGCATGGCAGGTATGGTGGGGGGTGGGGGGGGTGCGGCTGGTACGGTGGCATTAACACATCTGTGTTCCCTTACAGCACCGGCTTGCCAGCATGCAGGGGCACCTGCAGCTGCCATGGTGGCAGGCCCAGCCCTGGAGGACCAGCCATCCACCTCCACGGGCATCCAGGGGCCCGATTGGCTGCAGCACTCCACCACCATCCAGATGGATGTCCTGGGCGTTGTGGCAGACGAGGCCCTGGCTGTGTTCCAGTGGGATGCCAGCCATGGCATGTAACAGAGTTGATACACAAGGAGGGGTAGAAAGGGGGGTAGAAAGGATGAGAAGGGACTTGGCAAGGTTGGAGGAATGGTCAGACATGTGGCAACTTAGATTCAATGCAAAGAAGTGCAAAGTAATGCACCTGGGAATTAGAAATCCAGGAGAAGAGTACACAATAGCAGGGGAGGTACTAACAACAACAATAATGGAAAGGGATCTGGGTGTAGTCATATCAGATGACCTAAAGGTGGGTAAACAATGTGAGAAGTCAGTAAGGTGAGCGAGGGAGATACTGGGATGCATACGGAGGGGCATCACAAGTAGAAAAAGGGAAGTGGTTATCCCTCTGTACAGACAGTTGGTGAGACCCCATCTGGAGTACTGCGTGCAGTTTTGGAGACCTCATCTACACAAGGACATAGACAGGATGGAAGCAGTCCAGAGGAGGGCAACTAAAATGGTGCAGGGTCTACATCAGAAACCATATGAAGAGAGACTGAGAGAGCTTAATATGCATACCCTTGATGAAAGGAGGGACGGGGGGACATGCTAGAAACTTTAAAGTACCTCAAGGGAATCAACAAAGTCCAGGAGGGTAGCATCTTTCAGAAAAAGAGATGTGTAAGGACAAGGAGGCACAATTTAAAGTTAGAGGGGGGATGGCTCAGGGGTAATGTGAGGAAATTCTTTTGCATGGAGAGAGTGGTGGATGCATGGAACCGCCCTCCTGGAGAGGTTGTGGGGTCTAAAACAGTGGGGGAATTCAAACATGCATGGGACAGACATAAGGCAATTATAGTGGGGAGCTGCAGGAAGTAGGCTATTGGTTAACTAGAATCTGCAGCTTATCCAATAGGTAGGAAAATGGGCAGACTGGGTGGGCCAAGTGGTCCTTATCTGCCGTCAAAGTCTATGTTTCTATGTTTCTATGGCGTGCTCTATGTGGAGACACAGATTGGGGCGGGGTCCGACACCAATGATGACATGACCATAATCCTGGACAGCGGGGGTCTTTTTGTGGGGGAGACACCCATACCATCCACCATCACTGGCAGCACGGCCAGTGGCCTGTTGGCAGTGGAACAGCTGCCTGCCGCTGCCCCTGGTTCCGCTGTGTACACAGGCACAGCAGTGCTGGGTGGTGGTGGTGGTGGTGGTGCAACCACCCAGGCGACTGACCAGCACACAAGGGCCGGAGGGGTGGCAGCAGCAGATGGCTGGGGACATTGGGTGGCCAGGCGCAGCATCCGCCACCAGTGTGCCTGACATTGACCAACCCCATGGGGACCCCACTGTGCAATGCCCACCTGAGCAGGGGGCCATGCAGTGTGGTCGTATGCCACCGGTGGGATGGCGACACACCCATGCACCCCAGGGCACTGATCCCTTGACTGAGCACACCCGATTGCTGCAGGCCTCTGTGGAGTAACAGGTGCTGCTCATAGCTGGGGTGCATGCACTCCACGCAGAGGTGTGCCAGGCAGCCAAGCAGCATGAGAGGGGCACCATGCTGGTCCTGGAGGCCATACAGCACCTGTGGAAGGACACGACCATATCCCTGGACTGCATAGCCAATGCGATCACAGTCGGCCTTGCACCACTGGCTGCCACAGGGTGTGGCCACCTGCCACAGACGCCGCGGAGTGCAATGTCCACCCCACGGACCCGGCGTCAGGCGACTCCCTCAGTGACGATGCTGGGCTCTGCTGTGGGCATCCCAAGCATGCCTGGGGTGGGCCTGTTTGGGTGCCTGCAGACCCCTGCGAGGACCCGGTCACGTTCCCGCAGTTTGACCCCTAGGGGCAGTTCCGCAGACCCCGGTGGCCACTGCATGATCTGTGGATGGTGAGTGGCTGCAGTGCGTCCACTCCTGTGTCCTGTGGCAGTCATGTGTCTGCGCAGCAGACCTGATGTGCACGCCACCCCGTTCGTTGTCTGCCGCCACCACCCTGTGTGTACCTGGGCGATGTGTGTGTGTGTGTGCATGACACAGTCGAGGCATCTGTGTGTCATACCACATGCTGCCCGTGTGCGTACCTGCCCGGCCATTGGCCCATGTGGCGTGTGCATGATGATGGCAGCACAGCACTGGTTGCACCTGTGCACCGGCGCCCTGCATGTGATCCACGCCATGTGTTAGTGCCTGGGCACGTGCCTGCGGGTTCCAGTGTGCGAGTGTGTGTGTGTGTGTGTGTTTATTGCTGTACAGTGCTGCATGGTGTTGTGTGTGGCTGTGTGGCACGCTCCCCCCCGCCCTATGTCTGTGTGTGCATGCCCATGGCAATGCCCACACATGCCTGTGTGTCATGCCACTGTGTCTGTTCTGTGCATGAGGGTATGTCTATCTACCTGCGTGCACCATAGCACTCCTGTGTGATCGTGTCCCGATGCTGGCATGCCATCCTCTGGAGCCGGGGATCCCTCTGCCCGGTGGGGCTGCCCACCACCCCCCAGCCCATTGCCCACATCGTCCCCACTGCTGTCCCCCTCTTTGGCCTCTACAACTATCCCATGGTCAATGGCCATGATGTGCAGCATGCAGCAGGCCATGAATAGGCCACAGGCCTTTGAGGGGCTGTACTGTAGGGCACCGCCAGGCCTGTCTAGGCAATGGAAACGTGCCTTCAGCATCCAGAACACATGCTCAATGATGTTCCACGTGCTGCCATGTGCCTCATTGTACTGGTCCTCTGCTGGGGATGACAGGCACCGGTAGAGGGTGAGCAGCCAGGGCCTGAGTGGGTAGCCACTTTCACCTGTGTGGACAGAGATATGGTTAGCCTGGTATCCTCTGTCACTGTGCCCCTTGCCCTTCCCTGGTGCTACCGACAGCGCATCTGCACTGCTCACCCCCTTCACATGCCCTGCTGTACCCAGCTGCCCGTGGTCTTGCCATACTCACCCACTAGGTGACCCGTGGGGATGTCCCCACTCTCAAACTTGTGGCACAGTGCTGTGCTGGGCCAGATGAAGGAGTCATGTGTGCCACATGGGTGTGTGGCACAAGCATTGGTTATGCACTCCCTGGCATTGCACACCACCTGGCAGTTGATACTGGGGTAGCCCTTTCTGTTCACATATGCTACCCCCTCCGGGCCAGGTGGCATGCGGATGTCTACATGGGTGCAGTTGATGGCCCCTACATGCCAGGCATCCGTGCTACCCTGTGGAACTCCTGCATGGTTGCTGTATGCTCTGTCTGTGTGCTGGGGAAGTGGATGTATTCCGCAGCATGTGGCAGCAAGGCATTGAGGAATTGTGTGAGGAGTCATGACGTGGCCGACTGGGTTATGCCTGTGGTGTCTCCTATTGGTCTCTGGAAGGTGCCTGTGACGAGCAGGCACATGACAGCTGTTACCTTCATCTCCACTGCCAGGGCGTGGCTCCGTCTAGTGGGTGCCTGCACCTCCTCACTGCACAGCTCATAGAGCTGCCTCAGAATCGCCCATTTCAGGCGATACCGGCCCACGATCTCTGTATCAGCATGGGTCTCAAAGCTGATGCGGGGCCGGTATCGCCTGTTCTGGGCGTACCGCCAATGGGCCCTTCCACGGCCACGTCGTTCTGCCTCCTGCCTCCTCACATCCCTCATTACGGCCTCCATCTGGAATACTGCACTGGCCGTGGCCCCTGTTATCCTGTCACCCCCTGGGCGTCCGTTCCACTTGACCACTTGACACTGTGGGGCAGTGTCTGTCGCTCAGCTGGACTCCCTCCTATGCCACCCGCCCCTGGCTGTCTGTCACCTGTGTGCTCTCTTCCACGCCCCTGTGGGTGTCTGTGTCGCTCCCTTCAGGGTCTGGTGGCTCCTTCTCCCTCTCACTCTCTCTCACTCACTCTCCCTGTCTCCCTGTCTGTCACACTCTCTCTCTCTCTCTGTCTGTTTCTCATTCTGTCTCTCTCTGTCTACCTGTCTGTCTCTCTCTGTCTTGCTCCCCTCTGGCACAAGTGCCATCCCCCTGCTTGCTCCCTATTTTTCTAGACTCAAATCTGCTTAGTGCATCTGGCCGTTGCTTCTCACTTGTACCTTGGTTCGGGGGTTGAATATCGCACTGTGCTGCATATTCATGGGTATGCCCCCTGCCCTTGTGCATGCATTCATTACAGTTGTGAATTGGCGCACTGCTACTTGCGTTGCGCAATGGCGCAAGTACCTCAATGGAATCAACAAAGTCCAAGAGGGTAGCATCTTTCAGAAAAAGAGACATGCAAGAACAAAGGGACACAATTTAAAGATGGGGGCGGTTCTGGGGCAATGTGAGGAAGTATTTTTTCACAGAGAGAGTAGTGGATGCATGGAACAGCCTTCCTGAGGAGGTTGTGGGGTCTAAAACTGCAGGAGAATTCAAGAATGCATGGGACAGACATAAGGCAATTCTTGTGGGGGGTAGGAAGAAATAGGCTGTTGGTTAACTAGGATCTGCGGCCTATCCTGTAGGTAGGGAAATGGGCAGACTAGATAGTCCTAGCGGTCCTTATCTGCTGTCAAAGTCTATGTTCTATGTTTCACGCACCTGGTTTCCCTTGGAACAGCCATCCCTCAGTCGCTGTTCTCTGACGTTCACGTTCCTTGAAGCAATCCCATGGCGCAGCACACTTCATGGTCCCTCATATTAAGCGGTAATGTACCTTTTTATAAAAAAAAATACTCTTTTTCTAACTAAACCACTTGAAAACAGAAGCAAAACAAAAGAGAAACCTGCGCCGTGTTTCCCTGTCAGCCTGACATCGCAGCCGAGTCCATGCCACAGACTGCCCCTGCCTCTTGAAACCCGGAAGGATGCTGCAACTGCCGCTCGGCTGTACGATTATATTCAAACAAAAATCAAAGTTTCTACACATTTTTTAATAAAAAATCCTCTTCCTTTTCCTACAGCATGCGCAGCAGTATAACTAGGAAGACTGCACAAAATCCAGACTGGTCCACAGCATCCTGAACACTAATCTGTTAGCTTATTTTATTTTTTATAATTGCTGACATGAAAAAGTGCACTCCTGCAATTATAAAAAATAAAATATGGGATGCTGTGTGTAAAACTCGATTTTACACACACCCTTGTTGTGGGATGCTTTTCATAAACCCCTTGGGCTTCACCCTCGGGGTTTATGTAGCATCTCACAACTTGGGTGTGTGTAAAATCTCGTTAAACACACCACCCCATATATTATTCTCTATATTACAACTTCTGTCCTCCAGGAGGCTCACCGTTGTATTGTCTGCAGCCTCTACTTGTCTGCCTTAATCATTGCCAGTGCAATGAACAGCTATTTGCCTTCTATTTATTAGACATTATACAATGGCAAGAAAGAATCCTGGCTTCTGATTGGTCAGTTGGCTGTCACAGCAGGGATGTTATCCTGGCATAACATCCCTGCTGATTGTTTGTAAGATTTGGATGATTAGAAGGATGAGCTCTTTCTTCTCTAACAAACAAAAATATTTTTACACACTAACAAAAACATTCTTTAAAATAATTTGTTTTATTATAAAACAAGTCATTGTATAATAAGAATAATGCCCTCCAGGGTGGGTATTATGCTGGGATAACATCCCTTCTCAGGTGTTGGACACCCTCGGCCAGTGGCCTCGGGCCCAACCACACGAGGTGGGATGTTATCCCAGCATAACACCCATCCTGTCAGGCATTATTCCTTTAGCAAATTCTGTGCATGACATACCTCTCCCATGTCGACAATTCAATTAATTCTGTCCATGTTACCACAGTGACTGTCATCAGTACACATGGAAGGCCTACTGCTACCTCTTTATGCTGAGCTATTTCATCTCATCTGGTGCTGTATGATCACATAACTAAATGTTCAGTATTCACAGATCAACTCTTTTATGTGTATAAAAATATCTTCCAATAAAAAACTTTTTTTTAGATTGTGTGTCTTTTCTTTTCTTCATCACCTGTATGTTTCTGTCTGTGACTGTGGCATGTTGTCAGAAATACTGACATGGAGGGAGTGTGTGTGTGTGTGTGTGTGTGTGTGTTGTTCCTATGTGATACTGTTGTGTGTGAACAATGTTTAGGCTGGAAAATATAATACAGAGTGCAATTCTAGATACCACACCTCTGTAGGTGTATAAATACAAATGCGATGGAAATGATGCACAGAAGGGCAAGAAAAGTGGTGCAGGGTATGCAGGTGACAACATAAGGAGCTGTATCTGTAAAGTGCTACAAGTAGGGAAAGGGGAGATAAGACTGAAACTGTTAAATAGTGCCCAATAAATTACCCCATGCCCTATTGTGTTACTGATTACATGTCAACTTGATATTGTATTGCATATTTTGGTAATCGAGCACTAAGTAACCACAAGCCATTGGTTCATTAATGAGTAATCAGCACCATGGGGTGCGTTGATAGTCAGGATGCCATAGAAATAGTTTCCTAGTAGCACCTGTGAGTTGTATAACTAAGCAACTATTCTCTCTGTCTCTGTCCTGTGTGTGTGTGTTTCTCATTTTCGTTCAGCTGTTCCTGTATCACCTTATCACTGTTTTGAGTTATGTGCCCCAAGTTTGCCTGATGAGAGGCCTCTGATCATCCTGTGTTTACATGAATCAGTAGTAGTCACATGCCAGATTGTAGTAGGGTGACACCAGGCCATCCTCATGTGTGCTCTCAGGCTACCAATGGTGCTGGCAGAATAGCTTAGAGCAGGGGTGGCCAACCTGTAGCTCGGGAGCCACATGTTGCTCTCGAAGCAGTCCGATGTGGCTCTCAATGAGTTTGTCAACTATGTGTGAAATACACATCACAGTCTTTGAAATTAGAGAAAAGCCAAAGTACAGGTGCTGAAAAGTGCCCAGAGTGCCCAACAAGCTGTTTTTACTAAGCCTGCAGGCAAATCTAAAGCTACAGAGTTGCTCTAAATAATTATTTTAACATTACAACAATTTTTTTTAAATACTGTAACTTAATAAAATACAGTTATTGACTATTTACTATGACTATGTTATTTTAACTCCTACATATGACTAAATGTGGGTAAATATGAGTATAATAAGGGCCGCACATTGGGTATGGTACAGGCTGCACATTGTTGTGGCTCACATCTTACTCCAAAATTTAAATGTGGCTCACGATCTCGAAAAGGTTGGACAACCCTGGCCTAGAGGTTAGAGTAACAAGCTGTGAACGAGCTTGGTACATCCAGCAGACCAGACCTGGGTTTGATTCTCACAACCTCCACTTGCATACTATGTGATTCTGAGCAATTCACCTAACCGCCCAGTGCTCCCAGGTCACCCCCTGAAAACAGGCAGTTGTGCCTAATGGGCCTTACCCAGTTACCAAAGACTAAAAAAAAAAATAATAATGTCTAGTAACCACTATCCATGTTGTATTATTGCTTTTGTATCAACTTCATTGGTTGATATTGTAAACAAAAATGCACAACCGGCTATATGGTTATAGGCATTTCACAAACAGACCATGTGCTGTAAGTGCAGTTGGCCTTGGTACTCATGCATCACAATTAGCGCCTGATGCAGATCACAGATCTGTTACTGAATACACTGTCATTGTTTACTGTATATTTAATGAACACATATGGCACTATGGGAACCGTATACCAGGGCCCGATGTAGCCACAGTGTAATCTGTGTTTTATATTACCCCCCCCCCATAATCACATTACCTTGTTATTGTTTAGAAATCCACAGCATGGGTGCATTGTAAGTACTGCGGTCACCGTCATTTTGTCCTCGTAGCACCATGTGTGTTTATCAAGTAATGTGTAACCAATCAGTGGGTATGATGTGATCGATATTGAATCTATACCCCTTGGTTGCATTGTGAGGCACCAGAGAAAGCATCATAACAGCATTCTGGTTGTGCATGCAATCTATACTGTACAGTATGGGGAGCCAATTACAACGATTTTGTAATGCCATTGCTATGACATCACTCTGTTGTTAACACCTATTGAGTATGTCATGACAATAGTCGAACAAAATGGACTATAACAAAATGGACTGCTCACAACAATCAATGTTCAATTTTTTTTTCTTCTATTTATGCTCCCACCCCACATCCTGGCCAATCCCACTTTCAAGCCTCTCATGGACCTTCTCACCTGGCTGCTGCTCAACCCACTGCCCCACATCGCAGCCACCCCAGGTCACCCTGATGTATCCCTTCACTGAGTGAGTCCCCTACCTTCATAAGGGGTGAGCCTTACCAGTCATGCCAATGATCCTGGGTGCTGCTGAGGTGGCAGATGGTGGTCCAGAAGCATGGCAGTGAGGGTCCAGGAGGCTGTCACCAGATCAGCCAGGGCACCATTTTTCCAGCTTTCTCCTGCAGGAGCGTGATGTACAGGATGCAAGGCGACACCAGCATCTGTCACACTCCTTCCACCAGAGGTCAGTAGGCACTGGTCCTCAGCCCCACCCTCCCCTCGAGAGAAGGCGAGCAGTCAGCGGACACTCAAGCCTTCTCTCCCTGGCCAGCCCTCCAATGGCTGAGTTTGTTCCCGAATGCGGGTCATCGGCATCGCAGCGGTGAATCTTTCTGCTGTGCTGGTGGACTGGCTTAATGTCCAATTTGATGAATGGCGATCACTAGTATGACTGTAACCATTTGAAACCGACACCCCGTTTAATTTTTTTTTTCTCGAACTTACATTTGCTGTGGAACAGTCCACTCAGGCCAACATCTTCTGCATGTAATGGGTCCAACTAGTATTCATAGTGGCTCTGTGATGATGTTACCATAATGTGGCTCATCCAGTCCACATGTTCAGCATCAACCACACAATCTTTGTAGCCGATACACTATAAAATATAATGTATTGTCTTTTGTTAATAACCACACTGAAAACACTGAAAACACTTTTCGAAGTTGCCATGACACCTGAAAATGTGCTGCTCTCTTGATGTTTACAATGATGTTATATCAATCTCTCTAAGTGTTCACAGTGTGGTTATAAAGCAAAGACCATGCATTAGCCTCTATATATTACCCTATAGCACGCAGTTGTTTCCTAGCTGACCTACAGTACAACGCTGTTCTTTATGTTAATCTGTTTACTGCATTTATAATGTTGAACTATACATTGTACAAGGCTACTTCTTCATATTACAGGTGCTCATATGGGCAGTGTGTCATAAAGCCAACAGAGGTGGAATGTCGCTGCTGCTTTGAAATAGACCAAGTGATGAACAAGTTAGCTGCACAGTACATTGATCTTCCCACATGCATAATTGATCATTTTGGATTTGAGGATGGTTGCCTACGTGTTTGTGTGCTGCAAACTGCATACTATCAATTTCATCAGGAGCATGGCAATCCAGATGAAACTCAACCTCACGAGTAAGTTGTCTGATCTTGATGTAACCCCCTTGCAAATGGGGGTTCCTAGAAATGCCAGTCTGGGTTTACCTTAGCCCGTTTTGTTCTGTCCTTCTCCTGCTGTCTCTCGGGCTTCTCCTGACTTGGCCTCTAATTTTTCTGGCTTCCCAGGTCCTGATTGCCCTCGTGTGTGCCCCAGCTTGCAGTCAAATGAAAATCCAGCCCCTCGGGCTTAAACTGCTGACCGCGGGCTCCCAATGCAAAAGTGTTGCCTCCAGGGCAGTGGGAGTCGCGTTGGCATGCAAAGCACCTTTGATGTGGAGCCACTTGTTTTGCGGTCGCCTCGGGGAATGTGCCGTGGGTCCCAGAATCCCTTCCACCTATTTGGGACCCAGTGACCACGGACAGATTGCTGGGGGACCGCTCAGACGGGAATTAAAGGAGTTCTGACTGGGGCTCATTTGAGTATGCCTGTTCAGGGCCCCGGTCATCTGAATAATGCATAACAGTGTATCTGGCTGCCTCCAGGGTAGCTATGTTCAGCTCCAGCCGAAATGTAAAGAATTAAAATGTTTTAAATAATGGAACTGTTGCTGCTTGTTGGGAATATACTGTGCATGTGAGGAAAAGTGCTTAAAGTTAAAATGAGTACCATTTCCCTGGCAATTCCAGTATCTGGGACTCTGTGTGTCAGCCTGTCAGCTGCTGCAAGAGGAGCTTGCATAAGTGCAGTAGCGACAGGAAAAGTAAAAGAGCCATGTTTTTCATCTGTGCAGTGACTGCAAGTACAGCCTTTAAGCTACAGAACTGTGGGGCATGTGGGGCAAATAATTACTTCTTTCTGGCTACACCAGGACATTATTCAGGACTGTATCTAATCTGTTATAAGGGACAGTGGGTTAAGCAGCCATTGCCAGCAGTACAGCCAATTGGAATTGCAGCAATAGATAGCCAGGACTTGTGGGACATTCACTGCATCTCATGGGTAAGCACCCAAGTGCTTATGGGGGCTTACAGGGACATTATTTTAGGCGCAAATATCACAACCCAATTGTGCCTCGAGTGTTCTAATTGACAGGTCCTTCAGCAACTTGGAGACATGTCACCCCATCCCTGCTACCAATCAGCAGTCGAGCTAGGAGCTCTATAAAGAGACAAGGTTGCCAGTTTGTTTGGAGATTCATTAGGAGATGCAGAGCTGAGAGAGAAAGAGCAGCAGAGCAGGCTGCAGCCTGCTGGGAACCCCCATGGGGGAAGGGCTCAGGCTCCAGCCATGCCATCAGGTCTGGGCCACTTAATTCAAGCCCTTTCAGTCTTCAGAGGGCATGTGTTCTTTTCTTCAGTTAACAGTTAACTAGTTACAGCAATTGTACTTTCTGCAGCAGCTAGTCTGGAGGTTGCCAATATTGTCCTCCAGAGGCTAGCCTTCCCTTCCACGTCGGGGAAAGATGTGGACCGAAGAATCGGATGTCCAGCAGCGGTGAGAGCGCTGACCAGACCAGATGACATCATGCAGTGGTAAGAACGCTGACCAAGTACCTCAGCGGTGAGAGAGCTGAAGAAGTCTTCAGGATGCCTTTGATTGCAGATGAGACCCGTGGAGGACCTGAGTGAGTACCCTCGTACTGGGTGCGAGGGAGAAGCTAAGCAAGTAATCTTGGGGGCTCCATGCCCCATTAAGAAATGTGTGCTGTTAAGTGTGAAGTATTGAAGTCATCAGTCTGGGCTACTAACCCCATAAGAGACTGCCTAGTTCAAGTAATGGATGCATCTTGTCTGTGGCCCAAATGGCTAAGTTGCAGGTGCAGCAAGATGCTGGGCTTAGTGAATCATATAAATGTGTAGCTATGGGTTAGAGTCCTGCCATCTGGAGCTGTCTGCCAAGAGCGCAACTTCATGAGACAGGAGGCCCTAGAGCATATTAATGTCTAAGATACCTTAAAGAGAATGTACCTGTGTCTGCACAGAATTTCATCTAAGAGCGCTTGGTATAAGTGTTAAATGGCTAGACGTGCTGGATAGGACTCCGCTTATGGATAATGTTCTTGGTATATAGAATGTACTGGATGTGACTGCCTGTGACTAAAGTATGGGATGCTTGATAAAAGTGTCGTTGCCAACTTACTCTGGATGGATGCCTTTTGGTATATAAAGTACTGGATGTGACCGTGTTTAAACTGCGTTTAGGATGCTTGACAGAAGCATCACTCTCACTGCATTGGATGGGACTTTCAAGTATTGTGCTGAATGTTCTGGATGTAAGATCCACATAGTTTGTTCTGGAATGTTCAGAAGTCTGCGAGTGCAGGACAATCCCTGATTTGTCTGCAGGGCAATCCCTGATTTGTCTGCAAGAACAGGGCAATCCCTGCTTTGTCTGCTAAAGTGCCCAGGGCAATCCCTGCTGTGGATGTAAATAGTAATTTGCTGCTTTACAAAAATCTGGTTCCAAGTTGCCCCCACCTTCAAATTAATAGCTGGCCACCTCGACCAGCTGCAACTCCATCAGGCCTGCAACATCTTGGACTGTGGTATCTGTTTAACCAGTATGGTATGAGATTGCGGGGTTTCTACTGTATCTGGGACTGGTACCAGTGTGGGTAATATTAATAATTATGTTTAACATCTGATTTATCAGCAGCTAGATAGCCAGGGCTCTGGATGACTTAAGTCGAATGGTAAAATGTTATTTATGTCTGCCTGTTAATATGTAGCCACCCAGCTGGAGGGTTTACCAGCAAAAATCTAAATAACAGCTGTACATGTGTAAATACGGTAAGATAACCTCTACTCCTCCTGTTTCTCTTTCCTAGCTCCTTTATTACCCCTGAAATAAATATCTTGTTGTTGTTTTTTGAAATCATGTGTGAGCATATTATTAGAGAGAGCCTTTAATTCAAAATGTTGAAATGTGGGGAACTATGTATTGGGGCATGTCTGGGGAAGGTAACTGGTCACTGTGGGTGGTGTAGCAGCTCAGGGGACTACACCCAGTACCATCTCACCCACGTAAAGCACCCTGAGTGGAGGCACTGCGCAAAGGTTTTAAAAAATGTTATGAGTTAGCAAACCCAAACCCCTTAGCCTATGTCCAGGGTAGTAGGCAGGGGTGTAACACTGGGGGGTGGCGCCGCCCAGGGGTTACATTGATTTACATTACTTACCCATTGCAGAGCAGTGGACTTCTATATCGGTCCCAAATTTATATACATTCTAATTCTGTTGCCAGCCGAAGGTTTAACATCCAGCAACATGGTGCTCGAAACCCCTTTTTATTGCCAGCATCTATACTGACATTTTAAATTAACTTGTACCGCCATTTACAGCTGCTATTACTTGTAGTGTGTCTGCTGATAATTTCCATCTACTGATACTGAAATAATGAACCATGCTATCATGCATTTTTCGTGTCAATGTATGTAGACAGCATTTGGTTCCAAGCTGTGGCATACTTAAATATTATATGGTGGTGCTACATTTCAGTATCAGTACATGTAATTTCTTATTGGCGCTCATCTTATTTTGCTGTGTCCTTCCTTTATGCCCAGTCTCTCACTGGCACCTGTACTAGCTACAGAGTGCTCATTTTGTAAGGCTTTGTGGTACCATGCTTGAATTATAAAATACTGCCCTGTAAGTGCCCATCTATGCTCCACTGCACCTGGTCACCCTACCACCCGTATCTGAACACCCAGGTGTTTGACCGCTGATTCCTCCATGGCGCTTCTGTCCACAATGTAGTGTATTAACCGGGCAGGGAGGGAGTATCAGAGCATGCTGCATGGCTCGATGTTAGCATTGGAACCATCCAATTTTCACTCCATTGCATACTAGGAGCCATGAATTCAATGGTGTTATGTACCCACATCCCAACATGTGATGTGCATTTCTCTCCAGCATGTGAATTTATTGTTACTGTGCATGTCCTCTGGATGTGCAGTCGCTGATCCCCTCTGTGTTGCTCCCCAGACTGCAGTGAATCTCTTCTCCACCGGCTATAACTGGCTGTGTTGGACTGGACTCCCACCTCCTTCCAAGTAGTGGTTAGCAGTCCATTGGACGCTCCATCCTCTCATCCCACTCTGCCACCCATTCCCCCCACCTGCTCCCAGTGGTCATTCGTGAACATGAGTGGTAACTGTGCCCGGTCATACAGATGTCAGAACAATCAGTGTCTCTGGTCATTATCTATGTGCTTTGCACCTGATAGTAGATTTTTGCATAATTGTGATTAAAATTATTTTTCTGGCATCAGTGCTAATGTTTGTTTTTTGTTTTGTTTTGTTTGCCCCCTGTCTCCATGGATGCCGCTCTCTTCTGGGGTATTCTCTGCTCACTTTTCCCACCCCTGGTACCTCTCGAGATCCTGCCAGATCTGCCCCCATGCTGCCTTGGCCTACTCCCCCCCCGGGTGGGGAGGAGGGGGATCCTGGGATGTCCCCCTCCAGTCCATTAGTGTGTGTTGGGCAGTCTGTGCGGTCCCTGAGGAGCTGGGTTATGGTGTCTGGAGCTTGGATGCCCATCTCGCTCGGCATCCAGCGAGATCCTTTTCCTTGTTTCTGGTGCCATCCCTGAGGATGTAAGCCGCATGAGGGGCAAGGGGTGCAACACGTTGTGATGTTTCAGACGC
This sequence comes from Neoceratodus forsteri, assembly GCA_016271365.2. Classification (NCBI taxonomy): domain Eukaryota; kingdom Metazoa; phylum Chordata; order Ceratodontiformes; family Ceratodontidae; genus Neoceratodus; species Neoceratodus forsteri. Next base: position 123,870,245 of record CM057450.1, on the reverse strand, counting down.
TCTGGCTCCCAGCCTACATCCTCCCCTCCCACTGGCTGTCCCAGCTGCACCACCGCCCATGGTCACCTAGGTGGCAGTAGTGTAGCGGGACAGGCAACCCTCCCATTCCCAGAGAAGGAGAGTGGCCGATGGGCGTTCGATCCTTCTCCCCCTGGCCGGCCCTCCAGCTGTCTGAGTCCATTCCCGAACCCTGGTAGCTAGCGCAGTGAGTGGTAAACCTACTGCTGCTCTGGCGGGCTGGCCTAATGTTTATGTTTTGACATATACAAAGTGTAGACAAGGCTGTGTGATCTATGTTACAAATCATCTATGCATCCATGCGTGGTACATATTTGAACATTTAATGTCATACATGGAACATTTCATGACATGTCACTGTACAAGTGTGTTTCTCCTAAATTACAGGACATTCGGAAATAAACAACACTCCATGTTACTGTACTGCTATCCTACTTTTGTCATGATAAATAAATTGCTTTGCATACATTGAGCAATGTGATATATCTTTCAGCTGCCACACTGTAGCAGCACAGCCCATACTTCAATGGACCCTGAGGCCTTTACATACTTGCCGGGAAACATAAGGAGACAAAAAGGTGAGGAGTACAGGGGGTGTTCCTAGAATGTGTACAGTAAGCAGGATAAACAATGCATTCTGGTGAGAGATGTGCGGACCAGTGGGGTGCCTCGGTCATCGGTCCTGTAGCCAGTCGTGTTCACTGTCTTCATTGGTGATCATGATGAGTGGATGGAGGGAAAGGGCTGCCCGTTTGCAGATGTCTATAACATCTGTAACAGAGTATATATCAAACAGATGATGAAGAAAATGAGGAGTGACGTGGAAGCTGAGAAATAATGTCTCAGTACTGTCAACTGAAGTTTGTCATGTTGCAACAGTCCTTCTAACCAGGTAACTCCTGTACCCACACCTATGGGTCCCGTGTACTGCCATGGCTGCTAGCATCTCATGGTACTGCAAACTTTGCACATGTGTAACACATATTGCAATTTTGCAATGATGGAAAAAACTTACTAAAATCAGAAAGTGGGAGTCTTTGAGTCAAAGACGGCAGTAAAATACTCGTTGACTACAGTTATCTGTTCCCCTGTGCCAGGTGAATCATAAACATACAGCAGACGGTGTGTTATAACAGCAATCCAGTACAATGCCTTATGGGCACAATACATGGGACAGGCAGTCCTTATCTGCTGAAAGTTCTGTGTTTCTATGGAATCCTTTTTTTCTTTTCTGACAACAATGATATCTATCAAGGCAAGGTTGTTCAAGCAATAAGGCACAACAAGGTGTGTGTTATTGTGTAATAATAACTGGGTAGCATTTTTTTCCCATAGAAAAAGGTGTTTGTAATTTGCCGTTATAAAGGAGTGTTTATAATGGCAAACACGTGCCTTTTCCCCATGAGAATTCCACGAGCCCATCTCCCTCGCGAACACTCGCACAGTGCGCCAATTAAGTAAACAATAATACGACTCTGGCAACTCTGATTGAGGTAACCATTAATTTCACAAAATGTTAACAGCTTTACAGAGCTCAAATTTACTTTTTTTAGATAAAGTATGCCACAGCTTACACACCACGATCCCTATCTTCTCTTTTTCTTTTGCTCTTCCCCCCTTCCTCTGCAGAACACGTCATACCACTTCCTGACCAATCGGAACTACCTAGTAACCACACCATACTTCCTGGAAAACGGATCGATTAAATACAACATTTATTCATGAATTTTATAAAATCTTGTTTATTAGTTTATTAAACAGTATTCTGTTCGGTTATGTAACAATCTGCCTATATGTGTCTACAATAAAAATTCAACTAAACAAGGTAAACTTCACGACGATCATTCTCATCTCGATATAATCTGCAGCATTTGTCACAATTGCTCCGGAGAAAAAACGTTACCCACTAATTATATAAAATAAAGTATGGGGTTGGTGTGTGTAAATGCGAAGTTTACACACACCCTCAGGGTTAGATGCTTTTAATAAACCCCTTGAGCTTCGCTCTCGGGGTTTATAAATCATCTAACCCCTCAGGTGTGTGTAAACTTTGCGTTACACACACCAACCCATACTTTATTCTCTATATAACGTCACTCCTGGGGTGGGTTGAAGCACGAGGTGAAGCTCGATGTTATACAAAATAAAAAAAAAATGAAAATGTTTTAGTAGATTTTTAGTGATTCAGTATATCTTTGTTTCTTAAGAGAAGAGCAAACATTGGTAATCCTGTGGTAACAAATCAATACAGTTATGTTATTGTGTAATGCATCACTGTCTCGGGTACCCACTGACCAATCAGAATACAGGAAATTTCCTTGCCATTGTATAATTAGTTTCATCTACTGCATCTGCTTACATTGAAATAGAAACCTGCTGAATCATGCCTGAAACACGCGTGATAAAAACCGTTTGTAAACAAGTAAAATAAAAATGGCTTTGTGGTGGGGTCATTATACAAAACAAATTAACATACAAAAGTCACAGATGTGTTTGGAGACCATGGGCCCGATTCCAGAATGAATGTCACGACTGCTGACATACCTTGAGTTGTGACATTACCTATGCTGGGGACCCTGACCATATTCCAAGAGCGGCAGGGTCCTGGCACACCATGCCATACGATTTCAATATGTGGAGGCTAACGCCATGGGTATGCATAATAGCCCATGTCACAAGTCACAGCCCGCTACTGACAGCCCTGACCCCCTCGCCCTGGAATGCCCGGCACACACCAGGAGCATGGGGGGGGGCAGGACAGGTGGAACAGGAGTCTGGGAGGCGCACTGGCAATCGGACCCCCGGGGGTCCCTGACATTCGGGGTGTGGGGCATGGGTGTGCTTGTGGGGGCATGGGGAGCACATCGGTGCTGTTGCCACAGCGCTGTGGAGTGGACATCCCATGGATGGCATCGTCAAATGCTCTAGCTCCAAGCTGCACTGACTTCACTCCGCCAGTGCGGCTTCTGGAATTGTGGCAGCAGGTTAAGGCAGCTGCCCTCCTGGAATAGGGCACAGTTGCTGCTGAAGCCTGCCCTTGTACCATGTTGTTGCGGGCTGCAGCATAGTGGGTGGCATAACCCACGGTTGGCGTAGCCCACAGCCAACATGGCGCAAGGTGCCTCTTGGAATTAGGGCTGATGTACTGCTTGGCACAAGTCACAAGATACGCCATGGGGCTTGACGTATCTCAGCTTACGCCAGCGTCTGCCTTCCTGGAATCGGGCCCCATGACTACTGTTTCCTGCACTTGTTGTTAATTTCAAAATATATCAAACTGTTATTTATATGTTTTTTTGTATACCCACGTCTTAACATATACCCACCAGGAGTTGATATGTACATATCTTTCCTTTTTATATGTCCATAAATAAAACTTGTGAAATGGCAACAGTCAAATAAGCAATTAGATTGCCTAATATCTTGGTGTCAAATCTGTTCCACGAACTATGGAAACAAGTACCATCAAATAGTACCCATTACTGCCCACTGATCTATGTAACACACTGTTGATAAACAGTATTGGCATTCCTTGTCCAGCAACATGAATACCCTGGCAGTCCAGTGGCCCCCCCTTTCCATAGCCCTGATCATGAAAGAATTGCTTCTTAATGAATCTGTGGTAGTGTACTTGCCCCCCTCGCCCATATCCCTGATGTTGTAAAATAATACCCTAATACTTCTCTTGTAGCACAGCAGAATCACCCATCCCTGCCCGTAGACCAGATGTCATTGACAATGCCCGAATATATCCCTAGTACTGTACTGTTACCCCACCCAGCCCAGACATGATCGCATTGTCACAGGATGGACCTAAGTATCCCTGGTGGTAGAATGAACCCCCCACACCACCCCCAACCAACATAGTGACTCCAACCCCACCCTGCTTCAATAGTCCCAGCAACGGTACAAGGACAGCATACAGCTCAAGCCACACTCACAGCGCCGCTGCTGCCCGTCACTTGAGATGTCAAGTGAGTGACTGCTACATTACTCAGGTAAGCTAGCTGGTGAAGCAGGCCAACCAATGGGATTACAGTAATATTGTACGATTTCAGTCATAGTCATGTTTACTGCTATGAATGCCAACCCTGGGCGCAGCACATGTTGAGATGCACCTGCTCATCAGTTTCCTAACACGAGCTTGGTTATGTGTGGGCGCATCTCGCGTTGTGTACAACTGTTTAATTTACAGAGGGGATGCAGCAGGAGCATTCCATGGTGCATCTTCTGTGAAAAACACAGTTGGTACTCTGTAGTACAACAATTTGTGCAACATCCACAGGGTTCTCAGCAATTTAAAAACATTTCAATGAATATTTGTTACTAATACAACTTAAGGGAGTCATTTCACAATTGCAATAAGACAGTCAAGGGATGTGCATAGAACGTATTTTACGCACACAGAGGCACTAACGCAGTCATCTTACGTCCCCATGCCTTACAACGGCTCTATGCGTCCGTTAAGTATGTTTTATGCACACCATGCTGTGTCTTCATTCTGCCATTCAGAAATGAATACATTTAAATAACCTACAGAAACTACACCACTGCCATACAAGCAGCCCCGTTTTCAGATGTCAGTAGATGATGGGTGCGTTTGCATGTCCCATTGGCTTGCATGGTTGTTCTTTTTATGTATGTTTTATATGTATTTTGATATAAAAAAAAGGAAATGACATGCTCACAAATCCTGTTCCCTTTACGTCTGTTACTGGTGCTGCATGTGATGGCGTGTGCTGGTGTGAATGTAGGTTAATTAATAACATCTTGGTTTCTGACTGTGGGTTGTGTAATCAAATTACCATTGGAATAACTTTGTATGTATGTAAAGTAAAGATGTGTCCATATGTACTCCTGGCAAGGTCAGTTATACTTTTAGTTTCATTGAGTGTCCAGTCTGAAGTTAGTCTGTCCTAAACATTTAGTAAGAAACTACCTTTAACAGTGCGTAAAAACACCAAATGAATGTTACAGCATATTAATCCCATCAGGGGGTTTGACAGCTTAATAATGATCAGTTTCTGCACTCGGCAAAGTACTCTCATTGTTGGCAACATCTCAAGCTATGTGTCTGAAATAGAGGAAACATAAAAACATTGATTGTGTGAATGGCATACTAACATACTAAAAAGCCATAGACCCTATGGTCTATCAGGTCTGCTTGGGGATCAGTGCCTACCCAGGGCACCGTTATAGCCCCCCACACTCCCTACAAAGTCCCCCAACCTCAACCGCCAGCGGGGCTCTGGGATGTACCCTTCCCCTATACCTATTCCAGCCTTTCTTGAACCCCTCCGCAGATGTAACAGCCACCAGCACCATGGTCAGCACATTCCAGGGTTCCACCACCCTCTCAGTGAAGTAGTGTCTCCTTGTTCCCCCATTAGTCTCCCTCCAGCCAGCCTCATTGAGTGTCCTCTGGTGGCCCCTACCTTCCTCGGCTGAAGCACCCCCTCTAGGTTTACTCTGTTCATTCCCTTGAGATATTTGAAGACCTTGATCATATCCCCTCTGTTCCTCCTCTCCTCCAATGAATACAGGTTGAGCTCCCCAAGTCTCTCCTCAAAGGGTGCTTCCCATAGACCTTGTATCATCCTTGTTGTCCTCCTCCTCTGGACCCTCTCCAGAAGAGCAATATCCCTCTTTAAGTAATGATGCCAAAACTGCCCTCAGTATTCAAGGTGTGGTCTAACCAGGCAGTTATACAGCAGAAGGAGTACCTCTCGACTCCTTGAGGTTATTCCCCTGGCTAAAATACAGCCAAACAGTATTGTAATTGATGAGTTTTAATTTTATTGCTATGTGCATATAGTACCATATGTTGTTACCTAAATTCAAACTATAATGCAGTTACAGTGATACACTAACACAATACTATAAACATGTCAGATATTGTCTGATACATTAACGTGCTCAATCGATGACAGTTTCCCATTAACAGAGACATTGTAATGTGGAACCATACATATTGCTGCAAATCTAAACAGATACACACATACACACAAACTGATGTCATATAATGACAGGATGGCATCCATAAAATCATGTTGTCTTACACATAATGAGGGTCACAGTCATGTCCCCTCTCTCTTCTGTCTTCCAGTAAGTACATATTCAGTCCCCTATATCTCTCCTCATAAGCCTTCCCCCACTGACCCACTATCATCTTTGTATCCCACCTCTGGACCTTCTCCAGTGGCCTTACCGGGGACGTATACAAGGGCAGTATAACCTCCTCTCTCCTACTGCTGATCCCCCTAGATATGCATCCCAGCATATTGTTTGCCTTTGCCTTTGCTGCTGCTTTCTTGAACTGTGTGGAGTTCTTTAGGTCACTAGTGATCGTCACTTCTATGTCCAGTAATGAGCCCTGCGGGACCCCACTGGTTACCTCTCTGGTGCAAGATAACTCTACCCTCATAACCACCCTCTGGGCTCTGTTCCTCAGTCAGTTTTCTATCCATTTGGCAATCTTTTCCAAAACCCAGATATCCACCAACTTCCTGACTGACCGTTTGTGGGGTACAGAGTCACAAGCCTTGTTGAAATCAAGATAGAGAATGTCTACCCCTTGGATCATGTCTACTGTCTTAGTGACACAGTTAAGAAGCCAACCAGATTCGTTTGACAGACACCCCAAAGACACAATGCTGCCTTGCATCCTGGAGACCATGCTCCTCTAGATATTCCACCAACCTCTCCTTTAGTATGGTCTCCATGAGCTTGCCCACAATGGAGGTCAGACTGACTGGCCTAATTCCCTGGGTCATCCTTGGGACCGCTTTGGTGGTGGTGCAATACATGAGCTGTTCTTCAAATCTGCGTTACCATGCCTGACTCTACTGAACTATTAAGTAGGTGTGCCAGTGTCTATTTAAGCTCCTCAGCCAGCTGTTGTAGTACCCTTGGATGTACTATGTCAAGCCATGGTGATTTGTCCACCTTCAATACCAGCAGTCCCTCCCTCACTCTACCGTCCTCTATCAATACTTCTCTCAGACTTAAAATTGTTGTTCAGTGGCTGGCCCAGTGGTGTGGAGAGCTGAGGCATCATGCCTTACATCCTGCCACATCATTGACCAGTGTTCACAGTGCGAACTGTCCACTGTGGGTTGGCTGAGGAGAGAGAGGATCAAGCATTCAGTTGACAGCTATCCTCTCTAGAGGAGGCACATGGACAGAGTCCGCTGCCTGTTTGACCCCTAGCAGTGGCTGTGGGCTGGCACAACAGACCATCACATAGGGAGCAGATGCGGGACAGACGTCCACATGCCACGTACGGAAGCATGCGCTGTCTAGGCCATTGGAGTAAGTGCACACCACTGTGCTTGGGGGGAAGGGCAAAAATGGAGGAAAATGCTGGCTGGCAAGATTAAGCCAGCCCCTCACATGCTCTCTGCCTGGCTAGCTGGCACCTTGCTAGCTCTAGAGATGAGCCCAGTGGATGCTGGGGGGCCAGATGGGGGCAGAGGAGTATAAAGAAATTTAAAAAAAAAATGTTGTTTAATGGCTTGAATCAACATCGCTGTAAGAAGCACATTGTACGGGGATGTAAACAAGTTAAATGATTGTATTTGATGTTGTAATGTAGATCGTAAATGATGGTCAGTCACATGATTGTTTTTTCTATTTACAAGAGGTACCGATACATATCTTATCGACAGCTTGCATGTGGGTGCTGGGGGTGGCTTGGCCAGATGGTACACTTGGTACTTCCAGCATGTGCAGTTAATAAAATCCATTCAAAATTCCCATCGGAGCGTTATACTGGATTTAAGTACCCACCACTAGAGTGATTATGAATACATCAGCGGATAAGATACAGGAATGTTACTGAACTGTTATTGTTTATGTAGTTTACTCTGATATGAAAAAACAGTTCAAACTTTACACCAAACCGATCGTTCTTTCATTAAAAAAAATTGGATTCAGAATAGTGATTCAAACATGTTACTGTTCTGTATACTGTTTTGTTTCTCAGAGTTAGTTTAATAGCATTGTGAAAAACAGCACATATATTGTAACTTGTCCAGATTTTGCAATGTTCAAGACATGTTCAATAATATAAGATGTTCATTAAAATATTGATTATCATACCTTTTGCTATGTCTGTGGATTTATAGCTCTATTCAGGGTTGTGGAAACATGAACAATGTTTCTGAATGGCTTCTTCCTTGGGTACACGTTCGTACTGTGAACAAAGCGGTGGTGATACACTGTCATTGTTTGCTATGAGTGCTGTGTTTGTGTCACCACGCAGCAGGGCTTCAACGTGTAGCATGAGTTCATCAACATAGCCTGCATGTAGATGAAGCTTTATTCAATATTATATAATGGTATCAGAAATGCTGCGATCAGATTTGCTGTCATGATTCAAGTAAGCAATAAGACACAACGGGGTGTGTGTCAGTCCCACCATGTACTCACACCATGTTTGGGTACATTGCAATTATATAATGTTCGTTTTGTGTAGGAGACTGAAGATTTAATTATTTTGTTTAAGTTTCATGCGTTCAGGTTACCAGGAGTAAACAACATGGCGGCCGGCAGCTAAGAAGTTTGGCAGGTGATTGGCTGGAACTCCTACCGTGGGGTGATAGCAGGATTTACATGGTTGTAACTTGTGACAGCCAGCAAATCACAAGCCATTATTTTTTTTGGCCCATTATATAATGCTTAATTATACAGTGTGGTCAAAATTATATACAATTATTTTACGCATGTGACCAGTACATAATAGCTGAGATGTTATCCGGTGTGTCTGTCATATGTACATATAAAAATTGCCAGCAGCAAAGGTCTATCATGGTGTATCTAGGCTGTTCGAGATTGCTGCTAGCTCCATATTCAGCAGCTGTCCAACACCCTTCCCCTTATCTCCATTTACCCTTCCCTTTGCCCTGTCCCACTCCTTCTTGAAGCATTCCACTGTGTTACATGTCACCACCTCAGTTGGTAGTGCATTCCACTTTGCCACCACCCTCTCCATTAAGAAATTCCTCCTCCTTTCCCTCCGGTATCTACCATCCTCAAATCTTATGTGCCTCCAGCATTACCAGATCCTCCTGTAGCCCACCCCCCAACACCACCCCTGGTCGTCCACCACCACTCCCATCTTGGTGTCATCCGCAAATAGGCTTATTTTGCTGCTTATGCCCTCCGAGATGTCTGCAATAAATATGCCAAACAGCACTGGGCCCAACACAGACCCATGTGGAACACACTTATCACAGGCCTAGAGGATGAGTCTTCCCCGCCTATCACCACCCTCTGCTGCCTATCTTTTATCCAGTTCTCCACCGACTCCACAAGTTGTGCTCCCGCCACTATGCCCTGTAGCTTGCTTCCAAGTCTCCCGTGCGGTATTGAATTGAAGGCCTTACTGAAGTCTAGGTACAGCACATGCACTGCATTGCCCCCATCAATTTGCCCAGTCACCCAGTCACAGTATTTCACCAGGTTGGTCTAGCATGACCTGCCCTTGACGAAGCCAAGCAGCCTCCCATTATGTACCCTGTTCACCTCCAGTATTGCCACTAGCCTCTCCTTTAGGATGGTCTCCATTAGCTTTTCCACTATGGTTGTTAGACTTTCTGACCTATAGTTCCCCTGTTTGTCCTTGGGTCCACTATTGTGGAGGGGAACCAAGTGAGCCAGTCTCCAGTCATGCGGTATGCATCCTGTATCTAAAGATGAATTAAAGAAGTCTGGCAAGGGTGCTGCCAGGACCTCTGCCAGTTCCTTCAGCACTCTCTCATTAACACCATGGATAAATATATATACGTAGGCATACAGTACTCATGGCGTACTTGAAATGCATGTTGCATCAGGGATAGAACTGCTTGATAACCATTGAACTCTTAACTCACAGTAGGTTGATTCAGTGTGTTGGCGTCTAACAGTGAACCCCCCACTTCTTGTACTTAGGATACGTTATTTTGTATCAGTCTCTCCCATCCCATGTGGTCGCAAACTGGCATGCACTATTCTCATTATAATGCATTGGGGCAGTCATCAATATGCGTATGAATCGAGAGAGGACAATTAACATCTATATCGTTGCACAGCCCTCACAGAAAGAATGTTATTACCTGGCATTCCACAGCCTGTAAATGTGCAGTAAAGCTTGCCTTGACTAAACATAATTTGACATAATTACACAACCGCATAATTTCATATCGTGGACTTGAATCACTTTATTTGTTAACTGACAGGCAGGTCTTGAGTTAGTCAGTAACATTGAAATGACAGTGATTCATGGGTTAACGGTGACGCACGCTGCAGATTGTTGAACAATTTTATATCATCATGTCAATCTTGAATAAAGAAATTGTAAAGCATGTTGATTTCATACCTGCAGTTCATTAGCCAGTAACTAAAAGCAGTGTGCTTTGACACAAAGTGAATAATCACACTGTGAAAACCCTCTGTGCTACTTGTTTGCATATTTGGTGACATCATTGAGTAGCCGCTTCTTCGTGACCAACTCTTCCAGTTTTATAATGGGACGAGACCCTGTTGGATAACTGACAAAGTTGTTGTTATGATGCTTACAATCTGTTCAGTGAACTGCAACACAGTAATATTTTACATGTTCCTGGGTACCATCATACATTCATTTGCTATGGTCGTCAGTCGGCAACGAAAACTGTTTTCCCTGTGACACATTTTGTCACTTGTCTCAATTAAGTACTGTTGTGAATGGATGAAGAAAAAACTGACCAGCAGTGATCCTTTCAGCGGTTCACTTCCTCATTCGGGGGAATAAGTCACCATGTCCCTCATGTATATTCAGTACATGGTTGACAACTAATGTCCACTTTTGGACAAGTAGTTGGGAGTTGGCCTCCGGAGTGGAAATTGCAGACCAGTACAAGTGATTTATAATACTTTTCTGCCAGTTCACAAGTGCATCACACTCCTTCTGTTTGAAAACAGCAGTTGTAATCTTCTTAAGCCCTAGCTGAAAAATAATATCTGTCATCATCTGTTGACTGCTTTGAGTACCGTTACATTGTCCATCATCCACAGTTGCATACCTTTAACGATGTGCCAAATGTCATACTGGTGCTTATGAAATGGGTGGTAGAAAATCAGCATTCTGATTGACTGCTACGGTGCTAATATGTTTAACACCATGGGAAAAAGATCAGGTTGTGCCAAGCTATGGCAAGCGGGCATTGATGTGGGTGATGCTGCCCACTCAGAACCTTGAGAAAAGAAAATGCAGCCATCTTGTTTATGCCAGAAGTGGTGCCAGCCTAACTGTAAAAAAAGTAAATAAATACATTTGACTGCCTGTTCACTTGACCTTGGTCTTTGAGGGTTTCTGTTTATAAATCCATGTAGCATGTAGAAAAGTGGAAAAAAAACCCCAAAGTGCCGTAATCTGTCTCCCAGTCCACTCTCTCACTCTCCATCCGAATCGAAACGCGATCTCTCTCTCTCTCTCCCTCTCTCCCAGCCTGCAGATTTGCTCTCCTCATCTTAATCAGAAGCCGACTGCCGATTACAGCCAGTGAAACATTTAAACTAAGTACGGCCACAATCTCTGTCCCGGCCCATCTGCTCAGTGGCTGTTTAGATCAATTGCTAACTTGCAGCGGGGTCACAACTTCCACTGCATAGCATCTAATTTCCGATTTATGTAAAAATAATGTACAGTATTTACTGTATCAGTTGCAGAATTCACTTCTTTGCTTGTGTGTGTTGGTGGGGGGTGAATACTGCCATGACAACCAGATGTAAACTACAGAAGCCTTTGTAGGACAAAATTCCTTAAGTCAAAAAAAAAAACAGTAGGCGGAGGAACTATTTTATTAAAAATGAAGACAGGCATTAAACTTTTTCTATTTTAAACTGTACTTTCATCTTATTCATCTTATTTCACTTCTCAGTCTCCCCACTAGAGGCCCTCCTGCTGCCTGTGTTTCCCTCAATAACTAAAAAGAATCCTCTCCACTCAAACTCTCACAGTAACTGCCAATTTGTTTCCCTAATCCCTGGCAATATTTCCCCTGATGCGCTATGACATTTAACTTTTAATGAGTAACTTGCCCCCCCTTTTTATTTTTCCCAGTAGCTGATAATTACTTAACCTACTAACCCTGCAAAACCTCTGGCATAGCCATCGAGTTCCCAACCCTGTACCGAGCTTCCTTGTTTGACATTAGATTATACTAGTGCCTTCTTACTAACGACTCTCTCTTCCCGCTTTGTACTCAAAGTGACCCCTTCTAATATGGCCTTCTTAAGCCAATCCCTGTCTGGACATGGTGGTGCCGAGGTATCTCTCCCCATGGGATGTGATGGACGACTGACTCTTCCCCCTCCTCACCTATCTCCTGACAATCTGGGCAGGACCCTCCTAGCCCTTGGGGGTGACATAGAATCTAATCCAGGTCCTATCTCCCCAAATCTTACTCTAAACAACCCCTCATGCCCCGAGTGGGCTGATACCAAAGGGCTCAAACTCGCTCATATGAACATTTGCAGCCTAAGGCACAAATTCCATGAAATTGAGGCTTGGGTGGCTCTATATAAGCCTGACATATTAGCCTTGACAGAAACTTGGCTCAAACCACAGATCCTCCCCCATGAAGTGGACATAGTGGGATACCTTACTTTTCGAAAAGACAGGATTGGGAAAAGGGGAGGTAGGGTCATTATTTATGTCAGCACTGACCTTCAAGCTACAGAGCTGGACTCCCCCTCTCTTAGTGACCCCCTGGCTGAAATGTTGCTCGTCAAACTACTTCTTGGTAACACCAAACCCCTTACCATAGGCGGTGTCTACATCCCCCCACAATCTGCTGCCTCCTCCTTGGAATCCATAACTAGCCACCTTGAGGACTACCCCCTTGGGGAAACCATACTACTTGGGGATTTCAATCTCCATTGGCTGTCCCTACTCTCCTCCTCTATTAAAAACCCATTACTTGGCTCACTTCTTATCCAGGTCATCGACCTCCCCACAAGACACAACCCTAAGACTGGAAACCACTCTCTCATTGATTGGATCCTCGTCTCCTGCCCGGGCCGTATTCTGTCAGCAGGGATTATGGTTGACTCCTTGAGCGATCACTCGCCCACTTTCTGCATATGGTCCAACAAGCCCCAAAAAATTGCCGCAAAGATCATTGAAGCGAGAAACTACAGTAGATTTGTACCAGCAGACTACTGCTCCCAGCTGTGGAACTCCGACTGGGCCCCTATCACCTCTCTCCCCACACTTGACGAGGCTCTTGAGTATTTCACCCAGATCTTTTTGTCTGCATCTAACACTCACGCCCCGATGAAAAAGCTCAGGGTACAGGAAAATGTCATAAATGACTGAGCCCTTGCCTCAAGCACTCCATGCTCCTCCGGGACAGAGCTTGGGGTACCTTCAAATCCTCTGGCAGCCCAACAGACTGGGAAAAGTACAGAGCTGAGAAATCAGTGCAAAAAATCTTCGAAAAAAGCCAAGTCTCAATACTTAAATGACTTACAAACTAGGCACCTACGGGACCCAAACAAATTCTGGGACCACCTAAATCTACTTATTAAGGGCTCCTCAACCAGTCAAACGGACTCCATCATGGTGGGGGACTCTCTGACAAATGACCCAGCCATAGTTGCTGAGGCCTTCTGCGCCTCCTACTCTATCCCGAGTGGGTCTCCCCCTTGGGTTCCCCATGGGCCTAACCTATACTCTGGAGATGCTTGGGCTCACCCTCGGCCCCAATTTCACCTAAAACTGGTCAAACAGGCAGAGGTACTACCTCTCCTATGCAAAATTAACCCTTACTTCCTCACTAGAGCATGACCAGCTTGAACCTCGCCTTCTGAGGGCTGCCGCCCCGGCTATCACCCATCCTGTCACCTTACTTATAAATAGGTCACTTCAGGAAGGAAAGGTTCAAAAAATGTGGAAGGTAGCGACCATTGTACCTGTCCACAAAAGTGGGCCCCGAGACAAATTGGGAAATTATAGACCAATTTCCCTTCTCAGTCCTCTGGGGAAAATTCAGGAAAAACTAGTCTCAAACCAACTACAAGACTACCTTGAGCTGCACTCTCTCATGGCTGATGTTCAACATGGTTTTAGAAAGGGCCTTGGCACTGACACTGCGCTCATCCGACTCACTACGGACATCCTCTCCTACATGGACCAAGGTTCCCCAACGGGCGCCCTCTTCATTGACCTATCCAGGGCCTTTGACTTGGTTAGCCATAATCTCCTCCTCTCCAAACTCCAGACCTTAGGACTGGATCACCACTCACACTCCTGGTTCAAGAGCTACCTGAGGGACCATTCCCAAAAGGTCCGCTGGAAGGGTGCACAGTCTGGTCCTAGATCGGTCTCTGCTGGAGTACCTCAGGGCTCAATCCTGGGCCCTCTGCTCTTCTCACTCTTCCTCAGTTATATCGAGGGAAACAGCCCCTGCAGCAATCTCATTCTGTATGCTGATGACACTGTCATATACTACAGTGACCCCCAACCAAGTGTCATCTCAACTAAACTGCAGGACAGTCTCTCCACCCTTGAGGCCTGGTTCCCCGCAAACTCCCTTAAACTCAATGATGAAAAAACTAAAGCCATACTGTTTGGCTCGAGATGCCTGGGCTCTGACAGAAGCCAGTTCCTCCAGATCTGTACCAGCCAAGGAAAAAGAGTTGAGGTCATGTCTAGCTTCAAATATCTTGGGGTCCATCTAGACCAAGAAATGACCTACCAATTCCATATCGACTCAATAACCAGGTCCACCCATCAAAAGCTTGACCTCCTTTTCCACCTGGGGAACTCCTTATCCTCTATTGCACGTCATGCAATCGCCTGCTGCAATCTCCTTCCATCCATCCTACATGGGGCCCCACTTCTGCAGTTCCTCTGTGAGATGGAATATAATAAACTCTCAGTACTCTATAACCGAGTGGCCCGTTTCATCACTAATTCCTCTCCTAGGAGACATCATTGTGAGGTCCTAAAGGAGCTAAACTGGCCCACTCTCCATCATAAGCTAGCACATATTAGCTAGCTATCCTGTTGCCTGCCTAGCTTTCAAGTTTACTTACTTAAGTCCCCCTCCCCATCTCAGAGGACTTCTTTCCCCTAGAAAACATACCAGAACCCTGCGATCAACTGCAAGTCACCCTCTAGTCATCCCTAGAACGCGCTCAAGCCATGGCAAGCGGGCCTTCAGATTTGCTGCCCCTTTCCTATGGAACTCCCTTCCACCTGAATTGACTAACTCACCCACCCTCACCCAGTTCAAAAATGGACTCAAACTACATCTTCTCAATGTTAGTCTCTGTGGCTGTAACTGCTAGCTCCCCTGACCAGTCCCCCTGGCCGTTGCACTGCTCTGAACTCTCCCTTTGACTTGACATGAAATGCTAATGTGGACTCTGATTACTGGCGGAACTTATGTACATACTGTATATAATGTGTGAGGTCTAAACATACTGTTTATAAATTGAGTCTATATGTGAACCCTTCTGCTACCCTTGTATAAATGTTATCATTGTACTATGGTGTTACAAATGTAACTAATGTAATTATTGTTTTTAGTTTCCTTTCTGTAACTAACTCCGGGTCGCCCCTGAAAAAGGGACCATTGGTCTCAGTGGGCTTACCCGGTAAACAAAATCTAAAAAAATAAAATACTATGCATTTTAGCTATCACATACATCTGTATTTGTGATAACCATTTCATAAGTGCAATAAGCCACTCCAGGGTCTGTGTGTTAGACACTTTAACACATGGCTAGGAGGCTGGATGCACTCGGTCAGTGGCCTCGTGCCTCACTACGCCTCCTAGCTGCGTGTTAAAGTGTCTAACACACACCCTGTCGTGTCTTATTGCTTACTTAACGTCTGGCAATTCCTTGTGTATCTATTTACTGATCCTAGGGTGACGGTCAGTCATAAGAGTGTGTAGGTTGGCACCATTCTCTTCTAGGAATGCAACGACTCACTTAAGACCCTCAAGTTCCATGTGGTAGGAGCCCTCTCATTCATTTCTCTGAATTAATGGAAAAGGATATCGACAGATCATTAATCAACATTTGTTTAATGGCAAGGCACCATTTACAAGTGTTACTTGACAACTTTGACTGTGACATTATGCCATTGTTGCTGTTACATGGGCTCGGCACTGTCAGGTATGACTCTGTAATGCATACTGTCACTGTGGATACCAAGAATACTCACACAATGGTAAGGCTTGTTATGAATCATAGCATTACATGTGCAACACTAACCCAAACATTTGACAGTTGTGTAACTTGTGACCGCGTCCACCAATCACAGTTAGGGATCAGTAACATACTGATATATCATTGCAGAGTATAATGACACCAACGTCCTTCCAAAGTGACGGTACACTTTCAGGACAAAAAATGCTTTACATAATCTGTCATGCTTACATGTCAATAAAAGCAATTGAGATAAACATTGACTCATAGTTGTACCTGAACGAGCTGCAGTGCCAAAACTTTGTTCCTTTCAAAATCCACAAGAGAATAACTGCCAAACTTGGTACACTGTCCTGGTGTGTATGCACGACCATCACCACTGGCGATCAAAGACTGTTTGGTGAGTTTAACTTCAGTTATCAACTGATCCTGATGCCACTCCCATACTGATTTCACAGCTGGAAAGAGGAACTTTCTGTGGTGTTTGAAAAAAGTAACTGGTGTTATACTGGCACAGTTCAAGTGCAGTAACATGGTCAAAGTTTTCTTTGGAGATGAGCCAGAAAAAAGAATGAATGTAGACAACTGAACATTTACAGCAGGGGTATCATTTATCATTGGTTGGCTTCTCCAAGTATACTTCCCAGCAGTCATCACAAGTTTGTGGTATGACCAACCTGCTGCCAACCTCATAGTCATGGATGTAGACATTTGGTGACTGGCACATTCTGCAGAGAGTCAGTAATTCTAATATTACAGTCTTAAAGACAAAGAACTTGCGCTCTGGAAATATTGGACTTTCATTGAGGGAACTGAGTGAAAAAAGGAAATTAAATTATGATGAGTCACACAGTATTACTTATTTTTATGTCAACATATACTTGTGCAATATTGGCAAAACTGAATGGATAATGCAAGCGTTAAAAAAGGTAACTGTCCACACCTTATCACTGTGCGAACCGAGATGCTCCAGTGATCAGCACAAACTGTAATGATATTGAATGTAGAAGATGTTTAAGTACCTGTCACTGTCACTGATGTGTTCCATTCTTGGGTCATAGTCTGGGCCCAAATGAGAGTAGTGTGACGGAACTGAGAGATCATCAAAGAATTCACTGTTGAAAGATACATCTATCTCCTTAGTTTGAGTGGAGTGTGTCAAATGGACATGAGGTAATGTCATGTCACACTGAACAGCAGCATCAATTGTTGTCACTTTTGCTTTAATGTCTCCATCATTGCTTATGTGTCTCGCTTCCGTCTGACTACCTATCAGCAAAGTAAGCAAGGATGCTCATTGTTACCACACTTCATGCAGCACTCTGTCAATTAACTCACATGTCACTGTAACACAGTAGACAAGAATTAATTTCTCCATCGAACACAGTTGTGGTCATTATCACCATACCCATATGTGTCACGTGCTGGAAGTCAATATCACAGGCAGCAAAGACACAAACCTCTCACAACTGAATATCCATTTGCAAGCCATGTTGTCACTAAGTCTTGTGACTTCTCAAACCACAACTTAAACACCTGTCTATCGATGGCAAGTTGAGAATGCCATCTAGATGATCAGTTAAGAATCACTCTAGATAGACAGCGAGCAGTCATCATCAATGGGCGATGTTGATGAGTTGGTATATGGTGTGCTTTGTTTTGATACTAGCACCCAGGGAAATCAATGTCAACATATAGGAACAGGTCAAAGTGTGATTCTGTGGTGTTGCTGCCTATTAGAGTGTGGTCCATTAACAAGCATTGTCAGCAGTGTCAGTGGCTCAGTAGGTAGCACACTCGCCTCTGAGGCCGGGAGATCAGAGGGCTGTGGGTTCAGTTCTAACATCTGGCACCTGGGTTAATATCCCAGTACTGACACTGTAGTGCAACATGAGAGGGGCCCTGCACTTCTGAGGTGCCGTCTTTTGGATGAGACGTTAAACCGAGGTCCCATCTGCCTGGATTGGTGGTAGTTCAGGTGGATGTTAAAGATCCCATGGCACTTATCGAAAAGAGTAGGGGAAGTTTATTAAACAAAAAGAAACATAGCATCACAGAAATAATCACGTTACAGAAAATACATACACAGAATCATAATATTAATAACAGAAAAGGAAAACCAGGAAGAAATCATAGATTTAAACAAAAAATTCTTCCACAATTTGTTGAATTTATCTTGGGAAAACCTTCATTCATCATTTTCTTTAACTGTGAACAATCCTGCTTCTATTTGTGAAAGAATAACAGTAGTTAATACAATCTGTTGTTGCAAAACATATTGGCAATGAGCCTGCCATAAATAATATTGAAGAAAGGCAAAAAATACATTCAAAGTACTAGCATGATATCTCTTCCACATTCCCGTGTAATCCCCTAAAATCAAGGTATTATAAGAAATAAGTGTTAAAAATGGAATATTCCAATGAATTGCAGCGTCTGCCCAAAATTGCTTACTTTGAGGACAATCAATAAAAAAATGCAACATACTTTCCTCAATATTAGGACAGAGAAGTCTAGGACAATACCTATCTGTCTGTGGTTTATACTTTAAATTACCCCGAACTCCCAACCTCCCTTGAGCGGAAATCCAGACAATATCCCAAATATGAAAAGGAAGCCTAAAATCTGAAAGTTTGTGTAGAGCAAATACCATTTTAGTAGGCACACAGTTAGGGAAGATAAGATGGACCTGTTGTACCTCATAAACAACATAGGAGTAAAAGGACTTTCTATCTAAAGACAGTAATTTTGGAAAAGGAACTTTCCATTGCTGCAGTTTTTTCATTGTGGCTACCCCATAAGAAGGTATAGAATCAGAAAGCAAAATTTTTGGTGGTAAAAGAGTCCATTTAGCAAAAAACTGTTTCCAATGAAAATGAGACCACATTTGCCAAATCAGAGTAACAGAGCTCCATAAATAACTAAAGGAAGTAAAAAAATATAAGGAATGGAAAAAAACAATAGGATTGATCATATGCAAACCACCTTTCTTAAGTGGTAAATAAGTAATTTCCCTTTTACTGGGTTTAATTGATTGCCCCACACCATTTGAAAGAATAAACTAAGAATTCTAGTTTCTAAATTTATCAGAGGTGGGTACAAGTAACTTAAGAAAATAAATATAGGTAACAAAAATTTCTTAATAATCAAGACACGTTTTTTTTTTCCAAATTTCCAGTGTTTCCACATGTTCACCTTACATTCCCCCACCTTCAAATGTTGTTCCCAGTTATAGGTAGCCAAATCCCCATGTCCAAACCAAACACCAAGGATTTTTTGAGGGCCAATAACAAAAGGAATAGCCAAATTAACTCCCGGCTCCAAGTTAGTGTGAGCTAGAGAAAGTATAAAACTCTTTTCTGTATTAAGACATGCCCCAGAAATACATCCATAACAATGGAAAACTTCCAGAGCTAACTGTAAAGAAGTGGTATTGTATAAAAGCAGTGTGACATCATCAGCATATGCTGTAATTTTCTCAGGTGGTAATGAGGGCGAGGGGGCTAAACCCCTAATACATTGATCTCTGTAAATACAATGAATGACAGGATCAAGGGCAAAAATGTATAAGAGATGACTTAAAGGGCAACCTTGCCTAACACCTTTGTTAAGAGATACCTCCGTACCAAAAATTCCATTAACAGTGGGAATTATAGTAGCATCAGTGTATAATAGACGAATCCATTGTACAAACTAAAAAGGAATACCATATTTTAATAATAAGTGAAAAAGATACCCATGTCTCACTTGATCAAAAACTTTAGCCCGATCTAAGGCTACTACATAACCTGAAGCTGAGCCCAGATTACCTGCCTCAAAGAGTTCTCTTAAGATGTATAAATTAGACTGAATCTTTCGGTTAGGTATTGCACATGTCTGAGCAGGATGTATAAGGGAATCAGCTACTTGTAATAATCTAGTATTGAGAATCTTAGCCAATGTTTTATAGTCACTATTTAAAAGACTGAGTGGTCAGCAGTTAGAAAGTAATTTTTTATCACCCTTTTTATACAAAAAATGAAGGAGGGACATACTGAAGCCAGAAAACCATGTATGAGAGGTCAATATAAAATTAAAAATGAAGGGTAAAAAAAAACCCACGACAGAAAGGAAAGATTTATAAAAATTGTTAGGGATCCCATCAATCCCAGGGGAAGTACCCAAAAAAAGTTGTTTAATTACTACTTTAACTTCCGCCGAAGAAGTAGGCTCTAGTAGGCAGCGTTGCATAGAGTCTTCTACTTGGGGAAGCGAAGAAAAAAAATCATATAAAGGGGCACAAGTAGGTTCTCCAGAATCATGAAAGGTGGAAGTAACAAACTGTTGTACAACTGATAACATTCCTAAATCAGTGGTAACCAAAGTAGCATCACTAGTAAGAAGACCAGACATCAATGTTTTGTCCAAGTGCTGTTTACACGCTTGATATTTATTTATTTGCTTTTGGTAACCGGGTAAGCACTCTAGACAGCTGGTGCCTATTTTCAGGTGCGACCCTGGAGAATTACAAGGTATACATGAGAGAAATACATTGTCAACATTACAAACCTGGAGCAGCATGCTCCAACAGTGGGATAAAACAACACGGGTTTTTAAAGCAGTAATACATAGCATAGGGATTAGCATAGATGCAACAACAGTGGGTCACATAGCAGAGGGTACATACAGGCCCAGGGGCAGCAAAGGGTATAGGACCCCCCCCCAGGCTGATAATAGACAATACATAGCATAACCACTAGTAAGGTGCCTCACCAAGGTGGCGGGGCAGAAAGAGTCTAGCTGAGGTGCCATTGAAGGAAGGAGGGCTGTCGGACTTGGCATTAAGTGGCACACAGGTAGGGTGCAGCAGGTTTTAGGAAGTTCCAGAGGGAGGTTTTGAAGGTTGAATGGGAGGGGTGCACAAACTTGTAAAGGAAGGGAGTTCCACAGTTTGGGGTCATGGGTGGTAAATGCCCGATCTCCTGAGAGGGTGCGGGTCTTGGGGACCAGGCGGGTCTGGGACGCGCAAGACCTGAGGTGGTAGATGCGGGAGGCATGTTTCGGGGGAGGGGCAAGCGAGGCAGGAGTGGCCATTTGAATTATATTGTCAATGAAGTTTCCCATGATGTAGGTCCGGTGTTTTTCAGGGGGGGGAGCCATTCCAGTCGTGAGTAGAGCATACATCGGTGTGTGAGACAGGAGGCTGAGAAGGCAAAGTGGCAGATGTTGTTGTACGTGGTGTCCCACTTAGCTAGGCTTGAGGACGGGATGGAGGCAAAGGCAACGAGACCATATGAAAGGGTGGGAAGTAATATCCCCTTAGCTATAGCCAGCCGGGCGGTGGGGGTAAGGCAGTCTTTAGCCCTATATGCTAAGCCAAGTTTTCCATTAGTAGCATTACATATATTTCTGACATGTCCAGAGAGATCAAGAAGAGGGTCGAGGGTGACCCTCAGGTACTTAGCTGAGTTGACTGTCGGCAAGAGGGAGTTGCTGGACCCATGGATTTTGAGGGGCATAGTGCAAGAGGAGATTTTGGCCGCTGTGCCAAATAGCATGGCCTGGGTTTTCTTCAAGTTGACTGTGAGTTTATGCCCATCTAGCCACACTCTGATGCATGAGAAGTCCGAGTTGAGCTGGTTATTGATGCTGGTGGCATCAGGGGCGCCGGCTAAGATGACCAGGTCATCCGCATCCAAGGTTAGGTGCCCTTTTGCAGCAACAGAGGGTAACTCACTGATGAACAGGGAGAACAGGATAGGTCCAAGGACAGGTACCCCTCTGTTCATGGGTAAGAGGGGTGAGAGGGTCCGATTGAAACAGTTGAGTTGCTGCCTGCCCCCAAGGTAGTTCGCGAACCAGTCGAGGGCACGGAGGGAGAAGCCAAGGGTCTGTAGCGTGGAGAGGAGGAGGGGATGATCCACACGGTCAAAGGCTTTGGATAGATCAACAAATATAGCCCCCTTCAACTTGCCCTGGTCTATTGCAGTCCTGATCCTAGTGGTAACCTCAGCAAGTGCCGTTGAGGTGCTGTGGCCTTTACGGAAGCCATGCTGAGATGAGGAAAG
This sequence comes from Neoceratodus forsteri, assembly GCA_016271365.2. NCBI lineage: Eukaryota > Metazoa > Chordata > Ceratodontiformes > Ceratodontidae > Neoceratodus > Neoceratodus forsteri. The sequence continues at coordinate 123,847,998 of CM057450.1, read as the reverse complement.
GACATCATATCCCTGTAGGTAGTGGGAAAGTTGTGATGCAATGGCTTTTTCCAATAGCTTGCAGGCAGCCGATAGTATTGCGATAGGGCGATAATTGTTGATATCCTTAGGGTCACCACTTTTCAAGATGGGGACAACCCTGGCAACTTTCCATATGTTAGGGATGACCCCTGAGATAAACGAGGTGTTGAATATGTGGGCAAGAGGATGGGCGATGAAGGGGGCACCCAGGCTGAGTAGTCTGGGTTCCAGGCTGTCCTGAACCACTCCTGTGTGATGAGAAAGACCAGCAAGGAGAGCCTGGGTCTCACCCACAGTGATCTTTTTGAGGTAGAAAGGTGGACGAGGGGGTGGGGACCCGTAAGAGCTGGGGCAGGGGACTGTGGGGGGGTGGCAGCCAGCAGGTCAGTGAAGAGGCGGTTAAAAGAGGAGGCAATGGTTTGGGAGTTATTGCAGTTGGCCTTACCAATGTTCATGTCGGTGACTTTGGTCAAACCACCGACTAGATTTTTTACGTTCTTCCAGAAATGTCGTGGGTCCTTTGCAGCGGCAACCAGTGCTGCACTACAGTACTCACTTTTCGCAGTACATATGGCCCATTTGCAGGAGTTCTTTAGCTGTCGGTACTCCTGGAGATCTTTCTGGTTGCGGGATGCCCTGTATTTTGCCCAGGACTTGTCTCGCTGCTTCATAAGGGAGAGGAGCTCTCTGTGAAGCCATTTTGTGACCGAGCCTCTGACTCTTCTCTTAGATAGGGGAGCATGCCTATTTTGAAGCAGGGCAAATGCCGCAATGAACAGATCTAGGGCTTCGACGGGGTCATGCGTAGCCATGATGCGGGACCAGTCTGCTCCCTGTAGGTCCTCCAGGTAGTTTGGGACTATAAGTTTCGAGTAGTCCCTCATTAGTATCACTCTGCAGGGAACTTTGGTTGGGTTCGAAACCAAACGCAGTAGATCAGCGAATGGTCAGAGATAGAGTCAGGAAGGAACCCCGAGTTGATGATTTTGTCAGGTCGGTTGCTCAAGACCCAGTCAATGAGAGTCCCCATGTCAACACGATAGGAGAGCCTGGTGGGTTCCATGATAACCTGACTGAGGGAGAGGCCTCAGAGCATTGGCTCAAACAATTTGGCACTGGGCCCCAGCCAATTAGGGTTTAGGTCACCAAGGATGAGGAGCTCACTTGAGCACACCTTATGCTGGAGTAGCTCTACGAGTGTCGAGAGTCCCGGCAGATCCCCCTTGGGAGGGTTGTATGCACACACTATGTGCACCTTCTTGGTGTTACCAAGTAGAAGAAGTGTGTGGAGAAACTCACAGGGAGAGGGACCCTGGGTTTGGTGCGGCACAATGGAGCCGTTTAAGTGGACCTTATGGTAAATGAGTACACCCCCACCTCTTTTATTGCCGGCCCTGCCAAGTCGGTACCATAACGAAATTCCATTTCTAGTGATTTAGCCCTGTCGTATTGGTACTGTTTCATTTGTTTTTTTATTTAAAAAATCAGAGTTTTAAATTTTGCACTATCACGTGAAGGGAAGGACATCAATTTATACAGCTGATTTCAATGATGTAAATATTGCAAATAATCAGAATTAGCTTTTTTCCGACCAAAACTAAGTAATAATTGTTTCAGGTCATTTTTCGTATCTATCTACCACTCATAAATGTAACCCCCTTGTTACCCGGGGTTACTAGAATCCCAGTAAGACCTAGTGGTAGGCAGGGAAGGCAGCTTGTGAAACTCCAGTTAAATGGGTTTCACACTGTCTCACTCTGTTCTCAGTCACAGCTGAGACTTGAGAGATGACATCACATTAGAATCTGCAGCACAGGGAGCGAGTTAGAACTTCAGGAGTTTTCAAAGTCAGTTGTCTGTTTACCTCCAAGCAGGAAGGAGGTCTCCTGTTTACCTCCAAGCAGGAAGGAAGTGTTTTTCTGTTTACCTCCTTGGGAGAAAGTTAGAGTCCAGTTTAAAGTGGTGGAGACCGCTGTCCTGGTCTCAGTGCCCCCTCCTTCCAGGAGGGTGGTGGAAGAAAAGTCCCTCTGTGGATTCCAGGGGCAATCCCCTAATTTCCACATCAAAAGAAAGCTGCCTTTTTATAGTTTCTGTTCTGGTATAACAGTGAAAGAAGTGGTACTTCGCCTGTGGGGTACCTGCAACGAAAGGGTGAGTGTTGTGCTCTATTTGAGAGGGCAAACAATATGTTTTCTTCAGTTTGGAAAATATGAAGAAAAAGCTGGGATGTGAACTACTATTTGGGAGGCCTATTGTACTAGGACAAACAAATGGAGTAGTTTAAAGTTTAATGTCTGAATGGATTTCAAGTACTGTTGTAGAGGGGTGCTTCAGGTCATCCACCGTTTAATCTACATTTCAAAGTTGTAAGTTTCTGTTTGTCCAGAGAAATGGCTGGGTATGGGCTGTGGGAGCTGGAGGTGGGAACACTCCCCATCCTTAGTGACCAGGTCCACCTCTACGGATTTCTTCTGTGAATTGCTACTTGCCTCATGCGCCTGGCCAGTGATGAGGTAGGTACCCAGATGTCGGTCGCAAATTGGAAAATCTCTCTAGGAGTCGCAGACTCTAAGTGGTGTGGGGAGCCACAGGATGGGAAAATATACTCCTTGTTTGATGGGAGGCCGAAGGAAGTAAGAAATTAAATCTCTCTAAGAGTCGCAGACTCTAAGTGGTGTGGGGAGCCAGAACAAGTAAAGTTGGGTTCATTCTTCAAATGGACCATCAGTCAAGTGGCCGGCAGGGGAGCTGGGCCAGTCAGGCTGTGTATCCAAAGCGCATGCAAGTCCGGGCTGAGTGCCTGGTGGGTCCAGAGCCAGACAACAGCAGAAATGGGTTCATTCTTCAAGTGGACAGCCTTGTAGTCTCTGATCTGCATATACAGTGAACGTAGCCCCTTGGCGGACCATCTATGCTTTGTCATGTTCAGCTAGTTTATGAATAAAGCCACACTGAAAAATCCCAATCCTGGTTCTGGACATTACAGTTATTGCTTCCTGTAGTTGGATTTACTTGGGTGCACCTGTGCAGAGTAGCCAAACCTAGGTCCCTTGTGCCAGGTAACCTCATCCTCCCTGAACCCAGGTCCCCAACAGGTATTGCTGCCAACGCCAACAGCATGCCACCTGTCATTTTAGTAAAAAGGCAGGGGTGAGGGGTTACATAAATATTATCATAAAAACACAAAGTAGAATTACGGGCCTCAAAAAAAACTTCCAGGCAAAATTAACAGTCTGGCGAACTCAGAAGGGACATATTTAACCTCCATCGTTGCAAAAATGGAAAAAACCTTAGTAGGGATACTATCCAAACCCAGGGTGCATAATAAAAGTCTATGATCAGAAAACTCTGTAGGTGTAGCAACACAAGAAGATGGTCTTAGGTGTTGTGACACAAAAACATAACTATTCGAGTAGCATAAATATGCCTCTGGTATGTGGTCCCGCTCACTGCGGTACGTAGGTATTGATAGACATCTAACAAACTGGCATCTGAAACAGTATGTTGTAAGTGATGAGAATCACAGTGCATTTTTTTCTGTGAAGTTCCCTTAAATTTAAGATCCAATTCACAATTAAAATCCCCACTCCATATAATATGTTTTTTGTATAGAGAAAGGGTTTAATGCTATCAAATAGTTCTATCCTAGCTGTTTTCACTTGAGGGGCATACAAATTAATTAAACAAAAAGAAAAATCTCCAAAAGTGCAATCTAAAAGTAAAGCACGGCCTGGTAGAATATCTATAAGTCTGGTAATATGATACTGTGTAGTTTTAAATAAAATCTCAATACCATCTACAGTATCCAAACCAAAGGACCAAAAAGAAGGGCCCCACCGCCACTGTTTCTTAGCTTGATCAATATTATATAAAGAGGAAAGCCTGGTTTCCTGAAGGAAAAGAATGTCCACCTTAAGTGAGTCAAAGAAAGAAAATACAGAAATCTGTTTTTAAAATTCTTTACACTGCACACATTGAATGACCCAATTTGTAAAGTGGCCATTTACAGGTAGTGTAGGGAAAAAATAAAGGCTCAGGAAACTCCTTTCTGGCTAATCTTCCTCTTTTTCCCTTTTTTCTTTTTTTCTTTTTTTCTTTCTTTAGATAATTCAGTAGATCTACTATCCTCATCTTCAGTTATCATTTCAGATTTGTGGGAAGTGTCAGATTCAAGAGCGGAATCCCCTAAATCATCCTGCAGTGGTAAAAAAATATTGTCTGTAGGTATAGGGGCTGGGGTTGTTTGTTTAAGAGAGGCCCTGGCAAATCTTCTATTTTTAACAGTTTCAAACATGGGAAGGGGCATAGAGTCACTAGTAGGTGTTACCTTCACAAAAGAAGAGACTGCAGAAGAGGTAGCAAGAGAAACATTTGAACTATCCTCAGCTGGGGGTTCAGTGTCCAAAGAAGAAACTTCAACTGCTATAGTAGCTGAAAGAGGGCCCTCTTCCCCGTGAGTTGGGGGGGGGAGGGGGATGTAGAATCCCTTCTTTTCTCCTGTGTCCTATTTACGAGGTCATCCTGATCCCAGCCCTCTGTCCTATTTCGTTTAGCCCAGGGACATTGATGAAAAGCGTAGCCTTTTTCATCGCAAAGGTTACACTGAAAGATGTTTTCGCAGAGATCAACAGAATGCCCATATCCCCCACGTAAAGAACATTTAAGCATGTCACAGGAACTGCTAATATACGTTTTAGCCCCACATTTATAGCAACCCCTGGGTTGTCCACCATAAAACAAAACCCCCCATCCTTACCCAAAATGAAACTGTTAGGTAAATGAATGACTTCAGAGTTAACTTGAAACAATTTCACTTTAAACTTCCACCCCCCCCCTTCCCCGTCCAAACCCCTTCCAAATCAAGAATGGCTTCTGGAGGGCCTAGAATGTCACACTGATTTTGTAACCAATGATAAATATCACTGACATTGACCCCTTCATTACGAAACATAACAGTAATATGTCGAATCTGAGGTTTTGTAAGGGGAATTGCACAAAAAGGGGTCCAGAGGGGAGTAGATTTAAGGGTAGAATATTTATCCCAAAATTTTTCTAGGCTATTATTATGTTTGAAACTGACATCAAAGGAGTCCTCACCAGAGATAAGAATGAGGGCATAAATGTCAGCAGGAAGAAAATGCATAGAGCCCCTCAAAAGTTGTTTAGCCACATAATACCTGTCTGGATGTTCAACAAGACCCCCTCTATACTGCAACCTCACAGCATTAGGTCGAGGTGCTTGATCTAACTTATTCTTAATTCAGACATCAGTACCCTATTAGGTTTGTGAGGGTTTGATTTATCTGAATTCAAAGTCTCAGAACCATTTTTCCCCATATCAGTACCCCTACACTGCCCTGAGGACGTACTTGGCACAAAACAGGTCGCAGTTTGGTCCCCAACTGGATGTGCATCCTTAGAAAAACCTTTAATAGTAACAGGCAGTTCAATACCTGAGCTCAGGGAAGAATCTACAGTGGCATGCATTGAAGAGGTGATAGAAGGACCAGAGCCCCACTCCGGATCCGGTATCCATTGTCCAGAGGCCGCACGTTTCCAGCCAGAAGTCTGAAGGGCAGAATCCGCCGACCAGTCATTCAAAAATTCCCCTGAATCTGATGAAAGTCCAAACTGCTGTCACACATCTTGTGACGTAGAACAGGAGGCTTGCGGAGAAGCAGCAGAGGGTGCAGCAAACTGCTGCAAAAGCGAGGAATCCGGAAGTCCCAGTCGGGAAATGGGAGCAATCTCAGCCAAAGGCACAGAAGCAGGAGAAGAAGGAAGAAGTCCAGGGGAACCAAAAAATTGCTCATCCATTTCCAGCATTAAATCAGGTACCAACTCTGATACTGGTGAATCACCAGTAAAATCCTGCAGATCTCGTTGAAGCACCAAAACCGAAGGGTGAGAGGCATTTTCCTCCTGTATAGCGGGCACAGAATTCTCGGTATCAACTATCTCCATATGCGAAGTAGACTCAGTAAACAGCACGTCCTGGTGCATGACAGGCTGAGCTCCCTCTGCCATCTCGCAGACAAACTCCCGCACCTCCTCCTACTGGCAGCAAAGCAGTTGGGGAATTTCCCCGGTGTCCTGTCCAAATTTCCCTCAGTCACTCAAAATACCACCAACTTAATTTGGTTCAAGGTCAGTTGGCATTCATCTGTATCCCCCTTCCCCGGGTTGTGCCTGAAAATAGGCAGGATTTGTCTAGTGCACTTACCCGGTCAACAAAAACTAAATAAATAAAGAAAGCAGATAATGAACAGTTTGTCATGTGATACATGACAGTTTGTTGTGTGGTATATACCTGTTCAGAATTTATCAGCTGGGGCAATGTGTTAATTAAGCAATAATGCCCAACAGGGTGTGTGTCATGCTGGGATAACATCACGCCTCTGGTGGTTGGGCATGAGGCCGCAGGCTGAGTGCGTCCAACAACCGAGGCGTGACGTTATCCCAAACGACACACACCCTGGAGGGCATTATTGCTATTATACAATGGCTCGTTGTTATATATAAAATAAAAAAATCATTTTAAAGAATGCTTTTATTAGTGTGGAAAAATATTTTTGTTTCTTAAGAGGAGATGCAAAAATAGAGATGCTCCATAAGGTCATCTGACATAAGCCCATCTGCCTTGGTTCACAGTGAGGCTGAGACTAGAGCCGTGATGTTGTGCTGGGATAACATCATGGATCCAGTCCCAGACTTACCAATCAGAGACCAGGATTTTTTCTTGCCATTGTATAATGAGACTTCAGGCCCGAACAACGTCAGAACTGCAGCGGGCCCTTGATGGCTGCAGTGCATCACCAGCAACAGCACGCAGCAGTTCCCATGCCAGTTGTAGGATTCCCAACCGTAACACAAAATAAGAATGTGTCACCTTCCCCCACTTGCAGACTCCACACACCTGCACCAGCATCATTCAGGGGCACTGTCACACCACCCACAATCACACGGTAACTAAAACCACACCTAACCCCAGTTCCGGTGTCATGCCGGATCAGTTCTGGCTGCGGGAATGGTACCAGGATCTTTCAGAGCATGCGCAGAAAAGTGACGTGCACTGAAGTATGCTCCTGTGAACGTGCTGCGAAATCGGTACCTGCTCCAAGTCCGCTCTGTACTTTCCAAGTGATAAATTATTAAAAGCGCCAATTTTACACAACACGGGAAAGCACCCATGAAGTTGGCTCTTAAGACACCACATGAATAATCTCTTTAACGAAATTAGAGGCAGTTTGTACAAAAGTAATTTGCCACAACAGAGATAATTATTGAACTTTCAGGTGGTAAGATGATTTACTGACTCCTGACATACTTCATTGTAATTAGTGAAACCACACCAAACTAATAAAGCTCTAATGAGCTGACAGTAACATGGTGGAGATTTATTATAAATACAAATTTCTTTTAAGCACAAGCAGTCCGTCATTTTATGTGTGTTCAATCTATCATAAGGAAAATAGTATCTGCACAGTTTCGAACCCCATAACACACAGCTTCACCCTGGCAGTCACCTCAAATGACTTAGTCTTTATTTAATTACATTTAAGTAATTTCCATTTAAATGGCATTTCTACCCACTCAGAAGGTGCTGTAAACTCAATACTGTCAAGCACAAGTTGATTTTTTTTACAGTTCCTCCCTCAAGCCACTTCAACTCTTATCACCCTTTTGCAGTGGTCTGTGACAGATGTGCAGCTTTGTTTGAGAATGGTAGTCTCCCTTTGGAGGATGGGGGGCAGCTGGGATGGCTTCTAGCTGCAGGAATGAAGACATGGTGTTCTAGCTGTGTGTGTGTGTGTGTGTGTGCAATTTCTGGGGTGGGGTTAGCAACAGACTATGGTCAGGAAGGTCTGTATGGGGGACAATCCAACTGTAAGAAGGGTCATCGTTTAGGGGAAGGGTTATTGGTTGGGGGTACTCACTCCTAGCCCTTGAGCCAGCCTCTGCACCTACATGGCCAATCCCCACAGGCAACTCTTAATGCCTACTGACCAGCCAGAAGCACACACCTCCACCATCCCTGCAACCGGACCATCTTTTCTGGCCCTTAGATTTTGGTCTATAGTAGGCAACGAAGGGTGCTCGGTTTTGGAGAGGGTGGTAATCTGCAATGATTTACAGCTGAAGGAAGGAATGGTAATTGCTGGGATGGTGGTTGGAGGGGAGCATTCCTACTGTGTGTGTTGGGTGTTAGGCAAAAGGTATGTTGGCAGGAAGGGTGTTATGGGGTAGAATCCAGCTGTACATAGGGTTGTCAATTGTGGGATGCAGGTCTGGGTGATGTAGTAGGCCAGGGAAGGTCCTTGGTTTGGTAGAGAGTGATGAGTGCGGGGGGGGGGTCCAACTATGTGGAAAGTGTTTGGCATGGTATGGGTGGCTGGTCTGTGGGTTGAATATGTGGTATGGACTTGGTGGCATCCAGTTGCAAAGAGGGTCCTGGGACTGTGGTGTTGTCCAAGACGGGTGAGCAGTTTTCAAAGGGCCAGTTTGGGGGAAGAAAAGATGGTCCAGTTGCAGGGATGGTGGAGGAGTGTGCTTCTGGCTGGTCAGTAAGCATTGACAGTTACCTGTGGGGATTGGTCATGTAGGTGTAGAGGCTGCCTCAAAGGCTAGGAGTGAGTAAGCTCAAGATAAGGAGCTCAGCTTGAAAGAAGGGGGCTGATCCATAGACAGGACTAGGAAAGGTAGTCCCGGTATCCTGGATCCTGTTACTCTGTAGCCTGGGTAACAAGATCCCAGACCTAATGGATTTGATGACAGAGAAGACCAGGATATTGTTTGTTTTTGTTAACCTTCTCTTTATGATCCCCCCTACCCTTAGCACCCCATTCTGTTCAGGAGACACCTATGACCTTCTTAGTCCCCACCCTCTTACCTTACCAGAGCGGTCCATCCCCCATGTAACCACAGCTATACCCCTCAGGCAGGTATGAGGTGGGGGCCCTTACACCCCGAAGTCTTCTTGTTTTGTCAGGATGCCATCGCTGGGGCAGGTAGGGACATTGGGGATCAGGGCCTGATGCTCTGTCTACCTGGGAGTGCTGCGGGTAATTTTCTGGTGTTAAAGGTGTGATGTGCACCCTAACGTCAAGGCGCTAAACACCGATGTCCATCACGCCACCGCCTTGGTAATGGTTTGGCTTGCTATACCTCGGGTCTTCATCCGAGGTCAGACAAGTGCCAAGCACTGGTTCCCCCCTCCCCCCAGAGAAGATGAGCTGTCCCTGGGATGCTGAAGCATCCTTCCCCCCTGGCCAGCCCTCCAGCTCCCAGGTTCATTCCAACAGCTGTGCCGGTGGACCAAGACCTGCATATTGTGTCAGTCACAGAATCATGGTACTCAGGAATCCATGACTGGGATATTAACATACCGAGGTACATAGTCTACAGGAAAGATTAAAAGCTGACAAAGGGAAGTGTTGCTGGTAGAAGACCTAAATATGCCAGATGTTGACTGAACACCTATGTTGCAGCCACATCCAAGAGCAAATACATCCTGGATGCTCTGCAGGGGGTGTGCCACAGACAGCTAGTGGTGGAAACCACCAGTGATGGGTTGATATCGGACCTTGAACTCACAAATGTACTCTGGAGAACTGCTAAGAAAACTAATTTAATAAATGACTGGAATTCTTTCTGGAGGGCGAGGAACCTCTGCACCAAAATGGTCAGAGAAGTCAAGGCTAATTTCTACTGCTTTCAGCTGGAGAGTTCCTTAAGAAATGCCTCCAAATTCTGGAAGACTATCAAAGACATTGAAGGTCACACCACTTTAAATTCCCTACCTACTAAATTATTGATCGACAATACTGTCATCCCCGACAGACCATCTATCCTCGATGCTCTCAATAATCATTTTGCCACTGCAGGGCTAGCCTTTGACTTCTCTCCCGTGAATATCCTCCACCAACAGCTTAGATTGGATACACAAGAAAAACCCCATCCCCAGTCCATCATTCTCTTTCTCTCTGCAGCCTACCTCCCTGAAAGAAGTCGAAGATCTTCTCCTTCAGCTGGACACTAGGAAAAGTGATGGGGCCAACCTCATTGCCCCGTACTTCTTAAAGGTTGGCTACTGTGTCCTCGCAGTTCCAATTACTCATCTCTTCAACTTATCCTTGTCCCAGGGTGACCTACTGCCCATTTGGAAAAATGCACTTGTGGTCTCTTTGTTTAATTCAAGAGATCCTAGTGACCTCAGTAACTACAGGCCAATCTCCCTACTTCCAATCCTGTCAAAGATGCTGGAGAAAATAGTGAACTCCCAGCTTCGGAAGTACCTGGAATCAGAAAAATTGCTCAACCCATTACAATCTGGTTTTAGAGCGCAGCACAGTACAATCTCTGCTCTAGCCAAGGTGACAAACGACTGGCAGCTTGAATTAGACAAAAAAACTTTGTCTGCGCAGTTTTCTTGGACCTAAGCAAGGCGTTCGATACCGTTGATCACAGACTGCTTCTGTCGTCCCTCCAGAACATTGGTTTGGATTCCCTATCCCTTAAATGGTTCTCCAACTACCTCTCAGGATGATTTCAACAAGCAAAGGCAGAAGGGGAAGTTTCTCCACCAAAACCCCTATTGAGGGGTGTACCACAAGGTTTCATTCTTGGTTCCTTGCTCTTCACCATTTATATTAACAACGTAGATGCCCCCATCAAATAAGCACAAATACACCTATTCGCGGATGATATAGTACTCTATGCTAGTAGCCCCACACCTGAAGTGGCCTGTAAAGCCCTTCAAAATGAATTTAATCTGCTGCAACATTGGCTTATAAACCAGAAACTACTCTTAAATGCAAAAAAAAACCAAAGCAGTGTTCCTTTCGCCCCTTCAAAATGCAATAACTCCTGCAATTGCTGGGACACTCCTGCAGATCACTACCGTTCTAGGTGAGCAGTTGGACTACCTACCAAAGTTCAAGTACCTGGGGGTCTGGTTAGACCATAGACTTACTTTCACAGATCACTTAGAAGAACTGGCAAAGAAACTTAGGCAAAGACTTGGTCTGTTCTTTAGGATTAATAATCTCCTCACAAGAGACGCTAAACTGAAACTGGTTCAAACTACCTTTCTTTCCTTATTGGATTACGCAGACTTTCTATATAGTCAGGGACTTGCAGGTACCCTAGCTAAACTCGATACGCTTTATCACAGAGCCATAAGATTTATCACGGGTCTTCCATACTCAGCCCACCACTGTGCATTGTACACGGCAGTGGGATGGTCATCCCTTGCTTACAGATGGCAAAAAAATGCTGCAGTTTGGACATACAAAGCTATCTCAAATAAACTGCCCCAGTATATCTCTGTCTGTTTACCTTTGTGCACTCTGGGAAGTATGCCATGAGAAGCACCTCATATATCTACCTTTATGTTTACAAAGCAAAATCTCGCATTGGCAGAGCAGCCATCAGCTTTGTGCTCCCTCAACTGTGGAACAAGCTGCAAAAAAATTTGAAATTAACTCACCCCTACAGCCTAGCAGCTTTTAAATCTCTATATCTACATCATAATAAGGAGTCCTGTGCCTGTCTACCCTAAATAGTGACTCCTATACGTCCAAGCACACTCTAATTACTACTGTTAAAAGACTGATCACATCTATAATCAACTCTTCACTCTCCCCTTTTTCTACCCTCATATCTGTCCCTTCCACATTCCTGTGACCCTGGTTACAGCTCTAAATTCTCCATACCGTATCACTATATATCTTTTTATATTAGGTTTTATTTGTGTTCAGTGCACCTGATGTGTATATTTCTTTACTTTTATGAAAAATTGTGTCCTACCCAAAACTAGCTGTATCTTCTGTTCCAAACATATACTACTGTCAATGCTAGCTGCTAATACTTTGTATATACTGTATTATTGTATCTCACTTTATTTGTATTATTACTATTTTCTTGTGTGTTGCACCCCATGTATATTGTCCCTTGTTCCTTGTTAACAATCCCAGGTCCACCTCGAAAATGAGCTTGCTCAACGGTGATCGCCTGGTTAAATAAAGACTTTGATTGATTGATTGATTGAAATGGGGACAAAATAATGTATGTATCAGGAGGCAGTCAGCTATGGTCCAGCATAAGCCATACCGTATGGTTATTATAGGTAAACACTGTTGAAGAGTCAACCCACCAAGTTCCCCGATGTTGCCACCATAAAATGAAAGTAAGGACCATGCCCTCACCTATTTTTCTGAGAATGTAACCATTAAATATAAGTAAAGCCCCTACTCACTCCCAGTTCACAGATGTTGACACCATTAAATAAAAGTAAAGCCCACCCCTTCCACAAATCAGTTCACTGATGTTGGCAACATAAAAAAATCAGTAATTCCACCATGATGGAAAAAAAAAATGGCGACCACGTTGGGTCAGCCTTATGGGAGCTAACTAGAGCTGTCACTTTTATTAGTTATTTTTATCTGTTTCAATAGTTTTGTTTTCATTTACGTTTGTGTTTTTGTTTTACATTTTTCTGTTTTAATCACTGTTTCGGCCGCATTTGTGTTTAAAGTGCTTCATGCTGCTTTCAGTGTCACTTAGTGGTCCTTCTGCATTGTTTTGCGAGGTAATGCCTCTGTTGACAAGGATGTGGTAGGAAGAAGAAGAAGAAGCAGATCTGCGCTGTGGGCAGTTGTTTCCCCTTACGGATTTCGGCTTTCAGACTCTGCAGTCGCCTTTGGGATTTAATGAACCCCGGTGAACTTCTGATCTGTGCTCAAGTTATTGTAGGAATTGCAGCACAGGAGTTGGCTGGTACTGTGTTGCACTGAGGTTTTTATTTCTAATAGAAACTTGTGGGGCCTGGGAGTGGTGCTGGGTTGTGGAGTTCACTTTTGGCACCAGGGGTATTATTTTTATGTCACCTGGGACAGAGCGGGAGTTGCTTCTCCTAGCCTCCGGGGAGTCAGAGGGGGATTGAGGCTCTCATAAGATGCCTAAGAGGTGGACCTGACGGCTTGTCTTTGAGTGCGTCTGTTGTTGCGGGTTGTGGGTGGCCGTGAGTGAGATTTACCCTATTCGGTGCAGGTAGCGCTCCCTTTGTTTCTTAGGTATTGCTCACTCCCAGTTGCAAAAGCCCTTGTTTTTCGGGATGAGACACTGTTTAGTGGGGGACTGTTTCATTGGATTAAGTCCTCCTATTTTATCCTGCCCTTGGATAACCTGCGGAACCCTGGGGTCCTAAATGGCCATTTACTGGCTGAACTGCATCTGCATGGTGGATTGACTTTCCTCTCCTTGGGTGGTGAAAGTGTCCTTTCTTTTTACATACCCCCTGAACTGAGGAATTATTGTGTCTTTTGATCTACTGTGGCTTATTTTGGATCCTTCTTCCTTTAATACTTGAGAGACGGCTTCTGGAACCTTTGGGATTTTGTAATGCTATCAATACTGCTACTGTGACCTACTCAGCGATTATTATTTTGTGTTTAGAGATTATTTGATTTTCTTTTCTCTACGGATTCTTCCCCACTACATGAGAGGCGGGGGGGGGGGGTCGACCTGCTCAGTGATTATTATTATTTTGTGTTTCAGAGACTATTTTGACTTTTTCTTTCTTTGGACTCTTTCCCCACTATATGAGAGGAAGTGGGGGTCGACAACTTGGGTACTGTAATCATTTCATTTCAGAGGCAGTGAGAGAGCCTCGGTGGCTTTTAACAATTAACTTCAACTTTTGTGGCAGTGACAGGGCCATTTTTGAACATTTTTGCAAGGGTTAGGTGAGACCTACCCTTGTTTAAACTCTAAAGGACTTGGCAAAAGACATTATAACATATCTTATTGGACACTAATAATTAAGTTTACTTAGAGCTGTGCCTGTTTAAATCCTTTTGGATTGTTGATTTTGGGTTTTTAAATCGGTAGGGGGAAAAAATTATTAATAAAATGGGTGAATAGGTGTTGGTTATCTGTGGAGGTGGAAGCAGAGTGGGTAGGAACAATTATATGAGTACTGGCTACAGTTATTGAGAAAGGAAACATAGAAACATAGAATTTGATGGCAGATAAGGACCATGAATCCACAACCCTCTCCGTGAAAAAATAATTCCTCATATTACCTCTGAGCCGTCCCCCCTTTAACTTCAAATTGTGCCCCCTTGTTCTTGCACATCTCTTTTTCTGAAAGATACTACCCTCTTGGACTTTGTTGATTCCCTTGAGGTACTTGAAAGTTTCTATCATGTCCCCTCTCTCCCGTCTTTCCTCAACAGTATGCATATTAAGCTCCTTTAGTCTTTCTTCGCATGTCTTTTGGTGCAGACCATGCACCATTTTGGTTGTCCTCCTCTGGACAGCTTCCACTCTGTCTTTGCGGAGATGGGGTCTCCAGAACTGCGCACAGTACTCCAGATGGGGTCTCACCAACTGTCTGTACAGAGGGATAACAACTTCTTGTTTTCTACTATTGATGCCTCTCCCTATGCATCCCAGTATCCCCCCAGCCTTCCTTACTGCTTTCTCACATTGCTTGCTCACCTTTAGGTCATCTGATATAATTACCCTCAGGTCCCTTTCTCTGTCTGCGATCACCACTGTTCTGACACTGAGGCAGTGTCTGCTGCTTTGTAGGATATATGACATTATCCACAAATGCCACTGTGGCATCCTCAGGTGTATGGTAATGTTCTGGGCCAACAGGAAAGAAGACTTTTAGCTTTGAGGAGAAAGAAGTTTGGAATATTAGGCCTTTTTCTCGGAGGGGTATGAATACTTTTGATATTCTGCGTGGTGGGTCTGTAAATTCTACTGGTTTCCTTTTCTATGCAGAGGTTAGCAGATATTTTTTTTGGAGACTAAGAAATCTGGCTACAACAGATCAAAGCCTGGTTTTGGTGTCCGTGCTTTTGGGCCCAGGGTTCGATAACCCCACTCGATATTAAATTCACAACTGGTCAGTATCTTATGCAGTCACTAAGAGATTCCTTCGAAACAGCACCCAGAGCAGTCCCTCTATATCCTCCAGTACATAGAAACATAGATTTTTACCGGAGATAAGGACCGCTTGGCCCACCTAGTCTGCCCATTTCCTATCTGGTCACCACCCTTTGGTATGGGAAGATGGCGGCAACACTAGACTGTTGTCTGTGTGGGCGCTAATGTTTGAGCCTGAAAATTGAGGGAAAATGCTGTTTGGGGTTTTTCTTTGCTAGCATTTTAACTATAACTGGATAACAGCTAAACGCGGTGAAGTGGATTGGTTTCTGGCTTGGTGAAGGGGTTTTTAGCTAGGATTAGAATGGGGTAATCAGTATACGCAGGGCTTGGATAGTGAGGTAGACTAGGTGGTTTACAGGTTTTTTAATTTTTAGTTAGGGAATGTGCTGAGTGAAGTGTGCTGCAGCTTCTGTGATTGTTGACGGCTTTTCTGTTCGGGAACAGAGCATCAGAGCCCTATTACTCGCCCACCACAGAAGAAGAGGACCGGGTGTTGCCAGCCGCTGTTGGAGGACCTGATTACTGACGGAGTGGATTTTGGTGAGTGGCGTGCAGGAAGGACCAAGTACCATGCACCTGGGGAACCAGAACCATGCACATAGAGTGAGGGGGTAACCAGTACACTGTTAGTGGGGGTGGGAGCACCAGTAACATGACACTGGGGTGGGAACCAGTAGACACTAATTGGTGGATAATCAGAAATGGGGGGTTCTAACACTGCCCCTAATGGGGGGCCAGTACCATGCATCTTGGCTGACCATTTCCTCGTGCACCTGAGGGTTGATCAGACACTTACACATGGTGGGTGGGCATAAGTACCCATCACCTGTGGGGGGGTCAGTACCACCCCACCTCCTCACAGGTGCTGCTATCGGTCCCACCTCCCTCAGATGCAAGATTCTAGTTCAGCCCAACTAGCAGTGTATTGCTGCCCCCTCCCCATATAGTGGTACCGCCCCACCCCCAAAGTGATAAGTACTCGCCACCACCCACCGGGTGCAAGTGTCTGGCCATTCCCCAGGTGCACGGAGAAATGGTCAGCCAAGATGCATGGTAGTGTCGCCCTATAAGGGACAGTATTTGGTCCCCCTTCCCAGTTTCCCCATCATCCTCCAAGTAGTGTCTACTGTTTCCCACCTCAGTGTCATGTTACTGGCACCCCCACCCCCACCCATGATGTACTAGTTACCCCCCTCTCTATGTGCATGGTTCTGGTCCTCAGGTGCATGGTACTTGGTCCTTCTCCAATCCCCGCCCCACTCATGTTTAGGGTACTGTCCCACCCACCCCACCTTCTCATATGGGGTTGCTATTGGTTCCCCCCACAGCCCCAATGTAGGGTTCTGGTCACCTTCCAGGTACTAATCACTGGTTCCCCCACATGTGCATGGTAGTTGTCCACCACCACTATGAGCGTATTGTCTCCCCCCAGTACTGGTACTGCCCCCCCCAAATGTGATGGGTACTTGGCTCCCCCAGGTGTAGGGGTCTGGTCACCCCCCCCAGGTACATGGGGGAAATGATCCTCCAAGATGCAGGGTACTGGCCCCCAATCAGGGGCAGTGATTGCCTCCCAGGTTTAGAGACCTGACAATCATCCCTCAAGTAGTGTATACTGGTCCCAACCCCACTGTCAGGCAAATTACAAGCCCATTACCAGCACACCCTCTGCTCAGCTAGCCTACCATGTGCAAAGCAGCCTTGAAAAATGTTAAGGCAATGCTAAATGGTTTTAGCAGGGACAGCGCTAGACAAGGGGAAAAGCTATAGCATATCCAGAAATGGCCCACCTCTAACTTGACAGTGGGCACACAATGGTAAATCAGTTCTATAATAGCCTAAAGATTGAAAAGTGAACAGATAATATTTTTTGACAAGTTTTCCATCAGATGTTGATCCTGTTATTTCTCATTTTGACAGTTTTCTACATGAGTAGGTCTAATTTTACCATTTTAAACCACCCAGTGCTATCACAGGTTTTTAGCCTGCCAGTAAACACACAAAAGGACATCCAACCAGTGAAATGTTCTTTAATATCAGTACAGATCAATGTCCCCAACATCTCAGCAATATTTGTTCCTGAAAACCAGCAAGCTGCCGTAACTACAGTACTGCTGCACTCAAGCAAATGTAGGGGATCAGAATGTGGCTCCGGGCAGCGAGTGGAATGATATGAACTATATGACGTACAACTTTGTGTTTTTTTTAATTGGGGGGGATACAATTTACCCAGGACAGCTCAGCTGAGTTAAAAGCTCTCATTTTCAGGGGGGGATCCAGTGTTTTTTTAACACTGAGTGACTCACCAAGAGGCTAAAGCATCAGTGCATGGTACGATAAAACATTCTGACAAAACTTTTTCTTTTTTTTCTCATAACCTTGTTCTGTCTTATAAGATGCCTTAATTTTTCACTGAGCTTTTACATTTTTGTGCAAATTTGAAATAATTCACAGGAGTGCTCATTTGGCTATCCAATTTTTTTAGCTATTTTAAAAACATCCATTATAGTAGATGGTTATCACTGGTGTATGGATTTCCATCCTAATGAAAAAACTGTCATACCAAGGTCACATATAGCTGCTGATTCTTTCTGTGGTACATCTAGCAATTTTTCTAGTAAGAAAACTATAAATTCATGTCACCTGTTTTACTTTCACCCCCCACATAGACTGTATACTGTACAACTACCACCTCCCCTTACACAAAATATTCTGCTGTATCATTTTAAGAACAGGAGCCCCACACCTCACCTGTGTTGGGGGTAATCATCTGGGTGAGAGTGGGTTTCTTTTTTTTTGGGTAAATAAAAAATGCAAAGCTTTATTGGAAAGAAAATGCATTTTTGTTTTTATTTTAGGTTTAAAACTATATCCTACACAAAACACATGAGCAACCATGCACAACTCTGCTGTGTTTCTGTTCGTGTTCTGATGACTTCAAGGATCTCTCGTGAGTCACTCTTCAGGTCCCTATGATTATTATCCTCAAGGAAAACACAGCCTTGTTGTGCATGACTGCCCATGCCATTACTAAGATCACTTTCCTTGTGACTAGGAATTTCAGAAAGGGGATAACCATAAGCTAACATACACTCGCTTACTATGCTCATCAGTTATGACTGTTTAAAAATGAATGTCTTTGAAAAAGGCAATGACCTTAAAAATTGGTTTAGTTTTTTTTCTCTATTGTTTTATTTTGGTTTACTTTTTATTAATGAAAATGAGTTGTGCTCATCAATATACTATGGTGTGACTTCCTACACTCACTTTGCAAAAGGACTGGAATTAACTGTTTACCCTTGTCTGAAACGACCAGTGAAGAAGGTTGATGTAGGAAGCAGCCAAGAAATTATCTGTTTTTTGCCTTGTCTAAGTTGACTGTACTCATGTTGCTCAGTTAATTGGAGTACTTGTTTTATGCTCTGTGAAATAAACAGAATGTTTATATAAATGTAATCAATAAAGAAGTATAAAAAAAAGTTTGACCACTTATATACTGACAACAAGACAAACAACATAAATGACGCAATTCATTACAACTATATACACATGGGTCCACATAAATTGCAAAAAATATTGAATCAGATCTCCAATAAATAGAGGCTGATCTTTTTTGTAACATGCTAGTAATAAACACTTAAATCTCTTTAGAAGCACCTTTAGCTCTATAGTTACACAGCTTTCAATATATTGCTCTATCCTTTTTAGCACTGTAAAACATTGAAGTTCATTAGGGATCAGAAGTATATGATACTTCTCTCTTCAAATAAGCCCAGCCAGTCTCTCTCATCCTGTCTAGTAGTTTATAACCCTCCGATTCCTACAGTCCATCTCTTAAGAGATTTTATTTATTTTAATTAGTTTTTGTTGACCGTGAAAGGAGGACTAGACAATTCTGCCTATTTTCAGCCTCGTCCCGGGGGAAGGGGATTCAGATAATGCCAACTGACCCTGAACCAGATCAAGTTGTTGGTGTTATTTTTAGTCAATAGGGGAAATTTGGCACCAGGTAAATTCTCCTGCTCTTTTCTAGAAGTGCCATGTGATCTTTAACAGCCACCTGAACTACCACCAGAACAAGCAGATGGGACCTAGGTTCAACTTCTCATCCAAAGGACGCCACCTCAAGAGTGCAATGCCACAGCATCAATATTTGATTTAACCAAAGTGCCCGGTGTGGGGATAGAACCCACAGCCTTTTGATCTTCCGGCCTTAGAGGTGTCACGGGGGGGCAACCTGTGGGGGATGGCTGGTGGGGTGGGTGTGGGGAAAGCCCACCAAAAAGATAAGTCCCCTCCAAGGGAGGGGGCCGAAGCCACCTGCCAGCTCTGAGAGGAGGAGTAAATGGTAATAAAAGAAAATCTCTCCCTGTTCTCCACCTGCTTCTCTCTTCTCAAAGTCCTTAACTTTTTGCTGCAATTCAAGCAGCTTTTTGTGTTTCTCTTTTTTGTATTTGGTCACATAGCTACTGACCACCCCAAATACTTTCCATAGTGTAGGGGTCCCATTGCCCCAACCCCGGTTGGCAGGACCCCCTCCTCACCACTCCCTCGCACCCCAGGCTGGCAGCTGGCACAGCCATCTGCTCATCTACTGTACAGCCACCAACTGAACAGACTGGGAACCTCACTGTTCAGAAGACATGCTCATTGGTTGTGTACATGTTCTGAATAGTACCATTTCTGGACTGTTCAGTCGGTGACTGACCATGGTGGTGAGCGCTAGGCAGTGCCAGTCACCAGCATGGGTGGTGCAGAGGGGTGCAGGAAGGAGGTTCTGCCTACTGGGGTGGGGGGACACTAAACTATGGAAAGTATTTGGGGTACAATCCTACCTGAAGATGCTGTCAAATCTGATCCAACCTCAAATCTATATACAGTTCTCCAGCTGAGAGACAAACTAAATCAACTGTGCTCTCCTAACACTGAATTAGCTCTAATTCAGTCTCATCATAGCTTTTGGGAATGGGAAACAGACAGCCATCAAGACACTCTCTTATTGGCTCTGGAAAATGCAGGTGGAAAGACACATCCCTGGGCTCCGTAACTATTGGTGTCCTGCACGCCAAAGATCTTAACCAGATAATGAGGGATTACTATCTTAAACTTTACTCCTCCCCGTTGCCAACTAACCCAAACTGAATCTGGGATGCATGCCACTATCCAGGGAGCCCCTAGAACTCAGAGAGAGACTTGAATTCTCTCACTTTAGATGAGGTCAGAGCAGCTGAACAAAGACGATGAACAAAAACAAATCACCAGGGGGTGATAGACTCCCCATAGACCTCAACCAGGAGATGATAGCAGAAACTGCCCCACTGCTGCTAAAGGCATTCTAAGTTATCCTTACATGGGGCCACCTTCCTCAATTGATGTCAGAAGTTTTTATTACAGTGCTGCCAAAAAAAGGAAGGACCCTGTTCTACCAGGTAGCTACTGCCCCATCTTGTTCCTCAATGGGGGCACTAAAGTCCTACTGAAAATACTTGTGGGCAGGCTTGACCCCATCCTTCAATACTTAGTACATCCCTCCCAAGCAGGATTCGTAATGGGGAGAATGGACTCTAACAACTTTAGATCAATCCTGGACCTGCAGTCCTTGGCTGCCTCCCTCTGTACACCAGCAGCTGCCCTAACAAACAGTTTTGAGAAGACATTCAACTCAATGGAGTGGGTCTGCCTCTTTAAGGACATGTAGAATGTGTGCTTTGGCCCCCATTTTCTACATGCAGTGGGCACCCTATACCGACAGCCGCACACCCAAGTACTGACCAACAGTACCCTGTCTCACTCTTTTCCCCTCCACAGAAGCACTTGGCATGGCTGCCATCTCTTGCCCTTACTGGTCCTACTGGCCATAGAGCCATTGGTCGTAGCTCTGCAGGTATACTCACAACTAACAGAACTCAGGATTGGGGGAACATAGAACCTTGTTGTATGCAGATGACATTGTCCTGGCTGATGGCTCATGACTGTCATCTCCCCCCTACAGAAACTGCTCACTGAGTTCTGTGATATCTCAGGCCTTCATATTAGCCACTCTAAATCAAATGTGTTCCCACTTAACCTGCTCTGTAGCCACCAGTCTCCTGTGGGTGCTCCCTGGCATTGGTGTGAGTCAGGAATCCAACACTTGGGAATGAAGCTCTTCCCTAAAATTCAAAAGTTGAGCAAAGTAAACTTCACCCCAATAATTGACTCTCTGACACAGGATCTAAGCAGCTGGAAACTCCTCCTCATGTCCTTAACTGGGAAGACTGCAGCCATTAAGTGGTGCTCACCCCCAAGGTGCTCCACTATCCTCTCCCATCTCCCCATCAAGAATCTGAACATTTGGTTCTCCATGCTTGATACTGTGGTAGGAGCCTTCCTATGGGAAGGTCACCCACCCAGATTCAACATGGCCAAACATCAACAGCATTGGTCTAGAGGGGGTGAGAACTCCCCAGGTTTGCATATTATCATGCCACCTTTGTCCTAGCACAAACAGTTAAATATTTCTCTCTACTTCACCTCCATCTGTTCCTCTGTGGGTGGCCATGGAAGGGCAGATGCACAATGCTCCCTCTTCCAGGTGGTCCTGTATGATAAAACCAAGCTAGTGAGGACACATCCCAGTACCTCAATATC
Source organism: Neoceratodus forsteri (assembly GCA_016271365.2). NCBI lineage: Eukaryota > Metazoa > Chordata > Ceratodontiformes > Ceratodontidae > Neoceratodus > Neoceratodus forsteri. The sequence goes on along the minus strand of CM057450.1, from coordinate 123,826,386 downwards.
TTGCTCATATTGGATAAAGGTGTCCAAGTACCAACAGTTACTCGACCCTCCCTTTCAATACACCCCACTGGGGTCCTGCATCTGGGGGAGGGGACAAAAAAAGAAGCATTCATTATGACTGTGACATTTGCTCTCCGGGCCACACATTAATACCTCCTTTGGAGATCTGGTGGCCCAGTACTTGATCAAAAAGAGGACTTCTGGCTCTTCTTACAAGTGAGGCTGCTTCTGTCTTTCTGTCTCCTCATCGGAGGTCCACAGCTAAGCAAGACAAGCAACACCCATTGAAGAGGTGTTTAGAGCTTCTCAGAGGTGCAGCAAGAGTTATCTATAAATCTCTCAGAGATTCCCCCCACCCCATAATCAAGATTCAACTGCAGTGGCATGAGGAGCTAGGGGTGGCCTTTGCAACCACCAATGGAAGACTGCTTAGCACCATGCCCACGCTGTCTGTAGGGTCACCAAAGTCCAGCTTATACAGCTGAAAATTCTCCACAGGTGATACAGAATACCACAGGCCCTGAAACCCAGGGGGTTTCTTACCTCAGACACCTGCTGGAGATGATGCTCACCTGGGGTCCCTCTCTCTCCACATTCTATGGGCATGCCTGGCAATCTCCAATTTTTGGGAAAGGGATGCTTACGTTTTTTAACAAGGTTTGCCTGCCTGAAATACTTTTTGACTCTCATCTAATACTACTGGTATTCCTCACACTTCATCCCTAAGAGCCAGCCCCTTCTAAAATGAGCCATGGTTGCCAGTATCACAGCCAAAAGACTTCAGAGATGGGGATAGAAGGAGGTGCCATTCCCTAACGAATGGCTGCTGGCAGTGGGCCACCTGGCTATGACAGAACTCCTGTCTTATTTCTCCCTGGGTAAATCTTACTTTTATGGGCACCTTTCTTAACATTTCAGAGTCCACCAAATCAGGTTGAGACAAATTGGGTTGGGCTATTAAATTTTGAAAGTTACATGCCAACTGGCTACCAGCCCACAATCAATTTTTGAGCCCTTGAAAAGGATAGCCACTACAAATATTGTTACAATACTAGCGTCAAACTGATTTGTGCCAGGTACAGTGCAGGGAGGGGTATCCCCATCTGTTCACAATTGTTAATGTTACCTGCTTTAGCCTGGGGAGGCTAACAGCCTGACCAGGGCTCCCTAATGAGAACCACCAACAGGTGAAACACATAGCAGTAAAGCGATAAGTGCTGTACCACAGTGATACTCCATGTGATTTAGATTTGTTCAGGCTCACAAGTGGAAGCAGATATGACCTGACTGCTCTTAACTGATCCTGTGCAATGCACCATTACGTATGTGTTATAGTGCTATGAACTTTAAAAAGTCCCTGTATGTACTGAAATGTTGGATACTTGTCTGTACATGCTTCTGATATTGTGTGTATTGAAATATTTCTAAAAAAAGTTTAACGTTAAAACAACAGGAAAGTAGCAGACATATGCCTTGTCACTCATATACTGCAGCTGCTCCTAGACCAGTCTAGAGAAATATTTGCACACCCCCGAAATGTATTAATTGGGCGCGGAACGAATACCGCAGCTGGTACCAATCTCGCACTGGTAGCTGTATGGATTTCGTTCCAGATTTATGCAAGAATCGTATGTATGGTCACGAATGATTGCTGTGCATGCAGTCTCTGTGTCAGGAACCGCTCCGGCATCCGGAACCGAACTGGCATGACACCGGCATAGCTGGTGGCTGGCTACCTCCTGTGCAAATGGCTGTTCAAGTGATACTGACAGCATCACTTGGACCGCAGGTGGCACAGGATGCGTGCGGACGGCAATGACATCCTTACACAGCCAGCCACCAGCTGTGCAGGTCACTTTGAATTGAAGTATAATGGGTGACCATTTTTTGCCATTGGCAGTGCGAGTGTTCCATCACCAAACGTTGCATAGCCATGAATTACATTTATACAGCTGGTGACATTAGGGCAAGGGGGGAGGGGCATACATGAATACAGTCCTATAACTGAAGTTCTATAACACAGAAAAATTAATTTTACAGGAAACGGAACTGTCATTGACTGCACATAACAGAACTGTACTATAGCATATAGTGGAACGTCGTTGTCCACTGAATCTAGCACTCTCAAAATGTTATTCTGCTGCATTACTGATGTCCTTAGTGCAGCAGAACCAAAAAGTGACGTCCGCAGGACAGCAGAACGACTTTTCGCTCTGCTGCAGTGTGGACATCACACATGGTGTCCTCGAGCAGCAATCTGACAGTTAGTCTTATTTTAAAAAGAAAGAAGTAGTAATTTTTTTTTTTGAGGTGACAATGTTCCACTATACACTGTACAGAACAGTACATGCATACCATTTAACGGCAGGGCTGTTCTTTCACCTCGTTGGTACTATGACGACTGATTACCTCTCGAGCTGCACTCTTGAGGTAATCTGTCATCATAGTACCAACTCGGTGAAAGAATAGCCCTGTTGTTAACTGGTACTCATGCACTATCCTATATAACCTCTGTTTCTCTTGCCCAAATGACTGTCCATCTGCACGTTAATGGATCTGCCATATTTCAATGCACACTGAATTACAACGTCATTCGATTGTTCATGTTCGGGGATAACTGGAATCTGCACAGTGTCAAAGTAACAGGAAATGGAAAAAGATTTCAGTTTGTGCCCATAAAAGTGAAGGTGCACTAAAAGAACATTGCAGGATTACCTCATCAGGTAATTCTTCATCGGTGCTGGAGGTTTCTGGTGAATTCTTCTGGAGCAGTTCTTGAGCAATCTTTACACAGAATGATGAAAACAAAGTGAGCAAGTGTATACGGTGAAACATGGCTCAAAATGGTCATTAGATACGTGCTACAAACATGTCCACACAGTTTTCATCAAAATGAGGAGTTGCATGAAAAATGTTCACTTATGTGACCCAAACACAGTTTGCTTGGAGGACACAATCATGTATCACACCATGGCCAAGATATTTAAAGGATATGAGCCTGATGCAACTGAGTTTCACCAGCGCATCTGAAGAAGTGTGCGAAAGGGCCATATTCAAATCCTAGATATGCGCAACACAACTCCAGATGTGCCAAGGCACATCTGTAATACCTGTGGCGCATCTCCAGGTTGATGCCCATGCATGTGCAGCACAGCATGATATTAAGCCAAGATGTGTGGTGCATCTGCAGCACATCTTTGAGATGTGCTGCATACATGGGAACAAACTAAGGCATGTAAAAAACACACAGAACTGGTAGCCACCCACAGGCGACCTGCTGTATTGCAATGCACAACACAGCAGCTGCCAGCACCTGGGTGGCTTCCCCCACCAGCTCAAGAGCAGATCACATCACAGTGTAATATAGTCATGGTAGTCTAGTGTAAACCCCCACCCCACACTGACACCCTATCCCCTTAAAATATGTTTAATAATGTTCCCTGATAGTCTAATGGAACCCACCAACCTATCACCTTAAAATATGCTTAATAATGTTCCCTTATATTGTAGTTGTACCCACCAATCCATGCCCCGTACCCAGATCTCATAAAATAAAAATTAAAAGTTGTGTCCCTGCTAGTCTAATGCAAGTAAACATCAACCCACCTCCCACCACACACACAGGACCATCATCCCACCACGCTCACCCATCCAGGTTTTTGGTGTGCATAAAAACACACCCACATGCCTCCATGGCAGCCAGACGAATGACAGTTTACAGTACCACCAAGTCCATTGGTTGACACTCTCGACCAATGGCATTGCAGTGTGTACTGTAACATTCATTCACAACTTTGTGAATGAATGAAGTCAATCACAAAGCTGTGAATGAATGGTAAAGTACACACTGCAAGACCATTGGTCGATAGTGTCTACCAAAGAACCTGTTGGTGCTACTGTTAGCTATCATCCAGCTGGCAGCAGTGGAGGTGTGCAGGTGGGTTTTGCTGCACGTTGAAGACATGGGTGGAGTGGGGTAGGATGAGGGTACTATGTGGGTGGTGAGGTGGGTGGTTCCATTAGACTACCAGGGACGTACAGGGCTTATTTTATGGGATCAGGGTATGGTACAGTGAGGGCAGACCACTACACTAATAGGGATTATGGGGATTAATGTATTACGAGATTGTGTGTCTGGGTGGGGTGTGGGTTGCCACCACAGTATCATGGAACATTATTAAACATTTTGTAAGGAGATTGGGTCTCAGGATGGGATGAGAGGTTCCAGTAGACTACCAGGGAACATTATTAAATGTAGTGTAAGGAGATCTGGTGTCGGGGCATGGTGGGATGTACAACAAGACTACCAGGGATTATGTGGATTACTTTATTATGAGATCTGGTGTCAGGACAGGGTGTGGGGCAGCTACAGTAACAGTGCCTTCGGTTTGGCATGCTTTTGCAGGGATCATGACGCATTACACTGTGCCGTCCCTGCAAATGTCATGCAAATGGTGCCATGATGACATGCAAATGGCCCAATTTTCATCTTGCATGCATAATGGGACCATTTGCACGTTTGGGAATATCTTGAATTTGCAACACGATCAATGTGCTCAAGTCAGGCACTCAAACATAGAAACATAGAAACATAGAAGATGACGGCAGATAAGGACCGCAAGGCCCATTCAGTCTGCCCATTTCTCTTTCTACCTTATAAATGTGCCATCGGCCTTTGCTCTGTCAATGGCCTATCTATTCATACTCATCTGTATTGCTCCCTCATGCCTATAACATGCCTGTTTGAAGTCCAGCACTGTATTCATATCTATCACTTCCTGAGATAGGCCATTCCATGCATCCACCACCCTTTCTGTGAAAAAGAACTTCCTCACATTACCCCTTAATCAGCCTCTCTCTAATCTCATGCTGTGTCCTCTTGTCCTGCTATTTTTTCTTATATTGAAACATGTTAGACTCTTTCACCTTTTTAATGCCCTTAAAAGGTGTGAATGTTTTGATCATATCACCTCTCTCCCTCCTTTGCTCTAGGGTATACATACTGAGCTTCGTTAATCTATCCTCATATGTTTTCTGATGCAGTCCCTGCACCATTTTGGTTGCCCTTCTCTGGAGTGCCTCAATTTGGTTAATGTTCTTGTGAAGGTGAGGCCTCCAGTACTGCATACAGTACTCCAGATGGGGCCTAACCAGTGTCTTGTAAAGAGGGATTATTACCTCCCTCTTCCGACTTGTGATACCCCTACTAATACACCCTAACATCCCCTTAGCCTTACCTGCTGCTTTAGTGATCTGCTTGGATGATTTCAAGTCATCAGAGATGATGATGCCCAATTCTCTTTCTTCCCTTGTGACTGCCAGCAACTCCCTTCTCAGCCTATAGGTGGATTCAGGGTTTTTCTTCCTTATGTGCATCATCTTGCACTTCTTTGCATTAAACCCCAGTTGCCACTCTTCCAACCATTTTGCTATTTTATCCAGATCTCTTCTCATTCTGCCCACCCCATCTAGATCATCTGCTCCGCTGCTGTGTCATCTGCAAACAATGTCCTGCAATGTCGGGTTGGCCTCTATTCTCTCTATCTGCATAATTTACGCACTAAAGCTGTGCTCCCCCACACACACACAAATTACATGCGTACATCAGTGAACCTTACAATGGAGTGATCTGTGCCAATCTGTCTCCCCCAAAGTGGCACTCATCACTGTACCACTATGGTTCTGGTGTGACTCTCTGGTCCTACATCTCCTGCGGTCAATATATGCATAACAATGACAAACGTTGACAGTCACATATAGCCAAGGTTCATAACCGATCAGTGTTTCTCTTGAAAGACACACAGATGGATGCTTGGAGTTGGAGGTATGTAGGCAGACAGGGGGAATTAGTAGGGCAGAGAACACCGAGAGAGAGCAGCAGAGCGTCATGAGAGAATGCAGAATTGCACCATTTCCCTGTGGCAGTGATGGGATGGTTAGCAACAGACAATGGCAGCAAGAGACACTATTGTAGTGTTTTGGTTTCCATACTCCACCTTACTTTCACCTGACAGCAAACATGCTGCACTGCCTTATGTCCATGCATTAATGTGTCAACTGCTATCACCAAATCAACAGAGTGTGTGTGTGTGTGTGTGTTGAGGGCCAGGAATAGTATGTTGATGTCAGTTAATGTGTGGCACATCAACCGACTGCCACCGTGGCTGACAGCACCCACTTGTACGCTGATCATGCCTGTGAACCAAATGAAAATACACTGAGGAGGCGTGTGTGTCATTGGGTAGTCTCTTGGTATTCATTTCAGGGCCCTGCTGTGAAGTCACCCAGCTACCAACGTTGAGGTAGACCACACATCAGCTGGGTCCCTGCTCTAAACTGCATCACCCTCAAATGGCATAACTTTAGAAAGGGTTCACCAGCCTAAAATTGGATTAATTAACGTGGTTCCCCCAGACAATGTTGAGATAACTGGTGTGGAATTAGCTAAATAACAAATCCATACTAGTACATTTACTAAGTATATAATTGCGAATCACCCTTTCCCATTCATAAATAATAAATCAGATTGTAAATAATGGGTGCCACTGCATATGGCATACATCAATGTAAAAACATAGTAATTCAGAGCTCACCCTGCCCACACACCACCACCAACAATACAGTAAGGGTTGAATGTAACAAGAACCATGGTTTTTAAGCTGGGATTGGCAACGTACTGATTAGATCTCAAAAGGAGTGGAGATCTCTTGGCATTCACCTCAGGGCCTAGCTGTGAAGTCACCCGGTTATCCAGTTACCAATGTTGAGGTCGACCACCCATCGTCTAGGTCCCTACTATAAACTGCATTGGCAGAAAATGACAAAACTTTATATAGCATGAATATGTCCAAGGTGTGGTCCCTGGGCAATGTACAGATAACTTGTGTGGAAGTACGGTAGCTAATGAGAAACTATACTTATCCATTATCAGGGTGTGTGTAATAAACAGTGCAAACACATGGTTAGGGGGCTAGATACAATCTGCCTGCAGTATCGTGTATCACTATGTCCCCTAGTCATGTATTACACATGTCTACTGCACACCCCATCATGTCTTATTGCTTACGTATCTGTCAACATGAAGAATTCTTGCATACAACAAGACACAGCACATACTAAACACAACACCCATAATGGCAAGGTTCAGGCCATTTGAGATAAATTATGGGACACTGAAAAACTTCAGACTCTGGGGCACCTATGAAGCAGCATACAGTACATAGATACATAGAAATGTGATGGCAGAAAAGAACTGCCAGGCCCACCTAGTCTGCCCACTTGCCTAGCTATCTGCTAGGACAAGCCCTTAACCTCCCAGCCTCCCACCCTTAACAATCCTTTGTGTCTGTTCAATGCACTTTTGAAGCCTTCCACTGTTGTTTCTCCAATCAGCTCCTCAGGGAGCCTATTTCACTCACTCTGTGAAATAGTACTTCCTAATGTTACCCTTGAACTGTCCCCCTCAATCTGTATACCATGTCTCCTGGTCCTCTGATTCCCTTTCAGCTGGAAGATGCTTTCAACTGAAATCTGGTTTATATCTTTTTGGGGTACTTGAATGTCTCAATCATGCCACCCGTTTCCCTCCTCTGCTCCAGGGAGTACATGTTCATTTCCCCTAACCTTTCCTCACAGGACAGGTGTCTGAGCCCCTTTACCATCTTCGTTGACCTTCTCTGAACTCGCTCCAGCCTACCCACATCTTTTCTGAGATATAGCCTCCAGAACTGGACCTCATACTCAAAATGCAGCCAACCAGATGAGTGTACAAGGGTACTATGACCTCCCTCCTCCTACTGGTAATCCCCCTTCCGATGCAGCCCAGCATTCTGCTGCCTCTTGCCACTGCACCCTCACACTGCTTTTCCACTTTCAGGTACCTTGATATAGTGATACCTAGGTCCTTTTCCTGTTCTGTTACTTCCAGGTCTCGACCCCGCATACAGTACCCCACCCTCTGTTTTCTGTAGCCAAGATGCATGATCTTACACTTGTCCATGTTAAATGAAAGGTGCCACTTCCTTGATCATGCCTTGAGACTCCCCAGATCACTCCACATTTTTTCTACCCTTCCCTGAGTGTCTGCCCTATTGCAGACTTTAATATCATACGCAAACAGACTCACATCCCTTTCAAGGCCATCTGTGGCCCTAATACTGACCCCTAAGGGACTCCACTGGTGGCCATGCCCTCTCCTGATACCACCCCATTTACAATGACTCTCTGTCCCCTGCCCCCCAGCCACTTTCCCGTCCATTGAATCACACTCTGACGCAGACCCAGGCATGTTAGCTTGTACAGGAGTCTCCTGTGGGGCATGGAGTCAAATGCCTTCTGCAAAGTAGTATGCCAATCAACCTGGGGACACTCATTAGGGATGGACATGAGGAATTAGCCAGTTGTCCTCCCCCATCTCAGGGCCATGGCAAGGTTCAAAGAACCAAAAGTCGGTTAGCAGGAGGTGTCAACAACCAGAACACCCCACAACCAAATCATATAAAACAACAGTACTGTCAGCACAATTGAACAACAGACAATTGACTTACCCTGCTGTGTTCACATTTCTGAAAGGCAGCACCGGAAAGACGCTTCTTCAGATGACATGAATAGTTCTGTACCACCTTACTTTTCAGGCTAGTACTTGGACAGTGGAAGATGGTTGGAATTGCACTGATCTTTGGAAACTTACACGCAGGGATATTAAATTGCGACATCAGCAAGCACTGTGGGCCCAATTCCAGAACAGATACGCCCAATTAAAATGCAGTACGCCAGCACCAAAGGTGCAAAATGCATGTTACACCCGCAACTTGAGACATCCACGATTCCAAAAGGCCCCCTGCACCACAAGCCCAACTGCTGCACCAAACCTGACTTATGACAGAGTTATGTCACAAAATGCATACGTCACTGCGTAATGCAGCTTGTGACATGCGGAATGCACCACTATGACAGAAGTGCAATTCCAGAACAAGAGGCATAAGGAATTATGCCAAAACAGTGAGAAACAACCTAGACCAGGGAGGAGCAGGTGCGACCAGAGCACAGCAGATATAACCCCCCCAAACAGTCAGACAGCATTCAGCAGTGTGACATGGCACACAACAGTACATGACAGCATTAGCAGCCCTACTAAGCATTATGCTATCAGAGCAAAGAGAACGCAGGCATGCCAGGCACCGTGGCAGGACCCAGGGGACTAAGCCACAGCAACCAGTGATGGTGCCAAGGCCACCCATGCAGAGAGTGAGATGCACACAGAAGTCCTATGAGGAGCTCACTGAGGAGCAGTGCATTGCATGCTACAGGCTCAACAAGAGCTGCATCAGGGAGCTATGCTAGGGCCTGTGGGAGGACCTACACAGTACCACCAACAGGGGTCACCCACTGCCAGTGGAGGGGTGCGTCAGCGCAGCACTGTGCTTCCTAGCAACGGGGACATTCCAAATATCCACAGTGGGCATATCCCAGCCTGTGGTGTCGAAGTGCCTGAGGAGGTTCCTGACAGCCCTGATACGAGGCACCGCACTGTACATCAGCTTCCCACGGGATGCCAAACAACAGCGCCATGTGAAGCAGGCATTCTACAATGTGGCACAGTTCCGCCAGGTGCTAGGTGTGATCAACTGCACACACGTGGCCATCAGGGCCCCAACAGCAGATGGGGGTATGTACATAAACAGAAAGGGTTACCACTCCATGAACATTCAGGTGGTATGTGATTGCGAGTGACTCATACTTGATGTGGTGGCCAAGTACCCTGGATCCTGCCACAACTCCCACATATTCAGGAACTGAGGACCACAGGAGGCCTTGAAGAAAGGGGACATCATGGGCGGATAGCTCATAGGTATGTACCGGGGCAATCGACACCCGCGTATGTGTGCAGGTGGCAATGTGTGTGCGTGTGGTAGACAGTGTGCGCAGTTGTGAGTGGACAGAGTGGCACAACAGGGGAACAGTATGCACAGACAACGCAGTGCACAGATGCGACAGCCACACAGATGCATTGCACGGCACACATGGGACACATGCAGGGCCAGGGACCACACACTGTGCACCGCACAGGGGCCTGGTAGAGGCACACAATGCCGTGGTATGCCCATGCCATGCATGGACACAGCAAAAGACGTGCATGTGACTGGGAGTGTGTGTCTGCATGTGTGTGCAAGTGTGTGTGTCTGTGTGTACCACACAGGCAATAGGTAGCTGCTGTGGGCAGTGCGCACAGAGCAACAGGAAACTAAACTGCCCCCCCAAACGGGTGACAGCGGATACCCCCAGATGCCATGGTTGATGACACCAGTGAGGACACCACAGACTGCAACTGAGGAGTGATATAACAAGGCCCTCACCAGCACAAGCGCTGTCATTGAGTGCACCTTTGGGCTCCTAACATCAAGATTCAGATGCCTCGACAGATCGGGAGGTGCGCTGCTGTACAGCCCTGAGATGGCCTGCAGGATAGTGCTCGCCAGCTGCATCCTACAGAACATCACCCTGGCACATTGTGTACCACTGCCCAACACAGACCAAGAGGATGGAGTACCTCAGGAAGGTGACGGAGAGCCCAATGGCATAGCAGAACAGTCACAAGGGGTGCGTCAACAGGACAACGTGCAAGAAGTGAGGTGATACACCAGTACTTTTGAGGCGACACACTACCACCTCCACCACAATGGTGGCACCTGCAGCAGTATGGAACACACGGTGGTGCTACACAACACCAACATGGCACCTGAAGTACCATCGCACAAACACTACAGGACAGGATACTGTCTGCCAGGTGCCATGCAACACACGCAGCTTCCTGCTGCAGTAACAGTGGCCATGTGTGTCGTACAGCGTCTGGCTGACATGGCTGCACATGAAGCCAGACCGCCAGGACACACACAGAGGTCCACTGCACGTAAGGTCAAGGGCAATGTGGAAACAGATGCCAATGGGAAACACACAGGACAGTGGCACACCAACATGTCGATGGCGCCAACAGGCGCAATGCACCTGCCATAGCCACCAATGCATGTAAATAGTGACACCACAAAAGGTACACAGCACTGGGCAGCACAGTCCTGCAGATGAGTGATGGTCATACACACCATGGTTATGTGCCACCGGTGCCACCCACAGGGCCTACTATGCCACTGGGTGGAATGGTGTCATGACAGCCCATGGACACCACACAGGCATGACAAACACAGTATGGTGGCATGTGTACATGTCTCAACACAGAGTGCTGCAGCAGACACAGTGCACCATGCTGGCACACACACACTGGTGTGTGACAGTGGCTGTGCCATGTATAGCCGTCACATGTGTACCATGTGCAGGATGGGGACACACATGCAACAGGGCAGCTCTGTTACAAGTGTATGACTGCATGTGCACAGTGATGCACACATGCACACACACATGCAGACTGCACATGGACACAGAGACAGCATTGCCAAAACAAGATTTATTTAACAATAGTAGAACAACACAAGTGTGTACAGCAGGCATGTTCACGGCACAATGTGTGCACATCACAGTGCAATGCCCCCCCCCAACAATAATGGCTAAACAACATGGCATACAGGCCTCCCCCCCACCATGGGCACAGTACAACATCAACGTCCCTGGCCACTGTAGGCACCCAACAGTACCGTGGCCCTGCCCTATTGGTCCCATAGTGCATTCAGCAGGGCACCAAGGCAGCCATGTAGTCGTGCCACATCCCCCATTATGGCAGACAGAAGGTGGATCAGCTGCTGGTCCCTATTGGCAGGCTGGCCATATACATCCTGTCTCTGCCGTGGTGGACTGCCCTCTGCTTGCTGTCCAGTATGCACTGCAGGTGCCCTGACATCCTTCTCTGGGGCTGCATGGTGCTGCCGCCGCATGTCTCTTTCCCCAGCATCGTTGTCGGCCACCTCCACCCATGGCATGACCTTCACCACTGGCACAATATCCTCTGGTCCAGAAAGATGACCCTGCTGTTGACTCTGGTCTATGGCCACAGCACCATGCTTCTGCACACCCCTGTTCTCGGTGCTGTCCTGCATGTCAACCACCCCCACCTCTGTGGCAGCATCCTCCACATCCTCCGCCCCCACAATGGCAGCATCCTCAGAACCCTCTGAGGCAGCATGCTCTTCCACCACCTGCACATCCTCCCAGTGTCCACCTCCTCCTCCTCCTCATCCATAGTTGGGGGAACTGAGTGGGCCCTGTGGTGTGTGCGGTGGGCATACACCCATGCATCCTTGGCCTTCTGTTCAGCTATGGAGCAAGGATACTTCACTCACCTGCAATGTAGCAACAGCACATGTCAGCGCCATACGGGTGACACCATGACTGCACCTACACACGTGCATGCGTGCCTCTGCGCATCCCGTGTGGGTCATGGGCACACACCAGACAAAATGCATGACAGACTCAAAGCACCACACCCACCCCCACCCCACAGTGCACAGCATCAGGCCACTGACAGTGTGTGATGTCCACATGCACAACAGGGGCACATAGGGACACCACATACACCTGGCCTGGTACCCCTGTAGGCCGCTCACCCACATGCATATGCCCTGGATGCTCAACACACACCATACCCACACTGAAGACCCTGGCAGCACATTCCTGACACATGTTAGACACTGCAAACACCTACCTGACCACCGGTGGCCCTGCATCCGATGCCACTGCCCACCATGTTGTGCCTCCACTGCACGCTGCCCCTACTGGTTCTGATCTGCACGGTTCACACCTGTGTGGGATGGAGAACGCATTACTATCCATGTGGCTCAGGTGCCCATGATGTTTGTGGCAGTGCAGTGCATGTGACAGCATACAAGGTAGCATACACATCTGCACTGGTCTGCTGGCCAGTCCGCAGCTTGATATCCCTCCTCTCCGCCATGGCCAACATGTGCCTCAGGATGGCAGGGTCCTGCATGGTGAGGATCTGCCACTTCTGCTTCAGCTGCCTGGGGTTGCATGAGATGCCACTGAGGCTGCTCAGGTGTGCCCCGATGGCCCTCCACACCCTGTCCATCAGCTGTGGTGTGGTTCCTGCAGCCAGGTGGGAGCAGGGTTGTGTGCCACTGCTGCTCTAGGTTCATCAGCTGTGCAGTCTCAGTGGCAGTAAAGTTTGGTGCCCTGCCACTCAGATTATCCATATTCAACAGTGTCAGTGTTAACACCACACCTTAGGCCTATCCTACTACTGTGCAGTGTGTAAATGCACTCAAGGAGGCCTTTTGTGCCACACCATCACGATGGCACATGTATGCACATGAGACACATGCAGACCTCATGTGCAGCCTACATCACTGCACGATGCACATGTGATATGTGTGCATGTAACAACATCCAGCGGTCATGTGCGGTGGGCCCTGGGGCTTGTGCATGGAGGCAGCTGCCATGCAGTACATGTGCATTGGTTTCATAGGTAGCACATCCACGGCACACTGAGGCAGATGCCGTAGTCCATTGCACTGCATGTCTGTGCCAACAGCACACACAGCATGATCCGGCGGTCTACATGTCAGCACCCAATGCTGCTGCCTGTGGCACAGCTTGGCACCCTAGCAACCCTGCATGTGCCGTGTGTTACAAAGGCATGGCAGGGTGAGGCAGCAGTCACTGCATGTGGGATGGACCACACAAGGGGATGGGCATGCACACACACGCCGCATGCCATACCCTGTCACAGTATGCTACACTAATGTCTACCCTATCATATCTAGCATCCTGCTGGGAATGAGTGACACCACACTGCTGCCGGTGATTAGTATTTACTGTACATTACTGCAGTGATACACAGGTCAGTGGTACAGTACAGAGGTTTGTGCTGTGTTTCAGTACACACGCACACACACCCAGTGGCAATTCACTGCAACCACACCCACACTGTGCTGCCCCACATCCCACACACACATCTCCATGCTGTGCGTGCACACACACACACACACACACACACACACACACACACACTCAACCCACAACACACACAGCCCACACATTGTGCACACCCCATGTCATGCTTTGTACAGTGCCCATTCCCCCTTTGTCAGCCCTGCAACACAGTGTTCCAGTCATTTGTCCTCCGGATGCTGCATGGCCCTTCTCTATTTCACTGGGAGTGTGTGTCGGGACTCACCCTGTGGTGTGGGTGCCACTGTCCCTGCAGCAGTGCTGCTCCCCCCTGCCCCTGTTGCACTGCTGCAGAACTGCCACTCTTATATGGGCCCTCCGCTGCCACTGTCATCCTCCGTATGCCACGCTTGCCTGTGGTGGCTGGTGCTAGTCCTGGCACAGTCCCATGTCCCCGCTGTCCTCTGCTCCCACTGTTTGCATGGGTCCCTGTACAGTGGCCTGTATCATTCTAGCAACATGTGTTGCCACCCTCTGTTGGGCCCCTCGGGTAGTGGCACCACTGCTGGTTGTGCCTCCGACACCTGCATCTCCTGGCAGGCGTTGACGTGACTGTGCCCTGCCCCTGGTCCGGTGGCCAGAGGTACCTGCATCTGGCTTCACAGGCATGGTGGCTGGTGGTGGCGGTGGTGGTAGTGGCTGCGCACATTAGCCCCCGGTGCTGTTGGTGGCTTGTCTGGCACTGTGTGTTGCGGTTGTGTTCCTCTGCCCATTGTGGTTGCCCATGGCCCAGCCTCCTGCTAGTGGGTCTTCAGAGTCACCTGCGCCTGTGTGGCTGGATCCTTGAGTTGTGGGGTTAGCACTGCCTGAGACACCTGTGTGGCTGCATCTGTCACATGGCGATGTGGCACGGTGTGCGTTGCCTGCGATGCAACATCTGTCACCTGAGGATGGCGCACAGGCTGGGTTGCAAGGATTCTGTGTAGTGCCACTGTCAGGATGTCTGTCTGCCTCCGCTGCTGTGTTACAGACCCATCCATGTCCATCACCAGCTGTGTGATTGCCTGTGTCTGTTCCCTGGCACAGGCCTGTGAGGCATGCCTGGCGTTGACCAGCCACCCCATGGCTGTCTCCGCTGTGTGTGTCCCAGTCTAGATGGCAGTGACTAGGGTGCCCATCTGCTCCTCCAGTGTTTTGTGGTGGGCATCTAGGCAGAGGCATATGCAGCCCAGCATCTCCAACTGCTCCTCACAGTGGTCCACCAATGTCCTGCAAAATGTGGCATAGTCTGTGGGTGTCTGTTCATGATTGTCCTGCAGAGACCGTGCTGCCTAATTTAGTGTTGCCTCCAGCTCATCATATGAAGGGGGGCTCAGGTCTTGGGCTATGTTTGCAGCAATGTTGATGACACTGAACAGATCACAGACATCCAACCCATCGTCCTTCTGCCACAGCCTGCTGCACGTTCTTCAAGGGTAATGGGGCAATGTCCAGCTCAACGGTCTCTGCACTGCCCTGTTGATCCATCACAGTGTCCTGTGTGTCTGTTGGCTGTGTGCTGGGATGCTGTGCCTCACTGTCTGTGCCAGCACTGTCTTCCTCTCCTGTGTCCTTGCCCGCTGTACTTGTGGGGTGCCAACAGTGTCTCAGTGCCACTGTCACATGTCCAGCCCTAGGCACATACCAGCATGCCCACGCCTGCCTTGCATCTGTGCATTACAGTGGCACAGGCCACAGCCCACAATGCTGCCATGGTCATGCCCTTGCAGGACACTGCATGGGTGCATCCCTCTCCCCATGACCACAGCACATGTGTCCCTGTCACATAGGTGCAGGGAACCTGCCCATGCTCCTGGCCCTGCCCTCTGTATGCACTGTTAGTGCTATGAGCCATGCTGCCACATGTGGTCACATGCCCACATGAACCACTGTGCTGCATTGCATGCTACCTGTCCCTACTGTCATCTACCACTGTGTCATATCTGCTGCACCCCTGTATGCCTCCTGGGGTGCATGCTGTGCACCATGCCACTGGCCCTGCCCAGCACCACACAGTGGTCCTGCACCGCTTTGTCTCTCTGCCCAGACCCCCCGTACCCCCCACCCTCCATGTCGTGGCATGCAGCCATTGCTGTGGCACTGCTAGTCCACCACCTACTTGTCCCGGTCCCCATCCATGTCATGTCGAGGTCCGTGTCACTATGCACACTGTGCTGGCTCAGGAATGCCAGGACACATTCCTCGTGTGTGCTGAGTGGTCTCTTCTTCCTTGGGCCACCACCTGTTGCTGTTGCTTGGCACTTGTTGTATGACTCCTTCTCTTTTGCATGGTGCTTGAGGTCATAGACCCACTTTTGCAGGTCCCTAACTGTGCGCCTGGCATTGGACACCACGTTGACCTTGTGGGCTACTGCATCCCAGACTGCCTTGCACTGTTTGCGCACTTCCCTCTCTCCAACCTTGCCCATTAGCAATGTGGCCTGTGCCTCCATCTCCTTGAGGAGCACATCAACATCAGTCTCCTCCACTGTGAAGTTGCTTTTTCTTTTGCGTGCTGTTGCTGCCTGTGCCACCGTCTTGGCTTGTGCCATCATTGCCGCCTACGTTGCTGTATGTGATGGGTCTGCAGTTTGCGCACCTCTATATTGGTGTTGCATTGCGTCATACATAACCCTCCACCCACTCTGTGGCTTGTGCCATGCATCTGTGGTGTAACTTGCGGTGGGCGTACTTCCACTTTTTACTGGCGCACTTGGTCTTTGTCCTGGAATAGGGCACGGCTCACATGTCACAGGGGTTTGGGTGTACTTTTCTGACATGGCACAGTTTGTGTCCTGCTGTAGCTGCTCTTTTGGAATCGGGCCCCGTGTTTCAAAACAGTCTTTTGTAAAGTGGTCACTACATAAAAAACTATTTTTAGTAGGACCATCCCACTTTGCACATCTTCGACACACCTGTTCAGTCCATTTCTTTTTAATCACCTCATTTTTGGGAAATGAGAACATACTCACACCCTTCTTAAAGGTATTGGTGCAACAAGCAGCAACACAGCTAATTACCATTTTTCTAGGAACGTGAAAGCACATAAGCCTTACTCAGAACAGGATTTTCTGTACAAATGGTAATTATAAACTGAAAAAGTTAGAACTGATCTATGAAAAGTATTGGCTGCACACTATCCTGTCATGTAGCACAATGACTGAAAAAAGTCCAGAAAGACCACTATCAGCATATAGATGACCCCAAGTTTTCCCACCTAAAATAATAGACCAATCGAAGGGCAACTACAAATGACCAACAGGAAGGAAAACAGAGACAACACAGACATGATAAATTCATTTATTATGATTTTGTAATGAGTATCTTTTTTGCATCATGATATTGAACATGTACATGTAGTGTCACACAAAATCACAGCAAATAAGAGAAAAAAAAAGAGTTTTGAAATGTGACATTTCATTACACCACATTGTGTGGCTGCCTTGAGAAATACACTTCAGTGCCTGAGAGAATATATCACTGGAATGCCATCATTTCATTTCACCTTATTCATTATTAAAATATTTCGATAACATTGCCCATCGGCACAAATGCCAAATAAAACTTTATTCAGGGACTGAATGGTGAGCCATGGGAATGCAAGCTTGACCGTGGTAAACACATCAAATAAAAAAACCAAAAAACACTCTTTTAAAAATGAAGATGTTTATTTATGAAATACAAAACTCTGAAGGGCAGTTTTCTTTTGTTTTATTACTGGGTCTGACTATTGCACAATGAAGGGAATGACCGCTATCACGTCTGATAGCAGGGAACAGCTTTGAAGCAACACGCGAGGGACAACCATGATGTACTGCAGACGATATTACAGGGAGTTAACACTTCAAATCTTTTAATTCAATGTCCTGCGCAGCCAGTGTAGCGTTATGCTTGTGCAACTGTGTTAGTTTGGTTTTAGCCATTCACACTCTCTATTCCAGAGGAATTACCACCCTGTAAGGGCATGAAAGGCAAGGAACCCTTGGAGAGGGTTCCACCCCTAGAGGTGCCATGGGACGATTCCCATGGCTAAAGGTACCTTAGAAATCCCCAAAAGATATGTAGCACAATCATACCCCAAAGAAGGAGGCAACACAAAGCACATGAGCAAGCAGTAACTGTGATGGAGTAGCAGTAACTGTGATATAGTAGTAGAGAAGCACAGACAGTTTGATAATGTAATGAGATGCTCAATTTGATAACATAATGAAATGCCCAGGTTTGCGTAGCATGATACTAATAGTTTGCACTGAGAATTAGGGGATCCTCTAAGGAGAGAGGGAATGGTAGGACATCCTCCACCTCCATCCAACAGCGGAATCTACCTAAAGAAACTAGGAAACACTACTATGCTAACAGTTATGACCTGAGGCAACAGAGGAGAGAAAAAAAAACTATGAGGAGGAAATCTCTGGGGATCCAAGGCCTAAGTCTCCATCCCTCCAGGCTTGGGATAGTTTATTTAGTGACAGCTCTGCAGCTGCAATTTGTAAAACCCAATTAAAGGGAGGTGGAAAATATTCCAATTTGGAGGAAGGCTCTCACTCAAACCCTCTAGCGGGAACGCTGGGGAAGGTTGAGAGAAAACTCTGCAACAATATGAGCATGAAGGCACAGGAGGAGAGCAACAACTGCTGAGGCACTCACCTGGCCTACCTGCCCTAAACTCAAACCAGGTGAACCAGAGGCAGTCGTAGGGAGAATGTGGTGAAGGTGCCTTGCTAAGGAAACCACTAAAGTCAATGGCTAACCGTTATAATGGAACACTAGAGCCAAAGGAGGTAACTTTTTCCGCCCTTCACCACTAGTCTTAAATTCTACACCAGGAACTGCTGTGGCATAGCAGGCAGCTAAAGCCAAGCCCAGGGCAAGGACATTCCCAGCTATGGGCCAGGTGAGAAGGATCTCACCCCAAGTTGGACACGCTCAAGATGCGGATTAAATGCAGAGCGAGACCGCCAGCTGCAGAAACCCTGTGCCAGAATAGAATGGCTGGCATGCCCCAAAATTGATTGAAAGCTGAAAAGCTGATGAGCTGAATGAGCACGGCGTGCTGAGATTGAAATGAGCATTAAGTGCTGAGACCTTGCAAGGTTGATTGCAGAATTGAGTGCAGCAGAATCCCAGAGGCTGAAGCAGAGGGGATGGCAGTAGGCATGAAGCAATGATCTGCATAAGTAATAACCAATGATAGCATAAGCAAGCATGGACCTGTACGCAGGTCAATAAACAGTAGTAGTGATAGGTGGACCTGCACAGAGGTCTGCATAACATGTAGCAATGAAACAGTGCTGCATATGGGCAAGCCAGTCAGACATGAACAGCCAAATCAAGGTGACAAATACCATGAGGATTTTCAGCAGCAAGGCAGGATTTAATAATGATAAAGCTGTATTAACTGCCTCAGCAGGAGCTTAGTTGGCTAACCTCAGAGTTGTAACTGCAATAAAACATGGAGACAAAGCTCTAAAAGCAGGCATAGCCAGGCAGTGCAACGAAGCTGCAAGTAGAATGAGAGCATGAATAAGCAGCACAGCTAGGGGGCAGAGTAAACCTGTGTCAGGTGAAAAGAATTGAGTATGCAACACGGAGCAGCTATGGTAGAGCTGAAACACACAGATAATGCTTGCAGTTGCATTGCAGTAGTTTGAGCGTGGTGAGCAACAGTGTAAAACCATGAGCACTGGGTACAATAGTAATTGGAGTAAACAGTAGCAGTGGCTGCAGTTGTAGGTAACTGAAAGCAGTAGTATGAGCTTTGTATGCTAGGAGCTTAGAAACAACGCCCCAGAAAAAGACAAAACCAAAACACAGCAAAACAGAAAACAGGGAACAAGGCCCAAAACCCAAGAGACACAAAACACAGGGAAGCACACAGCCAGAGAAAAGATACAAACCAGAAGCAGGAAAACAAACACCATAGTCCAACAGAGACACACAGAAACAGCAGGTGGGGGTAGGCCCCAGCCAGCTCAGAGGACAAACCAACAGAGCCTCTGGCTGCAAAGAAAAAGTGATTCACAATGAGGCTGAGAGGAACTGCTTATATAGCTCAGGAAGTGCGAGTGGCTGGCTGCTTGTTCATTGAACTACAGGACTAGCCTTCCAATTACTGAGTCAGGAATATTCAGTACACTGTCAGTACTTCATTGAAGTATATTGATCAAAACAAGAGAATGCTATATTTAAAAAGAATGCCCACAGTTATTTTTGCCCAGCCAGCGACTGCAAGGTAAACAGTAGGGATAGAAGCGGGAGCCATTATATCAACTCTCCTTATTGTGACATCACTGCATGACCACAAGCTCCACGCTGCAGCAATAAACCATAGCATACAAGGGACAGAGCGCTCCAAATAAAATAGCTTTTTTCACTAAATACCGGTCATCTTCAAAACTGGGATACACACAGATGGCTTTATTTTAAAGACATGTTCATAACTTGATCATTGCTACCATTGCCTCCATTTAGAGGCAGTATAGCACAGTGCTCTAAGGCTCTAAGCTGCAAATCTGGTGACATCCAGCAGACCAGACCTGGGTTTGAATCCCACAGCTTCCACTTGCATACTGTGTGACCCTGAGCAAGTCACTTAACTTTCTTGTGCTCCCAGGTCGCACCTGGACACAAGCTCCGGCTTAGTGTGCCTTTCCTGGTTAAACAATTTCCCCTTTCCCTTTCCTTTCCATTGCCAACCAGTAAAAAAACACCAAGATTGGTTCTCTTTAATGTATCTGTTGTCGTTTTGTGAGTCACGAACCCCGAAGTGCCGAAACTGTTTACATTTTTTCTCATACCACCAGCTGTGCATGCGTTGTCATGCGACATTGGCGGTGTGATGTTTAAGCAGGGACAAGTTTCGGAAACACGGCCGGAGGTCTGAGAAATAATGATGCCAAATCAAAATAAACATAGCACAAATGAAAGGTGTTGAGTAGGTCAGGGAAGGAGTTCCTGCAAAACAGAGGAGTAGCGTTAGATCTAAGATTACCTAGTGCAACAGTCTGTCTCAACCCCATTAGCTCTTTCTTCATCCTACTAAAGCAACACATAGAGTAAAACAAGGGAGACGCAGCCACACTGACAGTGTTGGGTTTGATTGAAATCTGTGTAGCCCTTATATTGAAACTCTGCAGCCTTTGTACCAAAGATTTAACATTCCAGGTAAGCACTGCAGGAGCAGAGATGGAGATAAAACATGCAAGTTGAAAGGCTTTATCAAGTTTGGCAAGATGTTCCTTAGTCTCCCCTTCCCTCCCTCCTTGGCAGATTCCTACTGTACCTTATTGTGCTTCTCCTTGAAAGGCAGTGTCAGTGAGGGCATGTCCTGCATGAACTCCTGCCACTGCTTGTGGTCCTGGTCCAAGGAGATGCAGACAATCGCTAGGAGCCAGCTGTGGTTCTCTCCACCCAACCCCCTGAACTTGCCATGGAATTCAGCCAAACTGGTGCTGAACTACTTGCAGGGACCGCTGAGGCTGCAGCCAAAGTAGAGCATAAGCAGCCAGCTGCCACTGAGTGCACATCCACCTCTTCCTCATTGCCCCACTCCCAGCTTGGCTACAGCTGCTCCTCCAGATAGTCCTGCTCCAACATCCTTGTCCACCACCTCTTCTCCTGCCTGGCTAGGCTTCTCTTCCTGCCATCCCCTTTCCTGGCTGATCAGATGTTCTCAGAGGGGATAGTCCTTTGGCTGACCAGCTGGCCATCACTGAACTTGCCATTGTGGTTCAGCATCTCAATGTGTCTCCAGACATGGTCCCCGAGTTTTCCCCCAAGGAAGTTATCCTTCACACAGATGCCATGGTAGTTCATAAAGGGCATGAAGTAATCCAGGGCCATAAACTGCAGATGCACTTGAGCAGTCCCATTCTTCTCAGTTTCCCATGGCTGTGCAATCTCTGGTCTGATGTAGCTGTGGAAGCAGGCAATACATTGTTGTAAGCCCCATGCACGTAAACACTGCAGGAAAATGAAAAATGGACCCTGCATATTTCAGGTGATTAATCACAATATATTAGGCAGATTTAAAAACAAATTACTTATTCAGAAATTGGAAGCAAGGCTGCTTCCAACAATATATATTTTATTTGTATTTAAGGAAGTTGGAAATTTACTTTAAGAAGAAATACTGAACTTTTCCAATGTTTATTTATAACTTCACAAATGTTTGAGATTTTGACCCAAGATTTTCAACATAGCTATTTTTTAATCCACCTCATGAGCTTGACAGGCCAATGTCATTTTTCAAATCTCGTCTAACATGTGTTTTCCTGGTCATGCAGCAAAAATGATGTTTTTTTTCCAGGATTGATAAATGACACTTGCTGTATGGGTAGTAAAAAGCCTATGATGAAAATTTAGGTAAACATCTCAAAAAACAACAACATTAGGATGAAACATTGAAATTTGTCAATGGTTACTCATAACATTGCAAATGTTTTACATTTCGAAGCCACATTTTTAACATAGTCTCTTTTTTTTATCCCACGTCATGGACATGGTAGGTATCATTTTCAAATCCCCTTCCCAAACCTGTTTTTGCGGTCATGCTCATATGTTGGAGTAGTAAAAAATACTTTCTTGAAAATTTAGGGTCACAATCTAAATCTAAGGAAACAATGTTATGTGTGAACCTCTTCATTTCTCGATCATGACAATTTAGCTCATGTTATTAGTCTGTTAATTTCAACTGCTGCACTATCTACACCCAAAAACTACACAGCAAATACAAGCAAATGAACATGATAGCCATTGTCCAATTCTTGTTTCTCTTTGGTAGTCAGATACTTCCAAAATGATACTAACCGAAGCCCTGAAACTGACTATAGTAATCATGGCTGCACATGATTGCTCTAGGGCAGGGGTTCTCAAATGGTGAGGCCAGCCTCCCTGGGGAGGCCCCAACATGTTCCAGGGGAGGCTCAAGCAAGTCTGAAAAAGTACTGTATTTAAATTTTGAGTTTTATATATTTTGTGGGAAGAGATGGAGCAAACTGAAAGAGGATAATAGTAGGTGAATTTTATGTATTTATTTACTAATAGGTGACAAGGGAAGGTGAATGAGCCAAGGCTCATTTCAGGTGTACCCGGGGATGGGTAGGGAGTGAATACATTTCAAAAGGTAACTGCAAACAATCAAGAAATACACAGTGAATAATAGTGCAAACAAATATGAACAATAAATTAATGAGTGGTGGTAATTGATCAGTTTGTAGACTGTTGGCAGAACAGCCCAAATACAAGGGCTGAGCATAGAGATGCTAACAGCAATAGCAGGAAGGAGCAAAGTAATCCTTGAGAAGTTGCTTAGGAGCAGGGAAGGAGTTGGAGCAAGTATGTAGGAAGGTTATTTCATATAGAGAGGAAACAGGAGAAAGTAGTCTGACCCATGAAGGTACTGCAACAAGGGTAACAATGATTCAATAATGAAAAACAGAGTAATGAGGTTGGTCGGGGTTACAATAAGTTGAATGGTAATATTTGTTTATTTTATTTATTTGTTATTCAGATAACACCTTTGAGCACCAGAGCTCTTTTTCAAAGGTTCTACGTCAGAATAAGACAAAGAACTGAATGCAAGACAAGTACTCAGAGGGGTTTCAATTTATTCATGGTGTACTGCGCAAAGTACAGTATGTTATTTTTCTTTGGGGAGGTCCAAGATTATTTCAGTTTTTGGGGGAGGCTCAGAATCTCTTCCATGGATTTGGGGAGGCTCACTGTGACAAAGTCTGAGAACTATTGCTCTAGGGCACCTAGAGTGACAAGTACCCTGCATCCTGTCAAGGAGTCCAGGAAGTTGGAGGTAATGGTTACAAGGACCTATGCTTCTTCCAGTTAGGCCTTCATATTGCAAACTGCCAGGCTCATACGATCAGCTGAGCTAGCAGTATAAACTAGAGGTTAGACTAATGAGCTGTGAATGAGCTTGGTACAACCAACAGAACTGGGCTTGATTCTCACAACTTCCACTTGCATACCATGTGACCCTGAGCAAGTCACTTAACCTCCCCAGTGCTCTGGATCAGCCCTGAATACAGGCCTTGGGCCTAGTGGTCTTTAGTTGGTTACTAGATATAAAGAATAAAAAAAGTATCAGAATAGCCTCTGGAGGTCAGCTATGACTACAGCACAGACACTGCTGGATAGCCCTGCAAAGATAGAACTCCTTAAAACTGCCTCTGCTAGCTTGGATACTGGTAAACATTTACTAAGGTCAGCTTTTAATGCTTCAGAAGCTGCTGCTAGATCAGCTGCTTCTGGTAAATGCCTCAGAAGCTACTCCTGGCTCACAGTGGTAGGATTTGCTTCCGATGTGTAACAGACCATGCTCAGCGCTCCTTTAGGGGCTTGAAGCTATTTGGCCATGATGTGGACAATGCATTGAAGGACATTCAATCCTCCAAAATGACTCTAAGGACTGTAAAATCCCTGACCCACCGGAATGTATTCAATGGTTTTGGTAGGGGTGCTTTTCGGAAGCCTGCTGGTTAAGGAGCACCTAGCTAAAATCACCCCCACGGTGGTGCTACCCCCCCCGAACCTGCTGTCCAGGGTGACCACTTGAAGGCACCTGGAAGTTCTGGTTCTGGTGGCCCTTCCATCCCTGGCATCTTCTGACTCCCCACATCTTCCTCCTGCATGGCTACCACCAGAGGTACAAGTTGAGGGGAGGTTCTCCCTTCACTTGCAAAAATGGAGGGTGATCACTACAGACAAATGGGTTCCGGAAATAGTGGAAAGAGGGTATGCACTGGAACTGCTCTCAAAACCTCCAGTGCATCCTCCACCCAAATTCAAATTACCTTCTGGCACATCTGTCCCTGTTGAGGAAAGAAGTTCAGTCTCTACTTCAGAAAAAAAGCCATAGAACCTGTTCCTCCCTAAGAAAGGAACAAGGATTTTTACTCAAAATACCTTCTGGTCCAAAGCCACATTAGACTTGTGTCCTGTACTGGACCTCAAAGCCCTGAACAAATTCATCGAATACAGAAAGTTTTGGTGCAGGGTCTGCAAAAGAAGCCATACGAGGAGAGGCTAAAGGAGCTTAATATGTATATCCTTGAGGAAAGGAGGGAGAGGGGGGACATGATAGAAACATTTAAGTACCTCAGTGGAATCAACAAAGTCCAAGAGGGTAGCATCTTTCAGAAAAAGCGATGTGCAAGAACAAGGGGACACTTTTTTAAGATAGAGGGGGGATGGCTCAGGGGCAATGTGAGAAAGTATTTTTTCACAGAGAGGGTGGTGGATGCATGGAACAGTCTTCCTGAGGAGGTTGTGGGGTCTAAAACTGTGGGAGAATTCAAGAATGCATAGGACAGACATAAGGCAATTTTTGTGGGGGGTAGGAAGAAATAGGCTGTTGGTTAAATCGGATCTGCAGCTTATCCTCTAGGTAGGGAAATGGGCAGACTAGGTGGGCCAAGCGGTCCTTATCTGCCATCCAAGTCTATGTTTCTATGTTTCTATCTAGAGTATGGAGTTCAGTACTGGTGCCCACACCTCAAAAATTACATCAATCTGGTGGAAAAGGTCCAGAGGAGGGCTACAAAGATGATAGTCGGTCAGCAGGGTAAGGCATATGAGGAGAGGTTGAGGGCACTGAACATATACTCCCTGGAAGACAGGGGAGAGCGAGAGAGAGAGAGAGAGAGAGAAAGAGAGAGGGGGGACATGATTGGGACCTTCAAGTACTTGAAAGGGATAAATAAGGTTGATAAGAAGAGTCTCTTTAAGCTGAGTAGCAACCATAACACGAGGGGGCACAGTCTTAAGCTGGGAGGTGGGTGGTTTAGGAGGGAGGTCAGGGAGCACTTCTTCACAGAGAGGGTGGTGGACACTTGGAATGTGCTGCCAGAAGAGGTAATCTTGTTGAAGACAGTGGGCAGCTTTAAGAGAGGCTGGGACAGGCATAGAGGGATGGTAAGGATCATGGGTAGGGAGGATGGGAGATGTGGGGAGGGAGGGGGGAGGGAGGGCAGGGACATTAGCTCAAGCTATGGACCCTGCAATGTGATCATACTTGACAGACTAAATGGCCTTCTTCTGCTGGCTTCTTAGTATGTTCGCATGTATGTTCGTAAGTCATTAATCCACAGAAATGACTGGCTTTGATGCTGTTATTGTGATTATGAGCCTAATTGCAATGACAACTTTCAATTTTATAGTTCATTGTACTGATTCTTTTTCAGTGGTGTGGTGCAAGCCCTGTGGCACGAGTGTGGGATGTTGTGTACTGCACAGTGTCAGCTGGCAGCTGGAGAAGTCATCTCTAAGATGCTAATGACTGATCCAGTAGCCAATCTGAAGGTCATGTGGCGACACCACAAAGGTTGCTAATCTTTTTAATTCTCATTCTGTTCATTTAGATAAATACAGATCTTTGAGAAATGTCTCTTCCACAGTTTCAATAGAAACGCTTGCTGTAGGGAGGGCTAAATATTGTACTAAATCACTGGTTTTTGAAGTACCCAAATTTTATTTTCATTCTTTATCCCTGACGGTGTTTATTTGTAAATTGCCAGGATGGATCCCAGACCTCGTATTGGCATTGACAATATTATCGCATACTGAAAAAAGTTAGATCTTGCTTACAACTCAGCTAACTAAATTGTTTGTTATTCATTATGTCACTGTGTTTTTCCCATAAAGTGGAAGTGTGCCATTGTTAGGCCAATACACAAATCAGGACCAATGACTAATGTCAATAATTACTGGCCAATTCCACTTTTAGAGCCTTTATCTAAAATATTAGCGAAAACTGTTTCTGAGCAAATTGTAGAACATCTTGAAAAGTACAGTCTTTGGTCTTCCTCTCAGCATGGTTTCAGGTCTTGTCATAATACCAAGGCTGCCTTGATGAGGTTCATGAGCTGAACCTACAAAGCCCTCGATGAGGACAAATATGTGGCTTCGGCTTTTGTGGACCTCACCAAGACATTCAGCTTGGTTGAACATTAGGAGTTATTAAAAATGTTGCTCAAGGTTAAAACCTCTGATGAAGTTGTCCTATGGTTTGGTAACTATCTTCAAAATAAGACTAAAAAAATTACTCAATGGTTCATTTTTTAATGAGTGTTCAATAGGGTGTGGAGTTCCACAGGGATCCATTCTTGGCCTCCTGTTATTTTCACTCTGTTAATTCATTCACTTACATTTATAATAGTACTAAAATGATATTATACATAGATGATGCTGTCTTATCATGTTCGGGCAATGTCTTATCAATTGTTGAGAAAAATCTTCAATAGGATTTTGGTTTGATGCATATGTGGTTTGATCAACATAAATTAATACTAAACTCAGCTAAAAAAAACCTCATGATTTTACTAATCCAAGAAAAGTTGCTGTCACTTATTTTTCTTTACTTGATAATGATAGCAATCGGATTGAAAAGGTTTCTGAATTAAATATCTTGGTTTAATCATTTACTGTCACTTATCATTTGAACAGCATATTGTTAAACTAATAGGCAAATTACATTAGCGACTGGGGATGCTTTATCGACTTGACAAGCATTTAACATTTGAAACTAAGCTAATCCTTACTCGCAGTTTTTTTATTTTCTCTTATGGACTATGGTTCCATAATTTATTCTTTCTCAACAGAAAGAATGCTTAACAAACGCAAATCTGCTTTTTACAATATCATTTGTTTTATTACTGGATTACAGAAAAAGACTCATCAATGGAAACCATATAGGTCTCTCTACTGTCTTTCTTTTTCTGATATTTTTAATTTTAGGTCATAAGATTCATTTGGGACTTTTACCAGATTCTATTGTTAATTTATTTCCAAAATTGCTTAATGTTGTTTCTACCAGATCACAAATCAGATTTTCCTTTCAGGTTCCTTTTTTTTCACACTGTTATAGCTCAAAACTCTATACAATTCATAGCAACCAAACTTTATAATGCTTTACCAATTTCTGTAGTAAGCTGTTCAAATATTTCTTATTTTAAGAGTTCTCTAAAAATGACTTACTCTCTAACTCTGAATGTAAATGTTTTAACTGACATTTTATAATAATGTTGCACTATGTACATGTTTGTTTCTTATGTTATGTATTTCTGTAAGTATATTGTTATGTTCATTGTAACTGGACGCCAGTGAAAATGAACGTTTTGCTCACAGGCTATTTAGTATAAAAATAAAAACAAGCAAACCAGGAGCCTCACTAGGCTCATGAATGTTCAATTAAACTTATGATGAATTTTCTTTCCTGTCTCTTCCCCGTGATTTGGGTTTTGCCCCCTGGACATGTCTGGAAGTGAATTGTTTTTAACTTGGTGTGCCTTCCTGTTAGGGATGGGCACAAACCCCTATGCTGAAACTGAGCCATCCCAAACTGGAGTGGTTCGGTTTCAGCAAATCCTGAACTGAACACTGCCGGCTTGGATTTCCAATGTTTTTTTTGGTTTTTTTCCACTGTATTTCCCTTCCCCAAGTCTCCCAACCTGTTCCTGCAGGCTTGCCAGTCACTGCTAGTCATGTGACTAGCTTTTGAGGCTGAGGGGAGCGGTGAAAGGGTACCCCTACAGCAGGTCCTGACATGCACAAAATGGGATAAAATGCAGACTGTGCTGCAGCTAGATGCCATGCAGGAGTCCATCCTGTGGAGCTGTACAGTGGGGTGTGGGAGGCAGGGTTGGCCTGGAGTGATTGTGACCAGTGGTTGGCAACTTAGCAACTGAGGGAGCAGGGAATCAGAGGAGACATAATAAAATAAGGAAATCAATGCAAAAAAAGAAGAAGAAGAAAAAAGTTTGAGCAGGATGGGGTGGCAACGTTCATGACTAGTGATTGTAGGGATGGGGATTGGAGACTGGGGTATGTGCTCAAGGTGTGGACTCAGGGAGACACAGAACTAGTAAAAAAGGAAAGAAAAAACTTATAAGAGCAAACAGAATGTAAATTGAAAGTGGGGGTGGGATGGGGCAGCAGCAAGCATGCCTAGTGATCATGGGGGGAGTCGGGGAACTGGTGTGTGTGTGCTGATGTGAGAGAGTACTTGTTGGGGTTTGAGGAGGTGTCTTGAAAGTATGGAGTGGGGACTGTGGTGTGTGTGGCGGAAACAGAAAAAAATAAAGCCTAAGACAAGTGAAAAAGAACTTGGAGGTTAGGGAGGTGGGCTGTGAAGGGTGGGGTGGGGACTGTAGTGTATGCTGAAGGAGGACACACAATCACTGCAAGTCTCTAACAGGCCTGGTGATGAATTATAAATACCTATATGCTTGGATATCCTGTGTAGATTAACTGTAATTGCAAGTGTACTTTGTAACAATGTCTTTTCTGCTGACTTACTGTTGTGCACCCTATTATGTCAATAAAGATGAATTTAAAAAAAAAAGAAAGAAGAGGAAATATAACAAAAAAAAAAAACCTGACAAGTTGTGAGATATATTTGATTCCTGCCTAAATCCGAACTCAGCCTGGAACTTGCAAATCCAAATCCAAACTCAGTCTGGAACTGGCAAATCCAGAACCAAATCCAAATCCAAACTCAGATTGGAACTGGAAAATCCAGAACCAAATCCAAATCCACCCCAGCTTTGTCCATCCCTACTTCCTGGTAAAAAAAAAAAGTTTAAATAAATCAGTAAATAAAGTGATAGTTAAAAGCGCAGCCTGGATCTT
This sequence comes from Neoceratodus forsteri, assembly GCA_016271365.2. NCBI lineage: Eukaryota > Metazoa > Chordata > Ceratodontiformes > Ceratodontidae > Neoceratodus > Neoceratodus forsteri. The sequence continues at coordinate 123,796,851 of CM057450.1, read as the reverse complement.
TTTCTTAAAACATGTCTCCTGCAGTTCTTTCACTCCAGTCCTCCTTGTACTGCTTGGAAACTGCAGTAGTGTGGATAGTGAAAATAATGCAGTTTGGCAGAAGTAGGTAAGTGCCATTCAGTTTACAGTAATTCTGCATAATGGGATTCCTGACATAACCAGACAAGCTCACTTGTCTGCTATGCTAGCTACAGTATGTGTGTATTGGGAGGCTGGGGATCTTTGAGGTTTATTTAATGTGACTTTCACATTTCAGCAGTGAGACATCTGAGAGGAAGGAAAATGAGGTTGCAGTGGTGGCTGCAGGTCACAGCCAACTGTCTTCCAAGGTCTGCATGAAAGGCTGCCCCCAAGCATACTCATGTATGCACCCCGCTGCTCAATTGGATAACCATTTGACCATCCATAGTTTATACAAACCTCTCCAGTCTGGTTTTCATAAGAAGCATAGTACTGAGACTGCTCTGGTTCGGGTGCTCAATGATCTCCTGATGGCGAGAGATTGAAGACACCATTCTATCTTGGTTCTCCTTGATCTATCATCAGCTTTTGATACTGTGGATCACGGAATTCTGCTCAAGCGCCTGAGGTCCATTTGTGGGCTGTCGGGTACAGTCCTCAGATGGTTTTCATCTTTCCTTGCAGGGAGAACACAGAGAGTGGTCTTGGGTTTGTTTTCGTCCGGGGCCTTCTCTCTGCCATGTGGGGTGCCTCAGGGCTCGGTGCTGTTCCCCATGTTATTCGCAGTATATATGCTACTCCTCGGAGATGCTGTAAGATGGTATGAGCTGAGGTTTTACTGCTATGCTGATGATACCCAGCTCTACCTGTCTTTCGCACCTGACCAGGTTGGTGCTATCTCGGTACTGAACAACTGCCTTGCAGAAATCCAAGACTGGATGAATTCCAGTGGTTTAAGGTTGAACCCAGGAAAGACTGAGGTTATGGTTGTGGACTCAGGTCATAGGGTAGAGGGACTGAGGACTGGGTTTCCCTCCGGTTTAATCCTGGGGGAGGACAAGATCCTCACCTCTGAACGAGTTCGTAACCTGAGAGTGGAGCTTGACATCGGTTTGACCCTTCGACATCAGGTGTCTGCAGTCATCAAGCTGGCCTTTTTCCATCTTAGGAACATTGCCAGGATTAGGCACCTTGCCCCAGTGACCTGCCGGTCTTGGTCCATGCCTTTGTGACATCGCGCCTTGATTACTGTAACTCCCTTTAGTTCAAGTTCAAGTTCAAGTTTATTGCAGGAAAACTCCATTGAGCAAGCTCATTCACAAGGAGGTCCTGTGACATAAACACTTAAAGTACAAACACAGATAGGTATTAACAGTATATACATGAAATGTGCGTTACATGATACAGGCTGGATATACATACAAGGGTACCACATAGGGTGACCGCAGGTGGTAAACATTGATATGAGACAGGGAAGCGACTTACAGGTTGCATACTGATAAATGAAACATGATGACTGGTGTGTGCAATACATATATTTTGGCAGCTAGAACAAACAACAGTCTACAACTGATATGGGGAGGAGGAGTGATTTGATAGAGTAGCAGTGGAGCGTAAGCATAGATAAAGCCAGGAGTAGAAGGGGAAGGGAAAGCAGTTAATATGACAAATCAATTATACCTTACCAGTGGATAAATATGGCACACATGGGGAAGGAAGAGACTTAATGACAGTTACAGGTGTCTTTTATTTTGGCTGAACTTAGCGATTTGTAGAAGTTTATTGAAACTGTGCTAGTTAGTTTCAGTACGGTTTGTAATTGGTTCCAAATGGAGGAAGGGCATATGCAATATACGTTTACCAAAGGAAGTCCGCGTCCTTGGTATGTCAAGCATAATAAAGTCAGATTTTCTTAGCAGTATGCACTATGTGAGATACTAATAAGGGAAGAGAGATAGCTTGGCAATTTCTGCAGGAGCAGTTTAAGAGTCCATAGCCCAGCGTGGAGCAGGCGCCTAGTAGTAAGGGATGTCCAACACAGCTGCATATAAGTCACAGTGGTGCTAACGGTGAGGAGTTGGTAATGAACCGTAATACCGGTGATAAAGGATGTCCAGTTTACTTAGATTTGCAAGAGTGGTGGAGGAGTAGATTACATCGCCATAGTCGAGTAGGGGGAGAAAAGTGGCCTGTACAAGCTTGTTTCGAGTTTCAAAGGGGAAAAGGGGCTTATTTCTGTAGAAGAAACCTAACCTTGCTTTTAACCTTCTAGAGACATCTTCAACATGGTCATTGAAAGATAATTTATTGTCGATCCAGATACCTAGATATTTAAATTTGGTTACAACTTCCAGAGGCTCGTTTAGCGTGGTGACGATGAAGTCTTGGGCAAGGGTATTGGGGGGGCCTGTGACAGCACTGCGGGAGAATATCATCGCTTTAGTCTTCTTAGCATTGAGCAGAAGCTTTGCCTTTATTAGATTATGCTCAAGTTGTGCGAAGTCCGCTTGAAGCACTCCCTTGACTTCAGATAACGATGAGCCAGAAGTATACAACACAGTATCATCTGCAAAAAAGTGCAGATTGGACGTAGATATGTTAGCATCTAAGTCATTAATGTACAGAGAAAACAAGATAGGGCCTAAGATGGATCCTTGGGGGACTCCTCTTGCAACTGGCAAGGCAGCAGAAAAAAGTTCCCGCTTTACTTTTGGAATCTTCCAGTTAGGTAGCAGAGAACCACTGGGTGGTATGGTATGTGGCACCCAACTTTGCAAGGCAATTGACTAATAGTTTGTGATCAACAGTATCAAAAGCTTTGCTGAGGTCCAAAAAGACTGCACCAGTTACCTTCTTAGCATCTATAGCAGAGATCCAATCATTGGTTACTTTTGCTAGTGCAGTGATTGTGCTATGATTAGCCCAGAAGCTAGATTGAGCTGGGTTAATGAGAGAAGGTTTCCATGTGAGATTTTAACTGAATATGGATCAGTTTTTCGAGAACTTTAGAAAGGATAGGCAATATGGAGATAGGCCTATAGTTGTTTACATCGCATGGTCACCAGATTTAAATAGAGGGAGGATATGTGCTGATTTCCAGCAGGACGGCACAGTAGCAGATGTAATGGAAAGATTGAAGATGTGGAGAATTGGGGCAGTGAGATGGGCGAGCCTGACCTTAGGAAAAGTGGTTCAAGCCATCGCCCCTGCGCTTTTTGGTGTCTAAGTTAAGAAGAGAATCTTCTACCTTTATAAGTTATCTCAAGAGTTGGAAGGGGCTGGGTGCAGGACTAGATGTGGGAGGGGTATGCTGGCTCACCGCAGCACCAGCATAAGGTGATGAGTCCGTGTTAATCCAGCTGTGGCAAAGTGGGAGTTAAGTTCCTCCAGGATTAGGGACTTGTTTTCCACAATCTTGCCACTTGCAACTATCTTTGTTGGGACAGAGGGGCCATGGGCCGTCCTTCTATAGCTTTGATAGTCTTCCATATTTTATGAGGGTTACCTTTAGCTTGTTCAAGAGTAGAAATATAATAGCTTTAGCAGAGCAGTTTTTCACACAGTTATTCCTGGCTGTTCTAAAGGCCTGCCAATCCAAAGATTCTTTGGAATGTCTAGCTTAGCCGGAGCTATCTTTCGAGCTATAAGGGGCTGCCTTGAGGTCCGAGGTGAACCAGGGGTTGGAATTGTTCATATCCTTACTTTGATGAAAGGGCATGCTTATTTATTATTGTAGTGAGTTTGTCATTAAGGATGTAAGCTGCCTTGTTGACATCTTTGGCTAGGTAGAGATCTTGCCATCTGATCATGCTCAGGTCAGATAGGAAGTTTGCTGCACTGAATTTGTGAAAGGATCTTTTTGTTATAAAGATGGGTTGCGGCCGGGCCTTAATTTGAGATCTTATGCAAGCAACAATTCCATGATCGCTCATGTCATTGTGAAACACTGCCGAATGAGATATTTTGTGTGGATGGGTGGTTAGTACCACATCTAGAATGGAACTGTTGGCAGTATTTAGAGTGTTGTACTTAGTAGGTTCACTGACTAATTGCCCAAGACCTAGCTCGTCACAAAGGGATTTGAGGCCGTGTAATTTAGGTGACAGCCAGTCCATATTTAGCTCTCCTAGAAATATTGTTTCAGTTTTTGCATCTACGAACATGGATTTCAAAAGATTAAGGACTTCATCACCACCAGACGGGGGTCTATAGCCACCTAGGATAGTGATACATTCCGAGAAGGGAGATGAAGGCTCAGCGAAACTAACTCAAATTCCTTGGCTAGAGATTTGCAACTAATATTGGTGACCAAGTACTTAGATTTGGCGTAGATAACCACACCCCCGCCTCTAGACTCTCTATCTGCTCTAAATAAATTGTAGCCCTGCAGTGATATTTGTTGATCAGTGTTCATCTTTTTTAACCACGACTCAGTAATTATGATAAGGTCAGGGTTAACGTGTGCAGCACAGGCTTGCAGCTGTACAAGTTTTTTAGGCAGGCTTAAAATGTTGACCATCATCATTTTGAGACCTGTGGCCTCAGCAAAATCGATATGCGAGGTAAGTTGGGGGCAGGGTTGAGCTCCACATTTCCTGAGCAGAGAAGAAGCAGAAGTATAACTTTCTTTAAGGAGCTTATAAGAATGGAGACTGCTTTTTTATTTCTTCGTGGCAAACCATATCGTGCTGTGCAAGAGGCAGCACCACTGTAATGACAGTTGATCGTGATCAATGTAAGTGCTTGGGTAGACATAGGTGAGGACAGTAGCAAGGGGGTGTAGGCTAACCAGGGGGAATAGGCTAAAAGCCTTACCTTGGGCTTCCTGGGGTTGATATCCACCACTTGCAGCTAGTGCAGAATGCGGCAGCACGTTTGTTGACTGGGGCTTCCAGACAATCACACATCACCCCTGTGCTGCGTGCTCTGCACTGGCTGCCAATACAATGGTGGATCACCTTTAAAGTGGATCTTTTGACCTACAAAGCCCTACATGGTTTGGGTCCCGACTACTTGAAAGAGCTCCTGGTGCCCTACACCCCTTTGTGACAGCTCCGCTCGGCTGACGAGGGGTTGCTGGAGATTCTGAGGGTAAATTTGAAGTCATCTGGTGCTCGTGCATTTGGATTTGTTGCACCTAGCCTCTGGAATTCTCTGCCCCATCAGCTCTGGGAGTGTAGGACGGTGGGGAGTTTTAAGCAGGCACTAAAGACTTTTTTATGGGAAAAGGCGTTTCCTATTTTATTCTGATTTTATATTGAATGTATTTGATTATCTGTTTGTATTTGATTCTATATTGAATGTCTCTGAATATGTTTTTGTGTTTGTATTTGCTGTGCAGCGCCTTGAGATTTTGAAAGGCACTCAATTAAATAAATGTTATTATTATTATTATTACATCTGTCAGCAGGTGTTGAAACGAAGGGCTGGTATAGCACCCAGCACACAGCTGGGCAACAAACTGTGAAAATACATTTCTTTTGCATATGATTTTTTTTGCATTATGTATTTTTTAATTTCGCAAGCAAGAACCTTACAAACATTACATCCAGTGGAGGCTGATCAGATACATATTGTAAGTCAGCAACTGTATTACAATCGAATAGAAAACACCTCCTTAACAGGTACTACAAGGGGGAATAACCCACACAGACACACTATATAAAAAAAAAGCACTGCATGTAGCTTAAGGAAGAACAGATGTCACCAATACCTGTCAGACCCAGTAAATACAGGATCCAACTATGTCTTTAAATATACTAACCAAGAATAACCAACTCGAGCCCCATTAGCAATTCAGAAAAATAAATACACAGAAGTTCCAAAGCCCCATATTAATTCCAAACAGAGCCCAGATAGTAGTCCAAGAAAAATTCCAGGAGCATTAGGTTTTAGCTGAAAGGGGCAGAATTTCAGCCCAAGGAGAGCCTCCACAGCTCCATGCCATAATAGGGGTGAAACCCATAACCAGAGGATCAAACACTCACAAATAGAATAAATCTACCCCCGAACATCAGCCCTTCCAGTACTGGCCTCTTCATAACTCACAAATCAGACAGAGTTCGAAAAAGTCATTTGATCCTCCCCGGAACAGCCATCCTCCTCACCGGCTCCAGTTGATTCTTGCTCAATAAGGTGCAGGACTTTATCCGCATCTTTTGGCTCAGTGAACTGGTGTACTTTGCTCTGCCAGGTCAGCTGAAGATGCGCTGGAAATAACAGCTGGTGGCCTGGTGCTGAAACTTCAGCTGCCTGAGGCGACCCCGAAGACCATCAAAGGCTTTATGCCTCTGCCTAGTGCTGTGGGACAAATCCAGAAAAATCTTGAGGCAGTAGTCTCCATTCAACAGCTCACGCCATCTTCTCACAAGCTGCAGCACTCTGTCGCGGTTGCCAACTCCAGTGCAGGCAACTAGTAAGGTTCTGGGCAGTGATCTGTCCCCCATCAACCTTCTGGGGCTAATCCTATAAGCCTTCTCAATAGATAGTGTGGGGTCCTCTTCAGATAAACCCAGAACAGAGGGCAAAAATGTTTTACAAACAGAAGGCAGTGCTCCACCTTAGCGTTTTAAGACAAACCCAATATTCTGAGGTTTATTTCCTGAGCCTGATTTTCAAGTCCCCCCAACTGCTGACGCAGTACAGTATTTAATTAACTGAGTTGTCACATCACAGACTTTCAGAATGTACCCCTCAGTCCTTTGCATAGTCTGTCCATATGTGTCTATTCTCGTTTATATAGCAGAAACCCTCGGGGTCAGGGAGTCAAGTTTTTTTCAATGTCCTGCACGGACCGGACAAATTGATTCAGTGTAGCCTGGACAGTGCTGAGGGATGCTCCCAGCCATGGTTTCACAGGTCACTTCTCTAGCTGTTGCTGTGGATTCTGTGGAGTGAAAAAGTCGGCAGAAGAAGCTGAGTTTTCCTGACTTTTGCCCATAATGTCAATCCAAGGCCCTTCATGCAACACTAAAAGGTCAAGTGGGACAAAAATGCCAAAGATAATATTAATAAAACATAACATTGAGTTAAATTCGCCAGGCACTCTCAACAGTTGCTACTTCCTGGATGCCGCTCAGCAGCACCCTTCCTATGATTTTTAATGATCATGGGGCAGCCTGTTTGTATACGTGGAGGGAAAACTGCAGTAGTTTGGATACTGAACAAATACCATCATGCAGGGCTACAGCTAGAGGCACATTGTTATTACTTTTATATAATTGACTTGAGAAGTGTGTTGCAATGCAGTATTTGGAAGGTACTATATAATAAAACAAACTTTTTGTTGTATACGGAATGGCTCTGTTGCTTTCCTGTCACAGTATCAAATTTTTAGCTCTAACTTAGGGTCATGATGCTTTTTGAATGCTGTATGTAGGAGGGGATGGATGACTGTAGATCAAGTACTAGTCTGTTATTGCTATAGACCTGTATGCCTTCAGTGCTTTGTTCCAAGTGAACTGAGGTTGGTGGGATGAGCCACTGCTCAACAGTAGTTCACACTGCAAATCCAACACACATTGTATATTATGATTCAACAAAGTCTGCAGTCTGTGCTTACAGCAGTTGCTATATTGGATCGAACCACGAACCCCGAACCCCCTCCTTATCCATGGAGTGGTGATCCTACCAGGTCCAAATGCTGGTGTAACCGGTAGAGCAGTTCGGGGAATCCTACGTTGCTGTAGGCTTTGCCTTTGTTAAAAACTTTCTTTTATAGTGTATGGTGGAACGTCGTTCTCCACCGAAATCCATCACTGTCGAAATGTTTTCCTACACTAGTGACTTTTGCAGTGCAGCAGAATGATTTTTTGTTCTACTGCACTGTGCACCTCACACACACTGTCCTCAAGCAGCATTTGACAGGGTTTACGCCATAGACAGTCACATAGCGAAAGCAGCAATGTCTACGGCCGTAGTAATGGTTAGCGTTAAAACCTTCAAAATGTAAAGTTCTTAAACAGTTAAAATGTCAAGCGTGAAAACGTTCAAAATGTAAAGTTCTTTTTTCCTTCCAGTAACCCAGTAAAAATGTTTTGAAGCAGAAACATGCTGTAGTGAATTTTTTCCCCAAAAAACGACATTCCACCATACACTATAGAGAAAAGTGCATGAGGAACAGTTGACAACAGGGCTAATCTTTCACCTCTTTGGCACTATGACAAGGGATTACCTCTGGAGCTGCGCTCTCGAGGTAATCCCTTGTCATAGTGCCAACTCGGTAAAAGAATAGCCCTGTTGTCAACTATTCCCCATGCACCATCCTATATGTTGTTTTTTTTTTTTTTGTTAAGGTTTTACGCTCGCCATGGCATGCGATGTGGAACGCTTTTTGGGAGAGTAGCACACTTGGAGGTGTGCCTCTCCCATCCAATGCACTGCTCCCTTGAGCAGGCGTGGCGGTCCTGCACCAATGGGTGCAGGAGCTCAGTATGACAGCGGTGTTCCTCTGCTTCAAAGGAAAACACCGCTGCCATACTGAGCGCCACCGCCGTCCCCTCCATCACGCGCCCCCCCGCGTGTCACCCGCCCCCCCAAAGCTTTCCTGCCATGCTGGGAGCCCACCCCAGCGTGGAAAAGGTCCCACGCCATCGCTTTTTTGTTTAAACCTGTAAAACAAAACGGTCCCGCGGCATGTCTCCCAACCTCCTCCCACAACCCGCACCCACCCACCTGCGCACCCAGCTTTCCCCACACTTCACCCCATACTTACCTCCGACTCCGCGCGATGATCTTCGTGGACCGGAAACACGCCTGCACTTTCAAAGCCGACCACAAACTGAGGAAATGCCGGTAAGCTGTATAATGGGCTACATAGGGGGTTTCAACTTTATTGCATATCTCAGTCATTTTTGAATTTTTAGATTTCAACCGTTTTGACAGGTTTAATTCTTCTCATGAATGAATTCACTGTCATGGCGGTATTCGGGTCCGAAGGGTGATTTCGCAGGCACTGTGCAGTCACTGCACGAAATCACCTTTTGGCCTCAAATAATACCATGACAGTGCCATCATTCATGAGAAGGGGTCCCAAAAACTCCATGTTGAAAATTTGGTGCAAAAATTCCAAAAAGTGACTGTTTTACAAGCGTGCGTTGCGCAGTTCCTACGCAGGCTCATAAGTTCGCGAATTTTCAATATTTTCACTCCAGATTTTCAACATTGCCATTTTATCACACCTTCTTATGAGCTGTACAGCTGTCATTTTTCACATCTCACCCAAAACATGTTTTCACCCATGTAGCGATACAATGGCGCAGTCGGTGTATGTAAATCAATGTATGGAACACATTAAGAAAATCACAGTGACACTGTTCATGAGCAGACATCTTAAATGGCTTTGTTGAAAATTTGGTGAAAAATTCCTAAAATGACTGTTTTATGAGCGGCGTTATGCAGTTCCTACGCACGCTGCGTACGTTTGTGAATTTTCAATATTTGCACTCCAGATTTTCAACATTGCTGTTTTACCACACCTGCTCTGAGCAGTACAGCTGTCATTTTTCACATCCTGCCCAAAATGTGTTTCTGCCCATGTAGCGCATAATGGCACAGTCTGGTGCAAACTCAATGTATGGGACATTAAGAAAATCACAGTGACACTGTTCATGAGCAGAGGTCTTAAAATGGCTGTGCTGAAAATTTGGTGAAAAAATTCCTAAAAATGACTGTTTTATGAGTCTGCATTGCGCAGTTCCTACGCACGCTCGTAAGTTTGCGAATTTTCAATATTTTCACTCCAGATTTTCAACATTGCCATTTTACCACACCTCCTTATGAGCACTGCAGCTGTCATTTTTCACATCTTGCCCAAAATGTGTTTCTGCCCATGTAGCGCACAATGGCACAGTCGGTGTGCAAACTCAGTGTATGGGACACATTAAGAAAATCACAGTGTCACTGTTCATGAGCAGAGATCTTAAAATGGCTATGTTGAAAATTTGGCGAAAAATTTCTACAAATAACTGTTTTACGAGCGTGCGTTGTGCAGTTCTCGCGCTTTTTCGTATGTTTGTGAATTTCAATATTTTCACTCCAGATTTTCAACATTGCCATTTTACTACACCTCCTTATGAGCAGTACAGCTGTCATTTTTCACATCCTGCCCAAAACATCTTTCCCCCCATGTAGTGCACAATGGCGCAGTCGGTGTGCAAAATCAATGTATGGGACACAGTAAGAAAATCACAGTGACACTGTTCATTAGCACAGGTTTTAAAATGGCAATGTTGAAAATTTGGTGAAAAAATTCCTAAAACTTACTGTTTTACGAGCGTGCATTGCACAGTTCCCACGCACGCTCAGTAGGTTTGTGAATTTTCAATATTTCCACTCCAGATTTTCAACATTGGCATTTACCGCACTTATGAGCAGTACAGCTGTCATTTTTCACATCCTGCCCAAAACATGTTTCCGCTATGTAGCGCACAATGGGGGTAACAAAAAGATCATGCTGACAATTTATTGTGCAAATACCAGCAATCGCACAGAGCATTAGGGTAAAGCGCCATACATGCCAAACACCACTGCAAATACCTGCAAGCGAACGTTCGGCATTGACACATGCTTGTATTTCCCTAGAATTGTTCAGCTGAGATGCAACATGAGAGTTCCAGTAGGGCCATACTTCTATCTATTTTTGCAGCTGGGTGGATTGGAGCACTGAGAGACTGAGTGACCTAGCCCAGTGTCACACAGTGAGCATTTGGCAAAGGGAAGTTTGAACCAGTGATCTTCTACTTCCCAAGTTCAATCCCTAATGTAAAAACCCTGTAACCATTAGTTAGTGCTACATTCATAACTCAAATATATTTATATGGATGGGTGGCAAGGCTGACCTTATGAAATGAAGTCACTAAACTGGCCATTAATAAGAAATATATCAGTAAGAGAACTGTATAATAATATATGGTGAGCCCTTATTACCACTGAAAAGTGGCAAGATTATTTCTTTATAATTCCTGTGCTATGACGTCAGAGGTTGTTAACCCCTCTTGAGTACGTCATAGTGATGGGATAACAAACGGAGCTAATCTGAGCATGCACGCACCTTTTTTTTCCTCACGCACCAATGGCCTTCCTGAAACTGGCGCAGTGGTGAGAACATGACCTGGAACGGCCGCAGCAGTGACTGAAACTTCAAGAGTAAGGAGCCTTCTTAATTTTTCAGATGGTTTCTGGGTACCATACACTATAAAATATAATGCGTGGTTCCTCTATCGGTAACCAGTTTGTGTAATATCTCAAGGTTGTCATGGCGATGTAAACCTATCGAGCTTCGCTCTCGAGGTTTACATGGTTGCCCTGGCAACCTCGATGGTTAACAAACCAGTTACCGAAAGAGGACCATACATTATCCTCTATGTAATAGAGCAATCATTTGTATTACTCTTTTATATATTTGTTGTTTGTATTATGTATTTCTGTATATTTGTACTATTTTTGTACTTTTCCACAATTTTGTAGATTTTTTTGCACCATTTTTGAAGTCATTTTGCACTATTTTGATTTACGTGATTTATTCATGCGTTTGCATCTCTTACTTCCTTTAATTCATTTGTACCAATGTGTTGCTCTTTTTCTCCTGAATACTACCCCTCTGCCAGATCGCACCTGGAAAGGAGCCTCAGCTCATTGTGACTGTTCTGGTCATCAGTTCTCAAATAAATACATCAACAAATAATCAGCAATTCTTTAGTCTGTGACTGGACTAAACAGGCTGTTTAGAAGAAGATGATGTCTAAGTTGGCAGCCATTAATTACACCTCAGCTGATGGTGTCAACCAGTTGCAGTGTCTGGCTCTACATCGTAAACAGGAAGAGCGCCCATAACAAGTTATTATTTTGCTCCTTGACATTCTGGCTGCCTGTGTTGACATGGGTATTCTAGGGACTTCAGAGATATTTTTAGAGACAGGTTCTTTCTGACTTGTACATAGATAACTAGTTAGGCACCAAGTCAGCTGGCTAAGTCTGTAGTGAACAAAGTGATCCTTCCTTATTTCCTAAAGGAGAGTCTGACATCAAATGTGAAGTAACAGGATACTGCACAAGTGTGGCTACTTAAGGATGTAAAGCAGTGTCCCTGTGTCCCTGACCATTAGAGGCTGTTGACACCAGAGTGATCATATTGCAAGCAGAGCAAATTGTGCAACTCCAGGCCATGCCTAGAGCTCGAATGACAGGATTCTTTTTTTTTTCTTCAACATGTTCACCTTTGATCCATACTTTGTATTTCTTTTCTGGACAGTATCCAATTTCTTATTTAAGGAGAGAAGTTGTTTATGACTTCCTGACCCATACATCTCCATGGACAAATGCATGTAGCTGCCATGGAACCTATTCTGAAGCTAAAAACATATGTTATTCGCGCTAAAAAGGAGAGCTCTGCATGTTCTGACTGTAAGCAGTAGAATCATGGCAAGGCCCTTTACCATGTGTTCCAAACACAAACATACTTACCTGCAGGATTTCCAAATAGATATGAAATAAATGTTTGCTTGTCTGTTTTTCTGTCTGTCTGTCTGTCTATCTATCCATCCATCAATCCATCTAATTCTATTGGCAATTAACTAATCAAATAACATTAACCATCTAATGTCAATGGTACCATAGACAACCACAGGTTACTGCAGGGCCCTAACAGGAAGTGGAATACATCTGTAGTACAGTAAAGGGTCAACCAGGTCTGGCTCTCTCACATGGCCATTCAATTTGGGGGACATTCACCTCAGCATAATAACATTGTCAGTGGGCGGGATATTCAGAAGGGTTGTGCCCCGGCGCGATATTCAAACGGGGATTGAGCCTGGCACAAATCCCGATGTGCCAGAGCACATCAGTAATGTATGTGGTGCAGGTAGGGGGGCGTGCCCATGCATACTCAGCACATCCTGATATTCAGCCCGGATGTGCTGAGTCCTACGCGCGCTAACCCCCACGGCGCTTGCACACAGGTGAGCCCCCAAAAAGGAGCAACAGCTGGCCACCCACAGGTGAGCTGCCATATTGCAGGGTGCAACACGGCAGCTGCCACCTGTGGGTGGCCACCCGAGCTCCGGCTGCACCTTCGTGGCGGCGTGTCCCCATGCCCAATCACGGGCATACGTAGAAGAAGGATTGTCCTATATCCCTGGTGGTCCAGTGGACCGCTTGCAGCCCAATCATGGGCATAGGTCTGTTTAAAACATTTAACACTATTCCTGGTGGTCCAGTGGACTGCTCGCAGCCCGATCGTGGCCGTCAGTGAAAAATAATGCAACACCAATCCAGTCCTGGTGGTCTAGTGGTACCCTTCTCCTCACCCACCCACTGAGCCCCACTGCCCTGCTCCCCCCCTGGTCAGCGGCAGGTGGCAGCTCCCCACCCACTTGCTGCCCTGCCGCCTGCTGACTGACACTGTACGGTAGGGCTGTACACCCATTGGTCCACAGTGTGAGCCAATGGGCATGCAGTCCGTACCTGACTACACAGTCCAGATATGTGAATGGATCCATTCACATATCTGGACTGTGTAGTACGGTACGGGCTGCATGCCCATTGGCTTACACTGTGGAGCAATGGGCGTACAACCCTACTGTACGGTGTCAGTCAGCGGGCGGCAGGGCGGCAAACGGGTGGGGAGCTGCTGCCCGCTGCTGATCGGGGGGAGCAGGGCGGTGGGGCTCAGTAGGCGGGTGCAGAGGGGGGTACCGTTAGACCACAGGGTGGGATTGGTGTTGCATTATTCTTCACTGACACCCACAATCGGGCTGCGAGTGGTCCACTGGACCACCAGGGATATGGGACATTTATAATTCTCAACATATGCCCGCAATCAGGCTGCGAGCAGTCCACTGGACCACCAGGGATATGGGACATTTATAATTCTCAACATACGCATGCGATCGGGCTGCAAGCAGTCCACTGGACCACCAGGGATAGTGTTAAATATTTTAAACAGACCTATGCCCGCGATCGGGCTGCAGGCAGTCCACTGGACCACCAGGGATTAAGAACGATTCTAATATTCTATATATGCCCGCGATCAGGAAGTGGGGCACTTTGCCGTGATGTGCAGGGGGCGTCGGTCCCCGATGGCTGCAGCCTGGCAGGGTGCCAGGCTGTTGCCGGGACTGCACACCCGCATGCAAATGGGGTTAATGACATGCAAAGGTCCCATTTGTGCCTTGCATGCATTATGGCCCCATTTACATGTGCACTTTTGAATATCATGGTTGTTGCACCTAGCACAATGGAACCTGCGCTAGCGCATCCCCCTGCTCCAGTCTGGCCACTTGCGCTGGTGTAGTGCCACTGCGCGATGTGCACTGTGGGTGGCCAGGGTGCGATATTCAACGCTGCTGTGCCATGGCACAGCTCCATTGAATATCATCCTGTCAACGCCCCTGTGCAGCCAGGTTGCGCTGTGCCCAGTCTTGCACCACAGCCTGGTGCAGTCTGAATATCCGGCCCATTGTGTTTTTCTGCCAGGACAGTGGATGACAAAGCTGCTCAGTTTGCAACTGAAGCTGCACATTTGACTGTGGAGATGAAAAAACTCATGCTGTCTAGATCTCCATCCAAAGGCTATACAAACAAAAACTAACAAGATTTGGCTGGTGCCAACAATGCTGGTCTTGCTTGTCATGTTATCTTTATTTTTGTAGCAGGCCCTACTCTGTCTCTCTCACCCATATCACTGCTATAATTGTAGTTATATGAGGACCACATCCATCATTACATTCATCACGTTCATCACACAACACTCACTTGAGGAAAGAGTGGTGGACACCTGGCACAGTCTACTAGTGCAGGTAGTGGGGGTGAAAACAGTGGTGTGCTTCAAGCTCAAGCATGCATGGAATAGGCACAAAGCAATCTTAGTGGACATGTGGGGGGGGGGGAGTAGCCAGAAATCAAGTAGGGTCTGCAGAGACAGTATAGGCAGTGGCAAACATTTTTATTTATTTAGTTTTTGTTGACCGGGTAAGTGCACTAGACAAGTCCTGCCTATTTTCAGGCACGACCCAGGGGAAGGGGATACAGATGAATGCCAACTGACCTTGAACCAGATTAAGCTGTTGGTGGTATTTTTAGTGAATTAGGGAAATTTGGCCAGGACACCGTGGAAATTCCTCTCTCTTTTCGATAAGTGCCAAGGGAATCTTTAACATCCACCTGAACTACCACCAATCCAGGCAGAAGGGACCTCGGTTTAACGTCTCATCCGAAAGACGGCACCTCAGAAATGCAGCACCCCTCTCATGCTGCACAACAGTGTCAGTACTGGGATATTAACCCAAGTGCCAGATGTGGGAACTGAACCTACAGCCTTCTGACCTCCCGGCCTCAGAGGCGAGTGTGCTATCTACTGAGCCACTGACACTGCTTAAACATGGCAGACTAGGTGGGCCAAATGGTCCTCATCTACTCACAAATTCTGTGTTTCAGTTTTCATTATCCTCCAGTGGTCCGGGTTGGGCAACGGACCCATCAGGTAGTTGGAGAAGAGGGTCACATACTGTTTATTCTCTGATGGACCAGGTTGGGCACCAGACCTGTCAGGCAGTTTGAGGGAGGGAGACAGACTGTTTTTTTCCTTGACAGGTTGGGTAAGGGTTAGGATTCATTAAGTTGTTGAGGGGAGGGCAACTTTGTTTTTCCCCAACTGTCTAGGTTTGGCCATGGGCTCATCAGGTACTTAGGTGGAGGAGGAGGGACAGAGTATTTTAATATCTAACATAGGATGGGCACTGGACCAGTTAGATAGCTGGGCGGGGGTCACGTTGGGCGGTGCTCTCAATGGCAGCTTAAATCCTCAGCTCTCCCCTCTCAGCCAGCGGATCTCGTTATTTACCGACTCCTGTTAATTATTTTTAGCGTGCTCCCTGTATATCGCAGTTTTCTACAACCCACCGTCACTTCATTTTGGCGTCTGTGTGTTTTTCCAACGAATTTACGCTAAGGTGTGGTGGTGATTATGGAGGCCGAGATGAAGAACGCCGGGGCCAGGGTAAGGTGGTGGCCGGCTTGTGGGTTTGGAACTCAGTTTCACTGCTTCTAGCTCTGCTCCTGATGCTGCCACACTCGAAACGGAGCGAAGGGCGCAGTAACTGCCAGGTACATCTCCTTGTCACCGTGGTGAGTTTTTTTTTTTTCAAGCCACGCTGGTTCCGTTCAATTTTTTTGAGCTGCGTGCTTTTGTTTTTCTCCTTTCTTCGTTTTGGGGAGTCAGTGTTCGGATTGCTGGGTTAGATGTATTGACTCTTTTTTTTCTCGCTTTGGCTGGGGGGGGAGAGGGCGATGGGGAGGGAGGAGCCTTGAGATGCAGTCTCACATCCTAATCTGGGAGGGGGGGGGACTGCAGTACCCGGCTTCTTTTTGCTATTCTGTTCCACGTTGCTGTTCGTTAATGGGGACATCACTCAGGGGTTTTCTACAGTTTGTCATGGGCCTGCTAGTCCTGGGGACCGATCTCTTCACGGGTTATCTTTTTGCTGTTTACTTGCTTTTTTGATGCTGATGGGACGGCTTGTACATAGTTTCTGGGGGATTTTAGGGACATTTGTAAGGTTTATCATTTGGGGAGGGGTGGGGGTATGTTGTAATTTCTAGCCCAGTCACTCTTTGGTTTTATCTCCCTGATTTGGGGGCTTCCAATGTTCAGACTCATTTAAGTTTGCTGGCGACTGGATCATCTTGTGCGGGTTACTCTTTTAAAGGGTTAGAGGGGGGAAGGTGCCTCGGAGAGTTTCAATACCTGTGGGTTATATTACTATTGTCGGGCCAATTTGTTGTAAGTTCTTTGCTACTATCTGTAATGATGAGGAAGTTCCTGTGTCTGGTTTACTCTTGTGTAAGCCACCATGGCATTGAGTTTGGTTAAAATTGTAAGTTGGAATGTCAGAGGCATCAATGATCCTCTTAAGAGACGCCAGGTCTTTCTGAACTGCTCCTCCTTAATGTAGATATAGTTTTCATGCAGGAAACCCACTTGGCTGCTTCAGAGGACAAGCAACTGCGAAGGCTAGGGTTTACCCAAGTTTTCACTGCCCGGTTCGTAAGCTAGTAAGGGTTGCAATATTAATCAAGCATCACGTCAGATTCGTAGTAGAAGAAAGTGTCATTGATCGCTAAGGTAGATAATGCTTTGGTCAAGGGCCAGCTCGATAACAGTAATGTGGTTTTAGGGGCTTATATACGCTCCAGTGGGAGATGACCCGTCCTTTTTTATGTCCCTGGCAGATATCCTGAGCAGATTTCTGCCTTCCCTTCTCATCTTAGGGGGCGACTGAAATGTAGCCACTTCCAGTGAGCTTGACAAAACCTATAGACCAATTAAACCGGCATCCCCAGCACAACATGCCCTTTCTGATTTTACTAGCCTGCTGGGTCTTTGTGACCCCTGGCGTCTTCTCAACCCAGACAACCGGCTTTACTCCTCCTACTCCCAAGTACATCAAACTTGGTCAAGGATCGACTATATCCTATTTAGTACTTCTTTAATGAGTTGTGCCCACCAAGTGTATCGAGCCTATAGTTATCTCAGATCACTCCCTGGTTTGGGTCAAGATTTCCCGGTATTCAGGGACAAAGAGACACGTCGTGGAAATTATCATAAATTCTGAAGGAGTAGTATACAGTCTCCCAAATCAGGGATATGATCCTTTCGTACTTCGAACTGAATCAGGGATCTGTACACCGCGCAGATTTACTGTGGTGCTCCTTTAAATGCTTTCTCAGAGGGGAGCTCATCAAGATCGTGGCCACTAGGAAAAGGGTAAGGGAGTCCAAAATCAGTTCGTTGTCTAGTCTGCTGAGGGTAGCCGAAGACAAACTTCTCTCCTTCAACTCCCCAGCTAATTTAACGGCTCTAATTAGACTCAGAAATGAATACAACAGTTTAACTCGTGACAAAGCTGAATATGCATTGTTTAAGTCCAGGACTAGTTATATTGATCAAGGTGAAAAGTCGGGCCAGATGTTAGCTATGAGATTGAAAGAAATAGAGAGCTCCCATCTAATCACGGCCCTCAAAGCTCAGGATGGCACCACCAAGACGCTACCTAGGGAGAGTGGCCATATTTTTGAATCCTTTTATAAGGGTATTTACAGTAGCAGCTCCGCACCGTTGCATGCCCAGATGATAGAGCAGTTCTTAGACAGTATTAAGCTCCCTTTCCTTCAGTCTCATCACTGCGATTTGTTGTCTGCTCCCATCACTCTGGGTGAAGTGGAAGAGGCAATCAAAGACCTGCCATTAGGGAAAGCCCCTGGCCCGGATGGTTACCCCCCAACTTTCTACAAGGTTTTTTGCAAAGAGCTATCCCCTCTATTGCTTAAGCTATATGAATATTTGTTTTCTGCGGACGTGATTGATCCCTCTCTTTTAGAAGCGACAATAATTTTAATCCCTAAACCTGATAAGCCTTTATCTGAGCCTGCCAGCTATCGCCCAATATCGCTCTTAAATTACGATATCAAAATCTTATCTAAAATCCTATCGTCCAGAATCAAAATGGTCTGGCAGCACTTGCTGAGCCCGGAACAGGCTGGTTTCATTCAGGGCAGATCATCTGCTGACCATCTGAGAACCCTAGCCCATGTCCTCCAGGCAGCCCGCACTTTGTCAGATCCCATGGTCCTAGTCGCTCTCGACGCAGAAAAAGCTTTCGATCGAGTGAATTAGGACTTTTTATGGGCCACTTTGAAGAGAATGGGCTTCCCGGATTCCTTTATCCATATGATTATGGCAATTTACAAATCCCCATTGGCCAAAGTCTATTGCAACGGGGTCTTTTCCTCCATTTTTCCTTTATGCGCTGGCACTCGTCAAGGGTGTCCTCTTTCCCCCTATCTTTTCAACCTGTATTTGGAACCGCTGCTTGTGAGTATTAAAGGTTCATCGCGAATCAGGGGTTGTACCATTGCGCAACTTCCCCTGACCTTATCAGTCTTTGCCAACGACATCCTGCTATATCTTACCAACCCCAAAACATCTTTAACACAAGTATTACAAATTATTGACCGCTTTGGTCAGGTTTCCAACTACAGGTTGAATGTCTCCAAATCGGTTATTTTTCTGGTAAATTCTCTCACCTTTAAATCGGATTTTGAACGGTTCGGTATGAGGTGGTCCCCGGTTTCCTTTAAATATCTGGGTGTACATGTAACTAGGGGTGTGGAATTGGCCAAGGAGCTTAATTTAGATAATGCTGTTAAGAGAATCCTGGGAGACCTCGACTGTTGGCAAAGGTTGCCTCTCACCACCTGGGGGCAAATCAATATTATTAAAATGAATATCCTTCCCCGGCTATTTTACCCCCTGACTCATCTTAATATCTGGTTACCCAAGCAGTTCTTCAATCAGGTTAACTCGACGCTATCTAACTTTGTTTGGAAGGGGAAACAACCTTGTAGAGCCTTCCTTAAACTTACTGCGCCCAGAGATAAGGGTGGCCTTCGTCTACCCAATCTCTTGTTATATTATTGGGCTAGTCACCTGACTAGATTAGGGAAGTGGTCCACCATTCAGTCTTCCACGCCTCTACCCGTATGGCTACAGCTTGAATTAAACTTATTGGAGCAAGCAAATCTGAGCCCTCCTCGTGTTTTCTGGCATCCGTTTTCCACGTTACCCCCGGCCATCCAAGAATCCCCTATTGGCCTTTCTATTAGAGTTAGTTCTCAGTGCTGGAATTTTTTCAATTTGTCCCTGTCCAAAGACTCAGCTCAACCTCTTGTCTTGAATCCTAGTATCAAAATTGAGGTAGCTGGTTAGTCACTGACTGGCTTCCGAGTTGCATAATTTGCCTGTGGAATCTCTGTATGAGCAAGGCAATCTCCTCAAATCGGATGAAATCTAAAGTCCCTAAACATTTCCCAGAAACATATTTTTAAAGTCTACCAATTGAGACACCTTATCCTCCAAACCTTTAATGACCTGTCCTCCCTCCAAAATAAGGCATTCCTTGAGAAATTCAGGAGGCGGCCTCGCATGGAGGTATTTCCATTATATATAACAAACTGCTGGCTGATCTTTTCCCTGTTCCTCTGGAGGGTTCCAAAATCTGTCACTCTAGTTTGATCTCCTCCTGCATGGGACTCAACTTGAAGGACGTGTATCGCTACTTATCCCAAGATAATCACAGATTGACCTAATACTATATTTTAAATAATCTTTATTATACTCCAGTCAAGTTGGCCAAATTTGGTAAGCTTGAGTCTAGTATCTGCTCGAGATGTGGTGCCGCTGAAGGGAACTTGCTGCATATCCTTTGGGAATGTGTTAAAGTGGCACCCTTATGGGGCACTGTCAGGGATAGTCTAGACCCACTTTTAGGGCTTAAAGAGCTATTTACCCTTGAAATTTGTATCCTGGGCATCTACTCGGGTATCTCAGTGAAAGAACGTAGATATCACATGGCCCTTATCTCAATAGTTGTTAAAAAATTGGTTCTTAGGCATTGGTCAGATCAAGATATTATTACCTACCAAGAATGGCTTAAGGAGATGTCCCTCTGTCTCAGTACCGAGAAACTTATTGCTAGTTTCAGACATAATCTGGAGTCTTTTAATTGGAAATGGGGTAAGTTGAATGCACTCTATTTAGGGTAGTCCTGTCTCTGGCATTATCCTATCCTAAGTTTTTCCATGTTGCATTAGTATATCCAGTGTTACCAGTTTCCCTATTACAGATACCTCCTTATTGACCTGACTTTTCACCTATGAAACTCTCCGCAAGGGGAGGTGGGATTGAGGGACGGGGGTGGGGGTGTTATATATTTTTATTGTTCCAGCCTATATCATGGTGATTGTCTACATTTACTTTTTTGTATGCTTTAATCTGGTCTTATGTAACCCCTCCTTTTTTTTCTTAGACAATCCCTCAACGTTTGTATTTGTACCTTGTTTTTCTCTATTCTTATACCTAAACTCAATAAACTTAAATTTAAAAAAAAATAGATAGCTAGGCGGGGGGAAGATTGTCTTTTTATTCCTCAATGAGCCAAGTTGGACACTGGGCCCATCAGGTAGTTTGTTGGAGAGGGACAGATTTTATTTTAATTCCCTGACAGGCCAGGTGGGGGCACTGGCTGGGAGAGATAATTCCTACTTCCTACTATTTATTATTCTTAATAATAATAATAATCTTATTATTCCTATTATTCCTAATAATTAAGTAGCATGAAAAGCTAATTCTTTTTTTTTAATGAGAAATAAAAGTTAACTTTCCATTCATAAAGTTGTGCAGACTGAGTTTATTAGTACTTCCTCTCTGAGCTCATTCATTGTCATTCTTGTCTTCACAGTGGTGGGGGCTAGGCTAAATAACTGAGGACTTCTTCAGTGTATCACCTATTGTAGTCTACTGTCTGTGATTCCCACACAACTCTAGTGGAAAAGAAGAAGAAGGGCGCAAACCAGAAGAATTCACATGTAGACAGATCCTCTTGAGTATAAATATCTATTTTCTTTATTGTAAATGTAGGCCCATATCCTCTACGTTTCACCAATTAATCATTGGCTTCCTCAGGAGGTGCCTTTTAATCATACTTCTGTCCATACATATGACTCAATTTTGTTCACTTAAACATGTTCCAATCAATGTTGTTTCTTGTTCAGCCTTTTACTTTTCTGCACATCACAGTTTTAGAAAGCAGGTAAATGACCCTCTTTAAAAAGCAAGTTCTTAACTTTTTACGTGTACGTCCACGCTGTGGCTTGACTTTTGCTCTATCACCTACTGTAGGTCAGCCGCATGTGCACAAGACATTCCCACTTGCACAACAGTTTCTCAAGCACAGTCTCCTCCTCCTCTGCAGCTAATAGTAAGTTAGCAAAGCATTACAGTCAGCTGCAAGGAGCAGTAGCAAAGCACAGCTCACTCTCTGACATCCATAACAAGGCTTATACCAATACCCACATGTATTTCAATGGGACAGCTTCAAAACTCTTCCTGACTTTGATCTCAATATGAACTGGTCTGCTATGAAGATCATCCCTTAAAAGGGCATGGTGCACAGTCAGCTGTACAGGGCAGTAGGATTTATTCAAGCCACTAGCATGTTACAAAAACAGATCCAAAGTGCTAACAGTGCGACTTGTTTAGCAGGTATAAGAAGCTGCCATCCACTTTGTTACAGATGAAACAGGACCGTGCTTTTTTACAACTGTGTAGTGATAGCTATACAATGTATTGCTAACAAGTGGAGAGAGTATCAGTATCAAGTTTTTATTTGATCGACTGATTGTCTTTACAATGCATACAAAAAAGTACAAATAAATATTGACAATTGTGAGCACATTCATTAGTATAATAATAGACAAATAACCTTAGCATACTTATTTTCATCGTAATATAAAGTGCATAACAATTATAGAGTAATCGAGTTTCTGTTAGACAATTTTTTACTGTCTCAGGACGCCCTTAATAACCCTCACAAATTTTCTACCCTCAGTGACATGCATTGACTTAAGTAAAGAAGAAAGAGAGAGAGCAGGGCAGACAGGAACAGGGACTGATGTGTAGCACCGTCTCCTTCCTCAGTGGAGTTTTATCACCTCATTGGTATGCATGAGACCCCTGTTCTTCAGTATCTTTCTGTGCCCCCATCCCCCTGCCATTACTCCATCCAGTAGTAGTATTTATTCATAACATTTACATTACAAATATGGAGTGCCCAATTGAGCCGAAGCTCATTTTCAATGGGGTCCCAACAGATAAGGTGCAAAGGCTTTTCATCACAAATAAGGCAGTAAAAAGGAAAATAACAGAGAGTTTTTGGTACAAATATTATAGTACAAAAGAATGCATGTAGCATTCATACAAATGATAACATGTTTTACAATGAGCAAAATAATATATACAATATTATACTCTTGGGAATATATTATCAATAAGTAGATTATTTAAGGCTGAGCATTAGCCCCCATAATTGGGATATCATTGTAGTGGGATATTAGAGATATCCATGAACTATTTTTTTAATTCTTGAGAAAGTTATCTGTCCATTTGATGGCCTTAATAAATGAGAAATAGAAGGGCCAGGATAAAAAAAGGATGATCTTCTAGTATTTGTCCTTTTCTTGGGCAAAATATATTCTACACCAGATGCTGTTCTTAAGCCCTGCTTAATACATTTAAGTTCCCAGGTGGCAATCATGATTGGTGCCGAAAAAGCCTTCAATAGGCTAGACTGAGATTTTTTGTTTGCCACTTTAATCAAATCAATCAATCCATCAATCAGTCAATCTTTATTTTACCGGGTGAAACACCACTGAGTGAAACTCATTTACAAAGTGGACCAGGACAGCGAAAACAATGCTGATACAAAACAACAGAGATCATACAAAGTCTTAAGGATAAACAATAACGACATTACAAACTGGTATGCACAATGATCACATGATTTATATTTGCAATACATTCATATATAAACAGGGCGTATAAACACTTTTTTCACCTGACTTCATGGTATTTATCACTCTCCAACAGCTTGAGTCAAAGTTAATGGCATGGTATCTGACCCCCCTCATTATTGGCAGGGGGACCAGACAGGGTTGCCACCTCTCACCCATTTTATTCACCCTGAGTATTGAACCCATAGCAATATTGGTCAGGGGGCACCAGTACCTGGACGGAATAAAAATGGGAGGGGAAGAGACTCAAATTTCCCTTTATGCAGATGATACAATGTTGTATTTGAGTGACTCAGTTTATACCTTCCCCATGCTGCGACAAATTCTGATGCAATATAGTGTGGTCTCATGTTTCAAAATTAATGAAAGTAAAATTGAGGTAGTTCTTCTTAGTGGAACACAAATCCTGTAGCTTTGTTGTCTGATTCTGTACAAATGAGTCATCACACAGATTCATAATCTTGGTATTTATACCCTGGTTGGATTACATGGGTCATACCAAGGGGACCGGGACTCAGGAGGTCGTGAGGGGCTGAAACAGAGCAACCCTTCCCCCAAGACGAACCGCGAGGGACCGATTGCCCTCCTCTGCCCAAAGCTGCAACATGGGACCGGGACCCAGGAGGTCGTGAGGGGCTGAAATAGAGCAACCCTCCCCCCAAGACGAACCGCGAGGACCGATTGCCTCCTCTGCCCAAAGCTGCAACACGACCGGACCCAGGAGGTCGTGGGGGCTGAAAGATAACCTCCCCAAGACGGACCGCGAGGGACCGATTGCCCTCCTCTTCCCAAAGCTGCAACAAGGGACTGGGACGCAGGAGGTCGGGGCTGAAACAGAGCAACCTCCCCAAGACGAACCGCAAGGGACCGATTGCCCTCCTCTGCCCAAAGCTGCAACACGGGACCGGGACCCAGGAGGTCGTGAGGGGCTGAAACAGAGCAACCCTCCCCAAAGACGAACCGCAAGGGACCGATTGCCCTCCTCTGCCCAAAGCTGCAACACGGGACCGGGACCCAGGAGGTCGTGAGGGGCTGAAACAGAGCAACCCTCCCCCAAGACGAACCGCGAGGGACCGATTGCCCTCCTCTGCCCAAAGCTGCAACGTAAGTCGCAAGCCATTTCTGCTCCACGGGATCGCTCCTTCCAATTCAGGATTGGATCCAGGCAAAGCAGCAACTTCTTTAAGCTCCCTCAAAGTTTAATATAATAGTGCATCACCCAGATTCTGGCGCCAAAATTTAAATAAGACTGTTGTTGCCCACTGTTCTTACTGAAGCTAAGACTAGGGAGACTGCATTGCTAATTTCTTTCTGAGAGGTAGTGTGTACAGCTGCCGTTGTAAACTAGGGCTAGGCACCAAAATCCTGGTTTGAACTTCGCAGCACGAAACGAGCCATAAGCTTGTGATATTACTTCGCCTCTGGGCAACTTTATCTCCTTCTGGTGCTCTTGTAACCGCTGCAGCCAGTGTACAGGTGGAGAATTGCTAGAGTCCCACCCTGTAACCCGGGAGAAATCGAGAAAGCTCAATAAGCACTCAAAAGAAAAATAAAAATAAACGCCAACCAAGAAAGTAAAATAAAATCAATTGCTTTCTCTGAGGGGTCTAATCTGCTTGCTGGCTGAGTCTCATTACCAGTGTCCTTCCCCAGAAGAAACACCTTTTTTCTGCTGTATAAAAGTGTGCTCACCTTCCCCTTTGTTGTCCACAGATGGGACCGGGACCCAGGTGGTCGTGAGGGGCTGAAACAGAGCAACCCTCCCCCCAAGATGAACCGCGAGGGACCGATTGCCCTCCTCTGCCCAAAGCTGCAACACGGGACCGGGACCCAGGAGGTCGTGAGGGGCTGAAACAGAGCAACCCTCCCCCAAGACGAACCGCAAGGGACCGATTGCCCTCCTCTGCCAAAAGCTGCAACACGGGACCGGGACCCAGGAGGTCGTGAGGGCTGAAACAGAGCAACCCTCCCCCCAAGATGAACTGCGAGGGACCGATTGCCCTCCTCTGCCCAAAGCTGCAACACGGGAACGGGACCCAGGAGGTCGTGAGGGGCTGAAACAGAGCAACCCTTCCCCAAGACGAACCGAGAGGGACCGATTGACCTCCTCTGCCTGAAAGCTGCAACGTAAGTCGCAAGCCATTTCTGCTCCACGGGATCGCTCCTTCCAATTCAGGATTGGATCCAGGCAAAGCAGCAACTTCTTTAAGCTCCCTCAAAGTTTAATATAATAGTGCATCACCCAGATTCAGGCCAAAATTTAAATAAGACTGTTGTTGCCCACTGTTGTTACTGAAGCTAAGACTAGGGAGACTGCATTGCTAATTTCTTTCTGTGTGCTAGTGTGTACACCTGCCGTTGTAAACTAGGGCTAGGCACCAAAATCCTGGTTTGAACTTCCCAGCACGAAAGGAGCCATAAGCTCGTGATATTACTTCGCCTCTGGGCAACTTTATCTCCTTCTGGCGCTCTCGTAACCGCTGCAGCCAATGCACAGGTGGAGAATTGCTAGAGTCCCACCCTGTAACCCGGGAGAAATCGAGAAAGCTCAATAAGCACTCAAAAGAAAAATAAAAAATAAAACGCCAACCAAGAAAGTAAAATAAAATCAATTGGTTTCTCTGAGGGGTCTAATCTGCCTCCTGGCTGAGACTCATTACCAGTGTCCTTCCCCAGAAGAAATGCCTTTTTTCACTGCTGTATAAAAATGTGCTCACCTTCCCCTTTGTTGTCCACAGATGGGACCGGGACCCAGGAGGTCGTGAGGGGCTTGAAACAGAGCAACCCTCCCCCCAAGACGAACCGCACAGGGAATTCCATTGCCCTCCTCTGCCAAAAGCTGCAACACGGGACCGGGACCCAGGAGGTGGTGAGGTCTGAAACAGACAGCCCTCCCCCAAGATGAACGCGAGGACCGATTGCCTCTCTGCCCAAAGCTGCAACACGGACCAGGACCCAGGAGGTCGTGAGGGCTGAAACAGGAGCAACCCTCCCCCAAGACTGAACCGCGAGGGACAAATTGTCCTCCTCTGCCCAAAGCTGCAACGTAAGTCGCAAGCCATTTCTGCTCCATGGGATCGCTCCTTCCAATTCAGGATTGGATCCAGGCAAAGCAGCAACTTCATTAAGCTCCCTCAAAGTTTAATATAATAGTACATCACCCAGATTCTGGCGCCAAAATTTAAATAAGACTGTTGCTGCCCACTGTTGTTGCTGAAGCTAAGACTAGTGAGACTGCATTGCTAATTTCTTTCTGTGTGCTAGTGTGTACAGCTGCCGTTGTAAACTAGGGCTAGGCGCCAAAATCCTGGTTTGAACTTCCCAGCATGAAAGGAGCCATAAGCTCGTGATATTACTTCGCCTCTGGGCAACTGTATCTCCTTCTGGCACTCTCATAACCGCTGCAGCCAGTGTACAGGTGGAGAATTGCTAGAGTCCCACCCTGTAACCCGGGAGAAATAGAGAAAGCTCAATAAGCACTCAAAAGAAAAAAATAAAGTAAAACTCCAAACCCAGATAGTAAAATAAAATCAATTGCTTTCTCTGAGGGGTCTAATCTGCTTGCTGGCTGAGTCTCATTACCAGTGTCCTTCCCCAGAAGAAACACCTTTTTTTACTGCTGTATAAAAGTGTGCTCACCTTCCCCTTTGTTGTCCACAGACGGGACCAGGTCCCAGGAAGTCGTGAGAGCTGAAACAGAGCAACCTCCCCAAGGCAGACCCACTGAGGGGCCGATTGCCCTCCTCTGCCCAAAGCTGCAACGTAGTCGACAAGCCATTACTGCTCCACGATCGCCTCCTTTCAATTCAGGATTGGATCCAGGCAAAGCAGCAACTTCTTTAGCTCCCACAAAGTTTAATATAATCAGTCAACACCCAGATTCTGCGCCAAAATTTAAATAAGACTGTTGTTGCCTACTGTTATTACTGAAGCTAAGACTAGAGAGACTGCATTGCAATTTCTTTCATATGTGCTGATGTGTGCAGCTGCCGGTAAACTAGGGCTAGGCGCCAAAATCCTGGTTTGAACTTCCCAGCACCTAAAGGAGCCATAAGCTCGTGATATTACTGTCTCTGGGCAACTTTATCTCCTTCTGGCGCCTCAGAATTGGCTGCAGCCAGTGTACAGGTGGAGAATTGCTAGAGTCCCACCTGTAACCTGGGAGAAATCGAGAAAGCTCAATAAGCACTCAAAAGAAATGAAAAAAAACGCCAACCAAGAAAGTAAATAAAACCACTGCTTTCTGAGGGTATAATCTGCTTGCTGGCTGAGTCTCATTACCAACGCCTTCCCCAGAAGAAACGCCTTTTTCTGCAGTATAAAGTGTGCTCACCTTCCCTTTTGTTGTCCACAGAAGGACCAGGACACAGCAGTCGTGAGGGGCTGGAAACAGAGCAACCTCCCCCAGAAAAAAACCCAGGAGGACCAATGCCCCTCCTCTGCCCAAAGCTGCAACACGGACCGGGACCCAGGAGGTCGTGAGGGCTGAAACAGAGCAACACTCCCCCCAAGACGAACCGTGAGGGACCGATTGCCCTCCTCTGCCCAAAGCTGCAACACGGGACCGGGAACCAGGAGGTGGTGAGGGTCTGAAACAGAGCAACCCTCCCCCCAAGATGAACCGCAAGGGACCGATTGCCCTCCTCTGCCCAAAGCTGCAACACGGGACCGGGACCCAGGAGGTCGTGAGGGCCTGAAACAGAGCAACCCTTCCCCCAAGACGAACCACGAGGAACCGATTGCCCTCCTCTGCCCAACGCTGCAACGTAAGTCGCAAGCCATTTCTGCTCCATGGGATCGCTCCTTCCAATTCAGGATTGGATCCAGGCAAAGCAGCAACTTCTTTAAGCTCCCTCAAAGTTTAATATAATAGTGCATCACCCAGATTCTGGCGCCAAAATTTAAATAAGACTGTTGTTGCCCACTGTTCTTGCTCAAGCTAAGACTAGGGAGACTGCATTGCTAATTTCTTTCTGTGTGCTAGTGTGTACAGCTGCCGTTGTAAACTAGGGCTAGGCGCCAAAATCCTGGTTTGAACTTCCCAGCACGAAAGGAGCCATAAGCTCGTGATATTACTTCGCCTCTGGGCAACTTTATCTCCTTCTGGCGCTCTCGTAACCGCTGCAGCCAGTGTACAGGTGGAGAATTGCTAGAGTCCCACCCTGTAACCCGGGAGAAATCGAGAAAGCTCAATAAGCACTCAAAAGAAAAAAAAAATAAAACGCCAACCCAGAAAGTAAAATAAAATCAATTGCTTTCTCTGAGGGGTCTAATCTGCTTGCTGGCTGAGTCTCATTACCAGTGTCCTTCCCCAGAAGAAACGCCTTTTTTTCTGCTGTATAAAAGTGTGCTCACCTTCCCCTTTGTTGTCC
The DNA here is from genome assembly GCA_016271365.2 of Neoceratodus forsteri. NCBI lineage: Eukaryota > Metazoa > Chordata > Ceratodontiformes > Ceratodontidae > Neoceratodus > Neoceratodus forsteri. The sequence goes on along the minus strand of CM057450.1, from coordinate 123,768,115 downwards.
ACAGATGGGACCGGGACCCAGGAGGACGTGAGGGCCTGAAACAGAACCTTCCTCACAGGCGAAACCACCAGGGCGATTGCTCTCCTCTGCCCAAAGCTGCAACGCAAGTCGACAAGTCATCTTCTGCTCCACGGATTGCTCCTTCCAATTCAGGATTGGATCCAGGCAAAGCAGCAACTTTTAAGCTCCCTCAAAGTTTAATATAATCGCTCATCACCCAGAATCTGACGCAAAATTTAAATAAGACTGTTGTTGCCACTGTTATTACTCGAAGCTAAGACTAGGGAGACTGCATTGCTAATTTCTTTCTGTGTGCTAGTGTACAGCTGCCGTTGTAAACTAGGGCTAGGCGCCAAAATCCTGATTTGAACTTCCCAGCTCGAAAAGGAGCCATAAGCTCGTGATATTACTTCGCCTCTGGGCAACTTTATCTCCTTTGGGCGCCTCGTAACTGCACAGCCAGTGTATAGGTGGAGAATTGCAGAGTCCCACCCTGTAACCCGAGAAACTGGAAAGCTCAATAAGCACTCAAAAGAAAAAATAAAATAAACGCCAACCCAGAAAGTAAAATAAAATCAATTGCTTTCTGAGGGGTCTAATCTGCTTTGCTGGCTGAGTCTCATTACCAGTGTCCTTCCGAGAGAAACGCCTTTATTTCTGCTGTATAATAAGTGCTCACCTTCATTTTGTCCCAGACGGAACTGGGACCAGGAGGTCATGAGGGGCTGAAACAGGCAACCCCGCTTCAAGACAGAACGCATGAGGGACCGATTGCCCTCCTCTGCCCAAAGCTGCAACGAAGTCGAGTCATTTCTGCTGCACGGATCGCTTCTTCAATTCAGGATTGATCCAGGCAAGCAGCAACTTTAAGCTCCCTCAAAGTTTAATATAATAGTGCATCACCCAGATTCTGGTGCCAAAATTTAAATAAGACTGTTGTTGCCCACTGTTGTTACTGAAGCTAAGACTAGGGAGACTGCATTGCTAATTTCTTTCTGTGTGCTAGTATGTACAGCTGCCGTTGTAAACTAGGGCTAGGTGGCAAAATCCTGGTTTGAACTTCCCAACACGAAAGGAGCCATAAGCTCGTGATATTACTTCGACTCTGGGCAACTTTATCTCCTTCTAGCGCTCTCGTAACCAATGCAGCCAGTGTAGAGGAGGAGAATTGATAGAGTCCCACCCTGTAACCTAGGAGAAATGAGGAAAGCTCAATAAGCACTCAAAAGAAAAAAAAAAATAAAACGCCAACCCAGAAAGTAAAATAAAATCAATTGCTTTCTCTGAGGGGTCTAATCTGCTTGCTGGCTGAGTCTCATTACCAGTGTCCTTCCCCTGAAGAAACGCCTTTTTTCACTGCTGTATAAAAGTGTGCTCACCTTCCCCTTTGTTGTCCACAGACGGGACCGGGACCCAGGAGGTCGTGAGGGGCTGAAACTGAGCAACCCTCCCCCCAAGACGAACCGCGAGGGACCGATTGCCCTCCTCTGCCCAAAGCTGCAACGTAAGTCGCAAGCCATTTCTGCTCCACGGGATCGCTTCTTCCAATTCAGGATTGGATCCAGGCAAAGCAGCAACTTCTTTAAGCTCCCTCAAAGTTTAATATAATAGTGCATCACCCAGATTCTGGCGCCAAAATTTAAATAAGACTGTTGTTGCCCACTGTTCTTACTGAAGCTAAGACTAGGGAGACTGCATTGCTAATTTCTTTCTGTGTGCTAGTGTGTACAGCTGCCGTTGTAAACTAGGGCTAGGCGCCAAAATCCTGGTTTGAACTTCCCAGCACGAAAGGAGCCATAAACTCGTGATATTACTTCGCCTCTGGGCAATCTGTTTCTCCTTCTGGGCCTCGTGAACTGCTGCAGCCAGTGTACAGGTGGAATTATTAGAGTCCCACCCTGTAACCCGGGAGAAATTGGGAAAGCTCAATAAGCACTCAAAAGAAAAAAATAAATAAAACGCCAACCAGATAGTAAAATAAAAATCAATTGCTTTCTCTGAGGGGTTTAATCTGCTTGCTGGCTGAGTCTCATTACCAGTGTCCTTCCCCAGAAGAAACGCTTTTTTTCTGCTGTATAAAAGTGTGCTCACCTTCCCCTTTGTTGTCCATAGACGGGACCGGGACCCAGGAGGTCGTGAGGGGCTGAAACAGAGCAACCCTCCCCCCAAGACGAACCGCGAGGGACCGATTGCCCTCCTCTGCCCAAAGCTGCAACGTAAGTCGACAAGCCATTTCTGCTCCACGGGATCGCTCCTTCCAATTCAGGATTGATCCAGGCAAAGCAGCAAACTTTTAGCTGCCTCAAAGTTTAATATAATCGTGCATCACCCAGAATCTGGCGCCAAAATTTAAATAAGACTGTTGTTGCCCACTGTTATTACTGAAGCTAAGACTAGGGAGACTGCATTGCTAATTTCTTTCTGTGTGCTAGTGTGTACAGCTGCCGTTGTAAACTAGGGCTAGGCGCCAAAATCCTGATTTGAACTTCCCAGCTCGAAAGGAGCCATAAGCTCGTGATATTACTTCGTCTCTGGGCAACTTTATTTCCTTCTGGCGCCTCGTAACTGCTGCATGCATTGTAACAGGTGGAGAATTGCTAGAGTCCCACCCCAACCCGGAGAACTCAGGAAAGCACAATAAGCACTCAAAAGGAAAAAAAAAAATTAAACGCCAACCCAGACAGTAAAATAAAATCAATTGCTTTCTCTGAGGGGTCTAATCTGCTTGCTGGCTGAGTCTCATTACCAGTGTCCTTCCCCAGAAGAAACACCTTTTTTTCTGCTGTATAAAAGTGTGCTCACCTTCCCCTTTGTTGTCCACAGACGGGACCGGGACCCAGGAGGTCGTGAGGGGCTGAAACAGAGCAACCCTCCCCCAGAGGCGAACCTCATGAGGGGACCGATTGCCTCCTCTGCCCAAAGCTGCAACACGGGACCGGGACCCAGGAGGTCGTGAGGGGCTGAAACAGAGCAACCTCCACCTCAAACGAACTGGCGAGGGACCCCATTGCCCTCCTCTGCCCAAAGCTGCAACATGGTGACCGGGGACCCAGGAGGTCGAGGGGCTGAAACAGGAGCAAATCTCCCCAAGATGCCACGAGGGACCAATTGCCCTCCTCTGCCCAAAGTTGGCAACATGGGACCGGGAACCAGGGAGGCCGTGAGGGGCTGAAACAAGACAACCTCCTCCCAAGAGCAGACCACGAGGACGGTTTGCTCCTCTGCCCAAAGCTGCTAACGTAAGTCGCAAGTCATTTTGCTCCACGATCGCCTTTCCTTCCACCAGGATAGGATCCAGGCAATGCAGCAACTTTTAGCTCCTCAAAGTATATATAATAGTGCATCACCCAGATTCTGGCGCCATAATTTAAATAAGACTGTTGTTGCCCACTGTCCCTACTGAAGCTAAGACTAGGGAGACTGCATTTATATTCTTTCTGTGTGCTAGTATGTACAGCTGCCATTGAAACTAGGCTAGGTGCGAAATCCTCGCTTGAACTTCCCAGCACGAAAAGAGCCATAAGATCGTGATATTACTTCGACTCTGGGTATCTTTATCTCCTTCTGGTGCTCTCGTAACCGCTGCAGCCAGTGTACAGGTGGAGAATTGCTAGAGTCCCACCCTGTAACCCGGGAGAAATCGGGAAAGCTCAATAAGCACTCAAAAGAAAAAAAAAATAAAACGCCAACCCAGAAAGTAAAATAAAATCAATTGCTTTCTCTGAGGGGTCTAATCTGCTTGCTGGCTGAGTCTCATTACCAGTGTCCTTCCCCAGAAGAAACGCCTTTTTTTTCTGCTGTATAAAAGTGTGCTCACCTTCCCCTTTGTTGTCCACAGACGGGACCGGGACCCAGGAGGTCGTGAGGGGCTGAAACAGAGCAACCCTCCCCCCAAGATGAACCGCAAGGGACCGATTGCCCTCCTCTGCCCAAAGCTGCAACGTAAGTCGCAGGCGTTTCTGCTCCACGGATCGCTTCCTTCAAATTCAGGATTGGATCCAGGCTGTGCTAGCAACTCTTTAAGCTCCCTCAAAGCTTAATATAATCGCAGCATCACCCAGATTCTGGCACCAAAATTTAAATAAGACTGTTGTTGCCACTGTTGTTACTGAAGCTAAGACTAGGAGACTGCATTGCTAATTTCTTTCTGTGTGCTAGTGTGTACAGCTGTCATGTAAACTAGGGCTAGGCGCAAAATCCTGATTTGAACTTCCCAGCTCTCGAAGGAGCCAAAAGCTTGTGATATTACTTCGTCTTCTGGGCAACTTCTTTATCTCCTCTCTCAAGGCCTCAGAACTGGGCTGCAGCCAGTGTACAGGTGGAGAATTACAGAGTCCCACCCTGTAACCCGGGAGAAATCGAAAACTCAATAAGCACTCAAAAGAAAAAAATAAAATAAAACGCCAACCCAGAAAGTAAAATAAAATCAATTGCTTTCTCTGAGGGGTCTAATCTGCTTACTGGCTGAGTCTCATTACCAGTGTCCTTCCCGAGAAGAAACGCCTTTTATTTCTGCAGTATAAAAGTGTGCTCACCTTCCACTTTATTGTCCACAGACGGGACCGGGAGCCAGGAGGTCATGAGGGGCTGAAACAGAGCAACCCTCGCCCCAAGACGAACCGCGAGGGACCTATTGCCCCTCCTCTGCCCAAGCTGCAACGTGTGTCGCAGTTCATTTCTGCTGCATCGATCGCCTTCCAATTCAGGATTGGATCCAGGCAGCAGCAACTTCTTTAAGCTCCCTCAAAGTTTAATATAATAGTGCATCACCCAGATTCAGGCGCCAAAATTTAAATAAGACTGTTGTTGCCCACTGTTGTTACTGAAGCTAAGACTAGGGAGACTGCATTGCTAATTTCTTTCTGTGTGCTAGTGTGTACAGCTGCCGTTGTAAACTAGGGCTAGGTGCCAAAATCCTGGTTTGAACTTCCCAGCACGAAAGGAGCCATAAGCTCGTGATATTACTTCATCTCTGGGCAACATCATCTCCTTCTGGCGCTCTCATAACCGCTGCAGCCAGTGTACAGGTGGAGAATTGCTAGAGTCCCACCCTTTAACCCTGGAGAACTCAGGAAAGCACAATAAGCACTTAAAGGAAAAAAAAAATAAAACGCTAACCCAGACGGTAAATAAAATCAATTGCTTTCTCTGAGGGTCTCAATCTGGCTTGCTGGCTGAGTCTCATTACCAGTGTCCTTCCCCAGAAGAAACGCCTTTTTTCTGCTGTATAAAAGGTGCTCACCTCCTTTACGTTCACAGTGACCGGGACCCAGGAGGTCGAGGGCTGAAACAGAGCAACCCTCCCCAAGATTTAACCGCGAGGGACCGATTGCCCTCCTCTCTGCCCAAAGTTGCAACATCGACCGAATTCCATTAGGTCGTGAGGGCTGTTGAGAGCAACCTCCTCCCAAGTCGAACCCGGGGACGATTGCCCTCCTCTGCCCAAAGCTGCAACGTAGTGCGCAAGTCATTTCTGCTCCACGGATGCGCTCCTTCCAATTCAGGTTTGGATCCAGGCAATGCAGCAACTTCAAGCTCCCCAAAGTTTAATATATGCGTACCACCCAGATTCCCAAGCCAATTTAAATAAGACTGTTGTTGCCCACTGTTCTTACTGAAGCTAAGACTAGGTAGACTGCATTGCTAATTTCTTTCTGTGTGCTAGTATGTACAGCTGCCGTTGTAAACTAGGGCTAGGTGGCAAAATCCTGGTTTGAACTTCCCAACACGAAAGGAGCCATAAGCTCGTGATATTACTTCGACTCTGGGCAACTTTATCTCCTACTGGCTCTCTCTTAACCAATGCAGCCAGTGTACAGGAGGAGAATCACAGAGTCCCACCCTGTAACCTAGAGAAATGAGGAAAGCTCAACAAGCACTCAAAAGAAAAAACAAAACGCCAACCCAGAAAGTAAAATAAAACCAATTGCTTTCTGAGGGGTCTAATCGTTTGTTGGCTGAGTATCATTACAGTGTTTCCTTCCCTGAAAGCACCTATTTTCACTGCTGTGCAAAAGTGCTCACCTTCCCTTTGTTGTCCAGAGACGGTGCCGGACCCAGGAGGTCGTGAGGCTGAAACAGAGCAACCCTCCCCAAGATGAACCCGTGAGGGACCGATTTGCCCTCCCTCTCGCCCAAAGCTGTAACATGGGACCGCACACTGGAGGTCGTGAGGGGTTGAAACAGAGCAACCTCCCTAAGACGTAATCCGCTAAGGACCCACCCTGTAACCCGGAGAAATCGGGAAAGCTCAATAAGCACTCAAAAGAAAAAAATAAATATACAGCAACCCAGAAAGTAAAATAAAATCAATTGCTTTCTCTGAGGGTCTAATCTGCTTGCTGGCTGAGTCTCATTACCAGTGTCCTTCCCCAGAAGAAACACCTTTTTCTGCTGTTTAAAGTGTGCTCACCTTCCCTTTGTTGTCCACAGGCGGGACCGGGACCCAGGAGGTCAAGAGGGGCTGAAACAGAGCAACCCTCCCCAAAAGCAGACATGAGGACCGATTGCCCTCCTCTGCCCAAAGTTGCAACATGGGACCCGGAAACCAGGAGGCCGTGAGGGCTGAAACAGAGCAATCCTCCTCCCAAGACAGACATGAGGGACCGATTGCCCTCCTCTGCCTAAAGCTAGCGTAAGTCAAAGCCATTTCTGCTCCACGGGATCGCTCCTTCCAATTTAGGATTGGATCCAGCAAGCAGCAACTTCTTTAAAAGCTCCCTCAAAGTTTAATATAATAGTGCATCACCCAGGTTCTGGTGCAAAATTGAAATAAGACTGTTGTTGCCCTGTTGTTGCTGAAGCTAAGACTAGGGAGACTGCATTGCTAATTTCTTTTCTGTGTGCTATGTGTACAGCTGCCGTTGTAAAAGTAGGTCTAGAGCGCCAAAATCCTGGTTTGAACTTCCCAGCACGAAAGGAGTCATAAGCTTGTGATATTACTTCGACTCTGGGCATCTTTATCTCCTTCTGGCGCTCTCGTAACCGCTGCAGCCAGAGTACAGGTGGAGGATTGTTATATTCCCAACCTGTAACCCGGGAGAAATCGGGAAAGCTCAATAAGCACTCAAAAGAAAAAAAATAAATAAAATGCCAATCCAGAAAGTAAAATAAAATCAGTTGCTTTCTCTGAGGGGTCTAATCTGCTTGCTGGCTGAGTCTAATTACCAGTGTCCTTCCCCAGAAGAAACGCCTTTTTTTTCTGCTGTATAAAAGTGTGCTCACCTTCCCTTTGTTGTCCACAGGCAGAGCAGGGACCCAGGAGGTGTGAGTGGCTGAAACAGGCAACCCTCCCCAAGGCAGAACCGCGAGGAACCCGATTGCCCTCCTCTGCCAAAGCTGCAACATAAATGTAAGCCATTTCTGCTCCAGGTCCTTCTTCCAATTCAGGATTGGATCCAGGCAAAGCAACAACTTCTAAAAGCTCCCTCAAAGTTTAATATAATAGTGCATCGCCCAGATTCTAGCGCAAAATTTAAATAAGACTGGTGTTGCCCACTGTTCTTACTTGAAACTAAGACTAGGGAGACTGCATTGCTAATTTCTTTCTGTGTGCCAGTGTGTACAGCTGCCGTTGTAAACTAGGTCTAGGCGCCAAAATCCTGGTTTGAACTTCCCAGCACGAAAGGAGCCATAAGCTCGTGATATTACTTCAGCTCTGGGCAGCTTTATCTCCTTCTGGTGCTCTAGTAACGCTGCAGCCAGTGTACAGGTGGAGGTGGTAGAGTCACGCTGTAACCCGGGAGAAATCGGGAAAGCTCAACAAGCACTCAAAAGAAAAAAAATAAATAAAAGCCAACCCAGAAAGTAAAATAAAATCAATTGGTTTCTCTGAGGGGTCTAATCTGCTTGCTGGCTGAGTCTCATTACCAGTGTCCTTCCCCAAAAGAAACGCCTTTTTTTCTGCTGTATAAAGTGTGCTCACCTTCCCCGTTGTCCACAGGCAGACCTGGACCAAGGAGGTCGTGAGGGGCTGAACAGAGCAACCCTCCCCAAGGCGAACTCGAGGGGACCGGTCCCTTCTCTGCCCAAAGCTGCAGCGTAAAGTGCTAAGCCATTACTGCTCAGGATCGCTCCTTCCAATTCAGGATTGGATCCAGGTAAAGCAACTAACTTCTTTAAACTCCTCAAAGTTTAATATAATAGTGCATCACCCAGATTCTGGCCAAAATTTAAATAAGACTGTTGTTTCTCACTGTTGTTACTGAAGTTGAGACTAGGAAGACTGCATTGCTAATTACTTTCTGTGTGCTAGTGTGTACAGCTGCCGTTGTAAACTAGGGCTAGGCACCAAAGTCCTGGTTTGAACTTCCCAGCGAAAGACCATAAGCTGTGATATTACTTCGACTCTGGGCATCTTAATTTCCTTCTGGCGCTAGTAACACGCTGCAGCCAGTGTACAGGTGGAGGAATTGCTGGAGTCCCTCCCTGTAACCCGAGAATCGGGAAAGCTCATTAAGCACTCAGAGAGAAAAAAAAAAAAACAGCCAGCCGGAAAATAAAATTGAAATCAATTGCTTTCTCTAAGGGTCTAATCTGCTTGCTGGCTAGTCTCATTACCAGTGTCCTTCCCCAGAAAAGCAGCCTTTTTTTATACTGTGTATAAAGGTGCTCACCTTCCCTTTGTTGTCCACAGGCAGGACCTGGACCCAGGAGGTCGTGAGGGGCTGAAACAGAGCAACCCTCAGCCCAAGATGAAACAAAGGGACCGATGCCCTCCTCTGCCCAAAGCTGCAACATAAGTCACAACCCGTTTCTGCTCCATGGGATCGCTCCTTCCAATTCAGGATTGGATCCAGCAGCAACAACTTCATTAAGCTCCTCAAAGTTTAATATAATAGTGCATCGCCCAGATTCTGGCCAAAATTTAAATAAGACTGTTGTTTGCCCACTGTTGTTACTGAACTAAGACTAGGGAGACTGCATTGCTAATTTCTTTCTGGTATGCTAGTGTGTACAGCTGCCCGTTGTAAACTAGGTCTAGGCACAAAATCCTGGTTTGAACTTCCCAGCACGAAAGGGCCACTTAAGTGATATTACTTGACTCTGGGCATCTTTATCTCCTTCTGGCGCTAGCGTAGCGCTGCAGCCAGAGTACAGGTGGAAGTGTTAGAGTCCCAACCTGTAACCGGGAGAAATGGAAGCTCAATAAGCACTCAAAAAAAAAAAATAAATAAAATGCCAACCCAGAAAGTAAAATAAAATCAATTGCTTTCTCTGAGGGTCTAATCTGCTTGCTGGCTGAGTCTCATTACCAGTGTCCTTCCACAGAAGAAGCGCCTTTTCTTCTGCTGTATAAAGTGTGCTCACCTTCCCTTTGTTGTCCCAGGCAGGAGCAGGACCCAGGAGGTCGTGAGGGGCTGAAACAGAGCAACCCTCCCCAAGCCAGACGCGAGGGACGATGCCCTCCTCTGCCTAAAGCTGCAACATAAGTATAGCATTTCTGGTCCACGGATCGTTGCTTCCAATTCAGGATTGGATCCAGGCAAAGCAGCAACTTCTTTAAGCTCCCTCAAAGTTTAATATAATAGTGCATCACCCAGATTCTGGCGCCAAAATTTAAATAAGACTGTTGTTTCCCACTGTTGTTACTGAAGTTGAGACTAGGAAGACTGCATTGCTAATTACTTTCAGTGTGCTAGTGTGTACAGCTGCCGTTGTAAACTAGGGCTAGCCACCAAAATCCTGGTTTGAACTTCCCAGCATGAAAGGAGCCATAAGCTTGTGATATTACTTCGACTCTGGGCATCTTTATTTCCTTCTGGTGCTCTCGTAACCGCTGTAGCCAGTGTACAGGTGGAGGTACTGGAGTCCCACCCTGTAACCGGAGAAATCGAGAAAGCTCATTAAGCACTCAGAAGAGAAAAAAAAAAAAAGCGAGCCAGAAAATAGAATTGAAATCAATTGCTTTCTCTGAGGGTTTAATCTGCTTGCTGACCAGGTCTCATTCCAGTGTCCTTCCCCAGAAAAGCGCCTTTTCTGCTGTTATAAAGTGTGCTCACCTTCCCTTTGTTGTCCACAGGCGGGACCTGGACCAAGGAGGTCGTGAGGGGCTGAAACAGAGCAACCCTCCCCAAGGACAGACTACTGAGGGACCGATTGCCTCTCTGCCCAAAGCTGCAGTAAGAGCATAGCCATTACTGCTCACGAGATCGCTCCTTCCAATTCAGGATTGGATCCAGGTAAAGCAGCAACTTCTTTAAGCTCCCTCAAAGTTTAATATAATAGTGCATCACCCAGATTCTGGCGCCAAAATTTAAATAAGACTGTTGTTTCCCACTGTTGTTACTGAAGTTGAGACTAGGAAGACTGCATTGCTAATTACTTTCTGTGTGCTAGTGTGTACAGCTGCCGTTGTAAACTAGGGCTAGGCACCAAAGTCCTGGTTTGAACTTCCCAGCACGAAAGGAGCCATAAGCTTGTGATATTACTTCGACTCTGGGCATCTTAATTTCCTTCTGGCGCTCTCGTAACCGCTGCAGCCAGTGTACAGGTGGAGAATTGCTGGAGTCCCTCCCTGTAACCCGGGAGAAATCGGGAAAGCTCATTAAGCACTCAGAGAAAAGCCAGCCGGAAAATAATTGAAATCAATTGCTTTCTCTAAGGGTCTAATCTGCTTACTGGCTGAGTCTCATTACCAGTGTCCTTCCCAGAAAAACGCCTTTTTTTATGCTGTATAAAGTGTGCTCACCTTCCTTGTTGTCCTGAGCGGGACCTGGACCCAGGAGGTCGTGAGGGGCTGAAAGCGAGCAACCCCTCAGCCCAAGATGAACCACAAGGGACGATTGCCCTCCTCTGCCAAAGCTGGCATAATAATACTTAAACGTTTCTGCTCCATGGGATCGCTCCTTCCAATTCAGGATTGGATCCAGAGCAAAGCAGCAACTTCATTAAAGCTCCCTCAAAGTTTAATATAATAGTGCATCTTGAATTCTGGCGCCAAAATTTAAATAAGACTGTTGTTGCCCACTGTTGTTACTGAAGCTGAGACTAGGGATACTGCATTGCTAATTTCTTTCTGTGTGCTAGTGTGTACAGCTGCCGTTTGTAAACAAGGGCTAGGCGCCTTCATTCTGGTTTGAACTTCCCAGCATGAAGGAGCCATAAGCTTATGATATTACTTCCGACTCTGGGCATCTTTATCTCCTTCTGCGCTCTCAAGTAACGCAGCAGCCAGTGTACAGGTGGAGATGCTAGAGTCCCACCCTGTAACCCGGGAATCGGGAAAGCTCAATAAGCATTCAAAGTAAAAAATAAATAAAACGCCAGCAGAAAGTAAAATAAAATCAATTGCTTTCTCTCAGGGGTCTAATCTGCTTGCTGGCTGAGTCTCATTACCAGTGTCCTTCCCAGAAGAACGCCTTTTTTCTCTGTGTATAAAGTGTGCTCACCTTCCCTTTGTTGTCCACAGAGCAGGACCCGGGACCCAGGAGGTGAGTGAGGCTGAAACAAACAACGCTCCCACAAGAACAAACACTTGAGGACAGATTTCCCTCCTCTGCCCAAAGCTGCAACATAAGTACAAGCCATTTCTGCTCCAGGATCGCTTCTTCTAGTTCAAGTTGGATCCAGGCAAAGCAACAACTTCTTTAAAGCTCCCTCAAAGTTTAATATAATAATGCATCACCCAGATTCAGGAGCCAAAATTTAAAATAAGACTGGTGTTGCCCACTGTTCTTACTGAAGCTAAGACTAGGGAGACTGCATTGCTAATTTCTTTCTGTGTGCTAGTGTGTACAGCTGCCGTTGTAAACTAGGGCTAGGTGACAAAATCCTGGTTTGAACTTCCCAGCACGAAAGGAGCCATAAACTCGTGATATTATGTAACCCCCCTGCAAATGGGGGTTCCCAAAAGACTTCCAGGAGCTTGCTTGAATGCTCCAAGCCTGAATGGTGTTTGGCGTTTAAGCCATTTATCAGTGAGTGTTTTTAGAACCTCTGGTACTGTCTCTTTAAGAGCTGTCTGCTTGCAGACATAATTAGTTTGTATGGGGGACTGTGTGTTTCTTCTCTGAGTACCACTCGAGCTACTGTAATTCACTTCATTTTTGCAGTCACTAGGTGCAAAGGGAACCTATCTGAAAGATGTAACTGTTTGCCAGAAATTATTTAGAGTAATAATGAAATTACAGTTTGTCTAACCTGCTTTCTTTGCAGTCAGAACTGTGTCTGCTAGTTCCCCATTCTAGTTTTGAACTGCTGAACTGGACCAATCAGTGTGGGGTAAGCTAGCTCTAAAATGATGCCTTGGAGAATCAGAACTTGGACTCATAATCTGAGCCAGCCACAAGAGGATCCGTATGGGCAGGTGACTCTGGGAGATGTATTAGACTTCAGTGCCTTTTTGGACCAACAGCAGCAGTCTATTGTGAGTGACAGCCAATCCAGTCAAGAACTGGGAGGAACTCAAAGGAAGTGCCAGTTTCGTCCAGTTGGAGTTGAGTTGAGCTTTGGCAGTGAAGAAGGAAGGAGCCCTGTGCTTTTCAGTGTGCAGTTTTAGTCAAAAAACGTGTATAAGGCCCAGAGTTCCGGTCTGCAGCTTGTGTAACAGCTTGTTAGGACTGAATCAGGTCCTGTGAAAAGAATCAAAGGATCTCTGAAGGTAGAAACCAAGCTCACCCTGTAGAGACTGGAAGAAATTGCTGAAAATTACTCGGTCTGTCAGGAACTGAATCTGCTGTGTGTTCTCGGGTATTGTGCAGTAATTGCGATCGGGATACAGATGCAGCCTGCCTGGTATAAGTACTTTCTTTATATGGATGTGGAAAGAGGTTTGTATTACCTCAAGTGAGCCTGCTGACATTGAAGGACCTATTCTTATTTGGAGGTCGTGAGTACTAATTCAGGGTTGCTCCTGTTGAATTGCCACATTAAATCCAAATGGAATTACTGTACTGCTGACTGTTTAATTCTCCTTTTCTCTGTGTGAAAGGGCCCTACCAGCTACACGGTTTGGACTAGCCACTAGGGCTTGGGTGCCCAGGGACAGTAACTGATGAGGATGAGGCCTGTGCACAGAGCCATAGGTAGATTATTAGAGTGATAAGCTAGTTAACCTGATTTCCCCTGTCCTTGTTATATCCCCTAAATAAATCAGAGCTGCTTGTTTCAGCAAAGTTATACTGCCTGAGGTATTTGTCTATGTTAAAGTACTGTACTGTGATTGTTGCACTGTATCTCATTTCACAGGAGGTCCCAGTGCGGAACCAGACCTGGGGTAAGTGTATACTGTGAAGGTAATTCTGATATATTGTGTGGGCCACTAGTGGGAAGAAAGGGGGTTGCAGTGTCCCAGAGGGCTGTGACCAAGTTAGTTTAACTATTGCAAACCCTGACCTCTGGGTGGAGGCACCCACCATTGGATCCAGGCCCTCAACCTGTTGAGTGGCAAATCAGGCAGGGGTAGTAGCCCTGGGATAGCGCCATCTAGGGTTACATCTTGGAGGCTCACCGCTGGGATTGTGTGTCCTCTGGTGGCCATATTCTGAACCACTGTTAAGAAAAAATGGGTACCCGACAGAAGTGGCTGTGCACCGGCTGGTGGAGTGGTGTACTGGGAGAGATCGACCCCAAAATGCAATGCTTATCCTGGACATCCCTCTGGGTATCCATCTCGGACACTGTGCAGGGAGTACTTTCCAAGGTGGAAGGTTTACAAAACCCTGTGGTGGTGGGTGGCATGCTAATCTGCTCACCCACACTTTCCTGGCCCTAGTAGAGTTTAAGGATCCCATAGATAGCTCAAAGTGCCACAGACCACACCCCAGAGGAGCCCTCACTGCTTGGAGAGTGATAACTAAGGACAGTAAAGACCCGGGAATCAGCCCCCACCACTATCTGAAACTTTTGAGGAGAATTTGCTGAATGGTTGCTGGGAGGGAAAACTGTGGAGGACTTGAAGAAACTATTCTTGCCACCTGGGGTGTTCCTCCCCAACACCCTCTCCTGCTCCAGTGCCCGTAATGGTGGCTGAACCAATGCAGACTCCTATTTCTGCACCTGCCATTAGTCACGACTCTTACCGAGGTTGAGGATCTTCTCTGGCACCCTCCCACCCCCAAGGGGAGGATGACTAGAGACCTGGATAGACTATGTTGCCCCAAGTGCTAGAATGGCAATGCTCGGAAGGTGGCGAAGAGGGTTAGGTGAGCCTCCGAGGTCCTGCCCTGGCTCATCCGTGCTAAACGGGCAGTAACCCTGAGCGACTGCACAGGCCTATCTTAAGGCCTTGGAGAATGTATGGGAGCCCAGATTCTGATGAGGACCTATGGTGGAGATAAGAGTGCACAACAGTACCAAGGGAGTTGTTGTCTGTGTATGTATCTCGGCTGGAAAATTGTTGCAAGAATGCCTCAGAAAAGGTAGTTTGCCAGCGATTGAACTGGACCGAACCAGGCTGGACAGGATCATAAGTCTGCCCTTCTCAGAACTGCTGTTGCTTCAGTTACACCTGGCAGATCGACTGGAATCCCACCCTCCTATGATGAGTTAATGAGAGAAATTCGGAGTTGAGAAAAAGCGACCTCGGGAGGGACCTGCACCAATAGCTGCGGCTTGACCCGAGTGACTGAGGGTGACCCATCAGAGTGAAGTTCAGGGGCAGGGGTTGGCAGTCAATGAGTGCTCTGACAAGGAAAGATATAGTCACATAGGGGCGAACTGTTGAGAGAGATCAGAATTCAAAAACAGTCCCTTTATGAGAGGCCACGCCTGCAAGCAGGCCCTGACCTATATCCGACTGCATCTGCTATGGGGGTGAGGGTACCCACCATGTATCTCCTACTGATAACAGCTCCGAACTCGATTCCTTGACCATGAAGTGGAGAAACGGCAGAGATGTCTCCAAATGCTTATCACGCGCAGACAGAGATACACAAGGGTTTCCAGTTAGTAATACCCCCCGCCTGGCTCCCAGTGTGGCGCCTCGGCCAGCTCAAACTCCAGAAAGTATGTTTTGCTATAATTGTGGGAAAGATGGGCACTGAAAGAATGCCAGTCCCAAAGACACTGACAAAGTTGCATATAGGCTACAGGAGGAGCCGGAGAAGAAATCAGTGGTTAAGAGGTGCGACGATGATCCAAGTGAGGGCACCAAAAATGCTAATTCACGTCCTTTTGTGGCAAGGTCAGTTGCCCAGGCCCCCTACCGCCTCTCCAGACTGGTCCAGAATAGTGGGTCCCTCCACATGAGACCACTGTAAAGGTGACAGGTGTCTACAAAACTATATTAGACAGTAGCTCCCAAGTGACAATTATGTTCCAAGATTGGTATCAGAAGCATTTGTCAGACGTACCCTTACAACCATTAGAAGGACTGCATGTATGGGGTTAGTGAGAAGGCCTACCCCTATTCCGGGTATATCCGAATTTGGCTGTCTTTCCCACCTCCGTGGCTGGAGTGGCCGAACAAGTAGAGACCCTAGCCTTAGTGTGTCCCCCACTGGACTGTATGATGGTGTCCCTTTGTTGATTGGAACAAATGCTCATATGTTAGGAAGGCTGGCACAGTTGTGTTATGAAAAACAGGGGTCAAAGACTAGTAGAGCTTTAAGGTTCGGCTTTAATTAAGAAGCCTATGAGGCACAGAGATGCTGAAAAACAGAACCAGAGGAACCAGTCGGAATTGTATGGAAGAAGGATCCTGAGTCTCTGATCCTGGCGCCAAATGCCCAGTGTACCTTACAGGGAGAGGTCCGTATCAGAAAGGATGTTAAGAATAAAATATTAATGTTGGATGCACCAGGCGATGGAAAATTGCCAGAGGGACTGCTGGTCAAGCCTAGTATTTTCCCGCTAGAGCCCATGCTTATGCCAGAAGGGTAATGGTCCAAGTTCATAATGTGTCTGAAAGAGACATTCGAGTAAACAGAGGTTGCATCCTGGCTAATGTGCATTGTGCAGACACTGCAGTGCTACCAGCAGCAGAGTTGAGGAAGAATGACAAAGTAGCATACAGACTTGTTTGATTCAGCGACTCCCGCTGCCAGCTGAATGGAAAGTGAAGATCAGTGAGAAACTTGCCCAGAGACCAGGTGTTTTCTTTAAGGAATGGGATGTAGGATGGTGCAGGAGCTGAGCACAATATCAGCTGCATGACGAAAGACCATTTCGTGAGAGGTCTCGACGCCTGGCACCTGCTGACATAGATGATGAGGCGGCATCTGCACAGAGATGTTAGCTGCTGGTGTAATACAAGAATCCAGAAGCCTTATGCTTCCCCATTGTGGAAGTGAGGAAAAGAATGGAACAGTAAGGATGTGTGTGGATTATCGCACATTTAAACCGCGGACTATCCCAGATCAGTACACAATGCCCGCATTCAGGATACTTTGGACTGCCTAAGCGGAAGCAAGTGGTTCTCTGTGCTGGATCTCCGCAGTGGGTACTATCAGATCCCGATGGCCCCAGAGGACCGTGAAAAAGACAGCCTTTATCTGTCCGCTTGGCTTCTATGAATTCATGAGGATGCCTCAAGGGATTTCAGGTGCCCCAGCCACTTTCAACGATTGATGGAGCATGCAGTGGGGACATGAACTACTAGAGTGCCTGGTATACCTAGATGATGTTATTGTGTTTGGCAGCTCACTGGAGGAACATGAGGCAGATTATTTAAGGTATTGGACCGACTGGAGGACTTTGGCCTTAAACTGTCCATTGATAAGTGTCAATTTTTCAAACATCAGTAAAGTATGTGGGACACATAGTATCCACCGAGGAAAGAGACCAACCAAGTAAAGTTGAGGCCTTGACCACCTGGCCACAGCCCAAAAATCTAAAGAACTGCAAAGATTCCTGGGATTCTGTGGTTATTATAAGTAGCTTCATCAAGGACTATTCAAGTGATCCGCCCTTTATTAACCTTACTCAAGGGTATCCCCAACCCACAAAAATACCAAAGTCAGCATCCCTCAAGACTGAAAGAGTGTATTTTCATCCGAGTGAAGTATTTGGGGCCGCTGGACTCCCTGATTGTGAGACTGCTTTTCATGAGATCATATATCAACTTACCCATGCTCCAGTGCTGGCCTATGCGATCCAAGAAAACTTACGTCCTGCACACTGATGCTAGCTTGCAAGGGTTGGGGGCTGTGTTGTACCAAGAACACGAGAATGGCCTGAGACCAGTGGCCTTTGCCAGTAGAGCCTGACCCCATCCGAAAAGAACTATCCTGTACATAAGTTAGGTTCCTAGCTTTGAAGTGGGCTGTGTTGACCAATTCCATGAGTACTTGTATGGGCTAAAATACTAGTAAAACTGACAATAATCCTTTGACCTATGTGCAGACCTCAGCTAAGTTGGATGCCACTGGCCATAGGTGAGCTTTCTGCATTATCTACATGTGACTATGCTCTCGAATACCGAGCAGGTCTGAACCACATAGATGTGATGCTCTCCCGAGGCCTGTTCCCAGAATGATTGGGTCCGACTGGCAGAACCTGACATTCGGGCACTCTGCGGATTGACGAGGAGGAACAAATGTCCCACGGACGCTGATGGACTGCATGGTGGATTGCTTGGGAGCCTCTGAGATGCATACCTGCGCTTATGCCACTTTTCTGCAATAGACATTGGTGCACTGCCTCAGCTGGACAATGACCAGTGTTAGCGGGCTCAACCCACGATCCCATAATCAAAGCAGCTTTAGAAGCCCTCTATGCAGGAAAGATGTGTCCAAATACGCTCCACTGTTTGAGAACTGCACTGTTATACAAAGAAGGTCCTAAGTTGAAACTGATCAATAAACTGTTATACAGAAACAGTAGACAGAGGGGACAAGTAGACAAACAACAACTAGTGCTCCCCTGCCTTTCGAGACTCAGTATTGAGGTCCTTGCACAACCACATGGGGCACCTTGGTATGAACAGAACACTTGACTTGGTGAGATCCAGATTCTATTGGCCTAAGATGGGGCTGATGTGGAGCAACACATTCGAACTGTGGTAAGCTGCTTACAGAGGAAAGCTTTGCCCCAGAGGCTGCCCCTTGTTAACATAACCACCAGTGCACCCATGGAGCTGGTCTGTATTGATTTTCTAAGTTTGGAGTCAGATCAAAGAAATATCAGTAATGTGCTGGTGGTCACTGACCATTTCACGAGATATGCCAAAGCTTTCCCCACAAGACCAGAAAGCATCCACTGTAGCCAAAGTACTTGTAGAAAACTTTTGTTCACTATGGGGCTCACAAAGAATCCATTCTGATCAAGGGAGACTTTGAAGTCGTCTGATCAAAGAGATGCTTTCTCTGTGGGGAGTCAAGTCCAGAACCACTCCTTACCACCCCAGGGGACCCACAGCCTGAGCGTTTCAACCGACTTTGCTAGATATGCTAGGCACCTGCACCCAAAGGACAAGCCTAGATGGAGCCAACAAATTAGCACCCTGGTACATGCTTATAACTGCACCAAAGTGATGCCACTGGATTCTCCCCTACCGCCTGATGTTTGGAAGAAGCTCGACTACCAGTAGAGTGTGTTTTGGGGTCTCTCTGATGGGGTTCAAGCTGACAACTATTTACAGTATGTGCAAAAGTTAAAGACCCAGCTAACTCATGCGTACCAACTGGCTCAAACCATGCCAAAGAAATCTGGCCAACAAAGAAGGTATGATAAAGGTGAAAGCACAGGAACTCCAGGAGGGAGATCGGGTATTGCTAAGAAATCTGGGACTGCATGGCAAGCACAAGATTGCTGACAGATGGCACCATCTCCCTCACATTGTAGTGGGCAAACTAGATGATCTGCCAGTGTACAAAGTAAGGCCTGAGAATAATTCAAAGATGTAAAAACAATGCATGAAATCATTTACTGCCCATTGGACAAATCTTAATTGAGTCTGAGCCCTAGAAGATGCCCCTCTGGACCAGTGACTAGAGCTGCTGCTAAGAAAAGATCAAGAAAGTCTGCACCTACAGAAGCAAAGTTAAGTGTTCCCCTCACAGAGTCCCAGTTGAGCATGACTGTCAGTCCATATCGGAAGAAAGTGAGAGTGACTTTGAATACTATCCTTCTTACGAACTGAGTCAATTGTTTAGGGCAATCCCTAGTCAATACTGGAGACAAAGCTGGGCCTTCTGGACTGTCTAAGCCCCAGCTTCATCCCTGGAGCCAATGCTCCCAGAAAGTGAAGTGCAAACATCAGATCAGATGAAATGGAATCATTGTGCATGGTTGAACTGTTTGAGCTTTCAGGGAGGAAAATGATAGATTGGGGCAGACTGGTGATACACCGAACAAGAAGAGTATTTTGAGTGCCCTGACAGTCCACTGCCAGTGTCCGAGCTCTCATGCGAGCCAAATGTTGTGGACTCAGAAACTGTAACTCCCTGGAGCTGAAAGTGCCCCAAGTTCTAGCCTCTCTACCCCATGGAGACTCCCCTGACAAGTGAGGACAATGCTGAAAATGAGGCTCAGAGTGCAGAGACTGTAACAGTTCCCCTAGAAAGACTGGTCGAGCTGTAAAGCCTGTGGTGCACCTCAGTTATGATCCCTTGGGAGGCCTGTGGATTTGCCTCTCAATGTTGTCCATAAAGGAGTGTATGTGTCCCCAGCTCATTGCCCAAACTGAGCATCAGTGCTAACTCCAAGTTACTTGTGTTGCCCTCTAAGTATGGTGCCTTGCCCGTCCAGCCCAAGGTAACTCATAGGGAAGGGCCCCTCTCTTCAGGTTTCATGTACAAGAGGTAATAACTTGAGTTATGGTACAATGTGTATGTAATACTGTGTAAAGGTGACGTACTGCAATGTTTCAGAAATGTGTTCTTGGTAAAATGATATATTGACTGATGATTACATAAGCGAGCCTAATGCAAATGTATATGGTTGCAGTTGAAACTTATGGGTACTTGCTTACTGCGGACGTCAAGCTTTCCCAAACCAGGAAGGGTGTAACCCCTGCAAATGAGGGGTTCCCAAAGACTTCAGGAGCTTGCTTGAATGCTCAAGCCTGAATGGTGTTTGGCGTTTAAGCCATTTATCAGTGAGTGTTTTAGAACCTCTGGTACTGTCTCTTTAAGAGCTGTCTGCTTGCAGACATAATTAGTTGTATAGGGGACTGTGTGTTTCTTCTCTGGGTACCACTCGAGCTGCTCCAATTCACTTCATTTTGCAGTCACTAGGAGTGCAAAGGGAACCTATCTGAAAGATGTAACTGTTTGCCAGAAATTATTTAGAGTAATAATGAAATTACAGTTGTCTAACCTGCTTTCTTTGCAGTCAGAACTGTGTCTGCTAGTTCCCCATTCTAGTTTTGAACTGCTGAACTGGACCAATCAGTGTGGGGTAAGCTAGCTCAAAATGATGCCTTGGGCGAATCAGAACTTGGACTCATAATCTGAGCCAGCCACAAGAGGATCGTATGGGCAGTGACTCTGGAGATGTAGTTTAGACTTCAGTGCCTTTTTGGACCAACAGCAGCAGTCTATTGTGAGTGACAGCCAATCCAGTCAAGAACTGGGAGGAACTCAAAGGAAGTGCCAGTTTCGTCAGTTGGAGTTGAGTTGAGCTTTGGCAGTGAAGAAGGAAGGAGCCCTGTGCTTTTTCAGTGTGCAGTTTTAGTCAAAAAACGTGTGTAAGGCCCAGAGTTCCGGTCTGCAGCTTGTGTAACAGCTTGTTAGGACTGAATCCGTCCTGTGAAAAGAATCAAAGGATCTCTGAAGAGTAAACCAGGCTCACCACTGTAAGACTGGAAGAATTGCTGAAATTGCACTCGGTCTGTCAGGAACTGAATCTGCTGTGTGTTCTCCCGGGTATTGTGCAGTAATTGCGATCGGGATACAGATGCAGCCTGCCTGGTATAGTACTTTCTTTTATATGGATGTGTGAAGAGGTTTGTGTACCTCAAGTGAGCCCTGCTGACATTGAAGGACCTATCTTATTTGGAGGTCGTGAGTACTAATTCAGGGTTGCTCCTGTTGAATTGCCACATTAAATCCAAATGGAATTACTGTACTGCTGACTGTTTAATTCTCCTTTTCTCTGTGTGAAAGGGCCCTACCAGCTACCACGGTTTGGACTAGCCACTAGGGCTTGGGTACCCAGGGACAGTAACTGATAGGGATAGGCCTGTGCACAGAGCCATAAATGAATTATTAGAGTGATAAGCTAGTTAACCTGATTTCCCCTGTCCTTGTTATATCCCCTAAATAAATCAGAGCTGCTTGTTTCAGCAAAGTTATACTGCCTGAGGTATTGTCTATGTCAAAAGTACTGTACTGTGATTGTTGCACTGTATCTCATTTCACAGGAGGTCCCAGTGCGGAACCAGACCTGGGGGTAAGTGTATACTGTGAAGGTAATTCTGATATATTGTGGGCCACTAGTGGGAAGAAAGGGGGTTGCAGTGTCCCAGAGGGCTGTGACCAAGTTAGTTTAACTATTGCAAACCCTGACCTCTGGGTGGAGGCACCCGCCATTGGATCCAGGCCCCTCAACCTGTTAGTGGCAAATCAGGCAGGGGTAGTAGCCCCTGGGATAGCGCCATCTAGGGGTTACAATTACTTCGCCTCTGGGCAACTTTATCTCCTTCTGGCGCTCTCGTAACCGCTGCAGCGAGTGTACAGGTGGAGAATTGCTAGAGTCCCACCCTGTAACCCGGGAGAAATCGGGAAAGCTCAATAAGCACTCAAAGGAAAAAAATAAAATAAACGCCAACCCAGAAAGTAAAATAAAATCAATTGCTTTCTCTGAGGGGTCTAATCTGCTTGCTGGCTGAGTCTCATTACCAGTGTCCTTCCCCAGAAGAAACACCTTTTTTTTCTGCTGTTTAAAAGTGTGCTCACCTTCCCCTTTGTTGTCCACAGACGGGACCGGGACCCAGGAGGTCAAGAGGGGCTGAAACAGAGCAACCCTCCCCCCAAGACGAACCGCGAGGGACCGATTGCCCTCCTCTGCCCAAAGTTGCAACATGGGACCGGGAACCAGGAGGCCGTGAGGGGCTGAAACAGAGCAACCCTCCTCCCAAGACGAACCGGAGGGACCGATTGCCCTCCTCTGCCTAAAGCTGCAACGTAAGTCACAAGCCATTTCTGCTCCACGGGATCGCTCCTTCCAATTTAGGATTGGATCCAGGCAAAGCAGCAACTTCTTTAAGCTCCCTCAAAGTTTAATATAATAGTGCATCACCCAGATTCTGGTGCCAAAATTGAAATAAGACTGTTGTTGCCCACTGTTGTTGCTGAAGCTAAGACTAGGGGAGACTGCATTGCTAATTTCTTTCTGTGTGCTAGTGTGTACAGCTGCCGTTGTAAACTAGGTCTAGGCGCCAAAATCCTGGTTTGAACTTCCCAGCACGAAAGGAGCCATAAGCTCGTGATATTACTTCGACTCTGGGCAACTTTATCTCCTTCTGGTGCTCTCGTAACCGCTGCAGCCAGTGTACAGGTGGAGAATTGCTAGAGTCCCACCCTGTAACCCGAGAAATCAGGAAAGCTCAATAAGCACTCAAAATAAAAATAAATAAGCCAACCAGAAAGTAAAATAAAATCAATTGCTTTCTCTGAGGGGTCTAATCTGCTTGCTGGCTGATTCTCATTACCAGTGTCCTTCCCCAGAAGAAACGCCTTTTTTTTCTGCTGTATAAAAGTGTGCTCACCTTCCCCTTTGTTGTCCACAGACAGGACGGGACCAGGAGGTCGTGAGGGGTGAAACAGGGCAACCCTCCCCCCAAGATGAACCGCAAAGGACCGATTGCCCTCCTCTGCCCAAAGCTGCAACGTAAGTCGCAAGCCGTTTCTGCTCCACGGGATCGCTCCTTCCAATTCAGGATTGGATCCAGGCAAAGCAGCAACTTCTTTAAGCTCCCTCAAAGTTTAATATAATAGTGCATCACCCAGATTCTGGTGCCAAAATTTAAATAAGACTGTTGTTGCCCACTGTTGTTGCTGAAGCTAAGACTAGGGAGACTGCATTGCTAATTTCTTTCTGTGTGCTAGTGTGTACAGCTGCCGTTGTAAACTAGGTCTAGGCGCCAAAATCCTGGTTTGAACTTCCCAGCACGAAAGGAGCCATAAGCTCGTGATATTACTTCGCCTCTGGGCAACTTTATCTCCTTCTGGCGCTCTCGTAACCGCTGCAGCCAGTGTACAGGTGGAGAATTGCTAGAGTCCCACCCTGTAACCCGGGAGAAATCGGAAAGCTCAATAAGCACTCAAAAGAAAAAAAATAAATAAACCCAACCCAGAAAGTAAAATAAAATCAATTGCTTTCTCTGAGGGGTCTAATCTGCTTGCTGGCTGAGTCTCATTACCAGTGTCCTTCCCAGAAAGCGCTTTTTTCTGCTGTATAAAAGTGTGCTCACCTTCCCTTTGTTGTCCCAGACAGGACCGGGACCCAGAGGTCGTGAGGGGCTGAAACAGAGCAACCCTCCCCCAAGACGAACCGCGAGGGACCGATTGCCCTCCTCTGCCCAAAGCTGCAACATAAGTCGCAAGCCATTTCTGCTCCACGGGATCGCTTCTTCCAATTCAGGATTGGATCCAGGCAAAGCAGCAACTTCTTTAAGCTCCCTCAAAGTTTAATATAATAGTGCATCACCCAGATTCTGGCGCCAAAATTTAAATAAGACTGTTGTTGCCCACTGTTGTTACTGAAGCTAAGACTAGGGAGACTGCATTGCTAATTTCTTTCTGTGTGCTAGTGTGTACAGCTGCCGTTGTAAACTAGGGCTAGGCGCCAAAATCCTGGTTTGAACTTCCCAGCACGAAAGGAGCCATAAGCTCGTGATATTACTTCACCTCTGGGCAACTTTATCTCCTTCTGGTGCTCTCGTAACCGCTGCAGCCAGTGTACAGGTGGAGAATTGTTAGAGTCCCACCCTGTAACCGGAGAAATCGGGAAAGCTCAATAAGCACTCAAAAGTAAAAAATTAATAAACGCCAACCCAGAAAGTAAAATAAAATCAATTGCTTTCTCTGAGGGGTCTAATCTGCTTGCTGGCTGAGTCTCATTACCAGTGTCCTTCCCCAAAAGAAACGCCTTTTTTTTCTGCTGTATAAAAGTGTGCTCACCTTCCCCTTTGTTGTCCACAGACGGGACCGGGACACAGGAAGTCGTGAGGGGCTGAAACAGAGCAACCCTCCCCCCAAGACGAACACGAGGGACCGATTGCCCTCCTCTGCCCAAAGCTGCAACGTAAGTCGCAAGCCATTTCTGCTCCACGGGATCGCTCCTTCCAATTCAGGATTGGATCCAGGCAAAGCAGCAACTTCTTTAAGCTCCCTCAAAGTTTAATATAATAGTGCATCACCCAGATTCTGGCGCCAAAATTTAAATAAGACTGTTGTTGCCCACTGTTGTTACTGAAGTTGAGACTAGGAAGACTGCATTGCTAATTACTTTCTGTGTGCTAGTGTGTACAGCTGCCGTTGTAAACTAGGGCTAGGCACCAAAGTCCTGGTTTGAACTTCCCAGCACGAAAGGAGCCATAAGCTTGTGATATTACTTCGACTCTGGGCATCTTTATTTCCTTCTGGCGCTCTCGTAACCGCTGCAGCCAGTGTACAGGTGGAGAATTGCTAGAGTCCCACCCTGTAACCCGGGAGAAATCAGGAAAGCTCAATAAGCACTCAAAAGTAAAAAATAAATAAAACGCCAACCAGAAAGTAAAATAAAATCAATTGCTTTCTCTGAGGGGTCTAATCTGCTTACTGGATGATTCTCATTACCAGTGTCCTTCCCCAGAAGAAACGCCTTTTTTTTCTGCTGTATAAAAGTGTGCTCACCTTCCCCTTTGTTGTCCACAGACAGGAACGGGACCCAGGAGGTCGTGAGGGGTGAAACAGGGCAACCCTCCCCCCAAGATGAACCGCAAAGGACCGATTGCCCTTCTCTGCCCAAAGCTGCAACGTAAATCGCAAGCCGTTTCTGCTCCACGGGATTGCTCCTTCCAATTCAGGATTGGATCCAGGCAAAGCAGCAACTTTAAGCTCCTCAAAGTTTAATATAATAGTGCATCACCCAGATTCTGGTGCCAAAATTTAAATAAGACTGTTGTTGCCCACTGTTGTTGCTGAAGCTAAGACTAGGAGACTGCATTGTTAATTTCTTTCTGTGTGCTAGTGTGTACAGCTGCCGTTGTAAACTAGGTCTAGGCGCCAAAATCCTGGTTTGAACTTTCCAGCACGAAAGGAGCCATAAGCTTGTGATATTACTTCGCCTCTGGGCAACTTTATCTCCTTCTGGCGCTCACGTAACCGCTGCAGCCAGTGTACAGGAGGAGAATTGCTGGAGTCCCTCCCTGTAACCCGGGAGAAATCGGGAAAGCTCATTAAGCACTCAGAAGAAAAAAAAAAAAACGCCAGCCCGGAAAATAAATTGAAATCAATTGCTTTCTCTGAGGGTCTAATCTGCTTCCTGGCTGAGTCTCATTACCAGTGTCCTTCCCAGAAGAAACGCCTTTTTTCAGCTGTATAAAGTGTGATCACCTTCCCTTTGTTGTCGACGAGCGGGACCTGGACACGGGAGGTCGTGGAGGGGCTGAAACAGAGCAACCTCAGCCCAAGATGAACCACAAGGGACCCGATCGTCCTCCCTGCCTAAAGCTGCAACATAAGCGCCAAAGCCGTTTCTGCTCCATGGGATCGCTCTTTCCAATTCAGGATTGGATCCAGGCAAAGCAGCAACTTCTTTAAGCTCCCTCAAAGTTTATTATAATAGTGCATCACCCAGATTCAGGCGCCAAAATTTAAATAAGACTGGTGTTGCCCACTGTTCTTACTGAAGCTAAGACTAGGGAGACTGCATTGCTAATTTCTTTCTGTGTGCTAGTGTGTACAGCTGCCGTTGTAAACTAGGTCTACGCGCCAAAATCCTGGTTTGAACTTCCCAGCACGAAAGGAGCCATAAGCTCATGATATTACTTCACCTCTGGGCAACTTCATCTCCTTCTGGGGCTCTCGTAACCGCTGCAGCCAGTGTACAGGTGGAGAATTGTTAGAGTCCCACCCTGTAACCCGGGAGAAATCGGGAAAGCTCAATAAGCACTCAAAAGAAAAAAAATAAATAAGACGCCAACCCAGAAAGTAAAATAAAATCAATTGGTTTCTCTGAGGGGTCTAATTTGTTGCTGGCTGAGTCTCATTACCAGTGTCCTTCCCCAAAAGAAACGCCTTTTTTTTCTGCTGTATAAAAGTGTGCTCACCTTCCCTTTGTTGTCCACAGACGGGACCGGGACTCAGGAGGTCGTGAGGGGTGAAACAGGGCAACCCTCCACCCAAGATGAACCGCAAGGGACCGATTGCCCTCCTGCCCAAAGCTGCAACGTAAGTCGCAAGCCGTTTGTGCTCCACGGGATCGCTCCTTCCAATTCAGATTGGATCCAGGCAAAGCAGCAACTTCTTTAAGCTCCTCAAAGTTTAATATAATAGTGCATCACTTCAGAATTCTGGCACAAATTTAAATAAGACTGAGTGTTGCCCACTGTTCTTACTGAAGCTAAGACTAGGAGACTGCATTGCTAATTTCTTTCTGTGTGCTAGTGTGTACAGCTGCCGTTGTAAACTAGAGCTAGCGCCAAAATCCTGGTTTGAACTTCCCAGCAAGAAAGGAGCCATAAGCTCGTGATATTACTTCACCTCTGGGAAACTTTATCTCCTTCTGGTGCTCTGTAACCGCTGCAGCCAGTGTACAGGTGGAGAAGTGCTAGAGTCCCACCCTGTAACCCGGAGAACCGGGAAAGCTCAATAAGCACTCAAAAGTAAAAATAAATAAAACGCCAACGCAGAAAGTAAATAAAATCAATTGCTTTCTCTGAGGGGTCTAATCTTGCTGGCTGGAGTCTCATTACCAGTGTCCTTCCCCAGAAAAGCCTTTTTTTTCTGTATAAAAAGTGTGCTCACCTTCCCTTTGTTGCCCACAGGCGGGACCCGGGACCCAGGAGGTCGTGAGGGGCTGAAACAGAAGCAACCCTCCCCAAAGGCAGAACTACGAGGAACCGATTGCCTTCTCTGCCCAAAGCTGCAACGTAAGTCGCAAGCCATTTCTGCTCCACGGGATCGCTCCTTCCAATTCAGGATTGGATCCAGGCAAAGCAGCAACTTCTTTAAGCTCCCTCAAAGTTTAATATAATAGTGCATCACCCAGATTCAGGCGCCAAAATTTAAATAAGACTGTTGTTGCCCACTGTTCTTACTGAAGCTAAGACTAGGGAGACTGCATTGCTAATTTCTTTCTGTGTGCTAGTGTGTACAGCTGCCGTTGTAAACTAGGGCTAGGCGCCAAAATCCTGGTTTGAACTTCCCAGCACGAAAGGAGCCATAAGCTTGTGATATTACTTCACCTCTGGGCAACTTTATCTCCTTCTGGCGCTCTCGTAACCGCTGCAGCCAGTGTACAGGTGGAGAATTGCTAGAGTCCCACCCTGTAACCCGGGAGAAATCGGGAAAGCTCAATAAGCACTCAAAGAAAAAAATAAAATAAACGCCAACCCAGAAAGTAAAATAAAATCAATTGCTTTCTCTGAGGGGTCTAATCTGCTTGCTGGCTGAGTCTCATTACCAGTGTCCTTCCCCAGAAGAAACACCTTTTTTTTCTGCTGTATAAAAGTGTGCTCACCTTCCCCTTTGTTGTCCACAGACGGGACCGGGACCCAGGAGGTCAAGAGGGGCTGAAACAGAGCAACCCTCCCCCAAGACGAACCGCGAGGGACCGATTGCCCTCCTCTGCCCAAAGTTGCAACATGGGACCGGGAACCAGGAGGCCGTGAGGGGCTGAAACAGAGCAACCCTCCTCCCAAGACGAACCTCGAGGGACCGATTGCCCTCCTCTGCCTAAAGCTGCAACGTAAGTCACAAGCCATTTCTGCTCCACGGGATCGCTCCTTCCAATTTAGGATTGGATCCAGGCAAAGCAGCAACTTCTTTAAGCTCCCTCAAAGTTTAATATAATAGTGCATCACCCAGATTCTGGTGCCAAAATTGAAATAAGACTGTTGTTGCCCACTGTTGTTGCTGAAGCTAAGACTAGGGAGACTGCATTGCTAATTTCTTTCTGTGTGCTAGTGTGTACAGCTGCCGTTGTAAACTAGGTCTAGGCGCCAAAATCCTGGTTTGAACTTCCCAGCACGAAAGGAGCCACTAGATATTCGCCGACTCTGGGCATCTTTATCTCCTTCTGGCGCTCTCGTCACGGCAGCCAGTGTACAGGTGGAGAATTGCTAGAGTCCCAACCTGTAACCCGGGAGAAATCGGAAAGCTCAATAAGCACTCAAAAAAAAAAATAAAAAACGCCAACCCAGAAAGTAAAATAAAATCAATTGCTTTCTCTGAGGGGTCTAATCTGCTTGCTGGCTGAGTCTCATTACCAGTGTCCTTCCCCAGAAGAAACGCCTTTTTTTTCTGCTGTATAAAAGTGTGCTCACCTTCCCCTTTGTTGTCCACAGACGGGACCGGGACCCAGGAGGTCGTGAGGGGCTGAAACAGAGCAACCCTCCACCCAAGGCAAACATGAGGACCGATTGCCCTCCTCTGCCCAAAGCTGCAACATAAGTCATAAGTCATTCCTGCTACACGGGATCACTTCTTCCAATTCAGGATTGGATCCAGGCAAAGCAGCAACTTCTTTAAGCTCACTCAAAGTTTAATATAATAGTGCATCACCCAGATTCAGGCGCCAAAATTTAAATAAGACTGTTGTTGCCCACTGTTGTTGCTGAAGCTAAGACTAGGGAGACTGCATTGCTAATTTCTTTCTGTGTGCTAGTGTGTACAGCTGCCGTTGTAAACTAGGTCTAGGCGCCAAAATCCTGGTTTGAACTTCCCAGCACGAAAGGAGCCATAAGCTCGTGATATTACTTCACCTCTGGGCAACTTTACCTCCTTCTGGTGCTCTCATAACCGCTGCAGCCAGTGTACAGGTGGAGAGTGCTAGAGTCCCTCCCTGTAACCCGGGAGTAATCGGGAAAGCTCATTAAGCACTCAGAAGAAAAAAAAAAAAAAGCCAGCCCAGAAAATAAAATAAAATCAATTGCTTTCTCTGAGGGGTCTAATCTGCTTGCTGGCTGAGTCTCATTACCAGTGTCCTTCCCCAGAAGAAACGCCTTTTTTTTCTGCTGTATAAAAGTGTGCTCACCTTCCCCTTTGTTGTCCACAGACGGGACCGGGACCCAGGAGGTCGTGAGGGGCTGAAACAGAGCAACCCTCCCCAAGACGAACCGCGAGGGACCGATTGCCCTCCTCTGCCCAAAGCTGCAACGTAAGTCGCAAGCCGTTTCTGCTCCATGGGATCGCTCCTTCCAATTCAGGATTGGATCCAGGCAAAGCAGCAACTTCTTAAGCTCCCTCAAAGTTTAATATAATAGTGCATCACCCAGATTCTGGCGCCAAAATTTAAATAAGACTGTTGTTGCCCACTGTTCTTACTGAAGCTAAGACTAGGGAGACTGCATTGCTAATTTCTTTCTGTGTGCTAGTGTGTACAGCTGCCGTTGTAAACTAGGGCTAGGCGACCAAAATCCTGGTTTGAACTTCCCAGCACGAAAGGAGCCATAAACTCGTGATATTACTTCGCCTCTGGGCAACTTTATCTCCTTCTGGCGCTCTCGTAACCGCTGCAGCCAGTGTACAGGTGGAGAATTGCTAGAGTCCCACCCTGTAACCCGGGAGAAATCGGGAAAGCTCAATAAGCACTCAAAAGAAAAAAAAAAATAAAATGCCAACCCAGAAAGTAAAATAAAATCAATTGCTTTCTCTGAGAGGTCTAATCTGCTTGCTGGCTGAGTCTCATTACCAGTGTCCTTCCCCAGAAGAAACGCCTTTTTTTTCTGCTGTATAAAAGTGTGCTCACCTTCCCTTTGTTGTCCACAGACGGGACCGGGACCCAGGAAGTCGTGAGGGGCTGAAACAGAGCAACCCTCCCCCCAAGACGAACCGAGGGACGATTGCCCTCCTCTGCCCAAAGCTGCAACATAAGTGCTAAGCCATTTCTGCTCACGGGATCGCTCCTTCCAATTTAGGATTGGATCCAGGCAAAGCAGCAACTTCTTTAAGCTCCCTCAAAGTTTAAAATAATAGTGCATCACCCAGATTCTGGCGCCAAAATTGAAATAAGACTGTTGTTGCCCACTGTTGTTGCTGAAGCTAAGACTAGGGAGACTGCATTGCTAATTTCTTTCTGTGTGCTAGTGTGTACAGCTGCCGTTTGTAAACTAGGGCTAGGCGCCTTAATCCTGGTTTGAACTTCCCAGCATGAAAGGAGCCATAAGCTTGTGATATTACTTCGACTCTGGACATCTTTATCTCCTTCTGGTGCTCTCGTAACCGCTGCAGCCAGTGTACAGGTGGAGAATTGCTAGAGTCCCACCCTGTAACCCGGGAGAAATCAGGAAAGCTCAATAAGCACTCAAAAGTAAAAATAAATAAAACGCCAACCCAGAAAGTAAAATAAAATCAATTGCTTTCTCTGAGGGGTCTAATCTGCTTGCTGGCTGAGTCTCATTACCAGTGTCCTTCCCCAGAAGAAACGCCTTTTTTTCTGCTGTATAAAAGTGTGCTCACCTTCCCCTTTGTTGTCCACAGACGGGACCGGGACCCAGGAGGTCGTGAGGGGCTGAAACAGAGCAACCCTCCCCAAGACGAACAGGAGGGACCGATTGCCCTCCTCTGCCCAAAGCTGCAACGTAAGTCGCAAGCCATTTCTGCTCCACGGGATCGCTCCTTCCAATTCAGGATTGGATCCAGGCAAAGCAGCAACTTTTTAAGCTCCCTCAAAGTTTAATATAATAGTGCATCACCCAGATTCTGGTGCCAAAATTTAAATAAGACTGTTGTTGCCCACTGTTGTTGCTGAAGCTAAGACTAGGGAGACTGCATTGCTAATTTCTTTCTGTGTGCTAGTGTGTACAGCTGCCGTTGTAAACTAGGTCTAGGCGCCAAAATCCTGGTTTGAACTTCCCAGCACGAAAGGAGCCATAAGCTTGTGATATTACTTTGCCTCTGGGCAACTTTATCTCCTTCTGGCGCTCTCGTAACCGCTGCAGCCAGAGTACAGGTGGAGAATTGCTAGAGTCCCAACCTGTAACCCGGGAGAAATCGGTAAAGCTCAATAAGCACTCAAAAGAAAAAAATAAATACGCCAACCCAGAAAATAAAATAAAATCAATTGCTTTCTCTGAGGGGTCTAATCTGCTTGCTGGATGAGTCTCATTACCAGTGTCCTTCCCCAGAAGAAACGCCTTTTTTTTCTGCTGTATAAAAGTGTGCTCACCTTCCCCTTTGTTGTCCACAGACGGGACCGGGACCCAGGAGGTCGTGAGGGGCTGAAACAGAGCAACCCTCCCCGAGACGAACCTCGAGGGACCAATTGCCCTCCTCTGCCCAAAGCTGCAACATAAGTCGCAAGCCATTTCTGCTCCACGGGATCGCTTCTTCCAATTCAGGATTGGATCCAGGCAAAGCAGCAACTTCTTTAAGCTCCCTCAAAGTTTAATATAATAGTGCATCACCCAGATTCAGGCGCCAAAATTTAAATAAGACTGGTGTTGCCCACTGTTCTTACTGAAGCTAAGACTAGGGAGACTGCATTGCTAATTTCTTTCTGTGTGCTAGTGTGTACAGCTGCCGTTGTAAACTAGGGCTAGGCGCCAAAATCCTGGTTTGTACTTCCCAGCACGAAAGGAGCCATAAGCGTGATATTACTTCACCTCTGGGCAACTTTATCTCCTTCTGGCGCTCTCGTAACGCTGCAGCCAGTGTACAGGTGGAGAATTGCTAGAGTCCCACCCTGTAACCCGGGAGAAATCGGGAAAGCTCAATAAGCACTCAAAAGAAAAAATAAAATAAAACGCCAACCCAGAAAGTAAAATAAAATCAATTGCTTTCTCTGAGGGGTCTAATCTGCTTGCTGGCTGAGTCTCATTACCAGTGTCCTTCCCCAGAAGAAACACCTTTTTTTTCTGCTGTATAAAAGTGTGCTCACCTTCCCCTTTGTTGTCCACAGACGGGACCGTGACCCAGGAGGTCAAGAGGGGCTGAAACAGAGCAACCCTCCCCCCAAGACGAACCGCGAGGGACCGATTGCCCTCCTCTGCCCAAAGTTGCAACATGGGACCGGGAACCAGGAGGCCGTGAGGGGCTGAAACAGAGCAACCCTCCTCCCAAGACGAACCGCGAGGGACCGATTGCCCTCCTCTACCCAAAGCTGCAACATAAGTCGCAAGTCATTCCTGCTCCACGGGATCGCTTCTTCCAATTCAGGATTGGATCCAGGCAAAGCAGCAACTTCTTTAAGCTCACTCAAAGTTTAATATAATAGTGCATCACCCAGATTCAGGCGCCAAAATTTAAATAAGACTGTTGTTGCCCACTGTTGTTGCTGAAGCTAAGACTAGGGAGACTGCATTGCTAATTTCTTTCTGTGTGCTAGTGTGTACAGCTACCGTTGTAAACTAGGTCTAGGCGCCAAAATCCTGGTTTGAACTTCCCAGCACGAAAGGAGCCATAAGCTCGTGATATTACTTCACCTCTGGGCAACTTTACCTCCTTCTGGTGCTCTCGTAACCGCTGCAGCCAGTGTACAGGTGGAGAATTGCTAGAGTCCCTCCCTGTAACCCGGTAGAAATCGGGAAAGCTCATTAAGCACTCAGAAGAGAAAAAAAAAAAAACGCCAGCCCAGAAAATAAATTGAAATCAATTGCTTTCTCTGAGGGGTCTAATCTGCTTGCTGGCTGAGTCTCATTACCAGTGTCCTTCCCCAGAAGAAACGCCTTTTTCTGCTGTATAAAAGTGTGCTCACCTTCCCCTTTGTTGTCCACAGACGGGACCTGGACCCAGGAGGTCGTGAGGGGCTGAAACAGAGCAACCCTCCCCAAGATGAACCGCAAGGGACCGATTGCCCTCCTCTGCCCAAAGCTGCAACGTAAGTCGCAAGCCGTTTCTGCTCCATGGGATCGCTCCTTCCAATTCAGGATTGGATCCAGGCAAAGCAGCAACTTCATTAAGCTCCCTCAAAGTTTAATATAATAGTGCATCACCCAGATTCTGTCGCCAAAATTTAAATAAGACTGTTGTCGCCCACTGTTCTTACTGAAGCTAAGACTAGGGAGACTGCATTGCTAATTTCTTTCTGTGTGCTAGTGTGTACAGCTGCCGTTGTAAACTAGGGCTAGGCGACAAAATCCTGGTTTGAACTTCCCAGCACGAAAGGAGCCATAAACTCGTGATATTACTTCACCTCTAGGCAACTTTATCTCCTTCTGGCGCTCTCATAACCGCTGCAGCCAGTGTACAGGTGGAGAATTGCTAGAGTCCCACCCTGTAACCCGGGAGAAATCGGGAAAGCTCAATAAGCACTCAAAAGAAAAAAAAAAAATAAAATGCCAACCCAGAAAGTAAAATAAAATCAATTGCTTTCTCTGAGGGGTCTAATCTGCTTGCTGGCTGAGTCTCATTACCAGTGTCCTTCCCCAGAAAAAACGCCTTTTTTTTCTGCTGTATAAAAGTGTGCTCACCTTCCCCTTTGTTGTCCACAGACGGGACCGGGACCCAGGAAGTCGTGAGGGGCTGAAACAGAGCAACCTTCCCCCCAAGACGAACCGCGAGGGACCGATTGCCCTCCTCTGCCTAAAGCTGCAACGTAAGTCGCAAGCCATTTCTGCTCCACGGGATCGCTCCTTCCAATTTAGGATTGGATCCAGGCAAAGCAGCAACTTCTTTAAGCTCCCTCAAAGTTTAAAATAATAGTGCATCACCCAGATTCTGGCGCCAAAATTGAAATAAGACTGTTGTTGCCCACTGTTGTTGCTGAAGCTAAGACTAGGGAGACTGCATTGCTAATTTCTTTCTGTGTGCTAGTGTGTACAGCTGCCGTTTGTAAACTAGGGCTAGGCGCCTTAATCCTGGTTTGAACTTCCCAGCACGAAAGGAGCCATAAGCTTGTGATATTACTTCGACTCTGGACATCTTTATCTCCTTCTGGTGCTCTCGTACCGCTGCAGCCAGTGTACAAGTGGAGAATACTGAGAGTCCCACCCTGTAACCCGGGAGAAATCGGGAAAGCTCAATAAGCACTCAAAAGTAAAAAATAAATAAAACGCCAACCCAGAAAGTAAAATAAAATCAATTGCTTTCTCTGAGGGGTCTAATCTGCTTGCTGGCTGAGTCTCATTACCAGTGTCCTTCCCCAGAAGAAACGCCTTTTTTTTCTGCTGTATAAAAGTGTGCTCACCTTCCCTTTGTTGTCCACAGAGCAGGACCGGGACCCAGGAAGTCGGAGGCTGAAACATAGCAACCCTCCCCAAGGCAGACCCGCGAGGACCGATTGCCCTCCTCTGCCCAAAGCTGCAACGTAAGTCGCAAGCCGTTTCTGCTCCACGGGATCGCTCCTTCCAATTCAGGATTGGATCCAGGCAAAGCAGCAACTTCTTTAAGCTCCCTCAAAGTTTAATATAATAGTGCATCACCCAGATTCTGGTGCCAAAATTTAAATAAGACTGTTGTTGCCCACTGTTGTTGCTGAAGCTAAGACTAGGGAGACTGCATTGTTAATTTCTTTCTGTGTGCTAGTGTGTACAGCTGCCGTTGTAAACTAGTTCTAGGCGCCAAAATCCTGGTTTGAACTTCCCAGCACGAAAGGAGCCATAAGCTCGTGATATTACCGCCTCTGGGCAACTTTATCTCCTTCTGGCGCTCTCGTAACCGCTGCAGCCAGAGTACAGGTGGAGAATTGCTAGAGTCCCAACCTGTAACCCGGGAGAAATCGGGAAAGCTCAATAAGCACTCAAAAGAAAGAAAATAAATAAGACGCCAACCCAGAAAGTAAAATAAAATCAATTGCTTTCTCTGAGGGGTCTAATCTGCTTGCTGGCTGAGTCTCATTACCAGTGTCCTTCCCCAGAAGAAACGCCTTTTTTTTCTGCTGTATAAAAGTGTGCTCACCTTCCCCTTTGTTGTCCACAGACAGGACCGGGACCCAGGAGGTCGTGAGGGGCTGAAACAGAGCAACCCTCCCCAAGACGAACCTCGAGGGACCGATTGCCCTCCTCTGCCCAAACCTGCAACATAAGTCGCAAGCCATTTCTGCTCCACGGGATCGCTTCTTCCAATTCAGGATTGGATCCAGGCAAAGCAGCAACTTCTTTAAGCTCCCTCAAAGTTTAATATAATAGTGCATCACCAGATTCTGGCGCAAAATTTAAATAAGACTGGTGTTGCCCACTGTTCTTACTGAAGCTAAGACTAGGGAGACTGCATTGCTAATTTCTTTCTGTGTGCTAGTGTGTACAGCTGCCGTTGTAAACTAGGGCTAGGCGCCAAAATCCTGGTTTGAACTTCCCAGCACGAAAGGAGCCATAAGCTCGTGATATTACTTCACCTCTGGGCAACTTTATCTCCTTCTGGTGCTCTCGTAACCGCTGCAGCCAGTGTACAGGTGGAGAATTGCTAGAGTCCCACCCTGTAACCCGGGAGAAATCGGGAAAGCTCAATAAGCACTCAAAAGTAAAAAAATAAATAAAACGCCAACCCAGGAAGTAAAATAAAATCAATTGGTTTCTCTGAGGGGTCTAATCTGCTTGCTGGCTGAGTCTCATTACCAGTGTCCTTCCCCAAAAGAAACGCCTTTTTTTCTGCTGTATAAATGTGTGCTCACCTTCCCCTTTGTTGTCCACAGACGGGACCGGGACCCAGGAGGTCGTGAGGGGCTGAAACAGAGCAACCCTCCCCCCAAGACGAACTGCGAGGGCCCGATTGCTCTTCTCTGCCCAAAGCTGCAACATAAGTCGCAAGCCATTTCTGCTCCACGGGATCGCTCCTTCCAATTCAGGATTGGATCCAGGCAAAGCAGCAACTTCTTTAAGCTCCCTCAAAGTTTAATATAATAGTGCATCATCCAGATTCTGGCGCCAAAATTTAAATAAGACTGTTGTTTCCCACTGTTGTTACTGAAGCTGAGACTAGGGAGACTGCATTGCTAATTTCTTTCTGTGTGCTAGTGTGTACAGCTGCCGTTGTAAACTAGTGCTAGGCGCCAAAATCCTGGTTTGAACTTCCCAGCACGAAAGGAGCCATAAGCTTGTGATATTACTTAGACTCTGGGTATCTTTATTTCCTTCTAACGCTCTCGTAACCGCTGCAGCCAGTGTACAGGTGGAGAATTGCTTGAGTCCCTCCCCGTAACCCGGGAGAAATCGGGAAAGCTCATTAAGCACTCAGAAGAGAAAAAAAAAAACGCCAGCCCAGAAAATAAAATGAAATTAATTGCTTTCTCTGAGGGGTCTAATCTGCTTGCTGGCTGAGTCTCATTACCAGTGTCCTTCCCCAGAAGAAACGCCTTTTTATGCTGTATAAAAGTGTGCTCACCTTCCCCTTTGTTGTCCACAGACGGGACCTGGACCCAGGAGGTCGTGAGGGGCTGAAACAGAGCAACCCTCCCCCCAAGATGAACCGCAAGGGACCGATTGCCCTCCTCTGCCCAAAGCTGCAACGTAAGTCGCAAGCCGTTTCTGCTCCATGGGATCGCTCCTTCCAATTCAGGATTGGATCCAGGCAAAGCAGCAACTTCTTTAAGCTCCCTCAAAGTTTAATATAATAGTGCATCACCCAGATTCTGGCGCCAAAATTTAAATAAGACTGTTGTTGCCCACTGTTCTTGCTGAAGCTAAGACTAGGGAGACTGCATTGCTAATTTCTTTCTGTGTGCTAGTGTGTACAGCTGCTGTTGTAAACTAGGGCTAGGTGTCAAAATCCTGGTTTGAACTTCCCAGCACGAAAGGAGCCATAAGCTTGTGATATTACTTCGCCTCTGGGCAACTTTATCTGCTTCTGGCACTCTCGTAACCGCTGCAGCCAGTGTACAGGTGGAGAATTGCTAGAGTCCCACCCTGTAACCCGGGAGAAATCGGGAAAGCTCAATAAGCACTCAAAGGAAAAAAAAAAATAAAACGCCAACTCAGAATGTAAAATAAAATCAATTGCTTTCTCTGAGGGGTCTAATCTGCTTGCTGGCTGAGTCTCATTACCAGTGTCCTTCCCAAGAAGAAATGCCTTTTTTTTCTGCTGTATAAATGTGTGCTCACCTCCTTGTTGTCCACAGATGGGACAGGGATCCAGGAGGTCGTGAGAGGCTGAAACAGAGCAACCCTCCCCCCAAGACGAACCGCGAGGGACCGATTGCCCTCCTCTGCCCAAAGCTGCAACGTAAGTCGCAAGCCGTTTCTGCTCACGGATCGCTCCTTCCAATTCAGGTTGGATCCAGGCAAGCAACAACTTCTTTAAGCTCCCTCAAAGTTTAATATAATAGTGCATCACCCAGATTCTGGCGCAAAATTTAAATAAGACTGTTGGTGCCCACTGTTAGTGCTGAAGCTAAGACTGGGAGACTGCATTGCTAATTTCTTTCTGTGTGCTAGTGTGCAGCTGCCGTTGTAAACTAGGGCTAGGTGCCAAAATCCTGGTTTGAACTTCCCAGCACGAAAGGAGCCGTAAGCTTGTGATATTACTCGCCTCTGGGCAACTTTATCTCCTTCTGTACCTCGTAACCACTGCAGCCAGGTGTACAGGTGAGGTTTGCTAGAGTCCACCCTGTAACCCGGAGAAATCGGAAAGCTCAATAAGCACTCAAAGAAAAAAAAAAAAAAACACCAACCCAGAAAGTAAAATAAAATCAATTGCTTTCTCTGAGGGGTCTAATCTGCTTGCTGGCTGAGTCTCATTACCAGTGTCCTTCCCCAGAAAAAACGCCTTTTTTTCTGCTGTATAAAAAGTGCTCACCTTCCCTTTGTTGTCCACAGACAGGACTGGGACCCAGGAGGTCAGTGAGGGGCTGAAACAGGCAACCCTCCCCCAAGGCGAACCCATGAGGGACGGTTGCCCTCCCTCTGCCCAAACCTGCAACATAAGTCGCAAGCCATTTCTGCTCCACGGGATCGCTTCTTCCAATTCAGGATTGGATCCAGGCAAAGCAGCAACTTCTTTAAGCTCCCTCAAAGTTTAATATAATAGTGCATCACCCAGATTCTGGCGCCAAAATTTAAATAAGACTGGTGTTGCCCACTGTTCTTACTGAAGCTAAGACTAGGGAGACTGCATTGCTAATTTCTTTCTGTGTGCTAGTGTGTACAGCTGCCGTTGTAAACTAGGGCTAGGCGCCAAAATCCTGGTTTGAACTTCCCAGCACGAAAGGAGCCATAAGCTCGTGATATTACTTCACCTCTGGGCAACTTTATCTCCTTCTGGTGCTCTCGTAACCGCTGCAGCCAGTGTACAGGTGGAGAATTGCTGGGAGTCCCACCTGTAACCGAGAAGGGAAAGCTCAATAGCACTCAAAAGTAAAAAATAAATAAAAGCCAACCCAGGAAGTAAAATAAAATCAATTGGTTTCTCTGAGGGGTCTAATCTGCTTGCTGGCTGAGTCTCATTACCAGTGTCCTTCCCCAAAAGAAACGCCTTTTTTTCTGCTGTATAAATGTGTGCTCACCTTCCCCTTTGTTGTCCACAGGCGGGACCGGGACCCAGGAGGTCGTGAGGGGCTGAAACAGAGCAACCCTCCCCCCAAGACGAACTGCGAGGGCCCGATTGCTCTTCTCTGCCCAAAGCTGCAACATAAAGTATGAAGCCATTTCTGCTCACGGATCGCTCCTTCCAATTCAGGATTGGATCCAGGCAAAGCAGCAACTTCTTTAAGCTCCCTCAAAGTTTAATATAATAGTGCATCATCCAGATTCTGGCGCAAAATTTAAATAAGACTGTTGTTTCCCACTGTTGTTACTGAAGCTGAGACTAGGAGACTGCATTGCTAATTTCTTTCTGTGTGCTAGTGTTGTACAGCTGCCGTTGTAAACTAGTGCTAGGCGCCAAAATCCTGGTTTGAACTTCCCACCGAAAGAGCCATAAGCTTGTGATATTACTTAGACTCTGGGTATCTTTATTTCCTTCTAACGCTCTCGTAACCGCTGCAGCCAGTGTACAGGTGGAGAATTGCTGAGTCCCTCCTGTAACCGGGAGAAATCGGAAAGCTCATTAAGCACTCCAGAAAAAAAAAAAAACGCCAGCCAGAAAATAAAATGAAATTAATTGCTTTCTGAGGGGTCTAATCTGCTTGCTGGCTGAGTCTCATTACCAGTGTCCTTCCCAGAAGAAACGCCTTTTTTTTGCTGTATAAAAGTGTGCTCACCTTCCCCTTTGTTGTCCACAGAAGGGACCGGGACCCAGGAGGTCGTGAGGGGCTGAAACAGAGCAACCCTCCCCCAAGACGAACCACGAGGGACCGATTGCCCTCCTCTGCCCAAAGCTGCAACGTAAGTCGCAAGCCGTTTCTGCTCCATGGGATCGCTCCTTCCAATTCAGGATTGGATCCAGGCAAAGCAGCAACTTCTTTAAGCTCCTCAAAGTTTAATATAATAGTGCATCACCCAGATTCTGGCGTAAAATTTAAATAAGACTGTTGTTGCCCACTGTTCTTGCTGAAGCTAAGACTAGGTAGACTGCATTGCTAATTTCTTTCTGTGTGCTAGTGTGTACAGCTGCTGTTGTAAACTAGGGCTAGGTGTCAAAATCCTGGTTTGAACTTCCCAGCACGAAAGGAGCCATAAGCTTGTGATACTTCGCCTCTGGGCAACTTATCTATCCTGTCATACCGTAACCGCTGCAGCCAGTGTACAGGTGGAGAATTGCTAGAGTCCCACCCTGTAACCCGGGAGAAATCGGGAAAGCTCAATAAGCACTCAAAAGAAAAAAAAAAATAAGACGCCAACCTAGAATGTAAAATAAAATCAATTGCTTTCTCTGAGGGGTCTAATCTGCTTGCTGGCTGAGTCTCATTACCAGTGTCCTTCCCAAGAAGAAATGCCTTTTTTTTCTGCTGTATAAATGTGTGCTCACCTCCTTGTTGTCCACAGATGGGACCGGGATCCAGGAGGTCGTGAGAGGCTGAAACAGAGCAACCCTCCCCCCAAGACGGACCGCGAGGACCGTTGCCCTCCTCTGCCCAAAGCTGCAGTAAGTCGCAAGCCGTTTCTGCTCCACGGGATCGCTCCTTCCAATTCAGGATTGGATCCAGGCAAAGCAGCAACTTCTTTAAGCTCCCTCAAAGTTTAATATAATAGTGCATCACCCAGATTCTGGCGCCAAAATTTAAATAAGACTGTTGGTGCCCACTGTTCGTGCTGAAGCTAAGACTAGGGAGACTGCATTGCTAATTTCTTTCTGTGTGCTAGTGTGTACAGCTGCCGTTGTAAACTAGGGCTAGGTGCCAAAATCCTGGTTTGAACTTCCCAGCACGAAAGGAGCCATAAGCTTGTGATATTACTTCGCCTCTGGGCAACTTTATCTCCTTCTGGCACTCTCGTAACCACTGCAGCCAGTGTACAGGTGGAGAATTGCTAGAGTCCCACCCTGTAACCCGGGAGAAATCGGGAAAGCTCAATAAGCACTCAAAAGAAAAAAATAAATAAAACGCCAACCCAGAAAGTAAAATAAAATCAATTGCTTTCTCTGAGGGGTCTAATCTGCTTGCTGGCTGAGTCTCATTACCAGTGTCCTTCCCTGAAGAAATGCCTTTTTTTCCTGCTGTATAAAAGTGTGCTCACCTCCTTGTTGTCCACAGATGGGACCGGGACCCAGGAGGTCATGAGGGGCTGAAACAGAGCAACCTTCCCCCCAAGACGAACGGTGAGGAACCGATTGCCCTCCTCTGCCCAAAGCTGCAAGAAGGAACTGGGACCCAGGAGGTCGTGAGGGGCTGAAACAGAGCAACCCTCCCCCCAAGACGAACCGCGAGGGACCGATTGCCCTCCTCTGCCGAAAGCTGCCACGTAAGTCACAAGCCATTTCTGCTCCACGGGATCACTCCTTCCACTTCAGGATTAGACCCCGCCGCCCCCACCACCACCCTTGGTCGACTCTCTGCTTTATAGTGGTGGTCACATGAGCGCAAAAACCAATCACCCTACTTCTCCATAAGCAGGTTATACTGTGCAAAAGCTAGAGGGCGCACTAACTCCTAAGCTCCTTACATTCTGACCTCAACATGTTTTCCAACCGTCTTACGTTAATGCAAGCCTCTTTCATTCTGGCACTGGCTGCCTTCCCACTCCACACTTCTGGATGCAGCAATGCCCATTTCCCCTACCGCTACGGAACCAAGCCCCTCAGCTGCACGGAAAGTGGATCGTCACAGACTAAAACTCCTACCCTACCCACCCCACACCTCGCTAACTCATACAATGCCCTTCTTCTACATGCAACTTTAGCCAAAGTGACCCAGTCACTCCCCATACCCTGCAAACCCCTAAAAAACCCAAACGGCACACGTCCTCAAAATTAACTATAGCGTCTCCAGCTAGCTGCACTCAGGCATGCACTCCTACTCCTTTTACTACTACTTGGAGATATCCACCTAATCCAGGGCCTTCTCTGGACCACTTTAAAAACAGACAGGGTAGCGCAGGTCTACAGCTAACCTCATTAAACATCCGCAGCCTACCAAAAAAGTTAACCCTATTACAAGGTTGGGTTGCTCAACACTCTCCTGACATTATTGCCCTCTCCGAAACCTGGCTCACACTAAACGTCCCAGACTCTTCAGTTTCCCTGTATAACTATACTATTTTCAGGGATGATAGAGTGGACAAATGGGGAGGAGGCTGCACCATATATGCCAGACCACATCTTCAACCTTTACTCGTCCCCCTCCCACCTCCAGCCTTGCAGGGGCACAAGCTATTACAATTAAAATCACAGTTAGGCTCCCATGGAAACCCCTGTACATAATGGCAGTTTACATACCCAATAACCAAAATTAGTCTTCGATTCCATAATAGCCAACATAGCGCTACTCCCCCTAGAAGTGAAATCATCGTCCTAGGTGACTTCAATATTAACTGGCTCTCTACCTCAGAACCCCTTCAAAGATGCTACAGCACATGA
The DNA here is from genome assembly GCA_016271365.2 of Neoceratodus forsteri. Classification (NCBI taxonomy): domain Eukaryota; kingdom Metazoa; phylum Chordata; order Ceratodontiformes; family Ceratodontidae; genus Neoceratodus; species Neoceratodus forsteri. Next base: position 123,726,263 of record CM057450.1, on the reverse strand, counting down.
CCTCACCCAAGTCGTTCCTGACCCCACCCGGCTTGACCCAAGGACTGGAACACAAACCCTCCTGGACCTAATATTAACAAACGCTCCCAAACATCTTACCAATGTCAAGGTCCTACCAGACGTCCTTAGTGATCACTCCCCCCTCTCCTGCCTTTGGTCAAACAAGTGCCCTATCGCTCCACCCAAATTCTCGCTCCAAAGGCAAATTAAAAAAGGGGCAATAACCAGGATACGCCACTCTCTCTCTCTCTCTCACTGACTGGTCCACTGTCCACTTAGCGTTATCCGTGGACGAGGCACTCACCTCCTTTATCAAAATTTTCAACACAGTATGTGACAAATATGCCCCTCTTGCAAAAAAGTTCCTAAAATCCAGAAACACCCCGTGGATCACACAGCCCCTGCTGGACCAGATGCACCACAGAGACAACCTCTGGCACAAAGCTCTTTACTCCAAACAACCCCATGACAGACAATTATACAGAGGCAAGAAACAATTACCAGGGCCATAAGGCTTGCCAAGGCAAACCACTACAATCAAGCCTCACCTCAACCTGTGGTACTGGTAGCAAATTCTGGAGCAATATCAAAGAACTCTGTGGTAAAACCATTAACCAACCACCCACCCAAATACTTTCAAACAGTGCCCTCTCTCAAAACCCCACTACAATAGCCAATGTCCTGAACAAATCCTTCACAGACCTTAGCCAAATCCTCCCACCTACTTTCTTTGATCCACCCCCCAGTGTCCCACTGAACCCCATTCCCAGTCATAACTCCGCACCTTTTCAGTTCAAAACAATCTCCTGTAGCCATGCCAAACGCTATCTGGCACATGCCCTATGGAATAAAAGGTACAGCAGTGACTCTGTAGACCTAAAAATACTCCGTCTAACACTAGACGTGACCCTCCCTCACATCACCAAGATCTTCAACCTCTCACTCCGCCTAGGGCAATTCCCTGCACTATGGAAAAGGGGTATTATTACACCTATCCTAAAAAATGGTGACCCTACGGATCCAGGTAATTACAGGCCCATCACGTTACTCCCCCCTCTCTCTAAAGCCCTAGAAAGAATCGTATCAGACCAAATCACGGAGTACATCATGGAGCACTCCCTGCTTTGCCAAGAACAACATGGCTTCAGACACAGACACAGTACCACCTCAGCACTCCTAGAATTCACATCCTATGTGCACGAGGCCCTTGATGGGGGTGATATTGCTGGAGCAATCTTCATCGACCTAATCAAAGCATTCGATACTGTCAGCCATGACCTACTTCTATACCTACTCCCCTCCTTCAACCTTGCACCAGGCACATTAACCTAGTTCAAGAACTATCTAACAGGCAGAACTCAACAGGTTAAAATCAATACCTCCCTATCCACTAAAACCCCAGTCCTATCAGGTGTACCCCAAGGATCAATCCTAGGCCCCCTATTATTCACTCTCTCTTCCTGAATTCCATCCCCAAAGCTTGCAATGGGAAACTTCTGCTCTATGCAGACGACACAATAGTCTTCTGGAAAGACAACTCCCTTGACTCCTCAACACAAGCTGCAAACCTTCTTCCACGAACTAGAAGACTGGTTCACAAACACAGGCTAATACTAAACCACACCAAAACAAAATCCATGATCTTTGGGCACAGGCAAAGCCCCATGTAAGAGCCCACCTAAACATCACCAACAACCAGGGCCTCTTAATTGAACAGGTCACAGTTTCAAATACTAGGCATCACCTTAGACTCATCTCTCACCTACCACACACACATCAACCAACTGTCCTCCTCACTAAACACTAGACTAGGGATTCTCTATAGGCATAGACAATGCCTCCCACCGCATGCCCTTCGTCTGGCAGTGTCCAGCTCGGTCATATCCTTGATTGACTACGGAATAATAATTTACGGGACTGCTGATCCCACTGTGTTGAAGCGCATCGACCTTGCCCTCAACAAAGCCAGCCGATTGATCACCGGAAGCCACCACCTAACCCACACCTGCGACCTCTTCAAATTAGCGAACTGGCTGACCTTTAAAGGAAGCCTTAAATACCATACCTGTCTCCAGGCTAAGAAAATCCTGCTGAAAGCTGCACCCCTCGGCCTACACTCCTAAATACAAACCAACACCCGCAGGAGCACCCCAAGGCACCTAACAAACGTGCCTATCCATGTCCCCTACCGAAGGACTGTGCTAGGCCAAAGATCCTTCAGCTACCGTGCACCCACCTGGCTCAACGAACTCCCATCTACTATAACCCTGGTGCCAACCCTAGGCCAATTTAAAACCAAAACCATGAGACACCTCTTAGCCTCAGAGAAATGCAGCTGCAATTGAGTATCTATCCCCCCTCGACGCAGGGTACTAATTAACCCCTAGTATTCCCTTATCCTCAAATGTAGACTCAGAAAGTGGAAAGACTGCCCACACACCATTTGGTGGATGCTTATCCTGCCCAGGGCTGTATACAATAAAGCATTGCAACTCACTCTGGAAAGGTCTGTTGTTAACTTGTAAAGCAACACTTTGTAGCATTAAGCATTGATGCTTGTGCACTTGTTTCCGTAAACTGTTGTCTATCATAATCTGTTTGTTTGTCCTGACGTGGAGCCTTTGCAAAGGAGTCCTTGACTCAAAGGTTGTAATTCCGAAAATTTAATAAATAAATAAATAAATTACAGCAAATTGAGCACAGAAGTTAATACCAATCTTAATCACTGGGAATTGCTCCTCCTGTTTTTATTCAGGAAAATAGACACAATTTGAATGACAGTTAGCCCGATTTTTATTCCTCTTTCAAATTCTGCCTCTAAAGGTTCCTAGTACAGACTGTAAGAAGATCAGTAAAGCCCTTCACCATTTTATCTGGGGTAATAAAGAAGCATGTATTAAATGGAATGACATACAGAGACCAAAATTCAGAAAGCGGGGCAGGACTCCCAAGCTTAAAACCATATTACCAGATGGCACAACTCTTGCCCTGGGTAGAATATCAAAAGGATATACATTTATTTATTAATTTAGTTTTTGTTGACCGAGTAAGTGCACTAAACAAATCCTGCCTATTTTCAGGCACGCCCCAGGGAGGGGGGATACAGATGAATGCCAACTGACCTTGAACCAGATTAAGCTGTTGGTGGTATTTTTTTAGTGAATGAGGGAAATTTGGCCAGGACACCGGGGAAATTCCCCTACTGGCTGCTGGTCAGTGGCTGGTGGGGGTTCTTGCTGACGTCAGAAGCCGTTCTGGCAGACGTTCCTGAGGTCAGGATGGAGGAGGAGGTGGTGGAGCCTAAGCAGCACACTGTTCAAATGGAACCCTTATCGACAGAATTTTGCCTACCTTAGGAGTTGCTTTACATCGGTCTACTGCTCAGGAAGAGTGAGTGCTATGCGCCCAGCAGCGGTACCTTTATTTCCGGAAGCGGGACACGGCGTTAGCATTGCTAGTAACGAGATACACAAGGTGGTGATCTTCATGCGTTACGTTTAGAGCGGAATCTGTGTCTCAGAGGTGGTTTCGGGAGGACCCATAAGTGACGGACCGCACATGGCGGCTCCTGGTGGCGACAACATGGGCTCCAGGAAGGAGGAAGTCAGGATCAATCCTGACTGGTCGGAGAGATGGCTTTTGGATGCAGGCTGGAGAAGAAATGAGTCGGGAACTTGGGTGCCTGATCTTGATTTGACTCCCCTCTCAGGTAAAAAATCTCCTATCCCTGGCTTAGAGGGTTCCCCACAACCATCTACCTCGAGGGGAGATAGGGATAGGCCTGGGTCTGACTTTTCCATAGAAACCTTTTCTGCTATAACTACTGCAGCTTCTCAGGAGACTGCTCATTCAGCTACACCGACTATGGCAGATTTATTTAAAGCAAAGCTAGAGCAGGCCCCCCGTCGTCATGCTGTGCGCTTAAGATATAGAGGGGGTCTGCAGGAACATCCTGATAGATATTATATCTTCAACCAGCTGCTGAAAACTAAGATGGGATTTTGTGCTAAGGACATATATGCCCTTATTCATATTTCTGGCGAAGACTCTTAAGACATAAGCTTCCAATCTGTTGCCCTTCTGGATAAGTTTTGGGACAAATATGTTCGTCAGAAAAATCATCCTGTTTGGCTGCCTTTTTGTTATTCCATTATCAAAGCCTTTAATACGATATGTTACCATTATGTTCAGAAAGCGAAGGGGTGAATGTCAGTGATATTTATAGATGGCTGCAAGCCAAGTGTGATGTTGGGGCCCTGAAGCTCTCTTAGATGTTGAGGGTATCTGGACTGGGGGTGGAAATTTAAAGTAAAGTTGTTACAAACTAATTCAAAGTGGTACATTTGCGAATAGTTTTTCTAGGAAAAGATAGGGGTATGCTTTTATGCAGGGCAGCCTAGAGCCTGTTATAAATGTGGGGATAAAACGCATATAAGTAGTGTTTGTGATATGCTGAAGTGTCCTCTTTGTGGGGGTTTTGGGCATTCTGTAGACCGATGTAAGAATATTTTTAAATGTAACCTTTGTGACGATCAGGGTCATGCCTTTCATCAGTGCCCATGGGCGAGACATAATTGTTCCGATGGTTTAGACCACGATGGGCTGCTTCGTAAAGCCCAGGCTAAATTACATACCTCAGGTGAGAGGGTTAACCCCTCCCCTCCCTTTCCCCTCCCACGGCAAGACCCTTCACCCCCCCCTTCCCAAGTCCTGGTCCATCAGTACAAGAGGTGGCTCCTGCATCTCAGAAGATGGTACCTCCTGGTCCCCCCCCCGTCTAGAGAGAGTCAAAATCTGGTTTCCAACATGCCTCCTCCCTTTGAAATGGTAAAAAGCAGGAGGTTCACTAGAGCCTCCTCCAAACAGGCCCAGAGCAGTTCAGTGGTGACTGAGAATTTCTTCTCTCCTCTCCAGGAGGAGGTGAGAGACTCTGATCTGGAATCTGAGACCTCTCACCTCTCGGAGCTAGTAACGGATGAGGATGATAGCAAATCAACTGAATTGGCTAAAGATAAGAAAGGTAAAAAAGGGAAGAAAAGGAAAGTGAGTCAGAAGCATAGTCCTTAAGTTTTTTTCTATGGCTGCTTTGAAATTTGCTACTTTAAATGTCTGCAGTTTAAAACTTTTCATAGACAGATATCTGTGTTTTCCTATCTGCAGACTTTAAATCTGGACGTTATTTTTTGCAAGAAACAAGGGTATCTTCCATTTCAGAGGAAAACAAATTGAAAAAATTATGGACTAATGGCCCTCCTTTTGGTCTTATAGTACTGAACTGGCTGATGGAGTAGCCATTTTGTTTATGTAATACTTCCTTTCACATCACAAAAGTGACTGATTTGGTGCTGGGTAGGTTACTTATACTAGATTGTTCTTGGGGTGATTATTCTTTTCGGTTATTAATATCACGGTCCACAGTCTAAAACGGGACGATTTCTTATTTTCAGACCTGAAGCCCTTCTTATTTACAAGAAACATTTGGTTTGGGAGGATTTTAACTGCTCCCTTGATATTCAGTTTCGTAGAATGCAAGGAAAGAAGGTGTATTGTGATTCTCATGCATTATCAGAGGTCGTAACAAATGCTGGCCTTTTGGATGTATTTCGTAGTTTACAGGCTACAGGAGGTAATACGTATCATAGGTACACCTTTGCTACTCGGATTGATATGTTTTTTATTTCCCGCTATTTTCATGTGGTATCCTGTGTTGCTGTTCCGGTAGAATTTTCTGACCATCACATTCTATTTTGTTCTTTGTCCTTACAGCTTCTTCCTCCCAGATTGAGCTCTGGTGTTTCTCGTTGGAGATTGAATACTTCTTTTCTTTCAGATCCGGTTTATTTTGGTAAACTTGAATTGTTTTTAGCTGCAAAATCCTCCACTTTTGATCTCTTTCCTTCCCCATTTGATTGGTGGAAGCATTTCAAAACAGAGCTTGCTCATTTATTTCAGTCCTGGGGTAAGGCAAGGGTGCGGGATGATTATGGGAAATATTTAGTTCTAAGGAATCAATTGTATAGACTTATGTCACTCCCCCCGAGGGAACACATTCATTTTCTTTCCCAAATCAAAACTATTAAACAACAAATGAGAACTTATCAGTATAACAGGGCCAAATCCCTTGATTTAGAATTCCGTTTTATTTACAAGGATTCCCTGTAGGGACCCATTTCAAGCATGTAAATCATATTTGAAAGATATGACTGGCTTATTTAATAGTGATAAAAAACTAATTACTACTGATATTGGTATGTTGCAGGTAGTTGAACAATATACTCAGGAATATTTTTCACCCCCTAATGTGTTACCTGTGGATCTTTTTCACCATGCAATTTTTTCTTCACTTCCTCAAATACCTCATGATCTGATTCAGTCCTTAAGATCACCAATTACCTCTTCTGAAGTCATTGAGGTGATCAGACATTTAAAACTTGGGTCTTCCCCAGGTGTAGATGGCATACCAAATTAATTTTATAAAAAGTGTATACAGTTTATGGGTCTTTTTCTTCCCAACGTGTTTAATTCTTATTTATCCTCTAGTACCCCTTCTCCAGACTTTTCACTGTCCCTAATGACTTTTATTTTTAAAAAAGGAGATAGAGCATTACTTTCAAATTGGAGACCAATCTGTCTTCTTAATAGTGATTATAAGATTCTATCTAAAATATTGAATAACAGATTAGAAAAAGTAGCCAGATTTTTGATTCACACTGCACAGACCTATGGATTAACAGTAACGTATTCAGCATAATCTCTTTTACTTAGAGATCTAATGGCCTGTCACTAATTGTTTCTCTACAGAACTAATAGCAGCTTTGGATCAATCAAAGCTTTTGATGCAATCAGCCATTCCTTCTTGTTTTTGTATTATCCTCTTATGGTATTCCTGAGACTTTACTCGTGGATCTCAAAACTATACTCATCTGCAGTTTCTATACCAATAGTAAACGGTTTCTTAGGTAGAAACATATCAATTTCTCGAGGTGTCCGACAGGGATGTCCCTAAGTCCCTTATTATATACTTTCATTTTAGATCCAATTATTAGAGTATAATTTGTGATCCCTCCATTTCAGGATTGCTCCTCTATAGGTATAGATAAGGTCAAAGTCACTGCCTTCCATGCAGATGATGTCACTCTCCTTTTAGCTGATTCCCTCTCTTTACAGAGAGCTTTAGAATTTTTCTTCTTTTTGGTGAATATTCTGGTGCCTTCTAAACATTTCAAAAGTTTTGTACTACAACTTGGTGGACAGCCCCAGATTTAACAAATTGTTATGATATCCCTCTTGTGTCCGGGCCTCAGAAAATTCTGGGGATCTGGTTTGGAATGCCTAACATGGAGATTTATAATTGGGAAAAACAGCTACAGGTTGGAGAAGCCAAAGTGAATCAATGGAAACATTGGAAATTTGGGAAAAAGAAAGGGTTGTGATTATAAAAATTCGTTTTACCCATATTTCTTTATATAAGTCATCTTTTTCCCCCTCCTCTTTCATTAGAGACTAGACTTTATAGTATATTTTTTCAGATGTTGTGGGGTAATAGATTGAACCCGGTTAGGCGAGAATATACTTACTTGAAATTCCGTGACGGAGGGTTGAACATGATTAACCCTATTGTTTTTTTTCATTCCATTTTCCTTTTTTCCTCCTTTTCTTTTCTTTGGCAAGCTCCGTTTCTCCCTTGTCAATTTTGGACCAAATCCATTTGGCACAAATATTTTTTTAAATGGTCCCTTTTGCCACCAAGAATTTTGTCTTCAGATGATTTGCCAAATTATGGACTTTCCGCATTAAAAAAACTACATCAATGGAAGATTCCCTTACAGAAAATACAATCATTGCATAGGAAATCTTTTTATGATTATGTTGTGTGTAACGTGCAGAAAGTGATTCTGCTTTTTCCTTCCTGTTCCCCATCTAATATGAAACATGTTTTTTATAAATTGACAGATGGTAGGATCTCATTTAAAGTATGGGATATAGTATGGATATCTGCACATGGAAGGCTAGGAGTCCGTGGCAATTTGAAGTACAAACCAATTTCTGAGAGATACTGTTTACGTCCAGATTGTACTAACATTGAAGAATCTCAGATGCATTTTTTCTTGAATGTCATTTCAGTCAAGTTTTGGGACTTTGTAGCCCGACAGTGGAATATGCCTCATTTGAGATTTCTTTCCTATTGTACATTAGTATTAGGTGAATATTTGGGTGATTGGGATCAATATCACAGGAGTACTTTGAATGTATTATTTGCACTTTTACAATATTACTTATGGCAGGCTCGCTGTTCTTTTGTGTTGCAACAAGCTAATACGGATTTTGCTGCTATTCTTTCTGCTGTCATTTCAGATTTACAAATGATACGCTGTCTTGATGAAAAAAAATATTCTAGGTCTTATGTTATGTATTTATGGAAAAACATTTCTTTTTGCTAATAGCAGTTCTTTATATTTGTACTCTTCTTTAGTTATTATTGTTGATATTTCTTTACATTGTTTGTTTTTATTTTCTTTTCGGTGATGTTGTGTATTCCAAACCAATAAAGTACCCCTACTCTTTTCGATAAGTGCCATGGGATCTTTAACATCCACCTGAACTACCACCAATCCAAGCAGATGGGGCCTCAGTTTAACGTCTCATCCAAAAGACAGCACCTCAGAAGTGCAGCACCCCTCTCATGCTGCACTACAGTGTCAGTATAGGGATATTAACCCAAGTGACAGATGTGGGAACTGAACCCACAGCCCTCTGATCTTCCAGCCTCAGAGGCAAGTGTGCTACCTACTGAGCCACTGACACTGACTAAATGATGGAGAATGGACCATTATGGAACTTGGTAGCAATATTGGAACATTCCCTCTAGAGATCTTTGACACTCCTTTACAAAACAATTACAGTGCAGGCGGACTCAGATCTGTGGCTTAAACAAGTATATACTACCTGGGGACGGGTTCGAAGAGAACTCAATCTCACTCATTCAAACACTCTGATAGATGAATGTTTACAGTGTCCCCCTCCTAGAACAGATATAACATTTAGGCGCTGGAAAAGACAGGGTTAAAGTCATGTTTTGCTTTTTCTACAGAGTGGGAATTTTAAAACTTTTGTTCACATGCAGAGGGAACTTCATTTAAGAAGGCTGGATTTTTTCTGTTACCTGCAAGTCACCTCTTTTCTCCAGGTAGGGAATAGACTGCAAGCTCTTCGACAGGACCCCATCCATTAAAAGACATAATTGAAAAGGCAAGGGAGGATGCCATCCTGAATAAATATATTTCCAACATGATACAGGGCTACTTGTAGGGGAAGGGAGAGTTGGTGTCCCCACCACATGTTCATGCTATATGGGATACAGAAATGGGTTGCACTCTTGCCATCTGAGAATGGCATACCAACTGGTATGGAAATTTTCATACTTCAGCCTCTAACAACTGGAGAGAATTTCACTGGAAAGTGGTATCTTGGTATTTCCTTACTCTGTTCCGCACACAACATTATTCCAGAGATCATAATGATAAATGTTGGGGGGGATATGCTGGAATGGGCACCCCCTTTCACATATTTTGGGGGATTGTCCCATCCTTCAACCCTTCTGGCGTGAGCTTGGTCCTAAACTGGGACAGATATCAGGCACTACAGCCCCTCTAGACTCCAAAGTGCTGCTCTTGGGACTATGGCCCCCTGCCCACCGCTCAAATCATCAAAAGGACTTCTTAGGTATTTTACTAGTGGCTGCCTGTAAATCTATCACTATGTACTGGCTCTCCCCATCATTCCCTACCATGCAGGATTAGGTGGTTCTGGTCAAAAATATTTTCAGAATGGAGAAATTAACAGCTGATTTACAACGTCAGTCAGAATGGTGTTTGGGAATCTGGTTGCCCTTCATGCATTTGATTGAAGAGTTGGAGGGAAGATCAATACTGTCCCAACAGGCAGAAGGCTATTGATGTGCTTAACTGTAAGTGTATTGAAACTAATTTTGAATGTCTTTACTGTAGGGCAGCCCTAGCTATAATCATTTTAAATCAAAATGTCACTCCATTGACAGTTACATTTTATATTTCTTTTATTATGTCACTTTATTAGTCTTAGTAGTAATACCTGTAAAGTTTGGCAACCGTACCTCTTAAAAGGCCTCTCGATGCCTTTATCCACCTGGATTGGATGAAGTTTGGATATAAATTCTCTAGCTAGAGTGTTCAATTCTAATGTTTATTAGATAAAACATAGATCTTCAGAAAAGCAGTTTCATTTATACATTTTTTTATCTCCCCACCCCAAAAAGGAAAATGATGACACAAGAGTCTCAAGGTTTTATTTAAATTTTAAAATCAAGTATTGAATCTGAGATGGAGTCTCCTTCAACAGGATTAATGTTTTCCAACGGTGCATAATGGACTATGTTTTAAACATTAACCTAGAAATAAGCATCAGGATTATTGATAACTGTTTCATAGCCATGTAATATTTCCATGTTTATGTAATGTATTTTATATGACTATGCCAGTAAAGAAGTTAAAAAATACGTCTACGCTCTAAGCAGTTCTGTTCTTAAAACATTCTCACATATGTTTGATGGTATGAAGTTCCCTACCAACCCAGTTTAGAGTACATTTAATGTCAGTGTGTGCCCTGGTGGGGGGGGCAAGGATGAAGCGGGCAAAGCTGTTGTAAATCACATCTAGCTTTGCCAGCTCTCTCCCCAGTGCTGCTGAGAGTAGCACATCCCCACAATCCAGAACCAGTACAATCACTGTATTCACAACATGTTTCCTGGCCTCAAATGAAAGGATGTTTTTGTACTGTGTACAACATGCCCAATGTTCTATTCAAATTTTCTACCATTTTTTCAATGTGTATATCCTACTTGCATCTTGCATCAAGCCAGAAACCCAAGTATCGATATGAGTTAACCTGTTCCAGAATTATACCTTCAGCAGTTAGGATGTTTAGAGAAACAACTGTTGTTCTCATTTTAGGGTCCCCGATAAACACAATTGTCTGTGATTTTGTTATTGTTGTTGCTTTAAGGACAAGTATGCATACATTTTTTTGATCTTGGTTAAATGCCACTTATAAATTTGTTTATCTGTTCCATAGAGCTCCCTGCAGCATAAATAATCACATCATTTGCATAAAGATGAATTTTTGTTTTGGCATTTTCCAGTGCGCGATTATTCATATAAACGTTAAAAAGCAAAGGGCTTGAGATTGAGTCCTCTGGGATTCCTGATTAGATTTAAGCTAGGTTAGACACACTTTTTGATAGTTACCAGTTGCTAACTATCTCTTAAGAACTCATTAAATCATCTCTGAGTGGTCAGTGTAAGCCCAGTGATTTTAATCTTGACAGGAGAATGTCATGATGCAAGGTGTCAAAAGTCTTTGATAGATCTATAAAGATAGCCCCCCCCCGATCTACTTTATTCATGAATCTATAGTTGTGCCACATTTTATGGCTGCATAGTGAGATTATGTGTGACCTAGTGCTACTACATTGAGAAAGGGGGCTCTGGAATGTCTAGAATGTTGTGAATGCACCATAGCCTGTCTCCTTCCACTAAGCTGAGTTGAAGCACATCTCTCCATGTCCTCTCCATTCAGTACAGTATGATTGCTTCCTCCCCCCTGCAACACTATTTTCTTGCTCCGGTTTTTCATCCTTTGTGTCTGTGAGACTAATTTTGTTAGCTAGGGAGCGGAGTTTAGTAGAGTAACTGTGGTGTCCTTAGAGCTTGTCCATCTTCAATTGAATAAGTGCTTTCCCAATAAGATTCCCGATCTAGACTAGTGAATATTCTGGATATTTCTCACTATGACAGGAGGTAGCGACTATGAATCTGAGCCACACAGGTAATAAATACTTCCTGATTGTGTGCAAACCTTATTAGTACTTGGCCACATTTGCTCTGAGCTAAGGAGCTTCTTATCATGTGAAAACTATATTGGTGTGAAGATGGTCACATTGTGGTTGCCCTACACTATAGTTTATTTACAAACAGAATAAATAACATGTTCCAAAAAGTGTGTGGGAATGTTTGTGCTCTTTTGGTTCAAAATGGGATAAAAATGGCATTGCACAACATTGGAGAAAAGGTTATACAAAACAGAAATAGAGGGGTATAGGTTCACATTTTTCACTGTAACCTACACTACTACTTTAAAAACAGCTATGGCCCAGAGAACTGTGCATCCCTATAAAAGCAGTGAATACACAGATGACACCAATTTCATTTTGGAGTTCTTATTTTTGTTCAGCTATGCATGCAGAGCTTCTTCCAGTGCAATGAGGCTTGCAGAACTGAGACTGATAGCTCTGTTCCATCCCTCGCTCCCTCCCTATCTCTCTCTCTATATATATATATATATATATATATATATATAGTTCTGAGGCTGGGTTTGCAGCTGTAAATTATTTTATTTGTTTAAACCCAGTAGCTAAGATTAAAAATACTCATGATACAGGCAGCGGCAGTGAGGTTGACGTGCTCTCTGTAGCGTGGTAGGCTGTTGCTGCTTTACCTCCCACTACAGTCTGCCTATCCCTAGGCCTGGACTCTGTTATCATGGAAACTGCTTCTATCTTGAAAGGGAGCACAGGTTTACATGGCCTTCCATGTGTCCCTTAGAAATTGAACATCACATTCTCTTATGCGAGCATGTATGACGACTTCTCGGTCACCATAGTTATGGAAGGATGTTTTGCCAGGGTTGCAGCCTAAGATGGTATTGGATAAGGGGTGGAATTTGCACTTCTTGCCCCACTGGGCACTTTAAAAACCACAGGAATTAACAGGTACAGTCAAGGTTTTTATACAGATGTTCAGTTTAACACACAGACACTTGAACTCTAGTCAGGGTTAAGCTCTAGTCACACACAGTTCACATTGTTTTAAAATCTTAATCTTCCATTTATTTACCCAGGATGACCCATTTGATGAGTTGCAGCATCTCTTTTTATAGTGTGTGTATTGGAGGCGGAATCATTGTTTGTCATCTTGCTACCACATAATTTAACAGCTAGTAGTGACTACAACACAGGACGGTCATTATGTGACTTGCTCAAGGTCACGCAGTGTACAATGTAAAATACCCCCACTTTCTGTGGTGGTTGGATGTGTACTTGAGGCCTACTGTATCACATCTGTATTCTAAATCACTAGATCACAGCCTTTGGGAAGTGGATTTGGATAGCTAAACACTACATTTTATTGAACTTGATAGACTAGCAGGTATATTAGTCTTAGTACTGATCCTTCAGCATTGGTCTGCAGTCCTATTTAGGGGGCTAAAAATACTCTACCCAGTCTCCCTCACACTATGTACAGTCAGAATCCACAGAGTGACTTTATGTATCTGATGAAGATCTAATTGAATACTCGGTTTCAATAGGAAAGGAAAAAATTACAAATGAGATTTTGATGATGTCTAGAAAACTGTAATGACATCATTCTTTTCATTTGTACTTGATTTTAAGTGTCAATTCATTATTTTTTACTTTTATATTAAGATTTTAAGCATCAATTTATTATTATTTTTAATCTCATGTGAATAATGCATTAGTTCATATACAGCAGGTTTGTTGAACAGAGCGGCCATGGAGTTGTGGAATATTAAATCTTTACTTTTTATAGCTGCATAGTGACAGCTATGCTGATGTATTGCTTATATATAGAGAAAAGGTAGTTCTAGGGACATGGCTGTGACCGGATATCAAATGCACCACAGCTGTCTCCTTATAGCGAGTGGAGTTGAAGCACATCATTCAGCAAACCTCTCCACATCCTCTCCATTCTCCACTCCCCCCCACCGCACTATTTCCTTGCTCCCAACTCCTCTGCATGCCCTGGGTGAACTTATCTGGAACAAAGTCTATGTGTCGGCAGCGATGCTGAGCTCCATTCCTTGCTTCTTGCTACTACTGCTGCCAGTCACCACCTTCCCATACATGGGTGACTGCTCCATTTACTTAGTTTATCAGCAGTTGAACTCTGAAGGAGGGGGGAAGATTTTGCTCTGATCTTGACTGCATGCTGCTACATAATTGACCCAGTGTTTTCCAGATTCTTTGAGTTCCATTCCTGAATCACAAAAGGGGAATTTATTTCCTTAGTTGCCTCACCTGATCACTGATCTGTCAGCTCTTTATCATATGAAATTGTTGGCAATGTGATGACTGATTTTTCTGATTTTTGTTAGTTTTCATGCTGATGTGACATTTGACAAGTTACACTAGTTTCAAATGGTATTTCTAACTGTTTAGGTTGATACTGAGTGGACCAGAGTTCGAGGCTAGAAATGTGGAAGCTGAATAACTAATAATTGTGAACTGATCATGAGCTGAACGAAATAAGGCCAGTAAAACAATTGCCCACTATTAGTGATCACAGCATATATTGGAATGTGAGCCATGCTTCATGCGGTTCTTGCTAAATGTATTGTTTTACTTTTTTTTTTCCTTTGCATATTTATTGAGTTATGTACCGCATTTTCCTTTTACTAACACGTGTTTCACATAGCTGGAGAGAAAAAGAAGATAAATAGCTTCAACTAAACTTTCAACTACAACTGCTTACTGAATTTAAATTCATGATGATATGGCTTTGAGTGGAAGTACTGCACAGTAAACCTGCATTTCTAAGCAAACTTGTTATAAATTGAAAGAAAACACATGTAGAAATTAAGGCTAACTCTAATTTTCGTAAGGAGCAAAGCCTGAGGTCCATGTGGAAAACAGGCTGCTTCCTGCACCTTGCTACTATAACAATACATTTCAAATTATTATGGTTGTACAGTGAGAGGTATGGTGACATATTGCTTACATACTGTATAGAGGAATGGGGGCTCTGGGGACATGGCCATAGCAGGATGCCAAATGCACCACAGTTGTCTCTTTACACTGAGTGGAGTAGAAGCACATCGTTCTGCGATTCTCTCTGCATCCTCTCCATTCACTACAGTGTGCTTCCTTCTTCTCTCCCCCCCACACTATTTTCTTGGTCCCAACTCCACTGCCTGCCCTGGGTGCTTACTGTACTGAAGAGGAGCTAGTGTGATTCAACTCAGCCACATGAAAATCACTTCTGTTTCTCACTTGCCTCCCTACCCCAGCAGCTCCATCTGATAGAAATAGTGTAGCGAGTTCTATGATGCCTGGCATAAATTTAAAAAACAAATACTCTCCATCCTCAATGCAGTCTTGTGAGAGAAACTATCCCCCCAAAACAGCCTCCCAATGGGTATCCCTATAGCCAGCATCTCTCACATAAGCACCCACCAGCCAAGAAATGGGGCACCACAGCACTGCTCTGCAAATCAGTTAAGAGGGATGACCCCCCAAAACCACACAATGCATTGCCTTTACTGAAATGTAGGAACCCATTGTGGGGGAAGGTAGCTGGACTATTTTGTCTACTACACAAGGGGGGTCAGATTGAGTTTTGGTTGTCGTTACTGGTTTGGATATTCCCAAGTTATACACAAAATACTAAAAAAAAGTGCAATGGTCCCTCAACAGAAACTCCCTTCCGCTGTCAAGTCCCCCCCCCTTTCCTGGTTCTTCCCTCCATGCCCTAATCCATTCAGACAAAGTTGCTCCCACTGCCAGGTTTAGTTAAGTTTTATGTAACCCCCAGGCCACTTTTTAATTAGTAAGCACACACTCCCCCCATTAAAATCTAGAACACTGGTACCCAAATACTGGCATGCCATTTTACTGTACAAAAGGATTGGTACAACCCTTGGCACTAGGATGTATACCTGGCTCATTTTCTAGAGGAAGAGAGGGTTGGGGGTGCAGAAACAAAACAACATGAACCTTGTGTAAACATTACAACCTAGGTCCTGGGTGGAGGCAGCTAGGCATATGCTAGCTCTAACCTGCTGAGGGGGCCCTAGTAAATCCACATAACCAGAAGCAATAATCGGAATGTACATAATAGTAACTGGGATTGTGCAGTATGGCTTTCATCAACAGATGTAAATTAAAGCAGAAGTGGACTCCCAAGGGTCGGTCTAGGCAGGACAGGTACATTTCATGAACTCTCCTCGCATGCAGTACAGTTCATGACCACACAAAAGAACATCTTCTTCCCACTTTCCCAAATGGTGCATCTAGTGGACAACTGGCCATGCACTCGAACATTTTTCTTCCATGAGTGTCATTTAGTGAATTTAAGCCACACACTCAGAACTCCTCTTTGAACATAGGTGCAAATAAGTGAAACTCAGTCACACAACTTAACCTGCAGCTTGGCCCTTGCTCAGGTAAAAGTGGTGCCTTTTACAAACCAGGAAGCCCTGCCTTGTAAACACTTAGATGGTGTTCCTCCAGCACTGTGTCCAAACAGTGCAGACATAAATAGCATCAGCATGGTGCACATGGTAAAAACGGTGCCTTTTTTTGTGGGGGGCTTTGCCCCATGCATCCCTGACAGAGGGGGCTCTGCTCCCACACCCCCCCCGTCTATAGGATTCTCACTCCGAGGGGGAGTGAATCCCATGGAAAGTTAAAATTCACGGGACAGTTATGGCCTCATGTTTAAAAAAAAAAAAGTCCAAAGGTATGAGACCAGGATTAGAACCTTGGTCTCCACTACTGCTGGTTAAGCTACACAATGCCCCATCCCTCCACACCACAGGAGCTGCTCAGTCAGCCTCTTGGCTCCTGGTGCTCTTATCTTGTTTCAGCACCCTGGACAGCGACCAGAGGAGCACTTACAGCAAGCTCTGTAAATCCCCCCTTGCTGTCTGTATGAGCACTTACCAGACAAGTGCTGTGTAGTGCAGTGCTATTCTGGTAGCGCTCACTTGAAAGGGCACAAGTTTCTCCCACCCTTGGCCCCAACTGACAGTCTCTACTATTCTTCAGGGTTACACCTTTGAAACCCCCATTCCTCACTGAAATGCTAGAGGTCCCACACTTTAAATTTGTCACACACTGGGGTGACCAAAGAACAAAACTGCACTCACTTGGGTGAACAGTTTAACAGAACTTCACTCACTTGGATGAACTAGGGGCACTGACAGGTGTGATCCAGCCTTATCTATGGACACACACACCCAAGATTAATGATTCCCCTAAATTATGTGGAGATCTAGTCTCCTAGAAAAGTACTCACGAAGGTTGTCCCGTCCACTGGGCATGGAACAACAAAAGAAAAAAGGCATTCTCCTGGATAGCCAATCAAACAGTCTCTTTCAGTTCCTATCCAAGGCAGCTGAAATACACACAGAACCTTCAGGGGATTGCCCTATCAGTCTACTGAGAATAAGCAGTTCCTTCCACTTTACTGGGAGTAGAAATCAGGAAATCCTGCTGCAGCACTGGTCTCCACCACTTCACTGGAAGCTGGAAATGACACTCCACTAGGGTGAGAAATCTTTGTCCCTCACCTCAGAGCCCATTGGCTGTCCTTCTTCTACTCTCACCTCCTCACTCAAGCTCTAACTGACACAGACTCTAACAACTGAGCTTTCTAAGCTCCCTAGAGCAGCTGTCTACACAGTGTGGCTTATGCTGCTGCGAGAGTTCCGAATGACCTAATCATTCTTCCCTCAGGCTAGCTAAGTAAACAATGATGTCATTATGTAAGAAGCCCCTAATGAGCTCTCTACCAGTTGCCTGCTACCTAACTGTTTATTTATTTCACCAGGAAAAGACTTCATTGAGTAAGCTCAGTTACAAGGAGGTCTTGGGTAGGACAGCATATAATAAAACTAGACACAGCAATATACAATAGTGATGAAGCCATGAACATAGCACAAGAAACTATTGGAGAAGATATATACTACAGTACAGATAAATGAATAGAATACAATGAAAATGAATGCATAATAGTGCATATTTTATTACAAATTATAAAATTTAAGTATGGAATACCAATTATATAGAAGGTAGTCACTAATTTAGGTACATGATATACATATGTGCATTTCAGGAGGAACAGAGTATCCCCCACCTCCTGCTTCTTCCCTCCATGTCCCAGTCTCTTCACACAAAGTTCCTTCCACTGCCAAGCAACCCCCACCCCACCTCCCAGTTCTTCCCTCTGTGTCCCAGTCGAGTCCCTCAAAGTCCCCTGAAATAAAGGAAACCATCCATCTGCTGTCTTCTCAACCCCCACTCCCACTCCGACCCCCCATGCAGCACCCACCACCCATCATCCCTACCCCTCACTCACCTAGATTTGGTCCAGCACTGTAGATCCAGTCTCTAACCCGAAACACATTCTCCTCCTGCAATTGTGACTACAAACTAAGGAAATAAGGTAAGTCCACTTTGTGTGTATATGTGTGTGTGTGTGTGTGTGTGTGTACGCGCGCACGCGTGTGCGTGTCACTATTTGCTATAATCCAATCCACACGTTAATTCTTTATCCCTTGTCAGATTAATGCATTAGCAGCCATTTTGGCTCTCACCAGAATTTGTTCTGTTTTCTGTGGCACTTCTGCAGCTGGAAGAATATTGTTCAGTAGTGAATAAACACACAATAATAACACAACAGGGGTACATTTCAGTGACTGAAGAACAATTCTGTCATTAGTTAGTGTCAAACACAGGAGAAACATGTTTTACCTCCATGGTATGAACTGAGAGGACAGACAAATGGTGTAGAGATTGAGATGAGCACAAGCAGTCATTATGCTGATGATTCCAAGTTACATAGTTATGCAGAGTTGCAATGTAAACTGAAATCTGAGCTCTGGGTTCCTCTGCTGCCTTTCTGATCACCAAAGAACACTACCATTTATGACTAAAGGCTTGTTTACATGGTCGCATTTGCACTGGAGCAGCCTGAGTGCCTGTGTTGCTCTGGTGCAAAGGCTTCCGTGTAGACACTTACCACATTGCAGTAAGTTTATCATTACTATGCTCTTGGATCCTTTCCAAAGTTGAAGATGCTGATGACCAGGAGCGCTGAGTGAGCAGCTTAAGCAGCCTTGTGGACTGGCTGTGCTGCTTGCTCTGATGTAACATGGCCTCTGTTACTGGTGCCGGAACATGGGGAAAAGTATCTGTGTGTGTGGGGGTGCTGCAGTAAGTACAAAAGATACCATAATTGCTTCCATTCTGACCATGCATGCATTAAAGGGGCACTTTGAATGGTCTTTGGCAAACATGGTGGGGGAGACTGCTGCCCTCCTTTGCCTATAGATTCCAGCTCCTATGTCATCTGTCCCAGAATTCCTTGCTGTCTCCCAACATTCTCCTCCTCCCATGATACCATTGTTAGATCTAGGAAGTGAAGTGGTTCGTGCATCAAGAGTTCCTTGCCACTTTTTTAAATAAAAAAAATTGATTTGTACACATTATCATGATCAGAGGTCAGTGCATTTTTTTATGTAGTTTGCCGTGCTTTCTCCATAGCTATCATGATAAGCAGCTAATAGCTGAGTCTAGCAGAGCTATAAGCCATTCATCACTGTGTTCTCTAAAAATCAAGGGCCAGTTGGCAGATACCAAAGAAACAAGCACAATACAGAGCTCATTTGAAGCTAAGTAACACACTAGACCATGGACTGTAATCGAAGCAACATCCTGGGTGGTATACTCTTACTGTCAGGGCAGTGATCAGGGGGGTGCAAGAACTGCGGTTGCAGTAGCGCCCACACTGTTAGGGGGCCCACTGCCTCAGAGGTCAGCATTAAGAAATCCTTTTTCTCACAGACAAACTTGTAAGTTTCTGTTTGGAAATTGCTTATCCATTTGAAACTGGGTCTGTCAGCAGTGGTGTCAGAAGATTCCACCTCCAATTTCACATGGTTGTGGGGGGGGGTACAGAACAAAGAAGCAATAGGGCCCGTTACTCAAAACATCTAATCTTGGTGCTGGTGTCCCCAGAAGGAGCAGGAAAAATTGCATTGTTCAGTTCTTTTATCATGGTGCCAGCAAGAAGGATGGGGGGGGGGGCAGCATGGACAAACTATATATGTTCAACAGGACAGATACAAAAAAACTTGTGCTATAAAAATTTTATATGCACTAATGGGTATTTTACATTTATTCATGGGGAAGTGGGCCCCACAATATATTTTGCCGGGGGGGCCTTACAGTTGTTGGCACAGCCTTGCTTACTGTAATTTTTTTTACTTATTCAGAGTCCCAGTATCAGAGAAAAGATTATCTGTGTTCCCATGCAGCAGCTCCATTTCTTTAATTTGTAGTCGGGGTCACTGTTATATTGCAATGATACTGCATTTGAGACAAAAAAAATATGTCCCTAACTGAGACACGCTGTGGTTTTGGGACTCCCTGCCATTGCTGCTATTCCACTTGGTGGCACTCCCTTCAAACAGAGTCACCACTCCCCCCACACACACACACACATTATAAGTAAATGTCAGTGTTATGCGGACCACAGGGGCTTCCATCAGAGCTATGGGAGTAAAACCATTGTGGGTCCCCTTGTAATTTAAATATGTAGCCTGTTATCTTTTACAGATCTGCCTGTACCCCTGCATGTCCTTATAGGGGCCGCTGATCACTTGCCTTTATTTACTGTTCCTCTGCTCAGAGCACTGACAGTTACAATATAAAGATAATCCCCTGAGATGTAATGCTTTCCTGTACTGCTTCCTCCAAATGAGAAAAATAATTAGATTATTTTCTTACTTGTTTCTGTTTGAATTTGCAATGTAATCATAATGAATGTGTGTATATATATATATATATATATATATATATAATATATATATATATATATATACACACACACATATATACATACACTCACACACACACATTTATATAAGTATGTGATATATATATATATATATATATATATATGTATATATATATATATATATATATATATATATATATATATATATATGTATGTATATATATATATATATATATATATAGATAGATACACACACACACATACATTCATACATACATACATAGATGTTGGTCGGCAGATAAGGGCCTTGTGGCCCATCCAGTCTGTCCTATCCCTCTTTCTAATGCTTAAGGTACCCTAGATGCTACAAGCTCCCCCCCCTTGCCCTAGCTTGATAATTCCCATGTGCCTATCCCATTCATGCTTGAATCCCTGAACTGTGGCCACCCCCACCATTTCCTGGGGGAGACTGTTCCATCATTCCACCACCCTTTCACTGAAGTAGAATTTCCTCAAGTTCCCTCTCAGTTTTTCCCCTTTTAGTCTCATGCTGTGTCCCCTTGTTCTGCTATTTCCCTTCATGTGAAAGATGCTCCCCTCTGGTACATTGTTGATCCACTTTAGATATTTGAAGGCCTCTAGCATGTCTCCCCTCTCTCTCTCCTTTCCTCCAGGGAGTACATATTGAGAGCTCTTGAGTCTCTTCTCATACCACTTATGCTGCATCCCCGACACCATTTTTGTCACCCTCCTCTGTACTGTCTCCATTTTGTCTATGTCTTTTTGGAGATGGGACCACCAGAACTGGACACAGTACTCTAGATGAGGTCTTACTAGGGAGTTGTACAATGGTACCACCACTTCTCTCCTTCTACTTATTATACCCCTCCCAATGCACCCTAGCATTCTGTTAACCTTTCCGGCTGCTTTGTCACACTGTTTAGCCACTTTGAGGTTGTCTTCTATGACTACCCCTAGATCCCTTTCCTCTGTGGTGGCCTCCAGTGTTACTCCATCTAGTTCATACTTAGCCCTAGGATTCCCTCTCCCTAGTTACATAATCTTGCACTTTTTTGCATTGAAACCCAACTGCCATTTCTTGTACAAGTTTTCTAGCCTCTTCATATCCCTCCTCATTTTTTCTGTACCTTCCTGTGTATCTACCCTGTTACATAACTTGTATCATCCATGAACAGGACCTCCCTTCTAGACCCTCTGCAATATCAATTATGAAGACACTAAAGAGCACAGGTCCCAGCACTGATCCCTGGGGTATGCCTTTTGTTACCCATCCCTCCTGTGAGCTAACCCCATTTATCACCACTCTTTGTGTTCTGTTACTCAACCAGTTTCTAACCCATGTGACCACTTCTGTCCCCATCCCCAGATTTGCCAACTTGTGGATTAGTCTCCTGTGTGGGACTGTGTCGAAGGCCTTCCTGAAGTCTACTGCTCTGCTCTGCTCTGCCTGGTCTACTTCCTTTGTCACCCACTTGAAGAAATCAGTCAAGTTGGTCTGGCATGACTTCCCTGCCATGAATCCATGTTGCCTTGGGTCCAACAGTCCCCTTGTCTCTCGGTAGTCCACCAGCCTTTCCTTAAGTAGGATTTTCATCATTTTACCTACTATCAAGGTCAAACTGACTGGGCGGTAGTTTCCTGCCTCCTCCTTGCTACCACTTTTGTGTAGGGGTATCACTTGTGCCCTCCTCCACTGCTCCGGAATCACACCTGTTTCCAGTGATCCACTGAACAGCTTAGCCAGAGGTTTAGCTAGTTATATATATATATATTACTGGGGGCACAGTAGAGCCCCTATAGTTAGGGTTGAGTAGGCACTTTAATGTTAAACATCAAATTTTGCACTTTAATAACTTAGAAACTGTTCAATGGATTTGTCCGAAATTTTGCATGTGCAATCTCGTGTGGTAGGTCTCTTGACATGCCAAGTTTCATGTCAGTCAGATTGGCAGCTTTTGAGCTGCAACTAGTCCAAAAACATTAAAATTCACTTTTTTGCATTGTTTTTGCCATTGCGCTGCACCTAAATGGTTTAGAAATTTGGTCTAAAATTTTCAGGGTATGATGGGATTGCCCTACAAAAGTGCATTTCACTGGTTTGGTGAAAAAATATTAATCTATTCCAAAGTTATTTAATTTTAAAGTTTTGTGTTCTGAGCATGCTCAGTACAGTCTTTGAATAGCTTCCTGGAATGAAAAAGAACTTTAGCCTCACAAAAAATTATTCTTTTTTTGTGTGGGGCTAATCTTTTCTCATGGGAAAAAATTCCTTTTCGTAAACCAGAATATGGCTGTGGTCCAGTACAGTCAAAACCTTGGTACAAAAAAATAAATTTATTGTGAACCACCATCTTGTTTTCCATTAAAATAAAACTTGAAATCCCACAAAAATTAATTTATCCAGAGACTCCAGCACATGTATCTTGCCCATTGGGACTCTGTTAGGTGCAGTGCTTAATTTGTAAAGAAAGAGTTGCCAGGGCTCTGAGTCCAAACACCAAAAGCCAGGGGTCTGGGGGCCACCAGGCCCCCAGAAGCTATGGGTTTTTAGATGCTCTGTAGTGAGTTTTGGGGTTATATTGCAGATAAAACACATTTCTATATCAGGCTCCCTGCCCCTGAATCCACGGGAAGAATTTTTTTTTTTGGGGGTGGAGTCAGGTTGGAGAGCCTGGCTGACCGGGCACTGATAAAGGATCATGGCTGGGCATGTATAAGTATAATGCAATGGCAAGATGATGTGAATTGGCTCCAATGCCAGGGTCTGAGGCCAGTAGGCCCCAAAGCTCTTGGTTTTAGATGCTCTGTAATGAATTTGGGGAGTTATATTTATATTCCAGATAAAACACATTTCTGTGTTCGGTTCCCTACCCTGAATCTGGGTAAGAATTGTTTTTGGGGGTAGAGTTAATTATTATAGAGTCTGGCTGACCACTGGTAAAGGACTGTGGGCTTGTATAAAGGGCAAGATGCTGTGAATTGAACCAAAGGCCAGGAATCTGGGGGCCGGTAGGCCCCCAGAAGCTCTTTGGTTTTAGATGCTCTGTGGTGAGTTTTGGATGGGTTATATTGCAGATAAAACACATTTCTATTCTGTGCCAGGTTCCCTATCCCTGAATCCAAGGGAAGAATTTTTTGGGGGGACAAAGAATAGAAATGTGTTTTATGTGCAATATATAACCCTGGCCAACACTCACCACAGAGCATCTGAAACCCAAGAGCTTCTGGGTGCCTACTGGTCTCCAGACCCCTGGCCTTTGGCTTTGGGTCAATTCACAGCATCTTGCCCTTTGTACTCGGAGTTATGGTATTGGGGACTGTGGCTGACCTTACTAAGCAACATAATGTACCACATAACATCTAGCATGGTACAAGTAATAGAAGAACCAATTAAAACTGAAGCATGAAAAGGTTTTTATAGCTAAAGGATCATGGGCATGTAGAAGCTATGGCAAGGTACTGTGATCCAAAGGCCAGGGGTGTGGGGTACAGAAGGCCCCAGAAGCTCTTGGGTTTTAGAAGCACTGTGGTGAGCTTTGGGGCTTTAATTGAAGATAAAACACACTTCTGTTACATGTTCCCTGATTGAAGATAAAGCACATTTCTGTAAGTGTGCTTTATCTTCAATAAAAGCCCCCAAACTCACCACAGAGCATCCAAAACCCAAGGGCTTCTGGCCTACCTATAACATTAATTATGCTCCTGCAATAAATTTGTTAGAATGGGAGGTTAGCTGCTGAAGTAAGAACATTTTATAATATGACATTGACATGGTCTAATACTTATCGAACCCCAGGCCACCGTGTACACCATACAATACCAGCCATTGGGCAAAGTTGTACCTTGCTAGATGCCATGTGGTATATGTTGTTGCTTAATAAGGTGAGTAAGCGAGTCTCCAATATCCTGACTCTGTCCAGATGAAAAAAAAAATGTTCCCCTATAAGTCAAGGGGATGCTCCCCTTGACTCCTAGGGGAACATTTTTTTTATCATCTGGATGGAGTCAGGATATTGGAGACTCTTGCTCACCTTATTAGCAACAACATGAAGTACTAGGAACCTGTAACAGATGTGTGTTCTATCTTCAATAAAAGCCACAATACTCAAAACAGACCATCTAAAACCCAGGAGTTTCTGAGGCCCTCATCAGAACAGGATATTAAAATGTCTAGCATTGCACCATCTGTCTTTTTAAAAAAAATATTTTTCTAGAAGATTTTATTTAGTTACCTCTCTTTTATTTTACAGGTCTTGACATGTCTTAATTGCCTTATCAGATAAGTATAAAAACTTTTTTAATCTGATGAGTTACATGTGGTTTAAATCCAACCCGTTTCTTTGTGTCCTGTTTAAATTTCTTTGTTTTCCTTTGCAGGCATTCCTCAGGAACAGACTCAGTTTTGATGAATAGCTAATCCCCAGCTTGGATTGACCAGGTAAGAGACACTAATGTAACAATGTTCCTTAACAAAAGTTACTATAATATTTTGTGCAAGTATCCATCATGATGTAATGGATGGTGGTGGTAGCTAGGCCACCATTACTTTATGATGGATGCTTGCACAAAATACTACAGTAATTTGATGTGTGTGTGGTAATGCATGGTGGAAGTATAGCACAAAGAAAAGAGTATATAACGCACTGTTTCAGCTGCTGCTAGCCAAAATACAGTTTCTGTATTAAGCTACAAATACCATTAAGTAAGCATCCATGTTGCTACACCAGTTTTGTAGGTTGCAGAAAGAAATTCTGAGTTTGGTTTGGTTTGTTCTCTACATATCGAGAAAAGACCATAGAATTTCCATATTTCTCTGGCTATCCTCGTGTTTTCTTTCCTTACTTTGTGTGTCACTGGCTGATCTGTGCCCTTTGGCAAGCCATGAGCGAACATAAGGGATGGGATTGAATTTCTTCAATGGTGGGCCGACTAGATTGAGGAATAGTAATGATGAAATAGTTTCAATAAGCATTGATGCTCGTGTTGATGTGCATATGAGGTTCATTTGGGAAAAGCCTTGCTCACACTCGGCACTGGAGATAGCAATAGTGCTCACGGCTGTCAAGAGGTACTTATACTGCTCTGAATTTCTTTACCACCTGACTCCTTGTGCACCCTGTATGCCCGAATGGTTTCATGAGTAGTACCAATAGCAAATCTTCTGCAAAGAGATTCAATCTCACTTTCTCCATACAGTGTAGGTAGCTCATCAGGCCAGTACTGCTTATATAGCACTTTCATTTCGGTGATCAGATTCTCATATCCAGTCTTGTCACCAGTGGTGCCTCCTGTAGACAGCATACATTTTCGTAAATTGTCTGCTAAGCTGCGGAAAAATTGTCCTGGGTGAATCTTCTTGTCACAAACATTTCCTTCATGCAATAGGACACCCTGAAACATCCTTTCTTCTATGGCTTTCTCACACTGTGACAAAATTTGCCTTGTTTTTCTACCATTATAAGTGAATACTGCTATTTGGCGGCAGATAGCTCGGTGTGCATCAACAATTGTACAATCGCGATGTTGCAATTCAAGAGATAACTCTGACAACTCCTGTAGGGCATCATACATAATTCCAAGGTTGCTGACAAACTGAATAGAGCGACAACCGCTTGCTTAGACCAGAGTAGGTTTTGCGTGTTGTGCTGTCACGAGAAATGTCATTAGCCGCAGATGTGAAGTGCTTATAGAGAGCAGGGTAATCATTCCTAACAGCCTCTACTGTTCTAAAGCTCAACGCAACCCACCGGGTGTCTAACACTCTACCTATCTTGCAAAGCTGAATGTCAAGTGCTTCAGCGCATTCCTTCAGCTCTAACCTATTTTTCCCAGATGTGCTATAAAGAGAATATAGCTTGTCTAACAAACTTTTAAAGTGATTAGTAGCTCCAACATCTTTCATGACATCATTGACTGCAAGCTCTAGGCGATGAGCAGAGCAGTGCCATGCTATGATATTTGGAAACATGTCTTGCAACCACTTCACGACACCTGTATTGCATCCAAACATCACTGAAGCTCCATCGCAAGCAACTGCTACCAGGCACTTGGCAAGAAAGTTTTCATTTATGTTAATTTTTTTCAGTGCAGACAATAAACTGTTCACTATTCCCTCGGCAGTCAGATCCTGCAGCTCCACAAGGTCCACAAATACATTAGCAGGAGACTCCATGCCAGGTAACATCAGTCGCATGTACACAATTAAAGCACTCTTCTTGTTTAAAGCAGTAGCTTCATCAAGTAAAAGACTCACTTTAGGAGCAATCGCTGTGATTTGGGCAAACAACTTTTTCTTCATCTCAGACGAAATATGATGTTGAATGTTAGAACATGCCACATTGGAATGCAAAATCCTCCCCATGTCTAGTCCATTCAACTGCTGACAGTCTATTTCTACTTCAAAACCATATGACGGGCGGTTACGCTTCACTTCTTTACAAGCAGTTCTGAAGATTCTGGCCGTAGTTGCAATTTGGGCAGACTGTGCATTTGCAGCTAATTGCAGCAATGTGTCCTTTTTTTTTTGACTGCTCAAGAATGTGAGAAGCCTCGACATGTGACTTAGTTTGTGCATGTTCTCCTATCTTTTTCCGTAGTGATTTCTGTTGCTTTGCTTTATTGGTACCGTATGAAATAACACAGGTTTCGATCCATTCTTTAGCCAGCTTCATTCCAGCAGATTTTTCAGGACCCAAGTTACTGACTTGCTGACACACACTGCAACTGAGATTTGATCCGTTGATGACTAACCACCGTATTTGCTCTGAAAAAATGTTTTGTTCACACGCCCATCCGCAGGAAGTAAATGTTTGCTGTGAGCCACAACTTGTTCAGGTAATTCATCTTCACTACCAGAGCTCTGTGATTCAGAGTCACTATTGGCACAACTGTTTTCGACAACATTATTCCCTTCAAAATCATGAACTTGCTTTTCTTTTGTAGCACTGCTGACACATGTAACAGTGGCACCTGATACATCTTCAGATTCATTTCTGTAGTTTTTATCACTCTCCTTTTTCTTCCTCTTAGTCACTGGCTCACCCTCATTCATACTACCTCCTGGCTTAAAAAAATACGACCATATTTTCTTTTGACCATGAGACATTTTTTTGGATTTATGTGTCAGCTGTCTGCCTGTCTCCAAAATGAATAGAGATCCAACCTGCTCCTCTGCCTATCTCAGTTAGCTTTTTTTTATTCAAGCCCCAGCCCCTTGAAAGAGACAGACACTTAATGTCACGCACAGTAATGTGCTATATGTAAGTGGAACTTGTGAGAATTAAACCAAGTCGTAGTCCGCATTACGTGCTCCTCTGCCTGTATTAGCCTTTTTTTTATTCAAGCCCCAGCCCCTTGAAAGAGACAAAGACAGTTACTGTCACGCACAGTAATGTGCTATATGTAAGTGGAACTTGTGAGAATTAAACCAAGCTCACAGTCCGCACACGTGCTCCTCTGCCTGTATTAGCCTTTTTTTTATTCAAGCCCCAGCCCCTTGAAAGAGACAAAGACAGTTACTGTCACGCACAGTAATGTGCTATATGTAAGTGGAACTTGTGAGAATTAAACCAAGCTCGCAGTCCGCACACATGCTCCTCTGTCTTAAATTTTTCTCTGCCTCTAGTCTCTGGCTTGCTTGAAATTGTTGCTTAATAAGGTGAGCGAGAGTCTCTAATATCCTGACTCTGTCCAGGTGACAAAAAAATTTTTTCCCAAGGAGTCAGGAAGGGAGTTATTTTTACTTCAGCTTGTGGAGAACTAGGAAAACCTTTAAGTAAAAATAATAGTCAAATCCAGACAGACTGCTGGCTGAATTTACCAAGTTCAAATACACAACTAAGATGATTAGCTCTCAGCTTGTCTTGAGCCAGCTCAGGCTCCAAAACCAGCTTTAATGCAGTCTGTCTGCTTCTTCACTTTACTGTTTTTTTTTTTTTTGAAGAGCCAGCCAAGGGGTTTTAATATTTTTTTTCTTGTGGTTTACTACTTATTTCTGTTTATTAGGTAGTAAGTCTCAAGTCTTTTGCCTGAAGCAGAGGCTGCTTCTTCTGTTCTGCCCTGCACTGTGCACTTCTCCTTGAATCCCTTAAGTTGCCTTAATGGCTGCTGCCTACCCTTCTGATTGTTCTTCCTAAATTGCTTCAGCTTACTAAGCTGCCTTCTTCACCACTCCATTAGCACCCCGAATCAAATTTTGCTGCCTCAGCCTGGCTTCCATTCCAAGTTCCTTGAACCTCCTCCTCTCCTCCCTCAGGCTCCAGCCAGAAGCCCAGCTACTTTTCCCACCACCACCGCGGCTGCAGTTTCCCCGAACCCTCGGTCGGCCCACTCGTTCTGTTCCCAGCCTTGCCCACCCGTGATGCCCGACTTTCCTTTCTTTAGCAGCAACCCTAACTACTCCCCAATCTCACAAGTAACTTCAGTTCACCCAACTGGCCCAAGAACATTTTTTTGTGCAGAGATGTGAGGAGCCGGAGCGTATAATAACTGTAAACGTAGCCACAGCTTGGCCCTGCTGCAACAACACTCAACCAATGACCCGGCAAGGCGGCAACTGTACTAGTCACTCTGACTCCTCCCACTACATTACGTTATGCTGTACACAAGAGACATGCACCACCTGACCACAGAACAGTTGATCAGGTGATGCATGTCTGAATGAAGCATGCACGAGCAGTGGGACTCGTGCACATGCAGATGGGCAGTTGCTTGCGCGTGCTGCCGCCGGCAGCCTGAACTCACCCCCCCGGGCAAGTAGCGAGGACAACTCGAGCACAAGTCAAGGAGGCGTAGCCATGTAACCAGCTGTGAGTGTGGTGATGATCTGCACTGCGTGGCAGTGCCAGCAAATACACTGAGTGAGTAGACAAGGGCAGTGTCACAGTGTGAGTCGGAGAACTTAGAAGAGGTGCCAGGGCTCAGCCCCGGAATGAAAAGAGGTGCCAGGGCTGAGACCCGGCTAGCACCGGCACAAATTAAGTACTGGTTAGGTGGATTCTGAAGTTATTTGGTGGAAAAAGGATCCTGCAAGGTGTTTTTTTGCAATTTAAATATTTTATCTTGACTCCCTAATTCCTTTTTTGTGAGTTATTTTTCATTCTCACGAAAAAGGATTTCTACTCGTGAAAAAGGATTTCAGACTTACTTTTTTAATCCTTTTTCACGAGATAGGATTCTTTTTCATGAATCCTTTTTCATATTTGTGAAAAAGGATTTGGGACTTAGTTATTTTTTAATCCTTTTTTGTGAGATTGGATCCTTTTTCGTACTCGCAAAAAAGGATCCTATCTCGCAAAAAAGGGTTTCACTAATTGTCACTAATGATGATGGGAGCTGAAAAGACAGTATAGCCCATAATTAGCTCCATTAGACTGTAAGGTAAAAGTTCATATTTCCCCCCTTATTTATGTACTTGTCCATATTTTTCTTAAATATCTACTTGCTTTTACTTACTATAAATTGTATAGGTAATCTATTCCATAGGTTTGAGGTCCTTTGGGTATAGAAATACTTTCTTCTAATTGTTTTAAAACTTTGGGTCAAGACCTGAAGTGGGTGCCCTCTTGTAACTGAATCAATGTCTTTGAACTCCAAGTTCAGTTCGTTCATGAGGTGTTGGTCGTTTATGATGTCACAATAAATTTAAAACAGCTCCTCTTTTTCTTCTTGTCTCCAAGCCATGTAGATTTAGTTGTTTTAATCTTAGTTTGTATGGAAATGATTTTAAATTGGTAATAGATTTTGTGTACCTATGCTGCACCCTCTCCAACCTGTCCACATCCCTCCTTAAGTAGAGGCTCCAGACCTGACTGCAGTAGTCAAGCTGGGGTCTTATATAAGATCTGTACAGTGGGAGTAATATATCTGTTGAACGGCTTTTGATATTCCTTTTAATTGCACCTATAGTTCTGTTAGCTTTTGATATAGTGTCAGTGCATTGCTCTTTAAATGAGAAGTTTGAGTCAATAGTTACACCAAGGTCTTTGTCACTAGTATGTGCTTGTAGTTCGGTGCCATTTATTTTGTATTGAAATATGGGATTATTTTTTCCATTGTGAATAATACTGCATTTTTTGCTGTTTAGTGACATCCCCCACTGGTGCATCCACCTTACTACTGAGTTTAGGTTGTATTGGATTGATTTTTGTTGTTCTGTAGTTTGACAAGGGCCTCCTAATTTGGCATCATTTGCATTTTAACAATGTGATTTATGATGTTTTTGTCAAGGTCAGATACAAAGACCTAAAACAGTATTGGTCCCAAAACTGATCCCAGCTGGACCCTGCTTGTGATACTCCCCTCTACAGATAAGTATCCCTTTATTGAGACTCTTTGTGTTCTCTCATGTAGTCAGTGTTCTATCCATTTAACTAGTCCTTTGTTGATACCTTGTCTCTTTAATTTATCCACTACTGCCCAGTGAGGTACAGAATCAAATGCTATGCTAAAATCCAACAGAATCACATCCACTGGGTCATCCTGATCAAAGTTCTTGGTGAAGTGCTCATAAAAACACATCAAGTTGGTGGTGCAGGATCTTCCCTGCTTAAAACCATGTCGACGTTCATCAAATGTTTGGCTTGTTGCCAAATACTCTAATATTTTATCTTAGATTAATGACTCCAAGATTTTACATATCACTGGTGTCAGGCTTATTGGTCTGTAGTTTTTTTTATATCTTTCTTACATCCCTTTTTGTGTATGGGTGTGATTTTGGCAGCTTTCCATTCCTTAGTGACCTGACTTATATTTAGGGATTTTTCAAAAAGAATTTTGAGGGGTAAAGATATAGGCCTAGATATTCAAAGCAGATGCGCAGCACAAAGTGGAGATGCACCGCACATCCCAGAAGATGGGTAGAACCGCGATATTCAAAAGGGAGAGATGCATCGCACATCTCTGGATGTACCATCGTGCATCTTCAATGTATGCAGTGTATGTAGAGGGGGAGTTCCTATGAATGTGCCACGTATCCCTAGATTCAACTGAAATGTGCGGCGGTGCATCTGCAGTGCGTTTTAGAGATGAGTTGCCAAAGTTAGGCATGGAAAAAGCATGCCTGAATGGCCAGCCACCCACAGGCATGCCACAGAACTGCAGGCAGGTTGTCCGACTATATCCTTTGGAGGTGCAGCAGGATATGCTACAGGCACCAACACATAGCAGTCATGCCAGGATTGATGAACCCTGAGCCACTGGCACCATCCAGGGAGCAACACCCCACATTGCCCCCTGGACATAACCACCCAGCAGCTGCTCACTGTCTGCACACTGCCATCTCTTACAGTACCCACCAGGTACCTCCCATACTGGGGTGTGTGGGGCACTGCAGGTGATGAGATGCAGCATATGGAGCTGGTGTTTCACATGCATGTAGTAGCCCTAGCAGCCTGTGTCACCCTGTGCCCACCCCTGTTGCATGTCCAGCTAGCCCCTGTGGCCACTGTCCAGGTGGGCCCCTGTACCCCTGTCTGACCCTGTGCATGACTATGGGGGAGCTAGTCAATCAGGTGTGAGTATCCCTCCTCATGTAGCTGTGCTGTGCTGTGTTGTTGAATTTTGGTGACATAAAACATTACAAGAGGAGTGTACTACAGTTGGTGGTCAGTGCCAGTTCTTTGTGCTTCACTGTGTATGGCTATGGGTAATAGCACTGTATCCA
The DNA here is from genome assembly GCA_016271365.2 of Neoceratodus forsteri. NCBI lineage: Eukaryota > Metazoa > Chordata > Ceratodontiformes > Ceratodontidae > Neoceratodus > Neoceratodus forsteri. The sequence continues at coordinate 123,693,947 of CM057450.1, read as the reverse complement.
GGCCAATGCAGTACACCCACACACACATACTTTCCATCACACCTGCCTGCTAGGCTGCAATACCTCCAGTTCATCTTTGTGGAGTGGTGGGTCAGCCCTGCAAAGCTGGAACTGAGCATGCCCGGGGTATGCAGATGGCCAGAATACATTCCAGTAATGTGATGCAAATGTGGGAGATGGGCTTGGAATGTGCAGTGAGGTCATTTGCATATCCTGGATAAATATTGCAGTTTTGTGCACTGCACAAGTGGCTTTGCATCTTACATTTCCCTATGCTCCGCATAAGGCTCGGGTCACCTGCCTCACTGCACATCTCCCACTGTGCAATCGCACATCTTCAGAATATTCAGCTGGACATGCGCGAGTGCATCTCACAGCACATCTTCTGAAAATCTCATTATTTTGGGCCGGCGCATCTCAGATGTGTGGCGCAGGTACTTGCGCGAGTTTACAAAGGACTTTTGAATAACTAGGCCCCACTGTTTTTCATTAGCGCTAATATTTTGAGTGTGATATTGTCTAAACCTGGAGCACCATGTTGTTTTAGTCCTTTGATTTTTTATTGAATGTCTTCTGAGTTTATTGAAAACTGATTTGTACTACAGTCCGTGTCTCCCTGAGTACCAAAATGTTTCTTTTTTTTGTAAATGGAACAGAAATAATCAAAAAAACTGTTGGCTATTTCTAGTGGTTCTGTTATTATTTCATTGTTTTCTACTATTATTAATGCATTCTCTGTGTTTTTTAAGTGAGTTGATGTACAATAGCTGTAGAACTGATTACTCTTATTTTTGTTTGCTGCTATCGCCAATTTTTTTCATATTTGCATTTGGCTTTATTAATTATGTTTTTATAGTTTTTTTGTAAGTTTTTGAATTTTGGGACTTAGTTTTTTAATCATTTTTTGTGAGATTGGATCCTTTTTCGTGAATCCTTTTTCATACTTGTGAAAAAGGATCCTATCTCACGAAAAAGGATTTGGGACTTATTTTTTTTAATCCTTTTTCATGAGCTAGGATCCTTTTTCATTCTCATGAAAAAGGATTTCTACTGGCAAAAAAGGATTTGGGACTACTGGCTTTCAATGTATTTCAATGGAGTTTTCAACTTTGATGCATTGCTTTGTCATTTTTGCATATTACTATGCCAAATTTTCAGCATGCCCTTTTTGAGACCCCACCTCATGAATAATGTCAGTGGAATTATGCAAATCCAGACCGAAAGGCAATTTCTGGTCATTGGGTGAAATGACCTTTCGGTTAGGATTTTCAAATTTGCACCACCATTGTTTATGAGGTGAGGTTATAAGAAGCGCATGTTGAAAATTTAGGGTCAAAATATGTAACAATGGCATCGTTATATGCATTCAAAATACATATATGCATCTAAGGAGGTATGGCAGTGCAGGGCCCAAATATTATGGATGGATGTGAGTGCAGGGCCCCCACACTTAAACAAGGAAACAGTTATGGAGGGATGGGAGTGCAGGGCTCTTTGTGCCCTGTGCTCCCACAGGCAAAGAAGGATATGACTATAGTAACTCAAAAAGTCAGGAAATTAATTGCAAAAAACTTTGTTAATGCACTAGTAAGGGTTAAAGTGACAAAAGTAGGGAAAAGTGGCATTAGGGTTTCCAACCCTAACACCCCACCCCCACCCTGCAGGCAGCAACAGGCATGGGGTGTGCCTTGCGGTTGTCAAGACTAACGCTCACCCTAGTCACATATACTGTACACATCTCAGCTTACTTATTCATGGAATGGAGTGAGCATTAGGGTTGACAACCGCAAGGCACACCCCACACCTGTTGCTACCTGCAGGGTGAGGGTGGGGTGTTAGGGTTGGAAACCCTAACACCACATTTCCCTACTTTTGTCACTTCAACCCTAACTAGTGCATTAATGAAGTTTGTTTGCAACAACCTGCAAGCCAGATGCACTCTGGGGGGGGGGCAGAAATAAAGGCATCAAGGCAGGAAAGGGATCTGGGGATTATAATTTTGGATGACCTTAAGGTGGGGAACCAGTGCAGGAAAGTGGTGGGAAAGCCAAATGGAATGCTAGCATGCATAGGGAGGGGTATAACAAGCAGGAAGAGGAAGGTACTAATGCCCCTCTATAAGTCCATGGTAAGGCTTCACCTGGAGTATGGGATCTAATTCTGGAGGCCCCTCCTGAAAAAGGACATAGATGGAATAGAGAGAGTTCAGAGGGGGGCAACAAAGATGGTGCAGAGCATGCACCGGTTGTCCTTAGGCTGAAGGAGCTGGACCTTTACTCACTGGAGACTAGAAGGGAGAGAGAGGACATGATTGAGACATTCAATTATGTGAAAGGGATAAACAGGGCAGCCAAAGGGAGCCTCTTCAAGAGGAAGGGTACAGATAGAACAAGGGGCCACAGTCTGGGGTTGAAGGGAGGAAGATTCAGGGGCAATATATGGGCACATTATTGCTCTGAAAGGGTGGTGGACCCCTGGAACTGACTGCTGAAGGAGGTAGTGGGAGCTAAAACAGTGAGGGGGGTTCAAGAGGGCATGGGGCAGATACAATGGTTTAGTAGGAGAAAAGAGGAGGTTGGGGCAAAGCAGAGTGGGCAAGTGAACAGGGGGGAAGAGCAGACTCGATGGGCCACTGGCATCTTTTTCTGCTGACAGATTTCTATGTATATATATATATATATATATATATATATATATATACAGTGCCTTCAGAAAGTATTCACCCCCCTTGGATGCTGTCACATTTTGTTGTGTTACTACCAGAATTTTTAATGCATTGAAATGATTTTTTTCCCCTTGATTCACACAGCATACTCAACAATTTAAAGGGCCAAAAATATTTTTATTGTGTAACAAAAATGTATGAAACATTAAAAACTGAAATATCTTGTTTACTTAAGTATTCACCCCCCGAGTCAATACTTTGTAGAAGCGTCTTTGGCAACAATTACAGCTTTGAGTCTTCTTGGGTATGTCTGTATCAGCTTTGCACATCTGGATTTGGGGATTTTCGCCCATTCTTCCTTGCAGAATTGCTCAAGCAATGTCAAGTTGGATGGGGAGCGTCGGTGAACCACAATCTTTAAGTCTTTCCACAGATTCTCAATGGGATTCAAGTCTGGGCTTTGGCTGGACCACTCAAGGACATTCACCTTCTTGTTCTGAAGCCACTCCAGTGTTGCTTTGACTGTATGCTTGGGGTCGTTGTCCTGTTGGAACATAAATCTTCGCCCCAGTCCAAGGTCTATTGCAGACTGATGCAGGTTCTCCCTCAAGGATGTGCCTGTATTTGGCTCCATTCATTGTTCCCTCTATCCTGACAAGTGCCCCAGTCACTGCTGCTGAAAAGCATCCCCATAACATGATGCTACCACCACCATGCTTCATGGTAGGGATGGTGTTACACGGGTGATGAGCTGTGTTCGGTTTGCGCCAGGCACAGCGCTTTGCATTCAGGCCAAAGAGTTCAATTTTTTGTTTCATCAGACCAGAGAATCTTTTGCCACATGGTCTCAGAGTCTGCCACGTGCCTTCTTGCAAACTCAGGCATGCTATTATGTGGCCTTTTCTCAGGAGTGGCTTCCATCTAGCCACTCTCCCATAGAGGCTACATCTGTGAAGTGCTGCAGAGATTGTTGTCCTCTGGACAGGTTCTCCCATCTCAGCCATGGAACTCTGTAGTTCTGTCAGGGTGGTCATTGGGTTCTTGGTCACTTCCCTGACCAAGGTCCTTCTTGCCCAGTTGCTTAGTTTGGGAGGACGGCCTGCTCTAGGAAGCGTCTGGGTGGTTCCGTAATCTTTCCATTTCCTAATGATGGACTTGACTGTGCTCCTGGGAACTTTCAACACCTTAGAAATGTTTTTATACCCCTCCCCAGATCTGTGCCTCCTCACAATTCTATCACGGATTTCTACGGACAGCTCCTTGGTCTTCATGGTAGAGTTTCTGCTCTGACATGCACTGTCAACAGTGGGACCTTATATAGACAGATGTATTTCCTCTGAAATCATGTCAACCATTTGAACTGACCACAGGTGGACTCCATTCAAGTTTTAGAGTGATCTCACAAGGAAATTGGATGCACCTCAGCTCAATTTGAAGTGTCATAGCAAAGGGGGTGAATACTTATCAAATCAAGACATTTCAGGTTTTTATTTTAAATTACATGTACAAACAATTCCAGAAGTTTCATTCCACTTTGACATTATGGAGTAATTTGTGTAGATACGTGACAAAAAAATCCCATATAAATGTATTTTAATTTGAGTTTGCAACATCACAAAATGTGACAAAATCCAAGGGGGGTGAATACTTTCTGAAGGCACTGTATATATATATATATATATATATATATATATAAAATAAAATCAAACCATATGCTGTCTGCCATTTTTTTATGTTGCTTGCACGCATGTGCAAGAAACATAGTGCCATCATCCGAGTTTTCGGAGGTGTGGCAGCCCTCTTCCAATTCAGTCAGTGTATTTGCAGGCACTGCCGCAGTTCTCCAATGCCTGCTCGAGCTGTCTATGACAGCTCCAAAATGCAGTGGCGTACAGTTGAAAGGGGGAGCTACACTTCAGTGAGCAGTGATAAGATATCGCCTGCTCATGCGCGCTCCCCCCCCTCCACACACACAGGCGCATGTATAACAAATGTTGTCTTTGCTCATAACTGTAAAACCTAAAAACGTAATGCCACTTTCTTTACTGAACACGACTGTTACTTTCGGACTTGAAAATAACATTCTACATGTTTTCCCTTTTACTACCATATTTGTTATCAGATTGCCCGGCAAAGTTTCAGTTCAACATACAGTATTTAGGATGGGCTCGGTTAAGTACGCTGTGTTCCCCTACTCGCTGAAAAAAAACTGCAACCTCCTACATTTCAATAATTAACTAAATACAAATTGAACACGTGACTCACCATCTCCTATAGACATTTACATTGTATCGAACATTTGCATTTATTGTAGCAGTGCATCAACACCTTTCAATGTTTAACAATCCAGTCCGATTAAAAATCACTAATACCAGCGGGTGCTACAGTACGCATATACTCCTTGGAATTAGCAGAGAACAGACTTCTTGGCATGTTCGACTTTCTGGAGGGTAACAAAACCAGCTGTAGGGGCGATCATGTCTATTCTACAGTACATTATATGGGAGTTCGGTCTCCTCAGCTTCGGATCTGGGGTTTCATCCCAGTCACAAGACAGACAGCCCTACGTTTTGGTTCTTCGATAAAGGAGTCGGAACAAGGGATTCTTGACTGCCCACTTGTCGCACTTCTCCAGAAAGATGTTTAGAAATGAGAGATGAGCTGCTGATATCGCCAGCTGTATCCATCCCCTATCCCAGCCCAACTTTTTCCTTTCTAGCATCCAGATTGCACAGTTCAACCCCCCCCCCCGTCGTTGTCATCTGTCTGTTGTGTACTAAGGCTGGGTTGCCCATTCTTACCTTGCATAAAGTTGTACGATGTGTTATTTGTACAGTACTCCTAGGCAAACACAGAATAGTATTTATCAACAAAATCTGTAAAGTCTCAAATTCAAGGGGGCACCGATTTCCTATAGCACTTGGGTCCTTTTCAGACGTAATTGCCAATACTAAGAACTGCTTTTTAGAGATGAGAACACGGCTGCAAGGATACAAAGCCTGCATCCACTCGGCCAGGTGTGTCTTTTTGGTTCTAAATTCCAAAACGTGGGGTGTTGTGATTTATCAGGCTGGACAGCAAACGTCTTATAACAAAATAAATTAAATAAACAACCCCAAACACGATCAGTTCCTTTACTGCCATAATTGTTATCACATTGCCCGGCAAAGTTTCAGTTCAACATACAGTATTTAGGATGGGCTCAGTTAAGTACGCTCTATTCCTCTAATCGCCGACAAAAAACTGCAACCTCCTACATTTCAATAATTGGCTAAATACAAATTTAACACGTGACTCACCATCTCCTATAGACATTTACATTGTATCGAGCATTTGCATTTATTGTAGCAGTGCATCAACATCTTTCAATGTTTAACAATCCAGTCTGATTAAAAATCACTAATACCAGCGGGTGCTACAGTACGCATATACTTCTTGGAATTAGCAGAGAACAGACTTCTTGGCATGTTCGACTTTCTGGAGGGTAACAAAACCAGCTGTAGGGGCGATCATGTCTATTCTACTGTATATGGGAGTTCGGTCTCCTCAGCTTCGGGTCTGGGGTTCCATCCCAGTCACAAGACAGACAGCCCTAAGTTTTGTTTCTTCACTGAAGGAGTCGGAACAAGGGATTCTTGACTGCCCACTTGTCGCACTTCTCCAGAAAGATGTTAGAAATGAGAGATGAGCTGCTGATATCGCTGACTGTATCCATCCCCCATCCCAGCCCAACTTTTTCCTTTCTCCATTTCCAGCCTTTTTATTCCAACATCCAGTCACATCCAGTCATCGCAGTCACTGCATGGAACCACCTTTTGGGACTGATTTAGGAAACAACAGTGTCACAGTTCATGAGGTAGGCCCCCAAAAACTCTATGTTGAAAATTTGGTGAAAAAATTCCCAAAAATGACTGTTTTACGAGCATGCATTACACTGTTCCTACGCATGCTAGTAAGTTCACGAATTTTCAATATTTTCACTCCAGATTTTCAACATTGCCATTTTACCACACCTTCTTATGAGCAGTACAGCTGACATTTCTCATATCTCACCCAAAATGTATTTCCACGCATGTAGCGCACAATGGTGCAGTCGGTGTGTGAACTCAATGTATGGGACACATTGAGAAAATCACAGTGACACTGTTCATGAGCAGAGGTCTTAAAATGGCTATGTTGAACATTTGGTGAAAAAATTCCTAAAAATGACTGTTTTACGAGCGTGCATTGCGCAGTTCCTACATGCGCTCATGTTTCGCAAATTTTTATGTTTGCACCAGATTTTCAACATTGCCATTTTACCACACCTCCTTATGAGTAGTACAGCTGTCATTTTTCACATGTCGCCCCAAATGTGTTTCCATGCATGTAGCGCACAATGGCACAGTCGGTGTGCTCAATCAATGTTTGGGACAGATTAAGAAAATCACAGTGACACTGTTCATGAGTAGAGGTCTTAAAATGGCTATGTTGATAATTTGGTGAAAAAATTCCCTTCAGCCGTTCTGCAATGTTACTAATGAAGACATTGAACAGGACTGGCTCCAGGACCGATCCCTGCAGCACCCCACTGGTCACCCCCCACTCCCTAGACTGTTCCCCATTTACCACAACTCTCTGCCTCCTGTCTGTTAGCCACTTTCTAACCCAGTTTACCACCCTTTCCCCCATGCCCAGCCTACCCAGCTAGTTTATCAGCCTCCTATGTGGGATGGTGTCAAAGGCTTTGCTGAAATCAAGGTAAGCGTTGTCCACTGCCCCACCTTGATTCACTTCCTTTGTCAACCAGTCAAAGAAATCAACTAGATTTGTCTGACATGATGTCCCCACTGTGAATCCATGTTGTCTATGGTCCTGGGCTACGATGGCTTCTAGATGCCCCACTATCCTTTCTTTAAGCAATGTCTCCATGATCTTCCCCACTACTTTATTTATTTATTTTTATTTATCCAGGCGGGCACCATTGAGCAAGGCTCATTTGCAAGGTGGACCTGGTCATGAATACATCAAAGTATAGTACAGAAGCAGGTATACAAAAAGCAATAATATACAAGGAAGAAAAAGTATATACAGTGTATACAGTACAGTACAAGGTTGAAATAAATTAGAAAAACAGCATTATTTTGCAACTGAAGAAGTCAGCAGATGTACAATCAACCATAGGCATACAGGGGTTATAAGCAGAGATCTTTTGAATGAGGCAGCCGGCAACTACACATATAGGGGAAAGAGGCCGTGTATGGGGTGGCAGGTTAGAGAGGTAAAGAAGAGGAGGGATATATTACCGATGACTAGGGGAAAAATTGAGCTAAAACCACAGAAAGTGACAATGGCTGTCGTGTACTTGTTTATTATGATAATGACAGAGGAGGGGTAGATAATACGGACACTACTATGGATAGGGTGGGATTTTAGCCAGGCTGGAGTGGACAGGGAAGGATGGGTGCAGCAGGAAGAGTTAATAGGGAAAGAGTGAGAGACAGGGGTAGAAACATGGCGAGCGTCAGGATGGAAAGGGGGAGTTGTGGAATTAGTGGGCTAGCGGTGAGGAAAACATTTGGAAGGTGCTTTCATGTAGTGATCATAGAGTGCCTTGAAGATATTCAGGCTAGCAGGGCAGCTCAGCTTCAAGTTCCTTTGTAAACCATTCCACAATGTGCGTAATGAGAAGCTTAGAGCAGCTTTGCCGAAACAAGTTTTGACCCTTGGAACTTGAAGGGAAATTAGGGAACAGCTCCTTAGAGCGTAGGTGCCTAACACACTACAGAGAATACAATCTGAGACATATGAGGGGACCTTGTTGGTCACCGCTCTGAAGGCCCATAGGGCAGCATTTCTATTCCTTCTATAGTGAAGGGAAGTCCAGCCTAACAATGAGTACAGGGAGCAGTGGTGTTTGGAAAGTGGAAGGCCAGTAATGAACCTGATAGCTCTATGGTAGAGGGTGTCCAACTTAGCCAGTGCAGAGGCAGTGCACTGGCTGTAGAGCAGGTCAGCATAATCTATTAAAGATAGGAAGGTAGCTTGAACCAGTTGAATCTTGGCCTCCTTTGTGAGCAGGTGGTTAATTCTGTAGAATAGTCCTAATCTTTGCTTTAGTTTCTTCTGTAGTTCTTCGAGATGGTCGGCGAAGGAAAGTTTATGATCGAGCCAAACTCCTAGATATTTGAATTTAGCTACATACTCTAGTGTTTGTCCAAGAACAGTGGTAATTTATGGGATAGCTCCCCCCCCCAAGCAGGAACTGCCGTATGCAAGGAGGGGGAGAAGAGCATGGCTTTTGTCTTTTTCGCATTGAACAAAAGCTTTTTGTTTATGAGCTGGTATTGTAGAAGGTTAAATTCAGCTTGGAGGTCTTCACAGGCTGCTTCTGGCATGGGATGACTCAAGTACAGTACAGTGTCGTCCGCGAATAAGTGGATGTTGGCTTTTTTGATGGGGTCATTGATGTTGTTAATGTAGACTGCAAAGAGGAGGGGACCAAGGATAGAGCCCTGGGGCACGCCCCTCAGCATAGGTTTTAATGGAGAAAGATCACCTTCAGCTTTACCCTGCTGTTCCCATTCTCCGAGGTAGTCTGCAAACCAGCACATAGATTTATGGTCCAGGCCTAAGGTGCTTAGGGAGGAAAGAAGCAGGCTGTGATCGACTGTGTCGAATGCCTTACTAAGATCCAAGAAAACAGCACAGACATGCTTCTCGTTGTCAAGGTCTAGGAGACAATCATTGGTCACCTTAGCTAGGGCTGTTATGGTGCTGTGCTTTGCTCTGAATCCAGACTGAACCGGGTTTAATAGGCTTCTGGATTCTAAGTATACCCCTAGCTGGCCACACACAATTTTTTCTAGAATTTACACAAGATGGGGAGGAGGGAGATCGGTCTGTAATTATTTAGATCGCAGGGTTCACCTGCTTTTAATAGAGGGATGACATGGGCTATTTTCCATTGAGGGGGGAGGCTACCCTGGGAGAGTGACACGTTGAATAGGTGGGTGATTGGCACCGCAAGCACATGGTAGGCACATTTCAGATAGTATGACTCTATGAAGTCGGAGCCTGCTCCCTTCCTGGTGTCCAGTTGCAGCAGTAGGTCTCCCACCTCTTTTAGAGAGACAGGCAGGAGGAAGAAGGCCTCCTCAGTAGAGGGGGGGACTCTTGGGTTGGTGGGCCCTGAGCTGTGTGGAGGTCATTGGCAGGAGAAGTATCAAATTCTAGCCCTGCCGTAGCAAAATGGTTATTGAGTGCTTCCAATATCTCCAATCGGTTAGCGATAACGCTGCCACCGGACTTAATTTTTGCTGGAATGGAATTACCAGGTGCGTGTCCAGACACATCTTTAAATGTTTTCCAGAGCTTTGAAGGATTTCTTGAGGCAGAGGCTAGCTCCGAACGATAGTAGGTAGCCTTGGCTGCTCTGACCAACTTGGTGCACTTGTTACGTGCTCTCTTAAAAAGAGACCAATCCGAGTCGTTCTTGCTTCTTCGGGGCTTTTTTCCATAAAGTATCCCTTTCTAACAGGGAAGCTTTGAACTCAGGTGAGAACCAACGGCAAGTGCTGCTCCTGACCCGCACCTTAACCAAGGGTGCACACTTATTTAAAGCCTCACTTAAAATATCGTAAAAAATAGTATATGCCCTGTTAACCATTTTGGCTAGGAAGAATTCCTGCCATTGTGGTGAATGTTTCAAGTCGTGGATGTAAGCAAACAAATCAAAGTTGCGTTTGCACCTCTTGATAGAGAACTTTGCCACAAACTGTGGGTTGTGCACGGATCTAACAGTGGTGATTATACAATGATCGTTAATGTCTACTACTACTACTGAGGTGAGGCTGAACGGCCTATTGTTCCCAGCCTCCTCCCTGCTGCCGGACTTATGTAGAGGGACCACATGTGCCCTCCTCCAATTCACTGGTGTTGAATGACTCAGTGAACATGACTGCCAGAGGTACTGCTATCTCCCTTCGCAGTTCTGTTAATATCCTTGGGCGTATGCCATCTGGTTACATTGCTTTGTCCACCTTCAATTTAGTGAGCTCCTGCAGGACTCTTTTGCCTTTGAATGGACTATTGACCACCTCTTCACCCCCTTGGAAACTGCTGTACTGCTATGGCCCTTGCCCCTCCCACTCTTCTGTGAATACTGAACAGAAAGACACAGTGCATGTCTTGGGAGGAAGGCATGGAACTATCACTTCCAAATACCAAAACAGCACATACAAGCAAACAACATTCTGCATTGACAAATGCTTGTTTTAAACTGAGCTGGGGCATGAGAACTGGGCTCCTGCAATAACAGGGGTGACTAGTGTATTTCAGGAGAGTTAAACTCGGTTAATATTGATTATAATTAGAGTCCCGCAGTTCTGTGACAGTAAAGTCTGCAGTGTGATTAAGTAGCTTCCAGTGATTGCCTATAGTTGAGTGTGGCTTGAGACTGTCTGGCTTGATTGTGTGCTGTCATACATGCTGCATTGCTGTGGGGTCCATCAGCAGGCATTGCTGTGTGTGTGTGTGTGTGTGTGTGTGTGAGCGCGTGAGTGCGTGCGTGCATGTGTGTGTGTTTGTAGCTGTGGTACATGTCCGGGGAGCATGTGGCACTGGTCAAGTCAAGTCCCACAGCACCATGGCTCCACACCATCACTACACACAAACACACACACAAAACCATTGCCGTTGATGCCCACCACCCCATACACAAAAATGTTAACACACTACAGCCAACTTGACATGCCACTGTCCCTGCACCAATACTCCACAAGCATATACACACACACACACACACACACAACACACACACTTACTTACACACACACTCGGCCAAAGAAAGCACTGTTCACTCCGCCAATACATTACTGGGGTTGGTGTTTTATTGGTGACGATGAGGCCATGACCTGGTGTGTGTCTGCCCATTGACCGTGCGCTGTGTGGTGTAGTTCACTGTGTGGTTAGGCTTGTTGTGGTGGTGGGGGGTTGTTTGTGGTCTCCTCGGTGTCAATTGTTGCATGTTGGGTTGTTGAGCATTGGACCATGGTCAGGAGCAGTGAGATAAAAATGAAGCAACACACAGCACCTGGCTCTGTGACACCACTGCACACACAAACATGCACACTCTGATACATAAACCACTAACACATGAACTCCATCAATCATCTTTAACCATGCAGTGATCAACACCACAAAGTATAAGCCACTGTGGCAATATCCCCCAAGCACCCACACAAAGATGGACACTGACAGCACCCATACACCACCCTATGTGAGGTTGTTATTAGGAACCAATATGTCCGATAGATCAGTGTGTGTCTTTGCGTTGCACTGTTACCCACAAAAATGGACAATGATGTGTGGCAGGTGATTTGGTACTTGCATGTTGTTCTGCAGTTCTGCTGCAGTGATGAGGCATGGTGGTGTGACTTGGGCTTGGGGGGGTTTAGTATGGGGATATTCACAGTCCACCACCAGTGACACACTGGCACAACATGCTTTTGGCTGAATCATGAAATGCTACAGCTGGTGACCACAAGTGTCAGTTGTCTTACAAACGTTGACAATGATCTCTCATTCACTCTCTCGTTAATGGATGCCACACAGTGGATCAAGATCTCTGGACTTTGTTTTTCCAACAGTGTGCAAGCTGAGCTCAACGACATCAGTCAGAGATGCAGTTAAAGGTGCAGGAGTGCATCGGCAGATTACAGCATTATCTGCATTGAAGAAGAATTGCTATGTTAATAATATGACTTCAGGCTGTATACAATCTAGAATCATCAAAATGCATCTAGACTCATGTTTGGACATCAGTTTTTTTGGAACGTGGTGACTTCCACCTTCACTGATCATCAGTGGATTGATAACTTCCAGATGAGCAGAGTAACCTTTTATTTAATTGTGAATAAGACTGAACTAATAATTAAACGTATGAACACTAACATGTGGCAAGCCATACCCACAGATGTCTGTCGCGCTATGGTGACTTTCGACTAATAGTGGTTACTGCACCATTGGTCACTTGTTTGGTGTCTCCACATCTGTGGTTTGTCTAGTGGTGCTCAATGCTATCATTAAGGTATTCAGTGGTCTTATTGTGCACCTGTCAGGTCCACATCTGCAGGTAATTCTAGAAGGAAGGAAGGATCCCAGTGATTACTACAACAGGAAAAGTTGCTACTTGATTGTGATGCAGGCTGTGGTGGACTATCAGTATTGCTTTGGGGACATCTGCATAGGATGACCGGGCAAAGTACACAATGCACATAGTTTGGCAAGCAGACGTTTGTATGCCAAGCCACATAAGTTACACTTTTTTCTGCTTGGATTCGAAAAATAAATAATGTGGAGGTGCCAGTACACTTACTTGGTGATCTGGCATACCTTTGATGACGTGGCTGATGAAGCCTTTCCTGGACAATGGTCATCTTACAGTGGAACAGAAAGTATTTGATTTGTCCAATGCATGCATGGTGATGAAAAATTGTTTGACCATTTAAAGGGACCTGGAGATACTTGTTGAAATGCATGGACACAAACACCAGATTTATTCCCCATGCAGTGCTCCTCTGCTGCATTTTTCATAACCTTAGTGAGCACCATAGTGATTCGTTTCAGCCTGAATGGATTTTGGATGACACCGCTGATTTACCCCAACCCCTCCAAAGACCACGGAGGATGCTGACAGAGAATCAGTGACAGACAGTGCAAGACCAATAGGACAGGCTCTTGTGGAGTTTTTCAAAATATCTATTAATAGCCATCTGTAATCCTGACTGAATCATGCCTCTCAACCACCTGGCACTGAAATGAGTGACACAGAAAATATAAATGAGGGACACTGATTGTCATTATGAGGAACACCTGGAGATACAAGCTCAGAACAAAGTGTAAACCATTATGTTTAAGTTTGCAAAGTTTATTTTTGATGTATCATCTTAGAATATTAGGAATTTCTGCTTTACAGTCTGAATTTGCAGCACGTAGTCTACTTGGGCAGTATTTTTTCCATTAGTGACAGCTGAGAGACAGAGCAATTTTGTGTAGTGCAATGAGGGACTTCCCTCATAAACTCACACTTTTTGTGGGCTACTGCCCATTTTAACCCTGAACCTCTGAATGTATGGTATTCCATGCTGTGCTCTTCTGGGAACCACACCATAAACTGCATGGTATGCGTTCACCCACTTCTGTGCCATCCATGGCTTACTCTGGCCCCACAAATCTCCCTATGGACACATTGACCCAATCACCACCACAGACACATCCAAATTCGAACAACAAAACTGAGATAATTTCTGGAGCAGTATCCCATAGTTTCCGGATGAATGCTGCTCTATTTGTTGGTGTCTTTTAATTTTTTGCCACTCTGTAGTCTTGTTGTAGTCTCCTTCTAGTCGGTGATCAGTTACACCTTTTTTTTTTTTTTTTATGTTTATTCTTCCATTAGACCAGGGCATCTCTCAGAGGTGCCTACCCGACCATCGCCTCTACTCCTGCCAAGACCTCCTTCCTTCGTTAACCCCCACCAGGACATTCCAGCCCCCTAGTCCACCCCCCCCGGGAAGGGCCTGCCTAATCTACCTGGCGGCCTTTCTGAAATTAGAGGGTCCATCCTGGCTGAGGGTTTTGCAGAACCACTGGAGGGACAGTCCAGCACTGGAGATGTGGCCTAGGTCCCTGGAGCCCTCATCACCTCCCTGATCCTCCAGGGGGTATTTTACATGGTGGTTCCCCCTCTGGAGCACAGATGTGCAATGACGTCCTGGCACTAACATACCAACATGTGTCACCGCTCTACCCCCTGATCACAGAACCACATGTTCCTTGTACTGCCCCCAGTTTTCACCAGGGGCTGCCAAGGAGTGGCGCTAAGCCTGGATCCCTCCCAGGAAGGGAGAGCGGTCCTCTGGATGCTCAATCCCTTCCTTCCCCTGCCGACCACTGGCAGCCTGAGTCCATTCCCAAAACCAGGTCACCAGCATGGCATGAGGTGTGGCGTCCAGCGCCTCAACCCTCAGTGCCACCGGGCTGGCTGATCATGTACACCTTATGTGCACCATTTGCACACCCTCCCCCGTAAACTCCCAGCATCCTCCCAGACTACATGCTCTAGAATGAATGTCCCATGGATTCAATGCTGCAGTGATCTATAGGGGGGAGGTGTGGAGATCATAATCTACATGGTGACACCAGCAGGTCATAGTGGGCATCCTTTGGTTGGGTATTGAGGAGGACCTACCTCACTGCTATTATTGTGCAAAACTATGATGGATATTTAAAAGGGGTGGTGGAGGGGCTCACTCTACAAAAAAAAAAACTGTGCACTGCCTTGGAGTAATTGCTTCAATATGGGAAAAACACCCAGGTAAGCACCACTTCAAAAAAACACAGTGGCCTTCAGTCTCACTAAAAATTGCTCTTTTTATTTATAATTTGAATGTCCACAAACAGCAGTAAACGTCATCACAAGTGGATGTAAAGTGCAACAAAATACTGGGAGGTGCAAAAAACACCAATAAAGCGCAAAACTGTAAAACCACAGTTCAAACAAAGTGCATTCTTTGATATAATTGTGTCTTGAAAAGAACCGAGTCTCACGGTAGTCCATAAACAGTGCTACCATATAAGTCACAGTTTTTAGGGGCTTTGCAGTTTTATTGTGTAGCCAGGTAGTATCCCTTTATATCTGGCAGGCTAAGGCCTCGTTTATCTGTTGAGGCCTTCAGTCTTCTCATATTCAAGCATGTTTTTTTTACCCTGCCAGAGAAAAATGCCAATTTCTCTCTCTAGGTTTAATATCTTTATTCCTGAGCCCCTTCGGCATCATCTGAAGGATATACAGTATTCTGGGAAGCACGTTCATCTTTAAAACATTAATTCTTCCAATCCATGAAATTGGAAGTGCCCTCCATCTCTGCAAATCCTTCAAAATTGTGTCTACTAGTGGTTTATAATTTAGATCATACATCTTTCCTATCTCTTTACCCTACCATGATTCCTAAATAGGTGAAAGCCCTCTGCTCTAGCTTCAGTCCCCATGGGTTCAATCCCTCTCCCTTCTCTCAAATACATAATCTCTGATTTACTTAAATTCAGTTTATATCCTGAAAATTTAGCAAAGGCCTCTACTATCTTCAAAAGGGCAGGCATCGACCGATCGGGTTGCGTGAGGAAGAGTAGGATGTCATCCACGTATAGGATGATGGTATGTTGCTTTCCCCGTCTATCCATGATTCCTCGAATTCGTGGGTCTGCCCTTATTTTAAGTGCCAATGGATCTATAACTATTGCAAATATGAGGTGGGAAAGGGGACACCCCTGTTTTGTGCCCTTCCCAAGCCGAAACTCCTCTGATGGTGAGCCATTGATGAGTATTTTTGCTGTGGGGGTTGTGTAAAATGCCTTCACTAATTGTATATTTTTCTCCCTTAGGCCAAATCTCTCTAGGATCTTCATCAAGTAGTCCTGTTCTATACTGTCAAATGCTTTTTCAGCGTCCATTGAAAGAACACGTCTGACCCGGGTGCTTAGATCCCCACCAAATGACATTTAGTAATCTTCTCATATTATGATAAGACAATCTGCATTGTATAAAGCCAGTTTGATCCGGGTTTATTATCAATGGCAGTAGTTTTTCCAATCGTAGGGCTAATACTTTTGTCATAATCCTGCAGTCATAGTTTAGAAGCGATATGGGCCTACACGATGAGCAGTCTAGTGGATCTTTGTTCGGCTTGGGAAGGACACAAATATTTGCCTCATAGCATGACTTGGGTAATCCCCTCTCACCCCTTGCTTCCTCTAATACCTTGCTGATGGGCTCTCTTACTTCTTGTATAAGTTCCTTATAATACTCTGCACCGAACCCATCTGGGCCATCTGGGCCTGTTGCCTTACCTCTCTTAAGCAGTCTAATAACTTGTGTTACTTCTTTTGTTGTTATTGTGTTGCCTAAGAAGGCCTTCTGTTCCTCTGTTAGTGAGGGAATGGGGAGCCCTTCCAGGAACGCTTCAACCAACTGACCTGTCCCTTCGCACTCTGCTATGTATAATGTTTTATAAAATTCTTGAAAACATTTTTTAATTTGGGTCTCCGCTTGTACTAGCATTCCCCTTTTATCTTTTATAGCCACTATTCTTTTGGTTGTGTTCCCTCCCTTTATTAATTTAACTAACATCGGGCCAGGTTTGTTGCCCCACTCTTAGATTTTTTGTCATGCGAACATTCGCTTAGCTCGAGCCTCCTCAGTAAGACAGGTGTTTAATGCCTCTCTTGCTACTTGAAGTTATTTCATGACCTGATTGTCTCTAGTTTCAATGACTATTTTTTCCAACTTTTGTATTGTCTCCTCCAGCTTTCTCTGTTGTTGTTGTCTTTCTTTCTTTAATTTTGTTGTGTAGCCTATAATTATCCCCCTCATGTATGCCTTACTAGCCTCCCAGTATGTTCCTTCTGATTCTACCGTGCCCTTATTTGCATTCCTATATTCTTCCCACTGACCCTTCAGGTATTTTCTGAATTCCTCTTTAAACAATAAATAATTAGGGAATCTCCAACTCCCCCTGCTTTCCCCACCCCTTCCCAGGTTAATCTCAAGTAGGACCACAGCGTGGTCTGACAAAAAGATAGGACTATGCTCCACCTTAGTTACATTAGGGTATTCGTCCCGTTGTATATAGATATAGTCTAACCTATACCATGTGGTATGCAGGTGGGAGTAGAAGGTGTATTCCCAGGCCCCAGGATTGGACATCTTCCAGGTATCTACCAGCCCCATCTCGGTTAGTCCCAGTTGCCACTGCTGTACTGCTGGGACTTCCCTTAGACTTGTACTGGAGTAGTCCAGTCTGGGGCCACAACACTATTAAAATCTCCCCCCATCACTAAGTTGGGAAATTGTTCCCTTACTAAGATGTCTAGGATTTTCTGGTAAAAAGCTGGTTCTAGTACAGAGGGTGCATAGACATTTCCGAAAGTAACAGAGTTCCCTTGAATTTCCCATACCACAAATATGTATCTCCCTTCCTTAGGGTCCTTTACTGTGCAATGATGTACAAATGGAAATCCTTTGCTAATTACTATAGCCACACCCCTTTTGAGTGAGCTATATGAGGATACACGGCAGACCCCAACCCAGCCGCCCACTAATTTGTTATGTTCTCTGGAATGTCAAGTGCGTCTCCTGCAGCATTGCTAAATCCGCTTTTTTTCTTTTTAATGCAACTAGTACCTTTGTCCTCTAAGTCGGGAAGGAAAACCCCTTGACATTCCACGAGATCACAGTACTGCCTTGTGGTCTAGCCATGATCTCTACTCTCCTAGCACCCTTTATCATCACCTTTTGTGCTCACATCTCAACCTCTGCTCCTCAATATCTGCTTAATACAAAAATTGGCAGAGCATATGTGAAAACTGTCAACACTGGTGCACTCAAACATATGCACAGAACAATAACATGTTTGATAACCGATTTGATATAGCCAAATAAACCAATCTCTCCTCCTTCGACACCTTCTGTCTCATAGTTTTCCTTCCACCATTTTGTGAGATAGCCATCCCACTGTGTTTATCTCAAAGTATTCTCTTTCCATCTTCTATCCCATCCCTACGTCCCCCTCCCTCCGTACCACCATTTTAGGCTTGTCTTATTACCTTGCCGTAATTCATTTTTGAGCATTCCCTTCTCTTCTGATACTAATATGTTTACAGTTATGTTATCCCTAATTATGCCATTCATCATTACCCCTCTTCGGATGGTAACCCACACTCCCGTCTCATGTTGCTCCCTCCCAGGTGATGTGCCGGCAGCCTGCCAAGGGCATTAGTGTGATGACATTAACAAGCCCTCCATCTCATGCACCTACCAGACTTTCTGAGGCCCCCCTCTTCTCTCTTTATTTGAGTCCTCCCGACCCGATATCCCCCATACGTTCAGTCTTCCTTTTGGTGTTCTGTTGACAGTTTATCCCTTCCCTGCAGCTGTATTCTGTTTTCTTGATATCCTCATCTTAAATCCTAACATCTATAGTCCATAGTACTCCCTTCTACCATGTTCACTTTTTATCGCCATGCGATTCCTAAGTAAGTCAAGCTTTCTCCGAGCTGTGTACTATTTTAATTTCCCCCCAATCAGTAAACCAATGGTTGTTTTCCTTATTAGCATGAAACCCCTTTTCCCCCTCCGCCCTCCATAGCTCCCAACCTATTCCCCCCATGCATTAATCCATGCATAATTGCATGCTTTCTAGATTTATAATAACCCCTCTTACAGTCCAAATTCTTTATCATTGCTGTTCCTTTGTCCATGTTTCAAATCACTGGCCTTGTTGGCTCTACATGTATGCTGTTATGCTGATAGTGGCGACGATGCAATGTGGCAGTCTCCTCGGATATCACTGGGGGTCCATGCCAGTCCTTGAAACAAATCTTTCACCGATTCCCATGGGGAGCCAGCAAGCGTCTCTGTGCATCATTATTTAGTTCCATGCCAGCTATGTGTGAACAGCAATGAGCATCAGTTAAGCCCCATCACTGCCCCCATTTCCGGTACCCCCCCAAGTCCTCAGAATGAAGACATGAAACAGTCCATTTGTTTTTTTCTCTTAAAAAGAAAAGCAGCCCATGTTACTTACAAGCCTATTCAGCCCTTCTTGCCAAGTTTTTTGTCCCAGTCATCTATGTAGGCCTGCTGTAGTTTTCTTGGTAATCCAAGGCATCTTTCAGTTCCTCCACTTCCCGCTCGAGTCTTGCAAGTTTGTTGGGGACTCCCCTCGTGGCATCTTCAATACCGGAGATGCGCTGCTCTGCCTCCTGGATTCTTCCCGACTGGTGCTTTATCTCCGATGCCAAACCCGAGACAGATTTTTCCACCTTATCCCATTTTGGGGTAAGATCAGCCAATATTTGCTCTGAAACTGCTTTACTGATGATAGCGAGCTCCATGGCCGAGAACAATATCGGGCCTATGCCCCCTGGAGCCACGCTATCTTGTGTGGTCATTTTCTTTGTGTTTTTGCCTCCTTGTCTTGATGATTTCCCTGGGATCAGGTACTTGTCCATCCTAGCAGTCTTTTAGGTAGCCACTGATGCTGAAGAAAGGTATTTTTAAGCTATTTTAGGAAGTCTTAAAGGTGTTGTGATGCGGAGCCCTGGAGAGTTGCAACTATTCTTCTTAGCTGCTCATTAGCGTCCCACAAAAGAGTTTTTTAAGGACAAACCCCAACAAAGTATTATAGAACAAAATCAAAATAGAGAAGTTACTGCTTTCAAAAAACCTTCCAATGTCTGCCCGCCCCCAAAGTAACCCCACCCTCACCACTTTCTACAATGTGGTTACAAAGGACATACATAATCTTCTAAAGCAAAATGAAAACAATTCATACCCCCAAAATATTACCTACCAAGAAAGAAAAGCCATTAAAGAATTACAGCAAAACCATGCTATCGTCATTAAACAGGCGGATAAAGGAGGAGCGGTAGTAGTGTGGGGGAAGGAAGATTACTAAAAAGATGTGTATAGACAGCTAAATGACCAAAATTTTTATAAAAAATTGGAACATGACCCGAACTCAGAGATACACAGAAAAGCAAATCTCCTTATTGAAAAAGAGAGACAACTGCACTGGATAACAGAAACGGATGCAGACTATTTGACTGTCAAATTTCCAATGAAGCCGGTGAAATATTTGTTACCAAAAATTCATAAAAGCAAAACACCTGTCCCAGGAAGACCCATCATCTCCTCCATCAGTTCCATCACAGAACCCCTTTCTAAATATGTGGACTTCTTTATTAAAAAAAAAAAGTACCTAATTTTAGATCCTATGTTAAAGATACCAATGATGCCTTAAAAATCTTAACAGAAGTGGACATAGATGATAATGATTGGTTAGTCACAGTAGATGTTGAAAGTCTTTACTCATACATACCTCACGACGGAGATCTTAGTACCTTAGAGACATTGTTTGAATACATAGGAAAGTTATTGCCACCTACCAGATACAGTACCTATTAGAAATAGCCAGGTTTGTGCTGGAAATTAACTATTTTTTCTTTGAGAATAGAGTGTTTGTCCAACACAAGGGCACGGTGATGGGCACCACCTTCGTGCCCAGCCTGGCCAATATCTTTATGGGAGAGTGGGAAACCAAGTTTATATACGATGAACAACAAAATCCGTTTTTTGCAAATATTACAATTTGGAGAAGGTACATAGACGATTGTTTGGTTATATGGAAAGGTGACTATGATAATTTGCTGAAATTCATGGACTATATCAGTTCAACTGATGAGACCCTGTAGTTCACTTTTGAAACTGACTTATACATGCTACATTTCTTGAATATTCTTATTGAAAGAAATAATTATGGTCTACAGACAAGTTTATGTCAAAAACCGTTAGCAAGGAACACAATTTTAAGACGGGATAGCTGTCATCCTCCCTCTGTGACCAAAAATATCCCTAAGGGACAATATGTTCGAGTAAAAAGGATCTGTTCTAATGACATTGCATTTCAGACTGCCAGCAGAGATATAACTATAATAAATAATAATAATAATAAAATTTATTTATATGGTGCCTTATCTGAAACCAAGGCACCTCACACTTTAAAACAACAGAAACAATTTAAAAATCTAACAAGCATCAGTAAAGCTAACATCAAAAATATCATATCGACTACTATGTTACTTGCTTGCTTGATAGGTGCGTTGAAGTCCCACTATTACATGAATCACTGAAAGCAAGCAGGCAAAGAACTCAGAGTAAATTATTGAATAGGACTGAGACTTTGGAGACAACACACAGACCAAGTTTTGTAACTGACTTTACCCCATAGGTAAAAAAATTGATGGTATTATCAATAAACATTGGCCATTGCTGAAATCAGATCAAAGACTTAAGCATTTATCCAAGATACCTAGGATAACTTTCAGAAGGGGCAAAACTCTGAAAGATAAACTTGTTACAGCTACTGTCCTTGCACTTTACATCCACTTGTGATGATGTTTACTGCTGCTTGTGGACATTCAAATTATAAATAAAAAGAGCAATTTTTAGTGAGACTGAGGACCACTTTTTTTTTTAACCTATTATTTCTCCCTCCTAACTGCCCCCCCATCAATCCACTCTTTCAGATCCCTCACACCCATATTACCACCACAGTGTCTTCCCCTAGAGTGCTAGGCTGCTCCAGTACAGTTTTAGAGGCCTGGATGACCCCCAAGGTGGGGTGAGGAAGACTCGCCCTTACCTTCCCAGCTTCAGATGAGTGCCTGCGCAGTTGAGTCAGCCCTTGGTCTGGTAGCTGGGTGGCCAGAAAGATCATCACCTAGGCTCGATGAGGGATTTTTTCCACTTTGTTTTGTGACCTCCCACTGCTGGTGCTGGCACACAAGGAGGGCCAATGGGACAGGAGTGTGTTGGAATGCGGCTCCACCCAGGGCCCTCAGCCAATGTCAGCCCCTCCCATTTTATTAATGCTGCCCTGACTGCACTGCCAATACCTGGGTTCACCCAAGAGATGGGTGTTGTACTTGTCTCTATCTGGAGGCAACCTTCGCCAAATGAAGCTGGTGCAGAACGCAGCAGCGAGACTATTGTCAGGTGTAAAAAGAAGTAATCATACTATGCCTGCCCTTCACGAACTGCACTCGCTACCAGTTGGGTGAAGGATTGTTTTCAAGGTAGGGCTCCATAACAACAAGGCCCTGCATGACCAGGGACCAGTTTATCTGCAAGATCTCCTGGAGCCCCACCGGCTGACCCGAGCTCTCTGTTCTGCCAAGGGTAGCCTCCTGGAAGTTCCCAGGGCTGGGCTGCAGCATTCTGGGGACCATGCTTTCTCAGCTGCCACGCCTACCCTATGGAACTCACTACTGAGATATCTATGGGAGGCACCCTCGGTAGAAGCCTTTAAAACAAGTCTTGAAACGCTCCTTTTCCAAATGGCATTTTATTCATAATTATAAGGGAAACTGATGTAGTATCTTATTTATATGTTGATAGATGCCTTTTTAAGAATTTTATCCTTGTTGACTTGCAATTTTGTAATACTGTATTGCATTGAAATATTGTTTTGTAACACCCCCTCATGAGCTTACCTTAATTGTCCCCTGATCTCCCATTTCCTCCCATTGCTCGCTGGCATCCTGTTCTTCACCGCTGTCAGCATGAGTCTTTCTGGTGCCACTGGTTTCCCCCCAATAGCCCATTATGTTATTTTAGCCCAGTTTCGGCTTTAACATTGAAAGGCGATCTTCCGGTGTTGCAAGTGCACCTCTGTGCATGTGGTGATTGTGCTGGTGCAAGCAGCACCTTTGATGTGCTGACTGCTACATTTGCGGTTGACCAACAGGGAATTTCACGGCCCTGGTGCCCCTCCTCAGTTCACTGGGGCCAGTGACCTAAATGCTGCAGCCGAGAAGCTGCGGGGGGCCAAATAAAGGAGTTTACCTTGGGGCTTAGAACGGGGCTCATTAATATGCATGAACCCTACATAAATATTAATGAGGTGTTGCTGCCGCCTAGGGGATCAGCATTACGGTGGCAATGACTGTAAATCTACAGGGGCTAAATATATAAAAGTGGGTTTATGTGAAAGGGCTCAGTTGGGGCCATGTGCCTGGGGGGAGACTGAACAATAATGTTTTTAATACTGGCTGCACCAGAACTTAAAAGAGGGGACAGTGTTGGACTGCATAAACACTGAATACAGCAGCCACCATTCTGGGGGTCCCACAGCCAATCACGAGCCTGGATTTCAGCCAGAGGCTCATGGGACCTAACTGGAGGTTTGTGGGGGATAATCAAGGACAAATTCCTGGTCACAAAGCTTCAGTCAGTCAGAAGCCTGGAACTCTGATTGACAGTTTTGATAGCCAATGGGATGGCTGGAAAACCAGACTTAGCCCTTAACTGTTTTTTTTTGTCAGTTGGACTTCAGCCTGAGACTTCGAGGAGAGAGGAGCCTTTGTGGCTCTGTGCTGCCTTTTCACAGGGAAGGCCCTGTGAGAAATCCTCTGATCTAAAAGGGGATCGGGACACGGGACTGCCTGCCAGCAGACCAGAAAAGGTCCTTCAGCCAGCTCTGAGACAGGAACTGGCCAGAAACCATTTGAAAAGAAAGTTTGCTCTTTCTTCAGCCACAAAGTTGTGGCCTATCTCATGGCTGGGAAAGTTGATCCAGGGACTCCTGTCTCAATTCAGGAGTCATCTGAGAGACCTGAGAACTTTGCCAAACACCAGCTGGAGGTTTCACCAGCACAGTTACTGTTCTTGCAACAATCAAGTGTGTTTCACCTGGGCTTATGCCATCTTGAGCCCATGCAGACTGTCCCAGAGCCACCTCACCTGTCAGCTTGGTGAGAGACCACCTCCGGGGAAGCACCCTATTCTGCTGTCCATCGCAGGTTGTGGCCACCTTAGTGAAAGGCCATGAAGAGAGGTCGCAGTTACCTGTGAGAAAGACCATGAAGAGAGGTTGTGGTGACCTGTAGGAAAGGCCGTGAAGACATCGACCTTCAATCCCCAGTCTGGGTACAGTGAGTAATCTCAGGGCAGCTCCCTGCAACAAGTGTTAAAATCTTTGTGGTACCATCTGATTGCATTCAGCTAAATTGCAAGGGTTTCAATGGACTGAGCCATCCAGCTCCGATTACAATTGAAAGTAGAGTTAATGTGTTTTCTGCTAATTTGTTCTTTTTCCCCCCAAGGGCCTCAACTACAGCTGCAATGCTGGCTGCCTCGGGCATTGAGCAGGCCTGCCCACCTAAACAATAAAGCAAAAAATGACACTCGCACTCCAGAGCCAGGAGCTGAACAACTCCAGTGAAGTAAATTTCCACAGAAGTGAATCTCCACAATAATTTGAGTTATTTATTGCTCGCTTGATATAACAATTTGCAAAGACACAGGAAGAGGACTTGGTGAGGTCAGGTGCCCTGGCTCTTTCCCACGTAAGGCTTCATCAGGGGTCGGGTACCATGACCAAATGGTTCATCTTTACATGAAAAAGATTAATGACATCATAACCGAGTCAGATTAAACTTAAAGAACAGTTTCTTTAAACAATTTATTTACTCATCATGTGAACTTCCTTTCCATGTTTCAGCATAAATCCATCTTTACAGGAATCCATGATTTAGACTATATTAAATTAAAAGTTTCATAGAAAAAATGTTAAACAATAATAGAAGACGAGCCTGGCATATAATGAATTCCTAAATGTCTTAAAGCTATAGTTCATTAATTCCCATAGACATCTCTTGGCAACTGTATGTATAAATTAAATATTTTA
Organism: Neoceratodus forsteri; assembly: GCA_016271365.2. NCBI lineage: Eukaryota > Metazoa > Chordata > Ceratodontiformes > Ceratodontidae > Neoceratodus > Neoceratodus forsteri. The sequence continues at coordinate 123,668,993 of CM057450.1, read as the reverse complement.
AATAAAAAAAAAATCTTTTTAAGAAATATGACAAACTGAATAGTTCTCTTACAGGAATTCCCTAATAATTGTGCCAGCACTTAAGAAAAAAGTTAAGCCTCGACATTATATCACAAATTAATTTCATTTACAATCTAATGAGCATTTTGTTTTAGCACATACTGATCCTGTAGTTGCAGCAGAGTAGTGAGCAGTTCCACAAATTAAAGACATAAAAATAGTCAAAATGTGTGTGATACTAGGCCTCCCAAAGCTCACCGACCACCTCCAGTTATAAGGCAAAAGAGAAGCAACCGTTAGATCTAGCCATCAAAATAACATTTTCTATTCTATGATATAATGCATCCAGAGAATAACTGTGTCAGAATAATTTGATGCATTCACAAATAATTAATGTACTTGTAAATGTATCTGACAAGTGTTTCTATCATAGCTTTTCTTTACCCCAAATTATCAGGGCACAGAGTTAGACAAAGTAAATGGACCAAGTATGAGAGGGTGGGGGAGATATTAAAATTATTTACTCAGACGTCAAGATAGATGGTAAGCCACCATACCAAATGTGAACCCATAATTTTATGGACTTACTTGTCTGGGTTAAAGTGGAAGATTCTGGGTGGGATATTCAAAGCAGTTGCACATGATGCGAGGGCACCAGGGATAGGCAAGGGGCACAGCAACAGAGGACACAAGGCTAACCATGCCATTATCCACACAGGTGACAGTGGCTATCCACTCAGGCCCTGGCTGCTCACCCCCTACCTGCACCCATCATCCCCAGCAGAGGAATGGTACAATGAAGCACACGCCAGCATGTGGAACATCATTGAGCGTGTATTTGGGATGCTGAAGGCATGATTCCATCGCCTAGACAGGTCTGGTGGTGCCCTACAGTACAGCCCCTCAAAAGCCTGCAGCCTATTTCTGGCCTGCTGCATACTGCACAACATGGCCATTGACCATGGGATAGCTGTCAAGGCTGATGAGGGGGACAGTAGTGGGGATGATGAGGGCAATGGGCCAGAGGGTGGTGGACAGCCCCCCACTGGGCGGAAGGATCCAGGGCTCCAGAGGATGGCACACCAGCACAGGGACACAATCGCACAGGAGCACTACGGTGCATGCAGGTAGGTGGTGCAACACTCACACACTGGCCACACACACAGGTACAGCACACAGGCAGGGGCATGCATGGCAAAGGGCATGCACACACAGATGCGTGGTGCAGTGGTGGGGGTGTCAGTGCCACACAGCCACACACAACTGCACACAGCATTGCACAGCATCACACACACACACACACACACACACACACACACACGTGCCCAGGTGCTGGCATGTGGTGGGGATCAGATTCAGTGCACCATTGCACAGGCGCAACCGGCACAGATCCGCTCTCATCACGCCCATGCCACATGGGCCAGCAGCTGGGCAGGCATGCACACAGGCAGTGTGTGGTATGACACTCAGATGCTACACCAGTGGTATGCACACACACACACACACACACACACACACACACACACACACACACACCACCACCCATGCACACACAGGGCAGTGGCAGCAGACTGCAGCCAGGGCAGCACACACATCATGTTCGCCATGTGCAACCTTCACCACTGCGGCCACGTGGGTGGCCATGCCAGAGCCGATCGGCAGCCACAGGGGGTGCTTGCAACAGCCCCCCAGGGGTTGTACTGCAGGACCGTGACTGGGTCCATGCAGGGGTGTGTAGGCACCCAAACAGGCTTGCCCCAGGCATGTCCAGGATGCCAACATCAGAGCCCGGCGTCGACAGGAAGGGTGTTGCTTGGGATTATGGGGTGAATAGTGCACTACGCAGTGCCTGAGGTGGCTGGCTATGCCTTGTGGCAGCCAGCAGTACAAGGCCATCCGTTATCGCATTGGCTATGTGATCTTGGGATGCAGTCATGTCCTCCCTCAAGCGCTGGATAGCTGCCAGGAGCTACACAGTGCCTCTCTCGTGCTGCTTGGCTGCCTGGCACACCTCCACATGCAGTGCACACACCCCAGTGGCAAGCAGCATCTGTTGCTCCACAGAGGCCTGCAGCAGATGGGTGTGCTCTGCCGATGGGTACAGGGGATCCTGGGTGGGGCACCATCCCTCTGGTGGTGAATGACCACACTGCACAGCCCCCTGCTCAGGTAGATGCTGCACAGTGGGTTCTCCATGGGGTGGGTCCCTCTCAGGCATCCCGGCAGTGGACCCCATGTCTGGCTGCCCTATGGCCCCCACTGCCTGCTGCTGCCCTTCTGGCCACTGAACGTTGCCCAGCACCTACGCAGCCACACCATCACCACCACATGGCACTGCCATGGCAGTACACACAGCAGCACCCGCAGTGGTGGTGGGTGGCTGTCCCACCGCTGTCAGTCCGTTGAGTGCACTGCCAGTGATGGTACCTGGTATGGGTGTCTACCCCATGACACCACCCATGCTGTCCAGGATGATGGTCATATCATCATCAGTGTCGGACCCCACTCCAATCTGTGTCTCCACACAGAGGACGCCATGGCTGGCATCCTGCAGAAACACAGCCAGGGCCTTGTCCAACCCCATGCCCAGAACACCCAGCTGGACAGTGGTGGTGTGCTGCAGCCAATCTGGCCCCTGGATGCCTGTGGAGATGGATGGATGGTCAATTGGGGCAGGGCTTGCCTGCACAGCTGCTGTTGATGCCCCATCCACCACATGCAGGTGTGCTGGTGCTGAAAGAGAAAACAGATGTTAGTGATGCATGGCCCCCCATCTCCCCAACCTCTCACCAACCCCCCATCCTCCCCCCACCCACTGCCTGCAGTGTGAGCCCAACATACGTACCATGCAGTGATGGGCTCCCTCCTGTCTGAAAACCACCACCTGGCACATCCTCAACAGTGCTGCAGCTCATGGTGGCCGCCACCAGCTCCTCATGCACCGTGAGCTGTGGCACATCAACAGACCCCCCTCCGGTGGTTGTCTGGGCTGCACATATGGCTGCCACCTTATCCTTGATGCGGCATTTATCAGTGCCCACCTTCTTCCTGCACTCCTGCACAGACCACTAATGGCTGCCCTGCTGGTTGACACACGCTGCCACCTCCTCCCAGGCCACAGCCCTGGCCTGTGGTGTGTCTGTGACACCACTCAGCAGTGGCTCCCTGTCGAGGGTAGGCCTCGAACAAGGCATCAGCCTCTGCCTTGGTAAAGTTGGGCCTGCATTTGCAAGCAGGCCCACGCTCCTCACTCTCCTCACGCTCTGATATAGTGCTACCTGTGGACATAGACATGTGTGTCAGTGTCAGCAGCTGCCTACCCCGTCCACCCTGCTGTGCTAGCTGGGCTCAGCAGCAAGCACAACTTACCTCAGATGGTTGCAATACCGGTCCATGGCCTGTGCTGTTCTGAGGTGCTTTTATAGCGCAACGCATGCAAATGAGCATTGCCGCAATGGTAATGACATGCTAATTTCACCAGTGTGATGCGCATTGGCTGATGAGCTCATTTGCATGAGGTGGCTGAATATTGCATACTTGCTCCGTACACAATGGAATTCCTCCAGAGCAAGTTACGGCGCAATGGTCAGGCAAGTGCAGTGCACAGGCCAGCAGTGCGCATGCATCAGGCGGTGTGCTACCACCTATTGTGCACTGTGTACTCTCTGCGCAATAAGGGCCATGGTGTGTCAGGTGACCCCTGACCCCTACTGTGACCCTTTGACCCCTTGGGACTACACCACCATGTGCCTGTCAGGCCACGCCCATTTCCCGCATCTCTGGCAATGTGCGATTGGCAGATACAACGCATGCCTCCACAAGGCACGCATCCCATGCACGCTGAGCACACAGGCACCTCTGGCCATAATTTTGTCTCCACATATAGCAGTGGTTGTGATGGTGCAGCGGGGAGATCAATGGGCCCATAATTGGTCCAACATTGAGCTAATCAATCTGGTGGCCTGTGTGCAGCCACATGCATCAGGGCTGTTTGGCCAGGTGCCCCTGCAACAGCCCAGGACAGAGGTCTGGCACGCCATCGCTGCCAGGCTGGTGTGGGACACTGGGGTGGCCAGAACCAGTGAGCAATGCCGCCACCGGTATGGGGACCTCAGGAGCTGAGACCCGGAGTGCCTGAGACAGCTGCAGGCACACATCCACAGAGGGGCCGTGCCATGGCCAGGTAAGTTGTCCCATGCTGTATGTGTGCCCTAGTGCTGTACTGTGGTGATGGCTTGGCTGCCTGGCATGCCCTGCAGAGGGGTACACTGTCGTCGTGTGCATTGCGGAGTGGCATTGCTGGCCACAGTTTGCATTGCGCTACAGCCTTGTGGGACATGTCGGGCAGGGGCACACGCTGTACACAGGGGTGGGGGTGGTGGGCACATGCTGTGGGTGTTCTCTGATGTGTACCTGTCTTTGTTCCATTCCCAGGACCTGAGGATCACTGCTGGGCAAGGGCGGCAGGAGCGCCAGGGCAGGTACAGCAGGCTGCAGCGGGACCCAGCGGTGGCAGAGGTACAGCAGCGGGACAGGTGCAAGTGGCATCACAGCGGGCAGGTAGGCACTGTTGCATTCCTGTGCACATTACTGGGTGGTTGGTGGGGGAGTGGGTGCGGCCATGGCCACCTGTGCCATGTGCCATGGCAGCTGTGTGTTGCACACTGTGCATGGTGCATGCCACTGTGGGGTGGCCATTACACATGTGTAGCAGCTGTCGGTGGGGTGGGTGTGCACCCAGCTGCCACTGGTGTTGCTGTGGTGCTCTGTGCCATCTGACTGTCACTGCGCGGTTGGGTGGCCATTGGGCAGCAGTGTCCACCGCTGTGCACTGTCATGGCATGCTGGGTTGCTGACAGGTGTTGGCCCATCCCCTGTGGGTGGCCAGGGTGCCACTCCAGGGGTATGTGTTCCCACTGCCCATTGTGCACAGTGGGTGGGCATGGTACCTTGAGACCTTGAACTGATCACCTGTCCTGTCCTTTGTCATAGGCATCCATTGGAGGTCAAGACTGCCCCTTTACTGCAGGCTGCTGCACCAAATAATCTTGATGACCTCGACAACCCTGGAGGTGGCCCAGCAGGTTCACTGGATTATGCTGGTGGACCAGCGGAGGAGGAGATGTCAGGTGGTGGCAGGCCATGTCCGCCCTTAGTTCAACCCCAGCCATTCCCTATTACCCCTGCTGTCCCTTCGCCATCCATCCCCCTTCCCACTGTACAGTCCCTGTTCTTGTCCCCTTCCCTCACTTTCCTACCCATTACCATCCCTTGCACTTGTATATAGTTTTGTTGAATACAGATATTTTGCTTACCTGCCTGTGTCGGTGTCTGCTTTGCAGCTGGCATGAGGAGCCATGCTGCAGTGGTGTGGTGTGCATCGTGGTGTCCTGCCCTTTGGTCAGTGGCTGTGCCTTGGGGTGGCTGTCCGGTATGTGTGGCATGTGTGTGCTAGGCAGCATGGTCCTGGGTGTGGCTTGCTGGGGTCTAGGGGTGGGTAGGGGCACAGCATGCATTGGGGCAGACTCCATTGGTGACTCTCCATTGGCCATTGGTGCCACCTGTTGCCTGCTTTCTGTGCCACAGTTGTGTTCCAGGGTGTGGGTGTTTGGGTGCCTGTGTGTGCCCTGCTGGTGGTGGCCACCTGTGGCCTGCCACTGTGCATCACTGGTACTGTCCCTGGGTGTATTCCTCTGCCATGCCTCACACTTTTACTCTGCTGCTGTGCTCCCACCATTGCCTGGGGCTAGTCTTTGTGCACCATGGTGCATGTCTGATTGCACCGTGGTGCATCTCTGGTTGCACTATGGTGCAGGTCTGGTTGCGCCATGGTGCATCCCTGCCATATTCAGCCATGTTGCGCTGGTGCATTTCACCATGTGCAGTCTTTAAATATGGCACTCATTGCACCATGGCACATCGGATTTGTGCTGCGCAGGACTTGCGCCGGCCTTTGGCACATTTCTGAATATCTGGCCCTATGTGTACAGGATAAAGTTACTACAAATAGGGTTTTAAGTCCCATTCCTGATTCATTCCCTGAGGGCTTAATGCATTTAAGGAAAAAATCCAAAAACTCTCATGTTGTGAAAGTCTGTTATGCTGATTTCCTCCCCTTCCTCCCATCTTAACTTGTTCTAACCCACAAAATCTCAATGATTTTGGGTGTCCATTGTGGCATTTCAAAAATTTTTTAGCAGTAGGGCTGTCCACATCACAATTTCTTATATCCCTGACATGTTCCTGTATTCGGGTTTTTAAGGGCCAATAGTCCTCCCCACATAGACGTACCACAATCACACCATAGAGAGTATACCGTGTATGTTGACACACAAGATATAAACTATCTCATGTGTACCCTTCTCTGATTGGTGGGTGCCACAAATACTGTCCCTTGAGAACAGTATGCACAGATGTTGCAATTGCTGCACCTGTGCATGCCATTGGGCTTTACTGGTATCCAGGTCTGTCATGAATTTCTTTTACCAATAAATTGGCTCCTTACATGTAACAAATGTGTATGAGCATATTATTACATTTTTTACAGTGATAAGATACATGCTGAGTACCAGGGTCGGACTGGTCATGTAAGGGCCCCGAGGGAAGGTGTAGACTAGGGGCCCTCTCACAATGGCAGATGCAAAAATCCTACATGTGCATTAAAAGGTGCGTACACATTGCAGAGTCCCAGACTCCAGCAGCACCTTCTATTCTATTGGAATCCCTGTCCTGTTCAGCCCACAGGCCTCCACCTGGGGGCAGACATTCAGTGGGATTGCCAACCAACTCACCCTCCCCGGGAGAGGAAAGCTGTCCTCTGGATGCTCAATCCTCTCCCCTCTCCAGCCAACCTCCAGTGGCCAGCTTGCACCACTAACACGGGTTGCCAGTGTGGCATGAAGTAAGGCAGTGATGCCTCAGCCTTCCATGCCACTGGGCCAGCCACTCTGTGCCATTTTAAAGTAAAGACTAAAGTCAGTGCTGGCCTGGGAGTAGGACTGAGGAACAACAGGAACTGTAAAGATAAACATTATTTAAAATTGCAACAACTCAATAACAAGCCCACAACCCCCCCCCAAAAAAAATGTCAGCCGTCTCCAGTCTCCACACAGTGACATAGGCAAGGAGGAAAAAAACAAACAACAATACACAGCAGGCTACTAGCTAGCACCAACCTATGCCTATCTAGGCTACCTGTGGCTTGTCTTGAAATAAGATACTAGCATAGTGTAGTGCCCCTTCCCCCACACACTATCAGTACCTCCCGATTGGAGGGAATAGGGCAACATTAAATGTATAAACAAACCAGCAGCACAGCATATATAATCTAAGCATGAAATATTGCATTATGGGTCAGTGATAGCGGATTTACAGGCAGTTAATTCATGCAGAATACATGAAAAACAACAGTGCTACTTCTAGTTTCAAATACACAGGAAGCAGCCATCAGGTAAAACATCCAAGCCCAAAAGGTGAGACTAAGCACTATTTTACATTTCAATGTCCTGTGCAGCCAGTATAGTATTATGCTTGTGCAACTGTGTTAGTTTGGTTTTGGTCATTCACACTCTATTCCAGAGGAATTTCCACCCTGTAGGGGTATGATAGGCAAGAAACCCTCGGAGAGGGTTCCACCCCAGTGGTGCCACGGGATGATTCCCATGGCTAAAGGTACCTTAGGAATCCCCCCCAAAAAAATTTAGTACAATCATATCCCAAAAAATGAGGTGACACGAAGCTTATGAGCAAGCAGTAACTGTGACGTAGGAGCAGTAACTGTAATGGAGTAGTAGAGAAGCATAGACAGTTTGATAACATAATGAGATCCTCAGTTTGATAATGTAGTGAAATGCCCAGGTTTGCATAACATGATACTGATGGTTTACGTTGAGAATGAGGGGATCCTCTAAGGAGAGAGGGAATGGCAGGACATTCTCCACCTCCATCCAACAACGGAACCTATCTAAAGAAACTAGGGGACACTGCTATGCTAACAATTATGACCTGAGACAATGGAGGAGCGAAAAAAACCCTATGAGGAGGAAATTTCTGGGGATCCAAGGCCTAGGTCGCCTTCCCTCCAGGCGTGGAATAGTTTATTTAGTGATGGCTCTGCAGCTGCAATTTGAAAAACCCAATTAAAGGGAGGTGGAAAATATTCCAATTTGGAGGAAGGCTCTCACTCAAACCCTCTAGCGGGAACGCCATGGAAGGTTGTGAGAAAACTCTGCAACAATATGTGCAACCAAGGCGAAGGAGGAGAGCAATGACTGCCGAGGCACTCACCTGGCCTACCCACCCTAAACTCAAACCAGGTGAACCAGAGGCAGTTGTAAGGAGAATGCGGTGAACGTGCCTTGCTAGAGAAACCACTAAAACCAATGGACAACCGTTATAGTGGAACACTAGAGCCAAAGGAGAGCATCGTAACCACTCTTCACTGCTAGTCTTAAATTCTACACCAGGAGCTGCTGTCATGTAGCAGGCAGCTAAAGCCAAGCCTCGGGGCAAGGACATTCCCAGCTATGGGCCAGGTGAGAAGGATCCTGCCACAAGCTGGACATGCTCAAGATGTGGACTAAATGCAGAGCGAGACTGTCAGCTGCTGGAATCCTGCACCAGACTAGAATGGCTGGCATGCCCCAGAATTAGACTGAGAGCTGAGAAGCTGTTGAGCTGATTGAGTACTGGTGTGCTGATCATAATGAACAGTGAGTGCTGAGACCCTGAAAGGTCGAAAGCAGATTGAGTGCAGCAGACATCCCAGAGGCTGAAGTTGAGAGGATGCAGTAGGCATGAACAATTAATTGCGTAAGAAAGCATGGACCTGTATGTAGGTCAGTAAACAGAATAGTAATAAGTGGACCTGCATGTAGGTCTGCATAATGTAATAGCACTGAAACAGCACTGAATAATGGGGCAAGCCAGCCAGACATTTAAAAGCCAGATCAAGGCAGCAAATAGTCTGAGGATTTTCAGCAGTGAAGGCAGGATTTAGAACAGAAATAATTAGCCACATGGGGCCACGACTCCCCAAGCACTTTCTAGTCCCCACCATAGGACAAACAAGAAAGTGATGGAAGGGCTGAGAACCACATGCAGATATTATATCTAGTTTAACAGCCTCAGCAGGAGCTTTTTAGCTGACCTCAGAGTAGAACAAGGTACAAAAGCATTGAGAGTAAACAAAGCAGTAGCAGTAAGCAATTAGGCCTGTAGCAGCAGTAGTGAAAACAATTGAGTACACTGAGTTGTAACTGCAATAAACAAAATAAAATGAGGCACAGTGCTCTGAAACACTGTACACCAGGCAGTGCAATGAAACTGCTGCAATGAGGTAATTAGAATGAGTTGAAAGAGCATGATTTGAGCTACATAGCTAGGGTTCTGAGTAAGCCTGAGTCAGGTGAAAATTATTAAGTAAGCAACATGGAAGCAGCTATGACTGAGCTGAAACATGCAGATATTGGTTGCAGTTACAGTACAAGTAATTTGAGAGTTGTGAGTAACTGAAAGTAAGTGTTAGTAGCTCTTGAGCAATATGCTAGGAGTTTAGAAACAAAGCCCTCCAAAAAGACAAAACCAAAGACACACATACACAGATAAAGCCCCCCAGAAAGACAAAACCAAAGACACACAAATACAGAAAACAGGGAACAAAGACAGAAGAAGCACACACAGCCAAAGGTAAAACACAAACCAGAAGCAGGAAAGAAACAGAAATCCAGTAGACAAGCAGGAGCAATGGGGGTTGGCCCAACCAGCTCAGAGGACAGAGAGACAGAGCCTTCGGCTGCAGAAAAAAAAGGGCTTCACAATGAGGCTGAGAGGAACTGTTTATATAGCTCAGGAAGTGGGAGTGGCTGGCTGCTTGGCCATTGAACTCCAGGCAAAGCCTTTCCAAATAATTTTAGTACAATAAGTGGAAGCTTATCTTCCCTCTAATACTGGCGGTTCCCTACCATACTATTCCATTGAAATTAACATATGTAAACTCCCACATCTTTTAAAACACATCTTGTACCTATTATTGACACTGGCAATAACTGTTTCTATTTTCAGAGTATCCAGCATTTCATTGTACCACTACCAGTACAAGGGGACCTCTCAGTCCAGCCAGTGTCTTGTGAATTCTGCTTGCCTACAGTTGCCACCATAGCCACATAGTATTTTTGCATACTAAGAACTAGCACATCTCCGCAGTTTCCTAGCAAACACATTTTAAGGGATTTCAAGGGTTAACACATCTTGCAGTTCTAGCAAGAGGGCTAAGCTTGCTTGAATGACTGACCACACCTTTGAGTACTCCCTTAATATACGCAGGAGGGATTCTTCATGCTCTCCACATCTTATACATGTAGGGGTGTCAAAATGCTCTATTTTGTAGAACCTATGAGCTGTAAAGTAGAAGTTATTTGAAATACTGGACCTGTACTATGTAAACCATACATTGCCCATTTTCAAATATGTATGCACATTTTCCTTTCCCAGATGCTTTTCCATGACTAGTTATAAGTGTCATTGGGACACATTCACCCGGTGGTGGCCTACTCCCTCTTATACATTTATGTTAGGGCTGAGTCAGAGAATATTGCTGTCAGAGTACAACCTGGAAATGGCTTGGCATATTGGCATTAGAGCTATTTGCAAATGCCCTGAGGGTAATTTAATTGCCCAAGTTGTGCATTATGCGTGATAAGACCCTAAATGCATGGCAATAGATAGCATGCTTTTTAATTACAGGAATTTGTTTTACTTGTGTTTGGTTCCCCTATCAGCATCATCAATCACTCTCCCTAGCCTGCTCTGTGTTCTAGCGTACATGCCGGCTAATTGGTCTCCAATCATTTTCCACCACCACTGGTGAGAATAGATTTTTTTTTTGTCAACATTTGTTCATTGACGTAAAAGTCTTTCTTTGTGGGGGTTAGCTTTAAAAAGCAGTCTACTTACTTTATTTCTCAGACTCCTCTGAGTTGTGCGGCATGCTGTAGTAGTGGCTTCTTCAGCTACCGAGGGAGAGTGTCTGACTAACCCTGATCCACTCCAAGTCCCCAGGCTCCCCTAGGCTGGCTGCTGTGTCTCACTCTCACAAGACACTCTCCGTCGGTCCTCCAACTGTTCACAAACAGGGTAGGCCACCAGCCAAGCTGTAATTCAACAAAGAGCCCTGAAGAGAGACGATGAGCTGTCATTTGTAACTGGCACCACTGATGGCTGGCCTGGCTGGCCTCCTTGAGTGGAGCCTTTCGCTGTCATTGGCATCACTACTGGGGGTCTGGCCTGCTAGGATACATTAAAAAACATTCTCCAACTGCCTCACTTCAACCGACCGACCATCTCACTTTATAATTCTTCTCCCGACTCAACTTCCTAAGTCCCCAGGCCTAGCCTGTTCATCTCCTGACTCCTTCTTACCAAATCAGGCTCCTGTTCTTCTTCTGACTAATTCTGACCAAATCTGACATTGTCCACTCGAGTCATGACACTGCCTGCTAGCAACTAGCCCGATGATTAAGAGAAGCTAGCCCATAGCCCACTGTGCACTCTTCCGAAGTACCAGTGGCAGCAGCAAATGGAAATGATGGCAACAGGTGCCAAAACTTATTCAGCTAAAAGGACTTTGTGGTTCAGGTAAAATTCAGGGAAGATGGAAGTAAGTGTTGTGACACACATGCAAAGTGCATGATGGGTCCCATTTAGCTAGGTTCTGATGTTTGTTTTTTGAAATCTCTTAAGTTTTATATGTTTTCCATGATTGTTAGTTCATGGACAACAGTGACAAGATGGTGGTTGGCACGGCACAAAACAGGTTTGGTGCCCTGCCAATTCAGTGCCAATTTCAATTCAGTTATCTCTATCTATCTATCTATCTATCTATCTATCTATCTATCTATCTATCTATCTATCTATCTATCTATCTATCTATCTATCTATCTGCCAAGGTACTCCAGAGAAAGAGAAAGAGAGAGAGAAGGAAGGAAGGAAGGAAGGAAGGAAGGAAGGCAGGCAGGCAGGCAGGCACTGGTGGCCAGTATACTGGGAGGAGAGCATCCTATCCTTTCTCTCACCATGGCAGACATTTCACTTCGTTCAGTCTTTATGCTGCCATCTACAGGGGGCGCCTGAGTGTGCACTCCCATTCCCATAGCAGATACATTCTGAGGGATGCCTTGGCTTCTGTCAGTGACGGCATTAGTAAGGGCACCAGTTTTTAGTTTTCTGACCTCTTTAAGTATCTTAGGCATCCTAAACGGGCGTCTGCCTCCTACCTTTCCCATTGGAACTGCACCTTCTTCAGGGGCTCTTCATTGGAGCGACCTTCCTAACTGCCAGCCAGCCCTGAGACACACATGCCACTAGCCCTAAACGGACACTGCCTCCAACCTCTCCCATGGGAGCTGTGCCTTGTCCGGGGGCTCTTCCACGGTGACCTGCCTGACTGCCAGCCAGCCCTGAGACCCACCGGTATGGACACAGAGACGCAGCCTGGCCTTTGGAGTTACCGGGCTTGAATCTTGGTGCTTTCTGTCTCCATTGGCTGATTTGATTCTGTATCTCACTTTCTTAGCCTTGATTGGACACTTCACCCTTCTCCTGCCCTCTTATTCACTACTGCTTTCATCTCCCTAAGCTGCTTAGTTTGCACAAACTTTTATATTGCCGAGTTGTATTTACTGCTCTGTATACTTTATTGAATTCAGCATTCTATTTTGTTTTTTAATAATGTTTAATGTCTACTCTGCTGTGAGATAAGTTGCTAAATAGCCCGGTGCTTGGAGCCGCTGTCCAGCTTTTTTTTTTGTGCTGACTTTTCTATTAGCAGATTATATCTTCTACCCACTAGAGGGCTATATCTCTGGTAGCAGTGACATTTACTGTGTCCACGCCACCATTAGCATGTTATATGCAGCTGCCACTAGAGGCGCCTATCCTATCTGGTACATCACACACTCTGTTCCCCAACTGTTATCATCACAACTCTGTGTACATTTGCCTGCTACCTCTGCCTCTTTCGAAACCAGGGCTACATGCAAACTTTTCCTCCTATGAACATGGGCTACTTCCACCTCCTCCAATCTCTCTCTTTCATACTGCTGTTGATTGTAATCAATGGCACTTCACAAAGTGATATGCCGGTTCTCCTGTACCGTACCACCATCAAGCATAATATCCATTATGACCCCTGCTTTATCACAGGTCATTTTTAACTATAAACAAGGGTCACTGGTCCTGCCACTGGCTCCTGCTGCCTCCACAGGGGTGGCTTACAGCTGGGATCCCTGCCTCATACTCCACCCTAATTACTCCACTTAAGCTCCCAGTACTGCGCTTGGAACACAGAAGGCACCTCAGCCCCAGAAGATCCAATAAGCTTTTTTACAAACAACTTAAAGGAAGCTTGCTCAGAATCATCCTACTTTTACTGCTTATGTCAGGCAATGTTCACCCTAACCCTGGCCCTGCTGGACTTGAATCCACACATGACCACCTTAAAAAAAGAACTATTAAGTCCTGGAAACCTGGGATTTTATTGTGCCTTGTCTCACTCGCACTGATATCCCCTCAGAGCCCCTGAGCTACAAGCTGCTGCCAGCTGCCATAATTCCTCCCCAGGTGACAGCACTCAATGCATATGGCACGACCACTTCTCCCGACTCCTGGACAAGCTCATACTCTACAATTGGGCACCCCATGCGTTGTCCCCAGGCCCACAGGCCTAAATATCTCTCCTTAGTCTGGCACATCCATGGATTCCTTGCCCTCTACAGCTCCTTTAAAATGTTGATATCAGGGACACGGCAACGCTCAAGAAGCTACAAACTCCTTCTGAACCACATTACCCGCTTGCTACTGCTACTACTAATACTGGGTAATGTATACCCCAACCCTGGCCCTCCTCGCTCTCAGAATAGCCCACCACAAAAATCTGCAGGACTCACTCTTGCTGCCTTAAACATCTGCAGTCTGCTGCCCAAACTGGACAACCTAAAGGTATGGGTTACCAAACACAACCCCGATATCCTCACAATCATGGAAACATGGCTATCACCCAAGATACCAGACTCTGCCATCGTGCTGCCTGGATACACCCTTTTTTGGCAGGACCATACCTTGAAGAAAGGAAGGGGTTGCGTAGTCTACGTAAAGGACACACTTTAGGGTCATATCCTTCACCTCCACAACAGAAGCACCAATCTGCAAATCCTACCCATTGAAATCCTACTGGGCATTCACAACAAGGTGCTTACGATCCTCACAGTCTACATCCCATCCAAACCAATAATTCCCGGTGCTAGCAACCTCATGGACTTTATTGCCACCCTGCGCCTTAACTCCGAGATCATTCTTCCTGGGGATTTCAACATCAATTGAGCCTCACCCGCAGCTGCTATGGTGAGAGACGCTCTAGCAACTACCCACTTTTTCCAGATGGTGGCAACCCCAACATGGGTCAACTACAAAACTGGTACTAGCACACTGCTGGACTGGATCCTCTCAAACCGACCACCCCACATCACCAACACCACTGTCCTCTCTGACTCAATGAGTGATCATTCACTCATTACCTGCACCTGGCAAAACAACTTCAGCAAGCCCCCGCCCAGAACCATAACCAGCCATGTACTCTTCAAAGGGCACCTACCACAACTAAAAGCAGACCTTCAAGGCCTAGACTGGTCTAACCTAAAACAAATGACATACACATCGCACTCAGACATTTCATCACAAAATGTAACACCACTTGCGATAAACATGCTGTCCTGAAAACAAGAAAATTGAAATCTCCCTGCAACCCCTGGATAATGCCATAACTCCTGCTACAGCTCAATGCTCGGAACCAACTCTGGATAAAGGCACATGCACATGGTACAGCTGCCAATATCTAACTATATAAAAAAGCTAGAAAAGAGTGCACAAAGGCTATCTGCCTAGCAAAATGCTCCTATTATAAGGAAGCTCTCTCCAACTCCTGGAACTGCAGCAAATCCTTCTGGGCCAACCTCAGTGATATTACTGGCAATGATCCTAAAACGGCCCCTCCATGCTCCTGGTCAAAGATAGTGGATCCACTCCAAAAAGCAAATGCCCTAAATACTGCCTTCATGGATCTAAGTGGAGTGCTCCCGGTGGACTACTTCAACCCTCCAGTCCAGAAGTACCTAGTAGGTGACCAATCCCCTATGGGGAACTGTTCTCTTTTTTTACTTTAAAGAAGTAAGCACTACCGAGGTGAGAAAGTACCTTGAGAAGGTGCTGGGCAAATTGAGGCACATTGAGACACCCTGGACCTTAAGTTTGTTGCTATGGCACTTGAGGAAGTCATTAACCTATCCCACCACCACTCTCAGTTCCCCCAGCTCCGGAAGTCAGCTTCTGTAACACCAATTCAACAAAAGTGGAAACCGGGTACTACAGAACAACTACAGACCGATCTCCATACTCCCGCCATTCTCCAAAGCACTTGAACTGATAGCGGTGGATCAGCTTGTGGAATACCTGAACATGCACCAGCTCCTATGCCTGGAACAACATGGGTTCTGAGTGGGACACAGTACTATTACGGCCCCATTGGAATTCACTGGTTATATCCACCAAGCCCTGGATCAAGGACAGCTAGTGGGGGCTACCTTCACCAACTTATTAAAAGCTTTTGATACCGTTCACCACACACTCCACCTTGAACAGCTAGCTGACACTAGTCTCTCTTCTGATACAGTTCTATGGTTTAACAGCTATCTCAGCAATCACTCACAGTGTGTCAGGGTTGGGGACATTGTCTCAGAGAGCAAACCTCTCCACTCAGGGGTCCCCCAGGGATCAATGCTGGGGCCTCTCCTCTTCAGTATCTTCTTAAATAAACTTCCAGGCTCTTGCACCAGTCACATGCTGTTGTATGCTGATGGCACTGTCATTTTCACCTGCAACCCCAACCCTGAACTACTTCTAAATGACCTCCAACTAAGATTTACTGCTGCCAAAACATAGTTTAAGGAGCACAGACTAATCCTTAACTACAAAAAAACTAAAACTATGGTCTACTCCAACACCCACAGCAAACACAAGACCTTCCCACTATCCATCCTGAACAACAGTGGCGACGTGCTGGACCTTGTGCAGCACTTTAAGTACCTGGGTATCACACTTGACTCCCCCCTGTCCTATGCACAACATATAGACAACAGAGCCAAGGCCATCAGTTCCAGAATTGGGATACTCCACCACCACAAGCACAACCTTACATATGAAGCACTTAACATGGCCATCAGCAGCTCAGTTGTTACCCTCATTGACTATGGCCTGGCGGTTTATGGTCCTGCACTGGACTCAGCACTCTATCACATCTCCCTGGCCCTTAATAAGGCCTGCCGACTCCTCACAGGTGCTGCAAGGTTTACACACACCTGTGAGCTCTATTCATGGGCAGGGTGGCTCCAGCTGAAGAGAAGAGTTAAGCACCATACCTATCTACTAGCCAAAAACATCACACTAAATCTGATGCCACCAGGAGTCCAGAATCTGCTCATGTGCCATGTAAGTGCCAGGCTGACCAGAAGCACCCACAGCCAAATCTTTCAGTGAACCTAGATGCCGCACTGCACAGGGTCACTGTGCATTCTACTACCATGCACCACACTGGACCAGTACCCTTCCTTCAGCCATCTCCAATACCACAACCATTGGTGCTTTCAAGCATAAGCTCAGGCAGCACCTTGCCACAGATGACAACTGTGACTGCGTTGGCCATTCATGATAACCAAAACAACTTTCTTACATTTGGACCCTCATAAAGCAGTAGCATTTAGTGTTCCACCTAATCTTTTTTTTTTTATACTTCAATGCTTTATTTATTACATTCTTATCTATCATTGTACATTTCAGTTACAATTATATAACTTCACTCATTATTTAATATACATTAAGTGTGCCAAACAAAAGCAACAAAATAGAATCATTTTACAGTCCACTTTCTCCACCATTTTGACATTCGTCTTGTTAAATCTTATCTTTTTTTTGTTAAAATTTTAATGTATTTCTTATCACTTTCTGGAACTGATTTATTTCTCCATTTTTACAGAATCAAGCTGAGATGACTTCTACAATCAATTTTATATCATCGATTCAAGTCTACTAGATTCTTCATTCACTCCTTCACTGGCCCCCCTCTTTTTTTTTTTCCCTTCCCTTCTCTCTTGCAGTCCTCATTTCCCTCCCCAGAATTTAGCTGGGGGTGAAATGCTTTAAATCATGGATTCTCTCTGATTTCTGTTTATTAACAATAAACCTTTTTTTAATAAATTGTGTTATTCTGTCTTCTATTGCCAGTTTATTCATATCAATCCATCCCAGATATTGCTTTCACTTATGGAATGAATTGGGGAGAGAGAAGTCCTAACAGCTGGTTATTATCTCCTGACGTTAGTTTACCTTTCTGGCCTTTTTTTATTTGGTTTCCATAGCAAGGTCCCATCTTGTCCATCTATTTAAATATTGGGGTACAGCTTGTCTAAGAGAGAAAGTAATTCTCTCATATTGTTTAATTGTCTTTACTATCTTCAGCCACTCCTCTATAGTCAGAGGTGAGGTTGAAAGCCACTTCCTGGTAATTGTTTTGCAAGCTGCCACTGTTAGGATATTCCAAAGATATCTGGCTTCAACCCCCTTAACCCCAGCTGGATATAGACCTAGAAGTAAATGTTCGGGACCTGGTGGATCCGAAAGAGAAAAAAGAACTTGAACCCTTTGTCTAATCTCTCGCCAAAATTCAGCAAGGATAGGGTATTTCCAAAATATATGTGCCTGTGTGGCTTCTGCTTCCTTACAATTTCTCCAGCAATGGCTAGAGGTGTTTTTTTCCCATTTTACTGTCTGGGCCGGTACTATAAAATATCTTATTCTTAATTTCCAGGCGAACTCACGCCATGTTGGTGAAGAAGAAACTCGCCATGTATTTTGCCATATTTTGGACCATTCCACTGTATTTATTCTAATAGTAAGATCCTGTTCCCACTTAGTTCTTAGGTAATCTGCTCAGTGTTGACGCATCACTGAGGTAATTTTGATATAATATTGTTATTGCTTTTTCCCTCTATCTGAATTCCATATTGCCTCAAAGACTTCTGGTCCTGGTACTCCCTTAGATTTCTTTAGGCATTATTAAGTTGTTCATTGATAAAATCCCTGATCTGGTAATAATGTAGTAGCTCTTTCGAGCTCCACCCAAATTTATTCTGTGCCTCTTCAAAAGATATAACTCTTTCCCCTTTAAAAAGCTGCCAAGGGGCCTTACATTTTAAATGTTCGTCTTTTGTACCATTGGTCATCTGCTGCCGGGTACCGTTCCAGGTCTGCAGTCCACCATTGATATTTCCAGTTATATATTTGTGTTTATCCCTTTGAGATACCCATTCTGTATCCCATGAGGGCAGTTTCAGTCCCTGTATAGGGTGTTGGTGTCCAATTTTCCTTAGGATTTCGTGTAGTACTCTGTATTTGTATAGACGGCTCTAAAATGATGTTTAGATCAATGTCTTTCCACCTAGCTGTATATGTTGGATGTTGTAAAAGAAGTATTACTCTTGTTTGGACTGCTACCCAGTATCCCAAGAGAAGAGGAACCACCAGCCCACCCCCTTTAGTTAGGTGTAAAGTTTGTTTTCTAATTCTTGGATGTTTATTAAGCCATATAGTTTGAAATCATATTCTGCCATTTCCTTATTTGTCTAGGACGGTTGTACCTTGCTTGGAACACACTGGAAAAGAAACAGGAAACGAGGTAGCACATTCATCTTAACTGCCTGCACTCTAGAATGCAATGACATAGGGAACAAAGACCATCTCTGTATGTCATCTGATATTTGCTTCACCAATGGGGTATAGATAAGTTGAGTTAATTCTGTTATTTTTGTAGTTAGTTTAACCCCTAAATATTGCATTTCCTTCATTTCCCATCTCATGGGACACATTCTTTTGAGGTCTATGGAAGGGCAAATGTTAAATTTTAGCACTTCAGTTTTAGTGGTGTTCAATGTGTACCCAGAGAACTTTGTAAATTCCCTGAGGTGCTGAAATAACACTGGGAAAGATAACTCCAGGGATGTCAAATACATCAGAATATCATCCGCATAAAGGGCCAACTTCTGCTGCATCCCCCCTAATTGGACTCCTTTTATGTCCGGGTTATCCCTTATTCCCTGGGCCAATGGTTCTAGGTATAGAGCAAATAATAATGGGGAAAGTGGGCAACCCTGTCGGGTACCTCTTTCTAGGGTAAACGCAGCAGAATAGTGGCCGTTTGCTCGAATAAAGCCTTTTGGTGTTCTATATATTTTCATTATTAGGGCAATAAACACTTCTGGGAATCCGTATCTAGTCAGGACCGCTCTGAGAAAAGACCACGAGACTTTATCAAATGCTTTCTCAGCGTCTAGACTGAGAAGGACTGTAGATTGGTGGGATTTAACAATATGGTCTATTATATGAGTTGTCCTCCTGAGGTCATCCTGGGCCTGTCTCCGGGAATAAATCCTGTCTGATCGAAATGGATCAGCTGGGGTAGGCCACATTGTAACCTACGAGAAAATATTGCCATAAATATTTTATAATCCATATTTAGTATAGAAATAGGGCGATATGAGGGCAAAATTTAGGGTCCTTTCCTGGCTTTGGTATTACAGAGACAATGGCCTGCGACCATGACTCCGGCAGGAGTCCGTCAGGGGACATCACTTCATTAAAAACCTTAAGAAGTATTGGGGAAAGTTGTGTCTGGAACTGCTTATATAGCTCGGCTGGGTACCCATCTGTTCCCAGATACTTATTATTTTTCAGATGAAAGATCTCAGCCTTCAGTTCGTCCTTAGTTATTGGTCTTATCAGCTGTTGATTTAGTGTGGTAGCAGTCTTAGGTAATGTGATGTTTTCTATGTAACGCTCCATTTCTATCTGATTCGGGGTTGGGGGCACTTCATATAGTTTTATATAATACTCCCTAAAGGCCTCCACTATGTCCTGCGTTTTTTGATGTTTTTCTTGAGTGTATGGGTGGTACAATGTTGCAATGTGAGCTTTAACTCTTTGTATACGTAACTTTGCTGCCAGTAAACGAGAGGCTCTAGGTCCTTCTTCATAGTAGTTCTGTCTAAGAAAAGAGTATCTTTTGTTCTATGTAGTATTCTAGGGTCTCGTTCAGTTCTTTCCTAAGCTTGGTTAATGCTTTAAATCCCTGCCTATCATATTTCTCTTTTAGAGCTGCTTCTAATTTTGCTATCTCTAACTGCAACCCCTCTATTTTTTATCTCTTTGTTTTTTTTTATATGCCGATATTGATATTAATTTCCCTCTAAGTATTGCTTTCGTAGTGTCCCATAGCAAGGCTGATGATATCTCCGGGGAGGTATTGTCTACTAGAGCCTGTTTAATAGTATCTTCCACCTGTTGCTTGACTTCTTTGTCTTGAAGGAGGGAAACATTTAACCTCCAGAATGTTCTTTTTTGAAAGTCTCCCAGAGCTATTTTAAGCAGAATGGGGGGCATGGTCTGATAAGGACATATCGCCTATCCAGCTATCCCTGATCTTTTCTTTGGATTCCTTAGGCATGAAAAAATAATCAAGCCTGGAATAGGTTCTATGGGATGGGGAATAACAGGTGAACTTTTTTTGTTTTCCATGGGTGTGTCGCCATATATCCAGGTACCCTATCTCTTCTAGGAATTTAATTATTTTCTTACTAATTATTTTATCTCGATGTGTTCATTGTGAAGTATTATCTAATTGTGGGTTCAACGCCATATTGAAATCCCCTCCCACTATCACCGTTCCTTCTGCTCACTCCTGCAATTTCAAAAAAATGGCGCTATAAACTACAAATGATGAGCCAGGTGGTATATAGATTGAAGCCAAAGTTAGTTTTTGTCCCTGAAAAAGTCCCTTTAGAAAGATATTTCTCCCCTCTTTGTCCACTAATTTGTCTATAGATTCAAATACTGTCTTCTTCGATACTAAGATGGAGACTTCTCTCCGCCTGCCCTTTCGATATGAGGCACTAACCTCAAAGTTAAAGCCCAACTTCCCCAGTTTCATATGTTCCTGAGGGGAGAGATGTGTCTCTTGTAACAGGACGAAGTCCTGAGAGATATTTCTCAGAGAGGCCAGGATTTTACTTCGCTTAATTGGGTTGGTTAGCCCATTTACATTATACGAACATATCAGGGTTGATTTATCCATTAGGCAAAACTATTACAGCCCGTTGTTCTTTCCCCACATTTGTTCTCCCAACCCTACTAGTAGTAGACCTTTTTCTAGTCATCTCTATTTTCCAATGGTTCCTATATATTAACAATATAACTATAATAAACAACAACATAACTTGTTTTATCAACATTTTCTAGGTTAAACTTAGCAGAGTAATGTTCTGCTATAACGTAACTTTGTTGCTTCCAAGGTGGGGGGAACGCAGCACAGTGGGTCCCTAGGGCTGACCTCTCATTTTTATGGCGTGGACAGCCGAGAGAGATCATGTCCCCTTATCTACAGGGTCTCCTCTCAGAGAGCTTTACACTAATAGAAGCCCTCTAAATTCACTGCGCCTTCAGTACCACTAGGCAGCTCTCTGTAATTTTCTTATCAAAGTAAGTCAAATTTCCTCCCTTGCCCTTTACCTTAAAAAAGAAAAATAAGTATTTAGATACAAGTTCTCCCCCTTCTGTTTATAGCTTTACATTTCTGTTTGATATTCATTTAGGGAGTGCCTGATTCTCTCCATCTCTCCCTTTACAATAGGTGGAGGTTTAACTTTTCTAAGCCAGATCCTCTATGTCTTTCCTCAGGGGGGTACAGTGCCCACCACTTATACTGCCCACCGATAATGCCGGCAATCGGATATTGTGGGCATTTTTGAGTTACCATTCGCCATTCCTAATTTTAACTAACATTAAAACCAGTGGTTATAGCGTTCTCTGCCCGCCGTACATAGCGGGCAATTTTCTGGACAAATTCAAGCCTCTTAGCGTTGTCAGTAGTCAGTAGTTAATCAAGGGTGTGTCAGGGTGTGTCATTTGCAGATTGCATAAGACCCCAAACTTGCCCAGAGAAGCATTTTTTGAATGAAATGCTAACAGTATGTCGGCAAAGCGCAAGGCGTTAAGTTTGTCCGTTAAAGTCGAGCTGCTTAATAAAATGGACCAGTTGCCCAAAATGAGCCAGAGGGACATTGCTGCACAATTGGGACTTGCAAAGTCAACAGTTGCTGATCTTCAAAAACAGCGAGATCAGTTAATGGCAGAGTGGGGCACAAACTCGAACCCAGATAGGAAGCGAAAAGAGAAGGGAAAGATGTCGACATTGAGGATGCACCCTTGCAGTGGTTCCAAAATGCTCGGGGGCGAGAGGCGCTTATTAGTGGTCCAATTTTAATGCAGAAAGCAAAGCAACTGGCAGGTGCACTGGGGAAGCCAGAATTTACACCATCAGAGGTATGGTTACAACGCTGGAAAGTCAGGCACAACATTGGTTTTAAACGTGGGCATGGAGAAAAATTAAATGCTGATGCTGCGAGTGCTGACAGATGGCTTACTGAGGTCCTACCAGGTCTGCTACAGGGGGAAAATATGTGCAGCTGATGGTTTGTTTAGTACTGTAACGGTATTTAGTTATACAAATCAAATTTAATTTAATAAACAATAAAGTCTTGCTTTTTAAAAACATAAAAACAAAAAGTTTGTCAAAATTCTTTCTTTCTATAAACCGACCACTGATTATAATGGGCAAAACGTTATTACACAAAGTTGCCCATTATAAGCGGTGGGGACTGTATTACATATCCAGTTAAGTTATTCTCGTTATCCTATATAGGCAGTCAGGTTTTCCATTTTGTTAATCCGCTTTATATTAGGATATGTTTATTAGGCTTCCTCCCCTTTTCCGATTTCCCCATATCCCTTCTTATGTTAGGCTGCAGTCTTTTTTTTTTTATTCTCATAGTCCCCTCTAAGTGTCCGCATTGTGAGAGCTTAATTCCAATTATAGTTAGTAATCTACTCCTACTAGAGTCCCTTAATTTCTTCATCCCTCTGTTGCAGAGTTCCTTGAGGTCGCCCTTTCATTGTTGGTTTGTATTATGCTCTTCAACCTCGCACAGGCTTTCCGTACAGTCTTTAATGAAGACACTCCATGACACTGTGGTGTATTCAGTAACCATTCTGTGTGGCACCCTCTGCCTTTAGCCAGTCGTTCCATATCATCCGTCGTTAACTGCATCCCTTTCTGTTTTAGGGCTTCAACCGCTTTTTGTGGAGTGAGGTAAAGTTGAGTGCCTTCTGACCAGAATATGCACAACTTAGCTGGAAAGGGAGTTTGGAAACGTACTCCTTTTTCTTTTAATACCCGCAAGATTGGGGCATACTGTTGTCGGGCCTGCACTATTTCTGTTGGGTAATCATGGTCCAACAATAGTTTGGAGTCCAGGTATGTTATATCTTTTTTAGACCAGGCTCTCCTTAGCAGATCCTCTTTTGTTTTGTAACTGGCTACCATGAACACCACCGATCGTGGTCGCGCCTTTGGGTCCTGGGGTTTCTGCATCAATGATCGGTGAGCTCGTTCTATTGTGAGCTCATAATTCGGAGGCAATTCCAGCACATCCTTTAGGAGATTCTCTAAAAACGATGCCATTGGGGCGATCTCGGATCCCTCTTTTAGTCCATACAAGCGAAGATTATTTCATCTGGACCGATTCTCCACATCTATACTTTTCACCTGCAATGCCAGGGTTTGTTGCATCAGCGCCCCAACCGCTTGATTGAGATAGATCGACGCATCCTCCACTGTTGCTATTCTCGTTTCAGCCTCATCTAGCCTGTTATCTATTTTGCTTATTTGCTGTGGCAAATTTTGTAAGTCCTTTTTCGTTTCCGCTCTTGAGCTCCATATCTCATGTAATATTGTTTCATAGCGCGAACGAGTGAGCCGGTCTGCTTCTCCCTCCGTGTCGTACTCTGAACCTCGAGTACTGCTTGGTGAGCGGCTGTGGCCTTGTCTCCTATGATCGGGGAAGGATCTCTCTGCATCCTGCGGTTTGGGTGAGGATTTTCCCTTCGTAGTTCCTCCCCTGTCCTTCTTACGTGTTTCTTTGTTTGTCTTTTCCATTTTTACGTTTGGAAAGTTTGAGATAGAGTTTATTTCCTAGTAGCGAGGGAGGGAGCTGTACCACTGAGCTGCCTAGCTTTCCGTGGTGGAACCGGAAGTCCGTTCCACCTAATCTTAAGGGCACCTACCTTCACAGCACTTCATTGTTCCACCCCCCCATCTACCCCCTCCCCACTGGGCACCCATTCCCCTCTCTGTCCCTGCCCTCATGGCCTCCACCATCTGCTGCTCTCCTAGCCCCATTGTCTCCAACCTGTTCTTAACCCCTTACACAGGCATACACTTCACTATGCCGCAGCTGTGCCTGTTCTCCACTCTGTTTCTCCCCCGACAAGTATGCTTAACTCTCCGATGCAGACACCTTCTTACCAATGTCGTAGCGGTGTCTAAATGTTATACCTTAAGCTAAATGCTATCCCAATCTTGTAATGCACACCAATTTATTGTCTGCCTAGCTTGTAATGTATTGTTTTGTACCAGTGCAATTTTATACTTGCTTGTAATGTAATGCCTTGTAATGTAATACTTTTCAATTTTTCTTGTAACTGACGTGGAATCTACAAATGAGCATCTACTCACAGGTGTTCTCCAGGATATCATTAAATAAAATAAATAAATAAAATCTCTGCCAGTTACGGAGAGTCCCTAGCAATCTCCAATTCATAGGGCCTTTCCAGCACTGAGGCTACTCTAACAGCGCCTGCACAAGGATCTCAATCTTCTTCCTTACCTTCAGCCTCCCTGAGTTCTTTTTTTATTTCACAATAAGCAGGGGGATTATCCTTCCTATCTTGAAACTTTAGCTGTAGAATTAGCAGTTTAGAGTATCTGGCAGATTGTAGTATATGATCTAGTCTCCCATGATCCAAATCGTTGGCCAGTACTCCACTTTTTCTGTAAGCTCTCTGTAAGGCCCTCTCCAAACGAGTAACATAAGCAGACAGACATTCCCCTTTCCACTGCTTTCTGGCATTGAATTTCCACATTAAAGCTTCCCCAGATTCAGTACTACCAAAGACACCTTCCAATGGAGACAAATATTTTTGAGCTGAAGCATCATGGTTTGTGGACCTTAATAATCTAATTGCTTCCAGTGCAGGACCCCTTAAACTTTCCATGATCCTTTTCCATTTTTCTGCTTCCACACACTGCCACTCTTGAACCAGAGGGATGTATAGCCCATCCAAGTCTCTAAATCATCTTCCCCCGGGGGTGTGGAGAGAGTGCCTGAAAACACTCGCAGCCTGCAGTAAGAGTCGTGACTAACTGCAGGCACGGGTGCCAATGCAGGGGCAAGAGTAGGCACTGGGACAGGTGTAGTTGCCAGATGAGGGATATCCCCAGGAGGCTTAACTAACTTTCCCAAGTCCTCAAAGGATTGGCCCTCTTCCTGCAATAATTTGGCAAGCTTCTCCTCAAAACTCTCGGATAGGGGTGGGGGTTCTGGCTCTGAGGGATCCTCACTATTCTTAGTTACCACCCTCCAGACTGTCGGGACCCATCAATGGCAATAGTTTGGGGCATCTTGGTCCTGTCCACTGGGTTACTACTGTAACCCTTAGGCATCACTATCCTAGTGTTACACCCCTGCCTACTACCTAGGAGATAGGCTGAGGGGTTTGGGTTCGCTAACTTATAACAAGTCTAAAAATAATGCGCAGTGCCTCCACTCAGAGTATACTTTTATGTGGGCTAACTGTTACCTGATATAACCCTCTGAGATGTTATACCACCCACAAATACCAGTTGCCACCCCCAAACATGACCAAATAGACATTTCCCCACATTTCAACAATTTTGTAATTGACTCTCTAATAACATGCTTATACATGATGATTTTCAAAAACAGTAACAACAATATTTATTTGGGGACATAGGAGTTAGGATGGGGAAAAAGGAGGAATAGAGGTTATGCTGTTTCTATTTACAAATGTACAAGGGTTTGTTGGTTTGTGCTGCTGAACCCTCCAGCTGGGTGGCTACTAGATTACAGAAAAGGCAATCATCATTTAATTGACCAAATATGATACCCAGTGCTCTGGCTATCTAAGCTGCTGACTAAATCAGATGTTACACAATAATTATCCCACTTGTATCAGTCCCAGATACAGCTGAAATCCTGCAATCTCACACTATATACACTGGGTACCAGATACCAAAGTTCTGAATGTTGCAGGCCTGATAGGTGCTGCAGTTGGTCAAGTTGGCCAGCTTTGATTAGAAGGAAGGGGCAAACTTGGAAAGCAACCTTCAACAATGGCTGTTGATTTTTCTCAAGGATGCAGGGACTGCCCCATATTTGGCAGAGTAGCAGGGGTTGCCCTGCTTGTCACAGAATTGAACATTTCAGAAAAGGCAACTTGGCTAGATCTTGGATTCACAAATCCTGAACATTCAGCACAATGCAAATTGGAGTCACATCCAGTACCTTTATGCACCAATACTTTTCTCAAGCATCTCTACTCTTAGACGTGATTACATCCAGTAATTTCCATACCGGTACTTTTCATCAAGCATCTCTATACGTGGACATAATTTGGCAAAGTGGAAATACATAATTTCCAATCGCAAAATTCAGTCACAATAAACCCTAGTCCCTCATGTCCTCTGAAGTGGCAACACAACTATGGCTGGCAGCTCTAACAGGGCAGTCTTGACCAATAGAGGGTACAAATAGATATCAGCACATTTAAATGATTCACCAACACATAATTCATTACACCTGCACTGTGCCATCTGAGCAGCAGGCAAGGTACAAATAAGATAACTACTAGTCACAGTCTCTTTGGGCAAAGCAGCCCTGACTATTACTTTTACTGTCTCTCATAATTCAGAAGATAAAAGGCATGTTGGCCCCAAGGTTACTTATTTTGGTTGTCGGGCATAAACAATTACAAGGGCCAGCAGACCCATAGATTTACTTGCAGAACTTCTCCCTTGCACGGGGGGGGGGAACAAGAGTACTCACACAGGTCCTCCATGGTTGGTTTTCACTATAGAATGCATCCTGGTGTCTTCAGTCCTCTCATGACTGAGGTTTTGGTCAGCGCTCTCACCACTGCATGATGTCATCTGGTCTTCGGTCCACATCTTTCCCAGATGTGGAAGGGAGGGCTAGCACCTGGAGGACAACTCTGGCAATTTCCAGGCTAGCAGTTGCAAACTTAACTAAATTACTTTAACTTTAAACTTAAATAAAACAACAACCCCTCCTGGAGAGAAGGACTTAGATGGATTGCCCAGACCCAGAAGCATGGCAGGGGCCTGAGCCCCCACTCCTGCGGGGGAGGGCTCCCTCTCAGATCTGTCTCAATCTCTCTCCATCTGAATCTGGCAAAATGTTGGCAGCCACCGTCTCTTATAGAGCTTTTCCAAGGCTCCTGATTGGCTGCAGTGATAGGGTGATTGGCCTCTGATTGGCTGGAGGACCGGTCAATCACAGAAGTGAATAATGCATGAGCCTCACTCGATGCACTGTTGGTCTGCTGTTTTGGCACCTAGAATTAGGTCCCTGTAAGTCCCCATGAGCACTTGGCATTTACCCATGACTTTTAGTGAAAATCCCACAAGTCCTGGCTTTGTTTTTCTGGCTTTTCAGTTGGCTGTGACTGCTGGCATTGGCTGCTTAACCCACAGTCCCTTTAGCAGAATGAGCACAGTCGTGAATAACAGTTCTGGTGCAGCCAGGAATAATACAATATTTGCCCCAATGCCCCACAGTTCTTTAGCCCAGGTTGTGTACTTGCAGTTGCTGCACAGAGTGGCTGAATTGCTCAGTTTGTTTTCCTGTTGCTGCTGCCAATGTTTAAGGACGCCTTGCATCAACAGACAGACTGGCACTTTGAGTCCCAAATTGTCTGGTTCAGCCAGGAAGAAGCATTCAATTTTAAATACTTCCCCCTTTGTAACACACTTTTCCCACATACATGCAGCAGCAGTTACAATTTAAATAACATTTTTCTGCTTTCTTTTTCGGCCGTAACTGAGAACAATTGCCCCGCGGGCAGACAGGCACTCATAAATATTTAAAGGATCAGGGCTCAGCTCATGAATATGCTAATGAGCCCCGATCAAACACACATGCAAAACTCCCTTTATTTTCATGGGAGTGGCCTCTCAGCGGACTGTCTGTGGTCACCGCCGGGTCCCAATTAGGTGAAGGGGATCTCGGGACTGACGTAACTCTCCCTGAAGCGACCGCAAAACAGCACGGTCAGAGATCAAAGGCGCCGCTCATGCCTACGTGATCCCTGCTGCCCTGGGGGCAGAAAAACAAGTGGGAGATCACAGTGGAGATCTTGAGCCCCACAGGGCTGGATTAAGGACTTGGGCAGCAGACTGGGGCACCAGAGGGGCAGGACAATAAAAATTACAGGCTGCTCTTGAAGGTGCTCAGGAGAGCAGGAGGAGACAGAAAGACCTGGCTAAGATAAGCCCAGGTAGACATTTTAGGGAACCCTATTTGTAGGGGAGGGTTACACTCCACTCCACTAGAACCATTAGTGTTTGGGCAGCCAGGTCAGCTTGTCAACCTACTACCACAACCTCCCCAAGACAGTCAATCTTTGAAAGTGCCCCCTCTGTAATGTCTTTGCTAGTGCCCAAGGGTACATCTAGCAACAAAAGGGCATTGTGGGGGGTCAATCTCACTCCCCATACACCAAACAATTAACTACAGTACAGCCATTTCTTTAGAGAGGGAGTCAGAACCAGTGCTAGTAATACTGTCTATACTGGTGGCAGGCCGCTGGTAGCTACCCATAAAAACAGTGGGCTCCAGGTGGAGCCTAACTAAAATGTTGCCTCCAAGATGTAACCCCTAGGTGGCACTATCTCTAATATTACAACTCATGCCTGTACTTCTAACCACAGGTTATGGGGCCTGGATTCGATATTATGGTGCCTCCACCCAGAGTAATAATCATGGTGGTATCTACCCAACCTGGTGTAGCCTTCTGGGAAGTTATAACCACCCACAAACCCACCTAGCAACCAAATACCTTCTAACAGGAGATAACCCTTTGCAGTAGTTGACACACAGATAGCAATCAGCATTAATGATATGCACATACCCCTTGCACTTACCACCAGGGACTGGTCTTCAGCAACTCCCCTGGAACCCCCAGCAATTATAGTGTTAAGAAAGCAAGCATGTACCTTCAGTACTGTACACCAACTAAGAATATGCTCATAAGGCAGTTTAAACGTGAAACAGCCAATCAGGTTTGTTAAGGGAACATGAACAAGGATGGGGTCGTGAATCTAGAAGAATGATTACTTTATGTATTTATTTATTTATTTTTATTATTTTATTTGAAATGTCAGCTATACCTCCGAGCCATAGGCTGTTTTACAGAGGTTCCATGTCATACACAGAATACAGAACATTGTAAAGGTATACACCGTGTGATAACATTGAGTTACAGCAATACAGTGATACAAAATGACATGATTACAAAACAGAGATTGAGAAGCCAAGATACAGTGCATAGGAAATTTGATTCAAGTTATTCTGCATGCATGCACTTTAGTCCCATCTAAACAGCCTAACAAAAGTGGGTAACCAGAATGTTATGCTGGCTGGCCAGAATCGTGCCTGGGGTGGCCGGTGTTGCAGCTGTTGTTGGGGCCCTTGATAGAAAGAAAAAGACAGTTAAACATGCATAAACAAGGCTTTGGTTACTTGTATCCAGGCTGGTTTGCCCAGTCCTTTGTAACCCTGAAATACACTGGAGCAATCAGATGGTACCAAAGAAGGATTCTTAGAAAAGTTGCAGGGAGCTACCCTGAATTTACTCATGACACCAGTTGGTTGAGGAAGGTCTGGTGATATGAAGACCTGCTGCTGGAAACTGAAGAGCATGGGGAAACTGCACCTGTGAGACTCACCTCTGTTTCAAGGCCTTTCCCTTCAGGTGGCCACAACCTGCGACTCCTTGCTGCACTGGGGCTGTACCCCCAATCTGGTCTCTCGCCGAGAAAACAGACACTGGTGCAGAAATGGATGACTTGGGCTGAGTTAGTTTGGCATAGGCCCAAGGCTGGATAAACTCTTCTGGCAAAGTTTGGTTTGTGTGCAGGTGAATACCTCCAGCTGGCAGACAGCTCGCTCACTGGTAAAGATGGGCTTCTTTCTGGCAAGCAGGAGTCCCTGAGCAGTAAGCCATGACCCACAATAAACATTCGGCACATTTAATAAAAACAGCAGTCACTTCTCTACCTCTCGATTCAGTTTCTGGCCGGTTCACTATTTCAGTCGATTCACTGAGCAAACCTCTCAATTCTCAAAAGCAGTCTCTCACACAAATACTTGGGCCAAATGCTTCACAGGAGCTCTTCTCGGTCCAATATCTCAGGCTCCACTTCTCAGAGTCTCGGGGCCATCTGCCACAGTTCAAAGATTAGCTTCGGGATTAGTCCAATTATTGCTATCAAGCAGTCCAAGACTGGCAACAATAGCAGGAAGGCAAGTCAAGCTTTTCCCTACCAAATCTCTGCAGCTCCTTTCCTGGAGCTGCCTCTCGATGGTTTCAGTTTCAGTTTATTTTATTTTGTGTATGTACATAAAATAATTTTGTCACATGCAAAAGTTCAATAAAACAGACAGACAACATACAACAATTCATCATAGTTTCTCCATCCTATACACTGTAAACTCTGGTTATACATTCCATTTCAACTTCATAGCAATCTTCTGTGCAAAACCTGCAATTGCAAAGATCTATTTTGTACTTTTACAATTTAAAATCAGCAATAATTTTTTCTGATTATCCATCACTTCCCAAATTATCAAACTACTGATTAATATACAGTTCTCTTTCTTGTACAAAAGCTGTGCAATCAAAAAATAGATGTATACCTGATACCACCGCCTCCTTACAACCCTCACAGACCACTGGATTAACATTATTTATCTTCTTGTTCCTACTGGAGAATATACCAAATCTCAATCTGGCCAGTGCCTTTCTTTGTTTTACATGTTCACATTTTAGTAGATATTTTTCCATTTCAAATTTTGTCTTTATACTGTATATTTTAGGGGATCATTCTCCAAGGACTCTCTAACTTCAACAAAATCCATGTTTTTTGCATTATCTTCTAATCTCTGTGATGCTTCATTAGTAAATCTGAGGGGATTTACCAGCTCACTAAAGGTATAATTATACTCCAATCCATTTTTATTTAACTCTTGATTTAACACTCCAAACCGGCCATTTCTTAGCTTCCACCCAACATTTTTGAATCATACTTCCTTCCAGCAAAGTAGTAATTTTCTGCCATAGCAGCAGAGCTCTTCTCAGTGTTCTAACATAAAACAAGCATTTGTCAATGCCGAATGTTTGCTTGCTGGCATTGGCATTGGTAGTGTAGAAGTTACAGAGCTGCATAATAGGAATGGCAGCCAAGTATTGAACTGAAGCCAACCCCACCACCACCCTGCAGAGAGTGACAGGCATTGGGGTGTGCCTTTGGGTCGTCAGGCATAACGACCATGCCATTTCACCACACCCTACCCTGCAGACACTGACAAGTGTCACGATGTGCCTTGGGGTCTTTGGCCCTTATGCACACCCCATTCCATCAGGAAATATGGTGAGATGGGTGCAGTATAGGAGAATGGGGTGAAGTTTGGGCCCAAAGAGTCTGAGGCACACCTTGATGCCTCTCACTGGCTGCAGGGTGTGGGTGGGGGTGGAATGGTATGAGCCTGACAGGCAAGAATCCCAAGTCACACCCCTGATGCCTGTCATTCTCTACAGGGTGGGGCATTATGGTTGGAAACCCTAACGCCTCAGGCATTCGTTGGTATTTTCACTCCGAATTTTCAACATGTTTTTTTTGTGACCCCTACCTCATGAACAGTGGCAATATCAGTTTGTTAACCTAAAGCTGCTTATGCACAGCGACTACAGCATTTAGCACCACAGGTGCAAAACACATTCTGAACAGGATGTGAAAATGACAGCTGTACTTTTCATGGGAGGTGTAAAATGGCAATGTTGAAGATCTGTGTGAAAATCTTAAAAACTGTGAAGTCACGAGCTTGTATAGAAACTGTGCACGACACCTGTAATGTAACTAGTTTGGGGATTTTTATAGCAGATTGTTAACACAGGCATTTGGGACCTCCGATCATGAACAGTGTCAGTGTGTTTTTCTTTATCTGTCCTTAACAATGATTTCCCACAGCTTAATACGCATTTCTGTGCTGAAGTGTGAAAAACACATTTTGCCCATGTTGTGGAAAATGACAGCTGTACTGTTCCATAAGGAGGTGTGGAAAAATGCCGCTAGTGAAAATCTGGACTGAAAATGTCTACAAATTCATGAACTTACGAAGGTCGCGTGGAAACTGCATGCTCACTAAATAACACAGTCATTTTATGGAGTTTTGTCACAAATTTTCAACATAGCCATTTTAAGACCTCTGCTCATGACCAGTGTCACTGTGATTTTCTTAATCTATCCCATACATTGATTTTGCACACCGACTGTGCCATTGTGTGCTACATGGGCAGAAACACGTTGTGGGCAAGATGTGAAAAATGACAGCTGTACTGCTCATAAGAAGGTGTGGTAAAATGGCAATGTTGAAAATCTGGAGTGAAAATATTGAAAATTTGTGAACTTACGAGCGTGCGTAGGAACTCTGCATCGCACGCTCGTAAAACAATCATTTTTAGGAATTTTTTCACCAAATTTTCAACATAGCCATTTTAAGACCTCTGATCATGAACCGTGTCACTGTGATTTTCTTAATGTGTCCCGTACATTTATTTCGCATACCGACTGCGCAATTGTGCGCTACATGAGAGGAAACACATTTTGGGTGAGATGTGAAAAATGACAGCTGTACTGCTCATAAGAAGGTGTGGTAAAATGGCAATGTTGAAAATCTGGGTAAAATATTGAAAGTTGCGAATACGGATGGTAAAGGAACTACGCAATGCACGCTTTAAATAAAACAATCATTTTAGGAATTTTTCCACCAAATTTTCAAAATAGGCTTTTTGAGAACCCACCTTTTGAACACTGGCAGTGTCGTTTCATTAATCATTCCAGAAAGGTGATTTCGCGCAGTGGCTGCAAAATCACCCCCCGGGCCCAGGTAACACCATGACAGTGACAGCCTTCATGAGAAGGGGTCCCAAAAACCCCATGTTGAAAATTTGGTGTAAAAATTCCAAAAAATGCCTGAGATATGCAATAAAGTTGAAAAAACCCTATCTATCCCATTATACAGCTTACTGGCATTTCCTCAGTTCGTGGTCGGCTTTGAAGAGTGCAGACGTGTTCCTGGTCAACCGAAGATCGCTGCGCTGAGCTCCGGAGGTAAGTATGGGGTGAGGGGAGGTGTGGGGAGGCAGGGTGTGCAGTGGGTGGGCGCAGGTGGGGGCAGACACAGCGAGGGACCATTTTCGATTTTCAGGTTTTTTTTTATTACGACGACACGGGAAGGTTGCCACACTGGGGTGGGCTCCCAGCCTGGCAGAAAGATGGCTGGGGAGGTGGAGCCGATGGGGGATAGGGTACCCCGTCGGCCATGGCATCTGTTGCCGCGCTGGGGTGAGCTCAACATGGCACCCTGTATAGGGGACACAGTGGGCGACCTGGGGATTATTTCCCGTCGACTATCGACCTGTAACCACGCTGGGGTGGGCCCCAGCATGGCACCCTGTACTCGGTAAGGGACACAGTGGGAAGGCTATCGACATTGTAGCCACACTGGGGTGGGCACCAGCATGGCATGTGAAACTCTGTTTCGGGAGGGGCGAGCAACCAGCCCGACGAGAGTTGGGCACCCCGTTCGGCTATCACTGACTGTAACCCGCGCTGGGGTGGGCACCCAGCATGGCACCCTGTATCGGTCGGTACACAGTGGAAGGTTATCGACATTGTAGCTGCCACTGGGGTGGGCACCCAGCATGGCATATGAAACTCTGTTTCCGGGAGGCGCAGCAACCAGCCGATGGGATTAGGCACCCCGTCAGCTATACAGTCTATGCGTTGGGGGCAGCATGTGGCGTATGTGTGTGCATAGGGGGAACGCGCGCGGGCAGGCGATATCTGATCGCTGCTCATTGAAGCATAACTCCCCTTTCTCAACTGTACGCTACTGCATTTTGGAGCTGTCATAGACAGCTCCAGCAGGCATTGGAGAACTGCGGCCGCGCCTGCAAACACACTGACTGAATTGGTAGAGGGCTGACACACCTCCGAAAACTCTGATGATGGCACTATGTTTCTTGCACATGCGTGCAAGCAAACATAATGATAAGGTTCCAGTTTCTAGTCTGACACCTGTTGCTGATGCATATCCAGGGAGACCCAATAGATTCCTTAAACAGTTGTTCTGTATTATTAACCTTCATTCTTAAACATCTATATTGTGCAATAAAGGAATTGCCTGCTATGTATTAGCAAAATATCTGATACCATTTAATACCTTTGTTGCCTTACTGTAAACTAGTTCTATGTGATCTTTCCATTTAAAATTTTGACTAAATATAACTCTCAAATAATAAAAATCATTTACTTCCTCAATTAATAGATTTTCAATCTTCCAGGTGTTCAGACTTCTTTTTTTCCCAAAAGTTATTATTTTGATCTTTCCCTGGTTTATTGTCATATCCAGTTTTTCAAGCATCTCAATTGTCACTAAAATAGCCCTCTTCAGGCCAGTTTTGGTCTGTGACAACAGTATTGTGTTATCTACATATAGCAAAAGTTGAATACCCTCCCTATTTCCTTTTGGTGGAAATGTTTCTACTCGTTTTAGCTCTCCCACCATTGTACCACTATAAATATTAAACAGGGTAGGAACTAAAATACACCCATTTTACTCCTGTGTTTGCATTTATTGGTTTTGTCACATTTCCTTCCTTACTATACAGTATTTTACCATAATTACATTGTCTTTATGTGGTAATTTAATAACTTCTAGATGTCTTCCATTCATACCTTTATTTGCCAGAATACCCCACAGTGTTCTATGAGTAACCGAATCAAAGGCCGCTTTGATGTCAACAAATGGTTCATAAATCTTTGTTTCTTTTATAACTACATATTTGTCAATTATGTGTCTCAAAATGAAGATCTAATCCACTGCTGACCTCCCTATGTGGCAGCGTGCTTGAACTTCTGATAAAATGTTATCTTCCATCCAATAGATAATTCTCTTCAATATTAAATGGGAAAATATTTTTTGATTAGTATTTAACAATGTAATTGGCCAATAGTTCTCTATTTTTTCCATAGAACCCTTTTTATGTATGGGTACTACTATTCCCTCAGTCCAATTTTTTGGTAATGTCATATATTTTACTATGTTTCTATATAGGCAGAGCAATATCTCAGCCCACCATTCAGGGTTAATATGATATAATTCTGCACCTATATTATCTGTACCTGGTGCTTTATTTTTCTTTTGAGATTTTATAGCACCTACAATTTCCTCTTTAGTAAATTTTAACAATCAATTTTCTTTTTCCTTAGTTAAATTTTCTATTTCTTCTAGAGGTTGGAACCTTCCTCTATTAAAAAGATCCTCGTAATATTTAGTCCATTCTTCTGGTGGAATAACCGCCAATATATTATTTCTAGTATTTTTAATGCCATGCGCCACTATTCCCCAAAAGGCACTCCCCTTCTTTCTTTTTAATGGAGCATTGTAATATATTCCAAAGTCCTTTTTGGTACTGTTTTTTTCTTCCCTAATATTATGTTTTTATATTACATTTTTACGTTTTTTAATGCCTTTCTGCTCTCTAAATCATTGTATTTAACTACTCCTCTACCTATGTTTTGAATTAACCTCCTTTTCTGATAACATTCATTATCAAACCAGTCTGCTACGTATATATTGTTGTTTTTTAAGTTTCCACGCTGTTGTTTCCCTAACTCTTTCACCAACCTTTGTTCAATGGATTGATATGAAATAAACATCCTGGGCCACATTTTCAAAGCCCCTGAGATGATGCAAAGGACATGCTCAAAACCATAGTGGCACAAGGGAGTCCAGCATCAAACATTGCGCCAGACCCAATTTTCAAAGAAGCTCTGCATCAAAGGCAGTCCGCCCTGCGTCAAAGGTGGCTGTGTTAGCCTTGCGCCATACAAATGGCAGCGCCATGACGCAAGCCATCTTGTACCATAGAAATGGTGCAAGACCGCACCTGTGGGAATTTCAAAGCTGTACCACTGACACCAAACATGTCAAAGTACCGTCAGCTGCTAGACCAGCCAGAGCTGGTCTAAGGGACACTAGAGCATATAAAGAGACCCAAAGTAGGTGGTCAGACCTGACTATGCTAATATTAAGGGCCAGTATTCTCCTGCAGGACTAGTTTAGAACATTTTGGGGGCTTAGTTTTGGCCATTTCATCTGCCATTTTGTTTACTTAGCTTGCGTCATTCTCATCCTTTGCGTCATTTGTTTGAGTCAGCTTGCACCATTTTTACTTGGTTTGCACCATTTTTACTCAGTTTGTACCATTTGTAATCAGTTTGCACCATTTTTACTCAGTTTGCAACATCTTTAATCAGTTTGCACCATTTTTGTACTCAGTTTGTACCATTTTTGTACTTGGTTTGCATCATTTTTAATCGGTTTGCACCATTTTTGTACTCAATTTGAACCATTTTTCTACTGTTTGCACCATTTTTGTACTCGCTTTGCACCATTTTTGCACTGTTTGCACCATTTTTGTACTCAGTTTGTATCATTTTTGTACTCAGTTTGCATCATTTTTAATCAGTTTGCACCATTTGTCTACTGTTTGCACAATTTTTTTACTCAGTTTGCAGCATTTTTAATCAGTTTGCACCATTTTTGTACTCAGTTTGCACAATTTTTGTACTTGGTTTGCATCATTTTTGTTCCTTGAGTAATTTTTCTGACTTAACTTGCACCATTTATTTTGGTGCAGCTTGCATCATTTCCATCTGTTACACCATTGTGTTGATACAGTAGACCTCTTGCGTCAGTTTGGGGGACTTTGTCACACAGACCACTTTTCTTGCAAAATAGGGCTCACAGTATGTGGCTCACCAAGATCTGATTCAAGCTGGTTGTTTGATGCAGCTTGTATGGTTCCAAGGGCCCTTTGAAAATCTGTCCCCCTATCTATATCCATTCCTAATAATCCTTCTTTCAAATTTCCCTCTAGTTTTATCATACATTATCGTTTCATGGCTTCCATTTCCTCAGTCTTCATAAAATTCCCCTAGAAGTTCTTGATTTACTTTTTGCCACTTTATCCGTTTATTATTTCTGATCTCCATAATCCCACCCAGCCATAAACTATTGGTCTTATTTTCTTTTTGTGTCATATTACTTTCTATCCATACAGTATTTGAATTGGTCTATGATCACTGTCCCAATTATCCATCACTTCCAGTTTATATATCCTGTTATATGAGTATACGTCTATGATTCCATTATCTAATACACTCAAGCTCTGTTTATATACTAAAGTACCCTTCCCCTGTCTGTCACCATGGCATCTCCCATTTAAAATATACATATTTAGTTTATTCAACACTTGTAATAGTCTTTCCCCAGCTTTATTTTTCTTTTTATTCATTGAATTCCTTAGGGGGATTCAAAAGATGCCATTCAGGTTCCAGAAAGTACCTTTTTCTTCTGGTTCTGTTCTCATCCTTGCATTGCAGTCACTGGCAATCAGGATCATTTTACTTATATATTTGTTTTGAAGTTCTTCCATTATTTTGAAAAATGTGTTAATGCATGATTCTATGGGGGATGCCTTGGTGTCCGGGGGAAAATACACATTTATTAAAAGACATTCCATTTTTTGCTTTATCAAGATCCCTAAAACTTGTATAAAATGTCTTGGGTAGCTCCATACACAATTGCAGGACAATTCATCACTCATCTTTACAAAAGTGCTGATTCTCCCAGCAGGTCTACCAAAATTAGCCTTTCTCCAGGCTTTAATATGTCATCCTTGATAACCTTCGAAATAACAATCATCTAATTTATCTATCCAAGTTTCTTGTAGCATAATTATATGTGCTTGTTGCATAAATTTAACTATGCCATTATCTCTAAATTTGTACAATGCTCCTGCAATATTCCAGCTAAGTACTTTTAGATGTTTTTTTTATTATACCAGATTTTACTTCTGGGAGTCAAATCATCTCCTCTATTTCTTCAGTTACCAAATCAATTTCCTCCTTCTTTCCAATATCTTCCCCTTTCTCTGCAGGGAGCACAGAATCTAGTTCTATCAAATCCAGACTCTGTGTTTCTTCTTCTAGAATAATACTGTTGTTTATCTTTGGGCCTCTTTAATGTCTTCCCCTAACCATTTTCACAAATGTTTCTTCTTGTAACAGGGTATGTTCTATTTCTTTTGGTCTTATATAATTAGATATTCTCTGCTATATTTTGTTTCCTCCTACCTTTTGTGTGTTTACTTTTTGTTTTGGGGTTTCTTTCAACACTACAGCATAATCACTCTCCTTCGTTATGGGGATGGTTACGTCTGCATTTATACCCCATTCCTTTAGTTGTTCATTAGCCTCCAGAATCTTTTTCCTCATATTTTTGTTTTTCAGCACTAGAAAAATCCAACCCTTTTCTCTTCCTCCATGGTATCGATAAGTTAACCTTAAATCATTCCATGTAATTTTATTTCCCAGGATACCCTTACAGACATTGTAAACTGCTAGTTCCAGTGCCATGCAATTTTCATTTTTAGCCTTGAGAATACCTGTTAGGAAGACTGTTGGTAATATCTCACCTTTCTCTATTTGAACTTCTTTCTTTTTCTCTAAGTTAGAATTGCCTCCCCCTAGAGTTTCTGTTTCATTCACCTTACTGAGTTTTCCCTTCTGTTGTGCTGTAATTTCTTCTACCACTCTATACTTCCTTACCTGTCCATCTTCAATGGTTTGAATTATCTTAACTAATTCTCTATCATCTTTTTCTTTGTTTGTCACAGCCTCACTTTTTTCTGTAATAGCGTCTTTCTTTTTAGAGCATGGTTTTCCCTTAGCCTTTTGCTTTCCTGTTACAGACTGTTTTTTTCTCATGTTGTGTTCCTTCCTACTTTGCTGGATATCCAATACTAATGCTTTGGTTGCTTTTAATTCTTTCCTTCCTATTTCTTCTGTTGTTTCCCTAATTTTTTCCCTATTGCTTTTTTTCAAATCCCCTTTCTTGATCTTTACTTCTGTTTTCTTCATTACAATTTTTTGTTTCTACTGGGGGTTTTCTCCTTTTTATTTGTGTGTTTATTAGAGTAGTGAAATGAATTAACAATTCATTATTTAACACTATTCCATTTCTAATTTCACCTAATTGCTCTACACTCTTCTCATTAGACTCCATCTGTAGACTTCCCTCTATTCCCTATAATTCTGAACTTCTTTCCTGGATTATATATGGAATATCTGGAGGGTAATCTAAGGGAGGATCTAACTTGGGTCTTAGAATATAGGGAGTAAGGAAAGCTTTAAACTCTCCCAAAATTGATCTACTTGGGCATTGATGGGAGGCATCTTTCATAGATTTCCCTTCTTCATTTTTATGCACTTTATTCTCCCCATGAAGTTTTATTTTGTTCTCCCTGTTTTTTCCCATTATATATATACTGCATTCCTCTACATCATCAGCTATTCCATCAACATATCCATTAGGAATTCTTGGCCCTTCTTGAGGGGTGTAATCATTTTCTAAGCTTCTGATTATTTTCACAAGGGGATGCTCTATTTGTATAGATGCATCTTTTTCTGAAATTCCTTTTATTGGAGAGGAGCTTAAAGGGGTAAAGAAGGCACTTTCAATTTTAAGTACCTCCTTTCTCCCTACCAGGTTTAAATTACTTCTTGGAGCCAATATATAGCTAGTAATTGTCCTCTCTGTCTTAGTTATCTTCCCGTCCATATTTCCCTTTACCGTAGTATTTTTCTTTTTATAGCTAATGGGATTTGCAGCCTTTTTCTTTTTTGCTGCTCTTGTATTCATTTCTCTTATCAAGGTACAATTTACCTAGGTAACCCACAGAAGTAATCTCAAAATATACAATAGCTCCTAATAAGAGAAAATGTACAGTTTTACATACACAGATTCCAGGGATTTTATAGCACACCCCATCCCAGTTATGTTTCATAAAAAAAAAACACACAAGTAAAAGAAAGGGACTAGTAAAACAGTCCCGTCTGTTTTAATATAAATTGTTCTTAATTCTTCTTTCCCCCTTCTTTTGTTCCTCTTTTCCATCAACCAAGCACAAACAGTAGATAAAGTAGTTATCTTTCAGTAGCTCTATTGAATCTAGGAAACTGTCACAAATTGAAGATACATCTAATTCAATTGGGAAAGGTCAATAAGTCTGAGGGCCAGCTGGTAGCTACCAAATCATCCAGAGCCTCAGGGGTCACCTTTTCATTTTCCTGCTTTCCAGGGGAAATTATGACAAAAGTAAAGGCAATATTAATCCCATAACTTTCTTTAATCTCGCTGTGCTCTCTAATCTGTTTTCTCTTTTTAGAAAGCCCCAGACAAGCCCTAAATAAAACAGAGAAACAAAATAAATAATGCTCTCTTCTGGGTCCTATTGCACAGATTACAGAATCATTTAAACACTCACTCTATAGTCAGTCAACAGTTTGTAAAGCATTTAAGCAATATTTGAAATTAATGCCAATATTTAAAAATCCCTGAGGATCCAAAAACCAAATAAACAACTATTCTCAGATCTCAAATGAAGTAATTTCAAATCAATCAGCCAATAAAACAGAATCAAAAAGTTAAAAGCTGCAGATTAAAATGAATCAAAATAGCAATTTACAGAAACAGAGGCATTTTAAAAGTGTGCAGTAATCAGCAACATATTCAAAATTGCTAGAAGTTGTCCTTCCCAGTGAATGTGTACCCCAAGTTGCTATTTTATCTTCTAGGATTTTAACTCAGAAAGACACACTGGGGACACATGCTGCTTCTCGCTCCAAGAGCAATGGTGATCTGGCTAGCACCATGCCATACATGCTCAGATAAAGCACTGCTCACGTGAAGAAAAACACCAATCACAGAAACAAACCCTCCAAATGGTGCAAAAAATTAAAAAGCAAAAACTAACCAAGAACAAAATTAAATCTTTACTTCTTCAAAATCCAAAAATATAAAACTTAAAATGAAATGCAGCAATGTTCATCATGCACACAAAGCACAAGAAAATATATCTGATAAGAGTCCCTAGGAAGGATATGAGACCCAAGAGTAATTCTAGTGTGTGCTATTGGACGTTTGTTATAAAGTTTTAACTAAAATCAGCAATTCAGAGATATCGAGGAAGTACACTTATCGATCAGCTCCCCCAGCTTAATAAAATAAAAATAAAAACAAAGCAAACACTTTTAAACAGTTGCAAGCAAGTATATTCTCGCATGTCCTTCAGGACAGCACCGATTCTGCAATTTATTTTCCGCAGTTTCTTCTCTGTGGCCATTTAGCACTCCGAGATCTTCCAAACACAACTCTCTCACCTGACTTCTTTCTCCAGGCCTATGTCTGAATTTTCTTTCTCGGGGCTGCCTCTGGATGCAAAGTCCTCTGCTTGCTGCTCAGTACCACTACCACATTTGGGCAGTCGCAATTCCTGGTTCAGGTCTTTCCGAAGGGCCCCTTTGCCTCAAGGGTGTAGACAGGCATACTCACTGTACACATTTTTGTACAGTTTTGTTGAGTGCCTGTCACAAACCATATGCCTTTCTGTTAACATTTTCATTCTAATCTGTAGTATTTGGGTTAGTGTAGGCCACTGAGGGGTGTCTCTGTTCAAACTTTTGTTGTTTAGGAGACAGATATATGTATAACCTCTTTAGAGATTAGAGGAATCATCTGACAACAGTCTAACTTGTTTGGAAGGGAGTATAATTTGGAGGGAATGTGTAAATTTTTTAATGGGGGGTGTAACTGTTGGAGACTGTGTGTACAAAACAGAAATTTCTGGCTACACCCCTGCTTTGCCTCCTATGGTCCAACCTCCACCAGCACGGCCCTCCTCCTACAAGAGACAAAGCATGCTAGGGAGCACAATGCCAGACTGGGGAAGCACAAGAATGTCTGGAAAGACTCACTAGAATTATAAAACTGCTGGCATACCTTTACTAGGTGAGAAAGAAGTGAATAGCGAATCCTGCTAACAGGAACTTCTCCCCAGCTCTTGCACCGTGCAGCTTCTCTCCGTCTTCACTCCTCTCTTGCCCTTTTCTGACCTTTCTGGCTTGAGCTGCTCATTCTCTCAGCTCTCCAAGCAACTGAACTCTTTTTTTCTAACAGTTCTTGAACTAGTCCAGTTTTCTAGCAATCCGGTTGGCTAGGGGAGCCATCAATCACAGTTCTAGTGCTACCATAAGTCAGTTTAGGTGCCAACCTGTTAAACTACAAGAACTACAGTTTTCTTTCCCATGAGGCACTTGAGCTGAGGACCCCTTGAGGTCCTTTGTGTCCCAATTGGTCCAAATACCTGGAAGTCCTGATCCAAACATGGTAGCTCCCATTTGGGGGAATAAGCTGCAAGAAGACAGGTTAAAGCAAACAATCTATTTCAAATATAACAGCAGATTAGAAATGAACATTTACAACAACAGCTAGAGCTCCCTCTGCTTCACAATCAACTGCAGAATGGAGCAAATTAGAATGGTACCCGCTGGTTGCGAGCTTTGGAGCACTCAGACCCAGCCCAGATCATTGACTGTATACACACTGGCTAATATCTTAAAGGGACAGGTGCGGAGGCACATCATGACACTGTCACTCAAATCAACAGGATTAACAAATAACTATGGATTTACTATCTATGCAGGATGGCTGCCTAGCAGTGGGCATTACTGAAGCCCAGGAAGACACCTAAGGTGAGCCCCCAAATTGGTGGGGGTGTGCTACAGAGGTGTGGAGCCTCTCTAGTTGACCTGAAAGCCCGCAATCAAGTGAAGCTAGCATCGTAACTATAGCTCTCACCACCCCTCAGGTAAGGAAGACCCCTTCACCACCCATGCCAGCTCAGCCTCAGCCAATGGAGGAATCAAGCAAAGCCATCTCCCCCATAAAGAAGGCTGCAGGGAAAAAAA
The DNA here is from genome assembly GCA_016271365.2 of Neoceratodus forsteri. Taxonomy (NCBI): domain Eukaryota; kingdom Metazoa; phylum Chordata; order Ceratodontiformes; family Ceratodontidae; genus Neoceratodus; species Neoceratodus forsteri. The sequence goes on along the minus strand of CM057450.1, from coordinate 123,625,744 downwards.
GAAGAAGTTCTATGGAAGCACAGTCTGCATAACCCAGTGGGGAGACCTCCCCACAACCTCCAAGTAAGGGAAGGGGGCTTATCCCAGCCAAATGGCATAACTTTCTCCTTCAAGCCACTGCCAGACCTGGAGACTACATGGGGGGGTCAAAATTAAATTTTACAGTCACTAGCCAGAAGGGCTAGTGACTGATGAAATCTACTAGCCACACAGACTTTTCCACTGAACCAGCTGGTGTACTTATTGAAATGTTACCTTCTCCAGAAAGCTAAAGTGCTAGTTAAAGGAAACTCTTACTGGCCTGAAAAAAAAAATCTAGCAGCATTTGGTTAGTGGGCTGGTGCTAGTTTCAACCACTACTACACAGAGACCAGTTCTCATCCCACCACTGGTCCAGGCTCTGCCAAGATACTAGAAACTCTAAGAGGATACCATGAAGATGTTTGTTTGCCCCCAGGCCAAGCTTCCCATACCCTTGTACGCACGCTGCCTAAATGGAGCCAGGCAGAGGTGATAGTCAGAAGGAGGATGAAATATGACTATCTGTACCATAATTATCCCTATGTGTCATAGGCCATCTGGAATCAAATCAAGAGGAACCGCAAGGAATGGGTTTGAAAGGCCATTCTACACAAGATCTGGAAAAAGAATGGTATCACCTATTCAAGTGATGCAGCAAGCAGGCAGGAAACAAGTAGAGTGGCAGAGTCAGTAATTAATGGGGCCTAGGCCTTACTCTCTTAAAGACCTGTGCCCTAGTGAAAACCATGGAGGGTACTGTGGCCCGCCACCATGTTGACTCTGTAGACTGTCGAGGTGCTCCCTGTATGAAGTCCAATCCAAGATACTATTTTTACAGCTCTCTTGATAAAGATTGACTCTATGGAAGGAATGACCCTCAGTGGGGTTGAAGATTAGCCACTCAGCCTTGTTGCAGCCTGTTGCTGCCAGTTCAAGTTTGTTATGCCACCTTGGCAATGCACTCAAGCCTCATAAGGAAAGTGGGAACCTGGGCTCTGAAGCCTTTGCAAAGTTTGGACATATGACCGAGTCCTCCTGGGAAGAAAACAGAGAAGAGGACAGAAGACCCACCATCTCAAACTCCAGTGACTGCCCACCCAGCAACCCAGTAATGACTGCAGGTTTTTTCTATATAGGTTTTTATCCTCCTTGGCAGGTATAGATGGCTGGCTCAGCCACATACCCGTCATCCACGGCCGTTTCAAGTCTCCTCTGGTCTTGTGGGACCTATATTCCCCTGTGGATTGACCCCTGTAGCAGTGCTAGGAAGGTAGGGCTGTTCTCCCCTCCTGGAACACATATCCAGATTGTCCCCAGAGCCAGAGAGACTGAGTAGGCCATTGGCATGAGTGGACGGGGCTTCATGAAGCTCATTCTCCATTTTTCTCCTTTTCTCCCCATAGGCAGCACAGACATGCAATGACCATGTTGTGTAAGCTCCACCTCTGCAGAGACGCCCCTGGTGCTCTGAATGGGCACCCTTCCCACTTACTGTGTCTTGCATGTTCTACCATTTGGACTCTTCCAAATGACAGTCAAGCGGTGAGGCACAGGATCCCCCTTCTCCAAGGGAGGAGAGCTGTCCTGCAGATGCTCAATCCTCCTTCCCACGGTGAACACCCTGAGTGACCAAGTCCATCCCCAAACCCGGATCACTGGTATGGAACGAGGTAAGGCTCTCACGGTGCCTCAGCCCTCTGTACTACCAGGCTGGCTCAGAATTGCAGTTTTGAAGCATCCTATCAGCAGACATGGTGTTGTACTAGCTTTTCTTTATTTCATAGATACTCGTGGGACACAGGGCTTGGTGCCTTTTGGGACCTGTTGTGACATATTAAGTTACCATTTGGAGTGTAATGTAGACCCCCAATGACACTTCTCATTGAACTCACTGTTCGACATTTGCCCCATGGGATTGACCTTCAAGTGAGATTTAAAAGGACCTTACATATGTGTAACCCCCACCCTCCATTTCAGGGGTTACTATGATGTCCAGTTGGCAATGGTGCCCAAAGTGATGCCAGGACCCACAGAAAGAGTGGGGCACTGGCATCAGGCTTTAAAAGGCATGTTATGGCAGGAAAAAAGGGTTATTGTATGTTTGAGTCTCTGTAATCTCAAGGAGTCATTCGGGGCCTGTAGCGCCAAGCTGGAGAGTGGATATTCTGTCGGGGCCAAGGTGGGTCAATTGCCATTCCATTCCCACAGTTGAAGAAAAGTCCCCAATCAATCCATTGGGGAAGGGAAAGAAGTGCCACAAGTGCCATTAGCACCAGTGTGAGGAGAGTCGGAGAGCCTGTTTGGCTCCGAGGAGGAAAGCTGTGTGAGGTTGGTGGCTGCCATGGTAGGCCCAGAGCCGGTAAGGGAGAGACTGGGTTCTGGAGGGTTCCAGGGTGGCAGCTCAGGCCCTCTGTTATAAGTCCATGTCCATCAGCGATGAGGCATTTTGGTTATCCGATGTGGCCGCCCTGGGAAGAGTTGGTGCCCAGATTCAGCCCCCCTCCCGCAGAGCTGTAAATGGGAGTACCAAGGAGGAGGGAATTGAGCCCAAAGGTGCCCGGAGAGATGCTGTAGTGTTCCCAAATGTGCCACAGTGGGGATAGTTTTAGTTCTAAGCCAAGGGAGAGCTAGAGAAAGAAAACAACTGTTCTGCCACCACGATCGTTGGGAGTCTGCTTAGTTCCAAAGTAGTGAGAAGAATCCAGGTACGGGACTCGGGTCCCCAAAAGAAATGTGCCATGGCTCTAGCCATTGTCAAGTAGCTTGTTAAAGAGGTCTCCCCTCCCACCAGCTCCATGGATCTGCAAAACATGTGACATGGCTTGAGACTTTGGAAAAGTGTTTGAAAATAAATTCTGTCTGATTGCAATGGATTTTCCTGGCTGGACAGTGATCTTTGTTCCTCGCCTCTGAATTTGGTTGAACTGTATGTTGTGTTTTCCTAATAAGTTTTCCCCCAGACAGAAAGTTGCTGCCCCTCCAGCCCTCGCATCATCATCGAATCCAAGATGGTAATCCTTCTGTCACTGTGTGAATCCCTACAATAAGGTACTGTCAGTTATGTAATTTTGAGAGACTGCTGAACTGAGCTGTGTGTAGACCAGGGGCCCTTCTAGCTTCTCTGCAACTGTATACCATCAAAAAAAACAACTAGACATGGCAGGAGAGGAGAGGCTCCCTGTGGGTTATCAGAGGAGAAGGGAAAAACAATGGTTACAACTGGCCAAGAGATTTACAATACCATATGACCTAATGTGAAAGAGACAAAAAGTAAGGCTTACGTAGTTGGGGCTATGAAGCAGAAAGGGTTACAAACGTGGGGGCATCATCCAGGATTCTGATAAAAAGGGTGCTCACCACCTACCTGAAGTGCTGGAGGGTGACAGATCTGGGGAGATGAGAAGGTCATGAGGCACTGAATGAAGTTTGGTGTTGCTGCCTGTGGACTAAGTGCACCTCATGAGAAACAAGATGGCACCTGGTGCCTCGTGGCATGCAATGTGCATGTATGCACAATGAACAAGGAGATCTGGAGTGTGGTTGGTGAAGGAAGTGGGGCAGAAAGAGTCCTATAAAAGAGTGTAAAAACATGGCACTGTGAAAACTGCCTTTCTGAGCTGAGCTGACTGGTGTCTGAAAGAGACTGCAGCCAAAAAAACGTGAGTTCTGGAAGTGTTGCTGTAGAGGAGACAGAGAATTCCACTGATTGACTGCATCAAATCTCACTGGCTGGACTGTAACTGTGCCAGAGTCATTGTTAAACTCACTATGGAACATGCTGGAAAGGAGCAGTGCAGCCGACAAGTGTGTCTTGTGTAGACATGAAGGAAGTGGGATAGTGCGCCCACCGCTTTGGCTACAGTACACCTGTGGCACTGCTCTGTTTTCCTCTTTGCCACCACCACCGTCAATTGCTTTGCCTTGGGGTGACTGGGGAGGTGCATCAGCCCCCACAAGGAGTGAGTGTTCCACCCTGGAACCCCTGGAGAAGTGGGAAGATATCCAAGCCAGCATACCAGAGGTGAAGCCGGAGGGAGAGGGGCACAGCCGTCTGCCCAGCCCTTTCCCACTGCCAGCTGCTCGTGAACCTCCCCATGGCAGAGGGAGGGGCCATGGGTGGGTAAATCCAACTGAACTCCCTGAGGCTGGGTTTGTGGAAGACAGACTGGTTCATGGGAAATCACCCATGGCTGTAGCAGTTGGCCCCCTGGCTAGGAAGAAGACTCCAGAGATCCCCAAGGTGCTGGAGAGCCCTATGGGTGCTGAGGGGCCAGATGTAATGGTGGAGGCTGTAATCGATGATGATAGATCGGACTCAGAGCCAGACAGTGTGGCTAGGGTGGGTTTGTCCAGGGAGCCACAGCCACTTAAAGGAATCATCCGAGTATATGAAGATCTGGTGGTTGAGAGGGACATTCCACAACCTTATTCTTTCCCAGTGCTGGGTTTGCCTGATGCCACCCCCTTGCTGCCTGATAAATGAAAAGACTAGCCGACATGAAGGTCCTGCACCCCAAGGAGCTGAACTACCTAAGATACCGTGATGGTAGCTGGCTGCCAAAAGGACAGACCCCGCAGACCAGCATCCAGTCCATACCTTCCTGGAGCCATGTGGAGTGCTGGGTGAAGAGGTACCTGAAGAAAGAATACCCAGAGGAGAACTACCCCATGTGAGTGAGCGCCTATGGGACATCATCGAGACCAGGCTAGCCGATTGGGTGTTCTACAGTGCCATTGAGAAGATCCACCTAAAAAATAAAGTGAGGCTCTTTGATACTGCATATGACCGAGGGAAGGCCATCACATACAGTGAGATCAATGCGTTCATTCACCATTTGGGAAGGGGTCACTTTGTTTAAAACCTTAGCGTTGGTACAAGACCAGACAGAGAGTTGAAGAAAGTACCATGTGGTCAGCAAGGACTGTCATGGAGTGGAGTGCACCAAGCCTGACCCCTGTTTTTACTCTGCCTCAGATAATCCACCCATGGGCTCCCAGGTGATGTAAAAGAAAAAAAATAAGGTAACTCTGTGCCCCATTGGCACTGCTGTGTTAGCTGCTGCTGCTCCTATCTGGATGAACTGCCTGGGTGACACTGTTCCAAAATGATGTTGTTGTGATGCTGAAAAAAAAACAAAAAAAACAATAATTATTTTTGCTTATATTTCAATGCATGCCCAGTAAGATTAAGCATACTGTTAATTAGAATGTAGCTTACAAGGTAGAATAAGGTAGATGTAGGTAAGGGGAAAGGGAGTTTGTTATAACTGCTTTAGCGATGTTAAATACAGAAGTGCTCTGTTCTACGCATAAGGTGGAGAAAGGAACATGGACTCTAGTAAACAGTTGGACTCCCTGTGGACTTAACTGCAGAGCACCCTTGTTATAAGTAAGCACCTTGGTGCTGACTTTTACATGTTAAATAGCATATTAGCAAATGGTAGCATGGTTAACAATAAAAATGTAGTGTAGGTGCCAGTAGTCAGAGAAGCTTGTTATAGCAGATTAAGATACTTTAGATAGCGTAGTTTAGATAGTAATCCAAACAGAAGCAGTTTAGGGAGGGGAAATGCAGTACAGCAGCTTGTTATTGTGGTTAGTAATGTTATACGCAGAGTTCCACCTTGGTGGTTTAAAAAAGGAGTGTGTTTCAATTGTGTTAAAGTAAGTAAATGGATGCACCCAATGTTCCCTAGGTGCAGCTTTTGGATCCCTTACAGTGGTTGAAGCAGAGTTGTAGGTTTGGATACTCCAGGGGGTGAGTACAGAGGGATACTGGTCCTGATAGTACCTGGCAAATCATCCGTGGGAACTCAGGCCAGGTTGCCATGCCCAGGTGGGGAAGAGAATAGTAAGAGAACAGTAAGAAGTATAGGTGTTTAGCTAGGTGGGTTTGCCTACCGGGGAGATGGGGGTGGTTGCCATGGTGCAGCCCAGTTGGCAGAGTCATTGTCACTGAGGCAGGTGGGACAGATGCGCATTATCCCACTCAGCCCAGCACAGACACAGCCAGCCCAATGGATGGCTTCACCGGGAGGTGAAGCATTTCAGTGAGGGGAAAGTGTACCCCCCCCTTTGTTTCAGGGCTTACTATGATGTCCAGCTGGCATCAGCGCCCAAAGCGAAGTCAGGACCCGTAAAATGGGTGGGGCCCTGGCATCAGGCTTTAAAAGGGGTGTTGTGGAGGGGAAAAGGGTTGTTGTTTGTTCAAGTCTCCATAGTCTCGAGGAGTCGTTCGGGGCCTGTAACGCCAAACCGGGGTGTGGGGGTTCTGTCAGGGCCCGGGGCCTGGATGGGCCAATTACCACTCTGGTCCCACAGTTGAAGGAAAGTCCCCAATCGATCCATTGCGGAAGGGCAAGAAGTGCCGCAAGTGCCATCCATACCAGTGTGAGGAAAGTCGAGAAGTCCGTTCAGCTCCGAGGAGGAAAGCTGTGTGAGGTTGGTGGCTGCCATGGGTAGTCCCAGAGCTGGAAAGTGAGAAACTGGGTTCTGGACAGCTCCGGGGTGGAAGCTCAGGCCCTTTTCTGTAAATCCATATCCACCATTGAGGAGGCATGTATGTCCTCCGGTGTGGCTGCCCTGGGAAGAATTGGTGCCCAACTTTAGTCCTAATAAGTTTGCCTCCCAGATAGAAAGCTGCTGCCCCTCCAGCCCTCGCATCATCATTGCTCCCAAGACGGAGATCCTTCTGTCACTGATTGAATTCCTACAATAAGGTACTGTCAGTTACTTTTGGGAATCCACTCAACTGGGCTGTGTGTAGACCAGTGGCCCTCCCCCCCTTCACCGCGACCGTATAGCTAGCCTAGCCTTGTTTATTAATGCAACTATGGTAATGCAACTTGTTGTAATCTATATAACACTGTCCATTTGTAACTTTATTCTGATTATTGTAACTGTATATATGCATGTTGTGATTTACTATGTCAAGCCTGTTCTTCCAATTATTACATGATTGTATTCAAATTTGTCAACTTTAACTCCCATTATCTTCTCCCCCTGGTCACATCTGGAAACGAGCCTTGGCTCAGTGTGCCTTTCCTGGTTATCAAAGTTTAAATACATAAATAATAAAAAGTATACCATCAAAAAAATCCTAGACATGGAAGGAGAGGAGAGGTGCCCTGTGGGTTACCAGAGGAGAAGGAAAGACAATGGTTAGAACTTGCCAAAAGGTTTACAGTACCATACAACCTAATCTGAAAAAAACAAAGAGTAACGCTTACAAAGTTGGGCTATGAAGCAGAAAGGGTTACATATGTTTTGGGGAATTTTTGAAAAAAAGAAGAGGGGAAATGAAACTGTGTAGGGTAGAGTTTAATATAAAAATAAAACGTTTTGATCAGTGTATAGACTTATGGGTGTAGTGGTTTTAGTAGAGTAGTCCATTAATTTTGTGTGTGTGTGTGTGTGTGTGTGTGTGTGTGTGTGTGTGTGTGTGTGTGGTGTTTGTTTTCTCCCATAGGATTCCAGTCACCATGCCCATGATCCAAGAGGAGCAACAGGTAAAAAGTAAAAAAAAAAAAAAAAAAAAAATGATGTGTGTTGGAAGGATGCCCACTCATAGTTAGATGCCCTGTAGGTAGGCAGGCAAGTATGTTGGCCAATAGTTTGAATGACTAAGATAGGCTGGGAGAATAGACATGTAATATGCATAAAGTGTTATAAGTAGTGTAAAGTGTTAGATTATTATGCATTTTAAAGATATATTTATCTATTTTGTTTTTATTAACCAAGTAGGTGCACCAAACAAATGTATTGCCTATTTTCAGGCACAACCCGGTCGAGTTAGGCAGCAAAGGTGATACAAGAAATGGTGACATTCTAGATGACATAATTATAGGTAAATGCAACTCCACACAGCATGACATGTGGTGCATCAGTAGTTTGGAGTTACAGATGCTGGGCCCTATCCACTATGCCTACGTGCCGCGGAAACTGGGTGCGTAGGCAGAGTTACGCATGAATGCTGCACAGGTGGGAGCCCGCCCAGACCCGGTGGCATCCACTACCGATGTAAGAAGACAAATATACGCCAGAGCCCTGGCTATGCAGACAACTACGTGCTGGGGATGGGCGGGGGGTGTGCCTGCTCTACGCGGCTTGCACAAAGTCACATAGTGCAGTGCACAGTGGGACAGTGAAGGGTGCAGGTTACAGCAGCAGGGGGGACCCTGCTATAACTGCTCTATGTGCCTTGCCAAAAGCTAATGAACACCCACTTGGACCCATAGAGGCAGAACACCCCCCCCATACAAGGCAGTGCCACTGCCCGTTGTACAAGCCAAGATTCACCCCCCGGACCATCCGATAGCTGCCTCCCCATACACAGATACATCTCCTGCACTGTCCCATACACAGGAGCCTGGTCCTCCAACACAGCAGTGCCCTCTCCAGGTCCCAGCATCAAGATCCGACCTCCACAACCGTGTCCATGGCCATTGGTGGCTAGTGGCCCCCAGACTCCCTGGCACCGATCGCAACCCCCACATCCCCCGTATTGTCAGAGCATTGCTGCCAGTGCGGGATGGCCAGCAGCACATCCCACCGTATACCTCCACGGCTGCCAGCTGTCCAGCGGGAACTGGGAACATGCTGCCAATACATAACAATGCACCCCCAGCATCCCTTGGATGGTCGGCAACTGGGGAGGTGAGTGGAGGACATGCTGCTGGCCATCCTGCACCAGCAGCAATGCTAAGAAGGTACAGAGGATGGGGGGGTTCTATTGGCACCAGGTTGGGTGGGAGCCACTAGCCACCAATGAATGGACACAGGATCAGGAGTTGGGGGTACCTGGTGAGGGCAATGATGTGTTGGGGGGAACTGCACCTATTGGGGGGTTCCGCCACACCGGGGGTCGTGGGCACGAATGTGTTGGGGGGGTGGCTGCTACCACAGGGAACAGGGGCACAGGTGTACCTGGATGGGTCCTGGTAAACGCGGCCGGTACTGGCGTGGGGGGAGGGGACTTCCACATGGGCACCGGGCAGTGCATCATGGGGGGAGTGCTGGCATTAGGCACAGTGTGGGGCTGCAGTTGGGGTGGAGATGTGCTGCATGTGCTTGGCAAGGGGGGCATGCATCTTGGGATGACGTGGTCGGGCCGCTCTGCTGCCAGGTACACGCTGTTGCAATGCACAAACCCAGCCTGTGTCCATCTGTGCAAAGGATCCACTCTGTGCCCCAAGATGGGCATCTGATTGGATACCTGCTTGGGTCCACAACTCCACTGCAGTCCGCCCCGCGCGTACATGTGCACCAGCGGGGGTGGGGCCATGGACTGGTGCCCTGCGTGTGGGTGCATTTGTGAAGACCGCGCACCCTGTGCCTGTCCGGGGCTGCGTAGCTAGGCAGGTGGGGTGTACGCCTATGGCACGTACTTTCCACCCCTTTGTGCAAAGGGGCCAAGGTACGCACTAGATAACAGATAAATACAATACAGGCAATAATGTAGATCTAAGAAAAATGCACCATTATGTTTAGATTAGAGTATTAGATACCTTAAGTTTAGGGAAAGTCTGATGGATAGCAACAAAAAAATAGAGGTGGAAGATGTGTTGGGACAAATCAACCAGGTCACACTCACAGCCACTAAACTTTGTGTGAGGATGGTGTCCAAGAGAAAAAAGCAGAGGAATCCCATATGGTTCATAAAAAAAGGTCAGTGCAGCAATCAAGGACAAGAGAAAGACATTCCGCAGTTACAAAAAGAGCAAGGAGGACAAGGATTGGGAAAAATAGAATCACAAATACAAGGAGGCCAGGAAAGCTGTAAGGCAGGCAAAAGCATCAACTGAACTTCAGATTGCTGACAATATCAAAACAGGTCACAAACAATTATTTCGCTACATCCGCAAGAAAAGAAAGAAAGAAAGAGGGTGAGATTACAAAACTTACAGAGGAGGACAGAGTTATTGAGGAGGATGGACAAAAAGTCACCATCCTTCATGGCTTCTGTTCCGTGTTCACAAAAGAACATGATGGGCCACTGCCTGAAAGTGGCATTAAAGCAGCTAAAAGAGGTATCACACAGATGGAGACTCCAGTTATCACCACTGACAGGGTAGGACTGCATTAAGACACCTTAAAATGGATAAAGCACCTGGGCCCTATGGATTGAACTCAGGGGTGCTCAAAGAACTTACTGACAAATTGGAAGGACCCCTGGCTCATTTATTTACCCAATCACTTGTGACTGGGGAGATGCCAAAAGATTGTAGAAGAGCTGATGTCATACCTCTCCACAAGGAAGGAAGCAGGGAAGAGGCTGGCAACTACATGCCAGTCAGCCTGACATCGATCGTAGGTAAATTAATGGAACCCCGACTTAAACAGGATATGGTGGAATACCTGGAACAGAGCAATGTCTAGGATACCAGACAACACGGTTTTGTGGCATGAAGGTCTTGCCAGACTAACCTTATCAAGTTTTTCGACTGGGTTGCTTGGGAAGTGGATACGGGACACCCGTTGGACCTACTCTACTTTGACTTTAGTAACGCGTTCGACTCGGTCCCTCCTAAACACCTGCTAAAAAAATTGGAGGACTTGGGTACTGCAGAAAATCTAGTCAGATGGGTGGGGAATTGACTCAAGGACAGAGACCAGAGGGTGGTTCTCAATGGGGTTAGGTCAAATGAGGGTAGTGTCACTAGCAGGGTGCCCCAGTGGTCAGTCTTGGGTCCAGTACCGTTCAACATATTCATCAGTGACATAGGAGCTGATGTTCAAGGCAAACTCGTACTCTTCATGATGACACCAAATAGGGCAGTAAAGTTGATAGCACAGGCAATTACAGAACTTCAAAAAGATGCGCAAAAACTTAAAAAATGGTCTGACATTTGGCAGCTGAAGTTCAACATGAAGAAATGCAAGGTAATTCATCTGGTTAAGGGAAATCCTAAGGCTGAGTACTGGCTCAATGGGCTCAAAATCGAATCCTCACATGAGGAAAAGGATATGGGAGTCATCATATGTGACACCCTTAAACAAATGAGCCAATGCAATAAGGCATAAGGCAAAGCTAACAAGATGCTGGGGTGTATTGGGAGAAGCTTTGACAGCAGGAGATGAGAGGGTGATACTCCCACTGTACCAGTGCCTGGTGAGACCTCACCTGGAGTACTGCATCCAGTTCTGGAACCCACACCTAAAGAAGGACTGGGACAGGCTGGAGACGGAGCAGAGAAGGGCGACCAAAATGATCGAAGGCCTCCATGATTTCTCGTATACAGAATGCCTATGGGAGCTAAGTCTGTTCTCATTGAAGACAAGGAGGGAGATGGAGGACATGATTGAGACCTACAAGTTCTTGAGAGGCATTAATAAGGTGCCATGTGCAGAACTGTTCCAAAGGGTAACAGGCTCAACCACCAGAAGGCATGAATGGAAACGACAGGGCGGAAATTTCAGAGGAGATGTCAGAAAGCATTTCTTCACAGAGAGACTTGTTGAACCATGGAATGCTCTACCAGAAGAGGTTGTAAAGGCTAAGACTGTAACTGCTTTCAAAAAAAGGTGGGACATGGCATGTACTCAAGGGAGTATATGGGGCTATCTAGGTCAAATTACCCGTAGGGGGTAGATCCTGAGACCTAATCCAGGTCTTGGGAACCCTAGGGCAGACTAGAGAGAAACATGATCTCCTTCTACCTTCACTTTTTCTATGTTTCTAGAGTCTACTTGCGTGGAAAGTATAAAATATACACTGCATGAAATGTAGCATTCACTGCATGTATTATTCTAGCTGTCAGGATACAGTGATAATGTCAGGTTTCACTGCATGAACCCTCGTAATTGTTTACTGCATGAGTATTTGGTAATAGAGCAATGCATGCTTGTAAACTGTAATTTTCTGTTTTGGTGGAATACATTATTTACATATCTGGTGGGGTACAAGTTACTTGCAGACATAGTGCTGAGTTAGTTGCCCATAGAGGAACATATGGTTTTGGTTGTATTGCCCGACATGGCAGAAGGCCTAATGTGCCACTCTGGGTCTCCTAGGTACAGCACCCCAGAGGGCTTGGGGGTTGGGCTATTAGAGGAGTCGAGAGCGTGAGGCAGGACCTCGAAGCTTAGGGATCTCCCATTTTCTTTTCTACTCCAATGCATTACCAGTGTAGTGACCAGCCATATTCCCCTTGGGGCTGGCTGGTGGAGGGGTGACAACCCTCTGTTGGATGGGACTTTAGATGGAAGGTTGTATCTTGAAGTCTCAGTGCTCACTGAGGATGTTGAGCATTCAAAGGCAGATGAGTGCAGCCCCCCCCGTTATGAGATACATTAATATCCCTTTAAGAGTGTCTCTCAGCATCTAGGGTGATGCCAGTTTCTATGCCTTTGGAGGACTGGGTCAGCTGGTCTGCCTGGCATTCCAAAGGGGAGGAGTCATTGTTCTTTGCTGGAGGGCAGAGATTCTGCTGAGTCAGTGTTGGTAGGGAGGTACCACTGACACACAGTGCCAGTTTCCACTGCCCTTTAAGTTTCTCTATGGAACCTGGTATCAAGAAAATGTGTCTGGTTGTGGCAGCCGCTGTCTTCTATAGCCTCTGAAGGGGGGTGCCCCTCTCCAGCAGGAAAACCCATCTGAAGAGAAATTTAGAGATCTGTCTGTGAGGAAGGTGAAGCCAGAGGTCCTGTGGGCAAAGGATCTGAGGAGATGTTTAGGCTTTATTGAGTCTGAAGTGACTGTGTTTGGCACTCTGCAGTGCCCTCCCTCCTCCTCAAGAGAGGGATAGCATCTGACATGATGCAGAATTCCTGCAAGTCAACAGGAATTTACCTCAAAAATGTCAGTGTGGGCCGGATTGCCTGAAGTTAGAAGATGTGTGGAGCTCGTTGGCACCTCAGCTATGCCCAGGTGGGCACAGGTGTTGTGGTCTCAGAAATAATGGGAAAGTGTGAAATATGTGTAACCCCCCTGCAAATGGGGGTTCCCAAAAGACTTCCAGGAGCTTGCTTGAATGCTCCAAGCCTGAATGGTGTTTGGCGTTTAAGCCATTTATCAGTGAGTGTTTTTAGAACCTCTGGTACTGTCTCTTTAAGAGCTGTCTGCTTGCAGACATAATTAGTTTGTATGGGGGACTGTGTGTTTCTTTGATTGAGTACCACTCGAGCTGCTGCAATTCACTCCATTTTGCAGTCACTAGGAGTGCAAAGGAACCTATCTGAAAGATGTAACTGTTTGCCAGAAATCATTTACAGTAATAATGAAATTACAGTTTGTCTAACCTGCTTTCTTTGCAGTCAGAACTGTGTCTGCCTAGTTCCCATTCTGGTTTTGAACTGCTGAACTGGACCAATCAGTGTGGGGTAAGCTAGCTCTAAAATGGTGCCTTGGACGAATCAGAACTTGGACTCATAATCTGATCCAGCCACAAGAGGATTGTATGGGCAGTGACTCTGGGAGATGTGGTTTAGACAGGCGCCTTTTTGGACCAACAGCAGCAGTCTATTGTGAGTGACAGCCAATCCAGTCAAGAACTGAGAGGAACTCAAAGGAAGTGCCCGTTTTGTCTGTTGGAGTTTCAGTTTAGGTCTGGCAGTGAAGGGAAAGAAACCTGTGCTCCTTCAGTGCACAGTTTCAGTCAAAAAACGGTGTAAGGCCCAGAGTTCGGTCTGCAGCTTGTGTAACTGCTTGTTAGGACTGAATCGTCCTGTGAAAAGAATCAAAGGATCTCTGAAGAGTAGAAACCAGGCTCACCCTGTAGAAGACTGGAGAAATTGTTGAATTGCACTCGGTCTGTCAGGAACTGAATCTCTGTGTGTTCTCCGGATATTGTGCAGTAATTGCAGTCGGGATAGAGAAGCGCCTGCCTGGTATAGTACTTTCTTTTTTACCATATAAATGTGTGAAGAGTCTCGTGGAGCTCAAGAGTAGCCCTGCTGGCGTTGAAGGACCCTATCTTGTTTGGAGGTCGTGAGTACTAATTCAGGGTCGCCTCCTGTTGAATTGCCACATTAAATCCAAATGGAATCACTGTACTGTGACTGTTTAAACTCATTTTTCTTTCATCTGTGTGAAAGGGCCCCTACCAGCTGCCACGGTTTGGACTAGCCACTAGGGCTTAGGTATCCAGGACAGTAATCAGGATAGGCTCTGTGCACAGAGCCATAGGTAGATAGTAAAGTGATAAGCTAATTAACCTGATTTCCCCGTCCTTGTTATATTCCCCCTAAATAAATCCGAGCTGCTTGTTTCAGCAAAGTTATACTGCCTGAGGTATTTGTCTATGTTAAAGTATTGTACTGTGATTGTTGCACTGCATCTTATTTTACAGGAGGTCCCAGTGCCTGAACCACCCCTGGGGGTAAATGTATACTGTGAAGGTAATTCTGATATATTGTGTGGGCCACTAGTGGGAAGAAAGGGGGGTTGCAGTGTCCCAGAGGGCTGTGACCAAGTAAGTTTAATTATTGCAAACCCTGACCTCTGGGTGGAGGCACCCGCCATTGGATCCAGGCCCCTCAACCTGTTAGTGGCAAATCAGGCAGGGGTAGTAGCCCCTGGGATAGCGCCATCTAGGGGGTTACATCTTGGAGGCTCACCGCTGGGATTGTGTTTCCTCTAGTGGCCATATTTACAAACCACTGTTAAGGAAAAAAAAAATAATAATAAATGGGTACCCCGACAGAAGTGGCTGTGTACTGGCTGGTGGAGTGGTGTACTGGGAGGAGATCGACCCCCAAATGCTATGCTTATCCTGGACATCCCCTGGTATCATCGGACACTGTGCAGGAGTACTTTCCAAGGTGGAAGGTTTACAAAACCCTGTGGTGGTGGGTCGGCATGCTAATCTCCCACCCACACTTTCCTGGCCCTAGTAGAGTTTAAGGATCCCATAGATAGCTCCAAGTGCCACAGACCATTACCCCAGAGGGGCCCTCACTGCTTGAGAGTGATAACTAAGGACAGTAAAGACCCGGGGAATGAGCCCCACCACTATCTGAAACTTTTGAGGAGAAATTTGCTAAATGGTTGCTGGGAGAAGGAAAACTGTGGAGGACTTGAAGAAACTATTCTTGCCACCTGGGGTGTTCCTCCCCAACACCTCTCCGCTCCAGTGCCCGTAATGGTGGCTGAACCAATGCAGACTCCTATTTCTGCACCTGCCATTAGTCACGACTCTTACCAAGGTTGAGGATCTTCTCTGGCACCTCCCACCCCCAAGGGGAGGATGACTGGGAGACCTGGATAACTATGTTGCCCCAAGTGCTAGAATGGCAATGCTCGGAAGCCGGCTGAAAGAGGTTGAGTGAGAGCCTCCGAGGTCCTGCCCTGGCTACCATCCGTGCTAAATGGGCCAGTAACCCTGAAGCGACTGCACAGGCCTATCTTGAGGCCTTGGAGAATGTATGGGAGCCCAGATTCTGATGAGGACCTATGCTGGAGTAAGAAATGCACAACAGTACCAAGGGAGTTGTTGTCTGTGTATGTTTCTGCTGGAAAAATTGTTGCAAGAATGCCTCAGAAAGGGTAGTTTGCCAGCGATTGAACTGGACCGAACCAGACTGGACAGAATCCTTAAGTCTGCCCCTTCTCAGAACTGCTGTTGCTTCAGTTACGCTGGCAAATCGACTGGAATCCCCACCCTCCTATGATGAGTTAATAAGAGAAATTCGAGGAGTTTAGAAAAGGCGACCTCGGGAGGGACCTGCACCAACAGCTGTGGCTACGACCCGAGTGACTGAGGGTGACCCATCAAGTGAAGTTCAGGGGCAGAGGTTGACAGTCTATGAGTGCTCTGACAAGGAAAAAGATATGTCACAATGGGGCGAACTGTTGAGAGAGATCCAGGAATTCAAAAACAGTCCCTTTATGAAGGCCGCACTGCCAAGCACGGCCCTGACCTATATCCGACTGCATCTGCTATGGGGTGGGGTACCACCCATGTATCTCCTGCTGATAACAGCTCGAACTCGATTCCTTGACCATGGAAGTGGAGAAACTGGACGATGTCTCCAAATGCTTATCACGCCGCAGACAGAGATGGCACCAAGGTTTCCAGTTAGTAATACCCCGCCTCTGGCTCCCAGTGTGCGCCTCGCCAGCTCAAACTCCAGAAAGTATGTTTTGCTATAATTGTGGGAAAGATGGGCACATGAAAAGGGAATGCCGGTCCCCAAAGACACTGACAAAGTTGCATATAGGCTACAAGGAGAGCTTCGGAGAACAAATCAGTGGTTAAGAGGTGCACGAAATGATCCCAGTGAGGGCACCAAAAATGCTAACTCACGTCCTTTTGTGGCAAGGTCAGTTGCCCAGGCCCCCACTACCGCCTCTCCAGACTGGTCCAGAATAGTGGGTCCCTCCATGGAGACCACTGTAAAGGTGAATGGAGTGTCTACAAGAGCTGTATTAGACAGTGGCTCCCAAGTGACAATTATGTTCCAGGATTGGTATCAGAAGCATTTGTCAGATGTACCTTACAACCATTAGAAGGACTGCATGTATGGGGTTAAGGGAGAAGGCCTACCCTATTCCGGGTATATCCGAATTTGGCTGTCTTTCCCCACCTCCATGGCTGGAGTGGCCGAACAAGTAGAGACCCTAGCCTTAGTGTGTCCCCCACTGGACTGTATGATGGTGTCCCTTTGTTGATTGGAACAAATGCTCATAAGTTCGGAAGGCTGGCACAGTTGTGTTATGAAAACAGGGGTCAAAAGACTAGTAGAGCTTTAAGAGTTCCGGCTTTAATTAAGAAGGCCTATGAGGCACAGAGAGATGCTGAAAAAATAGAACCAGAGGAACCGGTTGGAATTGTATGGAAGAAGGATCCTGAGTCTCTGATCCTGGCGCCAAATGCCCAGTGTACCTTACAGGGAGAGGTCCGTATCAGAAAGGATGTTAAGAATAAAATATTAATGTTGGATGCACCAGGCGATGGAAAATTGCCAGAGGGACTGCTGGTCCAAGCCTAGTATTTTGCCCGCTACAGCCCATGCTTATGCCAGAAGGAATGGTCCAAGTTCATAATGTGTCTGAAAGAGACATTCGAGTAAATAGAGTTGCATCCTGGCTAATGTGCATTGTGCAGACACTGCAGTGCTACCAGCAGCAAGAGTTCAAGGAAGAATGACAGGTAATGCCTGACTTGTTTGATTTCGTGACTCCCGCTGCCAGCTGAATGGAAAGTGAGGATCAGTGAGAAGCTTGCCCAGAAGACCAGGTGTTTTCTTTAAAGGAATGAGATGTAGGATGCGTGCAAGGAGCTGAGCACAATATCCGGCTGCATGACGAAAGACCATTTCGTGAGAGGTCTCGACGCCTGGCACCTGCTGACATAGATGATGTGAGACGGCATCTGCAAGAGATGTTAGCTGCTGGTGTAATACAAGAATCCAGAAGCCCTTATGCTTCCCCATTGTGGTAGTGAGGAAAAAGAATGGGACAGTAAGGATGTGTGTGGATTATCGCACCTTAAACGCGGACTATCCCTGATCAGTACACAATGCCCGCATTCAGGATGCTTTGGACTGCCTAAGCGAGACAAGTGGTTCTCTGTGCTGGATCTCCGCAGTGGGTACTACCAGATCGATGGCCCCAGAGGACCGTGGGAAGACAGCCTTTATCTGTCCGCTGGCTTCTATGAATTCATGAGGGATGCCTCAAGGGATTTCAGAGTGCCCCAGCCACTTTTCAACGATTGATGGAGCGTGCAGTGGGGACATGAACTTACTAGAGTGCCTGGTATACCTAGATGATGTTATTGTGTTTGGCAGCTCACTGAGGAACATGAGAGCAGATTATTTAAGGTATTGGACCGACTGAAGGACTTTGGCCTTAAACTGTCCATTGATAAGTGTCAATTCTTTCAAACATCAGTAAAGTATGTGGGACACATAGTATCCACCGAGGAATAGAGACTGACCCAAGTAAAGTTGAGGCCTTGACCACCTGGCCACAGCCCAAAATCTAAAAGAACTGCAAAGATTCCTGGGATTCTGTGGTTATTATCGGCGTTCATCAAGGACTATTCAAGAGTGATCCGCCCTTTACTTAACCTTACTCAAGGGTATCCCCAACCCACAAAAATACAAAAGTCGCGTCCCTCAAGACTGAAAGAGTGCATTTTCATCCGAGTGAAGTATTTGGGGCCTGCTGGACTCCTGATTGTGAGACTGCTTTTCATGAGATCATATATCAACACCCATGCTCCAGTGCTGGCCTATGCCGATCAAGAAAACCTTACATCCTGCACACTGATGCTAGCTTGCAAGGGTTGGGGCTGTGTTGTACCAAGAGCACGAGAATGGCCTGAGACCAGTGGCCTTTGCCAGTAGAAGCCTGACCCCATCCGAAAAGAACTATCCTGTACATAAGTTAGAGTTCCTAGCTTTGAAGTGGGCTATTGTTGACCAATTCCATGAGTACTTGTATGGGGCTAAAATACTAGTAAAACTGACAATAATCCTTTGACCTATGTGCAGACCTCAGCTAAGTTGGATGCCACTGGCCATAGGTGGCTTTCTGCATTATCTACATATGACTATGCTCTGAATACCGAGCAGGTCTGAACCACATAGATGCTGATGCTCTCTCCCGAGGCCTGTTCCCCAGAATGATTGGGTCCGATTAGCAGAACCTGACATTCGGGCACTCTGCCGGAAGTTTGACAGGGAGGAACAATGTCCCAGACGCAGTGGACTGCATGGTGGATTGCTTTGGGACCCTCTGAGAATTGCATACCTGCTGCTTATTGCCACTTTCCTGCAACAGACATTGGTGCACTGCCTCAGCTGGACAATGACAGTATTCATGGGCTCAATCCGCGATCCCATGATCAAAGCAGCTTTAGAAGCCCTCTATGCAGGAAAAGATGTGTCCAAATTACGCTCCATGGATTTGAGAACTGCACTATTATACAAAGAAGGTCCTAAGTTGAAACTGATCAATAAACTGTTATACAGAGAAACAGTAGACAGAGGGGGACAAGTAGACAAACAACAACTAGTGCTGCCCACTGTCTTTCGAGACTCAGTACTGATGTCCTTGCACAACCACATGGGGCACCTTGGTATAGACAGAACACTTGACTTGGTGAGATCCAGATTCTATTGGCCTAAGATGGGGGCTGATGTGGAGCAACACATTTGAACTTGTAGTCGCTGCTTACAAAGGAAAGCTTTGCCCCAGAGGGCTGCCCCCCTTGTTAACATCACCACCAGTGCACCCATGGAGCTGGTCTGTATTGATTTTCTGAGTTTGGAGTCAGATCAAAGAAATATCAGTAATGTGCTGGTGGTCACTGACCATTTCACGAGATATGCCCAAGCTTTCCCACCAAAGACCAGAAAGCATCCACTGTGGCCAAAGTACTTGTAGAAAACTTTTTGTTCACTATGGGGCTCCACAAAGAATCCATTCTGATCAAGGGAGACTTTGAGAGTCGTCTGATCAAAGAGATGCTTTCTCTGTGGGAGTCGAAAGTCCAGAACCACTCCTTACCACCCCCAGGGGGACCCACAGCCTGAACGTTTCAACCGCACTTTGCTAGATATGCTAGGCACCCTGCACCCAAAGGACAAGCCTAGATGGAGCCAACAAATTAGCACCGTGGTACATGCTTATAACTGCACCAAAAGTGATGCCACTGGATTCTCCCCCTACCGCCTGATGTTTGGAAGAGAAGCTCGACTACCGGTAGATGTGTGTTTTGGGGTCTCTCCTGATGGGGTTCAAGCTGACAACTATTTACAGTATGTGCAAAAGTTAAAGGCCCAGCTAACTCAAGCGTACCAACTGGCTCAAACCATGGCTGCCAAAAGAAATCTGGCCAACAAAGAAAGGTATGATAAAAAGGTGAAAGCACAGGAACTCCAGGAGGGAGATCGGGTATTGCTAAGAAATCTGGGACTCGTGGCAAGCACAAGATTGCTGACAGATGGCACCATCTCCCTCACATTGTAGTGGGCAAACTAGATGATCTGCCAGTGTACAAAGTAAGGCCTGAGAATAATTCAAAAGATGTAAAAACAATGCATAGAAATCATTTACTGCCCATTGGACAAATCTTAATTGAGTCTGAGCCCTAGAAGATGCCCCTCTGGACCAGTGACTAGAGCTGCTGCTAAGAAAAGATCAAGAAAGTCTGCACCTACAGAAGCAAAGTTAAAGTGTTCCCTCCACAAGTCCCAGTTGAGCATGACTGTCAGTCCATATCGGAAGAAAGTGAGAGTGACTTTGAATACTATCCTTCTTACGAACTGAGTCAATTGTTTCAGGGCAATCCCTAGTCAATACTGGAGACAAAGCTGGGCCTTCTGGACTGTCTAAGCCCCAGCTTCGTCCCTGGAGCCAATGCTCCCAGAAAGTGAAGTGCAAAGCATCAGATCAGATGAAATGGAATCATTGTGCATGGTTGAACTGTTTGAGCTTTCAGGGAGGAAAATGATGGATTGGGTCAGACTGGTGATACACCAGAACAAGAAAGTATTTTGAGTGCCCTGACAGTCCACTGCCAGTGTCCAAAGCTCTCCATGAGAGCCAAATGTTGTGGACTCAGAAACTGTAACTCCTGGAGCTGAAAGTGCCCCAAGTTCTAGCCTCTCTACCCCATGGAGACTCCCCTGACAAGTGAGGACAATGCTGAAAATGAGGCTCAGAGTGCAGAGACTGTAACAGTTCCCCCTAGAAAGACTGGTCGAGCTGTAAAGCCTGTGGTGCATCTCAGTTATGATTCCCTGGGCCGGCCAGTGGATCTGCCTCTCAATGTTGTCCATAAAGGAGTGTATGTATCCCCGAGCTCATTGCCCAAACTGAGCGTCAGTGCTAACTCCAAGTTACTTGTGTTGCCCTCTAAGTATGGTGCCTTGCCCCATCCAGCCCCAAGGTAACTGACAGGAAGGGCCTCCTTCTTCAGGTTTCATGTACAAGAGGTAATAACTTGAGTTATGGTACAATGTGTATGTAATACTGTGTAAAGAGTGACGTACTGCAATGTTTCAGAAATGTGTTCTTGGTAAAATGATATATTGACTGATGATTACATGTGCAAAGCCTAATGCAAATGTATATAGTTGCAGTTGAAACTTATGGTACTTGCTTGACGCGGGACGTGTCAAGCTTTCCCAGGCCAGGAAGGGTGTAACCCCTTGCAAATGGGGGTTCCCAAAAGACTTCCAGGAGCTTGCTTGAATGCTCCAAGCCTGAATGGTGTTTGGCGTTTAAGCCATTTATCAGTAGTGTTTTTAGAACCTCTGGTACTGTCTCTTTAAGAGCTGTCTGCTTGCAGACATAATTAGTTGTATGGGGGACTGTGTGTTTCTTTGATTGAGTACCACTCGAGCTGCTGCAATTCACTCCATTTTGCAGTCACTAGGAGTGCAAAGGAACCTATCTGAAAGATGTAACTGTTTGCCAGAAATCATTTACAGTAATAATGAAATTACAGTTTGTCTAACCTGCTTTCTTTGCAGTCAGAACTGTGTCTGCCTAGTTCCCCATTCTGGTTTTGAACTGCTGAACTGGACCAATCAGTGTGGGGTAAGCTAGCTCTAAAA
Organism: Neoceratodus forsteri; assembly: GCA_016271365.2. Lineage (NCBI taxonomy): Eukaryota > Metazoa > Chordata > Ceratodontiformes > Ceratodontidae > Neoceratodus > Neoceratodus forsteri. The sequence continues at coordinate 123,604,213 of CM057450.1, read as the reverse complement.
TGGTGCCTTGGACGAATCAGAACTTGGACTCATAATCTAGATCCAGCCACAAGAGGATTGTGGGCAGTGGCTCTGGGAGATGTAGTTTGAACTTGGCCTTTTGGACCAACAGCAGCAGTCTATTGTAGTGACAGCCAATCCAGTCAAGAACTGGGAGGAACTCAAAGGAAGTGCCCGGTTTTGTCTGTTGGAGTTTCAGTTTAGGTCTGGCAGTGAAGGGGAAAGAAACCCTGTGCTCCTTCAGTGCACAGTTTCAGTCAAAAAACGTGTGTAAGGCCCAGAGTTCCGGTCTGCAGCTTGTGTAACTGCTTGTTAGGACTGAATCCGTCCTGTGAAAAGAATCAAAGGATCTCTGAAGAGTAGAAACCAGGCTCACCCTGTAGAAGACTGGAGAAATTGTTGAATTGCATTCGGTCTGTCAGGAACTGAATCTGCTGTGTGTTCTCCGGGTTTGTGCAGTAATTGCGATCGGGATAGAGAAGCAGCCTGCCTGGTATAGTACTTTCTTTTACCATATAAATGTGTGAAGAGTCTCGTGGAGCTCAAGAGTAGCCTGCTGACGCTGAAGGACCCTATCTTGTTTGGAGGTCGTGAGTACTAATTCAGGTCGCCCCTGTTGAATTGCCACATTAAATCCAAATGGAATCACTGTACTGCTGACTGTTTAAACTCATTTTTCTTTTCACTGTGAAGGGCCCCTACCAGCTGCCACGGTTTGGACTAGCCACTAGGGCTTGGGTACCCAAGGGACCAGTAACTGGTAGAGGATAGGCTACCTGCACAGAGCCATAGGTAGATAGTAAAGTGATAAGCTAATTAACCTGATTTCCCCTGTCCTTGTTATATTCCCCTAAATAAATCCGAGCTGCTTGTTTCAGCAAAGTTATACTGCCTGAGGTATTTGTCTATGTTAAAGTATTGTACTGTGATTGTTGCACTGCATCTTATTTTACAGGAGGTCCCAGTACCTGAACCACCCTGGGAGGCAAATGTATACTGTGAAGGTAATTCTGATATATTGTGTGGGCCACTAGTGGGAAGAAAGGGGGGTTGCAGTGTCCCAGAGGGCTGTGACCAAGTAAGTTTAACTATTGCAAACCCTGACCTCTGGGTGGAGGCACCCGCCATTGGATCCAGGCCCCTCAACCTGTTAGTGGCAAATCAGGCAGGGGTAGGAGCCCCTGGGATAGCGCCATCTAGGGGTTACATATGGAAAAAGGATATGCTCTGTGGGAGGACAGAGTGGATCCCTGAATTGTGTCCCAGGATTGAGTTGGTATGAGTTCTGTGCCAGCCATTGAATGTGTGAATTAGCCAAGTGGCTACCAAATGTCAAAAAAGGGCAAGAAGAAGCCCATGGAGTTCCCGCCCAAGCTGCATGGGTGAGGGATTCTGTGAGTTTATGGTCCCCTCGGGCCCGTCAGTATTAAGTTAAAGTACATTATCAGGGCTGACTCCAACCCAGAAGTATTGAGGAGAGTGACCACTGTGCAGTGGTGTTAAACAAACTGTGTCAGCTGAAGCAATTACCATCATGAAGTGATCTTGAGTGAGGAATAAGGATTTTGTTTTGTTTAAAAATACCCTTCTGTTTAGACATTTGTGTGTTATGCCTCCAAGTTCTGTTAACCCCTTTATCCACAGTCTTGTTAGCCCTGTCGTGTGCCAGTGGATGGAAGGGCAGTTGGCAAACTTCCCAGCACTCAACATATCAGTATTCAGTTCTTCTGGTCAACTTAAAAAGTATCAGGAATAATATTATTGTGCCAAATGATGTAATCTCGAGTCTGTTTTATTATGTTTGGAACGGACATCTGATTGCTTAAACAGTTTACACAATACTTTAGAAACTTAGTTGCAAATGAAAAAAGACCTAGAGGTTCATTAGATTAACACACCTCGACTGGCAGGTGATTCCTAACTGTTTCATCCATTAAAGTGTCGAATGGGTCTTAGGAATACTTATGGGTAAAACTGGGGGCAGTACTCTCTCCCTCGCTGTTGACTGCAACACAGAAGTGTACCTATTTTGATCTGTCGAATGTTGGAGGGTCCGGGATGATCTGAGTTCACCTCAGTGCTCGGGAAGTCAAGCAAGTGGACTTCGTGTTTCTTGGTGTGGGGCTCCTCCTAGGCGATCGTTAACATTCCTTTATAACTTCTTCATTTTTCAAGCTTTTTTTTTTTTTTTAGTCTGGTAACCAGGTAAGGCCCACTAGGTACAGATGCATGTTCTCAGGAGTGGCCTGGGAGCACTGGGGAGGTTAAGTGACTTGCTCAGAATCACAGTATGCAAGTTGAGATTATGGGAATCAAACCCAGTTCTGCTTGGGGGCACCAGAGAGCTGGCTTCCAGGCAGGACATGTCTTCAATAGCTCCGCGTATCCTGCTCCCGTTTTTGTCCACCAAAAGCAGAAATCAGACTTAATTTCATATTGCAACCTGTTTAAAAATCTTCAGCAGATTACCAGCTTTCGAACAATCCTAAATTTGACAGTGGCCGAACAAAGCAAAACCAGCCCCACTCATCTGCAACTTCGTGGCCTGCCCCCACGCCGCAGCCTCAGCCAGTCAGTCTGGAATCAGACCACGCAGGAGGACCTGCTAGTTTGAAGGATCCTCCATGGCAAGCCCTGGTAGAATCAGTAAGGGCTGGAAAAAAACCTTCTCTAAATTAGAAACCCACAATGCGGCGATTACTTCCCTGACTTCTACGGTTGCTGACGCTGACAAGCAAATCCCTGATGGCACAGACTACTGCTATGACCCTAGTTAAGGAGAATCAGCAGCTCAGATATCATTTGGAGGGTGTGGAGAATGCTTTAAGGGCTGGAAATGTCAGGATTGTCGGCATACCTGAAGGTGCGAAGGGGGTAAATCTGTTGACTTTCCTGGGGCAATGGTGCACTGAAGTACTTGCTATTCCAGAGGACTTTGAATGGACTGACTAGCAGCAGGCCTATTGAGCTACCCCGAGGGTGCAGCCTCCAGATGCGAGTCAACCTCGCAATGTGATTCTCAAGACGGCAGGATCTGAGACCAGGGACATTTTAGTCGGTGCAGCCAGAGCAGCTTACCCACTAGAGATTCAACAACAGGATATTAAATTGTTCCCTGACCTTTCCTTCCAGACCCGGGCAAGGAGGAAGCAATTTGATGCTGTACTGCAGAATCGTCGGTCTTTAGGGGTTGCCCATTCTTTCCTGTTACCAGCCCGTTTAAGAATCACTTACGGGGGTCAAAACTGACAGTTCACGGATCCCAAGGATGTGGGTCGATGGGCAGAGAAAGTCACATCAGAATTCAACACCAGGCCTGGGTCAGTCAGGGAAGCACCTGGCTCTGACTTGGAGGAAGAATGAGTACCAGCTCTTTTACTGCTGATTATATTGTTAAAGCTAATTACATTTAAATAAGAGGCTGGGACACTTGCGTCTGATAATTTGTTTTTTTTTGGGGGGGGGGGACATATCGCTTATATTAGTCCTCTCACTGTAACTAATCAAGGAATATGAGTAAACTACGATCAATGTCACTGTTGGTTTTTTTTTTGCCCTTATGTTAAATAGTAAATGTTTTACTGGTACTGGAGTCGACATAACTGGGCTGTGAATATTGTTTGATATCTTACAGCATGTATTGGTGGGCATGGGGCAGTGGGGAGTAGTGAGGCATTGGGGCCTAAGTTTCCTGTTATAACAATGTTTTCTCTACAAGAACACAGCACTACTGGTTAGTGCAGTTCATCTTCTTTTGGACATTCTACCTACTTAATGGACAGTTACTTTTGCCATGAAGCCACTGGCATTTGGGACATTCTCAGTCTTTGGGACATTTGATGGATTATTACCATCTAACTTTGTTGTACCCCTACTCCTATTGTATATGCTGCGAGAGCTAACTAATGGGATACCCCATGTTGCTAATACTGTATTGTCTGAAACCCCTTGAATGAGGATGATGCTTGTCATGTTTTCAACTAAAGCAATAAAAAGAATTAAAAAAAAACAGTTCTGCTTGATGTACCAAGCTCATTCACAGCTGGTTACTCTGACCTGTAGGCTATGCTGCCAACCCCAAATGTCAATATGTTGTTGTTGTTTTACCCCACTTCAGGGTCACAATCAGAAAAACAATCTACAGTGAACCTCTCTATGGCAAATGCTTGCTTTTCAAATGTCAGTCATGTGTGTGATCGCTCAGATGCTTGCTCAGATGTTCTATGATGCAATAACCAAACAGCATTGACTACCCCTGAAACTTTATTTTACAAAAAACAAGTGCAGTGAAGGGGCTCCACCGGCAGATGTCAGACAGTGGCTGCGCTCCATGTTTGGCAACAGTGGGTGTTTTCTGGGAGCTAAGCAGTTCCCTGTCGGTGACCTCGGTCACTGCTGCTGATGGTGCTGGTTCCTCAAACACGCCACAGACTGAGGCAGCTGAAACTGGTTGGGCGGCTGTTGCTCTGCCATTCTATTCTTTCTGTGTCTCGCGGAGTCCCTGGCAGGCTGCCATGTGACTGCGGCTGGCAGAGTAATAGCATAAGGAGTGAGTAATCGAGAGGTATAAGGAAGTCGGACTGAAATATAACTTCCCACCACCGCCTCTTTCCGGGTTGTGATTTCAACCTCCCCAAGTGACGAATGCGGTGAGAGACCGAGCTAACGGGCTCCTGAAGCAGGAAGAGGTGCAGTCTCGACAGAGTGGCGCAAAATTAAAGCCAGCCTCACTAGAAAGTGGAGAGGACAATATATAAAAAACGATGGGGAGTGATAACCAGCTTTAAAAAGGCGACAGGAGCTGAAATGGTAGAAAAGAAAACGGCACACCTGCTGGCAAGTCCACAGACTGAGCGGTCACTTTTTTAATATAAAATCGCGGCAGTCGAGTTATGCCGGTGACTTGCTTGCCTGGTGCGTTTGGTCCGTGCTGATTGGCCGAGTCCCCACTCATCCTGAAAGTTGTGGGCTTTGTTGGTTTCACGGAGGCATTGTGAAGTGCGTCTGGTGAGAGTGCAGTGCAGGAAGATGCGGGGCTGTCACAGTCTCTGGTGTTGGGGTGCTTTGCGGAGGGTCATGATCTTCACCGATCCGTAACTGAAAAGGGCAGCAAGACACCTGAAGGTTCAGATTCTCAAAAAGGGTCTCGGACTGAAAGTTTTGTTTTAATTTCTGCGGTTAAGTGTTTTATTTTTCTATAAATGAACCAGAAGGAATCGGGGTCTCGCATACAGAACACTGTCCTTGGAAACATTGGAAAAATGGAAATCCTCGTGGTAAGAAATTTCACATTTATTGAAGTAAAAGCCATCAAAATCAGTCTAATGGCAAAGACTCCTAGTTGGTTGTAGTAGCTGTTCACTGGAGATACATGGGCTGTCCGTTATGTTAGTTGATTGACTAAAGAAGTGCAGCAGAAATCCATTTCTTGGTCCGCTTCACTTGAAACGAACCATCCTTTCATACCAGTGGAATTACGAACTTTACAGCACCATGGATAAAGTGCCAACACCAGTACCCCAGGGTTTGTCAGTTGGTTTTAAAAAAACTGTTTACATAGTAACATAAAAATTTTAAGGGACACATTCATGCCCAGTGGCCACCATGGTTTGAAAGCCCATAAAACTCTCTCTTTCAAACAAAGTATTGAGCTCACCTGTAGCTGGAAGCACTCCAGAGATGTAGGTGACTTGAGTCTTAATATTAGTACTCCATTGCAGCCATTTTTGCAACACTACGATATAGTGTATGACAGAACGCTGTTCTGCAAGGGCATCCACGCGTGGAACAGCATTGTTGTGCTGCACTGGCAACGTCAGGGGGTTGTGCTGCACTGTGTACATCATTAGTGCAGCAGAACAACACTGCCATTGCGCAGTGAAGTGGCTGCAGAGGTGATGAAGTGAGCGATGCTGAAATGAACCGCTGCAGCTGCGTCAAAGAAAGACTTTTTTGTTTGTGCCAGGGGACCTGTTTTGGGGCCAAGAAGTGCGCTTGTGGTTGCCCATACATTATAAAATCTTGGATTTCAGGAGGGCGGACTTCAGGAAAATGGGTGAGGTTCTAAGGAGCCATCTGGTGGGCATCAGAGCAGATATGGGAGTGGACCTGAAGTGGTCCATCATTAAGTAAGCAATAAGACACGACAGGGTGTGCATGGAACAGATTTTACTGCACGGCTAGGGGCGTAATGAGGCACGAGGCCTTGGCCGAGTGCCTTAGCTCTGGGCGCGCAGTAAAATCTGTTCCATGCACTCACCCGGAGTTTCTTATTGCACTTATAAAATGGCGCCTGTTTTAAAACCTTTTTACATTTGGGAAAAGCATGTTTATATGTAGCAACAATAGATTTACTTGTGTGCATTTATGATCAAATAGTCCTTCCACTCACAACAAATGATGTCACTGATGATGTCATTGTATTGTTGCCTACCTTCTTCCTGTTTTTCCCCACATTCAAGATATGGAATGTTTATCATAGAATGTTTACCATGGAATACATGGATTCAAAATTCTGCTCAGTTCCATTGGCAGAATGTTTTTCTGCTAACACTCTGTATGCATAGACAACAAAGGCCTTTGTTACAGCCAGAGCCTCAGTTATCTCTCTGTCAGGACAAGAAGAAGAGTTACCTGATGAGCAGGTAAAGATAGAAGGGGATTTTTCACTGTAAGCAAAGAAACAGTTGTAGTGAAAACTATAAACAATACTTATTGTTTCTAATTTGTTCATGTGTGTAAGGAGAGTGTGATAATCAAGGAAACTACAGTTAATTAATTTGTTTTATTTTTTATTTAAGGTAGTTTTATTTTAGGGCCCAGATGAAGTTTTTTTACAGTGTAAAGGTAGCAGCCATGTTTGTGGTGGAAGATCAGTTCTGGCTGTAGGGGCTAACTGAAATGCCTGTGTTCCAAATGCCCATTGATCTGGTTTCCAGACTCTTCACAGTCCTTTTTTTTTATCCATGTGTAAACCATATTTTACACATAAATAACAGCCAATCAGATTCCATGATTTTACCCTGCCATTTTATAAGGAAGGAATACTGGTTGCCATAGATGTGTGTTATGATCAGGGGGAAGAACACAAGGGCCGAAGTGCCCTGCTGGTTCAGTTCTGGGGTTGTCAAGGCAGTAGCGAAAAGGGTTGTGAGTATAGAAAATTCAGGAAGACCAAGAGGGAGGTGGATAGGAAAATTGCCTAAGGTTGGCTAGTGAGGCAAGTAAGGAAGCCCGGCGAGCAAAGGCACAGAAGGAGCTTCAAATAGCTGAAGGAATTAAGAAGGGGGAGTAGGCTTTCTTTCACCATATAAGTGAGAAAAGGGACAATAAGGAAGGGAGTGTTAGGCTTAAGAAAGGTGTGGAGGATAATGGAGGAAAAGCAGAGATACTAAATGAATACTTCTGTCTTCACCAGGGAGAAGGGTGGACCAGTGCCTTCAGGAGGGAAAAGAGGAGTGGTTGGGGGGGAGGGGAACACAGACATAGTGACAGAGGAGGAGGATAGAGTGAGGAAGGGTCGGCTGTTATTGAAAGTGGACAAGTCACCAGGCCCGGACAGAGTACATCCAAGGGTACGAAAGGAACTGGCTGAGGAGCAGGCAGGGCCACTAGCAGACCTATTTAATAGTTCATTAGAGTCAGGCGTGGTACCACAGGACTGGAGAACAGCACATGTAGTGCCCCTTCACAAAAGCGGTCCCAAGGATGAACCAGGGAATTACAGACCAGTTAGCCTGACCTCCACTGTGGGCAAGCTCATGGAGATCATACTAAAAGAAAGGTTGGTGGAATATCTAGAGGAACATGGTCTCCAGGGTGAGAGGCAGCATGGGTTCATGGGGGGGGGGGGAGATCATGTCAGACAAATCTGATTGACTTCTTTGACTGTGTCACTAAGACAGTAGACAGGGGCCAAGCGGTAGACATCCTGTATCTTGATTTCAACAAGGTCTTTGACTCTGTGCCCCACAAAAGGTTGATCAGGAAGTTGGTGGATCTTAGAGTTGGGGGAAAAGATGGTCAGTTGGGTGGAAAACAGGCTGAGGGACAGAAACCAGAAGGTGGTGGTAGGGGAAGAGTTATCTGGCACCAGAGAGGTAACCAGTGGGGTCCCATAGGGCTCTGTGCTGGGGCCAGTGTTGTTCAGTGTCATCATCAGTGACATTGGGATGGCATTAAAGGCAAAATGTGCCTATTCGCAGATGACACCAAGCTCTGTGGGAGAGTGGACACAGCTGAAGGGATACAGGACCTTCTGGAAGATCTGGAAAAACTGGGGAGGTGGTCCAGGTTCTGGCAGCTTGGCTTCAATGCCAAGAAATGCAAAGTTATGCATATTGGAGCCAAGAATCCCAGGACAGAGTGTAACCTGGGTGGAGTTTGAATATCTGCATCAGAGGAGGAGGAGGAAAAGGACCTGGGAGTGATGATCACTAATGACCTGAAGCACTCCATGCAGTGCAAGAAAGCAGCAGCAAAGGCAAGCAAGATGCTGGGATGCATAGCTGGGGGATCAGTAGTAGGAGAGAGCGGTTATACTGCCCTTGTACAGGTCACTGGTAAGGCCGCATCTAGAGTATGGAGTTCAGTACTGGTGCCCACACCTCAAAAAGGACATTAAAACCTGCTGGAGAAGGTCCAGAGGAGGGCTACAAAGATGATAGCCAGTCAGCAAGGCAAGGCACATGAGGAGAGGTTGAGGGCACTGAACACGTACTCCCTGGCAGACAGGAGAGAGAGAGGAGACATGATTGGGGCATTCAAGGTACTTGAAAGGGATAAATAAGGTTGATAAGGAGAGTCTCTTTAAGCTGAGTGGCAATCGTATCACAAGGGGCACAGTCTTAAGCTGGAGGGTGGGAGGTTTAGTAGGGAGGTCAGGAAGCACTTCTTCACAGAGAGGGTGGTGGACACTTGGAATGTGCTGCCGTAAGAGGTCATCTCATTGAATACAGTGGACAGCTTTAAGAGAGGCTGGGATAAACATAGGGGGAAGGTAAGAATCATGAGTAGGTAGAATGGGAACAGTGGGGAGGGAGAGCAGGGACATAAGCTCAAGCTGTGGACCCCGCAATACGAGCAGACTTGATAGACCAAATGGCCTTCTTCTGCTGGCTTCTTTGTATGTTCGTACAAGGCTATTTTAAAATCAAAAGTTTCCCCTTAGTGGCAGAGACCTCTCAAGCTGCGTAGTCGATGTCTTCTGTTGCCACGGAAACCTCTCTCGACTGAGGAATAGCCTTGTTGTATAATCTGCTCATACACAACCATTCTCTGTTATCGAGGAATAAGTTGTGCCCAATGACAGACACAAGCACAGCTTGTCCCTCGGTGGGATCACAGTGTTCTGCAAATGGTGGCCGTGTACTATTAATATTAATTATACAATGGCAAGAACATTTCCTAGACTCTGGTCAATGTTTGCTTATTGCATGAGGTTATCTGAGCACAGCCTCGCAGCATCAAGTCCAAACATACAGATGACTGCATGCCAGACTGGATAACCAGCCACAGCCTCTCTTACAAAGAGAGCTTTATGGCTAGTAATTGAAGCACAGCAGCAAAAGCTTAGTTTCATATAAAAACCTGGCAGTACCGGAGTATTAAGGATCCCCTCTGCGCTAAACATATTTTTAGATGCAATAAGGTACTTACGTGGACGTCATTATGCAGATGCTTCCACCACACACTGAACTGCACAGCGTATTACTCCTGTAAATAATGACCCCCTGTCGACGACAGCCACAAAACCGTACATTAGTATTCACTGTTCTGATGTTCTTTTCTTTATTTTTTTGTGCAGTTGGCAGCTGTTTTCTGGCCAGCATATTTCTCAGTTTTTATTTTTCTTTGTTGGGGGACTCCACCCCCCCTCCACCCCCCTCCTTTTTGCAGTTGGTAGCTTTTTTCTGGCCAGTATATAGCTTTAATATTTCTTTTCTAATTGGGGGGCTCTGCCTCCCACACCCCCCTTTCTGCAGTCTGAAGCTGTTTTGGTGATACCAGGGCATTAAGGATCCCCTCTGTGCTAAACATGTACCACTTGCAGTGTGTGGAGATGACTTGTGTTTGGTATTATTTCATGGAAATCTGTGCATTGAGAAGTAGAAAAAAATACCAAAGACAAGCTTTCCATTATTTACTTGTTTCTGTGATGTACATAGTACTGTGTCTGGAAACTGTATCACTTGCAGTGTGTGGCGATTCCTGCGCTTGTATACTGCTTTAATTCTCCATGGTACATGAAGGAATTTTAATCCTCCGGTATCACCTAAAAACCTTATTTACTTAAATTGTGGGTGGCAACAATTTTCGTCATGGCTAAAGCATTTCATAGTTAGGCAGAGAACAAGTGTCAGAACATCTCCTTTATAGTGTGGGACCACCTCTTTTATAATATCAGTTTGAGGAAACACACCACATATTGAATGCACTGCATCATGGGTATGCAAATACCTAATTGTCTGGTATTGCATAACACATTACAGTGATACCAGACAATTGATTATTTACATACCCATCATGCAGTGCTTTCACATGGGGAGTGTTTCATCAAAAAAAAATATATTTTTTCATTATATTAAAAAATAAAACTGTACAACTGGTGCTATAAAATAGATGTCCCTACACATAAAAGGGATGTTCCAACATTTGTTCTCTGCCTTATAGCCATCTACATGTGTTCATTTGTGTCCCCATCATATTAATAAATAAGAACCGTTGTATAATAGCAATAATGCACCCCAAAATGCATTTGTGCTGGGATAATCTTACTTCTGGGTGGTGTTAATGCACTCGGCCTTGTGCCCAACCACCCCAGTGTGAGGTTATCACAATGCAACCCACACCTTGTCGTGCATCATTGCTTAAGCGGACTCAGTCACTTGTATATCTGGAGTGCTTCTAGCTGCGGGTGAGCCCACTACCTTGTTTGAAAGAGGTTTTTCACTGGCTTCCAAGCTATATTAGCAACTGTACATGGATGTTACCCTTGAAGGTCAGAAAGGATACAAGCTCCATCATGTCTGACCTTGCTTCACAAGCGAGCGTAAACTCTTTGAGTACAAAGTATTTTTGAACAGATACAGATTCTCAACATGTGTATTTATACGTTCGCAGTTTCCTAAGGGTTTTTAACAAGTATGCTGTGCAAATGTGTTCCAATTTAATGGAGAACTGTGCTGAATAAATAAGTAATTTTTCCTAGTAGAAGCTGTTTTTAAATACTGCTTCAAACTCTGTTATTGCCCTGGCTGTATAGACTTGAGGCCCTTTTACATGGCGCGCTCTGCGCTGTTGTGAGTGGTGCAGAGCAGTTACAGTGTTACCTTTCACGGCGTGTAAAGGCAAGCCACACCACAGTGGAAGTGAGTGAGTGCTGTCCACAGGTTTCCTGGGTACACAGTGTATTTTGGGCATTGTGCACTGTTGTGAGCTGCCATCTAAACAAATGGCAACGCTTGCATGGATGCAGGCGACCTTCTTGTGAGGCACTGATTCAGTGCAGTAGCAAGAGACACGGCTTGGTACTTGAATTTTAAGTCTTGAAAATTCTCAGTATTGATAGGCTCATATAAAAACAGTATAAGCAGCTCTTAACAAGGTGCAAACCTGGAGGGTGGCCAAGCCTCAGAAATAAACACCTTATATACAGCATATCTGCTCAGAAATATACACCATCTGTTGGGGCTTCCGGTTCACAGGCCTGTGCTCCAACTACTAAGCTCTGCTGTCTCCCTAATTGTATAGCTACAATTTATGTGCATGGATAACCAAGTGGAGCTGTAATATCTTCTTTTCAGTTGAGTTCTGCTTCTACTTGAATATATCACTCCAACAGCCTCCCAAATCGGTCAACTCTCAAGCTCTTGGCTGGCCAGAATGTTAAATGATGGAAGGGCTGTTGGAGCGATGCAGAGCTGCAGAATGTAAACAGACAGGCAGGGGGTCCGGACAAGAGCAGAGCGAGCCAGTAATGGCAATGCTACCAGGTGGAATGCATGTAAAAGAGTGGCTGTTTCTGATTTACGTGCTGCTGGTAAGAACCATTTTAGAACTGCATGCTAGAGTTTATGTTCCTGGTCTGCTCTACCATTGTTGGCATGATGCATCCACGTTCTGCTACAGAGCTCAGTAAACTACATCATACAGTTCTAAAATGGTACTGACTATCAGACTGTAGAGCAGAAACACCCACTGAGGTAAAAGGCATGTGTCGATGAAACAATAACAGAGTTTGAACCAGTACTTACAAAACAGCTCCTACTGGGCAAAAATAACTTCAGGTTCATCGCAGTTCTCCCTCAGCCCCCACCCTGTGATCAACGGGAGACTTATACTTCTGGAAGTTTTCATACAGTGTCAAGTGAGCCAGGGGACAATCTAGTATTTCTTTGGCGAAGGGGCTGGACAAACCTGGGGGGCTATATCAAAATCTTTATCCAGGCAAACATCATTGCATTAGAGCTCTTTACAATATGGACCCGGTTACAACAGGGTCAGGTAACATCTATCATAAAAACATATAAATACACGTAAATAAGTATATAAACACAAACACAATGGTGCAGTAAGGTGGAACAAATCCTAGTTGGGGACCTTAATGTAAATTGGCTCAGCACCTCCTCATCTGCGATCAGAGACTCATTTGCCGCCCAAGACCTGACGCAACTCGTCACCCAGCCCACGAGAATAAACCCTAAGAGAGGTACCAGCACCCTTCTGGATGTAATTATAACTAACCAACCTCATAAAATCCAAAACATCCAGGTCCTCCCAGACTCCCTAAGTGACCACTCCCCTATCCTATTTCATTGGGCAGTCCCCAATCCCAAACCCAAAGCCCAGACCACCTCCATGAGGTGCCTCCGCCCTGGTGGGCTGAAAAAACTTATAATATCCTCACCCAGATAACTGGTCCCCATTATAGTCCGTGCAACCTGACATTGACACTGCCCTCGCCTTCTTCACTCACACCTTCAACATGGCCTGTGATCTCTTTGCACCCTTCACCAAAATCTGGTCCAAAAACAGAATGCACCCTGGGTTAGCCCTGCCCTTTTACAATTACTAAGAAATCGGGATAACCTCTGGCACCTTGCCACTGAAACGGGTCGTCTGTCTGATAGGCAGGCTTACAGTGCAGCCCGGAATAAGTGCTCGTGGGCCATCAGGAAAGCCAAGGCCGACCATTACCAGGCCACCCTTACCTCCTCCTGGGGCTCGGCCCCGACTTTCAGGGATAATATTAAGCAACTTTAACGGAAAAGCTCGCTCCCCTGCCCCATCCCAGCTCACTAGAAATGGCACTACCACCACCGAGCCTGCCACCATAGCTAACTGGCTCAACACCGCTTTCACTGACCTTAGCTCAGTCCTCCCTAGTAATTTCTTTGACCCTCCCCCCAACCAACCTCCCCTTGTCCTCCAGCACCCCAGCTTCCACCTGCGCAAGATTTCCACCCGGGAAGCCAGACGCATCCTAATCAAAGCTTTGAATGGCAACAGTCCGGGCAGTGACTCACTGGACCCCAGTATCCTCAGGCTGGTGCTAGATGAAGTCCTTGCCCCACTCACCAGCCTAATTAACCAGTCACTCTGCCTGGGACAATTTCCCACAGCGTGGAAAACAGCCATTATCACACCAATTCATAAAGGGGGCGACAGGTCATCGGCCAACAACTACTGGCCAATCTCCATCCTCCCCCCCATCTCTAAAGCCCTGGAGAAAGTGGTGGCCATTCAAATCACTGATTATCTGGCTAAGCATAACATCTTATGCCCAGAGCAACATGGCTTCCGTGCTGGTCACAGTACCAGCACTGCCCTAATTGAATTCTCCAACTTCCTACACTCCTCCTTGGATATCAGTTCCCTAGCTGGTGCAGTGTTCATCGACCTCGTCTCCCATCCACTTCTGCTGAATGCACTCTGCCACACTGGTCTCTCGGCTGGCCCCCCTAGCATGGTGCACAAGCTATCTTGACGCTCGATCACAGTGTGTAAAAATCAATAGCACACTCTCCGATACCCGTCCCATTCACTCTGGGGTCCCCCAAGGCTCCATCCTGGGCCCCCTTCTCTTCTCGCTCTATCTGAACACCCTGCCCAGTGCATGCCCTGGCAAAATTCTACTGTATGCAGATGATGCTGTCCTTTTTGCCACCCACCGCAATCCCGTCTCCCTCCAGCACACCCTACAGCAGTCTTTCAACAGTGCCGAAGCTTGGTTTAAGGAGCGCAGACTCGTCATCAATCTTAAAAGACCAAAGCTATGCTCTTTTCCACCCCAAAACAAAGCTAGCAACCACCCACTCTATATCCTTCCAAGTACCAATCAGCCACTGGAACAAGTCTGCTCCTACAAATACCTTGGGGTTACCTTCGACTCAGCCCTCACATTTCACAACCACATCGATGCCCTAACATCCGCCACTAACACACGGCTTGGCATCCTCTTCCGCCATAGAACCTGCCTTCCCCCAAATGCTCTCCGGCTCGCTGTTACATCATCCGTTTTGTCCCTTGTAGACTATGGTCTACCAGTCTATGGTGCTGCCGACACCACTGCACTCAAAAAAATTCACTTAACCCTGAATAAAGCCTGCAGATTGATTACTGGTGCCCCCAGGCTCACACACACCTGTCAGCTGTATGTCGAGGCTAAACTGCTTACCCTGGATGAACGGCTCCGATACCAAACCTGTCTCCTCACAAAAAAAACCCTACTCAGGCTCTCCCCCCCTGGCGTAACGGCATCCATCCACCAGAGCCCTCCCACTGTTGCAACACGGTCATCCAACAAGACCACTCTAATGGTTCCCAGATCAAGAACCAGCGCGGCCAGAGGTCCTTCTGCTATAGAGCCCCAACCTGGTTTAACTCTCTCCTGCCCCCATCACCAATGCCACCACCATCTCCAAGTTCAAAACCACCCTTGAAACCACATAAGTCAACACCGTAACTGCTCCTGTCTCTCAAAGTAGCCTCACCTCTCTCCTTGATAGCACGCCCTCCGAGGCTGCTCTCCACCTAGAACCTGGCCAGTGCCAGCTGTTTCCAGTGTTTACCTATTAGATTGCTCACTATTGATACCAACTGGTGTAACACCTCTTCTCAATTACATGTACCCTGTAACCTAAATGTATTTGTCTGACCACAATGTGACGTGGCGCCTCTGTTGAACGCCTATTGTTTTGCAAACCTATGCTATGTAACCAAAAACACTATGTATGTCTTTATGTGACGACGTACCTTTGGAAATGAGCCTCTGGCTCAAAGGTTGTAAACTGATTTTACAAATAAATAAAAAAAAAAAAAGGAAGACAAGGCAAGCCATAACGGAGGAGGATTCAAATACAAGGGGGCAGGTCCACCATAGAACCATGCAGCTGTCTATAAACCATGTTCTCTGTATAGAAGTACCAGTTCGTTCATTTACCAGGAGCAGTCAATAGTACTAGCCATGAAAATGGCTTGGAGAACCACCAACTAATGGCAGATGGGGTAACAGGAGGGGTATGTAATATGTAAGTGAAGGATAAACATTGTGAGAAGTGAAGTCCCAAGGATAGGTCGATAGAACTGATGCGGCGGTGGGGGGCATATATTCTGTTTCAGGAGGATTAATATTTTGTCACTGAAATGTTGAATGTAAACACTGAAAATGTAGGAAAATTAGGGTCACTGGTCTTAATATTGTGGGACAGATCTTCAGACTCACAAAGACAGGTTCAGGACACTGGAAGCTAGTGGCTTGACAGCACTGCACTAGATCACAGCACCTGGACTGTAGCTGAGAGCCCTAAAAATGGAGTGATAATGACTCACATTGAGTCTTTTGTGAGATCCTCCTCCTGTACTGCCAGATAACTGCAGTTCTTAAAGAGCTATTAATCACACCAGGCCATCTGGAACACTAAGGAGATTAGTAGGACTAGAGCCTGCTAAAGTAGGGACTTTTTCAACTTCTTTGACAGCCATGGAAAACCTGTACTAGTCAAGGTGGGCAAGTAGGGAGTTAGCTGCACTAGTCCTGATCAATTTGCAGTAGGCCGTGGGCTAGAAAAACACTGTTAAAAATCGACCTCTGCTGTTGAGCTTATACTGTAGTCCTAAAAGATTAAAAAAAACATCAATAAAGCCACAGGAGCTGAGCTGTCTTGGTTATGCTGAAATAATCAGATGCCACGCGACAGGTTCACAGCTAGTCAGATTACTGGATTTTCAGTCCTGTTTGTACCCTCATTTTTTTCTCCTGTGGCCAGGCATTAAGACCTGCATCAGAGGACCCTGTCACCTTATGCATGTCAAGGAAGCAGTGCTGTCCAGGTGCCATCCATTAATCTTGAGGCCTCATCACTTCCTCTCTTCAGTGGCAGAACCAACGTTACAAATGGGGGAAAAAAATGATCTGGCGGAGGAGCTGGAGGAGAGTCTGGTGGCAGATGTTGGGAGACACTGCAGACTGGGCAGAGGAACGGTGGTGGTGTTGGGGGGCTTAAATATGCGAGGAACAGACTGGGAGACTATGACATCTTCTGTGACCAGGGAACAGAGGTTGTTGGATGTCTTTCAAGACGTGTTCCTAACTCAGCAGGTGGGGGAACCGACCAGGAGGCGCTGGTACTGGATGTGGTCCTGGCAGACAGTGACCAGATTAGGGGCCTGGAGGTAGGGGACCCGTTGGGGAGTGACCATGCTACAGTCTGGTTCTGCCTGGACCTAGGAGGGCTAGAAAGCTGCACAAAGACGGAGGTAACTGACTTCAGGGGAGCAGTTTTAAGGAAATGGGAAGGATCCTAAGGAGCATTTGGATGGGATTGGGTCAGACATGGACGTGATAGTAGGTGGAAATCATCAGGAGAGGGGTGCAAGATGCTACCAGCACCTGTGGAAGAGTAAGACGAAATGTGGTGGCCCAAAACCCTGCTGGTGGACCAGGGAGGTCCAGGAGGTGGTGCAGGAAAGAAGGCAGCTCATAGGCAATCTAAGTGCTCATGGAGCAAAAGGATCGGGAGGGGAGCATGAGCTGATGGCTAGAAGGGCCACTAGAGTGGTGAGGGCGGCTAAGGCAAGGAAGGAGCAGAACCTGGCCAGGAAATCAGGAGAGGGAACAAGGGGTTCTTTAGATACATTGGGAAAAGAAGGGTGAAGGGACAGATTGCAGGATTAAATCAGGAGAGATGGGCTGGGGCCGAGGGAGCAGGCTGAGGTACTAAATGAGTACTTCACCTCAGTTTCACCAAGGAAAATGGGGGTGCTGCATCATACATGGGAGGAGACAGAGATACTGAGGAGGGGGACCCTTACCGATCAGGCGGGTCTGGGGGAGAGGGGAGGC
This sequence comes from Neoceratodus forsteri, assembly GCA_016271365.2. Taxonomy (NCBI): domain Eukaryota; kingdom Metazoa; phylum Chordata; order Ceratodontiformes; family Ceratodontidae; genus Neoceratodus; species Neoceratodus forsteri. The sequence continues at coordinate 123,586,869 of CM057450.1, read as the reverse complement.
ATCACTGGCAGGAGGGGAGGCTAAGCAGGGAGAAGAGGTACAGGAGTGGAAATCACAGCAGAGAGTGAGGAAGCCCTCAGCTCCCTTAAGACGGAGAAAGCACTGGGGCCGGATAAATTACATCCCAGAATGCTGAAGGAACTATGGATGTCCGCGAAACCCCTGATGGAGCTTTTCACCATCTCTCTGAGGACAGGGTGGGTGCCCCAGGGGACTGGAAGGTGGCGACAGTGCCTATCCACAAGGGGGGGATCAAGGGAGGTGGCAGGAGAACCACAGGCCTGTCAGCCTGACATCGGTGGTGGGCAAGGTGATGGAGGCATTGTCAAGGAGAGGCTGGGGGACCTGGAAAGTCAGGGTGCCTGGACGATGGACAGCATGGATTCGTCTTGGGGAAATCGTGTCAGACAAACCTTCTGGAGTTCTATGACTGGGTGACGGTAGCCTTGGACCTTGGTAGACCAGTGGACGCCCTCTTCTAGACTTCAGCAAGGCATTTGACTCTGTTCCTCACATGGGCCTGTTGGATAAGCTGGGAGAAATGGGGGTGGGGAACCAGATGATCAGATGGATAGGCAATTGGCTCCAGGACTGGACCCAGAGGGTCGTAGTTGGGATAGTCTCATCCCCAAAGAGGGTCATTAGTGGGGTCCCACAGGGATCAGTCCTTGGGCCCGCCTGTTCAACGCCTACGTCTCTGACATAAGGACAGGAATCAGGAGTGAGATGAGTCTCTTTGCGGATGACTCAAAACTGGGGGCGGTGGTGGATGGGGAGGGTGACCCTACAGGGTGGACCTGGAGGCTCTGGAAAGATGGTCTAGAAAGTGGAAGCTGAGGTTCAATGCAGGAAATGCAAGGTACTCCACCTGGGGGCAGAAACCCGGGCCAGAGTGTACACCCTGGGGAATGCTTCAAGTCTCGATGGCTGAGAGGGACCTGGGAGGTGGTGGTGGATGTCAAAATGAACAACTGGAGACTTGTAGGAGGCAGCAGCCAAGGCCAACAGGATGCTGGGATGCATCGCTAGGGATCACCTCAGAAGGAGGAAGTGATGCTCCTCTGTATAACTGCTTGGTGAGGGCCACACCTTGAGTACTGCATGCAGTTTGGAGGCCACACTTAAAGAGGGACATTAAACTCCTGGAGAGGGTCCAGAGGAGGGCAACCAAAATGATTTGGGGCTTGGGGACAGGACCTATGAGGAGGCTCGAAGAGCTAAATATGTACACATTGGAGAGAGAAGGGACGGGGGACATGATAGAGGTCTTCAAGTACATGAAGAGGGTAAATAGGGAGGAACAGTCAGGGTGCTTGGAAGGAAGGGGAGGGGGCCACTAGAGGGCATGGGTGGAAGCTGGAGGGGGGAAGATTCAGGGGAGAAAGGAGGAGGTGCTACTTCACTGAGAGGGTGGTGGAGCCATGGAATGCACTGCCTAGGGGGCTGGTGGAAGCAGAGATGGTGGAGGGGTTCAAGAGGGACTGGGACAGGTACAGGGGAAGGGTTCTGGAAGCAAAATCCAATGCAGCAAGAATATCTGGAATTGGGAAGGGAGAAGCCAGAGAAGGCGAGGGGGGCAGCAAGGTCAGCACCCAGGGTGGGGGCTGACCAATCGAGCAGACTGGAAAGACCGTTAGGCCTATTCTGCTGGCATGTTAGTATGTAACCAGCCACCTATGATGTAGGATGGAACGGGGTCTGGGAAATATTTTTCATTATGTGCTATACTTCTACATTTTATTTAGTCAGTTTTATGCTTTTTGGGGGGTATATTTTACAAGAGCACTTTTTCCCCATTTTGCTCCTGGGATTGAGTCTGACTTTAAATTTCACACCTGGAAATGCCACCCAAATATCAGTGGGCTCAATGTGCTTTTTGACTTACTCCCTTTCCTGACATTTCAGTGTGTTCTGGCCAAGCTTTATGTACCCACCACACCTTATTGGACTCACTCTCAAGGGTTGAAATGAGGTTTTGCAGCCACTAGCCAGCAGGGCCAGTGACTGGGAAAATCTATTAGCCCCACATACTTTTCTACTGGCCCAGTTGTTTTACATACTGAAGTGTTACCTTCTCCAGTACAAGCCCGCAGGGCTAGTTAGGAAATTCTTACTAGCTTGATACAAAATCTGCCAGCATTTGGCCAGTGGCCCGGTACCATTTTCGACCCCTACTCTCCCTTCTGACTATGCAGCTCTGGGTGACTTGCTTCTTGATAGGAAGCTATGCAGTAGGTTCTGTCAGTTGGGTGTGGAGTATGGTGGCTGGCACTACCCTATAGTGGGGGCAGGGGGTCATTTTTCAAGTTCTGCTGCATGTTTTGGTACTGTATCCCATCTCTTGCAGTCAGGATGTGATGGAGGATGCCACTCACTCGCCATGTGGCCATGAGCAGGGTGTGCACATCGTATTGTTCTCCATCGGGGACACGTAAATTTCCTTGCAGGACAAGTACAATAAGAGAGTTGAGGTCATTGTAAAGCATGAAGGGCAGGAGCAAATTCAGCTGCAATTGTAATTGGACAAGTCAGAGATTGCCAAGAAAGCGCAGCAGTTGGACCACAGTGGGCTCAGGGAGGGTGAGAGTGGTGGAACAGAGGCACACCCAGTCAGTTGTACGACTCCACAGTCCATACACCATTCTGATGGAGCACAGTTCCCCTATGGATGCACCTGCAGAGAGACTAAGAGGTCTTAATGTCTTCATCAGTGACATTGCAGAGGGACTGAAGGAAAAGTATGCCTTTTGCAGATGACACAAAGATCTGCAACAGGGTTAATACACAAGGCGTGGAAAGGATGAAAAGGGACTTGGCAAGGTTGGAGGAATGGTCAGAAGTATGGCAGCTAGGATTCAATGCAAAGAAGTGCAAAATAATGCACCTGGGAAACAAGAACCCAGGGGAAGAATACACAATGGGTGGGAGGTAGTAACAACAACAAAGGAAAGGGACCTGGGGGTAATCATATCAGATGACCTTAAGGTTAGCAAGCAATGTGAGAAGGCAGTAGGGAGGGCTGGGGTATACTGGGATGTATAGGGAGAGGCATCAGCAGCAGAAAACAGGAAGTTGTTATCCCTCTGTACAGACAGTTGGTGAGACCCCATCTGGAGTACTGTGTCCAGTTCTGGAGACCCCATCTCCACAAGGACATAGACAGGATAGAGGTAGTCCAGAGGAGGGCAACTAAAATGGTGCAGGGTCTGCAAGAGAGCCGTATGAGGAGAGACTAAAGGAGCTTAATATGTACACCCTTGAGGAAAGAAGGAGAGGGGGGACATGATAGAAACTCTAAGTACCTCAGTGGAATCAACAAAAGTCCAAGAGGGTAGCATCTTTCAGAAAAAGACTTGCAAGAACAAGGGGACACAATTTAAAAGATAGAAGGAGGGGCGGTTCAGGGGCAATGTGAGGAAGTATTATTTCACAGAGAGGGTAGTGGATGCATGGAACAGCTCCTGAGGAGGTTGTGGGGTCTAAAACTGTGGAAGAATTCAAGAATGCATGGGACAGACATAAGGCAATTCTTGTGGGGGGTAGGAAGAAATAGGCTATTGGTTAACTAGGATCTACGGCCTATCCTGTAGGTAGGGAAATGGGCAGAATAGATGGGCCAAGCGGTCCTTATCTGCCGTCAAAGTCTATGTTTCTATGTGGCGGACAACTGTCACAAGGGAGCCCCACAGGAAGGAGGCAGAGGACACCACAGGAAACGTAAGCAGCTCCTGGTGGGGGTCTTGGTGGCGTTCACGCATGGCTGTTGTCTGGCATGCTTCCCCTCTCCCCTGCTATTTGCTCCCATTATGCTGGTAGTCAAGCAGCGGGAGCAGTGTTCCCTCTCCCTGAGGAAGGAGAGCTGTCTGTGAGACACTCAATCCTCCCTCGGCCCTGACCCTCAGTCAAGCTGTGGGAGAAGTGTCCCCTCTCCCTGAAGGAGAAGAGCTGTCGGTGAGACACTCAATCCTTCCTCCGTCCTGGCCCTCAGTCGAGCAGCGGGGACAGTGTCCCCTCTCCCTGATAGAGGAGAGCTGTTTGTGGGGCACTCAATCCTCCTTCTGCCCCAGCCCTCAGTTGAGCAGCGGGATCAGTGTCCCCTCTCCCTGAGGGAGGAGAGCTGTTTGTGGGGCACTCGATCCTCCCTCGGCCCCGGGCCTGAGTCGAGCAGCGGGGGCAGTGTCCCCTCTCTCTGATGGAGGAGAGCTGTCTGTTGGACACTTGATCCTTCCTCAGCCCCAGACCTCAGTCGAGCAGTGGAGGCAGTGTACCCTCTCCCTGAGGGAGAGAGCTGTTTATGGGACACTTGATCCTCCCTCGGACCAGGCCTTCAAGCAGCCACAAGTCTGTTCCCAGAAATTTGGTTGCTGGTATATCAGGTGGTAGCACTACTGGGCTGGCTTCATCACCCCATGTTCTTCAAAGTACCCATGAAGTCTGAATTTAAAGGTAGATATAGCACTGGCTAATCCATCCTGCATTGGGTGTCTGTTCCACACTTTCACCACTCGTTCCGAGAAATACTCCTTCCTGATATTTCTCTTCAGTTTTCTTTCTTAATTGTTTATACGCACAGAGCTCGGAAATTCCATTGGTCCTGGGCCCTGCTGATTTTTTTTGTCTTGGGCTACTAAAGATAAATACTTGCTGGTCCTACTGATATGGGGGTAATCACAGGAACTGGAATCTGAACTCTGATCAAACCTGAATTTGTCTGTTCGGAGTCTGAAGTTGATTTTGCATACAGCCGTAAATAACATCTGTTATAATATGTGCTTACCTCATTGGCCTTCTTTCACTTTAGCTAAATATCAATATTCCTAAACTTTGTAACTTTTATTTTTTTATATTATCTGGGTGGACCAGTGAGTGTATTTCTAGAACCAGTTACACGTTTTGGAGACTGGTTCTAGACAAGTTATAAGCACAAAAAAATATTTTTTCCACAAAGCAAACTGGTAGATTCATTATTATGATCTAGAAAATGGGTATCGCAAAATATGCTTCCTGACTGGTTGAAAGACTGTTGCACTGGTGGTGTTATTTCTTAACAATGCCCAGTCTAAAACAAGTTCCGATTCAGGGTGCTGTATTACTAACATTGTGCTTGAGCCCCCCCCCCAAAATTTCAAAACCCGTCAGCCTACCTCCCCCTTCGCCACCTTTACTCATGAGAAAGTGAAATGGAGAACCGAAAGCAGCCATTACTGCACCGATTAACACTTTCTCTTTTTTTTGTTTTTTTAAAAGCAGTGACTTAAAATGTTTGTCTGTTACTTGTTTACCTGAATAACTTCCAATTCGTCAGTTCCTTGTTTTACTGCCGCTGGCGCATCGCTGGTAGCCCTGGCCAATTCGCTACCTCACATAGCTGATCACTCTCCTCCTCCTAATACCACAGAGCATGTGGTCATTTTCAGCCGAGTCAAATTTTTTTTTTTTTTAACCTTTCAGCAAACATTCCCCTGTTGTCATACAGTGCTGATTCAAAGACCAAAATAAAGCACTCTCATGTCTGTGACTGATTTTGTTTGCAGTATTGCACCACTAGCCATCCTTCCTACTTCAGCCTGTGCAACTGCTGTCTGTGGCCGGAGTTTACACTTCCGCATTCTGCCATTTGTTTTTAATGGGGCTGAGACTGACATGCGTGCTCGCAGCATCATTGCAGTACTAGACTTAGGCTCAATATGCTGGTGGCTGAAGTACAGAACTACTGTTTTGAAAAGATTGGCTCTGTGGTACCTGTTAGCTCATCGTTGCATAGATGCAGTTACAAAGCAGATGATTCTGTTTGCACTTTGTCTCAGGCCAGGGGTATTTGATTGGGGCAGTAATTTCCCTTTTTTTTTTTTTTTTTTTTTTTTTGTATATGTATGTTATTTCTTTTTATGCTCCTCCCTGGTGCTACCCCATCCTCCCACTCCTTTGGAGCTCCAAGGCACCCACCGCCCTTCTGACCCCTGCCGCCATCCACAAACCCCTGTAGCAGCCTTACCTGGGTAGCCCGGCGTATCCCTATGCCAGGTGGGTCCCTTTCCTTCAAGGGGATGTGCCTTCCAGCGGATGGCGCATCCCAGGGCTGCGAGGCTGGTTCAGGCTGACTTCGGGGCTTCATGGCGGCAGGTAGCCGGAGCTCATCATCTGGCAGAACGGGGAGCCATTTTCTCGTTTTCTGCCCCGCCCAGTGCTGTTCTCGGCCTTGCATGAGCTAAGGCAATCCTGGAGTGGGGATGTGCAGGGGGTATGTCGAGGCTCACGTCCCCACAAGCACGTCGCCAATCCACCTGCAGGTGCCCAGGTGAGTCCCACCACCCCACCCTGGGAGGGAAGCGTCCAATAGACGCTTGTGAAGCCCCTCCCTGTCGGTCTCCACTCCTGGTATCCGGGTTCAGGGCGCAAACCCGGGTCACCAGCATGCCGAGCAAACCCCTTCGCTCAGCGGATTTCCCATTTTCGGTAAATGGACTTTGTCATTTTTAAACCAGCACTTGAGAGTCAATTTTTCATGGAAAGAAACTATTCGCACCACTTTATTGTGCACACAACTCCACTTTACTGCAGCTCATTGCACAGACAACCCCATTTGAGTCAAATTTTTGTACAGAACATTTTGATTTGCTCTCAGCTATAGGCAAAAAAATGGATTTTAAGATTTTATCAAACAGAAATTTGTCATTTTTGAAAATGGAAAATCATTGGCCATACCGTAGTGAGGTGCATTCCAATCTCTCTTATTGTTGGTCCCCTCGCTTGGCAAGCTAAGCAGCTGGTGACTCAGCTGTTTTGTCAGCAGTCAGGTCTTGTTTATGCCCACAGTGCATTGCCAAGAGACACTTGCTCTGACACTAGAGGAAGGCACTGTATTTGGAGTGTTGCTAGGGGTCATTAGAATGTCAAAGGTGGCTGTGGGGGAGGTGAGGGGAAGGTCTGTTCATCTACAGATTCTGGATTGGGGGCCGGGTGGAGCAAATCAGGCCAATGGCTGCAAAATAAAACTGGTATGGCTATTAGATTTTGAAAGCTGCTTGCCAACTGGCTAACTGTCCAGGAAGTGATTTTTGAACCCTTAAAAATGATGTCCTCTAAAAATATTAATTTGGCTACCAGGTTCTGAAAGGCTGTGGCCAAACTGACCAGCGGCTCACAAACTGATTTGGGGACAGCTAAGGTTTAAGGAACTTCTTACGATCTTTTGGTGGTGGTGGTGGTGGTGGGGTTGAGAAAAATTGTTTGAGGATACAGATGATATTTTATAATATTTCTGATTTTTGTTTCTACTTTTTATTTCATTAACATGAGCAGAAACATGAAAACAGGATGAGACTGTCATCTTTTGCTGCTTATCTACACATGACATCACAGTTCTCTGCAGGGCTCAAAATAACTGGCTGTCCACCTGTCCCAGACAGCCAGTTTTCACAGAGGACAGGCATTTTGTTCCCATTGCCTGTCCCTGGGACAGGCAGTAAGCGTCACTGTACGTTATGTGCACTAGGACCCTGGAGCGCATTAGCAGTTAGCCTGCCTCTCACCGTCCGTGAGAATACGCGGTAATGGAAGCACCACGCAAGTGTCACATTGTGCATACCATCCCTGTCCAACACAACCCCACCTGATCTGCTCCAGTTCTGCACTTAGTTTGCATTTTGGAGGACAAATCTGCAGCTGCATATGTAGATCTCACCATCGCGCATGCACAGTAGCCAGTCCTTGCTTGCCTCCACTGCGTTTCTAGTTGAAACCGTCAGTCCGAGGAAAGGCAGCAACAGGAGGTGAGCATGAAGAGAACACACTTTTCTTTCACTAACGGGTTTAGAAAGCAGTTATTTAAAAACATTTTCAGGGCTAACCAAAAGCAGCATGAAAACACAGAAGAAAATCAAGAAAGTCCCTATCTGGGCTAAGGAGCATGCATCCACAAGCAGGAATGGTGCCGAGCCTCAGGTACACTCGTCCATGAACAAGTTTGTCATTTAGTGTCATCAGTATTTGTAAAATATTGTAGTGTCTACCTAGTATAACACTGATCGAGTGGAAGTAATTCTCATAGAAAAATGAACACCCTAACACATTTAATTTTATTTATGAACGCTGAACTCGGGATTCCGGGCATGCACATTAATGTCAGCTCTAACATGCATGCCTGGAATCCCGGCTTCAGTTTTCATAAATAAAATAAAATGTGTTAGGCTGCTCGTTTTACCAGGAGAATTACTTCCACTTGATCAGTGTTACACAAGGTAGGCACTGCAATATTTTACTGATACATGACACTAAATGACAAACTCGTTCATGAACGAGTGTACCCGCAGCTTGGCGCCATTCCTGCTCATGGGCACACGTTGCATGGATTTTAATCAGACCACTCTTAGATTAGGAAGAATAACGCATATTCTCGATGTAATTTTAAAATATAATGCCACCACTGCTTTGAATACTGACAGTGCTTCCTCTAGATGTATTTATTGAGTGCTGACACCATACTAACATACTAAAATGCCAGCAGAATAGGCCTAATGGTCTTTCGTGTCTGCTCGTTTGGTCAGCCCCCACCCTGGGTGCTGACCTTGCTGTCCCCCTCGCCTTCTCTGGCTTCTCCCTTCCCAGTTCCGGATATTCTTGCTGCATTGGATTTTGCTTCCTGAACCCTTCCCCTGTACCTGTCCCACCCCCTCTTGAACCCCTCCACTGTCTCTGCCTCCACCAGCCCCCTAGGTAGTGCATTCCATGGCTCTACCACCCTCTCAGTGAAGTAGCACCTCCTCCTTTCTCCCCTGAATCTTCCCCCCTCCAGCTTCCACCCATGCCCTCTAGTGGCCCCTTCCTCCTTCCTTCGAAGCACCCTCACTGTTCCTCCTATTTACCCTCTTCATGTACCTGAAGACCTCTATCATGTCCCCGCAGTCCCTTCTCTCTTCCAATGTGTACATATTTAGCTCTTCGAGCCTCTCCTCATAGGTCCTGTCCCCCAAGCCCCAAATCATTTTGGTTGCCCTCCTCTGGACCCTCTCCAGGAGTTTAATGTCCCTCTTTAAGTGTGGCCTCCAAAACTGCATGCAGTACTCCAGGTGCGGCCTCACCAAGCAGTTATACAGAGGGAGTATCACTTCCCTCCTTCTGGAGGTGGTCCCCCTAGCGATGCATCCCAGCATCCTGTTGGCCTTGGCTGCTGCCCTCCTACAAGTCTCAGAGTTGTTCATCTTGACATCCACCACCACCCCCAGGTCCCTCTCAGCCATTGAGACTTGTAGTATTCCCCCCCCAGGGTGTACACTTGGCCTGGGTTTCTGGCCCCCAGGTGGAGTACCTTGCATTTCCCTGCATTAAATCTCAGCTTCCACTTTCTAGACCATCTTTCCAGAGCCTCCAGGTCCCCCTGCAGGGCCACCCTCCCCTCCTCCCCATCCACCACCGCCCCCCAGTTTGAGTCATCTGCAAAGAGACTCATCTCCTCCGATTTCTGTCCTTATGTCAGATCGTAGGCATTGAACAGAAGGGGCCCAAGGACTGATCCCTGTGGGACCCCTCTAATGACCCTCCTTGGGAAGAGATTATCCCACCAACTCACGACCCTCTGGGTCTGGTCCTGGAGCCAATTGCCTATCCATCGGATCATCTGGTTTCCCACCCCATTTCTCCTAGTTTATCCAACAGGCCCACGTGAGGAACAGAGTCAAATGCCTTGCTGAAGTCTAGAAAGAGGACATCCACTGGTTTACTGAGGTCCAAGGCACTTGTCACCCAGTCATAGAACTCCACCAGGTTTGTCTGACACGATTTCCCGGGATGAATCCATGCTGTCTATCGTCCAGGCACCCTGACTTATCCAGGGCCCCCTAGCCTCTCCTTGACAATGCCCTCCATCACCTTGCCCACCACCACTGATGTCAGGCTGACAGGCCTGTAGTTCCCTGCCACCTCCCTTGATCCCCCTTGTGGATAGGCACTACATCGCCACCTTCCAGTCTTGGGGCACCCACCCTGTCCTCTCAGAGATGGTGAAAAGCTCTGCCAGGGGTTTGTGCCAGGACATCTGCAAGTTCCTTCAGTACTCTAGGATGTAATTTATCCGGCCCAGTGCTTTCTCCGTCTTAAGGGAGCTGAGGGCTTCCTCACCTCTCTCTGCTGTGATTTCCACTTCCAGTACCTCTCCTCCCTGCTTAGCCCTCCCCCACCTGCCAGTGATGCCCCCCTCTCCCCAGACCTGCCATTGGTAAGGGGCCCCCTCCCTCATTATCTCTGTCTCCTCCATGTATGATGCAGCATCCCATTTTCCCTGGTGAAAACTGAGGTGAAGTACTCATTTAGTACCTCAGCCTGCTCCTCTGGGTCTTGTGCCCATCTCTCCCCTGATTTAATCCTGCTAATCTGCCCCTTCACCCTTCGTCTTTCCCAATGTATCTAAAGAACCCCTTTTCCTCTCCTATTTCCTGGCCAGGTTCTGCTCCTTCCTTGCCTTAGCCGCCCTCACCACTCTAGTGGCCCTTCTAGCCATCAGCTCATACTCCCTCGATCCTTTCCTCCTTGAGCACTTGAATTTCTTATAGGCTGCTTTCTTTCCCCACACCACCTCCTGGACCTCCCTGGTCCACCAACAGGGTTTTTGGGCCCTACCGCATTTTCGTCTTACTCTTGCACAGGTGCTGGTAGCATCCTGCACCCCTCTCCTGATGATTTCCCACCTACTATCAGTGTCCATGTCTGACCCAATCCCATCCAAATGCTCCTTAAGGATCCTTCCCATTTCCTTAAAATCCACCCCCATAACATTAACATTAGCGTCAGAAGCTGACAGTGTCCCTTGAGAGAATCGATGAAAAGGAAAAGCAAATTAAAAGCAAAATTCAGGGTTGTCAATAAGCAAAAGGTCAATATAAAAGCCTTTGTCAATGCTAAAATGGAGGGGAAGGAATTAAAAGACCATTTCTGAGCTGGCTGAGCAAACAGCGGTGGGGGTCTCAGACAACACTTAAGTTAGCAGTCTGCTAGGCAGAATGGGTGTGAGAGGGGATCAGTTAAAAAAACGGAGGGTACTGGTCTGTGTACTCTGAGGGTGCTAGTTACAATCAGTGGTTTAGGGCACAAATCTGTCCAGTCATCAGATGCCAGTTACAGTACTGTGCCCTATTTAAGACACGTTTCCATTCCAGCAGGCACCAGTTTGAAAGCCCTATTCAGAAACGGATATTTAAAATTACTTAAAAATGTATAGGACAGGTACTTTTTCTGTGGGACAGGTGAAATTTGCATACCACCTGTCCCTTGGACAGCCATCCTCAGAAAATTATTTCTAGCCCTGGTTCTCTGTTTCGGACATCACAGTTGTTGCAACGGAAATAACTGTGAAGTCGGATGCAAGGGAACAGTAATCCTGATTTCATGTTAATGTCCTCATAGAGGGAAAAAAAGGAAGCTGGCTGCCCAGTGGTGCCGACAGAGCACTCTGCTCACCCTTGTACGCATCTTGGGTTTGCTGCTTGAACCCACCCCCCACAGGCTAGAGGAGATAGGGGAACAAGGAGGAGGCAGCGGCGTTCGACTTTGGGAGGTGGAGCAGGCAGAGACTGGTCTGGCACTTGAGTGCCTCCTATTGGGAGTTGAGCTGGCACTGAACTTTGGGATGATAATAGGATGTCCAGGCTCCCCTCCCGGGACAGACGCAGTCGGATAAGCGTAGGAGCGGGAGATGGGAGTGCTAAATTGGGGAAAACTTGCTCCTAGTTGCCTGTGTCGCTGCCAGTCTCCCCACCCATGCCTGCCACCTCAGTGTCTGCCATAAACTACTTGTAAGCCCAGAACTTTGGTTTCAGGGCTGGTCAGGGAAGTGCACAGGTAGCTCTGACCTGTGGACTGAAAACCAGCTTTATGAGGTGAACAGGAAGGGAGATGATGTTGCAGATGAAGAGAAGCGGATTGTAAGTGGTGAACAGTGATAAATGGGAAGGGGGGAAAAAAGAAAACAGGGATGTTGCTGCAGAAGTAATTACATGAAATGTAAGCTGACCTGTGCCTAAATAGTATGGACCCCAGAGGAACAGAAGGAGTATTGTACTCCCATCTTTGTTCAGTTTACTCCCCTTTTCTGATTTTAAGAAGTTGTTTCCCAGTGGCGCTGAGGGTTGAGGCATCTCTGCCTTACCTCGTGCTATGCCGGTGACCTGGGTTCGGGAATGACCTCGGGTCATCAGGGTGCCGGTCCGGGGGGGGGAGCAGGATCAATGCCTAGCGGCTATCCTCTCCAGGGGTGGGGGTTGCTCTCCCGTAGTCCCACCGTTACCAAGTGTAAGCCCAGTACGGGCAACAAATAGGGTGGGGCGACCTGCAGAGCACGGCATGCACGTGCCAAGTACGGGCGTGTGAGTGGGCATAAACCGGGGGGGGGGGGGCTAATAAATAAAATAATTAAAAAACAAAAAAAAAGTTGTTTCCCACCTTGCACATTTCTTGTACATTGGTACACATGCACAAACTTGTCAGCACACTGTGAAGACAGCAACACCAGCACCACACAAGAGGAGTGTGAAAGAAATATGAATGAGGGCAGAAAAGAGCAGCAGTATCTGTTGTGTATGGTTCTGGAGATAGTGTAAGGAGTTGCTCACTTGCTGGTCAGAAAGGTTGTAAATCCAGCACCTACAAGACTTGGTTTAGGGTTGGGGGGGACTAAAAATTGTCTGCAGATGACATTACAACCATTTAGATAAAAATACTGCCATGTTGAAAAGGTTAAAAGTAAATGCTTTGCAGTCTTAAACATTATTTGGCCCCCTGCCCCATTCACAGTTGCTGTTGGGAGGTGGGGCAGAATGGATGGATTTGTCAGTGCACCATTGTGCCTCCACTTACAACCACTTATCAGGGGTTGAAATTAAGTTTTGCAGCCACTAGCCAGCAGGGTAGGGACTGTGAAAATCCACTAGCCCTACAGCCTTTTCCACTGGTCCGGTTGGTGTACTTATTGAAATGTAAATGTTACCTTCTCTAGTACGAGCTAACAAGACTAGTTGAGGGAAACTTTTACTAGCCCAGTACCAAATCTCCCAGCATTTGGCTAGTGGGCCGGTGCCAACTTCGACCCCTGTCAGATTTACATAAAGACATTCACATCAAAACGGGGGGTGGAGTCCCTAGCATCACTGGTGTGATGCAAATTTCAAATCTGTTTCTTGGAGGGTGGAAAACTGGGTTTGCACTTGCTGTTTTGATGGCACCTGCAACCAGGCCGCAGTGTGACACAGCACGAAGCACAAAACAATAGAGGGAGAGTGCCCTCTCCCAATATAAGTAAAATGAGCTACGCTTGTAGCATACCCCTTTTCTCGCAACAGTAACTCTGGAGTCTGGTCCTTAGGCCCTGTCCACACCACACCGGATCCACACCTCTGTAACATTACAGGGGGTCCATACTGTTACCGCAACGGTTTGTGTTTACACCTGTAACGTTACAGGAGGTGTTTCTGTAACTGTTGCGAGAAAACCACTTTCGTGAGGTGGTTTCAACAACGGTTACGGAAAGGGATCTGCCGCTGTAGTGTGGACGTGTGAGCGTGTTCCCCAGCAGTGCCCGTAGTGCAGCGCGATCTGCATTGTGGGATCGGGTGCTGACCGTAACGGTCACCTGGCACCCGCAGTGTGGACTGGACCAGTAATGGACACTGCCGCAGTGTGGACACACTGTACCGCTTACCAGCTGTAACGGTTTGTTACCGGGTCGTAGCGGTGTACTGTGGACAGGGCCAATCATCAAGCACTTTTACACGGCACTTACTTGTGCTGTTCAGTTTTGTTCCTGTCCTGTTTCGCTCCTTGTACTTGTACACCAGACCCCCGATTCGGCACATCACATATTCCGGTGTTTCAGCAGTGTTTCCTGCTGTCGGGGGCCGGTGGCATCTGGGCAATGTAAGTGTACTTTGGGCAACTGCTCTGCCTCGTAAATGCAGCAGATGTGTAACTGCATGGCAGAATTTGTTTAGGGCGGAGTCTCCCTAACAAATTCTGCTGACAACATCACACAAGTCATCCAAAGTTACCACACTACAAGCCTCCAAGTTAGTACACCTAAACGGACGAGTTTTGTAAATGTTTTCAGCAGAATTTGTTAGGGAAAATCCTCCCCAAATGAATTCTGCACTAAACAAATCATTTTTATGTTTTTTTTTTTCCTCTGCGGTCTAATGTAGTGAATTACATTACTTTTTGGGTATTGCTGAACTGCAGTTCGCCCAAATGAATGGAATGCCGATTTCACATGGCAGGGCAGAACACAACAGAAGCTGGTGAACCCACTCAAACAGGGAAGAACGTGTTTTGGGGTGAGTGCTCACTTTTGTTGCGCAATGGGTTGCTTGCACACACAGTTTTTGTAACAGAACAACGAGTCTGTAACGCCTGTTCTGTTACACGGCTCTGTGTGTAAAAGTGTCTTATCGACTAACACCCACAGACAACTTACTGCTTCTGTATATTAGGGTAGAACGTGAGTCAAGATACACAGCAAAAGTGGTGCCTTTCACAGTAGATAAGGACTCTAATTTAGGGGTATTCATGCCTTTCAGGAATGAGAAATCATTTAGACAACCCCACTTTTTGACCTTTTAGGGCATTGAGAAGATTCAGACTTGTTGTTATTGCTGCATAGTGGGTGTGGGGTTGATGATAATACTGATTTCGTCCCCCCCCCCCCCAAAAAAAAAAACTCTTCTGAATTCTCTACTTGAGTGGAACAAAGTTCCCTGAGCTCTTACCCCTACCTCCCATCTAGCCTGAAAAGGAGACTTGTTTTCTTCAGTCAGATGGGGCTGGACAGCTACTCTTGATCAGCGGCCAAGAAGGAACCGGCTCTCACCAGTCTGTGTGTCTTGCAGAAACAGCCTTGCAAGCCCTTGCTCAGTGAGTGTAGTGCAAATTCTTTCCTTTGTGTTTTTTCTTTTTAAGTGTATGGACTGAGCCAGGGCTAAGGGACTGTTTCGAAAGTTTCCAAAAATAAATATGCTTAGCATGTATTTTTTATTTTTTTCTCTCTCTGCTTATATGGCTCTGTCTGCACTTGCCACCCCCATTCCAGGTAAAGGGAGCACCAAGCTTTGCAGAGCTTTTCCTCCTCGGGTACCACCAGTCTGAGCCATAAATGTAAGGTGTTTGAGGGTCTGAGCTCAGCCCAGCACATCACAATCCTGCCACCCAGTTTACTCGGGTTAGTGGCTGATGCTACAATTCACTCGTAAATGATGCTGATGATTACTTCCTGGCAGTAAACCATCCGCCTCATTTACATCTCATACATATCATCACTGCCCAGGAGAGAGGTGACCAGAGGTTCCTCATTAGAGGAGGAGGAGCTGATCAGGACAGAGACGCCGAAAAGCACAACAAAAATTGGGGACCTTTTCTGCTGGTCATAGTAATGACTGGATTAAGATAATCATTGGAGGAACTTAGAAAATGCATACACAGGCTGAATTAAGAATATCGATGTTGACAGTAATTTATTCAAAGCTCTGAAGGGGGGGGTAAAGGTACAGCAGTAATTAAGGTTGTGATAAATAGTACATTTCAGATATTGGAATGCGCAAAGTCACTGTGATAAATATTACATACTAACATACTAAAATGCCAGCAGAATAGGCCTAACGGTCTTTCGAGTCTGCTCGATTGGTCAGCCCCCACGCTGGGTGCTGACCTTGCTGCCCCCCTCACTTTCTCCCTTCCCAGTTCCAGATATTCTTGCTGCATTGGATTTTGCTTCCAGAACCCTTCCCCTGTACCTGTCCCAGCCCCTCTTGAACCCCTCTGCCGTCTCTGCTTCCACCAGCCCCCTAGGCCGTGCATTCCATGGCTCCACCACCCTCTCAGTGAAGTAGCACCTCCTCCTTTCTCCCCTGAATCTTCCTCCCTCCAGCTTCCACCCATGCCCTCTAGTGGCCCCTCCTCCTTCCTTGAAGCACCCTCACTGTTCCTCCCCTATTTACCCTCTTCATGTACTTGAAGACCTCTATCATGTCCCCCCGGTCCCTTCTCTCTTCCAATGTGTACATATTTAGCTCTTCGAGCCTCTCCTCATAGGTCCTGTCCCCCAAGCCCCAAATCATTTTGGTTGCCCTCCTCTGGACCCTCTCCAGGAGTTTAATGTCCCTCTTTAAGTGTGGCCTCCAAAACTGCATGCAGTACTCAAGGTGTGGCCTCACCAAGCAGTTATACAGAGGGAGCATCACTTCCCCTCCTTCTGGAGGTGATTCCCCTAGCGATGCATCCCAGCATCCTGTTGGCCTTGGCCGCCCTCCTACAAGTCTCTGAGTTGTTCATCTTGACATCCACCACCACCCCCAGGTCCCTCTCAGCCATCGAGACTTGTAGCATTCCCCAGGGTGTACACTTGGCCCGGGTTTCTGGCCCCCAGGTGGAGTACCTTGCATTTCCCTACATTGAACCTCAGCTTCCACTTTCTAGACCATCTTTCCAGAGCCTCCAGGTCACCCTGTAGGGCCACCCTCCCCTCCTCCCCATCCACCACCGCCCCCAGTTTTGAGTCATCCACAAAGAGACTCATCTCACTCCTGATTCCTGTCCTTATGTCAGAGACGTAGGCGTTGAAGAGGAGGGGCCCAAGGACTGATCCCTGTGGGACCCCACTAATGACCCTCTTTGGGGATGAGACTATCCCGCCAGCTCGACCCTCTGGGTCCAGTCCTGGAGCCAGTTGCCTATCCATCTGATCATCTGGTTCCCCACCCCATTTCTCCCAGCTTATCAACAGGCCCACATGAGGAACAGAGTCAAATGCCTTGCTGAAGTCTAGAAAGAGGCGTCCACTGGTCTACTGGGGTCCAAGGCACTCGTCCACCCAGTCATAGAACTCCACAAGGTTTGTCTGACCACGATTTCCCGAGGCAGATCCATGCTGTCTATCGTCCAGGCACCTGACTTTTCAGGTCCCCCCTAGCCTCTCCTTGACAATGCCCTCCAT
The DNA here is from genome assembly GCA_016271365.2 of Neoceratodus forsteri. Classification (NCBI taxonomy): domain Eukaryota; kingdom Metazoa; phylum Chordata; order Ceratodontiformes; family Ceratodontidae; genus Neoceratodus; species Neoceratodus forsteri. Next base: position 123,569,903 of record CM057450.1, on the reverse strand, counting down.
CACCTTGCCCACCATCGATGTCAGGCTGACAGGCCTGTAGTTCCCTACCACCTCCTTGATCCCTCCTTGTGGATGGGCACTATATCGCCACCTTCCAGTCCTGGGGCACCCACCCTGTCCTCAGAGATGGTGAAAAACTCCTGGGTTTTAGCCAGGACATCCATAAGTTCCTTCAGCACTCTGGGGTGTAATTTATCTGGCCCGGTGCTTTCTCCGTCTTAAGGAAGCTGAGGCTTCCCTCACTCTCTCTGCTGTGATTTCCACTTCCAGTACCTCTTCTCCCTGTTAGCCCTCCCCTCCTGCCAGTGATGCCTCCCCTCTCCCCAGACCGCTTGATCGGTAGGGTCCCCCCTCCTCAGTATCTCTGTCTCCTCCCATGTATGATGCAGCACCCCCATTTTCCTTGGTGAAAACTGAGGTGAAGTACTCATTTAGTACCTCAGCCTGCTCCCCCGGGTCTTGTGCCCATCTCTCCCCTGATTTAATCTTGCTAATCTGCCCTTCACCCTTCGTTTTTCCCAGTGTATCTAAAGAACCCTTGTTCCCTCTCCTAATTTCCCTGGCCAGGTTCTGCTCCTTCCATGCCTTAGCCCTCACCACCCTAGTGGCCCTTCTGCCATCAGCTCATACTCCCTTAGTCCTTTTCACTCCCTTGAGCACTTGATTGCCCCTATAGGCTGCCTTCTTTCCTGCACCACCTCCTGGACCTCCCGGTCCACCAGCAGGGTTTTGGACCCCTAGCATTTTTGTCTTACTCTTGCACTGGTGCTGGTAGCATCTTGCACCCCTCTCCTGATTTTCCTACCTATCAGCGTCCATGTCTGACCCAATCACATCCAAATGCTCCTTAGGATCCTTCCCATTTCCTTAAATCTCCACTCCCTGAAGTCAGTTACCTCCGTCTTTGTGCGGCTTTCTAGCCCTCTAGGTCCAGGCAGAACCAGACCGTGGCATGGTCACTGCCACCAGGTCCCTTACCTCCAGGCCCCCTAATCTGGTCACTGTCTGCCAGGACCACATCCAGTACCACGCCTCCTGGTCGGTTCCCCACCTGCTGAGTTAGAAAGCGTCTTGAAAGACATCCAACAACCTCTGTTCCCTGGTCACAGAAGATGTCATAGTCTCCCAGTCTGTTCCTGGCATATTTAAGTCCCCAACACCACCACCGTTCCTCTGCCCAGTCTGCAGTGTCTCCCAACATCTGCCACCAGACTGTCCTCCAGTTCCTCCGCCAGGGCAGGGGGTCTATACACCACTCCTATTTTTACTCTCTTGCCCCCCCTTGTTATCAAGGTGACCCAAATCGCTTCCACGGTTCCCTCCGCCTCCTCTACTCCCCCATGCCAATGCAGTTTTTGACTATCATTGCTACCCCTCCTCCCCTTCCCTCCAACCCTGTCCTTCCTGAACATAGTGTAACCCTCCAGGTTCAGGTCCCAGTCATGTCCTGCAGTGGCCCAGGTCTCAGTGACCGCTGCCACATCCACTATTAGATAAGAATTGTGCGGTTCTACATAGTTTAAACAGCAGGGCTTGTTAACTGTTAGCAAATTCACTGTCATTAGAGCTCTAAAATTCATAGAATACTGGTGCTTACACGGAGGAGTCTAAAATTGTAGAAAAGAGGTCACTGTTGATGTTACTGTTGTTCTAAGGCAATGTAGGGGGGACAAATAATAAGGGAAGTACAAAACGAAATAGTCTAGAAAAATCTTACTAAAAACAAGGGTTATACGAATAGAGGGAGACACAGTAAAGTTTGTCGGCTTGGAGCTACGTACACTGGCAAAAAGGGATTAAGAAGTGGAGTAAACAGTAGCAGGGATGCAACATAATGTGGCATACAAAGAGAAAGGACAAGAAGGGAGTATCATAGAAACGGGTGGTGAGAGCGTAGGGGAGAGGGACACGGGGCGAGAGAAATATAGTGGACCAGCAAGATGGGGGAGAATTGTGGGTTGCAATGGATATGGGGTGGCAGTTTTTATGGACACACTATGAAAAATTGGTGGGTGCCCAATTTGTCAAATAATGGGACAGCTCAAGGCTGAAATAAATTGGTTAAGAAGGGAAGTGGAGAGTAAGGCAGGGAGGTGGAAGAGGGTGCAGGATGCAGCGGCACAGAAGATGCTAAGAGCTGGGGGAGGAAGAGCAGGGACAGGGGAAAAAGGGAAAGGGGTAGAGGGCTGAGTGACAGATCAGGAAACAGAGGGAAGTGGCTGGAGGGTAGTGAGGAGAAAAGGGGGGAGGGGCAGGGCAAAGGGAAGGAAAAATGACAGGGGCTTTACACCTGGGTGCAGACAGGCTAACATGGGACACAAAATAGAGGTATCAAACAGGTTCTTTCTGCTGGTCAGGATGTAGGAAAGTGGGGAACAAGAGGAGGGGACAGGAAATGAGGACCCTAAAATGAGAACCAAGAAAAACAGTGGAAGGGGGTAGAGAGTGGAGCAAGGATAAATGGAGGGAAGAGTAAGGGATCCCAACAGGGTATGGGAAGGGTTAAGGGGGCAGGGGGACGACAGTGGGAGAAAAAAGGGAAGGAGAAAGTAGGGTAGGTACTGAGCAGGAAAAAACACACACAGGCAGGGTGTGCACAAGGTAAACGTGGTGTTCTCAAGCAAACAGAATAATTTTCCAATGCAAAAACGCTAGGGCGCTCACCACCAAATTAAAAGTGCTGCACACCATTGTAGAGAATAAAAAAAAAAAAAGCTTTTATCAGATCAACTTTATTTTTATAGCGCTTTTCAAAACCAAGGCGCTGTACATAAAAACCGTATGCATAAAGGTAAAATTTTAAACAAAAACATTAAAACAGATCATCCGTAGCTAGGGAAAGCTAAACTAAATAAGATTTTAACTCCGTTTTAAATCTATCGACAGTTGGGCATTCTCTAAACCAGCGAGGTAGAGAATTCCACAGGGTTGGCACTGAAAAAGCAAAGGCACGAGATCCTGATGTCTTCAGTCGTACCCTGGGAATCTCCAGCAATCCCTCATTGGCGGAACGGAGAGGACGGAGGGGGCAGTAGGGTACCAGGAGATCTTGCAGGTAACCGGGTCCCTGATCATGTAGGTCTTTAAAGGTTAGCAAGCCAACCTTAAAGGGGATCCGCCACCAAACAGGCAGCCAGTGCAGTTCGCAGAGCACAGGCATAATATGACTGGTTCTAGAAGTCCCAGTCAAAAGCCTGGCCGCCTCGTTCTGCACCAGCTGCAGGCGGCGGATTTCAACTCCGGGTAGCCCTAGGTAGAAGGAATTGCAGTAATCAAGATGGGTAGTGACAAAGGCATGGACCAATGTTGGAAGATCACCGAGAGGAGCCAGGTGTTTCATCTGGGCGATATTCCTCAGATGGTAAAAAGATGACAGCTGTCACCTGAGATTTTAGGGTCAAACCATCATCAAAAATAACACCCAGGTTGCATACCTGATCGGAGGTAGTGAGCGACATACCACCAAGTAATAAGCCTGATGCTTGTCCAGCCCCCAAACCTGCCCCAGGATGATCTGGGTCCACTACCAGCACCTCAGTCTTATCTGGATTCAGTCTCAGCCAGCTGGAACTCATCCAAAGTCTGATCTCAGCAAGGCAGTTATTTAGCACGGAGAGTGCATCATCTTGTCCGGGAAGAAAGGACAAATTATAGCTGAGTATCATCTGTGTAGCTGTGAAAACCCAGACTGTATCGCCTAATGATATCTCCCAATGGTAGCATATACACTGCAAACAACATGGGGGCTAGAATGGAACCTTGCGGTACCCCACAAGGCAGGGAATGAGCACCAGAGGAATAAATTCCAGTGGCAACTCTCTGAGACCTGTCCGTGAGGTAAGAATGGAACCATTTGAGGACTGTACCAGACAGCCCACAAAAGAACCGCAGTGCTCCAATGGCACGCCATGGTCTACAGTGTCAAATGCAGCAGAGAGATTGAAAAGGACCAGAATGGTACGTGCCTTTTGATCTCTAGCCATTAGGAGGTCATTCAATACTCTGACAAGGGCAGTCTCCATGATATGCTTCTTCCTAAAACCAGACTGGAGAGTATCATAGACATTGCGAGTTGTAAGATGATCATCCAATTGCAACGCAACCGCCTTTTCAGTAACCTTACCAGCAAATGGCAGGTTGGAGATAGGCCGGTAGTTGGCTAGACAGTCTGGATCCAAGGAGGGTTTTTTAAGGAGTGGTCGGACGACCGCCTCCTTGAGGAGGTCAGGAAAGCCCTCCTCTTCAAAGACTTCCAGACATTGTCAGCAAGGATCGGGCAGATAACTTCTACACAGCCCACTAAAAGGGGTGTAGGACCCGGATCCAAACTGCAACTGTTTGGTCGCATTGTTTGGATGATCTTCACAATGTCATTGAACTCCAGCCAGCGAAAATCTGGCCAGACAGACCGAGTGGATGCCACTTCCTGTCGACCACTGCAGTCCCTCATAGGGGAGGTTGGACCGATGCCAGACCTGATGCTGGCAACCTTATCTGCAAAAAACAGAGCGAACACCTCGCATCTCAGCTGAGAAAAAGCTTCTCTGGACTGGAGACAATCTGTCAACAGTCCGGAAGAGCTGAGCCGGTCTATTCTGTGCAGCAGAAATCTCCCTGGACAGGAATTCAGCCTTCTTACGGGTGATTTCTGATTGATAGCCATCATAATGTGCCATCAACCTAAGTTTGATAGCATCATGGCCGGACGTCCCCCAGGCTGTCTCCAACCTTCAGCCAACTCACCTTAACTCCTTCAAGGAGCCATCAAACCAAGGGCTCCTTGAACAAAGGGTGAGAGGCCGAACACGAACAGGAGCACCCTTGTCCAGAGCATCTCCCACAGCCTTATTATAGGCTAGTACGAGATAATCTGGACTCATGCATTCACCCATCAAGCCCGATAGATCCAATACCGCCTGTAGATCACTGGGGTTAATGCCCCTTAAAAGGCGGTACTGAACCATCTCCATAGGGGCAGACCTATTAGGGGGAGCCCTGAAGCTGAACCTTATGGTGTGATGGTCAGACCAGCTGACTGGTTCCACCCCCAAATCAGCAATCTCCATACCCAAAAGAAAGATCAGGTCCAGTGAATGACCCCCTACATGGGTCAAGGAGGTAGCCACCTGTGTTAGACCCAGCATCATCATCAGCTGGAGGAGATTTTGACCAAAGTGCGAGAGTTCATCATCGACCTAGGCATTAAAGTCCCCCAGAACTATCAGTCTGGGGGACCTCAACACCATGTCGACGATGAAGTCTGCTATCTCCTGCAGGAATTCTCCACCATCTCCTGGTGGATGGTAGACGAGGAGAATCCCGCAACCTACACCCTCTCCCAGGATATTTTCAAAGGATCTGGTACTTCCCAATGGCACATCCACAAGGCCCAGCTCAGTCTTAAACATAATGGCCACATCCCCGCCCCTATGATCCGACCTTGGACGGTGTATCACCGAGAATTCGGCTGGAGTTGCTGAGGCCAATATAGGGCCTGGATTTTCATCTAGACAGGTCTTGGTGAAGCAAGCCAGATCAGTTGATCCAACAAGATCAGCTATAATAGCTGTCTTGTTTTTGATAGATCCGGCATTGCATAACACCGCCAAGGTGGGATGAGCTGTTGGGGAAGACCTCGGCACCTACCCACTAAGATCGGAGCCCTTGGGTATGGGGACAATACAAGAATAACCTCTGTCCTGACTCCATTTCACCCCAGGGCATCTCCTGGACCCCACAACCCCAATCTGCCCTCCCCTTTCCTGTCCCCCACCAGGCCCAGCTCTCCACCTTCTTTTATGCTTCCTAAGAATGCCCAAAGCACGGCACCTAAAATAGGTGTCGGATGACAATGGATGGCATTCAAAGGGACACAATTCCCTGAACCTGGTGAGGGAATGAATAATGCCCTACCATCACTGAACCTCCCCAACACATTATAAATAAAACCAAATAAACTGGAGAGGAGTAAAAATAAAATAATAACAAAACAAAACCTACCACTCTCAAATAACCAAAAAATTCACTCCTCCACTCTCTCTCTCTCACTGGGGTGTTAGAAACCCACACACTGTCACACATTGAAAAACAAACTATATATAACCAAACACTTAAAATTAATACTTATTCAAAAATAAAATTGAATACTAATTCATTTATAAGTCCCAATTAGTCCAGCACTTCCTAGTTACAGGCACTTGAAACTGTTGTCCTTTAAAATAGATAAATACGCCCAGGAGTTCACGCCTGAACACTACAGGGTGTCACATAGTTGGGCAGCTCAGTTATAAAATACTGTACTTTATATTTCAAAAGAAAGTCAGACATATGTGACAAATATCTTCAGCTCCCCAAGGCCCTCTCAAAGCCTCGGGAGACTAAAAAAGGCACTGTCTGTCCAAACTAAAAGATGGTGAAAAGTTATGAGTAATTTCAGCCCCCAGACGTCTCAGTACTTGGGGGACTGACAGTGAAGCACAGGCACTCACTGCCTGAATGTTAACAATAAATAATGAAAGATAAAAAATCTGACCAGGTGCAGGCAGAGGGTCTTCAAGCAAAAATCCTCACTCACGATCCACATGCCAGGGAAAACGAAGAATTAGTGGGTCCCCAAAACTCCCACAGAAGGTACCGCAGCCAGAAAGCATCCGCAGCAACGTCCTGTGTTCTCCACTGACGCCAGCCCACCAGCCGGCCTCCCAGAGAACCTAAGCAAGCCGACAGCCTGCCCTATCGAATTCTCAACAGAAACCAAGGCTCAGCTCACCGAACGGCCCCGAACCCCAGCCACCAGTTACCCCACAGGGACGGGTCAACCACCGCCAACGATCCAACCCTGCATCCAAAGGCACTGCCACAGGACCGTCCAGTCAGAGCCCGGCAAAAAATAATATCGGACAGATCCTCTCCTGCATTGCACCAAGTCCAGGATCCAATCTTCAACAATACAGACGAAAGTACAGGCAGGCAGAAAAGAGAAGCAACACAACAACTCCCCTCAGCATCTCAATCGCAGGGTGAATCCACTTCAAGTCACTCATGCCTGATCCAAACCGGAATCAAGCGGCAGGACAGAAAGTAACTTTGAAATATTCAAGGCACAATTCCCGAATATAGCCCCAGTCAATACTGAAACAGGGGCAGTCACATAAAACACTCCAGTATCGGTGGCGCCCTACAGTGTTTCAGTCACGGAGCGAGAGCAGTCCAAACCCCTCCACAGCATTCAGTGTCAGGAGGCGAGCGGTCGGGTGCAAAACGCCAAAACGCTGTAACTCCAAGAAATCCCAATAATCCACAGCTTCAAGCCAGAGGAAAACTCCACCGATCAAAAAAAACGAAATAATCAATCAAATTTAAAGTAAATAACCTAAAAACTTAAAACATTAAAATAGCAACACACGAAGTAACATCACGCGAAGTAGCAGCATGCTCAGCCCAGTGGCCATCTTGTACAGGCTGTATTGGTGCTCACACCTCCTGGCAAAGGGTCCTCCTTGAGAAAGGGTCTAGTGATGGACCAGAAATGCACTGGGCATATGTGTCTGCATTTTATGTAATAAAAGCTTCTTTTTATTCTCTACAACGGTTTGCAGCACTTTTAATGTGGTGATAGGTACTGAGGAGGGCAGGGAGGTGAGGGGAAGGAATGAGGCGATTATCAGGAGGGGAAAGGGACGGGGATAATAATGGGCAGGTGCAACTGGGAGAGCTAGCGCAGAGGGAAAGTCAGAAAAACAGGTTGAAAATAATGGTGAGCAGGTAGGCAGTGAGAGGTCAGGAATTCAAGAAAGAAAAATAAGTAGAAGGAAGGGGGAACAAGATGGGAACTGGGGCATTCACAAGGTCGGAGGAGACTGATAAGGTCATGGTCTTTGGGGACTCCATCATAAATGTAGTCCACTGACTGAGGAGAAGGGTGACCTATAAAAGGAGGTTGGTCTTTTGCGAGTCTGGGATGGAGGCAGGAAGGGCGTTCCCAAAACAAGGGAGTATATTAGATTACTGGGGGTTAAGTCACACCTAGTCCTGCACCTAGGGACAAATGATCTGGGCAGGAAGGATGTAGAGGAAGTACAAAGAAGGTTCAGGGAGCTAGCAAGGGGATGTAGGGAGGAGGTAAGCTCTCTGGCTTACTCGAAAGTCCTACCTGTTCACTACGCTAGCACCGCTAGGCAGCTGAGAATAAAAGACTTTAATCACTGGCTAAGGGAGTGGTGCAAAGGGGAGCGATTAACATGCTTAGGGGAGTGGGGGGACACTTGGGCAGGGGAGAATCTATATGCAAAGGACAGATTACATATAAATGAGGGGGGTGCTGTGGTGTTAAGGGAAAAGTTGCAAGGTTATATAGATGGGGTCATAGGAAAGGATTTAAACTGATAGAGCGGGAGTACGAGTATAGGGAAGGGTTGGAGGAAGAATCTGGAGGGACTTGCCTAGTTAGCACTCCCCCGCAAGAGGAATGGGATAAGGGGAGAAAAAAGATTGAGAATGGGGAAATTGGTGGAGGTGTATGCTGGCAAGCGCTGGACATACGGGAAACAAAATGAGAGATTTAGAGGTCACGATGATGGATGAAGGACTGGACCTGGTCGCCATAACGGAGACTTGGTGGATGGAAAATCATGACTGGGAAGTGGTTGTCCTGGGGTGCAGCCTTTTTGAAAGGACATGATGGGGAAAAGGTGTGGGGGGGTGGCAGTATACATAAAGGCCCTGTCCACACTGCAGCCCGAACCCTTCTGTAACGCTACAGAGGGTGTAAACCTCATCGGTTGCGGCGCGGCGCTTACACTGGTAACGCTACAGGAGCATGCCAGAACGTGCTGTGGTCCCGCCTGGGACCGCTGCCGAAGCGGTAGTGTGGACTGCCGGTAACGGGTCCCCGCAGGGCACAAAGCGCACGCAGACTACATTAATGGGATTGAGCGCCCGCTGTAGCGGTCGCCCGGATCCCAGTGTGTGGACCCGGCGGTGCGGTCCATGCCAGCTACCACCGAGGTGTGGACGCACTGCACGCCCGCGTCGAACAGATCGCATCCGTTACCGGGCGCAAGCGGTGTAGTGTGGACGGGGCCATAGGATGGAATAAAGCCGACAGCAGGGCAGGAAAGTTTGGATCAGTAGAGGTCCTCTGGGTCACGTTGGTTAAACGGACGAAAGGCAGTGCACCTGGGGGTGGTTTACAGGCCACCAAATCAAGGGGAGGAAGCTGACAAGGAGTTAATGAAGGAGGTACAAAGGGAATGGCAAGCAAATGGGAACTTCTGCTGGTAGGGGATTTTAATCTCCCTGGTGTAGACTGGGAGATCCCAGCAGCAGCATCAACAAAGAGTAGGGGAAATGCTGGAATCAATGCAAGAAGCACTCCTATTACAACTGGTCAGAGAACTGACTAGGGGAGGGGCTACACTGGTCTTAATACTGACAAATGGGGACAGTGTAGTAGAGGTTTCAGTAGGGGGAAATCTAGAGGCACGTGACAACAGAACAGTTAGGTTTAGACTTAGGACAGGGATGGGAGTGAGTAGAACCACCACTAGGGTACTAGATTTCAGTCGGGTGGATTTCACTAAAATGAAAGAGATTTTCAGGGTAAATATGAAAGGCAAGGAAAAGCTGTAGGATATGGAGGAACTGTGGGGAGCAGTAAAAGGAGCGGTTTTGAGTGCCACTGATCAGTGCATCAGAAAGGTGGATAAGAGCAAAAGAGGAAGGACGCCGCTTTGGTTCTCCAGGGAGGTGACAAGGGCAGTAAGGGATGAAAAAGGGCTTTCAGAGATACAAAAGATCACAGAGAAAGGAGGATAGGGAAGCATACAGGAAAGAGTTTAGGGTGGCAGAGTAGACAATCATGAGGGCAAAGGTGGATACAGAGGAGAAGATAGCAAGGGAGACCAGCAAGGGAGACAAAAAGTTCCTCCGATACATCAGTGAGAGAAGAAAGATCACACAGGGTATCATGAAACTCAAGGGGGGATCTGATTGAGCGGGATGAGAGAAAAGCAGACCTGCTAAACAGGTACTTCAGCTCTGTTTTCATGGTTGAAAAGGAGGGAAGGGCACCGGAGTTGTGGAGGAAGGGAACAAAAATACATATACATTGTCAGCAGATAAGGGCCTATGGCCCACCCAGTCTGCCCATTTGAGCTTGTAAGTTCAGTTTATGTTTTCCTAGAAGTCTGTTGCCCCTTACCCCTGACCTCCAGAATTCCTTTATGTCTATCCCATGTATTCTTAAATCCCGTGATTGTTTCAGCCCCCACCACTTCCTCTGGCAGGGTGTTCCACTTGTCCACCACCCGTTCTGTGAAGAAATTCTTCCTCACGCTTCCTCTGAATCGTCCCTCCTCCAACTTCATCCCATGCCCTCTGGTCCTGGAACATCTTTTCGCTAAAAATAGTGTATTCCTGCACCCTGTTCCTCCCTGTAAGATACTTGTATGTCTCTATCATATCCCTCTCTCCCTCTCTCTCCAGGGAGTACATGTTCAGTTCCTTCAACCTGTCTTCATAGGACTTGTGATGCAATCCATGCACCATCTTTGTTGCCCTCCTCTGAACCTTCTCTACCCTGTCTATGTCCTCACGTAGGTATGGTCTCCAGAACTGTATACTGTACCAGATGGGGCCTCATTAGTGTCTTGTATAGTGGAATTAGACCTCCTTTCCTGCTGGTGATGCCCCTGCCTATGCATCCCAGTATCCTATTTGCTTTACCTGCTGCCTTGTCACACTGTTTCCCTACCTTGAGGTCATCAGAGATGATAACCCCAAGATCCCTTTCCTGCTTGGTGCATGCTATATCTTCATCCCCCAACTGCTATATTGTGCCAGGGTTTTTGTGCCCCATATGCATTATCTTGCACTTCTTTGCATTGAATTTCAACTGCCAAACCCCTGACCATTCTTCAAGTTTCTGCAGGTCCCTTCTCATTCTGTCTACACCCTCTGGTGTGTCTGCTCTGTTACAGAGCTTTGTGTCATCAACAAACAGTGAAATTCTGCCTTTTAGGTCCTGCGCAATGTCACTGATGAAGATGTTGAATAGGACTGGTTCCAGCACTGATCCCTATGGTACCCCACTGGTCACTCTTCCCTCCGTGGAGTGACAGCCATTTACCACCACCCTCTGTGTCCTGCCACCCAGCCAGTTACCTACCCACCACACTACTGTCCTGCCCACACCCATATTCCCCAGTTTGTGTAATAGTCTTCTATGTGGCACAGTGTCAAAGGCCTTGCTGAAGTCCAGATAGGCCATGTCTACTGCATTCCCCTGATCCACCTCCCTAGTCACCCAGTCAAAAAATTCAACGAGTTTGGTCTGACATGACCTCCCCCTGGTGAAACCATGCTGCCTTGGGTCCTGTAGTCCATTGACAACCAGATATTCCACCAATCTCTCCTTCAGTAGTGCTTCCATGATCTTCCCCACTACCGAGGTGAGGCTGACTGGTCTGTAGTTTTCTGCTTCCTCTTTGTTCCCACTTTTGTATAAGGGGACTACATCTGCTGTCCTCCAGTCTTTGGGTACCTCCCCTGTTTCCAGTGATAAAATGTTTTTTAGGTGGCCTTGAACCACCAACCTTTTGATTAAGGATCCAATGCACTACCTGATTGAGCCACAGAGTCAACACTACGGAATGGAGGATAGGGAGGTGGACACTGGCCTGTTCAAGGAGAGCAGGGTTTTGAAGGAGTTCGTTAAACTGAGGGTGGACAAGACAATGGGTCCAGATAACCTACATCCCAGGGTGCTTAGGGAGGAGCTGGTGGCATCACTAACTAGGCTGTTCAACCTATGTTGGACACTGGGAGAATTCAAGGGGACTGGGCAACAATAGAGGAAAGGAAGGGCTCAGTAACTATCACCCAGTCAGTCTGACCTCAGTGGTGGGGACGCTTATGGAGGCACTCCAGGAGGAAAAGGTAGCAAAATACCTGGCAGATGGTGATCTACGGGATGACGGACAGCATGGGTTCACAGAGGGAAGGTCATACCAGACGAACTTGATTGAATTCTTCGATTGGGTGACGAGGGCGAGCGAGCAAGGTGGTGCGGTGGATGTGGCCTCTCTGGACTTCATCAAGGCCTTTGACACCGTCACTTACAGGAGACTGGTGAGCAAGTTGGGCAGCTTAGGGGTTGGGAGGAAAATAACAAATTGGGTAGAAAATTGGATTGGTGATAACAGAAGTCTGAAGGTGGCTGTAAATGAGGTTCACTCCAGGGAAGAAAAGGTGATAAGTGGAGTACTCCAGGGGTCAGTACTAGGGATAATACTATTTAACAAATACGTTGGAGACATAGCAGAGGAACTAGATGAGAAGTTGTGCCTATTTGTGGACGAAAGAAAGATCTGCAATAGGGTGGACACACCAGGGGGGTGAGCAAATGAGAGAGGACCTGAGAAAGCTGGAGGGGTGGTCAGAGGAATGGCAGTTGAGAGTTAATGCAAAGAAATGCAGAATAATGCACATAGGGCACAAGACTCCGAAGGCCACTTACACACTGGGAGGGGAGAAGGTTTTGGCAACTGAGCAGGAGAGGGATCTGGGGATTATCATATCTGATAACCTTAAGGAGGCAAACCAGTGTAACAGAGTGGTTGGGAAGGCAAACAGAATACTGGCATGAATGGGTAGGGATATTGCAAGTAGGAAAAGAGAAGTGATCGTGTCCTTATACAGGTCCATAGTTTGTCCACACTTGGAATATAGGGTACAGTTCTGGAGAGCTCAACTACAAAAAGACTTAGATAGGGTGGAGAGAGAGTCCAGAGAAGAGCGACCAAAATGGTGCATGGCATGCACAAGAGGACATATAAGGAGAGGATGGAGGAGCTAAACCTGTGCCCCCTGGAAACGAGGGAGAAGGGGGATATGATCGAAATGTTTAAATACCTAAAGGGAATAAACAAGGTGAGGAAGGGGAGCATCTTCAAGATGAAGGAAAACACAAAAACTAGGAGACACAGCTTAAAACTGGAGGGAGGAAAATTCAAAGGAAATAGTAGGGAGCACTACTTCACAGAGAGAGTGGTGGGCCCTTGGAGTAGGCTACCAGAAGGGGTGGTGAAGGCTAAATCAGTGGGGGAGTTCAAGACAGCTACATGGGTTTAAACAAGAAATGGAAGGATAAATACCCTGAAGGGGAAAAAGGGGACTGGAAGCTACCGGGGGACAGAGGAGGAGGAACAGGTTAAAGGGGCAGGATACCTATGGGGGGATAGAGGCAGACTGGATGGGCCATTGTTTTCTTTTCTGCCGACAGATTTGTATGTTTCTATCATGATATCATTTTTAGCCAGTCAAAATAATTTTGCTAAACATTTCAGGTACTCTTATGTAAGCAGTAAGACATGACAGGATGTGCATTATGGTGATATGATTGCATGCCTCTGGTACATTGTTAGGCACAAGGTGCAGTCAAGTGCCACTAAATGCACCTGAGAAGTGTGATATCCCTATAATATCCTGGAGTGTCTTATTGCACTTATAAAATGGTATTTAAATATTTGACTTAAAATGAAGTAAAATAGGAAAAAGTTATTTTAAAGCAATAAAAATAGGACCTTTCATTGAACGATGCGTTGATTTTAACAAATAGTCCATATTCTGGTAACTTGGGGTAGCCAAAACATTAAAAGACAATGAAAACTATGTGCGGCATGCATTTTTATGTAGAAAAAAGTTGCTTTTTTGCATTTTAAACCAATACATGTACTTGAATGTAAATATGTCCAAAACTTTAGAACCTGCCATGTTGTTGTTTTTTTTTTTTTTTTTTTTGGGGTACCCTGAAAACACCCATATATGATTCAAATGTACGTGCTTTTGGTACCGCTACTGAGTCTGCATAAGTGAGTGAGAGAGGTGGATAGGGGAAAATTACCCAAGGTTGGCTGGTGAGGCAAGTAAGAAAGTCAGGCGAGCAAAGGCACAGAAGGAGCTGCAGATAGCTGAAGGAATTAAGAAGGGAGAGAAGGCTTTATTTAACTATATAAGTGAGAAAAAGGACAAGAAGGAAGGGATTGTTAGGCTTAGGAAAGGGGTGGAGTGGGTGGAGGATAATGGGGGGGAAAGCAGAGATATTAAATTAATACTTCTGTTCCGTCTTCATCAGGGAGAAGGACTGACCACTGCCTTCAGGAGGGAAAAGAGAAGCAGGGGGAGGGGAACACAGATGTAATGATAGAGGAGGATAGAGTGAGGGGAGAGGCTGCTGGATTTGAAGGTGGACAGATCACCAGGCCCAGACAGAGTGCATCCAAGGTAATGAAGGAACTGGCTGAGGAGCTCTCAGGGCCAGTGGCAGACCTATTTTAATAGTTTACTAGAGTCAGGCATAGTACTGCAGGACTGGAGAACAGCACATGTAGTGCCGCTCCACAAAAGTGGTCCCAAGGATGACCCAGGGAATTACAGACCAGTCAGTCTGACTTCCATTGTGGGCAAGCTCATGGAGACCATACTAAAGGAGAGGTTGGTGGAATATCTAGAGGAGCATGGTCTCCAGGATGCGAGGCATCATGGATTCATTCAGGGGAGATTGTGTCAAACAAATCTGGTTGACTTCTTTGACTGTGTCACTAAGACAGTAGATAGTGGCCAAGTGGTGGACATCCTGTATCTTGATTTCAGCAAGACCTTTGACTCTGTGCCCCACAAAAGGTTGCTCAGAAAGTTGGTGGATCTCTTGGTTGGGAAAAAGATGGCTAGATGGGTGGAAAACTGGCTGAAGGACAAAACCCAGAGGGTGGTTGTGGTGGGAGAGTTATCTGGCACCAGACAGGTAACCAGTGGGCTTCCGCAGGGCTTGGTGCTAGGGCTGATGTTGTTCACTGTCTGCATTAATGACATTAGAGATGGCATGAAGGGCAAAATGTGCCTATTCGCAGATGACACCAAACTCTGTGGGAGAGTGGACACAGCTGAAGGGATACCGGACCTACAGGAAGATCTGGAAAAGTTAGGGAGGTGGTCCAGGGTATGGCAGCTTGGCTTCAATGCCAAGATGTGCAAAGTTACCTGGATGGAGTCAGAGTATCTGCATCGGAGGAGGAGGAGGAGGACCTGGGAGTGATGATCACTAGTGACCTGAAGCACTCCATGCTATGCAAGAAAGCAGCAGCAAAGGCAAACAAGATGCTGGGATGCATATCTAGGGGATCAGTAGTAGGAGAGAGGAGGTTATACTGCCTTTTTACAGGTCACTGGTAAGGCCGCATCTATAGTATGAAGTTCAGTACTGGTGTCTACTCCTCAAAAATGACATTAGCCTGCTGGAGAAGGTCCAGAGGAGGGCTACAAAGATCATAGCCGGTCAGCAGGGTAAGGCATATGAGGAGAGATTGGGAGCACTGAACATATTTATTTATTAAATTTTGTTAACCGGGTAAGCCCACTGGGCCCCACAGGTCCCTTTTTCATCGGCGACATGGAGTTAGGTACATAGAGCTGAACAAGTACAGTCAAGAGATGTAGAGTAGGATGTTGCGTACAGGTGTACAGTGCAACTGTACAGTAATCATTGGACATACAACTCGACAACAGTGGCAGCTGTTAGACATAGGGCAGGTAGTACAATAAAATATACAAACAATGCAGTATAGGACTAAAAGGTACAGTGTTACATTGGGAATGACAGCTTTTCATAGAAGAGGACAATTATTTACAGGGCCATTACCAAAAGCAATAGTTGCCAGTAGGGCAGATTGGTTGTCCGTGGCCAGGGGACAGGGGCATGTCTTAGCTAGCCTTCTGGACAGATGCAGGAGCTGAGATTCAGGAGGTGAGCACGTAGTCCCGTCACCAGGAAGGGGGCTTGTTGTAGTTGATAGGGGAGCCTGTTCCACAGTGAGGGGGCCTATATGGGCAAAGGATTTACTGCCAGCTGCAGATCTGGACCTGGGCAGTTCAAGTAGTGTTTTACCCAAAGTGCGGAGGAGCCTGCTGGACTGCCTTGGAGCGAGTAACCTGATTAGCCCTGTGGGGGGGTCATCAGAGAGGACCTTATATGTCCAGTTTAACAGGTGGTACTGAAGCCTAAGGTTCAGGGTGGGCCATTTTAGTGTGGCAAGGGCTTCACAGTGGTGGGTCCTTGGATGTGCTTTTGTGGCGAAATGCCTGACTTTGTAGTACAGTGTCTGTAGTCTGCCGAGGTCGACCTTTGCAATGCTGAGTAGGGTTGGGGCCACATAGGTGAGAGTAGGTAGGAGGACACTCTGAGCAATTCCCAGTCTTGTCTCGGGTATCAAATTGGCGCTTAGACGGTAGAGCAGCCTGAGGTTTTTGATGGATATTTTTGGTCACCAGATCTACGTGAGGCTTTAGTGCGAGTCCCTGGTCTAATGTAAGACCCAGGTATCTGAAGGATTGGACCACCCCGATAGTAGAGCCAGTTGTGGTGACCAAATGGAAGAAGATGTGCCCGGGAGGGACCCAGGGATTTGGGACCAAACAGGAGTGCTTTGGTCTTGTTAGGGTTCAGGACCAGACGATTCTCGACCAGCCACGCTTCAGCCTGGGTGAAGTCAGCCTGGAGCAGGGGTCCTAGTTCGTCCTGGAGCAGCGCAGTTCTATAGAGTACGGCATCATCAGTGTACTGCACCACGGAGCTGCACCCGCAGTGGTGGCGGAGGTCGTTGATGAACAGAAGCGGGCCCAGGATGGAGCCCTGGGGCATCCCCTCATTTAAAGATAGAGGGTCAGAGGTTGCACCTCTCCACTTGACCTGCTGGGAGCGGTCAGTCAGGTAGTTGCTGAACCAGTTCAGGGAGTGTTGGTCCAGTCCAGGTGTGCTCAACTTGGTTAATAAGAGTGGGTGGTCTACCAGGTCAAAAACCTTGGTCAGGTCAATAAAGATTGCCCCCGTGGAGGTGCCCTTGTCCAAGGCAGCTAGGATGTTGGAGGTGAACATGATGAGGGCTGTGTCAGTCCCGTGTTTTTGTCGGAAACCATACTGTGAAGGGGCCAGAAGCTGATTGTCTTGCAGGTAGTCCCTCATTTGGCAGTAGACGATCCGCTTCTGGATCTTTGAACATGTGCTCCCTGGAAGACGAGAGAGACAGAGAGAGCATGGCTGGAACCTTCAAGTACCTGAAGGGGATAAATAAGGTTGCTAACTCTTTAAGCTGAGTAGCAACCATAACACGAGGAGGCACAGTCTTAAGCTGGAGGGTGAGAGGTTTAGGAGGGAGGTCAGAAAGCACTTCTTCACAGAGAGGGTGGTGGACACTTGGAATGCGCTGCCAGAAGAGGTAATCTTGTTGAGGACAGTGGGCAGCTTTAAGAGAGGCTGGGACAGGCATAGGGGGAGGGTAAGGGTTATGGGTAGGGAGGATGAGAGGAGTGGGGAGGGAAGGCAGGGACATTAGCCAGGGGTCAACCTTAACCTTTTTTGCACTAGCTAGCAGGGCAAGTTGATTCAAATTGCACTAGCCCGCAGATGGTTGTACTAGCCCTTAATTATAATGGTAAATTTTGCTCACTTATACAGGAAGCAATGCAAGCAAAACCAAGAAATACTCTGATTCAAACAACATGAAGTCTTGCTGTATTATGACATATGCAGTGAGTTCCAACCTTCGAACTGCTCCTGCTCCGGAGGTGAAAGAGTTAACTTTCCATGCCAGGCATGGAACGCTGAGCTCGAGCTCAGTTGAAACTCTGTCTGTTGTTCTTCAAACTCAAACCGTCAGATTCTTTACTCCGCCTCACTGAACAGTCGCTCCAGAGATTTCTCCTTCTGCTCAGTTCATTTTGTCGTTAAAGTATTGTTTTTCTCGGTTTTCTACCAAATTTAAACCGCAACCGGTCGGTTCAGACTCTGTCTGTGGTATTTGTGAGTACTAGATAGGTTTTACATTAATTTCTATTCTGTGTGGAACTTGTAAACGGTTTATCGGTTTGGTTTGAACCGATCAGGTTGTTTAAAATATCTTAATCTGTCTTTTAGAGTGTGGTTACCGGTTCTTATCGGTTCTAAAAAAAAGATTTTATTACGTTTTTTTCCACGACCCGTGACACGGTTGGGAACCAATAAGAGGGTCTTACCTGGCGGATTGCCATAAACGGGTAAGTTTGGTTAGGACTGGCACTATGTCTGAGAAACCCAAAAGAAAAACCGGGCCCATTGGGTTTCAACACTGCAGTATGTGTGGGGAAGTCTTTGCCAAGGCTGACCCCCACACCACCTGTGTTTATTGTCTGGGGTTTGACCACCTCAATGCAGACAATCAGATTTGTAAAAGTTTTCCTGCAGCTACCCTGGAAAAGAGAGTTGGTAGGCTCAGGGAAAGGGAGGCCAAAAAGTCCGCTGAACCGGATGGCCAGCCCGGTTCGGTTCCAACCGAACTGGAGGGAGTGCCCTCTGACCAGGGCGAGACTTCCTCGGCCAAAAGGAGATCCGACTCTTGAGGAGTCGGGTCCAGCAAAAAGGACTAGGAAATCAGCTGGTGTGGAGCCAAGACTTTCCTCTCCAACTGCTGAAGAAATAGCCAAAGCGATAAAAATTGTCCAGTCGCTTTCCCCGGTTCCACCGGTTCAATAGTATGATTTAGAGGAGTATTATGAACCGGAGGCGGAGTATGGGGAGCGTGAATGTGGATTTGAAAGTCTGGATGTGCCCATTGACCCGGACATCTCCCCAGACAGACCTTCAGGAGTGTCTCCTCCTAGGCTTTCTGAGTCCCCTTCTCATTTTATATTTTATAAAAAAGTGGCTGAAACCCTCCAGCTTCCTATGGAGGAAGCTGTGGATGATCAAGAGGAGCCTGACTATGTGGAAATGATGGTTATCCCAGAGTCTAGGAGACTGTCTATTCCCTTGCATAAATCTTTTGGGAAACAGACTTTTAAAATTTTAAAAGCTCCTTACACTATACCTCCTGTTGATAAGAGAATGGACAAGAGATACACATTGTCAGGCTCTGATACGGAGTTCCTTACACAACAATGCAGCCATGTTGGGGTAGTGCAGGCTACAGCCTGTGACAAGGCAAATATTCCCTTGGCTTCACACCCCCCGGACAAGGACTCCAGGAGGATTGTTGCTATGGCAAAGAAACAGTACATGGCAGCATCCTTGGGACTCAGACAGGCAAATTATATGGCTTATGTTGCTAGATATCAGAAATCCAGATGGGATACTGTTATGGCTCTAGCAAAACAGGTCCCTGGCCAGCTTGCCAAGGAGCTGGAACAGGTGGCTGCTGATGGTATTGAGGCATCCAAGGTGCAATTCCATGCTGCAGTGGACTCTAATGATGTGTCATCAAGAGTTATGGCTACATCTGTGGCACTTCGCAGAATGGCTTGGCTCAGATGTACTAGCCTGTCACAGGATACCCAGACTAAGGACATGGGTTTTCCTGTTGTGGGTAATTCTCTGTTTGGGGAGCAGACAGAGAATTACATGAAGAAAATGGATGAGTATAGGACCACCTATAGGAGTGCACAGGCCAAGGAAAGGCAGGCCACTCCTCAAAGGCAGCTTTCCAGGGGCAGGGGCAGGCCTTTTCGTAGGCCTTTTTACCAAGCCCAGGCCTCCTCTTCTGCTTATGCCCAGAGGGGGTTCTTTAGAGGAGAGGCAGGCCGGTACAAGCAGGCCTGCTTCCACCCCTCAGCCCAAAGCCCTGCCAAACAGGCACCCTGATGGGGTTGCCAGGGCCGATTCTCAGCTACCTGTAGGGGCAGGCTGGCTTACTTTGTCCAGGACTGGAAGTCTCTGACATCAGACAAGTGGGTCCTGGAAGTAGTAAGCCAAGGACTGGTTCTCAGCTTCAAAAATTTCCAAAGATGAGAACCAGATCCTTTCCACCTGCAAATCCACCAGAGGCACTTGCCCTAGAGGCAGAGGTCTCTTCCCTCCTGGCTCTCAGAGCTGTGGAAAGGGTTCCACCCCTACACCAGGGCAAAGGGTTGTACTCCAGGTGCTTCCTTACCCCAAAAAAGACAGGAGAATGGTGGCCCATCCTGGATCTCAGATATTTAAACAAGCACCTTTTAAAACCAAAATTCAAAATGGTGACTCTGGGAATTATTCTACCCTCTCTAAGGCCAGGGGACTGGGTAGCGTCTCTGGACCTCAAGGATGCCTACTTCCATATTCTCATCAGAAGCTCCCATCGAAAGTACCTCAGGTTCGAGCTGCCCTCAGGCCATTACCAGTTCAGAGCAATGCCCTTTGGCCTCACCTCTGCTCCAAGGGTATTCACAAAATGCCTGACAGTAGCAGTTGCTTCCCTAAGAAGGCAAAAAATTGCCATCTTCCCTTACCTGGATGACTGGCTCATAGTAGGCCAGTCTCCAGACTGTCAAGTTACATCTACAGATAACTCAGCAACTGCTCACCTCTCTAGGTTTCCTTCTGAATCTTTCAAAGTCAGTTCTAGAGCCTGTCCAGCTCCTCACCTTCATAGGCGCAGAGCTGAACACAGAGAAAGCCAGAGCTTTCCTTCCTTTGGACAGGGCAAGGATCCTGGTCTCTCTGGCCTCCTCATTCACCCTGCAGGTCTCTCGACCAGCAAGGCATTTTCTACAGCTCCTGGGGCACATGGCTGCTTCTACAGCAGTAGTGCAGGGAGCAAGATTTCAGATGAGGGACATCCAGTTCCATTTGAGAGCCTTTTGGTCTCAAAGGAAAGACCCTCTAACCAGATTGATCCCAGTGACTCGAACCCTGGTCCAGGCCCTTCAGTGGTGGCAGGATCAGAGCAATCTGACACAAGGGGTTCCTTTTGTCACTCAGTCTCACTCCTTAATCCTTACTACAGATGCATCCCTCTTGGGGTGGGGAGCTCACATGGGCGACCTCACTACCTAGGGATTGTGGTCCCCTCAGGAATCTCTGCTCCACATCAATCTGTTGGAACTTAGAGCAGTTTTTCTGGCACTTCAAGTTTTTTCCAAGTCTGTTCAGAACAAAGTTGTACAGGTCAGAACAGACAACACCATCACAATGTGGTACATCAACAAGCAAGGGGGCACTCAGTCTACGGCCTTGTGCACCGAAGCAATGACGTTGTGGTCTCTGGCTTACTCCCTGAACACCTCCCTTACAGCAGTTCACCTCCCAGGCAAGGACAATGTCCTGGCAGATGCTCTCAGCAGGATTTCCCAGGGCCATCACGAATGGTCACTGGACCCCCTGGTCTTGGAGGTGATATTTGCCAGATGGGGCACCCTACAGATAGATCTTTTTGCAGCCCCAGACAATCACCAACTTCCCCTTTTTTGCTGCAGGCCCCCAGTGTTGGGCTCAGTCCTCTGGATGCCTTAGTTCTCAATTGGGAAGGGAAGTTTCTCTATGCTTTCCCTCCTTCCCTCTCCTGTTCAAAGTGCTAGTCAAAATCAGATCTCAACCCTGCAAGATGATCCTGATTGCCCCAGATTGGGCCAGACAACCCTGGTATCCACTCCTACTGTCCTTAGCAGTCCATCTTCCCCTGTGTCTTCCCAGGAATCACAACCTGTTAACCTGTGCTCAGGGAAGGGTTTGGTACCCGAACCTCAAATCTCTCAATCTCAAGGCCTGGCTCTTGAAGAGTTAGAGTTTGCTGATTTACACCTCTCCCAAGGTGTAATGGATATCCTGAAGGCTTCTAGGAAACCTTCCACCAGGGCTACTTAAAATTCCAAAAGGAAGAGGTTTTCCATATGGTGCTCTGGAAAGCTTATTTCCCCAGAATCTGCTGATTTACCCACAGTCCTGGATTATATGGTCCACTTAAATACCTCGGGGCTGAGACCAGCTACCCTAAAAGTACATCTGGCAGCCGTGTCTGCTTTTATTTCAGCAGGTAAGCCCTCTTCTCTTTCAGCTCATCCTGTATTCTCCAGGTTTTGCAAGGGATTGCTTCACACCCAACCCTCCATTCAGGGCCCCTGCCCCTGCCTGGGATCTTAATGTTTGCATTGCTCAGCTTATGCAACCCCCCTTTGAGCCTTTGTCTTCAGCAGAGCTTAAGTACTTGACTTGGAAAACTGTGTTTCTGGTAGCCATCACTTCTGCCAGACGCATAAGTGAATTACAAGCTTTGTCAGTGGAGCCTGATTTTATCTCCTTTCATAGAGATAAGGTGGTCCTCAGGACTAACAGGAAGTTCTTGCCTAAGGTGGTTTCAGATTTCCCACCTTAATCAATCTATCTCTCTTCCAGTGTACTTCACTGACCATTCCTCCTCTGGCGAGAGGAAGCGGCACAGCTTAGATGTGAAGAGAGCCCTTAGTTACTACATAGAGCGTACCAAGGGTCACAGGTTTGACTCCCTCCAACTGTTCCTCACTTATGGTGAGGTTGGTAAAGGGAAACCTGCCACTAAAAGATCCATTGCCAAGTGGATTGTCTCTTGTATCCAATTCTGTTATGAAAAGCTGGTAAGGTTCCTCCCTCAGGCCTGAGGTTCACTCGTCAGAGGTCAGCTGCTTCCTGGCTGCTGCCAGGGACATCCTATTCTAGAGATATGTCAAGCAGCTACCTGGAAAACAGTGCACACTTTACCAAGCATTACTCCCTGGACATCCAGGCTAGGGTGATGCTCGGTTTGACACAGGTGTGCTTCAGAGCCTATCTTCTCAGTAGGTTCTGTCCCTTCTCCATGGAGGTACTGCTGTGTAGTCTGCATATGTCATAATATAGCAAGACTTAATGTTGTTTGAAGAAAAAATTACTCACCTTAGTAATGTTGTTTCTTCTAATGGAGTCTTGCTATATTATGACCTCCCCCTAGCCTGCCCCTCTCAGAACCTCTGTTTTTGGGATGTGGGTGGGCAGTGCAGTGTTAGCACTTAGTAGATGCCCACCTTGTTGTTTTCACTCCTCCTTTTTTGGGGTGACTTAATGTTGTGTTTTCATTTTTTTGGGGGGGTCTCCTGACTTGAGTCTTTGTTTTGGGACCAAAAAATGTGTTCTTATGTTTAGTAGCCAGTTGGCTAGTGTAGGTTTACAGCTTCCACACAGGGCCTCAGTGAGTTTAGCTCGTAAAGATCTGACAGTTTGAGTTTGAAGAACAACAGACAGAGTTTCAACCGAGCTCGAGCTCAGCGTTCCATGCCTGGCAAGGAAAGTTAACTCTTTCACCTCCGGAGCAGGAGCAGGTCGAAGGTTGGGACTCACTGCATATGTCATAATATAGCAAGACTCCATTAGAAGAAACAACATTACTAAGGTGAGTAATTTTTTCTTATTGCACATTTATCCTGCTCCCACATTATTCAGCTCCCCAGCAGAAAAAAAGACTGCAGTGCCATCCATCACAAACAGCGAGCCCCCCTCCCCATTGTTTTGTACCATGGCCTCCTCTCTTCCTCTTTCTGCCCCCCAACACACACCAAACAGAAAGAGGATATCACAACAGCAAATGTTCAGTCAAGCAGTCCTAGCTCTGCACACACAATAGCTGGCATCATCATGCACCTCACCACACTGTCACCACCATCCACAGGGAAATAAACAGAGTCAGGCAGAGAAAGACACTCGCGGTGCCCACCTTATAGTCAACTGGAGACCTACACTTTTGAAAGTTTTTGTACAATTTCAAGTGAGCCTGGAGCGCATCTAAGATTTCTTTGGGGTGGGGGGTAGACAAACCTAAGGGGCTTGGAAAATAGAAAGCTATGACATTTTTATTTGTAAAAGCATTGATTGTAATATACTCTGCCCCAACAATAACAGATTTTTCTTTAACATTGTCCTTTCATCAGCCGAGAGGAAACAGTACACAGGCATAACACTATACTATTTCTGTTTCCGTGTAGGATGATCTATGTACCCCAGGAATGCCTATTTCAAGGTTTCAAATTATGTATTTTGTCAAGGTTTATTTTTGTACCATACATTATCCAAAGCTTTGTTTTTAGACTGAAAGGACATGCTGAGTGGGATGAGGGTGGAACTGTATGGATAGTGATGGCCGGCATGGTCCATTTAGAAGAGCTGAGGACCCCCTACATTTGCCAGTAATGGCAGCTGTGGATCTATGGATGGTCAGTTCAGAGTCTAGTCTGCAGTGGTGTCCAGGGAAAAGAACAGAGTTAAGAGACTTGGGAGAGGGAAGTTATGGTGAGGCTGGGATAAAACCCACCACCTGCAGGGACGATCATGTATACCTCTTTACATTTTGTCACTGAAATGTTAGATACAGACACTCAAAATGTAGAGAAGTGAGGGGCAGTGGTCCTAATAATATTGGACAAAATGTTAGACATATTCAGAAAACTGGAACCTAGTGACTTAACAGCACTCGTTCACACCCTGGACACTAGCTGAAAGTCTTAACAGTGGAGTGATAATGACTCTCATTGAGTCTTTTGTGGGATCCCTCTCTTGAACTGCCAGATAATTGCAGCTCTTAATGAGCTGTTAATCATACCTGGCCATCTGGAACACTGAGAGAGATTATTTTATTTATTTATTGAGTATTCGGAAAATACCTTGACCTAGCATGAGAACCAGAGAATGCTAAAGTAGAGACTTTTTTTTAACTTCATTAACAGCCATGGAAATCTGCACTAGTCAAGCCGGGCAAGTAGAGAGTTAGCTGCACTAGTCCTGGTCAATTTTCACTAGTGTTTGGGCTAGTAAAACAATGTTAAGATCGACCCCTGATATTAGCACAAGCTATAGACCCTACAATACGAGCCGACTTGATAGACCAAATGGCCTTCTTCTGCTGGCTTCTTTGTATGTTCATATGATTCCTGGGGTTTAAAGAAGAAAATTAGTCATCATAGTAATGTTTCTTCTTAAGGGATCACTCACTACTGTATGTTTACACTTGCTAACCTTGCCTCCCCTTCCAGAAGTTGAAATAGGTTCACACAAGAATCAGTTTATTTTTCATTTATGTTGAACATTTCTATTGTAATTCCTATTACTGTACACTTGTTATTATTTATATGGTAAAATTTCACAGGTCTGCTTCAATTTGTTTGGTGTTTTAAAAATTCTGTAACATTTAAAAAAAAAAATGTTTTGGTAGTGTTTCAGCTAGCTTCACTAGTTGCCGCTTTACTCTGGCTTGGAAACAGATCTGAGCAACAGCCAGAGTGGAGCATGGATGCATAGTTTGAACCTACATTCCAAATTCTAAAATTCGCTCTTCCAGCGTCACTGTCTGTCGAGATGACTGCATAGAGTGTAAACACAGTGAGTGATCCCTTAAGAACAAACAGCATTACTATGGTGAGTAATTTTGTCTTATGGGTTAAACTGCCGATTTTGAGTCTGTACGCAATGGCTTTCCATGGTCTGGGAAACCTCAGCTTGCGCTTCTGATGCTGCGTGGGGGGAGCGCTGTTTTCATTGGTAGGGATATCAAAACTTATTCTTTACATTCTGAAATGTTAAGAGCAGTGGGTTCTACATTCTGAAATGTGAAGAACAGGTTTTGAAAATCGTGGGTAAAATAGGCTGAGAGTGTATAATAAAAAAAGCAGTTCAAATTAACTTTTTTTCTTGCAGATTTACATGCAGATCATTTTAGGGGTATGAAAATAATTTTTGCAGCTAGGAAGCACACTGGACAAGAAATTGTCTATTTTCAGTCAGTCTTTTAACTGTTACAAACAGCTTCACATCAGATATTATTTCCTGTCCCCTTTAAAAGTTTGAGCCTCCATCACAGCCCATAGATGCTGCAGGTAAGGTAGAGTAGTTAGTTACAGGCTTCCACCACAGCATACAGACAGCTGTGGTACTGTTCGCAGTGCCATGAAGGAGCTCTCTGCCTCTTGTTTATGATCTACAGCTCTCACTGTAGGAAGCAGGACTTCAACAAGGATGAATACTAAATATCTTTTAATTTAAGATGTTTTGCTATGCAGTCATGTAAAGCAGGATGTTGCTGCTAAACAACAACGCAACAATAAACATAAAGTTTATTTACAGTGCTCTTCACTGTACTTTGGCCTCCCAGTTTTCTTTTAGGGTTTGTTTAATGGGGACACCTTACTGGTTTAATTATTGTTGTTCATCTTTTACGTCCATACGGTTTTCCACATTGTGCTTTTCCCAGGTACCAGTTTCTAAATAAATAAATACATGGATTCATGATCGAGCTGTACACGCTCTGAAAGGGTGGCATGCACCCAGCCAGTGATTTGCCCATTTCATCCTGAGAGATGGGCAGTGCTTCAGGGTGGCACTGGTAATTGGGAGCAACAAGGATCTGGTGGGTACCATAGTAATTTAAGGTCGGAAAAGGACTCCAGGGCAATCATGTTGTCTTGCCTCCTGCTTCGTAAGCAGGGATGAATGAGTATGCAGGGTGTGACACACAAGATACCAGAAAGTAACTTGCGACTCCCAAGGCAACTTTCCAGGCAGTGACGTGATCTGGAAAGCAGTGATTCAAGGCTAGTGTATTGTTTCAGCCTGTGAACTGGGGAGGTGACTGTATGAAATTATGATGATATGAGAACAGTGACATATTGTACTGTTGTTACTTTGAATATTGTGGAAGTAGTCATTTTTATGCAAAGTAAAATCTCCTCAGATTGTTCTATTGTGGAGCTGACATGGAAGTAGTAGTCCCAAAAACGCAAAAAAAAGTGTTGATGGGCCCGAAAACTGTGGTATACTGAACATGATCAGGCTGGTTTGGCATGATCTTCTCTTACTAAAGCTGTGCTGAGAGGGGTTCAGAACCATGACCAGAACCAAATGCCCCATTATTCTGTCCTTGATAATAGCCTCCAGGACCTTGCCCAGCACTGATATTAGGCTGACCGGTCTGTAATTTGCCCCGTTCTTGAACATGTGGATCACGTTGACCACTGTCAGTCCTCTGGCACCTTGTCCGTGCAGACAGACCACTGAAAGATTATTGCAAGTGGCACCACCAGTTGTTCCTTTAGAGTCACTGTGATCCTTGGATGTATCCTGTCTGCCTGCCTGAGACTTACCGAGCTTGATCTCTGCTGGTTAGTCAGCTTCCAGGGCAAGCTGGATGCCTAATGGCTGCATCGTGGCTACCTCCTGAATGGGCCCTCCCATTGAGCCCCTCCCCTCACCAGGAGTCCTTTGGTAAACACTGAAGCAAAGTATTTGTTAGGCATCTTGGCCATTACCCGTTCTGTACCCCCAACCCCTATTTTCAAGAGCCTACTCCCTTCCTTCACTGTTCTGCAGAAGAAGACTTTTGTATTACCTGCAGCTTTTTCTAATTAGCCAATTTTTCAGTACCGCGACGTCTTATGGTCCGTTTACCATGAAACTGGTGTACCGTGATTTCTGTACTGGGAAACATGGCAAAGCTTAGGGAAAGTCATATGGAATGTTTGTTTCCTTATAGGATACCTAAACCTCTAAAATGTCCCTGCTAAAATCTGAGACTTTAAAACCATAGGGCATTCCTATAGAACATCTCTAAAGTACTGCTGCCCGTTTCATTGAGTATTAAAAGTTATTAAAAAAACAGGCTCTCATGATGCTTAAATTTCACACTACTCACTGATCCTAAAATTTCAATGAAATTGCACAGTATCTCTGGAGCGACAGAGTGCTGGCTGTATTTTCATGCCTCGTGATACAGTGTTTGGTTATTTGTAATACTCATTAAAAACTTTTGTAACATGGCATAAATGTAAGACTAAAATAACTGCCTAAGACTGCCTGTGTGTATTGGACTGTAGTGGAAAACTTGGAATATGCCTGTTGCTTTCTGAGATCTTGCATGTCACACCCTAGCCCTCATGTAAGGGACAGCAGGGCAGTACATGTCTGTGTGATAGGCAGAGAAATGTCAACACTGCTGGCTCTTTCTAGCAATGCTTCATTCCAGCTACCAAGGAGTTACACTCTGTACTGTACAGTTCTGAATGTGGAAATCCCAGTCAGGCCCCTAGACACTCCTCCCGCTTTTCTCTGTCCTGACTGGCTGGTCACCTGCCCACTCTGCCCCAGCCTGGCTGGTCGTCAGTGTGAGGGAGGGAGTGTTGTGAAATTGCCTTTCCTGTTTCTTTCCCGTTACTGAATGTTACATAGTGGGAGTCGGGAGACCTCATGCAATAGACTGCTCTCTGGAATGTAACAACAGAAAATAAAGGCATGATTTAACCCTTCAGCTGTCATCTTTGACGTGGTTCAGGAAGAGTGTTGGGAATCCGTCTTGTAGTTGTATGAAAACAAACTGGCAGGGCAGGGTGTGTCTAAAGAAGAGCTGTGTTTCTGAGGCAGGAAAGGGACACATTGCTACTGTAAAGTGGTGACAGAAACAGCAATATCAAGGAAACGTTTATAGTTTGTACCAGTTCAGCTCTAGCTTTATTTACTGTACAGAATGTTCTAAGGATGGCATTAAAAACAGATTTTGGCATTTGGTACGAAGCAAAACAGTTGATATAGAAGCAACAGTTTGTAAGGGGTTGAGTCTGGTAGGATGTTTTATTACAGATCAGCTTTTGACTCTTATCATAATGTGTAGGCGGTGTGGTCTGGTGGGTAGAGCAGAGAATTGTGAAAAGATGGTAGCACATGGTTTGAATTTGTTCAAGCCACAGACTTGCTGGGTGACCCTGAGCCAATCATTTGCTCACCCTTTACTTCAGACCACCTAACTGGCGAATAGCGTTAGCCCCGTAAATGAGATGGTGCTTTTCGGGGACCCGTGTTTTGGGTGACCACCAGATTTTCATTTTGCAGTAATGTATACCGTTCAAGGTGCCCCCGCCATGGCCTTGCATCTCCATCTCTGTCTTGCCTTTGAACACCTTTCCCATCCCAGTCCCCTGCTCACCATTTCTTGTTCCATCCTCTTTGCCCCTTTTCTTCAGTCTTTTACCGCTTCGTGGACTAATATTTTTGGAGATGATTTGGCAGTTTTTATGTAATCGATAATCCATGACAGGATGTGGGTTATGCTGGGATTTACCCACGCCTGTTGTGATTTGGTTTCGAGACAGCAGGCCAAGTGACTAAACGCCATATATGAAATCAATAAATCCTAGCATAACTCACACTCTGTCTTGGATTATTGTGATTAAACAGTGGAATAATTATTAAAGTAAATTTAATTCCTCTGCAGTTGTTCAGATAGTCCTTTGTTGCTGGGTAGATTATTTGAGAGAGCGAGTGAGCTGCGTGTGGTGCTTTATAGAACAATAGAGGGAGTGGAGTGAGAGAGCGAGTGTGTGGTAGGAGCGACAGAGCTAGAATGTGTTGCGAACAGCTGGCAGCTATCTGCTGTTTACGGCTGCTGGCACTGATTGTAGCTGAACAGGGCTTCTGTTTGTCACGGGCAGTGGCTGAGGAGCGGCATCAGGAGCAGCTTCAGCCGTAGCAGAGTCAGGTGATTCATCTCTGTCTTGCTGAGGGTTGACTGTCAAATGCTTTTGTTGAGCTGTTACTGAAGTGAAAATTGCTTGTAGCTCCTTACTATCAGCTAAATTAAAGCTTCATTCCATTTTCATGTTTTCATTCTTCAGTTGGCGGTTAGTGGGGAGTCATTATGGTGGCACTTTTTTGGGGTGGGGGAGTTACAGTAATTTACTTTTGATTGGTAAAGTGACTGAGTGGCACCTTTAGCGGTGGTTATGCTAGGATTTACCATGGCAGAAAAGTGCTAGTCAGCCACTCAAAGACCCAATTTTCGGACTCCATGGTGTCTAATAGGTGGCAAGTGGTAGCTTTGTCCTGTTGTTATCATGCGCACTCTTGTGTGCAGATTTTAAAGATAGTTGTTATGTTTAGTGTGTGTGAGTTGACTTTGGTGAGATCTCAGTAGTTGAAACATTTTCTAGTCAGTTTACCCCACACTCACACGCACACAAATGGATTTACATACCGATGATGCTTTGTGTTTTGAGACTTCTGATTGTATAATGTGTGTGTTGTTTCTATAGTACATGTTATTCTTTTCTTTCTTATCGGTGTTTAAATCACTTCACCTCTTTCACTCACTTACTACAACATTAAAAAGAGAAGTTGAAATGTATCTGCTGTCAGGCAACTAAAGCAGTAGTAATTGTCCACCAGTATAGGATTCACCTTGTGATGAGGGGAACGTTTCAGCAGTTGGGGAGTATGTTTTTATATATTTTTTGTCTGACCCTGACTTCCCAAATGTTGACTGTAGTTGGGGGCTGCTTTTACCATTGCCACATTTCACCCCCTTTCTTGATGGTATGGATTTAAGGAAGACTAATGCAGTCAGTGATTTCCCATTTCCAAAAATGGCCAATTCGATTTGGCAAAGTCTTAAAATCCACCCCCCCCCAAAAAAAAAAATTGAGGGCAAATGAGCATGAATTGTACAACAATTTGTCTCAAAATGGAGGGGGTTGCCTAAAACAGTTCGTGCAAGGTGGGGTTCTTTGCATGATAAAGTGGTGATGCAAATAAATTTTTTTCATGAAAAATGGTCTCCTAAGTGCTGGTTTAAAAATGATAAATAAATTTTTTTAGCAGTGTTTTCCACTGAAAATGGAAAATCATTGGCCCTACTAATGTTACTTTTTTGTTTATGGCCTGGCTATGGTGTGGTCTGCATAGTAACGTGGTCCTTCACACATCTTAGCACCATTGGTACTTTAATAAAGTACTGGTAATGCATGGGCTGAAAATAATATAGAATTCTCATTTATGTAGTACTGTTCTTGTACTGCATCCCAAAGTGCTTTACAAGGAGTTTATTTACACTGGAAAGCATAGCTGAGACACTACCTCTCATTTCCAGTGTGGCAAGGCTGTCCTATCAAAAATCATAGGACGTGTCCGATCACGATTGTAGTTGAATTTGCACTTGCTCCTCATTCTTTAATGAAATTGGCTCTCATTTTATACTTCTCCTGCAAGGAAATTTGCTAGTCCTGGACAGGGGACGGTAGGTTTTGCACACCCCTGTAGTATGGTCTTGCATCTCCATAGAATGTTTTTGTGAGGGTATAAAAACAATGTCATCTGCAGTGTTTCCCACACTATATTCCGGAAAATCACCCCTGTTATTCCCAGCTGAAGGGCAACCTCCTCGACTGCTTTTTCCTGCTTCACTTTTTTTCCACCTATTGGTCTGTTATCACTATCCTAGTCTGTCTGTAACTGGCTTTCTCTGCTTGTACACCTGCCCGCCACCAAGTTCTGGTTTCCTTTTTTAACCCTAGCACTTAATATTCAGTTTTATTATGTATTGTATGTACTAGGTTTCTTTTCAAGTGTCCTGGGTTTATTGTACTTCACCCAGCCTGCTTATTTGTACCCAGTGTACTCGTGCCTGTTACTCCCGCTTCTGTATAATTCCTTTTTGATGTGGAGCCTTTGTAAAAGAGCCCCTGGCTCAAAGGTCTTAATTCCGAGACTCAATAAATACATAAAATAAATATCTAAATAAAAACGTGTCGGGACCAGCCAGGAGCCCAGCAGAAGCATGATACACTTCGGTGCTGTTGACTTGGGATCACAAGCAGGCTTGGGAAACCAAAAGCCAGGACTAGTAGATGCTGCTACGTGCAGCAGGACATAGCTGAGGGAGGGTGGTGGTGTTCTGCTGACGCAGCAGCTCTAGTGGTGGGGCTCAGAAAGCTTGCTGCTTTGTGAGTGCAGGTGTATGTGAGCTAAAAGGCACTGCCTCGTGAGAGGCCACTGAAGCACTGGCTTGACAGGGTGGCATGAGGGGTTGAAAATAGGGGATGAAAACTGCAGGCCAACTCCGGGAGGCGCATGGATGGACTACAGCAGCAAGGCTAGTGAAGATCAGGGCTGCTTGGGCCCTGAAGAGAGCTGATGTGTGGCAAGTAGGGATAAAAAGCTACTGCATATAGAAAAAAATAAACCTAGCAGAACAATTCAAATTTTCAAAATGAACGGGGAAGGTTATTATATTGTGCAACGTCCGTGACACTCCCAGATGTTTAAGCAGCCCCCACACCCCCATAAAATAATTATGGCTGACTGTGTGTAACCCTCTTTACCAAGGCAGCTACCCAAGTAGCTACTGTACTGTTTTCTTTGGCTGTGGCTCAGACCACATGATAATCCTATTCCTGTTTTTGGGGCAGGAGACTCTCCCTACAATAGTACTCCACTGTGCTTATCCCATATTCTGGGGAAAGCTCAGCTCGGACCTCTGCTGTGATAGGAAAGATCGTACCAAACGGTGGTATGCATTAACACTTTACTGAAAAATCAGCAGTTACAAGCAGGAACACCAGTCTCTGATCACTCTCCATCTTGACATTATACAGACTGGTTTGATCGTGACCCCGAACTTGAGACAGGACCATAGGGTCCCTTCATAAAGGTTGTACCCTCCTCTCACTACAGGAGCAACGTAGCCCCTCCTGCTTCTCTTTTCACACACCAGTTAGTAAGGTTATACCTCGAGTCAGAGCATGTTCTGCTTTGCACATCTTTGCCAGTTCTCCCACTCTGCTATTAGCTTTTGGGGTTTGCACATTTTACATCTCTTTGTCAACATACCGCTGGGTCAGCTAGTGTTGCAGGAGGCACTACTGCTGTAGGAACGACATACCTTGGACTTTGGTTCACTGATGGTTGTCCATGGGTCCTCTGGTCCTGAAGGCAGTCGTCCTTGCCAGGCCGGTTTCCCTGCTGGAGCCCAAAGGCCAGTCCTATGCTAGTTGTCTTGAATCACAGCTCACAGCATCTTCTACTCACCGGATGGTGTTATGGGCACAGCACAACAGTGTGCATTGCAGTCTACTCTTTTGCAGCTGCTGGCAGTGGCTCCAGTGCCTCTGCCTAAGACAGCAGCTCTGTTACACATCACAGCATTGGATCTCCTGTCACAAAGTGTAAGCATATCTCCTACCTTAGTCAGCAGCTTTGTCTCTCCCACCAGGTCTCTCTCCATTACCGTCTCAGCTGGCATCATCTCTTGGGCTCAGAACCATAAATGCCCCCCAAAAGTGACGCCCTCTCTTTTGCGGGACTCCTCCTGTGCCCCAAAGCTGCCAGGGACTCCCCTAGAGGTGAAGCCCATCAGGGTACCCGTACTCTCTCCAGTGTGTAATCCTCACATAATCCCAGAATTAACAGCAGTCTACACTAAATCTCCCCAGATTCCTTCCATGGGACCTCCGTTGCTGTTTTGGGCCTGTCCCTGGAGGGTACTAGGTGACTAGCCGTCGAGATGATTTGGTCTCAAAGTCTGGATCCATTGACAGCTGCAGGGTGTGATATCATTGCCTCCTCAGGGCAAGATTGTAGCTGACCTCGAGGGCATCCTTCTCTCTGTCACTAAGCTCTGCCCGCTGGGCTAATTAAGTGAGAGTCACTACCAGAGAATAGGCTCAGGAGTTGGCAGTGTGGTAACCAACCCCTCCACCCACCTAGTAGCAGGAGGGGGTTGTTACATATGATTTAAACAGCACTGTAAGGTGTGCCTTGCCTCACAAACAGCTGTTAGGGCTGAAAGCAGAAAACCACTGACACATGTTTAGGACATAATAGAGGGAAATCGTCAAGTGTGTGAAATGTTTTTAACTTGTAGCTGGATTTCTGGTTCTTCTATCAGGCCTTGCACAGGTGCCAAGCTGGGCCTTCTGCCTGCAGTTCTTGCTGCACTCTTTATAACTTCACGCTTTGTACGTTCCGGTGCATGCTTTCTCTCAGTTATGTAAGCGTTGCCCTTTCTAAAATACAGCAGGTTATCTTTGTGTTGGTCAGAATGCACTGTCAGGGAGAAATTCTACGTTCTTGGCTCCCCATCTGGATTGTTTTTTGGGGATGTCAAGCTACAGGTCTCTGAACGGGTGCGAGACCTGGGGGTGATATTAGATGCGGGGCTGACTCTTCGGTCTCAGGTGTCAGCTGTGGTGAAGACATCTTTCTACCATCTAAGAAACATCGGCAGGATCAAGCACCTTGTTCCGTCCGGTGATCTGCCAATTCTAATCCATGCCTTTGT
This sequence comes from Neoceratodus forsteri, assembly GCA_016271365.2. Taxonomy (NCBI): domain Eukaryota; kingdom Metazoa; phylum Chordata; order Ceratodontiformes; family Ceratodontidae; genus Neoceratodus; species Neoceratodus forsteri. Next base: position 123,536,028 of record CM057450.1, on the reverse strand, counting down.
GACCTCGCGCCTAGACTATTGCAACACACTTTACTTTGGGCTTCTGGGAGTTGATATCCACCGCTTGCAGCTGGTACAGAATTTCGCAGCACGGTTGTTGGTGGGTATTCCTAGATCTTCTCACATTACACCGGTGCTGCGGATCTGCACTGGTTCCCAGTTCAGTGGAAGATCACCTTCAAAGTCGGATTACTGACTTTTAAAGCCCTGCGTGATCTGGGCCCTGATTACCTGAAAGAACTCCTGATTCCTTACCACCCTGTGAGATCGCTTCTTTTTTTTTAATATTTCTTTATGCTCCTCCAGTCAGCCCCCCATTCGACTGACTCTCCCCAGCCCCATCACCCGGAATAGCCAGCGCTTACCCTATGCCTGGCCCGGAAGCGGAGTCTGCAGGGAGTTGGTCATCATCCTGCTGCCGGCATTTTCTTCCTCCGATTTTTTTTTCTCTCCGGGGCCCCAGGAGTAGGAGCGCATGGGCGTGGAGGCACGCATGTGCCGACAGCCCCGCTCACTACCTCTTTCTCCCACCCCATGGCCTAGTGCCTGGCACCCTCTAAGCCCGTGCCACTCCTAGCCTCCACTAGGGGCCACCATTGGCCGAGGGATGCCACATCACCTCCCTGGAGAGGAGAGGAGAGCCTGCCTGCAGCTTTTCCAGCTCCACCCCCAGCTGCTGCTCTCAATGACTCGGCTCGCTCCTGAACTGGCTCCGCGTGCTGCAGGTAAGGCGTCCAGCACCTCAACTCCAATGCCACCGGGCCAGCGATAGTCGCTGTTTGCTTAGATGGAGGGTGGTGGTTGTCCTCTGCTTTTGTGGCTTAGTAGGTAGCACATTCGTCTCTGGGTCTGGAAGATCAGATGGTCATGGGTTCTAGCCATGTTCCAGACACTTGGGGTAATATCGGTAGCTGACCGTAGTTTATTTATTTGGCACCCAATCGAAGAGGCTTTGGGCACCGTACAGCATAAATTAAAACACATAAAGGAATGACGTGACAAATAATGGTAGTATAAATAATTGAAAACTACACCAGTGCACCTACATGAGGTCAAAAGCTTGACTCAATAGGTAGGTCATTAGGCCTCTCTTAAAGGCCTCCACTGAGGGAGCCTCTCTCAGAGACCTGGGGAGTGAGTTCCACAGGGCTGAACCAGCCATGTTGAAGGTGCACTCCCCTGACATGTTGAACATGCCCTGTGAACCGCTAGGAGAGGGCGAGCTGGACAGTAAGGGGACAGGAGCTCACTCGGATAACCCGGATCCAGTACGTATAGGGCTTTTTAGGTCAGCAAATTAATCTGAAGGAGATTTGCCACTTCACTGGCAGTCAGTGCAGGTCTCGTAGGACTGGGGTCACAGGACATGATCTTGGGAGGCCCATCAGTAACCTGGCTGCTGTGTTCTGCACTAGCTGCAGGTGTTGTAAGACCCCTGCACTGACCCCAAGATACAGAGCGTTACAGTAGACAAGCCTGGAAGTCGCAGAGGCATGTGCCAGTGAGGACAGGTCTTCCGGTGGGACCAAGGCTTTAAACCAGGAGATGTTACAGAGATGGTAAAAGCCATTCAGGACTACAAACACCACCTGAGCCTCAAATGTCAGTGTTTCATTCAGAATGACACCCAGATTCTTCACCTTAGTAGAGGCCACCAGACCAGAGGAACCAAGTCCAGACTGGGCCCTCTGCTGTGGCCCCTCCCCCACCCTGCCATTGACGAGGCTCAATCTTGAATATCTCCATCTTGTCCAGGTTGCGCCGCAGCCAGCTAGAGGACATCCAGTCCTAGATCTCAGCCAGTCATAAATTCAGTACATCTGCTACAACAGGTGTCTTGGGTGCAAATGACAGATATAGCTGGGTGTCAACTGCATAACAGTGGACACTCAAGCAAGCCGTGCTGTCTGATGATATCACCCAGGGGCAGCATGTACACTGTGAACAACATTGGTGAGAGGATGGAACCCTGGGGTACACCACAAAGCAGAGGCTTCGGGAGTGAAGAAAAAATATCCATCACTACCCTCTGCATCCTGCCACTGAAGAGGGGCTCAAACCTGCTGATGACCCTACCAGTGAATGCACAGTACTTCCTGAGCTGATCCAGTAACAGCTTTTGGTCCACAGTATCAAATGCTGTTGAAAGATTGAGTAGAACAAGAACTGGCCATTCCCGTCTAGTCCTAGCCCTGAGGAAGTCATTGTGCACCCTGACCAGTGCAGTGTCAGTACTGTGCCAGGATCTAAATCCAGACTGGGGTGGCTTATAGATGTTAAAGGCCGTGAGGTGGGCCTCGAGCTGCAGAGCCACTGTCTTCTCAATAACCTTTCCTAAAATGGGAAGGTTAGAAACCGGTGTAGAATTTGCCAAGCAGTCTGGGTCCAAAGATGTTTTTTTTTTTCAGGAGTCTCACTAGTGCATCTTTCAGTGCAATGTGAAAAAAACCCTCCAAAAGGGAGCACCAGACTATCTCAGCAAGTACTGGACCCAAAAATCCCACACAGCTCACTAGTATGCACGTCAGACCTAGGTCAAGTTCACAGTAAGTGGGCTGCAGCTCAGAAATCGCCCTACAAACCTCTTCCACTGAAACCAGCTTGACTTCGTTCCATGCAGGAGGAGTGCTCTCTGTGACAACCCGCTCCCCACTGCTGGGCTGTGACAGTCCAGTTGGGGTTATCTTGGACCTGATGGAGGACACCTTGTCAGAGAAAAACTGAGCAAACTCTGCACTGGATGGATGAAAGTACCGAGAGATCGGATGCAGCAACCTGTCCACAGTCCAGGAAGTTGAACTGGTCTGTCCCTCTCACCACAATCTCCCTGGACAGAAATGCTGCTTTCTTGCAGAAGATTGCCTTTTGATACTCGCTGTGGTGAGTTCTCAAAGCCAGTCTGTCCCCATCTACCCCAGACTTCTGCCAACAATGCCCTGCTCTGCAACCCAAAGCCTTCATCTCCCTGAGCTACTCCTCAAACCACGGGGATCCCAAGCAAGAAGACCTGGGATGTATATAAACTGGTGTGGCAGTATCTAGGTTCGAGGCAACAGCCCTGTAATAGGCTACATCGCTTCTTCCTCTGATCTTGTCCCGCAGAGAGCCATCACACCCAGGAGGTCCAGTGATGTCTGAAGTCCAGCTGGGGACAGCCCCTTTAAAGGGTGGCAGCGAACCATCTCAACAGGGGGATGACAACAAGTGGGGGCCCCGAACAAGAACTTCACAGTGTAGTTATCCAACCAGTTGACCGGATCGGTCTTGAGGTTGTTTATCTCGAGCCCCAGTGAGAATATAAGGTCCAAGGTATGACTGTATTGGTGGGTCGCAGTGGTAGCCACTTGTGCGAGGTCCAATAATAACATAAGCTGGAGAAATATTGACCAAATTATGAGAGTTTGTCATTGACCCAGGCATTGAAGTTGCTTAGAACCAACCATCTGGGCAACTCCAGTACCTTCCTGATGATGAAATCTGTGATTTCCTGCAGGAAATTCCTCTTGCACCCTGGAGGCTGATACACAAGAAGGATCCTACATCCAGCACCTGGATCCCCTATGTATGGCCACACATTCATATGATGAAGTACCTCCCACTGGTGCACCATGAAGTTCAGCTTGAATCTAAAGCAGATGACCACTCCCTCACAATTCCTCCACGGGCAGTGAACTAGAGAATCCAGCCGGGATCGACACCTTCAACACTGGCTCTGCACGGTCACCCAGCCAGGTCTCCGTGATGCAAGCCAGATCCACAGTGGAGATAAGTCCGATATATCGAAGACTTGTTTCTCATTGATCTTACATTGCACAACACTGCCCGTAGGGGACTAGTGGAGACGTCTGACCTATAGGCTACCTGCCCACTCGGTCTGGTGAGAACCCTGGGTATGGGAACCAACCACGTCTGTCCTCTCCCTAGGTCCCATTTCGCCCCAGGGTGTCTTCTGGTCCTCATCACCCTTATAATGTACCCCCCCATTAGAACCCTCTGCTGCCTACCATCCCGCCTCCCCAGGATGCCCACCACCTCCTTGCAGCATCTGTATGCCACTGCTGATGTGGGGGGGGGTCATCAAACAGTGGCGGTCTAGCAACTTGGATGGGGAGTAACTAAGCCTGAGGGATCCCAGACCCACAAACATTATCCCACTGGTTGCAAAACTCACTACCCAACCAGCAACACCTACTAGTTAAAACACACTCCTCTTAAAAGAGAGTTTGCACCACAGCACAGACCTCTTGCACCCCTAACCCTAAACACTCGCACCAGCAGTTATACAAACCTAATGCAATAATAAATGCCTAACCACCCAAACCGTCCAACACAACTAATCTACACTATACTCGTAACATTGATCTCTTCTCATCTTCCTTGCCCTGCAAATAACTCACCAGTAGTCACTCATATCTGGTGATAAGATTTTTTTTTGGACCAAATAATACTAGTTCTTAAAGTTTCTCACCAGAGAAATATAAAAGAAAGCCGGTTCATGTGTTCTAGGCAGCTCTCTCACCACCTCCAAGAACAAGTCAGTATAAATCACAGTATTAAAATAAAACTTGAACCCATGGGTTCTTTCCCTGCCCATGATTTTTTCTAGTAAAGACCCAGGTCCACAGACTTGTCATGTGGCATCTGAAAACCCTGAGGTTTCCAGAAATTTGTGGATGGTAACGGGAAGGCTGATCAATCCCTATAGCTCTCATATGCAAGGAGATAGTCTAGGAAGTGATGGTTGTGGCACAGTTCTCTTAATCGGACTGCTGGCTAGCAGTACCCCCTCCTGGAGCCACCCAGCTCAGGAGCAAGTCCACCAAAGCGGCTGCTGAGGTCCAGATGAAAACAGTTTGACTGCTGGCTAACAGTCACCCTGAGACTCTCGGCTCAGGCTCAATTCAGTTTAATACAGAGTGGTGCAGTCGGGGGGGTTTCCTCTCTCCACCGCTTCTGTCCTAACTTCGCTCCAAATCGTGTTTCTCCATCTTCTTGGAACTATAGCCTGTCAGTTTTCACAGGGGCCAGTCGAAAGCACAAACATTTCTGCAGATATACCTGGGAAATCAACAGTATAATGTCAGATCAGGATAAAGACACTGTGGGGCCCAAACAGATTAAAAAGATGATAAATGAAAGCACACCATATGCTGTATTGTAACTATTCTTTTTTTATATGCTAGAAAATAAAAAATGCTAACACTTCTGTCGCTTCCTCTCTCTTGTTCCCCTAGTTACTGCTGTTTCAGTAACTACTGCTAGTATCTATCCTAAAACAACCATGAAACAATAATAAAACTAAAATTGGAGTTTTTATCAAACTTCGAAAACGACAGTTTTGGATTCTCCAAAACACGCCAAGGATTTGTGAAATTCTGGAGCTAGGTAGAGACTAACAGGGGCTGTCTGTCATAGGACGCCCAGCCTGGTGGCTATCTTACTGTCCTGGAAGCCTGGTCACTGTCCGGGTGGAAGTAGAAGATCCCATGGCACATACTGAAGCAGAGTAGGGGAGTTCCCTGTTGACATGGCCAGCATTCCCCCTGTTAACAAAACCGGTCCATGCATCCCACCCCTCCCACCAGAACGTACCTGGAAACAAGCTGTTGTAGCTTATTGTGGCTTTCCTGATCAAAAATTAAAAATAAATTAATAAAAATGAAACGTGTTTATCAGGGTTCATACTGAAGTGCAGAGCTGTTCTTCAGCCCCTTTACTGCTGAATTAATAAGTAGAAGTCAATGCAAGTGACTTGGTCAGGATCACTCCGTATGCAAGGGACAGTTGTGTGTTTCTAATCAGGTCTGCTGGGACTGCAAGTTCAAAGCGTGGTGTTCTAACCACAAAGAAAGGAAAACTAAAAAAAAAAAAAAAAGTATTCTCTGGTAAATTATAGCAGTTGAAGCATAATTACCAGCAACATGATTTTGGAACATTGGCTGAAGTCCATAGGCAATTGTTTTTTACCTTTGCAAATGAGATGCCCGGTGGTATAGTTGGCCTTGGGCTGACCTACAGAGCAGTTCATAGCCCGGAACCTGACAAGCTAAGATGAGTGTGTAAAATTTAAACCCCTCCTAGTTTTCAAATTTAGAGTCTCCCCTATACAGAGTGAATAGTCACCTCACACCTGACTCTAGATTAGCAAATAGCATCCTACTTCTTAAACTTACTTATGCCGCCCCTATCATGCAGGCCCTAAGTAAAACCGAAACCATCAGACTAGAAATACTATATAACAAAATTGGGTTTTTTGCATCTATGTCCCTACCAACAAAACATCACTGTGAGGTTCTGGCCTCTCTGAACTGGCCATCGCTAGCAAGCCAGCTCCTGTATCAATCCCTAACCATGGTGTACATAATACTAATAGAATCGGGTCCCCCTAGCCTTAAAGGTCTCCTCATCCAGAAGTGCACTTCTATGCTGCTTTGTACCTCTAGCAAAAAGATGCTTGAGGTGCCAAGCATCAGAACGGCAATTGGGAGCAGGTCATTCACTTACTCAGCCCCAACGCACTGGAATGCCTTACCGATGGAGGTAGAAGACTTGGTTTGCTGGCCAAGGCACCTAGCTTCACCTGAGCTCTTTCCTTCTAAGACTGCTTGAAAGGCAGAGTAGAGAAACTTACCAGAGCAAGGGAGAAGGATTAAGACTTAGTTTGGCTAAGCAGATTTACTGTGTGGTGGTGTTTTAATTTTTTACTCACAGGGATTGCTACTGTTTGTTGCTAACATTTCATTGCTTTATTTTTTTTCTCTGATTCAAATTGTTGTTGCTGGTATACCTTCTTCTGCATTATTACAAGGTGTGCCTACAGGTGTGTGTGCTAACAGATTACTGCTGTAATCTTCTGATTCAAATTGTCTTTGCAAGGTATATCTTCTGTTACTGCTTTATTTTTTCTGGAGCAAAGTGTTTCTTACAGGGTATATCTTTCTGAAATTACTGTATTACAGGTGGAGCTTACATTTTGTGACTTTTTATCATTGGGCTAAGCAAAATTACTGTTTGACACTGTGTTTTATTTTATTCTTGTTTGTTGAAAGGTTTGTTGTCTCAGAGGTGTTTCAGTCTCCTCTCACATTAAAGGAGCTAATTGCTTTTCCTCCACAGCTCTTCCAAAGGATTAGGTGTGTATGTGGGGGTGGAGCTGGCAAACTGTCAGTAATTCAACAGAAAGAAGGGTTAAAAGTCAGGTTAGTTGATATCTTGGAGGTAGAAGACTTGGTTTGCTGGCCAAGGCACCTAGTTCACCTGAGCTCTTTCCTTCTAAGACTGCTTGAAAGGCAGAGTAGAGAAACTTACCAGAGCAAGGGAGAAGGATTAAGACTTAGTTTGGCTAAGCAGATTTACTGTGTGGTGGTGTTTTTATTTTTTACTCACAGGGATTGCTACTGTTTGTTGCTAACATTTCATTGCTTTATTTTTTTTCTCTGATTCAAATTGTTGTTGCTGGTATACTTCTTCTGCATTATTACAAGGTGTGCCTACAGGTGTGTGCTAACAGATTACTGCTGTAATCTTCTGATTCAAATTGTCTTTTGCAAGGTATATCTTCTGTTACTGCTTTATTTTTCTCTGAGCAAAGTGTTTTTACAGGGTATATCTTCTCTGAAATTATTACAGGTGGTGCTTTACAGGTTTTACAGTTTTATCTAACATTAGGTTAAGCTTTCAGGGTTACTGCATTTATTGTTGACTGATTGTTTCTGCTCTTACCTCCTTGTTCTTTCGTCCGTGGTTCTTCTTTTTAGGCAGGGGAAGGGCCCAGCCACCCACCCCCATCCCGAACCACCCCACGCTACACTCCATTTATAGGGTACCACAGTTGTGGCATTTCCTGTGGCAGAGCAGGAAGGGGCGGATCAGTGGGGCCTCCACAAGGTGATCTCATTTACAGGGCACTAGTAATTTAACTTGTTATAACAAGTTAAACAAAGCACAATTAAACCATTACTTGCATTTTTTTTTCCTTCTAATTACTCTGACTAGGTTACAAACCCAGCAACTTATTTGGAATGGATTTCATTAACTGCAGGTACTGTGGAACAATTTTCAGTAGGACATTCTTACAGGATTTAGGACACTGTCCTACATGCTGGGCCTTTGGAGATCTTAGGTCTCAGCTCCGGGCAGCATGGGCAGAGATTGCATGCCTCAAATTTCATATTGAAGAGGAAATACATTATAAGAACCACCCGCCATTTCCCAGCATCCAACAGAAAACCTCAACCGCAGAGGGTAGTTGGTCCAGGAGGTTGGCAGGTGGTTAGGAGGAGCAAACTCAGGTGCCCCATCACCTCTGCTCTCCAACACATTACCTCAAAACCATATAAACACTACAAACAGGTATCTGCCTCTATCTCTGAAATCAAATAAAGAGGCAGAAGACACTGCAGAGCAGGACACTGCAGCACAGGAGCTAGCACAACAATACTCACCCAAATCAGGAACCAAAACTAAACAGACAGAGAAATCCAAAAACTTCTGATCATAGGAGACTCCATGATTCGGGAGTTGATACCCATCTCCAGCTAGGTGATGTCAGATGTCTCCAGGTACATCAGCATGGAGAGACACTGACCGCATTGCTAAAATTGTTCACAAAGCAGGAGAAACATTGATGTCCTAGTACACATAGGACTAATGATCTCGCCAGCCGGTCAGTTGTGGAGACCAAGGAACACCTGACTAGGCTGGGTGACAAACTATCATCTATTTCGTCTGCATCTCCTTCTCTGAGATCCTGCCAGTCTGGGAGAAGGGAGCAGATGGACGGAAGGTCAGAGAAGGGGAGATAGGGAGCTAACACATGGCTCAAGGACTGTGCCAGGAAAAGGACACAGATTTGTAGGAACTGGCAACAGTTCTGGGAGCGAAAGTTCTTTAAATTTGATGGACTGCATCTGACTAAAGAGGGAGTCAGTGCATTGGGGCAGAAGTTTGACGTCTTTGCAGAATATTTAAACTAGCAAATGGGGAGAGGGGTGCAGCACCCCATACGTTGAATGGGAAGAACACCCCTCCCCCCTCAGCTAGTGGTCAAACTGGAATTCAATGTGTTTGCCGTTCATTTGCATCACCAGGTAAGAAAAAAGGTTTGTCTCCCCATACGATGCACAGGGGTAATGCCAAACCTCACCCAACAACTAACACACCAAAATCTGGCCAATGGAAAATCATGTACACAAATGCTCACAGCCTGGGAAATAAGATCCCAGACCTGCAGGCAACAATGTCAGAGGCTAAACTGGACATAGTAGCACTAGTGAGACGTGGTTTACCAGTAACCACACTTGGGAGACTTCAGTACCTGGCTATGTATTGTTCAGAAGAGACCGAGGTGCAAAAGGGGGGAGGAGGGCCCTGTATGTTAATGAAAATATCAAAGCTACAGAAATTCAGAATACACATAAGGAGCCAGAAGAACTGGGTCACCCTGGAAACAGGAAATGGGACAGCCATAAGAACTGGGTTGTCTACAGGCCCCAGACCAGAGGGAGGACATAGACACATTACTGTTAGAAGATATACAAACATGACAGCTAAAGGGAGGTTCTGATAATGGGAGACTTCAACATGCCAGATACAGATTGGTCAATACCAGCAGGAACATCTGCCAGAACTAGACTCATAGTGGATTCCTGCAGGGGAGGGCCTCAAACAACTGGGTACAGCAACCCACAAGAGACAGGGCTATCCTAGATCTAGTACTGACTAACAAAGAAGGGATCACAGATCTCCAGGTAGAAGGTCACCTGGGGCCAGTGACCATCACATGGTATGGTTCAATTTGCTACTACATCTAAATCATCCCATTCCAAGGCAAAATATGGGACTTCAGAGGAGCGGACTTTGATAAGATGGCCAACAGAGTTAAGCTAGCCCTGGCAAAAGAAACACAGGTGAGGAGGTACAGGCAAAGTGGGCAAGCATTAAGGATACAATACTTGAAGCAACATCCCATTGTGTTAGACAGAAAGGAAGTGCAAAAAAGAAGGAAACCACTTTGGTTCTCAAATACAGTAGCAGAAAAGGTCAGAGCCAAAAGGCTGGCCTTCAGAAAATATAAGGGAACACAGCGGATGAAGATAGGGGCATACCAAACTGCCCTAAGGGAAGCAGGTAAGGCAGTAAGGCAGGCAAAGTCCCAAACTGAGGAAACACTAGCACAAACAGCAAAGAAGGTGACAAGACTTTCTATAGATACATTAGTGAAAGGAGAAAGTCCAGAGGGGTATTCCAAGCTTAATGGAGAAAAGGGAGCATGTGAGGAGGAGGACCCTGTAAAGGCATCTATCCTAAATAGATACTTTTGCTCAGTATTCACTGAAGAGAAGGTAGGGCAGGGCCCACAGCTCAGCATCATGGACACAGGGGAGGGAGGTGAGCACTACTCCCTTCACAAAAGAAAGGGTCCTACAAGAGCCTGCTAAGCTCAGGTGGATAAGGCAATGGGACCTGATGGCATACATCCCAGGGTACTTAAGGAGCTAAAGGAGGAACTAGCAGAGCCATTAGCAGAATTGTTTAGTGAGTCTCTGAGCACAGGAGAGGTCCCAGAAGACTGGAGAAGGGCTCATGTGATCCCACCCACAAGAGTGGTAGCAGGGAGGAGGCGGGAACTACAGACCGGTCAGTCTTACCTCAGTAGTGGGCAAGATTATGGAAGCACCCTTAAGGAAAGGATAGTGCAACACCTGGAATCATAGGGCACAGGATCCAAGACAGCATGGGTTTACAAAGGAAGGTCCTGTCAAACTAATCTCATAGATTTCTTTGACTGGGTAACCAGAGTGGTGGACCAAGGGGAGCAGTTGATGTCGCCTACCTTGACTTCAGCAAAGCTTTTGACACTGTTCCACATAGAAGATTGATAAATAAGCTAGGTAGGCTCGGGTGGGTCAGAAGTTGGTCAACTGGGTGGCAAACTGGTTGACTGGCAGAAAACAGAGAGTGGTGGTAAATGGTATACAGTCAGAAGAGATGCAAGTCACAAGTGGGGTACCTCAGGGATCAGTCCTGGGGCCAGTCCTATTCAACATCTTCATTAGTGACCTTGCAGATGGACTAGAGGGTAAGGCTTGTCTGTCAGATGACACCAAGATCTGCAACAGAGTAGATGATCCAGATGGGGTGGGCAGAATGAGAAGAGATCTGGATAAACTAGCAGAATGGTCAGAAGAGTGGCAACTGGGATTTAATGCAAAGAAGTGCAAAATCATGCACATAGGGAAGAGAAACCCTGAAGCCACTTATAGGCTGGGAGGAGTTGCTAGCAGTCACAAAGGAAGAAAGAGACTTGGGCATCATCATCACTGATGACCTGAAATCATCCAAGCAGACCTCTAAAGCAGTAGGTAAGGCTAGGGGGTGTTAGGGTGTAGTAGGGGTATCACAAGTCGGGTGAGGGAGGTAATAACCTCTGTACAAGACATTGGTTAGGCCCCATCTGAGTACTGCGTGCAGTATTGGAGGCCACACCTTCACAAGGACATTAACCAAATTGAGGCAGTCCAGAGAAGGGCAACCAAAATGGTGCAGGGACTGCATCAGAAGACATATGAGGACAGATTAACGGAGCTCAATATGTATACCCTTGAGCAAAGGAGGGAGAGAGGTGATATGATCGAGACATTTAAACACCTTAAGGGCATAAACAAGGTGAAAGAGTCTAATATGTTTAAATATAAGAAAAATAGCAGGACAAGAGGACACAGCATGAGATTAGAGGGAGGCCGATTAAGGGGGGAATGTGAGGAAATTCTTTTTCACAGAAAGGGTGGTAGATGCATGGAATGGCTTACCACAAGAAGTAGTGGCTATGAATACAGTGCAGGGCTTCAAACAGGCATGGGATAGGCATAAGGGAGCAATACAAATGACTATGAATAGATAGGTCACTGACATAGCAAAGGCCGATGGCACATTTATAAGGTAGAAAAAAGAAATGGGCAGACTGGATGGGCCTTGCGGTCCTTATCTGCCGTCAACTTCTATGTTTCTATGTTTCTATGGACTTACATATGTCAAGCTCCTTAGATAGTTTTAGAAAGGGCCTGAAAACCTACCTACTTGAGAGATGCCTGTGTTCTTGTATTTGGCTTTCTCTGTCTCCTATGAACACAATGTTACTGTTACTTGTAAGCAATCCTGTACAACTGTTCTGCAGTTTGTAATCTTTGTTCTTTGTGTCTTTATCCCAGTGACTCTGAATTGCTGTAATGACTCTGTATTGCTGTCATGACTGTGTATTGCTGTACTCTGTGTGCAGTTTGCTTGTATGTAATTAATCCCGGGTCGCCCCTGAAAAAGAGACCTTTGGTTCTAGTGGGTTTACCTGGTCACCAAAATGAAATAAAATAAACCATCACCTCTAGACAAGAATTAGATCATATCCCAGGTCATGGAATTCTATGTCCAAAATGTGTCAGGAAGCCAGTCTAACTAATTTTGAGTTGTGTCTGCTGTGTTAACAAGGTCCAACCCAAACTCTAAGACAGTGCTGACATTCAGGAGCAGTTTTGCCATGCTGTGATATAACTCATCTAGTTTATTTAGCTGCGCTTTGTGCAGCAGCATATAGTCATCCTAGTCCACTACTGACAAAAACCTACAAACCACAGTGTGATCATGAGATTCACAACTGTGGCTTGGGTTGTAATTTTATATACTAACATCCAAATGGTGCTGTGTTTAAGGATCTTAACAGTAGTGCTCGGAGACGGCAACAGTAACTTCTCTTATTATTCATTTAACTCCCAGTCCTACCCGGTGCTGAAGGCATTCATGTGTGGCTCTGTCAGTGGGACCTGCTCTACTCTCCTCTTCCAGCCGCTGGATTTAGTGAAGACTCGTCTGCAGACGTTCCAGCCCACTGGTAAAGAGTAAGTACCAAAACCATTACTTTTTCCCCAAAACGTGTTAGTTCGCTATGTCTCATTCAGTCTTTGTCATCCAGAGACACATTTGTGTTACATAACAGTGAAAGATATGTGCTTAACTAGAGGATTTAGCCTTGGGAGCTGTTGAGAAATTGATTTGAAGTTAATTGAATCATATCTTGACCAAAAAAAAAAAAAATATATATATGAAAAGCAGCTCAGAGTAGGTGGTGCTTATTGCAAGCAAATCAATCAAACCATCCCCAGCTTCAGTTTATGGCTGGATCATAACTGACCTTGCTACTGAATTTTGGAAGAAATATTGTGGGAAGGCTTTTTGTTTTGATTAGTGCTATTTTTTCTCCAATCCTCGCTTCCTTCAACCAGGCAACAACCCAGAGCCCAGAGAGCTCTGCTTATTTACCCTGTGGGGAACCCTTCCCACTGTAGGGCCGGAGGGAAAGGGGGGGGGTGCGTGGGTGGGTTGAAGGATGGTTGTGGTGGTGGCAGCAATCCCCTGTGCTGAGACCAGATTTGGTGACAACTAGGCTTCTTGTACTGGGCAGGTGGTGGTGCAGGACTCGAGTGTGCAAGCGTCATTTGAGCCAGGAGGGCGTTTCACTCCCTGCTGTGTCCCTCTCTAATTCACTGGGCTGTGAACGTGCAACAGTGCACGCAACTAGCATGCACAGCACAAGGCCCCCTGCGTCTCCCCTTCCACTGCCGTCACTGTTGAGCTTACACCACCTGAGCACCCCCAGGTGGCGCTCAAGCAGCATTGATCAGTCTGCCTGTCTTGCAGTGAATGGATGATGCTCCCGCCTCCCGCCTCCTGCCCCCTGCAACTCAGAATCCTTCCCGAACCATGATTGCCAGGGTCGCAAGCAGTGGCTCTACTGCTGTGCTGGCCCTAGGGGAAAAGGCTTTTCGGAGTCCCTGATATCTCAAGGGGAACTGTTAAAATAACATACTTAGGCATATTTATTTATTTTTTCCATATAGGTGTTTACCTCCTTGCGTCTCTGGCTGCCACTTCTGACCGACTCCCCCAGCCCCGGTATCACCGGGACATACCCAGAGTTCTTGTCCAGTCACTGGGTGCACAGCCTGCAGAGGTCAGTAGTCATTTGCAGCCAGGGTTTTTTTCCTGTATTTTCTCCCTTCCCCATTGCTGGGGTGCACACGCCAGACGTGCGTACAGGGAGGAGTGTGCATGTCTGCGGAAGTCCCGCAGCACCCTCCCTTCCTTGGTGCCCTGCAGACCTGCACTGCCTTCGGGCCTCTACCCGGGAGCGCCAACCCTCCCTTCCTGGGAGAGGAGAGCAGTCCTTTGGACGCTCAAGCCTCTCCCTCCCCAGTCAGCCCCGGAGGCCCGCTCGCACCGTGAACATGGGTTGCCAGCATGGCAGGAGGTAAGGCACAGATGCTTCAGCCCTCCATGCCACTGGGCGGCTTCTTAGGCATATTTCTGCTTGTATTTTATTCTGTTTTCTGCACCTAGGCAGTGTTGGAAATGGAAACAGTTCACTGGAGGGGAACCCACCACCTTCAGTATAGGAACGGACCTACCTGACAGGGGTCTGGTGATATGTTTCATTATTATATGTTGTATTTTTACATTTTTTTGTTTAGTAAGTTTTATGCCTTCGGGAATATATTTTACACAAGAGCAGCCCTTCATCACTTTGTTCCAAGAACTGGGCCAGGTGTTTAATTTCAGTCTGGAACACAGTCCCCCCACACCCCATTTCTACCACTGGATTTCAAGTTCAAGTTTATTGTGGCGGGATAAGATCCGTTGAGCAAGCTCATTTGCAAGGATGTTCCTTGTACAAGCAGTAAACAGAATAGAGACATGAACAGGACAGAGAAATGAATATTTACAATATAAACGCTATTTACAGTCCAACAGTCAGTCCCCTCAGACATTGACAAGACATTAAATTTACAATATACACAGCTTTTCAGAAGAGCGGCAATAAATAATAGTACAAGGTAAGTACAATGTTACAGACTTCTTATTCGAAATACAGGCTTTTGGTGTAGGGCTGACAGTGCAGGATATCAGCAATATAACATGGATTGCATACGAGTCAAGTAAGTAACAGGCATAATAATCACCACTTAGAAAACAAGTATGGAAGACAGGATGAAGTAGGGAAGGTGGGGAGAATGGAGGTTAAGTGCAGTGACCGGTGTCGGTAGAGGTTTTGCTAATGAGAGTTTTAAAAGCATTTAATGGGGTTAGGGATTGAAGCTGTAGAGTCGAGTGACGTTTATTCCAAGCTGTGGGGAGTATGTAACTAATGGCTGCTTTGCCACAGCGTGTGCCTGTTTAAAGGGACATCTAGGGGATATATATATATATATATATATATAAGTATACATATATATGTATGTGTGTGTGTGTGTGTATATGTATATGTATATATATATATATATATATATATATATATATATATATACACACACACACACACACGTACACTATATGATCGATGGAACAGAGTTGTAATATAGGGAGGCAGCTTGTTTAAGATGGCTTTATATACCCAGGTGTAGATATGCGTGATTCTCCTGGTGGTTAGGGAAGTCCAGCTGGCATCCTTATATAAGGTACAATGATGAGTTCTAGCTGTGGCATTGGTAATAAAGCAATGGCATGATGATATAATGTATCCAGTTTGTGGAGATAGGTGGCTGCATAGCCGTTATAAACTATGTCAGCGTAATCCAGAAGAGGCAGGAAGGTGGCCTAGACTAGTCTCTTCCTTGATGTCCAGGAAAATAGAGATTTATTTCTGAAAAAGAATCCTAGCCTCAGTTTAAATTTTTTTTATTAGTGCCTCAAGGTGGAATGAAAATGAAAGATGCGAGTCGAGCCAGAAACCCAGATATTTGAACCTATCCACCACTTCAAGATCTTACTTCGAGATAGAGCTCTTGCAGCAGGCTATAACAATTAGGACTATGCCGCAGGCACTAGGACCACACGGAAAAACTTCTGCCAGCAATACCAGCGGGATACTTGGCCTTGACCCAGCCCGACATTGGTCAGGGTACAAGAGGAGCTGACCCAGCTCCACCTCAGTTCTTTCCGCCGTGTACCGCATGCGTGAATAGCTGCTGCCTGCGATTCGCCAAGTGAGAAAAGGATCTACAAGCAAGTTTGTCGGTTTTACCGTTTTTTTTCTTTACCTCGACCGATGCCTGTACGGTTTCCACTAGTGGGCTCGGTTTTTTCCAGTGTTCGCCGTACTTTGCCTCGGTGTTTACCGCCGTGGGTGCCGACGTCAGTACCGAAGTTTCTTCCCGCGGGTTCGATGTCTTCCTGGGCGTCTGTTTCCCCAGAACACCTAAACAAGTGCGAGTGCGGCCAGCAAATTCCCGCCAAAGATGGTCATCGGCGGTGCGTTTTCTGCTTGGGCCCGGACCATGACACCGCTAACTGCGCCGGCTGCCAAGCTTTTACAACCCGGACTCGCATCCGACGCCTGAAGGCCCTGAAAGCCTACCTTTTAGAGAAGATGATGGACCTGCACTCGTCCGAGGGGAAGAAGAAGGAGAAAAAGCGTCATAGTAAAGAGCGCAGTCGGTCCCGGCACCGGTCCCGGTCTCGGTCCCGCTCGCGGTCGCGACCTTCCCCGAAGAAGGCCCGTCCTTTGGGCTTGGGTGAGTCGCCGCGCTCGTCTCAGGCTAAGGCCGGCCCGTCGGGGGAGCAGCCGGCCAAGTCGAAGGTGACTCCGATCAAAGTCATCACCAAGTCCGTGGCGGTACCTGCTTCGGCCCTACCGACCACGGCACCGGTGCTGCCTGCTAAAGTGCGCCTCCGGAGCTTAAGGACTCTCCGGCACCCCTGTTGTCACCCGTCGTCGGTTCGCAGTACAGCCTGCTTGTTGAAGGGCCAAGGACCTGGGGTCGATGCGTTGTCAGCCCGGCGTCCCGTTGCCCAAGTCCTCCTCCCCTGGGCCATCAGGAGAGCTTCGCCGTCGCGACCCGCGCTCAGAGAGACTTCTTTCCCATGGGCGGCTGAAATATTCTCCCGGACGAGCTTAAACAGCTTTTTCGTTTGGTGGGGGCAGGTTCACAAGCGTACCTCCCGTCGCGGCCCAGACACGGTGCGGATCCTGCGGGTGAACCACAGCCAGAGGGCGAGACCTCTCCGTTGAGGTCCCCGGAGCGCCGTTTCTCGCCCCCATCTAGGGCTCGTTCCCGCTTCCGATCCGAGGACCACCGACGTCGCTCTATGGTTTCGACTGACCGACACCGGTCTCGTTCCCAGAGCCCTTCTCGCGCTCAGCGGGACGGTTCCCGGCGTTGGTCTCCTGACCGACGTCGGTCCAGGGACCAGAGTTGGTCTTCGGACCGTCGCCGGTCCCCTGCATACCGACGTCAGCGTAGGCATGGACATGAGGCGGAACCAGACTACTCTGTTGGCTAGTCGGTCCTCCTCTTCTTTGTCATCCTCTTCATCTTCCCTCAGCCTCAAGCGCTCCCCTGAGGAGAAGGACATGCCTCGCTCGCCTCCGGACGATCCCATGTTCATGGACGTCATGAGGCATATCCAGGCTTCCAATGAGTGGGACATGGAAGACCTGGACCCAGAACGCCGGAGATTGGCCAAATACCTGAGGCAGAAGGATCCAGAGTCTTTGGTCATTCCTCCTCTGGTGGATACTTTTCAGGACCTGACTAGATCCACCTGGCTGCGCCCAGCCTCCATCCCAGCGGTTCCCAAAAAGTCGGACAGGCCTTACAAGGCTCCGAGGGCTGAACCCTTCTTGGCGGAACACCCTCAGGCAGACTCCACTGTGATCACGGCTGCTCATGACAAGTCTCGACAGCCGCGGCACCTCAGCTCCCAGCCTCCCGACTTGGAGTCCCGTTACCTGGATCAGGTGGGTAAGAAAGTTTACGCTGCTTCCACCTGCTCCATTCAATCCCTGAACTTCCTCACGCATATGGTGCAGTTCCAGAATGCGTTGTGGGAACGGGGTCTTGAGCTGGCACAGGCCATGCCAGACTCCGATAAGAAGACGGAGCTCCTGGCCCTCTTACAGTCGGGCTCGGACGTAGGCACTCATGTTCTGAGGGCCTCGTACGATACTGCAGATACGGCAGCCAGAGCAGCCGACTCTGGGGTTTGTCTCAGGCGCCATGCCTGGTTGAGGCTTTCGGGCTTCCACCAGGATCTGCAGTCCGGTATCCGGAACCTACCGTTTCAAGGTACCGTTTTGTTTGGGCAGGAGACGGAGGCCTTGATCTCCCGTCTCCAGGAATCGGGTAAGTCGATCTGGTCAGTCCGCCAGATGTACCGTGGTGACCAGCGACGCCCCCATCGCCGTCGGCTTTTTCGCAAGTCCTCAGGCAATCAGACTTCAGCCCGAGGTTCCCAGCAGGGCCAGAGAGGTGGCTTCCGCTGGAGATCCGGAAACCAGCAGTCTGGTGGACCTTCCGCCTGTGGGCCCAAGTCCTCCCAGGCCTCTCTCCCTACTCCCGGTTCTGCCCAGTGACTCCCCTCCGCCCCCCCCCCCATGGTCAGACGTCCAGGGGGAACCGGTTGGGGGCCGCTTCTCCCTTCATCTCGAAGGGTGGAGCTCTATTACCGCAGATCAATGGGTCTTGGACGTCATTCGGAGAGGACACACATTGGAGTTCAGAGAGTTCCCTCCACGTACTCCTCCAAAGCTCTCCCGTTATCCTCCTTCTCACATTCCACTCTTGGAAGGAGAAATTCAGGCCCTCCTGCAAAAGAGAGCAACAGACAGAGTTCCCATGGAGCAGTGGGTTCAAGGGTTCTACTTCCACTTTTTTCTGATCCCAGAAAAGACAGGAGACCTTCGTCCTTTAAATCTCTTTATAGAGTACAAAAAGTTCAGGATGGTGACTCTTCAGGGTCTCTTCCCTCTGCTGCACCAAGGGGATTGGCTCTGTTCTCTCGACTTGCAGGATGCGTGCATGCATATCGGGGTATTTCCTCCCCACAGGAAGTTTCTGAGGTTCCACTTCCTAGGGGAGCATTATCAATTCCGGGTGCTCCCGTTCGGCCTTTCTTCCGCTCCGCGAGTCTTTACCAAATGTCTAGCAGTGGTGGCTGCGGCTCTAAGGCGATCAGGCCATTATGTTTTCCCTTGCCTCGATGACTGGCTTCTCACAGCCCCGTCAAGGGACGGCCTCCTACACTCTCTCGGAGATGCCTATACTCTATTCCGAGAGCTGTGGATCACCCTGAACTTGAAAAAGTTATCCCCAGAGCCCAGCCAAACCCTCGCCTTCATTGGAGCGACTCTGGACTCTGTCCAGGGCATGGCTTTTCTCCCACAGGACAGGGAATTACGCGTAAGTTTGGCAGCACGGATCTCCATAGCACCTCGAGTCCGGCTCGGAACTTCCTCGGTCTGCTGGGGCATATGGCGGCGGCCATCCCAGTAACACCCTTGGCCCGCCTCCACATGAGAATCCCACAATGGATGCTCGGTGCAGTGGGATCAATACTCCGACGACCTGGGCGCTTTAGTCAGGATCTCGGAGCCAGTCAGGAGAACGTTGCTTTGGTGGCTGGACCCCCAGCAATCTGGAGAAAGGGGTCAGCTTTTGTCCGGAGCCTCCAGGTCAGACTCTAATGACTGATGCCTCAGACCTGGGTTGGGGGGCTCATCTCGGTGTTCACCGAACGCAAGGGGTTTGGTCACCCGAGGAACAGTCCCTCCACATCAATGTCCTGGAAATGCGAGCGGTCCTCTACGCTCTTCAGGCGTTTCAAGAGGACCTGGTACCCGGCTCTCTTCTAGTTCAGACGGACAACATGGCAGTCGTCTTTTACATCAACAAGCAAGGGAGGAACCCATTCCTATCGCTCTTTGGCGGGAGGCGGCGAGAGTCTAGGTACTGGGCGCTGGAACAGGGCATTCTGCCTGTCGGCTATGCACGTTCCAGGAGTCCTAAACAAGCTGGCGGCAATCTCAACAGGTCGTGAGCCAGAGCGCACGAGTGGGGTGCTTCAATCCGTGGCGGATCAGCTCTTGGAGGGGGCTTCCTGAGCTAGATCTCTTGCGTCCACCACGCAACGCCAAACTGCCACGATTTTGCTCGCGAGAGCACGCGCCTGGCGTTTTTTGGCCAGACGCGTTATCCCTTTGTTGGGCAGGGAGGTTTCTTTATGCCTTTCCACCCTTCCCTCTCATCCAGAGGGTTCTGCTCAAACTACAGACAGAGGGAGCACGCATGATCCTTGTGGCCCCAATTGACCCCGACAGATTTGGTTCCCACTCCTGCAGCGGTTGTCCCAGGAACCTCCAATCCCGCTGCCCATTTGCTCACAACTGCTGTCCCAGGACCAGGGTTCTCTGGTTCACCCGGATCTCAGATCCCTGCACCTTCATGCTTGGCTCCTCCAGACGTAGCTAAGAACAGATACGGGGTTTCCCGGGAAGTGGCTGAGGTCTTAGCGTCCGCAAGAAAGCCCTCTACTCGCTCCACTTACGCTATGAAGTGGAAGCGTTTCTGTCTTTGGGCCTTGCCACAGCATTTAGACCCAGTCACCTGCTCTGTGAACTCCGCTTTGCAGTATCTCCTCTCCTTATACGAGAAAGGCCTGAGCTATTCCTCTATCAAGGTGCACATGTGGGCGATCTCGGCCTATCATGCTCTAGTGGGAGAGAGAGCATTGGCCCAGTTGGAAGTGGCCCACACCTTCCTTAGGGGGGTTCTTCACATGAGACCTCCCATCAGGGACCCTGTCCCACCCTGGGACCTCCTTTTTGTGTTGGAGAAACTCACCCTTCCCCCTTTTGAACCCGGAGCGAGTTGTGAGCTGCGATACCTGTCTTGGAAAGTTTGTTTTCTGGTTGCTGTTACTTCCGCTCGAAGAGTTTCCAAGCTGCAGGCTCTGATGTGTAAAGAGCCCTATATGGTTTTTCATAGGGAAAGGGTTTCCCTCAGAACTAATCCTAAGTTTCTTCCCAAAGTGGTCTCTGAGTTGACCCTCAACCAGTCGGTTGATCTTCTAGTTTATTTTCCTTCCCCTTCCAATAGAGGGGAGGTTCTCCTCCACACATTGGAAGTTCACAGGTCCCTGAGGTGTTACCTCAATAGAAAGGTTCAACACCGTAAATCGGAGCAACTCTTTGTGGCTTTTGCGCCACAACGCTTGGGTCAACCGGTGTCCAAGCAGACTATCTCCAAATGGATAGTCCATTGCGTCTCGTTTTGCTACGAGCATCACAAGAAACCCCTGCCGGTTCCGGTTAGGGATCACTCCACCAGGGGAGTGTTAGCTTCTTTGGCCGCGATGCGGAATTTCGCCATTCAGGACATTTGTGCGGCCGCGACCTGGAATTCGGTGCATACCTTTGTCAAGCATTACAGCTTGGATATCGTCTCCAGACGCCGTGCTGGCTTCGGCCTAGCGATTTTGCAAGGACTCTTGTCCTGAAGGTCCTGGAGTCAAGATATTCCTCCTCCGGGTGCTACCTTTTTGCTATGGGACTGCTTGGGACTCAGTCCTAATTGTTATAGCCTGCTGCAAGAGCTCTATCTCAAAGTAAGATAGTACAGTTATGTAAGAACTTACCGTAACAGTAGATCTTCGAGAGGAGCTCTTGCAGCAGGCGCTGTTTTCCCTCCCGCCTTCCCCCTCGGAGTGTGCAGGTACATTTTCTTCTCTTATTGATGGTAGGCTTCACCTCCTTCTCTTGTCAGGCCTTCTGCTGGGTACTGGCGGGAGAACTGAGGTGGAGCTGGGTCCGCCCCCTCTTGTACCCTGACCGACATCGGGGCGGGGCCGGCGGCAGGGGCGGTCCCCCGCTGGTATTGCTGGCAGAAGTTTTTCCGTGTGGTCCTAGTGCCTGTGGCATAGTCCTAATTGTTATAGCCTGCTGCAAGAGCTCCTCTCGAAGATCTACTGTTACGGTAAGTTCTTTCGTAACTGTACTTTTCTCACCAAGAAGGGTTGTGATGGACAAGGGGGGGCACAACCGTTAGGATGGGCATTTGGGGAATTGGGCGGATGAAAGAACATTAGTTTCTAGGATCGTGGATATGTTGTTCTATCCACACTGGTTGGCATGTCTTTTCCCTTTAAGAATCTTGCCGGAAGGTCTAAAAGCTGGTTCCTCCTACCCACCCACCCGGGTGGTACAGTATAGCCCTTGACGCCAGATGTTCCTTTCCGCTGGAAGATTTCTGGTTCCCTCTTTCAAACAACATGAAGTCTTGCTGTATTCTGACTATATGCGGTTAGTCCCAGCACTTGAACTGCTCCGGAGAGTAAAGGGTTAACTCTATGCCAAGGCATAGAATGTTGAGCTCGAGCTCGGTTTTCAAACCTCTGTCCCTGGTACTCCTCAGTGTAACCATCAGATTCTTTACTCCACCTAACTGTGAAGTCGTTCCGGAGATTCTCTCCTTCGCCTCGGTTCAGTTTAAGTAAAAATCAGCCAGTTTTCAACAGTTTTTCTTATTTTATTTGGTATTCGGATCTCTGTCTACGGTACAGTAAGTGTAGCTAGTAGGTAGTTAGAGCTTTGTTAGTAGAAATTGTTTTTCTGTTCAGTTTTCTCCCGGTCGGTCCAGTTGGGAACCGAAACAAATTCTGTGTTGATTTTTTTTTTCTGTTCCATAATTTGTGGTTTCCAGTGTCTGTCGGATCCTAAAAAAAAAATGACTGTTTTCTTCAGTTTTTTTAACTGACCTGTGACACGGTTGGAACCAATAGGTCTTGTAGTTGCCTGGCTTAAACGCTGTTAAGGGTAACTTTTACTATTCTGGCATGTCTGAGAAACCCAAAAAGAAAACCGGTCCCACTGGGTTTCAACACTGCACCGAGTGTGGGGAGGCCTTTTCTATGGCTGATCCCTACCTCGTCTTTGTTTATTGTCTGGGGTTTGACCACCTCAAAGAAGACTGTCAAATATGTTAAAACTTTCCCAAAGTCACTTTGGCTAAACATTTAAGTAGGCTGAAGGAAAAGGAGGTCGAGAAGTCCGCTGATCCGGATGGCCAGACCGGTTCGGTTCCGATCGAACCTGAGCGGGTGCTCACTGTCCTGGGCGATACCTCCTCGGGCAAAAGGAGAGCAGACTCTGCGGAGTCGGTTCCGTCTAAGAGAAAACACAAGTCAGCCGGTTCGGATCCCGGTTTCCATGTTCCGACCGCTGAAGAAATTTCTTAAGTGATTACTGTTGTTCAGTCGCTTTGCGCGGTTCCGACCGAACCAGCACAGACTCAAAGATGATTGGTTCGGTCAGAAACTATTGCTTCTGAAATTGATCCTGAAGCATTTTATGAGGGCGATTGGGAAGGAGAAGACTGTGAAGAAGAGGAGGAATATGAAGGCCTAGATGAGCCAGTAGAGCCTGACATCTCCCCAGACAGGCCTTCTATCATGTCTTCTCCCAGACTTTCTGAGTCCCCCTCCCATTTCTTGTTCTACAAGAAAGTGGTTGATACTCTTTAGTTTCCAGTGGAAGAGGCTGTACTGGATCAGGAGGAACCTGACTGTGTTGAAATGATGGATGTCCCAGAGTCAGAAAGAGTGCCTATCCCTTTGGGGATAATGTCAATATAGCGCGTCCTAAATAGCGCGAGTCAGTTATTCACGCTTGCCTAAATAACGTAGCATCATGGTAGCGTGAATCACAATCGCGTTTTTAAATCTGTACTCACTGTTAGCCAGTAGCCCTTAATTAACCCCAGGTCCTCTACCGAAATAAATAAAAAGCATTACCCGAAGTCCTGAATAGTTACACAGTTTCATCTTATGCTCTGAAACTTACCGGGCTGGAGCAGGTGTTTACCTACCTTGAGCTATCCCTTGTTTTCATCAGTTTGGTGAGGTCTTCTGATAATATCGTCGGTAATGCACCCCCAATCTTGGTTTGGCTTTCGGGTCGGCCAGTTTTTGCCAAAGTGTTTTGAAGGGAGGGACAGAGTAGATCATAACAACCGCTGCATGAAATCCACTGTAGTCGGAAATCCCTCTTCCAAACCTTCTGGGTACACTATGCCCCCGAAAGTCATTTCTCCAGGCTCTATTTCCGGAGTCTTCCAGCTGACTTTACGACGCTCTGTCACACCACAACAGAGATAGGAGGACCCGGTCACTAGTTTCTTGGGCCTCCACTATCTCCAATACCCATGTGGTGTTAGCAGTCGCTATTTTGTCCAGACCCTTGATATCTTGGCAGAGATCTGCCAGCGACGATTCTGTCTTCTGTACAGATTTAAGTATTTTTCGGAGGGCACACTCAGATTTAGTAGAGAGCGAATCCTCCTCCTCAGCTGGGGAAGAGGCAGAAGGGGGATGACCAGAACTCCATCCTCCACTCAGTCCAAGCCCCCTGCCAAACAGACAACCTGAGGTGTCAGTCAGGGTTGCCTCCTCAGTTCCAGTAGGGGGCAGGCTGGCTCACTATTTCCAGGCTTGGAAGTCTTAGCCCTTCAGACAAATGGGTCCTGGAAGTAGTGAGCCAGGGACTTGCCCTCAGTTTCAAAAAGTTCCCAAAAATGAAAGCAAAGTCCTTCAGTCCTCTCTGTCCCTGGAGACAAAGGCCTTAGAGGCAGAAGTCTCCTCTCTACTACTTCTGCAAGCAGTAGAGAAAGTACCTCCTTGTCACAGGGGAAAAGGACTGTATTCCAGATACTTCCTTACCCCCAAAAAAGACGGGAGTGGTGACCCATCCTAGATCTAAGATACCTAAAGAAACCTATGCTAAAGCCAAAGTTCAAAATGTTGACTCTGGGAATAATTCTTCCCTCTCTGAGACCAGGAGACTGGCTAGCCTCCCTGGATCTCAAGGATGCCTATTTCCACATACCTATCAGACATTCCCACAGAAAGTACCTCAGGTTTGAGTTGCCCTCAGGTCATTACCAGTTCAGAGCAGTGCCTTCCGGCCTAACATCTGCTCCAAGGGTGTTCACCAAATGTCTGGCAGTAGTGGTGGCCTTTCTTAGGAGACAAGGCATCTTGCTGTTCCCCTATCTGGACGACTGGCTCATAGTGGGTCAGTCTTCAGACCAAGTCAGGTCGGCTCTAGAGGTCACTCAAAAGCTTCTGGACTCCTTAGGATTCATTCTGAACCTAGTAAAGTCTGTTCTGGAACCAGTCCAGCTTCTCAAATTTATAGGGGTGGAACTGGACACGGTCCAGACAAAGGGGTTTCTTCCTCTTTCAAGGGTAAAATCCCTCATCAACCTGGCTTCCTCTTTTCATCCACTAGTGTCTCAACCAGCCAGGCACTTCTTACAGTTGCTAGGCCACATGGCAGATTCCACTGCAGTAGTGCAAGGGGCAAGATTTCAAATGAGAGATATTCAGTTTCATCTAAGGTCTTTCTGGTCTCAGAAAAAAGACCCTCTCTCCAAGTTAGTTCCAGTGTCTCAAACTCTGGTCTCAGGCTCTCCAGTGGTGGCTGGAGGAGGACAATCTAAGGCAAGGTGTCCCTTTCCTCAGGCTCCTACAATGATTCTCACCATCGATGCCTCTCTACTGGGATGGGGAGCCCATCTGGACCAGCTCACTGCTCAGGGAACATGGTCTCGTCAGGAGTCTGTTCTGCACATAAATCTTCTCGAACTCGGGGCTGTCTTTCTAGCACCTCAGACATTCTTGATCACAATTCAGGGGAAAGTGGTGCAGATCAGGACAGACAACACCACAACCATGTGATATGTCAACAAGCGGGGGGGCACTCAGTCCTCGGCCTTGTGCACAGAAGCCATGAAAATATGTTCACTAGCTTATTCCCTTCAGGCTTCCCTAACAGTTGTGTATCTCCCAGGGAAGGACAACGTACTGGCAGATACTCTCAGCTGGATTTCTCAAGGTTACCACGAATGGGCCCTGAATCCTTTTATTTCTTCAGGTCATTTTCAAACGGTGGGGCACTCCAGAGATAGACCTCTTTGCAGCCCTGGACAGTCACCAACCTCCTATATTCTGCTGCAGACCCCCTCTTCTAGAGTCTTCCTCAAGATGCTTTCCTATTGAATTGGACAAGCAAGTTTCGGTATGCTTTTCCTCCTCTTCCTCTGATACTCAGAGTTCTGGTCAAGATCAGATCTCAGCCTTGCACAGTGATTCTAGTGGCTCCAGACCAGGCCAGACAGCCATGGTACCCCCCACTATTGTCAAGGTCAGTGACAATACCATTTTGTCTTCCCAGATAGTACAATCTCTCCCTCTTCTCAGGGAGGATACTGTATCCCAACCTTTAGACTCAAAGCTAGGCTCTTGAGGAGCTAGAATATGCAAGCCTGCACCTTTCCCAATCAGTCTTGGACATTCTTAAGGTTAGTTGAAAACCTTCTATTGGAAAAACTTACAATTCCAAGTGGAAGAGATTTGGCTTCCGGAGTTCTCAGAGGCATATTCAGCCAGATTTTGCTGACATTGCCACTGCTTTGGACTATTTGGTGCATCTTAACAGTTTAGGCCTCAGGCCTACCACTCTCAAAGTGCATTTGGCAGCCATCTCTGCCTTCCTTTCAGTTGGGAAGTGCTCTTCATCCACTTTTCAAGAAATTTTTCAAAGGTCTGGTTCATATCAATCCTCCTTTTAGGGAGCCTATTCCTGTTTGGGATCTGAATATCTGTATTGCACAGCTTATGCAGCCCCCCTTTGAACCATTATCTTCAGCTGAGCTAAAATACTTGACTTGGAAAACTGTGTTCCTGGTAGCCATTACCTCTGCCAAGAGAATCAGTGAATTACAGTCTTTATCAGTGGAATCTGACTTCACTTCATTTCACAGGGATAAGATGGTCCTTCGAACCAACAGAAAGTTCCTTCCCAAGGTGGTATCAGACTTTCATTTGAATCAGTCTGTGTCATTGCCTGTATTTTTCACTGACCATTCTTCCTCTGGGGAGAGAAGACTACACAGTCTTGATGTAAAGAGGGCCCTTAGTTATTATATAGAGCACACTAAGGCCCACAGAAATGACTGTTCACAGCTGTTACTCCCTTGTGGAGAAGTGGGAAAAGGTAAATCTGCTACTAAGAGAACTATTGCCAGGTGGATTGTGTCTTGTGTCCAGTTCTGCTATTCAAAGTTGGGGAAAGAGCCACCCTCAGGCCTGAGGGCTCACTCCACCAGAGGTACAGCTGCTTCGGTTGCAGCAGCTAGAGACATACCCTTAGTGGAAATCTGAAAAGCAGCCACCTGGAAAACTTCACACATTTACCAAGCATTATTCTCTTGACATCCAGTCAAGAAGTGATGCAAGGTTTGGCACAGCAGTGCTGCAGAGTTTGTTCCCAAAATAGGTTCTGTAACTCCCTCCTCCAAGGAGGTACTGCTTGGTGGCCTGCATATAGTCAGAATACAGCAAGACTTCATGTTGTTTGAAGAAAAAATTACTCACCATATTAATGTTTCTTCTAATGGAGTCTTGCTGTATTCTGACCTCCTCCCCACCTCCTCTCCTGGAACCTAGTTGTTTTGGGATGTGGTCTGGCAGGCGCAGTGCTGCACCCCAGAGGTGTACCTTGGTTACCTCTTCTTTAGCTTGAGGTGTTTATGGTTATTATTTAAGAAGATATTGTTTTGGTTTCACTGCCTGCTTGGATTCTTTTTGGGTTCTCAACTTGAGTCTTTTGGACCCTAAAAAATATGTTTATTGCCTTTTGGCAAAAAATGTTAAAAAAACAATTTCTAAATTGTTAGTTAGCATAGTGCTTGTAAGAATCTAATGGTTACACTGAGGAGTACCAGGGACAGAGGTTTGAAAACTGAGCTCAAGCTCAACGTTCTATGCCTTGGCATAGAGTTAACCCTTTACTCTCCTGAGCAGTTCAAGTGCTGGGGCTAACTGCATATAGTCAGAATACAGCAAGACTCCATTAGAAGAAACAACATTACTATGGTGAGTAATTTTTTTCTTATCGCTCATGCATTACAGTAGGCCCTGGCGAACAGAGCTCTGGATTTACTGAAGATTAAACTCGTTCAGGTTTCTCCAGATTGCCTTGCGATTATGACCGCGATGAAGGACAAGTCCTTGCCCGGTTTCCGCCGCTGCCCATGTGGGCAAAAAATGTCTAGAACCGACCCGCATACCTCGTGCATCTATTGCCTGGGCCATGCTCATGACACCCAGGCTTGCGATTTTTCTTGCGCATTCCAACCCAGTGTCAGGACGATTGTCTCACACGACTTCAGTTGGGCAGACCGGAGAAATGGAACCTGCTAGTCAAATGAAAAGAGGCCCGTTGGGTGGTCTTCGTGGCTGCGGGGTCCACTGAGCAGGTGGAGCAGGTGAAGGCCTTCAAAGAGGAGGTGGCACGGTCTACTGATCAGTCCTCTTCTCTGTCGGTCTTCGTCTCGCTCAATCTGCGCTCCACCTTTTTGGACTCCTTTAAGGCGATATGTCAGTCTCTCCCTACCTAAGGAGAGGGTCCTTCGGGCATGCACGTCTCTCACTCCCGTAAAAAGGACAAGGAGCAAAAAAGAAGGTTCACCTTGTCGATGACGTTCTTGGGATCATGAGCGATCTCAGTCCCAGGAATCTGCTGTCTCAGCTTCGGTCGAGATTGTGGCCTCGGCTGCTGACTTCATGGTACCCCCATCAGGCCAGCTGGCCAAGACGCGGGACAATGATCAGGTCGAGATTATAATCAATCCTGTCAACCCCTTGTCACTTGATGAGGCTGACCATTCCTTATTCAGGACCCTAGTCCTTACTGGACCCTCTGAGGAGGAGACGCATCCTGCTGGGAACCTCTTCATGGTCCCGGTCCTTGACCCAGAAGATCCGCGGTTCTCCCTGGCTCCTTCCGAGCGACCCCGAAGGTCTAAGTCAAAGTCTCGGACCCCTTCGACTGATAGGCCAAAGAAAGCACATAAGCACTCTAAGAAGCAGCGCCACTGTCATTCTTCCTTGTCATCCTCAGAAGATGAGAGGCTTCGACGCAGGCTGCGTCGATGCTATGAGAACTTGATGTGGCAGCAGCTGATTATGGCTGGTCTGAAGTCAACTCCGGCTTCCAATCCAGCCATCACTTATCTGTTGCCCTCCAGGCCAATGTCAACTGCCCAGGAGCCAGTCAAGACCCACCTGGCTCAGCCGAAACAGGCCTCTCCACCAATCCGGGTGGAACTGCTACCTAAACAGTCTGTCTCTGGGGCTCCTACCAAGAAGTCTCAGCCCGCCACGGGCCTTCCACGTAGGCTGTTGGTCACCGTCGCTGCTGACCGTCCCAGGCAGGTGGAAGGCGACAAAGGTGGCCGGCCGATATATCCAGACTCCTCGAAGTCCAAGGACTCTGATATGCATTCCCATGCCCTGGACGAAGAATCCATAGGGAGTGTCTCAATGGAGGGGGGGTCCCACGTCTCATCTCCGAATCCATGGGGATGCCCTTGGAGCCCATTCAGAAACAGGCCAAATATCCTCTCACTGATATCCTCAAACGAGGGGATTCTCTGACAGAGGTCTTCCCTGTGGCCGACGCCATTGTTCGCCCAGCGTTGGAGCTGTGGCAGCACCCAGCCTCCTGCCCTGCGCATTCAGCCTGGATGGCCCGCAAGTACACAGTCCCCATCGGCTCCCTCTCTGGATTCATAGAGCATCCCTTGGCCAAGGGGTTGGTGACCAAATCTGTGTTTAGGTGCTCAGGAAATTCAGGAGACACCGATTGACCCCCGGACAAAGAATCCAGGAAACTGGACCATTCGGCCTGGAAAGTCTATGCTGCCTCTTCGCTTTATCAGACAAGCTTGGCTGTCATCATGGTGCATTTTTCTCATGCCCTCTTGGGCTCTCTGGATGAGGTCCTTCCTTATCTCCCCACAGACCTCCAGATGACAGTCAAGCAGGTCCGTGGCCAGGGCCAGGCGGTTGCAAAACAGCAACTTCAGATGGCTCTGGACATCGGAGATTCTTGTACCCGCTCGGTAGTGGCCACGGTTGCCATGCGCTGCAGGGCCTGGCTGAAGGTCTCCACCTTCACAGCAGACATTCAGCACAAATTGACGAATGTCCCCTTCCTGGGCACCGATCTTTTCGGTCCAGGAGTGGATGGTCACCTCCAGTGCATAGAGAAGTCCAATGCCACCTTGGACTCTTTGACTTCTGCCCAGAAGGAATCCCAGGGTTCCAAAAAGCAGAAAAGAAAGCTTTCTCGGCCTTTTTGGGTTTCTACCCCTGTGACCAAGCAGCCCTACTTTCAGTTGGGGCAACAACAGCAGCAGGTTCAACCTTGGCGCCCTCTGCCCAAGCCAGGGTCCTTGGCGGCCCAGAAGCCTGAAGGAAAAGTCCCGGCGGTCCCCAAGCTAGATCTTCCTCCTCCAAGCCTTCACAGTGACGGGATGGGGGTCGCCAACCCCATACCCATCACGCCAACAAATCTG
The DNA here is from genome assembly GCA_016271365.2 of Neoceratodus forsteri. NCBI lineage: Eukaryota > Metazoa > Chordata > Ceratodontiformes > Ceratodontidae > Neoceratodus > Neoceratodus forsteri. The sequence goes on along the minus strand of CM057450.1, from coordinate 123,505,786 downwards.
GGTCCTCCTGTGGGGGGCCAGCTCCTCCATTTCCTTTCCGCTTGGTCCACTGTCACTAGGGGCAGGTGGATCTTGGAAGTGGTTGGCCAGGGACTGCCTCTGGAATTCGAGCAGCACCCGCCAAGCCGAGCCAGCACCCCACTGGAGGAAATGGTTTCCATGCACACTCAGTCGGCTATCGAGACAACATCACCCAACTCCTCCACAAGGAGGTGGTGGCCAGAGTCGCAGATTCCCCTGTCAACCCAGGGTTCGTTTCTAGGCACTTTCTGGTTCTGAAATGGATAGAGGGGCTGGCGCCCCATTCTAGATCTGCACGACCTGCACAAATTTCTTAGGTCTTGCACATTCAGGATGGTAACTCTGTCTCAGATCATACCATCTCTTGAGCAGAACATGTGGTTTTGCTCACTGGATCTGCAGGAAGCATTCTTTCACGTCCCGATCCGTCTCACCAGAGGTTCCTGTGCTTCTGAGCAGATGGAGCCCTCTTAGTTCCAAGCCATGCTGTTTGGCCTGTCATCAGTCCCCTGGGTCTTTGCCAAATGCATTGCAGTGGTGGCGCCCACCGTCTGTGTCGGTGGATCAGAGTGTACCCCTATCTCGACGATTGGCTCATAGCGGATCCCTCCATACAGGAGGTGTAGAGATCCAGGGATCTGGCTCTCCAGACCTGCATCGAACTTGGTCTCCTCGTCAACTAGACCAAGTCAGAACTCATGCCTTTGCAGGTGATCTGTTTTATTAGGACAGGGTTCCCGGCAGACAGGGCAGAGGTTCTCTCCTCCTTTGCCCAATCATTTCTGGTTGGGCACTTGCGCCCGGCCCGGGACTTCCTGCGCCTTCTGGGTTACATGGCAGCCTGCACCTCTGTGGTCTGATGGGCCTGGTGACATATGCGCCCCCTTCAGTGGGAGCTGGCCAGCCAGTGGACTCAGCAACATGGTTACTTCGACCAGCTGGTCACTGTGATCCAGAAGATGTGGGATGCTGTCCAGTGGTGGACTGTCCTAGAACATCTGCAGGAGGGGATCCCATTTGTCTGCCCTCAGCCAACGGTTGTTCTAATGACTGATGCCTCTCTTACGGGTTGGGGTACCCAAATGGGGAACCACAGAGTCCACAGGCTGTGGACCCCCAAGGAATCCCGAAGTCATATTGACCTGCTGGAGCTCCGAGCAGTTTGGCTGGCACTGACTGCATTCTCTCTGTTTCTTCGGGGTCAGGTGGTGCAGGTCCAGACGGACAATACCACGACCATGTACTATTTCAACAAGCAGGGCAGCACGCATTCCCGGCCTCTGTGCAGGGAAGCACTCCCATGTCTGGACCCTCGTAAGCTGACTGGAGGCAGATCTCCTAGCCATCCATATGGCAGGAGCCTTGAATCAGTTGGCGGACGCCCTTAACCATGTGGGCGAGGCATCCCACGAACGGTCACTCCATCCAGAGGTAGCACACAGCCTGTTCTCTCACTGGGGCAAACCTCAGGTGGACTTGTTCACATCCAAGGAGAACAAAAAGCTGAGGCTATTCAATGCCTGGCTCCCTTAGCAGGGCTTGCTGCAGGGGGATGCCTTCTCAAGGCCATGGACCCCAGGCCTCTTCTGTGCCTTCCCTCCACTCCTTTGGTTCACAAGGTGCTCCTCAAGGTCTGGAGGGGCAAGACAAGGATGATCCTGGTAGTCTCAGACTGGCCTCGCCAGTTCTGGTATCCAGATCTCAGCCTCAGCACCAGGACCCCAAGGCACCTTCCAGCACACCTGGGCCTGCCCTCAACCAGTTAGGGGAAGATATTTTATTCGGACCTTCAATCCCTGCACCTGACAACCTGGGTCCTGAGCGGCTAGAGTTACGGGCTTTGGGTCTCTCCGATGATATCCTCAGCGTTGTTGAGGCCTCTAGGAAGGAGTCAACCTGGAGGTGCTATGCCTTCAAATGGAAGAGATCTCCATTTGGTGTCAGGGCAAGGGCCTGGACTCTTCATCCTGTCCTGTGGCTAGCATTCTCGACTACCTTTGGTCTCTCTCTCTCTCTCCCAAGGGGGGTCTTCAGTCTACGACCCTTAAGGTGCACCTGGCAGCCATCTCTGCTTACCAGACGTGAGCCGGTCAGCAGACAGTGGCTCAGGAGAAGGTGGACTGGTGCTTCTTTAAAGGCCTCGACCACATTTCTCCTCTGGTGTGTGAACCACCACCATCGTGGGGTCTACTGCTGGTACTGGCAAAGCTCATGGGCAAGTCATTCGAACCAATGCACAGGTGTGAGATGTGATACTTGTCATGGAAGACCGCCTTCCTGGTGGCTGTCACATTAGCCAGAAGAATTGGGTAGCTCCAGGCACTCTCTGTCGAGTCTCCCTACCTGGTCTTCCATAGGGACAAGGTTGTTCTGCGCCCCCACCTGAAATTCCTTCCGAAGGTGGTGTCAGAGTTTCACCTAAACCGGGTATTGACTGTGCCAGTGCACTACCCCAGTTACACTTCTGAGGCAGAGTACAGGCTCCATACCTTGGACCTGAGATGAGTGCTCTCTTATTAGAAAGAGTGCACGGCTGGAATTTGAGGAGAGGTTTGCCAGCTCTTTGTCACCTGTGCTGAAGCCACACCTGGCAGACCTGCAGCAAAGCGGATGATTGGCAGATGGATAACATTCTGCATTGATCTCTGCTACCTGTTGGTGGGCAAGCAGCCTCCTGTAGGGATAAGAGCTCATTCCACCCTCCATACTGCTGCGTCGGTGGCTGCTTCTAGGGACGTCCCTATCCAGGATGTCTGCAGGGCTGCCACCTGGAAGTCAGCAAACACCTTTATTTCCCACTATCACATCAACTTAGAGTCACACCGGGATGCTGATTTTGGGGCCTCAGTTCTCCTGTCTCTGTTCCCTAAGTAAGGTGTGTGCGCCTTGCCTCCCTCCTCCCGGAGAACTGCTAGGAGTCTGCCAACCAGTGTGGATTGAACAACATATCCACAATCCTAGAAGAACAGGTTACGCGCCTGTAGAAGTAGTTTTAGGAGTGAAACACAGAAACATAGAATCTGATGGCAAATAAGGACCGCTTGGCCCACCTAGTCTGCCCATTTCCCTACCTAACGGATAAGTTGCAGAGCCTAGTTAACCAACAGCGTACTTCCTCCTACCCCCCACCACTAGAATTGCCTTATGTCTGTCCCATGCATTCTTGAATTCCCCCACTGTTTTTGACGCTACAACCTCCTCAGAAAGGCTGGTCCATGCATCTGCAACCCTCTCTGTGAAGAAATGCTTCCTCACATTACCCCTGTGCCGTCCCCCCTCTATCTTCAAATTGTGCCCCCTTGTTCTTGCACATCTCTTTTTCTGAAAGATGCTACACTCTTGGAATTTGTTGATTCCCTTGAGGTATTTGAAAGTTTCCATCATGTACCCCTTCTCCCTCCTTTCCTCAAAGCTATATATCTTAAGCTCCTTTAGTCTTTCTTCATATGTCTTCTGGTGCAGACCCTGCACCATTTTGGTTGCCCTCCTCTGGACAGCCTCCACCCTGTCTATATCTTTGCGGAGATGAGGTCTCCCGAACTGTACACAGTACTCCAGATGTGGTCTTACCAACTGTCTGTACAGAGGGACAACAACTTCCTGTTTTCTACTGGTGATGCCTCTCCCTGTGTATCCCAGTATCCCCCCATCCCTCCTTACTGCCTTCTCACATTGCTGGCCCACCTTTAGGTCATCTGATATGACTACCCCCAGGTCCCTTTCCATTTTTTTGTTGTCAGTATCTCACCCCCATTGTGTACTCTTCTCTTGTTTGTTTGTTTTTTCCCCCAGGTGCATTACTTTGCACTTATTTGCGTTGAATCTAAGCTGCCATACATTTGACCATTCCTCCAACCTTGCCAAGTCCCTTTTCATCCTTTCCACCCACCTTGCATATCAACCCTGGTGCAGATTTGTGTCATCTGCAAAGAGACATACTTTTCCTTCTAGTCCTTCTGCAATGTCACTTATAAAGACATTAAAAAGGACTGGCCCCAGTACTGAACCCTGCTGACCCCACTAGTAACCCCCCTTTCTTCACTGTGGACTCCATTTACTATTGGCTATCTTGGCTATCTTTTCCTTGGTTTGGGCCTTTGCTATTCTGACTGCCTTCCCCACTTCCTTCTGCTTTAACTGGTACAGGTCTCTGTCCTGCTCCTTCTGTGTTTCCTTATACTTCCTGAATGCTGTCTTTTTCTCCCTAACCTTCCCCGCCACTTCTTTTGAGAACCATAGTGTTTTTTCCTTTCTTTCGTTTTGATTTATTTGCTTCACACAAAAGCTTGTTGCCTCTGTGATGGCGGTTTTGATGTTTCCCCATTGTTGTATCACCCCACCTTCTTGCCTGTTTGCTAGTGCTTTTCTGAGGCACTCTCCCATTTTGACAAAATCAGCCCCCTGAAGTACAGTACCTTCACTTTTGTATGGCTTGACTCTACAGCTAAGTTTATCGTGAACCACACTGTTTGTTTGGTGGTCGCTTGTTCCCAGATGGCTACCCACTTCTAGATCTGAGATCTCTCTCTCTCTCTCTCTCTCTCTCTCTCTCTCCATTTTAGAGTACAGTACCAGGTCTAAGATTGCTCCCTTCCGAGTGGGTTCCAAAACTAGCTGTCTGAGGCATGACCCCTGTAGAGTATCGAGAATGGCTCTGCTCTTGGATGTGGCTGCAGCAAAGGTGCTCCAGTTAACATCTGGCATATTCAGGTTCCCCATCAGCAATATCTCTCCTTTCTCTGCCATCCTAAGAATGCCTTCTATCATTTTCTTGTCCATTTTCTCCCCCGAGACGGGGGTCTGTATACAACCCCAGTGCAGATTGTGGTGCCATTTCCAGTCTCCAGGGTGACCCACAGTACCTCCTGTCCTCCCTGTTTACCCTTTAGTTCTGTTGCTTTGATCCCTTCCCTTACATAGAGAGCTACTCCTCCTCCTCTTCTACCCTCCCTGTCCCTCCTGTAGATTGTGTACACTGGTATGCTGACATCCCAGTCATGGTTCTATGTGTACCATGTTTCTGTGACTGCCACGATATCCAGGCATCCCTGTTATATGGTATATGTTGTTCATCCACACGAACCCACTCGACCTCCCCAGCTTCAACGCACAACCCTCTGCTTCCAGCGGGCAAGATCTGGCGTCAAGGGGCAGAGCTGAGGGATATACCACTCGGGTGGGTGGAGCCAGCTTTTAGACCTTCCGGCAAGAGTCTTAAAGGGAAAAGACATGCCAACCAGTGTTGATGAACAACATACACCACTCCTAGAACTACTGTTACAGGTGAGTAACCTGTTCTTTCTTGGCATTCAATAGGAATTTTGATCTTAGTAAGTTATTCCGAAGGTGATTAAAGTCAGACTGGATGGCGGAGTAGACTTGGATTTAGGTTACTTCTGCTTGCATTTTTTTTTCTCACTGTTTCCTCCTTATATATCAGGACCACTTTAAAAATCTTCTAATTCCATGTACAACTTTGTTAGCAGCACCCAAACAAAGACCTGTGAGCAGCAGTAACCTGAGACAGCTTTCTGTGCAAGCTGTAGTTCGTGCCATGGTTTTAGGGCCAGATGTTGCCTTGGAACTGTGTCTTTGGGGCCCAAACTAACAAGGATCCACTGTAGAGGTCAGTAGTTATACCAGGATTTGCCATGCTGCAACACAGAATTTGAAGCCATCGTTTACCAAGTGGTCCTCGAATCAATCAATCAGTCAGTCAAACTTTATTTAACCAGGCATTCACATCGTTGAGCAAGCTCATTTGCAAGATGGTCCTGGACACAAAGTACAAGTTCATTACAATAAACAACATCAAGCCATAACAAAAACATACAGGGAGCAGACAAAAATCTTAAATTACAGCTGCAACAAATGTCTAGACATTAATAATTACTGATTGTATGCATGCACAGTCAGGCCCTTGTGGTAGGTTTGGGGACTACCGTGGAAAGGGGAGGAGAGGAGGTTGTAGGAAGGAGGGAAGAAAGGGAGGCAGGAGACAGTGGGCTGGTAGGCACATAAGGGAATCCCACATATTATGGAAGTTGGGGAGAAATGTGACTCTCTGAAGGGTCATAGGTAAGTACATTGGTATAAGTGGATAGAAGAATGCCAAAGGCCCATATAACCCATGCCCCTGCTGTCCTCTTGGGAAGCTGTGCATTCTGTCAGGGGTTAACCAGTAAGCTACTGACGAGTTGAGTGCTTTGGAAAACCGTGGACAATCTGTGTTATTAAACCTTTTGTCTGCATTTAAATTTCCAGGACTAGTCGTGTTGGCATGGTGGCAGTACTATTAAATGTTGTCCGGACGGAGAAGGTCCTTGGTCTTTGGAAAGGAGTCTCACCAGTAAGTCATTGCTCCAAAATGAGTGTCTGTTTCTTGTGTCTGTCTCCCAACCACATACACACTGCCACCTACTGGATCCAAAAGGATACATTGGTATCCCACTGCAGAATTTGTTTGGTAAAGTTTATTCTGGGTGGTAGTGTTTATGGTATCAAAACAGCATGGCAAAAGAAAATAGTACAACGTTTCAAGCTGAAAAGACAGCTGTTCTTCAGGTAAGATGAAAAAGAGCTTACCCAAAGAAGGGCTGTCTTTTCAGCTTGGAAGGTTGTTGAATGTTTAAGTTCATTTATTTTGTCTTGCTATACTGTTTTGATGCCTTAAGGAATAAACTTTGCCAGTGAGTCATTTCTATAGCGCTTCACATTGTTAATGGGTAGTAATTACAGATGGATATTGTGCACCCCTACTAGGGGAACTTGTACAGCCCAATGGCTGAATCAGCCTTGGAATGTTGGGCACATGAGGATTCCGGCCAGCAGCAACTCTCCAGTCCTAGCTGTGCCATCCAAGGGGAAACATCTCTCAAGCTTCTGTGAAGGAACTTTCAGCTTCTGCGCCTTGGGGCTGCAGTTCTGCACAGCAGGTTGAGGCTATCTGGTGACAGGGAGCACCCCAAAATTAAAATCTTGCCTGTTAAGCTGCGGCTTTCAAATTAGTTAACCTGCTCTTCCCATTTCCACGGCATGTGCTTGGATTGGGAGCCATGTCTGCTACATCATTATAGAGTATTTAGTTTTGGGAGGGCGCTGATTCGGGGGGGGGGGGGAGAGGTGCCTCAGGTAAGTATCTCTTTTTTTTCTCCTTGGTTACTTAATTAGGGCTTCCTGTTGTCCCCTCCCACTGTATTTGTGCATTGGTAAACCCCCTTACCTCTTCCTAGTCTTTTTTGTCCCTCTGCCTTCAGTTTCTACTTTTTTGTCCTTTGGGAACATTTCCTTTTTTATTTGTGGCTCCTTGTGAAGGGACGTTTCCCTTTTAAATCCACACCGGTCTAAAGCAAAAACAAGAAGCGGTGCCTGCTTGGTGAGGAGCATACCTCTTGGCTGTTCCACATTTTGATGAACAATTCCTCATTTTTTTTCACAAAAACTCCCTGTTCTACGTTGAGAAGGTTTGTCCCACATTCAAGGGCAGGATAAAAATCAAAACCCCAGCAATTAATGCAAAGTACAGTATTTTGTTTATTTTCCAGCAGTCTTTGCGATTACGTGGGCGTGCTTTTCAATGGTTTTTGCAGTTCTAGTTTTTAAATTTTGATGTAGTATCTACATTTTGAGGGGCAGTGCTTTTACTTCTGAGGGACAGAGTGTTGAAAGAGGTGTGGTACAGAGTTTGGACTCTGCTGGGCGTGGGAGCCCCTCCTTTTCACAGATTTTTTTTTTTTTTCGCTCTTCAGCCTGTTAGCGGCTTTTCTCTTTGGCTCCATTGAGCAACACATTTTTCTGCCGTTGGGCTATTCTATGGCCAGTGGGCGCATATGCCTTTCCACCTTTCACTTTGTGCATTTTTTTGCATGCCTGTATGGTGCACGTGCCCCACCGATGTGTGGTAATCATACTTAGCATCATGACGCCACACACGTGGCCTCGAGGGAATGCGCTTGCAGGTCTAAGCCTAGGAAAACCCCACAATATCCAGAATCGTATCACCCTATATCAGAATTACATTGCAATTATAAAATTTCCATGTCTGTATTGGCACACAGGCTGGATAACCTACTCCCTTCCATAATAGCTGATGACCAGGTGGGCTTCATTAAAAAAGCGTCAGGCCAGAGATGCAGTAAGGCGGACTGCACTTATTATGGAGCACGCCACCAAGCATAATATCCCTCTGATTCTCCTGGGGCTTGATGCGGAAAAGGCCTTTGACAGGGTCAACTGGGCCTTTGTGGTCCACCCTGGAACATTTTGACTTACCACTAACCTTTATTAGACATTTTATGCTGGTCTATGAGTCTCCCAGAGCATATTTAAAGTTAGATGGTGCTGTATCTAAACCCGTTCCCCTTACCAGGGGAACACGCCGGGGTGCCCCTTATCCCCATTATTATTTGACAAGATTAAATATGAGTATTTTGAAATTTCACAGGAAATTAAGGGGTGGTGGTTGGTATTTAACCCTATAACTTTTAACATTAATCTTTTGAGGTAGTGTTTGGGTATGCATTTTAAAACTCCAACTCCCACCTATTCATTGAGACCACACTTGCATGAATATTTCACTTACTCTTGAAGTAATGGCCCAAGAATCTGCTATAAGTACGTGGAGCTGAAAATTGCAAAATTTGTCAAGGTTGTCAGTACAAAATTGATGCAAACTACCATTTTGCCCCTCCTTTCATGCTATCAGCAGAACATGAATTTTGGGTATATCTGCTACATTAAATGAGCATCAGCATTTATTTAGCTTTCACATGGCACCCCACCTCCATCTACACCTGGTCTACTACCATGACAACCATTACTTCACACATTTTTCTGAGATATTTCTTTCATAGAAACAAGCATAAAAACAATAAAAGAAACCCTCTTATTTACAGTTTTATTTATGACACTTTAAGATCCTATTGTATACATCAAATATGAGATGAGCTAAGGTACTAGGTCAGAAATATCTTCTTTCATTATATTTGACCCCTTGTGACCTCACAAGTGGCTTCATCACTCATGAGGACAGAGGTCAAAAATGGAAAGGGACCTGGGGGTAGTCATATCAGATGACCTAAAGGTGGGCAAGCAATGTGAGAGGGCAGCAAGGAGGGCTGGGGGGATACTGGAATGCATAGGGAGAGGCATCACCAGTAGAAAACAGGAAGTTATTTTCCCTCTGTACAGACAGCTGGTGAGACCCCATCTGGAGTACTGTGTGCAGTTCTGGAGATCCAATCTCCGCAAAGACATAGACAGGATGGAAGCTGTCCAGAGGAGGGCAACTAAAATGGTGCAGGGTCTGCACCGGAAGACATATGAAGAGAGACGAAAGGAGCTTAATATGTATAGCCTCGAGGAAAGGAGGGAGAGGGGGGACATGATAGAAATGTTCAAGTACCTCAAGGGAATCAACAAAGTCCAAGAGGGTAGCATCTTTCAAAAAAAGAGGTGTGCAAGAACAAGAGGGCACAATTTGAAGATGGGGGGGCGGCTCAGAGGTGATTTAAGGAAGTATTTTTTCACAGAGAGGGTTGTGGATGCATGGAACGGCCTTCTGGAGGAGGCTGTGGAGTCAAAATCAGTGGTGAAATTCAAGCATGCATGGGACAGTCATAAGGCAATTCTAGGGGGTGGGGGTAGGAAGAAGTGGGCTGCTGGTTAACTAGGATCTGCAGCTTATCCAGTAGGTAGGGAAATGGGCAGACTGGGTGGGCCAAGCGGTCCTTATCTGCCATCAAATTCTATGTTTCTATAATACAACTCAGAAAGATAATTCTGATATCTTACATTAGCTCATCTCATATCCCATAGGTATATACATAGAATAAGTAATGGGTTAGGGTGGCATGCAAGTATGTATACCCATCGGGGGGGCTAATTAGGGATAGAAGTCCACAAGTCTGAAGGGCGAGTGGCTTTATTGCCCTAATTAGCCCCCCAAGATGAGTATTCCATAGTTACCCATTGTTTGCTAAATATACTGTATAGCAGCTTATTTTAATGCCCACTTTATTTAGCGTGAAGAGGGGTGCAGTACTATTAAGAGCCTGATTAAATTAGCAAGTCAGCTTCATGTCCAGTTACAGCACTATGCTCCGTATAATATTAGCGATCAGCTTATTTTAGCGCTTTTGTCATTTAAGCTAAAATAGCAAAAATAAACTGAACGCTAATATTTCCTGCTGTACAGTAATAAATTAGGATGGTTATTGTTATGGAGATCACATTTGAGATCATGTTAAGGCACCTGACGGTCTCTTGTAGCAAGGAAGGAATGGTGTGTAGTGAGTGCAGTTAGGAGTTTGGGGGATTTCTGAGTTTGGAAGGGTTTTGTTAAGTGTCTTTTTTCCAGGTTCATTTGCATCTTGTTAATTGGTTTGGCTAGCTTCCTAACACTGTACTAATTGTGTTATTAGTGGTGTCCCATAGGGTTTAATGTAGTGCAGGTGTGTACTTTTTATTAGTGCAAGAAATACTTTTAATTGTTTGATTAGTAAAGGTTTATAGCTTTAATCAGTGTATGTATATAGCTGTAATTGTTTAATTAGTGCAGGTATATACTTTCAATTGATAGATTATCACAAGTATACATGGAAATAAATGATGGCCTTTTAAATGGGGAAAAGTTCCCATCCATGGCATTATATATCTGTCTACAATGTATGTAGGGATTCACCACTTGTGAGGTCAGAAGGTCAAGTATAGTGAGTGAAAATATTTCTACTATCTCATTCTCACCCATGTCATATCCCATATCTATATTTATGGTCTAAGATTAAGTTAAATTGATTGTGATTTGAAGATCAGATTTAGTGTATTATTAATTAATTATGGATTTGTGTTTATTATTTATTGTTTTAAATTATTGTAAGGTGCCTTGGTTTAAGAAAGGCGCCATATAAATAAAGATTCATTCATTCATTCATTCATTCATTCATTTGCCCTATATTTAGAACCCCTAGCCTCAACTATCAGAATTTCACCTAACATAACTGGCCTCACTGTAGGAGAGAGACACCACAAAATTAATTTTTATGCGGACGATATATTACTCACGTTGACCTCCCCTAAATCATCAATACCTGCAGTTTGGCCTCTTTTACAGCAATTTGGGACTCTGGCTGGATATAAAGCCAATAATACTAAAACAGAAGTCAAGGTTTTAAATAATTGAATAGCAGTTTTTTTCTTGGGACAATACTAACTGTACAGAAAGCATTTATATAGGTTTTCTAGAAGTGTTATGTTTGTTAAACACAGTGAGGCAAGTGCTATGCATTTTCACAATGTTTTAGAACTTTTATGAGCAAAACGCTAATCAATTTTTAGAGTTAAATAAACCCTGGAAGTTCTAACTGCTCCTTCCCCCTTAATACCTACTTTCATTATTGAAATGGAACAGAATCTCAATGAGATATCTTGGGATACAACTCCCTATAACCTAACACACCTTGAAATGGTTAATTTTGAACCTATTACCCAACAAATAACTAAAGACCTACCGGTCTGGACAGAGCTTCGTCTAACCTTCCTCAGCAGGATAGAAACTGTACAGCAAAACATCCTCCCTTGGTTGTTATTCCTTTTTCAAACCCTCTCTATCACCCCAACTAATACCTACTTTCATTATTGGAATAAAATCATTTCTCGATTTATTTGGAAAGGAAGGCTCCCCTGAATTAAATTTTCAACCCTTCAGCTACCTAAATCAAAAGGTGACCTTAACTTACCAGATCTAAAAACTTATGCCACAGCAACCCAACTTCAGCTCTTATTGAATCATATTAACCCAATGTATGTGCGTGGAAAATTCCATCCCCAAAAATTCCCCATAAAATCATCCACATCAGGAACTACGCTAGGTTCGTACCTGAAGCGTTTAGGGAGGACCTAAGGCTCACTGACTGGTCCGGGGTGCTGGGAGCATCTGATCCCTCTACAGCTGCTACCCACTTTCTCACTACCTTCAGGGCCCTGCAAGACAAGCATGCCCCAGTGGTCACCCGGAGGGTTAGGGGGTCCGCCACTCTATGGTTGCATGGGAGTCTCCTAGCCCTCATACGGGCCAGAGACAAGTGTTGGGCCCACTTCAAAAGCTCCCTTGATCAATCAATTTTCCAACAATACAGAAATCTTAGAAATAAGTGCAAAAAGGCCATTAGGGCTACTAAAAGTGACTTCTGCAAGTCCGCCCTACTCAGCTCAGCCAAGATCCAAGACTGTTTTGGAGAAGCATAAAAACACTTGTTAGTGGGCCCTCCAGTGCAGGGGTATCTGATATGGTTATTGGGGGGGTCTCCTGTGACAATCCCCACACGACTGCCAGTGCCCTCAATTCTCACTTCACAGACCTGTCGGCTTTCTCCTCACTCTTCCCGCCTGAAGAGAGTACTACTTGTCACCTTCCCCCTACAGGGCAGGTGGCTCCCACCCGACCGCCATTCTGTCTCCATACAGTGTCTGACAGTGATACGCTGAGCCTTCTCTCTGGCCTCTCCCAGTACCCTAGCCCTGGGTCTGATAATCTGGAGCCCAAGCTTCTCAAACTAGACGCCCCCACATTGCCTCCCCAATTGCCCACATTTTTAACCTGTCCCTTGCATCGGGGGTCATTCCCGACATCTGGAAGGTGACTAGGATTGTCCCAGTACTGAAGCAGGGCAATCCCAAGGTACCGGACAATTATCGACCGATCGCCATTCTATCCTCCATCAGCAAGCTCCTTGAAAAAAGTTGTGGCAGAGCAACTCTCTGAGTACATTCTGGTCCATGAACTGCTGTCCCCGGCCCAGCATGGCTTTCGGAAGGGGCATAGCATGACCACAGCCCTGGTCTCTGTCTCTTCCAGCATCAGAGGAGCCATGGACCAGGGCAAACTCTCTGGAGCAATATTTATTGACCTGTCCAAAGCCTTTGACCTTGTCGATCATGCATTGCTCTGCACTCAGATGCGGTCCCTGGGCCTGTCCCCCTCTGCTATGAACTGGCTAACTGGCTATCTACATGGTAGAACGCAGCGGACCAGATTCAACAAAGTCCTCTCTGATCCCTTACCAGTGACCTCAGGCGTCCCCAGGGGTCGGTCCTGGGACCCCTCCTCTTCTCCCTCTTTTGTTAACCATCTCCCAGCTGCAGTAACTAACTGCAGTGCCACCCTTTATGCGGATGACCTGGTTATCTTAACCCACTCCCGGGACACAGAGACCCTCAATCAGCACCTATCTGAGGACTTTAACAATATCCTGGCCTGGGTAACCAAAAACAAACTGGTTCTCAATCTGAAAAAAACGCATGCTATGCTATTTGGTTCAGCAGCCAAAATCAAAGCCTTGCCAGTACCACTGGGTATCACAAGCCAGGATGGAACTTCTCTCCCAACTGTGAACTCAGTCAGATACCTTGGGGTAACGCTTGACCCCCAACTCAACATGGGGAGTCATATACTAAATGTCTGCAGAGTGGTGAACTGCAAACTGGGCCTGGCCTACAGGGCCAAATACAACCTTATACCTGCAGCTCGTCTGGCTCTCGCAAGAGGTGTACTACTCCCCTCCCTTAGCTACGGCCTGCACCTATTTGCTCCTACCGCCAAATCTCATCTTACCTGGTGGAATACGACGTACAACAACATCTGCCGTTTTGTTCTGGCCACCCTCCCATCTTACCCACCACTGTACGTTTTATGAAAATCTCAGCTGGCTCTCTCCATCCAGCTACCTGGACTTTGGACTGGGATGCCTCGTGGGTAAAGTGATTAGAACTGGCACCCCACCGGGACTGGCTCAGCTTCTATCACCTGCCGACCACTCCTCCTACTCACTCAGGTCCCAGGTCCCCGGGTTGCTTAGAGTTCCCCCCCACTCGAACCCTCATGGGGGACAGGGATTTTGCTGCAAGCGCTCCTAGACTCTGGAACTCCTTTCCAGTGCAGGTTCGATCGACCCCCTCCCATCAGTGCTTTCGTAGATACCTGTGGGGTTTCCTGAAAGTGGCTTCCACGTGTGGCTGCCCCAAACCCCCCCCAGAGCAATGTCCTCATTCAACTCGGCCTTTGTGCTTTATAAAAGTCCTGCCAGTGACACTTTGCTTGTCCCTACGACTCATTCTCCTATCTTGGCACTTGACTGTGTAATAACTGTCTAATTTGCATAATAACTGGTGATTTTATGTACTTTACCACTGTTGGAACTGGGTGTAACTACATGCCTTACTATTGTGTCACCTTGATTAATGTTCTTTTTCCTATGTTGACTTTGTTGTTTCTGTATTACCCTATACTATTCTGTATTCATTATGTTGTACTCTGCCTGGTCGTTCCTGGAAATAGGCGTATTACTTGTCTAGTGTACTTACCTGGTAAACAAAAGCTAAATAAATAAATAAATAAAGCTCCATGGAAGGAACTCTAATTAGCAGTTATGAACAATCCTGACTTACTTTCTCTTCTGTTTGGAAACCCACCGCAGTGTCTCCCCCTAACTCGGTTACCAGAATCTTATACCAGAATCTTATAAGACCTGGCTCACTATATCGAACACAGCACTCTCTTTCTCTGAAAAACTTTGTTTCCGGCCTTTAACTGCAGACACACTTTTATTACCCAAACAAACAAAAGCAGCAACCAAATCTTGGGCAACCCGAATATGGTATGTAGGACAACTGATCACACCATCGGGGTTATCATCTTTCAGTTATCTCCAAAATCAGTATAAACTCCCACAGTTTTCCAGCCCATATTACTATAAATTAAAAAACTCACTCCTTATATGAGGACAGCCTAGCTAAACTAGCAGAGTCTCCAAACTCCTTGATAGTACTTCTTAAAACGGGTTTAGAAGGGCAAGAACAACCACACCTCACTAGCCACTTATATAAAGCCTTCATAGCTTATAAAGAAGATTCTGCCGACTATATAAGGAGGACATGGGTCTCAGAGATACCATAGGATATAAATAGTGACCATTGGCAAGCTTACTCCCTTCCGGCTCTAAAAGTTTTAAACTCGTCCTATTGGCAGGAGTTTGCATGGAAGTTCAGGATCTGTTTCTTCAAACCCCCATCTGTGGTTGCCAAATACTGTGGCTCTGCAATGGGAACATGCTGGAGAACGTGTGGTCACTCTTCAGCTAATATACTCTGGGAATGTCCTAAGCTGGGCCCTTTTTGGACAGAGATCCTCACAGAATTGAAGGACCTTTTGGTCACCAAGATCTGTTCACTGCCGCATATATCTTAACAGCCACCCCTTCCCCCTCACAAGGTCTGAAGATCTCTAAGCCCATACTTAAAATAATTACGATTTTGATTCTGGCAGCCAAAAAGGCTATTACGAAACGCTGGCATACTGAGAGTGTCCTCACAAAGGAATGCTGGAGAGCCCTGACGTATGAAATTTATAACTTGGATAGACTAATTGCTAATATTAATTCACGCAGTAAATCCTTTCAGACCTTCTGGCATGCATGGGTGAATTATCAAGCTCTTCATTACCCTGAGTTTGTCCCATAGCTAACTCTCCCATTTTTTTCCTGCCTAGTGGTGCTGATATTTAAGCCCATTCTCACTGAATAGTTCGTTATTCAGAAAGGATATACTGTCCCTTAAATTCATATTTACCGTCCCTTTGCATTCCTTCATTCAGTAACTGCTATTAACCTACCTTCCTGTTCTGGGACCAGATTTGGACTTAACTACACATGTTATAAATGTTTTCATTCCTCAAATCCCTTTCTATCACAGGCTCAACACAAGACTAACAGCATCTCTTCACTAAGTGGCCTCTTTGTAGGGAGAAATTTTAAGCAGACGGTAAAACATTTTTGAAAATAAAACACAACTAACAAGAAGCTGTTTTACAATGAACTTTATTTCTTTACAGCACAGATGTTATCTAAAAGCATTGCTACTCTAGCTCTTAATCTTTCTTTATACTTTTATTAGAACTGATCAAATGTACTGACAACTTTACTGAATTAGACATTATTGTATAAGAGTTATTGATATTCTGAACATTATGACTTGGCTCTTGAATGTACTGTGCATATGGTCTCACCACCGTTTGTCTAGATGCAAAAATTATTTTTAATTAATAAAAAGGCAATTAAAAAAAAAAAAAGGGCACACTCTAGAGTTTCTGTAACTACCGTCAGATAACCCTTCCTATCCCTCCTGTTATCCTCAGGTTTATATTACCCCTTTCCAGGAGGAAATTCCAGTTTCTCTGTGCATACAGGCGATAGATCCTGTCCGACCAGCTGGTAGAGGGCCAGGATTTCTCCCCCATGTTCCCCTCATTCCACGGAACTCAGGGCACCTTCGCCAACCTGAATCAGTACATGGAGTTCAGTCACTTCTGGATGGTTATCCTCATTAGTTGCTCCCCCTTCTGCATCGGGGACATTGGCTTTGCACCTCGGACATGCACGCTGCATATCTCTGCTCCTAGGTCTTCTGACTCCTCAGAGGTTTTCTCTGCTTCCTTTTTCAAGGAAGCCACTTTCAGCTTTGAGCTCTGCCGTCCAGCCTGTCCTTGCTCCCTGAGGCTTCATCTATTGCCCCGCCATGGTGGCAGCAGTCTTAAGGGGATGGGTCACTTTGCTTTTCCTTACCTAAATGATGGGCTTCTCACAGCTCCCTCCGGGCACCAGCTGCTCAGGACCTTGGCAGGCACCCTTACCCTGTTTCATGACTTGGGGTTCACTCTTAACCTCCCATTTTCTGTCCCGTGGCACTGCCACAGGCTTCTATTCATTGGGGCCATTCGGGACACCACCCAGGGCAAAACTTCCCGACCTCCAGGTGGCACAGACTACCTTCAGGCTCGAGATCAGCTGAGATCCTCATCTCGCCAGATTCCGGCCAGAGCAGTTCTAAGACTGCTAGGTCACATGGTGGCTGCCTTCGCAATCGTCGTCCTGGCCCGGCTTCATATGAGGACCTACCAGTGGGTGCTGAGGGTCCACTGGGATTAGCGCACGGGTAACTTGGAGCAGTCTGTTTCATTTTCTGAGCTGGTGCATCACACCTTGGAAAGGTAGCTGGACCCCTTCAGTCTTTTCCGAGGGGGCCTTCTTCCAGAAGGAATCACCTCAGCAGATTCTGTCAACAGGCCATTCATGCCAAGGTTGGGGCTTCCCTGACAGGCCATCTAATTCAGAGGTTCTGGTTTGCACTGGAACAATATCTCCACATCCACAGGTTGGAGATAAAGGTGGTCCTCTTGGCCTTTTAGGCATTTGGGATGGACCTTCTGTCGGGCCTTCTCCTCACTTGGATGGACAACGTGTTGGTGGTTTTTTTTTTTTACATAAGCATCCAGGGGAATACTCACTCATATCACCTCTACAAGGAGGCCATGAGATCCTGGTTTTGAACAGTAGAACATAATCTGGGACTTACTGCCGTATGTGTCCAAGCATCCAACACACCTTGGCCGACAGCCTATGTCGGTTTGGTCTAAGGCTCACGGATGGGAGCTTCTGCAGTTGGTTGCAGAAGACCTTTTTGACAGGGAGGACGCCCAGAGTTGGACCTTTTTACGTCCCCACTCAGTGCCAAACTACCCAGTTTCTGCTCGCTTGATCCACAAACTTCCTGCAGAAAGAACGGACATGATCCTCATTGCTCCTTATTGGCCTCGACACATCTGGTTTCCACTGCTCCAACAAGCTGGCAGTGGAGCCTCCAGTTCCTGTGCCCCTGAGTTTGCACTTGCAGTCCCAGGACCAGGGCTCCTTGGTCCATCTGGACTTCACATTACTGCATCTGCATGTATGGCTCCTGCAGCCTTAGCTGTTGCCCATTTTTGGGTTTTCCTCAGGGTGGCAGATATGGTGGCCACTAGGAAGCCTTTCACCGGAGACTCCTCTGCTATGAAATGGAAGTGGTTCTGCATGTGGACTCCTGCCTATTCTCTCCCCCCTTCACCTGCCCAGTGAACTTGGCTTTTGGAGTAACTTCTCTCCCTGTCGGACACCGGCCTGTGGTACTCCTCATTTAAAGTGCTTCTGTCTGCCATATCTGCATATCATGCACCTGCTGGAGGGCAAGATCCTTGCCCATCTGGATCTGCCCTGTACCCTTTACGGGGCATCCTGCATCTCAAACCTCCCATTAGGGTCTCTTTTCCCCCATGGGAGCCTTTATTTAGGTTAGAGAAACTCCCTTTGCTCTCTTCGAACTGGCCGCGAATTGCGAGCTGCGCTTTCTGTGGCGGAAAGCATCGTTTCTAGTTGTTGTTACTTCGTCTCGAAAGATTTCTGTGTTTCAGGCTTTGAGGTGTAAAGGGCCTTATTTAGTTTTCCACATGGTCAGGATGCCCTTACGGACAAATCCTATGTTCTTGCGTGAAGTGGTGTCCAAGTTTATGTTAAATCCGGACACTCATTTACCCGTTTGTTTCCCAGTGTACTCTACTTGAGGGGAGGCTCTGCTTCATACTCTGGCTGTTCATTGGGTGCTCCGTTATTACCAGACTCGTAACCATTTCTTCAGGAAATCTGGTCAGTTGTTTGTTCCTTTGCCCCGTGACTCTAGGGGCTCTGGTTTCTAAGCAGATGTCTGAGTTGCTGGTTAAGGGCATTATGTTCTGTTACCATCAGTATGGCAAGCCTTTACAGGGCTCTGTTAAAGGTCATTATACCAGGGAGATGTCTGCCTCCTCTGCTTCATTGCAGAATGTTTTTGGTAGCAGATATCTGTGCAGATACTGCTTCAAGTTCCATCCACACTTACATTAAGCACTACAGTTTGGACATTGCTTCCAGGCACAAGACTGGCTTTGGCCTGGCTGTCCTTCAAGGCCTTCTTTTATGAAGATTACACTCTGTGTTTCTTTCCTCTGCCCTTCTGACAAGGGTTTGTCTTTTCTACTGCTTGGAAATCGGTCCTAACGGTGTAGCCTGCTGCAAAAGCTATCCTCGAAGTAAGATAGTACAGTTACGCAAGACCTTACCGTAACAGTAGATCTTCGAGAGAAGCTCTTGCAGTAGGCAGTGCTTCCTCTCTCTCCTTCCCCCTTTGTTTCTTTTGCTCTATTTTCCTAAAACTCTCCTCCAGTCTCTTAACTATGCATGCCAGGTCTCCGGCAGGAGAACTGAGGTAGGGCTGGGGACTGCCCCTTTTATACCACTGGCGGACGTCGGGGGCGGGCTGACGTCAGGGGGCGGTCCCAAGCTGTACACTGCTAGCTAGACGTTTTCCTTGGGGTCCTAGCGACTGGCGCCTTAGTCCTAATGCTGTAGCCTGCTGCAAGAGTTTCTCTCGAAGATTGACCATTACGGTAAGTTCTTACGTAACTGTACTTTCTTCATCCTCTGACACCATGCAGGGCTAGTTTTGCATCGGCACCATGACATATCCGAGCCCTCTCACTTCTTCTGGAGATGTAAGACCTGCAAAAAAAAGGTAATGAGACCTTTTCCTATGGGTTCCTATTGCCCCCATTGTTTTTTCTCAAGCTAATATGTCTCTTGCGATTCTTTGCAGTTGGACCTCCATGCTGGGGGGGGGCAACTGTCAGCATCCATTTCCTTGCCCCACTTTGCCAAACAACAAACATTTGTTTTTTCTTTAATTGGGATTTCATTCTCCCTTTTTCCTCTAGGGAGAAGGCAGCTTCTGCCTTGGCCAGACTCATAGAAGGGGATCAGTGAAGGTGTGTGTATATATACACTATATATACGTGTGTGTGTGTGTGTGTGTGTTTGTGTATATATACTATATATATATATATATATATATATATATATATATATATATATATATATATATATATATATGTATGTATTAACTATCTGTATGTACCCTTCCTCACCAGGCCTCCCTTGTCCCATGAGTTTACAAAAAAAAAAAAGTTATTCTAGAGAGAAAGAGACAGAGAAGACCCTTCTCCTTCGCCCCCCTCCCAATCCTTCTGGGATGGAGCTATTATCTATTCAGGTGGTGCCCATGGCCTTTTAGTTTAGCCGGCCTTGGCATCCTTACTTTTTGTATGGCCTGCTGCTCCCCTCCCATTTAATTCCTCGCAGGCTCACCTCAGTCTTGGATTTAACAGGAGGCTCCCATGGAATTTCCATCCTAGTCCTTCCGTGAGGACCCCTGTCCCTGGCCGGGTTCTTAGGAGTACTTTCTCCTGGTCTCCAGCTCAAACAAACATAAAAAAAGAGACATGTGTTGTCTCTAGCCTACGCTGTGTCTTAGCCTACAGACCTTCATGCCGATACCTTCATATATCTCGTAGTATACCTCGATCATAGGTGCCTTTCCATTCTATAGCTTCTGTGCCATTTGTCTTACTAAGCATCTGACCTTGTCCTGTGGCTTGGGATTCTATATGGCATACCAGAGAGGTACCTCTTACCTTCAACTCCTTCTAGACTAATCCCTCACTTCTAGGGATGGCTCTTTTTGCAGCTCCAGAGGTGTCAGGTGGGAATTCAAGCAACTCAGCCCTTCTGACACACAGCCTTCCTGGCCGAGGAAAGGGGGTCCTCATCTCCTGTATATATCTCCCTCTCCCTATCTCTCGCCTGCCCAGTTGTCCTGGTCATCCATGGCCATCCTAAGTCCTTCTGCCCAAAATGCTGCACTCTCTTTCTCCTGGTCAGTTTATATTTATTTGTTTAGTTTATATCTTTTATCCTTTTCCCTCTCCGTTGGACTTCCTTGCCCCACCCTTTCTGTTTTCTCCTCCTTTTTTCCTCTAAGCGATAGAACTGAGGAGAAGGAAGCTGACTTTGGTTACGAGTCGGTCCACAAGCGCCATGTCATACGTCTGCTTCGTGGCACCATCTCTGACATCGGCTCCCCGCTCCAAAAGTTTTAAAGCTATACGCTCCCACAGAGTCCTCCGCCTCCAGCTACCAGTAATGAATGGTGAAGATATTCTGGAAGATTAAGAATTATAATGAGTACGTAATTTTCGTTTCTCGGACTTGGTGAACCTAGCTCAGTGTCTACCACTTTGCGTTCTAGTGCTAGGAGACCTCCTCTAACAGGGCCTCATTCTGCATCCAAATCTGGAACGTCCTCCAGAGTTACTGCATTGTAATGCAAGAACTACAAAGTAACCTCACATAAGGTCTAAATGAAAGTTTATTGTGGTACACAGCAGACACAGTGCCCACTACCCCAGCGCTTCGGCCACATCCTTCATCAGGGTGAGTGGCTAGATCAGTTTCAACAGTTAAGGCAGTCGCTGAAGTGCCGGGGTAGTGGGCACTGTATCTGTTATGTACCACACTAAACTTTCATTTGGACCTTATGTGAGATTGCTTTGTGATTCTTGCATTGGAGTGCAGTACTTTGGAGGATGTTCCACATTTGGGCAGGCAGCCCAGCACTGCACCCTCCTCATACCGCAGTTCGCAGTAAGTTGTTTTGGAATTGCTTACATCCAAATCTTGGAGCGACACAGCTCTCGGCCTGGCTCCTGAACAGAGGAGACTCCTGAATTGGGGGTTCTCTAAGAAGGCGGTAGACACTCTGTTAGCAGCCAGGAAAATTTCCACCACAACAGCTTATGCTCGTGTATCGGTGTATGGACCACCTTTTTGACTTGGCCAGGGAGAAATATATAGCCTTCCAAAGCCTCAGAGTCAGTTCTGCAGTTTGTGGATTCAGGCAGTAAGAAGTAAAAAAGGGTTTGCCTTCAGCACCCTGAGATGTCAGGTGTCGGTCCCTGTAGCCTCCTTAGGGCTGTCCCTTTGGACTAGCCGGGAGGTTATTAGTTTTCTGCAGGCTTGTCGGAAGGAGTCGACCTCAGTTCCAATTCCTGGTTCCCCCATGGGATCTGAATCTGGTTCTGAATGCTCTCTGTAAGGAGCTTTTGAACCACCTTTGTTGGTACCGTTGGACATGCTGTCTTGTAAGGGGTGATTTTTAGTTGCTGTGTGCTCAGCCAGGAGCATTGGTGAGCTCCAGGCCTTGTCCCACAATGCACCATACCTTGTGATGCTTAGGACAAGGTAGTGCTCAGAACAGTTTCATCCTTCATTCCGAAGGTTCCCACAGCCTTCTGTGTGAAACGGGAAATCTCTCTTCCATCCTTCTGTCTGCAACCTACTCTCCCTACGGAGAAGGAGTGGCTCAAGTTAGATTTCTGATGGGCCATTAGGACCTTCCTTAAAAGGGCTGCTGAGTTCTGGATATCGGACAGGTTGCTCTTTCTTTTCAGAGCTGCCAAGCAGGGACAAAAGCCTCCGAGGCCACTCTAGCTAGATGGGTGATGACCTGCCTTGCCAAGACTTACTGTATGTCACAGCAAGGAGAGGCCTCCCGCTCTCAAGGCTCACTCCACCAGGGCTGTGGCCTCTTGCTGGGCAGAGAGAGGTGACGTGTCTGTTTTTAGAGTTATGTAAGGCAGCTATGTGGTCCTTTGTCCACATTTTCACCAAGCACTACAAACTGAGTGTTCAGAGCTTTGCTGTTGCTGCCTTTGGTCACACAGTTTTTCATGCGACTGTTAACAGGTACATTCCTTTCTTGTATGTGGTTGACGTATGGGACAGTATTCTCCCCCACCTGTTTACTTCTTAGAACCTATCTGTAATTACTACCCATTGACAATGCAGAAGCGCTACAGAAAGAAGAAATTTCTTCATACTTGTGATAATTTCTTTTTCTGTTAGCTCCTACATTGTCAAATAAGGAGAGCAGTTCCACATTAGAAAGTTGATTGCTATTACGCGATGTGACTGGTTCAAATTTGATGTTAACCAAGGGTGCCTCCTTTGTGGCAGGTGAGTGCGTACACTGCAGGCAGTTCTTTGCCTTGTAACAGATCTGCCTTTTTTCAAGTTCATTCAGTTTTCCGCCAAACTTTCCAGGAAGTAGATTTGTGGAAGACAAGCCTCGATCACTCACTTTCTGTCATCTCACGAGGTAGGCCACTGTTTACAGTATTTTATTCTGGCTAGAGTCATGTCTATATAGACAACTAATTGTGTGCTTTTCCTGTCAAGTCGGCAGATATGGCATTTGTTTCCACATTTGGAGGCACTGAAAGGACAGCAGTGACTGGAGATTCGTTGCTGTCCGGAATCCTCATGTGCCCAACATTTCAAGGTTGATTCAGCCTTTGGGCTCTGCCATTTCTCCTAGCAGGAGTGCACAATACTCATCTGTAATTACTACCCATTGACAATGAGCTAACAGATAAGGAAATTACAGTAAGTATGAAGAAACTTCTTTTTCCATTATGCATTCAAATTTGGGGTTAGTAACTGAATTGCATCTGTATTGTACATTGATACTTGGGTTTCCCCAGTATGTTGTGGCTCAGGGGTGTGTCGAGACACATAGGGCAATGCCTTTCCCCATGGCGTTCCCCTCCCCTTAATGTCAGAAGGGTAAAGTGGCCTGGGTTGTGGATGCAGTCTGTGTCCTGTACACCTGACATCATGAGCGAGGGGCTGGCTAGTGCTTGTGTGCCTCTCCTAACTACCACACTAGATCCTTCTTTCTCTCTCTGGGTCTATGCCGTGTGGGGAAGCCTTGCTTTGGGCGGTGGGGGGGCTGTATAGCTGGTAGCAGAGGTGGCCAGCATTGTTGATAACCCACAGTAGAAAGTGGAAAGAAGGGAATCTGTTGTATGTAGGTGCCGGGAGGAGTGTGTGTTGAACTGGTACCTCTGTATAAGATTCCTGTGAATTTTATGATGTTTTGTTATTGTTTTGTTTAGCATCCTGAGCCCTTTGGAAAGGGTGCCATGTAAATAAAAATGCCTTGCCTGTGGGGATGCCAATTGATATATCTCTCGGTTTAAAAAAGTGGTGAAAACATGAAGAATAAGGAAAAGTAAAAATAATAAAAATATGCTGTTATAAGTTTCAGTTAATTCTTGCAAAATGGCAGAAAGCAGCCTTTATTGGCGTGATGGTCATCTTGGCCTTATCTTAACTTGCCTTGAAGTGCTTTTACTTTCTTATGACTGGGCTTAATATAAAACTGCACTAGGCTCCCTAAAATATTGTTTACTAGTGATCTGGGTTCCGAAGTAACTTGGAGCAAGTGGTAAACAACACACAAGGCTTTCTCCTTCGAATATCTAGGCTCAAATCCTGGTTCCTGTCACAGCTGATGATAGTTGAATTGTCTAAGCCCAGTACTTTGTTGGACTGGGCTCTTACCTCTCACTCCCACCACATAATTGATGCTGGCACCCTCCCTGATGCCATTAGTGACCACCACATGGTCTACTGCATGCACAGAATACACTGCCCCAAAGCCCCTCCCAAACTCCTCCAGATCCGGTTCTTCCAGTTGCTGGACTTGTCCTCCTTCCATGCAGATTTGGTAGCTACCAACTGGATGCCCATCACTTATGCCAGCTCCATTAACTCTGCCCTTCACTACTTCGGTACCAGATTCCTTGCAATTTGTGATCGGCATGCCCCCTTTAGGAAAAACAGGGTCCGAGATTCCCACCTCCCTTGGATTTCTGCAGAGTTACTGGCCTGCCTACATGCACGTGATCTTGCCTGGAAGACACGTAAGTCCCCTGGCTCCCCTGATGACTTACTTAAGTACTGAGCCCTTTGCAATGCCTGCACCAAAGCACTAGGCTTGCCAATGCTGAGTACTTCACCTCCGCCATCCAGAGCAATCTTAACCACCCCTTAAAGTTCTGGAAAGTCATCCATGCCCTCTTCTGTTCCCCAACCCAGTCGCCCTCCCTTGTCCTCAAGATAGGCAACATCCCAGTTTCTGACCCCTCTCTGTTGCCCCCAAAGTTCAACTCTTTCTTTACCTCCTGTGCCTTTTCCCTTCTCTCCACCCCCCCGTCCAACTACCCTGTCTCCCCCCTTCTACTCTCCTATCACTACTGCTGACATCCTGAAGGCCCTCCTGGCTCTTAAGCCTCTCAAGGGCAAGAGCCCTAATGGACTCGACCCCAGACTCCTCCATCTCTCTGTCCCTGCCATTGCCCTACCTATCACCTCCCTTCTTAGCCTCTCTTTCTCCCTTGCCTCTGTCCCCGATGCCTGGAAACAGGCCACCATCATACCCCTTCCCAAAGGTGGGAGACTCCACCCATCCTGGCAACTACTGTCTTATCTGACTGCTCCCCGCCTTAGCTAAACTGCAAGAACACCTTGTGTTGGCTTAGCTCTCCCACTTCCTTGATCTCCTCCTCCTTCACCCCCTTCCAGTCTGGCTTCCATAAATTCCATTCCACCTCCTCCTCTCTTCTCCAGCTCACTGACTCCATTCTTTCAGGCATGGATCAGGGCCTTATCACCTCCGTCATCTTTGTCAACTTAGCCAAAGCCTTCAAAACCATGGTTCACCCTTTCTTCTTGGCAAGCTTAAGGGAGCAGGACTCTCTGACTCCTCTACTAACCGGTTCTGCTCCTACCTTAAAGGTAGGACTCGATCTGTTAGAATTGAGATTCCTAGCCCCCTCCCTGTCAATACTGGTGTCCCCTGAGGGTCTGTCCTTGGTCTGATACTTTTTTCAGTCTTCCTGAATGACCTCCCTGCTGCCTGCTCCTCTGCGTCCATCCACATGTATGTAGATGATATGGTACTAGTCACAAACTAGTTACCTCTGGTTCCTCCCCATCTGGTGTGATGGCCAGGCTCCAACTGGGCTTCAACAACATCCAGCAGTGGTTCTGGTCTAATCAGTTATCACTCAATTCCAAGAAAATGGTCTCTATGACCTTTGGCATCAGACAGAAGCTCACAAAGCTTACTGCCCTCCTCTCCTTCCACACCTTAGATGGGTCACAACTGAGAGTGTTCCCTGATTTAAGTGCCCAGGAGTCTGGCTCAACCATCACCTCGACTTTTCTGGGCATGTGGATGCCATCCACAAAAAACTTCACCCTAAATTTGGTGTGTTATATAGAAGTAGAGGTTGCATTCCTCTTCCTGCTCACCGAGCTATTTTCTAGAAAATGATTCTCCCCATCTTCGACTTTGGTGACATTGTCTGCAGTGCAGCTTTTAAGTCTGTCTATCCAGACTAGTCCCCCTTTTTCACTCCTTCTTCCGCTTCACTTTGGACTGTCCAATCCTCACCCACCACTGCTCCCCCTATTACTCCTTCTCCCTTCCCTCCCTTGAAGCCAGATGCCTCACTCACTCACTCACTGTACCTCCTTTATCTTTAAATACTGGCTAGGCTCCCTCCCCTCCTACCATACTTCTGTCCACGTCACCCTCGCCCCCCAACACACACACACACACACCCTTCATAACTTTGGCTAGTGCCCCTGCACTCCCTTTAAGAAAATCTTCAGCTGGCCATGCTTTCTGCCATTTCCCAAACTGTGGAATTCTCCCCAAACATCCGCTTCTGCCTTCTCCCGCTCACGCCCTCTCCTCTCTTCTGTACTCCACAACTTTTCTGCACACACCTGCAGTTGCACCTGATAGCTGTCCCTGTTCCACCTCTTTCTACCTGCTACCCTACCTCCTCCTGATCTTCACTTGACCACCCCTTCTGCTGTTCCCAGCTACCGGCACTTCGGTTCTGTTCTCCCTCGAAACTCAATGGATAGTTTTCTCTGCCTCTTTCTTCTTACTGCACTTTACACTTCATTTGTACCTCCTTGATTCCCTCTGGGTTGAAATTTCCTCCTAATCCTGGTATAAACTGCACAGATATTGTATATTTTGCTTGTATGATTGTAGCTTCGTGTTTGTTGCTAGTTCCTCAACCTGTCATGTAATTATTGCTCATGATTGTTATACATTACTCTCCTCTTCCCCTTCCCCCAGGATGCATCTGAAAACGAGCTATCATCAGCTCAGTATGCCTTTCCTGGTGAAACTTTTTAAATACAAAACTAAATAAAATTGTATTTAATTAATAATCCAGTTTGTGGCCTTTGTAACAACTGCTGAATCCCTTTTCTCTCAGCAGTAGCTGTTCTCTCCTTTCATACTGCCTGAACATTCTGTGACATCAGTAACAGCATTCCAGGCCATTCAGATGAATAGTGTAGGATGGTGTAACTGATGTCATCAAATGTCTTACCAATATTAAAAGAGTATCAGATGAGGAGAGTGGAACTCTCAGTAGATCCAAGGGCACCCCAAAGATATGTTATTTATTTATAAAAAAATTTGTCAGGCCATATCAAAATATGAAACTGGCATGGAAATGAATATGAAAGGACAGTTAATGATGCAAATCCTTTCTTATCACCTTCAAACTTTGCAGCTCATCTGGCAGATGTCTTCACATCAGACTTGAAGCCCACATGAGCTCACACTGCCAGTTGGTGCTTACATAGTGAGCCAAGCAGCATTCCCCTCCTCTCTAGAGCTTGCGTGTGCCCCCTCTAGGAGAAGGTACTGAGAATCTATTTCAGATTTCCCACATGTAGGAAGCTACCAGCTGCACCCTAGGCCCAACTACCCAGTGTTTACTTGGCAGCAGCCTGCATCACAATACTGCAGTTTGGATGGTGAGATAGTGGTATGGCCGTGCACAGTTTACTTGGCAGCAAAAGACAGAGAGAGAGAGAGAGAGAGAGAGAGAGACAGAGAGAAAGGGGCAGTCGTCAGGGAGCCAGCTTACCAGCCGTATTACAAATCACAATTATCTCTGCCGAGCCTGGACTTCGACTTGGAAAATACAAAACAAACCATGAATGACATGCTAGCATTTTCTAATCATGGTTTGATTGCCTGCTATTCTTTAAATTAGGTCCAATAAATAAAACCTTTGGTCTAAGATGTAAGCTTTGCTTCAGCATGCATACTGTAATAACCCCAGTTCACGCAAACATCTAGGCCCTGTGTGTTACAGAAAAGCTGTTTAATGGCAGAGCCCTGAAGTCATTTAAGTTTGTTGCAGTAACTTTATCGGGTGAAAACACCATTCTTCATGCTGGCTGCAGACAGCTGAGCTCTGGGTTGGCAGGACATATCAGTTTTGCACTGAAAAGATGATTCTGTCTGCTTGGCAGGGCATTACATGAAGACTTACAGGGCCTTCCCTTATCAGCTAGAGCAGACACACTTACTGTGTGCCCTACAGCTGGTTTAGGGAAGAGTCATTATGGTTTCTGTAGCGTCACTGATATGCCAGACAAGGTGATGGGAATGGGACTTCAGAGGTTAAACATAACTGTTGTAATTAATAACTCAAGTTATTAAAGATGGCGGCATAAGTGGAAATCTATAGACCCACTATTGCTGGGAATCTAGGTACGCAATAATCCTGTGCATGTGTTCCTCGGAGCTCTGTGAGCATGCGTATTACCGCTCTCCGCTATGACACCGACTTCGCTTAACAAAGTTGTAAAACTCTGGCTGATTTTAAAAGTAAAAATAAAGTATACTTGCTTTCAGAAGAACATAGTAACTGGATTACGTACACTAGAAGATGTCTGAGTGAGTTTGGCTTAAAACTAGCCTGAATTTTACTTGCCACTACTCTGAATTTAATGTATTGTAAACGCAATGCCTGAAAATCAAGACTTGTCCGAACAAGGCATTTTTTACTGTTGTCTTGTGTAATGTACTTGTGCTGTATGCTATCCCATGTATTATTCCATGTAATTCCCCAGGTCGCCTCTGAAAAAGGGACCTTCGGGGCCCAGCAGGCTTACCTGGTTATCAAAATTTAATAAATAAATAAATAAAAGTTATGCAACTGTGTACAGAAAGGGTTAAACTTACACGTATTAAAACATGTCCGCATAAGGCATTAATGTTAGAAATTGGCCAACTATGTACAGAAACAAAAATATATAAACAGAATAATATCAATACTGCATTCATTTGAGATGTGCTTCATTTATTACATCTTTTCTTGGTTCAGTGAAATACCATGAATGCAATGAAAGAGTGGTAAAATATACAGGAAAAAAGGAAGATACAGTTAGAAGTATATTATAAAGCATTTTCAAATGTGTGGTTGGAAGGGGGTGGAAAAGAAGAAGAACGAGGGGACAGAGCCCCACAGCTCAAATTGAATGTTAAAAACAAAGGCACAGAACTAAGACTATTTTAAAATATTTTTCTTAAGTTGGCAGGCTCTGCCCCCACACTCCCTTCCCCCCCCCCCCTTAATTGTTTTATTACATCTGAGGTAATAACGAATATGACTTACCTGTAATCGTGGCTCATTTTCATTCTGTAGCTTGGTGTCATCCTCTGTCATGCAATATTTGTGTCATGATACTGGGAAATATGGGCTAGCATGTTATTAGATGCATCAGTAGTTGCTGCACCCAAATCTTTAAAATCACGTGAAAGAGTCTAGGTGCAAGGGCAACATTAGAGCACATGTACCTTTCATATATTTGAATTGATTTTTTGCTCTCACACAGTAGCTTTCCACAGCATTGTGAACTCCAGTCTGTGGATCAACAAAATTCTGGGAATGGTTCACAGTTTTTTGTATATAGTTCTTGTTAGGAATATCCAGAATACCATTGTACACTTCCCACTGGTCACTGTGGATCTCAGTGCCAGGCTTCACATATGTGGCAATTATAGGTAGCAGAGTTGTATGCTCAACGAAGGTCAGAAAGTCAGTTTTTTTAATCTCATGCATTCTGAACACCCATTTATCAGGGGCGTGGGCAGTTAGACCTCTGCAATACTTTGCCCTGACCATCATGGATTCCTCAGTCTGGACTACTTTTCTTTCATCTTCAAGCTGTTCACATTCTTGTACTTAATTTCTAACTGCAGCTGTCCCTCATGAACTGATACCAGTTGATGCAGGTTTTGTTATTCAATGCCAGTTGCTTGGTGGCAACAGTAATAGGCATCTTGGATGCCCGAAAGTAAATATATCCATACCGTGCAGTTCTGCTGTAGACAACAGAGTCATTGGAAGTCTTCAAGCTAAGCTCCTCCCACCACTCTGGTGGTATATCCCTCCCAACCCCACCATGTGACATTAGATTGTTCTTTGTGCTGAAAGAGACAGGTCTCCTCCTTCACAGCTCTACAGCATTGAAGGATTTTGAGATCTTCTTAAGGGGTATCTCAGTCATCATATCAACCATAGGAACGTCACCGTCGGTGAAGCAGGATCCACACGAATGATTTTCCAACAGTACAACTGGGGCTGCCTATGCCGACGTCACCTGCTGACATCATCAACCCTATAAAGGTGTGAATGGCCCCACTCCCTTCTCACTTCTTTCCCGCCATCGACTGTGATTGCATGGGTCTCTGCGGACGCTCTGTTGCAGTTCACCCTATTTTTGGATTTTATTTTCAAAGCATGTTTTTTGGCGAATCTTTGACTATTTCAATCGGTATTCCACTTTAGAGCTGCTTTGCTGTCTTCCAGCTCTACCTCACAGTCGAGATCACCAGTGGAGAGCAAGAAACCCAGGTTGTAAGTTCTGCACCAGGTACAGGCAGAAAATGTGCGCCACAGACCTGCACAACATGTGTTTATACTGCTTGGGCAATCAACAGGACATTGAGGGATGCAGTTTGTGCAGGACCTTGCTGCCAGCATCCGTTGAAGACCAGAAGGCTCAGTTGGCCCTTGGTCTGCCAAAAAACTGCAAAAAGGCCCAGATGGTGACCCCGGTTGTGTTGCCTCCACCAGCGGTCATGCCTCCGAAGTCTGTAGTGCTTAACCTGCGGAGGCAGTAAGTTTCTACAGACCCCTCCCCAGGAGGACATCCTTCAAAGTCGGCCCTTGGGTTGATGGTCGAGGCTGAGATGATGCTTGTGCCCTCGATCACACTTGATTCTATAAGGAGCTCCTCTAGTAACCGTGTACCATTGCTAGGAGGAGTAGAGCTTTACCCTCTGAACATTCGGTCCCTTGGTCTTTATAGGTTGTTCCTACACCAGTCCATGCTTGGCAGCAGTACCCAGCATCCGCATCCCCACCTCTTTTGTGGGGCCACCTCCACTGCAGCCACTGTTGGGGCCCTGACCCAAGGATTCTCACCTGGCAGTCAACTTGCCAGGCTGGTTTTCAATGGAGATAACCCAGGCTACCCGTGAGGCCCATAGTGGTAAACGGTCTACAATTGTTTTTAAGGAATCCTCTGATGATTCAGAAGATGTCATCGATGGCCTTAACCAGGACTCATATGTTCGACCAAGAATCTGTCAAGCTGACCACCAGCCATGGGCCAGTGTTATTTGGGGTCTGGTCCAACCTATGTCAGAGTCCATGAAAGTTCCTTCAGTGCCGGTTCAGAAGCAGGCTAAATACCAGTTTACTGACATACTGGACAGGGATAATTCCCTTGGGGTTGCCTTTTCCATAGCCAAGGCCATCTTGGGATCAACTCTGGAGCTTTCACAGTGCCCAGCATCTTTCCTGGCACCCTCCCACTGTGTGGTCTACAGGTGTGCAGTCCCAGCGGGCTCCCCTTCTGCCTTTTCCGACCACCACTCTGCAGATGGCTTGTTCTTGGATTGGGCCTTCCATAAATTTAGAAGCCATGGGGATATGGACAAGCCTCAAGAAAAGGAGTCTTAAGAAGATTGACCACGCATCTAAAAAGGTGCACGCCACTGTGTCATGGGATCGCCATGTGGCCAGCTACACTGTCATGATGGCACACTTCAGCCATTCCCTGTTTGGAGTATTGGGAGAACTCCTTCCCCCTCTTCCAGCTGTCAAACATCTTCCATTAAAGATGGTTAGAGATCAGGGTCAGTCGCTGGCTAAACATCAGTTTCAGATGATCTTCGAGATGGTGACTTCTGTGCTTGTGCCTTGGCTATGGCCGTTGCCATGCATCATAGGGCCTGGCTGGGGCACTCGACCATTACAGTGGACACACAGCATACGTTGGCCATTGTTCCCTTCTTGGGCACAGACCTTCTCAGCCCTGGAATGGAAGGACATCTCACACAAATCCAAGTCCAGTGCCACCTTGGATTCTGTGGCTTCATCCCAGAAGGACCATATGGCCCAAAAGCCTAAAAAGAAGACCCTTCAATTGAAGTTTATTTAGATTTTAACAGGATTGGGTACTAGGCAGAATCCTGCTTTCAGGATCGCCTTGTGTTTGGGCGTACAAGGTTACAACAGGGAGTAATGACATAGTGTAACACAGTCACAAGGTTACACATGTTTATTTATTTTTTATTTATTGGAACATCAGTTTAACAACCTTTGAGCCAGAGGCTCATTTACAAAGGTACCTCGTCACAGTGAGGACAAAACAGTGCAGGAAAACAAACAACCAAGCAGACAAAACATCTGAGAACAATTAGGAAGCAGTCAGAGAATGCAGGCATTTGTCAAACACAGTATACAAACAGGCTTACATGTGCACTTTACAGAGTAGACAATATACAGTAGTTACATGGAGATTGATTCAGTGGGAAGAATAAAGGTAAGGCTGGGTGGGAGGTATCAGAAGAGGAGTGTGGGGAAGATAGTAGCAAGTAAAGGTAGAGCTGGACAGAAGGTCAGAGAGTGGCTCAGTGAGCCTTGTCTGGGAGGATAGGAGTAGGCTTAGAGGCAGGTACAGCTGCGTGTTGAGAGCAGGTAATTTCTAAGACTAGTTTTGAAGTACGATAACGAGGCAGCATCAGTGACTCCGGCAGGGAGGGCGTTATACCAACAGGGGCTCTGTAGGGGTAAGCCCTTTGACCTTGCGAGGTTCTCGCCCTCTGTATAACCAGTGCAGTTTTATGGATATGCGGTATGCACTGTAGGGTTAGCACGGTGTATAGTGGTTGACAGACCCGTGGGGATAGCCCAAGGAGAGATTTTTTGTTAGGAGGCAGGTTTGGTATTTGAGGCGCCATCTAGGTTGAGTAGATTAGCCATGGTGTAAAGATGGCAAGTGTGGGTTAGACTAGGAGCCCCAGTTATGAGCCTGCAGGCCTTGTTTAAGGTGAGGCGGATCTTGTTCAGGGCAGTCTGGTCTGCTGCACCATACACAGGTAGGCCATAGTCTACTAGAGATAGAACAGAGGATGTGACTGCAAGTTGGAGGGCATCCGTGGGGAGGCAGTTTTTCTGACGATAGAGGATACCCAGCCGAGAGTTAGAGGCTGAGGCAAGGGCAGAGATGTGGGCATGAAAAGAGAGGGCAGGGTCAAAGGTTATACCTAGGTACTTATAAGAGTGAACTAGCTCAATAGGGAGTTTAGAGCTGGAGTGGACTGCGAGAGGATAGTTACTGGATTTATTTTGGGGGTGGGCAAAGAGCATGGTTTTGGTTTTCTTTAGATTAATTATGAGCCTGTGCTCAGTAAACCAGGCTTCTGTGTCATTGTAGGATTCCTGCAGAGAATCCTGAAGTGAGATGGGATTACGGTTGGAGGCAAAGAGTACAGCATCATCTGCGTAAAGAAGGATTTTTCCAGTGCATACACTGGGCAGGGAGTTGAGAAAAAGGGAAAAGAGCAAGGCATTAAGTACAGGCACATACAAACACAGACCAATTGGCAAGTGACACCTTAAAACTAGTATAAGCAGGAAGATTTCAGGTCTTTGGAGGTAATGAATTCCATGCTGTGGTTGCTGTGAAGTTCAGTACATTACACCATATTATGATCTTGTTTTTGGAACTACAAGTCCCCTTCCAGTCACTTCCTGAAGGGAATATTTTGAAGAAAGTGTAGTTGACTTATTTAGCTGATAAGTGGGAGCCTGACCTGCCCTGCATTATAAGGAAAGCATAACAACTGCCCTTTCCCCCCTTAATTTTTATGATGTCCAGTTAACATTCAGAAGCAACGTACAATGATGTATCATTACAGGTGGACCTGTATAACCCAAAACAAATCTTCCGCCACAACAACCTCGGCAGCAGCCCCAGTACAATCAATTTCAGCACTGGTGTCTGAAACCCAAGTGTGGTGGCCAGAGGAAAAAAGGGGGGGGGGGGAGTAGGCCCAGAGGTGGTGGTGCTGTCGCGGCCCCAGCGGCCAGAGTCCCTTCAAAGGTTGTGCAGTGTGATGGGTTGTGGGGTGTCATTCCCAATCCCGTCCAGTCCCTGTCCCAGTTCCTGGTGAGGACTCCTAAATGCTATGCATTTAAGTGGAAGAGGTTCTAGGTCTGGTGCCATGGTAAGGGGCTTGATCCCTTTACCTGCCCCATGGCGAGCATCTTTGTCTACCTTTGATCCCGCTCTCAGTTGCAACTGCAAGCGACAACACTTAAGGTGCACCTGGCAGCCATCTCAACATACTGGGCTTGGGCTGGTATGCAACAGTGGCACAGGAAAAGGTAGTTTGGTGCTTTTTCAAAGGCCTGGCTCCCTTGCCTTCTCCGGTGCACAAACCACTGTCTCCTTGGGACTTACTGCTGGTGTCGGCAAAGCTCATGGGCAAATAATTTGAGCCTATGCACAAATGTGAGTTGTTACATTTGTCTTGGAAGACTGTCTTCTTGGTGGCCATCAAATCAGCCAGAAGGATCAGTGAGCCCCAGGTGCTCTCGATGGAGTCCCTATTTGGTCTTCCACAAGGATGTGGTCGTCCTTCACCCCCCACCACAATTTTCTCCCGAAGGTCGTATCGGAGTTTTACCTTAAGCAGGTGATTTGCTTACTTGTATGCTTTAGAAACCCAACCTTGGAGGCCAGTCGCAGGCTCCATACTCTTGACCTTCGGAGGGTGGTTACTTATTACAAGAAGGGCACAGCTGGAGTTTGGGGTGAGGCTCGCAAGCAGTTTCTAACATATGCTGAAACCATGCCTGGCATACCGGCAGCAAAGCCGTAAAGGTATTAATTCCAAAACTGAAATAAATAAAAAATAAATAAATAAAAAAGCGGAGATTGCCAGGCAGATTCCATCCTGCATTGACCTCTGCTATATGTTGGCTGGTAGGGAGTCACTCAAGGGGTTTATGGTGCATTCCACCAGACATATCACTGCCTCACTGGCTGCTTCCAAGGACATCCCCATTGCAGAAATATGCAGGATTGCAACCTGGAGTAAAACCTACACTTTTATCTACCAATACAGCATTGACACAATGAGTCATCGGGATGCTGCTTTTGGGTCCTCAAGTTTGTTTGCCAAATAGGATGCGTGCCTTGCCCCCTCCTCCCAGAGAACTGCTAGGAGTCTGCCGGAGTGTGGATACGAAACTGAATCCACATTGTTAGAAATATGGGTTACTCACCTGTAACCGCAGTTCTACTAGTGGTTGTACAGTTCACATCCTCACTGCTCATCTGACCTCCCCTGACAAGTGGCACCTGGATCCCTACTTTCACCGTGCAATAGATCTGATGTCACGAGGCAGAGCGAGAAGATGTACCACCCGGGTGCAGAGAGGAGCTTAGCTTGAATACTTCCGATGGCTCAGCTGTCTCCAGCAGAACTGCCAGAGGGTGGATGTGAACTGTACACCACTAGCAGAACTATGGTTACAGGTGAGTAGCCAAAATTTCTATCCCCAAGAATCGTGTACTTAATGGTTACACTCTAAGCCTCACTCCTAGTAGAATGTGGATTTTAGAATACAGGTGTGAAGAACTCTACAGCCACATTCAGTTTTGGTAGTTCCCAGCTTTGTTTCTCTGCTTGAAGAAATTGGTCACCCCAAGTCACGCTCCAGTACTACTGGGTCTCTAGTCACTTATTTATTTTAAAATAATTTTTTCAGCAT
Source organism: Neoceratodus forsteri (assembly GCA_016271365.2). Classification (NCBI taxonomy): domain Eukaryota; kingdom Metazoa; phylum Chordata; order Ceratodontiformes; family Ceratodontidae; genus Neoceratodus; species Neoceratodus forsteri. The sequence continues at coordinate 123,470,229 of CM057450.1, read as the reverse complement.
ATATTTTAATACTCTGCATTTAGTTAGGGTATTTTTTTTCTTATCACTTGTCCATCCGGCTCCCGTTCAGATTCCAGGGAACCGGAGACCACCTTGAGGCTACCTTTTTAATTTTTTGCAGTTATTACACATTTTATCACTTACTTACCTCCTTTTAGTTAGTGGTCTAAATGGATTCCTCCAACTTATCTGTTTCAATATCCTAATTGGCTATGTACTGTTCAGGTTGTTATCATAGGATGACTATTGGATCTCTGAGAGGCTTTGCCAATAAGAGTTTACCTTTTTCAGTAACCTGTTGTATTCTAATTGGTTGAATCTCTTTTACACTTCAGGTGCAGCTCACCACACCTTTTTTCAGTGACTTATCAGAGATTTGGTATGTGGTGCACTAATTCTGAACTTGAATGTATGTTTCATGTCCCATTTTATCTCTCCTCTCTGCAGTCTTTTGTGCGGTGTATTCCTGGTGTTGGGATTTACTTCAGTACCTTATACTCCTTGAAGCAGCATTTATTCGCAGACCGCAGTCCCGTAGCGCTGGAGTCCGTGTTTCTGGGTGCTGGTGCACGTACGGTGGCTGGAGTATGCATGTTGCCAGTAACAGTGGTCAAGACAAGATACGAGGTGAGCTTACAACCAATTTGTTCATAATTTGTTGCATCTATTTATCTGTCTGTCTGTATATCTATGGGGGGATCTGTAATGGGCTGACAAAAATATACAATTTATCTTCACGTGTGAAGGGACAGGACCATAATTCATGAGTGGCAGAGTCACAAGTGACTTATGAAAGTCCTGCCCACTCACAAGTAATGATAAATTGCTTATTTTGAGTCATGCTAGTGCACATTTGATATATGCAACAGTAATTTGCAAAGTATAGCATTTAAATATACAGTTTGAAGATTTTGCTGTTTTTCTTTGATTTTACAGCTGGCTTCAGTGCTGCAGTAGGCATTGTGCTGTCATCGGTATCGTGAAAGCTGCTCTCTGATTGGTTCAGTGTTCCATTGTGATGACAGTAACTTTAAAAACAATAGTTATACACCTACTCTAATTACAGCTGTATACCTACACTAATCAAACAATCAAAAGTATATACCTACACTAATAAAAACTATATACCTACACTACATTAAACTCAATGGGACAGTACTAATCACACAGTTAACAAATTATTAAGAAGAAATCAATTAAGCTGCAAAGGAACCTTGAAAAAAGCCGCAAAAAAACCCTCCCAAACCCAGAAATTCCCCTGATTCCTACCTGCACTCACTACACACCATTTCCTTTTTGCTGCAAGTGACCTTTAGGTACCATAACGTGATTGCAAATGCAATCGCCATATCAATAACCAACCTATGTATTATATTCAGCAAATGGTGGGTAAGGGTGGAACACTTGAAAGTATGCCCATCTCAGCGGGGGGGGCTAATTAGGACAATAAAGCCACTCGCCCTTTGGGCCGTGGCCTTATAGCCCTTGTTAGCCGCCTCAGTGGGTATACCTCCTTGTATACCACTCTTGCCCATTAGTTATTATATGTGTATATATGTGTGTGTGTGTGTGTGTGTGTGTGTGTGTGTGTGTATATATATATGGTACAGAGGGGCTGTTCAAAGTAAGGAAGGGGAGGGCCACCAGGGGCCATGATATGAGACTGGAGCGAAGAAGGTTTAGGAGGGAGATGAGGAGACACTTTTTTACAGAGAGGGTGGTGGCTGGGTGGAATGCGTTACCTGCTGAAGTGGTATGCAGTAGAACAGTGGACTGCTTCAAACGAGGATGGGACAGGACAAGAGGGAGGGTTAATGAAGGGGAAGGGTGGAAGGGAGGGGCAGCTGCAGAATAAGGTGTGCTAGCTGCACATTTGCGCAGACTTGATAGACCTCTAGGCCTTTATCTGCTGGCAAATTTTGTATGTTCGTATGTTAACCCTAATGCCTACCTCATTCCCTAAGCAAACAACATCAGAAGTGATCTCCTTTCTTCACGCAGGGCCCTGGGTGAGGAAAGTTTCAACAGATTATGTTGGCAACATGTGGTGTGACATACTTCTCTACCTTAAAATGGGCAGACTGGATGGGCCTTACGGTCCTTATCTGCCGTCAACTTCTATGTTTCTGTGTTTGAAGAGTGTATTACTATGAAGTACTGGCTTGGAGCTGTACCTTGTGCTTTGGACAGGAGGCTGCAAGCTGGGGGGAGGGGTGATCATTAGGGTTGACAGCCCCCAGTGGAGACCCCACTACTGATTCGCCAGGACTCTGGAGTCTCAAAACCCTAATGTTCTTTTCCTTTTGCTGCTGGGGGGTTGGGGGTGGAGGTGGAGAGTTGGGATTAGAAACCCCAACGCCACATTTCCCTACTTTTGTGGCGTTAAGTTGAACCCTAACTGGGGCATTAATGAAGTTCTTTGCAAAGAATTTTCTATCTTGTTTAGATAGTGGAATCGTAGCCTCATTTCACACAGGTCCCTTTGGAACCTGCGTATGCAGATGCGCAAGGCCCTTTGGGCCCGTTGCTAAGGGAAGACTCCATCCACCTACAGAAGTGCAGTGACTGGTATCAAGAATTCATGGGGCTGTCTGGTGGGCTGTGAAAGCACAGGGCCCTCTGGTCCCTGCGCTTCCATGTGGCCGCAGATATAGATGCACAGTGCAAATAGTCCATCTGTCAGGCAATGCACAGGGCCCTCTGCTATTCATGGGTGCAGAGGCGCAGAGCCCTATTCCAAGAGACAGTTGTCTTCACGATGTGGTACCCGGGCCCATACAGACAACCCTGCAGCTTTCATTCTCTGGCTGGGGGGGGTCACATAACACCATCCACCCACCCTGCCCGATCCAGCTGGGTCACTGAGCTCGCTCCCCAACTCAGCTCACCGGCACAAGATCACAAAGCATATCCGTTGGGGGCAAGACTGGCACTACACACAGAGTTTCTAACAATGATATCTATATATATATATTCATATTTCTTTCTCTGTCTATATATATATATATATATATATATATATAAAATTTATTTATTTATATTTATTTATTTATTTAGTTTGTGTTGATCGGGCAAGTGCACTAGACAAATCCTGCCTATTTTCAGGCACGACCCGGGGGAGGGGGATACAGATGATTGACAACTGACTTTGAACCAGATTAAGCTGTTGGAGGTATTTTTAGTGAATGAGGGAAATTTGGCCAGGACACCGGGGAAATTCCCCTGCTCTTTTCGATAAGTGCCATGGGATCTTTAACATCCACCTAAACTACCACCAATCCAGGCAGATGGGACCTCGGTTTAACGTCTCATCCGAAAGATGGCACTTCAGAAGTGCAGCCCCCCTCTCATGCTGCACTGCAGTGTCAGTACTGGGATATTAACCCAAGTACCAGATGTGGGAACTGAACCCACAGCCCTCTGATCTCCCAGCCTCAGAGGCGAGCATGCTACCTACTGAGCCACTGACACTTATGATATGGTTTATAAATCTTCTTTGCAAAAAAACTGTGTTAAAGCAACCTTTAGGGTTCAGGCTAAAGCAAAACAATTAGGGAAATGTGGTTTTAGGGTTTCCAAACCTAAAACCCCGCCATTACCTCTAAAACAAATCAGGGGTGCAGTCTTTCTTGGGGTTGTCAACCGTAAAGCTCACCGACAGTCCCAAGGAAGACTGCACCCCCTGATTTGTTTTAGGAGTGGTGGTGGGGTTTTAGGATTGAAAACCCTGAACCCACATTTCCCTACTTTTTTCACTTTAGCCTGAACCCTAAATATTGCATTAATGCAGTTTTTTGCAAAGAATTTCTCTACTTTTGAGATAGTGTACTCGTATTGGGCAGAGAGGGGGTGGCAACCAACACGAAGGTGCTAGATTTCAGGCGGGCAGATTTTGCAGAGACTGGGGAGTGGAGGTAGTGAGTGGGTATCTGGCTGGGATCCAGCCTAGCATGGGCACAGACCAGAGATGGGAGCTCGTAAAGAAGGGGATACTGGAGGCTACCAGTTCCTGTAGCAGGACCCGGAGTTAGAAAAACAAGCTGGATGTACAGGGGGGTTGTGGAAAAGGTGAGGAGAAAAAGGGTGGCCTTCAGGAGATACAGGAGGAGTATCTTCAGGAGGCAAGGGAGGTGACAAAGGCAGTATGAAGAGCAAAAGCCACTAAAGGGCTAAGGCTGGTGCAAGGCATAAAAGAGGGGGAGAAGAGCTTCTTCAGGTACATCAGGGAGAAAAGGAGCTGTAAAGAACAGATAGTAAGGATTAAGAAGGACGGGGGATGGGTAGAGAAGGGGAGGGAAAAGGCAGAAGCACTCAATGACTACTTCTGCTTAGAATTTACGAAGGAACGAGAAGGAGCTGGGAGTGGGGGGGGCAGTTGAGGCTGGGGAGGGATCAATGGACAGGGAGATCATGAAAGCTAGAGTCCTGGTGGGATCGAAAGCGCTGAGGGTAGACAAGGCATCAGGGCCGGATGGCATTCACCCCAGGATATTGAAGGAGCTAGTAGATATCTTGGCAGGGCTCCTGGCAGGCCTGTTCAATGCCTCACTGAATTCTGGATGCGTACCCATGGACTGGAGGTTGGCTCACGTTCCCCTGCATAAGAGCAGCCCCAAAGATGAACCAGGGAACTATAAACTGGTGAGCCTCACGTCCATCGTGGAGAAGCTAATGGAAACGATCCTGAAGGAGAGGCTGTTGTCTCTGCTGGAGTACAGTGGGCTGCAGGACAGCAAGCAGCATGGCTTTGTCAAAGGCAGATCCTGCCAAGCTAATCTGGTAGATTACTATGACTGGGTGACTAGGCAGATGGACAAGGGCCATGCAGTGGATGTCCTGTACCTGGACTTCAGCAAGGCATTTGATCACTAGGCTTCTCAACTAACGTTGTAAGATGGTTTGGGAACTATCTGAAAGGTCTCAAATTGTGAAATACAACTCTACCCTCTTGGACAAAACCACCAATAAATATTGGGGTGCCGCAAGGCTCCATCCTTGGGCCCTTACTTTTCTCTCTTTTCATAAATAACATGTCCACTGATCTCCCCAGGACAGCCTCCCTGCTATATGCTGATGACATTGTGCTATATGCTAGTGCTAAAAGCATTGAGGACATAAATGGTCGACTCTCTCTTGACTTCCAGCTAATACAGAAGTGGCTGTTTACTCACAAACTTGTACTAATTGAGCCTAAAACCCAAGTAATGCACTTTGGATCAAATGCGAAGCTCGAGCATGCCCATCCCAAATTTAAAGTCACCTCCTTAAATGGTTCAGTAGTTGGGGTAGTAAATACATTTAAATATCTGGGCATCACCCTTGATCCATCACTAAATTTCGACTTACGCATCAGTCTGACTTGCAAACTGGAAAACGCCAAACTTGGAATAGCCTACTGAACCAGCTTGCTCTCTCCCCTCAGCAAGGCTTGCCACTGCCCGTGGCAACTCCTACCATCACTTACCTATGGTGCTGCAACATATGCCTCTGCATGCAAATCGATCCTTCGGAAATGGGATGTTACATATAACATCTGTCACTATGCTTCCTCCTCACATCGGCTGAAACACCACTGTTTCCTCTATTCTGACCTGGGTTGTCTTCCTCCCACTGAACTAAGGCTACATGCTTATGGCTCCAGAGCTTGCGTTAACCCCTTACTGAAGTCCCCAAATGTGATTTTTGAGGATTTTGAAGCACAAAATTAAAAGCAGTGCTTCAACTCTGACCCTGTACATTGAAAGGTTTGCACAGATATCCGTAGCAGAAAAAGTATCAATTAATGTTGTGCAGAGCTACTCCAGAAATGGTTGACCCCCAAATTTTCTGATCTGCCCCCCAACATTTGAAGCAGAGGGTCTAACTGACTCCCACTTTACTAGCGTTAATGCAAGCCTTGTGGCTCTATCATTGACAATATGGTCCATCTACAAATGCCTAAATCCCTGGCAGGCCTTTTCCAAAACCTGGCACCTTGCTATGGATTGCGTTCCACTGACCAGGCCCCTGTTTTCATCCCCAGACACTGCACCACAAAAGGCGCTAGTGCTTTCCCCTGCCATGCCCCCAAATATTGGAACTCCCTTCCACTAGCCTTGCGCCAATTGCCATCCCATGCATCTTTTAAAAAAGGGTTACGTACTTATCTTGATACTTCCCACAAATGCTCCTGTTTCAAACCTCCCTAGCTCTTTCCATCCTAGCCTTATCTCTTCTTTCTGATCTGCCCCTCTATACGCAATGCATTTCTCCTCTACATCCCCTTTCCGTGTATCTTACTACTATCACTTACTATTATCCCTCTCCTAAGTTAACTTTTCAATCCCTTATTAGTACTAAAAATGATTAATCTGTTGTGTTTCTTCTTCTTCTTCAAAGCAAATTGTGGTGTAATTTTAGTTATTGTACAACTCCTGTTTTTTCTCTTTTCCCACGCAGTTACTGTAAACTGTTTTTACCTAATTTTTTGCAACCTGCTTGAAAGCTGTTGTAAATAATTTTTGTTGTACTTGTATTGGAATGTCTTCCCTGTATTATTGTTTTGTATCCTCCCGGGTCGTGCCTGGAAATAGTCATTGCTATGGCTAGTGCACTTACCCAGTAAACAAAGACTAAATAAATAAATTCGGTGCCACGTGGGAGACTTGGAAGAAATCTTGATGGCACAGGGGAGGGACCTAAAATGGTGGGATGGGTGACAAACTGGCTGCAGAGAAGGCAGCAGAAGGTGGTGGTGGAAGGGGAACGCTCATCCCCGAGGGCAGTAATGAGTGGGGTTCCATTGGGCTCGGTGCTGGGACCAGTGTTATTTGGGGTATTTATTACAGATATTTCCATGGGAATGAAGAGCAGGATCATCCTGTTTGCCGATGTCACCAAGATGGGGGTGGTGGGTGGTGAATGACATAGAGGGGTGGCAGGGTCTGCAGGAAGATCTGAATAAGCTGGAGACTTGATTGGACACTTGGTAGCTGGGGTTCAAAGCCAAAAAATGCAAGGTACTGCATTTTGGAGCAAAAATCTAGAAGCAGCTACCAACTGTGGGGGTCACAGGAGACTGAGGAGAAGAAGGATCTGGGGGTGGTCATCACAGGATCAATGAACAACTCAGCACAGTGTAGGAAGGCAGTAGCAATAGCCAACAAGATGCTTGGTTGCATAGCAAGGGGAATAACGTCAAGGGGGGAGGTGATTCTGCCGCTGTATAGATCACAGGTTAGACCGCATCTCGAATACTGCATGCAGTTTTGGCGTCCATACCCGAAAAGGGGCATTCAGTTGCTGGAAGGGGTGCAGCGCAGAGCAACTAAGATGATCCAGGGCCTGGGAGACATACTGTATGAGAGTAGGCTAAAGGAGTTAGACATGTACTCGCTAGAGGAGAGGAGGGACAGAGAGGAATATAATCGAGACATTAAAGTACATGAGAGGGATAAACAATACTGGTATGGAGGGGCTATTCAGGGCAAGAGTGGGGAGGGACACTCAAGGACATGACATGGGGTTGGAGATGGGAAGGTTCAGGAAGGAAATGAGACACCTTTTCACGGAGAGCATGGTGGCAGGGTGGAGCACGTTACCAGTGGAGGTAGTAGCCTGTAAAACGGTGGGCTGCTTCAAAAGGGTCTGGACAGGGTAAGAGGGAGGATAAAGGAAGGGGCAGTTGTGGAATAGGGCTGCTAGCTGCATAATCGAGCAGACTCATTAGACCAAGTAGCTTTTTTCTGCTGGCAAATTTCGTATGTTCATATCCTTATTTTCCTGTGGGGTCCTGTACTCTTATCCAGCCATACTTTTTGAGATAGTGTAGTCCTATGCTTATCTGCTTGTGGAGGGCCCTGTGCTCCCATCCCTCCATAGAGACAGTATGTATGTATATGTATGTTGCTATGGAAGCTGCGCTTGCATTTTTAGCAAAACCGCAACCAAATTGTCACCATAGCCTTCTTATTACCCCACCTCATGAACCTGGTAGTGAAAATGTTCAAATCCCTGCTAAAGCGTTATTCCTCGTTACCACAATGTCATTCCGCGCCTCAGGTGCAAAAACACAGTTTGGCTAGGATTTGAAAAATGACACCTGCCATGCTCATGAGGTGGTGTAAAAAATGGTTATATTGAAATTGTGGGGTTAAAATATTTAAAATAACTGAAGTTAAAAGGGAGTGCACCAAAACTTCAGTGGATTACATAACTTTGCCATTTTGGCTTATTTTGAGCCCACATTTTCAACATAGCCTTCTTATGACTCCACCTTATTAGCAAGGGTGGTAAAAATGTTCAAATCCTGTCTAAAAGGCGATTTCGCCAAGCGACCACGAAATAGCCTTTTGGGATGGATTTCTGTAATTCCACCACCATTGTCCATGAGGTGGGGTCCCAGAAAGGCCATATTGAAAATTTGGGCTCAAAATATTTATTTATTAAGTTAGTTTTTGTTAACCAGGTAGGTGCACTAGCCATAAAATGACTATTTTCTGCCACGACCCGGGAGAGTACAGCAAATAATGGAATACAACATTATAAGAGTGCAGGACATTTCAAGTATGGTTGGTTAGGAACAGTGTACTAGGATATAAACAGGAGTAAACAACCATTTCAGAAGGTAACAAATGACTTAACATAAATATTCAAAGCAATACAGTATGGTAGGTTAAACACAGTGCCAGAGCTATAACAAAGAGTATACAAAACAATACAAGAGGTCATAATGACTTTAACAGTGCTCCAAAAAAAACAGTAACTTGAGGTAAGGATACCACGAGTAGTATTGAAACATACAGGAGCTTGGAAAAGCTAGAGGGAGATATGACACAGCAAGGGAGGTGTAACAGAAACAGGGGGAAGTCAGTGTAGAGAGGAAGAGAAGGTGAGGGTGAGCGCCATAGACAAAGAGGTTAGGAAAGAGATTAATAGACGATGTACCAGGCCGTAGCTGGAGTGAGAAACTGGACTGGTCCCAGAGATTATGGGGAAGGATTAAGGGTAGAGGAGGAAAGGTAAGAAGGTGTAATACCAGCAGTGTGATTGAGGAGGAACATTATCGGGAGAGGGTAACACAGGCGAACAGTGATATCGAGTAGGGTCAAAATAAGTGCATGAGTCAGCAAGCGATAAGTACTGGCGCAGTTCTCTTTTGAAACAAAGATGGGACTTCGACTGTTTGAGGCCTGGGGGAAGAGAGTTCCATAGTTGAGGTGCAACAGACTGCAAAGCACTCGAACCTTTAGACGTACGACATTGAGCTACATTTAGGAGAGATTTGTCTGCTGATCGAAGTCCATGAGAGGAGTTGATAGGAGTCAGCAGTGCTGCAAGCGAGGAGGGAGTTTGTTCCCGATAATAGAATCGGTAAGTGAGCCAAGAGAGTATTGCCTGCAAGCTAAGGGAAGAGCCATTTAAGATCACTATATAGTTGGCAATGAAGCTTGAGATGATGAGGCGTACCGACATATGTTGTTATAGGCAACGCCCCATTTCTGCAAGGTTGTTTTATGAGCTGCTGCAGAGATTTATTTATTTATTTATTTGCTTTTGTTAACCGGGTTAGCACACTAGACAGCCATTTGCCTATTTTCGGGTGCGACCCGGGAGAGTTACAGGTGAAAAACATCATACGTTAACAGTTACGGAATAGGAAGAAGTACATAGGAAAACCAGGCATTTTAGGGGTGGCTCTGAGGCAGGTGCTGGGAAAATTCATACATAGACAGTTGCGGAATTCGAGAAAAATACATAGGAAATAAACAGGCATGACAAGGCTAGTTCTAGAGCACGGTTGGCAGAGTTCACACATGGACAGTTGAGGAGACAAGAAAATTACCTAACATATCAAGCATTTCAAGGCTAGCTCTAGGACAAGGTTGACACTGTGCATAAACAATAGCAGAGACAATGCTAGGTGCCTGCGGGGGTGCCCATTGGCAGGGGGACTGTACCAGGTTGCTGGACCGGAACTGGAGGAAAAGTGCAAGGAGGGCTGAGGCAGAGGATGAGGATGAGGCCCCCACCAGCAGCACCATAGGTGAGGGCAGGGAGCAGTATCCCTTTGGCAATAACCAGCTTGGCTGATGGCGTAAGTTGGTTTTGTACGCCACACCCAGTTTAGCATTGACAACTTTACAGGTAGATTGTATATGAGAATTGAAATCAAGGGATTGGTCAAGTTGAACTCCCAGGTATTTAAAGGACTCGACAGATTCAGTTTGTGTCCCACCCAGATCACTCACCATTAGGGGGACAGAATAAGCCTTCAGCTTAGGAGCAGAACCTAAGAGCATAGTTTTAGTTTTCTGTGCATTCAGTACCAATTTGTGGGCACTCAGCCAGTTTTGAACACTTTTTAATTCAGCGGTAAGAGATGAGTTTATACTGGCAACATTTGTTGAGCTGGTGTAGAAGACCAGGTCATCCGCATAAAGAATGGGTGAGCAGTATTGAAAGATGTCTGAAATGTTATTTGTGAAGAGTGAGAAGAGAAGAGAAGGGGCCCCAGGATACAGCCCTGAGGCACACCAATATTCATAGAGGAACTGTCAGATAGGGAGGAGTTAAATTTAAGAGATTGGGCCCTATTCAACAAGTAGCTACCGAACTAGTCAACAACAGGGGGAGAGAGGTTCAATTTACGAAGAGCAGTGAGAAGCAAGGGGGTGATCTACAAGGTCAAAAGCCTTTGTAAGGTCAATAAAGACAGCTCCTGTAAGTCGTCCAGCATCCATGTGAGAAAGAGCATCGGACGTGAATTTGAGCAGAGCCGTTGACGTACTATGGCCTTTTCTAAAACCATGCTGGGTTTCAGAGAGAAGGTTCCACTTCGTTAGGTAGTCAGTTGCTTGGCTAGCCATGAGCTTCTCCAGGATTTTGCTCAGGACCGAGAGAATAGCAGTGGGCCTGTAGTTGGTGATTTCATTTGGGTCACCCTTTTCAAGGACTGGTGTTATGCGTGCAATCTTCCAGAAATGAGGTACTACCCTGAGAAAGAGAGAGAGACAGTGTGTAAATTTTTGGTACCGGGGAGGCAGTGAGAGGAGTGGCAAGCTTCAGAAGCCGTGGTTCTATTGAGTCTGATCCAGAGCTGGTATTGTCCGAGATGGTCCTCAGTAGTTTCAGGACTTCAGATCTAGTTAAGGCCTTAAAGTAGAAGGGTGCACCATTGGGTGGCATATCGGATCCAGTGTTGGTGGTGGCCATCTGGCATATGGGTGTGGACTGAGAGAAAGGTCCAGCTTGTATGAAGGAGGCAGTATACTGGGACAGGTCAGAGAACATGCTGTTAAAAGCGTTGGCAATGGTGCTAGAGGCATTGCAATGTATGCCATTTAATATCATTTCCCCAGGAGTAACTGATTGAGAGGCACCAAGAAAGGTTTTCGCATGAGCCCAGAATTTCCTGGGGTCACCAGCAGAGTCCTTATAGTATTTACTCTTAGATGGTCTGATTTGTTTTTTACATGAGTTCCTCAGAGCTCTATAGGTATTTAAATCTGATTACAGTCCAGTGTGCTTGAACAGCTTCCATTATTTGTCCCTAGTACGCATATTAGCGAGCAGGTCTTTATGTAACCACCTGGTCTATGTCCCTCTGACGCATCTTGTCACCTTCGGGGCATGCTTACTCTGTATAGTCAGGAAATCATTGAGGAAAAAACACAGGGCACCTTCTACAGTACAGGAGTCATAGATGACTGACCAGTCAATTCTGGAGACATCATGAAGGAATGCCTCACGGTCTAGGTTGGCGAAGTCAGTGAAAGTAGCAAGACGCACGGTGGCAGTGATGGAGGTGCAGCCGTAGCCTAAATACAGAAGGTAGGAGAATGGTCAGTTATTGCATTGGCCATGACGCCAGAAACGGGTACATGCTCCACGCAGTTTACCAGAACCCAGTCTATGAGTGTAGATGATTGTAGTCTCGGCATGATTCTTGTAGGTTTAGTTAACAGTTGATGAAGGTTGTAGCTGTGCATAAGGGACAGCAATGAGGTATTTGATGTACCTAACCAGTTTAGGTGGAGGACCCCTAAGGTCACTACCTCATGTCGGTTGTATATCTGTGAAGTTTCATGAAGCATGTCCTTTAAACCTACTAGGCCTCCAGAGGGAGGGTTGTAAGCGCAGATAATATGTAGTGTCTTTGCCCCTAGAGCTAAAGTAGCATGCAAGTATTCACAACCTGACATAGAGACGGAGCCAGGGATAGATATTAAGGTTGTTTTTGTGGAGTAGGGCAGCTCCACCCCCCCTCGCTTTGAAGACGATCTGGCCCGGCAAATCATAGAGTAGTTTGCCAGGGAACAGAGAGAGTCTGGTATACCAGGTTTGAGGCAAGTTTTCGTGAGGCAGAGAATGCCAAGATAGTAGACTTTTTTTTTACCTATGACTCCAGTTCAGAGGTGTAACGAGTAAGGCTTCTAATGTTCATGTGTGCGGTAAATAGCCCTTATTGGAGATATTGGGCATGTTAGTTGCTGAGTAATAAGCCGAGGGACCTAGATTAATTTCCACATCCCCCGATAGAAATATAGTCAGGATTGCAAGGAACCAGGGCCTACCACAGTGGAAGGCGAGAGGTATGGCAAGTCTTAGGGTCACCTTTTTAGAAGCTGAGAAAGCATAGAAGGTACATTCCTTGCTATAAAAGAGGATGTTCCAGATAGGCACAGACCAGTGTTTAGCAATTAAGTTAGAAAAGTGGAAGTCAGAGAGTCCTGGCAAAGTGGCGCTTGGCTTCTTGAGGCAGGGGATGGATAACGTAATCCAATTTAAGCAAAGTAGAAGTAGAAAGGCAGAGAGCACCCCCCTCAGGAAGCCAACAGCCATGCTGTAACTAAGGAATTAGGGAGGCAGTCAACGTAGTAGGGAAAACCCAGCTGTTTAGCAAAATAAAAACGCAGCTGCAGAATAGCCTGGGATAGGTGACAGCCCTTGTAAGACAGTTTTAAGTGGCCCCACAAAAACTTGCCTTTTATGGTTCAAAGACTCCAAAGAGGAGATTAGTGTTAGTGTCAGAGAGCAGTTTTGTAAAGGCTCTATAGTGGTAGTAGTCAACCAGTGCAAAGCATATGGTGGCAAAGAGGCACACAATAGAGTTTACTGAAACGAAAGATATAGGGAGAGATAAGACTAATAGTTGAAAATATTACAGAGCAGCAGAGGCTGCACATAAGCCACTGTATTTGGGGGTCAGAAAGTGTTCAGAGCAAACAAGTGTTAAGATTTTGCGGCTCAGAAGCTCCCCTAGTGTCCGAGTAATATAAGGAGCCAATGGAAATTTAGACATTTAGTCATTTAACTAAACCAGGACACTATAAGAGTAAGAGTCCACCCAGGGTGGGTGAGGTGGGGGGAGGGAGAGTAGCCAGTGCACAGCACCAGCGGGAGTACCTGGAGGGCTTACGGCTTTTTGCCCTGCGGTTCCAGCTGAACTATGGGGAAGGGGGCCGGCGGTTTCTTTTAGTGGTGATGCGGGCTTACTCCTCAACAAACCAGAGTTCAGAGGAAAGTTCAGCGGCGATGAAAACCCAGGCGGTCTGCCAAGGGCACAGTTGGGACCACGGCACCGGCATATTTCAGTAGTTCTCAGGCACTTTCGGAGGTCAGAGCCCCAGCGGGCAGCAGTAGACCTGGAGGGCAGAGGAAGGGAGAGAGAGATTAAGTAGGAACTCAGAGGGGAGGGCTAGGTCTGCGAACAAAAGAACAGGGAGGGCAATTTAGTTTGGTGTGGCAAAGTTATGCATCAGAGTTGAAAACCCAGTTGAAATATATTGAACCACACTTACCTTAGTTTCTCATATTGCAGTCGGCGGTTCCAGCAGCAAGACATGTCTTTGAGTGGAGAGTGGATCTTCATCCAGGGACCTGCTCAGGTGAATGAGGGGGTGTGGGGGATGTGGGATAGTGGGTGCTCAGTCAGAAGTTGGGGTGGGGGTCGGATCAGTGAGGGATAGTTCTTTTTACAGGTTTAAAAAAAAAAAAACAAGCCATAGAGGGCTGGTTTCCTTTATTTCATCACGGGACAGGGGATGTGGGGTGCCACTAGACACCAGGAAACTGTACAATATATGGCGTTGGCGATCAGAGGTGGGGGGTGGGTGCCATTACACACCAGGAAAGGTTACTGCAATATGGGGACGGTGATCAGAGGGTGGGGGGTGCCACTAGACACCAGGAAACCTTAACAAATACAGGGATGGTGATGAGAGGGTCGGGGGTGCCACTAGACGTGAGTGAAAAGTTGCTGCAATATGGGGAAAGTGATTGAGGATGAGGGTGCCACTAGACACCAGAGAAAAGTAAAAAAATATGAGGACGACGATCGAGGGTGGGGGTGCCACTAGACACCAGGGAAAAGTAAAAATATGGGGACAGCAATCTATGGGGGTGCCACTAGATACTGGAAACAATAAAAAATATGGGGAGGGCAGTCTGAGGATGAGGATGCCACTATACCCCAGGGAAGCATTAAAAAAAATATGGGGACGGTGATCGAAGGGTAGGGGAATACCGCTAGATGCCAGGGAAACATTAGCAAATATGGGGACAGCAATCGGAGGGTGAGGGTGCCACTAGACACCAGGGAAACTGTAGCAAATATGGGGACAGTGATCAGAGGGTTGGGGGTGCCACTAGACACCAGGGAAAGGTTGCTGCAATACTGGTATGGTGATCGGTGGGTGGGGGTGCCACTAAACACCAGGGAAAAATTAAATCATTACGGGGATGGCAATCGGATGGTGGGGGGTGCCACTAGACACCAGGGCAAAATAAAATAATTATGGGGATGGCAATCGGAGGGTGGGGGTGCCACTAGACACCAGGAAAAAGTAAATAATACATGGACAGCAATCGGAGGGTGGGGGGTGCCACTGGACACCGGAAAAACAATAAAAAAATATGGGGAGGGCAATCGGTGGATGGGGGTGCCACTAGACCCCAGGGAAGTATTAAAAAAATATGGGGACACGATTGAAGGGTAGGGGTACCGCCAGACATCGGGGAAAAATGATTTATGGCTGAAATACTTTTTTGTTTGCAGGAATCCTTTACTGTATCAAATGAAAAAAGGAAACGAAAAAGGATCCCTTCAAACGGAAAAAGGATTGCAAAAAAAAAAAAAACAAAGTTCAAAATTTTTTTTTCATTTGAAGGGATTCTTTTTCATTTAAATGGAAAAGCATACGGAAAAGGATCCCTTACTTTTTCATTTGAAGGGATCGTTTTTCATTTGAATGAAAATATCATACAAAAAAGGATCCTTTCAAATGAAAAAACAGTCGCAAAAAAAAAAAAGTCCAAAATCCTTTTTCGTTTGAAGGGATCCTTTTTCATTTGTACGAAAAGCCCGGAAAAATACTAAGTCCAAAATCTTTTTCCGTATGAAGGGATCCTTTTTCATATGAACTAAAAAGGCCATATGAAAAAAGCTGAAGGGAGTCAAGAAAAATTACGTAAAAATTAAAAAAAAAAAACACCTTTGGGGCTAATTTTTCCAATAGTTAATAATAATAAGCTTTATTTGTTTGACGCACAATTCAAAAATACCAAAGCACTTTTTGCATAACATGCAACAATAAATAATTAAAACAGATTAAAATAGCAGAAATCCACAAATTAATACTCAGGGTATGGCAAGGGAAATAAAAATGTTTTAAGAGCAGATTTGAAGCTCTCCACAGGCAGGCACCCCCTTATCCGGAGAGGTAGAAAATTCCACAGGGTCAGAGCCACAGAGTCAAACGCACGGGCTCCAGAAGTCTTCAACGGACCCTGGGAATCTCCAGCAATCCCTCCTTAGCTGAGTGGAGTGGTCGGAGGGGGCAGTAGGGACAAAGGAACTCTTACAGGTAACTCAGTCCCTGTCCGTGTAGGGTCTTATAGGTTAGCAGGCCAACCTTGAAGGTGATCTGCCACTGCACTGGCAGCCAGTGCAGTCAGCGCAGCACAGGTGTGACATGGCTAGATCGAGAAAGCCCAGTCAACAACCTCACTGCAGCATTCTGCACCAGCGGATTTCAACCCCCGGAAGCCCCAGGTACAGGGCGTGGCAGTAATCAAGATGGGAGGTCACAAAGGCGTGGACCAATGTCGAAAGATCACAGGGCGGAACCAGGTGCTTTATCCGGACGATATTTCTCAGATGGTACAATGAGATCTTGACAACGGATGACACCTGAGACTTCAGTGTCAACCCCTCGTCAAAAATAATGCCCAAATTCCGCACCCATTCAGAGGATATCAGCTGGCAGCCACCGAGCAAAAGCCCAGAGGCCTGCCAAGCCGAGGACCCCTCTACCCAGCGACTAGGGTCCACCACCAAAACCTCAGTTTTGTCAGGGTTCAACTTCAGCCAGTTAGCACTCATCCAGTCCTGAATCTCAGTGAGGCAGTTGTTAAACACTGAAACCGAATCATCCTGGTTGGGCGCAAAGGACATGTATAGCTTAGTATTATCTGCATAGCAGTGAAAACTCAAGCCATACCGCCTAACAATGTCTCCCAATGGCAGCATGTACACCATGAAGAACATAGGCAAAAGCACGGAGCCTTGGGGTACCCCACATAACAGAGGAAATGTGTTAGAGGAATAAATTCCCGACACAACTCACTTGAGATCTACCCATGAGGAATGAGTGAAACCAACTGAGGACTGTCCCCGACAGTCCACAGACAACCCGTAAGCGCTCCAGCAATACGCTATGATCCACAGTGTCAGAAGCTGCAGAGAGATCGAGGACGACTAAGATGGAATGAGTCCTCCGATCTCTCGCTATCAGGAGATCATTGAGCACCCGCACCAAGGCGGTCACGGTGCTGTCTCTTTCTGAAACCTGACTGGAGAGGATCGTAGATGTCATGGATGGTAAGATGGTCGTCCAGCTGCAGTGCAACCACCTTCTCAATAACCTTGCCTACAAAGGGCAGGTTAGAGACGGGTCTGTAGTTGGCGAGACGGTCAAGGACAAGAGAAGATTTCTTCAAGAGGGGTGTAACCACTGCCTTTTTCAGGGAGTTAGGAAACTCACTCATCTCCAGTGAACTCCGGACTATCTCAGCCAGGACTGGGCCAGTGACATCAACGCATCCCATAAGGAGGCGAGTAGGGCCTGGATCCAGACTACAGTGGGTCAGCCGCATAGCCTGGATGATCCTTATGACATCCACAATCGCCGGCTGGCGGAAGGCTGACCAACCAAACTGAGGTTCTGCAACCGTCGACCGATCACCGCCCCGTCCTTTGGAATGAGCCGAGCAGATCTCTGATCTAATGTCGGCAACCTTATCTGCAAAGAAACGAGCAAACTCATCACACTTTTCCTGTGATAAAGCTCTCCGAACAAGCAGACAGGCTGGACTGCACAGTCTGTCTGCAGTTTGAAAGAGCTGAGCTGGTCGTTTCCTCGCAGCGGTGATCTCCCCAAACAGGAACTCTGCATTCTTACGAGAGATCATCAATTGATGGTCTGAATAATGGACCATCATCTAAGCCTGTCTGCATCAAGACCAGATTTCCGCCAGTGGCACTCCATCATGCACCCCTCTCTTGTCATCTCATCTCCCTCAAGGCCCCATCAAACCAAGTGAACCGAGGGCGAAGGGTGAGGGGGTGAACATGAACAGGAGCAATGCAGTCCAGAGCTGCTGCCACAGCTGTATTATAAGCTTGCAGCAAGCTATCTGGACCCCTGCTAACAATTTGAAGTCCTGATAGATCCAGCACCGCCATCAGGCCATCTGGGGTTACTCCCCTAAATGGGCAGTACCGGATCATCTTCCCAGGGGCAGGCCTATGGGGAGGGGGGGCCTGGAAATTGAACCTGATAGTCAGACCAACCAACTGGCTCCACTGCCAGGTCTCCGTACCCAGGAGGAAGACCAGATCCAGTGAATGACCAGAACTGTGGGTTGCAGAGGCAACCGCCTGTGTGAAGCCCAATGATATCATTAGTTGGAGGAAGTCTAGGATAAAAAGAGGGCCTGCTCCATAGTTAAGTGCAGAATCCACCTAATGGGGGCCCGATGACCAAGATACATCTCTCTACAATGCCATTTTTTGTGGGTTTTGATTTTTTTTCTCAAAAAACGGAAAAGAAGGTGGCGGTAAGCGAAAAAGGATTTTTCCCTCACAAAAAGGATGGCCCCATATGAAAAGGGATTATTTTTTCGTTTCATGCAGCTATCTTAAAGTGCTTACTTGGCATGCTCAGAACAGAAATTTATAAAATTAATAACTGTGGAACTGAATAATATTTTTTTACCAAACCAACGAAAGGCACTACTGTGGGGGCAGGCCCTTTCTACCCTGAAAATTTCAGACCAAAATTCAAAACCATCTGGGCACTATGGGTCAACAAAAACCGGGGGGAAAAACCTTGAAAATTTCACTTTTTTTTTTTCACTATCCAGATCATGGAATCCGCACATCTGACCGGAACGAAGGTTGGCATGTCAAGAGACATTCCCCACAAGACCGTGCTAGCAGGATTGTGTGCAAATCCGATGAATGGTTGCGATGTTATAAAATCTGGGATTTAACATTAAAGTGCATGCTCAACCCTTAATATAGTGGTGCAACTGTGCCACTATAATATATCATATATATGAGTTTTGTTTTATTTTGACCCAAAAAATTTCAAGATAGTAATTTTTATGACTCTCCTTACAAACAGTACACATAGCATCTATAGTATATTGGCCGAAATGTCATTTCGCACCAGCAGTGTGAAAACATGTTTCATCCAGGATTTAAAAAATGACACTTGTCAACGTTTGAGGTGGGGTGGAAAAAAATAGCTATGTTGAAAATTTGGAACCAAAGTTTTGAAAATTAGTAAAGTTATGAGTGAATGTTGAAATATTGCAACATTCACTTGTAACCTGGCCATTTTTCCTCATGAATCCGGTGGGTGAAAATGTTCAAATCACTGCCGAAATGTCATTCCACGCCACAGGTGTGAAAACACATTTTGGCCAGAATTTGAAAAATGTCAGCTGCCACATTCATGAGGTGGTGTGAAAAAATGACTGTATTGAACATTTGGGGTCAAAATATTTAAAATGTAAATCAGTGAATGATGTAAATGCATCCACTGCTACTGCCATGTTATTGTCTATATTCTGCACTTTCCAGGTCGCCCCTGAAAAAGGAACTGTAATGTCTCAGCGGGCTCACCTGGTTACCAAAATTCAAATAAATAAATAAAATAAAATTATCAAAGTTATGAATGAGCATAGACGGATTTAAATCTATGCTCATAACTTTTTCATGTTTACATGTTTTGACCCTAAACCATAGCCTTCTTATGGAACCACCTCATGAACAAGGGCAGTGAAACTTTTTAAAATCCTACCCGAAAGGTGATTTCTCAGTGACTGCAAAATCACTTTTGGGCAACATTTGCATAATTCTACTGCCAGTCATGAGATGAAGTCCCAAAAAGGCCACACTGAAAATTTTGGGTCAAAATATATAAAACAAGGCAAAGTTATGAATCAAAGTTCAAACTCCATTGAAATACATTTAATTGCACTTAATTGATTTGCACATGTTGCAGTTGCCAATTGCAGCAGCAAGATGTTTTAGATCAGAAAGTGTATCTACGCTGTGGGACAAGTTCAGGTGAGTGAGGGTGTGTGGGTTGGTGGGTGCTGAGTGGGAGGTCAGAGTGGGGTTGGTGGTGGTGTGTGTAGGAGATAGATAAGTGAGGGACAGTTATATTTTTTACAGGGTAAAAAAAAAACTATTGAGGGACAGTTTTCTTTATTTCAGGGGATATTCTGACACTGGGGATTAGATACCCCAGTGCCACGCCACTGTTCAGCACCGGGGATGAACACCCTTGGGCTGCCATGTACATAATGGGAATGGGGTTGGGGTGGTGACCTGGAGGGGAAGGGGGAGGAAGAAGTGGTACTGGGGTGAGCACACTGGTCTACTTAAGAAAAATGTTAAAAAGATAGAATAAGGGATTGCCAGCTCACTGCTTGAACTGAAGCCGGCAGTATGACTCCAGCTGCAGCTTCAGCATTCAAGAAGGTCCTTTTGTTTTCATACAGAGAATGCAGGTGAAGGCTTGTCTTGCTAAGTTGGGCACTGTGGATTTTGCGGTGCCCAGAAAAAGTATTTTCCCCCAATTTTTTTTTTTTTTTTAAACATCAAAAAACTAGAACAATGGGTCCCGTTTAGCTAGGTTTGGGTGTTTTTTTTTTTTTTTTTTTTTTAATGTATCATTTGTATGTATTTTCAATGTTTGTGAGTTAAAAAAAAATAAATGGCGGCTATATTTTTTTCCACACGAAAGATAAATCACGAAAATAAGCTCTCAAAACAATTTTTTTTTTTGGTTAGCGTTCACATTTCTCAGTTATCTAAAAGAAAAAAAAATCCTTATAACTCTGGAACACTAATATTTTTTTCATAAAACCTTTGAAAACCACACCCTTTGCATAGGCCCCTTCAACCCTGAAAAGTTAATGAAAACATTTCACACTGTCGAGGCTGTGGGTGATGGCAAAAATATGTAATGTTAAATATAGGGAAACCAAAGGCTTTTTTCGTTTTTATGGCATTCCTTTTTTCGAAAACCAAGCAAGATGCGGTCACAAAGCTTTTAATGACGTGACGTGAGACTCTTGACAGCCTGACTGCGCTTGCCAAATTTTGTGCTATTTTATCAGACAATGTCAGAAATAATAAGGTGCAAAATTGGGGTTTAACATTAAGCAGCCTACTCAACTCTAACTATAGGGGTGCTACATACAGTATATGTACATACACATACATTTATCTACATGAGTGAGGGGGCAGGCAATAACTGACGAGGGGCAAAGTCACAGGTGAGTTACTGCAAGTCATGCCCACTCACATGTGGTAAGTGGAATATTCTGAGTCTAGCCATTGTGTGTCTAATTTGTACATGCATTTGAGCTGGTAAAGCTTTTAAATGTGTTCTTTTTTTATAAAGGTTTACCTGTTTCTGTTTGAGTTAATTGCTCTGTTTTTAGTGCAGAAGAGGCCATCGTGATGTCATCAGGCATTACGCAAACTGCTCTCCTTTTGGTCTTGGGCTCATTTGTGACCTGACCAAAGTGGAGAGACATGCTGATGATGCACCCAGCATTGAGATAAATTACTTCTCTTCATTTAGAACCACATTTTCTCTATGGAAGAGCAGATAATTAAGATTGCTACAGAATGCTGGCAACTCACTCTCTTTGTTCTTAATAGCAATCCTATCTACAATGTTTTTGAAGTCAGCTGTTTAATTCTAATGAACTCATGGACTCACCTCTTCTGTTCCAGAGTGGACGGTACCGATATGAAAGCGTGTTTGGAGCGCTAAAGAACATCTACCGCACAGAGGGGGCTAGGGCCCTGTTCAGTGGGTTAACAGCCACATTGCTGCGAGATGCACCTTTCTCCGGCATCTACCTGATGTTCTACACACAGACCAAGAAGTCAATACCTCAGGGTAAGTGCGAGCGAAAAAAGGTGCCACTTTTTGCTGCTGCTAAAGATGAGATTATGACAGAAAATCAGACCAGAATATTAAGACAGTAGTGAACAGTGCGTGTGTGTCCATGATTTGATAATCCAGTTCCCTTCGTACTATGAATACAGTAGATCAGGAGACTATATTGTCTATAAAAATATGCTGGGGTTAGCCCAGTGGCTCCAAGGTTGTGTGCTGTGCACCACAGGGTTGAGAATTATCATCTGCCCACCACCCAAATGTGGATTCAGATTTTTGTATGGGACGAATAACATTTTCTTTGAAATACTGTAGGCCGGTTGGCTTGTATTGGAGCAGGTACATTTCATTCAGTACCACAGTTGGGCCAGTGGAATGTCTGTAGGGCTAGGAATTTTTTTCACCCAGCCATTGGTCGTAGTGGCTAGAAAACCTTATTTCATCTATTTTTGCAATGCAGGAGACCCAAGGTGCTGAAGTGACCTTGCCACGACTCATGCTTACTGGGCTGGTGGAGGGCAGGTGCATCATGGAGGTGTGAGGCGCACGCTCCTTCTCCACGGCTGGATGGCTGCAGCAGTACAGCTTGCAGCCAAGTAGTGAACAAGACTCTGGGAAAGGGGGGGTCATGGCTAAGGTTAGGTGCTGCAGTTCTTTTTCAGCACACAGACATAGGGAGCAGGAGGAGAGCAACAAGAATTAGCATTTATGTAGTGATTTTAATGCACATAATATCCCAAAGCACTTTACAAGTAATGAAAGACTGGTAGTAAAGTGCCTGTCAACATGTAGTGGCAGTCATTTTGTACATCAGCATCCACTCACAGCCTTGGGATAGTTGCATGAACCGATTTCATGGGAGAGGGAATACTGACCAGTACACCGGGGGAAATCACCCTCTCTTGCAGCTTGAGTTCGCAACTCCCACAAACACAAGAGCTTGGCAGAAAGGTATTGCCCTATGGATACACACCCAGGAGACATCCCATAGCCTGGAAAAACTGCCATACCTTAGTCATGTCCTCTATTGAGGGCATTTTATTCTTGTCCACTGATGTCTCCTTTCCTTCATCAGGAGGAGGAGCAGCAACAGGTTTTTCTTTTTGTTTTTAATAGAAAAGATGTCGATCGTGTCTTGGTTCCCACAAAAAAAGGAACTGGGACACAAACAAGAACTGCAAATTGGTAAAGTAAAAATAAAACTGAACTTTAATGACAGTTTCTAGTCAGAGACAAGTGGTTTCCTAAAGTAGGAAACCGTGGCATGAAGGCCTTTCTCCACTTCTGGGGAACCGATCGAAAACCGGAGAGTAGTGCAAAAAGCACACAAAAAAATAAACTAACGCAGAGGACTGAAAACTAAATAAAAACTTAGAAACTTTAAAGTATTTAAAATAAATCTGATGTTAGAGGGCAGAGTGGAGCACGACTCCATAATTAGCATAAAATTCCGTTCTCTGGGGGTAACTCAATTAAGTGGACTGATGCAGTAGTTAAGCAAAATGAGGGACACCTTGAAAGAAACCTTACTATGGTGAGTAATTCTTTCTTATATTTTCGATATTTTTATTTATTTATTTTTTTTTGTGTGTGAGTGTACTGTATGATATTTCATGTGGTGTATTGTTGTATCTAATTTTAAATAAAAATTCCCCCACTCTTGCAAAAACTGCTTTGGTTTCTTTTATTTCCACCTGGACACACACCAGGACAGCACCAGTAATGGGCAGAAGGGACCTCAGTTTAATGTCTCATCCAAAGGACAGCACAGTTAGACAGTACGGCATCCCCTACTGCTATACTTGGG
Organism: Neoceratodus forsteri; assembly: GCA_016271365.2. Taxonomy (NCBI): domain Eukaryota; kingdom Metazoa; phylum Chordata; order Ceratodontiformes; family Ceratodontidae; genus Neoceratodus; species Neoceratodus forsteri. Next base: position 123,446,952 of record CM057450.1, on the reverse strand, counting down.
GGCCATGTTTATGGTATGAGCCCAATGCCCGTGGGGCACTAGAGCCCAGGTGGATGTGCTTCCAACTGAGTTACACTGTAACTTCACCTGAGAGGGGAGATCTGAGGACTGCAAGGGAGAGGGACTCAGTAAAAGCAATTGTTTTTTATAACAAAATGCAAAGATTGTCATAGTTATTGTACTGTGCGTTCTACATTGTATTGTACTGTGTTTCTTGTTTCCTGTTTATTTTATTGTTTCTCTTGCCTGTATTCAGGCTCTAGGCGTGTCGAAAAATAGGTGACAGCGATAAACCCACCCTTTCTGGTGCAGCACATAAAAAGACAAATCAATGGATAAAAAGCATATTTCGAGACCTGAAGATCTTTTGATAAATACATCATCAGGGCTTGCATTAACATACTAGTGACGTCCTCCCAGCTAAAATTTCACCATTTTGATGCACTGTGCCAACTGTAGTGCAGCTGGATTGATGCAGCACTCCTCAGCTGGTCCCAACTCCAGGCTTCGTTTATGGCCGTCTGATTGTATGCCGCTGCATGGAGCACACTTTCAGGCCGCAGTTCGGGTTTCTCTGCCAGAGATCGAGAGCACAGGAGTCTGGCTGGGGGATGGGGATCAGATTTGTTGTGAGCAGGAGGAGTGGTGAAGGACTCAAGGGGGAGGACAGGGATTTGCTGCAAGAGAAAGTGGAGGGCAGAGTAGAAGTGGCGCAGGGGATGAGTGACAGCGGAAGTGAGTGGCAGGCACTCAAGCCACAGCCTCTTAGTGCCTGCCACTTGCATCCACTGTCACTCATCCTCTGCTTCACTCCTACTCTGTTTTCTGCTTCCTCTTGCAGCAAATCCCTGCCCCCACCCCCTCCGCAATCATAAGGTGAGTCCAGACGTGCTTGCACGAAACAGGTTTTTTTTGAGGGGGGCCTATTTATCCTCCCTGGCAGAGGCTACAACCCTCTACAGAGGGGTGCGCTCCGACCCGATCGCCCTGCCCTGCAACCCCAGCATTCCCCCACGGCGGAGCCGGGGTCTGGGAGCGCCAGCTAACTCCCATCCCTCAGAGGCAGTAATCCAGAATTGGGGGCTGCCGTGAGGGTGATCAGGGAATCACTGTTCCTATCGAGCCCTGGTTTTTCCTCCGCTTTTTTCTTCCCATGCCCCCGTCCGTGCAGTGGGCACAACGGCTGTCTCCACCTCCGCAGAGGCAGACTGGCACCCTGGATGTGGGGCCTACCCCTTGTGTGCTGTCGGCTGTTACAACAGTGCCTATCACATTTCCTCCTCCCTGAGGAAGGAGAGCAGTCCTCCAGACGCTCGATCCTTACCTAGCATGGCTGACCCCCAAATGACCTGAGTCCGTTCCTGAACCCGGGTCGTCAGCGTGGCGCGAGATGTGGCGTCCAATGCCTCAATCCTCTGTGCCACTGGGCCGGCCCAAAGCGGGTAATTCTGATGTATCCTCTAACATCAGATTTATTTCTCTGCCTGAGGAAGAAGTCGCCCCAAAGAGCTGTCCTGTTCTCTTTAGACAGTTTGCTGTTTTGTTTTATCACTTTCTTTTCCATTTTACAGTATTTTTGTTTTCAAATCTCTGTGTTAGGATCTGTTTTACCTATTTTGTTAGTTTTTATTGCTATTCTTCGGTTCCTGATTAATTCCCTGGAACCAGAGAAGGCCTTTGGATTGTGTGTTGTCCACCCCCTCCCGCTCTGGGAACTGAGAAAAGAAAGTAAAATGTATATTGTGCCTTCTTTTACTACTGGCTAGTCGCTGGGAAGTCACACCAGGAGGCCAAGGCCTCTCTTCTTCACACTCTGCACACCCTGGAGGGTCTGGCTTCATAATAGACATTCCAAAGAACTAGTGAACTCTTTGAGCTAGGTTTCAAGATATCACCACTGAGATGCATCACAGTTGACCAACTGATAATTAACCAATAGCAGAAAGACATACCACATTACCCTATAACAATACTACCTTGACAAACATTAATTCACACATTCTTCAGAGACATTCCAGTCATAGAAACAAGCAACCAACGGCTTCAATTACTTTTACAAAACATTAACAATCATTAAATGTGGGTTTTTAGTTAGAAATAATATAATGCAAAAACGGCTGACAGTATCCCTTTAACTGCTAATGTGCAGTTATGAAATGAAATATTTAGCTAATGTAAGTAAAAGGTGCTAAAACATTTTTAATTAAATACTTAGCCTTGCTACCTGAGCCAGATATCTCTTCAGCTGTGTAAAGAACCCCAGTCCCTCTGGAATGTCATAGACTCTTCAGCTTCCAATCTTGTGCCGGAAGTTTCATTAATGCTTATCGAGCCTTGCGCAGCTGAACTTGTAATGGTCACAAGGATGGAATTATCTTGCTTAGAGATGCATTGATTTCTACACTGGACAGGAACAGTGCAATGCTCTTTTGAAGAAGAGCTCTCTGCTGTTCGGTTACCACTAATTGATTGGTTTTGCCAAAACACAAGGCTTACGTGGCAGTGTGCAGCAGAAGTGTTGAGAATATGAAGAATTGCTATTAGAATGGCTAATTATTGTACAGTGATCAAGTCTTTTTTGAAGGATGAACAGATACCATTCCTTTTCAAAATGTGTAGAAGTTTGCATTTTGCACAGATTAACTTGCTGAAGGGACCGTCCGTTCTAGGCATCCGTTAGAATATCAGCAAAAGAGAGCCTTGCACACACCCCAACCACAGGATACAAAGGACTTTGATCCCATAAGTAACTGATAAATAAGTGGGAGTAGGGATAGTAGGGGGGAGTTGTATGTAGATAGTTTATTTTAACTGACCTGGGATGTTTTGTCTACAGCAAATTGCAAGGCTCTGATACTCCCTGTCCCTGCTCCGGGATCCACACCCCTTCCATGACCCTCCCTGCCAAGTGCTGTTTATTGGTGTTGCAAGGAAGTGGGGATCAGGAATAGGTGTGGAGGGGGAGTGGATGACTTGGGGAGGGCTAGTGGCGGGGGGGGGGGGGGGTGCTGTTAGGGTTGTGAGGACTAGGATACCCCTTGGGGCGAAATGGGTGCTTGAGAGATTCCAGACATGTTTGGTACCCTTTCCAAGAGATCCCACTGGACCATGTGGGCACGGAGCTGATAAACTGGATGCCACCATTCTTCCCTTTTGAGCAGTGCTGTGTAATGCTAGATCAGTGAGGAATACGTCTGTAATTATGGTGGATCTTATTTCGTCTGTCAATCTTGTTTGCATTACTAAGACCTGACTGGCTGTTGATGCCAACCCATTCCTGGAGTCATCGGTCTCAGCCAGGTTTTCCTTGGTGCATTGCTCGAGGAAGGACCCTTGAAGGTGTGGGGTGGGGGGCATCTGTTTTAGATCCAAAGTGAGCCTGGTAGTGCACCCAGTGGGGAGATGACTCTTCATTTGAATGCATGGGGGTCCAAGTGCAGGTTACAGAATCCCTCATGTACCAGCCTCTGGGGTGCAAGGGTGAATTTCTGCTGGAAATCATGGACTTCGTCACTGACAGACTGTTGGGAGTCACAAGTTGGTTTATTCTTCGTGAAATCAGTGCTTGAGTAGATGACAAACTCTTGCACTTTGGCCAAGATTTCCTCTTTGCCATGGAATCCCTGGGCCCTCCTACAAGTGATTACGTCTGTGACCCATCAACACGACCATGCCCTGGACTTGGTATTCTGTCTCTGTCTTGAGATTGGGACCCTCAAAATTGATCTGGTCAGTTGGTTAGATCATTGCTCCATCAGGTTCACTTTCAGGGCCCCTCCTTATAGTCAACCCACTGTGGAGGTAGTCCATTTGTGCCTTTTGCGAGGGCTTTGGCCAGAGGACCTCTTGGAGGTTCCGGACACCTCAGATGTGCTGACAGCATACACTAGGGGACTAGAAGAAGCTATGGTAGCCTATATTAGGGCTGTCATGGCGGCTTTCAATTTTGTAGCGCCAGTTTGTGTACAGCTGCTGGTTTTACACCTCAGCTTGCTGTGGTTTTACAGTTTGCTGAGGCAGATGAAAACAAAAGGGTGGAGGTTGGAGCATTGTTGGAGAAGATCCAGTGCCCAGTAGACAGACTGGCTTTGATGTCCCACTATAATGAGTATCAGAGAGCAGTCATTTGGTAAAAGGCAGATTTTCTGTCTGGGAAGATTGCTGCTAGGAGGAACCGACTGACTCAGCTTTTCTGGGCTGTGGACAGGCTACTTCATCTGGCCTGTCTGAAGCCTGTGAGAGCATTTACACTCACAAAATGTGAGGAGTCCGCTTGGTTCTTCTGGGACAGTGTGTCCTCTGTTAGGTCCATCACAGCCCAGCGGGGTTGAGTCTACAAGCCTGAGACACATTCAGTGGTCCTGTGGAGGGTTTCATCCAGTGATGCTGGAAGAGGTGAGGGGTGACTTCTGAACAGCAGCCAACATTCTGTAATCTGGATCTAGGCCCAGCATGTCTACTTGTGAGCTCTGTAGGGCAGCTGGGCTCGGTATTGCTGAGATTGCCCAGTGCTCCTTGTTTGGGGGTGGGGGGGTTACAGAAATGTGCATTGGTGACACCACTTCTGAAGAAGTCAGCTTTGGACCCAGACATCCTAGCAAACTACCGACTTGTCTCTGACCTGCTATTTTTGGGCAAGATTATTGAGAAGGTGGTTGCACAACAGCTTGACGCACACCTCACTGCCTTTGACATTTATGAGCCTCTCCATTCTGGTTTTAGGTCTAGGCACAGCACAGAGACTGCACTTCTTAGGATGCACAGTGGCCTGCTCTGGGCAAGAGATAGAAGATAACAGTCAGTTCTCGTTCTCCTTGATCTCTCTTCAGCATTTGACACCCTGGACCATGGGCTGTTATTGGACTGGCTCAGGGCATATGTAGAACTCACTGGCAGAGTCATCTGGTTCGAATCCTGTCTCAGTGACAAGAACCAGTGGGTAATGTTGGGAAGGTTTTCCTCATTCCCAAATGTTCCGTCCTGTGGTGTACTGCAGGGCTCGGTTCTTTTGCCTAGGTTATTTGCTCTGTGTATGCTATCCCTGGGTAAGATGATTAGGCAGTATGGGCTGGGATTTCACTGCTATGCAGATGGTACCCAGCTCTACATGTCTGGGACCTGGGCACGGTTGATGTGCTTAGCTGAGATCTAAGACTGGATGTCATTGAGCTGGTTGAGACTTAACTCAGAGAAGACTGAAGTACTGCTGGTAGAGCTGGGACGTTGTGGGGGGTAGCAGCTAGAGAGAGAGAGAGAGACATGGCTTCGTCTCAGTTCCTCTGGGCTCTTGGCTGCCATGAAGAAGAAAATCTGGGAGTCTTTCTGGATGAAGGGCTGATATTTGAGGCTTGGTGCCGGCAGTAGTCTAGAATGGCTTCTGTCATCTACGAAACATCAGCTGTATTAAATCCCTTACCCGCCCAAGCAATCTGGCCACACTAGTGGATGCATTTGTTACTTCAAAGCTTGACTACTGTAACACTGTGACACCTGCATTTGGTGCAGAACATAGCTGCTAGCTTGCTGACTGGCCTTCCAAGGACATGTCATGTTTCCCCAGTGCTGCATGATTTGCATTGGCTGCCGGTTAAGTGAAAAATGTCCTTCAAAGTTGGTGTTCTAACTTATAAGGCCCTACATGGGCTGGGCCTGGACTACCTATCTGAGCTCTTACACCCTCACATCCCTTTGCACGCTCTCTGCTCCACGGAGGACGACTTCCTGGTAGTTTTGTAGGGCAAGGTTAAAATTTGGGACCGGGCCCTTGAGGTAGCGGGCCTGGTCTTCTGGAACTCCTTGCTGAGAGTTCTGAGGGAGGCCACTTCAGTGGAGGTTTTTAAGTGGGGTCTCAAAACCTTTCAAACCCCAGGAATCCCTCATTATGCTTACTAATGCATTCAGCCTGACAGGTTGAAGTGCCCTGGATCGCGTGGGATAAAATTCAAATGATAAAATTTGAAACGCTATTCAAACCTCTGCCTCAAAGTGGTGCTGTATTCTACAGCCTAACATCAGATACTTTTCTCTGCCTGAACTGTCAAGTTGCCCTGAAGAACTCTCCTCAGACAACTTGAAGAATGTGTTTGTTTTACAAAAAGTATATTTCTATTCTAAACTTAATTTCTCTGCCTTTTTAGTATAGAGTATTTTTGTGTGTTTTTTTTTTTCCACATTTTCGCGAGTCATCCGATTCCTCAGTAGTCATATGAAAATGCCAGCAGAAACTGGCCTCACGGTCTGAGTTTGCTCAATTGTGCAGCTAGCCCCTCATCTCGCAGCTTCCCCCACTCCTTCCCTCTTTAGATTTACCCTCCCCTCTCTCTGTCCCATCCCCTCTTGAAACTGCCCACTGTCTTACAGGCCACCGTCTCCTGTGGTAGAGTGTTCCATTTGCCCACCACCCTTTCCATGAACAACTGTCTCCTTACCTCCCTCCTGAATCTTCGCCCCCCTCCAGTCTGAGACTGTGCCCTCTCGTGTCCCTTCTTCTTTATTGGAAGATCCCCTCTGTTCGAGACTTGTTTATCCCTTTCAAGTACTTCAAGGTCTCAGTCATGTCCCCCCATCCCTCCTCTCCTCCAAGGAATACATACCTAGCTTGCTCAGCCTTTCCTTGTAGGACTTGTCCTCCAATCCCAGGATCATCTTTGTTGCTCTGCGCTGCACCCCCTCCAACAGTCTGACATCCTCCTTCAGGTACGGGTGCCAGAACTGCACGCAGTACTCCAGGTGCTGCCTGACCAGTGACCTGTACAGGGGAGGATCATCTCCCTACTTCAGGAGGAGATTCACCTCGCTGTGCACCCCAGCATCTTGTTGGCCTTTGCTGCCACCTTTCTACACTGAGAAGTTTTTCACACTCCCCATTATAAGTACCCCTAGGTCCTTTTCCTCTACAGTACTACCCAACTGTACCCTTCCCAGCTGATAGTCCCTCCCCTGGTTCTTTGCTCCAGAGTGTCTTTATTACCTTGCACTTCTTGGCATTGAACCCCAGCTGCTATGTTTCTGACCATTTCTGCCATTTAGTTAGGTCTTCCTGGAGCCCCTTCCATCCCTCAATGTCATCAACCACTGCCCCCATTTTGGTGTCATCTGTAAACAGACTGATCTTACTTCAGATCCCATGTGAGATTTCATCTATGAATAACCCAAACAACACCAGCCCCAGCACCGATCCCTGTGGCATCCCGCTCGTCACTGCACTCGGTGCTGAGAGTTCCCTTCCCCCCACTACCACCCTCTGCTGCCTACCCCTTAGCCAATTCGTTATCCATTTCGCCATCTTCGCTCCGCCCCCCACAGCTTCCAGCCTCCCCCAGCCTCTTGTGTGGCACAGAGTCAGAGGTCTTGCTGAAATCCAAATACAGGACATCCACTGCATTGCCCTTGTCACCCAATCGTAGTACTCAGTGAGGTTGGTCTGGCAGGCTGTGCCCGAGACAGACACATGCTGATGCCCATCCTGGAGTCCATTGTCCTCCAGAAAGGTCACCAGCCTTTTTTTTCAGGATTTTCTCCATGAGCTTCCCTGTGATTGATATGAGGCTCACTGGCCCATAGTTTCCAGGTTCATCCTTTGGGCCACCTTTGTGGATGGGCACTACATGGGCCATCCTCCAGTCTTGTGGTACGCATCCTGTGTCCAGGGAAGTATTGAACAGGTCAGCCAGTGACCCTGCCAGAACCTCAGCCAGCTCCTTGAGTACCCTAGGGTGAATGCCACCTAGCCCAGGTGCCTTGTCCACCCTCAGTGCCTTAAGTCCTTCCAGTACCCTGTCCTCACTAATCTCTGCATCTGTCACCCCCCCATCTACCCCACCTCTCCCCTGTGGTACCTGCCCCACTTTCTCTTGCGTGAATACAGAACAGAAGTATTCATTTAATGCCTCTGCCTGATCCTCCCTTCTCTCCACCCCCCCGTCCTTTTTTTCTCCTCACTATTTGGTCCTTGTTGTTCCTTTGTTTCCTTATGTATCGTCCTTGTTGTTCCTTTGTTTCCTTATGTATCTGAAAAAATACTTTTCTCTGTTTTTAATACCCTGTGCCAGCCTTGGCTCTCTGGAAGCCTCGGCTGCTGTGACTATTTTGATGGCCTCTCCGGATTTCTTCATGTACATCTCCTTGTCTTCTCCCCTCCCTGACTTTCTGTACCTCCAGAATGCCTCTCTCTTGGCCCTCACCCTCTCCCTGATCTCCTGAGTCATCCAACTTGGCATCTTTGTCCTCCTTTCTTGCTCTGTGTTCTAGTAAATGCCCCTGTAGCCTTCACTTGCCCCTTTTTTATGACATCCCACTTCTAACTTGTGTCCCAGCCTGGTTGACTCCCCACCAGAATTTCCCGCATGTTTTTAAAATCTGCCCACCCAAAGTCAGTCACCTTTTTACCTGTACCCCCAGCTTCCCTCCCCATGTTGAGTGTGAACCACACCGAGTAGTGATCGCTACCCGCCAGTGGGTCCTCCACCCCAGATCCCTTACCATCCCCCTGAAATCGGAGAATCTCATTGCTCTGTTTGAACTTCAAAACTGCCTTGTATTATTTAATTTTTAAGTTTAAAATAGCTCTCTCTTATATATTAGTTTTTTTGGGTTTCGGCTGGTTTTCGTCTCAGTTCCACAGTTTGGGAACCAAAATATATTTTACTGAGGAGGAAAAGAAAAAAAAAGACCTTTTTAATCGTGATTGGACTGAACTGCATTTCTTTTTCCTTCTGGGATTAGGTTTTATCTGCCTCTCTGGCAAATTGGCATGTCACACAGACCTAAAAGGAAAACGTGGCCTACAGGCTTTAAGACTTGTACATAGTGCTTCAGCCTATTAGCCACGGCAGACAACCATGAGTTGTGTCTTAGATGCTTTGGTCCTATACATATTTTTACTGATTGTGAATTCTGAAGCAAGTTTTGCCCCAGACTCTTAAGAAGAGGGCCAGAAAGTGGCAGGACATTATGGCCTCTAAGTCACCAAAGCACTCCGAAGAGGGTCATTCCTCTCACAGTAGACCTCAGGAATGATCCTCTGAAGAATTCCTCGAATCTAGGGTTCCTGAAAAATGGAACACTGAGCAGTCAAAACATAAAGGCCATCTGGACAAGCTTCGGACTCAGTTCCAGTTAAAAGGAAAGAAAAAGAAAAACATGCCGCTGCCCCTCCTGCTGAAGAAGCAAAGGAACCATCAGTGGACAAGACAAAGATTCCTCCTCAAGAGGACATGAATAAATCATGACCAATTTTTCCAGGCATTTCAAGCCATGGGAACCCTTTATGGGATTATCGGTTCCTCCTCAATCTTTGCACCTCCCCCCCCGGTTCCAGGGTACCATGTGGAACATGAGGAGGATGTGGAACCGATTGAGCCAGACCGTTCCCCTGACCTGGAGTTCAGTTCCCATCCCCAGGGTCCAAAGGATTTTTCCTCACACTGTGCTTTTGTGAAGCAAATGGTCAATACCCTCTCCCTCTCCACCCAGAAATCTGGGGAGGAGCAGGCTGATTACCTGGATATGGTGGGGTTAACCCCTTCTAAGAGGTTGCTTTTGCCTATGCACAAATCATTTAGGAGAGCAACCTGCAAGCTGCTGCAGTCTCCTACTTCTGCACTGGGGATTGAAAAGAAAATCCAGAAGGAAGTACCAGCTGGATAAACATTATGCGGAGTACCTCTGCTCACACCCAAACCAGGAAGATGTAGTCCAGGCAGCTGCTTATGACAAAGCCACGGTTCCCCTCTCCTTCCAGTCCCCAGACAAGGATTCCAGGAAGCTTGGCAACATGGGGAAGAAAGTGTACATCTCTGCCACCTTACTTCTGAGGCAGGTGGCCCAAGTGGCTTACACTGCCCAGTACCAGAAAGCCCTCTAGAATGCTGTACTGGCACTGAGCTACAGGGTACGTGGGGACCAGGCACAAGATCTGGCAGATGTGGCCAGGACTGCCATTGATGCCACCAAGTACTTGAATTTCATATGGCAGTGAATGCTAGTGATACTACTTCCAGTGTAATGGCCCAGGCTATCTCCCCAAGGAGATTTTCCTGGCTGAGGGCAACTAATTTGTCCCAAGACACCAAGGCAAAAGCCATGGATTTCCCATGTGAGAACGATTCCCTCTTTGGTGACAAGACAGAAGCATACATGAAAAAGATGGAGGAATTCAAACCACGTACAAAGGCAGTGCTGAGAAGGAAAAGGCCTCTATGCCCTACAGGCTGCAAGGAAGAGGAGATGGGGTAGCGGTTACTATCCACGTCCTTTCTATCCTATGCCTATGACTACTCTCAGACGAGAGGTTACTTTAGGGACAGGGGCAGAAAAGTTTCCAGAAGGGCTGACCAGGCTTCAACTTCAACATTTCAGCCCAGATAGAATTCCTGATGCGTTTGTCCAGGTTGCCCACCCATTGCCAGTGGGAGGAAGGCTGGTTCATTTCTTCCAGGAGTGGAAAAGCATCAGCACAGACAAATGGATCCTAGAAGTGGTGAGCCAAGGCCTCACTCTGCTGTTCAAAAGCTTTCCCAAGCTACAGATTCACAAACATTTACATCCTCCCACACCAGCAGAAAGGGTTCTGCTGGAGTTGGAGGTCAAGAAGCTGCTGCAGGCACACGAAGCAGAAAGACCTCAGATTTTTGAACAAACACCTGAAAAAAGACATTCAGGATGGTCACTCTGTCCACAGTGATACCATCCCTACAGCAGGGAGACTGGCTGGGATCTCTAGACTTGAAAGATGTGTATTTTCACATCCCAGTTGAGTCCAGTCACAGAAAATACCTACGGTTCAGGCTGCTTTCTGGTCACTACCAGTTCACAGACCTTCCCTTCAGTCTCTCATTTGCTTCCAGGGTGTTCAAAAAGTGCTTGGCCATGGTGGCGGCTCATCTCAGAAGACAAAGTGTGATAGTTTTTCCTTATTTAGATGACTGGTTAGTCATAGGAAAATCACATCAACAAGTCATGGACTCTCCATTTAACTCAGAGCACCTTGGAGATGTGATTTCTCATAAATGTACAGAAGTCCCAGACAGAACTGGTGCAGATACTAGAGTTCAGATTGCCTCCAGGGCAAGGCATTTCTGCCTCAAGAAAGAATGGAAAGCCTTTTGGATCTGGCAAGCGTCTTCATCCTGGGCCAGCTGAGGCCAGCAAGACACTTCCTTCAACTTCTGGGGCATATGGCCTCCACCTGTGGTACCAGGGGCCAGATTTCAAATGAGGGACATTCAGTATCACTTAAGAGCCCATTGGTCCCTGAAGTGACACCCTCTGTCAAGGCTGGTTCCTGTGACAAAAACTCTGTTACAAGCCTTGGACTGGTGGAAAGAAAGGGACAACCTCAGAGAGAGGGTGCCCTTTCAGCAACAGGTCCAACGGTTGTTTTGACAACAGATGCTTCCCTTCTGGGGTGGGCAGCCCACCTGCGCAACCTAACAGCAAGTGGAGTGTGGTCTCCTCAGAAGTCCAGGGAGCATATTAACCTCCTGGAACTAAGGGCAGTTTTTCTTGCCCTTCAGTCGTTTGCTCCCCAGATAAAGGGCAGTTGATCCATGTCAGGACAGACAACACCACTACTATGTATTACATCAGCAGGCAGGGAGGCACAAGGTCCTCAAAAATGTGTGCAGAAGCTATGAAGCTCTGGAATCTGGCATACTCACTAGAGGTGCAGCTGGTAGCAGTCCACCTTCCAGGAAAGGACAATGTCTGGGTGGATTTCCTCAGCAGGATAAGCTAGGATCATCACGAATGGCCTCTGAACAAGCAGGTGATAGCCACAATCTTCAGAAGATGGCGCACACCAGAAATAGACCTGTTCCCTTCCAAAGAAAATTTCTAGCTCCCCCTCTTGTGTTGTATACCTTCGGCAGTGGGCGCAGTCCTCATAGATGCTCTGGTTCTGGACTGGTCAGGGAGGTTTCTGTTTGCTCTTCCCCCCATTTCTTCTGCTGCTACGAGTCCTCCTGAAATTGAGGAGCCAGCCTGTAACCATGATACTGATAGAACCGGACTGGGCTATACAACCCTGGTACCCACTGCTTCTGGTGCTCTCCACCAAACAGCCCATTTGTCTCCTTCTGAGACACAGCCTACTGATAATGTCTCAGGCAGGGTGACCTTTCTGAACCAAAACTTTGCCTTAAGACTTGGTTCTTGAAGAGTTAGAATATTCTGAGTTTTAGTTTTCAGAAGAGGTCCTCGGGGTCCTCAAGGTTTCCAGGAAGCCTGCCACCACTCCAAGTGGAAAAGGTTTTCCCTGTGTTGTGCTTCTAAGTAGTCCAATCCCTTGCAGGCAGACCTGCCTATCATTTTGTACTATCTGGTGCATTTACAAGCTTTAGATCTCAGGCCTTTGACCCTAAGGGTGTGTTTGGCAGTGGTGTCTGCCTAAGTGTCATCAGGCAAACAGGAAACATAGAAACATAGAATTTGACGGCAGATAAGGACCGCTTGGCCCACCCAGTCTGCCCATTTCCCTACCTACTGGATAAGCTGCAGATCCTAGTTAACCGTGAAACTGTGTTTTTTTCATCCAGTTTTCAAGAGGTTCTTCAAAGGCCTGCAGCATCTGTATCCCCCTGTTAGGGAGTCATTTTCTCCCTGGGATTTGACCCTCTCTATAACCAAGCTCATGGAACCTCTCTTTGAGCCCATGGCCTCTGCAGATTTGAAGTATGCCACCTGGAGGTCAGTCTTTGTGGTGGCCATAACCTCGACCAGAAGGGTGTGCAAGCTGCAAGCTCTCTGCACTGACACTAATTACATCATCTTTCACATGGACAAGGTAGTCTTTAGGACTAACAGGAAATTCCTGTCCAGGGTGGTGTCTGAATTTCATTTAAACGAGACTATCACTCTCCTAGTGTTCTTCACGGAAGGGTGCAGTTCTGGCGAGCAGATGCTGTACAGTCTGGACTTTAAGAGGTCACTTGGACACTATCTGGATCGTACTAAGGACCTCAGATCCTCCCACTCATAGCTGTTCCTCACATATGGTGAAGTGGGGAAGGGCAGGCCAACTCTGAGAGGACCATTGCCCGCTTGTGTTGTTTCCTTCATCCAGTTCTGTTACTCTAAAGCCGGCAGACAGCCACATCAGGGTCTCAGGGTGCAGTCCACTTGTGGTACTGCTGCTTCTGTGGTGGCTGCAAGGGGTATGCCCTTGCTGGAAATCTGTAAAGCATCTACCTGGAAAACTGTACGTACCATTACAGAGCACTGTTGCCTGGATATACAATCCAGGAGCGATGCCGGGTTTCGCACTGCTGTACTGCAGAACTTTTTCCCCAGATAGGTTCTGTACCCAGCCTCCCAAGGCATTCATTCATAGTCTGCATTAGTTAAGCATAATGAGGGATTCTTGAGGTTTGAAGAAAACAATACTTGCCATAGTAATATTGTTTCTTCAAGGGGATCCCTCATTATGCTTAAATCTCCAACCCTACCTCCCCTTCCAGAACCTGGAAAAGGTTCTGCATCAATCAGTTCTTCTCTAATGTTTGTTTGCTTGAGCATTACTTGTTGTTCATTCAGAATAACTATGTTTATGTGGCTTGTTTTAGTCTGCCAAGGAGGCAGTTTAGCGCAGTGGTTTAAGGCTTTGAGCTGCAAACCTGGAGACCTGGATTTGAATCCCATAGCCCCCACTTGCATACTGTGTGACCCTGAGCAAGTCAATTAACTTCCTTGTGCTCCCAGATCAGACCTGTAAACAAGCTTCAGCTTAGTGTCTCTCTCCTGGTAAATAAAATAAATAAATAAATAAAGGTTTGGCCTTCATGGCCAGCTCTTTGTTGCACTTTTGGGCACTTTCTGTTTGGTATACTTCATGATAGGCTAGCATAACTGGAGCTAATTTTCATTTTGCTTCGAAAGGATCTGACATTAGGCTCTAGAACACGGCACCATCTCAAGGCAGAGGTTTGAATAGTGTTCCAAATTCCATAATTTGCATATTATTCCACGCACTCTGGGACACGTCAGGCTGGCATGGTAAGCACACTGAGGGATCCTCTGAAAAAAGTAATATTGCTATTGTAAGTAGTTTTCTCTTTTAGTCAGGTGTTTGGGGGCTAACTCCCCCCTCAGCTGCTAATGTCCAACTGGAATGTATTTACTGATTTGTTTATTTAGGATTGTTTTTACTGGTATTTATGTTAAGCCTGGGTACATGTTTTACTAATTATGGTGACTGATTTTATTTAATTTGCTTCCACTCCGCTATGCTGTAATGACTTCCTGAGCCTCAGGGGAAGGGTGCCAGATAAATAGACTACTACTACCACCACCACAATTGGTGGAAATGTCAAAACCACTGATGGAAACATCGAGGCTCTCGCTGGTGGATCGGCTGTTCTGATTTGCACTACTCTGCATACTAAAATAAATAGTAAATGCACAGCATTAAGTATTGATGGAGAGTTCATTTTTTTGTTTTCCTGTTGTTTGTGATTTCCTGAAACGACGCACCAGGGACTCAGAGATGCCTTCTCTTTTGTACTAAATTAAATTAAATAGATGATCTTCAATTAATAATCATAAAATAGTAACAACATGCACAGAATAAAACTTGATCACCTTAATGGTGAGTAGGGAAGCAGAAATGTGTCCACTGGGTGAGGAAGGGGTATTATGTGAGGAAGGGTCAAGGAACAAATTGCCTGTTTGCAGCTACTGAAACACTAGTTTTATTTTGTTCCAAATCAGATGCCATTGTCTTTTTTTTTTTTTAAAGAAAATTAAAGAAATGTAGGGCAGCAGGGAATCCTTCCCTTCAAAAATTACTGGTGAAAGTTGTTTTAAATATGGTACTTTGTGCCCTCCGTGCATCTGAAGAATATAGGCAGCCAGTGCGTGTGTGGTGTTGGGAGCCAAGCTTAAGAGAGCAGGTCTGTTTGCTATGGTGGCAGGCAAAGTCCTTACTGTCATGGAAATGGGATTAAGGAGAGGAACAGAAAAAGGAATTACAGAGATGGCCAGAAATATTCTTCCAGTTCTGGAGATGTCTGAATAGCAGGCTACTAACAATCCATAACCTGTGTGATATCTTTAACAGCACTCTGTTTCACTGCTTCTTACCTACAGACCAGTTTGATCCAGTGCTGCAGCCCCTGTTAAACTTTGGTTGTGGCATCTTCGCTGGTATCCTAGCATCCATTTCAACACAGCCTGCTGATGTCATCAAAACGCAGATGCAGTTGTCACCTGAAAAATACCGCTGGACAGGCGGAGCCATAGTGTTCATCTTTAAGGTACAGTCTTAATTTTCCAGTCCTGCTCCCTCTGGCACCTGAGCATGATATTCCTGCTTCTTTGCTCTGAGGATGGCTGTCCATTGTTTTCCCCCCCTATATGCCTCATTGTCCATCCCTTGTAGCAAGGTTAAGGACTATCACAGTTTTCCACAAGGGAGCATAGTGATTAGGTGTCTCTTGAGTTTGCTGCTGTGTACTGTACTGTGTTTGAGTCGGTCACTAGGGAGTGATTATTGTGACAGTCCTAAGCCCTCCCCTGGGAAATGAATACACAGCCTATGCATCAGATCTGGTATCTGCTGACCAAGGGAGGGCTGGCGAGTGCCAGGGCCTGTTCTGCCAAGCTGGCCCCAAGATGTTTTTAGGAGTTACAAGGGGTGTTAGGGTAAAACAGTTTGTCTCATCTCCCCACACACACTTTACTGTCTAGTTTTTATTGTAAAGTCTGACATTTTTTGGGGAATTTCCGTTTATGCCCCTTTCACTCTGCCAGACTTCTTCAGGATCCCCAAGGTCACCAGGCTGCCCCTCCCCTTTCCTGCCGATCTTGAGATGCTGCTTCTCATCCATTGAGCCTTGGCTTACCCCCAGTTGGGAACAAGAGGGGTGGGGACCCCTCAAACTTTTTTTGTTTCTCATCGGGACTCCTTGCTTGGATGGCAGGTGGGGGACTGCACCAGTGCCGGGGGTCCACCATCTTCTGGTTGGGGCTCAGTGATTTTTGCAGTAATGTTTTCTCCCCTGCCCTCTCAGAGTCTCGCTTGCAAGGGCTGCAAGTGTGCATGTCACAAGGTGATGTCACATGCAGCCTGCATGGCTCAGTCCACCCCTGGACATGTCTGGCCTGACCGTCCCAAGCATCCTGGGGGCAGTGTGGCATCGACTGACTGGACCCTTCCTTCCAAGGAAGGAGGCGTCCTCTGGGATGCTCAATCCTACCCGGTTTGGCCTCCGATGACCTGGGTATGTTACCGAACCCTGTTCACCGGCATCGTGAGCAGTAGCGCTACCACTGCGCCAATGGGCCAGCCATAGAGTCTGACTTTTCAGTGCACTTGTTTGGAATGAAGCAAATTTATGACATTTGTTATTCATGCATTTCTTTTAAAGTTTTACCAGGAAGGTCCTGCTGAACAGAGACAGCTGGTTTCTAGAGGTGGTCTGGGGGATGGTTACTAGGGAACAGAATCAAAACAGTACAATAAATAATGCAATATTGAACCCAGTGCAAAAGGCAGTGGTTACAGAGCAGCAAATTTAGAAGAATTTCAAAGATCTTAGTTGATTTCATTCCCTTGATATAAGATGCTGTATTTAGTTTTTCTGTAGATCAATGAATTGGCATGTGTGTATCTAAGAACACAAAAATAATACAGTGCTGTGCTTGTGCTGTTGTACAAAGGGTTCGAAAGCCTTCTAGCGCTAAAGGGGCAACTTTAAAAAATATATGGAGAAGACACATTTTATCTTGTATTTCATATATGTACCTTTCCCAGGAAGCACTGCGTGGAGGGATGGGAAGCGGATCCATAGGCTCGCTATGGCAATAGCTAGGAGGGAGCAGCTGGATGTCATTGTCCACCTGGGGACCAGTGACCTGGCCAGGAGAAGGGTGGAGTTAGCAGAGTCCAGGAGGATTTCAGGAAGCTGGTGGGAAACCTGAAACAGATAGCACGCTCCGTCTCATTCCCGGAGGTGCAACCTGTCCAGGGCACATGGGAAGCTAGGGCACTCCACATCCATACCTTCAACTCCTGGTTGAAGGATTGGTGTGGAAGGGAGGGTTTTGGCTTCATGGGGGACTGGGGCTTGACCTGGGCAGATGCAAGCTTATATAAGGTGGATGGCCTGCATCTGTCCAAGAAGGGGACTTTGGTCCTTTGCGAGAAGTTTAAATGCTTCCGCTGTGAGCATTTAAACTGGCCAGTGGGGGAGAGCCAGGAGGGTCAGGAGGCTTAGGATCCCCCCACCATGGGAACATGCAGGAACATAAGTTGACTACAGGAATAGCTAAAGCATCCAGAGAAAAATGTATAACAAGTGATGGGGGGGTGGGGGCAAGAGCACATTGGAAATGAAACCGGTGTGGGAGGAAGACACTGGAGGGGGAAAATGAGAGCAGAGGGAGAGCAGACTGTAAAATTTGGAAGCTCATGCTAACGAATGCCCGTAGCCTAGGAAATAAGGTTCTAGGGACATGGATATGTTGTTAATCCACACTATCTGGCAGGTTCCTTGCCGCTTTAAATCTTGCCGGAAGGTCTTCAAGCTGGCTCCTCCCACCCACCCGGGTGGTAAAACTCTCGGCTCCGCCCCATGATGCCAGATGTTCCTTACCGCTTGGAAGCTCAGGTTCCCTCCTTAGCGCTCTGCGTTTTTTGACTGGTTCCTGATTATTCGGTTCATCCGAATTTAGTTTTGAAGTTTTTTAAAACTTCAGTCTTCTTTCCCTTGCGGCTCACGATGGGCAATTTGTTTCCAGCTCTATAAGGCGCCGGTGATGGAATATCTCAGGACGGATCCGCACTCCGCGTCACGTTTACTGCCTCGACTTGGACCATGATCCATCAAGTTTTGCGAATTGTACTGCGCCCTTCGACCAGCGTCCTGGAGGATCGTGCGGCCCATTTGGAACTCAAGCGCCCGGTTTTCCGAGTTGGAAAAATCTTTAGAGGCTCGTCGGGCGGTGTCTTCATCGGCTGTCTCAGCTGAGCAGCTCGATTTCTCTTCCTCCCTGGAGGAGGCGGTGGCCAAGGCTGCATCCCCGTCCTCCTCGGTCACAGCTTTTATCCCGCTCTCTTTGAGTTCCTTTCATTCGGCTTCGTTCAAGGAGCTTCGCCAGTCCCTTTCCACGAAGGGAGAGGGGCCATCGGGACCTGCCTCTCAGCCCAGGTCAAGGGAGTCGCAAGGTAAGTCCCATCGTCGGCGTTTGTGGGAGCGGGAGAGGTCCCCTTCCCCTGTCTGCCAACCTTCGACTTCGGTCGAGGTTGCGGCTCAGGCCGTTGGCTTCACGGTGTCCCCGTCAGGCCAGCTGGCCATGACTCCCGTCGACGTTGTCGAGTCTTCTCTCGACCCGTCACCCGGGTGGTCTACTGCAAGAGTCGTCAACCCTTCGCCGGTTGCCCCGGTGGAGGCCGAGGTTCTGCCTGCACCTTCGGGGCGGCAGTCGTCGGTCATTCCGTCCGAGCCGAGGGAAGAGCAGGTGTCCCCCGCTCCTTCCCGGACCCACCCTCAGTTTCGCCGAGGATCTGGGTCTCCGTCTCGGTCCTCTTCTCGGTCAAGCCGCTCCCCCCGACTTCGGCGGTCTTGGTCGGGGCACCGAGTTAAGTGGCAATACCGTTCCTCCTCGGATGAGGAGAGGCTTCGATGCAGATGGCGTCGACGTTACGAGGAGTTCATGTAGCAGCAGTTGCTGTTGTCCGGGAATCAATCTACTCCGATTCATTCCCCGTTTATCAAGCAGCTGCCGCCGGAAAGGCCAATGCAACCGCTCGCTGCAATCGAGGTACCCACTTCTGGGCCGGTTGTTCGACCAAATCTTGCTGCCCCACCGATTATGGTGGAACCTCGGTCAGGTCACGACCTGTCCCGCAGGTTGTCTGTCACCCTCAGTCCCACCCACCCTCGGCGGGTTAAGAGTGGCTCAGGCCTGAGGCAGCTCTTTGCAGACCCTTCGGAGTCCGATGACGACTCCTCCGTGTTCCCCAGACGGGAGGGCCTGGGGTACTCCCTGGACCGGTCTGTGGATGACAGCCCATCGTCCTTTCTGGGTCTGCTTAGGCTCATCTCAGAGTTCACTGGGATGCAGCTCGAACCCATGTCCAGACGGGCCTCTTATCCCCTGACGGAGATCCTAGACCGAGGGGGTTCACCCTTGGAGGCCTTCCCGGTGGCTGAGGCCATCGTCAGCCCAGCCTTGGAGCTTTGGCAGCGGCCTACTTCCTGTCCTGCACCCTTGGCCAGGATGGCCAGGAAGTATTCTGTCCCTATCGGTTCTTTGCCCGTTTTTTCGGAGCACCCCTCCGCTGAGGGGTTAGTTACCAATAATGTCTTCCAGCGTTCTGTGAACGCTCGGGATGTGGATAGGCCCCCTCGACAAAGAGTCCAAAAGGATGGACTATGTCGGGCACAAGGTTTATGCCGCGTCATCCCTAGGCCTCCGACAGGCCAGCTCGGCCGCACTGATGGCACATTTTTCCCACGCCCTCTTGGGCTCCCTGGATGAGGTGCTCCCTCATCTCCCGGCCGACCTGCGGACCACGGTCCGGCGGGTGCGGGACCAGGGTAGGGCGGTGGCGAAGCAGCAGCTTCAGACTGCTTTGGACATAGGTGATTCCTGTGCCAGGTCAGTAGCGGCCACGGTGGCAATGCGCCGCAGGGCATGGCTGAGGATATGCACCTTCTTGACGGATACCCAGCACAAGTTGGCGGACATCCCCTTCTTGGGGACTGACCTCTTTGGCCCTGGAGTGGAGGGACACCTCCAGGGGACCGAGAAGTCCAGTGCCACTCTGGACTCTGTCACCCCCGCCCAGAGGGACAAGGGCCGCCGGCAACCTTTGCATAAGCCCCTTCGTCCTTCGGCTCCTGCGGCACGACCGGCCCATCAACAGCAGCATGAGGGCCGGCAGGCTTCCGCTTGGCATCCTGACCCCAAGCCAGCGGCTTCCTCTAAAGGGAAGCAAGGAGGTAAAGGCTCAGGAGCTCCCTCGGCCAGTCCCTCCTCCAAGCCTGTTCAGTGACGGGCTGAGGGGCGCCGCCCCAGCCTCGTCACCCCTACCTGGGTCCCCCCGTGGGGAGACGGCTCTGCCCCTCCTCCGCCTAGTCCGCTATCACCACGGACCGCTGGGTGTCGGAGGTGCTAGGGAAGGGGGCCTGCCTCTGGATTTCGAGCAGGCCCCACCCTTTTGAGCCATCGCCCCTCGGGGGGCCATGGGGTCTGCAGCCTCGCTGTTGGCCCGCCGAGCCGATTTTGCCCTGCCCCTCGAAATAGAGGTGATCAGGAAGGTGGCGGATCCTCCTCCAGACCCGGGGTTTGTGTCCAGGTATTTCCTGGTCCCCAAATGGATAGGGGGCTTGCGCCCCATCCTTGACCCGCACGACCTGAACAGCTTCTTAAGGTCTCGGACCTTCGAGATGGTCACTCTGACTCAGATATCCCATCCTCGGAACAAGGCGTGTGGCTGTATTTCCTGGACCTCCAGGACGTATTCTTCACACGTCGCTCCGTCCGTTTTCTTGGGAGACTTCTCCGCTTCAAGAGCGGTGGGATCTCTTTTCGAGTTCCAGGCCATACCCTTCGGCCTCTTCTCAGCAGCATTCCCGCGGCGCCGAAGGGTCCGGGCGTACCCCTACCCGGATGGCGGGCTGACTGCAACCCCTCCAGAGCGGAGGTGGGGCGGTCCAGAGTTCTGGCCCTCTAGGTTGCTCTCAGACCGGTCTCCTCTCTAATGGAGCCAAGTCAGAACTCGTGTCAAAGTGGGTGATCTTTTCCTCGGGACAGAGCTTGACTGTTCGAGCCAGAGCTCGGCTCCCGGCGGACAGGGCCAGGGTTCTTCCTCCTTTACCTAGTCATGTCTGATTGGGCAGTTGCGCCCTGCCCGGGACTTCCTGCACCTCGTGGGCCTCGTGGCGGCCTGCACCAGCGTGGTCTGCTTGGACCCACCGGTTCATGCGTCCCCTTAATGGGGGCTGGTCAGCCAGCGGTCACAACGCTGTGATCCTTTGGACCAGCCCGTGACAGTAGCCCAGGGGTTGGGGAACGCTCTCCTATGGCGGACCGTTCCAGCTCATCTGCAGGAGGGCATCCCGTTCGTCCACCCCGAGTCGACTTCTGCGACCGATGCATCTCTGATGGGTTGGGGTGCCCATCAAGGGGAGCGCAGAGTGCACTGCCTCTGGTCCCCTCTGGAGTCCGATGCCATTTCAACCTGCTGGAGCTTCATGCGGGCCGCTTAGCTCGCACCGTTTTCGCTCCGTTTATGTGGGGTCTAGTGGTTCAGGTCCAGGCGGACAATACCACGACCATGTGCTGCCTAAACCACCAGGGCCGGACGAGCCCCTTGCCATTGCATAAGGAGGTTCTCCGCATTTGGTCTCGTGCGCAGCCTGGAGGCGGTTTTCCTAGCCATTTCGATGGCAGGAGCCTCCAGCACCCTGGCTGATGCCCTAAGCCGGATAAGGGCTGTGCCTCATGAGTGGTCTTCCCTGCCGGAGGTAGCACAAGATCTTTCTCCCTCTAGGTCACGCCTCGGGCGGACCTTTTCCCTCAGGGAGAACTGCAGCCGAGACTGTTCTGCCCCCCCCAGCAGGGTCGCGCAGATGCCTTGAGGCCACGGACCCGGGCCTCTGCACGCCTCTCCCATTTCTCTTGGACCCACAGGCAAGGCGAGGAGGGACTAGGCGCAGGTGATTCTGGTAGTCCCAGACTGGTTCTGCCAGCTCTGGTATCCAGCTCTCCTCAGTCTCAGCCCCAGGCTCCCGAGGCGGCTTCCAGCCTGCCCGGTCCTGATCTCTGTTGTCAGGGGAAGGTATTCCATCCGGACCTTCAATCTCTGCACCTGGCGGCCTGGTCCCTGTGCGGCTATTGGCCAGGTCTTGGGTCTTCCGGCGAGGTCCTCGACATTGTTGAGGCGTCCTGCCAGGAGTCGACCAGACATGCTACGCCTTCAAATGGAAGAGTTCTCCATTTGGTGTTAGGATAGGGCCTGGTCCCCTCTCCTGTTCCTCGGCGAGCATTCCGGACTACCTGTGGTCCGTTGTTCTTCTTTAGCAAGGGACTTCGGTCGACGACCCTTAAGGTGCTCCTGGGAGCCACCCCTGTCCTCCGGAAAGGTAGTCGGTGGCACAGGAAAGGTGGTCTGGCGCTTTTCCAAGGCCTTGATCACGCTTCCCCTCCGGGGAGAGTATCTTCACCTCCGTGGGGTCTTATGCTGGTATGGGCTTAGCTCACGGGCAAGCCATTCGAACCTATGCACAGGTGCGATTCTCCCACCTGTTGTGGAAGAACACCTTCTCGGGGGCTACCACGCCAACCAGAAGGCTGGGAGAGCTCCAGGCGCTCCTTCGAGTTTCCCTATCTGGTCTTCCACAGGGACAAGGTTGTCCTGAGCCCCACCCGAAGTTCCTTCCGTAGGTGGTGGCGGAGCGTTTCCCTAACCGGATATTGTCTCTGCTGGGGTTCAATACCATTCACACCTCGGAGGCCGCATATAGGCTCCATTTGGACACTAATTGAGCGCTCGCCTTCTCAGGGAGCGTAGGGCTGAAGTTCGGGAGAGGTTCGCCAGCTGTTTGTCATCTACGCTGAAGCCGCACCTGGCAGACCTGCAGCCAAGCGGACAATGAGCGGGTGGGTCACCTCCTGCATAGATCTCCGCTATAGGTGGGCGGGCAGGGAGCCTCCCAGAGGGATAAGTGCTCATTTTACCTGCCCTTCTGCTGCATCGGTGGCTGCTTCCGGGGATGCCCCTATCCAGGATATCTGCAGGGCTCCTACCTGGAAGTTGGCACATACCGTTTAACCCCCTACCACATTGATCTTGGGTCACGCTGGGATGCTGGTTGGGGCCTCGGTTCTCCAGTCTTTATTCCCTAAGTAGGGGGTGTGCACCTTGCCTCCCTCCTCCCGGAGAACTGCTAGGAGTCTGCCAGATAGTGTGGACGAACAGCATATCCATGTCCCTAGAAATACAGGTTACTCACCTGTAACAGAAGTTCTAGGAATGGTATATGTTGTTCATCCCCACGACCAACCCGACCTCCCCGGCTTCGACGCACAACCTGGCTTCCAGTGGGCTAGATATGGCATCATGGGGCGGAGCCAAGAGTTTTACCACCCGGGTGGGTGGGAGGAGCTAGCTTGAAGACCTTCCGGCAAGATTTAAAGTGGCAAGGAACCTGCCAGATAGTGTGGATGAACAACATATACCATTCCTAGAACTCCTGTTACAGGTGAGTAACCTGTATTTCCAGACCTGAAGCCTTGTTGGTAAATGCAGACCTTGACATAGCAGCAATAAGAGAGATGTAGCACTCTGCTAATCATGACTAGGAAGTCAGTATACCAGGTTATACACTGTTCAGGAGGGACAGGAAGGGTAAAAAGTATGGGGGAGTGGCCCTCTACATCAGAGATGGTATGAAGGCTACAGAAGTTCAGGAAAGATAGGGAGAGTCCGAGCTAATGTGGGTCACCCTGGAGCCAGAGAATGGAACAGCAGTACGCTCAGGGGTGATCTACAGACCTCCGGCACAGAGGGAGGAAGTAGACTAGTGGATAACATGCACATGACAGCTAAAGGCGAAATCCTGCTGCTGGGGGATTTCAGTATGCCAGCTGTAGATTGAGCCACTCGGGTGGCTGCTTCATCCAGAAGCACAGCCATCCTGGAATCCCTGCAGGGGGCTGGACTTGGGCAGCTGGTGCATGAGCCAACCAGGGACGAATCATTTCTGGACCTGGTATGGACCAGTGGGAACAGAGTCGAAGAAATACAAGTGGAAGGGCAGCTGAGGTCCCGTGACCACCACATGATGTCGTTCAGCAAGGAGACATGGACTCAACTAAGCCACGCAAGGGCAAGAGTATTAGATTTCAGAAGGGCGGATTTCACTGAAATGGGTAGATGTTTACAAGCAGTCCTGGGGAAGGGGAGAGGTAATTGAGGGGGTGGGAGAACAAATGGGAGAAACTGAAAGGAGCCATAGTGGATATAACAAACCAATGTGTTAGGATAGTGGCCAAAGGCAAAAGAGGAAGGAAACCACTATGGTTCTCCAAAGAGGTGGGGGACAAAGTCAGGGCTAAAAGGCTGAGTTTCAAGAAATATAAGGGGAGCCAAAGGGAGGAGGACAGGGAGGTGTACCTTGAATGTCTAAGGGAAGCAGGGAAAGCTGTTAGGAGGGTGAAGGTGCAGACAGAAGAGGGCTTAGCACGGTCTGTAAACAAAGGGGGATAAGGCATTTTATAGGTACATCAGTGAAAGAAGAAAACATGGGGGTGGGGGTTGCGAGGCTCAAAGGAGAGAAGGGAGAGTGTAAGGAGGGGAATCTGGACAAAGCAGAAATACTGAACAGATACTTCTGTTCAGTATTCAAATCAAATCAAACTTTATTTTCATAGCACCTTTCAAAAACCAAGGCACTATACATAAATTAAATGCAACAAATATAAATATCAGTTAAAACAGCAATAAATAACTGTTAAGCCATAATTAGGGAAGGCTAAGCTAAATAAATACGTTTTTAACTCAGTTTTGAACCTTTCGACAGTCAGGCATTTCCTTAACCGACAAGGTAGAGAATTCCACAGGGTCGGAGCTGAAAAGGAAAAAGCACGGGCACCAGATGTCTTTAATTGCACCCTGGAAATCTCTAGCAATCCCTCATCGGTGGATCGGAGAGGACGGAGGGGGCAGTAGGGTACCAGGAGGTCTCGCAGGTAACCAGGTCCCTGATCATGTAGGGCTTTAAAGGTTAGCAAGCCGACCTTAAAGGGGGATCCGCCACTGAACAGGCAGCCAGTGCAGCTCGCGGAGCACAGGCATAATATGACTGGACCTAGATGTCTCAGTCAAAAGCCTGGCCGCCGCGTTCTACACCAGCTGCAAGCAGTGGATATCAACCCCCTGGTAGCCCTAGGTAGAGGGAATTGCAGTAATCAAGGCGGATAGTGACAAAGACATGGGCCAGTGTTGAAGATCATCCGGAGGAACCAAGTTGTTCACCCAGGCGATATTCCTCAGATGGTAAAAAGAGGATTTGATGACAGCAGACACCTGAGATTTTAGTGTCAGACCATCATCAAAAATAACGCCCAGGTTACGCACCTGGTCTGAGATAGTGAGCGGTATGCCATCAATAGATAAACCTGGTGGCTGTCCAGCCCCCAAACTGTCCCTCAGACGACAAGGGTCCACTACCAACACTTCAGTCTTATCCGGATTCCGTCTCAGCCAGCTGGTACTCATTCAGGTTCTGATTTCAGTGCAGCAATTATTTAGCACAGAGAGTGCATCATCCTCTCGAGGCAGAAAAAACATATACAGCTGAGTATCATCTGCGTAGCAGTGAAAACCCGAGCTGTATCGCCTGATGATATCTTCCAATAGCAGCATATACACTGCAAGCAACATGGTGGCCAGACTGGAGCCCTGCGGCACCCCGCAGGGTAGGGAATGAGAGCCAGAGGAATAAATCCCAGTGGCAACTCTCTGAGACCTGTCTGCGAGGTACGAATGGAACCATTTGAGGACTGTACCAGACAGCCCACAAAGAGGCCGCCAACACTCCCAACAGCACACCATGGTCTACAGTGTCAAATGCAGCAGAGAGAGATCAAGAGGGACCAGAATGGTACGTGCCTTTTGATCTCTTGCCATTAGGAGGTCATTCAATACTCGGACAAGTGCAGTCTCCATGCTATGCCTCTTCCTAAAACCAGACTGGAGAGAATTATAGAAATTGTGAGTTATAAGATGATCATCCATTTGCAGTGCAACCACCTTTTCAATAACCTTACCAACAAATGGCAGGTTAGAGATAGACCAGTAGTTAGCTAGACAGTCTGGATCCAAGGAGAATTTCTTAAGGAGTGGTCAAATGACCGCCTCCTTGAGGGGATCTGGAAAGACCCCCCCGCCAAGGACTTCCAGACAGTTTTAGCAAGGATCAGGCAGATAACATCTACACAACCCACTAAAAGGGGTGTAGGGCCCGGATCCAAACTACAGCCGGTTGGGCGCAGTGTTTGGATGATCTTCACAATGTCCGTGAATTCCGGCCGGCAAAAATCTGACCAGACAGGCCAAGTGCATGCCACTTCCTGCCGATCTGTACAATCCCTCATAGGAGAGGCCGGGCCGATTCCGGACCTGATGCTGGCAACCTTATCTGCAAAGAATCGAGCAAACTCATTGTATTTCAGCTGAGAAAAGGCTTCTGTGGGCTGGAGGCAGATTGGATTGCACAATCTGTCAACAGTCCGGAAAAGCTGAGCCGGTCGATTCTACGCAGCAGAAATCTCCCTGGACAGAAATTCTGCCTTCTTACGGGTGATTTATGATTGATAGCCATCATAATGTGCCACCAGCCTAAGCCTGTCAGTATCAAGGCTGGACTTTTGCCAGGCTCTCTCCATCCTTTGGCCAACTCACCTCAACTCCTTCAAGGAGCCATCAGACCAAGGGCACCTTGGGCGAAGAGTGAGAGGCTGAACATGAACAGGAGCAATCTTGTCCAGGGCATCTCCCACAGCCTTATTATAGGCCAATACAAGATCACCTGGACTCATGCATTCACCCGACAAACCCGATAGGTCCAGCACCGCCGATAGGTCACAGGGGGTAACTCCTCTCAAAGGGTGGTACTGAACCATCTCCATAGGGGCAGACCTATTGTGGGAGAACCCTGAAGCTGAACCTTATGGTGTGATGGTCAGACCAGCCGACTGGTTCCACCCTCCAATTCAGCTATCTCCATACCCAAAAGGAAGATCAGATCCAGCAAGTGACCCCCTACATGGGTCGAGGAGGTAGCTACCTGTGTAAGGCCCAACGTCGTCATCAGCTGGAGGAGATTGTGGCCAAAATGTGAGAGTTCATTGTCGACCCAGGCAGTGAAGTCCCCCAGAATTATCCATCTGGGGGACCTCAACACCATGTCGACAGTGAAGTTCGCTATCTCCTACAGGAATTCTCCACCATCTCCTGGCGGACGGTAGATGAGGAGTATCCCGCAACCTACACCCTCTCCCAGGATATACTCGAAGGATCTGGTACTTCCCAATGGCACATCCACAAGGCCCAGTTCAGTCTTAAATATAATGGCCACTCCCCTGCCCCTACGATCCAACCTTGGGCAGTGTATCAACGAGAACCCAGCCGGGACTGCAGAAGCCAATACAGGGCCTGCATTTTCATCCAACCAGGTCTCGGTGATGCAAGCCAGATC
The DNA here is from genome assembly GCA_016271365.2 of Neoceratodus forsteri. Taxonomy (NCBI): domain Eukaryota; kingdom Metazoa; phylum Chordata; order Ceratodontiformes; family Ceratodontidae; genus Neoceratodus; species Neoceratodus forsteri. The sequence goes on along the minus strand of CM057450.1, from coordinate 123,419,746 downwards.
TGTTGTTCCAACAAGATCAGATATAATAGCTGTCTTGTTCTTAATAGATCTGACATTGCATAACACCGCCCAGGCAGGATAAGCTGTCGGGGAAGACCTCGGTACCTGCCTGCTGACATCGGGCTCCTTAGCTATGGAGACAAGACAGGAAGAACCTCTGTCCAGGCTCCATTTTGCCCCAGGGCGCTTCCTGGACTCCACAACTCCAATCCACCCTGCCCTTCCCTCTCCCCCACCAGGTCCAGTTCTGCCCCTTCTTATACGCTTTCTAAATATCCCCAAAGCACGGCACCTAAAGTAGGTGTCTGATGGTAATGGGGGACATTCAAAGGGACATCATTCCCTGAGCCTGGTAGGGGAATAATGTCTGACTGTCACAAAACCTAACATAATTATACAAAGTAATAAAACACTTTAAAATCAATCCACCCCAAAACAAAAATCCAGTAAATCTAATCTTAATAACAATCCTCTTATATTCTAAACTATAAAAGTAAAACAAACTAACTAGTAAATTAAACTTAGTATTATCAAAAACAATCCCAACCCACCTCAAATTAAAACCTTCTCACAAAGTAAATGTCCATGACTTCAAAGTGTACCTCCTCCTTGCTGGGATGTCAAGGTGTTAAAATAAAATGCTAACTAAAACCGGCTTCAAATAAACAGGTAAATGTGAGGTGTATTTGGACCTCCTCAAGCACTCTCACTGCTCGGAGATTCCTTAAATTCAATAGGCACTCTCACTGCCTGAAGCTTCCAAAAATTCATCAGGCACTCTCACTGCCTGAACTTACAGATTCACCAAAGAGTAAAATAAAAACATCTGACCGTCTCAAGGGCTCGATCCTCACTCAGTTCACTAAGGAGGGGGAGGGTCAAGGACCACAGTTGAGTTGCAGAGGGGGTGGGGGTGGGAGAAGTGGACACCAGTCCAGTCACAGTGGAGAGAGTTCTGGAAGAACTCACAAAGCTGAAGGTGGATAAAGCCATGGGGCCAGACGGCATCCACCTGAGAACTAGGGAACTAGCAGCGCCACTGGTGGCCCTGTTCACAGAGTCACTCGACACGGTGGAGGAGGGCACATGTAGTCCCACTGCACAAAAGCAGCAGTAGGGAGGAGGCGGGAAACTATATGCCAGTCAGCCTCACCTCAGTGATGGGAAAGATCATGGAGACACTGCTGAAAGAAAGGATAGTGACGCATCTGGAATCCAGCGGTGCTCAGGATCTGAGGTAACATGGATTCACAGCAGGAAGGTCATGTAAAATGAATCTAATAGATTTTTTTGATTGGGTGACTAGGGAAATAAATCAGGGAGGGGCAGTAGACGTCGCCTAACTAGATTTCAGCAAAGCCTTCGACACAAAGAAAGCTAATTAACAAAATGGGTAGTCTGGGCATCGGAGACAAGGTGATGAGCTGGGTTAGGAACTGGTTAACAAACAGGAGACAAGGTGGTGGTAAATGGGGTACAATCTGGGGAGAGGGGGGTGACCAGTGAGGTACCACATGGATCAGTACTAGGACCAGTCCTGTTCAATCTCTTCATTAGTGAGATTGCAGAGGGTCTGGAAGGAAAGGTCTGCCTGTTTGCAGATGACACCAAGATCTGCAACAGAGTGGATACTCCAGAAGGGGTGCAGAAAATGAAGAGGGACTTGGAGAAGCTTGAAAGATGATTGGAGATGTGGCAACTGAGGTTCAGTGCAAAGAAGTGCAAAATAATGCACCTGGGTAGAGGGAACCGTAGGGAGTGCTACAGGTTGGGGTGGGGGGACTGACTGTCACCAAAGAGGAAAGGGACCTAGGGGTTATCACTTCTGATGACCTTAAGGTATCAAAGCAGTGTACAAAAGCGGCAGGGAGGGCCAGTGGCATGCTGGGGTGCATAGGCAGGGGTATCACTGCCAGGAGGTGGTGATGCCATTGTTTAAAACATTGGTAAGGCCTCACCTGGAGTACTGTATGCAGTTCTGGAGGTCACACCTGCGCAAGGACATAGATAAGGTGGAGACTATCCAGAGAAGGGCAACAAAGATGGTGCAGGGCTTGCACCGCAAAACATATGAGGAGAGACTAAAGAACCTCAATATGTACTCACCGGAGGAGAGGAGACAGCGGGGGGACATGACTGAAACTTTCAAGTACCTCAAGGGCATAAACAAGGTGCAGGTGGGGGACCTTTTCCAATAAGAAAAAGTACTAGAACAAGGGGGCACAGTATGATATTGGAAGGGGGTAGATTAAGAGGTAATGTGAGGAAGTTTTTCTACACAGAAAGGGTAGTTGACGCTCGGGATAGTCTGTCACAGGAGGTAGTGGGGGCAAGCACAGTGGAGAGGTTTAAGCATGCCTGGGTCAGGCACAAGGGAAGTTTGAGAAAGGAGGGAGTGATGAAAAGCCATTGATTACATAGGGTCAGTGGCCACATACAATGTATATTGCCTACGGGCAGACTGGCTGGGCCTAGCGGTCCTTATTTGCTGACATTTTCTATGTTTCTTTCATATTTCATTACTTGTGAGATTTTTTTGGAAAACTGGGTCTCTCCCTAGACCTAATCTTCATCTGCTCTGTTTGTCTACAAATGATGTCACAGCCCTTTGCTTGTGACACCATAACTGGTCTCTGTAGACATGATTACAAAGTCACAAAGGATTGTGATGTCACTTGTGGACATGCGGTCAGAACAGATGAAGACCAAGTGGCAGGGTATCCTGTTTTCATGCAAGCATCCTCCGTAGAAAAAAAATAAGGGAGTAGTAAAAGCCTGAATTATAAGCTGAACTGTGTCTCGAGTTTTTTCATAGATTTCCCTGGTGATGTTAGTGGCTTTTTAAATTCATACCATATATATAACATAATGTCAGAACCGACGTTTCAAGCATAGGGACTTCAGGAATGAGCTACGAAGAACAAATAAGTATAATTCAAGCCCTAGGAATTTCTCACAGTGCTTATTGATGCAGTCAGCCTGATGGTTTGCGCTTCCCTGGAGAGAGTGGAACATATGTAAATTATGGAACTCGGACACATTTTCAAATCTCTGCTTCATGGTGGCATTCTAAGCTGCTCTCTCACATCAGATTTATTTCTCCACTTGAGGAAGCAAGTCGCCCCGAAGAGCTCTCTTAAATTTGACTAGCCTTTTGGTGGGGCCTCATGAACGTTTGGCAGTGTCAGTGGCTCAGCAGGTTGCACACTTGCCTCTGAGGTCAGAAGATCGAAAGGTTGGGGGTTCTAGCCCCACACCAGGCACTTGGGGGTAAATTCCAATACTGACACTGTAGTGCATCATGAGGGGGATGCTGCACTCCTGAGGTGTCGCCTTTCGGATGAGACATTAAACCAAGGTCCTGTCTGCTTATTATGGTGGTTGTTCAGGTGGATATTAAAGATCCCATGGCACTTCTTGAAAAGAGTAGGGGAATTTCCACGGTGTCCTGGCCAAATTTCCCCCATTCAGTAAAAATATACCATCAACAGCTTAATCTGGTTCAATTTCAGTTGGTTACCATCAGTATCCCCCCCTCCGCCCGGGTTCACCTCTGAAAAGGGACTTCTAGTCTCAGTGGGCCTACCCAGGCAACAAAATTCAATAAATAAATAAAAATTTCTCACTTTACTTTCTGAATATTTAAGTATACGTTTTTATTTCTTTGATATCGCTACTATATTTATTATTGAGATCAGAATTACAATCCTTTGAGTCAGAGACTGATTTACAAAGGCTCCATGTCCAGGTTAGAATGAAACAAGGTGGTATAACTAACATACTAACAATGGTAGAGCTGTTACAACGGGTAAGTAGCCCTGAGTCAAAAAATAATAATTGGTTACAGGGGAGAAAGTATGATGGGCAATTTGCCCTGAGTCAAAATAAGCATGTAGTGGTACAGTTAACAGGCAGTGATAATCGAGGCATTGAGTAATTTTGATGGACGTATTGAATCAAAAGGATGAGGGTGGTCAGTCAAATCCAGTCACAGTTACTGGAGGAAATGATCACTTCTCTGAGTGAAGACTTGAAATGGCCGATCCTTGGCAATGTTGTAGTTTCAGAGGGTAGCTCATTTAGCCAAAGGGGTGCTCTGTGGTAGAAAGCACGTTGACCTAGTGAGGTCCTACACCGGGAGACTGCCAGTAAGGCTCGGGATGAGAGATGGGGGGGCAGGTTGGAGCAGGGTACAAAGGCCAGGTGGGGCAGCCCGAGAGGATTTTTTATGCGAGAAGGCAGGTGTGGTAATGAAGTCTCCTTTTGAAATTTAGGCAGTCAGCAGTCTGGTAGGTGTCACATGTATGCTTCATTCTGTCGCACCCAGTCACCAGATGGCAGGCTGTGTTAAGGGCAACCTTGACCCTGCTAAGGGCTATGTTGTTGGCTGTACCATAGAGGGCAATGCCGTAATCTATAAGGGAGAACACCGAGGAAGAAACCGCCAGGCGGAGTGCTTCAGAGGTGAGGCACCTCTTATGTCTAAGCAGAAGGCCAATTCTGGTCTTAATGGCTGAACAGAGGGTGTGAATGTGATTACTGTAAGTGAGCGTGGGATCAAGTGTGATACCTAGGTACTTAAAAGAGGAGACTTGCTCGAGAACAGTGCCGAGGGAGTTAATAATAGTCAGGGGGGTGTTTGCATGCTTATTCTAACAATGTGCAAAGACCATTATCTTTTTTTTTTTTTTTGTAATTTAGCACCAGCTTGTGCTCCGAAAACCAGGCTTCAGATTCTGTGAAGCATTTCTGGAGTTCAAGTTGAAGGGGGGTCAGGGTCAGGGTGGTAACAAAAGAAGACAATGTCATCAGCACAGAGTATTATTTTCCCAGGGCAGGAATTGGGAAGGGTGTTTAGGAAGAGACTAAACAGTAGAGGTCCCAAGATAGAGCCTTGTGGGGTCCCTGAGCGAACCAGGAGACAGGATGAGAGTGAGGATCCAACCTGAACTCTCTGAGAGCGATCACTAAGATAGAGAATCACGAGGTGGAGTCAGTGGCCAGGCCCAGGGAGTGCAGGGTATTAATTAGAAGGGGATGGCTGATGGTATCAAAGGCTTTGGTCAGATCAATGTATACAGATCCGACCAAGTGGCCACGATCCAGGGCTTGGTAGATGAAGCTAGAGTATTCGAGCAGCACAGCTGTGGTATTATGACCTGCTCTGAATCCGTGCTGCTTAGGACATAGGAGATTATATTTGGTTAGGTAGTTAGTTAACTGGTCTGAGACAATTTTTTTCTAGAGCCTTGGACGGATGGATATGGGGTGGTAGTTAGATGGGGAGGTACTATCGCCACCCTTCAGGATTGGGATAATGACTTCCAGCTTCCAGAGGGAAGGGAATTGGCCCAGGCAGAGGGAGAGGTTCATGATTTTTGTGATGGGGATAAGCATGATGTCCAGGGCAAGGAGGAAAAGCTTTAGGTCCAGAGTGTCACCAATGTGTCTGGATTTTCCCAGGACTTTGGTGAGGTATGGTTTCACTTCTCTAGATGAGACTATTTTGAGGTAAAAAGGGGGAACTGTCAATGATTTGAGGCCAACAGTGGGGCGATTTGTAGGGGGTGGAAGAAATTAGGTGGGCGGACACTACTAAGGTCCAAGAACGTAGAGTTGAGGGTTTCGGTGATGAGTGTTGCGACATGGGTGATACTCCCATTTAAGCTGATTTGGGGGGGGGGACACAGTTTTGCCATTGAGTTATTTTATGTTATTCCAGAACTTGTGGCCATTTCCCCAGGAGGAGGACAGTGATTCCTGGTAGTAGGCAGCCTTTGCCTTGCGGACTTACCAAGTGCATTTAATTCTTGCTGCCCTGTACAGCTGCCTATCTGCGGGCTTGTCCGAGTCAAGGGCTTTGTGCCATAGGTTGTCCCTATGTCGCATGAGCTCAAGGAGGGTTTGTGATATCCATGGGGTGTCTGGGCCTTTGATGAACTGCTTTGAAATGGGGTCGAAGCGGTCACACGCAACATTGAATGTGGTAATGAAGTGGGAGAGGGCTATATCCAGGGACTGGGAGGAGTCAATTGGCGACCAGTCATAGGAGTGGAGGTAGTTCTTGAAATGTCCGAGTGCTCCCTTTTTTTAGGCAGCGCTGGAAGATGAATTTGAGTGGTGGTTTAATAGCCCTGAGTGACCAGGTATAGATAGTGGGTGAATGGTCAGTAAGGGCATCGGGCAGTACAGAGGTGTTCAAAAGTCGATCTGGTCTATTAGTTAGCATGAGATCAATCAGAGTGGACATTCCTGTGTTAGTGTTCATACGCATGGGGGCATTGATAGTTTGAGTACAGTTCAGTGCTGCAATGGCATCTTTATATGAGGCAGCCTTTTGGGACTGCCAGTTGACATTAAAGTCACCCGTAGCAATGATTCCGGAGTTTGCCAGAAACTGGGAGATGCAGTTGGTGATTGAGCTGAAAGCCAGGTTTTCATTTCTAGGTGGGATGTAAACTGCCATGATATACAATAGCTTTCGGGTGATACCTAGGCAGACTTTGACAGTGAGGGCCTGAGCACCATGGCTGGGTGGATTGGAGAGGATGATTTAACCCTGTAGGGTGTCTCGGAGGTAAATGGCGCAGCCACCCCATCTCGTGACCAGCCTATCTACCCTAAATATTTGGTAGCCGTTTAAGTTTACAGCATCGTCTTTTGTGTTTGGGGAGATCCAGGTCTCAATGATAGCCAGTATAATGGGTTGGTGTTGTACCACCCACCCCTGGAGGTTATCAAATTTTTTTTTGAGACTGCAGATGTTCATGGAGGCAATTTTGAGACTGCCGGTGCTTGTAGCAGAGATGGGAGTGGAGAGAGGGCCATGGTTTGGGTGTATATTCCCTGACAGGAGGAGAAGGGCGATTCGGGTATGGGCTGCTTTGAGCAGTTTCATTCTTAGGGCATGGCCATGCATGGAGCAGGGAGCTGTGGGGGCCTTTACGGGAATTGGGAGGTTCAAGGTGTGACGGGCTATGAGTAGATGTGGATGGAGGCTGTGATGTTGAGCATTTGTCAGCAATAGTCTTAACAAGGGGGTGTATGAAGGCAAGTGTATACAGATGCTGTGACCTTGGTGGGGAGGATGAAACGTATACGGGTGGATGTCATTTGTTGTAGGAACATTGGTATTTGCTGGGGTGGGCACATACCAGTAGGGGGCAGTAAGAATAAAAGGCTAAGGGTGCTCATCAGCGTGTGTGACAGTTGCATTGTGTAGGCAAAAGGGGGAATTCAGCTCGGGGCCACGGGAGCAAGCTTGATGATTCAGTTGGGTCAACGCAGGCGTTACAGAGGTTGAGCAGGCTAGGATAGCGCAGCGGTAGAGGCCTGGGCTCTAGAGCGCTGTGTGCAGGGTTAGTGGTAGGGTGGACTCAGAAAGTGGGAAATCTGGTTGTGGGGACACAAATGGGAGGACACAGGAAGGGGCAGAAGCTGGAGAGGAGGGTGCACAGGACTCATCTCTGGTGGTGGTGCAGTATTATCTACAGATGGAAAACCGAGCACTTTGCAGTACAGTGCCTGCCAGGTCATGTGACCCTGTCCTCAACAATAAGAGGAGGGTCGGCCTTGGGTGGCTGGGGCGGGTGGGGGGTCAACGTGAAGCATTGACTGGTAAACACCCTTACAAGGGCTGTCTGGAAGAAGATGTGGCCTCTTGTACCTTTCTGGCCGTCCGCTGGTTCCGCTCCGTCTGGAGCCACTGCTGCGAGTGGGGAGGGTGGTGAGAACGCCCAGGCCTAGAGGGACAGAACAAAGGGGTGATTTGCATCTGTCTGGGGTCTGTAGCCAACCTCAACTGCGCATGCATAGACCTGCATGTGTACCAAGATGGTGCCAGCAGAACACAGGGAGTGAAACTCGAAACTCTATCACTCTTAACTTCTATAAACACATTGCAAAGCTACACAGCACTCTATCAGTTCTGAGCACACAATTCCCCATCCCTTATTACAGCACCGGTAGTGCACACAAGTCCACGATGTAACAACACTCCCATCCAGGAAGGTGCTTAAAGTACCCCATGTAAACCCCTCAGCTAGCCCGAACAACCGACCATGTAAACAGTTGTGTGGTCTATCAGTTGTTCTGTGGCGACTTTAAGTCGCTAGACCCAGTTGCACAAATGTACAAACACAGTTCTTCTGTTTCAACACCCTCACAAGGGCTGTCTGGAAGAAGAGGTGGCCTCCTTTACCTTTCTGGCCGTCCACGGGTTCCGCTCCATCTGGAGCCACTGCTGCGAGTGGGGAAGGTGGTGAGAACGCCCATGCCTTTCTGGCCGTCTGCGGGTTCTGCTCCATCTGGAGCCGCTGCTGCAAGTGGGGAGGGTGATGAGAACACCCAGGCCTTTTTGGCCGTCCACGGGTTCCGCTCCGTGTGAAGCCACTGCTGCAAGTGGGGAAGGTGGTGAGAACGCTCAGGCCTTTCTGGCTGTCCGCAGGTTCCACTCCATCCGGTCTTAGTTTAATGCAGTTTAGACCTTTTTTGCTGCTTTCCCTGGTTCCTTAGAGGTTCACAGGAGCCCAGAGAAAAGCCTGCATTTGTATAGCGGCTTTTCTTTTAACTGCACTTTTTTTATTGGTTTTCATTTTTGGGTGTCATCTTTTACCTAAAATCATCACTTAGCTTCAAAACAGTTATACCTGGCACCTTTGACAGCTCCCACTGTTTGTGCATATAATATTGGGTGATGCTGAATCCTTGATTGTTGGATGTGTATACAACCCCCCAAAAGACTCCTTCGCTGCCTTTAAGGCACTTATGGCGGTGGTATAGGACCTACCTGTCCTGGAAAAGATTATCTTAGGGGACTTCAGCATCCATTGGGGTACTCCGCCTAACTCTCGTATCAAGTCCACCCTGATGGACATCAACCTGACCCAGATAATACAAGCTCTGACTAGACTAAACATGAAAACTGGCAACCACTCTACACTGGACTGGATTCTTGTATCCAGGCCAGATAGAGTTAAACTGACTGGGACATTTAGTGACTCCCTTAGTGACCATGTCCCGACATCTGTAACATGGAAAAATGACTGTCCTCCCCTCCAAACTTTCTTGACTAGGGACTTCTCTCACTTTGACCAGGTCTCCTTCCTAAGGACCCTGGCTGAAGTGAATTGGACCCACATAAAGTGTGCCCCATTCGTTAGATGTTGCTCCTGATATCTTTATACACTACTTCACCTCTGCCGCCAACAAACACACCCCTTAAAACGATTGAGGGTAAAGGGACAGAATGCCAAATGGCTAACTAGTGATCTGAGATCCATAATGAGACTAAAAGAAAAGGCCTGGGGCATCCATAAATCCACTAACCTAATTGAGGACTGGGTGAAATGTAGGACCCTGAGGAACAAATGTAAAAGTGAACTAAAATCAGCAAAAAAAAAAAAAAAAAAGTACCTGAGAGACCTACAAACTGCAAGCCTGTCAGGCCCCCCAAAATTATGGGCCCATATCAATACCCTACTAAAGGGAAAAGTCTCTACAGCAAATGTGGACATAGTGTTTAATGGATCCCACCTCATGGATCCAGTTGAATCTGCCAGAGATAAACGCCTTCTTTACAGATCTGGGTAAATATAGAACCCCTCCAACTAGCACCCCTCACTGGAAAAAAAAACTGAGGCCCCCTCCCAGAGACCAAAGTTTCATCTTAAACTCATCCCACGTTCTGATGTCCTAAAGCTCCTGCAGAGGATTAATGTTACTGGATCTGCAGGCTATGATAAGCTTGAGCCTAAGCTACTAAAGTTAGCTGCCCCGGTGATAGCTTCCCCTATCACTTGGCTATTCAACAGATCCCTTCTGTAAGGGAATGTACCCTCCCTGTGGAAAGTAGCCCTGGTCACCCCAGTGCACAAAGGGGGGGCCCTGAGAAATGCTAGAAAACTATAGATCGATATCGATTCTACCTATGCTAAACAAGATGTTGGAAAGGCTCATCTATAACCAAGTCCAAGACTATTTGGAGAGATATGAAATATTGACGCCAGAACAGCATGGTTTCAGAAAGCAGCATGGAACCGATACTGCTCTTGTCTTCCTGACCACCGATTATCTTAAATGAAGTAGATAAAGGTCTACTAGTAGGTGGGGTCTTTATAGAGCTCACAAAAGCATTTGATCTGGTTTGCCACCACCTACTAGCTGAGAAATTGGAATCTCTGCGTCTAGATAATCACTCCCTACTGTGGTTCACCAACTATTTGATGGGTAGATCTCAAATTGTGAAGTGGCGAGGTGCACTGTCTGACCAGCGGCCCATTCTGGATGGGGTCCCACAAGGATCAATCCTTGGGCCGCTGCTGTTCTGTTTATAAATGATCTTCCACTGCACACTGGAGGAGCTAAAATTTCTTTGTATACAGACGATGCAGTACTGTACAGAACTGCCCCAAATGCAACACAGCTAAATGAGCAACTAGGCAAAGACCTCCTATCGTTGGAAAGATGGATTCTTGATAATAAACTTGTCCTAAATGGGGGAAAAAAAACTAAGGTATGCTATTCAGATCATGAAGCCTGGGCACTGACCGTGCTGCAAAGCTTAATCTCTGACAAGTCTAGAGTAGAGGTGATCAGCTCCTTTAAGTACCTGGAGGTCTACCTTGACCAAGATGGCATATACAAACCCACCTCAACCACCTAAGTTTATAAATCAGAAGTTGGGTCTCCTTTACCGATTAAGCCCCTTCCTAACCTTGGAATCTCGCCGCAGAATTGCTCAAAGTACCCTCCTTCCTACCCTACTTCATGGGGCCCCATTACTGCATTCTGTTAAGGGCACTGAGCTACAGTTGATGAGATCTCTCTACCACAGGATTGGGAGGTTTGCCAATTCAGCGAAACCGCTTGCACATCACTGCACAGTGCTGAATTCCCTAAACTAACCGTCGCTTGAGAGCAGACTGACCTACCCCTCCCTATGCCTCACCTACAAACTAAGGCAGCACACCTCTCCACCTAGCCTAAACAATTTGCTACAACCTAAGCAGTGCACAAGAACCTTAAGATCATCAGAACTCCAGGTACCTAGGGTCCATAATTCCTGGGGAGCCCGATCTTTCTCCTCCTCCATACCCTCCGTATGGAATGTGCTCCCGTGTAGCATCCAATCTTCCACATCCCTTAGGGGATTTAAAAAAGAGCTTAAATCTTAAAACCAAACCACTGTTCCCGCTACAGCTGATTGTGGTTATCGTACTGCACTGTTGTCTTAATATACTTTAATCTGTTGTCCTGCCATATTATGTGCCTACTGTTTGTTATCTGTTGTCCCTGTAGCCTAAGGATCTACTTTGAAAATTTGACTAATATGGTTGTACTCCTTGTAATATGTCCAAATACTGCTCTTAATTGTATAATGTGTATATCACTGCCTCGCTACCCTCTGTAATTAACCCTGGGTCACCTTTGAAAAAGGGACCATCTGGTCTCAGTGGGCCTACCCGGTTACCAAAATGAAGTAAATATTTATTTTATCTAATCTCAAGTAAATGTACTGTTAGCGCTTCAGTTCATGATTTATAGGAACTGAACTGTGATTTCTGCATTACGTTTTCTTGAGGGAAAACTTTTTCTTAAAAAAAAAAAAAAAGAGAGAGAGAAAGAGTATGAGCTTTTTTTTTGTTAGTGGTTCATTCTCTTTAGGAGCCTGGACTGCAGTTTACATTTTTTCCTTTTGAGAACCACTTTTTTTAGGGTCTTTCTTTATTGGCATATCAGACACACCTAAAAAGAAAACTGGACCTGTGCATACATGTGATATCTCCCTCTTTTCGCAGGAGACTCCTGTTTTTCTGACTGGACTTTTTTCCTTATTTTTTGACGCCATTTAAGGACAAACTCATGATGTTACGGCATCTCCCTACTAGCAGGCCAATCTCCCTACTAATTTAACCCAAATGTCCCTCTTAAGCAAGTTGGACATACCACATGTATGCCTGTGGGATTTAAAAATTGTGCAAGGTGTTACAACCTCTTGGCCAAGGTAGACTGCCACGAGTTGTGCTTAAGGTGCCTGGATCTTGAACATCTTTTGACTGATTGTGAGCTGTGCAATAAGTTTTACCCTAAAACTGTAAGGAAAAAGGCCAAACAGTTAAAGATCATTATGGCTTCTCAGTCTGCCTCCGTGTCACCAGAGCACTCCGATGAGGCCCCTTCCTCTTAAAGTAAACAAAAGGAAAGGTCATCTAAAGACACATCTGATTCTAGGGTTCCTAAACAAGGGAACATGGAGGAAGCCAAGCATAAGAGATCGTCTGAGCAGGTTCCGGACTCGATTCCTGCTAAAAGAAAGAAAACCTGTCACTGCCCCTTCTCCTGAAGAAGGAAAGGAGCTGTCAGTGACCACTGAAGAAAGAACTCGCACTCCAGACATAAAATTCAGTAGAAGAATTAATTTTACTGTGCTAGGATGGTACTTACAAAGTACAATACATATCCATAACCATGTCAGTATTGAAATAAATGCAACAATGCCAAAAAATTAAGCTCCCACAGTGGTGGAAAAACCTCAGCGCTTCGGGGTCTGGAACCCCTTCCTTGGGAGGCCTAACCACATATGCCCCCTTGTGCTCATAAATACATCAACATACAGGTGTAACTAATGTTATTAAGGTGTTGCCTCAGCAATAATGCTAGTGACTTGCTTATCATGTGATCACTTCACTGGTCCCTGCTATCATTAGTGGAAGAGGTCACTAGTCAGAAGAATATACTGACTTTATAAAAAAGGTAATTTATGCCCGATGGCACAGTGTTTGGAGTTCCGCTTGTGACACCAGCAACCCGGGTTCAGGAACGGACCTGGGGAGCCAGAGGGTCGGCCAGGGGGAGAAGGATGGAACATCCCACGGACTGCTGTCCTTCTCCGGGGAGAGGGATGGGTTAGTGCCCTGCGATTGAGAGACCCTTAGCGGAGGCTGGAAGACTCATGAACCAACCGGCGGCCTACACATTGAAGGGCGGGGTGGATGCTGGACGTCACTGCACTTCCCTGCCCTTGGGGCCTAACTAGAAAATCAGCCTGCCCACTGCCTTGGTGATGCCTGCCCCATGGCTGCGATTGGCTCCCCAGGCCAACTCCTGCCCTATCCTGTTGACCGTGGAACCCTTCAAGGGTGTTCTGGTGCCATGGCCCCACCCTGGGGGTAAGCCAGGGGGTCCCGGAAGGATGGACGATATGGGGAAGTCCCAGCATGGGGTCCGTGACCGGGCAGATGGATGGCAGTGGAAGCAAGGTGCAAAAAGTATAAATTAAAAAAAAAAAAAGGTAAATTACCTTGAAGGCCTGTTCCACTGCAGAAACCAGTGAAGTGAATGCAGACAAGCCAAATGTAAAAAAAAAAAAAAAAAAAAATTTAAATAATGTTCTTTTTCAAAAACATTAACATAATTACTTCATGCAATATTGTAATGAACACAATAGACAAATTCTGGCACCATCATAACAGACCCTAATTTGATTACAATGCCTCCCAGACAGTATATCACTAGAGGTGAAAATAAAATAACAAGAGGAAGAATAAAAGATGTTAGAGGGTTGGGGGCTTCAGCCTAAACCACCCTCACCCCTCCCCATCAGACCCCCTCCCCCCAGGACATCATCATCAACGTCAGCAGCCTCAATTATTTCTTGTAATTCACTTTTGGTAAGTACATCCAATAATGGAATTGATTCAGTCACCTCATTCTCCACATCTATATTTATTGATGCTTTATTAGTAAAAAAAAAAAAAAAAAAAAAGCTTCTTAAGATTAAGCTTTCTAAATAGTTTAAACAAGTCACAATAGATGCTTAATTCATCATTCCGATAACATGGTACAAAAGACCGACCATACGAGAGGAGACTAATTTGTGCTTGTGTAAGTTCTGTCTTAGTTAAATTTATAACTGTGAAACTAGATTCAGTCACATTACTTTCATTAGCATTAGTCCTGCTCAATCTGCTTGTTCGACTCCCGCTCCTTCCACGGCTCCCTCGTCGTAGCTTTTTATTTTTTTATATATATTTTTTTTGAAGGGATGTACTGGCACCTCCATCAACTGACTCTGGGCTCGACCCACTCACGTTCCTTGAAGACATAGACGCCTGAGATGTTGTATCCGCACTCACATTATTAGTCCTGTTTTTTCAAACAACATGGAGTCTTGCTGTATTCTGACATTATGCAGTTAGCCCCAGCACTTGAACTGCTCCGGAGTGGAAAGAGTTAATTCTATGCCAAAGCATAGAACGTTGAGCTCGAGCTCGGTTCAAACTTCTGTCTGCTGCACTTTGAAGTGTAACCGTCAGATTCTTTACTCCGCTTAACTGAACAGTCGCTCCGGAGATCTCTCCTTCGCTATCGGTTCGGTACAGTAAAAATGTCGGTTTTAAACCATTATTTCTTATTTTTATTTCAGTTCAGATCCCTGTCTGCAGTACAGTAAGTACTTAGGTAGTGGAATAGTGCTATTTCTGTGGAAATTGTAAAAGCAATATTTTCAGACAGTTCGGCTGAACTGATTGTCTGTATTTTTCTCTTAAGTTTTCTTGGTTTTCTAAATTTAGTGTGAGGTACCGGTCCTTATCGGTTCTAAAAAAAAAAAAAAAGAAAAATGTATTTTTAACTTTTTTTTTCAAATACCCGTGATGTGGTTAGGAACTGATAAGGCAGTCTTGCCTGGCTTTTGCCTAGTAAAGGGTACGTTTTTAGGATGTCTTTGTCTGAGAAACCCAAAAGAAAACCGGGCCCACTGGGTTTCAACACTGCAGTGAGTGTGGGGAGGCCTTTACTATGGCTGATCCCCACACCACCTGTGTTTACTGTCTGGGTTTTGACCACCTTGATTCAGACTGCCAGATATGTAAACATTTTCCTAAGGCCACCCTGGATAAAAGATTGGGTAGGCTTAGGGAAAAGGAGACCGAGAAGTCCACTGACCCGGATGGCCAGCCCGGTTCGGTTCCAACCGAACCTAAGGGCGTGCCCACTGACCTGGTGAGACTCCTCAGGCAAAAGGAGAGCCGATCCTGAGGGGTTGGTTCCGACAAAAAGAAAGAGAAAACAAAAATCGTCCGGTTTGGATCCAGAACCGCATCGTCCAACTACAGAGGAAATTGCCAGGGCAATTAGTATAGTTGAATCGCTCAGTTCGGTTCCAGCTGATCCGACGCCTCCCGGTAGGCGTTCAGTTCGGACTATTCCCCAGAAGATTATTATGAACCAGATCAGGAGGGGGATGAAGATTACGACGATGACGACGATGATGATGTAGAAGGTCTGGATGAGCTCCTAGAACTGGACATCTCCCCAGACAGACTTTCTAGTGTTTCCCCTCCTAGGCTTTCTGAGTCCCCTTCCCACTTTATGTTCTACAAAAAAGTGGCAGAAACCCTCCAGCTCCCACGTAATGAAGCTGTCGAGGAGCAAGACTGTGTGGAGATGATGGACATCCCAGAGTCCAAGAGATTGTCTGTTCCCTTCATAAATCTTTTGGGAAATGGACACAAAAGTTACTTAAAACAACAAATTCTTTACGTCCTGTGGACAAACAAATGGACAAGAGGTATATGTTGTCAGGCCCAGGTATGGAGTACTTGTACCAGCAATGCAGCCATGTTGGGGTCATGCAGGCTGCAGCCTGTGATAAGGCTAACATACTCTTGGCTTCACACACCCCAGATAAAGACTCCAGGAAGTTGGATGCCATGGCTAAAACACAGTGCATGGCATCTTCTTTGGGACTCAGGCAGGCTAACTATGTGGCCTACACAGCCAGATAACAGAAGTCCAGATGGGATACTGTTCTGGAACTGGCTAAACAGGCTTCCCCCCCAGCTTGCCAAGGAGCTGGAGGAGGTGGCTGCTGATGGGATTGAGGCATCAAAAATCCAGTTTCATGCTGCTATGGACTTCAGTGATGTCATTACGAGTCATGGCTACATCTGTGGCTCTTCGGAGACTGGCTTGGCTCAGATGTACTAGTCTATCACAGGACACCCAGGCTAAGGCCATGGATTTCCCTGTCATGGAGAATTCTCTGTGGAGCAGACAGAATTGTATGAAGAAAATGGACACGTACAGGACCACCTACAGGAGTGCACAGGCCAAGGAAAGGCAGGCAACTCCTCAGCAGCAATCTAGGGGCAGGGGCAGGCCTTTTCACAGGCCTTTCTACCAGGCACAGGTCTCCTCTCCTTTTCCTCAGAGGGGGTTCTTCAGAAGGAGAGGCAGAAGGGGGATGAGCAGGGCTGCGTCCTCCTCTCAGTCTAAGGCTCCTGCCAAGCAGACACCCTGATGTGTCAGCCCGGGTTGACTCCCCAATTCCTGTAGGAGGCAGGCTGGCTTACTACTTCCAGGCCTGGGTTACATCAGACAAGTGGGTCCTGGAGGTAGTAAGCCAGGGACTGGCCCTCAGCTTCAAAAAATTTCCAAAACTGAGGGTCAGGTCTTTTCCAGCTGCAAACATCTCCGAAACCATTGCCCTAGAGGCTGAGGTTTCATCTCTGCTGGCTCTGAGCCATAGAGAAAGTTCCTACATCTCACAAGGGCAACGGTCTGTACTCCAAATACTTTCTTACCCCGAAAAAGACAGGGGAGTGGCAGCCCATCCTAGATTTAAGATACTTAAACAAGCACCTAATAAAGCCAAAATTCAAAATGGTGACTCTGGGAATAATTCTTCCCTCTCTAAGGCCAGGCGATTAGCTAGCTTCCCTGGACCTCAAGGATGCCTATTTTCACATTCCCATCAGGTGCTCCCACAATAAGTACCTCGGGTTCGAACTGCCTTGAGGCCATTATCAGTTCAGAGCAATGCCCTTTGGCCTAACATCAGCACCAAGGGTGTTCACAAAATCCCTAGCAGTAGCCTTTCTAGGGAGACAAAACATTTCCATATTCCCATACCTGGACGACTGGCTCATTGTGGCTCAGTCTCCAGACCAAGTCAAGTCAAACCTGCAAGTGACCCGCAAGTGCTCACTTCTCTAGGATTCCTCCTCAGTCTTCCAAAATCAGTTCTCGAACCAGTGCAACTCTTGACCTTCGTAGGGGTAGAGTTGGATACTGTCAAAGCAAGAGCCTTTCTCCCTCTGACAAGGGTAAAGGCCCTTATAGAGCTAGCTGCTTCTTTTCACCTTCTGGTGTCTCGACCAGAAAGGCGTTTTCTTCAACTCCTGGGCCACATGGCAGCTTCCACTGCAGTGGTCCAAGGGGCCAGATTTCAGATGAGGGATATCCAGTTCCATTTGAGGGCTTTTTGGTCTCAGAAAAAAGATCCTTTAACCAAACTAATTCCAGTGACTCAGGCTCTCCCATGGTGGTTGGATCAGGACAACCTCAGGCAAGGAATCCCATTTATCACTCAGTCTCATTCTGTGGTTCTAACCACAGATGCTCCTCTCCTGTGGTGGGGAGCTCACTTGGGAGTCCTCACAGCTCAGGGAGTGTGGTCCCCTCAAGACTCTCTTCTCCACATCAGTCTTCTGGGGCTCAGGGCAGTGTACCTGGCTCTACAAGCCTTCTTGGACTCAGTACAGAACAAGGTGGTTCAGGTCAGGACAGACACCACCACCACCATGTGGTACATCAACAAGCAGGGAGGCACTCTGTCTACAGCCTTGTGCACTGAAGCCATGAAATTATGGCCCCTGGCTTATTCCCTACAGACATCTCTGGTAGGAGTCCATCTTCCGGGGAAGGACAATGTGCTAGCAGATGCATTGAGCAGGATTTCCCAGGGCCATCACGAATGGTCCCTGGATCCCCTAGTGTTAAAAGTGATCTTTTCAAGGTGGGGCATTCAGAGATAGATCTCTTTGCAGCCCCAGACAATCACCAACTTCCTCTCTTTTGTTGCAGATCCCCAGTTTTTGGCTTAGTCCCCTTGGATGCTCTACTTCTGGATTGGGAGGGGAAATTTATGTATGCCTTTCCTCTACTATTCAAAGTTCTGGTCAAGATAAGGTGACAATCTTGCAAAGTGATCCTGATTGCTCCAGACTGGGCCAGACAGCCTTGGTATCCCCTGTTGCTGTCCCTAGCAGTCCATCTTCCCCATCTCTCTCCAGGAATCACAACTCTGTTAACCTCCTCTCAGGGGAGGATCTGGTATCCCAACCTTCAGTCTCTCAATCTCAAGGCATGGCTCTTGTAGAGCTAGAATATGCAAATTTGCATCTGTCTCAAGGTGTTCTGGACATTGTCAAAGCCTCTTGAAAACCTGCCACCAAAAAAACGTATAACTCTAAATGGAAAAGATTAAGCATTTGGTGTTCCAATAAGCACATATCCCCAGATACTGCTGACTTGTCTACAGTTCTGGATTACATGGTTCATCTTAATGGCTTAGGCCTCAGACCAGCTACCCAAAGTACACTTGTCAGCTGTTTCTGCATTTCTGTCAGTGGGAAAGCCCTCCTCACTGGCATCTCACCCTGTTTTCTATAAATTCTTCAAATGATTGCTTCTTACCAGTCCCCCCACCCCTTTAGGGGGTCCTACTCCTGCTTGGGATCTTAATGTTTGCATTGCTCATCTTATGCAACCCCCTTTTGAGCCTTTGGCCTCAACAGAACTTAAGTATTTGACTTGGAAAACTCTGTACCTGGTAGCTATTACCTCTGCCAGGCGTATCAGTGAATTACAAGTGTTGTCAGTGGAGCCTGATTTTATCTCATTCCATAGGGGTAAGGTGGTCCTTAGAACCAACAGGAGGTTCTTACTCAAAGTGGTTTCAGACTTTCATCTGAACCAATCCATTTCTCTTCCTGTCTTCTTCACTGATCATTCTTCTTCAGGAGAGAGAAGATTACACAATTTGGATGTTAAAAGGGCTCTTAGCTACTACATTGAGCGTACTAAAGCTCTTAGGTTTGACTCCTTCCAGTTGTTTCTCACTTATGGTGAAGTGGAGAAGGGTAAACCTGCTACTAAGAGAACAATTGCCAGGTGGATTGTCTCTTGTATATAATTCTGCTATGAAAAGCTAGGCAAAGTACCCCCCTTGGGCCTGAGGGCTCATTTGACTGGAGGTGCAGCTGTTTCTCTGGCTGCTGGCAGAGATATACCCTTATTAGAGATATGCACAGCAGCCACCTGGAGAACAGTCCATACATTTACCAAGCATTACTCTCTGGATAGCCAGGCTAGGAGTGATGCTGGGTTTGGTACAGCAGTACTGCAGAGCCTATTCCCAAAATAGGTCCGGTACCCTCCTCCAGGAAGGTACTGCTTGGTAGTCTGCATAATGTCAGAATACAGCAAGACTTCATGTTGTTTGAAGAAAAAATGACTCACCTTAGTAATTGTATTCTACCCCCGCCTCCCATCTCAGAACCTGGTTTTTGGGAAATGGGGTGGCAGGCGCAGTGTTGCACCTCGGGGGTGTACTTGGTACTCTTCCCTTTTTAGAGAGGGGGAGTGGGTTATGTTATAGGTTTTTGATAAATTATATCTGTTTATCTAGTTTTTTGTTTTGGATTTCTTGACTTGAGTCTTTTTGGGGGATCCAAAATATTTGGTTGCCTTTTGGCTAGCAAATTTTACAATCTCCATATTGTGGGGGTAGTTATTTAGTGTTAGCTCGTAAGAATCTGACGGTTCCACTTCAGAGTGCAGCAGACTGAAATAAAGGTCACTCCCCTGTAGTTCTAGGTATGGTATATGTTGTTCATCCACACTGACCCACCCGACCTCCCCGGCTTCAGCGCACAAACCTGGCTTCCAGTGGGCCAAGATCTGGCGTCATGGGGTGGAGCTGAGGGTTATACCACCTGAGTGGGTGGGAGAGCCAGCTTGAAGACTTTCCGGCACATCTTAAATTGGCAAAGTACCTGCCAAGAAGTATGGATATATATGTGATAAGTCCATAATCCAAGATGCTTAATAGAAAACTGTGAGAGAATAATTTCCTAGACTCTGAAGTCGAAAAGGGTTTGACTTTGTACAGTAACCCTAATTGTAGGTGAGTAGATTTTCTTAAAGTATTTATATGTAGTTCAAAGGTAAGATTTGGATCCAGAGTTATCCCAAGGTATCGAAAACTGTCCACAAGTTTAATAGTTTCCCCATTTAAGTCAACAATTGAGATGACATTCTCTACCTTTTTTCTTGGGCCTGTAAAAAGCATAACTTTGTTTGTTTTACATTCAGTATCATACATTTTGAAAGTAACCAGTTCTGAAATAAGTGGAAGTCATTTTGTACCATCTCCATGGCATACAGTGGCTGAGCACTGACACTATAAATAACTGCATTGTCAGTATGTAAGGTCATGGAGGTTGCACTACAGATGTTAGGGACAGTATTCATGTACAATGAAAAAGTGAGTGGGCCCAAAACTGACCCATGGGGCACCGCATACTTAATCAACTTTGGTTGGGAAAGATAACCTTCAATACTGGTTCTGTGAAATCTATTATTCAGATAGTCGGAATACCACTTGATCACGTCACCAGAGAAATGTAAGTCATGGAGAATACTCTGCAATAGGTGATGCTCAACCAGGTCAAAGGCCTTGGTGAGGTCCACAAATATGGCTGCAACAGAGTACCCTTTGTCTAGGGCACCCTGTATATAGCCAGTGAACCCTACCAAGGCCATTGCTGTGTTATGTCTGGATTTAAAGCCATGTTGACATTCTGAATGTAGACTAAACTTTTTAAGATGTTCAATTGTCTGATCAAAGATTATTTTTTCAAGAATCTTTGAAAGAGGAGATAAAAGGGAAACAGTGATAATTTGAAATGTGTAATGGATTACCATTTTTGAGAATTGGCTTGATAGTTACCATTTTCCATTGTTTTGGAAAAACTCCAAAGCGCAGTGAAAAATTAAATATTGTAGCTAAGAACAGAGAGAAGGAATTGATTACTAACTTAATAACTCTGAAATCAATACCATCATGTGCAACATAGGGCCTGGAGTCCTGTCTTAGTACACATTTTGTAACTTGATCTGGTGTAACCTTTTTAAAATAAAATTTAGGTTGCACCTCAGAATTGGCAAATTGCTGATTGTTTAAAGAGGGAGAAGCAATGGAATCAATAATGTATCTGTCCAGGTCATCCAAAAATTATTAATATCTCGGATACAAGTCCAGGATTACTTTGCCTGGCTCAGGACCATAAATCTGTCCCAGGGCACCCAAACAAAGGCCATGGATTTCCCCTGTGAGGGTAACTCTTTATTTGGTGATAAGACAGAGGCAAACATGAAAAGGGTGGAGGAGTACAAAGCCACCTATAAAAGCAACACTGAGAAGGAAAAGGCCTCCACTTCCTATGGGCCCCACAGAAGGGGAGGTAGTGGTAGGGGTTACTTTCACCACGTTTTCCTCCCTTACTATTTCTCTCAGAGGTTTCTTCATGGGCAGGGGCAGAAGAAGCTCCTGACAGGTTGATTCGACCCCAGCACCTAAGGCTCAACCCTAGCAAAACCTCTGACAAGTCAGTCCAGGTCACCCATCCAGTCCTAGTGGGGAGAAGGTTGTCTCTTTTCTTCCAGAAGTGGAAAAACATCACTATAGACAAATGGGTCATAGAAGTGGTGAGCCAAGGGCTCATTCTGCAGTTCAAACAATTCCCCAGACAGCAGATTTGCAAAAGCGTTTCACCACCCACTCCATCAGAAAAGATCCTGCTGGAGTTAGATGTAGGCAAAAGTAGCAGAAACAGTACCCCCCCCGCAGCCGAAAAAGGGCCTTTACCCACAAGAAAAATGGTTAGTGGCAACCCATTTTGGATCTCAGATATCCGAACAAACATTTGAAGAAGGAAAAGTTCAAGATGGTAACCCTGGCTACAGTGATACCATCCCTTCAACAAGGGGACTGACTGGGCTTTCTGGACCTAAAAGATGTTTATTTTCATATTCTAGTCAGACACAGCCACAGGAAGTATTTAAGGTTCAGGTAAGGAACTGGTCACTGTCAGTCATCAGCCCTTCCCTTTGATCTCTCCTAAGTTCCCAGGGTGTTCAGAAAGTGCTTAGCCATGGTAGCAGCACACCTCAGAAGACAAAGGAGTGCAGATTTCCCCCCTACCTGGACGACTGGGTAGTCGCAGAAAAGTCGCATCAACAGGCCAAGACTGCTCTTCTTTTGGCCCAGAGCACCCTGGAAGGTCTGGGTTTCCTTATAAATGACCAGAAGTCCCAAACAGAACCAGTTCAAGTGATGGAGTTCATAGTGGCAGAGTTGGATACCCTCCAAGGGAGAGGCTTCCTGGCTCAGAATGGGGTGAAAAGTCTTATAGATATGTCAGATTCCTTTGTCCTGCATCAGCCCAGGCCAGAAAGGCACTTCCTTTAGCTGTTAAGCGATATGGCCTCCTCCATGGCTCTGGAGGCAGGGGCCAGCTTTCAAATGAAAGACATCCAGTACCACTAAGGACCCACTGGTCCCAAAACGAGATCCCCTCTTAAAGCTGGTGCCTGTGTCAAAGGCTGTCCTAAAAGCTCTGGACTGGTGGAAGGAAGAAGGCAACCTCAGCGAAAGAGTGCCCTTCTAACAGAAGTTTCTCACAGTTATTTTAACAACAGATGCCTCCCTCCTAGGCTGGGGGAGCTTATCTGGGCGTCTAGACTGTAAACGGAGTTTGGTCTCCCAAGGAATCTCAGGAGCATAGAAACATAGACTTTGACGGCAGATAAGGATCGCTTGGCCCACCTAGTCTGCCCATTTCCCTACCTACAGAATAAGCTGCAGATCCTAGTTAACCAACAGCCTATTTCTTCCTGCCCCCCACAAAAATTGCCTTATGTCTGTCCCATGCATTCTTGAATTCTCCCACAGTTTTAGACCCCACAGCCTCCTCAGGAAGACTGTTCCATGCATC
Organism: Neoceratodus forsteri; assembly: GCA_016271365.2. Lineage (NCBI taxonomy): Eukaryota > Metazoa > Chordata > Ceratodontiformes > Ceratodontidae > Neoceratodus > Neoceratodus forsteri. Next base: position 123,396,902 of record CM057450.1, on the reverse strand, counting down.
CACCACCCTCTCTGTGAAAAAAAACACTTCCCCACTTTGCCCCTGAACCGCCCTCCCCATCTTCAAATCGTGTCCTCTTGTTCTTGCACATCTCTTTTTATGAAAGATGCTACCCTCTTGGACTTTGTTGTTTCCACTGAGATACTTAAAATTTTCTATCATGTCCCTCCTTTCCTCAAGGGTATACATATTAAGCTTCTTTAGTCTCTCCTCATATGGCTTCTCTTGCAGACCCTGCACCATTTTAGTTGCCCTCCTCTGGACTGCCTCTATCCCGTCTATGTCATTGCGGAGATAGGGTCTCCAGATCAGGACGCAGTACTTCAGATGGGGTCTCACCAACTGTTTGTACAGAGGAATAACAACTTCCTGTTTTCTGCTGGTGATGCCTCTCCCTATACATCCCAGTATCCCCCCAGCCCTCCCTACTGCCTTCTCACATTGCTTGCCAACCTTAAGGTCATCTGATATGATTACCCCCAGGTCCCTTTCCATTTTTGTTGTTGTTACTACCTTCCCCCATTGTATAATCTTCCCCTGGGTTTTTGTTTCCCAGGTGCATTATTTTGGGCATCTTTGCATTGAATCCAAGCTGCCATACTTCTGACCATGCCTCCAACCTTGCCAAGTCCCTTCTCAGCCTTTCCACACCTCCTTGTGTATCAACTCTGTTGCAGATCTTTGTGTAATCTGCAAAGAGGCATACTTTTCCTTCCAGTCCCTCTGTAATGTCACTTATAACGACATTAAAAAGGACTGGACCCAGTACTGAACCCTGCAGTACCCCATTAGTAACCCCTCTTTCTTCAGAGTGGACTCCATTTACAGTTCCCTTCTGTGTCCTGTTGTCCAGCCAATATTTTACCCAGGCTACCACCCTGGGACCCACTCCCAGGCTGGTTAATTTGACTATTAATCTTTTGTGTGGGACTATGTCAAATGCCTTGCTAAAGTCTAGGTAGGCCATGTCCACAGCCCCTCCCTGGTCTACTACTTTTGTCACCCAGTCAAAGAAATCACTTAGAATCGTCTGACATGACCATCCCGCTGTGAACCCATGCTGTCTTGGGTCCTATGCCCCACTGGCCTCTAGGTACTCAACAATTCTTTCCTTCAGAAGTGATTCCATCACTTTCCCTACCACAGAGGTCAAACTGACAGGTCTGTAGTTTCCTGCCTCTGTCCTGCTCCCGCTTTTGTGAAGGGGAATCGCATCCGCCTTCCTCCAGTCCTCAGGTACTACACCATCATTTGGTGTAGTACCTGTAATCACCATGATTTGTTAAAAAGGGTAGTCCAGTGGTTTCACTAGTTCTCCCCTTAATTCTTTTAGAATTCCGGGGTGAATTTGCTTTGTCCACCTTCAGTTTTAGGAGTTCTTTTAGAACCCTTTCTTCTGTGAAAGGATTGGGATCGACCCCCCATCCAGATTTCTTCTGTTAATTGGATTAAGCACCTCCCCCTTGTCCTCTTTTGTGAATACTGAGCAGAAATATTCATTCAGTATCCCTGCCTTTTCACTATCCCTCTCTGCCCACCCACTGTCCATTCTATTCAGCCTCACTATCCCTCCCTTTGTCTTTGTAAGCTCCCTGATGTACCTGTAAAGAGTTTTATCCCCCTTCTTAACCGAGTTGGCTATCTTTTCCTTAGTTTGGGCCTTTATTATTCTGACTTCCTTCCCTGCTTCCTTCTGACTTAACTGGTACAGCTCTCTGTCCTGCTACTTCTGTGTTTCCTTATACTTCCTGAATGCTATCTTTTTCTCCCTGACTTTCCCTGCCACCTCTTTTGAGAACCATAGTGGCTTTTTCTGTCGTTTTGATTTATTTGCTTCACACAAAGGCTTGTTTCCTCTGTGATGGCAGTTTTGATGTTTCCCCACTGTTGCTCCACCCTTCCTTCTAGCCTGTTTGCTAGTGCTTTTCTAAGGCACTCTCCCATCTTGCCAAAGTCAGCCCTCCTGAAGTCCTGTACCCTCACTTTTGTATGGCTTGACTCTGTAGCTGAGTTTATCATGAACCTCACTGTTTGGTGGTCACTTGTTCCCAGATGGCTACCCACTTCTAGATCTGAGAACCTCTCACTGTCCCCATTTGAGAGTACAAGGTCTAAGATTGCTCCCTCATGAGTGGGTTCCAAAACTAGCTGTCTGAGGCATGCCACCTGTAGGACATCGAGAATGGCCCTGCTCTTGGATGTGGCTGCAGCAAATGTGCTCCAGTTAACATCTGGCATATTCAGGTCTCCCATCAACAGTATCTCCCCTTTCTCTGCCATCCTAAGAATGCCTTCTATCATATCCTTGTCCATTCCCTCCCCCTGACATGGGGGGTCTGTATACAACCCATGTGCGGATTGTGGTGCCATTTACAGTCTCTAAGGTGAACCACAGTGCCCCGTCTCCTCCGTTTACTGTTTTGTTCAGTTGCTTTTATCCCTTCCCTTACATAGAGAGCTACTCCTCCCCCTTTTCTCCCCTCCCTGTCTCTCCTGTAGGTTGTGTACCCTGGTATGTTATCATCCCAGTCATGGTTCTCTGTGTACCATGTTTCTGTGACTGCTACAATATCCAGGCATCCCTCTTCCATCAAGGCCACCAGTCTAGGGAGCTTGTTGCTCAGACTATGGGAATTGATACTCATTACCCTCCATTTCCTGATGGCCTTATCCCTTTTTGCCCCATACCTGTCCTTACTGCCTTTGTCACTTTCTCCATTTACCCCTGCCCTTCTCCCTATCGACATCTCTAACTTGGTGTTTACCTCACTTTCTACCCTGACTTTTGGGGGGGGGAGGCGCGCTAGGATTTCCCTGCTTATTTCCAGTGCAGCCCCCCTTGGCTAGTTTAAATGCTTGCCAATGAAGCATTTAAACCTATCACCTAGAATCCTGGTTCCCCTCCTGGACAGATGCAGACCATCACTCCTGTATAGGTCTGCATCACTCCAGTGGACCTCCAGTCCCCAATGAAGCCAAATCCCTGAGCTCTGCACCAGTTTTTCAAGCACTGATTGAATCCCATGGTGTGGAGCACCCTAGCTTCACCTATGCCATAGACAGGCAGCACCTCCGAGAAGGTTACCGTGCGTGCTGCTTGTCTAAAACCCCTCCCCAACTGCACAAACTGTTCCTGCACTGCTCTGATCCCTTTCTTAGCCAGGTCATTTGTCCCTAGGTGGACAATGACATCCAGCTCCCTCCCCTGTGCAGTTGCTCCGGCGATCCTGAGGATTCGCTCCCTGTTCCTCCAAGCCATGGCACCAGGCAGGCACCTTACCTCCCTGTCCCCTTCCTCCCCCAGTTCTACCTTCCTAACAATGGAGTCTCCCACCAGGAGTTGTTTCCTTCCCCTGTGGGGTCCCATGCCACCCTCCTGTGGGTCTCCTTTGTGGAGGTTCCCTGCATCCTCCTCGGTTGGTCTGCTGGAGCTAGTTCTCTCTATCTGGCTCTTCAATCTTTTGCTCCCCAGGTCAAAGGTCAGTCCAACACAGGACAGACAACACTGCCACCATATATTACATGAGCAAGTAAGGGGGCACAAGATCTTCAAAACTGTATATAGAAGCAGTAAATATCTTGAATCTGGCTTATTCCTTGGAAGTACAGCTCTCAGCAGTCCACCTGCCAGGGAAGGACAATGTCTCAGCAGATTCCCTCAGCAGGATCGGCCAGGGACATTACGAATGGTCCCTGAACGAACAGGTACTGGCCACAGTGTTCAGAAGGTGGGACACACAGGAGATAGATCTGTTTGCTTCCAGGGAGACTCACTAGCTTCCTCTTTTTTGTTGCAGGCCTTCAGCAGTGGATTCGGTCCCAGTGGATGCTCTGATCCTGGACTGGTCAGGATGATTACTGTACGCTCCCTTTTCCCTCTTGCTGAGAATTTTGTTGAAGCTGAGGACCCAGTTGGCCAAAATGATACTGGTGGCTCTGGATTGGGCCAGGCAGGTCTGGTATTTCCTTCTTCTGACTCTCTCCATGAAACAGCCCATCTGTCTCCCACCGAGGCACAACCTGTTGACCATGTCCCAGGGCAGAATCACCTTCCTGAACCTCGGATCACTTCACGTCAAAGCATGGTCCTTAAAGAGCTAGAGTTTTCTGGCTTGCACCTTTCAGAGGAAGTCCTGAAGGTCCGTAAAGTCTCTAGGAAGTCAGCCACTATGAAAACTTAGGCTTCCAAATGGAAAAGATTTTCTCTTGATGTGCTCCTAAGCAGCTCAGTCCCCTACAGGCAGACCTGCCCACACTTCTAGATTACTTGGTCCACCTTCAGGCCCTCTACCCTTAAGGTACACCTGTCTGCTATATCTGCCTATGTATCAGCAGGTAAGGAGAAAATGGTGACCTCGCATCTCATTTTCAGGAAGTTCTTGAAAGGGCTGCTACACCTCCATCCCCCGGTTAGGGACCCGGTCCCTCCCTAGGATTTGAACCTGTGCATAGCAAAGCTCATGGAACCTCCCTTCAAGCCCATGCCTACTGCTGTCTTCAAGTATGTCACCTGAAAGACTGTGTTCTTGGTTGCCATGTCTTCAGCCAGAAGGGTCTGTGAACTGCAGGCTCTCTGCACAGACCTAAACTACATCATCTTCCACAGGGACAAGGTAGTCCTAAGGACTAACAGGAAGTTTCACCCTAAAGTGGTGTCCGGGTTTCATCTGAACCAGTGCATCACCCTTCCAGTGTCCTTCACAGCAAAATCCAGTAATGGCGAACAGAGACTTCACAGCCTGGATGTTAAAAGGGCACTTAGTTACTACCTGGACCTCACTAAGGACCTAAGAACATCCCACTCACAGGTGTTCCTCCCTATGATTAAGTGGGAAAGGGTAGGCCAGCCTCCAAGAGGACTATTGCTTGATGGACAGTCTCTTGCATACAGTTCTGTTACAGCAAAGCTGGCAAGTTGCCACCACAAGGCCTCCGGGCTGATGCCACCCATGGTACCTCTGCCTCTGTTGCAACTGCAAGGGATGTCCCCTTGCTTGTAATTTGTAAATCAGCTACCTGGAAAACAGTACACACCTTTACAAAGCACTGCTGTCTTGATGTGCAGTCCAGAAGGGATGCCAGGTTTGGCACTGCTGTCTTGCAGAACCTTTTCCCTAAATAGGTTCTGTACTCAGCCTCCCAAAGTACTGATTTAAAGTCTGCAACAGTAAGTACAGAGAGGGATTCCTGGGGTTTGAAGAGAAAATCACTTACCATAGTAATATTGTTTCTTCCAAGGGATCCCTCACTATGCTTAACATTCCCACCCTATCTCCCCTTCCAGAACCTGGAAAAGGTTCTACAAGAATGTAATTCTTGTTCTTAATTTTGGCTTGACCAATACTTCTTGCATTGTCTATAGTCCATTCTTGTTGTTTGTTACACAACCTTAGCCTGCCATAGTTTGTCCTGTGGGACCAATTTTTGGGAGTTTTTACATTTTTCTATATATTTCCTCTTTAAGGTTGGTTTAGCAAGCTTAGTAGTCACTGCTCCCTGGCTGTCGAAATAAATCTGACATTGGAAGGGCAGGTTAGACCACCATCTCGCTGCAAGAGATTTGAATTTGTGTTCCAGAGTTCCATAATTTAAATAAAATTCCACTCTCCAGGGTAGCTCAGACCTACCAACTGATTGCAACAGTAAGCATAGTGAGAGATCCTTTGGAAGAAACAGTGTTACTATGGTAAGTAATTTTTTCACCCCAACCAGTAAAATCCCAGAATTTGGACTGGCTATACACCGGTAAAAACAAAGACTTTCACAGAATTTGGCATTTTATACTTAAATGTACAGAACGTATAATTGCTATACATTAACTTCTTATACTAGTTTCATTTTGCTTTATTTGCTGAACATTTAGCTTTCTTTTATTGTCTCTTATCTATACACCTGATTTAAAGCTGTACAGTCATTCCAGGTGTAATCCAGGAATTAGATTAGCAATCACCGCTAAAATTTCAGAATTTCAGATATTGAAAATGGAATTTGATTACATAGGCACTGCAAATCAGTGGCCTTAATCATAAACGTTGCCACAGCGATAAACTGTGATGCTACAGACATAACATTATGGGCTCAGTTCTCAAAGCTCCCAGCATGAAACAGGGGCACACCTAGAAATGTCACAAGTGCCACTTCACCAAAAAGCGCACCAGGAGGCGTTATTCTAACTAGCCTGTGTCAACCAAAGACTGCATGCACCAAAGGGGGCTTGCACCACAAAATGGGCTGTGGCATGGTGCTTGGGGGCATGTGGAAGATGCAAGCTGCCACATCGCCTAAATTGGGATTCTCAAAACTGGTCTAAGGGTACCTAGAATTTCACCCTCTGGGAGGATTTGACCACTTACGCACTCTTGGAACCCTCCCTCATCATGTGCCGCAGCGCCCCCGGAGCTCTGATGTGCCCATATTGTACAGTGTGTATAAAATCATTCCCTGGTGGTCTAGCGGCTCCCCAAGCCCTGGTCTCATTATTAATTTAATCAGTCCTTGTTGGTCTAGCAGAACCAACCCCTCTATGTATCCGATATCTGGTAAAGTAAAATGTGAATAGAAATAATTCCCTGGTGATCTAGCAGACCCCCCAGCCCCAACTGCCCATAAAATAAAATGTGAATACAATTTTTCCTGGTGGTCTAGTGGACCCCCAGCCCCTCTGCTCAAAATTAAAATGTTGATACAATCTTTCCCTGGTGGTCTAATTGGACCCCCACCCTGGCTGGTGGTGCCCACCACTCACTGCCCCCCCCATCCTGAACCCGAGTTGGCTGACCGGCTGACCCTCCTCTCACCACCACGGCCTGCCACCAGGCTGAACTGTCACTGAGTGTGCACTGTATACGGTATGCGCTCATTAATTGACAGCTCACTGTGAACTGTCAGTGAGTGCTTACTCTATACAATCGTGCTCAGTGACAGCTTAGTCGTGGTGGCCATGGTTGTGAGAGGAGGACAGTACCAGTCACTGGCTCAAGGTTTGGGATGGGGGGCACACCAGTGGGAGTGGGGAGTCCACCAGACCACCAGGGAAAGATTGTATAAACGCTTAATTTATGGGCAGATCAAGGGTAGGGGTGCTAGACACATCAGGGATAGGGAGGGGAGTCCACTAGACCACAAGGGAAAGATTGTATCAGCATTTTAATTTATGGGTAGATCGGGGGGGGGGTGCTAGATCACCAGGTAATGTTTTCTGTTCACATTATACTTTACAGGCACATCGGGGATAGGGAGGGGAGTCTGCTAGGCCACCAGGGACTGATTAGTTTACTAATAAGGGGATTGGGGCTTGGGGGTGTCCGCCAGTCCACCAGGGATGTCCTGGAGTGGCACACGGCCGCCCTGCGGCTTGCAGCAAACCCTCTGGGTGTCCCATCTGTTTTGGTGCATGGCCACAGCTACTGCAAGCCATGGCACTTTGCTGAGGGGACCCTGCCCAATAGACAGTCGGGCACAGGGTCCTTGGTGCACCGGGCTTTGATGCAAGCTGCCCGTTGCCGCAGCTTGCATTGTTCTAAGGGCCCTTTGAGAATCGAGCTCTATTACTTCACTTTAGCAAGGATTAAGCAGCGGAAACAGATGAATGCAAAAACAGACATGACCCAGTAATGCACAGCATCATGGGAAGTATGTGCAAATCACCATGAAAAACTTTAGACTGGTTCTGCTTTAAGCAGGAGTGTTTGGTGACAAATGGCCTTTCACAGCAGATGAACTCTAAGTAACAAAAATGTTGTTTCCATTCAAACTTACTAAGTAATGAGGAACAAAAGGAAGATATATGCAGACAATAGACGGTATAATACATAAGCAAAACTGTGTCTAAATATTATGTTTCACAATTTGTTTTCAAAAGTGATCTACTCAGTTTAAACAAGGGTAACTGGGGAATTATGCAGATGTCAGCTGTGTGTGGTTTTGTTAGTTTTTTTTTAAATTCTGTCTTTCTTTTGTCTTGGCAGAATCATGGACTTGTGGGGTTCTTCCGAGGGGCAGTCCCTCGTTCCTTGCGCCGATCACTGATGGCAGCAATGGCATGGACTGTGTATGAGCAGATGATGACCAAAATGGGCCTCAAGTCCTGAAGAACTGGGAGGCAGGCTACCTGCTTGTGAAAATGTGCCAGCAGTTGCACTTAGGCCAGCAGGGGAGGCTCCCTGCTGACTGAACAAAGGGTATCTGAACTGGTGGAACTGCCACTGCTGCAGGGGAAGTTGGAACTGGCATGAAACGTAGAAGCTGCCATTTCTATTTCTTCTGTTTTTTTTTTTTTTTAAATAAACGCACAATTGAGACTACTAACAGTTCAGAGTTAAACTTTGATCTCAAAGCATTCCAGGATTGCCCTTCTGGGAAATGACCAGCTCTCCTGTAGTGGCATTACCATAGAGCCTGATTGCAAGAAGCAAGAGGCACCAAAAGATTAGAGTAATTGAAAACTATTGTAATATTTGCCAGTTATCTCCCAAAACGTGTAACACCAGACAGCATGCAGGCTTGTTGTAGGCTAAACCAAGGTCACAGTCCACGCACACACGCCTGTGGGGTAGGTGCCACCCGAAGAGGAAGCCACAAGTGAAAACGTTAGAGTTTGCACTTAAGCAGCTAAAATACCGAGACCCCCTCTCGAAGCATCGCATTGGTGACCTGTAGCGCTGGGGTCGCAGTGCTTCGCTTTTGATATGTTCTGCGACCATTGAATTATTGTGCATCAGTTTAGGTTTTGGATTTGCTACGATTTATTTTAATTTTTAGCTGCGGGAGTGCAGCCTCTTGTGTTTCCACGTGTGGTATGGCACAGCGGTACAGCCCTACTGGGCTTGCTTAGAATAGAGTTGGAGACGTGACAGACCACAGAACTGAATCTTGCATTTTTCATATCTGAGTGTGCTAACATTTGTAAAATGCAGTTTTATCGTCAAATATCAGAATAACGTGTGGCTCATCAGGTCAGGGCGCACTGTAGAAGGGAGTTCATACAGAAATCTGCTTGCTTGGTTTTAATCTAAAGGTTGCAGAAATTTTACTTTAAAAACTCCTAGAGATTTTATTACAGCAGTATTGATGATATGGACTCTCCTTGTGGTGCTTGTTAAAAAAAGGTAGCATAGTAATTTAAGGTCAGATGGGACACTAGATCCATTGTGGCTGTCCCTCCTGCTTCATAAGCAGGAGTGCAAAAAGTATTCTGTGCAGATCAATTCAGCTTAGATAGGAGAGTAGATTTTTCTTTTCAACTGGCAAAACATGTTGGCTCTTACTGTAATTCATCAGTTACAGCAGAAGACTGAAACTCCTCCAAACATTTCAGATGCTTTGTATAACTGGTTTGGGGCAGGTGGGGTATTACCTTTAGTTTGAAAATGTACACATTTCGCACTTCTAGATAGACCCTCCTCTAACTTACAAACTGCCTAGAGCCAGTAACTAGAGATGCTGTGTAAGTGTAACATTTAATGTGGTATATGCGCCGCTGTAATTATTGTACTTGTGAATGTATTTATGGTTGAGTTTAAGCTGTACAGTACTCTGAGCTGCTTGAATGAGCGCTGTATACGTAAAATTGAATTGAATAATTTGGAATGCCAAACAGAAAGAACTTACTTAGCTGAAGTCATTGAATGTGCTTATGGACAATAATGTGTAGGACTTTTCTCGGGGTGTTCTGCAGTCACAGTTGATACATTTTTGCACTACAGTTGTTTGCAGTGCTGAATTCTGATCGGCAGACATCTTTTTAAAGCCTACAGTAGCTGTCCTGCTCTACCAGGATGCTTAAGCCTCGTTCACACAGCACTGTTTCTTTTTCATGTGGAAAGCATTCCCTCACTCCTTCTCTTATCCAATTTGTTTAGGGCTCTGTTTATATATAGAGCTCCTCCCGTACAGTACCTGATGTCGACTACCCATTTTCTCTTTAGACACATGGGTGGGCCCTTTAAAGGATTACCCATGTATTGTAGTTCTGCCAAACCCCACAGTACTGCTTCAGCATTTGGGTGTGCTGGAGAATGAAGTGAGATCAGATCAAGCTCTCCGCTGGCCTGGACTTCACTGAGACTTTGTCTAAAGGAGGAATCCAGCTGGCTAGGGACCATGTATATTCTGTGCTACCCCTATAGAGGCAATGTCAGGGAATTTGCCATGTTCACATGGCATGGGAACAATGAAGCCTTAGAATCTCTGGGAGAACATTTATGGGCCTTTTTTTTTTTTTTTAAAACACGGTGATGGTATTCACTTCCACCATCAATTGACAGTTTCAAAAATTACAACGATAAACAGCACCAGGACATCAGTAAACCTGACCTAGATTCGCTCCATGTGAAATGTAATAAAATGGAAAACCCAGGCACAGAATGTGTCTTTGAGTAAATGTGATTTATAAAACATGTACCTTGGGCCATCTTTCAGAAGCTAATTTTCCAGTTGCAGACTTGCTGTATCTGCTTGTTTACAAGGACCGGCACACCTTTGTGTTAGTCATGGCTGCCTGGAATGGTGTCATCAGACTGGCCAGTTTAAACACTCCCTCCCCTACTTCCTTCTGTTTAGTAAATTATTATAGACTTTTCTAAATCAGCTACGCACATATTGTATCAACTGTGTGCTTTAGGATGATCCCCTCCCCCCAAAAAAGGAATCAGCTGATGGGATTAGTCATAGCACATGGCCATTACTTTTACTAGTAATACAGCTCAGCAAAGAATAGCTCGGCATTGAAAATACAGTACTCTGTGTTTCAAACGATCAGCAGTATGAAAACCTGTGGAAATGTGTGCACTGTGCGATGTAATTCCTGTTACAGCAAGCAAAAGAGGAGTGGGAAGTCTGTCTTTTATGAAGTGCAGATGAATAAACCCCCTGTCACCATGGTGTGTGAGACTTGCTTTTACTGTTATTCTTTGTCACTGCAGTGAGCCTTGTATAAAAAGCTCACTCGGGTCAAATTTGTTTGGGTTAAATGCTGGCTTTCATTACACTGCTCCAGCTGATGGCAGAAACCGGGCAAACTTGTTGCTGGCCAATGAAAGGAAGAATGTAAGTAATAATATGCTAATACAATCAGTGTTTTTCTGCTCTTTCTACCAAGATAACCAGTTAGTCTCAATGTTTACTCTTCTTAGGTTCTGTGGAAGTAGATGTATTTTGCCATCCAGTTTTGGTGCTTCTCACTTGAGAACAAGGAGGCCTGTATATGCAGAACCATGCAACAGGATTTTTTTTTTTTTTTGCAGACTTAATTTACCCAGTTCCAGCCAAACTGAAGGTAGCTCGGGCACTGTCTGAAAAGTTTTTCTGTGCTGTGTAGAAATGTGTTCAGATTGATTTGCTGACAGAGAGTCTGCCATTGGCAATAAAGAGTCACTCGTTCTAATGCTAACTCATAAGGCCCTGCATGGGTTGGGCCTGGGCTATCTGGCAGATCCCTTGCACCCTCTCTCCAGTCCACTGAAGAGGGCCTCTTTGTGATATCCAGCACGTGGCTAAAAACCTCAGGTGATTGGGACTTTGAGGTGGCTGTCCTGGTCTTGTAGCACTCAGTTCTGAGAGCTCTAAGGAGCCCCCTCGGTGCAGGCCTTTATAATGGGCATAACGATTTTTCCTGTTTGGGGAATTACTCCCTGTTTCCATCCTGACATCCCAGTTTGTTATATATTTGTCATATATTCATTGAAATTACTTTAAAGAGCTACTGTACTGTACTGAAATTACCCTAGAAACAAAGTATTTTACTCTCTAGCTGTAAATCTGTTATACTACTGTGGCTGGGAGGGGAAGGGTCAAGGACCACAGATGGGTAGCAGAGGCAGTGGGAAGGGGGGGCGTGGACACCAGTCCATTCGCAGTGGAGAGAGTTCTGGAAGAACTCAGAAAGCTGATGGTGGATAAGGCCATGGGGCCAGATGGCGTCCACCCGAGAATATTAAAGGAAAGCTGTCCAAAATGTGGGCTCCGCCCCCCCTCTGGTTTAGATTATAACAGCAAGAGTGGCATTTTTCTCGTGCTGCAACTTGCTGTATTTTAATTTTTAAAAGTATGGAAGAGGCAGGGGACGCTCCATTTGCTGAAAAGGTACAGCGATGCACCACTCGCTTCAATACATAAGGATTGGACCTCACCAGGATCTCACCTCTGTGGTCTGGCAGATGCCTCATTCCATCCCGGCTGTCCCCAAGAGGGTGGATGGTGTACTGGGCACCTAAGAAGGCTCCATTTCTCAATGTACATCTGAAGGCGGACTCCGTCATTATTTCGGCTGCTCATGATCGCTCGTCTGCACCCAAGCACATGAGCACATCTCCTTCAGATAAGGAGTTGAGGCAGATTAGTAGAAAGGTATATTCTTCGGCCACATGTGCGCTCCTGTCCCTAAACCGTGTTGCCCATATGGTGTCGCACCAGAAGGCTACCTTGGCCAGGCTGGAGGCCCGAGTCCAAGATATGGACCCTTCGAGCCTCAAGGAGGAACTCACCAAGGATCTCCACCTCTCACATTTTTCCTGTAGGCATGCTCTGCGGGCTGTGTAAGATTCCGTCGACTCTGTAGCCCGTGCCTTGGCGACAGCTGTTGCGTTAAGATAGCACGCCTGGCTTCGCATTTCTGGCCTCACCAACAAGGTTCAGTCTGCGATTCATGATGCCCCCTTCTCGGGCTCGGTGCTTTTTGGTGGTAACATCAAAGACATCATCATCATCAACCTCTGGGATAGAGGCCTCGCCCTGAGGTCAATGAGGTCCATGCACCGATCGGACACTCAACAACAACAGCAGCCCTTTCAGAAAAGGACCTGGAGGCAGAGGAAGCAGGCCCCGACTCGACGCCAGGGGAAACGCAAGTCCACGGGTTCAGCCACTCCTCCTGCCTCCAAGAACCAGAGACACTCAGGAGGTCCTCCTCCTGACCATCCTGCCACCTCCTGACTGCCTCGCACCACCACCTGCTTAGCCTCACGGCGAGGAGCCAGTGGGGTGGAAGGTTCACCAGCAATCCGCAGGAGTGGCAGGGCATAACCTCTGATGCATGGGTCCTGCAACTGGTGTCCGCCGGACACACTGTAGAGTTTCTGGAGATCCACCAGACTCTTCCCCCAAAATGGTCTTCTATTCCAGGGATCAGGCTCTTCTCATTCGAGAAGAAATTTGGAGCCTCTTGCTCAAGGAAGCAATAGAGCGCGTTCCCCTACAGCAAAGGGGAAGGGAGTTTTACTCCCATTTTTTCCCGATTCCAAAAAAGATGGGAGATTTGAGACCCATCCTTGACTTGAGAATTCTCAATCTATTCGCCAGAAAGTTCTGGATGCTGACACTCCACAGCTTTCTCACACTTCTTCTGGAGAACCATTGGCTTTGCGCTCTGGACATGCAGGATGCTTACCTGCACATTCCGATCTTCCCCAGCTACCGCCGATTCCTGCAGTTCCTATTCCGGGGGGGCACTTCCAGTTTTGGGCCCTCCTCTTTGGTCTGTCCTCAGCACCTTGGGTGTTTACCAAGTGCCTGGCAGTGGTGGCAGCCTTTCTTCGCCCCCAGGGTATCGTGGTTTTCCCTTACCTGGATGATTGGCTGATTTCGTCCCCTTCCAGGGTTTCCTTACTGGAGGCTCTGTCCTTTACTCTGGACCATTTCGTTAAACTGAGAATCACTGTCAGTATCCCCACGTCATCCCTAGTCCCGTCCCAGAGACTTTAGTTCATTGGGCCTGTTTTGGATATGGTCCAAAGCAGAGCCTTTGTCCGGGATCATCCCGGCCTGGGAGGTCTTCTGCCTACTTGGCCTGATGGCAGCCTCCATCACTACCGTTCCCCTGGCTAGGCTCCACATGAGAGTTACTCAGTGGGTGCAGTGTGATCAACTCCTGGACGATCCGGCCCTGGTGTCGTCGGCAGTTCAGAAAGAATTGCTGTGGTGGAGGGACCTCTGCAACCTTTCCTTGGGTCTTCCTTTCAGGAGCCCGGCCCCCTCAGCATCCCTGACTACAGATGCATCGAATATGGGATGGGGGACACACCTAGGCGAGCACCAAGCACAAGGGCTGTGGTCCAGCTTGGAAGCATCATTACACATCAATGTTCTGGAGATGAGGGCGGTCTTGTACACCTTCCAGGCCTTCCAGACCCTCCTTCCCAAGGGATCACTGCTTGTCCAGACAGACAGTATGTCAGTAGTTTGGTACCTCAACAAGCAGAGAGTAACTCGCTCATACCCCCTTTGGCAGGGAGGCGATGCAGGTGTGGAACTGGGTGGTCTAGCACAATCTGGTCCTAGTGGTGTACATGTTCCAGGTGTTCAAAATGTCTTGGCAGACCGTCTCAGCAGGTATCAGACCCTAAGTCATGAATGGGAACTAAATCTGGAAGTGGCAGAGTCTCTCTTCCTAAGGTAGGGCATCTGGAACTCAACCTCTACGCCTCCCACTCCAATGCAAAACTTCCCAGTTTTTGCTCGCTCGTTCCAGGGCATGGTACTTTCTGGTATGATGCGCTGTCTGTCTCTTGGGCAGGGACATTTTTGTATGCCTTCCCTTCGTTTCCAGTTCTCCAGAGGGTTCTCCTAAAGTTCCAGGAAGAGAAGGCGTGGATGATTCTCATCGCCCCTTTCTGGTCAAGACAGATTTGGTTACTGCTGCTGCAACAGTTAGCTAGAGAACCACTGGTTCCACTTCCAGTGACTCACAACCTCTTAACCCAGGATCAAGGTCGTCTTGTTCATCTGGGGCTCAGGACACTGCATCTTCATGCGTGGCTCCTGTAGACATAGCGGTTTCTCACTTTGGGGTTTCCTCTCGAGTCACTCAGAACTTAATAGAGGCACGAAAGCCCTCTTCTCGTTCCACTTATGCTATGAAGGGGAAACGTTTTTCTATTTGGGCGGCTTCCAAAGATTGGAACACATTTTCTTGTTCTGCCCTGCAAGTTATGGAATACCTCCTCCATCTTTCAGACTCAGATCTGACGTATTTGAAGGTCCACCTTTCGGCAGTTTCGGCATACTATGAGCTGGTGGATGGTAAACCCGAGGCTTAGTTGGCAGTCTCAAAAACCTTTCTGAAAAGAATTCTCCATCTGAAACCCCCCATCCACAGCCCTACACCCCCTTGAGATTTGAATTTGGTGTTGTAGAAGCTTACTCTCCCTCCTTTTGAACCAGCGATGAACTATGAATTGCGCTTCCTTTCTTGGAAGATGTTATTTTGGGTTGCTGTTACTTCAGCTCGAAGGATTTCAGAGCTTCAGGCTCTAGTGTGTAAAGAGCCTTACGAGGTTTTCCACAGGGACCGGGTGGTCCTCAGGACAAATCCTAAGTTTTTGCCAAGGTGGTGTCGGAAGTCACACTGAACCAATCAGTGGAGCTTCCAGTTTTCTTTCCATCCCCTGCGAACAGAGGTGAAGCACTCCTGCACACCATGGACGTCCATCGGATCCTTTGGTGTTACACACACCGAACAAAGGATATCTGTAACAGTGATCAGCTATTTGTTTCCTTTGCCTCCAGGTCAGCGGGCAAAGCTGTTTCTAAGCAGTTCCTTTCCAATTGGTTAGGTAACTGTATTCGTTACTGTTACCAAAAATATGACAAACCTCTGCCGGGTTCCATCAGAGGTCACACTACCAGGGGCATGGCTGCTTCTGCTGCTTTTTTGCAGAATGTTGCTGCAGCAACTTGGAGTTCTGTCCATACCTTTACCAAACACTAGTCTGGACATTGCTTCTAGGTGAAGGACAGGTTTTGGCTTAGCTGTTTTGCAGGGCCTTCTGTTTAGGCTGGGTCCATTCTATTTCCCAGTTTTGTTGGAGTTTTTCTTTCCTCCTCCTCCCTTGTTTCTATTGGTCTCTCCTCTGAGGGACTGCTAGGGATTCAATCCTGTATGTGATGACCTACTGAAGGAACCCTCTCGAAGTAAGATAGTACAGTTATGTAGGAACTTTCTGTAACAGTAGATCTTCGAGAGAGGCTCCTTCAGTAGGTCCTCTTCCCTCCCTCCTTTCCCCTTTTTGCTTTATATACAGAACTCCATATCCTGTTTACTCCTGTTGTCACGCCTCTTCCAGGCTCCCGGTAAGGAGACTGGAGGAGGCGTGGGACTGCCCACTATATACTGGTCACGCTGGCGTCATGTTCGTGATGTCGGGTGGGCAGTCCCCCGTCAAGTATTGCTAGAAAAGTCTGCCGTTCGTCCCAGACACCAGGTGGAGCTAGTCCTATATATGATGACCTACTGAGGGAACCTCTCTCGAAGATCTACAGTTACGGTAAGTTCCTAGGTAACTGTACTTTTTATTCGACTTGGTAAATCACATGAATCAGGGGTTCATGTCTGTGCTCCCAGTTTATGCGATACTAGCTGAATAAAAGTATGTGTAGCAACCGGACTTACCCATGCTTCATTTCTGTGTTGAGCAAGTGTTCTTTGACAGTATTTTTGGCAGCACCCTATGTGGGTGAGTGCTGTCCTTTATTTTGTCTGGAGAACAGCATGTAATCAGAATATAGTATAACCCTGCGTATCTGAATGTACTGGGGGAAACAACTCTTTCGGATAAGCGGGGTTTCCGATAGGTGGGAGCTACTTTTGCCACAATGAAATTTGGCATGCTGCTTCTCAGAAACAGTAAACTGTGACGAGGAGAACACGACTATACAGTGTTTCCCTTTATTTAAACATGTCCTGTGGTATTTATTAAATACTGTACTGGTTTGCAGTCTGCACTATGTAAAGATTATATAATCCTATTAGCCAATATGTTCCGAAGTCCCAGATCACTGCTTTTTGTTTTGTTCCTGTCAGTTTGTATCCGTACCACCTTCTGCCTGAGCTGCCTGAAGAGTACAGTCTAAAGTGGGTTAGTATCACCGGTGTGTTCGTGCCAGCTGTTACATTTTTATAAAGCTCTGTACAGCTTTGGCATCAGTCCAGTTGTAAGCATGATAGGTGTTTTGTCCTCTTCGTCCAACTCATGTAGCATCAAGCGATTTGTTCCCAGCTTCCAGAGCCTCAAGCATGTGCAGCTTATTGGTGATGTTTAGCATGGATTGTTTTCTTTTACGCTCGTTTCTGCACTGATGGGGAAAGCAGTAAACCATTCATTTGCAAACTGATGCTCATAAGGGGACAGTAGCACAATTTAGTTAGTGTATAGCAGTATATGCCATGGCCATACAACAAGTTTACAACTAAAACTAACGCCACTCCTGTCACATTAAAAAACACCAGGCACAGCAGTGTGGCTTCCCCCCAGAGCATTATTTCTTTTCACAGCAGAGGCCACGTGATGCCCAGATCAAAGCTCTGTCAGGTCACATATCCTTCATGGGCATATTTTTAAATACATGACAACAATCGGTATAACCTTTTACTATTTACATTTAAGGGCCAAACAACCTAGCTCAGTACTCCAGTTGGTATAATGAGCAAAACGGGTCATTACAGTAGCTCTTTAATGTTACCAATGCTAGAAAAATGACTTTGTTTATTTACTTTTGTAGGATTTATTTAATTATTGTTTAGGTGTTTGTTTCATTTCTTCCCAAGTACGCTCTGATTGTAATGGTGCCCTGAGCCTCTGGGGAAAGATGCTAAAAATTACAAAAAAAACAAACTGCTACTACTAACAGAACTGTCTAGCCAAGCAACAAGGCACACCAATAGAAAACCACCTTGTTCCACCTTACTGGTAGTAAACTACTCCCCCTTTACATTAGCCATGTCTAGGCATCATGAGCAAGTCTTTAATCACTGGTTCTGTAGTGCTTCACATTGTCAATGGGTATTCAGAACACCCATTGACATTGTTGGAACTAACAGAAAAGAAAATTACGGTAAGTATGAAGAAATTTCTTCCATCTTATTCTTTATTAGTGGTAGAAATGTAAAAATATAACTTGAGTAATCTGCCTGCTTTTGTGTAAGAAATATATTTTATGGGGAGGAAGGCCAAGAGGCACGTTTCCCCTCTACAGTGTTGCATTTTACATCATAATATAGTAAGCTAAGATCAGAAGGGACTCTAGGTCTATCATGACCCCTGCTTCATAAACAGGAATGAAGTAAGCATGCTGTATAAGCATATACCAATTGATAGAGATTCTTTGCTCACTCTGCTACCCAGTAGTCTCCATGATTCCCTTGGTAAGCATCATTTGTCTTGGTTTACGTTTAAAGCAATGTACTGTCTTCCTGTCCACTGTCTTTACTGCAAGGCTGTTCCATGGGATCATCACTCTCTGGGAGAAAATGCATCTCTTAACATCACCACTGATTTACTGCTGTTTAGCTTTAGGGCATGTTCCCACGTCCTACTGCTGGATACCAGATCAAACATTTGACTTCTGGACCTTGTCAATACCCTTAAGTATCCCAGGCTCCTTTTTTCTCCAGTGTGATCACGTTAAGGGCCTTCATCCTCTGCTCCTAGTTTGTTTTTTTCCTTCAGTTAAGCTTTTTGGCCTTGGGACACTACCTGCTGCAACTTTGGGCATCTGGTGCCCCAGTCCCAACCACCCCTACCCCCTGTTGCACCAGTGGGGCTCTACATGGCGAAAGGTCTATGGGCTCCGTACCACCATTATATACAGCAATCAGGACACATTTTCAGTTTTTTCCCCGTTTCCAAGATGCTGAGTGTGCTCTGGCGTGGCATGAAGATGTCGCACGCACACAGCGCCTGCCCACAGCCAACCAGAATGGCAGTCGCTGCTGCACCAACCAGCCTCCAGTAGGTGACAGCCAAGCAGCGACAAGTGCTGTACTTCCTCTCTGAAGGAGGAGACTTGTCTATGAACACTCAATCGTCCTTTCCCCTGGTTGTCCCCAGGGTAACCCTCATCTGTTTCCAAACCTAAGTTGCCATAATGGCAGCAGGTCAATCACCCAGTGCCTCTGCCTTCCATGCCACTGGGCCGGACACACCTCCTAGCTTTTGACCCTATTCTGCTAATCATTTTGGTAGCCCTGTGTTGCACCTTCTCGACTGTCTCAATGTCCTTTTTCATCAAGGAGATCAAATCTGCATTCAGTACTCAAGATGGGGCCTGGCCAGGGTTCTGTAAAATGGTAGGATTACATCCTCCATTCTGCTATTCGCCCCTTTTGATGCACCCCAGAATTTTGCTGGACCTCTTGGCAGAAGTGCCATACCACTTGTCCTACTTTGGCCCCTTGTCTGTAATGACCTCCCATGTCCTTTTTCTCCTCAACTGCAGCAATAGGAGCCCTATACAATGTGTAGGTCGTAACCCTGTTTTCCCTCCCCAAATATAGCACCTGGCATTGGCCATATTGAATCTGAGGCTTCAGCAGTCTGACCAGTTATCCAGCTTGTCCAGGTCCTCCTGAATTTTGTCCCCACTCTCATGGGAGTCCATTACACTGGCTAGCTTAGTGTCATCCATGAACCTAGCAACCTGCTGGAGCCCCCCCAGTTTCCAGATCATTGATGAAGATGTTGAAGAGCAGTGGCCCCTGGAAAAAGGCCCTGAGAGACTCTGATGAGTACTCCTCTCCACTCTTGGTACTCGTCCTCCTACCAGCCTCAGCTTCCTAGAAGCTTGTCATATGCCACAGTATAAAATGGTTTTCTGAAGTTCAGGTAGACTACATCCACTTCCTACCTCTGTCCACCTCCCTTGTTACCTCCTTGATGATGTTGATCAGGTTGGTTTGGCATGATCTGTCCTTCAAAACCATGCTAAGAGGAGGCAAGAACCTTGGCCTTGACCAATGCTCCAGTAGTCTGTCTTTGATGTAGGCCTCCAGGACCTTGCCCAGTGCTTATGTCAGGTTGAATGGCCTGTTGTTGGTTTAACCTTGCCCCCTTTTTGAAAATGGGAAGACATTGGCACTTTCCAGTCCTCTGGCACCACACCTGTCTGGACAAACTCCTGAAAGATTATTGCACGTGGGACCACCAATTGTTCCTTTAGAGACGCTGTGATTCTGGGGCATATCCTGTTATAACAATAATCTTTTTTTTTTTATTCACTCTGTCTGCACTGATATCTGTTAGACTCTAATCAGCTGAAGGGACAAAGTGAGCTTCTTGAAAATAAAAGAAAGATTTTTATCCGACGACAGACCAGCTGTGTCTGAGGGTAATTTCAGTCTCTTTGTCCTGCAAATGACAGGATCCCATTCTCAGTTAAATGGAAGAACTTTAAAGAAGAGAAGTCTCTTTCGTGTCAAGAAACTATGTTGGGCTTGTAGATGATTCCCGGTGGAGCAGACAGCATATAAAACATTGAGAGGTGCCCTTGAGTACACAAAATCCATGAGTCCAGTTCCAGCCAGTTCTTTTAGATGGGCTGTCCCTAGAGAACAAAGCCCTGTCCTAGAAATTACATCACCGAGCAGGGGAGATGAGGGTGATGGAGCTTGCAAGCAGGCTTAAGTCTGACTCTGAGAAGTTGTGAGTCAGTCTGTCCTGGGACTCTGTACATAGAACATCTAAGAGTTGAAGTCTGCCATGGCTCAGTAAGGTATCCTGTGTGGTAAGAATCTTTTTACTCTGCTAGAGAGTGAAAAAGCTGTATGGAAGTTTTTCTATTTGTTTCTTCTGCTGTGTACGAACCATTTCTTTTTTAATTTCTGTAGTAACCATGTAATTCCCATAGTACTGTGTATGTGTGATATCCTATAGAATGTGTAAATATTGTGAAATAGTAAATATTAGATCTTCGAGGATATCTCTTGCAGCAAGTCACACCTTAGGAACTATAGCTGCCAGGCACCAGGAGCACACAGACACATTTTTGCTAGCAGTGTAACTGGGGCCACCATCGACGACCTCATCATGTTGATGTCCCCCTACATAGCCGTGGGCAGCCCCACACCCTCCTCAGTTGTTTTCCCACAATCGACCATCAGACTTCGGATTCCACGGAGCACCATTGCTTCAGTCGACCACCATTTTTTCTCGAACTTCCTGAACTTTTTCTCACCCTAGTTTTTATCACTTTATTCTTTAAAGAGATTCCTCCTTTTCTTTTTGTTTATGCCCAGTTCCGACAGCCTCTTCTGTCACTGCAGCTGTGAACAGAAGATCTGCGATAAGGATTTTCTCAAGGTCTGCTTTGCTACCTCAGCACTGACCAAGACATCTAGGCCTGTGTTATCTGCCGCTTCTTCATCCAGGTTACCCGGCATCAACGTCAGAGGAGCTTAAATCTTTCCTAATGGAACAGATGGTCACCGCCTTGGAGAAGGGGCTTCAGGCTCAGGGCTCCTCTGCTACCCCGGCCTTGTCCTCTGGCTCCCACTCCATCAAAGCTCGGGGCAAGTTGTCGGGGAAGTATCAGCACCAGGAGAAGGCCCGGTCCACCTGGAAACATTCTCGGTCACCGTGCTCACTGCCAACTACTTTGTGGTTGTCGACCAGACAAGTGGTGATACCCACTGCGGCCCACACCCTTCTGTTCAGGGTTGGCCTTAGCAGCCCCCTCCATCAGTTCTCCTCAGCCCAGTGGTGGATCATTGTTGGTGGGCCTGTCTCTTCTCCCACCGTTTCCCATAGCTTCCTTCACCCTATCGGCTACGGGGGGACTTTGGCAATGCAGCCCAACTGTGCCTCTGACACTGGCCTTTCGTTGCTGGGGTTTCCTCCTCTAACTCCATCGACTGCCCCCCCTGCTGAATGCCCCTCCACCTCCTTAGGGGCCACAGTCGGGGAGTGATGCTGGCCAGCAGGTGGCCGACAACGGTCATGTGTCAGGCCTCTCCTGTCAACGCCAATGACCATCCCTATGACACTGGGGCTGCAGGCCCCCTCAGCTAGTCCTTCTGCCTGCCCCCATCCTGTCATTGCTCCAGCCCTCCCTCCTGACATTGGGGTCTCAATACCTCCCCGTCGATGCTGCAGGAAGTTTAGCCAACGAGAGTGACCATCGACGTCCAGACTCTCTTTTCTTCTGTCCTGGACCTGATGCAAAAGGTTATCCCGCCTCAGGGCCCATCACTGGCAGGGCCTTCTCGGCCTTAGGTGCCATTGCATCAGACATTGTTGAGACCCCCCCCTTTCGTCGATGTCATTGATGCCACCCTGTGAGCCAGGGGATGATGAAGACTATCGCCCTGATTTCCTTCTACCAGATGAGGAAGACAAGGGTGCTGGGTCCTGGACTCCTCTAGCACCTCCACAGTCTCCTAGGTGATGGAGGAGTCCTCCAATTATGTTCCAAGTTCTCCCCAGATGACCCCTCCTTCATCTCTGTGATGCGGCAACTGCAGGCCACCATGGAATTTGATGCCACAGAGCAGGACACTACCAGATGGAACCTGGCTCACTATTTGGGCCTGCCTGAATCCCTTCCTGTTATTTTCCCTCCAGTGATCGATGCATATGAGGATGCCCCCATGGCAACTTGGTATAGGCTGAACCTGATCCCCCTCCCCGCCCACGCACATGGGGATAGACAGACTATACTAGTCCCTTCTGGAAAGCCCTTTTTTGCTAGGTTCCCTCATGCAGATTCTGATGGGTCCGAGAATCCCCAGCACCTCAGCTCCCTCCGTCCAGACAAGGAGTCCAGAAAGCTGAATCTCTTGGGCAAGAAGGTATTTGCCTCTTCCATCCTGGTGATAAGGATCTTTAATTATGTGGGCCACATGCTCAGGTATTAAAATGATCTTTGGGATACGGCCAGATTGGCTGCCCGGTTCCTCCCTGAGAATTCCCAGACATGAGCTACTCAAGGCCCTCTAGTCTGGTGCTGACGTGGGTAGGCATCTTTTGAGGGCAGCCTATGATGCGATAGATGCCTCAGCCAGGGCCTCCACAGTGGGGATATGCTTGAGGAGGTACTTCTGGCTCGGGGTTTCTGGCTTCACCACTGATGTCCAACAGTCCCTACAGGATGCTCCCCTCAGGGGCTACAAGCTTTTTGGGGGAGATGTACAAGACATCCTTACTGACCTGCAGGCCTCAGAAAGAACCCTGTGGTCCATTCACTCCCACTATCACACCCACCAGAAGGGACGGTAGAGGGTGCCCTTTCACCATGCTACCCATAGGCCTAGGTCTGGTGCCAAGCAGTCTAGTAAACGCAAATCTGCCACAGCCCTGCCTACCCCCTCCTCCACTACAGGAAAATCCTCAAGAGGTGGAAGAGCGGGTCCATCTGCAGGCTCAGCATTAGCCTGACTCCTGGCCCAACCCCTTCCTTCTGGTTCCCCAGGATGCGGTGGTGGGGGGGGTCATTACTCCCTCCATCTAGACGGATTGCGGGAGATCATGCTTGATGCGTGGATGCTACAGCTTATAGAACAAGGGCATACTCTAGAGTTTGTGGCGATGCTCAGACACATCAGCTCGCTTCCCAACATCCCCATTACTCTCAACCATTTTTAGCTTTAGCCCAGTATCCTTCAAATGGGTCGAAGAACTGATATTGACCTTGGACATCAAAAAAAAGTGCTGGAGCAGATCAGCTTGAACCCTTCTTTCGAAAGTTGGGCTATCGTGCTGACTACACCCATCACCCACCTTTTCAACTTTTCCCTTTCACAAGGAGTCCTCCCATTTGTATGGAAAATTGTGTATATATCGTTCCGCTCTTTAAGTCAGGCGATCCAAGTGACCTCAGTAATTATAGGCCTATATCGCTGTTACCTATCTTATCTAAACTTCTTGAAAAGCTAGTCAGTTCACCAATTAGAGAACATTTAGACACCCACAATATACTCAGTCCCCTTCAGTCTGGTTTTAGGCCTAAACACAGTTTACCTTGGCTAAGGTGATGAACAATTGACAAAGTGCACTTGATTCTACATATCATGTCAGTGTGCTATTCCTGGATCTGAGCAAGGCATTCGACACAGTAGGCCATGATTTATTACTGTTAATGCTGTGCAGTATTGGTCTAGACGACATCACCATGAAATGGCTTGCTTGCTACCTCACAGGCAGGCAACAGCAGGTCAAAGCTCAAGGCGACACCTCTCCTCTCAAAATCTTGCTGAGAGGAGTTCCGCAAGGGTCGATCTTGGGGCTGCTTCTAGTTGCCATTTATATTAATGACATTAACTCTAAAATCAGCACAGCAAGTGTCCATCTCTTCACAGATGACGCTGTACTTTATGTTGCTAAATCCGTCCTTGGATCTTGCATGTTCAGAGTTGCAGCATGAATTCAGCCTTTTTAAAACAAAATCTCCTGCGCCTGAAGCTACTGTTTAATGAAAAAAGGCCAAAGCTATGATACAGTGGATAAGTCCAAATATTTGGGTTTTTGGCTTGACAACAAGCTTTCCTTCATCATACATTTAGAGGACCTTTCCAAAAAGCTTAAACAAAGGTTAGGCTTTTTCTATCGCATTGAGCACCTCCTTACTTACGAAGCTAAAATAAGACTGGTGCAGGCAAAGCTCCTCCCTCTTGTAGACTATGCCGATTTTCTCTACAGTCATTGCCCAAGCGCCACCTTAGCCAAGCTGGATATGCTGTATCATAGGGCTCTCAGATTCTTTACTAGCGCCCCATACAATACGCACCACTGCTCCCTATATTCACAGCTTGGTTGGCAATCCCTTAGCGCCAGGAGATTTAAAAATGTGGCTTTATGGGTATACAGAGCCCTCACTAACAAACTTCCCCAATATATATCTGATCGCTTCACTTATTTTTCTGGATCATACTCTCTCAGAAGATACTCCTATATCTTGCTCAGTACTCCTAGGATCAGAACACATTACGGTGCATCATCTCTAAGCCGCTGTCTACCCACCATTTGAACACTCTCCAAAAAACACTAAAATGTGAAATTAGCCGGGTTGCTGACCTTCAAAACATTGCTGAGACAGCAGTTGAAGGAAACTTGTAATTACTGCACTTGAACTTGGACTCTAATCCCCATGGCTACCATGCTCTATTGCACTTCTCATCAGCACTTATTACCCAACCCTTGTTCTTGCTGGTTTTCTATACCCTCTACCTACTCTGACTCCTTTCCGATCTTAAACCCGTGAACCGCTTCCGTTTCCCACTCCCTTCCCCCTTCTACTTTACGCCTGCCTTTGTTTTTTTCCATCAAATTCTCCCATCAATACCTTTCTCTACATGTGTACCAAGTTTACGTTGTTAGTCGATTCTGTATGTACTGTATTGCCCGTTTATTTATTATGTTTAGATGCTTTGTAATGTCTTCCAGGAACACTTTGTAAATGAGTTCTCTCAATGGTGTATCTTCCTGGTTAAATAAAACTGAATTGAATGCCTCCAAGACCTTCCTCTTAACCCCCCCCCCCATCTTGTTCCACTGTTGCTGGAGGAGATCCAGGTGCTGCTGTGAAAAAAGGCCATAGCATCCATTCCTGTGAATCAGTGCAACATGGGGTTCTACTGACACTTCCTTCTCATCCCCAAGTCCACAGGGGACTTGAGAAACCTGAACTACTACATCCAGTACAAAAAGTTCAGGATGGTCACCCTCCCTGGCATGTTACCCTTGCCCTTGGAGGGAGCCTGGATTTGCTCCCTGGATGTACAGGATGTGTACCTGCACATCAAGGTCTGCCTTCCCCACAGAAAAAAACTAATGTTCTTGTTTCAAGGGAAACACTACCAGTTCAGAGTCCTTCCTTTCAGCTTATCTTCAGTGCCTCAGGTCTTCACCAAATGCCAAGCTGTGATGGCAGTGGCCCTCAGGAGGGAGGGCCTGTATGTCTTTCTCTATTTGGATGACTGATTGCTCAAAGACCAGTCCAAACAGCAACTGTCCTTGATCCTGGGGCATACCCTGCAATTGTTCAGCCAGCTGGGGATCACAGTTAATCTGTCCAAGTCAGTATTGACTCTAGACCAGCGGCTCCAGTACATTAGCCATACTTGACACCGCCCAGGGCTCCGCCTTTCTGGGAAACTTGATGGCACAGGCCCAAGAAATTTATCACAGCCAGTATGTCACAGCCAGGACATGCCTCAGGCTCCTGGGTCTGATGGCTGCGGCCATTGCCATGGTTCCCATGGCATGGCTACACATGTGCATCCCTCAGTGAACTTGGAGGGTACGGTGGGATCAGCACACCAATGATCTGGAACAGATGGTCCTCATCTCTTCCCCAGTCAAGAAGGTTCTTCTTTGGTGAATCAAACCCAGCTGTTTGCTCAAAGGGGTTCCTTTCGTCATACCCTCTCTTCAGCAGATCCTCCCCTCAAATGGCTTTGGGATGGGATGGGGCGCTCATCTGGGTCCTTACCAGACACTGGGGATGTGGACTGCACTCAAAGCTCAACACCACATCAGTGTCCTGGAGATGGGAGCTGTCTCCTATTGCCTGCAGGCCTTCCAGTCTCATCTGTCCCCGGGCTCTCTGCTAATGCAGACAGACAATGTCAGTGTAGTGTCACTACATGAATAAGCAAAGGCGCACCCTTTCCTACCCCATGTCAAGAGATGATGAGTTTGGTACTGGGCTCTGGAACATGCCTAGAGCTATGAATTGTCCATGTTCCAGGTGTCCAAGACGTCCTCACAGACAAGCTAAGCCACTCTCAGTCCAGAATGCACGAATGGGAACTGCTCACCTCAGTGGTAGAAGACCTGTTTAACAGGTGGGGTTGACCAGAGTTGGACCTTTTTGCATACCCACTCAGTGCAAAACTGACGCTTTTCTGCTGCCTTGATCCAGGGCCTGGAGTTTTCTGGTGAGGTGCTTATCCCTTTCTTGGAAAAGGAAGATCTTACTTCGAGAGGGCTCTTGCAGTAGGTAAATACATATAGAACTGATGCAGGAAACTTGTAATTGTAATGGGCGGCAGGACCCCACGGAAAAATTTCTAGCTAGCAGTCCCCGGCGAGGGACCGCCCCCACGTCAGGTGACCGGCGTCATACGACGTCGGTATAAAGGGGCGGTCCCGGACGCCCGCCTTCCAGTTCTTTTCCGCCGTTAGCTCGTGCAGCGCCTCGCGGAAAAGTTTGTGCTTCGTCAGCCCTATCTTTCGTCGGTTTTACCGAAAATTCGTTATTTTTTTCTTATAACGTCAGGACATCGTCTGTGTATGTCGTCCCCTACACCCTCCGAGCACAAAAACAAGTGCGACTCGTGTGGCGTCCAACTGCCACACAAGGACGGCCATTCCCTGTGCCTTTTCTGCCTAGGCCCCGAACACCCTGTCGAGAAGTGCCATCACTGCCTCAACTTCAACGCAGCTACCCGGAAACGGCACCAACAATCCCTGGAAGCCCATCTTCTGAAGAAAAAGATGAGTTCTATGGAAAAGGAGCTCAAAAAGCTGAGGCAGGTGTCCACTTCCCCCGAAGGACATCGGAAAAAGAAGGACAAGGAGAGGCACCGGGATAAGACCTCCTCTACCGCGTCTCCCTCTGGAGCTGCAGGGACACAGGTAACGTCCCTTCCGGGGGACTGCTCCTCGATGGCCGCCTCTAAGGTTTCGGAGGCAGTGTCGGCCCACCCGTCTGGTTCGCGCTCGGGCCTTGCGGGCGCCTCCGGGCTATTGGAGGCCTCCGCCCCCAGTTTGGCCGCAGACTTGTGGCCTACTGCCGTGGGCGACTCCAGTAAGTCGGGCATCGGCTCCTTCGACGTCCGCACGGAGAGGGCCGGTAAGACGCCTGACCCCTCGGGGCGGTGTGCGGCCTCTACCTCACCGGACCTGGCCGATCCTTCCACTCGGCCCACCTCCGGTGATGGCTCCCGTAAGCCGGACGCCAGCCCCTCCAGCACCTGCCGGGAGCTCGCCCTCAAGCCGCACGTCGGCTCGTGAGCGGCAGCAGCAACGGACCCCCAGCGTCCGTCGTTGCCACGGTTCCAGCGCCGCTGCCGTCTGGGGACCCAGAGTCACCCCAGCCTGACCCCGTGGATTTTTCTCCTTCATCCCTGGATGATGCGGGGGATCTTCCTCCTCCGTTGGAACCAGATGTGACGTCGGCCCCCCGGACACCGGCCCCGACGCCAGTTCTACTGACCCCAGGAGACATCCCACTTCCGGATCTATCCCCTTCGATGGGCCCTCCAATGTAGACCCACCCATGAGGCCGTCGGCCATGCCGTCTGCTCCGGCAGCTCCCCCGGCTCCCGGGTACCCGCCGTCTTATCCAACACCGTCGTACCTGGGACCGCAGTATCCGGCGCCGCAGTACCCGACGCCGGTCTTTCCGACGCCGCATTACCCGACGCCGGGTTTCCCGCAGCCGCGTTTTGGATACTCTCCATATGGGTATAACCCGTACCCTTTTCCCCCACCGCCCCCACAGCCACCGGTGGATCTGCAGGAGACTCTGGCCTCCTGGTGGGCCAAGGCTCAGCTCACCAAGGAGGTCGAGAGCCGACTTATGATGAAGGTGCTGCCCCAGGTTCCCATACATCTGAGGCGTCACACTCCCTCACCACCTCCGGACTCCAGGGCTCTCCCATCTGGGTCCAGAGAGGGGCAGGACACGCGTTCACGGGTACTACCCAAGGAACCCGTTCCTCCCCCGAGTCGGGTAAGGGAGTCTTATTCTTCTTCTTCCTCTTCACTCTCGGATTCCTTGGACTCATCCGAAGGATGCTCCGAGAGAGACGACGAGCCCCGCTCTCCGTCGAAGTCCCGGCCAAGAACTCCTCTGAAGTCTCCTCCGGAGGATCCCTCTTTTACGGAGTTGCTTAGAAAAATCCAGGAGGTTCATCAGTGGCACTCTCTGGAACCAGATCCTCAGCAACTGAAACTTGCTGAACATCTGGATCTGCCCGTCACAGCTCCTACGTTAGTGCCACCCTGGATAGAGCCTCACGCCGACCTTGTCACCTCGATACAGAAACAGCCGTCGGCGTTAGCCCCACTTCCAAGGAAGTCGAACAGGCTATACCAGACTCCTGAGGGTGTTGACTACCTAGACTCTCACCCTTGGGCCGACTTGTTCGTGATTAGCGCCGCTCATGGCCGGTCGGCACACCCAAAGCATCTTAGCTCGTCCCCTCCTGATAAGGAATCTCGCCTTCTGGACCAGTATGGAAGAAAGATTTACGCTTCCTCCACACTGGGAATTCGGGCCCTGAACTACGTCAGCCACATGGCGGATTATCAGAAGGCTGTCCTTACTTAGGTGGAATCCAAACTGGACTCCTTGCCTGACTCTCAAGTCAAACAGGAGTTAGCCGACCTCGTCCGTTCTGCTCGTTTGGCCAGTCGCCACATACGATGCAGTGGACACTGCCGGGCGGAGCTCCGCTTTCGCCGTGGGTCTACGGCGTCATGCCTGGCTTCGCGTGTCAGGGTTTGTCCCGGAAGTGCAATCCGCTATTCAGGAGTCACCTTTCCGGGGGTCGGTGCTTTTCGGAGGTGATGTCAAGGACATCATGACCGATCTGCAGTAGAAGGGGACGGCTCTGAAATCAGTGGATTCCATGTGCCGTCCCCATCAACAACAGCGCCGTCCCTTTACGCAGACTGATTGACCAGCGGAAACCACAGGAAGGTGGGCCACCAAGCGTCGGGCCCCGCGGCTGCACAAACCCCTCCGCCCCAACGCAGCTCCTTTTCCTCTCCCACCCCTCTGGACTTCCCAGAGGAACCAGTAGGAAGGGGTTTTCCTCCACTTTCGGATGGGAGAGGATAACCACGGATTCTTGGGTGCTCCAGCTTATAGCGGAAGGGCACTCCATAGAGTTTCTTCAGAAACCACCCCACCACCCCCCTCTGAAGTCGTCCTATTCAAGGGAACACCTTCTTTTGGTCCGGGAAGAAATCTTGGCTCTTCTCTTGAAGCAGGCGATAGAACCCGTCCCCCTTCATCTTCAAGGGACGGGTTACTATTCCCATTTCTTCCTGGTCCCAAAGAAGACGGGAGATCTCAGACCCATTCTAGATCTCAGTTTCCTGAATCTTTATGTAGAATACAAAAGGTTCAGGATGCTCTTTCTGCAGAGCCTTCTGCCCCTCTTTCGGCCGGGTCAGTGGCTTTGTGCCCTGGATATGCAGGATGCCTATCTGCACATTCCCATTCGCCCTTTCCCGCCATGAAGTATCTTCATTTTGCGTTTCAGGGGCCACTACCAATTCAAGGCACTCCCCTTTGGTCTATCCTCGGCCCCCCGAGTATTTACCAAATGCCTGGCTGTGGTAGCGGCCCACCTGCGTACAATGGGAGTACAGGTGTTCCCTTACCTGGATGACTGGCTCCTGGCGGCCTCGTCCAGGGAGGAACTCCTGCATTTTCTCTCCCTCACCCAGCAGGTTTTCACTTGCCTGGGTATTACCATCAACCATTCCAAATCTAATCTGGACCCTTCCCAGAGGCTACAGTTCATCGGGGCTATCCTCGATATGACCGTGAGCAAGGCCTTCCTGCCTCCAGACAGGGCGGCCTCTCTTCAAACCCAGATTTCCCTGCTATCAGAATGCAGGAGGGTCTCGGCGAGGTCGGTCCTCCGTCTTCTGGGGCTCATGGCGGCCGCTATTCCGACGGTCCCCCAAGCTCGACTCCACGTGAGGATCTCTCAGTGAACTCTTCGCTGTCAGTGGGATCAACTTGTGGACGACCTAGATCAGTGGTTCTGATCTCATCGCCCGATGGTCAGGGCTTGCAATGGTGGATGGTTCGAGAGAACCTGTTTCGGGGGTGTCCCTTTCTTTCATCCTCCCCCCTCCCAGACTCTGACTACAGATGCGTCAGGCGAAGGTTGGGGAGCCCATCTAGGGCCTCATCGGACCCAGGGCTCCTGGTCCAGGCTGGAACAAGCTCTCCACATCAGTGTGCTCGAGCTTCGGGCTGTGTTGTATGCTGTCCAAGCCCTTCACCAATTCATCCTTCCCGGCCACCTAGACATCCAGACGGACAACATGTGCATACATCAACAAACAGGGAGGAACTCTGTCCTACCCTCTATGCAGGGAGGCAATGAGGGTTTGGGATTGGGCAACACAACACGACCTTCACCTAACGGCAATTCATGTTCCAGGAGTTGACAACACTTTGGCAGACAAGCTAAGCCGCTCTTCTGCTCTGGCTCACGAGTGGGAACTGGACCAAGGGGTACTAGACGATATCTTTCAGCTTTGGGGGACTCCACAGGTGAACCTGTTCGCCTCCCCAAAGCATAAAACTTCCCACCTTTGCTCGCTCGTTCCAAATGAGGCGCTTCCTAGGCGACAGCTGACATGTCTGTAGACTGGAAGGACAGATTCGTCTATGCTTTTCCCCCAATTCGTCTGATCCCACGAGTATTGCATAAACTAGCCTCAGAAGGAGCGAGAATGATTCTGATCGCTCCTTTCGGGCCCAGGCAAATCTGGTTCTCTCTTCTACAACAATATTCAGAGGATCCTCCTCTTCCTCTTCCTCTATCTCGAGTTTGCTGACCCAGGATCAGGGGACCCTGGTCCATCCAGGCCTCAAATCCCTTCAACTACATGCATGGCTCCTGCAGACCTAGCCCAATCCCGTTTTGGTGCGTCTCCAAAAGTGGCGGAGATTTTAGTGGAGGCTAGAAAGCCCTCCACCAGGTCCACTTATGCCATGAAGTGGAAGAGATTCTCTATTTGAGCAGCCTCCAAGAACGTGGAACCTTTCTCCTATTCAGTGGCTTTTCTGCTGGAGTACTTACGTCATCTGTTTGACCTGGGTCTCAGCCATTCCTCCTTGAAGGTTCACATGGTAGCTATCTCAGCCTACCATGTTCCCTTTGGCAGATAAAGCTTTCGCTCAACTGCAGGTCTCTAAGACCTTTCTCAGAGGGGTCCTCCATCTGAGGCCCCCCATCCGTACTCCTGCCCCCCCCTTGGGACTTGAATTTTGTTCTCGAGAAACTTACTCTTCCTCTTTTTCAAATCTGCAGAAGCTGCAGGTTCGAGTTTCTTTCGTGGAAGATGCTCTTCTTGGTGGCCATTACTTCGGCTCGAAGAATCTCCAAGCTTCAGGCCCTGATGTGTAAAATCCCCTACTTGATTTTTCACAAAGAACGAGTTGCTCTTCGCACAAATCCTAAGTTTCTACCTAAAGTAGTATCAGAGTCTACCTTAAATCAGTCCATAGAGTTACCTGCCTTTTTTACGCAGTACTCTAACCAAGGGGAATATTTACTCTATACTATGGATGTTCACCCGGATTCTGAGATACTACACCAACAGGACAAAGGATCTCAGAAAGACTGATCAGTTGTTCGTCTCTTTTGCTCACAAAAGGGAAGGCAATGCTGTTTCCAAGCAATGCCTGTCTAAGTGGTTGGCTCATTGCATCACTTTCTGTTATGACAAGTACAACAAGACCCTCCTGGGTCAAGTCAGAGGCCACTCCACAAGAGGAGTAGCTGCCTCTGCGGCTAGTTTCAAAAAATGTGTCTGCGGCAGACATATGCGCTGCCGCCACATGGACCTCCGTCCATAGCTTTACGAAACACTACAGTTTGGACATTGCCTCTTGCCGTAGAGCAGGCTTCAGGCTGGCTGTTTTGCAAGGCCTCCTGTCTTGAGGCTTGCACGGCTAGGATTACTTTTTAGAGTAGTTCCCTCCTCCCGGTGCCTTTTTCCTTGTTCCAGACTGCTTGGGATTCAGTCCTATGTGTAATTACCTACTGCAAGAGCCCTCTCGAAGTAAGATAGTTCAGTTACGTAAGAACTTACCGTAACAGTAGATCTTTGAGAGAGGCTCTTGCAGTAGGTATTACCTTCCCGCCCTCCATCCCCCTAGGCTTTTTCAGCTCCTTTTACAGGAATGGAAACATCCACTTCTCTTTCGTCCGGGCCTTCCTGGCCTGTGGCGTGAAAGAACTGGAAGACTGGCGTCCGGGACCGCCCCTTTATACCAATGTCGTATGACGCCGGTCACCTGATGTGGGGGCGGTCCCTCACCAGGGACTGCTAGCTAGAAATTTTTCCGTGGGGTCCTGCCACCGGCCGGCATCAGTCCTATATGTAATTACCTACTGCAAGAGCCTTTCTCGAAGATCTACTGTTACGGTAAGTTCTTACGTAGCTGTACTTTCCTTTATTACTTCCCTCCCTTTCCTGTGATCCAGAGAGTACTGATCAAGCTCCAGATGGAGGGCACCACCTCCGGTGGCTCCCTTTTGGCCTCTGCAGATTTGGTTTCCACTGTTGCAACAGTTGGCATTGGAGCCTCTGTTGCCCCTTCCCCTCTGCCCGGGCTTGCTGTCACAGGAATGGGGGATCTTTCTCCATATGAACCTCTGGTGTCTTCACCTGCATGGCTGGCTCCTGAAGACGTAGCCATTGCCAAGTTTGATGTATAACAAAGTGGCTGACATCCTGGTGGCCACCAAGAAGCCTTCCACCAGGGCAACTTATTCCATGAAGTGGAAGCGCTTTGCTTTGTGGGCAGTTTCCCATCATCTGGATCCCTTCACCTGCCCAGTGAACCAGATTCTAGAGTACTTGCTGTTCAAACAACATGAAGTCTTGCTGTATTCTGACTATTGCAGTGATCTCCAACCTTTGAACTGCCCCGGAGAGGAAAAAGTTAACTTTCCATGCAAGGCATGGAACACTGAGTTCGAGCTCGGTTGAAGCCTCTGTCTGCTGTTGTTTGAACCCCACAGCCAGATTCTTCTTCTCACTCACTGAACAGTCACTCTGGAGATTTCTCCTTCGCTCGGTTTCAAAAAGTCGGTTAAAGTGTCATTTTTCTCTTGGTTTCAACCGAATTTCTACAATCTAACCTGTCGGTTAAGTCTCTGTCTGTGGTACCATGAGTACTAGATAGGTTTTCTATATTAGTTTTCTGTGTGGAACTTGTAAACATTGGATCGGTTTGGTTTGAACCGACCAGGTTTGTGAAAAAGTTTTTTTCTGATTTATCAGAGTATGGTAACCGGTCCATGTCGGTTCTAAAAAAGGATTTCACTACGTTTTTTTCCAAGACCCGTAACACGGTCAGGAACTGATAGGGGTGTCTTGCCTGGCGGATTGCTGAAAAAAGGGTAAGTTTTGGTTAGGACTGGCCATGTCTGGGAAACCCAAGAAAAATGGGCCCACTGGGTTTCAACACTGTAGTGTGTGTGGGGAAGCCTTTGCTAAGGCTGATCCCCACACCACCTGTGTTTATTGTCTGGGGTTTGACCACCTCGATTCAGACTGCCAGATTTGCAAAAGTTTTCCCAAAGCTACCCTGGATAAGAGAGTAGGTAGACTGAGGGAAAGGGAGGCCGAGAAGTCCGCTGACCCGGATGGCCAGCCCGGTTCGGTTCCGGCCGAACCAGAAGGAGTGCCCTCTGACCAGGGCGAAACTTCTTCGGGCAAAAGGAGAACCGACTCTGAGGAGTCTGTTCTGGTTAAAAGAAAAAGAAGGGATAAGTCAGCCGGTTCAGATCCACAAGTTCTTTCTCTGACCGCTGATGAAATAGCCAAAGCGATAAGGATTGTTCAGTCGCTAACTTCGGTTCCGACTGAACCGGCACCATCGGTTAGGGGCTTGGTTCGGTCGGTTCCCCCGGTTCCGGATTATAATTTAGAAGAATTTTATGAACCGGAGGAGGAGGAGGGAGAGTATGAAGATAGTGATGGTGATTGTGAAAGTCTGGATGTGCCCATTGACCCGGACATCTCCCCAGACAGACCTTCAGGTGTTTCTCCTCCTAGGCTTTCTGAGTCCCCTTACCACTTTATGTTTTACAAAAAAGTGGCTGAAACCCTCCAGCTTCCTATGGAAGAAGCAGTAGAGGATCAGGAGGAGCCTGATTACGTTGAGATGATGGACATCCCAGAGTCCAGGAGATTGTCTATTCCCCTCCGTAAGTCTTTTGGGAAACAGACATTTAAGATTTTGAAAACCCCTAATTCCATACCTCCTGTGGACAGAAGAATGGACAAGAGGTATACTCTTTCAGGCTCAGATATGGAGTTCCTTTCCCAGCAATGCAGCCATGTTGGGATAGTGCAGGCTGCTGCCTGTGATAAAACAAATACACCCTTGGCTTCACACACCCCAGATAAGGACTCCAGGAGGATTGATGCCATGGCAAAGAAACAGTACATGGCAGCATCTTTGGGACTCAGGCAGGCTAATTATATGGCCTACACAGCTAGATACCAGAAGTCCAGGTGGGACACTGTGATGGCTCTAGCTAAACAGGCCCCTGACCAACTTGTCAAGGAGCTGGAGCAGGTGGCTGCAGATGGGACTGAGGCATCCAAGGTGCAGTTTCATGCTGCTGTGGACTCCAGTGATGTTTCATCTAGAGTCATGGCTACATCTGTGGCCCTTCGAAGGATGGCTTGGCTCAGATGTACTAGCCTGTCACAGGATACCCAGACTAAGGTCATGGGTTTTCCTGTCATTGGTAATTCTCTATTTGAGGAGCAGACAGAGAACTACATGAAGAAAATGGACGAGTACAGGACCACCTACAGGAGTGCTCAGGCCAAAGAAAGGCAAGCCACTCCCCAGAGGCAGCATCCCAGGGGCAGGGTCAGGCCTTTTCATAGGCCTTTTTACCAAGCCCAGGCCTCCTCTTCTGCCTTTGCTCAGAGGGAGTTGTAGACGGGGTATGAGCAGGCCTGCTCCCACCCCTCAGCCTAAAGCCCCTGCCAAGCAGGCACCCTGATCGGTCTGCCCAGGCCGATTCTCCACTACCTGTAGGGGGCAGGCTGGCTTACTTTGTCCAGGACTGGAAGTCTTTAACATCAGACAAATGGGTCCTGGAAATAGTAAGCCAGGGACTGGTTCTCAGCTTCAAAAAATTTCCCAAGGTGAGAACCAGATCCGTTCCACCTGCAAATCCTTCAGAGGCCCTTGCCCTAGAGGCAGAGGTCTCTTCCCTCTTGGCTCTCAGAGCCATAGAAAGGGTTCCACCCCTACACAGGGGAAAAGGATTGTACTCCAGGTACTTCCTAACCCCCCCAAAAGACAGGAGAATGGCGGCCCATCCTGGATCCGAGATATTTAAGCAAGCACCTTTTAAAGCCAAAATTCAAAATGGTGACTCTGGGAATAATTCTGCCCTCTCTAAGGCTAGGGGACTGGCTAGTCTCCCTGGACCTCAAGGATGCCTATTTTCACATTCCCATCAGGTGCTCCCACAGAAAGTACCTCAGGTTCAAGTTGCCCTCAGGCCACTATCAATTCAGAGCAATGCCCTTTGGCCTAACATCAGCCCCAAGGGTGTTCACAAAATGCCTGGCAGTAGTGGTTGCTTTCCTAAGGAGAAAAAAGATCTCCATCTTTCCATACCTGGACGACTGGCTCATAGTGGGTCAGTCTCCAGACCAAGTCAAGTCACATCTCCAGATAACTCGGCAACTGCTCACTTCCTTAGGATTCCTCCTAAATCTTTCAAAGTCAGTTATGGAGCCAGTACAGCTCCTCACCTTTATAGGGGCGGAACTGGATACAATAAGGGCAAGAGCCTTCCTTCTCCTGGACAGGGCAAGGACTCTTTATGAAACTGGCCTCTTCATTCACCCTTCAGGTGTCTCGACCAGCAAGGCACTTTCTGCAGCTCCTGGACCACATGGCAGCCTCTATGGCAGTGGTCCAGGGAGCAAGATTTCAGATGAGGGACATTCAGTTCCTCTTAAGAGCCTTCTGGTCCCAGAGAAAGGATTCCCTGAGCAAACTAGTCCCAGTGCCTCGAACTCTGATCCAGGCTTTGCCATGGTGGCAAGATCAGGACAATCTAAGGCAAGGAGTTCCTTTTGTCACTCAGTCTCATTCTCTAATCCTTACCACAGATGCCCCCCTCTTGGGCTGGGGAGCCCACTTGGGGGATCTGACCACCCAAGGGCTGTGGTCACCTCAAGAATCTCTGCTTCACATCAATCTCTTGGAACTCAGAGCAGTGTTTCTGGCACTGCAAGTTTTTTCCAAGTCTGTCCAGAACAAAGTAGTCCAGATCAGAACAGACAATACCACCACAATGTGGTACATCAGCAAGCAAGGGGGCAGTCGGTCTACGGCCTTTTGCACAGAAGCAATGAAGTTGTGGTCTCTGGCCTATTCCCTGCAAACTCCTCTGATAGCAGTGCACCTCCCAGGGAAGGACAATGTCCTGACAGATGCTCTCAGCAGGATATCTCAGGGCCATCACGAACGGTCCCTAGATCCCCTAGTTTTGAAGGTGATTTTCTCCAGATGGGGTACTCCACAGATAGATCTTTTTGCAGCCCCAGACAATCACCAACTCCCCTTTTGCTGCAGATCCCCAGTATTGGGCTCAGTCCCCTGGGCTCTAGTTCTCAATTGGGAAGGGAAGTTTTTGTGTGCTTTTCCCCCCTTCCCTCTCCTGTTCAAGGTACTAGTCAAAATCAGGTCTCAACCATGCAAAGTGATTCTGATTGCTCCAGACTGGGCCAGACAGCCCTGGTACCCACTGTTGCTGTCCTTAGCAATCCACATCCCCCTGTATTTTCCCAGGAATTACAACCTGTTGACATCCTCTCGGGAGAGTTTGGTATCCGAATCTCAAATCTCTCTATCTCAAGGCCTGGCTCTTGAAGAGTTAGAGTTTGCTGATTTGCATCTCTCTCAAGGTGTTCTGGATATTCTAAAGGCTTCTCGAAAGCCTTCCACCAGAAAGACTTACAACTCCAAATGGGAAATGTTTACTATTTGGTGCTCTAGTAAGCATATTTCTCCAGAGTCTGCTGGGTTGACTACAGTTCTGGACTATATGGTTCATCTCAATAGCTTGGGGCTCAGACCAGCTACACTCAAAGTACATATAGCAGCTGTTTCTGCTTTTTTGTCAGTAGGTAAGCCCTCTTCTTTTTCAGCTCATCCAGTATTTTGTAAATTCTTCAAGGGATTGTTGCACACCAATCCTCCCTTCAGGGACCCTGCTCCTGCTTGGGACCTAAATGTTTGCATTGCTCAGCTTATGCAACCCCCTTTTGAGCCTTTTTCCTCAGCAGAGCTTAAGTACTTGACTTGGAAAACTGTGTTCTTGGTAGCCATTACTTCTGCCAGACGCATCAGTGAGTTACAGGCCCTGTCAGTGGAGCCTGATTTTATCTCTTTTCATAGAGACAAGGTGGTCCTAAGAACTAATAGGAAGTTTTTGCCTAAGGTGGTCTCAGATTTCCACCTTAACCAGTCTGTCTCTTCCTCTTTTCTTCACTGACCATTCCTC
The DNA here is from genome assembly GCA_016271365.2 of Neoceratodus forsteri. NCBI lineage: Eukaryota > Metazoa > Chordata > Ceratodontiformes > Ceratodontidae > Neoceratodus > Neoceratodus forsteri. The sequence continues at coordinate 123,358,885 of CM057450.1, read as the reverse complement.
CTCTGGAGAGAGGAGGCTGCACAGCCTGGACGTGAAAAGGGCCCTTAGCTACTACATAGAGTGCACCAAGGGTCACAGGTTTGACTCCCTCCAATTGTTCCTCACTTATGGTGAGGTCGGTAAGGGAAAACCTGCCACTAAAAGATCTATTGCCAGGTGGATCGTCTCTTGTATACAATTCTGCTATGAAAAATTGGGTAGAATCCCACCCTCAGGCCTCACTCTACTAGAGGTACAGCTGCTTCCCTGGCTGCTGCCAGGGATATTCTTATCTTAGAGATTTGTCAAGCAGCCACCTGGAAAACAGTCCATACTTTTACCAAGTATTACTCTCTGGATATCCAGGCTAGGAGTGATGCTCGGTTTGGCACAGCAGTACTTCAGAGCCTGTTCCCAAAGTAGGTTCTGTCCCTCCTCCATGGAGGTACTGCTTGGTAGTCTGCAATAGTCAGAATACAGCAAGATTTCATGTTGTTTGAAGAAAAAATTACCTTAGTAATGTTGTTTCTTCTAATGGAGTCTTGCTGTATTCTGACCTCCCCCCCCGCCTCCCCTCTTAGAACCTGTTTTTTGGGATGTGGGTGGGCAGGAGCAATGCTGGCACCCTAGAGGTGCTTCCTTTTCTCACCCTCTTTAACTTTTGGGTGTGTGCTGTGTTTTGTTTTTTGGGTTTTCTGACTTGAGTCTTTGCTTTGAAACCAAAAAAAACCTTTTTATTAAATTTAGTTGCCAGTTGGCTAGTGTGAGTTTACAGTTTCCACACAGGATGCATAGTGAGTATAGCTCGTTAAGATCTGGTGGTTGGGGTTCAAACAACAGCAGACAGAGGCTTCAACCGAGCTCGAGCTCAGTGTTCCATACCTTGCATGGAAAGTTAACTCTTTCCTCTCCAGGGCAGTTCAAAGGTTGGAGATCACTACAATAGTCAGAATACAGCAAGACTCCATTAGAAGAAACAACATTACTAAGGTGAGTAATTTTTTCTTCTTGTCCGATGCTGACCTGAAATATTCTTTGCTAAAGGTGCACTTGTCTGCCATATCAACCTTCCATGTGCCCACTGAGGATTGTACGGTAGTCCAGTTGGACGAGGCCCATACCTTTCTGAGAGGCATACTGCACTTAAAGGACTCATAAACAATGCCGAGGAGATGCAGCCAACAAAATTCACAGCAGTGTTGTTTACTGTTTTACTCACAAAACACTGCAGTCGTTGTGTATGTAAAGTCTGTCACTCCCGAGTCACTACGGTTTAAACATCACGGCACAGTGTAAACAAATCCTCGGTCTGCATTGAAACCGGCTGGTCCTGTAGCCTCCTATGATGGTGGCTACGTCTGTACGCAATGTTGTGAGCGACATCATTCCCGAGAGTTACTGTATTCTGTATGGGGACCTTATAAAGTATTTGTGATAACTTCATTAAAAAAAGCACTACTGCATCAAATCCTATACTGTGCAGGTATGATGAGGTTGTCACACCTGCACAATATAGGATTTGATGCAGCAGCACTTTGTTTAATGAAGTTATCATATATACTTTATAAGGTCCCCATACAGAATAAAACCCTAAAAAAAAAAAGGATTAACCCAAACCAAACCCAGACCATGTGAGATGAAGAGAACCCACATGGAGGCAGTAAGGTGAATTCATTAGAACTCGAACTGATAAATTACACACACAGAAAAAACCTCTAACCGAACCGAACTCAAACTTCTACTTCTCAAATTGAATGGAACCAAACTCGAACTATACCTGCCAAACCCAAACCAAACTAGAACCCTAAAAACATGAACCCTGGCTCTACCGACTCCATCCACCAACCCGGGCAAGCCCCCAAGAGGTGGAGGAGCAGGCTCAGCTGCAGGCACTGTCGTAGCATTACTCCTTGCGTAGCCCTCCCCATCCGGATCCTTAGGATGTGGTCGTAGCGGGTCATTTCTCCTTCCATCTCGACCGGTGGTGGGAGATTACATTTGACACATGGGTGCTTCAGCTTATTTGTTGGGCCCATGCTCTAGAATTTGTGAAGATGCCTCCAGAACTTCCACCGAGACCCTCATTTTACCCCCCACCACGTGCCTGTGCTGCTAGTGGAGATCCAGATACTGCTATTAAAAGAGGCCATAGAACCTATTCCCAAGGAGCAGTAAAATATCGGGTTCTATTCCCACTTCATCCTCGTCCCCAAATCCACAGGGGACTTGAGGCCCATCCTGGACTTATACAGCGTGAATTATTTCATTCAATACAAAAAGTTCAGAATGATCACCCTCCCTGGCCTGTTACCCTTGCTCAGGGACGGTGACTGGATCTGCTTCCTGGTTATGCAGAATGCTTATCTGCATATCAAGGTTTGTCCCTTCCACAGGAAGTACCTCAGATTCCTGTTCCTAGGGGAGCACTTCCAGTTCAGAGTTCTCCCCTTTGGCTCATCCTCAATGCCCACAGGTCTTTACCAAGTGCCTGGTGGTGGTAGTGGCAGCTCTCAGGAGGAAGGGCCTCTGTCTTTCCTTACCTGGATGACTGGCTACTCAAGGCCCCATCCAGGGAGCAGGTGTCCATGACCCTGGCGTGCACCCTGCAGCTGTTCGGTCAGCTGACTGTTACAGTCAACCTAGCCAAGTCAGTGTTGACCCCTGGCCAGTGTCTTCAGTACATTGGAGCCACTTTGGATACGGCTCATGGCTCAGCCTTTCTGCCACGAGATCGGGTGGAGCGTTTAATGGCGCATGCCTGGGGGGTCTCTCACAGCCGGTACGTCACAGCCCGGACATACCTCAGACTGCTGGGTCTGATGGCTGCTGCCATTGCTGCTGTTCCCATAGTGAGGCTGCATATGTGTGTCCTTCAATGGGCCTTGGGGCTGAAACGGGACCAGCGGACCAATGACTTGGAGCAGATGGTCCTGGTCTCCTCTCCCATCAAGGAAAGTCCTCCATTAGTGGATGGAACCCTGCCACTTACTAGCGGGGGTTCCCTTCCTCATTCTCTCTCTCTCTCTCCTCACCAAATCCTCACCACAGCTGCTTCAGAGATGGGGTGGGGTGCCCCTCTGGGTCCTTTCCAGACTCAAGGTACGTGGTGTTCACTCGAGGCCTTGCTGCACATCAATGTCATTGAGATGAGAGCGGTACTGTGTGGCCCACAGGCCTTCCAGTCCCACCTGTCCTCAGGCCCTCTGCTGGTACAGATGGACTGGACAATATCAATGTGGTACACTAGATCAGCAAGCAGGGGGGCACCCACTCTTACCCCATGTGCAGGGAGGTGATGAGGGTTTGGTACTGGGCTGTGGACTACAGCCTGGTGCTGTCAGCTCTCCATGTTCCAGGTGCTCAAAACGTCCTGGCAGACCACTTAAGCCAGTCATAGTCCAGAATGCACAAGTGGGAACTACTGACCTCAGTCGCAGAATACCTGTTTGAGAGGTGGGGGAGTGTCCAGGGTTGGACCTTTTTGCGTCCCCACACAACACAAAACTGCCACTTTTCTGCTTGCTCGATCCAGGGCCTGGGGTTTTTTTTTCTGAGACACATTGTCCCTCTCTTGGCAAGGGAGGTTCCTTTATGCATTCCCTCCCTTTCCTGTGATCCAGAGAGTACTGATCAAGCTCCAGATGGAGGGCACCATGCTAATCTTGGTGGCTCCCCTCTGGCCTTGTCAGATTTGGTTTCTGCTATTACAGCAGTTGGCAGTGAAGTCTCCGGAACCTCTCCCCCATGCTCGGGCTTGCTGTCACAGGAACAGGGGGACCCTTCTCCACTCCAACTTCCAGTCCCTCTACCTGCATGCCTATCTCCTGAAGACATAGCCAATCGCCCAGATTTGGAGTCTCTCCTAAAGTGGCTGATGTCCTGGTGGCCGCCAGGAAGCCTTCCACCAGGGCGACTTATTCAGTGAAGTGGAAGCGCCTTGCTGTATAGGCAGCTTTACGTCACCTGGATCTGTTCACCTGTTCAGTGACCCAGATTATAGAGTAACTGCTGTCTCTGATGCTGGCACTAAATATTCTTCACTTAAGGTGCACCTGTCGGCTTTAACAGCCTTCCATGTGCCAGTTGAGGAGCATACTGTGGCCCAGTTGGACATGGCCCGTACTTTCCTGAGAGATATCCTCTACTTGAAGCCCCCAGGCCACAATCCTGTTCCAGCTTGGGACCTGAATTTTGTTTTGGAGGAACTTATATTTGCTCCCTTTGAGCCTGCAGCGACTTGCGAGCTACGCTTTCTGTGGTGGAAAGCATTACTTTTAGTTGCCATTACTTCTGTTCAAAGGATTTCCGAGTTCCAGGTGCTCATGTGTGAACAGCCTTATTTCGTTTTCCACAAAAACAGGGTGTCTGAGTACAAATCCTGAGTTTCTTCCTTAGGTGGTTTCTCAGTTTACCTTAAATCCATCCACCTGCCGGTTTAGTACCCAGAGCATGCCAGCTCAGGGGAGGCATTCTTCACTCTTTAGATGTACATAGCATCTTGCGTTCTAAGGATGTGGATATGATGTTCTAGCCACACTTCTGGCAGTTGCCTTTCCCTTTAAGACTTGCCAGAAACGTCTTCAAGCTTGCTTCTTCCACCCACCCAGGTGGCAACTCCCTTGGCTCCACCCCATGATGCTATATCTTTCCACTAGAAGAAACAGGTTTCTATGAATTTACTTCCTAAAAAGTTTAGTATTTTGTGTCTTCAGCTCAGTCATCGATCGCGACCGTGATGGATGACAAGTCCACTCCCAGGTTCCTTCGGTGCCCTTGTAGGCAGAAGATATCCCGAACAGATCCGCATGCCACGTGTGTCTATTGCCTGGGGCATAGGCACGATCCCCAGCCCTGCGACATTTGTCAAACTTTCCATCCTACTATTCTCGAGGACCATCTCGCCCGAGTCAAGTTAGGCCAGCCAAGCGAATGGAACCTGCTGGTCAAATCTAAGGATGCCTGTTGGATGGTCTCCGTGGCTGTGGGGTCCACAGAACAGCTTATGACGTTGGAGGAGGCTGCAGCTCAGGCCACTTCCCACTCCTCTTCAGTGGCTGCCTTCTTGCTGCTCCACCTGGGTTCGACTTTCATGGGATCCTTCAAAGATTTGTGCCAGTCCTTGCTGAACCTCAGTCAGGGACCCTCTGGGCACAAATCCAGATTGAAGAACAAGTCCAAAAAACAGTCTCATTGACGTTCGTGGGATCGGGAGTGCTGTCGATCGAGAGCTTCGGATTCTCTCACTTCTCCGTATCTGACTTTGGTCGAATCCTCAGCAGAGACTGCCAGCTCCACAGTAACCCCATCGGACCAGTTGGCCCGAGACATGGTTGATCTTCTGGCCAAGATTTTTCTCGAGCCAATCGACCAGTTGTTGACAGAAGAGGCTGACACTTCCTTATCGAGGACTCCGGTCCTGATTCAGACTGTTGGAGGGACAGGTCAGTCTGCTGACCTACCTCCTCTGGTTGACAGCCAAGATCCGGAGGAGCCTCGGTGCTCACCGACTCCCTCTGAGCCCCGCACCAGTCCCCGGGTGGTCGAGGTCTCGATGTTCTTCCTGTGGGTTGCGCGGTTCCCTCCGACATCAGTGCTCCCACTCTTGGCACCACAGAAAGTGGCGCTGCCGCTACTCTACATCCTTGTCCTCTTCAGCTGACAGGCTTTAGCGCAAGTTGCATTGATGCTTCAGGGATCTCATGTGGCAACAGCTGGTGCTCACCAGCATGTAGCCAGCTTCAGCTACTACACCAGCCATCACTTGGCTTTCACCCACCAGGCCAGCGTCTTCTCTACCTAAGGAGCCGACCAAGATGGTCCTGGCTCGGCTGACCCCGGCATCTCCACCGATTTTGGTGGAGCTGCTGCCTAAACAACTGCCGACTGGTGCTCCAACCAAAGAGTCTTGGCCGACCAAGGGGCTTCCTCATCGGATGTCGGTTACAGTCAACTCTGACCGTCTTTGGAGGGGTCACTGGGGACTCGGGCAGTCGACCCCTCTTTAATGACTCCTCTGAGTCGGAGGGTTCCTCCCTGCACTCTCCTGTCCAGTTGACGTGGAGTCGGTGGGGAATCTCTCGACAGAGGAAGGCCCTTCCTCTTTTATGGGCCTTCTCTGCCTGATCTCTGTGTCCACGGGTATGAAAATGGAGCCCCTCCAGAAACGGGCTCGTTACCCATTGACCGAGATCCTCGACTGGGGAGATACTCCTACTGAGGCCTTCCCGGTGGTGGAGTCCATTCTTGGCCCTGCCCTGGAGCTTTGGCAGCACCCCACTTCCTGCCCTGTGCCCTCTTCCCAGGTGGCCCACATGTATGCGGTACCTGCCGGTTCCCCTCGGGATTCACAGAACACCCCTCAGCCAAGGGGCTGGTGGCCAATTCTGTGTTTAGGTGCTCTGGCAATACTGGGGATGTTGACAAACTGCCCAACAAAGTCCAAAATGTTGATCATGCAGCTAAAAAGGTCTACGCTGCCTCCTCACTTGGACTTCGCCAGGCAAGCTTGGCCTCCTTATGGTCCACTCCTCCCATGCCCTGTTGGGCACCCTGGATGAGGTGCTGATTCATCTGCTGGTGGACCTTCAGACCATGGTCAAACAGGTGCTGTAGCAAAACAATAGCTCCATTCAACCATGGACATTGGGGACTCCTGTGTCTGCTCTGTGTCGGCTGCAGTGGCCATGTGCTGCAAGGCTTGGCTGAGGATCTCGACCTTCATGGCAGTAACTCAGCATAAGCTGGTAGATGTTCCTTTCCTGGGCACCGACTTGTTCAGGCCCAGGGTCGAGGGTCACTTCACCCACATTGAGAAGTCCAGTGCCACCTTAGACTCCGTGACATCTGCCCAAAAGGACCCTAAGGGCTCCAAGCAGCAGAAGAAAAAGAAGCCCTTTCGGTCCAGCTCTACTCCTGTGGCCAAATCAGCCCAACCCCAGGCTGGTCAGCAGGCCCAGGCCTGGCGACCTTGGCTGAATTCAGTGGCCTCAGTCATCTGTAAGCTTGGGGGGGAGAGAGGCTCCGGTGATCCCTCAGCCGGACCCACCTCCTCCTCCTCTAAGCCCGCACAGTGATGGAATGAGGGGTGCCTCCCACATGCCCACCACCCTTCCTGTGGGTCCTCCTGTTGAGGGCTGGCTCTGCCACTTCCTTTCCACCTGGTCTGCTGTCACCGTAGATAGGTGGGTCCTCGAGGTGGTGGGTCAGGGTCTGCCTCTGGAATTCGAGCAGTACCCTCCTTGCTGAGCCCGTGCCCCATGAGAGGACATGGTTTCTCCAGACATTCAGTCAGCTTTGAGACAACATAGCCCAGCTCCTCCACAAGCAGGTCATGGTTCCTGTTTCGGATCCTCCGGAACACCCAGGGTTTGTCTCCAGGTACTTCCCTGGTAGCCTACAGACAGGGGTTGGCACCCCATTCTAGATCTGTTTGACCTGATACAAGTTTCTCAAGTCGTGCACTCTTCAGGATAGTAACTCCGTCTCAGATCATACATACTTCTAGAGCAGAGACATGTGGTTTTGCCCTGGATCTTCTTGCAGACGCTGTTCTTCCACATCTCGATTCTATCCGCTATACTTGAAGGTTCTTCTGTTTCTGATCTGAGGGAACTCCTCACAAGTTCCAGGCAATGCCATTTGGCCTGTCCTTGGCCCCCATGGTCTTCCCCAAGTGCAGTGCATTGGTGGCAGCTTACCTAAAGCACCGAGGGGTCCAGGTTTACCCCTTTCTGGACAACTGGCTGATCGCAGGTCCCTCCAGGCAGGAGGTGAAGCAATCCAGGGACCTGGCCCTCCAGACCTACGTTTCCCGTGGCCTCCTGGTCAGTGAGACCAAGTTGGAACTCGTACCTTCGCAGGTGATCCACTTCATCAGGGCAGAGCTCGACTCTTGCAGAGCCAGAGCCTAGCTCCCAGTGGACAGGGCGAAGGCTCTCTCCTCCTGTGCCCAAACATTTCAGATTAGGCAATTGCACTGTGCCTGGGACTTTCTGCACCTGTTGGGTTACATGGCAGCCTGCACCAGTGTGGTCCTATTGGCCCACTGGAGAATGCGTGCTCTGCAGTGAGCTGTCCCCAGGTCTCAGTACAGGGTCACCACCAGCTGGTCACTGTGACCCAGCTGGTGTGGGACATCCTCCAGTGATGGCTGGTCCAAGAGTATCTGCAGGAAGGGATCCAGTTTGTCTGCCCAGAGCCAACGGTCATCCTGATGACCGATGCCTCTCACGGGCTGGGTGCCCACCTGGGGGAACACAGTGTCCATGGACTCTGGACCCCTGAGGAGTCCCGATGCCACACCAACCTGCTGGAGCTCCAAGCAGTTTGGCTGGCGATGACTGCATTTGCTCAGCACATCCGAGGTCAGGTGGCTCATGTACAGACTGACAACCCCACAACCATGTACTACATTAACAAACAGGGTGGGCGCACCCCCTGCCACTGTGCAATAAAGCTCTTCGTGTGTGTGGACCCTCATGCATAGCCTGGAGGCCAATCTCCTAGCCATCCTTGTGGCAGGGGTCTCTAACCAGCTGGCGGACGCTCTCAGCCATGTGGGCAAGGTGTGTCATGAGTGGTCTCTCCACCCAGAAGTAGTACATGGTTTGTTCTCCCAGTGGGGAACCCTCCAGGTGGACCTGTTTGCCTCCAGGAGAGAGCAGAAAGCTGTGAGGCCGTTTGTGCCCACCCTTCTCAGCAGGGAACGCCGCAGGGGGATGCCTTCTCAAGGCCCTGGACCCCGGGTCTCTTCTATGCCTTCCCTCTACTTCCCTTGATTCACAAAGTGTTGCTCAAGGCTAGGAGGGACAAGGCACAGTTGATCTTGGTGGCTCCAAACTGGCCCTGCTAGTTCTGGTACCTCGATCTCTGCCTCAGCAGCAGGGTCCTGAGGCGTCTTCCTCTCCACCCGAACCTGCTCTCCATCAATCACGGGAAGGTACTCCATCAGGACCTTCAATCCCTGCACCTGACAGCCTGGTTCCTGAGTGGCTGAAGTTCCAGGCTTTGGGTCTCTGAAGATGTCCTCGCTGTTGTGGAGGCATCTCAGAAGAAGTCAACCAGGAAATGCTATGCTTTCAAGTGGAAGAGGTTGTCCATTTGGTGCCAGGGCAAGGGGGCTGGACCCCTTGCCCTGTCCAGTGGCTAGCATCCTTGACTGCCTGTGGTCCTTCTCTAAGTTGGGCCTTTAGTCGATGACCCTTAAGGTGCATCTGGCAGTCATCTCTGCTTACCAGGTGCGGGCTAGTCAGCAGTCAGTGGCACAGGAGAAGGTGGTCTGGTGCTTTTCAAGGCCTTGACCACATTTCCCCTCAGGTCGTGAACCACCACACCACCTTGGGATCATAGGTTTCCTTGACAAAGCTCATAGGCGTTTATTTGAACCGATGCACAGGTGATATAATCTCACCTGTTACGGAAGACCGCCTTCCTGGTGGCTATCATGTCAGCCAGAAGGATCAGTGAGCACCAGGTGCTTTTGGTGGAGTCTCCTTACCTGGTTTTCCACAGGGACAAGGTTGTCCTATGCCCCAACCCAAAGTTCATCCTGAAGGTTGTGTCAGAGTTTCACCTTAATCAGGTGATTAATATCCCAGTGTACTTCACCAGTCACACCTCAGAGGTCGAGCACAGGCTCCATATTTTGCAACTGCAGCAGGCACTTGCCTACTATACAGAGCACATGGCTGGAGTTTGGGGAGAGGTTCGCCAGCTATTTGTCATCTACACTGAAGCCTCACCTGGCTGACCGGCAACCAAGCAGACTGTTGGCAGGAGGATTGTATCCTGCATCGACCTCTGCTGTAGGTTGGTGGGTAGGGAGCCTCCTGGAGGGCTAAGGGCTCATTCCACCTGTCATACGGCTTCCTTGGTTGGCTGCTTCCAGGGACGTCCCTATCCAGGAAATCTGCAGGGCTGCTACCTGAAGGTCAACACACCCCTTCATTTCCCATTACCACATTGACCGCGAGTGATGCTGGTTTTGGGGCCTCAGTTCTCCAGTCTGTGTTCCCTAAGTGGGGAGGGTGCCTTGCCTCCCTCCTCCTGGAGAACTTCTAGGAGTCTGCCAGAAGTGTGGATAGAACATCATATCTGCATCCCTAGAAAAACGAGCTACTCAGCCGCAACTGTAGATCTTCGAACTGGTCTCTTGCAGTAAGTCATTACTTCTGGGAGTACCCACCAGGTGTCGCTGTCACATGGCAACTTCTTCTAGCAGTCTTCCATGGGGGCCGTCCACATAACATCACTTCCTGTGGATGTGTATAAGAGTGGGCAGCCCCCAGTACCCTCCATTCATTTTTCTGCTGGCTTCTGCTCGCTCAGTCAGCTCTCCTCATCTCCTGGGTTGCTGTCTTCAACTCAAACTTGAACCGATTTTCTTCCTTTGGATCCGGGACCTGGGACTTGCTCTCAGCATCCACAAACTCCCATAGCAGGCCTGTGACCCACTCACAGTACCCCTGCTGCTCCCAGACTCTGGCATTCTGACTGGGTCTGGAGCTTCTCAAAGCACATTTCTATATTCAGTGTTCCAGTAGTGCCTCACGACACACCTGCTGCCTCAGCCTGGCACTTCTTGCTGGGTCTTGGGACTTCTTTATGGCTGATCAAAACAAACTCAGCCAGGCCAGAGACAGACCTCGGTGGGGTCACCTTCAAGGCTCCTGGCAAGGGCACTCATTCCAGGCATGGGGGGAGGGATTCCCTCCCTCTGCATTGCTCTGTCGAGTAAATTCCCCGTCAACAGAGCCTAATGGGCTTTTTGTGTCATCGATGTACCATTTCACCATTTTCCATTGATGGGCAGTGTTGTCCCATTGACGGTATGTTCCTGCTGGACGGGATGTTTCAAAAACAGAGAACATGGCCTCCGCTAGTGGAGATGAAAGAACGTGTCATTAACGGGAGCTTTTCCCATTGTGGCCATGTTTCTCCTGTTTTCTCGTCAACTGAGCCCTTTTCTCCATCGATGGAGCACTCCTTGTCGACAGGGCAGCCTCTCCTGTCGACGAGACTGCATGTCTTGCATGCCTCATTGACGGGACAGCTTCTCCCGTTGATGGAAGGGCTTCACTTTGCTCCCTCGTCAACAGGGATGATTCCACCATCTACAGTGGGGCTTCTACTCATTCCCTCGTCCACAGGGCTGCCTCCGTTGTCAATGCTGGGGGCTTACCACTCCAGGACCCCTGCTTGGGCCCCTCCTCGTGCCCCCCGCTTATTCCAGCACTGTGGCATCCTCGGTACCCCCCGCGCCCTTTTCACACCCTTCAGTCATGCACGTTTATGGGCTTTCAGTCCTGCTGCATGGCCCTTGCCCTGCATCCCTTGATCCTTTCCCAGTCCTGGTTCACATGGGGTCAGGGTGCCTTCCCCCCGCTGCTCAGGGTCGGCAATTCCCGGGCTGGCCCACCCTCCTCCTGCTGCCGCCCTTGGGCTTCCTCCATCCATGGACCCCTCACATGCTCTGGACATTACCCGCATTGTGATGGAGGTCCTGCAGAGCCTGGGTCAGGATCCAGCCTCGTCCTGTTCCCTCTCCCTAGCGCCTGAGCATTTGTGCCCAGACCTGGCACTCCCCACCTGGTCCACCCCTCCTCCCATTTCTGCGAACTCCCTTTATGGTGATTCCAGGTGGGGAGGATCCCTTCCTGGACAATCTTCCTGGCAGAGACCTTGGGGACCTTGGTTCCCCTCGGTCCGCATCCTTTCGTATGGAGGTCGCCCCGCTTGACCCTCTTGAGTCCCCTCCCCGGAACCCTCCTACTCGGAGCTGATGCTGCAGATCCAGCACACTTTTGCCTTCCCTGTTATGGATCAGGACGCCTTTTATCGGGACCTGGCTGCCTACCTCGATGTTTCCGAGGAGCCTGCCCTGGTGGCCCAGCCCTTGTTTCTTGCATATTTTAACGCACTATCTTGTGCTTGGTCTTGTCCTGCCTCTGCCCAGCCTGCCCCTAGTGGTGATGATTGGCTCTGCCGTGCCCCTCCTGACCATCCGTGCTTGTCCACCCTCCCTATGGCGGATTCGGTTGTCAGGGTGGCGGTCCATGACTGGACCGCCCAACCTTGCCATACCAGTTCCGTGCTGCTGGATGCTGATTCCCGGCACATGGATTCATATGGCATTTGGGTTTATTCCTCCAGTACTTTGCTACTTTGTATTCCTAATTACCTTGGTCATATGGTCCAGTACCTTCGCACTCTTGGTGCCTCGGCGTTGGCGTTCTCCGACGTGCCTCCCTCCCCTGAGTTGATCAGGCTGGCTCAGTTGCTGTCTACCATGTCCCCCCTTGCCTGTCACCTGCTCCGTGTGTGCATTGATGCTGTTGATGCCTCAGCCCGCTTTTCGACCACCGGCGTTGCCTTTCGGCGCTTCACCTGGCTGCGGGTTTGCCGCCTGATGTCCAGCAGTCGGTCACCAATAACCCCTTTTCTGGGAACCTGCTGTTTGGCCCTGGTGCTCAGGCCATTCTTGATTCCCTTTTGGCTTCGGGGCATACTCTTTGGTCTCTTCAAGACCTCTATTCTGCCCCCTGGTCCCACCCTTACACTCTTGTCGGCAGGCCGTGTCCTTCCTGCTCACGGGGTGTCCCTTGGGACTGCGGTAGGGCTTCTCTGGGGCAGCTCAGTCTGCCCTTCCATGCATGCTCCATCTCTCACGTGGGTGGGACCCACTTGCATCCTAAGCCTCTTTACAGGCATCCTCTGCCTCCTTTTGCAAGCCTTTGAGGTGCCCAGGGATCTCTTTACCTTTCTTGGAGGCTTGCTTCCGGATTGGACGCTTCACTCCTCCTTGCGGATCTGTTTGGAACTCCTGCTTCTCTCCCTCCTGGACCCCTTTATTTGTTCCTTCCTCTGACCATCCGGGATGTGTTTTCCCCAGTGCTCCTTTTCTATCTGATCCGCTGTACTTGTATGTTTCTGGATTTGACTTGCTGCCAGAGCTTGTTGACCTCTGTCTTCTCAGGATGCATCACTGTGCCTGACTGTCTACAGTTCTGTCTCTATTTTACCACGTCTTCACCTGCAGGTTTGAGTTAGGACGTGATGGTTCCATTGGTCCTTACCCCACCCCGCCTCTTGGGGTGCAGTTCAAGTTGACCTCTCACGTGCCTTTACTCCCGTGGCTCACATGTCTTCGCCTACGGGTTTGAGTTAGGACATCATGATTGCTTTGGTCCTTACCCACCTCGACCATCTGCCTCTGGGTGTGCGGTTCAAGTTGACCTTTCTCATGCCTTTGTATCTCTGACTTTGCCTTTCCTCCCTTTGGATTTTACTGCTACGTAATCTCCCAGAAGTAATGACTTACTGCAAGAGACCAGTCCGTAGAAAATAGTACAGTTACGTAAGAACTTATCATAACAGTAGATCTTCTGAGGACTGTCTCTTACAGTAAGTACCCCACCCTCCATCCCCCTGCCTTTTCGCCTCGAATCTGCAACTCAGGATGTTGGGTGAAATCACTATTCTGTTTTCTCTGACCCTCGTTTGCCTCGGTCCAGGCCGTGCTCACTGAAGCTGGAGGTGGACAGAGAGTGCTGGGGGCTGTCCACTCTTACACACATCCACAGGAAGTGATGTTGTGTGGATGGTCCCCATGGAAGACTGCTAGAAGAAGCTGCTGTGCGACTGTGACACCATGTGGATACTCCCAGAAGTAATGACTTACTGCAAAAGACAGTCCTGGGAAGATCTACTGTTACGGTAAGTTCTTGCATAATTGCACTTTCTAGGAGTGGTACATGATATTCATCCACACGGACCTACCCGACCTCCGCTGCCTTTGGCTGGCACAGCTGCTTCTAGTGGGCAAGATCTTGCGTCATGGGGTGGAGCTGAGGGAGTTACCACCCGGGTGGGTGGGAGGAGCCAGCTTGAAGACGTTTCTGGCAAGTCTTAAAGGGAAAGGCAACTGCAGGAAGTGTGGATGAACATCATATACCACTCCTAGGACTACTGTTACAGGCGAGTAAGCTGTTTTTACTGTACTCACCATACGAAGGAATGTAGGAAGCACTCACAGCTCTTTGTTTACTTTGCCCCTGGGAAAGAGAGTGCGCCAGTTTCAAAATGGTGCTTGTCCAACTATATCACTTTTTGTTAACTGAGGTACAGTAAGGAACTTCCTGGGGTTGTTAAGGGTCACTCTACCAGAGGCATGGCCACTTTGGTTGCCTGGTTCAGGGGCATCTCAGCAGCAGAGATTTGTGCTGCTGCCACTTGCCGTACCATCTACACTTTTACAAAGCACTACAGTCTGGACATTGCCTGTAGATGTCATGCCAGTTTCAGCCTGCCATAGTTGTAGGGTCTTTTTTCCTAGCTCACCGTCTTCCAGCCTCCCATTCTAGTCTGTCCTACAATTCTGCTTGGGACTCGTTCCTAAGGTGTGACCTGCTGCAAGAGATACCCTTGAAGACGATAAAGTAGTTACATAAGAACTTACCATAACAGTAGATTTTCAAGAGAATCTCTTGCAGCAGGTCATGCCATCTCTCCCTCCTTTCCACTTTCTTTGGAGTTTCTCTTTTACTGTTTCTCCTCTCAAGGTTGATGCCCTTCAGCTCTTCATTCACCTTCTGATGGAGCCTTTCCTTGGTTCCCTCAGAGGCAGATCCTTGCTGGATGGTCTCCAGTGAGGAACTGAGGAGGGCGTGGGGCCACCGACGGCTATATAGGGGAACACTAACTTAGTGACATCACCATAGGTGGCTGCAGTTAGAATGCTTGTGAAAAAGCTTGCATGTGATCCTGGTGCCTGATGGCTAAGATTCCTAAAGTATGACCTGCTACAAGAGATTCTCTCAAAGATCTACTGTTATGGTTAAGGTCTTACATAGCTGTTCTTTACGCAAGAACTTACTATAACAGTGGATCGAGAGAGAATCTCTTACAGCAGGTCATGCCGTTCCTTCCCACTGGTCTCTGTGTTCCTGTTTTCTACTTTTCCAGGTTGGTGTGCCTTCTGTCCTATGCTCTCCTTTGGGTGGGTGTCTCTGGGTCCCCCTCCGTTCCCTTGGGAGTGTGTCCTCGGTGGATGGTCTCTGGCGGGGAACTGAGGAGGGTGTGGGGATTCTGACCACTATATAGGGGAACGTCGAGGTGATGACATCACAGTAGGTGGCCCCAGCTAGACTGCTAGCAAAAATGTGTCTGTGTGGTCCCGGTGCCTGGCAGCTATAGTTCCTGATGTGTGACCTCCTGCAAGAGATTCTCTCGAAATTCTACTGTTATGGTAAGTTCTTACGTAATTGTTCTTGCATACTTCATGCCTTTGTCACTGAAACTTTTGGGGGAAATAGATAACTGTTGGTACTGACAAATCTACAGTCGGATTTTGAAAAGAGGAAGAAGGCTACAGTAACCATGTTCTAAGAAGTAAAAGGTGTTCTCAGGAGTAAGTGATAGAGGAAGGCTGTTTGCCCTTAGTCAAAGGAGCACTGCACTGTATGGGCAGTGACTCTGGTGGGATTGGGACCATGAAAGTCCCCAGCTAAGAGAATCACTTCTGAGTGGTGGCAGTTACTGAGGTACCCTTACAGGTGCTGAGGGTTGAGAAACTTGACAACCTGTTGAAGACTGAGTCCTGAATGTGGACAGCTTGTGATAAACTGGTGCCAGCAGTGTGGATTTGAAAAGGATTATCAGTAACCTAGTTAAATATCCAGTCACAGAACAGGATATTACATAATGGAACACAGTGTACACTACTACTGTTATTTTTGCTTTAAGCAAGAGTAGTTAGAGAGAAGACATGTCTGGACCATGTGAAAAGTGCACTTTGCTAAACTTACAAGAGATGTGCAAAAGGAGAGGGGGGTGTGTTAGGAAAGCCAGTCAAGGGCAGAACTCATAAATATCCTTGGGGAATGTGACCACAGAAATGGTGTAAAAGTGGTCACTGCTAGTCATTGTGAGAAAAAAGCTGGAGAGCATGAAACTGAGCCAGAGCTGCGAACTGGGGCAGCTATGCAGGTGGTACCAAGGTTGGAACTGGAGCTTGCCTTAGTTAAGGCAGAGCTGTGAAAGATACAGCTGGAAGCAGACCAGCAAGAGGAGGAGAAGCAAAAGGCTGTGGCAGATACAGCTGGAAGCAGAGGAACAAGAGAGTTCCAGCATGAGATCCAGATGAAGGAGCATGAGCATGTAAGAGTCATGGAGATTCTGCGCCAGAGGACACCACCAACTGTGAGTAATGGCCCGTGTACTGCCCCTGAATCTTCCCCCTTCTAACCTCAGACCATGACCTCTTGTTCTATCATTTCTTTTCCTTTTGAATAGGCTCCCTTCTCCTGCCTTTTTTATCCCTTTCACATACTTTAAAGTTTCTATCATGTCTCCCCCCCCCCCACCACAGTCTCCAGCAAGTACAGGTCCAGCTCCTTCGGCATCTCTTCAGAGGGCATCTGATGCATGCCCTGCACCATCTTTATTGCCCTTGTTTGAACCCGTTCCATCCCATTAATATCCTTCCTCAGGTGGGGCCACCAGAACTGTACCCCACACTCCAGGTGAGGCCTCACTGTGGACATATAGAGGGGCATCAGTAACTCCATCTTTCTCCTTGTTCTACCCCTCTCTGTGCATGCCAACATTCCATTTGCCCTGCCCACTGCCTTGCTGCATTGATTCCCTACCTTGAGGTTACATAAAATTATAACCCCCAGCTCTCTCGTGCCTGGTTGCCTTTATTTCTTCCCCTCCCAGAATGTAGCTGGCTTGCGGGTTATTAGGCCCTGTGTGCATCACAGTGCATTTTTTCACATTAAATTTCAGCTGCCATGTTTCTGACCACTCCTCCAGCCTCTTTAGGTACTTCCTCATTGCCTCCACCCTGGCTGTGGTGTCCAGCCTATTGCAGATCTTGGTATCATCCACAAACAGGCACTCCTTCCCTTCTATTCCCTCCCTATATTGTGTATGTATATATATATATCAAAAAGTATGGTCCCTAGCACTGACCCTTGGGGCACTGCGCTCATCACCCTTTCCTCCCTGGAGTGCGGCCAGTTTTCTCACCACCTTGTTATTTTTGGTCCCAACCCCAAGCTTTCCAACTTATTAACCATCCTTCTGTGAGGGATGGAGTTAAAAGCCTTTCTGAAGTCCAGGTAGGCCAAGTCCACCCCCGCCCGATCCACTACCCTTGTCACTCAATTGAAAACTCGATGAGGTTTGTCTGACACAACCTCCCTGTAGTGAAGTCATTTTGCTTGTCATCATACAGTCCAACAGTGGAAGGCAGCGGGGTTGAGGGAGCTGAAGCCGGAGACCGTCCCCCCACGTGACAGAGATGATTCACTTTCTATCGAATCGAGCATTGAACTGGGGTTTTATTCTGCCAACTCCAGCTGCATTTTCATTGGGGGGTGTGACAGAGTTCCTGACTGCACTGGAGACTGCCAAGGAACTTTATTGGGCTGGCTAGGGACGAGAGGACACAGCAATCTGTGCGACCCCCCCCCCTCCTGGGACAGAAAAGAAAAGGTGCCATGGATTTAAACCGTGGGAGTGCTGGCCTCCTACAAGAAGGGCTGCCAGCAGCTCTTGTGCACTCAGACAGTGGAAGGCAGCCAGAGAAATCGCATACCCTCCCATCCCGCACCACCTCCTTTAGTTAAATAGGCTTCAGGGACAGCCCAGCCCATTCCCTGAACTGCGACAGTTACCCTAGGACTGAAATGACTTAAAAGGGAACAGCCTGTTATATACAACCTCTGAGTCGGTGCATAAAACAGTTTTACTCTAAGCCCTGTGTCAGGCTGCTACATCCTAAGGCTGGAAAAGAGAGGGACAGCCAGTCCATCATTGTACTGTGTTTTTACTGTCTTTGCTTTATTGTTTAAGATGGGAGTAGAATGCTAGCCATTACATCGTATTGCTGTGCTTTTATTGTCATTGACTCACCCAGATTGCCAGGGTACTCAGTCTGTCTTAGCTGAGGAACTGTCTTTAACATATTCTGTTTGACAATCTACCCAGTCTTTACCCGCATAAGATTAGCCCATACAGCCTCCAGGACGGGGCTTGCATGTATGTTGAAGACACCTCAGGGTAGCCCTTACAGGAAACCCTGAGTAAGGAGAAGGTTGGACTTAGACAAATGAGGTGGTGCACAACGATGGGGCAGCTTAAGTGGGGGCAAGTCATGACTTTACTGGGAGCCCTCTATGTACTGACAGTTGTAACTGATCGCATTGCTATAGGTCAGGGCAGGCTACACACCAGTGGAGTTGGTTCGGATGGGGATAATTTTACCCCAGGGTGTCACCACCCATGTTTTAAGATCAGTATGACAACTATATTCATACTGGAAAAAAGGGGGTTCTTCATGGACGCAACAACATATATAAGGGCCTACAAAGGGAAAAAACACCCCCTCCCTTGTGGGAGTCAGTGTTAAGATAATCCTCCTGGGCTTCATGCTTCTACTGGGGGGTGACAGAGAACCAAACCCCGGCCCCCCAGGGACTAGCATCCCCCACCTAGCACACTGGAATGGACCAATGCCAGGGGACTGAGGGTGGCCCATATGAATATTAATAGCATAAGGCCCAAGATGCATGAACTGGAGTCCTGGACCAGCCTTTACTCCACTGACATAATGTATATTTCTGAAACATGGCTGAAGCCAAATGTTCTCTTGCACGAGGTTGAACTGCAAGGCTTCAAAACATTTAGGAAGGATATGGAGGGGAGGAAGTGCAGGGGAGTCTTTCTCTATGTCAGGGCTCAAATCAATGCCACCATGATCCCTCAAAGGAGATGGGTGTGAAGCATTATTTGTCAAAATTCTCATTGGGGGCTTCAAGCCTCTCCTTGTTGGGTGCACCTATAACATGCCGAGGAAGGCCATGGAAGTCTTAAAAATGCTGGCAAGCACTGTACCCTCCCTGCACAACTGCGAAAAGATAATACTTGGGGACTTCAACCTGAACTGGGGGGATAAGCTAGCCAGGGACGTCAAAAACAGCCTTCTAGGAGCTAATCTAATGCAGCTGATGCACGAGCACACACGCATTAACCAAAAGACAGGGAACCATACCATCAAATCCAGAAAGAGCAAAAATGGTGGGGACGAGTGCAGACTCACTCAGCGATCACTCACCTACTTTTCTGGTGTGGAGGAACAACTTCCCTAAGCAACCCCCTAAAACCTTCTGGACCAGAAATTACTTGGCGCTAAACAAAGGATCTTTCCTCCAGGCCCTGTCTAAAGTGGACTGGGTTCAGGCCCTTGATACCACCACAACTGACGAAGCCCTTGAAAGCTTCACTAGATATTTTTTGTCAGTAGCTCACAAGCACGTGCCCCATAAGAAGATCAGGATAACCTGATCTCGAGAAGATTGATGGACAGAGACAAACTATGGGGAAATACAAACACTCAGACTTACAAATGGACTGGGTGAGGTACCGTGAAGTCAGAAATAGCTGCCGAAGGGAACTCAAAAATGCAAAAAAAGTTACCTGCATGTGCTGCAATCCAAGAACTTAGCAGACCCAAAGAAGTTGTGGGGGCACATAAACACACTGCTCAAGGGGAGCTAGAGTAAGGCGACTGGGCTAATAAAAGCAAGCTGGACAACACTCTCCATACCGAAAGACACAGCCAACGCTTTCAACGATTTCTTCTTGTATATACAGAGGTTCAGAACAGGCAATCCCAGCCAAGACCCAGGTAACTGAGCAGACATACAAACATACGAAATTTGCCAGCAAATAAAGGCCTAGAGGTCTATCAAGTCTGCTCGAATGTGCATCTAGCACCCCTTATTCTGCAGCTGCCCCTCCCTTCCACCCTTCCCCTTCATTGACCCTCCCCCTTGTCCTGTCCCATCCCCTTTTGAAGCAGTCCACTGTTCTACTGGATACCACTTCTGCAGGTAACGCATTCCACCCAGCCACCACCCTCTCTGTAAAAAAAGTGTCTCATCTCCCTCCTGAATTTTCCTCTCTCCAGTCTCGTATCATGGCCCCTGGTGTCCCTCCCCTCCCTTACTTTGAACAGCCCTCTGTACCTGTCTTGTTTATTCCTTCCATGTACTTAAAGGTTTCAATCATATCCCCTGTCCCTCCTCTCCTCCAGTGAGTACTTGTTCAACTTCCTCAGCTTCACTTCGTATGGTTAAATCCCCCAGCCCATTGATCATCTTTGTCGCCCTGTGCTGCAACCCCTCCAGTAACTTAATGTCCCTCTTCAGATACAGGCACCAGTACTGCATGCAGTACTCCAGGTGCAGTCTAACTAATGACCTATACAGTGGCAGAATCACCTCCTCCCTCCTCGAGGATATACCCCTTGCAATACAACCCAACAATTTGTTGGCCTTTGCAGCTGCCTTCCTACATTGTGCCGAGTTGTTCATTGACCCTGTAATGAGCACACCCAGATCCTTCTCCTCCTCTGTCTGGGCTAGCTGCACTCCCCCTAGCTGGTAACTCCTCCTTGGGTTCTTCATCCCAAAATGCAGCACCTTGCTCTTTTTGGCATTAAACCCCAGTTGCCAGGTGTCTGACCAAATTTCAAGCTTTGCCAGATCATCCTGCAACCCCTGCCATCCCCCTAGGTCATCCACCACTGCTCCTACCTTGGTATCATCAGCAAACAGGCAGATCTTGCTCTCGATGTCCAATGATATGTCTGCAATGAATATCCCAAACAACACTGGTCCCAACACTGAGCCCTGTGGAACACCGCTTGTCACTACCCTTGGGTGTGAGAGCTCCCCACCCACCACCACCCTCTGTTGCCTTCCGTGAAGCCAGTTCCCAACCCATCTCACCAGCTTTGGACCTGCCCCTGTGCCTACTAACTTACTTCCCAGCCTTCCATGCAGCACCGAGTCGAATGCCTTACTGAAGTCCAGATACAGGACATCCACTGCATGGCCCTGTCCAGTTGCCTAGTTACCCAGTCCTTAGAACTCAACCAGGTTGGTTTGGCAGAATCTGCCCTGTGTGAACCATGCTGTCTGCTGTCCTGTAGTCCTTTGGCCTCTAGGAGGGCCACCAGCCTTTTCTTCAGGATAGTCTCCATTAGCTACCCACTATGGATGTGAGACTCACGGCTTTGTAGTTTCCTGGTTCATCCTTGGCCACTCTTTGGAGGGGCACCACATGAGCCATCCTCGTCCTGAGGTACACACCTCAATGTGGTGAGGCATTAAATAGGTCTGCCAAAGGTCCTGCAAGGACCTCTGATAGCTCCTTCAGTACCCTGGGGTGGATGCCATCTGGGCCTGGTGCCTTATCCACCCTCAGTGCCTTCAAACCCTCCCAAACTCTGCCCTCCATGATTTCCCACCTGTCACCCCCCCGTTTCTGCCATTTCCCCCTTGGGTGTCACCCCCCTCTTTTCTTTAGTAAATACTGAGCAGAAGTACTCATTTAGCACTTCTGCCTTATTGCACCCTGCTTCCACCCAACCCCCCTCCTTCCTAATCCTTACTATGTGATCCTTACAGCTCCTTTTCTCCCTGATGTACCTAAAGAAGTCCTTCAACCCCTTCTTAATGCATTGTGCCAGCCTGATTTCCGTAGATGCCTTGGCTCCCCTTACTGCCCTTGTCACCTCCTTCGATTCCATCAAGTACTCCTCCCTGTCCTCCCCTCTCCCTGTTTTCTTGTACTTCCTAAAGGCAGCTCTTTTCCTCCTTACCTTTTCCATGACCTCCTTGCTCAGCCAGCTCGGTTTCTTAGCCCTAGCCTTCTTGCTCTTGGCCTTGCAGCAGGTTTTGGTTGCCTCCACTATCCCCAGCTTTATGAGCTCCCACCTCTGGTTAGTGTCTATATTAGACTGAATTCTGGCCAGGTACCCTTTTACCACTTCCCCCCCATCCTCCCATAGTCAGCCCTCCTGAAGTCCAGCGCTCTTGTGCCAGATTCCACTCCTTCCTTGCCCATATCCAGTGTGAGTCATACTGAGTGGTGGTCACTCCCTGACAGCGGTTCCTCCACTGTAAGTTCTCTCACAAAGTCCCCATTTGCCAGCACAAGGTCAAGGGTATTCCCTAACCTGGTTGGTTCATTGACCATTTGCAGCAGGAAGCTGCCCTGGAAGGCATCCAGCAGTACCTGCTCCCTTCCGTTCCTGGTTGTTGGGATACTCCAGTCCACTCCTGGCATGTTGAAGTCCCCCACAATCACCACATTACCCTTCTCACAGGTCCTCCTGATCTGTCCCGCTAGTTCCCTGTCTAACTCCTCCGTCTGAGATGGCGGCCTGTACACCACTCCTATTCTAAGAATCATATTCTTGGAATCCTGGATTTGCATCCAAATTGACTGCGTACTACCCTCCTCCCCTTCCTCCCTTACACACTTCAGTCCTTCCTTCACATATAGTGCTACACCCCTCCTTTCCCAATCACCCTGGGAGACCAAGGGAACGCTCTCCAGGGAAGCCAAGCAAATCTGGGGGACTCTCATCAAGGCCTCGAATTTCACGTCAAGCTGGTAACAGAGGGGAAAGTCCTAAAACTCCTTAGAGGTCTTAAACCAGAATGTGCCGTAGGGCATGACAACCTGGAACCCAAGCTGCTGTATATTGGAGCCCCTGTTATTGCAGGACCCATAGCTCAGCTCTTCAACAGGTCTTTGATCGAATGGAAAATACCTGCTCTGTGGAAGGTTTGACTGGTGACCCCAATCCTGAAGAGTGGGTCACACAAAAATGTGGAAGATTCTAGGCCTATTTCCATGCTCTGCACCCTAAGCAAGTTGCTGGAGAAGGTGGACTACCAACAGGTAAACAACTACTTGGAACTACACAACCTGCAGTCTGATCAACAGCATGGTTTCAGAAGAAAACATGGGACTGAAACAGCTCTAATTAGTTTCACCTCTGAAGTGTACGAAGCTTTAGACCAGAACAAATTGCTAGGGGCGGTTTTTCTTGACCTAACCAAGACATTTGGTCTGGTTGACCACCAGCTACTCCTTAAACGACTAAGGGGGCTGGGTCTGGATACAACAGCAATGAAATGGTTCACAGACTACCTCTAAGGCAAGTCACAGATGTTCCGGTAGAATGGAGCTACATCGGATGAGCCTCCAGTATCTGCAGGTGTTCCACAAGGGTTTATCTTAGGCCCCCTACTATTCTCCCTGTTCACCAACACCTTCCCCCAAAACTGCAGAGGGGCAAAAGTCACGCTCTATGCCGACAACGCAGTGCTGCACAGAACAGGAAAGGACATGGGGTCATTAAATATGGAATTGAAACAGGACTTTGCAGCCCTCAAAACTTGGTGCCAAGTTAACAGGTTGGTCCTGAATAGCAAGAAGATTAAAGCCATGCTTTTTGGCCCTAAAAGACTGGGTCCAAAGAGATCCAACTTTCTATCCCTCTCCACCCATGATGGAGTAGGGATAGAAGTAGTAGACAGCATAAAGTACCTGGGTATGTACCTTGACCAGGAGGTCTCATTTAGGAAGCATATGGACCACCTCACAAAGGTAGTGAACCAAAAATTGGGCCTTCTGTACAGATTAAACCCCTTTCTCACCAAGGAAACTAGAGTAGCGGTTGGCAATGGGATAATACTCTCCACCCTGTTCTATGGAGCAACCTTGCTCCAGTCGCTGAGGGCTACGGAAAGACAGCAACTGGGCACACTCTACCACAGGGTTGTCTGGTTCACCACCAGGGCAGA
This sequence comes from Neoceratodus forsteri, assembly GCA_016271365.2. Classification (NCBI taxonomy): domain Eukaryota; kingdom Metazoa; phylum Chordata; order Ceratodontiformes; family Ceratodontidae; genus Neoceratodus; species Neoceratodus forsteri. The sequence continues at coordinate 123,335,240 of CM057450.1, read as the reverse complement.
AAGGAGGGAACACCACTACAAGGTGCTCCAGGTCTTAGAATGGCCATCCCTGGAAGCTAGATTAGCATATCCCTTTCTGTGCTTTGCTTTTAAACTACAACAACCCGGGGCTCCTCCTGATTTACAAGATCTGCTTGTCCCCAAGATGAAGAGACGTGAGCTCAGATCTACCGACCGGACACTACTTGAAGTACCCAGAGCTAGATCATCCCTAGGACAGTGGTCGTTCAGGGTTGCCCTCCCCAAACTCTGGAATGGTCTCCCGAGAGAGCTACAAGACAGTTCCTCCACTGAGGGTTTCAAGAAAGGACTAAAAGTACACCTTGGGAAGGGGCCTCAGTGCTGCTGCTTCACTTAAGGTCCCCCAAAGGGACCCAACTTAGGGTGTAATCTCTGCAAATAATACAGCATATAGGAAGGAAAGATCCACTAGCCTGATGCAATAAGATGGCAATAATCTTTATGCACTTATATAGGGCTATGACTGTCATTTCTATGTTCCTAACCAAAAGTCTTGAATATTGTTGTATCAGTTTCTGTGCTGTAATGTATGTTTCACTCACTCAATGTAAACCTTACTGTACTGTACATGTCAAAGCATTGGTTTTTCCCCCTCCCTCTAGGTACTTGTAACTAATCCTGGGTCGCCCCTGAAAAAGGGACTGCAAGGTTCCAATGGGCCTACCAGGTTACCAAAATTTAAATAAATAAATAAATCAGCAAGCTGACTGACCATCCTTTCTTGTGCTTCCATCACCTTACCCACCACTGAGGTGAGGCTGACCAGATGATAGTTTTCCACCTCCTCCCTGCTGCCAGTCTTATGGAGTGGTACCACATCTGCCCTCCTCCAGTTCCTCGGCACCTGTCCTGTGTCCAGGGACAAGTTAAACAGCCTCGCCAAGGGAGCTGCCAGCTCCTCCTTCAATTCCCGGAGTTCCCTAGTATGCAGGGTGTCTGGACCCATGGCTTTATCCTTTCTCAACTTACCTAGCTCCTCTCTTACCCTGCCTTTGGTGAACAGGCTTTGATCCACCCCTGCACCTTTCCTTTAACTCCAGTCCCTTCACCTCACCCTCTATCGTGAAGACCGATTAGAAATACTTATTAAGCACTTCCGCCTTCTCGAAGTCCTCCTCCACCTGCACTCCTCCTCCTCCTTCAGTCTAACTATCCCCTGCTTTGCTTTCTTTTACTCCCCAACATGCCTAAAAGAGTTTTTTGCCCCCTTGTGGCTTGTCTGGCGATTCTCTCTTCTATGTCCGCTTTAGCCCTCCTAATCTTCTGCCCTGCCATCCTCAATTTTTCCTTGTAGATCTTCCTGGCTTTATCCCTCTGGGTCCTCTTGTATGTTTTGAATGGCCTTCTCTTCTCCCCAATTGCTCCCCTCACCTCCTGGGTGAACCACAATGGCCTCTTTCATCTTTTGCTTTTCTTAACCCTCGTGATGCAGATTTCTGTGGCCTTCAGTAACCCCCACCCCTTAATTGCTTCCCATAACTCCACCATGTCCTCTGTATGCCCTTTCCTTTGTATTTCTTCCTCAAAAATCACCATCATTCTGGCGAAATCTGCTCACCTGAAATGTAGAACCTTAGTGATCAACTTGGCCCGCTGCCTTATCCTGAACCTCACTGTGTTGTGGTCACTTGCACCTAGGCTGTCCCCCACTACCTCCTCTCCCACACTTTCCCCATTAGAATCACATTCAATATGTTGCCACCCCTGGTTGCCTCTCTTACCAGCTGTTGCAGGAACGCTCCTTGGAGGGACTCCAAGATCTCCCTATTTCTGGCTGACTTAGCCAACTGGATGTCCCAGTCAACATCAGGGAAGTTAAGGTCCCCTACCAGCAGAAGTTTCCCTTTGAGTACCATACTCTGGATCGCCCACATCAGCTGTCTGCCCACCTCCTCCCCCAGCATTGGGCATCTGTAGATCACTCCCAGTCTTAGAGAAACACCAGACCATTTTTCCAGCATGACTGACAGTACCCCCACCGCATCCTGTTCCTCCTGCCCTTCCATCATCCTGTCTTCCTTGACATACAGTGCCACCCCCACCCCCCTTTTCTTCTAGGTCTATCTTCCCCAAAGATACTCTAACCCAGGATGATCACCTCCCATGTGTGGTGCTCAGACCCCCAGGTCTCTGTTATGGACACGATGTCTAGGCACTCGTCCACCATTATGGCCTCTAATTCCACCACCTTGTTTCCTAAACTCCTGGCATTTATGTACAAGCCTTTCCACCAGTTACCCTCCCCCTTTACTACTGATCTCCACGCTTCCTGCCCCCTCCTGTGGGGGAGTGCTAGCTAGACTATCCCCTTCTTCCATAACCCTCTCCCTCATCCTAGTCTTGTACTCCCCCCCCACCAGTTTAACCCCCCCTTGAGACTCTATTAGTGTAACTTTGTAGGCCTCCCCTCAGAATCCTAGCCCCTATCTCACTGAAGTGAAGCCTGTCCCTCCAGTACAAGTCCTCATCTTCTCATGTGTCTCCCCATTCCCAAATACAGGTGAACCCTTCCTCCTGGCACCATTCTTTGAGCCAGTCATTGAATTCATTTGTTTCCTGACAGTGCTGGCACAGGGTAGGGGCAAGACCTCCAAGAATGCCAGTGATCTCACCTCTTTCTTACAGCATTTTGCCAGCGCCCTATACCATCTCTGAATCTCCTCCACCTCATCACTGGCCAGATCATTTGTACCCAAATGAATGACCTGGAGTTGTTTTCCCCTTACCACCCTTGCCCCTTCCCGATTTTCTGCATCACCCTTCCTGCTTGGCAACCAAGAAAGGCACAGTGAGCCAAGGCTCATTTCCAGGTGCGATCTGGGGATTGGGTCATAGAAAACATATACAGATGAAAAAACAAAAATACAGCCATTTCAGAGCTCACAGTGTAGTTATACAAGCAGACTAGGATCACTACAGTAGCATGTACTGTGTATAAAAAATAGCCTGAGCACAGATAAGTCAGAGCTAAAGTTAGAAAGCAACTGGGGCAGAGGAAGGGAGCAGTAGAAGTGAGTCTGAGCAGGCACTTGAATGCTGGGAGAGAGGTGGCTTGATGAAAGTTGGTTCCAGAAAGAAGGTAGATGGAAGGAGAAGGCAGACTGGCCAGACATAGAGTGAGGGTGGGGGAGGGAGAAGGATTGGGACTCACTGGAGTGGAGTGGTTAGGAGAAAGAACTGGCTGGGGACAGAAGGGAAGAGAGAGGGAGAGAGAGAGATAGAAGTGGAGAAGTCCAAACCAGTATTTGGCAATGAAGGCTATGAAGTGGGCCTGACATTGGTGGGAGAGGGGAGGGACAGATAAAGAGGAGTAGAGGGAGCAATGGTGAGTGTGGAAAGGGGAGTTGGTGGCGAAGCAGCAGAAGGCATTTAGGAGGGTGTCTGGTTTGGCAAGGGAAGAGATGGGAGTGGTGCCATAGACGATGTCTGTATAATTGAGCACTGGGAGGATTGTTTTAGCAACCAGCTCTCAACGAACAGAAGAGAGAGGCATTCATTATTTTGGTACATTACTCCAAGTTTTGGCTGGAGTTTGAAGTGCATGGTGTCTATATGGATAGAGAAATCTAGCTTGTTGTCTAGTCAGACTCCAAGGTATTTAAATACTGAAACAACTTTGAGGGGGAAGCCATCTGGAGTGGTGAAAATGGGGAAGGGGGGACTAGAGTGTTGCAAGTTTTTGCCTCCTTCCAAAGGTCACAGAGACCGTTTTCGTAGTATTGACCCTCAGTTAGTTTCTCTGGAACCAATTTAACACATTAAAATCATGCTGGAGAGGGTCCACTTTGTCAGGAGTTGATATACCAGAGGTGTAGATGACCATGTCATCAGCGTACATGTGGATTTGCACATGCGAGCAAACTGAGGGGAGGTCATTGATGAAGAGGGAGAAAAGGACAGGATCTAGAATGAAGCCTTGGGGGACACCAGTGAGGACTGGGAGAGGAGATGATAGGTCGGAACCCACCTGAACTGACTGATGTCCGTTCATGAGGTAAGAGCTGAACCAGTTCTCTGCTGGTGCTGTTAGGCTGAGTGCAGCTTGTAGGAGGCAGTGGGACACCTAATCAAAAGCATTTGCCAGATCGATGAAGATAGCAGCAGTGATGTGACCCAGATCCATGCCTGAGAGGATGGAGTCTGTGACCCACAGTAAGGAAGTAGTAGAATGGCACCTCCTAAAACCAGCTTGGACTGGGGAGGGGGTGTTGGTGGCAGTGAAGAAATCGGCAACCCTAGTATAGAGCTGATCCGGGGTGGTGGATAAATTTTACCATGGCTTTTTTAAGGGGATGCATGTGTGTTCCCTACTAGAGAGGTTACTGATAAATTTGCCTAAGGCAGAGCCATGTCAGGAGCAGAGAACACGGGCTATCAGTTGGCACTGAATAGGTCTTGTGGTAGGCATTGGTATCGATTGCACTGAGGGAACGATGCCATATGTATTTAGGAACTGGATGGGAGGAACACATCTTCCTGATGTAGTAGGGCAGGCGACAGTTACTGAAAACATCTGGGAGGGTGCCTGCTGTGATGATGCAGTGGGGGTGGGAGGAGAGCAACCAGTCCAACAGGGAGTGGTTTAGGGAGCAAGGGTTCAGGCGTGTTGGTTCCTTTAGGAGCGGAGTAAGATTTGGATTCAGCAGTTCGATGTTATGTAATGTAGGCTTGGAGGTTGGAGAGAGCCAGTTTAAACTGAAATCCCCAAGCAGGATCAGCTTCCCAGAGGTGGCGTGGGAGGCAATGGAGGAGATGCAACTAACCAAGGAGGTGGGCGAGAGTCAGGGAGGTGTATAAAGCTCCTATAAATAAAGGGAGAGTGGCATAGGTGTTCAAATTTGCAATTATTAGCTCATGAGAGGAGGGAAGGGATTCACGAAAAGAGATGGTGCAGAAGAGGGATTGGTGAATGTAGAAAGCTATGCCACCGCCATATTTTCCTCTATCCTGGCAGAAGAGGTTGTAATCCAGGAGAGCAAGGTGGGAGTCGAGGACCTTGGAGGACAGCCAGGTTTCAGAGACACACAGAATGTCAGGGGAGTGCTGGGTAGTGTCATTGAAGCACAGGTCAGGAAGCACAGGAAAAACCAGGAGCAGTTGTAAAATTCACAGTAGTTTTTATTATGAATAACAATAAAATAAAAATGAAGTTGTTCAAAATAACTATTTACAAAGGCAGAATAAATAGAGAAGATACATCTGAGTTATCCTTCAATCTCTGTGACTCCTGCAAGCAATTGCAGCTCTGTCTTATAAGTCTCTGCAACTCCCCTTCTTAACAAGCATCCTGTTTTTTCCTAAAATGTTCTGGTATGTTTCAGGCAGGTGCTGCTGAAACACAATGTCCCAGAACTGAGGCCCCGTTTCCACAGCTTCTGTAAAAGGCTTAAAATTGCTCTCAGGTAGCCCCTTGAGTTCCCAATAGCTTTTTGCAATCATCTCAAACTGTAATTATATATATTTCAACAGTAACACTATAATTTCTAAACAAAGGGATCCCAGTGTCAGTTACATTTCCATATAATGATTTGCACATATTTTTATACCAGCAGATATGTAAGGGAGGAAAAAACATAAACAGCAAGGGAAGGCTGAGAGGCAGAGAACTGCGAAACTGTCGGGGTAATCAAATCCTAGGTCTCACAGGAAAATCTGGTTGTGCAACCAGATGAGACAGGAAAGAACAGAACAGATCCTTGCGTTCAAACTCTTCATCACAGCTCCTTGTGGTGGTCATGAGGGCCAGCATGTCTCGGCCCTCCCCAAAGCTGCAACCGAAGCACACAGAAAGCAAGCAGATATGTGACGCAGTGAGGTGGAAAAAGGGAGCAGGAGTTCTAATTGTGTTTTAGTACCAAGCTCAAACTTGAATACTCTGGACTATCAAATCTAGTACCTTAATATTGTAAAGTTAGTCATCTGTTAAAGTCCTCAAATCCCTCATATTTAAAGTCAACCAAGGACCGAAGATAGTTTTTTAACTTGCTTTTTAGCTCACCAGGAGGTCTTTATTTCAGGCTACTGCACTGTATTTCAGGCAACTGCACTGTGTATGTTAATTAACTTTAGTCCTCCACCCGCACTCGTGGTGATCAGTACCATAAGCCTGCTCTGGAGTTTGTTATTAATTTAGTAACAAGTTAGTTATTTGTGGTATAAAACTCAGCTCAGTGCTGATCTGAAAATACAGCTTGTTAAAGTAATTTCATACCTTATAATACTTTGCTGGGGCTAAGCATTCCCCCTGCCTTTCTCCGTCTGGGTAGACCCCCCCCCCCGTGCCTGTCCCTTCTGCACGCCCCTCCCCTCATCTATTCTAATTGCTAATTGCTCCCTACAGTGTACCTGTTTTAAATCCTGCGTTTTTTATTTGTTCCCCCACAGCTCCTCATGGTGGTTGTGAGGGCCAGCATGTCTCGGCCCTCCCCAAAGCTGCAGCTGAAGCACACAGAAAACAAGCAGGTACGCAATGCAGTGAGGCGGAAAAAGGGACCAGGAGTTCTTACTCCATGTTTTGACCCCGCTGACACTTTGCGTTGGCTCCCCACTGCCCCACCACCACCCTTGGTCGTTTGTGCAACTTATAGTGGTGGTCATGCATCCTTGGTCATTTGTGCAGCTTGCAGTGGTGGTCATGTGAACTCTTAGCCTATCAGCCCATTTTCTATTTGCCGGTTATTGGTTCCAACCATTAAAGGCAGCAGCCTCTGAGACCTCCTCCTTTCGGGAACATGCCCAAAATGTGGACTGCAGGGAAAGCAGCAATTTTACTGCTTGCTCCTATACTTTCTTTAACCCCTTTCTCTTATCCGAAGAAGCAGCCTTGCCTGCCACAACTTCACTCTCCAGCCTCCATATCTCCCCTCTCCCACACCTCAACCATACAACCTTCACCTACTCCCCTGCAACTAATTCTAATTGCTGGCCTTTCTGTTCTCCCACCGTCCTTCCACTCCGCCTTACTTCCCACAAAAGTTCATGCTCAAGCCTCCCCAGCAGCACCTGCACAGTCACCACACTCATGTTAGAAAACCCCATGGGCATTTCCAAACAGCAGGTTCCTACTAACCATTCTGCTCCTGCTAGCCGGTGACATTGAATGCAACCCAGGCCCGCACTCCAAACCACCCTGTCCAAATCCTGCCCCCAGTCTCTCACTGCCCTGTGGCCTTAAACTTGTGCATCTAAATATTTGCAGCATTTTAAACAAAATTAGCCTGCTGCTACCAATTGCCCTCTCACTTAAACCCGACATACTGACCATTACCCGAAACATGGCTGAAACCACACAATCTTAACGTGGAATTCATTATCCCAGGCTACTGTCTTATTCGTCAAGACCATCCTGGCTCCAAAAGAGGGGGCAGCATTGCCATGTTTATCAAGGTCTCTCCTTAGTTCGCATCGGTCCCACTGCCCAGTCCCACGCATTCCATCGATACCATACTAATCAAACGTTCCCTAGCCCACACCTGCCCCATATTCGTAGCCGGGTCCTATTGTCCTCCTGATTCAACTTCGCCCTCCATCCTAGAACACCTGAATGCAATCACTTCACTGGCTACAGGGGGCGAGCTGCACATTCTCTGTGATTTCAACCAAAACTGACTCTCCCAGTAGCAGCTCCAGATTGTGGCACCAGGTGGCTACACTAAACCTAGCCCAATTAATCACTGAGCCCACATGCCTTAGCCACAAATCCTCCAGCCACTCTCTTGACTGGTCTCTTACATCACACCCGCATCGTATACTCACCTCCGGCCTGCTACCAGACTCTATAAGTGATCATATTATGATCTACTCAGAAAAATCCATCGTCCTAAAGCAACCCCACCCAGAACCATCCTTACTCAATCCTACAAATCCTTGGACCTTGCATCTCTCCTGTTTGACTTGTCTAGGCAAGACTGGTCTTACATCCAAAGGGCCATCTCTATTAATTCAGCCTGTGAGTATTTTAAGATCAGGTTCATCGCGGTCTGGAACTCACATGCCACTGTCAAAAGTGCATGGGTCAGGGGTGCCCACCTGCCATGGATCACTATGGATATCATGACACTCCTCAAAGACAGGGATGGAGCCTTGAAAGACTTTAGAGGTCTCCAGCTTGCAGGTGCACAAACAAAAGTATCGTGCCCTTCGAAATACCTGCACTAGACAGATACACATGGCAAAGGCAAACTATTTCAGCAACACTTTCAAATTTTGGAAGGTGATTAACTCTCTTTCTGTCCCTCACTCACAGTCCCCTACCCGTGCCCTCAATGCTGGCACTACATGATTATTGACCCCCTTGACGTTGCCTCTCGTTTCAATTCCTTCTTTATGGACTGCATGTCATCACTTTTGGGCACCCTCTGGCCCCCCAATTCCACTGCCATCCCCCCAATAATGTTTCCACAGCAGGCACCCCCTTCACCTTCCACCAGATTACCCCTGCTGAGGTCTACAAAGCTCTACTTGTCCTAAATCCCAACAAGGAAAAATGCAGTGCAGGCCTTGACTCCAAACTGCTTTACTTACTGGCTCCTGCCATCGCAGTCCCCCTAGTATCTCTCTACAACCTCTCATTCTCTCTTGCCACTATCCCCACCGAGTGGAAACATGCTACAGTCATCCTGCTTCCCAAAGGTGGCGACCCTTCTGCTCCTGGTAATTACCACCCAATTCCCCTGCTACCTATCCTAGCCAAAATCCAAGAAAAAATTGTTCTCTCCCAACTCTCCTCCTATCTTGATTCCTCTTCCTTTTTCACCCCTTACCCATCTGGCTTTAGGAAGTTTCACTCCACCACCACCACCTCCTCCCTCCTAAGACTCACAGACTCCATACTCACTGGTATGGATAAGTGCCTAATCACCTCAGCCATTTTTGTCGACCAGGCTAAAGCCTTCAACACTGTCTCCCACGCACTCCTGCTATCAAAGCTGTCTAATGTAGGGCTCTCAGGCATAGCCACCAGGTCATTTCAGTCCTACCTGCTTGACCAACCCCAATCTGTCAGAATTGGCAATGCCACCTCTGCTTCCCTTCCTGTCACCTCTGGGGTCCCACAAGGCTCAGTCCTTGGCCCTATCCTGTTCTTCATCTTCCTCAATGACCTGCCTGCTGCCTGCCTAACACATTCATTCACATATATGCGGATGATACAGTTTTGTATACATCCAGCCCCTCGACTGCTGACTTAGCAACTAGTCTCCAGCAGGACTTCAACGAAGTTCAGCGCTGGTTTCACTCAAATCAGCTTTATCTCAATGCCGAGAAAACTATCTCCATGACCTGCAGCATGAGGCAAAGACTTTCAAGGCTACCCTCCACCCCCTCCTTCCACACCCTGGATGGGACTTCTATTGAAACATGCTCCTCTTTCAGGTATCTCAGGGTCTGGCTTGACCAGCACCTTGACTTCTCTGGACACATTGATGCCATCCACAAAAAGCTTCACCCCAAGCTTGGAGCACTGTATCAAAATTGTGGCTGCATCCCTTTGCCAGCTAGACTTGCTTTATTGCAGAGGATGATTCTCCCCATCTTCGACTATGGGGACGTAGTCTGCAATGCCACTCCAAAATCCACCCTAGCCAGATTGGACACCCTCTTCCATTTTTTCTGTCGCTTTGCCCTTGACTGTCCTTCTAGTGCTCACCACTGTGTTCTATACCACAACCTAGACCCCCCCTCACTGAAGGACCAGTGTCTACCCCATTGTGCTAGCCTCACAGCCAAATACTTGTCACAGTCCCTCCCCACGTATCTCACTATGGTCCTATCGGCCCACACCCTCCAGGGCTGTGCACTGAGGAACACCGCCTCACGTCTACTGGCCATCCCATGTATGTCAACCTCAGCAGGCCAGTCAGCTTTCAGTTATCGCATGCCCAATCTCTGTAAATCTCTCTCCTCGGATATCTGGCATGCCACCCCTGGCTGACACCTTAACTCCCTTCTCAAAACATACTTCCACTCCACCTGCGCATGCACCCTTGGGAGCTCACTAATCAGGTGTCCACTAACTCCTGCTTCTGGGTAATACCCCTAGTATTCTCCATCCCAAACATCACTGTTTCCACTTACTGGTCTCTGGAACCTCCCGGAAGCTAGTCTCCTGTCATACGGTTTTGTACTCAACCTATCGTAAACTCACTGTATTGTGAATATGGTTACCTTGTATGCATAACCTCCCTGAAGCTATGGCTATGTATCTGCCTGTAGAAAATGCACTCTACCTTGCTTCTGTTCATTTTGTATGTGTATCATGTAATTGTCCTTACTATGTATTGTTTGTATGCTCCCCCTATCCCCATACCCTCAGGGTGCATCTGGAATCGAGCAGTAATCTGTGCAGTATGCCTTCCTGGTTAAATAAATAAAAACTGGGACAGGGTCCTATTCAACCCTGTCACATACACCCGCCTCCTTAAGAGGGAACCTGTTGTATCAAACAGGTTTCCAAAACTTTCTATTAATTCTGTACTAGCATTAGCTTCTGAACTTCAGAAATTAAGCACATGTGCAGTATCCTTTTTTCTATAACAGTACATCAAACAGTAAAGTTTAAACTCATACATTTGTTTTTCAACCTGCAGAACCCTCAGTTCCTGATCCATATCTTGACAGAAAATCAGCAATGCTATTCTCTTTACCAGATTTGTGTATCACCATGAATTTAAATGACTGTAGTGCCAGGTACCACCTTGTGATTCTGGAATTTTTATCTTTTATTTGGTTAAGCCAACAGAGAGTATTGTGATCCGTTATAAGTACAAAGTCAGTTCCTAGCAACTAAAACTTAAGGGACTCCATGGCCCACTTTGCTACTACACATTCCTTTTCAATGCTGGAGTACCTTTTCTCTCTGTTATGCAACTTCCTACTTATGTACAGAATAGGATGTTCTTTCCCATCTATATTTAATCTCAGGACTGCACCTAGGCCTACCTCTGATGTGTCTGTTTGTAACAAAAATGGTTTCTCAAAATCTGGGCTTCTCAAAACAGAGCAAAATGCAGCCTTAATGGCTTGAGAAGCTTCTTCACACTCTGGGGTCCATTTCACATTATTTGGGAACCATTTTTTCATGAGTTCAGTGAGGGGAGTAGCTAACCTAGCAAAGCTGGGAACAAATCTGATAATAACCAGCCAGCCCTGAAAATGACCCGACATGTTTCTTTGTTTTAGGGACAGACAGGGCTATTAGCTACAGCTTCTATTTTAGAAATTTCTGGCTTAACTTCTCCATTTCCCAATGCATAGCCCAAATATCTGGTTTCCTGAATGCCCATTTCACATTTGGTAGGATTAATAATCAGACTTGCATTTTTGATAGCTTGGATAACTGCTCGTAGGTGTTCCAGGTGACTTTTCCAGTCTGGACTGTACACCATGACATCATCCAGGAATGCAGCACAATAACCAGCGTGAGGTGATAAAATTACCTCCATGAACTGCTGGAATGTAGCTGGCGCACCATGTAAACCAAATGGCATGGTGATGAACTGATGCAATCCAACAGGAGTGACAAATGCGGTTTTGTCTCTGTATTCTTTAGCTAAAGGGATTTGCCAATAACCCTTAGTGAGATCGAGGGTACTGATACACTTTGCACTGCCCAGTCTGTCCACCAAATCATCTATTCTGGGCATAGGTTAACTATCAAATTCTGACACTTAGCTTTCCTAAAATCAAGGCAGATTCTAACACCCCTTTCTTTTTTGTTTACAATTACCACTGGAGATGACCAAGTACTCCTTGACTCCTCTATGATACCCAATTCTTTCATTTTTTGTATTTCCTTAACCATGTCAGCTCTTAACCGCTCTGGTAACCTGTATGTCTTTTGCCTAATAGGGCGAGCATCCCTTGGCACATGCACAACCTCTTTTGCTCAGCCTGGTACTGTGGTAAAAGTACTGTTAAATGTCTTTAGCACATTACGAATTTCTGCAGTTTGTCTGAGGTTAAGGAAACATTCACCTTTACAGCATCAGCAGTTACAGTCCTTAGAGGATACATTATTTTCAGGGTTAGCCCTAGCCAGACCACCACTGCAGCAAAGCTCTTTTCCCCTCCCCTTTCTCCCGTGGTATAAATCTTACCTGCATATCACTGTTTCTTCACAGCTGCCTTAGGTTCCACAGAGGTTGTGATGGCTGCAGAATAGTAGCCCTTCCCCATCCCTGAAACATCCATACAGGTACGGCACACAAGAGAATGCCAGGCTGAAATCCAAAGCCAAACTCATCGGTCTAGCACTCAGGGGTCCCTCAGATGCAAATCTCACTGCCTCAAAAAGTTGGCCTGGAATTCTATCCACAGATCCCTCCTCCTTCTCCTCCTTATGTCTGGCAATATCCACCCTAATCTAGGCCCGCTCGCTACCTCCGCACTCAGGCTCAACCAAGCCACTGGCCTACTCATTGCCACCGTCAATGTCTGCAGCCTGCTAAAAAAAGTGGGACACATACCAGGGATGGGTCCTTCAACATCATCCCAATGTCATTGCCATGGGTGAAACCTGGCTCTCCCCCATATTCCAGACTCGACGATAACTCTTCCCGGGTACAACCTCTACAGGGCTGACCGGCAGGGTAAAAGAGGGGGAGGCTGCGCCATATACGATAAGGACACCTTGCATGGTCAAATACTCCCACCCCCTCCACTGGATCCTGGACCTCAAGCCATTACACTCAAACTTACTCTGGGGTGCTCCCAAACCCCCCTTCTCATCACGGCGGTATACATTCCCCCCAGGAATCAGAGCATTGCTTTTTACTTTGTCTTGTCCTACCTCTCCACCCTCCCATCAAATAATGAAATAAAAGCACTAGGGGATTTCAATATCAATTGGCTGGTTAGGACTGCTGCCCCGCTCATTGATGCTGCAACTGCCCAAGACCTTACTCAGGTAGTCCACGCCCCCACACTCCTGAACCAATGCACTGGGTCCTCCTCCCTACTGGACCTGGTTTTCACAAACCATCCACACAAGATCACAAGCATCACCATACTCCCTAACGCCCTAAGTGACCACTCCCCCGTACCTTCTCCTGGTCCTGCAAAGCCCCAAAGAACCTCCCTAAAATAATACTGCAATGCAAACTTGGACCTGGTAAACTTGCTCTCCTAAAATCTCACCTCCTTTCTTTGGACTGGTCCATCTTATTGGATGCTCTCGATCCCAACTGAGCCCTTGACCTGTTTATTTTTATCTTCAATGCTATCTGTGACTCTCTTGCCCCACTTACTAAAAGGATGGTCAAAGGCAATCCTGCTCCTTGTATCACCAGCCGCCTACTGACTCTGATGCGAACCCGAGACTCGCTATGGCGCCTATCCAATAAGACCTGCCTGCCATCTGATATATAAAGGTACAGGGAGGCCAGGAACAATTGTACGTAGGCTCTACGCCAAGCAAAAGCAGAGCATTACAAAGGATATATGTGGCAAGAACCATAATCCCCCCCAAAACCTGATAGAGGTAGATGGGTGCCTATCCTTGGACCCACCCCATATTGCCTCTGCCTTTAATCGCGCCTTCACAAATCTCAACCATGTCCTCCCTCCCAACTTCTTCGACCCTCACCCTACCCGCTACCCTTTGACCCCTCCAACAGCCCCTCCTTTCCACCTTTGATGCATCACCCCTGCATCAGCCAAGCCTTATCTAGAAAAAGCCCTTAGCCACTCCCATTACAGTAGTGACTCATTGGACCTGAGACTTCTCCAGCTCACACTTCATGAGGTACTCCACCCTCTCACCCACATTCTCAACCACTCGCTCTGTCAAGGAAAATTCTCCTCCCGGTGGAAATCTGCCTCCATTACCCTCTTATTTAAAAGCGGGGACCGTACTGCCACTAACAACTATCGCCCCATCTCTACCCCCCCCCATTGAAAGCGCTTGAGCATTTTGTCTCCGACCAGCTCACCGAACAACTTAACAAATATGACCTACTCTGTTAACAGCAACATGGCTTTCGCAAAGAGCACAGTACTACGACAGCCCTCTTGGAGTTCAACTCCCACGTCCACTCCACCTTAGACAGAGGCCACATCTCAGGTGCGGTATTTGTTGACCTCTCCAAGGCGTTTGACACTGTCAACCACTCCCTTTTACTTAACACTCTCTCCAACATTGGCTTCTCCCAGGACGACCTTAGCTGGTTCACAGACTACCTGACAGATCGGTACCAACAGGTCAAAATTGGTACCGCCCTCTCTAGCAGACTACCAGTCCGCTCTGCTGTGTCCCAGGGGTCCATACTCGGTCCTCTGCTCTTCAGTCTCTTCCTTAACTCCCTCCCCTTATCCTGCTCTGGCAATCTACTATTGTATGCAGACGATGCTGTCCTTTTCTCCTCCAATACAGACCCTACCCTACTACACAACTCCCTCCAGTCCGCCTTCTCTGATGCCGAAAAATGGTTCTCCACACAGCGTCTTACACTAAACCACAAGATAACTAAAGTCATGTACTTCTCACATCCTCTGAACTCCCGGAAGGCACTCTGCCCTAAAATCCTTACCACCAATCTGACCTGCCTAGAGCTTGTGGTTACCTTCAAATATCTGGGCATAACCCTAGACCCAGCCCTTAACTTCCACCAGCACATCCATCACCTGTCCACAGCCCTTAATGTCTGGCTCGGAATCCTCTATTGCTTCAAATACTGTCTTACTTCTGAAGCCTTTCGGCTCCCTGTCTCCTCCTCTGTCCTCTCCCTCCTTGACTATGGTATTCTTTTTTATGGAGCTGCAAACACATCTACCCTAGGCAGACTCAGACTCTCCCTGAACAAAGCCTGCCGTCTCATCCTTGGATGTGATCATCTCACACACACACATGCTCTCTATACACTGCCACTAACTGGCTGAGCCTTGACAGTAGAATATGGTTCCACACATGTCTTATGGCCAAGAAGTTCGCCCTGGGTCACTCACCCGCTGGCCTCACCCCTATTATCCATCCAGGCCTGACGCATAGAAACACCCGTAGCTCTAGCAAGATGCTCCTCTTGGTTCTCAGGTGTCAAACCTCCCAATTCCAAAGATCCTTCAGCCACAGGGCCCCTTTCTTGTTGAACTGTCTGCCTAGTGCACTTGATAACGAAACCAGAATTGGCCCCTTCAAAACCTCTCAGAGACCATCTCCAGTCCTCCACCCCCTGCGACTGTCATTGATCTCCCTGCCCCCCCATCCCGGACAACGGCCTCTGGCCGGCTCTTCCCCCCTCTCCCCCTCCCCTCCGAGTGTCCTGATCAGCTCTTTACCAGAGCCTTTACCAAGCTGTTTTAGATCTCTCCAATACTCCTTTGGATCTGACTGTTAGCCATTTACTGTATTCTCTGTAACAAGTCTGTTCGAGTACTGCTTCGGAATTGTGTTTACTGTTGTATTGTTCTACTAAATGTGACATGGAGCCTTTGTAAATGAGTCTTTGACTCAAAGGTACTTTCCGAATTTGCAATAAATAAATCAAATAAGTTACAGTTTGTTCCAGTCTATCATAAGCTACATCAATATCTTCATCGGTTTCTGGTAAAACTAGCAAAGCAGCTTTTGTCATTTTTTTCAACCCATTTCTTGAGGAGGTTAGCATGGTATATCGTAGTAGGATTTTTCCTGTCAGGCAGTCTCAGTCTCATAGTTAATGGTGCCAGTACATCTAAGCACTCTATAAGGCCCTTGCCACTTAATTAACAGTTTATTTTCTGTTGTGGGTAACAGTAGCAAAACCTTTTCACCTGGCTCAAAACCTTTTTCTTTTACCCCATGGTCATAATATACCTTCTGTTGGTTTTGGGCCTCTTTCTGATTACTATGGGCAATTTCAGCATATTTTGCCAGCTTCTTTCTTAGGGCACACATATAAGGCATTATAGATTGTTTCTGAGTGGGGTTATCTTTCCACGTTTCTTTAATCACATCCAGTGGTCCTCTTGGCTGCCTACCATACAGCATTTCAAATGGTGAAAACCCTGTTGATGCCTGTGGCACTTCTCTGTTAGCAAAAAGAAGGTAAGGCAAGTATTGGGTCCAATCTTTTCGTTCTCCTCTTACAAACCTTTTTAACATGCGTTTTAGGGTTTGATTAAAACGTTCAACAAGACTGTCTGTCTGAGGGTGATAGGAGGAGGCTCTTATGTCAGTGATACCTAGTAGTCTGTACAGCTCCTTAAGTAATGCAGCACCAAAATTACTACCCTGATTAGTAAAAATTTCTTTAGGTATGCCCACTCTGCTGAAAATTTTTGCAAGCTCTGTTGCCACCTTTGAAGCTGTGACAGTATGCATTGGAACTGCTTCTGGGTATTGAGTAGCATAGTCACATACTACCAGGATAAATCTATTACCCTTTTTACTTCTGTCTAAAGGACCAACCACACCCTTGGCAATTCTCTCAAAAGGCACATATATCAAGGGTAGGGGCGCCACAGGCACCTTGTCTTTTCTAGTGACTGGGGCTACTTTCTGACACTCAGCGCACAAATTACAACAGGTAGCAACATCTTCATGAATTCCTAGCCAGTAAAATCTATTCAGCAATCTGTCAAGGGTGCAGTCCTATCCCTGAGTGACCAGCCATAGAACTGTCATGTGCTTTCTGTAACAAATCTGTTCTATACTTCTGTGGTATAACAAATAGTTCTGTATGTTCCTGTGTCTGAGGTTTAACTCAAACTCTGTACAGTAACCCATTACATTTTTTAAACATTGGTCCACCCTGTTTTGGTTTCACCCCCAGCTGCTTAAAATAACCCTCGAGAGAAACATTGTTAGCTTGTTCTGAAAGAAAATCACAATCAGTGTTCAGTTGTTTCAGCACGTTCATATGTCAACCCCTTATGTCCATCAGTCTTTTGTTGCCACAGTTTCCTCAGGCATCATCTTTCTTTCCTGGATTTCCAGATCTTGGAGCGGTGTTCAAACAAATCCGAACAAAATCACTGAATGGAGACATGCCCCCACCGCTTGGGATTTTCTTTGTCTGAGCTCCTGTTACCACGGCTGCTGAAACTGCAAGGTTCAGTTCTTCTGAGATTAACTCAACAAATTCTGGACAGTCATTTCCAATAATCACGGGTACAGGTAACTTAGGTACTACCCCCACACTTTCATTTGGTGTGACACACCATTAATAGCCAGAGTCACTTGGCTGGTGGGATAGTATTAAGTATCCCTATGGATACAGATGACACCAGTACCTCTGCACAGTGTTTTCCCAGCACTTCAACATGCACGAGGTTCTGTCTGCTTCCCAAATCAATGAGTCCCTTTACAATCTTATCCCCCACTTTCACATCTGTTAAGTACTTGCCCCAATTTGTCAAGGACAAATATGTTCCAGTGTCACTCTTCTTACAGCAATTTTTTGCAATATGACCTGGCTTATTACAGTTATCAAATCAAATCAAATTTTATTTATAAAGTGCTTTTCAGAATAACCAAAGTGCATATACAATATAAAAACAATCGATCAGAAAAGAAAAGAAAAGACATACAACATAAAAAGGCAGCAGAGATAAAACTAAACATCGCCCCAAAACTCAGATCAAATAAATAAGTTTTTAATGAGGACTTAAAAGTCTCAGTGGACAGGCACGTTCTAATCCAATGAGGTAGAGTTCCACAGGGTCGGGGCTGCAAAAGAAAATGTCCTAGCTCCCGATGTCTGAAGATGGACCCTGGGAACCTCTAGCAATCCCTCATCAGTGGAGCGGAGGGGGCAGTAGGGCCGGAGGAGGTCTTGCAAGTAGCCTAGTCCCTGTCTGTGTAGGGTCTTATAGGTCAGCAATGCGACCTTGAAGGTGATCCTCCATCTCACTGGCAGTTAGTACAGTTCACGCAGCACAGGGGTGACATGGCTAGTTCTTGACAGCCCTGTCAACAACCTGGCTGCAGTGTTCTGTACCAGCTGCAGGCGATGGAGATCCACCCCCGGTAACCCCAGGTATAGAGCATTGCAGTAGTCAAGATGAGAAGACACAAAGGCGTGAACCAACGTAGGAAGATCTTCAGGCAGAACAAGGTGCTTTATCCAGGTGATGTTCCTCAGATGATGAGGACTTGACAACTGCTGACACCTGAGTTTTTAGCGTCAGCCGTCATCGAGCACAATGCCCAGGTTTCACACCTGTTCAGAAGGTCTCAACTGGTTGCCCCCTAGCACAAGGCCGGACGACTGTCCAAGAGTCAACTTCTCTACCCGCTGACCTGGGTCCACCACCAACACCTCAGTCTTATCAGGATTTAGTCTCAACCAGTTAGCACTCATCCAGTCCTGAATCTCAGCGAGGCAGTTGTTAAAAACTGAGATTGCACTGTTCTGTTCAGGTACAAAGGACATGTAGAGCTGAGTGTCATCTACCTAGCAGTGAAATCTCAGCCCGTACTGCCTTATAATGTCCCCTAACGGCAACATGTACACCATGAACAACATGGAGGACAGCACAGAACCCTCTGGCACCCCACAGGGCAGGGAGAAGGGGGTGCCCCCACCAGAGTTCTTATCAGACTTGGAGTTTAAATGGGAAATAGAGAGTCTTACCAGTGCTTGGCTGTAACCTCGCTGCTGTGGCATCTGTCTGGCCATTTGGTAGTCTTCGGCCAAAGAAACAGCCTTTTCCCCAATTTCTGGTCAGTGTTCCTTTACCCAAAGCTGCACATACTGTATGTAGGCAGGGTGTTGATGAATTGCTCCATGGCAAATGTGTCGACGATCTGTGGGACTGTTTTGCCCTATGGTTGGAGCCATTTTATCAGAAATTCTCTGAGTCAAGTGAACGTTTCTCGAGGATTGTCGACTGAGTTGTACTTCAGAGACTTAAATCTCTGCCTGTAGGTCTGTCCTGAGATGTCATACTTTTTCAGGATTTCGCTTTTCACCAGGTCATAGATTTCTGGCTGTGCAGTGTCCATATTTCTGTAGGCAACTTTGGCTTTCCCTGTCAGGTAGGGTACCAGTCTGATTGTCCATTGCTGCTTTGGCAATTGGCAGGCTGTGGCGACTCTTCCAAAAGTTGTCAGGTATGCCTCGATATCATCCAAGAGATACAACGTTGTAAGTTTAATGGTTTTAAGTTGCTTGTGTTTTGTTGCTTGTCTGGATCTGTGCCAGATCCTCTGCCTTTGATAGCTTGCAAGGCATCCATTCATCGCTGCATCTCTTCTCTCCTCTGCTGCATCTCTTCTCTCTTCTGTGCTTCTAAATGTTGAATCTCTTTTTCTCTCTACTTCTCTGTCTCTTGTTGTTGTTTGGCCCACCATTTGAAAGAGTCCATCAGGCTTTCAGGTTCTGTCACTGCCTGTTCTTTTTCCATAACTTGTGCAGGCTGTACAATCTCAGCTTGGACTTCTGTCTCTGCTAGTTGGCTGCCATTCTCCTGGTAACCACTCCTGGACTTGCTGCTGCAGAATCCATACCTTTCTCTATGCTTCCCTGGTAGTAGGTCCAGTACCCATGCACAA
The DNA here is from genome assembly GCA_016271365.2 of Neoceratodus forsteri. NCBI lineage: Eukaryota > Metazoa > Chordata > Ceratodontiformes > Ceratodontidae > Neoceratodus > Neoceratodus forsteri. Next base: position 123,315,751 of record CM057450.1, on the reverse strand, counting down.
AATTCCTGACTTAGAGTATGCATGGAGTAAATCACACTTAGGCTGACACCATCTGTCATCGAGGCACAGGTCAGGAAGTATAGAAAAAACCAGGAGCAGTTGTAGAATTCGCAAAAAGTGTTCATTAGTACTACAAGTAACACACAAACAAATTGTTCAGAATAACTATTTACAAAGGCACAATGAATACAGAAGATACATCTGAGTTTTCCTTCAATCTCTGTGACTCCTGCAAGCAATTGCAGCTCCGTCTTACAAATCTTTGCAGCCCCCTTTCTTAACAAGTAACCTGTTTTTTTCTAAAATGTTCTTGTATCTTTTAGGCAGGTGCTGCTAGAACACAATGTCCCAGAATGTAGGCCCCTTTCCCACAGCTTCTGCAAAAGGCTTAAAAATTGTTCTCATGTAACCCCTTGAGTTCCCAATAGCTTTTTGCAATAATCTCAAACTATAATTATATACATTTCAACAGTAACACTATATAATTTCTAAACAAAGGGATCCCAATATCGGTTATATTTCCACATAATGATTTGCATATATTTTTATACCAGCAGATATGTAAGGGAAGAAAAAAGATAAACTGCAAGGGAGGGCTGAGAGACAGTGAAAAGCAGAGAATTGTGAGACTGTCTGGTATCAAATCCTAGGTTTCACAGGAAACTTTGGTTGCGCAACCAGACAGACAGGAGACAGGAAAGGAAAGAAATGAAAATTACGTACCTACCATAATTCTTGATCTTCTCTTGTATCTTCACCATTCATTACTGCTTGGGTTTAGCCAGAGGCACGCTCTCCGCCACGGAGTTTTTTTTTTTGAGTCGGCTCCAACGGCGCTGCCCTCGAGGATCTACACACGCGTCATGGCGCGCCAGGTGGCCAAGTAGGTGTAGACTCCTCCCCATCTCAGTTCTGTTGGTCGGAGAGGTGAAATAAAGTGTAAGAAAAAAGAAAGTGAGGCAAGAGAGCCGAGGGATAGAAAAAAGGAAAGGAAATAAACTGAAAAAGGAATAAGCTGATGGAGAATAGACAGAGGAGAGAGAAATCCTACCCTAAGGGACCGCAGAGCCTCCTTTCCGGGGCGGCTCTAGTGGAGGAACAGAGAGAGGGAGAGGAAGTAGGAGAAGAAGAAGAAGAAAGAGAAAGAAAGAAAGAGAGAGGCATGTTGAGAAAGAGAACAGTGCCCATCGAGCATTGTTGGTTAAGAGGCTTATAGGCTCAAAACTAATAAGGGAACAAGAATCCCAGTTGTTAGGACTGAGGAGAGGTTCCACCGAACTTCCTGAACAGACCCAAGAGAGGGCAAACTCTGAACTCTCAACATGCCAAGTCCCTTCATCCTAGTTGAGGGCTCCTAGACTGTTCAGAACAGAACCTGTTCTGGAAGAGCGCCATCCAGGAAGAGGACTAAGTTCCTTAGCACCCTGTTAAGTGCTACCACAGAAGAGTATGGAAAAAAACATGCCTCTCGGAGGCAGTTGGTAAGAAAAATAGAGAGGAACTCAATCCGACTTGCTAAGACAAGGCAGACAGAGGCTTGAAGCTGACAAGTTCAGTCAGCAGCTGGAAAAGCTTTGAAAAATAATGCCTGACAGGGGGATTCCGAACTTTGAGGAGGCCAAGACAGGGCATGGCCACCAGGCTGTGAAACTACATGACCTGGAGAAGGTAAGGAATCGCCCCATGGGCAGTCAGAAAGAATTCCCTCAGATTAAGAAATTAAGAACCGTAGTGCTCCTCTCTACCTGAGGAAAGCTTAATCCATTCAAGAGAATGGGGAAAACAGATTTTTTTTTTTTTCGCATAAAGGCCAAGGGAGGAGAGAGAGGAAACTAGACAGGAGGGGAGACGCCACAGAAGGAGGCTACTGAGGAAGGTGGGTGGGTATAGTAATGAATGGTGAAGATACAAGAGAAGATCAAGAATTACGGTAGGTACGTAATTTTCATATCTTCCCTTGTCAATCTTCACCATTCATTACTGCTTGGGTGAGTACCAAGCCCCCTCCCCCCTTGACAAAAAGGGGGTAGAACCCTGAGGGAACAAGACCCCCAGCCTCCTGTTGGTGAGGAACAGAAGGAAGACCTGGCTAATACAAGGGAAGCCTAAGTGGGAGAAGAGCTAGGAGGTGCCTCTCGAGGATGGGGAGACGGAGAAAGCCCTGCAAAAGCCTCCTAGCTCTGGAGGAGAAAAGACGGGTCCCCCAGTGGGAGCGGATCACCCACGCCGGGCCAGGGGTGACAACCTTGATAGACGGAGCCATGCCGTCCGCCTAATGCAGATCGCTGTCCCCGCAAGCCTGGAAGCCACCTCATTGGCATCATAAGATGCCCTTGCTTGGTGTCTTGCCAGCTCCAGGCCTATAGCAGAGAGGGCAATAGCCTGTCTGGTTTGCTCCGTATCAGGCATCGATGCTAGGAGCTGGGAAAGCATCGACCACAGATGCCGATTGTAGGCAGCGTGGTGAGCCTGATGAGATGCAATGCAAGCAACCGCACGAGAAGAAGAGAACACTCTTTGCCCCCACCGGTCGAATTGTAGAGAATCCGAATCTGGTGGGTGGTCGGGTGCCAGGCGACGGCACCGAAGGAGTCTCTAGGCACACCAAACCCGAGGACAGGTTGGGAAGGGTACCCAGGGGATTCGAGGGGGAACAATACCACGACACGGTCTGCGTCGGGCTGGAGAAAGGCGTGCTGCACTGCCAGGAATGGATAGACGCCTCCTGGAAGGATAGCCAGGAAGGTACTACCAGGTGCTGGGCACTGAATTCTCCAAGAAATTCTCGCCTCCCATTCAGTATTGTCTCACCAACATAAGAGATTCAAGATCCTCACCATCCTCGAGAGGAATCGCTGATATTCAGTGAAATCAGCGTCAGAAGAAAGATGAGCAAGGGGTTCCTCTCCCTCAGAGGAGGAAGACGAGGGTGATGGAGAGCTCAAATGTCCAGACGATTCCTCGGCGGTGGGGAGAGTCAAAAGACCGCTAATGCATGCATCTAACATATGAGGGAAGGCCGCCAGAACTCCTGAACTGCTCCCAAGATAACGGCCTGTGAGGGACCGAGACATGGCCTGGAAGAGGGGTGGAAGCAGAGGTACTGAGAAGGCACCTATGAAGAGGCAAGTGACCTCTGCCAGGGCTCTGAAATCCGGGAACGGAGCCCGAGTTGTGGATCCCGGACAACAACCCAGGCCGCAAGACGAGACCCTGAGGATGTGATGCCTGGAAGAGCCTGGGGACCTCCTGGATGAACCCGGACTGCATGGGTCCAGAAGGGCAGTCCACAGCAACGCCACCGGAGGGAACCCTGGGGCCCAAGAGGGAAGGGTGGGGTTCGGCGCTACGGCTCCTAGCCACCCCACGAGGAGTGGCCAGCGGAGACCGGGGCACCCGTCCCCCGCCCCTCAACCCCTTGGACTCTGAGAGAGCCCTCCTCCTCGACTGCAGCGTTCCCCCACCCCGAGGGGGGGCAGCAGCACCCGGGAGGGCAGCTGTCACAGGTCCCCTAGGAGGGGGAGCCTCCTCCTCCTCAGTCCCCACCGCATCACCCCCTGGGACCCAGGGCCACCCTAGCCCGTGACCCTCAGGGAGGAAGGAAGAGGGGACAGTGGAAGGGGCCCGCGCCGCCTAGCACCCTGTGCCACTGGGGACCCTGACCCCGAAGAGTCAGGGTGCCAGGATGGGTCCACATCCGTGTCATCGGCCTCCGAAGAGGATGAGACCAGCAGGACCTCAATGCTGGCAACCCCAGGGATCCTGGAGCAACGGCGCCGTGAACGGCGCCGGTGCCAGGGATGGCGCCGGACAACCCCCACCCACTCGCGACAGCTAGGCCCGGTCCCGGCTCCCCTGCAGCACCAGTTAGGCCCACGGCACCGATCCCGGTGCCAGAACCCGATCCGGCACCACCGGAGCACAGACTGGCCTGTGGGCGCCACGAAGGCATTCGAGGGCGCGCTGCTGATTACCGGCACCGCAAGCGTGCCGATCCAAAGCAGCCGAGGGCGGCGCCGAGGGTCCACCGGTGCCAGGCCCAGAATCGGGGCCTCGACACTGGGGAGCCTGCACTCGAGGAGGTGATTGCCGAGGGAACTCGGCCGTGGCCCCGAAGCGACCACGACATTCCCCGACACCACGAGAGAAGCTTCCCTTCTTTGCGCAAGAGAAGAGGAGAGCTTGCCTCCCTGCAGACCATATAGGCCCGGAGGAACGGTGAAGCTTCCAGAGACCTTACCTGGGGAATCCCTTGGCGCCGTCTCAAGGTTGGCAGGGCTCTGCCGAGCTTGAATGCTGGGACTTCGAGGACACGACGGTCCATGGAGAAACAAGCATCGCATGCGCCCATGCCTGCGGTTGGGTCCCAGGCAATGGAGACAGACATCATGCCGGTCCGAGATGGAGAAATGCCGCCACAGGAGCACCGACAAGATAGGGCTGGCCCCGCCGATTTACGCCTTGCCCCCGAACCGGACATGATGCGAACTAAACAAGTAAAAAACACAGGAAAAGCACTCGGTGCCGCAGAATAGAAATAAAAAGAACGGTCTTATCGAAATGCGGCATCGAGTGGGAGACCGAGAGAAAAACGAGGAGTCTTCTTAGCTGAGGAGAAAAGCGCTAACTTAATGCTACCGCGCAGCAGGTGCAGCCTCGATGGCAGGAGAAACAGAACTGAGATAGAGGAGGAGTCATGCACCTAACGCCGCCTCAAGATGATGCGGCAAGGTCAGTCCTCGAGGGCTGTGCCGTTGGAGCCGACTCTAAAAAAAAAAAAACTCCAGTAGCGGGTGCGCGCCTCCGGCTAAACCCAAGCAGTAATGAATGGTGAAGATTGACAAGGGAAGGTCAGAACAGATCCCTGCATTCAGATGCTCCATAACAACTGGGACAGGGTCCTATTCAACTCTGTCACATGTAGTCCAGACTTTCAGGGCATCTAATTTGGGGAGAAGGCTCCTGGCATTGAGGTAGAAGATTCTAAGGCCTTTCAGTAGAGCAGGAGGGGAAGATGGGGAAGGCAGACCAGGGTTGGGTTTGATGTCTCCTGAGAGAAGCAGAAGGCAAATTAGTGAGGGGAGAAGAGGGTTTCTTTTTTCACCCTTTGTGGTGTCAATTGGAGGACGGCAGGAGGAGAAAAAGATAGGGTGGCAGATGCAGTGGAGGATTCAAAGTTTAGCAAATGGGAACACAGCACTCCAGGGTGTAATGAAGAGGTATAGTGAGCGGAGGCAGTGGTAGAAGGGAGAGGAAGGTGGGGATGGAATGAGTAGAGGGGGACAGGTAGGGGATGGGAGGAGAGGAAGGGGTGATAGAATGGATAATTAGGAGAGAAGACCAAGGTAGAGCGGGAGTAGGTTCAGCATGATGTAAGGAAGGAATAGGAGGGGCAGAGTGGAAAGAGGTAGCAGGGGGTGGTAAGTAAGCAGGTAAGGGGGGTGAAAGAGTAACTAGAGAGCAGCACCAGTGGACTTAGATATAGGGAAATAAAAATATTGTATCTGCAGGCAACTGGGGTGAGTACAAACACTGAAGGGTACTGTAATCGACAAGACTATACCAGATAGGAACAATAAGTCTGAGGTTGGCAAGTAAGGGGCGCAGTTTACTATAAAGTAAATGGGGGAGATTTAGCACTGCACAGATGCCTTAGGGAGCAGAGTAGTTATCCAGGTGTCATAAATGTTTGTTGGCTTCTACAGAAGGATAACAGATTGTCAAGAGGGTAGTGCATTGAGTTGTTCAGGGAAGCAGAGTTAAAACCAGAGCCTACATGCAGCCTACAGTTGAGAGCATGGAGTGTTTAGGTTGGGGGGGGTCAAAGACAGAGTATAAGAGGCTGTTCAGGAACAGGTGGCAAAACACAAGATGCTGCACAGATCTAGTGCTGCCCAATACTGGTGGGAGAAATGTGAGTTAAGCAGCAAAATATACTTGTAATTGGAGTCTGCGAGGATTTGGATTAGCTACTCCCGAGACAGTATTCAGTGAGTCAAAATATTGGATGGACTTTCAATTTACTTTGAAGGCTCACACTGCTTGCAGTTTAGGTTCACAGTGATGGTTTGACAACACATGTCAACTAGGTGGTGAGTCAATGGCCGAGCTGAGGCTCAACGGGTGAGATGCATCCAGCAGGCTATGAACCCCAGTTGGAAAACAATGGGGCCACCACAATGGAGCTAATTATATTGTATGTGACTGGTGCCAGGTGTAGTCCCTTGTTGCAGGGAGAAGGAGGGTATGGGAAGTATTTAAGAACAGATTGATCATGGGTGGGTGGGTAGTTCTTTCCATGGCACTGCACACAGTGTGGCACCGTGACAGACACTGTACCTTTCAGAGCTTCCAGGTGTGGCTGGGGGGTGCAGCAGTGACCAAGTGGGGGGAGGGCAGGATCTTACAGATAAGCCCTCTTGACCCTCTTCAGGCTGTGGCTGGGTCCGATCTGGCAGAGCTCTCAGGTGACGGTATAATTCACTGACCTATGCAGCCAGTATAGTGTTATGCTTGTGCAACTGTGATAGTTTGGTTTTGGCTGTTCGCGCTCTCTATTCCAGAAGAATTACCACCCTGTAGGGGTACGAAGCAAGGAACCCTCAGAGAGGGTTCCACCCCTAGAGGTGCAATGGGACAGTTCCCATGCAGGGATTTAACTCTAAAAATTGATTAGCGTTTTGCTCATAAAAGTGCTAAATCTTTGTGAAAATGCATAGCTGTTGCCTCACTGTGTTTAGCAAACACAGCACTTCCACAAAATCTATTTAAATACTTTCTGTACAGTTAGTATAGTCCCAAGAAAAAAACTGCTAATCAATTATTTAAAACCCTGCCATGGCTAAAGGTACCTTAGGAATCCCCCCCAAAAATGTAGTATCATCCCCAAAAGGAGGCAACATGAAGCATATGAGCAAGTAGTAACTGTGACATAGGAGTAGTAACTGTAACATAGTAGTACAGAAGTATAGGCAGTTTGATAATGCAATGAGATGCTCAGTTGTCATAATGACTGCCTAGGTCTGCGTAGCATGATACTGATGGTTTGCTTTGAGAGTAGGGGATCCCCTAAGGAGAGAAGGAATGGCAGGACATCCTCCACCTCCATCGAACAGTATGGTTCACAATAAACACAGTAATAGAGTCAAGCCATACAAAGACAAAAGTACTGGACTTTAGGAGGGCTGACTTTGCCATAATGGGTGAGTGCCTAAGGAATGCACTAGCAAATGGGCAGGAAGGAGGGTGGAAGAACAATGGGGAATAATAAAAACTGCCATCACAGAGGTAACAAGCCTTTGTGTGAAGCAAATAAACAAAACAAGACGATGTAAGAAATCACTATGGTTCTCAAAGGAAGTGGCAGTGAAGGTTCAGAGAAAAAGAAAGCATTCAGGAGTACAAGGAATCGTAGAAGGAGCAGGACAGAGAACTGTATCAGTTAAAGCAAAAGGAGGCTGGAAGGCAGTCAGAACAGCAAAGGCCCAAACCGAGGAAATGATAGCCAACTCAGTTAAAAGGGGATAAAACTTTTATAGGTACATCAGGGAGGCGAAGGAAGACCAAGGAGGGATAGTGAGGCTTAATAAAGGGAGGGAGGGTGGGCAAAGGGAGACTGTGAAAAGGCAGAGATACTAAACAAATATTTTTGCTCAGTATTTATGAAGGAAGGGGGGAGATACATAAAACAAACAGTAGTAACACTCTGGATACAGAAGTTGATACTGGCCCATTTACAGAAGAAAGGGTTCTGAAAGAACTCTTAAAACTGAAGCTGGACAAAGCAAGGGGGCCTGATGGGATTCATCCCAGAATTCTAAAAGAACTAAGGGTAGAACTAGTGACACCACTGACTACTCTTTTTAACAAATCATGGGAGGATGGGGTGGTACCCGAGGACTGGAGGAGGGCAGATGTGATTCCCTTCACAAAAGTGGGAGCAAGGCAGAAGCAGGAAACTATAGACCTGTTAGTTTAACCTCAGTGATAGGGAAATGATGGAATCACTCTAAAGGAAAGAATTGTCGGTATCTAGAGGCCAGAGGGCACAGGACCCTAGGCAGCATGGATTCACAGCGGGAAGGTCATGCCAGATGAATCTGATAGATTTCTTTGACTGGGTGACCAAAGTAGTAGATCAGGAGGGGCTGTGGACATGGCCTACCTAGACTTTAGCAAGGCATTTGACACAGTCCCACACAAAGATTAATATACAAGTTAGCCAGCCTGGGAGTGGTCCCAAGATGACAGCCTGGGTAAAGAATTGGCTGGAGAATAGGACACAGAGAGTTATAGTAAATGGAGTCCACTCAGAAGAAAGGAGGGTTACTGGTGGGGTACGCAGGGTTCAGATTAGGACCGGTCCTCTTCAATGTCTTTATAATGACATTGCAGAAGGACTGGAGGTAAGTAATGTCTCTTTGCAGATGACACTAAGATCTGCAACAGAGTTGATGCACAGGGTGAGTGGGAAAGGATGAGAAGGACTTGGCAAGGTTAGAGGAATGGTCAAATGTATGGCAGCTTAGATTCAATGCTAAGAAGTGCAAGGTAATGCACCTGGGAAACAAAACCCAGGGAAGAGTACACAATGGGGTGAGATACTAACAACAACAAGAATGGAAAGGGACCTGGGGTGAGTCATATCAGATGACCTAAAGATGGGCAAGCAATGAGAGGGCAGCAAGGAGGGCTGGGGGATACTGGGATGCATAGGGAGGCATCACCAGTAGAAAACAGGAAGTTATTATCCCTCTGTACAGACAGCTGGTGAGACCCCTATCTGAGTACTGTGTGCAGTTCTGGAGACCCAATCTCCATAGAGACATAGACAGGATGGAAGCTGTCAGGGGAGGCAACTAAAAATGGTGCAGGGTCTGCACCGGAAGTCATATGAAGAGGAACAGGAGCAATATGCTTGTAGCCTAGGAAAGGAGGGAGAGGGGGACATGATAGAAACTTTCAAGCACCTCAAGGAATCAACAAAGTCCAAGAGGGTAGCATCTTTCAAAAAAGAGGTGTGCAAGAACAAGAGGGCAATCTTGAAGATAGAGGGGCGTGCTCAGAGGTAATTTAAGCATTTTCACAGAGAGGGTTGTGGATGCATGGAACGGCCTTCTGGAGGAGGTTGTGGAGTCAAAATCAGTGGGGGAATTCAAGCATGCATGGGATAGTCATAAGGCAATTCTGGGGGGTGGGGGTAGGAAGAAGTAGGCTACTGGTTAACTAGGATCTGCAGCTTATCCAGTAGGTAGGGAAATAGGCAGACTGGGTGGGCCAAGCGGTCCTTATCTGCCATCAAATTCTATGTTTTCTATGTTTCCATCCAATAACGAAACCTACCTAAAGAAACTAGGGGAAACGACTAAGCTAATTTAGTGTTATGACCTGAGGCAACGGAGGAGAGAAAAAAACCCTATGAGGAGGAAATCTCTAGGGACCTAAGGCCTAGGTTGCCTTCCCTCCAGGCTTGGGATAGTTTATTTAGTGATGGCTCTGCAGCTGCAATTTGGAAAACCCAATTAAAGGGAGGTGGAAAATATTCCAATTTGGAGGAATTCTCTCATTCAAACCCTGTAACGGGAACGCTGTGGAAGGTTGCGAGAAAACTCTGTAACAATACATGTATCCAAGGCACAGGAGGAGAGCAACAACTGCTGAGGCACTCACCTGGCCTACCCACCCTAAATCAAACCAGGTGAACCAGAGGCAGTCATAGGGAGGATGTGGTGAAGGTGCCTCACTAGGGAAATCACTAAAGACAATGGCTAACTGTTATAGTGGAACACTAGAGCCAAAGGAGATCATTGTAACCACCCTTCACTGCTAGTCTTAATTTCTACACCAGGAGTTGCTGTCACATAGCAGGCAGCTAAAGCCAAGCCTGGGGTGAGGACATTCCCAGCTATGGGCCAGGTGAGAAGGATCCCACCCCAAGTTGGACATGCTCGAGATGCGGACTAAAGCAGAGCGAGACTGTTGGCTGCAGGAACCCTGCACCAGAATAGAGTGGCTGGCATGCCCCAGAAAGTGATTGAGAGCTGAAAAGCTAGTGAGCTGAATGAGCATGGCATGCTGAGATCGTAATGAGCATTGAGTGCTGAGACCTTGCCAGGTCGAATGCAGGTTGAGTGCAGCAGAATCCCAGGCTGAAGCGGAGGGGATGGTAGTAGGCATGAAACAATGGTTTGTGTAAGCAAGGAGCAACTGTTGTGTAAGCAGAGTGGACCTGCACATAGGTCAATAAGCAGTAGTAATGACAGGAGGACCTGCATAACATATGGTATAGCAATTAAACAGCACTGAATTGGAGGCAAGCCAGCCAAACAGGAACAGCCAAATCAAGGTGACAAACACTCTGAGAATTTTCAACAGTGAGGCAATTTTAATAACAAAACTATATTAACAGCCTCAGCAGGAGCTTAGTTGACTGGCCTCAGAGTTGTACTGTAAGTGCAATAAAACAGGAGACAATGCTTGAAAGCAGGTGTAGCCAGGCAGTGCAATGAAGCTGCAAGTAGAATGAGAGCAGTATTGAGCAGCACAGCTAAGGTCAGTAAACTGTGTCAGGTGAAAAGAATTGAGTATGCAACATGAACAGCTATGGCTGAGCTGAAACACAGAGATAATAATTGCAGTTGCATTGCAGTAGTTTGAGTGTGGTGAGCACAGTGTAAAACACAGGCACTGGGCACAATAGTAATGAAATTGGAAAATGGCAAGAATCAATTGTGAAAGCTGATTGGCTCAGACAGGCTCCAAGCTGGGCATTTATTTTTCAATAAAAGCCCAGCTAAAAATAAGAGCCAGTCCAAGTGCCACTTAACAGTGTAGCATTTTCCAGAGGTGCCCAGCCTGCTTTCTAATTGGCTGAAAGCACCGTAGAAAATTTGAAAACCTGCCATGTTTTTTTCTCTCGCTTAGCGAGAAGCACAGCTGCCCCCAACAGTACTGCCTTCAGCATTGACGGCCGCTCTCCTCCCACGACCCAGGTTAAAAAAAAAAAAAACTCTTTTGCCATTAAATGGCACTGGATAGTAAATGCTTCAGTCTGATCGTAAAAGCTGCTCACTGTACTGCCATAGAAAGAGTGTTATCGCCGAAACAACCACTGAGCACAACAACAGCAGTATTTCCTTGGTTTTCATACCACTCAAGGATGTCCATCTGCGGTATGAAAAATTAAGAAAATACCGGTGTTCTCATGCACAGTAGCAGTGCTGGAGATATCTCAGTCTCTGCTTTACCACAGAGAAGCAAGCGCCAGAGATGAGTAATGTCCTTTGCCCTTGTCTTTTTTCCTCTCCTACCACAGACAAATGGGGGGCAGGTACCTCACAAAAAAAAAGCATTGTCTTGCAGGTGGAGGAACTATTTTATCACAAAAATGATTGTAAACAACTTTATGTACATTATTTTATTACATTTTGTTTTCCTTTTACAGTGGCCATTTTCTAAGCGCAATAATACCCTCCAGGCTGGGCATTATTGGGAAATACCGGACCTTCCAGTGGCTATAAGGCCCTCCGCCTGCGGTGTCAGGCCTCATTACGCCCCTGGGCAGTCCGGTATTTCCCAATAATGCCCACCCTGTCGGGTATTATTGCTTACGTAAACAGCAGCAGTGGCTGTAGTTGAAGGTAACTGAAAGCATTAGATTGAGCTCTGCATAGCAGAATGCCAGGAGTTGCTGTGCAAGTAATTTGAGAGTTGTGAGTAAGTAAAAGCAAACAGTATGTGCTCCGGAGTAGCAGTATGCTAGGAGCTTAGAAACAAAGCCCCCCCCCCAAAAAAAAAGGAAGGAAGCACATACAGCTGAAGGCAAAATACAAACCAGAAGTAGAAAAATAAACACAGAAGCCCAGCAGAGACAAGAAGGAGCAGGGAGGGGGCAGGCCCCAGCCAGCCAGGGAGGCCTAACCGGCTCAGAGGACAAACCAACAGAGCCTTTGGCTGCAAAGAAAAAATGCTTCACAGTGAGGCTTAGAGGAACTGCTTATATAGCTCAGGAAGTGGGAGTGGCTGGCTGCTTGACCACCGAACTACAGGCAAGCCTTTCATTTATAGGGGAAGAGACAGTTAATTAGACCCCTACATGCTATGTTGTCCACCTCAGGAGCCTATCTTGACCTTGCCGGCAACAGCTTGGAATGGAGAAGGCAACAGGGAATCCATTTCAGAGGCTCACTGCACAGTTGTGAAGCAGCCCACAATTCAGAATCAGACTGAGTTCTAGTTCACTGACATTTCTACACATCCTACATAACACATCTGAGTAGTTTCAAGGGGAGCTAAATAAACTTCTTAAAACAAGCTGCAGTGCGCCAAATTTACCCTTCTACAGCCAGCAGTACACACATTTAAAACAGCCTGCAGAACATACAAATTAATTCCATAGCAGTACACAAATGAATTCTATAACAGCCTGCAGTGCACACAAATTTATTCTATAACAGCCCACAGAACACACAAATTACATTCTAAAACAGCCAGTGGGACACTACTTAGTGAAATCTATAGCAGCTGATATATTCTTAAACAGGCTACTGTTCACATCTTTGAGTGTTCTAGGCATCTGAAATTAGTTTCTAACATAGCCTGCAGTACATGGACATGAGGGGTTAGACCCAATAAGCTAAAATTAATTCTAAAATGTTTCCCAGCAATATGAAGAGTGATGATCTTGATTGTTTTTAATACCATTTTACAGAATCTGTGGGCAGTTTGAATTGGGCAGGGCTTCTTGGGCAACTTCCCTTTTGCCACTGCTTAGGCAAAGCACTACAAGCTTTTGCCAGAATGGACAATGAGGAATGCATAGACTAATGAAGTGAAAAATGCCTTGCTGAAGTATTTTGAATTAACTCCCAAGGCCTATAGGCAAAAATATAGAGGGTAAAGAAAGGCACTGGGAGATAGATATGCTGAAATGCGGTTGCAGCTAAGTAGTTTGTTAGAGTGCAGGGTAGAGGGTGCAAAAGCTTGTTCTGTAGAAAAAATAAAATATTTATTTCTGTAGAGTTCCATGTAGTTAATGGGTAGTCATTACAACTGGGTATTGTGCACCCCCATTAGGGGAAAAGGCACAGCCCAAAATCTTAGAATGCTGGGCATATGAGGAAGCCAAACAGCAGCAACTCTTCAGTCTTAGCTGTGCCATCAATGGGGAAACATCTATTGAGCATCTCTGAACAAGGTAATCACCTTTTAAGCCTTGGGACTGCAATTCTGCATAGCAGGTTGGGGCTACCTGGTAAGAGGGAGCACTCCTACATTAAAATCATGCTTGTTAAGCTGCAGCTTTCAAAATGGCTAACCTGCTCTTCCCATTTCCACTGTCCAAGCTTGGGGGCCACATCTGCCACACTTTTTCAAGGCTTGTATTTTTTCTCAGGTCTCCAATATAGCAAAAAAAAAAGTGCCTCATGTAAGTGCCTGTTTATTTTTAGGGAGTTTCTATTCAGGGGCACTTGTGGGGGATCCTCACCATCTCTGGGCCTCTGTCTCCCCCCACCCCTGAATTTTAATGCTTTGTTAGTTTTTTTCATTCTTAGGAGCTGTTTCGCTCTTTTATGTGGGTTTTATTGTTCTTGGCTCTCAACTTTATTCTGCACTTTCCATTTAAATCTCTTCAGTTTAGGCAGAGAAAGACCACACCTCTCAATTGCTCCTGAATTTCAGGGATGTCCCTGTTTTGCTCCCTCAGAAATGTCTCTGTCCCTCCTAAAAAGTTTGTTTCCTATTCCTGAACTGTAGAGATTTGGAGTGTGAGAATGTGACTAGCATTGTTTGTCAGAGAATGATTTGCACATAATGTGACAGGCTTCTTCGCTTTGTGTTTCCTGTTTTTAGGATTTACTACTGATTTTATCTGGTCACCTGTTTCTTTTTCTGAGCCCTATCTCTAATTTGCAGATCAGGAGGTTTAGAAGTGTGCTTCAGGCTTTTATCTCTGATTTTGGAGTTCCCTTGGGTACGTAGTTTTTTTTCTGCCATTCCTGTCACTTGGACCTATTGGGCTCGAGCTCCTGTTTCCTCCAATGGTTTTCAAGTAATCTGCATGCCTGTGTTGTGCACACACCTCCCTCCAGCATGCCAGCGCCACACACAACATGGTGACATCACGCAGATGCATATCCGAAGAGCATGCACCTGCACTTCTACAGTGCATGATGCAGCAGCTCGTTTCTGCAATGTTTTTTTTTTTTTACCTTCTCAGTGCTTCTGAATCTGTGTGACTCATTTTATCACAACATGCAGAGAGAAACCAGCAATGGGAGAGTGAGACTGCCAACAATGTGATATAGTAAAGTAATGGTCTACACATATTTTTCATGTGGTTCAGTTTACATTGGCATTGGTACTAGGCAAGTGCTAAAACAGGCTGCAGGGCTAGTTTAAGATAGATGGGACACTGCTAACTTAGTATTGAGTAGTTTGTAATCAAGACAGGCATGTCAGTGCTATTAATAATGTTACAAACTCGTGTCTCTACATTACGGTACTCCAATTATATTGGAAAAGGCTATTTTTTATTGGCACCATGGCATATCGGAGACCTTCTTGCTTCTAAAGCTGTAAGATCTGCCAAAGATGATGAGATTTTTTTCACATGGGTTCCTCTTGCCCCCATTGTGTTTTTTCTCAAGCTAATATGTCCCTTATGGTTCCCCCTCAGTTGGACTTTCGAGCTGGGGGAGGGGTGCACCTGGTGTATCAGTTGGCAATGGCAAGCAGAATTCCATGGATATTCAGTGTTGCTCTTAGGAGAGCTTAGGGCCCGATGTTCCACAGGACATCCCTTCAGACACACTTGACCCCAAACCAGGACCCTCAGGTCAGGGGGAGCCCACACAGGCATGTCCAGGTGCATTGCAGCAGGACAGGGCTGCTATTACAGATCAGCAGGCAGTCCTCGACCCTGACCCTACCAAGGCGCAGGATGAGAATATCAGGGATTTGGGGGTAAATCCTGAACTTGATAAGGAGGAGGACAAACCCTCTGAGGAGGAGGAAGCAGGGGTGGATGGAGCTGAAGAGGGGGATTTCTATCCCTCCCGTTTGATTTAAAGTCTTTGGGCTTGGTTTTCAAAAGCCCTGAGAATGCTGCAAGCCCCTGGTGCACTGATCATATGGCGCACAGGGCCTGCAACATTCTCCTGGCGCCATTCGGGATTTTCACTCGCATGCGCCAAATACCGCGAGTTAGACCAGGTCCCCCTTGGTCTAACTTGCAGCATGCTGCAGACCTTTATTATGGGACTTGTGCCAAATATTTGGAGCAAGCCACTGTAAAGAGTGGAAAGTGTTGCAACTGTGCTCAATGTACTAAAATTAGGTGAAGTTGCGCTACATGAAGTTCTGCGCAGCTGCGCCAGTGAACGGGGTTGAGGCAGGGCTTGATGCAAGCCCTGTGTCAGCCTTTGAAAATCAAGCCCATTGTCTTCTTTGATAACTGAGGCGTGCAGGTCCTTGCAGTTCAAGGAAGTGCAATCCATGGAGGCAGTGGATCCTAATCTTATCCTGGTCATGTCCTTCTCCGCTCCAAAGACTTTTCTAGATTTTGTTCACTGTGACCAAATTATTGGACAGGAATGGGCAGGTGCGAACAAAAATAAAATTCTTTCAGGTGGAAACCTCACTGTCAGATGAGGCAGTTAATGATTCTGTCAGACAAACCACTATGTTTACTGAAGGGACCTTGGCCTTAACAGATTTGCATGACAGCGAGCACATACAGCGTGCAGAAGAGCCTTTGCCTCCAACAGTACAAACCTGTGCACCCACTAGGCCTCCTTTGTTACCAGAGCCTTGAACTTGTGGGTTATGACCCTGAGCAGCTTCGTTTCCTCCAGATTCAGAGGCGGCAGGAATGTTGTAGTTCACATCCATGACCTCCAGCTTCCTAGGGATGCCACGGTGGGAATCTTATGCATGTCAGCTTGCTCCATCTATCGCATTGTGTCGGCTTGCGAGGTGTGTGGCTTTGAGGGAGGCTTGTTGTTTGGATATGGCCTTAATGATATTTTGAAGGATATCCAGGATACAAAGAGCCACCTTCCAGTGTCAAACTAACAGCAAGGCCGCATCAGCCCCGAAGATCAAGCAGGTTGCTGACATAGGCAGTTTTCAAAAGGGTTTTCATATCTTCTGGAACTTTGGGAACCAGAGGTGTAGGGAGTTTATTCTGGTTTCAAGAGCATTAGTAGCAGAAGGGCCCCTGCCCAAAGGCCACAATGCAGGCGCAAGATAGATAGATAATGGGCACCTCACAATGAGGGTGTGTGAGTCCCTCTCTACCTCTCTTCCAAGGTGGAAGACTGCACAGTTTTTCACATGATGACCCCAGAAACCTTCAGATGCTTGAGTTTGGAAATTCTGGCTTTAGGTTGTGCAGTAGAGTTTTCAATAATGCCCTCAAAGGTGTGTTTTCTACCATCCCCAGTTCCTAAGTACCCTGTGAAGAGACAAGCGGTGTCAGGGACCCTGGATCACTTTCTCAGGTTCACAGTCCTGGGACCGCATTTCCAATATGGTGTGCTCCCCTTTTGGGTGACCCAGTTCCCAGGGTTTTGTCTAATGTGCTTATAGTCCTGGCGGCTTGGCTGCAGCACAAGTGTCATCAGGTCAGTCCCTACCTGGACGATCTGCTCTTTTGCACACCATCTGCGCCATTGGCAAGGAAGTTAGTGGCCATTCCTCTGGAGGTTTTGGAGTCTCTTGGCTAGGTAGTGAATCGGAAGAACAGCTCTCCAGAACCATCACAGACCCTGGAACACTTGACAGTGGTGTTCAAGATGGACCAGGAGAATGTCTTCCTCTCACCAGCAGGGAGGGAAACCCTACTGAGAGAGGTCCACTGGCTGAGGAGCCAATTGTCTGATTCAGCTCTTCACCTGCTACAGATTTGGGGCCTCATGTCGGCGGTGATGGAACTAGTTCTGTGGGCTCACCTTCACATGTGACCCCTACAGATAGAGTTTCTCTTAGCCTGGGATCTGATCTCAGAAGAATGCTTGGCCAGGATGCCAGTCTTACCACAACTGAGGCAATCTCTGAGTTGGTGGGTGAGTTTGGAGAATCTGAGCATGGCCCCCCCCTTGGAAGTCTCCTCAGAGTTGATTATGACTTCCAGTGCCAGCCTGTGGGGTGGCATGGGGGGCAGTCGTAGACCACTTTTCCATGTTTGGGACTTGGTCAGCATAAGAATGACACCTACTCATAACCATTCTGGAAAGGAGGGCAGTGTCCCTCACTCTCGTTCCTTTTTTCTTTTAATTTTCTCTTTTTATCCCCGCCTCAACCCAGCACTGTCACCCGACTGTCTACCTGTAGCTGTCTCTTCCCATCAAGGGCTCCCCCAATGATCCCTGGCTTACCCCCAAGCAGAGACGTTGTGGTGGGGTGCCCGAACCCCACTCCAAAGGTATCAAGTAATCGTCGGGGATCCCCAGTGGTACTGCAGCTGCCCTTCCAGAGCATGATGTGCCACAACACCAAGGCTTATGCCGGTGTCCATCATGCTCTCCCTCAGATGCAGGCATCATGGCTGTGATACCGCCAGTTGTCATCAGAGGTCAGGCCACACTGAGCCAATCTGCCCCTCTCCCCCAGGAGGAGCTGAGGGATCCATTGGATGCTCAGACATCCTCCCCCCAGCCAGCCCTCTGGCTCCTTGGTCCGCTCCTGAACCTGGGTCACCAGTGACGCGAGCAGAAATCCAATCGCTGAGCTGATGGGCTGACCCCCTCGCTCTCTTTCCTTTTCTAGGTCATGCACAGTTCTAAACGATAAAAATGTCCATCCAGGGGAATGGATTTTGAACCTGGAGGAGTTTGACTTTCTGTGTAAGAGGTCTGGCCATCCTCAGGTTGATGTGTTCACCTCCAGCCACAAAGTTCAAGTCCAATAGTTCTCCATCCGCTACCGTTGTCCACAGAAGGAGGAGGCAGTGGATGCCCTGTCCCAAGCATGGAATTTAGGCAGAGTGTATGCCTTCCTCCTCCTCCTCCTCCTCTGCCACTCCTCCCCCAAGGTCATATGCAAAGTAAGGTATTCAAGAGGAAGTAGTCTTCTAATAGCTCCAGAGTGGCCAAGAATTCCATGGTTCTCAGACTTTGTGATCCTAGCTCAACACGCATCATTTTGCCTTTCAGTTGGGAGGGAGTGTTCTCTCCCAGGGCTCTATTCTGCATGCAAATCTGGAAGTGATGCAGCTTGCAGCCGGCTCTGGAAAGGAAGAGACTCCTGAAACAGGGTTTCTCTAAGAGGATGGTGGACACCCTGACGGCTGCCAGGAAGAATTCCGCATCAGCAGCTTGTGCTTGTGTATGGACCATCTTTTTTCAGTTAAAAAAAAAGGTTTGGCCTTGAGCACCCTGACAGGTCAGGCGTTGGCACTTGGAGCCTCCTTGGGTTTGTTCCTAGGGACTAACTGGGAGGTTCTTCTTGTTCTGTCGGCTGTCAGTGGGAGTCGACCTCTGTTCTGACTCCCTGTTCCCCAATGGAATCTTAATCTGGTTCTGAATGTCCTTTATAAGTAACCTTTCAAGCTGCTTTCATCAGTTAATTCTCTTCTCTTCTGGATACCAACCAAGCCCTAGATTTGTTTTGTGTCTACTTTCACCCGAATAATTAATAGTCATGCCCTGTAAAAGAAATGCAGATCCAAGGGTACCCAGGCTGTTTAACTCAGTAAGAATCTACAGGCTTTAATGTCCTCTTGTGATCGGGCATGGCAAATTTATAAAAAAATGGCTTAACCCAGGACTGGCAAACCTATAAGAAACTCCATAACAACTGCAAAAACTCCAGTCAAAAAGCAAAATGCCACCACTTTCAATCTTTTCAAGCAGAACATCTCAGTAAACCTAAGGAGTTCTGAAGGCAGATCAATGCTCTGGTGAAAGGAAAGGCATCTGAACTACCTAGCATCATTTCTGTTACCCTCACTGACCCCCTGTCAATTGCCTCTGGCTTCAATGACTTTTTTACAGATCTACACATGTACACCTTGGAATTCCATAATTCGCCTAAGGCCCCCTCCGTCCCTTCCCCTGTGGATGAATTTGGGACTAGACTCCATTTTCACTTGAAACTGGCCACTCGTACTGAGGTCCAGTGACTTCTTGGCAACTTGAAGATTGAGAGTTCCCCTGGTCATGACTCCCTGGAACCTAAATTCCTCAAATTGGGAGTGCCTGCCCTTGCTCACCCTATCAGAGTCTTATTCAATCGTTTCTTCTTGTCTGGCACTGTTCCTGAAAAATGGAAGGTAGCTGTTGTAGTACCAGTGTGCAAAGGTGGATCCAGCTCTGCAGCTGAGAATTTTAGACCAATCTCAATTCTTTGCCCCCGGCCAAGATACAAGAGCATATTATTCACAATCACCTTCGGGACTATCTGGATCTTCACAATCTGCTTTCTCCTTTCCAGCATGGTTTTAGAAAGAACCACAGTAATCTCATGGCCCTACTCAAGGTCGCTTCCTACATTTATCAAGCCATGGACCTTGGTTCCACCATTGGTGCCCTTTTCATCGATCTTATGAAAGCTTTCAACCTAGTGAACCGTAGTCTCCTCCTCCAGCAGCATCGGGATATTGGTCTCGACTCCAGTGCCCTACACCGGGTCCATAGCTATCTCTCTTCTCATTCTCAAAGGGTAAAGTGGGCTGGCTCTTCATCGGAATTTAGACCTATATCCCATGGGGTCCCACAGGGCTCCATATTATGCCCTTTGTTTTTCTCACTTTTCATCAACGAACTACCCAACAACTGTGGAGGGGCTACTGTGCATCTCTATACTGATGATGCAATCATCTACCGCTCTTCTCCTGATATTGTTCGGATTAACAGGGAACTTGCCTGTGACTTTGTGGATCTTAAGAGCTGACTCAAGCATAATCAGCTTGTCCTAAATACAAAAAAGACAAAGAGTATGCTCTTCTCTCACTTACCTCCCACTCCCTCTCCCTCTTCCCTCTCTGCAATACCTCCCTCAACAGCAATCTGCTTGAGGCAGTCAACTCCTTCAAATATCTGGGTATTACCCTGGATCCCTCCCTCTCCCTCTCCACCCATATCTCCTCACTAATCAAGACTCTTAATCAGAAATTGGGCCTTCTCTACCGTATTCATCCTCTTCTCACCTCTACCTCTTGCCTCAGCATAGCTTCCTCTTCACTTCTTCCACTCCTTACCTATGGGGCTCCCTTATTGCTCACCATCAATGCAACTAATATGTCTCTTTTCATGCAGGCTCACCATAGAGTGGGAAGATTTGCCTTAGGGGTCAATTCCAGAGTCCACCACTGTAACGTCCTCTCATCGGTCATCACTAGGGTGGCTTCCTTATGAATCAAAGCTGAGGTTCCTCACCTTGAGTTTCATGCACAAACTTGTCCACAAATACAACCCCCCTTGCTTAAGTAAGCTTATCCATAGGAGACTAGCCCCCCGTGAGCTCAGATCAGCCTCCCTCCCTCTTCTCCAAAGACCTAACCTGAGGCTGGCTGTAGTGCGCAAGGCCTTCTTCTATGCTGCTGTATCCAACTGAAACTCACTCCCTTTCTCTGTCCTGTCCAGTACCTCACTTCCTAGATTCCAGTCCAATCTATTGGGATTCCTTACTTCCTCTGCCAATTGCACTTGCTTCCATTGCTGACTGATCACTATGTGACTATAGGCTGTTTGCCGCTCTCTACTACAACTACGGCGGATTCTCCTCCTTATTCCCTGGTAGGTCTTTGCCCCTCCTTTTTCCTTCTCTGTCCCCCCCCATCCCTTCCTCAAACCCTCAATACTGCCTCTGCTCCTCTTTCGTGTCATCTGACTCCCCACCCACCTATTACACTCATTTACTGATTGAGGTCCTTGCGTTGTCCTCACTTGAACATTCTTTAAGTATGGTTCATATGTTACTATGTAATTATCTCTCTGCTGTATATTGATTTACATTTTTACCTGCTATCCTGGTATGTTGATAGCTCATTATATAGGTATAGCTATGCAATGTAAATCTTGTTAAGTATGTTGTTCTTCTCCAGCGGCGTCACCAGGGGTACAAAGCTGGGGGGGCTAATATCCCTTAGTCAAAATCCTAACAAAGCTGGGGGGGGTCTGGGGACATACCTCCCAGGAAAATTTGAAATTTTACCTTCAAATGGTGGCTTTTCCCGCATTTTAGTGGTGAGAGATATGTTTGAGAAGCCTAGTTATCAGCCATATATTTAATATGGTACATGTGGAAAACCACTGAGGACAGGTTGCAGGAGGACCCTAGAGCAAATAAGAGACCAGAACAGCCAGATACACCATAATCCCAGCAGATCTGCTGGGAAGGTTGCAGGAGGACCCCAGAGCAAATAAGAGACCAGAACAGCCTGGCACACCATTATCCCAGCAGATCTGCCGGGAAGGTTGCAGGAGGACCCCAGAGCAAATAAGAGACCAGAACAGCCAGACACACCATTATCCCAGCAGATCTGCTGGGAAGGTTGCAGGAGGATCCCAGAGCAAATAAGAGACCAGAACAGCCAGACACATCATTATCCCAGCAGATCTGCTGGGAAGGTTGCAGGAGGACCCCAGAGCAAATAAGAGACCAGAACAGCCAGGCACACCAAATATCAGTGTCATACAGGTTTTACTATTTTATTATCGTGTTGATTTTGGGAGAAGTAACTCAACCTTTCTGTTTGTCATGGATGCTAATTCGTCAATCACATCATCAGTGTCAAGTTATCTGCTTTCTTCGGTCTGAATGTTGAGAATTCCAAGTGAACTCAATCTGTCATGTTTTGTCTTGTTTCTCAGATATGTCTTAATGTGACTCATGAAACTAAAAGAGCGCTCACACACACGTGTGGTAACTGGGATTGTTAAAGCAATCTGCAGTGATTTATGCAGCGTTGGATACATTATTTCTGGAAGTACATTATAATGATTGGTCATATCGTGTGGACGTTCATTTTCTGGCAGCCAACAAATGAAGTTTCTTGCTACTACTAGTTCCTCTTCCAGAACTGGACAGTCATACATCTCTCCAAGTGGCCTCAGTTTATCCTGGTCCAAGAATGTGTTAGTCTGTGGTCTGAGAGCATTGATAGCAACCATCAGTGTTTGGTTATGCTTGGAAAACCTTCTGTCAATCTCTCCAATCATTCTGTCAATTACAGGGTAAAAAACAATGATTCTCAAATGCACAGCAGTTCTTGTTTCATGTGATGCTGATGCACTTTGTTCAGTTCCAGTTCGTGAAGTTGGAACAAAGTGCTCCCAAATACGAGGTAGCTTCCTTTGCCTCTGTGGACTCGGAGTGTTTTCGGGTGTGTGTCCCATATTTTTCTACCTTATTTTCAGCTTCCCTGTAGAGAACTAGAAATCTCTCTTCAGTACAAAATTGTGCAATTGTGTCTCTCAAAGTAGATACAGCAGTCACTGCGCATCTGAAGTCCAAAGCCTGAGTCTGAAGTAAGTTATTTGTTTCATCAGCCACTGACAGTAGTTTGTCAAACATTTTAAGGAGAAAGATATTGTTGAATTCTAGAAGCTTGCTGTGGAGTCCTCTGGCCTTTGCAGTTTCTCCTTCTTCACATTCTGAAAGATATTTTAGAAGAGCTGGATAAGTTTCTATTACTGTCTTTGTTGTTCGCTTTTGACAAGCCCACCTGGTAGAACTTAACTCCGGTATCTAGTAGTAAAGTAGTAAAATTTTATTTATACAGAGAAATTTGCCATTAGGGTTCAAAAAGTCCCTATTTACAAGGCAATCCTGTGTCGTAAAATTTTTTAAATAATCACAAAATGTACAAAAACATATCATTCAGAATATACATAACACTCAATGCACATTACGTCAAAGGATACAAGACATAAGTCAAACCTCTTAAACATATAACTACCTATTACACAAACATCTAAAACATAATTTGTGTTTTATTGCAGTTTTATATTCTGTAAAAGACAAGTCTGGGTCTCTAAGGTAAGGGGGAAGTCTGTTCCAACTTGTAGAAACTTTATATTGGAAGGTCATATTACCAAAACCATTTTTTATTTTTGGGACCAGAAAATCTCTAGCACCTTGTTTCCGCAGATTTAATCCATGATCAGGTTTTATTAATGTTTTAGTCAAGTAGTGCTGTGATGAATTTTTAATTAATCCTTTTATCTGGTTCAACCAATTTCTCTCAGTTTTCTGATGTAATGAATTCCAACCTAGTTCTGTATACATATCACAATGGTGGGTGCCAATGTCACATTTCAATACAAATCTTGTTATTTTATTGTAAAGAACATCCAGATGATGTAACTGTTTTTTGGAAGTGTCTCAAGAATTCTAGTCAACCCAAGCTCCTTTTGAACATTTAACAACCCCTGGTGAGTCAGGACAGATTTGGAAAAGAACGTGTGTATCTCTTAAAGCATGTCAAAGAATTTCCATACAGGAAGAAGTGATGAACAGGCATCTACAAGGACCAAATTCAGAATATGCGCATAGCAATGAACATATATAGCATATGGATGCTTATGACTAAATAGTTCCTGGACTGCATTTAAGTTGCCGCTCATAACAGATGTACCGTCATAAGTCTGAGCTACGCAAGTCACAGAATTCTCATAGAGGTCCCAGTTAGTCAGCTTTGAACACAGTTCATTTGTCAGACTCTGGGCATCTAGTGCTGTTACTTGATGGAAGCACAAAAATTTCTCTACAGGGGAACCATGGTGAACCTAACGAAGGCAAATACTCATTTGTTCTCTGCAAGCAACATCTCTAGATTCATCAGCAAGTATTGCAAAATACTTTGCTTCTTTTACCTCATTTAAAATGTTCTCTCTTATTAATTTTGCACAACATTCTATCATCTGATTTTGACTGAGAGGTGAGAGATAGGTGGCATTTCCTGGCATGTGAATCTGAAAATTTTGCAAATCAGGATCAAACTTTTTTAGAAGATCACAAGTCTCTAAAAAGTTACCCCGTTTTAGCTCCCTTCACACTCCCTATGGCCTCGAAAGGCAGTTCCCTGTCTGCCAAACAACAAAACAATCTCAACTATTCTTCGCAGATACTCCCTGCTCTTTTTATTATCTGTAATCATTGCTGAATCCATTAGTTGTATAATATTGCCTCGTTCTTTAGATTTCACATAAGTAGACCAGGCCTCCATTGCTCCTGTATGTGTTGCTGTTTGTTGGTGTTCTGTCATCTCCTCTATTGCCTTCTTCCAGTTGTTAAACCCTCTGGATGTGAAAGCAGTGTCCGCTCGACCAGTGCAACTGGAAAACATTCTGCAGGCAAAGCAAAATATGACATCATTGCTTGCACTATATTCAAGCCATTTAAATGATGCATACCAGCTGCTTGAAAATGAAGCAGTCTGCTTTCCAAAATCCTTTGTGGAAAACTAGACTGCTTTGGCTGCAAGGACCAGCTTCTTTGGTTCCCAGATCACTGGGTACAACAGTAGCAACAGGCGTAAATCTTGCTACTGATTCAAGTGCATCACGAGATGTTCCGGGAGATGATGATGTGTTTGCTACATCTTCTGGTACTGGAACTTCCACTTCATTTTTTAATGGCTGCTCTGGTTGCAGCTGTTGAGTATCACTGGGGTCCGGGAAGTTACTTTCTTTATTCTGATTTTTTGATTTTGGACGGAAGAAATCACGAATACTAATTTTTAACAAGGCTGATGAGTGTGTGACAAGAACTAAGTAAATTATAAGAAAAATGCCCTTTTATTGGGTCTGGCACACAGGGATGAAACTGTTTATGTGACAGACTTAGTCTAACACACAGGGCTCACAGTATGCAAAATAATGAGTGCAACCGACTGGAAAACTGCCATTTAATACACTAGATGGAGCCTAACACACAGACCAGGTTAACAGTATGCGAAGTAATGAGTAACCTACAAAACTGCTTTTTTTATAAAACAGATGGCTTCTCACACACAGGGCTCACTGTTGCGAAGTAATGAGTAACCTACTGGAAAACTGCTATTTAATACAATAGACGGAGCCAAACACACAGACTGTTAACAGTATGCGAAGTAATGAGTAACCTACAAAACTGCTTTTTTTTATAAAACAGATGGTGTCTCACACACAGGGCTCACAGTTGCGAAGTAATGAGTAACCTACTGGAAAACTGCTATTTAATACAATAGACAGAGCCTAACACGCAGGGCTCACAGTTGCAAAGTAATGAGTAACCTACTGGAAAACTGCTATTTAATACAATAGACAGAGCCTAACATGCAGGGCTCACAGTTGCAAAGTAATGAGTGTAACTGACTGGAAAACTGCTATTTAATACAATAGATGGAGTCTAACACGCTGGGCTCACAGTATGCAAAGTAATGAGTAACCGACTGGAAAACTGCTATTTAATACAATAGACGGAGCCTAACACGCAGGGCTCACAGTATGCAAAGTAATAATGAGTATGCTTTTATGCTACTGGAAAACTGTTTTTTATACAGATATGTTTCCCCTTGTTCAACCGTACAATTCAAAATAAAAAAAATAAGCAGTTAGTAATTTAGTAAATGCTGTATGCACTCAGGTTGTCTGTGACTCTGAGCTAGCTAACTGGCTTTTCAATTTAACCCAGGAAGACAAAAACAGTAAACACATCCCCAACCCCCCATTTCACCCAGACAGAAAAAAGAAAGAAAAAAAAATAACTTAACACTACAACTTTACTACTACACTATTATTTAACTCTCAGCTCAACTGTGAGAGCTTTGATTTTTTCAATCAGGTAATGAACTGAGTATGTAGGTATTCAATTTATGAACTTCAACTTTCTTTCAGGCCAGGAAAAATATAAATTCCGAATCGGCTCTGCTGCACTGCTCACTCTACCAGTGCCAACAACAACTGCGTCACTAATTTTCAGTGGGACTACTAACTGTACCATGTGTGTGTTTAAAAGCACACCACGTGTTTGTGTACTGATTGGGTCACTGTGCAAGCAGCTGCTGTGCTGTTGGTAGGAAGACTATGAGGTGGGTGCCAGTCACTCACAGATACAGAACCCGCCTCCCTCCATCCAGTCCTCTCTGTAACCCCCCCCCCCCCACTTCATGCCTTTTAAAATGGTAGTCGTCGTCGCACTCGCAGCTCAGCAGCAGCAGTAGACACTAGGACAGGCAGGCCAGGCAAGTTGCAGACAGTTGCAGTTAGTTAAGTGCCCTTTCCCCTTGTTTGTTTAGTTCCTGAGTCCACACACACCACAAAAAATAAATATCGTTGCCTTCATGCCTTGCCTTCCCTAACGCCAACCGTGATGATGACAGCGCAGTGAAAAAATGAGTGGCTCCTTTCACAGAGAGAGAGACTCTCTCTCTGTGAAAGGAGCCACTCGTTTTTTCTAAGAGACCATTATTTAATATTGTTTTTTATAGATTAGGGCAAAGGGCAGCTTTAGAATAAACACTCTGCTAGAAGACTGGCTATTAAAAAACTTAACTGACATGGCACAAGTGCAGCACCCCTGGCAGCTAACTCAAAAATGGCTCTGTCTGCTTCCAAGGTGCCTAAACTCATTGCGAAAAGGACTTCGCGGTGCTCCTTTTCAATTGAAGGCATTTTAGGATTAGATAGGAAGGAGGAACACATTCCAGCAATAAAACTCCACAGGCCCTGGACTGGCTTGTGCTGCAGTCTTGGTGCGTGACATTCACATACTATTAAAACGTTTTTTATTCTTTCATCTCCTAGTCTGCATGTTAACATGCTTGTTTTTGCTTTCTTTTATGACATACGAACTTCCAAATACAATTGATCTTATTTGGGAGGACGTTAGAAAAATATACATTGATTAGATCTGCACATTTGTCTTTCTGTAGATCGTGTTGCTGTTCACTCTCGGAGTTTCCTGTAGTTGTCCTTAGGGGTTCTGTGACTTGGCCAGCCCAGCGATCCCCCCCCCATGTTCCTCCTCTGAGGCCTCCCTGTTGTCCTCACACTGCATCCTCCTGTCCTCACAGACAGTGCTCCGTCCTATCCCCACACAGTGCCCCCTCCTATCCTGGATCCCAGTGTGCCCCCCGGTCCCCGAACATGAAAGCACTGTCCGGGCAGTACTCACAGCACCGATGCTCCTTCTCGGTGGTCTGAGGCACATCAGCTGCTTGTTCCTCCTCCGAGACTTCGGGCGGGCGGATCAGCGGCTCTTTCCTCCGAGACCTGGCTGGAAGGGTCAGCGGGGCTACGGGCGCATTCTTCTTCCGAGGATCCGTGCGGGCTACATGAACTTTACATCAATGTTTTTACCTCAGTCTGAACTGCATGCTGCAGAATCAGATTGGCAATCTGCATACAGTTCAGACTGAGGTAAAATCGGAGGAGAGTCGGCTGAGGCTCACACTGCTGCTGCCTTATTTTTATGTTGTTTTTAACTTTTACTGAAATGATTGGGGGAATGGGGGGGCTTTAACTTCGATTGGGGGGGCTATAGCCTCCCCAAAATCAGCATGGTGACGCCACTGTTCTTCTCATTGTTCTCTTATAACCTAACTTTTGTATATTTAATATTCTATTGTAATATGACTCTGTTGCAAATGCTCTGTATTTGTCTGTTGTCTTACCTGGGTGGACCCTGAAAAAGGGATTGTAATTTGTCTCAGTGGTCCTACCCAGTTACCAAAATTCACATACATAAATAAATAAATAAATAAATGTGTACTGTTGGACGTGCTGGCTTTACAAACTGTGTTTCTTATCTGCTATGCACTCAGTCAGGAGGATTGGTGAGCTCCAGGCTTTGTCCAACAAGAAGCCATACCATGTCATTCTTAAGGACAGGTGGTACTTAGAAAAGTCCTGTCTTTCATTCCGAAGCCTTCCTTCTGACCCAGGACATCTGTCTCCTGTCCTTCTGTCAGCAACCTACTCACCCAAAGGAGAAGACATTACTAAAGTTGGATTTACAACTGGCTGTTAGGTCATACCTTAGATGGACTGCTGAGTTCTGGAAATTGGATAGAATGTTTGTTCTTTTCAGAGCAGCCAAGCAGGACAAAAAGTCTCCAAGGCCACCATAGCTAAGAGGGTAAAGGCTGGCATCGCCAAGGCTTATGTCACAGAAAAGAAGAGGCCTCCAGCTGTCATCAAGGCTCACAGCACAAGGACTATGGCCACCTCCTGGGCAGAGAGAAGCGAGCCATATTTTCTTTAGAGCCGTACAAGACAGCTATGTGGTTCTCCAGCCATACATTCTCCAAGCACCTCAGAGTGGCTATTTCAGGCTCTGCTGATGCGGCTTTTGGTTGCAGAGTTTTGCAGGTGGCAGTTAGTAGGTACACATTCCACACCTAGCACGCTGTAATCTTTGCATTGCTCACAAAATTCAGTTCACATTTCTACTGAGGGTGCTCTGGTTTGTGGCATATGACAAACAAACAGAATCCAGTGCACAACCGCCCCACACACACATACACATACACACACGGCACATCTGAGGAATAAAACATTTAAACTGATGAATTGGCTATTTTCTTACTTTTAACTCCATGAAAAGGGGGTCCTCTTTAGTTATCAGATTGGAATTCCAATGTGAGCAAGCCAAACCACCAATTGTCAAGATGGAACTCCACGGTTTGGTCCCTAACTCCCTAACTCTGAAATGCCTGCAGTGGCTACTCTTAAATAGAGTACATTGCCTAAATGTGCTCCTTTATAGTAAAGTGCTGTTGCTACTGGTTTGTAGCATATGACAAATGAACAGAATCCAGTGCCCCCCCACCACCACCATGGCACAGGCACATATGAGAAATAAAACCTTTGATGATTGGTAGTTTGGCTTGCTCACATTGGAATTCCAGTCTGATAACTAAGAGGTGCTAGGCTTGGAATGTGTTAAGAGTTAAGAGTTTGTGGTTCTTCTTTTAGCATGCTCCCTTTGAACACCTGTGAAACGTCCTGGGTGGAAAGACTTTACTATAAAGGAGTCAATTTAGACACTGCACTCTATTTAAGAGTAGCCACTGCAGGCATTTCAGAGTTGGGGAGTTAGGGACCAAACCATGGGGTCCCACCTTAATGACTGGTGGTTTGGCTTGCTCACATTGGAATTCCAATCTCACAACTAAGAGGGCCCCTTTTTCATGGAATTAAAAGTAAGAAAATAGCCAATTCAGGCAGTCTAAATGTTTTATTTCTTAGATATGCCATGGCTGGGCTGGGGTGGGGTGGGGATGCACTGGATTCTGTTTGTTTGGCAGTTAGCAAGTAAACT
This sequence comes from Neoceratodus forsteri, assembly GCA_016271365.2. Lineage (NCBI taxonomy): Eukaryota > Metazoa > Chordata > Ceratodontiformes > Ceratodontidae > Neoceratodus > Neoceratodus forsteri. The sequence goes on along the minus strand of CM057450.1, from coordinate 123,286,501 downwards.
CCTTTCCTGTACATGGTGGCTGTGTGGAGACAGTATTCTCCCCCACCCACTTACCTTTATGGGTACTGCTTCTTGGAATCCACTTATAAGGTATGGTAGAATGCAATTACTGTGAGAAAATCATCTTTTACAAAGTTTATAGTGTATGGTAGAACGCTGTTAACCTTAGGAAATCATCATTTCCTAAGGTTGTTATACCATCGATGTGATGTAGTAATGTTGTTAACCTATCGATGCTACATCACATCAATAGGATAACAACGAGGATTGGTCTGCGCATGTGCATGCCTTTTTTTTTTTTTATTTACACTGGGGAACCGACGGATGCAGGCAGTGGTAAGGGAAAGACTGAACGGCCATGGCGGTGACTCTGTTTCGAAAAGTAAGGAGCCGTTTTCCCTTTTTCTTGGGACCATACACTATAAAAAACAATGTATGGTCCTTCTATCGGCAACCGGTTAATGTTAACTGTCTCTAGGTTGCCATGACGACATAAACCTCTCGAGCTTTGCTCTCGAGGTTTACACGGTCGCCCTGGCAACCTCTCGATGGTTAACAGACCGGTTATCGATAAAGGACCATACATTATCCTCTGTGTTATACGTGACATAGCATTGTTGTTAACCCATCGGTGGCATAACAAAATGGAACTGACAGTCGCGGGCGGTCCTAAGGCAGCACGGGCTGCCGTGCGATCCAAATACTGTTTGAACTCTGGTAATGAACTGTGACTGCACATTCAGCCAGTACTATTCCTCCAATATTTGCCTCCTAAACAAGTATTTTTTTTCTTGTTTTTTATTCTCTCTCCCCTTTCCTCACAGGCAGTGTTGAGTAAGTTACTTTTTCTATGACTTTTGGAAACTTGTTCCAGGAAGCTCTGTGCAGTCACTAACAAGGATGGAGATGTACTAGAAAAAGTAATACACCTTACAGTTACAGTTACTTATTTCTTTTTGTACAAAAACAATACAAAAGTTATAAGTAACTATAACAGATTATATTTACTTGAAAGTAATAGGTTAGTTACTAGTTACTGTACTTCTAAATAAATGTAATCAGTTTCAGTTACATATTACTTTTATATAAAAAGAAATAAGTAACTGTAACTGTAAGGTGAATTACTTGTTCTAGTACTTCTCATCCTTGCTAGTGATTGCACAGAGCTTCCTGGAACAAGTTTCCAAAAGTAATAGAAAGTAATAGAAAAAGTAACTTACCCAACACTGCTTGCAGGTCTGATTGCTAGTGCTCCAAGCAGTACTGCATTCACACAGCGAGTTATGGCACAACCCCAGCAAATGTTTTACAGCAAGTCAGATTGGATGAGGTCTGTCACATGTTCCTTGCCTCGGGTTGTAATTTACCATAACTTTTGCTTGTTTTTGAAAATTTGGATGGTCTACAATAGTTTGTGTGATTAAATATCTATTCTGTTTTGTTTCCTGATTGTAAGGGATTTCCTCTAACTTAAATAAATGTTTTTTTGTTTGCACTTAACCGAGTTGTCTTGTTGGCATCAGCATAAGGTAAGAAAATTACCACTGGTTGTTTTTGTATGTAAGCTCCATGTAATTTCACGTCTGACATCTGGCACCCACGATGCCCATACACTATAAAAGACAATATATTGGCATCGATGATTAACCACACTTTGCTAGCGTCTTGTGGTTCCCTTGGCAACCTTGGTAAAACCTCTCGAGCTGCACTCTCGAAGTTTACCTGAGTTGCCAAGGGAACCACTTGATGCTAGCATAGTGTGGTTAGTCATCGATACCAATACATTATCCTCCATGTACTGACTACCAATTGACAATGTGGAGCGCTACAGAAAGAAGAAATTTCTTCATACTTACTATAATTTCCTTTTCTGTTAGCACCTACATTGTCAATGGGGCCCACCTGGGAGCCCTGCTACTGTGGGAGAATATTGTCCTGTATGCCTGTGTGGAGATGTCTGTTCTTTCTGTTATAAACTCTGATTGTGAGCCTACTTAGACATCCCTCTATAGTTTACCTGCTGCACTTATGTTCATTTAGCTATGCTGAAAAAAACTCAGCAGTTCTGTATTTGACTGTTAGCTGCTGTCATGCTCTTTTAGCAGTTTCAAATTTGATGTTAACCAAGGGGTGCCTCCTTTTTTGCAGGTGAGTGCTTACACTGCAAGCAGTTCTGTACCTTGTAATAAATCGGTTTTCTTTCAAGTTGGCTCATTGCTGCAGATCCTTCCAAGACACAGAATTTGGAAAGCAAGCTGTGATTACTCACCATATGTCATCTGATGAGGTAGAACACTGTTTTTTTTTTTTATTCTGGTCAGAGTCATACATGTGTAGTCAGCTAATGTGCGTGCCTTTGGTGTCACGTAGTCCAGTATGGATTGTATTTACATATTTAGAGGCACTGTGAGGCCAGTAGTGAAGTGACTGGAGAGTTGCTGCTGCATGGAATCCTCATATGCCCAACATTCTAAGACTTTGGGCTCTGCCATTTCCCCTAGTAGGGGTGCACAATACCCAGTTGTAATGACTACCCATTGAAAATGTAGGAGCTAACAGAAAAGGAAATTACAATAAAAATGAAGAAATTTATTTTTTCTTATGCAACAGTTCTTAAAACTACCCAAAGAACTGAGAATATTATTGTTGGCCAAAACTCTGAGTTCCACGAGGGAGGCAGCTGAGAGGGCTGATCAGTTCATATCCAGCCGACCATACTTTCATCACAAAGGTAATTGGGAAGGGACATCAGATGGTTTTAAGGAAACCGGGAAGGGAGGGTCAACTTAAGGTCATCAGCCTGTGCCTGACCCAAAAGGGAAGTCAAGTGGTTTCAGGGGTATAGAGTCAGGGGAATGCAGGTGTTACATCTGTCAGAAACTGGCATTTGTCATATGATTGTCCAAAAAATGAAACAAAAGGGGCTAGTGTAGCAGGAGGGGGGCAGCTCGGGGAGCTCCCAGCAGGTATTATCCTGTACATAGAGTGTAGTGCCCCCTAACTTCACTGCATGTATGCTCCAGTGGTGGTGAATGGATTGGTAACCAAGGGATTGAGGGATACTGGGTCCTCCATTTCAATTGTGAAGCAGGATTTGATTCATGAGGAACAGATCCTGCCAGGTCAGTTTTCTCAGATTAGAGTGACAGCTTTGGCCATCTCAGTGCAATGGTCAAAACCTTCCTAAGCTGGGAAGGTTGTCCAGGCTTACTAGAGGTGGGTGTTGTACCAGACCTGCCCATAGCTGTGATTATGAGGACTAGCTTTGATAGCTGGGTCAAAATTGTGTGTGCTACTACCTGTAGCAAGGTAAGGGAACAGGTTCCTGAGGATGTTGAGGGGCAGTGCAAAAGGAAGTAACCCCTACCTCAGTAGCAGGGGAAGTTGTAGCTGAAGGACATGCTGTGAGTAGCAGTTCTGAGCCACAGCTGCGGACAGATGAGAGTGCAACCGTGGACAACTCTCCCACTGGAGAGTGTGTTTTGGGGAAGGACAGGCATGCAGAGCTGGGGAGAGCACGCACTCCACAGATTATGGGAGTTATCTGCCAGTGTGGAAGGGGACTGTCTGAGTTCTGAAAACAGGGAGGTGTACTGGGAGAATGGGCTCTGGTACCATGAGTGGGTTCCTAAGGAAGGACTGGAGGAAGGGGTACTCTGGTAAATGGTGGTTCCTAGGAAATATTTAGGAAGCAGTTTCTGGGCTTAGCCCATGACATACCCTTTTCTGGACAGTTTGGGGTGAACTGTACAAAAAGGAATCTGACTTACAATTTTTACTGGCCCAGTATTTTTTTAAGATGTGTCAAACTACATTGTCCTTAGTGCCAGAGGGTGGGATAAGCCTAAGGTGGCTTCGATTCCCCTGCCTATTATTGAAGAGCCATTTTGGTGAGTTGCTATGGACATTGTGGGGCCACTTTGCACACTGAGTCACAGTGCCAAACAATAATCTTGATGGCTATAGATTCAAACCCCAGGAATCCCTCACTTATGCTTAACAAATGCAATTGTTCCCCTGGAATGAGCCGCTCCAGAGCTTTTAGAATTTTATGCTAATTAAGGAAATTAGAATGCAATTCAAACTCTGCTGTGTGGCATGCTCACCCCTGCACTCTAACATCAGGTTTATTTCTCCTTCTGAAGAAAGCAGTCTCCCCAAAGTCTTCTCTTCACTTCTGGCTGGTTTATGTTTTATTATTGTAATATTTAAAAGTGTTTTACTGTGTTTAGTTAACTTATCGATATTCTGTGTTAGGATGTGTTTGTTGTTTTTGTGTAATATTCAAATTTTCACCAGTTCTCTATCAGTTCTTAGGACTGGAGAAAGCCATTTTCGGCATGGTTCCCGCTTTCAGGAAAACTCTGCATTTAAATTTTTTTTTAATACAAATAAAATTACTTTTACTTCACTCACGTTGTGGTTTCTCTTTAAATTATTCTCGGTTCCTTGTTTTTTTTTAGGAACCAAAATTATATTAGGCTATTTTAACTAAAAACCTTGTTTGAGGTGTATGTTACTTGAGGTTTGAATTTTTTTTTAGGAGCTAAACCACATTTTTCCTATATAAAATCCCTTTTTAACAATAGAGTTTTTCTATAGTTTAAAACTTTTTTTCTATTGGGAACCACTAACGTTTTCCCAGGATCATCAGTGTTTGGTATGACTGACATACCCAAAAAGAAGACAGTACCTACAGGTTTTAAAAATTAAAAAGTTTGTTTTTCAACTCCTGGCAAAGGCAGACTGCCACAGGTTGTATTTAAAGTGCTTGGTTTCTGGCCACGATGTTGTCAGTTGTAAGCTCTGTATTAAGTCTTACCCTAAAGCTCAAAAGAAAAGGGTTAAAACATTACATATTATGGCTTCTCAGGCAGCCTGCACACCACCTAATGACTCACAGAGGGGTTCAGCCCCTCAGAGTAAGCAGCAGTCCCTGTCAAGCGGACAGAAAAGAAAGATAATGTTGCAAGAGATGGTTCAGAATTCAGGGTGTCCGAAAGGGGTAACCCTGAATCCAACAAAAATAAAAGAACCCTAGAACAGATACCGGAGACAGTGGCTGCCAAGAAAAAACAACAAGTAAAACATGTCGCTGTCCCCCTCCTGAAGAAGGAAAGGAGCCGTCAATGGACACAAATAAAATGGCCTCAATAGAGGACATGGCAAAGGCATGGCAATTCCTCCAGGTATTCCAGACTATGGGGAATTTCATGATGCCCCCCCCCTTCCCAGGCGCCAATTCCTTTCCAATGCCTCTGAAAGAGGAGGTTGAAATATACTATGAAGAGGAGGAGGAAAGAGAACATATAGAACCAGATGGTTCTTCTGAGCAATAATTTGGCTCTTCTCCTATGCCTTCAGATGATTATACCTCTCACTATACTTTTGTAAGGCATATGGTAAACACTCTCAACATCACCTCACAGGAAACTGAGGAGCATATGGTAGAATTTATGGATATGATAGGCTTAGCTCCCACAAATAAATGAATACTGCCCATCCAAAAATCCTTTAAGAGAGCCACCTGTAAAATCATGTCAGCACCCACTTCTGCTGCTGGCATAGATTTAGAAAAAATATCAGGTGGCCAAACAGGAATCTGAGTACCTGTATCCCCTCTGTGATCATGAGGACATGGTCCAGACTGCCACCTGTGAAAAGGCCAAAGTGCCCCTTTCCTCTCAGCCTCCTAAAAAAGACTCCATGAAACTGGATAGCATGGGCAAAAAAGTTTGTCAGCTTCCCTGCTCCTAAGAGCAGGCAACTTGTCTGGCCTACAAAGCACAGTACTGGAAAGCTGTATGGAATTCCATACTGGTACTGAGCAAACAGGCTACTGGAGACTTGCCACAGGATATGGCTGACATAGCAAGAGCAGTGCTAGATGCCTCCAAATACCAGTTCCACTTGACAGTGGATGCCAATGACACTGCAACTGGGGTAATGGCACATGCAGTGTCCCTAAGCAGATTTTCTTGGCTTAGAACCACAACCCTCCCTCAAGACACACATACAAAAGCAATGGACTCCCCTTGTTGAGGAAATTCTTTGGTGACAAGTCAGAGGCTTACATGAAAAAGATGGGTGGATGACTACAAAAAAGCCCTACAGAAGCATCACTGAGAAGGAAAAGGCCTCCACTTCCTACAGGCCTACGGAAGGGGAAGGATGGGTTGGGGGATACTTTCCCCATGCTTGTGTCTCCTATGACTACCCTCCATAGAGGGGTTACTACAGGGGAAGGGGTAGAAGGGGCACCAGGCATGCAGCTACACCACCAGTTCCCAAAGCCCAAGCAAAACGAAACCCCTGAAAGGTCTGCACTGGTTGCCCATCCATTGCCAGTGGGAGGAAGGCTGACACACTGTTTTCAGGAATGAATAAAAATAACCACAAATAAGTTGGTCCTGGAAATAGTGAGCCAAGGTTTGTCCCTGCAGTTCAGGATATTCCCAAAGCTACAGAACTGCAAGAGTTTCCACCCTTGCATCCCAACAGATAAAATCCTCATGGAGATGGAGGTGAAAAATTGCTGCAAGCAAATTCTGTGGAAAAATACCCCCCCCCCCCACAGTGGGGCAAGGAACTTTACTCCAGGTACTTCCTGGCCCACAAGGACAATGGAGAGTGGCTACCCATTTTAGACCTGCGATATCTGAACAAACACTTAGAAAAATTCAGAGTGGTAGCACTGGGCCCAGTGATTCCATCTCTGCAAGAAGAGGAGTGGCTGGGGTCACTGGATCTGAAGGACACCTACTTTCATATACCAATCAGACCCAGCCACAGAAAGTATTGCAGGTTCAGGATAGGGAACTGTCACTACCAGTTCACAGCCCTTCCCTTCAGCCTCACCGCAGCACCAATAGTGTCTACTAAGTGCCTAGCTACATTTGAGAAGGCAGGGAGTGGTGTTTTTCCACTATCTGGATGACTGGCTGGTCTCAGGAAAAAATCACCAGGAAGCAAATTCCTTCTTACTGTTAACACAAGGCACATTGGAGGATCTGGGCTTCCTCATAAATGTTCAGGAGTCCTAAATAGAACCAGTACAATTTCTGGACTTTATATGTACAGAGCTGGATACTCTGATAGAGGACATTCCTCACTCAAACAGGGGTAGCAGATCTGATTGCAACTTCAGAATCCTTCAAAACAGGTCAGCTAAGACCTGTAAGAGATTATGTGCATTTACTGGGTAATATGGTCCCGTTCACTGCAGTGGAACCAGGGGCCATGTTCCAAACGAGGGATGTTCAGTATCACCTAGGGGACTATTGGTCCAGAGGTGGGATCCACTGTCCAAATTAGTGCCTGTCATGAAGTCTTTGCTAATGACTCTGGAATGGTGAAAGGAAGAATGCAACCTCAGAGAGGGAATTCCCTTCCCTCAGCAATCACCTACAGCAATACTCACCACAGATGCCTCCCTCCTAGGCTGGGGTGCCCATCTGGATGACCTCTCTGTAAGTGGTACTTGGAGTACACAGGAGACTTCAGGAGCATATAAATCTCCTGGATCTCAGGGCAGTGTATCTGGCAATGCAGGCCTTTTCCTCCAAGATCAGGGTCAGCCTGCCCAGGTCAGAACAGATAACACCACAACAATATATTACATAAACAAGCAGGGGAGGGACAAGATCTTCAAAGATATGCACAGAAGCAATAAAGATCAGGAACCTAGCATACTCCTTGAAGTTCAGATGTTAGCAGTACACCTACCAGGGAAGGACCATGTGCTGGCAGATTCCCCGAGAAGAGTCAGCCATTGAAATCACGAATGGACCCTGAACCAGCAGGTACCAAAAACAGTGTTCAGATGGTGAGGTGCACCAGAAATAGACCTGTTTGCATCATGGAAGAACCAGCTCTCACAGTTTTCTTGCAGAGCCCCATCAGTGGGTACAGTCCCAGAGGATGCTGTAGTCCTCAACTGGTCAGGGAAATTTCTATATGCCTTCCCACCTTCCCACTTTTGCTGAAAGTACTGGGAATCAATAACAATGATTCTCATAGCTCCAGACTGGGCCAGGCAGATCTGGTGCTCCTTACTCCTGTCCTTCTCCAACAGGCATCCTATCAACCTGCCCCTAAGATGCAATTTGCTGACATTGTCTCAGGGCAGGATAATATTCCAGGATCCGAGAACTAGAGTATTTTGGACCCTATATCTCTCTGAGCAGGTGATGGACATGCTTAAGGTTTCCAGGAAACAAGCAACAAGAAAAACATATGCTTCAAAATGGAAAAGATTTTCTCTTTGGTGTTCCCCTAGACAGCTGAACTCAACCCATTGTGACCAAGTCTGTGTACAATCCTGGACTATCTAGTCCATCTTCAGTCCTTGGGCCTCAGGCCCTCAACCCTAATTGGACAGCAATGTCAGCTTACATATCAGCTGGCAAAGAGAGGTCAGTGTCCTAACAACCCATTATGAAAAGGTTTTCCAAAGGCCTTAATCACCTATACTCTCCAATAAGCAGCCCAGTCCCTTCCTGGGACTTGAATATGTGCATTGCTCAGTTCATGGAGGCTCCTTTCGCACCTATGGCAACTGCTACACTGAAGTACATCACCTGGAAAGCAGTTTTCCTGGTGGCAGTGACATCTAAGGCTCAGTGAGCTGCAAACCCTCTGCACAGATCCTAACTACATCATCTTTCACAGGGACAAGGTAGTCCTGAGAACTAACATAAAATTCCTCCCCAAAGTGGTGTCTGAATTTTATCTGACTTGGTCAGTTACACGTCCAGTTTTCTTTACAGCAAAATCCAGGCCAGGAGAACAGAAGCTCCACAGCCTGGATGTGAAGAGAGCTCTGAGCTACTACTTAGATCACACCAAGGGCCACTAACTCTCAGTTGTTTGTCACCTGTGGTGAAGTGGGGAAAGGGAAACCCACATCCAAGAGAACCATTTCTCACTGGATTATCTCCTGTATACACTTCTGTTATGACAGAGCTAGCAGCTGCCACCTGAAGACCTTAGGGCACACTCCCACAAGTGGTGCCTCTGCCTCTCTGGCAGCATCAAGGGATATTTCCGTTCAGGAAATCTGCAAAGCAGCTACTTGGAAAACAGTATACACTTTCAGAAAACATTACTGTGTGGACATGCAGTCTAGAAGAGATGTCAACTTTGGCACTGCTGATTTGCAGAAATTTTTCCTTAAATAGGTTCTGTACCCAGCTTCCCAAGTACTGCAGTACTGCTATGGAGTCTGCATTTGATAAGCATAAGTGAGGGATTCCTGAGGTTTAAAGAAAAATTTATCACCGTAGTAATGTTATTTAAACATAGAAACATAAAAATATAGAATTTTACCAGCCCGGTGACACCGAGGGTTGAGGTACCGGATGCCTTATCTAGCGCTATGCCGGCAACCCAGGTTTGGGGATGACCTTGGGTCGTGGGGGTGCCAGCATGCAGTGGGGGGAAGGGAGGAGCAGGATCGAGTGGAGCTGGTAGGTTGCTCTCCTCTTGTGAGGGTAGTGGGGGTGGGTAGTCGCCCACCCGTAGTTCTGCTCCCACTGGGTGGAGGTCCAGTGAGAAGTGTTGGCGGAGAGGGCCAGCAAGAATGGGAGGGGGAAAGGGACTGAGCTGGCGCCATGGTGAGCATGCGTGCCTCCACACCCATGTACGGCCGTGTGCCGGGGCCTCGGGTGGGTGGGGAAAACCAATTAAAACTACCATAAAAATAATTTAAAAAATAAAAGAATTTGACTGCAGATTAGGACCGCTTGGCCCATCTAGTCTGCCCATGTTCTCTACTGACTGTCACACGGTAGACCCTACTTGTTCTCCAGCTTTACCTCCACCTCCCCCCCCTACTTCTAAGGTTTCCTTATACCTATCTCATGCCTTCTTAAATCCCATTACAGTTTTTGGTCCCAGCACCTCCTCAGGGAGGTTGTTCCATGCATCTAGAATAAGGTCGTAGTCCAGCTCAGTCAGCCTCGATACAAAAAGAAAGTGTGCTTACAGGGAGGAACTATCACCAATCAAAAAAGGGCTCAAATCCACACCACCAGATTGGTCAAGAAAGCCCACTCACCAAATATATATATATTTCAAAGTAATTGTTAATCAAAGTCAAAATCAACACATTTATCTTGTGATACAAGACAAAAAAGTAGACGTTTCAGATAAAATCCTCCCTCAGTGCTGTACTGTGTCCTAATATAAATAAAACATTTTTTGTTTTACATTTCTAATATGTCTAATTACCAGATATATAGAAAAACAGACATCGATAAGGCCATATGACTGGTTGCTCTCCCCTAAATCATATATATAGTATAAATTCCTTTCTTCTTCAATTGTTTATTCAAAAAACTTCTTTCTGCTGCTGGAAAATAAAATATTTCAATATAAAACTGCTTCCAGCTTGACACACACCACTTCTATGTGTTCAGTTAGATTAAACTTGCCTCTTACACCTTCCTTGCTTAATTTTTAATATTTTTAAGTTTCTTTTTTTTCTCTTTGCTGTAGCGATTTCTTAGCTGCTAATTCAAGGTATCATGTTAATAAATGTTTTCTAAATCCTGCTTCTCCTTCCCATGTAAATCAAGGTTATGGATTATGGCCTTATTTTTACCTTTTTAAAGCAAGTCGTTTTCTCACGTTGTTTGTTATCTGTTAATGAAAGTAAAAGAAACCCTTTTTAGGTCTCTACCCTTATTTTAAAATCACTTAGTGTATTAGGCCAAGTAATTATTAAATACTTTCATCATCTCAAAACATGTTTCTTACTTTTTTTGTATGGGGAGAGGTGCATGACTTCCACGATTCTCTTCTGTAATGGAGGCACTGCACTCACTCCACGCAGTCAAATTTAAAGCTCTCTCCTGGCCAGAATCGGGTGGAGCCAAGCGCATTACCAGGAAGTGTCGAAAGATGCTACGGCGCATGTGCGAGCTCTGGGTGCCCAACCTGCTGAAAGCAGCACTAAACATAGGTGTCTTGCCAGTAGGGTTGTATTTGTATCAATCTTTAAAGGATTTAAGTTTCACAATCACACTACAGTTTAATAGTATCTGTTGTATATATGTTTGTTCTCTCATTCTTTCGGATATCTTCCTCTGACACTCTGGAGCATAAGTAACAAAGGTAATATATAAAATAATGGGATTGAAGGAGTATTTCTGAAGAGGTAAGAGGTGCTCACGCTTTAAAGAGCAAGCAGTCCTTTGCTGTAGATAGAATTTAAAAAAAAAGATAGAGAAATGATTTATAAACATTTAAGCATTTAACATTTATGTTATACATTGCCCTTCCATACTTTTTTCCCTAGAACTGAGTTCTTGTGGGTTCCTGCCCATTTTCATCACTGTTTAATCCCTTGTTGCCTCTAAGCTAAAGTTCGGTAAGATTGCTTCCTTGTGTTTTTCCCTCCCTGAAAGGCTCCTTCTATGTTTCAGATGAGGTGGGTGGGTGAGTAGTGAAACACATAAATGACCTAAAAATATTTATCCATTTTCCTAGTGTAACCTCAGGCTGGTATGCCGTTTGTATCTGACAGCTCTACCAGGTGGGTTGGGTTCGGGGAGGAATAGGCCACTCGGCACAAAGGCTAGGTTTGGCTACTCTGCACAGGGGCACCCAAGTAACTCTGAACACAGGAAGCAATAACTGTAATGTCCAATACCAGAAGTGGGATTCTAAAGTGTGGCTTTTATTCACATCCAAACAGAATAAACAAAGCATAGATGGACCCCCACGGGGCTACACTCCTGGTAATGCAGATTAAAGGAGACTAGAACACATCCTCATCACTTTAGCCCTCAGACTCTACAACACACTGGGCACACAGCCCAGACTTGTACTCTGCTTTGGGTTACACAGCCCGAACTTGTACACTGTTCTGGGTTTTCCCTGGCTCGGCTCCCTTGCCAGCCACTTGGACACCTTCCATACTTCATGGAAACATTTTCATGGTAGCTCCCTAAACCACCTAAAAGCACCTCGGCTCCATCAGGGAATCTTCCTCTTAATCCCACATCTGGGTACTTTCCTCAGGCACTGGCCAAGTACCTGAGGGAAAGCAAAAGGTGTCTTAGAGCAAATTCGTAGAGGTGAATTTGGTTACTACTGATGGGGGGTCTCCCACCTCTCGCTCCCACAATTCATACCCGGCCATTTCTCTGGACTGTAAACACCTCACCCTTTAACACTTTGCTGTGTAGATTTTTGCTAAATGTATTTCACATTCAATCTACTTGTCTTGCTTCCCATTTGTGCTGGACTTGAACATACTTAAAATTAAGTGGCATTGTCCATTACTCTAGACCCCCCACAGGTTAAGCAGTCTGATCCCCACATTCTTCCTTTCTTTTCATTTTGTGCTGGACTTGAACATACTTATAAGCGGCTTTGTCCATTACTCTAGACCCTCCTCGGGTTAAGCAGTCCAATCCCCACATTCGTTCTTTTCATTTTGTGCTGGACTTGAACATACTTATTAGTGGCTTTGTCCATTACTCTAGACCCCCCCCCACTGAGTTAAGTAGTCCAATCCCTACATCTTCCAACTGTACTTGGCTGTCTTTTCCTGACCCCACAGTAACAGTCCCTTTAGTTTCCTTCTGTTTCAGATGAAAACACTTGGCCCTTTTTCATAGCAAACTCACCCTTTGGTTGCAGGTGCCCCACAGGCATTTCCTCCTCAAGGAATCTCTTACAGAGCTTCTGGTGCCTCAGCACAACTCAGACAGGCAGCTTCTTTCCCTTAGCTGGACCCAGGGGGGTTGCCCCTGGAAAACAGGCAGACACCTTCCCCCCATCCCCTCAGGGATGGGGCTCTGAACCATTGAGAGCGGTCTCCACCACTTCAATTACCAGTTCTATTGTTCCTCTTCAGGTGGAAACACACACCTTGAACAAAAGTAGCTCTGAAACAGAGCTTAAAGCTCTGAGAACCTGCACACACACTCTGCTGCACTACAGCCTCTCACTAAGATTGCACACAGACTAGCTTCAAATTCCCCAGCGTTCTACTCTAACCTCCAACTGCAACATTCCAGCGTGGCTTATGCAGCTGCGACAGTTCTAAAATGATGTCATCCCTCAGTCTCAGCTGAGACTGAGAACAGAGTGAGACAGTGTGAAATCCATTTAACTGGATTTTTTACAAGCTGCCTTCCCTATCTACCACTAGGTCTTACTGGGATTCTAGTAACCCCGTGTAACAGGGGGGTTATACTAGTCTTACTGAAGGCAGTACCATAGAGATCGAATATCTTGTAAAAGGCACCTAGCTTCACCTGAGCTCTTTTCTTCTAGGTTGCTTGTAAGGAATGAGCAAAGAACCTTGCCAGAGCAAGGAAAAAGATTAAGGCTTCTTTTGGCTAGGCAGATTTACTGTGTGTTATTATTTCCTTTTGTACTCACAGGGGTTGTAACTGTTTGTTGCTAACATTTTGCTGCTTTATGTTTCTCTGATTCAAATTGTTGTTGCTGGGTATACCTTCTGCTGCATTATTACAGGGTGTGCCTACAGGTGCGTGCTAACAGATTACTGCTGTAATCTTCTGATTCAAATTGTCTTTTGCAAAGTATACCTCTGTTACAGCTTTATTTTTCTCCGTAGCAAAGTGTTTTTTTACAGGGTGTATCTTCTGTGAAATTATTATAGGCGGTGCTGTACAGGTTTTACAGTTTTATCTATCATTAGGCTAAGCTTTCAGGGTTACTGCATTTGTTGTTTGTTGATTGTTTCTGCTCTTACCTCCTTGTTTCTTTCATCTGTGGTTCTTCTTTTTTGGCAGAAGAAGGGCCCAACCACCCCACGCTACACTCCATTTATAGGGTAGCACAGTTGTGATATTTCCTGTAGCAAAGCAGAAAGGGGAGGATCAGATGGGTATCCACACAGTGACCTAATTTACAGGGGAACAAGTAATTTAACTTGTTATAACAAGTTATACAAAAACAAATAAAACACAAAATCAAACTTTTGCTTTCATTTTCCTCCTTCTAATTACTCTGACCAGGTTATAAGCCCAGCAACTCATCTGGAAGGGATATTATTAACTGCAGGTACTGCAGGACAGTTTTCAAAAGGGCAGTTATACAGGATTTAGGACACTGTCCTACATGCTGGACCATTGGAGATATAAGGGCTCAGCTCCAGGCAGCATGGGCAGAAATTGCGCACCTCAAATTGCATATTCAGAAGGAAATATATTATGAGAACCACCTGCCATTTCCCCGAAGTCTAACAGAAGCATCTTGACAGCAGAGGGTAGTTGGTCCAGTAGGTTGGCAGGTGGTTAAGAGGGGCAAACTGGGTGCCCCATCACTCAGTGCTCTCCAATGTATCACCTCCACAAACCATATAAAAACTACAAACAGGTATCTGCCTCTATCTCCATAATCAAATTAAGGGGCAGAGGACACTGCAGAGCAGGAGCTAGCGCAACAAAACTTGCCCAAAACAGTAACCAAAACAAAGAAAGCAAGAAGGAAATCCAAAACACTTCTGATCATAAGAGACTCCATGATTCGGGGAGTTGATACCTACCTCCAGCCAGGTGTAATAGTCAGATGTCTCCCAGGTACATCAGCATGGAGAGACACTGACCGCATTGCTAAAATCATGCAGGAAGCAGGAGAAAACATTGACGTCCTGGTACACATAGGGACTGACAATCTCACCATCTGGTCAGTTATGGAGACAAAGGAACACCTGACCAGGCTGGGTGGCAAACTGTCATCCATTTCATCTGGCATCTCCTTCTCTGAGACCCTGCCTCTCTGGGGGGGGGCAGATGGATGGAAGGTCAGAGAAGGGGAGATAGGGGAGCTAAACATGTGGCTCAAGGGCTGGTGCCAGGAAAAAGGACGCAAATTTATAGGTAACTGGCAACAGTTTTGGGAGTGAAAGTTCTTTAAATTTGATGGACTGCATCTGACTAAGGAGGGAGTCAGTGCATTGGGGCAGAAGTTTGACATCTTTGCAGAATATTTAAACTAGCAAATGGGGAGAGGGGTGCAGCACCCGATACATCGAATGGGGAGAACAGCTCTCCCCCCTCAGCTAGTGATCAAACAGGAGTTCAGCATGTTTGTAGTTCAGTTGCATCACCAGGTAAGGAAAAGGTCTGGCTCCCCATATGATGCACAGGGGAAATGCCAGACCTCGCCCAACAACTAACACACTGAAATCTGGCCAATGGAAAATCATGTACACAGATGCTTGCAGTCTGGAAAACAAGATCCCAGACCTGCAGGCAACAATGGCAGAGGCTAAACCAGACATAGTAGCCATTAGCGAGACATGGTTCACCAGTAACCACACTTGGGAGACTTCAGTACCCAGCTACTATTCAGAAGAGATCGAGGTGCAAAAAAAGGGGGTGGAGTGGCCCTTTATGTCAATAAAAATATTAAAGCTACAGAAAATTCAGAATACACACAAGGAGCCAGAAGAACTGTGGGTCACCCTAGAAACAGGAAATGGGACTGCCATACGAAGTGGGGTTGTCTACAGGCCTCCAGACCAGGGGGAGGACATAGACACATTACTGTTAGAAGATATACAAAACATGACAGCTAAAGGGGAGATTCTGATAATGGGAGACTTCAACATGCCAGATACAGATTGGTCTATACCAGCAGGGACATCTACCAGAACTAGACACATAGTGGATTCCCTCCGGGGGGGGGGGGGTTGCCTCAAACAACTGGTAGAACAACCCACAAGAGACAGGGCCATCCTAGATCTAGTACTGACTAATGGGGAAAGGATCATAGCTCTTCAGGTAGAAGGTCACCTGGGAGCCAGTGACCATCACATGGTATGGTTCAATTTGGCCACTAGAACTAAATCATTACATTTTAAGGCAAAAATATGGGACTTCAGAGGAACTGACTTTGATAAGATGGCCAACAGAGTTAAGCTAGCCCTGGCAAGAAGAAATACAGGTGAGGGGGTACAGGCAAAGTGGGAAAGCATTAAGGATGCAATACTTGAGGCAACATCCCATTGTGTTAGAGAGAAAAGCAAGAGCAAAAGAAGAAGGAAACCACTTTGGTTCTCAAAAACAGTAGCAGAAAAGGTCGGAACCAAAAGGCTGGCCTTCAGAAAATATATGCCTGATGGAATACACCCAAGGTTTCTCAAGGAGGTGAAGGATGAACTGGTACCACATCTAGCAAGGCTGTTTAACTTGTCCTTGGTCACAGGGGTGGTGCCAACAGACTGGAAGAGGGCAGAGGTGGTCGCACTACCTAAGGGGGGGCAGAAGGACGAGGTCAAAAACTACCATCCTATTAGTCTTACCTCGGTGGTGGAGAAGGTAATGGAAACACTACTTAAGATCAGGTTGATAGAATACTTGGAGATGAATGGCATGCAGGATGACAGGCAGCATGGCTTCACCAAGGGAAGGTCCTGTCAGACTAACCTGATAGAGTTTTTCAATGGGGTGACACAGATAGTGGACCAGGGAGAAGCATTGGACATGGCCTATCTGGATTTCAGTAAGGCCCTCGACACCGTTCTGCATGGTGGAATGGTACATAAGCTGGACAGACTAGGGGTGGACAACAGGATCACCTGGTGGGTGGAAAACTGGTTGAAGGGAAGGAGTCAGACGGTGGTGGTAAATGGGACACATTCCAGGGAACGGGTGGTGATCAGTGGGGTGCCACAGGGGTCAGTGCTAGGACCAATACTCTTTAACATCTATGTTAGTGACCTAGCAGAGAGTCTGGAGGGATGGGTGTGCCTGTTCTCAGATTATACAAAAGTCTGCAATAGGGTGGATTCACCTAGTGGGGTGCAAGCCATGAGGCGGGACCTGGAGAGGCTGGAGAGGTGGTCTGACAACTGGAAATTGAAGTTTAATACACAAAAATGCTCACTGATGCATCTGGGGAGGAAGAATAGGAGGGAAACTTACTCTCTTGGGGGGTTGGTGATTAAGGAGAAGGAAACAGAAAGGGACCTGGGGATTATGGTATCGCGTGACCTCAAGGTGGGCAGCCAGTGTAGCAGGGTGGTGGGAAAGGCAAATGGAATGTTGGCCTGCATTGTGAGGGGTTTTAATAGCAGGAAGAGGGAGGTGCTAATGCCATTACACAGAACCATGGTTATGCCGCATCTGGAGTATGGGATGCAGTTCTGGAAGCCTCACCTATGAAGAGATATTGAGTTGATGGAGAGGGTGCAGAGAAGGGCAACCAAAATGGTACGAGGGATGCAGAATGTACCATATAAGAGAAGATTGAAAGGGCTGAATTTGTACCCTCTGGAGACTAGGAGGGAGAGGGGGGACATGATTGAGACCTTTATGCATCTGAAGGGAATAAATAAGGTAGAGGGTAACAGCTTGTTAAAATTGAAGAAGGGAGTGAACACAAAGGGACATAGCCTCAAACTGGAAGGTGGGCAATACAGAGGTAATGTCAGGCGGCAGTTTTTCATGGAGAGGGTGGTGGAGGTCTGGATCAAGCTGCCAGAGGAGGTAATGGCAGCTGAAATGGTGGAGGGGTTCAAGAAGGCTTGGGATAGATTTAAGGGGTTGGGAAAAGAGGGTGGAAGCATAACAGAAAGGGGGAGGTAGGGTGTTGGGCAGACTAGATGGGCCATGGTGCCTTTCTCTGCTGTCACATTTCTGTGTATTTCTGTGTATATAAGGGAACACAGCGGGACGAAGATAGGGAGGCATACCAAACTTCTTTAAGGGAAGCAGGGAAGGCAGTAAGGCAGGCAAAGGCCCAAATCGAGAAAACACTAGCACGAACAGTAAAAGAAGGTGACAAGACTTTCTATAGATACATTAGTGAAAGAAGAACATCCAGAGGGGGTATTGCTAAGAACAAAGGGGATAAGGGGAAGTGTGAGGAGGAGGACCAAGGAAAAGCATCTATCCTAAATAGATACTTATGCTCAGTATTTACTAAGGAGAAGGTAGGGCAGGGCCCACAGCTTAACACCATGGATACGGGGTGGGGGAGGAGGTGTGCACTAGTCCTTCACAAAAGAAAGGGTCCTACAAGAGCTCACTAAGCCTCAGGGTGGACAAGGCAAAGGGACCTAATGGCATACATCCCAGGGTAATAAAGGAGCTAAGGCTGAAACTAGCAGAACCATTATCAGAACTGTTTAGTGAGTCTCTGAGCACAGGAGAAGTCCCAGAAGACTGGAGAAGGGCTCATGTGATCCCGCTCCACAAGAGTGGTAGCAGGGAGGAGGCAGGGAACTACAGACCAGTCAGTCTTACCTCAGTAGTGGGCAAGATTATGGTGGCACTCCTTAAGGAAAGGATAGTGCAACACCTGGAATCCATAGGAGCACAGGATCCAAGACAGCATGGGTTTACAACAGGAAGGTCCTGTCAAACTAATCTCTCAGATTTCTTTGACTGGGTAACCAGAGTGGTGGACCAAGGGGGTACAGTTGATGGTGCCTACCTTGACTTCAGCAAAGCTTTCAATACTGTTCCACACAAAAGATTGATTAATAAGCTGGGTAGGCTTGGGGTGAGTCAGAAGTTGGCCAACTGGGTGGCAAATTGGTTGATGGGCAGACAACAGAGAGTGGTGGTAAATGGTAAACAGTCAGAAGAGATGCAAATCTCAAGTGGGGTACCTCAGGGATCAGTCCTAGGGCCAGTCCTCTTCAATATCTTCATCAGTGATATTGCAGATGGACTGGATGGTAAGGTTTGTCTGTTTGCAGATGACACCAAGATCGGCAACAAAGTAGATGATCCAGATGTGGTGGGCTGAATGAGAAAAGATCTGGATAAACTGGCAAAATGGTCGGAAGAGTGGCAACTGGGTTTAATGCAAAGAAGTGCAAGATCATGTACATAGGGAAGAAAAACCCTGAAGCCAGCTATAGGTTGGAAGGGGAGTTGCCGGCAATTACAAGGGAAGAAAGAGACTTGGGCATCATCATCGTCACAGATGACCTGAAATCATCCAAGTAGACCACTAAAGCAGAAGGTAAGGCTAGGGGGATGTTGGGGTGTATTAGTAGGGGTATCACAAGTCATAAGAGGGAGGTAATAATCCCTCTTTACAAGTCACTGGTTAGGCCCCATCTGGAGTACTGCGTGTAGTACTTGAGGCCACACCTTCACAAGGACATTGACAAAATGGAGGCAGTCCAGAGAAGGGCAACCAAAATGGTGCAGGGACTGCATCAGAAAACATATGAGGACAAATTAATGGAGCTCAATATGTATACCCTAGAGCAAAGGAGGAAGAGAGGTGATATGATCGAAACATTCAAACACCTGAAGGGCATTAACAAGGTGAAAAGTCTAACATGTTTCAATACAAGAAAAACAGCAAGACGAGAGGACACAGCATGAGGTTAGAGGGTGGCCGATTAAGGGGTAATGTGAGGAAGTTCTTTTTCACAGAAAGTGTGGTGGATATATGGAACGGCCTACCTCGGGAAGCGGTGGATATGAATACGGTGCAGGGCTTCAAACAGGCATGGGATAGGCATAAGGGAGCAATACAGATGAGTATGAATAGGCCATTGACAGAGTTAAGGCCTATGGCACATTCATAAGGTAGAAAAAAAAATGGGCAGACTGGATGGGCCTTGAGGTCCTTATCTGCCATCAAATTCTATGTAAAACTAGAGGGGACATTATGTGATATTTCCTGGGCACCCAGTCACCGCAAGTTACTCCATACCACTAACATTAAAAAAGTGAAAGACAGGAAAAACTAATGTCACATGTTTTTCCTTAAAGGGGAACTGTTAACAATAAGAGCCTCACACACAAGTAAGAGGCTGATCCCAATCTGCACTTTGTGTGCAAAAACGTTTTTTACTTACGGTTTACTGCAGTATAGTAGAATGTAGTAAGCTAATTTTGATGACCTCTAAGATGCCATTTCATGTAACCTGACGTCCCAGAATCTCCTGCAGCTAACATCAGATGAGGGCCGCAGAGCTGGGAGATTCAGTAGCCTGCAGTATACATAATAAATATTTTTGTAAGCTAAAATCAGATGCTTGCTGGTCCTGCTGTGCTCACGGGGTGTAGTGTCATCCTCTGTGACTGTACCTAGCCCCAGGAGAACAGCAGACCAACAAACAGAAGGTTACAGCTTATGAAAAACTCTGACATTCACTGCAGGCTATTGAATCTCCCATTGCTGCAGCTCTCCTATGATGTCAGCTGCAGGGGAGTCTGGCATTTCTGATTACAGGTAATGTCAGCTTACAAATCAATTAAATTAGCCAGATACAATCTACTACACTGCAGTAATCAGTAAGTCAAAAAAGGGTTTTGCACACAACGGGCTAATTGGGATCTCCCTCACACTTGGGTGTGAGACCCTGATTGCTGACAGTTCACCTTTACGAACATACGAAATTTGCCAGCAGATAAAGGCCTAGAGGTCTATCAAGTCTGCTCGAATGTGCAACTAGCACCCCTTATTCTGCAGCTGCCCCTCCCTTCCACCTTTCCCCTTCATTAACCCTCCCCCTTGTCCTGTCCCATCCTCGTTTGAAGCAGTCCACTGTTCTACTGCATACCACTTTAGGAGGTAACGCATTCCACCCAGCCACCACCCTCTCTGTAAAAAAGTGTCTCCTCATCTCCCTCCTGAACCTTCCTCGATCCAGTCTCATATCATGGCCCCTGGTGTCCCTCCCCTCCCTTACTTTGAACAGCCCCTCTGTACTTGTCTTGTTTATTCCTTTCATGTATTTAAAGGTTTCAATCATGTCACCCCTGTCTCTCCTCTCCTCCAGTGAGTACATGCTCCTTCAACCTTCTCTCATATGATAAGTTCCCCAGCCCCTTGATCATCTTTGTCGCTCTACGCTGCACACCCTCCAGTAACTTAATGTCCCTCTTCAGATCACGGACGCCAGTACTGCATGCAGTACTCCAGGTGTGGTCTAACTAATGACTATACAGTGGCAGAATCACCTCCTCCCTCCTCGAGGATATACACCTTGCAATACAACCCAGCATTTTGTTGGCCTTGCAGCTGCCTTCCTACATTGTGCCGAGGTTGTTCATTGACCCTGTAATGAGCACACCCAGATCCTTCTCCTCCTCTGTCTGGGCTAGCTGCACCCCCCTAGCTGGTAACTCCTCCTTGGGTTCTTCATCCCAAAATGCAGCACCTTGCACTTTTGGCATTAAAGCCCAGTTGCCAGGTGTCTGACCAGGTTTCAAGCTTTGACAGATCATCCTGCAACCCCTGCCATCCCCTAAGTCATCCACCACCCGCCTACCTTGGTATCATCAGCAAACAGACTGATCTTGCTCTTGATGTCCCATGATATGTCTGCAATGAATATCCCAAACAACACTGGTCCCAACACCGAGCCCTGTGGAACACCACTCGTCACTGCCCTTGGGTGTGAGAGAGCTCCCCACCCACCACCACCCTCTGTTGCCTTCCCTGCAGCCAGTTTCCTACCCATCTCACCAGCTTTGCACCCGCCCCGTGCCTACTAACTTCCTTCCCAGCCTTCCATGTGGCACTGAGTTGAATGCCTTTAATGCAGTCTCTATGGATAATACTTACTAAAGAACTCTTGAGTTCTAAAGTGACTTCCAAAATTAAATATTATTCTCTGCTCTCATTACTATTTATATTAATGTTTTGAAATATTACATATCATGAATACATGGTGCATCTTTACATCCTTCTCAAAGAGCTGCTGATGCCTTAAAAAACTTTGAAAAACATAATTAGGCACAATTCAGCTTCCATTCCATATATATTCTAAAGATTCCTCCTCCTCCCCAGTATTTATTACTAGGGACATTTGCATGAATGCATGATCTTTATCCCTCAGGGTTCATCTCCCTCTACAGCTGACTCCCTACTTCAAGTCATAATCCTCTGTTGTGACATCACAGTTTGTTGCCATGGTGTCACAAACAGTGCATTATGACCTCAGGTAGGGAGGACAGCAACAGGAATAGATGAACTCTTCAGGAAAAAGATCCTATTTTCATGCAAATTACCTCAATAATAAATAATTGGGAGGAAGGATACAGAACTAATGTGAAATATAAGCTGGACTGCATCTAAATATTATGCTTTGGTAAAGTTTTCCTGAAGGCATCAGCTGCTCTATGAACATTCTGTTACTTGGAGGGGACACCCTCACCCCAGAAATTAAGACGTAACTATTTAAAAACGTGATGTCAATCTTTACCCAGTAGATATGTATTTTTATTTTTTTATGTTAAATCTCTGGATTTGTCACAAGTTTCTCTTTTGTACTGCATATCTGTGTGAAAAGATTTACAGATATCCGTCTTCGTGGCCAAGTAATAATTCGGTTATCCAGCGTACATTGAGGGCATATATGTGTATGTGTGTGTGAGTGAGTCTGAGTCACAGACAGCAAGGTAGAAAGGTTTCAACTTTTCAATCTGTTCAAAAATATTTCCTCAGAAGTTGGCCATATATAACAAAACAAATATTTAATTGGTACAAAATGTGTATAGAATGTCTTTAGTAGCTGCCCCATGGCCCACAGAAGTACAGATGACCAGTGTGTGTAGAATGTGTTTAGTAGCTGCCCCATGGCCCACAGATGTACAGATGACCAGTGTGTGTAGAATGTGTTTAGTAGCTGCCCCATGGCCCACAGATGTACAGATGACCAGTGTGTGTAGAATGTGTTTAGTAGCTGCTCCAATGGCCCACCAGTATACAGATGACCAGTGTGTGTAGAATGTGTTTAGTAGCTGCCCCAATGGCCCACCAGTATACAGATGACCAGTGTGTGTAGAATGTGTTTAGTAGCTGCCCTGATGAGCCACTGGTATACAGCTGATCAGAGTTTGGCAGCGGACTCTGGCTGCTGTGTCAGAAGGCAGGTCAGGCTTCAGCAGGCAGCTGTCAGAGGATAGCATGCTTCAGCTAGGGAGGGCTGGTGGTGGGCTCTGGCATGCAGTAATGCCTGTAGGCAGGCCAGAAAGCCTGCTCCTTCTGCAGTAGATACATTGCAGGCTGTAGGGCAAGGTCCACACCAGGGAGAAGGGAGGATTAAGGGAGAAATGGAAGAAAACTTCCCTGTGGTACTTATGATGATGATGATGATGAACCATCTGAAATGGGTATGTCCCTGATATATAGGATGCATCTCTGAACAACTGCAGTGAGGGGGTAAAAATCAATATAGAAAAATAATGAATGTGTTTAATGAATGAGTGATGACTTGTAAGGCTCCTGTACACTCGATTCCTGGGCGTCCGGAGATATTCAAAGTCCAAAAGAACCCAAAAACACTATATATGATACTTGTTGAGTATTTTCATTGTAAAATACAAAAAAAGCAGCTTTCAGTCATAAAATGATGCAAAAGTGCAGAGCAATATAAAAGCACTGAGGCAGTACGGAAAAACAGGTAACCCAGCACATTGTGTCTAGTGTTTAGAATTAAGGCATTGTTAGGGAAGCATTCAGACTCCCACCTTTGAAAATTTGGGAGTAGGAATTCCTAATGTCACTGCAGACTGCATACTGTTTTAACTAACTGCACCTGGGACACATCTGGTAAGGTTTAGTGCTCATTCTCTTGCCTATCATCAAAAGTCGTAAAACTCTGACAGTAAGGGAGGAATGCTTTAACAAGTGAACTAAATAAAATGTCTTCCATTATGAAAAATGCCTCTTGTATGTGATTTGGTTCGTGAAAATACAATCATCAACCCCATACACATACAAGTTCCTTTTTCTTCATTTACCAGATCCTAGTTCTAAAGTCCACTGACCTGGCTGATTCCAGAGTCTACTGCTCTGTTGCTCCAGCTCTAATAGGTATACATTTTTAATGAAACTAGACAGTGCATAAGGGGTGTCAGACCATGAAACAACATCAGGTTTTACTCTTGCTCTGGAAGTTCTGCTTTACCAGTTGCTAACGCTGTATCAATGGCCTCTGAACAACAGAGGCAAACTGGTTTCAGGATGACTACGTCTGCTAGGTAGAGAACCAAAAGACAAACTGCCTCTGAACAGCAAACCAGCAAGTTGGAGAATCTATGTCTGACATGTTCAGTGATTTCAGAAACAGAAAAATAAACACAGTATGACAGACTGGTCCTTTCTTTTCTTGAGGTTCAAATCTGCATTTGTTCCAGTTGGTACCACTTCTACTGACACTACCCCATCATACTGTGGGCTTCTTCAGAGAAGAGAGTAAACAACTCATCCTTAGTGCTCAAGGATTAGTATCTTCTCTGAAGCAAATACATGAAATGGGGGGGTGAGCTTCAGAACACAATGAACCGAATGCTAGGGTTTAGATCAGGAGAGGATCCCAGTGCTGTTTGTGCCATTCCACTTAACAGAAATTTCAGTGCCTCAGATTGTTGAACTGAAAAACAAGGATCAGTCTGCACTTTGAAGGTCTGCATTTTTTAATTGGTCCAGTTCATATTACTTCAATTTTTAAAGGTATATCACACTTTGTCTTGTCTCTGCCCAAACCACTGTAACTTAGTCAGATGAGTCTTGTTTACTCAGTTGTGATTATGTTCAGGTGTAGGTCTTGATTTGGGCTGAGGTGAGACCTGTCAAGAGATTGATTTCAATTGATAGCATATGCTTATAGTTTTAACTTAATTTGAAGTGGGATTTGTTGTTTGAATTTTAAACATGTTTTTTCAAGTGTCAATTTTTAGTTTGTTATTATCATTAAATGATATTAAGCAACAGTGTTACAACCAAAAGCCAGTATTCAGTGGGTGGGGTTTTGATAGAGGTAATGCACGGGTGACAATGTGGTTTGAGCTCATTAAGTATAAAATCACTTGCTTTGGAAAAGGATCTGCGAACTGGGCTTTTAAGAGGGCTTTTGTTTAATTCTATAGGATTTGCAAATGTTTGTATTAATTTTGGATTCGGTAGATGATATATCTATGTGAAACCTATCACAAAAAATCCCAGAGGGGATTTCCATAACAAGGCACTATTTAGAAAACTGATTGTTTTATTGTTGTTAATTTCAGACTTAGTGCACCCCAACCCTGGTCCCCTTAATGAAGTGGGTGAATCTAGTTTTGCCTTTTCCTATGGAGTTAAGTACAATTCATCAATATTTCCAACACTTAGGACTGCCCATTTCAATATTTAGAGTCACCTTGCAAAGTGGGACCTATTTGAGGCATGGGTGGAGTTTCATTATTTTGATACAATAGCACTGTCTGAAACATGATTGAATGATAGGATAGATAATGTGTGTAACCCCCCCACCGGCCCCCCTTGTTTAACTAGCAGGGCTTCTCCTCTTACCACAATGTCTAGGGGGGTAAAGAGAGGGGTGGGGGTTTACCTTGTAAAATTCTATCTCCACATGCATGCACTCTATGCAGCTACCACGGCCACCATATACAAGGTGGACTAGTCTGTTATACAACACAGACAACCAAGTGTGGCAACTACCTGACACACACCTGGTAGGGACCATTTGCCATGGCCAACAACCTGAGTCCCTGGGAAAAAATGTTTGCTTAGGACTATGCTAGGTTTGCTCTTCTGGACAGGGGCACCCAAGTAACTCCAGGCACAAGGAAGCAATAACATTACTGTCCAAACCAGGTTGGGATTCTAGAGTGTGACTTTTATTCATGTAACAGAGTAGGAATAATCACAAAGCGAAGATGGACCCCCATAGGGCTACACATACTGGTAATGCAAATTTCTGAGGTACAGACATTGCTGAATTCCCATTTAGCATAGGATGAAGAAAACACACACTGGTTCCTACTGGAAATTGACACATTCAGCCAGGTATTGGTACTGTTCCCATATTTCACAGGAGTAGAGGTGGTGCACATGACCACCAAGGAGCACACACAGGCTCAGAACTTTCGGTACCCACTATACTGGGGTAAACTGAAAGAAAACAACCCACATACAGGGGTAAACACTTCTCAGGCATTGGCCAAGTGCACTGAAGAAAAAGTAATAGGTGCCCTTCAGAACCCGTAGAGGTGAGCTGGTCATTCCAGATGGGGGAGGTCTCCCACCTTTTGCTTCCAGGCTTACACTCTGCCATTCATCCGGTTAATAATGCCACACAACTGTAGAAAACTGTAGCTGTTGTCTTAAATGTTTATCACACTTAACATACTACACACACACTCGGGTGTCAGAATTAAAAGTTCTGTACTTGGACAGTCACATGCAGGACTCCAACATGGGCAGAAGGCTTTTAAACCAAAGTCTGGATGACAGGGTCCCTTTGTCAGAGAAAATCACCTCACAGGCATTGCAGGTACTCCTGGGTTTTACTCAGAAAACAAACAAGGTACTCACAGAGCAGTTGTCACAAGACAGCTTCAAGAGTCCGAAAAGGACCAGGGGATTGCCCCTGCATCCTGAAGTTCACCCCATTCCTCCTGGGATGGGGTACTAGGAAAACCATAGGACAAGGTCTCCACCACTTCCAGAACTGGTACAGTTGTCAACCACTAGGGTGAGAACTTAAAAAACACAAACTGATAGCTCTCTGACAGAGCTGAATGAGGAGCTGCCTAACATTGCAGCCTCCTCCACTGAACTCCAGCTACAGACTCACAAACATTATAAAGCTAGCTCCCTAGCAGCTGGCCAGTGTGGCTCACGCTGCTGCGACAGTTCTAAATGACATCATCCCTCCAGAGCTCAGCAGAGACTGAGAACAGAGAGAGAGAGAGAAGAGAGAGAGAGAGAGAGACAGAGTGAAACCCATTTAACTGGCATTTCAATAGCTGTCTTCCCTGCCAACCACTGATTCTGACTGAGATTCTAGTAATTTATTTATTTATTTGCTTTTGTTTACCGGGTAAGCACACTAGACAGCCAAGTGCCTATTTTCAGGAGCGACCCGGGAGAGTTACAGGTAAAAAACATCATACATAAACAATTGAGGAAGCATAAGGGATACACAGTAAGATAACAGGCAGTGCAGTACAAGCTCTGGAGCAAGGTAGGTATACATTGAACAGTTGAGGAACAGAGAGGGATACATGAGAAATATACAGGCAGTTTCAAGGCTAGCTCTAGGACAAGGTTGGTATGAAATTCATACATGTACAAATTGAGGGGACAAGAAACAGAACTAAAATTGGCAGATCAGGGCTGACTCTAGAGAGGTGGTACGGTGCTTTTAGTGTAGGATGGGACAGTCGGGGACAAATTAGGTGGTGAACAACAGAAACAAGGTTAATGGTAAGTGCCTGCAGGGGAAGGGGTGCCCTAGGCAAGGTGGTAAGACCAGATATACATGGCCAGTTCCTGAGGGAGAAGTGCAAGAGGCGCTGAGGCTGCTCCATCCAATCAGGTTGGGGGGTGGGGGGGGGCAGGGGAGGAGGACTACGAAGAGCAGGAGCAGGGGGAGGAAGATTTCAGGAAGTTCCAGAGGGAGGCTTTAAAGCTTGGATGGGAGGAGGAGGACCGAGTGAGCTCAGGAAGCGAGTTCAGAGTTTGGGCGTGAAGTGTGGAAGGCCGGTCCCCGCCCAGGGTTCGTGTTCTAGGAACCAGGCGTTCCTGATTTGCCCCAGATCGTAGGTGGTAGGATGGGCGCCAGGTTTAAGGGAAGGGCTGAGAGTTGGAGGGATGCCAGAGCCGGATGATGTTGTCAATGAAGTTACCTAGGACGAAAGGCGATGCTTCTCAGGGAAGAAACTCCAGGCTGCTGTATAGATCACAACGGTGGGTGAGGGGAGGTGAGAAGCGGCAAACATTGTTGTAAGCCGTGTCCCATTTTGAGAGGCTGGATTTGGGAACTGGTGCAAAAGTTACAAGTCCGTAACAGAGTGAGGGGAGGAGGACCCCTGGCTAGGGCCAGGCGAGCAGCAGGGGTAAGGCAGTTTTTAGCGCGGTAGGCTAAACCGAGCTTACAATTAGTAGCCTTGCAAACATTACGAATGTGAGAGGAGAGGTCCAACTGCGGATCTAAGGTGACGCCCAGGTACTTGGTGGTGGTAACTGTCTCAAGGGCAGCTGTCGACCCCATGGATCAGCAGGGGGCAGTGCAGGATTTTATTTTGTTCAAGGACCCGAACAGCATGGATTGGGTTTTGTTGAGATTGAGGGTGAGCCTGTGTTCCCCAGCCAAGTTTGAATCGTTCAAAGTCGAAGTTCAGGTGTGAGTTTATTGTGGAGATGTCCGGGAGCTGGTCAGGAGGGCGAGGTCATCTGCATACAGAGTGGTTGGCCATGGGCAGTGACGGACGGGAGGTCGTTGATAAATAGTGAGAATAGGGTTGGGCCAAGGCGGACCCTTGTGGACCCACAGTGGACTGGTGAGAGGTTGGAGGATGTCCGATTGAAGTGGGTGGTGCTGAAGGTTGGAGAGGTAGTTCAGGAACCAAGCATGGGCAGAGGAGGAGAATCCGAGGATAGAAGTTTGGACCCAAGGAAGAATGGTCGACCCTGTCAAATGCTTTTGAGAGGTCCACAAAGATGGCTCTGTGAGGTAGCCTTGTCGACATTTGTCCTGATCAGTGAAGTGACTACAGCAAGGGCGGGACGTGCTATGCCCTTTCCTGAAACCATGCTGGCAGGTGAGAGGATGTTGTGGTCCAGGAGATATTGGGAGAGCTGGGAGGCAACGGCTTTCTCGAGGAGTTTACTGGCAGCGGACAGAATGGCAATGGGACAGGTAGTTGCCGGATCTTTGGGGTTACCCTGTTTGAATACAGGAACAACCTTGGCCACTTTCCACAGGTCAGGAATGATCCCAGTGTTAATGGAGGTGTTGAATAGGTGCGAGAGGGGCCTAGCAAGGAGGTGTGCCCCAGTTTGAGCAGTTTGTTCAGCAGGTCGTGCCTCTGCCTGTGTGAGGAGAGGCCTAGAGTAGTGTCTGGGTCTCCTCAGGAGAAACTTGTCTCAGTTGGAAGAGGGGCCGAGGGAAGAGACTGGAAGGGGTGGCACCAGGATGGTCGGCAGGAGGGGCCGGGGGGGCAGCTTGGAAAACAGGGAGTTGAAGGCGTTTGCAATGGTGTGCGGATTATTGCAGCTGACTCCACCAACAAGTAGGTCAGTGACCTGTGCCTTAGCTGACCCCCCGATAGCGTTTTTAATGTTTTGCCAGAAACTCCTCGGATTGCTGCTAGTGGAGAGCAAGGCGGCTTTACAGAACTCGCTTTTTGCTGAGCGGATGGCTCTTTTACAGGAGTTTCTGAGGTGCCTGTATGTCATTAGATCATGGTTATTTTGTGAGGCCTGATAGGTCGCCCAGCACTTGTCCCTGGCCTTCATAAGGGAGAGTAGGCCCCATTTAGCCATTTGGTGACAGTGCCCCGGACCCTTCTCCTAGTGGGGGGCATGCTTATTCTGAAGGGGGGTAAGCTTGGCTAGGAATAGGTCCAAGGCCCATGTGGGGTCATGGGAGGTAGTGACCTCTGTCCAGTCAATAGCAAGGAGGTCAGACAGGAAGTCGTGGGTATTAAATTTGGAGTAGTCCCTCAGTTCAATCAATTTACTAGGGACTTTAGGCTGAGAGATGCCCCAGACACAGTAGATAGGGGAATGGTCAGAGATGGCATTCGGAAGGGTACCGGAGGACATGATATTGGCAGGCCTGTTGGAGGGGATCCAGTCAATAAGGGAACCAGAGTTCCCCCGTGCACCGGGCCTGGTTGGTTTAGTTATGATTTGGGTAAGTGCAAGCCCCGAGAGCAGAGGCTCGTACAAGTAGCGGTTGGTACCCAGCCAGTTCAGATTGAAGTCACCTATTTGCAGGGTTTCATTGGGACCCACTTTGGCGCAGATACAGTCGAGCAGGGAGGAGAGACCAGTCAGACCGTCCTTGGGGGGGGGGTGTAGGTGCACACTATGTGAATTTTCTTTGTGTGGCCCAGTAGGAGGAGTGCATGCAGAAACTCGCATGCAGGAGGGCTGGAGGATGAGTGGTCAATGAGGGACAGGTTAAGGTGCGCCTTGTAGTAGAGGATCACACCGCCACCTCTCTTCTTGCCAGGTCTGTCTTGTCTGAAGTGGTTATAGCCCGGGAGGATGCACTGGACATCAGGTATATGGGGCTTAAGCCAGGTTTCTGTGAGGCCCAGGATGTCCGGCTTATGGAGGGCAACCCACGCAGTAAGCTCAGTTTGGTTTCGTAGGAGGCTACGCACATTCAGGTGTGCGATTTTGAGCCCTTTTGAGGAGAGCCAGGGGGAGGGTAGGGGACTTGGTGGAGAGGCCATACCTCAAAGAGGCTCCAGCAAGCGCAGGGGAAAGATATATAGGGACTATGGGAGAGAACGCAGTGGGGCAGAGAAACTGAGGGAGACAATAACAGAGAGACAGGGTGGGAGTTAGGGGTTTTGTCCGAATTTGGGGGGTCGGCCAATTCCAATGAGTGCCCGCCGCCTAGCTGGAGCGGAGCACAATGGAGCCAGGTAGATCAAAGATGAAGGTTAAAAAAAGCGGCTCAGCTTGGCTAAGCATTAGGTGGAATACAAGTGGGAGAAGTGAGCTAGGCTAGATAGAGCAGCCACTAGTGGTGGGAGAAAATAACCTGCAGATGGCAAAATGGGCTGATAGGTTATTTTCGGCACCACGTGGCTCTCCACAGCCTATATAACAGACAGCCGACCAAGGGGGTGGTGGTGGGGGCGGGGCTAGAGCTCCTGTGCCGATGGGAGAGGCTCCAGCCATTTTAAAAATTGGCGCCAAGACCACCTCAGTCCAGCTGCAGCACCGGAGGGAGGGCGAGCCGTTTTCCCACACGTAAGCCGAATTAGGTGCGTCGCTGGTCCAGTCGGTGGAGAGAGGCTAAGCTGGGCAGGACAGCCGACTGCTTCTTTGCGGAAAACAATTACCTGGCAAACGGGTCCACGAGGCAGTGAGGAGTCCTGCAGGGCTGCTGGGGGAGGGCTACGAACTGAGCCCTCACGACCTGGGTCCTCTGTGGAGAGAAGAGACCACAAGACAATTACTTAAAGGTAAGGGAAGGGCGGGAAGCACAGCAGGAGACAAATCAGGTTTGGGTTGGGTGAGGGGTTAACAAGGCAGATTCATTTAACTTTCTTTGGTCCAACAAGGTAGTCTTTTCAACAAACACAAGCTTAATTAAGACTGTAATTGCATATAGTTCAGTTTGTTTCAAATTGAGTCTTGTTCAAAGTTACAGCTACTCGTAAGATATATGAATCAGTGGTAAATAATTTGCTCATCTTCAGTTAAATGATATCAGAGGGAAAAACTCGATTAAACATCGCCTGAAGCCGTGTAAGTTTTTGAACTTTATCTGATAAGCCTGTTAGTGTCTTAGAGGCTTATTCAGTCTTTCCTGATCGTTTATCCGGCAACTAAAACCCGGCTCCTGCGCCGACAGGAGAGGCTCCAGCCATTTTAAAAATTGGCGCCAAGACCACCTCAGTCCAGCTGCAGCACCAGAGGGAGGGCGAGCCGTTTTCCCACACGTAAGCCGAATTAGGTGCGTCGCTGGTCCAGTCGGTGGAGAGAGGCTAAGCTGGGCAGGGCAGCCGACTGCTTCTTTGCGGAAAACAATTACCTGGCAAACGGGTCCATGAGGCAGTGAGGAGTCCTGCAGGGCTGCTGGGGGAGGGCTACGAACTGAGTCCTCATGACCGCCGGGTCCTCTGTCAAACGGGTCCACGAGGCAGTGAGGAGTCCTGCAGGGCTGCTGGGGGAGGGCTATGAACTGAGCCCTCACGACCGCCGGGTCCTCTGGCAAACGGGTCCACGAGGCAGTGAGGAGTCCTGCAGGGCTGCTGGGGGAGGGCTATGAACTGAGCCCTCACGACCGCCGGGTCCTCTGGCAAATGGGTCCACGAGGCAGTGAGGAGTCCTGCAGGGCTGCTGGGGGAGGGCTACGAACTGAGCCCTCACGACCACCGGGTCCTCTGGCAAACGGGTCCACGAGGCAGTGAGGAGTCCTGCAGGGCTGCTGGGGGAGGGCAAAACTGAGCCCTCACGACCGCCGGGTCCTCTGGCAAACGGGTCCACGAGGCAGTGAGGAGTTCTGCAGGGCTTCTGGGGGAGGGCTACGAACTGAGCCCTCACGAGCGCCGGGTCCTCTGGCAAACGGGTCCACGAGGCAGTGAGGAGTCCTGCAGGGCTGCTGGGGGAGGGCTACGAACTGAGCCCTCACGACCGCCGGGTCCTCTGGCAAACGGGTCCACAAGGCAGTGAGGAGTTCTGCAGGGCTGCTGGGGGAGGGCTACGAACTGAGCCCTCACGACCGCCGGGTCCTCTGGCAAACGGGTCCACGAGGCAGTGAGGAGTCCTGCAGGCTGCTGGGGAGGGCCATACAACTGAGCCCTCACGACCGCCGGGTCCTCTGGCAAACGGGTCCACGAGGCAGTGAGGAGTCCTGCAGGGCTGCTGGGGGATGGCTATGAACTGAGCCCTCACGACCACTGGGTCCTCTGGCAAACGGGTCCACGAGGCAGTGAGGAGTCCTGCAGGGCTGCTGGGGGGGCTATGAACTGAGCCCTCACGACCGCCAGGTCCTCTGGCAAACAGGTCCACGAGGCAGTGAGGAGTCCTGCAGGGCTGCTGGGGGAAGGCTACGAACTGAGCCCTCACGACTGCCGGGTCCTCTGGCAAACGGGTCCACGAGGCAGTGAGGAGTCCTGCAGGGCTGCTGGGGGAGGGCTATGAACTGAGCCCTCATGACTGCCGGGTCCTCTGGCAAACGGGTCCATGAGGCAGTGAGGAGTCCTGCAGGGCTGCTGGGGAAGGGCTACGAAACTGAGCCCTCACGACCCCTGGGAATGAGAGGGTTACATGTGGAAATTGCATTAGAGTGATATACAGCATTCAGGCAGGACAGGTCTGGGAGAAGGGGAGGCGGTTCTATGACTTATGTCCCATCAAAACTGAAAGAGCTAGTGTACTGCCTGGAAACTGCCTGCAATTAATTGTAACTTTCAGATGTAGTCAGCTTATCACTTCTTATATCTCAAGTATTTTTTCTTTTCTATGTGCTAATTAGAAGATTTTCCACCTGCCAGTACTGAGGTGATGTGTGGAGTAGTACTCTGTCTGGAGGAATAAAAAAGTCAGTTCTGTTCCTCCCACTACATCAACACTGAGACCACACTGACTATGATATCACTAGTAACCAATGAGAACCATTTCTCACTGCCAGGTTTCACTTTCACATGAAGCAGCAGGGACAGACTCTCCCTGGTTACTAGTGATATCACAATTTCCTGCATTTTGATAGGTAGCTTGTGAGAGTCAGTGCTCAGGCTGCAAGGATTGTGGTGCCTCAAGGTGTTTGGTCTCATTTCTGACAATGCAGTGGAAGGAATAGAACTGACTTTTTTCCCTCTCCAGACAGAGTGGTGCTCCACACATTATTCCAGTACTGCCAGATGGAAAATCTTCTAATTAGCAAACAGAAAAGAAAAAATGCTTGAGCTATAAGAAGCTATAGCTGACTGCATCTGAAAAGTACTATTAATCCCAAGCAGTACACTAGCTCTTCAAAGTCCAAGAGTTACATTTTTCATCAGGTTCTTCAGGCTGTGACCTGACAACTGTAGATATACTTTTAGGATCCAAAAACATATTACTATCAGTTCAGTTTATATTCCACCAGGACACATAGAGAGGGGACTGAAGTTGCTAGGAGACGAATGAGGATTAGTGTCAATAAAAACAAGTGGGTAACTCCAGAGTTACTTGACTTAATGAACAAAGAGATAGGTCATGGAAAAAGTACAAAGTATTAAGAGATTCAGCAACCCTGCAAGATTATAAGACACTACACAATAAGTGTAAATCTGAAATTAGAAGGGCTAAGGCGCACTTTTTAAAAACTAAACAGCTTAATAACTTAGGACACCCCAGGGAAATCTGGCAAACTTTAAGTTGCCTATTAGGAAGGGAAATTAAAAAGGATACCATCTCCCTGCTTGATGGAACTGAACTGATTAATGAACCGAGTAATGTAACCAAATGTTTAATGACTATTTTGGAGATCTGCATAAGTTTAGGGCCCAGTTTATTGGGAAAAACTAGTTACTAAAAACAAAATAACATTAATACTGAGCAACCAAAATTCTATTTCTGGAGTGTTACACCCAGATTGGTACAGAATTATGTTTTGAAATATAACCATGTCCCAATATTGGCTCAGATAACACCGATTTTAAGGTTCTGAAATTGGGCATTTCTGAATTGTCATCCCCACTTGCCTTTATTTGTAATTATTCATTATGTCATGGTGTTTTCCTCGAAGCTCTGGAAATTGGTGATTATTAAACCCACACACAAAACGGGTAATAAGAAAATCATTTTTTAATTATCAATCTATTTCACTTCTGGACCCCCTTTCAGAGATACTTGAAATAATTATTTTTGATCAGGTTATGAGTTACCTGGACCAGTATAATATTCTCACTTGTTCACAACATGGATTCAGATCTAACCATAATACAGAAACAGCCTAGGTGGGGTTCACAAGCTGCATGCAGAGTGTCATTGATAAAGGGCACTGTGCTGCACTGGTATTTGTGGACCTCACCAAGGTCTTTGATCTTGTTGATCATAATCTGATCCTGGACACCCTTTTGGAATGTCACTTCTCCAGCAATGTAATAAAGTGGTTTTTCTAACTACGTAATGGATAGGGTACAGAAAACAACAATTACAGGAATTATCTCGGATGGCCAAATGACTAAATGCGGGGTGCTGAAAGGCTCAGTGTTGGGTCCTCTTTTGTTTACATTGTTTATAAATTCTGCACCCAATAAGAACATTATTTATTTATTTATTTATTCATTCATTCTCAGATTACAATACATTTGAACTCAGGCAGCTCATTTACAAAGGGTCCACGTCATTTAGGGAAGGGTAGTACAAAAGAACGAAAGGGAGATACAAAATAAAACTAAGGTATATACAATGTACAACATGAAAACATTTACAGTGCAGAAATTATTTAGAATGTAAAAAATGAGGTAATTACAATGCACAGTAGGAATAATAATACAGAATTAGTTAGGTAACTAAGAGTGGAGGAAGGAGGACAAATAGTTAATGGAGGGTGAAGGTTATTGCCAGCTGCAATGTCATGTGAGGAAACCAGAAAAGGAAGTGGAGGAGGGAGCAATGAGAGGGAGATCAAGCAGATGTAGGGGAGGATGGGAAGGGAGAGGGGTAGAATATGTGATAGGGAGGAGGAGGAAGAGGGCAGAGGGGAGAGGAGAGTCAGAAGCTATTTATTGAAGTCTTAGTGCGGTCAGGGGGTCAGAAGCCAGTAAGTGCAGTGTATGTGGTGGCCAGGAAGAGGGCAAAAGTTATAATGTGGGGAGAGAAGTCAGGGGTGTTAGGGGAGGAGGGGTAGATGCAGACAGAGGCCTTGTCATCAAGACCATACCTTTTCAGACATCACAGGATGAATCCAGACATTAAGAAGGGCAGTCACAGGCGTTTTCATTCAGGATATACTGGTGGAGGAGACGTTTGAACTGGGAAGTATGAGGAATATCAGTAAGATCATGGCCAAGCTGATTCAGCCACACAGGGGCTCTGTAAAGGAAGGAGCGTTGGCATTGGGTAGTTCTGAACTTAGGTATGAGTAGGAGGTCCGTGTCTGAGGCCCTAGTCTGGTGAGCCTTTTGGATCTGGGAAGAAGACTAGAGAGGCCCATTGGCAGGGTTCCTAGTAGCACTTTTTTTTGCGAGTAAGCATGAGTAGTACTTGATTCTCCCCTGTAGATTGAGCCTGCCTGTTAGCACATAGAGATCACATGTATGGGTGCAGGGTTCAGCACCAGTGAAGAGTTGACAAGCTTTGTTCTGTGTAGTTTTTAGTCTATTCAGAGATGTGGCAGAGACAGTAATACAAACAACCAGACCATAGTCGATCACGGATAAAACTGAGCTATTTATTGTGAGTTTGAGTGAGAAAATGGCCAGCAGAAGGAGACCTCTCGGTCTATCGGGTCTGCTTGTAATAATAAGAATTGTTTCCAACTTTCAGTTTACATCTGTGACCCCTTCCCCCACGGATTTCTGGTCTTTCCCCTTACAAGGCCTCCTGCCATTCCTTTATGCCCGTCCCAGGCTCTTTTGAAGGCTCACACTGACTTTGACTCTACCACCTCTAGTGGCAGCTCATTCCATGCCATCACCACTCTTTCTGTAAAAAAGTGCTTCCTTATATCCCCTCTTGAATCTACCCCCAACCAGCTTAAGGCTGTGCCCTCTGGTGGTGGTGGTGGCCCTCTTATTGAATAGGCTCCCACTTTCCACTCTGTTAATTTCCCTCAAGAACTTGAATGTCTCAATCATATCCCCCGCCTCCTCTCCTCCAGAGTGTACATCCCCAGGTCCTCCAACCTCTCTGCATATGATCTGTTCTGCTGTCCTTTTATCATTTTAGTAGCTTTCCTCAGTACCCTTTCCATCATGTTTATGTCTTTCTTCAGGTGTGGGTGCCAATATCTTACTCCATACTCCAAGTGGGATCTGACCAGAGACCTGTACAGCGGCAGAATAACATCACTCCTCCTACTGCTAATTCCACTAGCAATACACCCTAACATCCTATTAACCTTTGCTACAGCCTTTTTGCATTGAGTCAAGTGCTTCAGGTCACTATAAATTATCACTCCCAGATCTCTTTCCTCCTCTGATGGCGTAAACTGGACTTCTCCAATGTAGTACTCTGTTCTCGGGTTCTTCGCCTCATGTGCATCACTTTGCACTTTCTGGAATTTTATTTATTTATTTGTAAAAATTGGTTTACAACCTGTGAGCCAGAGGCTCATTTCCAAAGGTACCTCGTCACATTGAGGACAGACAGAACAAATTTAGGTTACAGAATACAAGTCACTGACTTAGAGTTACACAGAAAGATTTCATACATTATACAATTTAATAGCAGTTACAGTGAATACAGCTGAGCACATGCTGGTTTTAACACAGGCAGGATGCATAGGGGAGAGGTGGGGGGGGTGAGGTGGAGTGCCACCCAGTGGGCATTGTCAAGTGTAGAGAGATCGAAGCCTCATTTAGAGACAGGAGCTGCTGCGAGTGTTAAACAGTTGGCTCTGAAGGGCGGTTTTGAAGTAGGAGATTGTGGGGGCATTGGAAATGGGAGCAGGAAGGGAGTTAAACCAGGATGGGGCTCTGTAGCAGAAGGACCTCTGACCATGGGTGGTCCTGGATCTGGGGACCAGTAGAGTGGTCTTGTTGGAGGTTCGGGTTGTGATAGTGGGTGGGGTATGGTAGATGGAGGCTGTCACCCCGGGAGGGGAGAGCCCAAGTAGAGTTTTATTTGTGAGGAGGCAGGTTTGGTAGCCTAGCCGTTCATCTTGGTTAAGGAGTTTTGCCTCGTCATAGAGTTGACAAGTATGTGTGAGCATGGAGGTACCAGTAATCAGCCTGCAGGCCTTATTTAGGGTGAGCTGAATTTTGTTGAGGGCAGTAGTGTCAGCAGCACCATAAACTGGCAGATCATAGTCTACAAGGGACAGTACTGAAGATGTGACAGCAAGTCGGAGGGCATCGGGGGGAGGCAATTTTTGTAGCAGTAGAGGATGCCAAGCCTTGTGTTAGTGGCTGATGCAAGGGCATTGATATGGGTGTGGAAGGCGAAGGCTGAGTCGAAGGTAACCCCAAGGTATTTGTAGGAGCAGACTTGTTCAAGCGGTTGTTTGGTACTAGGGAGGATAAGGAGTGGGTAGTTGCAGGCTTTGTTTTGTGGGTGGGTGAAAAGCATTGTTTTTTGGTTTTTTTTTTACATTAATGATGAGTCTGTGCTCCTTAAACCAGGCCTCGGCATCACTGTAGGATTATTGCAGAGTGTCCTGGAGGGAGATGGGATTGCGAAGGGTGGTAAAAATTATAGCATCGTCTGCATACATAAGAATTTTGCCCGAGTAAGCACTGGGCAGGGTGTTTAGATAGAGTTAAAAGAGTAGGGGGCCCAGGATGGAGCCCTGGGGTACCCTGAGCAGATGGGATGAGTTTCAGAGAGTGTCCCATTGATTTTGACACACTGGGAGCGAGCGGATCGGTAGCTTGAGCACCATGCGAGGGGGCCAACAGAGAAACCAGTGTGGCAGAGGGCATCCAGAAGGAGAGGGTGGGAGACAGTGTTGAAGGCATTGAACCCAAGCTGCCATAACCCTGCCCATCTTTCTAGTTTGGTTAGGTCCGCTCTCATTTCCTTTATCCCTTCCTGAGTGTACACCCTCCTGCAGAGTTTGGTGTCATCCGTGAACATGCACATTTTTCCCTGAATGCCTTCCCCATGACCCTAATAAAGACGTTAACACTGGCCCCAACACTGACCTTTGTGGGACCCCACTGGTGACTTCCCTTGTAATGGAGAACCCTCCCCCACTACCACCCTCTGTGTCCTGCCGCTCATCCAGTTAACGACCCATCTAACCAACCTTTCTCCCACCCCTAAGTCCTTCAGCTTCGTGATCAGCTTTCTGTGTGATACAGAGTCAAAGGCTTTGCTAAAGTCCAGATATATAATATGCACTGCCTGGCCTTTGTCCACTGTCTGAGTGACCCAGTCAAAGAACTCAGTCAAGTTCATTTGACATGACTTACCTGCCACGAACCCGTGCTGTTTGTTATCCTGCAGGCTATTTTCCTCTAAGAACTTGACCAAACCCTCCTGCAACATCGTCTCATTAGTTTACACACAATCGAGGTCGGGCTGACTGGCCTGTAGTTACCAGGGTCCTCCTTAGGGCTACTCTTATGGATTGGCACAACATGTGCTATTCTCCATTCCTCTGGCACTACCCCCGTGTCAAGAGATCTATTGAAAAGTATTGTCAGTGGGCCAGCTAGCTCTTCTGCCATCTCTTTTAGTATCCTGGGGTGTATTCCATCAGGCCCCAGAGATTTTTCTACCTTCAAATTCATGAGCTCCTCCCTCACCCACTCTGTACTTATGATCCCAAATAGGTCCTTGCCAGCTTCCTTCCCGCTCCTTACCCTGTGTGGTATTGGGCCCTTTCTTTCATTGGTAAAGACAGAGCAGAAGTAATTATTTAATATCTCCGCTTTTGCCCTGTCTTCCACCACTATGCATTCCCCCTTCCTCAGCCTGACTATGCCGTCCTTTTTGTCCCTTTTTTCTTCGATGTATCATAAGAAGGCCTTATCCCCCTCTTTTAGCCCCTCTACTATCTGGAGCTCCTTTTTTGCTTTTGCCTGTATTACCTCCCTTTTTGCTAGTTTAGCCAGCCTTTGGTACTCCTCTTCATCCTCTTCCTTCACTGTCCTTCTACTTTTCTTGTATGCTGCCCTTTTATCTTTCACTGCCTTAGCTAACTGTTTGTTGAACCAGCTAGGCAGTTGGGTTCTGGCCCTCTTTCCCCTCATCTTTGTGCATCTGATTGTGACATTCTGTATGGACCCTCTGATCATGTCCCACATTTCCTCCACATCCAAGTTTTCCTCTAGGTTCCCGATGTCTTATTTGATCAGTTCCCTTATTCTTTTAAAATTCGCCATCTTGAAGTCTAGCGCTCTTGTCTTAGTGGGGATGTCTTCTCTACCCATGTCCAGGATAAACCACACTGTGTTGTGGTCACTTCCACCCATGGGATCTCCAATATCTATGTCCTGCACGTGTTCGCCATTGGAGAGCACCAGGTCCAGAACTGCTTCCGCCCTGGTGGGACTGGTCACATACTGCGTCATGAAGCCATCCAGGATTGCGTCCAGGATTGCCTGGTTTCTGGCACAGGATGTGGCTGGATGAACCCATTCTATTTTGGGCAGGTTAAAGTCGCCTACCACTACTACCTCCCCCTTTCCGCTGCTGTTGTTAACTGAGTGCATAACTCCCTATCCTTGCCCTCACCCTGACTGGGTGGTCTGTATATGACCCTCATCCTTATCTTCCTTTCTTTATTTGTCTGGAGTTGGAGCCATAGTGCCTCTGTGCTCTCTCTTTCAAAATCCTCCTCCCTGGTGCACACA
This sequence comes from Neoceratodus forsteri, assembly GCA_016271365.2. NCBI lineage: Eukaryota > Metazoa > Chordata > Ceratodontiformes > Ceratodontidae > Neoceratodus > Neoceratodus forsteri. The sequence continues at coordinate 123,246,614 of CM057450.1, read as the reverse complement.
ATACCTTCACTCACATATGCTGCCACCCCACCCCCTTTTCCTGTCTCCCTGTCCTTTCTATGCAGCCTGTAACCTGGGATCGATAGGTCCCAGTCCTGGAGTGCTGATGCCCAGGTCTCTGTAATGGTGGCAATGTCAACCCTGCTTTCTGCTAAGAGCACTTGCAGTTCAGCCATCTTGTTCCCAAGACTGCATGCATTCAGCACCACCACTCTCCACTTTGTCTTTGTCATGCCTCTACTCTTCCTCTGACTTGATCCTACCTGACTTGCTTCTTCTCCCTTATCAGAGTTGTCATCCTTCCTTGCTCCCTGTTCCTTGACTCCACTGCGGTTGGGGGAAGGCACTCTGTCCTCCCCTTTTCTGCCCCCCCCCTTAGTAGTTTAAACCCAGCTCCATTGTCATGTATTTCCCCATTTTAGTTTTCATTTTCTTTCTCCACTCCCAGGTCAGGTGTAGCCTGTCACTGCTATAGAGTCTCTTGTCCCCCCATGTGTCACCCCACTGACCTATAAGACTGAACCCCTCTTCCCTACACCATCGGTCTAGCCATCCATTACATTCCCCCATCCTTTCCTTCCTAGCGGTGCTTGCCCTTGGTACAGGAATTATCTCAGAAAAGGATAGTGATTTTACTGCCTGCCTACATGCCACTGCTAAATCCATAAATCTGTGTTGCCCCACCTCGGTCTCCTCCCCAGCTAAATCATTTGTCCCAATGTGCAGTATCAAGTCTGGTTTTCCCCTGCCTCTCATCATTTCCCTTATCTTTTGAGTTACGTTACCTGCCTCCATCCCAGGTTTGCACACCGCTGTTGTCCTCATATAGGTGTACTCACTCTTTCTCCAGTGTATATCTTTTATTGTCGAGTCTCCACATACCATTATTTTATTTTTTCCAGAGTGACCATTCACCCTAACATTCCTCCTGCAGTGGAACATCTGAGATAATTGTGTATGTAGATAATGTGGTTATGTTTAGTACTGGGACCGTGCCTGGGGAAGTATTGGGCGCTGTGCAGAAAGATTTCACTTCTTTCCAAGAATGACTCCTGTCTGGAAGGATGCTGTTGAACACCAAGAAAATTAAGACCATGATTTTTCTTGTCCAAGAAAGAATAAAGATCTTAAGTCTCCCATAGCTGATCTTAAGGGTGAGCTCATTGAAACTGTGGAAAGCGTTAGATATATAGGGATTATTTTACATGGTAATTTTACATTTGAATCCCATGTTGGACATGTTACGCATTTCATCCATCAGAGACTGCACTTTCTTTTTAGAATACGCAGTTTATTTGGTATCTGAATCTCGAAGACTGTTAGCCCATAGAATACTACTCAGTGTACTGGACTATGGGCTTACTGTCTATTCTGTGAAAAGTGACAGAGTTTTGGTTAAATTGAAAGTAACATATACTGTAATAATGTCCTCCATTTTATACATACATACATACATACAAAGTTGCCAGTAGATTAGGCCTAATGGTCTATCTTGTCTGCCCGAGATGCAGCTCACAGTTAAGTTTCTGCTGCTGCCCCCTCACCCTTTCTGAATCCCTTGCTCTCAGGCACTCCCCCTGAACTTTCTTGCTGCTCACTTCCCTCCCAACTTGTACCTTGCCTATGTACCTGTCCTTTCCCTTCTTGAATCCTCCCACTGATTCCATTCTCATCAACTCATCTGGTAGCATGTTCCAAGGTGCCGCCACCCTCTCTGTGGAGTATTGTCTCCTCACTTCCCCTCTGTACCTCCCCCTACTAGTTTTAGCCTACGGACCCTCATTATCCCTCCCCCCTTCAATTTGAGCAGACCCTCCATGTTTACCCTATTGAACTCTTTCAAATATTTGAAGGCCTCTGTCATGTCCCCCCGTCCCTTCTGTCTTCCAGGGAGTACATGTTCAGCTCCCCAAGTCTCTCTTCATAGGCCTTTTCCCCCAGACCATGGACCATCTTTGTCGCTCTTCTCTGGACTCTCTCAGTAGAGTAACATCCTTCTTTAAGAGGGTGCCAGAACTGCACACAGTACTCCAGGTGTGGCCTCACTAAGGAATTGTACAGGGCAGTATAACCTCCATTCTTCTCGAGGTTAACCCCAGGCAATACACCCAAGCATTCTATTTGTCTTTGCAGCCACTCTCCTACATTGTTCTGAGTTGTTCATTTTGGCATCTATTACCATCCCTCAGATCTTTTTCCTCCTTGGAGACCGTCAGCTGCTCTCCCCTAAATGACAGTTATACCTAGGTTCCTAACACTCATATGTAGTGCTACACTACGAGCATTAAACCCCAGCTTCCAAGTGTGCCCACCTTCAAGTCTCACCAAGTCTTCCTGGAGTGCCCTCCTCACTCATCCACTACCGCCTCCCAGCTTGGAATCATTGTGAACAGGCTCATTTTGCTCAACTCCCTCCCCAATGCCTGCTATGAAAGCATTGAACAAAACTGGGCCCAGCACTGATCTTTGAGGGACCCCACTGATGACCCTTCTGTGAACCGAGGCTCTCCCTACCACCACCCTCTGCTGCTGGTTACTAAGTCAGTTTGCAATCCACTCCACCATTTTTTCCACCCCTAGGTTTCTCAGCTTCACATCAATCTTCCATGCAGGACCAAGTTGAAAGCCTTGCTGAAGTTCAGGTACAGGACATCAACCGGCCTTCCATCATCCAGGGATCTTGTCACCCAGTCGAACAATTTGACTAGGCTGGTATGACACAATCTCCCCCGGACGAACCCATGTTAATTTTCATCTTGAAAGTCATTTGCCTCCAGGAACTCCACCGTCCTTTCCTTCAAGAAGGCCTCCATCAGTTTCCCCACTATGGATGTCAGGCTGACCGGTCTGTAATTTCCCAGTTTATCCCAAGGGCCACTCTTTTGGAGAGGCACGACGTGTGCTGTCCTCCAGTCCAGAGGAACATATCCTGATTGGAGGGAGGAAATGAATAGTTCCATAACTGGAGCAGCCAGAACATCTGCCAGTTCCTTCAGAACCCTGGGATGGATTCTGTCTGAGCCTGGGGCCTTATCAGTCCTCAAGGACCTGAGAGCCTCCCTCACCCTCCCACCTGGACTTACCATCTGTGAGTGCCCACCCTCCCCAGCCTCCATCCTGCCTCCCTGTGGAAAGGCCCATCCCTTTCCTAGTAAAGGCTAACATCCCAAGAACACATCATTGTACCCTGTATAAAACAGCAGGTTGCATTTAACTTGAAAATAGATGTAGCTTAAGGCTGAGTTCTATGCTCCATAAAGAATCATTGGTCAGCTTCTGCAAACAGTTATGTTATTGTTCCAGAGGGCCTTCAAAACTCGGGGAACAAGGTCACAAAACCAGTTTGTTTCTAAAATTCCTTTTTTTTTATACATATGGACAAAATCTCTGCTATTTAGGGCTCCACTTTTTACAGTTCCCTACCTAATGACATTATCAACTGTATAACAATCAAATCTTTTAACATTAGACTTAAACAATGGCTCTTTGTGAAGAATGAATGCACGTGCATTTAAAGGTCTTTTATGTGTATTGTGTATTTGTAACTATATTTGTATATTGTATTTATTGGTTTTATATTAAGTATTTTTGTACTTGTTGCTTGTGAAAATGGGCACTTTGCTAATCAGCTAACAAGTATAAAAATAAAAATGAAATGAAAAAAGAAATCTGCTGCCATCTGGAGAGGATCAGAACTACTAATATTTTCTCAGGGACTATGAGACTATCTTAAACTACTTCGAAAGCAAGAGTTACTTTCATCGTAAAAAAACTAGAACTATGTTGAACTTCCTGGACTGAGCTGATTATACAGATTTTGCACTAATAAGGAGTTGGAATAAACAAAAGATGACTTTTGAAATGAGATATATTCAGCCTCCAATTCCGTGTTTCTGTTGTGTTATGTTCACAGAGTTGAGCAATAATATTAAACTGTCCAGCCCGTCAGCACAGCGGTTGGATTTCTGCTTGCGACGCCAGCGACCTGGTTTCATCAACGAACCTGGGTCGTCAGAGGGCCGGCTGGGGGGGAGATGGATTGAGCATCCCATGGATTGCTCTTCTTCTCCAGGGTAGGGTCTAGTGTGTCGCCGGTGCACGGGGGACCCCTGGTGGAAGCCGGGGGTGCCACAGCAGACGGCGCCAATGAGGACCTGAGGGGGCGGGATGGACACTGGCATCATTGCATGTTCCTGCCCCCACCCATAAAACAGGGGAAAAAGGAAGCCTGCCCACTGCCTCCATGGTGCCCACCCCCAGCTGCAATTGGCTCCTCAGGCTGACTCCTGCCCTATCCCGATGTTTGTGGCACCTTGGGCCGGGTGCCATGACCCCACCCTGGGGGGTAATCCAGGGTGTCCCGGGAGGGTGGCTAATGTGGGGTAGCCGCAGCCGAGGGAGTCCATGACTGGGCGGATGTCCCGACAGTACAGCAGGCATCAAAAAAGTATTAATATAAATAAAAAAAAAATAATATTACATTAAAATAGTCAGTTGCCCATTGTTTTTAATTATGTGCAATAGGTATGTTAATATAAACATAACATTGTGAGATGTTCATTTTTCTCAATGCTAAATCTGTTTTTCATGCAGCTGGAGTCAGTTTGACTTTTTATTAGAGTTCCTTCAAAGGCGCAAAGCTGTATTAAGTGTGCATGTCTTAGTGTGATGAGGACACATAGATCCTGGTAAGGAGCTGCTGAGCTCAAATCTCACACTACAGTAGGAGGCAAGAGAAAGTAATGGTATTTTGTAATAATATTTCATGATATGTCATTAGTACTCCATTCATATTAATAAGTATTATAGCTACATCATGAAATATCACAATACTGTATTTCACAAAATACTGCTACTGTAAGAAGAAACAAGACTGTTGTCTACTACTAGTGTACAAGTAAAATGTCCACAGACTGTCGTCTACTAGTGTACAAAGTAAAATGTTCACAATTTTTGTGTCCTTCACCTGGGCATCTCTACTCCACCAGGTGCTCATAAAACCCCCGCTGCTGCCAATGTCACCCTGCTGCTGGACCCTTCCCCTCGCCTCCAGCATCTCCGTTGCTAAGCAAATCTTACTTATCACCATTGGGCTGTTGGGGGGGCTCCTGTTACCATTCTAAAGGAAGCACCTGAGCCTGTGACAGCAGGAGGTGGAAAGGCAAGTCCCCTTTGGGGGTCTGGTGGCATGGTAGGGGCTGCAAAAGAAGCCTTCATTTTGGGTGCCCAGTTGCCCAGTGCATTCATTTTCCATTGATGTGACCCACCTACTACCACATGCACACTTACAGCAACGTCCAGGGGCAGGGATGTTCATCTGCATGTCATTACCCATGCAGCCAGCAGCATGTCCACAGATCCACCACAACGAACCACCATTGAAGCAGAGCATTGCCACTCACTCTCCTGGAGGGAAGCATCTTATGGATACTCTGAATACCCCCCCCCCCTTGCAGGCTTCCACTCCTGACTTCCCTGGCTCAGAGCATGAACCTGGGTTGCCAGTGTGCCAGAGCGATAAGCAAACTGTTACCCCTTTTCCCTACTCTCTGCTCCCTTTGACCCTAGAGCATTGGTGCTGATTGCCATTTTTTTATTGGCTACATTTTACTACATGAAAGCTAATTTAACAATACTGCTTCACATTGTGGATTTTGCTCTGGTTTGTAGGAAGCCTGATTTATCCTGGACACTGTGACCTCATTATCAGGCTCCACAGGAGCCTCTGAGCTATTTTTTTGTCCTAGCCCTTTCTCCCTCTCCACAATGTGCATAAGGTGCTGCCAACATTTCACTGTGAGATGCTTGCGTAACTGTTACTCATTAAGTGGGACTTTCCACTTATTCACTCTTAGAGCTTTGTTTTCCTTTCGTAATAGGTGGTGTCTCATATTGCACAAGAGGTCAAAGTTGATCTACTGTTGACAGTAATCTTTTTTATTCACCAGAAGTTATTTCTTAATCAGCTACTGATAATCCCTGTTGTGTCCTTGAGCTCTCTGAGCAGTGGTTTTAGCTTTTTACGCCTCACTGTCCGTGGTTGTGAGCTCACTCTGTGAAAAGCGGTGTTGGCTCATTCTGTGAACAGTGGCGATGCCCTTTTATGTCTCATTGTCCGTGACTCTGTGGACAGTAATATTACCAGTGCTGATCCCTAGAACATCTCATTACAGCTGCCTGGATTCCTCTTATGTAGTCATGCCTGTGTAGCCTTCTGAACATGTGCAAAGTTCTTGGAAAACCCATCGTCTAGCACTTTAGCTTCTACATCTTGTTCCCTCACCCTCCATTTCTAGATCTTTCTATATGCTGGAGATTGCCTTTTGGTAGCTTCAGAGGTTTTATTATTTATTTAATTTTCATCAGGTTGGTTGACTTTCTACTACTGTTGTGGGGTTAGGGCTTTTAGCTTGAGTCTAATGGCATCAGTCAAATTCCAATATTCTATCAGGAACTTGACAGCTTCGATCTTCATTACACCATTGCACTGCACAAGCCTGGCTTCAACTCTAAGATGTCATTAACAGACCCCTATGACATCTACTTGACAATCATTCAACCACCCAACTCTGATGAAGGCCTGTATGTAGTGCACTTTGTAGGGGTTGTTTGCATTGCCGATCATTTAAAGACAGCCCTAGCTCACAGATCCAAAATTAGGTACACTTACTAGTCTGTAGGTTTGTACTAAAAGTGGTGGCTATTGACTCTATAGCACCTGTGTGACACTGCATGGTGCCATACACCTGCCAATAACCATTGTTTGCCCCCTCACCTGCCAAACTGTGACTTGTGACAACTGCAGGGAATCATGGCACTGACACCTTTCACCTGAACGATGGTTCCCCCATCCCAGTAGTACCCCCTGGGTTGGAATCTAAAAGAAGGGTGTGGGTAGCAAAGCCCCCAAAAAGTAATTTCCCAAACTGGTTTCAGCTGCTGGTTCCGTGTCCTTGTCACAGGTTGCCGTTCTACAGTCGCTGTTTTGACATGGAACCCCATTGACTGCACACTGTGGGGGTAAGTTATCGCCTAACATTTGCCTCTTTGCCATCATGTTGCTTCTTTACCATTTCTGTGATGCCTAAGTCCTCGAAGAAAAGAGGGACAAACAGAGCCATCTCAACTTTGAGTCGTGGAAAGAAAATTAGCACTGACGACAAGTGTCAGTTGCTTCCTCTGCCAAGGACTTGGTCACAACATGAACTCTTGTAAAGCCTGAATTCTGATGGATTTTGCACACTCAAAATTCAGGTTTGGAAGTTGGGAGAGAGCCCTAAACTTTCAAAGGCAGGCATTACACTTGGAGTCCCAGGAGAGGAGGTTGGACCATTCCCACAGTTCCTTCGCCACTCTCCAGCGTTGGACGAGTACCTACAAACATATGAACATACAAAATCCCAGCAGGTCTGAAGGTCAATCAAGTCTAGTCATTGCAGAGCTCATTTGCATTTGCTACCTGTTGCTACACCTCCCATCATCCTTAACTTCCCCTTGAATCTATCCCACTGTCATTTAAATCCTCCACTTGCACTGTGATTTACTATCCCCCTCTGGCAGTGTGTTCAGTCCTGCCACCACCTTCTGAGTGAAGAAGTGTCTCTGGCCTCTTTCCTGTACCTCCCCCTCCCTTCTACTGCTTTCTAGTTGTATCTTTGTTGGTTTATGTTCTGTTTTCTGCAAAAAGATCCCCAATGTTGGCCTTATTAATGCCTTTAAAGGTTATTTGAAGGTCTCAGCCATACCCTCACCTCCAGTGAGTACATGTTCAGAGCTCACCAGCCTCTGTACATACAGGACATCCTGCTACCTTTGTATCACCTTGGTAGCCTTTCTCTGCATGGCCTTCATGTGATTTATTTCTACTTTGAGGCAGGGGCAATGATACTGCACACAGTACTCCAAATCACGGATGCACCATGAACCTGTACAGGGGAAGAATGACATCCTTCCTCCTACTAGTGAACCTTTTATTACGCAACCTAGAATCCTGTTTGTCTTTTGTCTGCATTGAAGGCTTCAGGTTGCTAGTGACTGCTATCCCCAAGTCCTTCTCCTATGAGACTGTAATCTTCATCACCCCCCCCCCCCAAGTCTGTACTCAGCCCTGGGGGTCTTGCTCCCTATGTGCATCACCTTTCTTTTTTAGTACTGAAACCTAGTTGCCAGATTCCAGACCATATCTCCACCCTCACTAGGTCTTCCCTGAGGTCCTTTATGTCATCCTCAGTGTCCACTCTCTCAGAGAGCTTAGTATTATCCACAAAAAAACACATTTCCTTTGCTACTTTGAACAGGACCAGACCAAGCATTGCCTCCTGTGGAACTCGACTTGTAACTACTCTCATTCCGGAGTGCTTCCCCCACCACCACCAGCTGTGTTCTACCCCCCTATCCAGTTTGCCACCCTGCTGGTTAGTTTCACACTACTAGAACTCAACCAACCTTTCCTTTAGGATGGTTTCCATCAGTTTGCCTACAGTTGATGTTAAGCTGACCAGTCTAGAGTTCTCCAGTTCATCTCTTGGTCCACTCTTCTGCATCAGCTGTAATTCATTCCTGCAGAACCACCCCTCTGGTCAGAGACCAGTTGAATAGACTAGCCAGGGATGCTGTAAGGACTGCTACTGCTCTCTTGGCCTTGGGTGCATGCCATCTGGCCATGGGGTTGCCAACCTTGAGGGCCTTGAGCCCTTTGAGGATTCTGTCCTCGTTATTGCTTCCTGTTTCATCTCCACTTCCCCTCCCCTTTTCCCTGTTACACAGAAACATAGACTCTGTTGGTGGAAAAGGACTGCTTGGACCAGCCAGTCTGCCCAGATGGTCCCTGCCTAGTACATCTCTGCAGATCCTAACTGGTCTCAAGTGGCCCACCCTCCTCCCTGTCTGTTATTCCCCTATGCCTGTCCCATGCATGCTTGATACCACCTACTGTCTGCACAGCCACCACTTCTGCTGCAGTCTGTTCCAGGCATCCACCACTCTTTCAGTAGTACTTCCTCACATCCGTCTTAAAGCCCCCCTTTCAGCTTCATCATATGCTGTCTGGCCCCAGTTCTCTTTTCCATTTGAAAGAGACTCCTTTCCTGCACCCCATTCACCCCTTTGAGGTACTTGTATGTCACTAGCATGTCCTCTCTCACCCTCCTCTCTACCAGGGTGTACATAATGAGATCCTCAGTCTCTGTTCATACGGCTGTTGATGCAATCATGCAACCCCTGCACCATTTTAGTTTCACTTCTCTGGACTGCCTTCACATTGTTTACATCCTTTCTGAGGTGCAGCCTCTAGAACTGGACACAGTACTCCAGGTGGGGTCTCACAAGAGAGCAATACAGTGGCAACATCCCCTCCCTCATCCAGCTTGAGATATCTCTCCCCGTGTATTTCAGCACCTTACTGCTTTTAAGGCAGTATAGCTCTGTGGTTTAGGGCACTGAACTGCAAATCTGGAGACTTGGGTTTTAATCCCACAGCCCCCACTTGCATAATGTATGACCATGAGCAAGTCACTTAATTTCCTTGTGCTCCCAGGTTGCACCTGGGAACAAGCTTCAGCTTAGTGTGCCTTTCCTGGTTAAACATTTCCCCTTTCCCTTTGTTACACTGTCCTGCCACTTTCAGGTAATCAGAAATTATACCCCAAAGTCCCTTTTCTGCTTACTAACTCTCAGTATCTCCCCCGATCCTATACTCGGCTTCTGGGTTCCTATGTCCTAGGTGCACAAATTTGCACTTTTGGCATTGAACCCCAACTGTCATGCCTTTAACTCCTTGAGGTTTCTACCCCTTCTTGAGTGTCCACCCTATTACAGATTTTTGTGCCACCTGCAAAAAAGGCATACCGTCCCTTCCAGTTCTTCTGCAATGTCACTCATAAGGACATTGAAGAGGACTGGCCCCGGAACTGAGCCCTGTGGCACCCTGCTGGTCATTCTCCTCTCATTAGAGTGAGTGCTGTTAATCACTACTCTCTGTTACCTGTCTATTCCCAGTTCCTTACCCAATTCACCACTTTGGGTCCTACCCCTAGACTGCTCAATTCTATCAGTCTCCTGTGCAGTACAGTGTTGCAGGCCTTGGTAAAGTCCAGATAGGCCATGGCCAGTGACCTCCCCCTGATCTAGTCCCCTGGTCCCCCAGTCGAAGAACTCAATCACATTTGTCTTGCATGCCCCCCCTCCCCCCATGAATCCATGCTGCCTTTAGTCTTGTAGCCCACTGGATTTAAGATACTCTGCCAACCTTTCCTTTAACAGAGTTTCCATTAATTTCTCCACCACGATGTGAGAGTGACCAGCCTATGGTTGCTAGCCTCCTCCCTGCTACTGCTTCTATGGAGAGGGACCACATCTTCTCTCATTTCAGTCCAACAGAACCATGTCTCTTTCTGGTGAGATGTTGACTAAGGCTATCAGTGGGGTAGCTAGCAACTCCCTGAGTTCCATTAGTGCCCTTAGGTTTATCCCATCCAGTCCCATATTGTCCACTTTCAGAGCTGCAAGTTCCTTCAGGACTCCTTCCTCTGAAAATAGACTTATGTCCACCTCCCCCCCACTTTGTTCCTGCTGCTCCCTGGTGGCCCATCCTCCCTTTAATGTGAAAACTGAGGAGCCATACCTGTTCAGGATGTTTGCTTTTTCTCTCTCCCCTTCTGCACAGTCTTCCCCTGCCACTCTTATTATCCTCACTATCCCACCCCTTGCTTTCCTCTTCTCACTGATGTACTTGAAGAAAGTCTTACCTCTTTTAATTACCCCTTTGGAAATCTTTTCCTCTGTCTGTGCCTTTGCTCCCCTCACTGCCTTTCCTGCTTCCCTCTATTTTTTTTTGGTATACCTCCCTGTCTTCTTTCCTCTGTGTTTTCATTCACCTCCTAAATGCCATCCTTGAGGGTCAGGTCCACTGAGCTCACAGTACCCACCTCTAAGTGCAGTCCATGACAGGGAGGGGGAAACAGGGGATACCCTCTTTGTGTCCTTCTATAGTGCTCACTGAGTTCACAACTGAACATTTGCCATGAAGTCCCAGGGTCCCCTCTTTGCTCTGGATCAGGGTACAATGCTAGTCTCGAGTCTTGTTGCCAAATATGAACCCTTATTGGTTGTTACACAAAGCGGGAAGATCCAGGTATTACAACCTTTTCGGGGTAGAGTTGTAACCCTGATTCTACCTTCTCCCACAAGGCATGCAGCAACCTGGTTCAAATCCCCACAGACCCTTCCTTGAGACTTTGGTATTCCCCTTATCTTTTATCCAGACTTTCCCTTTTCAGATCCTTGTTCAATTTGGTAGCTTATGATGGCACCCCTTAGCAATAACAGTCTAGTCATAGATTATGACTGACACATTCCACAATCACACACACAATATAGAAATCTTGCTCAGGTAGGTTTCTTAAACAAAACAAATGTCTTTACTAAATAATTGATTATCATACATTACAACAAAAAGGTCTGGAAAACCTTGGTCACAGAATAACACAAATAAAAGTGGATATGTACAAAAAATGCACTATAACAATTATCTAAAGTTCTACCTTAAATTCATAGTGAAATGAAGTCCATAACCTGGGCCCCTTATCTTCAGTCTCTATCTTAACACACTCCACAGCTCCTGTGCTGGTAGAGTACTCCCCTATGCAGACAACGCAGTACTAGTTGCCTCACACCCTAACCCTGCCTCCCTACAGGCCTCCCTCCAGCATGCCTTTAGCCAAGCAGAACAGTGGTTCACTGATCATAGGTTGGTCATTAACCTAATAAAGACTAAGGCAATGCTCTTCACACACCACCAAAGCAAGGCCAGAAATGCCCCTCTCCTGAATACTTCCCAGCACTCTGCACCCCCTAGAGCAAGTAACCTCCTATAAATACTTAACTATCACCTTCAACTCTGCCCTCACCTTCCATTCCCACATCAACGCCCTCTCTGCCACCACCAACTCCAGGATCGGGCTTCTATACCGTCACAGGGATTGCCTTCCCCGATGCTCTCCGGCTGGCCATCACCTCCTCTGTCCTGTCCCTAGTGGACTATGGCCTGCCTATCTATGTAGCTGCTGACAATACTGCACTCGCCAAAATCCAGCTCTCCATTAACAAGGCTTACAGGCTCCTGACTGGAGCTAACAGGCACACTCACACCTGTCTGCTTTACTCCACTTCCAACCTGCTCAACCTAGAGGAGAGACTCTGCTACCAGACATGCCTGCTAGCCAAAAAAAAATACTTCTCAGGCTCCCCCCCCCAGAGTAACCTCCTCCTTCACCGTCACTACCCTACTGTCTCCACCTGTAGTACCTGTAATGTCACCCTACTGGTACCCAGAACCAGGACCTTCTTAGCTCAAAGGTCTTTCTGCTACAGAGCCCCCTCCTGGATCAACTCCTCCCAGTCAATATCACCAACATCCCTAAAATTGGTCCCTTCAAAGTTGCCCTCAGGAACCACCTATTTGCCACTTGCTCCTGTAAGTGTGCCTAATTTCAGCCTCCTCCCTTCTTTCCTCTGGACCTTCCCTGTGGGGCCTAACTACCAGGTTATTTCAGACTCTGACAATGTCCCTGGGACTGCTTTTATCTATACTCCCCTCCACTTCTCCACTCTTTTCTCTCACACTAATACTACTGTTCCCCACAGGGCATTTGCTTGCATCCCATATCAGCTGCTGACACCTGTCACCACAATGTATTTGCTCAGTATATCACAGATCAGCTGTCCTAACATCATATGTTTCGGTATTCTGTTTAACTGTATGCTGCTCATGTATCACTGAGGTGTTGTCCTCCCATAACACTTGTTTGAAACCTTGTAACTATTATTGTATCTTGATCTATGTAATATTGTCCGTCTTTGTTCTCTACGACAAGGTGCCTTTGTAAACTAGTCTCTGACTCAAAGGTCTGTAAATCCGATATGTACAAATAAATAAAGAATAAGTATTTTTGCAAAAGATTCAGTCCTTCTGTAGCAGTTTTGCTTCTTGTGTGTCTGCTGGCAGTTGTTCTCATGTGGTTAGGAGGGAGTCCAAAAGCAAAGCATCCTCAAAATACTCCGTGGAGGGTCTTAAATACCTGTGGTCTGTCCAAGACAGTCTGTAAATCTTGGTCTGGTCCTAACTTTTAGGCCAGTAGATGTCACTCTCGTGCTTTCCCAAAAAACTCTTATTAAGGGACTCATACGTTTATTAGTCAGACTTTCTTACAATTCCAATATCCTGCCAGCTAACCAATGTAATTATACCATGACAGTTTCAGGAATCTAGCACTGCCCTCTGAAAAGTAAAGTTTTTGTTTTTTATGACAGGGCTAGCTGTTAACATCTCTGAGTTTATAACCCTTTCCTCTTAATAGCTTCCCAAGCCTTTGCCATGTAATTGTCAGCTTCCTGCAAGCAAGCTGGTTCCTCTCAGGTCACAGAGGAAGGTCAACCATTTGAAAATCCAGTCTCTCTCTCTCTCTCTCTCTCTATGCTTGACCTTTTCATTAACACTGACATTCTTGTGGCATTATGACATACACAGAAGTACATAAAAATATATAGAATATGTCTGCAAATATGACTGGCAGTGGCTAGCTTGCCACAACCACCTTAGCCACTTCCTAGAGAACCATAATGGTCTCTTTTTCCTCCTACTTTTACTCACTTTCACGCAGAGTTTGGTTGCCTTAACTATATCCTCCCTTCTGCATGAGTAGTATTGTGTTCCTGGAATGCAGAAACTTTTCAAAGATGGTTTTACTCACTGTGCTGGTCTCGAACCTCAAGCATTCTGGTGGTAGATCTATAATTTCCATTGAAGAGGTGCTCATGAGATGTTGCTATAGCTAAATTCAGTTAAGTCCTAAATATTTTTGTTTTACAAAATTTACAGTTTATTTGAAAGTGTATGTGTTTTGCCACAAATTAAAAGAAACACAAATTGCATACCCAGTAATGCAAAGCATCATGACAAGCACATGCAAATGCCGTGAATTAATTTGGACTGGCTCAACTTTACACAATTGCATTGTGCAGAAGGCCTCACAATACAATCAGCAAGGCTGAGAACAGCAGTCACAGACACATGTTTCATCCTCTTTTGGACTCATCAGTGTACCATATCTGTACCTCAGCCCAGGGAGAGCTAGCCAGCCACCCTATAGGGGATCTTGTTGGTTAGGGTCATGGGGAGCCCAAAGTAGAAGAGAACAACAACAAAAAACCCAGAGTAAATGCAATGGGGCAAGGGTTATCCCAGAGGATATTGGCCATACATCCACATTTTAAAGAAAACACAAATTGCACATCCCCCAAGAATACAAAGCATCATGGGAAGTATATGCAAATGCCCATGAATTAATTTGGACTGGCTCAACTTTAAGCATAATTGCATGGTGCCAGAAGGCCTCACAATACAATCAGCAAAGGCTGAGAACAGCAGACATAGACACGTGTTTCGTCCTCATTTGGATTCATCAGTGTGTCATATCTGTACCTCAGCCCAGGGAGAGATAGCCAGCCACCCTATAGGGGATCTTGTTGGTTTGGATCATAGGCAGCCCAAAGTAGAGAGAGAACACACAAATTAAAACATTTTTCAGTCTTTACACTGTTCCCAATGGGCCTAGAAACTTTGGCCTATGCTGCAAAATACACTTTTCTCACAGTGACTTTAGTAATGTTTGCAACTTAGTTTTACAGTTTCATGGTTCTGTTTTAGCTGTACTACTTTATATGAAAAAATATTTTAAAGTGCTTTTTTTTGCACTTTATGCTGTTTTCTTGGCTCACAATGACAGTGGTTGAGTGTTACTTGTTGGCCATCTCATAAGAACTGTGGTCAATGATAAAGTGCTTCTGTTCAGTTTTACAGCACCTTCTGTTTTCAGTTCATAAAGACTATGGTTAATGTAATATTACCGGTTCTTAATGACTGAGGTTGGAAATGTACTGTGATGCCTTTTTCTGGTCTCATGTATGTGTCAGACACAAGCAAAAGCCTAAACAACACACTAGGCCCACAGATTTCAGAAAGTACCAGACTTGTAGCCACTGTTTGCCTAAGGCAGGTAGGCATTCTGAATGCTACACGTGTTTAAGCATAGATCAGGTTTGCCTGTGACCTGTGCACAGTGTTCTGTTCTAAGACACAGAAAAACAGGCAAGCTAAAAGACAGTGGCCATCAGCTCCAGCCTCTCTGTCTTACTCCAAAGAGTATGCCCCTAATAAAAAGGCTGAGCATATCTCTAAAATGTCAGCTGAAACAACTTTGCATAAGGACCAATCTAAACAGAGTCTGCAAGAAGCCCACAAAGAGCATAAATCCTCAGATAAGGCAGCTCACATAAAAGAAAAGGCAGGCAGAGGAATCATTCTCTTACATTAGACTTAAAAGACAAGAAAAGAAAAACTTTTGAAGCCTGGAAATTAAATGGCAGATGAGCCTCCATGTAGGAATTCAAACAAACATTTAGAAATTGAAACAACCATTTAAATTCTTCCAAACCATGAGAGAGCAGGTAGCAAATTTTCCTCCATCAGTTTCACCTTGTCTGACAGAGGAGGAATGCTTCTTTGAAGAAGAGGAGTAGGGCAACCTATTAGTAATGAAGTTACAGGTGATGAGACAGGTTCATCCTACATCCTCTAGAGGTTTTCTGCATATTCTGCCACCTTAAGGGCAGTAATGATCAATATTCCTGGGGTGGAAGTCGATTCTGAAGTTGGGAAATCAAGTTTCTTAATCACGGTGGGGCTGACTTCTATGAAAGAGTCTGCTCCCATCCATGACACTTTTCCAAAAAGATGAGTAAACAGATTTTACAGTTTCTTGTATCTGCAACAGCAAAGGAAAAGAAAATGGAGAAAAGATATATAGTATCCAAGATTGATTCTGAATATCATTACCAACACCCTAATCCTGAAGGTTTAATATATGCTGCTCATGTGAAAAATCAAGGACAACCTTTCCTACTGAACCTCCCGAGAAGGATTCCAGGAAAACTGATACACTTGGGGAAAATCCTACTCTTCTGCCACCCTTATTATGAGGGAGGCAGCATTTCTGAATTATACAATGTGTTATCAGGAAGCACTCTGGAAAGCATATAGGCCCTGGGTTTGTGTTCTTGGGCATGGAGGGATAATGATTGTTGCACAGCTTGACTACTTACCTACTGTATGAGTACCCTTAGATCTTCCACGGAATGGTTTCTTGCAGTAAGTCATTACTTCTGGGAGTATCCAGTAGAGGCCGCTGTCGCATGGCAACTTCTTCTAGCAGTTTCAGACCAGGGACTGCCAACACATGACATCATGTCCTGTTGCCTATATAAGTGTGGGAGGTCCCTGGTATCCTCAGTTCATTTTTCCGCCGTCTTCAGCTCGCGCAACACCTAGATCATCTTCTGTGTAGCAGTCATTGACGTGAAATTGGATTCTGAAATGAATGTCTAAGGATTCTACAACCAAGTAAACATTATTTCATTCTGGCTGCTGTGTCAGGAAGAATTTTGAAATGATAACCATCAACTTTGTGTAAGGTGTTTGGAAACCCATAACACCAATTCCTGCAGAAATTGTCAGGCTTTTAATTAGCACACGTTGATGATGGTTGCTTGCACTTCATTTTTCATGTCAGAGCAGAAAATGCCTCTATCAAAGAACCAGGGGTCCATTCAAGGGCCTCCCAGCTTCTAGTTGTCGTTCTGGGCGGTCTAAGATGAGAGGTCAAACCAGTAAATCCCTCTTCCTACGCTCCAGATGCTTGTCAATAGCCACAATTTCTGTGGGTCCCCGTCAACTAAGCGTTCTGAATATGCTTCCTTGTCAATGAGGACTCCTCCGCATCAATGGGACACCTTGTGCATGCCTCCTCGTTGATGGCAGCTACTCTCTCATCAATGGAGCGACCCTTGCATACATCGTCATTGATGGAAGTTCCTCTCTCATTGACGGGGGTAGCCCTGCATGCCTTCTCGTCAATGGGAGCCCCTCTGCCATCACCAGAGGTCACCCTTGCATGCATCCTCATTGAAAGGAGTCCTTCTCTCGTCAACGGCGGTGGCTACTACCATACAGGCTGTGCAGGAAATATCTGCACTGTCGACGAAGGTTTATAATACTCCATCAACGATGCTTACTAGCGTCTTTTTCTATAACTAAACCCATAGTTGCTGAGTCGTTGGAGGCTTCTCCGACCAGTGATATCTAGCATATTGCATGATACTGCCTTCATGGGCTCACCCATTAAGTCCTGTGTACCTCAGGGTAACCTGCTGGCTTTTGCTCTTCAACAAGCCCCTCCACCATCACATGTGGGCTCATGCAGGGGCAATCAGAATGAGGCAGGGACCCTGGTTATATTTTCCAGGGGCTGAACCTGCTTATGCTGCATGTCCTATTCTATCTGTCCTTTCTATTATTCCCAGCCCCTGCTGTCCCTCCCTCTTTTTCCTTGGAAGCAGGCATTACTAGAATTGTGCAGCAGGTCTTACAAAACATGATTTATGCCCTGCCCGCTGACAGAGGTGGCCAGGATGATTCCCTACAGTCTCGTTCTCCCCAGTAGGAGAAATCCCTGATGATTTGTATACTGAGTACCCTGATCCTGATTTTCCTGCTCCAGGTTCTCCTTATTCAGCCATCTCTTCCGTGGATGAGGACTTGCCTTTGCGGCCAGCCACCTCTCCTCAGATGACCCCACCTTTAGCAAAAGGATGCTTCAAATCCAAAAGGTGATGGGCTTTTTTCCACTACAGAACATGACAAACTACGTAAGGATATGGCAGATTATTTAGAATTACCAGAGAAATCAACTCTAGTGGTACCCCCACTAATACCTACATATCAGAATGCCTTGCTGATTACATAGCATCAGCCTTCAGCCATTACGGCTGTTCCCAGAAAAGCCGATAGATTATACCAATCTCCTGTGGACCATCCTTTCCTCTCCAGTATTCTGGATATAGATTCAGTGGTCATTGCTGCCGCTCATGATCATACTAAGAAACTAATCACATGAGCTCCTTACCATCTGATAAAGAACCCCGAAGAATAGATTACCTGGATAAAAAGGCCTTTTGCCTCAGGTACCATGAATATACATACATGGGTCATATGATTAAATATCAACGTACCCTTGAGGTCTCTATTCTAGAAACTATCAATAAATTTCCTCCCTCTCAGGAGAATGACCAGTTATTGACTATGAATACCACTAATAATTTTATCTCCCTTCACCTTCTCAGGTCGGGATATGATGCCGCTGATACCCCAGCCCGACTATCAGCTACTGGAATAGCCTTACATCACCATGCTTGGCTTTGTGGGTCCACTTTCCCCCCTGACATACAACAGAAAGTGATTGATGCACCCTTTAATGGGTCAAAATTATTTGGGCTGGGTACCCAAGCCCTCACTGATGATCTTCAGGCATCAGATAGAACCCTTCGTATAGTCGAAGGTATGTACCATACTCCATAAAAATACACCTACCATACACATTTCTCCAAAAGAGGTGAAAAATACAAAACCTGAAACAGCAGTGACTTTCAGGGGTTGTGGCCAGGTGCCCAGAGGCAACCCCCGGCCGCCCGTGGCTCCCATGCCCGTCCCTCAGGAGAGGCTGGTCAGCCCAGTACCCAGTGGCCTACCATGCCCTTCCCCCTGCCTCTTCACCCAGGTCTTGGGGGTGGTCAGGTGTCATTTCTCCCTCCATCTAGAGGCTTGGCAGACAATCACTTCAGACTCATGGGTACTCCAAATACACCAAAGGGGTCATACATTGGAGCTTCTCTCCATCCCACCACCCTCTCCTTCCTGGATAATTCAGTATCCTTTGCATCATGCTCCTATCCTTCAAAAGGAACTGGAGGCACTCTTGATCAAACAAGCAACTGTACCATTGCCACCTGCGGATCAACAGAAAGGTTTCTATTTCCATTTTTTCCTGGTACCCAAGAAAACGGAGGATCTCAGACCCATACTGGATCTGAGACATCTGACTCTACATATTCAGTCAGTTCAAACACTTTTTCATGGTCACGTTAACATACACCATGCCCCTTCTAAATCAAGGATATTGGATCTGTGCTCTGGATATGAAGGAAGCTTACCTTCATATCCCCTATTCACCCTGCTCATCAAAAATTTCTGTGCTTCCGCCTTTTGGGCCAAAACTATCAGTTTCTGGCTCTCCCATTTGGCCTCTCATCAGCCCTGAGAGTCTTCACCAAATGCCTAGCGGTGGTGGCTGTAGCCCTAAGGGAAAAAGGGCACTTTGTCTTCCCATATCTAAATGATTGGCTGATCAAAGCAGACTCCAAAGAAGCTCTGCTGACCTTTTTTACCACCACCCTAAATCTGTTTCGCGACCTAGGGATCAGGGTCAATTGGCCAAAATCCAATCCAGAACCAACTCAGAATTTACAATACATTGGAGCTGTTCTAGATATGGTTCAGGCGAAGGCTTACCTCCTCCCTTCCCAACAGGATACTCTGATATCCCTGGCTCTACACATTCAGGATCAAAATATGATTATGGCCAGACTAATGTTACAACTACTGGGCTACATGTCTGCTGCTATACCAATGGTGGCATTTGCCCATCTCCATATGAGACCTGTCCAGTGAACTCTACAGGACCAATGGTACCAGAGGACCAGACAGTTCGATGACCAGATTTGGGTCACTCCCTTCCTGATTGCAACCCTTACCTGGTGGACAAACAAAAACAATTTGTGCCAAGGATGCCTTTCTGCTCCCTCCCACGAAGGCATTAACCATGGATGCTTCCCTGGATGGATGGGGCACCCACTTGGGTCAGTATCAGATGCAGGACTGATGGTCAATATCACCTCATCTTCCTCACATCAATCTCTTAGTGAGGAGGGCGGTCCATTTAGCCCATCAGGCATTCCAACCTTACCTCTGATTCAATCGAAACAACACTACAGTGGTATCATACCTAAGCAGGCAAGGCGGCACACATTTGTGTACCCTCTGCAGAGAGACACTTGCAGTCTGGCAGACAGCAATTGGACAAAAATCTATCATTGACAGCCATCCACCTTCTGGGACGACACAATCAGTTGGCAGACCAGCTGAGTCATCAGTCATCTGCCCACGAGTGGACACTCCACATGGATGTCCTAAACGACATCTTTGCCCTCTGGGGGACTCCACAGCTGGATCTGTTCACCTCCCCAGTCAATAATCGGCTCCCCAATTGCTTCTCCATTATCCCGAACACCAGGGAAGGTCTATCAATGCCCTCGCCAACCCTGGACAGGACTTTACTTATATGCTTCCCCCATCCTCTCCTTCAATGGGCGCTGTTGAACTTCAACTGGAGCCTGCCACCATGGTCCTAATCGCACCACTGTAGCTCCGGCAACCATGGTATCCCTCCTCCAGCAACTGTCCATGAGGGATCCCATTCAGTTGCCATTCAGACCGGACCTCCTGACTCAGAATCAGGGTCCCTCCTGCACCTCAGCCTCAAGACCCTATGCCTTTATGCCTGGCTCCTGAGGACACTTTCTTAAACAGATTGCAGGTGTCCTCCTCTGTTGTCAATATTCTCTTAGCTTCTAGAAAGCCAACAACCAGAAAACTTATAACTCTAAATGGAAAGGATTTTCCATCTGATCTGCAAGCTCTTACTGTGGACCCATATTCCTGTCCACTCATGACTGTTTTAGATTACCTAGCCTCTTTATCAGAGTCAAGTCTCAGTTATTCTTATGTCAAAGTTCACCTGGCAGCCATTTCAGCTTTTCATTAACCTCTTGACGATAAATTACTGTACCAACATCATTTATCTAAGACAATAGTTCTCAGACTTTGTCACAGTGAGCCTCCCCAAATCCATGGAAAAGATTTTGAGCCTCCCCCAAAAACTGAAATAATCTTGGGCCTCCCCAAAGAAAAATAACGTACTGTACTTTGCACAGTACACCATGAATAGATTGAAACCCCTTTCAGTACTTGGCTCACATTCAGTTCTTTGTCTTATACTGACTTGGAACTTTTGAAAAAGAGCTCCTGTGCTCAAAGGTGTTATCTGAATAATACATAAATAAAATAAACACATTTTATAATTCAGCTTATTGTAACCCCCCCTTTGCAGATCAACATACTTGCTCTGCTATTTTCATTCTTGAGCCATTGTTACCCTTTGTTGCAGTACCTTCATGGGTCAGACTACTTCCTGTTTCCTCTCTATATGAAATAACCTTCCTACATACTTTGCTTCTTCCCCGTCATTCTCTGCTCCTAAGCAACTTCTCAGGGATTACTTTGATCCTTCCTGCTATTGCTCTTAGCACTTCTATGCTCAACCCTTGTATTTGGGCTGTTCTGTCATCAGTTTACAAATTGATCAATTACCACCACTCATTATTAATTTATTGTTCATATTTGTTTGCAGTATTGCTCATTGTATATTTCTTGATTGTTTTCTAGCTACCTTTTGAAATGTATTCACTCCCTACCCATCCCCGGGTACACCTGAAATGAGCCTTGGCTCATTTACCTCCTCTTGTCACCTATTAGTAAATAAATACATAAAATTCACCTACTATTATTATCCTCTTTGAGTTTGCATCACCTCTTCACACAAAATATATAAACCCAAAATTTAAATATAGCACTTTTTCAGACTTGCTTGAGCCTTTCCTGGAACAGGTTGGGGCCTCCCAGGGAGGCTGGCCTCATCATTTGAGAACCCTGATCTAAGATGTTTTTGAGAGGAATGCTTCACTTGAAGCCTCCAATCTGATGTCCACTCCTCTGTGGGATCTCAGTTTTATCATAGAAAAACTGACTCCTCGAGGCCCTTGAGTCAGTGGCCACTGTGATCTTAGTTTTCTCTCTGGAAAACATTATTTCTGGTGACCATTACTTTCAATTAGGCGTGTTCCGAGCTTCATGCCCTCATATGTAGGAAACCGTACTTGATTTTTCATAGAGATCAGGTGGTCCTACATACCAACCCCTCCTTTCTACTGAAAGTAGTATCTAAGAAAACTCTAAATCAATCCATGGAGCTCCCAGTATTCTTCCCGGAGCACTCCAACCAGGGTGAACATCTATTACATTTAATGGACGTTCACCGCATATTGAGATATTACACTAATCGCACTAAAGACGTTAGACAAACATCTCAATTCTTTCATTATTTCATTTTTTTTTATTTATTCTTTGGTAACCGGGTAAAGGCACTGGACCGAAGGTCCCTTTTCAGGCCCGACCCGGACAAACATACAAAGAAAACACAAATACAATCAACAACAATACAATACCAAAAATACAAATTACAAATTACTGTTACAAGCAGATTAATGTAATAAATAACTTTTAACCTTTGTTTAAAAGTTAAAACAGAGGACAATCCTAACATCAAGTGGAAGTGAATTCCAATACGAGGGTGCTGCTATTGAAAAAGCTCTAGAACTTCATAGTTTCATAGTTAAATACATGTTCAGTAGGTATTTCTACCTTTTCTGAACCATATCCTTCATAGATGGAAACAGAATTTAAGGTCTCCTTTTTCTTTGTCAATATTTGATTTGAACATAGTTATAGTTTCGCTGTTGACTACACTGGATGGTAAGTTATTGCAGAGATTAACAATCCTTTGTGAGAACCAATTATTTCTTTTTACAGTATTATTGGGGGTTCCTTTAAGTTTTTGTGTATGAGATCTGGTATTTTTGTTACTTATATTTCTATCTAAACCGATAGTTTCAAACATTAAGTCATTGTGGAAGGCTTTATAGGTTAGACATAAATCACCCAGTCGCCTATAATTAAGAGAATAGAGATTTAAATCTTTTAATCTACTTCGTAATCTAAATTTTGCAATCCATTTATTTTCTTAGTTGTTTTCTTTGACTATTTTCTATAAATATTTTTGTTTTTAATTAAGTAGGTGATACTACTGAACTGCAGTATTCTAGATGGGGTCTTACTAAACTTGAGTACAAAGGCAGTATAACTTTGGCCTCCCTGCTTTTAATATTTCTAAAAATGCAGTTTAGAATTGTGTTTCCTTTTTTGACAGTTGAAATTGTATGTTTGTTAAAACTAAAGTTGTTGGAAATTATAACACCTAAGTCTTTTTCATAAGTAATTTGCTCCAAGTAAGTCTTATTGATCTTGTAAGGATAACAAGGATTATTTTTCCCCAAGTGCATCACCTTGCATTTGGTCTCATTAAATAAAAGACTTTTTTCTATGGACCAGTCTACTAAATGGTCCAGGTGTTTTTGCATTTCATTATTATCGTTTTGATCTTTTATTATACAACCTATTTTGCAGTCGTCAGTAAACTTTGCTAACCAGCAGGAATTATTAAGGGGACACATTGTAGAGATCAGAATGTTAAACAAGGTTGGGCCCAACACAGACCCTTGGGGAACTCCACTTGTGACCTGGCCTGGATTAGATAAATAACCTTAACAGACACTTGTTGGGTTCTATTTAGTAACCAAGCTTGAATCCAGCCTATAATTTTAGAATCTAGTTTTAATTTGACTAATTCGGATATTAATATCCCATGTGATTCCGAATCAAAAGCTTTGGAAAAGTCCAAAAAAATTACATCCACTGAGAATCCTGTATCCAATGCATTACTCACTGGTTCCAAAATGTACAGTAAATTTGTTTGGCATGATCTGTTCTTTGTAAATCCATGTTGATGAATGTCCAATATGTTATTTTCGTCAAGATGATCAGTAATTCTACCCTTAAGTACCCTTTCTAGAAGTTTGCACATAACATCAGTTAAACTAATAGGTCTGTAGTTTTGCTCAAGGTGTTTATTGCCATTTTTAAAAATAGGAATAACTATTGCTTTATTCCAGTTTGTTACTGTTTTTTCTGTGTAGACTGACAAGTTAAATAACAAGGTTAATGGCCCAATTAGTTGATCTTTTAAATTTTTGATAAACAGTGGAGGGATACCATCGGGACCTGGGGAACTGCTATTTTTTAGTTTATCAATAGCTTCCTTAATTTCATCTTCTGTTATATATGGAAAAGATGATGTTGTAGTATGCTCCATTACTGGATTAGATATATTTTTTTGAAAAATGTTTACAAAGTAATCGTTCATTTTATTTGCTATTTCAACTTCATTAGCAATTAGTTGTTGGGATGACTGTAATGGTCCTATGGTAGGACTGTTTTTTTTAGAACCAATATAGTTGTAAAAGTTTTTGTTGTCTTTGACATTAACAGCTAGTTTTAATTCTAGATTTTTTTTCTTTTATAATCATGTTTTTACTTTTTTTTGATATTAGCTTGTATTTACTCCAGTTTTCACTTGTTTTTTTGTTTTTATATTTCTTGTATAAACAGTGTTTTTTAGCTAAAATTTTCTTTATTTTATAATTTCACCATAAGGGGGCTCTTTTGTTTTTGATATATTTCTTTTTACTGGGGACCCAAAGTTTTATACAAGTGTTTATTTTGAACATAAATTTGTTGTAAACTAAGTTGATATCCTTATCTTTTGGGTCATAAGCCCAGTTCCATTTAGATAAGTCTTGCTTGATTTTGTTATAGTTTGCATTAATAAAATCTTTTACAGTAGTCAGCCAGATGTTGTTGTTGAATGAGATAGATTCATTATTATATGGACCATGTTATGGTCACTGTTAACTAATGGTTGATCTATTGTGACTTTTTCTTTTGTATTGTCAATATTGGAAAATATCAGATCCAGAATGTTATTACCTCTAGTAGGAGAATTTACTAATTGCCTCATGTTGTTGATGCACATTAGATCTAAAAATGAGTTTTCCAAAATGGTATTTGCTTTTAAATTTATCCAATCAATATTGGGAAGGTTAAAGTCACCCATTAATAAACAGTTTTGATCTAATATATTGTTTTCAATATTGTTTATGAATTCTAAGTTTTCTTTTAAGTTGAGATTTGGGGCCCTATAACCTAAGCCTACCAAGACAGTATGTTCATGTGTAAGATTGATTTTGGTCCATATTATTTCACTTAATGTAGTTTCATTGTATTTAGTTGCACTATAACTTTTGAATCTATTATGTATATATAGTGCAACACCTCCACCTCTGGTGTTAGTAATGCATTTTTCTCGTATTTATGTATCCCTTATTTCAGTTCCCCAGTCCTCATTTCTAAACCAAGTCTCCGCCACTGTACATATGTCGATTTTTTGCATGAATATAATCTTCTAGCTCATCGATTTTATTTAAGAGACTTCTTGCATTCAAGAGTAGTATGTTAAATTCGGTATTATTAAATTGAGAGTTTTTACATACTTTTATGATATTTCTAGTTAGATGGTTTTTAGGCTGGTGGGGTCTAATAGTATTTAGAGTTTCCAAATTCTTTGGACACTCTCCCTCATGGCTCAGTTTAAATTTTTTTCTATGTGGACCTGCATATCTTTTCCCAGTAAGTTGTTCCCTCTTCTGCTAAGGTGTAGCCCATCATATGCAAATAGTTCTTCCCTCCTAGTAAACTCCTCCCAGTGTGTGATACATCCAAGTTCCTGTTTAGACACCAATTTCTAAGCCAGTTATTGATGGTCTTTATTTTGTTTTGCAGGTGTTCTGAGGCTTTGGGTATTGGGAGAATTTCTGAAAAGGTTATACCGCAATTTAGTTCAGTTAATTTATTTGTCATTGATACATAGTCTTGTTTGAGTTTGTGTATTGAGTCTCTAAATATATTGTTGGCTCCTGCATGGATTATAACATTTGAGTTATGGGATTTGGGTATGATGTCCTCTAACATTCTGGTAATGTCTCCTATTTTTTCACCTCTAAAAGATGACACTGTTCTATTTTCTTTGTCAGGATTGCAAATTTCACGGTCTAGGAACTTCACCAAGGAGTCACCCAATATAAAAAGTTGGGTGGGTGGAGAACATAGCTCGATTGTTTGAGTTTGATTTATATTAATTTCAGAATTTGTTATTTGTTCTTGATTTTGAATTTCATATGACTATTGGGAGAGATTTCTAAAGTCCTGTTATCTAGACAGTCTCTATGTCATTATCTAAATTTAACATTGAGTATTGATTTGATAATGGTAGTTCAAAAGCTTTTGCCCTTCTACCCTTTTGCCGCTCTTGTATTATTTACAGTTACCCAATTGTCATCTAAGACAGGATTTTGCTTTCTCTAGTTCTTTTCTATTGGTTACTGGGAGGTCAGTTAATAGCCTAGTGTTTGTATTTTGAGAATGTAGGTCTACCCTAAATGAGGTTGTATTTGCCTGAAAGTTAAGTAAATCATCTGTTGTAGTTTCTGCCAGGTTTACACTATTTTCTATTGGCGCTTTAATTATTTGATCATTATTTGGTTGAAATCTGTTCACCATACTTTTTTGACATGATTCCAGTTTTGAAGTCTTTCCCCGAATGCAAGTATTTCTAGCTGAAGTTCTTCATTAATTATACATTTTATACATTTATTGCTTGATTTTGGATCCAGAAATTCTGTGGTAAATGAATACATGGAACATATAGGACATTTAATACCAATTTCCCTGCTCTCAGATTTAATGAAGTCTGCTATAGTAGGTCACTTAAAGTTATTTTTAGACTGGTACAACTTACTGTTTACTCAGTTTGTTGTCTGGATTGTTCAACTATCCACTCTCCCACACCGAACATGCCAAACACGCGCCGACGCACGTGTCTTTGCGCGCGTCTTAGCATGCATTTAGCGCGTTGCCCTGCTCTACTCGCCCTGCTCGTTATGTTGTAAACATATGGGTATAATGACCCGGAAGTGGTTTGTGATGGTCACGAATGTTTTGAGTGAAAAAGCTCACAATCTAAAGTGCAAACTGAGTAATAAACAGTTTCTTTGTCCCCCAGAAGGTGTTTAGCCAGACAGAATTAAATAAAAAAAATAGTAAAAATGAGTCTGTAGTTCTCGGTGGGATTTTGAGAACTACAGCCTCCTCTTCCTGCTTCCTGTGCAGGGCTCCAAGAATCGCACAGTTAAAACAAGAATTAAACAGTAGGCTTTTGCATTTAGTAAAACAAATGACTGAGTAATACACAGAAAATGGTTTATATCAGGAAATTTTGCAGCAGAGCATCTAATTTTTATTCTAAGCTGAGACCTGGGGACAAAATATAGGAGGCCGTCAGCTGACCTCAGGCTGGGAAGCATTTCTCTCATTACAACAAGATGAGAAAGAGGAAAAAGGGAGCCAAAGTAAAAACATTTATACATCAGACAGCCAACAAAATATTCTATTCTGCAACTAGGGAAAACCGCTCCAACCGAGAATAAAGATTACACCAATGTGTCCTATTGGGGCTCTAAAATAAATCTACTAATATGATTATAGGCCACAGTTAGTGCTTGCATTTCTTTTGAACCTATGTTATATTATAAACAAGAACTGTAATCAAAATATGGAAGAAGAGAATCAATAGCAATTGCTAATCTAGTTGCTTGTGAGAAGAATGACTTGAATTTGTATAACACCCCTATTCTTTGATTTACTTTCTTAACCATAGACTGAATCTGAGGTGAAAAGGTCAAACTGGGATCCAATAGTGTGCCCAAATACTTAAATTGAGGCACTTGTTCAAGCAGACCACCCTGAAAATCAGATATCCTCAGTTCCGGGGTGTCCACCAACATAAATTGTGTACCAAATAACACCTTGTCACCGTTGCCTCCGGCAGAGAGGGACTTCCTTTTGCTAAACAAACCCTGTCCTCATGGTAGGCAAACTGTATTACCTTCTGTTACAAAAAGTACAACAAGGCTCTTCCTGGCCCGGTCCAAGCCCATTCCACTAGAGCTATGGCCACTACTGCGGCCTGCTTTAAGGGTGCCTCCATTTCAAAAATCTGTAATGCAGCTACCTGATCTACAATCCATACTTTCACAAGACATTACAGTCTTGATGTGGCATCGAGACGTAGGATGGCCTTCGGCCGTGCGGTCCTACAAGGTCTCTTATCATAATTGTCCGCCCTTCTGGACATAACTGCTGTGTAACCTCCCAGAAGTAATGACTTACTGCAATTCCGTGGAAGATATATAGAATAAAGTATGGGTCGGTGTGTGCAACAAGAAGTTTACACACACCCGAGGAAGTTAGATGCTACATAAAAGCCCGAGAGAAGCTCGGGGTTTATGCCTAGCGATCTAACCCCAAGTGTGTGCAAACTTGAGTTTATACACCCCTGACCCCTATTTTATTTTATATAATTGCTGGATTTCCTTTTTTGCCACAGCAAGTATGTAAAATAAAAAAAACGTTCTTGTGCGACCGTGGCCTGCTTTGGTGTGAGCGCGCGCTCCATGGTCGGTTGGCCGCTTTTAAATTTTTTATTTAATTCAGTTTTGTGTGGAGATAGCATTTTGAGGGTATTTCCCTCATTTTGATTAGTTTCTGCTTGCCGGCACTTACCACAGAGTTCGAGTAGCGGTCCAGTATCGGGGGAAAGACAGGGGTGTACAGTTGCTAGGGAGGAAGAGTTTCAGAGGCAGGGTGTTTACATTGTGCGGAAACCGACGCTGTTCACCGTTATAAACGCCTCCTTATAATGGCAAATTATGCCATGGTTTCCTGTGGAAAGAAAAGCCGTAATTATAGTACAGTTATGGAAAAGTTTACCATAACAGTAATTCTTCGAGGAATGTCTCTTGCAGTAAGTATAATCCCACCCTCTGTCCCCCTCCTTCTCTAACAAGAAGCAATTCTTGCTCCACAGAACTAGGGGTGGAACTCCTTGGTGCCTTGGTTTCATCTCGGCCCTCGCCTTGCGTGCTGAATCTGGCAAGTGGAAATGAGGATAGCAGGGACCTCCCACACTTATATAGAAAACAGGACGTGATGTCATGTGTGGGCGGTCCCTGGTCTGAAACTGCTAGAACAAGCTGCCGTGTGACAGCGCCTTCTGCTGGGTACTCACAGAAGTAATGACTTAGTGCAAGATACAATCCTCGAAGATCTGCTGTTGCAGTAAAATTTTACGTAACTGTACTTTCTATCTCTCCCCCTCAATGTCCCTTCTGCCCTCTTCTGCAGGGTTCTTCTCCACATGTTACCATATGAGGTTCGTTGTGGGTACCACCCTTCTTTGCAGTCTCTGGTTTTCAACCTCCAATTACTTCTCTGTGACTTTACTACGGTGGCCAAAGTGGTGTGTTCATGTCAAGAGCGGTTTGGGCCATCTTTGTAGGCTGCATGAAGTTGAGACGGGCTTTGTGTTTGCTCATTTTTGTATCAGTACGTTCTGCACAACATTAAAAATAAGTAAACCTTTACAGAATGTTGTCCTGTAAAACAATGGCATTTAGGCAAGAGAAATAAAGGAACTTGTGTATTTGCTCTACAGTAGCCTCTTCTTCCTTCATTGAGTGTGGTTCCCCTCTCCAGATCTCATGTTTGTTGTCTGGCCTGGCCACCCAAGGGATCTGCACCACCCAGCACTGCTGTACATACCCTCAAAATCTGATGGAACTGTTCATGTCATCTCATCCGGTCACATACTTGATCTGACAAAATGTTCTGGTTGTTCCAGCACACTTAATTCCAGGATGACCTCAAATGTAACTCTGGCTTTAGCCACAAGTAGGCAAGTCTGTTTTGTGCCTCCACTCTGGGTTGGGTCCCTACCTTGAAGTCCAAGGTACAGTTTACAGTAGTTCTCTTTGGTCACAATTACCCTATCGAGGTTAGTCAGCTTTACCTCTCTGTAGTCTCTGGTGGTGTTATCAAGGCTCCTGTGGATAGTCTGGTCTTCTTCTGTCAGGTATGGTGAGAGTGGTTCAACTTTCTTGTGCTGGGCAGCTGTTCTTGTAACTTTCTTGAAAGTGATAAGATAATCCTCTGGTTGTCCTTGGGCCCCATTTTTTCATTAACATGGGTTGAGGCTCTACAATGGTCTGTTGGTGGCCCAATCCTTGTTCTTTCACAACAGCACCTGCATCATAAATTCGTGCTGCTGTTGGTCTCTCTGGGTCTGCAATTGTCTCTGCTGGGTCATGCAGTCTCTCTAGATTTGGGCTTGTTGTGCCTGCATCTGGGCCTGGTTGGCTTCCTGCTTTGTCATCCATTTCAGGAATGTGTCTGTTCCCATCCTACCCCTGTACAAACAAGGGTGAGTTCTAACAACAAGAATCCATCAATGATGCCCAAATGGAACCTGTTTTTTTGTTTCATATAACTATGTAATGTGCTGTTTTTTCTGTATCGTAAGTCCTGTCCCCTGTGCAATTTATGTATGACATGGAACCTTTGTAAATGAGTCTCTGACTCAAAGGTCTTTCTTGACTATCAAATAAATAAAAAAAAATTACATCATTCTGCAGGAGTATGCTGCCCTGGAGATAGAACTTATGCAAATTTTAGAATGTAGGATTAAGTTCAAACTCTGTGCTGTGGCCAGACTCCCCCTACTGGCTTAACACCAGATTTGTTTCTCCGCTTGAAGAGAGCAGCTTCTAGGAAGTTGTCTCTGGCCTTCTGGTCATCTGTTTTAATACTTTTATTACAAGTATTTGTTGTTTTTGCTTTAAAGTTAGTTTGCGAATACTTTATATTAGTTAAGTGTTTTGTTTTGTAATGTTTTTTTTCAGTAGTTTCTCTGGTACCCGATGGGTCCCAGAAACTGGAGAAGGACACTTTAAAATGTGGCTGCTGCCTAGGGGAACTAAAAGCATTCTGTGTGAAAACATTTAGTCACTTTCATTTCTCCATTAATTTAAACAGTTAATGTATTTTTTATTTAAAAATTATGTATTTTTTTACCACTTTTGTGACTGGGAACTGAATACTAAGATTTGGCATAACTGATAGGCTTAAAATGAGAACAGGGCCCACATGTTTTGAAAACTTACACTAGGCACAGATATTCAAACTGCGCCAGGCTGTGGTGCAAGCCTGGGCGCAGCTCAGATTTGTTGCGCACGGGTGTGGCCAGGGCGATATTCAACGGAGCTGCGCTATAGCACAACTGCTTTGAATATCGCACCATGGCCACCCCCACTGTGCATGGTGCAGTGGCACTGCACCAGCGCAAGTGGTCAGAGTGGAGTGTTGAGATGCGGTGGTGCAAGTGTCATTGCACCATGCACAGCACCTGCGATATTCAAAGGGGGACATGCAAATGGGGCCATAATTTATGCAAGGTACACCCGAGGCCATTTGCATCTGATTATGGCCCCATTTGCATGCCATTAGCATGCAGGTACGCCGATGACTTATGCCTGGCGCCCTGCCAGGCAGCAACCGTCGAGGACCGATGCCCCCTGCAGCCCGATCGTGGGACGTCCCATAAGGGACAAAGAACATCCGTTATCCCTGGTGGTCCAGTGGACCGCGATGAGCCTGATCGCGGGCATCACTCTATCCCCCCCAAGTTCAATATCTCTGGTGGTCCAGTGGACCGCACAGAGCCCAATCATGGGCAGCATTCATCCCCAAGTCCAATATCCTTGGTGGTCCAGTGGACCGCGAACCCGATCGTGGGCAGCATTCATCCCCCAAAGTCCAATATCCTGGTGGTCCAGTGGACCCACGAAGCCTGATCGCAGCAGAATTCATCCTCCCAAGTCTGATATCTCTGGTGATCTAGTGGACCCCCACCCCACCCACCCACTGAGCCACCACCCTGCTCCCTCCCCACCATCAGCTGGCAGCACCCCACCCGCCTGCTGCCCCACCTCACGCCCGACTGACAGCTCGGTGGGACTGCATGCCCATTGGTTCAGAGCATGAGCCAATGGGTGCAGCTATACCGCATTAGTCAGTCCAGATATGTGAATGAATTCATTCACATATCTGACCGACTAGAGAGAGCATTGCACGCCCATTGGCTCATGCCTGAGCCAATGGGCGGCAGCCCTACCAAGCTGTCAGTCGGTGGGCGGCAGGCCACAGGCGGAGGGTGCTGCCACCCGCCAGCTAACGGGGGAGCGGGTGGTGGGGCCCAGTGGGCGGGTGGGGAAGGTCCACCAGATCACCAGGGATATCAAACTTGGGATGAATGCTGCCCACGATCGGTTCGCGCGTCCACTGGACCACCAGGGATTTTGGACTTGGGATGACTGATGCCCATGATTGGGGCATGGAGGGCACCACCAGGTGCGGCAGGAACAGGTAATGGCCACCCACAGGTGGTAGCTGCTGTGTTGTGCCTTGCATGCAGCAGCTCACTTGTGGGTGGCCCTCTACTTCCTTTTTTTTAAGGCGTAACTTTGTGCAGGCGCGGGTAGGGTGTGCGCCTGCGCAACTCTGCATGACCTGGGCTGAATATCGGGCTGTTTAAGTTGTGATGGGCATGCCCCACCTACGCAACCTGCATAATTGCTGATGCGCCCCAGGCGCATCGGGATTTATGCAGTGCGCCTCTTCTAAATATCACCAGGGCACATCAGTGGGTTGTGCATGGCGCAACACCGTTGCGCCATGCGCAATCCTTTTGAATATCTGGGCCTAAGTGTTTTCAGCTCCAAGCCAAGGTAGATTGTCACAAGCTTTGTTTATTTATTTCAAAAGTTTCACTCGGAGAGACATACTGAACCATAAACAACTCATTTCCAGAAGCGTCCTGGGGAGAGGGGAGAGAGAGAAATACATATCCACACAGCATAAAAATATTTACAGAGAATGTACACTCATATTAAGGCACACTTTTATACAATATATCATAAATTAAACACTGAGTAATATACATTGAGGAGGAGATATTAAGAGGAGTTGTGCAATGTGCAACCACAGAAATGCGACCCTGAGCCATATTCAGCCAATGTGAATATGCAGTGCAATATCCATTGCACAGATGTGCAACAATAATGTATGTGGTGCAAGTACATGGGTGCGTCCCATGAATAAGCTGCGCAGTGGCATATTTAGCAGAAAACCATGGCGCAAGTCAGGAGCAAGTCACAGAATGCACCAGACAGACTTGAGCATATAAAAGGAGGCTCAAACACACACACAGCAGATCATGAAGCCAGAGCAAGAGACAATGATGAATGCTGGGCTTTTGTGATGGAGGTGGGAATGAGGGGTGAAAGGAGGAGGAGGAACATTAATGTAGCCAAGGACGGGCCCATCAGCAGTATGCCCAACACAGACGGTTCCGTGCCACCTCACCTTTGAGGACTATGGTGATCTGGAGTTCGTGGGCCAGTACCATCTGAACAGGGCAATTCTGAGGCAACTCTATGAGCTATGCCATGATGATTGCAGGCACCCACCAGGAGGAGTCATGCCATGACAGTGAAGACCAAGGTTACAGCAGCAATGTGCCTGCTCACCACGGGCACCTTCCAGAAAGCAGTGGGGACAACCACTGGTAAAACCCAGTCGGCCACATCCTGCATTCTCACACAGTTCCTCAATGCTCTGCTGCCACATATGATTCCCATGCACACAGGCAGAGCATACAGCAAACATGCAGGACTTCCACAGGGTAGACACATGCCAGGAATGGTAGGAGCCATGGACTGCACCCACATGGTCACACACACACCACCTGGCCCAGAGAGGGCCACCTACATGAACAGAAAGGGCTACCCATCCATCAACTGCCAGGTGGTGTGCAATGCCATGGGGTGCATCACCAATGTCTGTGCCACCCACCCTGGGAGTGCACATGACGCATTCAACTGGCACAGCTCCATCCTGTGTCATAGGTTCAAGCTTGGGGAGATCCCCATAGGTCACCTGATAGGTGAGCACAGCATGGGATGGGGTGAGAGTGCAGCCCGTGAAGGGATCACGGAGGCCCAAGTCATATATAGTGGGTGCTGTGTGGGTAGTCGTAGGTGGCAGGGAGGAAGGGAACAAGCAATGTCATGTGCTAACCAGCATGTTTTACTCACACAGGTGACAGTGCCTAGCCCCTGAGCCCCTGGCTGCTCACCCCCATCCAGCGCCCATCCAATGCTGCAGAGGAGAGGTACAATGAGGCACACATCGCTACACTCAACATCATTAAGTGAGTCTTTGGCATGCTCAAGATGCAATTCCATTGCCTAGAGACGTCCAGTGGTGCCCTACAGTACAGCCTTGTGAAAACCTATGGCCTATTGCTGGCCTGCTGCATGCTGCACAACATGGCCACTGACCGTGGGATAGCTGTCCAGGTGGATGAGGGCAACAGCAGTGATGAGAATAGGGATGATGGGCCAGTTGAGGGTGCACAGCCACCCATGTGGAGGAGGGACCCCAGGATGGTTGTATGGGCATGGAGGCACTGTGACATGATTGTACAGAGCACTTTGGGAACCACAGGTGAGTACCAGATACAACAGCCATGCATGCATGGAACACCACACATACACACACACACACACACAGAGGTTCACAGCCACACACAGAGGCATTCAGGGACACCAGCACACACACAGCATGCACAGGGATACACAAACACACAGCCATATGCCCACATCACAGTGCACAGGCATGGGTGTGCACACACACATGCGGGCCCTGCGCTGGACACAGAGCTGCCCAAAAACGACCCACACAAGCACCTCCAGCACCATCATGCAGTGCACAGCTGGGCACACTGGGCATGTGGGTGGCACATTCTGGAGCGGTGGGGAATGTGGCACCACACATATGTGTAGCTGGATGTGGCATGGATCAGAGTGAATGCACTGGCACGCAGGCAAGGCCGGCACAGTGCTGCCCTCATCACGCCCATGCCACAAGGCCCAGCACAGCATGTAGTAAGTAGTAAGTAGTAGTAAAAATTTTACTTTTATACAGGAATAATACATGTCATTTGGATAAAATAATTCAGTTTTCAAGACAGTCCTGTATGAAGTTTTTAAGTTTCACATAATCACACCAGTTTCAGACAATCACAAATTATAAAACACAAAATTACAAAATCACACACAATTAGACAATATAACCAAATTAAATCAAACACATTCACATGAATATACAAAGTACATCTTTAACCCTTTAAGAAATTTTTTTTCAATTTTCTCTAATCGCAATGAAGGAGGAAGTATATTCCAACACATTGATACTTGTGACGCCAATGTTCTATCCTCAAATTGATTCTTACACTTATCTGGATCTATTCTATTTTGATACAAAGCCCTAACTGAATGTTTCCTAAGAGCAGAATCTTTATTTGCCAATATTTTTGATATATTATGATTCAAATAAATTGTCCTATATTTGTATATAAATGAGGACCAGCTATACCTGTATTCTAAATCAAGAGGTAACCAATTTAACTTGGACAACAATTCACAGTGATGAGTCCTAAAACTACAACATAAGACATATCTTGCCACCCTTTACTGCAATTTATCTAACTAATCAAGAGTTGTTTAGATGCAGTCCTATAAATAACGTCTCCATATTTTATTACTGGAAGTTTAAGCTGTTCAGCAATCAGTTTCCTATCCTGCAGTTTTAAGGACTTAGATGTTCTCTTCAAAGCTCCCAATTTTTTATGTGTTTTTGTAATAACAGACTCTATATGACTCTTAAAGGTCAATAAAGAGTCAATATTAACTCCTAAATAACAATAATTTGTGACTTGTTCTATTAAGGTTTGATTCAATTATGTGATCTGTACATCCGAGACACCCAGTTTTCTAGTACTGAAACACATTCATTTTGTCTTATTTACATTCATTATTAATTGTGACTTGGTGAAGCACTCCTGAACCCTAGTGAAGTCAGCCTGTAGGTTTCTCTGGAGATCCACCAGACCATTTCCAGAGGCCACCAAGACCGTATCATCTGCATACATTCTTATATCTGTATGCCTGATCACAGATGGTAAATCATTATTAAATATCAAAAATAACAAGGGTCCCAAAATGGACCCCTGAGGAACTCCCCTTTTAACGATCCTAGGATGTGAAAGATGGTTCTCTAACTGTACTCTCTGGGAACGGTCTGTCAGATATGGCATAAACCATGCTAGTGGATCACCAGAGAAACCCAGACAGACCAACCTCTCAGACAGAATGGAGTGGTTCACCAAGTCAAATGCTTTTGACAGGTCGATATAAATAGCTGCTGTATCCTTACCTTTGTTCAGGGATGTACATATCAGATCATTAAATTCGACCAAAGCTGACATAGTTGAAAAACCCTTCCTAAAACCTGATTGATATTTTGTTAATAAATCATATTTTTCCAAATAAGCTCCATTTGTTGGTTTACCAATCTTTCCAAACATTTGGACAAGACAGGCAAGATGGTAATAGGGGCGATAATTATTAGGAGATGATTTATCTCCAGTTTTATAAATAGGTACTATCTTCCCTGTCTTCCATAAAGTAGGAAAAAGTCCTCTTGTAAACTCAATTGAATATAGCTAGAATCGTATGTGCTATGTATGGGGCAGCTATTTTTAAAAAGCGTCCTTCTAAATTATCTAGACCTGCAGATTTTATATGGGTTTATTCTAGATAATTCGTAGTAACTTCCCGTAGTGTTAACTGTTTGAATCTAAAGGGAGGGTGTTGATTTGAATAATGTTCTTCACGCCTAATGTCAGTTACTATTGGAGTATCTTCTATTAATTCTAAATTAGGCAGATCAACAAAATAGCCATTTAAGATATTCGATACCTCCCATGGATCTTCTATTATATTTTCATTTGTTCTCAATTTTAGTTTTATTTGTCCATTATGCCCTCCTGGATTTGACAAGTTTTTTTATAGTTGTCCAAAATCTTTTAGGATCCATATTATGATTTAACTTACTACGATAGTAAAGTAGTTTCACCCTTTTTGTTAATTTTTGACATTCGTTTATTTTAATTTTAAATAAATCCCAATCACAGCTTTCTTTAGTCTTTTTAGCTTTCTTCCAGAGTCTATTTTTAACTCTAATCATTTTTTGCAGTTTTTCTGTTATCCATGGAAATCTTGGCAAATCTCTGTGTTTTTTTTATTATTCTGGGGGCATGAAAATCACAAATTTTTTGAAAAGTATTAGTAAAGTATTCAATACTAAGATCCAATTCTGGTATTAATAAACACCTCTCCATCTTTCTAATCTAATGCTCTCCAGGAATTTAAACTCTGAAAAGTGTCTCATATCACGGGACCAAGTTTGTTTCGAAACTCTCAAGTCCTCCTTAGGATGTATAGTAAGAATAGTCTAAACAGGATTATGATCACTAAAATGAGGGGA
This sequence comes from Neoceratodus forsteri, assembly GCA_016271365.2. Taxonomy (NCBI): domain Eukaryota; kingdom Metazoa; phylum Chordata; order Ceratodontiformes; family Ceratodontidae; genus Neoceratodus; species Neoceratodus forsteri. The sequence goes on along the minus strand of CM057450.1, from coordinate 123,209,476 downwards.
TAAAATTCCCTGATCTTTTACTTGAAGGGTTTGAGAAACAAAAATTAGATCCAATATTGATCCATTTTTTGTAGTATTTATATATCTTGTGGGTAAATTAATCAATTGAATAAGTCCCATTTTAGTTGTGATTTCCTTTAATTTTCTTCCTTTATCATTTGCCCAATCACATGGAGGGACATGCCACACGTGGAGGACATGCCACATGCCACACATACATGCTGGCACACGCACATGGGCGTGCCTAGCCAAGTGTGCACCAGCCAACAGCAGTAAGTAGCAGGATGAGACAGCACAGCCAGTAGGCCTACCATGTGGTGCCACAGCTGCCACAGCCATGTGGGCAGCCACAACCTGGCTGTGTGGCAGCCACAGGCTACTAAATAGCCACTGGAGGTGTAACCAACACACTCAAGGGGGTGGAGGCCTGAGAATGTGACCAAGTCCTCGAGGGCGTGAAAAGTTCAGCAAAGAGATTACTGACAGGTGTGTCAGGGATGGGCACATCAGAGCCTAGCATCAGTCATGTCATGGTTGCACTACGGGGAGTCCTACACACCCTGCCACACCCAGTGGATGCCAGTGATGTGAATCCGGCAGCAATGGTACTGGCGATGCGGTTGTGGCCTTCCGCAGCTGCCAGAGCTCACCAATCAGCTGGGCATGTCCTATGTCCCCATGCTCACACAGTTGACACACCTCTACCCGCAGTGCACTGATCTCAGCCCTGAGCATCACCTGGTTGTCTACGGATGACTGCAACAGCTTGGTGTGCTCATCCAGCCTGTCAACACCTCGCACATCCTGGGGATGACGCTGACCTGCTGGTGATGTGACAGCATGCTATGCAACATCCCTCACCTGGGATGCTGCACGAAGACCGCTGCAGGTGGTGGGGATTGTGCGGCTGCCCTGTGAGCGCCCCTGTGCTGTGCTGCATGGTGGCCACTGCAGCCTGCTGCCATTGCCCATTTGCCGCTGGGCTGGACCTATGGCACCGGTGATCATGCCAGTGTCCCCCCTGCAGCAGTGACAGTGGCGGCACCACATGCCACTGTGCGGCCATGATTGGGTGGCAGCTGCGCAGGTGCCATACCACCACCAATGGCAACTGCTGCCTGTGTATAGCCCTGTACCCTGGGCGGTGTGTCCAGGCCCATGCCACCCAGGCTCAGTGTTATGTCTTCATCGGTGTCTGATGACCCACCCTCCTGTGTACCTGGTACAAGTACCAGTAGGGGTTCCATGAGTAGGAGGTCTGTCAGGGGGTTGTCATCGCCCAGACCCAAAAATTCCAGCAGCCCCACACTGCCCTGTCACTGATGGTCAGTGGCCCTGATGCCTTTGGACGTTGATGGTACTGCCTCATCGGGTCCAACATTGTTGGCAGCGTCCTGCAACCAACCCCTGAAGCATGATGGCTCTGGAAGACACCACCATGCCTGCATGCAATAGGGGACACCTATGCAGCACTGCAAGTCAAGGTGGTCATGCCACAGGCTGTGCACATGGTATCCTATGACTTGGGCATAATGCAAGTGGGCACCTACCAAGCGTCGACCCACTTGCGGCAAATGCCCCGACAGCAAGGGCGACCAGATGGGGAGGGTTCACGAAAAGGTGATGGGATATCGTGCATGTATATGCGTGGGAGGGAGCAAGCATACCGAGTGAGAGGCAGGAGGTTTGTGAGGGGTGGTGCCATGGGTTGCCACTGAGCTGGCATTGTGGCATGGTGGGGTGGGTGCTGGCCAGGGGTGGTGGGATTGCAGGGTTCTGGACCAGGCGCTGATATTTTTTTTTGTGCCCAGCCTGAGCTAGGTCTTATTTTTTTTTTATGCGGATGCACCCCTCTACCTGACATAAACTCCCTTGGAGTTGAGAATCTAAAATTGGCAGGGTGCGGGGGTGCAGCCCCCATGCATTAAACAAAAAAAACACAAGTTTTTGCACCACTTTCACTGGCGCCGGAGTTGCACATCACTGAAATTCAATTTTGGCAATGTGCACTCACCATAAGGGCATTAGGCATTCAGGAATCGCCCTTATCACATGGAACTGGTGTACATGCTAGGCCAGCCATGGTGAGTGGATGCAGCACATGGTGTTGTACCAACACACGTCTGACATGCACAGTCCCCCACCCCACCGGCCACAACACCAATGGTGTGCCATGCAGCTGCCTGTGGCCCATGCCGTGCCACTGGTGCACTGAGCCGGCAGCACTGAGGGGCAACCATGCAGCGCTGCACACCCTGGACCAGGGGTCATGGCTACAGTACAGTGCCCATGCTGTTGTCCCACTGCACAGGTGGCCAATGCCATACACAGTGGCCTCATGTGTGGCTCACGAGCTGCATGCCACTCAAGCCATGGGCACGCATCATTGCTGCAGTCACACTTGCATGCTACCAGGCAACACACACACACCCACACCCACATAAGACAACAACAGACTCACAGTGCTGTGATGGGCTGCCACCTGTCTGGAATCCACCTCCTGGGACGCCCCCATTACAGCAAGGGTGATGGTGCCACCATCTCCTCACCCGCCATTAGTACTGGTGCGGTGTCTGGTCCCCGCCTGTCCTGCTGCAAGATGCCCTGATGGTGGCCACCTTCTCCTTAATATGCCTACGGTTTGTCCCCATCTTCTTCTTGCACTCCTGTTATGTCTGCTGTGGGTGTTCATGTATGTTGCCACTTCCTCCCACCCGGTGGCATGGTCCTGCAGGGTGCCAGTGGCCCCACTCAACAGTGGCTCTCTTGTTGAGGTAGACCTGAACAGGGCCTACGGTTCTTCCTTAGTGAAGTTGGGTCTGCGCTTCTGTGCAGGCCCCTGCCCTCAGCTCCTTCCATCTCAGACAAGTTGTTACCTGTGGACAGTCAGACACTGGCCTGATTAGCACCATGGCAGCAACTTGCAACAGTGCAGCACTGACAACATGCACAGCTACATCACAAAGTGTGATGGTCCTCTACCTCAATGGCTGCAATACCTGTCAGTGACCTGTGCCATTGGTGGTGCCTTTTATGGCTCAACAATGCAATGAACAGCAGCACAATTGTAATGGGATGCTAATGTGCGTGACTGTACTTGCATTGGCTTATGAAATTGCCTTGCATATGTTGGCTGAATATTGCAGAATTGCGCCACGCGCAATACGACTGTGCCGGAGCAATTAGCTGACGCATTCCCAGCACATGCACAGTGCGTGGCTGCACAGTGCACATGTGCGCCATGGGTGGCAACATGTTGAGTGCCCTATCACGCAGCTATGTCTGCTGCATGATGTTCCCCTATTACGCATGCAGTCCTGTGCACATGCCGCGCATGCCGACACAATGCGCCGCCAGGCCCCATTGCACTTCTGTGCCAGATGAGCCATGCCACCGACTGCACATTGCTTGACAATGCACAATTGGCACATGCACGGCATTGTGCAGGGTCACACAGGGCACAGACGTCAGTCATTGCCGTGATCCCATACTCCTGCCTTGACGTGCTGCATTGCGCATGTGTGGTAATGCGTGATAGGCTCTACCGTGCATGTCCATCGCACATCTCAGTTCTGCGCAACTGTGGTCCATAGCCCCCTATTGTGCATCATGCTCTGCACAGTTCCATGTGCATGTTTTGCAGGCCACAGTAGTCACAGTCATGCCCAATCTAGTGGACTGCACTAACGTCTCGCTCAGGGTACCATATGTGCTGTGCTCTGAATTGAATGATGTGGAAATGGCCAATCTAGTGGCCTTGGTGGAGCCTGTGAGCTCAACTGTTTGGAGATGCAGATCTCCAGGTGCCACAGTGACAGTCTGGGGCAGGGTGGCGTTGATTCTGGAGTGGCATACAGGGGTGCCACAGACCAGGGAGCAGTGCCGCCACCATTATGGGGACCTCCACAGGTGGTGCCAGCGTGCCTCCAAAGACTGCAGGACAGGGCACAATGGGGCTCTGTGCCACAGCCAGGTAGGTGTCCCCTTGCACTATGCATGCTCCCATTGTCCAATACCTGTGCTGTCATGTGCGTGCCTGTGCAGCTGCATGGGTGGGGTGCAGTGCTGGTGGGTGGTGCGTGTTCTGTGGTGCTGCACCATGCCCCTGTGTGGTGCACGGTGTTGTGGCCCAGGCGCCATACCCCACCCATGGGTCAGTGTCCCTGCCTGTGCTGTGTCAGTGGTGTGCACTATGTTGGTGCTGGGGGGACCTGTGCATGGCATGTCACTCATGTCTGTTTCTCTATCTCTGTTCCATCCACAGGACCAGAGGACTGTAGGAGGGCCAGGGTGGCCTCAGGATGGGCCAGGCAGCAGGGTGATGGGGGTGCTGCTGCTGCACCAGTGCCTGGACAGGCCGGTGAGTGTCTGCGGCATGGTGTATGGGGCATGGATGGGACTGGGATGGGTGGTGTGGTCCAGCCAAGGGCACTGCCGGCAGGCGTGGTCACTACTTGGGGAGATTCCTGCCTCCACTGCCTGTGCTGCATTGCGCAGTGTGTGGCAGATCCGTACACTGGCCTCTGTGTGGTGGCATCCCATCGCTGTCCCTGGTAGGGTGGGTGTGTGTGCGCGCGTCTCCCATGGTGTGTGACTGCTGCTGGGGTCTAACGTCCTGCTTGGGGGGATCTTGCACCAGCACTGTGGGGTACACCACAGAGGTGTGGGTGCATGTCGCTCCCGGGAGGCCATGCAGTCTGGCTGTAGGGGCATGTCAGGGTCGGCTGTTGCTGTCCTCTGTGCACATGCTGTTGTTCATTCTGTCCACCAGTGGGCACAACAGCTGTCTAGTGCGCACACTGCGGGGGGGGTGCTTGGGCTCCTTGTTGCCTGACACTTATTGCCTGTTCTGTGTCCCTTTTCCTAGGTCAGACTGGGCCACAGGCCTGAAGATGGTGGCCGGGGCTCATTGGCGGGGGCATGCTATACCTCCGCTGTCTCATCCAGAGGAGCATTAGGCATACAAATGTACTGATATGCATCGGCCAGCATCATCTGGAGGTCACACAGGACCTGGGACAGGAGGTGTGCCGGCTGAGGACCCTGCTGCAGTGTCAACGTCACTAGTCCAGTCCCATCTCCCTGCTGTACCTTGGACTTCCCCTGCCCTCCTCCGCTTTGGTTGTTTTTCATTACCCACCTGTGTGTTTCCTCCTGGACCCATTCCCCTTGTTTCCCACATTGCCACTCCCTGTGTTTCCCCCTCCTGGATTATTGTTGCATGCCCTGTTAGCACCCATCTGTTGTTTATTGTGTTTTCTGCAGTAAAGCTGTTATATTTTGCACATCTGTGTCTTCTTTACATCTGAGCTGCTGCACTGCTGACATTGTTGTGTAGTGCTCTTGGACATGTCCTTCAGTCCCAGTGCTGTGCCCTTTGGGCTGTGCTGCTGTGTGCACAAGGTCCTGTGTGCTGTGTCCTTCTGTCTGACGTGCCCATGGGCTTTGGGTCTCACCTGCCCTGTGCACGGTCCACCACCTTCTGTCCCTATCTATCTGTCTGTGCTGCCCTGCCCTCCACTTGTCATGCTGCCCTTGCCAATGCTGGTGTGCGGTGTGGTGCTGGGCCCTGTGTCCCTGCCTGTTGGTGTGCCTTTTGCCCCTTGTTCCCCTGTGCATCTGCGTCTCCTTTACATCAGTCCACTGTGCGTGCCTGGTGCCCTTGCACCGTGGCTGTGGCACTGTTCCATACAATGCTGCCTGTCAGGGTTGTTGTGGTGCAGTGACGTGGGCTGCCAGCAGCTGTGCCTTCAGGGTGGGTGGGTTGGTGTGCTTTACGACCTGTGTTGGTGTTGTGCGACTGGCATACTCTGCTGGTCCATGGCCATGTGCCTCTGCTGTGCATCCTGGGAACTGTCCCCTTGTGTTTTGGGTCTGCCACTGCTGGCTTGGCACTCTGCTTTTGTGCTGCCATGCCTGTGTTCCCCATTGCCTGTTGTGCTTGCTCAGCCTGCTGGCTGCTGCCTACCTGCATGCTCCTGCGCAATCCGGTTGCTCCAGCGCATGTCTGGTTGCATGGTGGCACATCTTTGCTATATTCAGTGTGATTTGCACCTCGCATGTCAGTGGCACATCATTTGAATATGGCTTCAGTTTCCTATGGCAGAACCGTATTACGCTGTGCATTCCATTGTGCACTGTCTGGGCACACTTTTGAATATCCAGCCCTCAATGTACAAGAGCACATACATAGGAATCATTTACAGAAAATGCAGCAACAGCAGTAAGTAACATTTGTCTAAATGAATAGGGGATGAACCAGGTTAGTGCAAGTGGCTAAGGGTAGTCTAGCAAAGGTGAATAGTAGAGAGGGGAGAAAGGAGAAGGTAGATTACAGGAAGGAGACAAGGAGGTCCAGAATTATGGTGGGTAGAAAGAAGGTAGCGGAATGGGGAGGTAGGAGGGAAGAGGTGTATGTAGTGTGAGAGTTAGGAGGGTGGGGAAGAGAAGGGGGTGGAGAGCCAGGAAGAGGAAGGTATGGGGCAATAATGGTGGGAGTCAAGGGCAGTTACAGAAGGGCGAATGTCAGCGTCTAAGACTGGAGAAGGAGCGGATGGAGGTAACAGAATGAATAGGGCCAGGAGGAGTTCCAGAGTTTGGGAAGGTGGAAAGAAACAGCTTGCCCAGCCGAGGTCCGCCTGGACGGGAAAGTTAGAGAGCAGAGTTAGAGCTACAGAGAAGTAGGAGAGGTTTGAAGGGGAGGAGAGAAGAGACATAAGTTAGGATGGGAGGGAGCCCAGCCAGTACTTAACAATAAAGGAGGAGCAATGAACAAGTCTTCTGGCTTCAAGGGAGGAAAGAAGAGAGAGAGAGAGAGGTGTAGTGGTGGCAGTGGTGGGTCGGGGGGCAATACAGGGCAAACCTACAGAAGAAGTGGAAGAGTGGATCTAGTCTGGCCAGGGTAGACTTGGGGCACTAGCATAGATAGTGTCACCATAGTCAAGAGGGAAGAATCATTCTCTGTACAATGGCTCTGTGGGCCAGCAGAGGGATGCACTCTTGGTTCCTATACAGTGCACCAAGTTTAGGGAAGCTTTGTGTAAGTAGTCCACATGAGCAGAGAAATCTAGAGTGACTGTTGAGCCAAACTTCTAGGTACTTGAAAGCTGTGATGTTTTTAAAGGCTAGTCCTGTCCAGAGTGTGGAAGGAGGGCAGGGTTGGCAGTTTAGAGAGTTTTGTCTGGTACCAAAAGTTACAGAGACATTTTTTTTGCATTTAAGGAAAGTTGATTTGACCGAACCAGTGCTAGATATTGGTGAAAGCCAGTTGGAGTCTGCTTGTCAGGTCTGTTAGGGAGGAACCTGAGGCAAATATGATAGTGTCATCAGCTTACATGTGTATGGATGCAGACATACATGCAGAGGGAGGAATGTGAAAGATGGAGAAGAGGATGGGTCCGAACACTAAGCCTTGGGGACGCCAGTGTGGTTGGGGGTGGGGCAGGGAGTTGCCAATTTTGACAGCTTGAGTTCTGCCCATGAGGTAGGTGTTTAAAGTGCCTGAGTCCAGATCACAATTTTAAAAATTAGCTATTTAAAAAGTTATGCACTAAAACACAAAAGAAAAGGACTTTAAAAAGGGAAGAACTTATGGCTTCTCAGTCTGCCTTTATGGCACCAAAGCGTAATAAAGGCTCAGAGGGGGACTCTCAATGATGGTGGAAAGCACACTTCAGAGGGTTCTTCTCCTCATAAGCAGCAGCCCCTGTCAAAGGGGGTAGAAAAGAAAGATAAAGCTGCTGGGACATCTGAAAAGCAAGGAAACAATAATAAAAATACCATGGTGTCCAAAAGGGGGAACCTTCAATCCAATGATGGCAAAAATACAAGAGTCTTAGAGCATGTGCTGGAACTAGTGCCTCTCATGAAAGAAAATACAAAAAGAAAAACATATTCCTGTCATTCCTCCTGTAAAGGACAAGGAGAAAACAGTGGAACAGAATCAGATGCCCTCAACAGAGGACATGACAAAAGTACAACAGTTTTTCCAAGCTTTCCAGGTCATGGGAAATTTATTTAATGTACCTGCCCCTTCCCCCCTGGTTCCAAACCAGTAGCCTGAACAGGAGGGGGATATGTATTATGAAGAGGAAGAGGAGGGTGAACCTATAGAGCCTGATGGTTCCCCTGATAAGGAGTTTGGGCCCCTCCTAGAGTTCCTGAGCACTATTCCTCTTACTCTTCTTTTTCAAACAATTGATAGATATCCAAAGGATGTCAGACAAGGAAAGTGGTGCTGGTTGGAGACTTCCAATATTCCAGACGTGGACTGGAGCCTCCCAGCAGCAGCATTAACTAGGAGCAGATTTATCCTGGACTAGCTTCAGGGTGCCTTCCTTAAGCTGTCTTCCTGTATACTCCCTCATGTCCTCCTCACTGAGCTTTCAAGTGAACATCACATGCAATTCCATATGTCGCTTTGTGCTTCAAGCCCCATACTCCACCCACCACTGCGTACTCTACCGGTTCCTGGGATGGCTCCCCTTACAGGGCCGATTCGACTATACCATGGGCTGTTTAGCTGACAAATCTCTCAGGAACAAGCAGCTGTCTCCCTATTCTGCTCTGCTTGCAGTCAGGATGGCTCCCAGAAGCCTCAGGGCAACCTCTGTTCCCCCTTAGAAGTCCCACGTGTCTCTTCTGTCTTTGGTAGTAGAGCCTTCTCCATCTCTGCCCCCTCTCTCTCTGGAACAAGCTGCCTCTATCCACTTGCTCATCTGCCACCCATTTGTCCTTCAAAGCTAACCTGCATACCTGGCTGCAAACTGAGTCAACTTGCACCTGTTCCATTGGACCACACTCGGGAAGGTAACCCTCCCAGGCTTGGGAACCTCATACACAATTGTTACGTGGGAGATATTTCCCAGTCTGACCGCTCTCATGCTTTTCATACGTTACCTTGTGTTAATGCTCCTAACTGTGTTTCTCTTCTCCCCTCCCTCCTACTTTGTCTCCTTCTATAGTAGTGGTACATGTTTACCGCAGTTGCCACAGGTTATGCAGTCTCTGACTAATTTTTCAAGAATCTAAATGCTAGTTTTTTAGTCTGTCTGAACTGCATGTGGGCATTGTTTTCCTGCATCAACTGCTACTGCTGATAGTATTTACTCTGTTATTTTGCTGTTGCTTATATTATTCTTGATGGAACATTAAGTGCTGCAAAATTGTTTTGCAATTTTCACTATGTTGTGATTGACCTCATGTTTGAGGTGTGTATCCTTCCCTGTATCATATGTTTCACCATTTATTACTGCTGTAAATGGTTTTGTGTTACCATATGTGGCCGGGTCATGACTGAAAACGGTCTATTGGATCAGTGCATTTACCTGGTAACAAAGACATGTAGGATAGTGCATGAGTACCAGTTAACAACAGGGCTATTCTTTCACCGAGTTGGTACTATGATGACAGATTACCTCGACAGCGCAGCTCGAGAGATAATCAGTCGTCATAGTACCAACGAGGTGAAAGAACAGCCCTGCTGTTAAATGGTACGCATGCACTGTTCTGTATAGTGGAACATCGTTGCCTCAAAAAAAATTACTACATCTTTCTTTTTAAAATAAGACTAACTGTCAGATTGCTGCTCAAGGACACCATGTGTGATGTCCATACTGCAGCAGAACGAAAAGTCGTTCTGCTGTCCTGCGGACGTTACTTTTTGTTTCTGCTGCACTGCGGATGTCATTAGTGCAGCAGAACAACATTTTGAGAGCGCTAGATTTCAGTGAACAACGATGTTCCACTATACACTATAAATAAAATAAATAAGCAACCAGTCATGGAACCAACTCAGCAGAAGGCAATACTGGATCTCATGCTCACAAATGGGGACACTTTGATAGGGGGAACAGTGAACACCGGTCACTGTGGTTTGAAATCACAGAAGGAGCAGAACCAAACCACACAAAAACATGTATTCTGGATTTTAGGAGGGCAGATTTTGGGAAAATGGGGACATGCTTGAAAGAGGCACTAATAGGAATGGGAAGGGAATCGGGGGTGGAGGAACAGTGGGCAATATTTAAAACAGGGATTACAAGAGCAGCAGAATTATGCATTAAGCATGTTAGCAAGGGAAAAAGGAAGAGGAGGCCATTATGGTTTTCCAAGGAGGTAGCAGAGAAAGTGAAAGCCAAAAAGATCGCATTCAGGCAATACAAAAAGACAGAGGCAGAAGGGGATAGGGAGTAGTACCAGGAGAAGCAAAGGGAGGCAGGAAGGTCAGTAAGGGAAGTCAAAGCTCAGGCAGAAGAGCGCATTGCAAAATCAGTGGTTAGAGGGGACAAAACCTTTTGTGTGATTTTGTATTTCTTTGAAACTTGGCTTCCCGGCCAAATGCCCTTTGGGGTAACCATTGCCTCAGTGCTTATGCACAGAGGTTCTTTGTCTTTTAAAACCTTTTACAGGTACATAAGTGAAGGAAAAAGGGTGAATGGAGGGATAGTGAGACTGAAGGGGAAGGACGAGGTCAGGAAGGTGGGAAGGGAATGGAAATGGACACAGGTAACTTTACATGGGAAAGGGTTCTAAAGGGAATTGGAAGGAGTAAGAGTCAATAAAGCAATGGGGCTGGAAGGGGTGCACCCCAGGGTCCTAAAGGAACTAAGAGAGGTGGTGGCTGAACCTCTGGCAATCCTGTTTAGCCAATCACTAGAAACAAGGGAGGTACCCAAACACTGGAGGACAGTAGATGTAGGTCCCTTATACAAAAGCGGGAACAAAGAGGAAGCGGGGAACTACAGACCAGTCAGCCTGACCTCGGTAGTGGGGAAGATCATGGAAGCACTACTGAAGGAGAGATTGGTGGAACATCTGGTTGCCAGTGGACTGCAGGACCCAAGGCAGCATAGTTTCACCGGGGGCATGCCAGACCAACCTCATTGAATTTTTAGACTGGGTGACAAGAGAGGTGGATCAGGGGAGGGCAGTAGACATGGCCTATCTGGACTTCAGCAAGGCCTTTGACACTATGCTGCACAGAAGACTGTTAAACAAACTGGGGAATATGGGTGTGGGCAGGACAGTAGTGTGGTGGGTAGGTAACTGACTGGGTGGCAGGACACAGAGGGTGGTGGTAAATGGTTGTCACTCCACAGAGGGAAGAGTGACCAGTGGGGTGCCGCAGGGATCAGTGCTGGGACCGGTCCTATTCAACATCTTCATCTGTGACATTGTGCAGGTCCTAGAAGGCAGAATTTCCCTGTTCACTGATGATATGAAGCTCTGTAACAGAGTGGACACAACAGAGGGTGTAGACAGAATGAGGAGGGACCTGCAGAAGCTTGAAGAATGGTCAAGGATTTGGCAGTTGAAATATAACACATAAAAGTGCAAAATAATGCATATTGGGCACTAAAACCATGGAACAACATATCAGTTGGGGGGGTGAGGATATAGCATGCACCAAGCAGGAAAGGGACCTTGAGGTTATCATCTCTGATGATCTCAAGGTAGGGAAACAGTGTGACAAGGTGGCAGGTAAAGCAAATAGGATGCTGGGATGCATAGGCAGGGGCATCACCAGCAGGAAAAAAGAGGTCATAATTTCACTATACAAGACACTAGTCAATCAATATCTTTATTTATCCAGGCGGGCACCATTGAGCAAGCTCATTTACAAGGTAGACCTGCGGTACTACAGTAATAATACAGAAAGACAAGTTACAATAGTACAAACAGTAAAAATAGCTGCTATTATAGTAAAATGCACATTTACAGGTAATATACATTGAACATAGAACTACAAGGAGTCGTGAATAATGAACTTGTGCTGGATCCAAGCCAAAAACTGTGCATTTTGTAGTGGGAAATGTTAGGGAGAGGGTAGGCATACCAGCTAGAAGATATCAAGCATAGTGTAGGGAGGGTGGGGAATAAGGGCATAGAGTGAAGGGACCCAATTGTTAGAGCAGAGTGAGGGACTGGGAGGTGGAGGACCGTCTGAAAGGCGACCAAGCGATTTTTGCCCCAAAACGCGGCGACATATGGAGGAGAAAAGCTGTCGTTGTGCTAAGTGCAAGAGGAGGAATATAGTAGCAGGGGCATAACTGGGAGGGTCCTGGTGGTTGGGGCAGAGGGAGGTGTTGGATGGACGAGGGACCAAATATTTTTTGGGGTGAAAGACCGTAATTATCCCCAAGTGCGGTAGCATGTGCTAGAATCAGGCTGCAGCTGTTCAGAGTGTCAAAGAATAAGATATGGGAGTTTGGCAATAAATCCTGTGAATCTGTTGGTGGGCATGCTAGAGGCAGAGGCACACATTTCAGCTGGGGGGGCCGCTATTTGCGGGCCGCCGTTTGAGGGAGGGAGGTTAGTTAGTGTCTAGTAAAGTAGTTGCAAATTTCCATAATGCCATCACGGTAAAGCCTTTTGAACAAAAGGGTACTTACTGGGGCTTTCAGCTTAAGTATTTTTTGGGTTTTATTCCATACTGATGGGAGTGTGAATCCAAAGGTGGCTCTCCTGACTCGTGTGAGTGCCCTGGGTATATTTAGCAGGAGTTGTGAGCAGCTTCTAAGGGAATAATTCCTGGGCACAATCGAAGACAGACAGTCGACAATGTATTGAGGGAGTTTGCCACTGAGGGCTCTAAGTGTCCAGAGTGCTGCATTAAAGTTGCGCCTATAGTGAAGTGAGGTCCAGCCCGTGGCGGCATATAGTGCAATGATGGGTAGAGAAGGGAGGTCAGTGATGAAGCGTATAGCTCTGTGGTAGAGCGTATCCAAGTTTCCAAGATAGGAAGCCACATAGCTACTGTATATGAAGTCTACGTAGTCAATTAAGGACAGGAACGTGGCTTGGACTAGTTGTTTCTTTGCATCTGCTATAAGAAGTCTTCTTATCCTGAAAAAAAGGCCAAGTCTTTGCCTTAATTTTTTCAGCAAGTCTTCCAGGTGGTCAGTGAAGGAGAGTTTACAGTTGATCCAAACCCCAAGATATCTGAATTTCAAACGTACTCTAAACACTCTCCCAGCATCGTGGTTATTGGGGGGAGGGAGTCAGTAGCGCTTGTGTAGTTTGTGGGGGAAAATAACATGGCTTTAGTTTTCTTAGCATTTAGTAGCAGTTTTTTATTGATTAGTTGGAGTTGCAGGAGGTTGAAATCTTTTTGTAGGTCAGTACAAGCTTCTTTTGGTGTGGGACGACTCAGGTACAGCACTGTGTCATACGCGAATAAGTGAATACTTGCATCCTTGATTCCTCATCAATGTTGTTGATATACACTGAAGAGGAGGGACCTAATATGGATCCCTGAGGACACCTCTTTGTAAGAGTTTTAGGGCAGATAGTTTGCCATCCGCTTTCACCTGCTGCTATCTGTCTGTCAGACATTCAGAGAACCACTTTAGAGAAGTAGCATCCAATCCTAGTGTTTTTAGCGGTCGAGAGCAGGTTGTAGTCGACTGTGTCGAATGCTTTGCTGAGGTCAAGAAACACAGCACATACTGACTTTTTATGCTCCAACTCCTGTTGCCAGTCATTGGTTACTTTAGCTAATGCCGAGACAATACTGTGGTTGGCTCTGAATCCGGATTAAAGGGGGTTTAGTAATTTTTCTCTGTTGATGAAGGATCTTAGTTGGCCATTTACTACTTTTTCCAGTAGCTTCGAGAGCGTGGGTAGGAGAGAAATTGGCCTATAGTTATTAAGGTCGCAACGGTCTCCAGATTTAAATAGTGGGATAATGTGTGCGATCTTCCATATTTGAGGGAGGGTACCTTGTGTTAGGGACAGGTTGAATAAATGAGTAATAGGTGCTGCCAATACGTGGCATGCTATCTTTAGGAAGTATGGTTCAAGTGCATCTGCGCCTGCACTTTTCTTAGTATCCAGGTGGAGAATCAAGTCTTCCACTTCCTTGAGGGAAACTGATGAGAATGAGAAATGTTGACTAACGGAGCCAACATTTGGTGGGGTCATGCCAAGTTGGGTGCGCAGGCTACATGCAGGCGAGTTATCGAAGGCTAAGCCTGCTGTGGCGAAGTGTGTTTTGAATGCCTGCAGTATCTCTTTTTGTCATTGATTACTGTGTTGTCAGAGGTAATTTTTGTAGGGGCATATTTTGTGACATGGCTCCACCGTTCTTTGATTGTGGTCCAGAATTTGAGGGACAATTGGCTGCAGTATCTAGTTCTGCTTGGTAATAGAAGCTTAAGCTACCCTAATCAGTTTGGTGCAGCGATTTCTGGCTGTTCTAAAGAGGCACCAGTCTTCCTCTTTTTGGGATTTGCGGGCAGTTTTCCAGAGTTTATCCCTGGGCAGTAGTGCAGCCTTGAGATCTTGAGTGAACCAACGGCATTTCCTAGCCTTTATGCATATTTTTGACAGAGGTGCATGTAGATTCATGGCATAGGTAATGATTTCATGTAGTATAAAATATGCAGTTTTCACTGTTTAGCAAGGTAAAAACTCTGCCACAAGGGCGAGTTTTTTTAGGTCAAGTAGATATGCCTTTGGGTCGAATGACCTTGTTGACCTTTTGGTGGAGAATTTGGCTGTAGTTGGCACTTTGTTGGCTGCTCATACTCCAGCTATTAGGCAATGGTCACTAATATCCGCGTCAAAGGTTCCAACGTGGGAGAAGGAATGCGGTTTATTCACAAGCAGGACATCCAGAAGGGTACTTTTGGCTATATTCTTTTTGTTGATACGGGTGGGCTCTTCGTTGAGTAGGGTGAAACCAAGGGAGTCGCAGAAAGATTTAAGCGGGTGACCGGCTTCTGACAGCCAATCGTAGTTTAGTTCCCCGAGGATAATTGTTTCCAGGGGGCTAGTGTCCAAGATAGTTGTAAGATAGGACAAGAGCTGAGTACCGGCAGATGGTGGTCTATAGCATTCTATGACTCGGAGTGCTAACGATGGGGATAGGTCGATTTTTATGTCCAGGCACTCAAATCCTGCTACCAGTGAGTTGGAATTAAGTGTTTGTGCCACAAATCTATCTTTGATGTAGATGGCAACCCCACCTCTTCTGGATTGCCTATTGCATCTAAAGATCTGTAGTTAGGTATATTAATCACGTTATTTGGCATAGAGGGTCCACCTGGAATACAGTGTCAGTTCTGGAGACCTTACCTACATAAGGACATAGACAGGGTGGAGAAGGTTCAGAGAAGGCAACAAAGATGATACAGGGATTGCATCACAAATTCTATGAGAACAGGCTGAATGACTTGAATGTGTACTCCCTGGAGGAGAGAAGGGAGAGAGGGGATATGGTAGAGACATACAAGTACCTTACGGGGAGGAACAGGGTGCAGGAAAACACTATTTTCCAGCGAAAAAGATGTTCCAGGACTAGAGGGCATGAGATGAAGATGGAGGGAGGGTGATTCAGAGGAAATGCGAGGAAGCATTTCTTCACAGAAAGGGTGGTGGACAACTGGAACACCCTGCCTGAGGAAGTGGTGGGGGCTGAGACAATCATGGGATTTAAGAATGCATGGGATAGACATAAGGGAGTCCTGGAGGTTAGGGATAAGGGGCAACAGACTTCTAGAAAAACTTAATGATCTTACCAGCTCAAATGGTCAGACTGGGTGGGCCATAGGTCCTTATCTGCCAACAGTATCTGTGTACCTATGTACCCGCAACAGCCCCTCTTATGAAACAGAGAAGGATGAGGTGGAAGTGGAATTCACTGAAATGACAGGATTAGCTCCAGCAAGGAGGCTAATGGTCCCCATTCACGAGTCCCTCAAAAAAGCCACATCCAAAACCATGTCAGTGCCTAAGTCACCAGCTGGCATAGATAAGAAAACTGAAAAAAAAGTACCAGATGGACAAGCAGGAGGAAGAATACCTGTATGCCCACCCTGGTCATGAAGGAGTGATACAGGCAGCCTGGGAGACGGCGAAGGTAACTCTCTCCAAAGCCCCCTGAAAAAGATTCTAGGAAACTGGGTACCATGGCCAAAAAGGTGTACCTAACTGTTTCCCTGCTTTTAAGTTGGGCACCTTATTTAGCCTACACTGTTCAGTACCAGAAACACTGTGGAATGCAGTGCTAGTTCTGAGTGATAAATGGTGAAGTGGCACAGGACCTGGCAGCAACAGCAAAGTCTGATTTGGATGCCATAAAATACCAGTTTCACATGGCTGTAGACACCAGTAACTCTGCATCAAGAGTCTTGGCACATGCAGTGACACTGAGGAGGTTTGCCTGACTAAGGGCCACGATCCCTACCTAGGACACCTTGGCAAAGCCACTGATTTCACTTTTGAGAAACTCCTTGTTGGTGACAAAACTGGGCGCATACAGTATGAAAAGAGGGCAGAATACAGAGCCACTTACAAAAACTCTACTGAGAAGAAAAAGGCTCCACTTCCTACAGAAACATAGAAACATAGAATTTGACGCAGATAAGGACCGCTGGCCCACCTAGTCTGCCCATTTTCCTACCTAACAGATAAGCTGCAGATCCTAGTTAACCAACAGCTTAATTTCTCCTATAGGCCTTATGGAAGGGAGGCAGGGCAGAGGTTACTACCCCAGAATCTATACGCCTATGAGTATCAGCCACAAAGACGAGTACTGTAGGGGTAGGGGTAGAAGGGGCTCAAGGCATGCTATAGCTCTAGCCCCAAGTGACAGCCAAACAAACCTCCTGACAATTTTGCATATGTCACCAGTCAGCCATTGCCAGTGGGAGGAGGCTGACCCACTACTTCAGGAATGGGAAAAATCACCACAGACAGGTGGCTCCTGGAAGTAGTGGATCAGGGTTGTCCTGCAATTCAAAGGTTTCCAAAACCGCAGAGAGAGAGAGAGAGAGAGAGAGAGAGGGCCAAAAGACTTGCCAGCTCACTCACCAACAGAAAACATTCTGTTGGACTGGGAAATAATGAGGTTGCTGCAAGCAAGGGCAGCAGAAAAGGTCCCTGCATCACAGGGGCCAAGGGCCTCTTTTCAAGATACTTCCTAACCCGCAAGAAAAATAGGGAATGGCAACTCATTTTAGATTTAGGTCCCTGAACAGACATATCAAGAAAGAAAAATTCAAGATGGTTACTCTGGGCACAGTAATACCATATCTACAATTAGGAGTTAGGTCACTGGATCTGAAGGAGTCGTACTTCCACATCCAAGTCAGACCAAGTCACAGAAAGTGTCTCAATTTCTGGCTGGGAAATTGCCAGTATCAGTTTGCATCCCTACCCTTTGGCCTCACACCAGCACCAAGCATAGTCACAAAGTGCTTAGCTGTAGTGGCAGTCCATCTAAGAAGGCAAGGTGTGGTGGTTTTCCCTTACCTGGACAACTGTCTGGTATCAGGGAAAACAAAACAGGAGGCAGTGTACTCTATACAGTTGGTAAGCACCTTGGAAAACCTGAGGTTCTTAATAAACCTTCAGAAGTCCCAGACAGAATCAGTACAGTTCCTTGACTTCATCAGATTGGAACTGAATATTTATTTTATTTTATTTTTTTTAATTTATTTTACTCTTTGGTAACTGGGTAGGCCTACTAGGCACAAGTGCCTGTTTTCAGTGGTGACCTGGGAGCACTGGGCGGTTAAGTGACTTGCTCAGAGTCACACAGTATACAAGTGGAGGTTGTGAGACTCAAACTCAGGTCTGGTCTGCTGGATGTACCAAGCTCATTCACACCTCATTCCTCTAACCTCTAGACTATACTGCCAGCCCAATATCCTTTAGGAAGGCCTTTCTCCTACAGGACATGGTATCAAATCTGATTGCCAGTGCAGGATCATTCACCCTAGGCCAGCCATGACCTGCAAGGCATTTCCTGCAGTTGCTAGGCCATGGCTTCATCCACTGCTGTGGTGCCATTGGCCAGATTTCAGATGACTGACATACAATGCCAGTACTGGTCTCAAAGGTTGGACCCCCTGTCTCAACTAGTGGCAGTCACGAAAAGTTCTGTACAAGCAGCGGAGCTGTGGAAGGAGAAAAGCAACCTTAGAGAGAGCATTCCATTCCTCCAACAATCTCCCACCAACGTCCTCACAACAGATGCTTTGCTCCTACAGTGGGGTGCCCACCTAGATGACCTCACAGTAGGTGGCATCTTGAGCCCTCAGGACACTTAGCAGCATATAAACCTCCTCAAGCTCAGGGCAGCACTGCTGGCAATACAGTTCTTCTCCCAATTACAGGGTCAGTCAGTTCAAATACTGACGGACAATCCCACAACAATGCACTACATAAACAGGGAGGAACAAGGTCCTCAAAACTGTGCACGGAAGCCATGAGGATCTGGGACCCAGCTTATTCCTTGGACTCACAGATTTCAGCAGTGCATCTGAGAGGCAAACACAGTGTGCTGGCAGACTCACTAAGCAGACTCAGCCAGGGAAACCATGAGTGGATCTTGAACCAGTAAGTGCTGACTTCAATCTTCAGTTGGGGTACTCCAGAAATAGATCTGTTTCCCCTGGCAGAACAATCAGCTTCCAAAGTTTTGGTACAAGCCACCAGTCAGGGCCCAGTCTCAGAGGATGCCCTAGCCCTGATTTGCACAAGGAAGTTCCTGTATTCCTTCCCACCATTCTCCCTCGTACAGTGGATGCTCATGAAGTTCAGGAGAGAGCCAGCAACAATGATTCTGATAGTTCCAGACTGGGCCAAATAGGCATGGTACTTGGTGCTACTGACCCTGTTCTGCAGGACTTCCAATCAGCCTGCCACTGAGATACAACTTGTTGACTCTGTCCCAGGGCACTGTAGCCTTCCCAGACCTCAGAACACTGTGCCTGGTTCTTGAAAAGTTAAAATTTTCTGGTTTGAATCTGTCAGAGGAAGTGCTGAGAGTCCTGAGGGTTTCCAGGAAACCACCCACAAGAAAAGCACATTGCTCTAAATGGAAGAGATTCTCATACTGGTGTGCTTCCAGAAAGATAATTCTTATACAGGCAGGTCTGTCCACAGTTCTAGACTACCTGGTACACCGGCAGTCTTTAGGATCTGAGACCTTTAACTCTGAAAGTACATCTGCCAGCTGTGTCACCCAACACATCAGCAGGCAAGAACAAGTCTTTGGCCTCACAACCTGTTTTTAAAAGGTTTTACAAAGGCCACAGTCACCTGCTCCCTCCTGTGAGGGAACCAGTTCCCCCATAGGACTTGAACATTTGTCATGCTCAGTGGAAGGCATCTCCCTTTGAGCCCATGGCTACAGCAAACTTAAAATATGTCACCTGGAAAACAGTTTCCCTAGTAGCCATGACATCTGTCAGAAGGGTGAGTAAAGTGCAAGCCCTTTGTACAGATCCAAACTGCATAATATTCCACAGTGTTAAGGTAGTCCTTAGGACCAACAGAAAATTCTTATCTAAAGTGGCATCAGAATTTCGCCTAGCTCAGTCTGTGTTTTAACCTGAACACTCCAGTGCAGGTGAACAGAAGCAGCGCTGTCTTGATGTAAAAAGGGTACTGAAATGTTATATGGACGGGACAAGGGATGTCAGGTCTCATAGCTCACAACTCCTTGTTGCCTAAGGAGAGGTTGACAAAGGCAAACCAGCAGTCAGGCAGACTGGCTCTTGCTGGACAGACTCCTGTATATAGTTCTGCTATGACAAACCACAGTCCAAAATATGCACGCACTCCACAGATAATGTCTACACACTGGCTTTTGAATAATCCCAAAAAGCTATATTTGACAATATAACTAGTACAATACCTGTCAGTGGTAAGACACACTCACTGGCCACTCTAGCCCTAGTGCTCCGGGTCCAAACTAATCCTTCATCAGGGGATGACTTCAAGCCTAGAGATGGTGTTGATGCACCCTTGGTGTTCCTCTCACCACATGGGGTGTGGTGCAGGTTGCTGTTGCTGTGGGCCTAGGTGAAGTGTGTGAAGATGAGGCTGGCCCTGATCCTTTGCCCTGCCAATGAAACGCATGCCTGTGTGTTCCCGTACATGGCTCTGTCTGGACGTTGTTCCTCCTCTACAGCCACAATATCCTCAGCTGGCTCCAGTTCCACCTCAGACATTGCAATGCGGTGTGCTATGGCCATGTTGTGGCAGATGCAGCATGCTACAAATACTTTACAGGCCATGTCCGGAGTGTACTGGAGGGATCCACTGGACCTGTCAAGGCATATGAACTGCATCTTCAGTAGGCAGAATGTCCATTCAGTGATGGACCTTGTTGGGGCATGTGCCTCATTGTACTGAGTGTGTGCACCAACCAAAGGGTGCCGGACCAGCCTTATGAGCCATGGTTGCTGGGGGTATCCACTGTCACCTGCGAAGTGAAACATATACATGTTAATATTACATGCACATCCTATGCCTATTCCTGTGCGTGTACCTGGAGGGCTACATGGCTGGGGCATGGCACACATCTAGCTGGCTGTCCATCCTGCCCTTTCCCATGGTTATGCACTGTCCCCATGGCCCAACTTTTACACACATGTTGATTCTCTGCATATGTCACATGCTGTGCCCTATACCATGCTGTGTCACCACATACATCATCCACAGCACACAGTGACTGGCCAATGTGGCAGTGACATTGGGGCATATTCACTGTGGTATATCACCCTCCCACACATGGGCTTGCTGTGAACCCCAACATGGCATGCCCTGTATGCCATTTGTGTCCTATGTGTGCACCCACCATTGCACCACTGCAGGGTATCAGTGTCCATTTGTATATGTCCATGGCATACCTATGAGCCAGACATCCTGAAGTATAGCATTCTTGAAGGCCTGCCACAGACCACTGTTCTGAAGATGAATGCATCATGGCATGACCCAAGATACTTTGCAACCATGTTGAGGATGCAGCTCTGGATGTCACACCACCTGCATATTCATGGAGTGGTACCCCTTTCAGTTTACATACACCTCTGGTTAGACCACTGGTGCCCTGATGATGATGTGAGTACAGTTGATTGCACCAAGCATGTGTGGGATGCCAGAAATGCCATAGAATCCCTGTTTGACGGCTTGCTGCTGCTGTGCATCCATGGGGAACTTTATGTATTTGTGTGCTCTGCGTACCAGGATATTCACAAATTGCCTCAGGCACCGTGACACTGATGGCTGGGATATGCCCACAGTATCTCCACTGGGTGTCTGGAATCCACCACTGGCCAAGATGCAGAGTGCAGCACTGACCTTTACCTCTGTGGGTAGTGCTCTCCCTCTGTGTGTCTGGGTCTGCAGTTCCTTTCTAAGGTCCTGGCACAGCTCAGTTATGGCAGCCTTGCCCAGGAGGTATTGGGCAATACATTGGTCCATGGACAGGTGGAGCGCTAGCGATATGCATGCCTCACATGTCTCCTGCATCTGGCATGTGGCTGCCGTGAGTGCCCCAGGGCAGGTCCCCCGCTGTTAGGCACATCTCTGTCACAGTGGGATGATGGCTCAGTCTCATGGCCATTAGCACCACTGCTTCTGACATCTCTCTTCTGTTGCTACTGCTGCTGCAGTGTTGCCTTACCAGGGATGCAGCTCAGACTGACTGTTGTGTGCCCCCTTTTTTTGCTCTAAGTGTCATTAGCTCACATGTTGCTGGTCTAGTTTGTGCACACTGTGCTGTGCCAGGTCACAGCCCTTATGCAGGTGAGGGGGTGGCACATGGTGTTATGGAGCAAGCACCCTTCATTTGGTGCAGGGTGCATTTGAGAATCGCTTTTGTCACTTCGGCACATGGGTGCCTTGTACCACTCAGTTTGACGTAAGTGTGTCATTTGGCTGTTTTGAGAATCGAGCCCATGTCTCTTAGCACCAGTTTCTGAGTTTCACTCTTTCTTGTCACCAGTTTCTGAGTTTTCAGGATTTTTTAGGACTTCAGTTTACACCATTTCACAAAGTTATACATTTTTAAAGTAAAGTCTGACCTGTACTACTGTGGTTAAAGCCGACTGCACTGAAGGGAGTGTAGCGCTTGGCATGCCTTTCAAATATCGGTACAGATCCACCTTTACTCCTCTGTTAGTAATAAAGTGACCGAGGCATTGGCCTTATATAAAAACCCAGACCTGGTCCTCTGCTGCTACTTTTATGTGTTATCATAAAATAAAATAAAAAAAAAATTCCATTTTAAGTCAGCAGTCAGAAGTTACAACTCACATCTGAAAAGCACTATATGAACAGCACTACTGTAAGTAACAGTGGCTGCAGTGGGACATGCCCGCGGTCAGTAAAAATGGACGGTCCCTCTCAGGCAAACAGACACTCTCAGCATTTGGACACACAAATGACACTACAAAACAAAATGAATGTGGGAAGGCGTGTCATTGAAAGTGAACAGACACTCTCAGGTAAACAGACACTCTCAGCATTTTGATTTGCACATAAAAAAAAGACACTACAAAAGAAATGAATGTGAGAGGGAGTGTCAGTGAAAGTGGCTGGTCGGTCGCTCTCAGGCAAACAGAGGCTCTCAGTGTGTGTACATACAAAAGACACTACAAAAGAAAATGAATGTGGGGGTGGGTCTAATGGTAGTAAAACCAGCGGAAATACATAGGGAGGAATGCATAGGGAGCCCCCTACTGCTGATGAAACAGTTTCCAAATTACTTTAATAGGGGGACTATTTGACCTACTAAAAACTCCTTTTTGACGTTTTTTGTTCTTTTTTTTGCAGACTCATTAGTTATTTGGGGCCCATTTTATAAGTGCAATAACACACTTCCAATTTGTGGGTTATGGCCTGAATAAGAGCACTTCCCAGGTGCTAAAGGCACTTGGTGCAAGCACCTTGTGCCTTATAACACACCTGGGGCATGCTGTTATCAGGCTATAACCCACACCTCGGAGTGTGTTATTGCTTGCTTATGACAGTTATGTTAAGTTTATCTGTTGTCTATATAAATAAAGCATCTATTAGGTGACATTACATTTTCAGAGAACCTGACATTTATTAGGTTCCATGGTGTAGATTGCCTTATTTGTGTTTTCAGGCATTGGGGTAAACTGTTTCAGACTTTAAAGAGGAACAGTAAGCACAAAAAGCCCCATCACTCAAGTGTGGGGCTGGTCTCGATGTGCACTGTGTGCAAAAATATTTTAGTTTTACTGTCTACTGTAGTATAGTGGATTGTATCAGAATAATTTTGTTTAGTTCTAGGCTGACATATTCTGTTTCTACAAATCCCAGAATCCCCCTGCAGCTGACGTCAGAGCAGTAGGCAGCATAGGGAGATTCGAAGGCCTGCAGTGCATGTTATAGCTTTCATATTCTCTGATCAGATGTCTTTTGGGTCTGCTTTTCTCCAGGGGCTAAGCACAGTCCTCTGTGCCTTTGCTCAGGGAGGACAGCGGGACCAGCAAACAAAAAATAAGAGCTTATATAAACTTGAACATGCACTGCATGCTATTGACTCTTTCACTGCTGCCTACAGCTCTGATGTCAGCTGTAGGGGATTCTGAGATTTGTAGTAATAAAAGTTGTCAACTTATAACTAAACAAAATGGGTCTGAAACAATCTACTATACTGCAGCAAGCAACAAGTAGGCCAACAGGCTTTGCAGACAAAGTGCACATTGGGACCAGCCCCATACCTGAGTGTGGGGCCCGTGATGCTGACTGTTCCTCTTTAAGACCAAGACAAAAACAGGTGGAACTGCCTCTAGTGGTTGTACAAATCGGTATATTAAAATAAATAATGTTCGCAGTTCTCTCTACTTGACATTATCTCAGCCTGGTTATTAGCAATGAATTTATATTGTTGGATGCTGATCATCTGATGCCACTGTCCATGACCTCAGTGAGAGAGAGACTGCATGTTGCTTATCAACTCAGAGTAGTATGGAAAAGGGGTGTGTGGAAAAGACCGTTATCTATTGGAGACAGCTGTTTGCACACCCCTCCTATCAGAGAGGGGATTGGTCTCTTGGACTAAAACAGGCCTGCAGCAGATAACTAGTTCTTACCAGCTGCATTTTCTGGATCTGTGCCAGGGAACATAGTGTAAATGCTGACTAACAGAGCTGCTGAGGGGAAATGTCCTCCAGTCCTAGTAATGGCAATTAACTACTGTAAGGAGGTGTCTAGATTACATGGATCTTTTACTCCAAATTTCTCTACATTTTACACTTGCCATCCCTCCATCTACAAGATGCTCTCAACCCATGGTGCACTGTGTAGTGGCATTATTTTATTACCGTATGTATATCATACCTATGCTGGACCAGCAGAGACATATTTTATTCTTGTTTTTTTTTTTTATTTAGTTGTTTAACCAGGTATAGCACACTAAGCTGAAAACTTTTTTACAGGAGCGACCTGGGAGCACAAGGAGATTAAGTGACTTGCTCAGGGTCACACAGTATGCAAGCGGAAGCTGTGGGATTCAAACCCAGGTCTGGTCTGCTGGATGTCACCAGATTTGCAGCTCAGAGCCTTAGACCACTGCGCTATACTGCCTCAGTTCATGTTTAATGGTGCCTATGTTTTGGCACCTCTCACCTGCCATTCTAACTTATATTTCTTCTACAGACTGGCATGTTTCTAACCAGCTCTGTATTTCTTTTTGTAACTTATATAATGTTTTTATACGTTTTCCTTGATCATGTATTACTGTATCTGCTTTGCTGTATTGTATCTGCTTGTCTTTATAGCATTGTTTGTCTTGTAACCTCCCAGGTCATACCTGAACATAGGTGCCACTGTGTCTAGTGTACTACTGTGTCAATAAAAGCTAATAATAATAATAGTCATGTAATTAGTGCAACATTCCATATGTACATAATGTACTTAGTAACATTTAAATTGTGTTTTATATGCTTTGCACTATTTTGTTTTTCTCATGTACCTCCTTTTGTCTTCCCTCCCCAGAGCACCTGGAAATAAGCCTCGGATCAGTGTGCCTTTCCTGGTCACCACTCCTCCAGCCTGACTTACCCCATCCCACTGCATGACCATGGTTTGTTCCCCACAGTTGGGCTCCTCCCTCTGCCTCTTGGCATGGTCACGTCCTAGTTCACACAGGGGAAAGTATGTTCCAATGTGATGGTGCCAAGTGAGGGTCGTCCTTTTAAAAGGTGTGATTAATGATTGGCCAACCTTCATGATATCGCTAACCAGAGGGCATTTGTTCCTGTTAGAGACCGCTTTCCTCCCAATTGGTCCTGAGTGCAGACTGCGACTGCCTTGGGTAGATGCCTGGCACCACATAGTTACCTGCGATATCAGTGGCCCCTCCTCAGAGCTAACCCTAGATGTTGCTACAAAGGCAGTACTTTGGATCTACCCTACCTGAGAGGAGACCACCAGCATGGCTGTTCTGACCCCTCCCTGACAGCCTTCATTCCTGACATCCTGGGCACAGAACGCAAACCCATGTCACCAGAGTGCCAGAGTGGCCCTGTACCACTCAGTGCCATGGAGGTGCCATGCAGTGACATACTGACAGGCAAGGGCAGATGTGTAATAGGGACATTGGATCAATTGTGTCTAGCCTAGGTCATCATTGCTCATCTACCCTTTCTCGGGATCCATTCCATCCCCCAAAAGGAATCTGTTCTACAAAAAGTCACTCTTGTCTAGATCTGGACGCACAGTATGAGGAGTTACAATTACATCCAGGTGACAGAGTCCAGGAAGTTACTTTTTAAACAATTATTTGTAAATATCAATGTAGGGGACCACATGGAGGTGTGCTAAAATATTACTTGGTTTATTTTGAGTCATTGAACGAGGTGAGCTAGGTGGGGGGGGGGGAGTAGTGAAATAAAAGTCACTGGTTTTTAATAAAGGGATTTCAGGGCCTCCTATCCATGATGCAGAAGCTTGAATAACCGGAAAAGAAGACGCCCCTGCCCCTGTCGGCCACTCACTCACTTCCCCGATGGAGGATAAAAAGGAGGAGGGGGAGTCAGAGATCCAGGACTATGGCCCTGAGCACTGATTCAACAAATGGTAGCGGCAGTGCTTGGCCAAGGCTAAGCAGGAGGAGCAGCCTGAGTAGGAGACCGAGCAGAGTCAACAGAAACTCTGGCACCGGTTTCAGAACTTGGCCACGGCCATTGTGCAGCACTAAATATTACATACAATGCAGTAATGCATATCTAAACTAAAACTGGAGCAGTGCTTTGCCATTTCCTGCAGTTGCCCAAAGTGAATTGCTTTCTTAGTCTCAATGCCTGTATTCATGTATATTGTCTTACTGTATACTGCCATTCGTCTATGTAGTCTTGATTGTAAATTTTGCTGCTATTATTATTATTTAACTTGCTGCTACCTATTTCTCGTGGTGGTGGTCATGTGAGATTCATACCTCTTAACCTTTTCTACTGAAATATGGGACACATCATCAAAAAGTAAATACTGTGCCTGCTCAAGGCTGACTAAACTAGTGTATGTTAATACATCGCTGAGACCACTCCTACTGTTGCAAGAGTGGTCTGATGTAAATTCTTAGGGTAAGAGAACCCCAAAACAAAGAAGAGCGGTTCTGATACTGTAAGGATTTAGGAGAGACCACTCTTACAACCATAACAGTGATCTTTGGGTGGAATTAATATATTACTGATCAAAACTGATCAATAATATATCAAAATTTAAAAAAACACCTGCCCTGAATGTTCCTGTTTCCAGGGCAGCTGCACATGACTGTCTCACTACGGAGGAAAGGAGTGCTCTGATTGGTCAGGAGAGCTCCCTCGACATATAATGCCTATAACTGTGCCAAGTTTAATTTTGCCTTAGCAAGCTAGAGATTTATGAACTAATGTTTTAAAGTCTGAGTTTTCAGAATCTTCTGTGTGGGGCAGCATGTTTTCCACATGGGGCAGATGTGGGACAGAGCAGTTCTGAGCATTAGAATGAAAGTTATCCCTGCTAAGGTGGGACAGCTGAAAGGCATGGTAACACTGTAGTGGCAGAGGAGGTAGGCACAGTAAAAGGGGGGATGCTAAATCTAGCCAAGTTTAGAAGGAGAAAGAGAGAGTAAATATATTTAAGATTACATTTATTTATTAATTGGCCAGTTAGCTCTCACTGAAAACAAGTTCCTTTAGCAGGAGGAACTTGGGCCTATAAAGGTGAGGGTGAGTAATGCAATGCAATAGCGAAACACAACAATGATTCATATACAACATTTTAAAAGCAAGAAAATTTAACACTACGAGGAGGATTTTCAAAAGAATCAGAGCAGAAATGTATCCAGATCTGCTACATCGTCAATTTGCTGGCCTAACAGCACCCAAAGTTTGCATCCAAAAACAGACACAGTAGGCAGCCCAGTAGCACTGAGGGCTAAGGTGCTGGACGTCACGCCTCGTGCAATGCCAGTGACCTGGGTTCAGGAATGGACTCGGGTCATTCGGGGGGGTCAGCTGGGGGAGGAAAAGATTGAGCATCCAGAGGACTGCTGTCCTTCCTTGGGGAGGTGGGGGGGTTGGTGCTGTGCGATGTTGACTGACACTCTGTAGTGGCTGGGTGTCAGTGCAGATGCAAGCACAAGGGGTTGGTCCACACCCAAGGTGATTGGCTGCCTCGGTGGAGGTGGAAGCAGCCACCCCGCCCATTGCAGAGGCATAGGGTGCGGGAGAAAAATGGAGGAAAAACCGAGACTTGGCAGGACACATGATGGTTCCGATCACTCCAGCCACCCCCTCTCCCCCGATTCTGTATTGCTGTGTTCTGAAAGGGGAGCTAGCCAGGGACTCTTCATCCTGGCCCCATCATGAAGGTAAAGTTTCAGATTCTGATAAACCTCAGAATGTTCCACTGGAAATGAGCCTCTCGTAGTCTCTAAGTGCTGCCATGCTGATGTGAATGCTAAAATGATTAAGTTCTCCAGTTGCAGAAATGTGTAGGGGGGGGAATGAATATTCAGTAGACAGCTTAGATGTGGCAAAATGTTCACAATAATTTATTCAATTTTCATGGCAAACAATCTCTACGTGTCACCTACATGTGTAGGCTTCTTCAGGAAATGCCTTTCACTGCCTAATAAACAGATAAATACATTATTAAGTAGCTGTCCAGCTCCCACCATAAAATATTTTTGCAAAACTTAATGTTTCCAAAGTTATTCATTCAAAACATGGAAGCCTATTGATGTGTCCAACAATTCTTTTTGCAGTTCACCAAACCCTGTCAAAAAATGAGCTTTCTTATAAGTTTTTACATTATATTGTACTCCTTAAGTCAATTAAGACATGTTAAACTTCCTGCTGAACTGTTAATTTCAGTTTAATCATTGGATTGATTAAAATTCTTCATGCATCTTAAACTCAATGCCACAACTTATTTTACAGAAAGTCTAAAGACATACCAGCACCATGGTGTTCACACTGATTTTAAAATGAATAGTTTAACCCAAAAGATATGCCTTGTCCTCCACATGCTTTCCAAAGAGCCTAATGTAACATGCCAGCACCTACGTGTTTTCATTAACTTATGAAAAAATAATTTGAACTGTATAGTTATACTTTAGCCCAACTTTCCTAAAGTCAGTCATTTTCATGAGCATTCTTGCCAATTTACAATACCTGTTTTTAAACATCTTCATTTCCACATTATTTTCAATGTTTGCACTTAGGTATATAGCCTTAATAATCCTTCCCTGGATTTCTATAACAGATGAAAATTATTTTATTTTATTACCAAATCACCTTAATGTAACCCCTAGGTGGTGCTATCCCAAGGGCTACTACCCCTGCCTGCTTGGCTAGTAGCAGGTTAAGGGGCCTGAGTTCTGAAACGGGTGCCTCCACCCGGAGGTCAGGGTTGGTAGTGGTCAAGCTAACCTGGGTACAGCCCTCTGGGACACTGTAACCCCGCTCTTTCCCCTCTAGTGGCCTGAACACTGTACAATAATCACATTCACAATACCTCTGGTACACTACAAAGTACCACACTGTTTGCACTTACCACCAGGGCTGATTCCTCTGGCTCAACCCTGGTGACCCGCTGTAAATCAAGGTTATACACAGCAAATAGCAACAGTACAGTACTTTGAGCACAAACTGGAACCACAGTCAGATTACATGCAGAAAAAGTTAGATCTGATTTATTCAGGGGACTTGAACAAGGGAGGGGCAAAATCAGGTTAATTAGATTAAAGGTTATATCAATCAAGCAGTTAAGCATGCATTTGAGTCCTTCAACCCCACAGTCCACCTTTGGGTACCCAGGTAGAGAAAAGATGGGCTATCCAGGACCGTTGCCTGGGGTTGCAGCTGGTTGGGGCCCTGTGATGGAAACACAACATGCAAGTACACAATATTTGTAATCTGGAGCCAGAGGGCTCAGTTAAGTAAGAAACAAAACAACAAGACAATCAGATGACACACTCAGATTAATCTATTGTTGCAGGAGCTACCTGGTATTTACTCACGATATTCAAGACTGGACACAGGCTGCACAAAATCAAGACTGCAGGTGGTTGATCTGGAATGCCAGGAGAAGCAGGGCCCCACAGTCCAGAGGCATCGTTCTTGCTCAAGCATGGAACAGGGTGCTGATCCCCAGGCAGGTCTCTCATCGATGGCCTCACTGTGCAGTGGGTAGTCTGGCTGGGCCAGTCTGGCAAGGCCCAGACCACATGGAGACAAATTCGGATGCAGTATGTTTTGGGCTGGATACAGCTTCCAGCAAGCAGAACACAGTTCATGCAGTGGGGAACTAACTCACAACCCACTAGCAGCTCATAGCACATTTACATGTACGGGAATTCTACTGTACCAGGCAAAGCACTCCCCGGTCACAATCACAAAGTCTCTGCACACACTGGGAGCTTAGGGGTAGCTGGAACTCCTGACAGGCTGATCACATTCAACAAAATCTTCGGATTTCTTCAGGTTGAGCCTGGCCAACTTCAGTAGATTACTTTAGTCACACAAACTTGGATTTAGTACACAATGATCCTTTTCTCTCCCTCTCAGGAGCAGCAGGCCGACATGTAAGCCAAAAACTCTGCCTTTTCATAGTTTTCCCATGCGAATCCACTCAGGATTGCTGCTCAGAATCACTCCAGCTCCTCTCATTTCACTACCCAGCTCAGAACTAACTGAAAACTACAAGCAGCCCGGGACTTCCTCAAGATCCAAAATATTTGGTTGGCTGATTTGGCTGTCAGTCAAAGCAAATGCTCGCCCTTCAGTTGCAAAAAAGGTGCAAAAAGGCTCCAAACTAAAGTTCCTACAGATTTTGAATTCAGACAGCTCCTGTAGTCCGGCTACATTTTAGGTCCCACCAGTACTGTTTGGTCCAATTTGCAGTCCAGGTCCAAGGCAGTGGAGACAAACAAAACAGTCCTTGCTACAAAGAAAGCAGGCTAGACAAACTATATTATCAATACCATTCTAAATGATTTTCAGGAAATAGTTACATCTTTCAACAGGGCTCCCTCTCATATTATTTAAGTTGCAATCAGGCAGCTCTTAAAGAAACAGTACACAGAGGCAGTACAGGCTCTGGTAATCACATTTAAACTGCTAAAATGCAGAACACCAGCCTGGCAGTGAGCATTTAGGCAAGCTCAAGGAAGACTTTTTTGGAACCCCCCATTTGTAGGGGGGTTACATTAATAAGACACAGAAGAGCTGAGCCCCAGTCACTAGAGAGTGCCGCACTCTTCCCTCTTTTATTCATTTTCTCTTAGCTTTTTTCCTTGCATGTGCTTACTTTCCTTTTTTGCTTACTCTATTCAGTAACTACTTTAAAGCATTTCACTTTAAAGGTCCATGGATGACTCTGACTCTTTCAAGCTCCTTCCTTTGCCCTTTCCAATCCCAGCATGGAGGGGAAGCAGCAGAGAGAAATTTTGGGGAGGGCAGGCAGGAGCAGTCAGTGGGGCAGGATATACCTCTCTGAGGGAGGGTTGTAGCCCCTATCAGGTCTGCGGAGGCATAGAAACAGGTCCTATTTAAAAACAAACAAACAAAAAAACACAGTTGCATCCATATTGGATTTAATTGCATTCAGTCTGGATGCAACTCACAACTTCATTGTTTTTTGCTGCAAATGTGATTTTATTGCAAGTGGATCGACTTTTGAAAATAGCAGCAGGGGCTGCCTCGGGGGAAGTGGGTGGAGGCAGACACAGGCGCAGCGTGCATTTGCATCCAACTTTTCCTCCTGACCCTCCTGGCAAAACAATGATCTCCCTGAGCTGCAGCTCTGGGTACTCCTGATGGCCGGAGAGGTGATGACCCCTGCAGTCCACAGCACATTGTCTCCCACAAAATGAGGGTGTAGTTCTTCACCTGCCTGGCCTTTTCAGATTTGCCTGCAGGCCTTTGTATATGGCTTTCACCAGGCAGGCCTGTGCTTCTCTCACGATTCCTCTGATCTTTGCAATGGGGGGTCACAGCAGTTCAACTCCCCTGGTACTTTTTAGTTTCCTGGCTTCTCCCTGGCAGGAAGATCTGTTCCTGATGCAGCAGCCTCCCAGACACCCCAGGCTGGAGGTCACAGTACCTTCAGGCCAAACAGTCTGCCCTAGTACTTTTGAGCAACCAACCTGAGAGGCCCTCCTGCACAGTCCCAGTGGCTGTCTAGCTCCTTCCTGTTCCTTATGATTGAAAGGGGGGGGGGAGAGAGGGGTGGAGAGGGATGCAGCCCCAGAGCCTTTTCCAGGCAAAACCACCAAAATAGCCCTCTGGTTTCCTTTGGGGGACCTCGATTCCCTTTCCTCCTGTTCCTCCACCCTGCTCTCTCTCTCCCTCCCCTCCCAACTCTCTCTCCCAAACTCTTCCACCAGCTCTGCATTTCCCCACCCCTTTCCTCTTCCTGCTATGGGTGAGGGGTAGCCAAAGCCTCTCTGCCCGCAGGTAGTTTCCTCCTCCTCCTCTCTTGCTTTTAGGAGGGGGGAGGGGAAGAGCTGCCTTTTCTCTGTGTAGGAACCCAAAACAAGTAGCATGCACTTTTCTAGCTAGACAACTGGTTCCTAACTTGCACCAACAATAATCACAGTCACAGCTAGGCTTGCATCAGGTCTAGCCACATCAGTGGACCAGGCGCGAGTACTCCCAGGACAACTGAAGCTCCCTGCCCACCTTACGTGAGCGCCGGGTTGGGGGGGCTTACATTTTATATAGTGTCTTTCCGTGTATTACTAACACTTTACAAAACATAAAGTGAAAAAAAAAAAAAATCAAGAAGACAGAGTAATAAATATTGGAATCGTATACCAGTTAAATTGACAACTGTAAAATGGGTAGGAAAAATGTTACGTTCTAATTGGTCAATAGCCACTCTCAGGTGTGCATTTATAGAGCAACAACCCTGAGGGTGGCACTTCACTGACAATCAAGACACAGGGCATGGCACATATACAAGCCTGCCAGAAATATTTAAAGCAAATTTCTGGCAAACATGTTAGTTCAGTAAAAATAAACACCCACTTGTACCCTGAAGCATAGATAATATTTTTTTAATAACTGCTTTGAATCACTCCATCCCCACACCACAACTAACAAACAGTAAATTGCAGTGTAAAATATTTTAAATCATAATCTCACCTACATTTCTTTCTTTCTTTCTTTCTTTCTTTCTTTCTTTCTTTCTTTCTTTCTTTCTTTCTTGTTGTAATTTACCATTCTTATGCTCATTGTCACTCAATCCACCAGCCCTCAATCCGGTTGCACTGCCCACCTGTCAGCATGCCTGGCTCTAACTCACTTTCTAGTTCCATATGCAATCCCTCACCCCACCCCTGTCACACACACACCACCATTAGGACAAACAAAGTTTCTTTGAAATGTGCTTTACTAGCACCGACACTGACAGTTCAGCTCTACAACCTTAAACTGAGATGACCACCAATCAAAAGTAACTGCAAGCCAGAAGCCACTCATTGCTTCACTGTGCTTCAGGAATGAGAAAGGCTGTCTCTCTAAACTCCAGAACCAGTTTTCATTTGCTTCTGACTGCCCACCTTAACAGTTAGTTGCAGTGCTGTAAGGCCTGACTGAGGGCAAAACAATAAGGCCAAACTGAGAGGAGCACAGTGAACTCTCTCTCTCTATCTCTGTCTCTTTTGCACACCCCCACCATAAGGACCCCCACCCAGGATTGTATCCTTTGTAACCCTTACCCCAGGATTGTATCCATCCTGACTGCTTGCTCTTACAGCTGCAGGGGTAGCATCCAGATCATAACTGTGCTTCAAAAGCATATTAAGCCCCATTCGCACTAGGGCATTTGAAACGGTTCAGAGTGCTTGAACCGCTTTAAATGCGTGCTAGCATGGTTCGCGTTTGCACATAACTCGGTTCAAACTCAGAATTTTGGAAGCATGCGCAAACTCTAATGGGAAGAGGGTTTGAGCACGCTTCCAGAATTCATTTCAGAAAGCTAAAATGAATTACTCACAGTGCGAGTGGGGAAATGCACATTAATCCATGCTTGTTGGTCTTCCGAGGTCCCAGAACCCCCAGTGCCTATCATATGATTCCCTCATGAGTAGCTCTTCATTGCACATCGTGAACTTCACGAGGAAAGATTAAAGAGGAGCATCTCGATCTGTCAAATCAGTGTCAGTGCTACATACAGGAGTGCTAGCAATTTATTATGAAAATGTCAGATCGCACAGCATCATGGACAGATGAAGCAGTGAAAGTGCTTATTGATTTTGGTCCACAGAGACTGTACAGAATGAACTTAATTCAGTGCATAAAATTACCAAGGTGTACCCAGAGTGTCTGAACACCTTGCTAGTCTGGACATCGGGCGTACTGCAAGGCAATGTAGGGAGAAGATTAAACAGCTAAAGGGAAAGTACCATAAGGCCAAAGATCAAAATAAAATGTCAGGATCTCGTAGAGTTGTTTGCCCATTTATGATGCTTTGGACAGGATCCTGGGCACCGATCAGCAACAGAGCCCACAGTAGTCCTGGAAAGTGCAGAACAACCACAGCCACCAGTTGCTGATGGGGATACATGTGAAGACATGCTTGAATTTGATCTGCCTATGTCAAGTACTTATTGCTGTGCTTATACCTTTATGTCCCCTCACTGTCACAGAAACTTCAGCTGACATGATGTGCATTCTGTGGTGAACTGCATAGTGCACAGCTGTAAAAACAGATTATGAAACAAGCTGAAGAAAGCCACTGTAGTCTGTTGGCATTGCAGGGTCCACACCTTGTCCACTGCCTCTGCATCCTCTCTTGGCCGCCCACTGTCTCCGTGACATCACCTGTTCCTGCAATGCAAAATGTACACCACCCTTTCCAGGAAGAAGTTGTTTCCTGACTGGCATCCAAAACCTCCCTCTCATATCTATTGTTGAGAGTCACACAACAAATATGCACCTCATTTGTCCCTCGTACGTGCAGCTACTAATCATGGTATTCAGACCATGTAGGATAACTTTTTAATTTGTGTTGCAGAGTCTGAAGTTGATGACAATGGTGATGCAGCTGAAGACATTCCGGAGACTGCAGTGCCGTGCAACTTCCTCATCGAGAGCTCCTCAGTGGACAGTGACACACATCCACCAGTACACCATCAACATCTTTTTCCAAAAGACCTAGTTCCTGTGAACCACTTCAAAACCTCAGGAAAAAGAGTTAGTCAGCTGCAGGACATAATGAAATCTCTGTTCGAGCCACAGGAAGCTCCTTACTGAGCAGCACAAGCACATTTCATTTATTTAGTTTTGTTGACTGAGCAAGTGCACTAGACAAATCCTGCCTGTTTTCAGGCACAACCCGAGGAGGGGATACAGATGAATGTCAACTGATCTTGAACCAGATTAAGCAGTTGGCGGTATTTTTTAGTGAATGAGGAAATTTGGCCAGGACACTGGTGAAATTCCCTACTCTTTCGATAAGTGCCATAGGATCTTAAACATCCACCTGAACTACCACCAATCCAGGCAGATGGGACCTCGGTTTAACGTCTCATCCGAGAGCGGCAACTCAAAGTGCAGCACCCTCTCATACTGCACTGCAGTGTCAGTACTGGGATATTAACCCAAGTGTCAGATGTGGGAACTGAACCCACAGCCCTCTGATCTCCCCAGCCTCCGAGGCAAGTGTTCTACCTATTGAGCCACTGACACTGACAACACATATACAAATGATGGATGCAGAGGTAGAGAGAGCAAAGGCTGACCTTGAAATGGAGGTAAGTATGCGCTGCTTAGAGGAGGGCAATCAGCATCTTTTTTTAATAACCTGCTGCAGATATTCCGCAGTCCTCATCAGCCACCCCAGTGCCAGCCAGTGCCTAACCTACTGCCACCACCTCAAGCTGTGGTGTCTCAGGCCACTGTACGTGGTGCAATGTATAATGTGCATGCCAGTGGCAATGCAGGCAGCTGTTTCAACACTCAAGGAAATGTATGCCCAAATCAGGGGGCGTATTACCCAACACAGACAAGAAGCCAAGGCCTGAGTCAGGAGTTGTTCAATGATGATCTCACATGGACTGAGTTGTGAACAGTAGCGCAGTTTTTTATCAGTCAACTAGGTAGATATTGAAATGATTATAGAACAGACAATATGTGTTAAAAAGTTATGAAAATATTATTATTGAAACACGAACAAAATGCTGTTGAAAAGTCAATTTGAGGTATGAAGTTTGAAAGTTTTAAGAACAGTTTTTTTTATTAACTTACCAGTTATAAAATGGTTTTAAATGTTTTTAGTGGAATTAGTCCTTCTTAACTGAACTTTTAGAAATGGAAGCAGAATAGTCATTCAGAAATATCAAAACACATAAAGGTACATGAACTATCTGTTTATGAAGTAACAGTTTTGTGTCTTTCTCTGTCTTTCTGGTATAATACTTTCCTTTGGTATGTAACTTAATTCAATATCTTTGTTAAAACAACTCTGCACTGGTGTTGCCAGTCCCTAATGTGTGACTGTTTTCTTTGCAGAAAAATGTTTGCTGTGTCTTCTGCTGGTGCTTTGTTGTGCTCTAAAAAAAAATCAATAAACGTATTTGTTGTTCTTAAGGCAATTTTTTGTATATGAAGTCCATATACACAAAACAGTGCAACACAGATGAAACCAGCTGCTGAACTAGTTACATTGTGCAACTGCAGTGTTATTTCATTATTCCTTCTGTTGCACATTAAGCGCAATAATCATTTGTGGATCAAGAGCATTCTTAACAATCCACTCCCTGTAATGTGTGGTACACTAAGCGACTGTCATTGCTCTGCCTCTCTCCACACAATAATGTCACAAATAATTCAAACAGAAAGCAATAAAAAAGGCCTTAATTATGTATGGCATGACTATTATTTACTTGCATGTGTGACAACATTACCTATATCAACTCCAGGTAAACGAGTTGTCCAACATCTCATACCACTGTATCCAGGTAGGTGGCAAGGGTGTCATGAACAGTATGTGACTGACGGCATAACTCTACTGTGCTGCTATCCTCATGCTGTCCATGATGTGCCTCTGGCTGCTGGAACACGTCACTGTCATCCATCCACTCAGGCAGGAATTGCTCTGATTTTGTCTCACACTTGTTGTAATAGTGGGAACATGATCCAGGGAGAAGACCAGTCACTTAAGGAGACATCACCATCTGCCCTTCAGCCGGCCAGATACACACTCCACCACCATGCGGGCACACTAAGCCTATAATTGTATTATGTTTCCATGGGTTGTTATACTTGGGAATGGTTTCATGACCCACGGCAGAAGTACGCGGGGTCTCCTATGATAACTATTGGGACAGTCACTCCACCAATTACTTTTGTGCTGGGTGGAAACAATGTACCCTCCTGCCCTTTTCTGTACAGTGAACTATTCTTAAAAACACGGGCATCATGTACCCTTCCAGGCCAACCAATATTGATGTCTTGGAAACAGAATTTATGGTCCACCACTGCCTGCATTATAACTGAGTAGTAGCTCTTCCTGTTGAACTAGTCTGTGGCATTGTTAGGAGGACAGATAATGGCAAAATGGGTACAGTCAATTGCCCCACCACAACAGGGGAAGCCACAATCATGCTCAAATCCATTGACCACCTCACTGATGTTTGATATCCGTATAACACGTGGCATGAGGATATTAACAATTGCCTCATAAACATCCACAATAATTTCACATACAGTTGATTGTCCAACACCAAACAAGTGACCAAGTGTTCAGTACTCAATGTTAGTGGCCAGCTTCCACAGAGTGATGGCCAGTCGTTTCTCCACTGGAACACACTGGCTTAAATGAGTGTCACATCTGGCGATGAGTCCCACAGCTCTGTGCAGAGCATGTTAAATGATGCCTGGGACAATTGAAAATTGCTGATCCACTCCTCCTCTCCCCAAGTACATAGCACAATGTCATCCCACCACACTGAGCTCCGCTCTCTGTACCAAATGTCCTTTTCAAAACTAAATGACATGCATGCAGTGCCCACTACATGATGCAGTATAAGCAGTAAGTTATGCAGTTTAACCATGAACTGATGCAGCACGCTGTCTGCACTTCCTACACAGCCTTCTCCTCCTCCTCCTCCTCATTTCATCAATCCTCCACCTAGAACCCATCAAATAGGCAGCAGCAAGCAGAGACAGAAAAGGCCTCTCCATGTCGGTCGCCATTTCTAAACAAATCCATGGCAACAGATAAAGGAATGCTGGGATACATTGCAAGCACGTAATGCATGATGGTAAGTAGCTTTTACATGCTGCTGAATTTAACATGGATTACAGAGATTAATCTGAATGCTCAAGCATGCATTGCCTGAAGCGGATTACAGAAGTGAGCTACAGTACAAACGCTGTAGCATGGTTCGAACTAATCCATTTTTTAATGGATTACTTAAGTGAGCTGTAGTGAGAACGGGGCCTTAGAAGCAGTGAATCACACAGTTGTAAAAACTCAGCAGGGTACAAAATAAAAAGTGCTTGCTTTTTAATTACAAATACCAGTACTTAGCAAAACCATGATTGTGTGCCCCAGCAGTTGCCATGAGAGTAGCATTCCTCGGTTGGCTTCCTTCTCCTCGATTCTCTTTTGGATTTACATATAAAACAAACAAACAAAAAGGGCATGAAACATCAGGACTTGTGATGCTGGGAAGGGGTGGTGGTAGTACTGGTGGTGCTGGGAGAATTGGTGGTATTGCAAGAGAGGTACAGTAACACAGAACACAGCCCATAGCAGCAGACCCATGCAGTATGGGGATTAATAATTGCATACATTACTTGTAATACTATGACAGTTTAACATAAAATCATAAAGAAAAGCCTTTTATAACTGGTTCTTTTCATCTTTTGGGGTACTCTTTTATTGTATAAATGTAAAATTGACTGACCACTTTATATCTGCAATGTTCCCACCCTTAAAGGAACACTACATGCACAAATTATAAAAACACGTTAATACTTAGTTTTTGTTGCCCAGAAGAGCCCCTTCCCAATCCAAATAAGACACAAGACACAGTCTGTTGGGAAAGGCCGAGGTTTACTTGAACAAGTTAGAATTGCATACCTGATCACACATATATTTAAATTACACTGTACAAGTATCACATTTAGGAATTTCTGCTACTGCAGGGTATTCCCCTGGGGCAGCTGACAAATTTGAGCCTGAAACCATTCAATACCTACACATATGTATGTATGGACACATACATGTTGTAATATCCCGTAACCTTTGGTCAAGGTAGCCCAGCAAACCCCAACAGGGCGGCCAGCCCCATGACAGGCTTGACCTGATGATTCCGACTCGCTAGGCCATAGCCTCACTGATCAGCCATTACCCCCTGCAGTCCCCATCCGACGCGCTTTTACTGCACAAGTGACCCATTCTGGAGTGTGCCTCACCAGGCTTCTCCTTCCAATCACTTTTCACTTCAGCAATTTTCTTACAGGCCCAAATAGTCCTCCACAAGATCATAACACAGTTATTAAGCTCCTACAAAATGCCCCCAAGGTGAATCGCTGCTTCCAAACCTAAACCCCATGAATATTGATCCTCCACACGTTGTCACTACTCCAAACTCGATGGTTTCAGATGCGCTCTGTCTGCCTCTTAACCGTGTAGCTCATCTGGCACTGCATCTGGACCTTCTCCTGGCATGACACAACCTGTAACACAATTAGACATGTTAGGGCATTATGTTGGTGTGCTTCAGGACCATAGACTTCCTGCTGGAAATCTATGCTGCTTAAAAGCCCGTGCCCCTCCTGCTGATCTAATACACATGAGTGTGATTGACAATTCAGAGCCCTTTACATGAAAGGGAAGAAAGCCTGCCCTGACTGTAAGCAGCTGCTCCACCCTGGACATTGGTGCCCCTTCCCCAATTAAGGGATCAGGAGGCGCTTCCATAGGAGTTAGTACAGACTGATGCCTAGGTCTTCCTGAAAGGTAATCTGGCATATTGAACGTGCCCACCATAGTTCTTGATGACTGAGTGTACTACACCTGGTGGAAGCATGTCCCATTGGCGCTATATATATATATATATATATATATAAGGGATACATGATGGGCATGAGTGTGATATAAATACTGTCACTCCTGCAGAGTGAGATATCCAAGCTCACGATGCAGGAGTGACAATATTCTCATACACATCTCTGCCATCATGTATTGACTATATACAATAGGCCAAGAGTTTCAGAAGTTTTGTTATGCTGTCTTGTGTTCTGTTCCTGTTAATGTGTTTGCTCATTCTGTGTGAGCTTTTATGAATGGGCTGGCAGTGTTATAAACTCTGAGAGACACATGAGTGTTTTTTGCAATGCTAAATGAGTTAGTTTAGATAGGAATGAGAAACATACTTTTGTGAAGCTGTATTGTTTATCAGTCTGGCTGCAGTGAAGTTAAAAGCATCGCAGTTAATTGCAATGAACTGAAAGGCAGAGTGTCAGAACAGCTGATACTGTTTTCAGTGGTAATTAAGGTAGCTGCAGGCAGAGTGCAAGTGTTCTGTGAAATTGTGCTCTTTAGGATTCTGGCTGCAGTGAAGTTGAAATTGTTGCAGTAATTGTAATGGGTGAGAATCAGAGTTTGAGGAACAAGTGAGTGTGTTTCAGTGGTAGTTGAGTTAGCTGCAGGCAGTAGGTTAGACTGTTCTGTGAAGCTGTGCTGTTTGGAATTCTGGCTGCATCAAGTTGAGAGCATCACAGTAATGAGCTGGAAGTTGTGGGGGGGGGGGATAGGTGTGTTTTGTAATGCTCACTGAGTTAGCTGTAGGCAGTAGTGAGACCTCTCAGGTAGTTCTGCATTTGTGTCTATGGTAACAGGACAGGTGTTTCTTTCATGCTGAGGGGAAAGCTGCCTAGGGTGATGATATCAGTGACCTTTTGTGACCTGTGTGTAAATGTCTCATATCATCACAGTAGAGCAGAGGGTAAAAATATCACACTGCAGTGGATGATACACTGTTTTATCTCGCTCATTTACCACTCACCCCTATTGTGTGTGTGTGTATATATATATATATATATATATATATATATATATATATCACACACACACAATAGGAGGTGGTATATATATATAGATCGGAAGTACTCCTGAGATGCAGAACTGGCTCGTGTCTTATTACCGGGGTAAAAGTTGGTAATCGGCATTGATAGTCTTCCGGCTTATTGCGTTGGGCTAAGAAACTGCCATTCAATAGTTTGCTGTGCCCGTGGCTGCAATGGGCCAAACAATTAATAATAATAACTTTATTTGTACAGTGCCTTTCTATTTCCAAGGCACCCTACAGCTTAAAACAATTTGATACAAACATTAAAATCCAAAATTTTAAACATAAATAAAAAATCATATTCAGAATTCAGTTCAGTTTTCTACAAAGGCCTTTTGCCAAAGAAAAGTTTTTAATCCTCTCTTAAATTTTCCATGGAGGTGCACTCCCATAACTGACAGGGCAGAGAATTCCAAAGGGTGGGTGCAGCATAAGAAAAAGCTCTAGAGCCAGATGATTTAAGGTCCACCCTTGGAATCTCTAGCAACCCCCTCATCGGCTGGGCGGGCGATCGACCAGGGAGTAGGGAACCAGAAGTTCTTTCAGATAGAACCGACCCTGACTGTGAAGGGCTTTGAAAACAGACAGAAATGTGGATTCAAGCAGGACCCAGAGTCACTGAGTTTGCCAGACTTAGTTGCTTGACTTCTGTCGTGATTAGGATAGCTTCCAAAAAGTTGATTTTAAATTGAAAATGCAAATACCTGGTGGTGATGTTTTGCAGAAATCCAGTACAGGAGACCTTCACAGATGTAGTGAGCAAAAATGGTGTAGTTACTCCATGCAGAAAATCTTGTAAATCCCAAAAAATTAAGCTACAGACACAGTCAAACACAAACAGCCACCCACATAGACCCAGGAGGCGGGGCTCACATGTGGGGATCATTTGCTGCTGCAATGTCTGTTGTAGTGCAGTGTGGGGATCGTTTGCTGCTGCCATGTTTGTTGTCATAGTGCAGTGTGCGGATCATTTGCTGCTGCCATGCTTGTTGTTACAGTGCAGTGTGGGGATCTTTTGTTGTTGCCATGTTTGTTTTTATAGTGCAGGGTGGAGATCATTTGCTGCTGCTGTGTTTATTGTTATAATGCAGTGTGGGGATCATTTGCTGCTGCCATGTTTGTTCTTATAGAGCATCGGATCATTTGCTGCAGCCATGTTTGTTGTTATAGTGCAATGTAGGGGATCATTTGCAGCTGCCATGTTTGTTGTTATAGTGCAGTGTGGGGATCGTTTGCTGCTGCCATGTTTGTTATAGTGCAGTGTGGGAACATTTGCTGCTGCCATGTTTGTTGTTATAGTGCAGTGTGGGGATCATTTGCTGCTACCATGTTTGTTCTTATAGTGCAGCGTGGGTATTGTTTGCTGCTGCCACGTTTGTTATAGTGCAATGGATCATTTGCTGCTGCCATGTTTGTTGTTATAGTGCAGTGTGGGGATCATTTGCTGCTGCCATGTTTGTTGTTATAGTGCAGTGTGGGGATTGTTTGCTGCTGCCATGTTTGTTGTTATAGTGCAGTGTGGGGATCATTTGCTGCTGTCATGTTTATTGTTCTAGTGCAGTGTAGGGATCATTTGCTGCTACCATGTTTGTTCTTATAGTGCAGAGCGTGGGTATCTTGCTGCTGCCCGTTTGTTATAGTGCAATGGATCATTTGCTGCTGCCATGTTTGTTGTTATAGTGCAGTGTGGGATCATTTGCTGCTGCCATGTTTGTTGTTATAGTGCAGTGTGGGGATTGTTTGCTGCTGCCATGTTTATTGTTATAGTGCAGTGTGGGGATTGTTTGCTGCTGCCATGTTTATTGTTATAGTGCAGTGTGGGGATCATTTGCTGCTGCTGTGTTTGTTGTTATAGTGCAGTGTGGGGATCATTTGCTGCTGTCATGTTTGTTGTTCTAGTGCAGTGTGGGGATCATTTGCTGCTGCCATGTTTATTGTTATAGTGCAGTGTGGGGATTGTTTGCTGCTGCCATGTTTGTTGTTATAGTGCAGTGTGGGGATTGTTTGCTGCTGCCATGTTTGTTGTTATAGTGCAGTGTGGGGATTGCTTGATGCTGCCATGCTTTTTGTTATAGTGCAGTGTGGGGATCATTTGTTGCTGCCATGCTTGTTGTTATAGTACAATGTGTGGATCATTTGCTGCTGCCATGTTTATTGTTATAGTGCAGCATGG
This sequence comes from Neoceratodus forsteri, assembly GCA_016271365.2. Taxonomy (NCBI): domain Eukaryota; kingdom Metazoa; phylum Chordata; order Ceratodontiformes; family Ceratodontidae; genus Neoceratodus; species Neoceratodus forsteri. The sequence continues at coordinate 123,166,961 of CM057450.1, read as the reverse complement.
GGATTGTTTGCTGCTGCCATGTTTGTTGTTATAGTGCAGTGTGGGGATCATTTGCTGCTGCTGTGTTTGTTGTTATAGTGCAGTGTGGGGTTCATTTGCTGCTGCCATGTTTATTGTTATAGTGCAGCATGGGGATTGTTTGCTGCTGCCATGTTTGTTGTTATAGTGCAGTGTGGGGATCATTTGCTGCTGCAGTGTTTGTTGTTATAGTGCAGTGTGGGGATCATTTGTTGCTGCCATGCTTGTTTTAATAGTGCAATGTGCGGATCATTTGCTGCTGCCATGTTTGTTGTTATAGTGCAGCATGGAGATTGTTTGATGCTGCCATGCTTGTTGTTATAGTGCAATGTGCAGATCATTTGCTGCTGCCATGTTTGTTGTTATAGTGCAGTGTGGGGATCATTTGCTGCTGCCATGTTTGCTGTTATAGTGCAATGTGAAGATCGTTTGCTGCTGCCATGTTTGTTGTTATTGTGCGGTGTGGGGATCGTTTGCTGCTGCCATGTTTGTTGCTTTTAATAAGTATTATTATTTATCCTCAGACAAGCAGTGGCTGGTGTTTTTTTATGTGCGGTTAGTAAGCAACCCGACTTACTCTTCTGCAAAAGTAAATTTTACAAGCTGATACAGTTAGATGCTGTGACTAGATTATATGTAAGCAGGATTCTGGGCTGTTATTAGTTATAATTGACATAATTTCCAGAGGCATTCTGGGGAAATTCCAACAGATCAAAGGCAATAAAAGGAACATGAACAGCTACCCCAAGGGGCTATAAATCTGGCATGGAAGAGTGAAAAAAAAAAAAACAACAACTCTGCCAGACACAGAAAACAAAGCGCCAAGAAACACAAGCCCAATACACATGTATTTTTATCATTTTTATGTTGTCTTGCATGAGCAGAGCAAACAACATATTGTGGTAGCATGGTGTGGAGCAACACGTTTTGGAGGTGAGGTCAGTTGTGGACAGTGGTGCCACTGCTTTTTCAGGCTGGGCTCTGTGGCATGAATGAAATAGCACGCTTTCTATGACGGCACTGCAAAAGAGTGCCACCAACTTGATATGATTTCACCACTACAGTCAGGGAGCGACCCGTCATTGCAGGGCATGCCGCGCGTGGTGTAACATTTCAGTAAACATGGTGGCGGCTGTCAGCCATCTGCCTCTCACAATCCCCAGCAAGCCGACTTCAGGGGTGCCAATCCTTCTGTCAGCATGCCCCCTTCCCAATTTGTTTGCCAATGGGGGAGCCCAGTCCTCACCAGCATAAAGTCCCCCAAGGTTTGTTTGTTTGCTGAGGGGGTGCCCAATCCTCCTCGACATCATGCCTTCCCCAAACACAGAGATGCTTTCTTAGCCAACTGCGTGCCTAATCCCCATCGGCTTCAGTCCCCAAAAACAGAGGTGGCACACTGGGAGCCCACCCCAGTTTGCAAAAATGTTCTTTCCATGATGTTTCCTTTTTTTAACCTGTAAAACAGAAAACAGCCACTCATTGTCTGTGGTGCCCCCTCCTCCAACCCGCATCCACCTTCTGCGCACCACACCTCCCTGTACCCCCTCACCCCATACTTACCTCCAAAGCCCAGCGTGACAATCTTTGGAGGAGCAGGAACATGTCTGCATTCTTCAAAGCCGACCACAACTGAAGAAAACCACGGTAAGCTGTATAATGGCATCAATGGAGGGTGGAGGGGGTGTTCAACTAGGTGGATACCGTGGCCATTTTGCAACTTTTGGCTCTAAATTTTCAACATGGGGTTCTTGGGACCCGACCTCATGAACTCAGTCACTGTCATTTCATTAATTGGTCCCAGAAGGTGATTTTGCAGTCACTGCGCAGAATCACCTTTCAGAATGATTAACAAAATGAAAGTGACACTGTTCATGATGAGCTCCCAAAACCTATGTTGCAAATTTAGTGAAAAATTCCAAAAATTACTGTGTTATGGTGTCGTTGCACAGTTTCCATGCACACATATAACTTCAAAATTTTTAATATTTTCCTCCAGATTTTCAGTGTTGCCATTTTTCATACCTCCTTATGAACAGTATACCTGACATTTTTCATATTCTGACCCAAATATGTTTTCGCACATCTGATGCACAATGGGCGGTCACTGTGGGAAATCAGCGTTCAGGACAGATTAACAAAATCACAGTGCCACTGTTCATGAGCAGAGGTCCCAAATGCTTTCATGAGGTAGGTTCACAAAAAGCCCATGCTGAAAATTTGGAGTGCAAATACCAACAAACGCCCAGGGGGTTAGGGTTTCTAACCATAACGGTCCACCCTGTAGAGACTGACAGGCGGCAGGGTATGACTTTGGATTGTCTGCTGTAATGCTACTGCCATTCCACCCCCACCTCCACCCTGCAGCCAGTGACAGGCATCAAGGTGTGCCTTGGACTCTTCTGCCCCAAAGTTCACCCCATTCTCCTATACTGCACCCATCTCAATGTATTTCCTTATGGAATTGGGTGAGTGTAAGGCCTGATGACCCCAAGGCACAGCTGCAACACTTGTCAGAGTCTGCAGGGTAGGATGAGGTGAAATGGCATGAGCGTTATGGCCAATGACCCAAACACACACCTCAATGCCTGTCAGTCTCTGCAGGTGGGATGGGCTGATGTCAGTTCCATATTCACTGCCATTCCTATTATGCTTCTCTCTAACTCCTGCACAACCAATGCCAATGCCAGCAAGACAACATTCGGCATTGACAAATGCTGTTGCATGTAGTTGTCCTTTAAACTCAGTGCCAGTGGTGTCATGCTGCCACCCTGTGGAATTTTCAGGAAATTTTCTCAGCTGTAATTTTTCCTGTCAACTAGTCTTGTGCTTCAAGAAAATATGTAAGATATTCCACTTTTACAGTTTGATGTATCAATGGACATTTTGCTAGAAATATTTGAAGAACCTGAACAAGAACATCCTGGACCTTTTGTGCCACCAAAAAAAAAAAAAAATCTGAGTACTTAGTACATTTAACTTCAGAAGAACTAGATGAACCTGAGGCAGCTAAAGTTGAGGAGTACACCAAGAAAATAGCTACATGGACAATGAATATATATTTTTAACAATTGGACTGCAGTCAGAAACATTTCAATTGACTTCAAAACATCCCCCTGCAGTTTCCTCAGACAGTTTTATAGTGAGATCCTTCAGACTGATGGAAAGGGGTATAGTCTCTTCGGTCTCCTTGAACTCAGGGCAGGTGTCAACAAATATGTAAAGAGCCCTGCCATTGGAAGTAATTTAAATCTGATAACAGACTAAAATCTGAAGCCTGCTAATAATGTCCTGACTGTTGACTGCAAAGGTTACAGAAAAGTGTAACCTGGACACAGTGTGTCAATGGAATACTACCCCTGCCTGGCAGGCCTAAAACAGGTTGAGGAGCCTGGCTCTGTTTTTGGTGGAAAAGGGGGGTTCTTTCCCAAGACAGAAAACAAATAGCATGGTGCCTTCACCCAGAGTAAAATATAAAGTGGGCCAGGTAGATAGTGGTGTAGCACAACAATCCCCAGGATGCTGTACCTACCCACCTCCTGTTACAGTCACCCCATGCATGAATTACCATAAACCTCAAACCACATTTCAATAACCATGTAATTATTGACTTTAGCTAATAATATGCTCACCAATAATATGCTCATGAGACATTTGTAAAAGGCTACACAATTTATTTATATGGAGTAAGGTAAGGAAAAGGAAACGGATGTAAGGATTAAACAACATTTTGGTATTAGCATTTTTGCAAACACCAATATTCACTTTGCTGGTAAACCAGACCATTCACACTGCCCATGTCCCACCAGCATATAGATCCAAAAGATGTTAGCCCACATGTGCTGTCACATTACCCGCTCCCCAACTGGTACAAGTTTAACCTGTAAGAGTCCTGTCTGGGTACCAAGGGTCTAGTTCCAGGCCTGTTGTGGTGTAGCTGATTGGCTGGCATTAGTGCACGTTAATAATTTGAATTCAAACCTCTTGCAATTGTGGCAAATGTTATTTGATGAAATCCGAACTTTTGTGTAGGCAGTTAAACTCAGAAACTCAGATGACAATTATGTACAGTTCCGCAGATGCAGGGCAAGCCTTGATTTACTCACTGTTTGCATCACAGTCTCTTGACTTGTTAGGCTGATGACTTCAGACTGTGGATCGGGATGGGGGTTGAAACCAGTAGAAGACTTGAATGGCAGTATAACTGAGGTGAGCAGCAGGCTCTTGCAGCTTTAACAGGCAGGAAAACTCTCAGCTTCTCTGGCAACTTGTTCACATCATCTTTCTGGCGGCATCACAAGGCTGGAATAGGACAGTACTGGGGACCAGGGCCAACATGCCTCAACCCCGCATCAGGCCTAAACCTTCAGGGAGGCGATCAAAGCACCTAGAGTTGACACTACCTGGCCGATTCTCAGACTGTCCTTGGATGGTAGTATCTCTCTTTTTAGAATTTCAGAAACATCCGGCTGTAAATGACTTCAGCTACACTGCCAGCTAGCAGCTGTGGCTCTGACTCAAAGGGTCATGGTCTCTGGGTTTCCCATCAGAGGTTAGCGGGAAACAGTCTCTTGGCTTCAGACATCACAGATGCAAACTTGAGGCAGAAGACAGGGATCATATCCTCTCAGCTCAAAGACCAGACTTGGACAGAAGAACTAATCTTCTCACCTCACAGGTTCAGCCCCTGACATGATCCAGTGGGCAACTCATACATGTAGCTGTCTGCCCGTGGAGCTTTTTCATCCTGAAACTAATATTTTTTGTGTGCTGGATTTTGAAATATTTTACTCGTAAAGCCTGGTTCGTACCTTCCTGGTATGAGCCAAGTGACTGTGATGCGGCTGCAGCCCGCCCTGAAATGTAGCATAATTATGATGCAAGGTCTGGGACAGGGCTGCAGTTCCTCTATGGATAATTTAGTGTAATTGGTGGATGGGGCTGCCTAAATGTACAAAGAGCATCACTGCTGGCATGTTTACATGTATTGGCTAATATATATTAATCAAAGGAGTTACAGGAAGAAATTGCAACACCGCTCAATGACCTTTTAATAAGTCACTGGAAAATGGCACAACACCACTAGACTGGAGAAAGGCTGTGGTGGTACCTACATAAAAGTGGACGCAGGGAAGAGCCTAGAAACTACTGCCCAGTCAGTCCGACCTCAGTGGTAGGCTAAGCGTGTGGAAACCCTGCGAGAAAGAAAGAATAGTCAAGGCCCCTGGAATTCTGTGATTCTGCAGTTGCAGAATTTTCTGCTGAATTTGCACCATGCAGCAGAATTCATATAATGCTGCAGAAGTCATTGTTTTGGTGACAATTTTTATTTAGAAATACAATTTTTCCATAGTGCCAGGCTCCTGTACTGATCTTGTTTATCCTGAAGCCCCTCATCTATGCTTAGCACATGATGTCGTCAGTGACATCACATCATATTTTAGCTAATGGCAAGCTGCATTCAGCCACATAAATGAATTAGTTATGCCGCAGAAATAGGAAAATGCTGTTGCAGAAGGCTAGGAACCCTGCCTCAGAAATCAGAAATAGCTATAGCAGGGCACTAAGAACGCTGAGAATTGTGTATCATCTAAAAGAATCCGGAATGCTTGACCCCAAGGAACACAGATTTTCGGCAGGAAAATCATGCCTAACAAACATGATAGAATTTTTCGACTAGGTGACCAGAACAGTGGATCATCGAGGGGCAGTGGACGTGGTGTACCTAGACTTCAGCAAGGCTTTCGATACCGTATCCCACAGAAGGCTTAAGAATAAACTAGAGAATACAGGACTTAGTCTGAAGACAGTCAACTGGATTGCAAACTAGCTCAAGGATAGGACACAGTTGGTCTAAGTTAATGGAGCTCAGTCAGGGGAGGACAAGGTGATCAGTGGAGTGCCACAGGGGTCAGTATTAGGCCAATCCTCTTCAACATTTTCATCAGCAACATCGCTGATGAGCTGGAGGGGAAAGTATGCCTGTTTGCAGATGATACAAAACTCTGCAACTGGGTGGACACCAAGAGGAGTCTTGAAGATGGAAAAGGACCTGAATAGCCTGGAAGGATGGTGCAAAAACTGGCAATTGAAGATCAATGCCAAAAAATGCAAGGTCATGCATCTGGGTAAAATAAACCCCAGGAAGGAATACATGCTGCTAGGACACCAGCTTGAAATAACACAGGTGGAGAGGGATCTTGGCGTAACCATTACAGATGACCTTAAAACAAGCAAGCAGTGTGATAGGAGAGCACAGAAAGCAAATGCATCCTCGGATGCATTGGAAGGGGTATAACTAGCAGAAAAAGTGAGGTGATAATAGTACTGTGCACATCACTGGTCAGGCCGCACATGGAATATTGTGTCTAGTTTTGAAGGGCGCACCTGAAGAAGGTTATCAACAGACTGGAGGTGGTGCAGAGAAGGGCTACAAAGATGGTGCAGGGTTTGCACCAGGAGCCATATGAAACCAGACTGGCTGACTTACAGCTGTACTCACTTGAAAAGAGACTAGACAGGGGGGACATGATCAAAATGTTAAAGTATATGAATGGAATTTAAGCAGCGTGGAAGGAAAACCTGTTTCAGATAAAATCAGAGAGTCGTACAAGAGGCCTGATATACGATTGGGAGAGAGCAAATTTAGAAACATCAGGAAGTACTTTTTCGGAGGCGGTGGTCGACCTTTGGAATAGCCTACCGCAAGAGGTAGCAGACTCAAAAATGTAAGGAATTCAAACTTGCATGGGATAAACACTATGCTCAAAAAAGGAAATAGTCTAACAGGAGGTGGGTAGGTATTCTGGGCAGACTAGATGGATCAAGAGGTCCCCTTCTGCCGGAAAATTCTTATGTTCTTATGTTCTGGGAGACCTTTGTGGCTTAAGGTAGGAGGCAAAGGTCCTGGGTTATTTGGGTTCCACAGAAGCTGGATATGGGAACACTGGAGCTCGCTTAAGGTTGGAGAAGCTCAGGTAGTGGGGCTGTGGCAGTGCTGATGCAGGGCATTCTGGAGGTAGCAGCTTTGGAGCATCTTTACCCATGTAGCATGCTACCCGAGGGTAACAGTTGGATTGTGGGGAGGCCCTGGCCTGGGATTTGCTTTGGGGCCTACCGTTCTATGTCTGGGGCAGGCCCTGGCACCACACTGCCTGTGTCTGGGTAGGTCTGATAGACCCATTAGGGCCTGGGGTTTTCCGTGGGTAGCAGTGATTTCGAAGTTGAGGAATGGTGCCACCATTTTGCTACAGCTTCATGCTGGAAGCGTGTAGGAAGAGTGCTTTTTCAGATGGCTCATGGCTCTAAGATTATGTGGTGTGTAAGGGTTCAATTTGGGAGCAGCTGTGAAGGCTTAGACTGCTGTGCCCTGAGGCCCAAAATGGCCTGGCTGCTATGGGAAGGAGTAAATCACTCTTTCCCCCCCCCCCGTAGAGACCAAAGAAAGCAAAAAGGAAAAGTATGTCTCTTTGCAGATGACACAAAGATCTGCAACAGGGTTGATATGCAAGGTAGGGTGGAAAGGATGAGAAGGGACTTGGCAAGGTTGGAGCAATGGTCAAATGTATGACAGCTTAGATTCAACACAAAGCAGTGCAAAGTAATGCACCTGGGAAACAAAAACCAAGGGGAAGAGTACACAATGGGGGTGAGATACTGACAACAACAAAAATGGAAAGGGACCTGGGGGTAGTCATATCAGATGACCTAAAGGTGGGCCAGCAATGTGAGAAGGCAGTAAGGAGGGCTGGGGATACTGGGATGCATAGGGAGGCATCACCAGTAGAAAACAGGAAGTTGTTGGCCCTCTGTAAAGACAGTTGATACGACCACATCTGGAGTACTATGTGCAGTTCTGGATACCCCATCTCCTCAAAGACATAGACAGGGTGGAGGCTGTCCAGAGGAGGCAACCAAAATGGTGCAGAGTCTGCACCAGAAGACATATAAAGAAAGACTAAAGGAGCTTAAGATGTATAGCCTTGAGGAAAGGTGGGAGAGGGGGGACATGATAGAAACTTTCAAATACCTCAAAGGAATCAACAAAGTCCAAGAGGGTAGCATCTTTCAGAAAAAGGGATGTGCAAGAACAAGGGGGCACAATTTAAAGATAGAGGGGGGATGGCTCAGAAGTAATGTGAGGAAGTATTTCTTCACAGAGAGGGTTGTAGATGCATGGAACAGCCTTCCTGAAGATGTCGTAGAGTCACAAACTGTGGGGGAATTCAAGAAGGCATGGGACAGACATAAGGCAATTCTAGTGAGGGGTAGGAGGAAGTAGGCTGTTGGTTAACTAGGATTTGCAGCTTATCCATTAGGCAGGGAAATGGGCAGACTGGTTGGGCCAAGCAGTCCTTATCTGCCATCAAATTCTATGTTTCTATGGTACAAATCTTTTGGGGAAAAGGTTTCTGTGGAAGAAGCTTACAGGTCTGAAGTGAGCCATGTTGTTTAAATACAGTAGAATCCCATTTATCTGGATCCGGTTTATCTGGGACTCCCTATCTAATGGACTGTAACTGTGTCCCCCATCGTTCACAGTGCACCAAGTAATTACTGCCCAATTACGGCCCACTGTGCCTGTTGAAAGTGTAAGTGCTTGAATGTTACAGTAATTGACAAGTGCTTGTCAGTTGCGCTAAGTGATTTGTCAAAGTGCTTTGCTGATTTTTTTTTTTCATGAACTTTCCTTGCTCCTTATGTTGACTACTAGGGCCCCCCTTGGGTGAGACCCTCGAGCCACACTGTCACTCAGCCTGCATCCCCCAGTTGAGACTGGGGACAGAGTCTCAAGTGCCCACCATATTGGAGGATCTGGGAGTGTTAGCCGAGCTGGGACTGGTGGTGGACATGTGTGCTGCTCCTGGGGACGCAGTCATCTTCCTAGTGCTGGGATTTTTCCACCATACAGTTTTGCCGAGTGCAGATGTGCAATGATGTCATTGTGTGGAGGCACACCCCGCCCCTCCTACAGACATCTGCCGCCACCTCCCCTGGTTCATGTCCCTGCTCAGATGTGCAGCCCCAGTCTCCACCAGGAGCTGCTGCAAGGTGGGGAAGCTCCTGGATCCCACCTCAGAAGAGGTCATTGGACACTTAATCCTCCCTCCCCCTATGGATTGCTTCTGAATCCGGGTCGCCAGCGTAGTGCAGTGTGGCATGCATGCGCCTCAGCCCTCAGCACCACCGGTCTGGCACCACTTTGCTGATTACATACTGGTTCTTAGTTAACTGAGCAGGTTATTTAGTCAGTGTTTTGACTTTCGGTATCTCAGTACATTGCAGTCATGTCAAAAGAAGAACTGTTCTGAGCATTGCTCAGAAATTACAAATTGTGAATGCCTCAAAAAATGGAGCGAAGGCTGTCTCTTTTGCTGCAAATCACGGGTGGGCAACTCCACCATATTCGACATTAGGGAGGTGAAGGACAAATTAAGAATTTCACATCCACTACAGAGTTTGCATCAGGCAGCGATAGAAGAAAAAAACATAAGAGCCTGTGCAGATGAGAAACGAAACTCAGCCATTTACGTTTGGTTCCATCACGAATGGGAGAAAGGCACCCCCATATCAGGACTATTGCTGAAGGAAAAAGCCCTACAATTTCATGAGGTGCATGGCAGCAGCGCACCTTTTACTGCCAGTGACGGATGGCTGGACAGGTTTAAAAAGCGGCATGGCATCTGTCAGTTAAGACTCTGTGGGAATGGCTTAGTGCAGCAGAAGAGGGTGTAGCACCCTTCATGCAAAAAGTTAGTCAAATGATTGTGTTCGAAGGTTTTACAGCAGAGCAGGTTTACAATGCTGATGAGACTGGGCTTTTTTGGAGGTTTTTGCCTTGGTGGGGCATGATTCTGCAGAGTTCAAGAAGCATAAGGAGAGGGTGAGAATCCTCGGATGTGTAAATGCCACAGGCACACATAAATAGCAGCCTGGTTCCAGAAACATTTTGTGCCTGCTGTAAAGGTCCACTTGTGGTCCTGAAAGTTACCGCTTAAGGCTGTGCTGCTTTTAGACAATTGCCCTGCTCACCCAGAGATTCCTCCTGTTAAAACTAGAGGTGGTGAGATTAAATGTGTTTTCCTCCCCCCTAACTCAACATCAAAACTTCAACCCTGTGACCAAGGCATCCTGGAAATCATGAAGCAGAATTACAGGAAAAAGTTGCTGCAGTCTCTCCTCGTAGAAAGGAATGAATCCATCTCACTGTCAGAAATCCTAAAGAAAACCACACTGAAGGACATTTGCTACATGCTTGCTGAAGCATGGCAAAAAGTTTGTCTGGGAACAATACAAAAGTCATGGGAAAAATCAGGAATAAAGACTAATGAGGACGATACAGATTCAGAAGTGGAAATCCAAACTGTCAAGGACGATGGTAGGTTCAAACGAGCTGAAGAGGCAGAGCTAATGGAAATTGCTGCATGATTACCTGGGGAACCCATTACTGCAGCACAATTGGATCAGTGGCAGTCATTTGATACAGGAGAGGACGGCCATGAAATTCTCAGTGAGAAGTCTATCATAAGCCTGGTGTTAAACAACTTGCAGGATGCCCTGCAAGAATCAGAGGAGGAGGAAGAAGAGGATGAACTGCCATTACCACCCTCAGTCACTCACTCAGTGGCCGCTGCATGCTTCGAAAAATGTTTGTCCAATCTCGAGATGCAGCTGGACAGCACGCCAGTGGACTTAATGCTGCTGAGAAACCTACAGGCAAAGACAAGTAAAAAGTGCTTCAGTGCACTTAAAAAACCTTGACAGACTTTTTTTTATAAAAAGTAACAGTACTACCTGACTTTTGAATTGCTCCATTTTTGTTTTAAAGTACCATACTGTACTTTGTATTTGCTTTAAGTTAAAGTTAAGTTGTTCTCTTAGTTATGTTTCTACACCTGTGATTAAATAAAGTGCACCTATATATAAAGTACATAGATAGTATTTTTGAGTTTTTCTAAGTGATTCTGAGTGTCTTTAAAATGAGAATCCCATTCATCCGAACTCTCGTTTAACGGACATTTCAGTTCCATGGGAATTTGGATAAATGGGATTCTACTGTACCTTAGAGGTAAGAAAACTATTGCTGCTGCCGCTGTACAAAACTCTATAGCCAATGACGAAGTAAGAAAGTTAATGCTGTGCCTGAACCTGCCGTTTTGTACTGCTCTGCCTGTCTCTTAGCCCCATGGAGCCTCTCCAAGTTTAAATTTCAATTCTGTCTCTGGGTCTAATCATTTTTAGGCCCTGAATAAAATGTCATGGTTTGGACACTGGGGTTGGTACTTCTTTGCTTGATTGCGTGGATATAAAAAAATATTTTCTGATGAATTCTATTAAATGCTTCAACTGTGGCAATGGGTTCCTGTTGAGTTTCATGGTTCGAACCCCCTTTACCCCATCCAAAAGAGGCCGTAGCAGCAGAGGTTTTCAGAAGAGGTGGTTTTCTATGAAATCCATCCACCACCGTGGGACCCACAGCAGAGCTGTTTGGGGGCGAGGTGAGCCTGTTATTGCAACTTGAAGACGTCTCCAGGTAGGCCATCTCATTCTGTTATTTCTATGCTCTTCAGTGAAGAGATCTGGAGAGACTTCTGGTCTGTATGTTGTGCCCCTCCCTGCACCATTCACGATACCCAAAGATGCAGCAGGAGGGCTTCAGATGGGATCTTGTTTTGCTTGCCCTCAGCTCCTGGTGAGGGGGGCACTGGGGACCTAGCTGTGTTTGGGCCTGTGTCCGTGTGGTACAGCTGTGGAGCAGGAAGAAGGCCTGTTTGGGAGCTCCTCCACCTGCCTATCTCTCTCTTGGTGGTGCTTCCATGTCTGCAGTGGGTCACATGATGGAGATAGAGACTTTGATTGGTCCACGGGCAAGGTGGTGAAACAAAGCTGTTCTGGAGGCACCATTTTGCCATAGGATTCTGAGAGAAAAGAGCAAGTAGAGAGAGAGAAATTTGGCAGATGACAGCAATAAGAAAGACTTTTGTGTCTGCTTAAATGAGTGTGGTGACAGCAACTATGGCTGAAAGTGGATCAGGATCACCCAAGAAGGAGCCCCAAGTGACAGTTTCTACCTTCTTGCTATCATGGCTATGGGACTTGGCAGGAAGGGACAGGCTGAAAGCAAATATGTGCGGTGTGGCTATAGAGGTGAGGGGGTCATCAGGCTGCCAGTTTGCTCACTCTGCACCAGTGCTGTGTCAGGGGGACTTTTTGAAGGAATGCAGGGTCTGGACAAAGAGGCGATAAGTGAGACCTGGTGGACAGAGCAGCATACATGGGAGACTGTAATCACGGTCTACAGACTGTTCAGTAGGGACACAACTGGCAAAAAGGGGAAGGGGTGGCATTGTGCATCAAGGATGACATTAGGCCAACGGAAGGGCAAGAGGAGGCAGGGGAGACAGAGGCCCTGTGGGTCACACTGAATAAAAGGACTGGAGAATCTTTGAAGCTGGGGGTATTATACAGACCTCTTACACAGGGAGAGTTAGGGGACAGACAGATCATGTAGGTGGTTACATGGATGGCTCACAAGGGGAGCTTCTGATACTGGGGATCTAAACCTCCCGATGTGGACTAGGAGAGCCTGGTGGCAGTATCAGCTAGGGCGGCGGGGATCAAGAGGCACTACAAAGAACATTCATGCAACAGATGGTTAAGAAGCCCACTAGGGGTGATAACTTACTGGCCGTGGTCCTGACAAATGGGAAAAGTGTGGAAGAGGTGGTGGTGGAGGCGGTCTAGGCACCAGTGATCACAGGGTGGTAAGGTTTAGGTGAAAATGGGGCGGGAGTCAAATCGGTCTAGCATGAGGGTCATGGACTTCAGAAAGACTGACTTTATTAGAATGAGGAGGATATTTAGTGAAGAAATGGTGGGGAAGGAGAATATAGGAGGAGTGGAGGAGCTGTGGGAAACTATCAAAGAGGGATACTGAAAGCCACAGAAATTTGCATAAAGAGAGTAGAAAAAACCAAAAAAAGAAGGAGATCACTCTGGTTTACAAGGGAGGTGGCAGGGGCTATCAGGGAAAGGAAAAAAGGCCTTCAGGAAATACAAGAAGACACAGAAGAAGGAGGATAGGAAGGCTTACAGGGAGTAGCTGAAGGCAGCAGGGCAGAAGACAAGGAGGGCCAGCTGACACAAAGAAAAAATTGCTAAGTAGGCCAAAGGGAAGAGGGGTGTCACAAACGCACTCCACAGGTCAGGCCCTCTGTTTCCACAGTGCCAACCTCAGAGCACAACAGTTTGAACAGATAACATGGTAACCCTCCTGTCTGCTTTGGGTCCAATTCACCTTTAGCCTCGAATTCTAGGGGGATTCAAACTGTGAACCTTATGCTAGCACACCCAATGTACAGGCTCAGATATGTACCCTCTTCAGGACTGCAGTACAATCTTTCACCAGGGGCACCCAACCAGGTATCCAAACTGAACCCTTAAAACTCTATAAGAGACCTTAGCTATATTCTTACCTTTTTACACAAGCTCAGTAACACGATCAAGCTTTTCAACAGTTGTCAGACTTAACCACCTATACATCACATGCAAAAAGAAACTGAAAACACAACCAGGCAGTATTTCAAAGAAAAGGTTGTTTACTAAAGATGATAAAAACATGTACAATTAAACACAGAACAATAAATCACACAGCTTACAATCTTATAACACAAAGAGTTTCAGAACAACACTCCTACCACAAAGACTTTATTGCTTTCTTACTATTACCTTTCTAAGTGCTCTCCCAGTCTGAGTCTAGAATCATATGTCACATATTCACCAGAGGGATGTTCATTTGAAACTCCATCTCCACCCCTTTAGTGAATCAGCTAGCTCTTCCTTTCAGAATTAATTCTAACATAATTTCTACAGGAGAGTATTTTTTAATTAATGGTAACATCAGGAAAAACATTTCCTAAATATGACATCCTTTAATCAAATATTTCTCTTTAGATTTAACAATCCCACACTCATGTCCCTTGGCTGATTTCCTGTGCCAGTGAGATCTGAGGATTTTATGACTCTTCACTCATTTTCTGGTTATGCTAAAAGCCCAATTTTCCTGCCTCCTGTAACGTCATAAAACTCACATTTAGTTTCAAACTTCAAAAGCATGGGCAGGTCATAAAAAGGTAATAAAATGACCTTCTGTAAGTCTTAATTAACTAGTTCCCCTGGTCAGTTTAATTACATCTTGTAGTTCCAGTTACTGACATTTAAAGCTACAGGCCAAATCTGCTAACTTGTGTGAGACAATTTCATACACAGACCAGTTATTTATAATATAAATTTCATACAGGTAAACAGAAGCAGGAGCAGAGCATCACACTCCTACCCATCTAGACTGATTTTGTGGGTTCTAGCCCTTCCATAGGATGAGCTCCACAAGTCAGTTCATACCTCATACAAGTGCAACAAGCCATCTGCATTCTGATTGGTTGATCCAGCCCTATGTGAGATCGTCATGTCATAGCCTTGCAAGGCAACACTCCATCTTAATAGTCTACCATTCATTTTTCCCATTTGTGTCAGCCAAATCAGGGATTGTGGTCAGTTTGTACCTCAAAATGCTGCCTGTATAAGTATGGCTTTAACTTCTTTGGAGCCCACACCATGACAAGACACTCTTTTTCCACAGTAGAGTAGGCCTGCTCCCTGGGAAGTAACTTTTTACTCAGGTACACTATGGGGTGATCTTTCCCTCAGCTGGATTTCTGACTCAGCACTGCCCCAAAACACACACCTGAGGCATCAGTCTGGACTATACGGGGTCTGCTATAGTCTGGACTTGTCAATACAGGAGCACTGCATGGTGCCTGCTTCAGTCTGGTAAAGGCTTTTTCACAGGCTGGTTCCCAGGTAATTTTCTTAGGCATCTTTTTCTTTACCAGGTCAGATAGGGGAGCAGCCAGGGCACTGTAATTGGGTACAAATTTCCTATAGTACCCTGCTGTCCCTAGAAAACTCATGATCTGCTTCTGCATTTCTGGTCTTAGCCATGCCTTGATACGCCTCTATTTTACTTGGTTGGGGACAGAGCTGCCCCCAGCCTACAACATGTCAAGGTATGCCACTTCAGCCATGGCCACCTGGCACTTCTCCTCTTTGACAGTGAGCCCGGCCCTCTGTATCCTGCCCAGCACTTTTATTTATTTATTTATTAGATCATCGGTTTACAGACCTTTGAGTTAAAGACTCATTTACAAAGGCACCTCGTCAAGAGGGCAATACATCACAGCAAACAAAACAGTATAGTACATAACACTTAGAATAAAAAGCAACCAGTGTTACAGGAATTCACTGGTGGTGCAAGCTTAGTAACAGTTCGATCACAGTAGTCATAATATAGGTACACTAATACCACATCAGATAGCAATCAGAGATATTTTATTACATTAGTCAGCAAATGTTGCCTGAGACCCCAGGCATATACAGCAAAAAGTAGACAGGGCAAATCCAGCCTAGGGGTGAGGGTAAAGGGCAGGTGGGGATTATGTGCAGTTGCAGCAGTGAGTGCTTGTCAGATGGCTTCTGAGGGAGACCTTGAAGGATCAAGCTTAGTGGAGTCAGCTATGATGACTGGAGGAACTGAACAGAAGGAGCCCAATAGAAAAGTATCTCTGGGCCATAGAGGTCCTTACCCTGGGGACAATAAGGGAGGTTTTGACAGTGCTGTGGGTGGAGACTGAGGGGGAGGCACGCTGCAGGGAGGTGGCGACCCCAAGGGGGGAGAGCCCTAGCAAGGTCTTTATTACAAGAAGGCAGGTTTGGATGCAGAATCTTTCTTCAAGGTTACGCAAGTTGGTGGTGGAGTACTGCAGGCACATATGGGTGTGCCTAGGAGCTCACAGCATTAGCCTGCAGGCCTTGTTTATAGAGAGCTAGATTCTTGCAAGCACAGTGTTGTCAGCTGCGGCATAGATGGGCAGCCCATAGTCGATTAGTGACAGGACAGAAGAGGTGCTTGCCAATCTAAGGGCCTCTTGTGGTAGGCAGTCCCTATGGTGGTAAAACAGTCCAATCCTGACAATGGTGGAAGAAGAAATGGCATTGATATGGGAATGAAAGGAGAGTGTTGAATCAAAGGTAATGCCCAGATACTTGAAGGAGGATACCTTCTCAATGGGGTCTAGTGTGCTAGGCAGTATCACGAGAGGGGCACCACTGGATTTGCTTTTGCAATGTGAGAAGAGCACAGCTTTGGTCTTTTTTAGGTTCAGGACTAGTCTTCGTGATGTGAACCAATGCTCAGCTCTATCAAAAGCTTGTTGGAGGGTGGCCTGGAGTGTGTTGGGGTTGGGGTCAGCGATGAAGAGCACAGTGTCATCCGCATAGAGGAGGATCTTACTTGGGCAAGCCAAGGGGAGAGAGTTGAGGTAGAGACTGAAGAGGAGAGGGCCTAAAATGGAGCCCTGGGGAACTCCAGAGCGGACAGGTTGTTGTCAGATAGGGTGCTATTGATTTTTACACACTGAGTTCTGGCAGAGAGGCAGCTGGTGAACCATGCAAGGGGAGAAACCAAGGCATCCGAGGGAGTCAAGCAGGAGGGGATGGCAAACCGTGTCAAAGGCCTTGGAGAGGTCAATGAACATGGCACTGGCAGGACTTCCAGCATCAAGAGCAGAATGCAGGAAGTTGGAGAATTCAAGTAGCGTGGTTGTGGTGCTGTGACTTGTACAAAAGCCATGCTGTTCAGGGCACAGGATATTGTGTATGGCCAGGTATTCGGCAAGCTGATTATCAACTACTTTTTCAAGGGCCTTAAAGAGTGGGGGGAGGATGGAGATAGGTCATTAGTTACCCGGGGTCACTTGATCACTACTCTTTAGGATGGAAGTGATGATGGCAGTTTTCCATGTGCTGGGGAACTGCCCCAGGCACAGAGAGTGGTTGAGCAGCTCAGTAAGTGGGACCAGGATAGCATCCAACATCAGACAAAGTAGCCTAGTGTTCAATAGGTCAGTGCTGGGGTTGTTACTACTAACGGCATTTTGCAGAAGGGTCTAGCCTCCAGCAGGAGATAGATACGTAAATAGAAAGAAGGTCTCTGGAGATTGGGCAGGGCGCTACTGGGATGGGGTCAAAGAAGTTACTGGGCAGGACTGAACTCAGGTCTGAGAAAGTGTGGTTTAGGCAGTCTGCAATGCCAAGGGGTTCAGAGCAGACAGTTCCATTAAAGGAGAGTTGAAAGGGGGGTGGGGAGTGGGATATCCCATTCATCTGTTTTACATTACCCCAAAAGTTCCTAGACGCCACACAGGAGGAGACAAGAGCGGATTGGTAGTACTGGGCTTTGGCCTGCTGAATAGCCCAAGTACACTTATTGCGCACAGCGTTGTACGCTTAACTATCAGCTGGCTTGCCAGATTCTATGGCAGTGTGTCATAGGTTGTCTCTCATTTTAAGTTTGTGAAGGAGGGAGGGGGTAACCCAGGGTGTGCTTTGCTTTTTGGTGCGATTTCTAGCGAAGGAGGCATACAGGTCACAGGCAGTGTTTAAAGTATGAGTGAAAAAATCCAATGTCTTGTCTGTGGATAGTGCAAGCCTGATTGGGGACCAATCCAGTTGTGAGAGGTACGGTTTAAGGTGACGCAGGCTGCCTGGGAGTAGGCGACGTTGCTGGGTGGGACAGGTGTTCCTCCCAGCTTGCACTAAAGATGGCAATGTCATCTAGGTATGCCACAGCGTACTCCTCAACACAATTTAACACCTGGTTCACCAACCTTTGTAAAGTGGCCACGGCATTCTTCATTCCAAAAGGCTTTACTTTGAATTCAAATAACCCTATCGATGTGATGAAGGCTGACCTCTCCCTAGCTCTGGCAGGTAACTCTACTTGCCAATACCGCTTTGTCAGGTCAATAGTTGTAAGGTATGTCGCCCCTCCCAACTTGTCCAGGAGTTCATCCGTTCATGGCATCGGGTGGGTGTCTGAATTCATGACTGCCTTCAGTCCACTATAGTCCACACAAAAATGAGTAGAGCCATCTGGCTTGGACACAAGGACTATGGGTGAGGCCCAGGGGCTGTGGGATTCCTGGATTATCCCTAAATCCAGCATTTCCTCCACCTCCCTCCTAATGTCCTTTTGGACAGCCTCTGACACACGATATGCTGTCCGCCGTATGGGCATCTGTGTCCCTGTCTCCACACTGTGCGTCGCTAAGGGGGTTAGTCCAGGCTTGGTGCTAAACAGTTGGGCAAAGTCTGCTAAAACCTCCCCTACTTCCTGGACCTGGTCCAGAGCCAGCTGGGGTGACAATTTAACTGCCTCCACAGAGGACTGTCGCTTGTTTTCTTCCAGCAAGTCCAGAAGGGGGTCTCCTTTGTCCGTCCCCTCCCCAGGACTACACACTGCAAACACCATGTCAGCCCTATTAGCATATGGTTTCGTAAGGTTGACATGGTACATTCTTTCTGTATGTCTTCTGTCAGGTAACTCTGTTATATAGTTTATGTCATTTACTTTTCTGACTACTTTGTACGGTCCTGCCCACTCAGCCTGCAGCTTGTCCTTCCAGACTAGAATGAGGACCATGACTTTCTGACCAACCATGTATGAGAGGCCCTGGCTATGCGGTCATACCACACTTTTTGTCTTTGTTGGGCAGCTGCCAGGTTGCTCTGGGCAGTCCTATAAGCTCCTTCAGCCTTTTCCTAAACCTAGGACATAATCCACTATGGGAGTTCCTGGGTGGTGTGCTTGCCTTCCCAGATCAAGTCTAGGGGCCCACCTACCGGCATCCATATAAAAGCTCATGGGAAAACCTGGTTGACTCTTGGGGCATCTCCTGTATGCAAACAACAGGTGGGAAGGTATTTCTCCCAGTCCCTCCCATGCTGTTCAGCAAACACTTGGAGCATTGACTTCAGGGTACCATTAAATCTTTCCACAAGCTCATTGGCTTGTGGGCGATAGGTGTCGTGCATCTCTGTACCACCCCATACTTTTCCCACAAACATTTCATCAAGTCCAACATGAAGGAACCCCCTCAATTAGTGATAACCTCCTGTGGAAACCCAACATGGGAGAAAATCCCTAGTAAGGCATCTGCCACTTTGTCTGTCCTCAGTGAAGATAGGGCAACTGCCTCTGGGTACCGGGTGGCATAATCCACCACAGTCAGGATGAACCTCTTTCTGGAGGAGCTGGGAGTATTTAAAGGCCCCACAATATCCATTCCCACCCTCTGGAATGGCTCCTCCACTATGGGCAATGGAATCAGGGTGGCTTGGGTTTTCTTACTCACCTTCCCTATTTCTTGGCACCAGTGACAAGATCTGTAGTACTTCTTCACCTTCTGGGTAAAGTTGGGCCAATAGAAATTCTAGACCAACTGCTGTGTAGTGTGCATGATTCTCAGATGACCAGACGAGGGGATATTATGTGCAATTTGAGCAACTACTCACGGTACCCCTGGGGAATGACAAGCTGCCTGCCTATCACCCCCTCCCTCTGTCTTAGCATCCTGCATATACTTCAGTTCATTGTCCCAATAAACTTTATGTTTTCTGTCACCTCCTTGTACTCCATCAGAGTCTGCCCAAGCCCTCAGCTTCTCTAGACTAGGATCACTTTTCTGAGCAGCTTCAAACTCCTTACACATTCTCAAGGCATGGAACAGGTCCCCTTCAGTATCTAAACTCAAGTCCCTAGCTCTAGCATCAGGGCACTCAGAATCACTGCCATCCCTAACCCTCTGACAATGGGTCACCCCTCCTTCTTTGGAATAACCCTCCATAACTGTTTGGTTAACTGCTACTGGGGAATTTTCTACCCCCCTTTCATTAGTCTCCATCTCAGGAGACACAGGCTGGGGAACAAGCCTCCCAGTGGTTTCCACAGTGGCTTCTATGGGGTCTGGGACACCACAGTTTTCCTTGCCGCTTGGCTATGGGTAACTGCACACACCATCCTCTGTTTGAGATTGTTGCTGAGGATTACATCAACTGCTAAAGTTTCTGCTACAGCAACCTGTTGCACAGATCTCCTGTCTCACCCCAGTCTAGAAGAACACTAGCAAGTGGTAATGTTTTCTCCTCCCAGTAAACCCCTGTGGAGTTACAACTTTATTGGGTATAAGCTGACCAGGCTTTACCAGATCCCTTTACCAACATCAGGGTTGCCTCTGTCTCTCTTAACCCTTGTGTTTGTACACCATTCACAGTGACTGGGTGCATGTGTTCCCTCATGTTTACAGGCATGCTTTCAGGGACACACAAACAACCCACATCTTAACTAACACCACTTTATGTATTGCTCGTCCTTTTGGGACACTGTCTGGCAACATGCCCAGTTTCTTTGCAAACCCAACATTTGTTTCTTTTCTTAGAAAATATTTTGTCGAAACCTGGGGCTAACTGGTTTGATGGCGGCAGTGAGGGTTTTAGCTGCCCTGAAGGTGCAGCTGTGCTGCTATGCCCACTCCATTCACTCTCAGAACAGGTCTGCTCTTGGCATGGTGGTCTAAGAGTTCAGCAGCCTCTTGCACTGTTTTGGGATCTCGGTCCTCCAGCCAGGTTTTCAGCTCTGCTGGGCATGCCCCCAAAAAACTGCTCTAACAATACAGCATTTTCTATTTTATCTACAGAGTTTGCTTCAGTTCCTTCCCACCAATATTTTAAAAACTGATGTTGTTTCATAGCTAGCTCCTCATAGCTCATGTCAGGGCTTCTCCTGAGCTTGCAGAATTTAGCTCTATATGCTTCTGCATTTAAATCATACTCTTTTAAAAGTGCAATTTTAAGTTTGCCCACTGGCCTCTCGATGCCCAAGGTTCAGCCCTTTTCAGTCATGGACTGTGACTCAATGCTCTGGGCATCAGTGGCCATCAGAGCATCCATGAGGTTCTGTTTGTTGCCTCTCCCTCATGCAGGATTTCTCTCTCCATGCACAACTGCTTCAGGTAGTCTGCAGTGTGCTTTGTGAGTTGAAAGCCATCTTCTTCTCTAACTCTGACTACTCTAACTTGCACTCAAAAATGAAACAGGTAGGAACTTTGACTGTAAGCAAACTTATATAGTTCTGTTTCTTTTAAAAATTACTACCTTATTTTGCAAGTGAGCTGTACATTATTAAGCTGACACACTGAACTGTTAAAGCTTGTGTTACCAATACTTTGCACTGCTACCAACTAAATCTGTCACAAACACACGCCACAGATCAGGCCCTCTGCTCCCACATAGCCAACCTCAGAGCACAATGGTGTGGACAGGTAACAGACAGGGTAACCCTCCTGTCTGCTTGCATCTAATCACCTTTAGCCTCAAGTTCTGGGGATTCAAACTATGAACCTTATGCTAGCATACCCAATGTGCAGGCTCAGATATGTACCCTCTTTGGGACTGCAGTACAGTCTTTAGCCAGGGCACCCAACTAGGCATCAAAATGAACCCTTAAAACTCTATAAGAGACCTTAGGTATATCCTTACCTTTTGACACAAGCTCAGTAACACCGGTCAAGCTTTTCAACAGTTGTGAGACTTTACCACCTATACATCACATGCAAAAAAAACTGAAAAAAACACCCAGGCAGTATTTCAAAGAAACAGTTGTTTACTAAAGATGATAAAACATGTACAATTAAACACAGAAAAATATATTACACAGCTTACAATCTTATAACACAAAAAGGAAGTTTCAGAACAACACTCCTACCACAAAGACTTTATTGCTTTCTTACTATTACTTTTCTAAGTGCTCTCCCAGTTGGAGTCTAGAATCATATGTCACATATTCACCAGATGGATGTTCATTTGAAACTCCATCTCTCCACCCCCTTTTAGTGAGTCAGCTAGCTTCTCCTTTCAGAATTCATTCCAAATATAATTTCTACCACGAGGTATTTTTTTAATTAATGGTAACATCAGGAAAAAAAAAAACATTTCCTAAAGATGACAACCTTTAATCAAACATTTCTCTTTGAACTTAACAATCCCACACTCATGTCCCTTGGCTGATTTCCTGTGCCATTGAGATCTGAGGGATTTTAGGACTCTTCAGACATTTTCTGGTTATGCTAAAAGGAGAGGAACTAGCCCAATTTTCCTGTCTCCTATAATGTCATAAAACTCACATTTAGTTTCAAACTTCAAAAGCATGGGCAGGTCATAAAAAGGTAATAAAATGCCCTTCTGTAAGTCTTAATTAACTGGTTCCCCATGTCAGTTTAATTACATCCTGTAGTTCCAGCTACTGACTTTTGAAGTTACAGGCCAATCTGCTAACTTGTGTGAGACAATTTCATGCACAGACCAGTTATTTATAATATAAATATCATACAGGTAAACAGAAGCAGGGGCAGAGCATCACACTGGAGATACAACTTTTTAGGTACATAGGTGAAAGGAGGAAGGCGAGTCAGGGATACTCGGTTTAGGGGAGGGGCAATACAACTGGAGGGAGTTTAAGAAAGCAGAGATACTAAACAGGTACTTGTAAGGAGATGCCAGAGAATTATCGCCTGGTCAGCCTCTCCTCGGTGGTGGGCAAGGTGATGGAGGCACTTATAAAAGAAAGGGTGATAGACTACCTGATGGAGAGTGGACTGCAAGACCATAGGCAACATGGCTTCACAAATGGGAGGTTATATCAGACACACTTAAAAGAGTTCTTCAATTGGGTGATGCAAGTAGTTGATCAGGGAGGGGTGGTGTGCATAGCCCTATTTGGGCTTCAGTGAGGTCTTCAACACCGTCCCTTACAGAAGGCAAATAAATAAGATAGAAAGCTTGGGTGTGTGACAGAAAATAACTGGGTGGGTGGAAAACTGGTTGACGGGCAGAAGCCAAAGGGTGGTGGTGAATGGAGTGTACTCCGGGGTGAGGGGGGTGACAAGTGGGGTGCCCAGGGGTCAGTACTGAGACCCCTCCTTTTAAATATCTATATCAGTGATATAGCAGATGGTCTGGAGGGAAGGGTGTGCCTATTTGCAGATGATATAAAGATCTTCAATAGAGTAGACACACCCAGGGGTACAAGCCATGAGACAAGACCTGAAGAAACTGGAGGATAGTTGGAAATTTGGCAGCTGAGTTTCAATGCCAAAAAAGTGCAGTGTTGCACATGGGGAGTAAGAACCCCAAGCCACTTACACTCTAGGAGAGGAAATCAAGACAACCAAGCAGGAGAAGGATCTGGGATTATAATATCAAGCAACCTGAGGTAGAAAACCAATGCAGCAAAGTGGTAGGGAAAGCAAATGGAATGTTGGCATGCATTGGGAGGGACATAACCAGCAGAAGGATGGAGGTAATCATGTCCCTTTATAAAGCTATAGTGAGGGTGCACCTACTGTACATCTACTTAACTAAGCGCTTTATCCAACTATGGCACTTGTTATTATTCTGTAATTAACCTGTTTTGTATCATGTTTTTCTTATTGTAACCAATGTAATCCACATGATTGTCCTCCTGTTCAGTATTTCTGTTGTACACTGTAACCCTCATGATTTGTTTGTCCAAAACTGGATGCTTGTGAAAATGGGCAACATTTGTTCACATACCTTTCCAATATAATAATAAATAACTAAGAATACGGGGGCCAGTTCTGGAGACCACACCTATGTAAAGACATAGAGGAGAGGGTATAGAGCAGGGTAACGAGATGGTGCACAGCAAGCAGGGAAGACATATGAGCAGAGGGTGATAAATTGGATCTGTACCTAATGGAAACTAGGAGGGGACATGATTGAAACTATTAAGTATGTAAAGGGGATAAACAAGGTGGGAGCTTATTTAAAAGGAAGGAGGCTAAAACTAGAGAGTATAATCTAAGATTAGAAGGAGGCAGATTTAGAGGTAATGTGAGTGGACATTTCTTCATGGAGAGGGTGGTGGAGGCCTGGAATAAACTACCTGAGGAAGTGGTGGGAGCTGAAATGGTGGAGGGAACCAAAGGGCATGGGACTGACACATGGGGTTGGTAGGTGGAGGAAAGGGGAGAGCCCATGTCAGAGGCAATGAGTAAGGGGGGGGTACGGCAGACTTGATAGGCCAGTGGGGTCCTTTTCTGCTGTCAGATTTCCATGATTCTGTGACATGGGAGACCTCTGGTGCTGTCCAGCAAACATTTTAGTTTCTTTGTTGTCCCGAGGGAGCCTGGACTTAAGAAGGGAGGCCAAGCTGGAGGTGTTGGAGGGAGGCGACTCGGTGTTTGAGGTGGAGAGGGAGTCCCCACAAGTAAAGACAGAAGTCATGGAGAATATTTCTGAGGATGGTGAGGGGGAGCACAGCCATCTGCCCAGCTCCACCCTGCTGGCTGTCAACTATCCCCGAGGCAGAGGGAGGGGTAGGGTAGGGGAGGGGTCTGCAATTGGTATCAGGGGATGATGCCCTCAGGGCCCAGGTCATCTCCATCAGGATCCCTTTCCAGCAAAGCATACCCAGTCCATCTGGGGCAGTGGATGAGGCCCTGCCTACTTCAAAGCTTTGTCCTGTGATAAAGGTGAGACTCACCAAGGTGGAGGTGGTGCAAGAAGATGTTTGGGATGAGCCTGTACCCGCTGTTACTGAGGGACTCCTAAAGAGATATCAGTTCGCTGACCATGAGCTCCAGTGGGTGATCCCCAAACTGTATTACCTTCCTACAAGCACCCTGCCAGATAACACACCATGCCTGGCAGTGCAGAGCAAAGGCCTAAGGCTCTGTATGGATGGCCTGCAGAGAAGTGATCCTGTTAATACAGTATATCAAAATGATGTGTGGTTGGAGCCAGGGGAGGCTAGAAAAAACAGTGTTGGAGATTTCCAGAGTGGTCCCAAGCAGAGAGGTGGGTCAGGAGGAACATGCGAGCTGAGTATACAGCTGCTGAGTCACTCTACATATCTGTGCACCTCTGGGATGTCATCAAAGAAAAGAGGTCAGATTGGGTTTTCTGGGAATGTCTAAACAAGCTGTGGATGAGACCTGGAGGGACCACTCACTCTTCAGTAAAGCTTATCCAAAAGGCCCAGTCAAAGTGCTTCTCTTGCCCCTGGTCCAGCCTCATGCTGTTTAAACACTTTGCCCTTATATAGGATCTTGCTGGGTGTAAGGTAAAGTACTACATTATTTCTAAAGATTATTTTGGAGAGGACAACACCAAGCCTGACCTTTATTTTTATTTCCCACTGGGTCATTGCCCTCTATTTAGAGTCCACTGGACATTAGAGCCCCTAAACTGAACCAATACTTTCTTTGTAATCAGCTTCAGAAAATGAAAACACTAAATAACTTTTAATCGCTTATTACATCATGCAAGTATACAAGATGGTGAGCCAAGGGAGATCTTTGTCTCACCCACTGAACTGTCACTTAATTGTTTGCTATTGTCTCCTGAGACTGTGTCTGGACATTAATTTATCTGGACATTGAAAAAAGGAGACACTAGAGTTTGTTTATACCAAATCCATCTATACTGTTCTACCAAAAGTAGTGGCAGATGTATGAGAGAGTGCTTTGGAGTGTAAGTGTTATGTGAATGGTTTAGAAAGAAAGAATGTATGTTTTTATAATTATTTTATTTCTGAAAACAAAGAAATTAATGAAGATCTGTTTGATGGTTGTGTTAGCTAATATGTTTAATAGATAGGCTGGTGACCTATACCTGTTTTATGCCAGAGAAAAACATTATAGGTGCTAAAGATTGTTTCCATTTTCAGGATGGGTAGTAGGGGTATGGGGATAGGCTTTCTTGGAGTCTTCCAGAACTGAGAAGGAGTGCACACACCCTTTTGGTTGCTGGGGAGACCTCAGTGGCCTGTTTGTGCCCCATTTCAGGAGGAAATGGTTTTAAAGGGGTGAGTGTGAGCCCCCCCCCCATGATGGGGCTTAATAGCCATTTTTGTTTTCTCCACCCCTTTCCTCTGGTAGCACGGTTAGTGTGGGAGGCTCCCATCCTCGAGTGTGATTACGCCACCAGGGGTTAACCTCAAGGTAGATACAAAAGCTCTGGTTTCTGGGCTGGAAGGGAGAGAGAACAGGAGTCAGTGAGTGGTGGTAGTAGGAGCAATGTTCATGGGGGGGCCCCCTCGGCCTAGTTAGATCAGCCATCAGTAGCATTGGAGCATCAAGATGTTGGTACTTGGTTATGAGGGTTTCAGTGGGTATGGCCCTGTGGTTGCAATTCTGGGACATCTCTGTGGCTTAAGGTAGGAGGCAAAGGCCCTGGGTAATTTGGGTTCCGCAGAAGCTGGATATGGGGACACCGGAGCTCACTTAAGGATGGGAAAGCTCAGGTAATGGGGTTGTGTCAGTGGTGGCAGTGCTGATGCAGGGCATTCTGGAGGTAGCAGCTCTGGAGCATCTTTATACCCACATGGCACGCTACCTGAGGGTAACAGTTGGATGGTGGGAGGCTCTGGTTGGGGATTAACTGGAGCCTGCCATGCCCGTGTCAGAGCAGGCCCTGGGGCGCACCTGCCTGTGTCTGGGTGAGTCCGACAGACCCATTTAAGGCCTGGGGTTGTCCTGTGGACAGCAGTAATTTCGAAGTTAAAGAATGTTGCCACCATTTTGCTACAGCTTCATGCTGGAGGTGTGGAGGATGAGTGCCCCTTCAGATGGCTCTTGGCTCAAAAGTTACGTGGTGTGTAAGCATTTGATTTGGGAGCAGCCGAGAAGCTTAGGCTGCTGTGCCCGAGGCCTAAAATGGCCCCGCTGGTATGGGAAGGAGTAAATCACTCCCCCAGTAGAGAGCAAAGAGAGCAAACCTATAAACAAATCTTTTGGGGAAAGGTTTCTGTGGAAGAAGCTTACAGGTCTGAAATGAGCTATGTTGTCTAAATACCTTAGAGGTAAGAGAACTATTGCTGCTGCATGCTGTACAAAACTCTAGATCAAGTGATGAAGTAAGAAAGTTAATGCTGTACCTGAACCTGACATTTTGTACTGTTCTGCCTGTCTGTTAGCCCCATGGAGCCTCTCCAAGTCTAAATTTAAATTATGTCTCTGGGCCTAATCATTTTCAGGCCCCAAATAAAGTTTCATGGTTTGGACATTGGTGGTGTTGGTGCTTCCTTACTTGATTGGGTAGATATAAAATAATTTTTCTAATGAATTCTATTTTTAGATGCTTCAGCTGTGGAGGGGGGTTCCTGTTGAGCTTCAAGGTTCGAACCACCCTCAGCCCATCCAAAGGGACCATAGCAGCAGAGGTGTCTAGAAGAAGGGTTTTCATGAAATCCATCCACTGCCATGGGAACTGGAGCAGAGCTGTCTGGGGGAGAGATGAGCCTGTGATTGCAAGTTGAAGACATCACCAGGTAGGTCAACTCATTCTGTTATTTCTATGCTCTGCAGAAAAGAGGTTTGGAGAGATTTCTGGCCTGTATGTAGTGCCCCCTCCACATCTTTCGCGATACCCCTAGACCTAGCAGGAGGGGGCAATATATGCAATAACAAGGCAGTTACTGAAAAACTTCTCAGAGTTTAGCAGTTGTTATAATCAGGGTGCCATGTTTTCTGTGATTCTGCGGTTGCAGCAGTGGCCACAGAAATCAAGGCTGACTGCAGAAATCAGTGCTTGCCACAGAAATGAGGAAAACCAGTCCTAGCTTAGCGAATGCTAGCTATGCTACTGGCGTCACACAAGGCAAGGGCATAGCTATTAAGATGTTAAGTATGCATGGCATACATGTGTAACCCTCAGATGGCGCTATCCTAGGGGCTACTACCCCTGCCTGATTTGCCACTAACAGGATGAGGGGCCTGGATCAATGCGGGTGCCTCCACCCAGAGGGCAGGGTTTGCAATAGTTAAACTAACTTGGTCACAGCCCTCTGGGAGACTGCAACCCCCCTTTCTTCCCACTAGTGGCCCACACAATATATCAAATTACCTTCACAGTATACACTTACCCCAGGACTGGTTCCGGCACTGGGACCTCCTGTGAAATGAGATACAGTGCAACAATCACAGTACAGCTTAACATAGACAAATACCTCAGGCAGTATAACTTTGCTGAAACAAGCAGCTCTGATTTATTTGAGGGATATAACAAGGACAGGGAAATCAGGTTAATTAGCTTATCACTCTAATAATCTACCTATGGCTCTGTGCACAGGCCTATCCCTATCAGTTACTGTCCCTGGGCACCCAAGCCCTAGTGGCTAGTCCAAACCGTGCAGCTGGTAGGGGCCCTTTCACACAGAGAAAAGGAAAATTAAACAGTCAGCAGTACAGTAATTCCATTTGGATTTAATGTGGCAATTCAACAGGAGCGACCTGAATTAGTACTCACGACTCCAAATAAGATAGGGTCCTTCAATATCAGCAGGGCTACTCTTGAGCTCCAAGAGACTCTTCACACATTTATATGGTAAAAAGAAAGTACTATACCAGGCAGGCTGCTTCTCTATCCCGATCGCAATTACTGCACAATACCGGAGAACACACAGCAGATTCAGTTCCTGACAGACCGAGTGCAATTCAACAATTTCTCCAGTCTTCTACAGGGTGAGCCTGGTTTCTACTCTTCAGAGATCCTTTGATTCTTTTCACAGGACGGATTCAGTCCTAACAAGCAGTTACACAAGCTGCAGACCGGAACTCTGGGCCTTACACACGTTTTTGACTAAAAACTGCACACTGAAAAGCACAGGGCTCCTTCCTTCTTCACTGCCAAAGCTCAACTGAAACTCCAACCGACAAAACCGGCACTTCCTTTGAGTTCTCCCAGTTCTTGACTGGATTGGCTGTCACTCACAATAGACTGCTGCTGTTGGTCCAAAAAGGCGCTGAAGTCTAAACTACATCTCCCAGAGTCACTGCCCATACAATCCTCTTGTGGCTGGCTCAGATTATGAGTCCAAGTTCTGATTCGCCAAGGCACCATTTTAGAGCTAGCTTACCCACACTGATTGGTCCAGTTCAGCAGTTCAAAACCAGAATGGGAACTAGGCAGACACTGTTCTGACTGCAAAAGAAAGCAGGTTAGACAAACTGTAATTTCATTATCACTCTAAATGGTTTCTGGCAAACAGTTACATCTTTCAGATAGGTTCCTTTGCACTCCTAGTGACTGCAAAATGGAGTGAATTGGCAGCAGCTTGAGTGGTACTCAATCAAAGAAACACACAGTCCCCATACAACTAATTATGTCTGCAAGCAGACAGCTCTTAAAGAGACAGTACCAGAGGTTCTAAAACACTCACTGATAAATGGCTTAAATGCCAAACACCATTCAGGCTTGGAGCATTCAAGCAAGCTCCTGAAGTCTTTTGGGAACCCCCATTTGTAGGGGGTTACACCTTTCCTGGCCTGGGAAAGCTTTGACGTCACGCAAGCAAGTATTCTATAAGTTTCTACTGCAAACTATACATTTGCATTAGGCTCGATATGTAATCATCAGTCAATATATCATTTTACCAAGAACACATTTCGAAACATTGCAGTACGTCACTCTTTACACAGTATTACATACACATTGTACCATAACTCAAGTTATTACTCTCTTGTACATGAAACCTGAAGAGGGGGCCCTTCCTATCAGTTAACTTGGGGCTGGACGGGCAAGGGCACCATACTTAGAGGGCAACACAAGTAACTTGAGTTAGCACTGACGTCAGTTTGGGCAATGAGCTCGGGACACATACACCTTATGGACAACATTGAGAGGCAAATCCACAGGCCTCCCAAGGAATCATAACAAGGTGCACCACAGGCTTTACAGCTTGACCAGTCTTCTAGGGGAACTGTTACAGTCTCGCACTCTGAGCCTCATTTTCAGCATTGTCCTCACTTGTCAGGGAGTCTCCATGGGGGTAGAGAGGCTAGAACTTGGGGCACTTTCAGCTCCAGGAGTTACAGTTTCTGAGTCCACAACATTTGCTCGCATGGAGAGCTTTCGGACACTGGCAGTGGACTGTCAGGGCACTCAAAATACTCTTCTTGTTCTGGTGTATCACCAGTCTGACCCAATCCATCATTTTCTCCTGAAAGCTCAAACAGTTCAACCATGCACAATGATTCCGTTTCATCTGATCTGATGCTTTGCACTTCACTTTCTGGGAGCATTGGCTCCAGGGACGAAGCTGGGGGCTTGGACAGTCCAGAAGGCCCAGCTTCATCTCCAGTATTGACTAGGGGATTGCCCCGAAACAATTGACTCAGTTCGTAAGAAGGATAGTATTCAAAGTCACTCTCACTTTCTTCCGATATGGACTGACAGTCATGCTCAACTGGGACTTGTGGAGGGGAACACTTTAACTTTGCTTCTGTAGGTGCAGACTTTCTTGATCTTTTCTTAGCAGCAGCTCTAGTCACTGGTCCAGAGGGGGCATCTTCTAGGGCTCAGACTCAATTAAGATTTGTCCAATGGGCAGTAAATGATTTCTATGCATTGTTTTTACATCTTTTGAATTATTCTCAGGCCATACTTTGTACACTGGCAGATCATCTAGTTTGCCCACTACAATGTGAGGGAGATGGTGCCATCTGTCAGCAATCTTGTGCTTGCCATGCAGTCCCAGATTTCTTAGCAATACCCTGATCTCCCTCCTGAGTTCCTGTGTTTTCACCTTTTATCATACCTTTCTTTGTTGGTCAGATTTCTTTGGCAGCCATGGTTTGAGCCAGTTGGTACGCATGAGTTAGCTGGACCTTTAACTTTTGCACATACTGTAAATACTTGTCAGCTTGAACCCCATCAGGAGAGACCCCAAAACACACATCTACTGGTAGTCGAGCTTCTCTTCCAAACATCAGGTGGTAGGGGGAGAATCCAGTGGCATCACTTTTGGTGCAGTTATAAGCATGTACTAGGGTGCTAATTTGTTGGCTCCATCTAGGCTTGTCCTTTGGGTGCAGGGTGCCTAGCATATCTAGCAAAGTGCGGTTGAAACATTCAGGCTGTGGGTCCCCTGGGGGTGGTAAGGAGTGGTTCTGACTTTCGCGACTCCCCACAGAGAAAGCATCTCTTTGATCAGACGACTCTCAAAGTCTCTCCCTTGATCAGAATGGATTCTTTGTGAGCCCCATAGTGAACAAAAAGTTTTCTACAAGTACTTTGGCCACAGTGGATGCTTTCTGGTCTTTGGTGGGGAAAGCTGGCATATCTCGTGAAATGGTCTGTGACCACCAGCACATTACTGATATTTCTTTGATCTGACTCCAAAACTCAGAAAATCAATACAGACCAGCTCCATGGGTGCACTGGTGGTGATTTTAACAAGGGAAGCCTCTGGGGCAAAGCTTTCCTCTGTAAGCAGCGACTACAAGTTCGAATGTGTTGCTCCACATCAGCCCCATCTTAGACCAATAGAATCTGGATCTCACCAAGTCAAGTGTTCTGTCTATACTCAAGGTGCCTCACATGTGGTTGTGCAGGACCTCAGTACTGAGTCTCGAAAGGCAGTGGCAGCACTAGTTGTTGTTTGTCTACTTGTCCCCTCAGTCTACTGTTTCTCTGTATAACAGTTTATTGATCAGTTTCAACTTAGGACCTTCTTTTGTATAATAGTGCAGTTCTCAAATCAGTGGGCGTAATTTGACACATCTTTTTCCTGCATAGAGGCTTCTAAAGCTGCTTTGATCATGGGATCGAGGGATTAAAGCCCGAATACTGAGTCATTGTCCAGCTGAGGCAGTGCACCAATGTCTATTGCAGAAAAGTGGCAATAAGCAGCAGGTATGCAATTCTCAGAGGGTCCCAAGCAATCCACCATGCAGTCCACTACGTCCGTGGACATTGTTCCTCCTGTCAACTTCCGGCAGAGTGCCCGAATGTCAGGTTCTGCCAATCGACCCAATCATTCTGGGAACAGGCCCGGAGAGAGCATCAGCATCTATGTGGTTCAGACCTGCTCGATTCAGAGCATAGTCATATGTAGATAATGCAGAAAGCCACCTATGACCAGTGGCATCCAACTTAGCTGAGGTCTGCACATAGGTCAAAGGATTATTGCGTTTTACTAGTATTTTAGCCCCATACAAGTACTCCATGGAATTGGTCAACAATAGCCCACTTCAAAGCTAGGAACTCAACTTATGTACAGGATAGTTCTTTTCGGATGGGGTCAGACTTCTACTGGCAAAGGCCACTGGTCTCAGGCCATTCTCATACTCTTGTTACAACACAGCCCCCAACCCTTGCAAGCTAGCATCAGTGTGCAGGACGTAAGGTTTTCTTGGATCGGCATAGGCCAGCACTGGAGCATGGGTAAGTTGATATATGATCTCATGAAAAGCAGTCTCACAATCAGGAGTCCAGCGGGCCCCAAATACTTCACTCGGATGAAAATACACTCTTTCAGTCTTGAGGGACGCTGACTTTTGGTATTTTTTGTGGGTTGGGGGATACCCTTGAGTAAGGTTAAGTAAAGGGGATCACCTTGAATAGTCCTTGATGAAGCACGATAATAACCACAGAATCCCAGGAATCTTTGCAGTTCTTTAGATTTTGGCTGTAGCCAGGTGGTCAAGGCCTCAACTTTACTTGGCCGGTCTCTATTCCTCGGTGGATAATATGTGTCCCACATACTTTACTGATGTTTGAAAGAATTGACACTTATCAATGGACAGTTTAAGGCCAAAGTCCTCCAGTTGGTCCAATACCTTAAATAATCTGCTCTCATGTTCCTCCAGTGAGCTGCCAAACACAATAACATCATCTAGGTATACCAGGCACTCTAGTAAGTTCATGTCCCCCACTGCACGCCTCCATCAATCGCTGGAAAAGTGGCTGGGGCACCTGAAATCCTTGAGGCATCCTCATGAATCATAGAAGCCAAGCGGACAGATAAAGGCCATCTTCTCACGAGTCCTCTGGGGCCATCGGGATCTAGTAGTACCCACTCAGGAGATCCAGCACAGAGAACCACTTGCTCCCATTTAGGCAGTCCAAAGCATCCTGAATCACGGGGCATTGTGTACTGATCAGGATAGTCCGCCGGTTTAAGGTGCGATAATCCACACACATCCTTACTGTTCCATTCTTTTTCCTCACTACCACAATGGGGGAAGCATAAGGGCTTCTGGATTCTTGTATTACACCAGCAGCTAACATCTCTTGCAGATGCCTTCTCACATCATCTATGTCAGCAGGTGCCAGGCATCGAGACCTCTCACAAAATGGTCTTTCGTCATGCAGCCGGATATTGTAATCAGCTCCTTGCACGCATCCTAC
This sequence comes from Neoceratodus forsteri, assembly GCA_016271365.2. NCBI lineage: Eukaryota > Metazoa > Chordata > Ceratodontiformes > Ceratodontidae > Neoceratodus > Neoceratodus forsteri. The sequence goes on along the minus strand of CM057450.1, from coordinate 123,133,841 downwards.
ATCCCATTCCTTTAAAGAAAACACCTGGTCTCTCTGGGCAAGCTTCTCACTGATCCTCATTTTCCATTCAGCTGGCAGCGAGTCACTAAATCAAACAAGTCAGGCGTTACTCTGTCATTCTTCCTGAACTCTTGTTGCTGGGTAGCACTGCAGTGTCTGCACAATGCACATTAGCCAGGATGCAACCTCTGTTTACTCGAATGTCTCTTTCAGACACATTATGAACTTGGACCATTACCCTTCTGGCATAAGCATGGGCTCTAGCGGGCAAAATACTAGGCTTGACTAGCAGTCCTCTGGCAATTTTCCATCGCCTGGTCCATCCAACATTAATATTTTATTCTTAACATCCTTTCTGATACGGACCTCTCCCTGTAAGGTACACTGGGCATTTGGCGCCAGGATCAGAGACTCAGGATCCTTCTTCCATACAATCCGACCGTTCCTCTGGTTCTGTTTTTCAGCATCTCTCTGTGCCTCATAGGCCTTCTTAATTAAAGCCGGAACTCTTAAAGCTCTACTAGTCTTTGACCCTGTGTTTCATAACACAACTGTGCCAGCCTTCCGAACATATGAGCATTTGTTCCAATCAACAAAGGGACACCATCATACAGTCCAGTGGGGACACACTAAGGCTAGGGTCTCTACTTGTTCGCCACTCCAGCCACGGAGGTGGGGAAAGACAGCCAAATTGGATATACCCGGAATAGGGTAGGCCTTCTCACTAACCCCCATACATGCAGTCCTTCTAATGGTTGTAAGGGTACGTCTGACAAATGCTTCTGATACCAATCCTGGAACATAATTGTCACTTGGGGCCACTGTCTAATACAGCTCTTGCAGACACTCCATTCACCCTTTACAGTGGTCTCTGCATGGAGGGACCCACTATTCTGGACCAGTCTGAGAGGCGATAGTGGGGCCTGGGCAACTGACCTTGCCACAAAAGGACGTGAGTTAGCATTTTGGTGCCTCACTGGGATCATTTCGTGCACCTCTTAACCACCGATTTGTTCTCAAGCTCTCCTTGTAGCCTATATGCAACTTTGTCAGTGTCTTTGGGGACCAGCATTCCCTTTCATGTGCCCATCTTTCCCACAATTATAGCAAAACATACTTTCTGGAGTTTGAGCTGGCCGAGGCGCCCACACTGGGAGCCAGGGGGGTATTACTAACTGGAAACCTTGGTGCCATCTTGTCTCGGCGTGATAAGCATTTGGAGACATCTCGCCAGTTTCTCCACTTCCATGGTCAGGAATCGAGTTCGAGCTGTTATCAGCTAGGAGATACATGGGTGGGTACCCCACCATAGCAGAGATGCAGTCGGATATAGGTCAGGGTCTGTGACTTGCAGGCGTGGCCTTCATAAAGGGACTGTTTTTGAATTCCCGGATCTCTCTCAACAGTTCGCCCCATTGTGACATATCTTTTTCCTTGTCAGAGCACTCATTGACTGTCAACCTCTGCCCCTGAACTTCACTTGATGGGTCACCCTCAGTCACTCGGGTCGTAGCCACAGCTGTTGGTGCAGGTCCCTCCCGAGGTCGCCTTTTCTCAACTCCTCGAATTTCTCTCATTAACTCATCATAGGAGGGTGGGGATTCCAGTCGATTTGCCAGGCATAACTGAAGCAACAGCAGTTCTGAGAAGGGGCAGACTTAAGATTCTGTCAGTCTGGTTGGGTCCAGTTCAATCGCTGGCAAACTACCCTCTTCTGAGGCATTCTTGCAACAATTTTTTCCAGCCAAGAGACATACACAGACAACAACTCTCCTTGGTACTGTTGTGCATTTCTTACCTCCACCATAGGTCCTCATCAGAATCTGGGCTCCCATACACATTCTCCAAGGCCTCAAGATAGGCCTGTGCAGTAAACTCAGGGTTACTGGCCCATATTTAGCATGGATGGTAGCGGGCAGGACCTCAGGAGGCTCCTCACTAACCCTCTTTTAACTTTTCACCTTCCAGCATTGCCATTCTAGCACTTGGGGGCAACATAGTCTATCCAGGTCTCCCAGTCATCCTCCCTTGGGGGGTGGGAGGGTGCCAGAGAAGATCCTCAACCTGGTAAGAGTCGTGACTAATGGCAGGTGCAGAAATAAGGAGTCTGCATTGGTTCAGCCACCATTACGGGCACTGGAGTGGGAGAGGGTGTTGGGGGAGGAACACCCCCAGGTGGCAAGAATAGTTTCTTCAAGTCCTCCACAGTTTTCCCTTCTCCCAGCAACCATTTAACAAATTTCTCCTCAAAAGTTTCAGATAGTGGTGGGGGCTGATTCCCCCCCCGGGTCTTTACTGTCCTTAGCTATCACTCTCCAAGCAGTGAGGGCTCCCTCTGGGGTAAATGGTCTGTGGCACTTTGGAGCTATCTATGGGATCCTTAAACTCTACTAGGGCCAGGAAAGTGTGGGTGAGCAGATTAGCATGCCGACCCACCACCACAGGGTTTTGTAAACCTTCCACCTTGGAAAGTACTCCCTGCACAGTGTCCATATTGATACCCAGGGGATGTCCAGGATAAGCATACAGCATTTTGAGGGTCGATCTCCTCCCCAGTACACCACTCCACCAGCTGCATTAGCCACTCTGTCGGGTACCCATTTTTTTTCTTAACATTGGTTTGTAAATATGGCCACTAGAGGACACACAATCCCAGCGTGTGAGCCTCCAAGATGTAACCCCTAGATGGCGCCATCCTGGGGCTACTACCCTGCCTGATTTGCCACTAACAGGTTGAGGGCCTGGATCCAATGGCGGTGCCTCCACCCAGAGGGCAGGGTTTGCAATAGTTAAACTAACTTGGTCACAGCCTCTGGGACACTGCAACCCCTTTCTTCCCACTAGTGGCCCACACAATATATCAGAATTACCTTCACAGTATACACTTACCCCAGGACTGGTTCCGGCACTGGGACCTCTGTGAAATGAGATACAGTGCAACAATCACAGTACAGTACTTTAACATAGACAAATACCTCAGGCAGTATAACTTTGCTGAAACAAGCAGCTCTGATTTATTTAGGGATATAACAAGGACAGGGGAAATCAGGTTAATTAGCTTATCACTCTAATAATCTACCTATGGCTCTGTGCACAGGCCTATCCCTATCAGTTACTGTCCCTGGGCACCCAAGCCCTAGTGGCTAGTCCAAACCGTGGCAGCTGGTAGGGGCCCTTTCACACAGAGAAAAGGAAAATTAAACAGTCAGCAGTACAGTAATTCCATTTGGATTTAATGTGGCAATTCAACAGGGAGCGACCCTGAATTAGTACTCACGACCTCCAAATAAGATAGGGTCCTTCAATATCAGCAGGGCTACTCTTGAGCTCCAAGAGACTCTTCACACATTTATATGGTAAAAAAGAAAGTACTATACCAGGCAGGCTGCTTCTCTATCCCGATCGCAATTACAGCACAATACCCGGGAGAACACACAGCAGATTCAGTTCCTGACAGACCAAGTGCAATTCAACAATTTCTCCAGTCTTCTACAGGGTGAGCCTGGTTTCTACTCTTCAGAGATCCTTTGATTCTTTTCACAGGACGGATTCAGTCCTAACAAGCAGTTACACAAGCTGCAGACCGGAACTCTGGGCCTTACACACGTTTTTTGACTAAAAACTGCACACTGAAAAAGCACAGGGCTCCTTCCTTCTTCACTGCCAAAGCTCAACTGAAACTCCAACCGACAAAACCGGCACTTCCTTTGAGTTCCTCCAGTTCTTGACTGGATTGGCTGTCACTCACAATAGACTGCTGCTGTTGGTCCAAAAAGGCGCTGAAGTCTAAACTACATCTCCAGAGTCACTGCCCATACAATCCTCTTGTGGCTGGCTCAGATTATGAGTCCAAGTTCTGATTCGCCAAGGCACCATTTTAGAGCTAGCTTACCCACACTGATTGGTCCAGTTCAGCAGTTCAAAACCAGAATGGGAACTAGGCAGACACTGTTCTGACTGCAAAAGAAAGCAGGTTAGACAAACTGTAATTTCATTATCACTCTAAATGGTTTCTGCAAACAGTTACATCTTTCAGATAGGTTCCCTTTGCACTCCTAGTGACTGCAAAATGGAGTGAATTGGCAGCAGCTTGAGTGGTACTCAATCAAAGAAACACACAGTCCCCCATACAAACTAATTATGTCTGCAAGCAGACAGCTCTTAAAGAGACAGTACCAGAGGTTCTAAAAACACTCACTGATAAATGGCTTAAATGCCAAACACCATTCAGGCTTGGAGCATTCAAGCAAGCTCCTGGAAGTCTTTTGGGAACCCCCATTTGTAGGGGGGTTACACATGCTCATTAGAAGGGGCAGCAAACTGATGCTGTCTGCTACAAAGCTGAAAAGCTAGTGGCCACATGGCATCTTGACTTGTGCTAGCTCTTATTACATAGCTCCATCTAGCCAGTATTGTGGGGGTGGGAGGTGGTGGGACTGACGCAAGAGTGTCAAAGCTTGAGTAGGTCCATGGCAATTATGATTTGCTGCTGTATAGGTGTAGGTAGCTCAGCCATGTCAATTTTTGATTGTGAGGCTGCTCTTGCTGCATGCTGAATCCTTGGAAGATGAATTTGGAAAGAACTGGAAGGTGAGCTGTAGTCAAGAAGTGAGAAGATTCAGTGGTACCCATGGAGGTGCAGTCTATCTTGGTGTGGTGACAGGTATTGGAGGAGAAGCTGATTGCAGAAACACAGGGCTGGCACCAGACTGAGGACTTGGTCCACACTGGTGGACATTGAGCACAGTTTTGATCTGTGGGCTGCAGTTCTGTACCTGCAAGTGTGAGAGTAATTTCTTGGCAGATTTGAACCTGCAGCCTAAGTGGTGGCATCACCCTCAATTCTTAAGGATGGTCATGTTGCCCAGCTGCAACAGAGTTGGGGACCAGGGTATACTAGAACTGGAGCAAGCAGGAATGGAAAAAATTGGAATGGAGAGTTTGACTGCTGCTATACATAAGTAAAATGACAGTCACTGCCTGAAGAACACCATAGCCCCTGAGTGGCGAGAGAGAACATGCTAACCAAAGTTACTCCAGCATAAGAATGACATGACTTGCTTATTTAGTTTGTCCCCAAAAGAAAAATCAGAGTCAACAAATCCTACAGACACCTCAAGTTATACTCTCCTTCACTGCTATAGGAAGACAATCCCCCCCACCCCAACACACAGATGTGCACATTGCACTCAACATATTTGTTGCATGGCAGTTGGAGAATTTCTAGTTAAAAAAAATTATAATCTAAAAGGACATTGATCAAAATCAGAAAAAAAAGCCTTTCAAGTTCAAGTCTCTCTTTATATCTGCTAACTGTAAATATAAACCAGAAGAAATAGACTCCATCTCAATTTGGAGGGGAGGGGAATCTTTAAGTTGAAAATAGAGGGGTTCATTGGTGAAAGGTGGGATTTAAACTTGTGAAGGGGGGAGGGATGGGAGAAAAGGCTGTCAAGGGGGTGCCGATAAAGGAGGGACTCTGTCTCCACCCCCCTGGGGAGCTGGAGGATTGCGGGAAAAGACCGACTGTCAAAATGCAGACCAGGGGAAAACAGAATCCCCATGGGAACACGAGCAGGGGAAATGGAAGTATAGGGAAAGGGTGGAAGGTAGTCCTGCTAAATGCCAGGAGCTTGGGAAATAAAATGCCTGAGCTCCAGGTGATGCTAACTGAGGGAGCAGTGGATGTGGTAGCGGTCAATGAGACCTGGGCCACTGCAGGACACGACTGGGACCTGAACCTGGAGGGTTACACTATGTTCAGGAAGGACAGGGGGGAGGGAAGGGGAGGAGGGGTAGCAATGATAGTCAAAAACTGCTTTGGCATAGGGAGAGTAGAGGAGGCGGAGGGAACCGTGGAGGCCATTTGGGTCACCTTGATAACAAGGGGGGGGCAAGAGAGTAAAAATAGGAGTGGTGTATAGACCCCCTGCCCTGGCGGAGGAACTGGAGGAGAGTTTGGTGGCAGATGTTGGGAGACACTGCAGACTGGGCAGAGGAACGGTGGTGGTGTTGGGGGACATAAACATGCCAGGAACAGACTGGAAGACTATGACATCCTCTGTGACCAGGGAACAGAGGTTGTTGGATGTCTTTCAGGACGCATTCCTAACTCAGCAGGTGGGGGAACCGACCAGGGAGGTGCGGGTACTGGATGTGGTCCTGGCAGACAGTGACCAGATTGGGAGCCTGGAGGTAAGGGACCCATTGGCGGGGAGTGACCATGCCACGGTCTGGTTCTGCCTGGACCTAGGAGGGCTAGAAGGTTGCATAAAGACGGAGGTAACTGACTTCAAGGGGACAGATTTTAAGGAAATGGGAAATATCCTTAAGGAGCATTTGGATGTGATTGGGTCAGACATGGACAATGATAGTAGGTGGGAAATCATCAGGAAAGGGGTGCAGGATGCTACCAGCACCTGTGCAAGAGTAAAACGAAAATGCGGTAGGGCCCGAAAACCCTGCTGGTGGACCAGGGAGGTCCAGGAGGTGGTGTGGGGAAAGAAGGCAGCCTATAGGCAATTCAAGTGCTCAAGGAGTGAAAGAGATCGAGGGAGTATGAGCTGATGGTCTAGAAGGGCCACTAGGGTGGTGAGGGCGGCTAAGGCAAGGAAGGAGCAGAACCTGGCCAGGGAAATTAGGAGCGGCAACAAGGGGTTCTTCAGAAACATTGGGGAAAAACAAAGGGTGAAGGGGCAGATTAGCAGGATTAAATCACGGGAGAGATGGGCACAAGACCCGGGGGAGCAGGCTGAGGTACTAAATTAGTACTTCACCTCAGTTTTCACCAAGGAAGATGGGGGTACTGCATCATACATGGGAGGAGACAGAGATACTGAGGAGGGGGGGACCCTTACCGATCGGTGGGTCTGGGGAGAGGGGGAGGCATCACTGGCAGGAGGTGGGAGGGCTAAGCAGGGAGAAGAGGTACCAGAAGTGGAAATCACAGCAGAGAGAGTGAGGGAAGCCCTCAGCTCCCTTAAGACAGAGAAAGCACCGGGGCCGGATAAATTACATCCCAGAGTGCTGAAGGAACTTGCAGATGTCCTGGCAAAACCCCTGGCGGAGCTTTTCACCATCTCTCTGAGGACAGGGTGGGTGCCCCAGGACTGGAAGAAGGTGAATATAGTGCCTATCCACAAGGGGGGATCAAGGGAGGTGGCAGGGAACTACAGGCCTGTCAGCCTGACATCAGTGGTGGGCAGGTGATGGAGGCATTGTCAAGGAGAGGCTGGGGGACCTGAAAAGTCAGGGTGCCTGGCCGATAGACAGCATGGATTCATCCCGGGGAAATCATGTCAGACAAACCTTGTGGAGTTCTATGACTGGGTGATGAGTGCCTTGGATCTGGGTAGACCAGTGGACGTCCTCTTTCTAGACTTCAGCAAGGCATTTGACTCTGTTCCTCATGTGGGCCTGTTGGATAAGCTGGGAGAAATGGGGTGGGAACCAGATAATCAAATGGATAGGCAATTGGCTCCAGGACTGGAACACAGAGAGTCGTAGTTGGTGAACAGTCTCATCCCCAAGGAGTGGGTCTGCTAGTGGGGTCCCACAGGGATCAGTCCTTGGGCCCTCCTCTTCAACGCCACGTCTCTGACATAAGGACAGGAATCAGGAGTGAGATGAGTCTCTTTATGGATGACTCAAAACGGGGGCGGTGGTTGTTGGGAGGAGGGAGGGTGGCCTACAGGGGACCTGGAGGCTCTGGAAAGATGGTCTAGAAAGTGGAAGCTGAGGTTCAATGCAGGGAAATGCAAGGTACCTCCACCTGGGGCCAGAAACCCAGGCCAAGTGTACACCCTGGGAAATGCTACAAGTCTCATGGCTGAGAAGGACCTGGGGTGGTGGTGGATGTCAAGATGAACAACTCGGAGACTTGTGAGGGCAGCAGCCAAGGCCAACAGGATGCTGGGATGCATCGCTAGGGGATCACCTCCAGAAGGAGGAAGTGATACTCCCTCTGTATAGCTGCTTGGTGAGGCTGCACCTTGAGTACTGCGTGCAGTTTTGGAGCCACACTGAAGAGGGACATTACCCTCCTGGAGGGTCCAGAGGAGGGCAACCAAATGATTTGGGGCTTGGGGACAGGACCTATGAGGAGAGGCTCGAAGAGCTAAATATGTACACATTGGAAAGAGAAGGGACCAGGAGGACATGATAGAGGTCTTCAGGTACATGAAGAGGGTAAATAGGGGAGGAACAGTCAGGGTGCTTCGAAGGAAGGAGGAGGGAGCCACTAGAGGGCATAGGTGGAAGCTGGAGGGGGGAAGATTCAGGGGAGAAAGGAGGAAGTGCTACTTCACTGAAAGGGTGATGGAGCCATGGAATGCGCTGCCTAGGGGCTGGTGGAGGCAGAGACAGTGGAGGGTTCAAGAGGGGTGGGACAGGTACAGGGAAGGGTTCTGGAAGCAAAATCCAATGCAGCAAGAATATCCGGAACTGGGAAGGAGAAGCCAGAGGAGGCGAGGGGCAGCAAGGTCAACACCCAGGGTGGAGGCTGACCAAACAGGCAGACTCGAAAGACTGTTAGGCCAATTCTGCTGGCATTTTAGTATGTTAGTATGAAATCCAAGCAGGTTTTGCCTTTTGTGTAGTTTTAGCTAAGTGTGTATGTCCTCCTCTGATTATAACCTAAGAGAACAGCAAAGGCCACCAATTTCCAGAAGAAGAACAGACGAGCCTTCAAATTCGGGGTGGGAGGGAAAATTCACTAAAAGAGAACTCTGATGCCCATGACTGTGCCAGGTTTGGGTTATTGAAGTTTAATATTTGTGATAAGAAGACTACATTCTGTTAAATTACCTGCTGTTCCACTTTCAGTATAGCAGAGTGGTTGCACCAAGGCAGTCAAAGGGTTAATTAAGACTTAATCCTTTTGAAGGTATGCTGTTTAGTCACAATTTATCTGCCGCTGATTGGCCGCAGAATCAGTAGTTGTTCTGCCGCAGAAAGTATGAGGTCCTGCCACAGAATGTAGGCCCACTTTGCCGCAGTAAACATGGGGCTCTGGTTATAATATTTTCATTAGACCCTTGGCATTAAAGGGACACTGTCAACTGTTTTTCATCATATTATTTCTAGTTAAAACCCTCTGTAACCCCTAGGCGGTTTTATCCCAAGGGCTACTACCCCTGCCTGTTTGACTACGGACAGGTTGAGGGGACTAGGTCCTATAGCGGTTGCCTCCACCCAGAGGTCAGGGTTTGTAGTGGTTAGACTAGCTTGGTCATAGTCTCTGGGACACTGAGACCCCTTTTATTCTCTCTAGTGGCTCACACAGTACACGGAGTTACAGCCCCAATACCCCAGTATACACACTTTCACTCATATAGATACCACTTACCCTCGAGACTGATTCTGCAGCACATCTCTGAGGACCCCCTGTAAAATAAGGTTAAACTATGTACACAGCAAAACACAATACTGTTTCCATAAGTACCAACACCACAGACAGTATATAGTATAATAACAACAAATCTGATTTATTTAGGGGGCAGTAACACGGGAGGGGGAAATCAGGTTAATTGGTGGCATTAAATCACAGTACTGTGCACACATATAGGGGCTGAAAAGTCACACTCTGGGTACCCAAGTTGGGGGGCTAGCTAGGTCCATTGCCCAGGGTTGGCCAGCAGCTGCAGATGGATAGGGCCCTGTAGAAGAAAATGTATGCACAATACCCAATTGTAATCCGGAGCTAGATGGCTCAGTCCATGAAGCAGTGAAACAACAAGAATTAGATGACACACTTGTAATTGAAAACAGGCTGCAGAGAAATACTCTGATTTGTACTCACAATACCCAAGCTGAGGACCGGATGGTGGATGTTCTTCTGGATTGCCAGAACAACAGGGCATGGAGACAAGGTCCTTGTGACTGGACCCCACTGCAGTTGATAGCAACCGGATTTTGTCCGAGGCAAGCTGGGGTTTGCTTCCTGCTTCAACACACAGCACGGGGAATTGGAAATAGCGATTCTCCACAAGCACTATGCACATTCATATATAAAAGGGAAGTGCTATACCAGGCAGGCTGCTCCTCGATCCCAATCACAATTACTGCAAAATACCCGGGAGTATACACAGCAGCTTCAGTTCCTGACAGACCGAGCGTGATTCAACAATTTCTCCAGTCTTGTACAGGGTGAGCCTGGTTTCCACTCTTCAGACTTCCTTCTTTCTTCTCAAAAATCAGATTCAGTCCGAACTGGCACTTACAACGGCTGCTGGCCGAACCTCAGGGCCTCACACGCGCTTCTCGCGCAAAACTATACACCGTAGAAGCACAGAGCTCCTTCTCTCTTCACTGTCACAACTGATCTGACTTTCCAGTAGCAGAACAGGGCATTTCCTTTGAGTTCCTCACAATTCTTTTGGCTGGTTCAGCTGTCACTTACAATAAAACTCCCTCTGTTGGTGAAAAAAGGTGCCAAGGTCAAAACTACATATCCCAGAGTCACTGCCCATACAATCCCCTTGTGGCTGGCTCAAAATTGAGAGTCTAAGTTCCGATTCATCCACAGGCTCCATTTTAGGGTCTCCCTATCATCCTGATTGGTCCAAGTCAGCTATTCAGGACCAAAATGAAAAAGCTATACTGAAACAGTTTGTGCTGAAATGGAGACAGGTTAGACAAACTACATTTTCTCAGTCACTCTAAATGATTTCTGACAAACAGTTATATCTTTCAACAAGGCTCCCTCTGCACGTGTAGCAACAGCAGAGATGCAGCGAATTGACAGCAGCTCGGGCGGGATTCGAGCATTAAATACACAGTCCCCCATACAAACTAATTAAGTCTGCAAGCAGACAGCTCTTAAAGAGACAGTACATGGGGGCTCAAATAGCACTCACTTGGAACCACATTTAAACAGCTCAGACGCCGAACTTGATTTGGAGCATTCAGGCAAGCTCCTGGAAGACTTTTGGGAACCCCCATTTGAAGGGGGGGTTACACCCTTCCTGGCCTGGAAAACTTGGCGTCGCGTCAAGTAAGTACCCTCATAAGTTTCAATACAACCATATACATTTACATCAGTATCACATTAGGCTTATACATGTAATCATCAGTCAACATATCACCTTACCAGAAACACATTTCTGAAACTTTTCAGTACATCACTTTTTTCACAGTATTATACACACATTGTACCATAACTCATGTTATTACCTCCTGTACAAGAAACCTGAAGAGAGGGGGCCCTTCCCTATCAGCTACCTTGGGGCTGGATGGGGCAGGGGCATCATACCTAGAGGGCAACACAAATAACTTGGAGTTAGCACTGATATTCAGTTTGGGCAATGAGCTCAGAGACACATACACTCCTTTATGGACAACATTGAGAGGCAAGTCCACGGGCCTCCCAGGGGAATCATAACTGAGGTGCACCACAGGCTTTACAGCTCGACCAGTCTGGGGACTGTTACAGTCTCTGCACCCTGAGCCTCATTTTCAGCATTGTCCTCACTTTCAGAGGAGTCTCCATTGGGGTAGAGAGGCTAGAACTTGGGGCACTTTCAGCTCCAGGAGTTACAATCTCTGAGTCCACAACACTTGGCTCACATGGAGAGCTTTCAGACACTGGCAGTGGACCGTCAGGGCACTCAGAATACTCTTCTTGTTCTGGTATATCACCAGTCTGTTCCAGTTCATCATTTTCCTCCTCTGAGAGCTCATACAGTTCCACCATGCACAGTGATTCCATGTCATCCGACTTGCTACTTCGTACTTCACTTTCTGGGAGCATCGACTCCAGGAACAAAGCTGGGGGGTTAGGCAGTCCAGAAGGCCCAGCTTCCTCTCCATAATTGACTAGGGGGTTGCCCTGAAACAATTGACTTAGTTTGTAAGAGAGGTAGTAACCAAAGTTGCACTCACTTTCCTCTGATATGCATTGACAGTCATTTTCAACTGGGACTTGTTGTGGGGAAAACTTTGACTCAGCATCTGTAGGTGCAGACTTTCTTTGCCTTTGCTTAGCAGCAGCTCTAGTTACTGGTCCAGAGGGAGCACTTGCTGGTTGCTCAGACTCAATCAAGATTTGTCCAATGGGCAGTAAATGATTTCTATGCATTGTGTTAACATCTTTTGAATTATTCTCAGGCCTTACTTTGTACACAGGCAGATCATCTAGTTTGCCCACTACAATGTGAGGGAGATGGTGCCATCTGTCAGCAATCTTATGTTTGCTATGCAGTCCCAGATTTCTTAGCAATACCCGATCTCCCTCCTGGAGTTCCTGTGCTTTCACCTTTTTATCATACCTTTCTTTGTTGGCCAGATTTCTTTGGCAGCCGTGGTTTGAGCCAGTTGGTATGCATGATTTAGCTGGGCCTTTAACTTTTGCACATACTGTAAATAGTTGTCAGCTCGAACCCCATCAGAAGAGACCCCAAAACACACATCTACTGGCAGTCGAGCTTCCCTTCCAAACATCAGGCGGTAGGGGGAGAACCCAGTGGCATCACTTTTGGTGCAGTTGTAGGCATGTACCAGGGTGCTCATTTGTTGGATCCATCTAGGCTTGTCCTTTAGGTGGAGGGTGCCTAGCATATCTAGCAAAGTGTGGTTGAAACGTTCAGGCTGTGGGTCCCCCTGGGGGTGGTAATGGGGCGGTTCTGGACTTTCGCACTCCCCACAAGGAAAGCATCTCTTTGATCAGAAGACTCTCAAAGTCCCTCCCTTGATCAGAATGGATTCTTTGTGCACCCCATAGTGAACAAAAATGTTTTCTATAAGTACTTTGGCCACAGTGGATGCCTTCTGGTCCTTGGTGGGGAAAGCTTGGACATATCTCGTAAAATGGTCAGGGACTATCAGCACATTACTGATATTTCTTTGATCTGGCTCCAAACTCAGAAAATCAATACAGACCAGCTCCATGGGTGCACTGGTGGTGATGCTAACAAGGGGGGCAGCCCTCTGGGGCAGGGCTTTCCTCTGTAAACAGCGACTACAAGTTCAAATGTGTTGCTCAACATCAGTCCCCATCTTAAGCCAATAGAATCTGGATCTCACCAAGTCAAGTGTTCTGTCTATACCAAGGTGCCCCATGTGGTTGTGTAAAGACCTCAGTACTGAGTCTTGAAAGGCAGTGGGCAGCACTAGTTGTTGTTTGTCTATTTGTCCCCCTCTGTCTACTGTTTCTCTGTATAACAGTCTATTGAGCAGTTTCAACATAGGACCTTCCTTGTATAACAATGCAGTTCTCAAATCAGTGGAGCGTAATTTGGACACATCTTTCCCTGCGAAGAAGGCTTCTAAAGCTGATTTGATCATGGGATCTCGGGATTGAGCCCACTGAATACTGTCATTGTCCAGCTGAGGCAGTGCACCAGTGTCTATTGCAGAAAAGTGGTAATAAGTTGCAGGTATGCAATTCTCAGAGGTCCCAAACAATCCACCATACTGTCCACTGCATCTGTGGACATTTGTTCTTCCCTGTCAAATGTCTGGCAGAGTGCTCAAATATCAGGTTCTGACAGTCTGAAACCAGTCATTCCAGGGAACAGGCCTCTGGGAGAGAGCATCAGCATCTATGTGGTTCAGGCCTGCTCTGTATTCAACAACATAGTCATATGTAGATAATGCAGAAAGCCACCTATGGTCAGTGGCATCCAACTTAGCTGAAGTCTGCACATAGGTCAAAGGATTATTGTCAGTTTTACTAGTATCTAGCCCCATACAAGTACTCATGGAACTGGTCAACAATGGCCCACTTCAAAGCTAGGAACTCTAACTTATGTACAGGATAGTTCTTTTGGATGGGGTCAGGCTTCTACTGGCAAAGGCCACTGGTCTCAGGCCACTCTTGTACTCTTGGTACAATACAGCCCCAAGCCTTGCAGACTAGCATCAGTGTGCAAGACATAGGGCTTTGCTGAATCTGCATAAGGCAAGGACAGGAGCATGGGTAAGTTGATATATAATCTCATAAAAGCAACTTCACACTCAGGTGTCCATCTGGCTCCAAATACGTAATTGGAATGAAATACACTCTCTCAGGCTCAGAAGAAACCGACCTCTTGTATTTTTTGTGGGTAGGAGGGTAACCTTGAGTAAGATTAAGTAAAGGATGGATCACTCTTGAATAGTCCTTGATGAGATGGCGATAGTAGCCACAGAATCCCAGGAATCTTTGCAGTTCTTTTAGATTGTGGGGCTGTGGCCAGGTGGTCAAGGCCTCAACTTTACTTGGGTCGGTCTCTATTCCCTCTGTGGAGACTATGTGTCCCACATACTTTACAGATGTTTGGAAGAATTGACATTTACTGATGGACAGTTTTAGGCCAAAGTCTTCCAGTCGGTCCAACACCTTGCATAATCTGCTCTCATGTTCCTTCAGTGAGTTGCCAAACACAATAACATCATCCAGGTACACCAGGCACTCTAATAAGTTCATGTCCCCCACCGCATGCTCCATCAATCATTAAAAAGTGGCTGGAGCACCTGAAATCCCTTCAGGCGTCCTCATGAATTCATAGAAACCAAGTGGGCAGATAAAGGCTGTCTTCTCATGGTCTTCCAGGGCCATCGGGATCTGGTAGTACCTACTGCAAAGATTCAGCACAGAGAACCACTTGCTACCGTTCAGGCAGTCTAAAGCATCCTGAATGCGGGGCATTGTATACTGATCAGGGATAGTCCGCCAGTTCAAAGTGTGATAATCCACGCACATTCTTACTGTCCCATTCTTTTTTCTCACTACCTCAATAGGTGAAGCATATGGGCTTCTGGATTCTTGTATTACACCAGCAGCAAGCATCTCTTGCAGATGCCATCTCACATCATCTATGTTAGCAGGGGCCGGGCATCGAGACCTCTCACGAAATGGCCTTTCATCATGCAGCCGGATGTGGTGCTCAGCTCCTTGCTCACATCCTACGTCCCATTCCTTTAAAGAAAACACCTGGTCTCTCTGGGCAAGTTTTCTACTAATTCTCATCTTCCATTTGGCTGGCAACGGGGAGTCCCCAAAATCAAGCAAGTCGGGCATCACTCTGTCATTCTCCCTGAATACTTGTTGCTGAGCAGCACTGCAGTATCTGCACAATGTACGTGTAGGGTGCAACCCCTATTTACTCGAATCTCCTATCAGACACATTATGAACTTGAACCATTACCCTTCTGGCATAAGCACGGGCTCTGGCAGGCAAAATAATTGGCTTGACCAGCAGCCCTTCTACAATTTCCCATCGCCTGGTACATATAGTATGAGGATTTTTATTCTTGACATCCTTTCTGATATGGACTTGCCTGTAAGGTACACTGGGCATTTGGTGCCAGAATCAGAGACTCGGATCCTTCTTCCAGACAATTCCAACCAGTTCCTGTGGGTCCACTTTTTCAGCACCTCTCTGTTCCTCATAGGCCTTCTGATCAAGGCCGGATTCTCAAATCTCTACCAGTCCTTGACCCTTGTTTCTCATAACACAACTCGCCAACCATCCAAACATATGCGCATTCGTCCCAATTAGTAGAGGAATCCATCACACAGTCCAGTAGGGGACACACTAAGACCAGGGTCTCTACTTGCTCGCCACTCCAGCCACAGAGGTGGGAAAAGACAACCAAATCGGATATACCTGGAATAGGGGTGGTCTTCTCACTTAATCCCCAGACATGCAGTCCTTCCAATGGTTGTAAGGTACATCAGACAGGTGTGTCTGATACCAGTTCTGAAACATAATTGTCACTTGGGAGCCACTGTCCAATACAGCTCTTGCAGACACTCCATTCACCTTCACAGTGGTCTCCATGGAGGGACCCACTATTCTGGACCAGTCTGGACAAGCGGTAGCAAGAGCCTGGGCAGATGATCTAGCCACAAAGGGATGTGAGTCAACATTTCTGGGACCTTCACTGCGGTCATTTTGTGCACCTCTTAACCACTGTTTTTTGCTCCAAAGCTCTCCTTGTAGCTGGGTCACCACTCTCTCTAAGTCTTTCCAAGACTGGCATTCCCATTTCATGTGAACATCCTTCCCACAATTATGGCAAAATATGTCTGCTGAAGTTTGGGGGGACCGAGGTATCACATTGGGGGCTACGGCATTGGTACTATCAATAGAAAACCTTGGTGCCAACTCAGCCAGGGGTGGGTTGGACATTTGCAGATATCTCTTCATTTCCTTCACCTCTATAGCCAAGACATCAAGTTTTGAGCTGTTGTCAGCAGGAGGTGCCTGGGTGGGCACCCCCACCCCCATAGCAGAAGCAGTCGGGCAAGTGTCAGGGCTCATACTCGTAGGAGTGGCCTTCATGATGAGACTGTCTGTTGCTTTCCTAATCTCCCTCAGCAATTCATCCCATGGCAGAACATCAGTAGCCATCCCTGTCTGGCTGGGCCCCCCTTGGCTGGCATTTGGGTCTCGGGTTCTGTCATATGATTTCGGTGATTCCAGACCATGAGTGTCTGACCCCGCACCTGGGGCAGGGGATGTAGCAGCTATGACTGTACAGGGCTCTGAAAAACCTTCCTCCTCCTCAACTTCCCGTACCTCCTTCATCAACACATGGAAAGGCAAAGGACCAGATTTCCTTTGATGCAGTTGCAATTTGAGCAACACCCAGCTACAGTGCCGGGCAGAACAGAGTATATGATCCAGTCTTACCCGGTCCACTTCACTACGGGTCCAACCCCCCTTTCAAAAAATGATTTGCAAGATTCTCTCTAATCGATCCATATAGGCAGATAACAATTCCCCCGGCTGTTGTCTAACATCTTTAAGCTTCCATTTCAAGGCCTCAACACTAGTGGTGCCCCCAAACACATTTTCAAGGGCAATTATGTACTCTTGGGCTTTGGTGTAAGGGTCAGAGACCCTCAGGGAGCGAAAAGTATGTTGGGTGGGTCCCTGGAGGCTCTCCTCGAGGCGAGCTCTTTTTTCTGCCTCGGAGCATTGCCAGTCTTGTACTGCAAGGGTAGCAGAGTCTACCCAGGTTTCCAGATCGACCTCCCCATTTGGAGTGGGCGGATGCCAGAGAATACTTGAGCTTGCAGTAAGAGTCATGACGAATGGCTGGTACAAACATAGGGGCTATCACTGGCACAGAAGGAGGGGCAGTAATGGGTGCTGGAGGGGGAGAGGGTGTTGGGGGAGGAACGCCCCCAGGTGGCAATAATAGTTTCTTTAAATCCTCCACAGTTTTCCCTTCCTCCTGCAACAATTTAGCAAAATTTCTCCTCAAAAGTTTCAGATAGTGGGGGTCATTCCCCCCCCGGGTCTTTACTGTCCTTAGTTATCACTCTCCAGGCAGTGAGGGCTCCCTCTGGGGTAATAGTCTGTGGCACTTTGGAGCTATCTATGGGGTCCTTCTACTCTACGAGGGCCATGAAAGTGTGGGTGAGCAGATTAGCATGTCGACCCGCCACCACAGGGTTTTGTAAACCTTCCATCTTGGAAATTACTCCCTCTACAGTGTCCGTACTGGTACCCAGTGGGATATCCAAGATAAGTATAGCATTTTGGGAGTCAAACTCCTGCCCAGTATACCACTCCAAAAACTGGTGTACAGCCACTTCTGTTGGGGCATCCATTTATTTTTAACAGTAATTCGTAAATGTGGCCACTAGAAGACGCGAATCCCAGCAGTGCCTCCAAGATGTAACCCCTAGGTGGCGCTACACCAAGGGCTACTACCCCTGCCTGTTTGACTACGGACAGGTTGAAGGGACTAGGTCCTATGGCGGGTGCCTCCACCCAAAGGTCAGGGTTTGTAGTGGTTAGACTAGCTTGGTCACAGCCCTCTGGGACACTGAGACCCCTTTTAGTCCCTCTAGTGGCTCACACAGTACACTGGAGTTACAGTTCCAATACCCCACACATACACACTGTTCACTCATATAGATGCCACTTACCCTAGAGACTGATTCTGCAGCACGTCTCTGAGGGCCCCCTGTAAAATAAGGTTAAACAACATACACAGTAAAACACAATACTGTTTCCATAAGTACCAACACCACAGACAGTATATAGTATAACAACAACAAATCTGATTTATTTAGAGGGCAGTAACACGGGAGGGGGAAACCAGTTAATTGATGGCATTAAATCACAGTATTGTGCACACATACAGGGGCTGAAAAGTCACACTCTGGGTACCCAAGTTGGGGGGCTAGCTTGGTCCATTGCCCAGGGTTGGCCAGCAGGTGCAGATGGATAGGGCCCTATAGAAGAAAATGTATGCACAATACCCAATTGTAATCCGAGCTAGATGGCTCAGTCCATGAAGCAGTGAAACAACAAGAATTAGATGACACACTTATGATTGAAAACAGGCTGCAGAGAATACCCTGATTTGTACTCACAATACCCAAGCTGAGGACCGGATGGTGGATGTTCTTCTGGATTGCCAGAACAACAGGGCATGGAGACAAGGTCCTTGTGACTGGACCCCGCTGCAGTTGATAGCAACCGGATTTTGTCCGAGACAAGCTGGGGTTTGCTTCCTGCTTCAACACACAGCACACAGCATGGGGGATTGGAAATAGCGATTCCCCATAAGCACTATGCACATTCATATATAAAAGGAAAGTGCTATACCAGGCAGGCTGCTCCTAGATCCCAATCGCAATTACTGCAAAATACCTGGGAGTACACACAGCAGCTTCAGTTCCTGACAGACCGAGCATGATTCAACAATTTCTCCAGTCTTCAGACTTCCTTCTTTCTCCTCAAAATCAGATTCAGTCCAGACAGCGCGCTGCTGGCCAAACCTCAAGGCCTCACAGCTTCTCGCATTGAAACTATACACCGCAGAAGCACAGAGCTCCTTCTCTCTTCACTGTCACAACTGGATCTGACTTTCCAGTAGCAGAACAGGGCATTTCCTTTGAGTTCCTCACAATTCTTTTGGCTGGTTTGGCTGTCACTTACAATAAGACTCCCTCTGTTGGTGAAAAAAGGTGCCAAGGTCAAAACTACATATCCCAGAGTCACTGCCCATACAATTCCCTTGTGGCTGGCTCAAAACTGAGAGTCCAAGTTCCGATTCATCCACAGGCTCCATTTTAGGGTCTCCCTATCATCCTGATTGGTCCAAGTCAGCTATTCAGGACCAAAATGAAAAAGCTACACTGAAACAGTTCCTGCTGAAATGGAGACAGGTTAGACAAACTACATTTTCTCAGTCACTCTAAATGATTTCTGGCAAACAGTTATATCTTTCAACAAGGCTCCCTCTGCACATGTAGCGACGGCAGAGACGGAGCGAATTGACAGCAGCCTGGGCAGGATTCGAGCATTAAATACACAGTCCCCCCATACAAACTAATTAAGTCTGCCAGCAGGCAGCTCTTAAAGAGACAGTACGTGGAGGGTCAAATAGCACTCACTTGGAACCACATTTAAACAGCTCAGATGCCGAACACCGTCCAGACTTGGAGCATTCAGGCAAGCTCCTGGAAGACTTTTGGGAACCCCCATTTGCAGGGGGGTTTACAGCTACATTTTATGATTGTTTACCTTCTCTAAAATTCATTGATGTTGCTGTTTGTTTTGTCTGTCTCTGTGTTTAGTAGAAAGGAAGTGCATGCTAATGTATATTTATAAACAACCTTATTTTGTTTACAGTCCTGGATCTGTTCTTACTGCATACTTGCTGAGCATTAGAAATGCTCTAAACAGTGCAGTTACTCATGAGGCAGTAGCCACCTAACTCCCACTGCATCATGAGGGGCTAGACTGAGTTGTGGGTGTTCCCAAGTCCAGTAAAGGTGCAGTTGGAGCTGATCAAGGAATGTAAACAAACCGTTGTTTGTGTGGTAACACCAGTATGATGAGCAGTCTGTTTCTCACTTTTTTAAAGAAAAAGAATCAGAATCAAACTACTAGCTACATCAACAATCTTCACAAAATGTGCTTAATCATAAACTGTGTTTTTAAACTAGAACATGTTGAGACCTAAGGGGTTGACAGTGTCCCTTTAATACTGCCAGAGTGACACAATGGCACTTGTATTTCTTGCTTGGCATCCAGGTGTGCACACTCCCTGGCTCATCGACCAGCGATGAAACAGCCTTGGACTAAGTGGGTGCCAAAACTTCCTCTGACACTTGGCTCTGTTCTGCAATCTGCAGGGTCATCATCCACTTTGTGAGCAAGGGGCTTCATGCTGGGCATGACCGGTGAACAGGAGATCCCAGCTGTACCACCATGTGGTAACCTGGGTGCCATGTACCACTGGGATACTACCCCATGCTTGGCAGGCCTAAACCAGGTTAAGGGGCATGGGCTCTGTTTCTGGTGGAAAAGGGTGTTCCTTCCCAAGATATAAAACAAATAGCATGGTGTCTCCAATCAGATTAAAATATAAAGTGGTTCATGAGATATTGGTGTAGTACAACCCCCAGGATGCTGTGGCCTACCCACCTCCCCTTACAGTCACCTCACACATGGATTGCCATAAACCTCAAACCACATTTCAATAACCATATAATTATTGACTTTAGCTAATAATATGCTCATGAGACATTTGTAAAAGGCTACACAATTTATTTATATGGAGTAAGGTAAGAAAAGGAAACGGATGTAAGGATTAAACAACATTTTGGTATTAGCATTTTGTAAACACCAATATTCACTTTGCTGGTAAACCAGACCATTCACACTGCCCATGTCCCACCAGCATATAGATCCAAAAGATGCTAGCCCACATGTGCTGTCACATTACCCGCTCCCCAACTGGTACAAGTTTAACCTGTAAGAGTCCTATCTGGGTACCAAGGGTCTAGTTCCAGGCCTGATGTGGTGTAGCTGATTGGTTGGCATTAGTGCACGTTAGTAATTTGCATTCAAACCTCTTTTGCAATTGTGGCTAATGCTATTTGGTGAAATCTGAACTTTTATCTAGGCAGTTAAACTCAGAAACTCAGATGCAGAACAAGTTCTGATTTACTCAGTTTGCATCACAGTCTCTTGACTTGTTAGGCTGATGACTTCAGACTGTGGATTTTGGGAGGGGGGTCGAAA
This sequence comes from Neoceratodus forsteri, assembly GCA_016271365.2. NCBI lineage: Eukaryota > Metazoa > Chordata > Ceratodontiformes > Ceratodontidae > Neoceratodus > Neoceratodus forsteri. The sequence goes on along the minus strand of CM057450.1, from coordinate 123,112,866 downwards.
CCAGTAGAGCACTTGGATGACAGTATAGCTGAGGTGAGCAGCAGGCTGTTGCAGTTTTAGCAGGCTGGAAACCTCTAAGCTTCTTTGGTAACTTGTTCACGTCTTTCTAGTGGCATCACCGGAAGGGGATAATATTGGGGACCAGGGTCAAAACACTCCAACCCCCACATCTGGGCATAAACCTTCAGGGGGAGATGATCAATAGCACCTAGTGGTGACACTACCTGGCCAGTTCCCCAGACTGTCCTCTGATGGTAGTCTCTTTCTTCTTAGGATTTCAGGAACATCCAGCTATAAATGGCTTCAGCCACACTGCCAGCTAGCAGCTGTTGCTCTCACTCAAATGGATATAGTTTCTGGGATTCCCACTGGAGGTTAGCGGAAAACAATTTCTTGGCTTCAGACATCACAGATGCAGGCTTGAGGCATAGGACAGAGGTCATATCCTCTCAGCTCAAAGCCCAGGCTTGGGCAGAAGAACAGATCTTCTTACCTCACAGGGGCAGACTTAAACAGAACAGCTGATCTTCTCACTTCACTTTCCATCCACAGGAAACATCAGACAGCTCCTCTTGGCTTAACATGACTCCATTAACCCCCAAGCAGGACATCAGGCAGGCTTCCCTTGGCTAACATGGCTCCATGAGCCCTAAGCAGCCTCCATACTTTCTCTCAGACATCACAGGCAAGTTTCCCTTTCCTCTGGAAACTCCCAGATGATTTCCTGATGCTGGCAGCAAGCACACTTTCATTCTGTCAACAAAATGTCTTCCAACTATTAGAAGGCAACACAGGGCAACATAAAGTGCATCCTGGACTGATGGCTTCACAAGCCCCATGCAGGTCTTCTTCCCTCAAAGATTATAGCAGGCTTCCTTTCTCTTGAGAACCTCTCAGACAGCTTTTCACCCCATGGATGGGAAATTATTACTTTGATTCTAAAGAAACACCTTCCAGACATTAGAAAGCAACACAGGCCCCTGGGCTTTGCAAGCCCCAAGGCAGGCCTTCTTCTCACTTTCTGGAGTAACATCATGGAGCTCCCTCCCTCAGGAGGGGCCCCTGATGAACTGAACTCAACTGAAACTGTCCTCTGACTTTCAGGGGATCAAGGCAGCATCCCATTGGTCTAAACAGGCTGTCTGTCTGAAAATGAATATGCATTAGGCTCATTCAGCACCCTATTGGCTCGCTGGTTGGGCACCAAAACATTGTCCTTGAATCTTCCCAGAAGCCCTTGGTTACAGGTCCTCAGGCTGTACAGCCAATTGGCTGGGCTTGGGTTCAGGGTTCACAAAGATGGCTGCTGAAGTCCAGTTTAAAAACAGTCCCATCTTCAACTTTATATTGCTGGCAAATCACATTGTTTTATTAAATAAATGCCCTATTAGCTTGGTTGCTGCCTCTCTGCCCTGGCTTCTGGTGGCAGAGTGGGGCATGGCAGGGCTTCTCGGCCGTCACTGGCACCGAGTGCTATCCTCAGAACTAGCTAGAACTCATGAATATTCATAGCAGCAATGGTTGCTTGTCAAAGCAATATCTTCCATTAAATACATAGCACTTAGGAGTGCTCTTTAACATTAATTTTATTTCCTCCAAAGTGCCTCTGGATCCCTTCACTCTGTTTATGCCTATGGAGGCCAAAGGGGAGAGAGACAGAGAGAGAGAGAGAGGAGGAAGGAGAGAGAGAGAGAGAGAGAGAGAGAGAGAGAGAGAGAGAGAGAGAGAGAGAGAGAGGAGAGAGAGACAGATATGCCAGAGTGACTTTCACACCGATCGCTACAACACTCACACAGAAAATGCGGCCGACCTGCAGACTCGCACAGTCGAGCCGCGAGCTGAGTTGGCCAACTGCCAGGTGGGCAGCTGTAATTTTACTTAGCTCCTTTGGTCCCCCAGTTAATTTATAGACCCTGAGGCCGGCAGTATCACTAAGGAGCCATGGGACTGTGGGCTGGCAATGCAAGCAGCTGCAAGGTGGCAAGGTAAGCCCCTCCAGTGGGAGGGGGGAGTTACAAAAGTAAAAGAAGGCTCTACCACCATCATCCAACACTCTATAGCCAACCTACAGAAACTATAAATATTCCCAGCACTTGGCACGCAACGCCAGAAGGACCAATGAACATGGTCTGGCTACATGTTCAGTTGGGTATGGCCCTCAGAGGGACAGAAGGTTTACGCAACCTAAATCTTCAGCATTTTATTACCAAAGTGATGATTGTAGCCTAAAATACATAACCAACTCCTTCAATGAACTGGTCAAGAATCATAAAGCTATTAATGAGGTTAATGATGAATAAATATCAAGTGAACACTTAAGAATTACCTGGGAGCCCCCTTTGCCCTGTAACTTCTTTTCAAAAGTACCTGTCAAAAATGCCACCGAAGCCTTCAGCCTTCTACCTGCACCTGCGTAGATTCAAACACTCCAGCTTTGATGCTTAAGAAGACTGATACTCACAAGAGCCATTGAGAGTGAACTTTCTGGTGAACATAATACTCAAACATGAGGCCCAGTTAACACCAGCCACAGTGTATGAGCTACAGTGGTACATCTGCTATCAGATGCAGGGCTAGAGTCAAGAGAGATCATGGCCATTGCAGGTCATAGGTCAGAGTCTAGCCTACATCGTTCCTGGCCAGCATCTGAAGATCACCAGAAGAAATGGAGCAATATGTTGGTGATGGCTAATAATTCAAAACACATCACAGGACAGGAAAAAACAAGAAGCTAGTTCATCGTTGAAATCAACATTCACACTCCCAAATTCAACTACCACACAGGAAAAGCCAGAGGAAACAAGGCAAGCATAGAAGTCAGCACCAACAGCAAACACAGCACTGAGGAACAGAGAAACCTGCACCAACAGCTCAAACCACTCTATCCACAAATAGTGGTACCTCAGATCCCTTCTAAGCTTACTCCCTGCAGCCTCCACTCATGCCCATGTGTCATTGTACAGGTACTCTTACTGAATATCTCTGTGTAGGGCACTCTATGTATGCCTTTCAGGGACTTAAAGGTTCCAATCATATCCCCCATCTCCCTTCTGGCCTCCAGTGAGTACATGTTCAGCTCTTTCAACTGCTTCTCGTAGGAAACTCCCTGAAGGCCTTGTATCATCTTTGTTGCCCTCTCTGCACAGTCTCTATCCTGTCCTTTCTTAAGTGAGGGTTCCAGAACTGGGCACAGTACTCCGGGTGTGGTCTCACCAGGGATCGATATAAGAGGAGGATCACCTCCCTGTTCCTACTATCTACTCCTCTCCCTATGCACCCCAACATCCTGCTTGCTTTGCTGTATGCCTTGTTACACTGACTTGATTGTTTCAAGGTGTCACAAATGATGACTCCAAGGTTCTGTTCTTCTGTAGTGGTACTAAGTTTAACCCCATTTAGCCAGTACTCTGCCCGGGGGTTACTTTTCCTTAGTCCCATTATTTTGCACTTCCTTGCATTAAACTTTGGCTGCCACACATTTAACCATTTTTCTAGCCTTTGGAGGTTTTTTTTTTTGTTCCTTAACACCCTCTATGCTGTTCACCCTTCTGCTAAGCTTAGTGTCATCAACAAAAAGGGCAGATTACCCTGCATTCCCTCACCACTGTCACTAATGAACATGTTGAAGAAAACCGGGCCCAGGACCGATCCCTGAGTTGCCCCACTTCTGACATCCCCCTCTGTTGACCAAACCCCATTTACAACAATCCTCTATTTCCTGCCTCAAAGCCAGTTTCCCACCCATGACTATGTCCTTGGCCACTGCAAGGTCCTCCATCTTCTTTGAAAGGTGCCTTTGTGCATTAGGGTGGTCAGGACCAGGAGGCACTCTAAGGTAAGATTGGACCTGTAGACAGGCCAGGCATGTTTGTTCCAGATACCTAGGGTTCCCACCAGACCAAGTGGGCAGGTTGCCATTGGGTCGGCAGCATCCACAAATTCTCTTCGGGTGGTGTTATGCAATGCCAGCTCAATTAGGAACATGGCTTGCATTATAGAAACCTGGCTGGATTAGGCAGGTCCTGTATTGCAAGCATTGATTCTGGCCGGGTTTTCCATAGTGTACTGCCCGAGCCTTCCAACATAGCCTGACTTCTTGAGTTCTTAGCTACTGGAACACCCCAGTCTACATTCAGTAGGTTAAAATCCCCAGCTGAGACTGACTCCCCTCTTGCTGCCACCCTTTTTATTTCTTCTGTAAGAAACTTAGAAGTTGTTGGAAAATAAGGACCTCTTGGCCCACCTAGTCTTCCCTATTTTTCCTACAGTACCACTGCAAACCCTACTCGTTCTCTGTTTTGCACCCTGCCTTACTACTAAGATCTCTTTGTGTCTATACCATGCTTTCTTGGATTCTGTAACCATTTCAGTCCACCCCCACCTCCACTGGGAGGCAGTTCCAACACACACCACCCTTTTCGTGAGAAGTACTTCATCACATTTCCTCTCAGCCCCCCAGCTCGTAGTGTGACCCATGTCCTAGAGTGGTGGTGTAGTGGTGTGCTTAGTCCATCTGGAAGGCTACAGCCTGTAGTTCAAGGGAGCGGTGCAAATGGCCACACATCCCTTTGACCCAGTTAAGGCTGCTCTTCTCAATCCACACACAGCATTTTTCCTTTGCCATAGGCTCTGCCGGTCTGTCTTACAAGAAACATAGATTTTGATGGCAGATAAGGACCGCTAGGCCCATCTAGTCTGCCCGTTTCCCTACCTACAGGATGAGCCGCAGATCCTAGTTAACCAACAGCCTATTTCTTCCTACCCCCACAAGAATTGCCTTATGTCTGTCCCATGCATTCTTGAATTCTCCCACAGTTTTAGAACCCACAACCTCCTCAGGAAGGCTGTTCCATGCATCCACTACCTCTCTGTGAAATAATATTTCTCTCACATTGCCCTGAACCGCCTCCTTCTATCTTTAAATTGTGTCCCTTGTTCTTGCAAGTCTCTTTTCTGAAAGATGCTACCCTCTTGGACTTTGTTGATTCCACTGAGGTACTTAAAGTTTCTATCATGTCCCCTCTCCTTCTTTCCTCAAGGGTATACATATTAAGCTCCTTTAGTCTCTCCTCATATGGCTTCTCTTGCAGACCCTGCACCATTTTAGTTGCCCTCCTCTGGACTGCCTCTATCCTGTCTATGTCCTTGCAGAGATGGGGTCTCCAGAACTGGACACAGTACTCCAGATGGGGTCTCACCAACTGTCTTTACAGAGGGATAACAACTTCCTGTTTTCTGCTGCTGATGCCTCTCCCTATGCATCCCAGTATACCCCGGCCCTCCTTACTGCCTTCTCACATTGCTTGCTAACCTTAAGGTCATCTGATATGATTACCCAGGTCCCTTTCCTTTTTTTGTTGTTATTCTACCTCCCCTGGTGTAATCTTCCCCAGGGTTTTGTTTCCCAGGTGCATTATTTTGCACTTCTTTGCAGTGAATCCAAGCTGCCATACTTCTGACAATTCCTCCAACCTTGCCAAGTCCCCTTTCATCCTTTCCATGCTCCTTGTGTATCAACCTGTTGCAGATCTTTGTGTCATCTGCAAAAGGCATACTTTTCCTTCAGTCCCTCTGCAATGTCACTGATGAAGACATTAAAAGGACTGGACCCAATCTGAACCTACGGTTGCCCACTAGTAACCCCTTTCTTCAGAGTGGACTCCATTTACAATTACCTTCTGTGTCCTGTTGTGCAGCCAATGTTTTACCCAGGCTACCGCCCTGGGATCCACTCCCAGGCTGGTTAATTTGACTATTAATCTTTTGTGTGGACTGTGTCAAATGCCTTTGCTAAAGTTCAGGGTAGGCCATGTCCACAGCCCCTCCCTGGTCTACTACTTTGATCACCCAGTCAAAGAAATCTATTAGATCTGTCTGACATGACCTTCCCGCTGTGAACCCATGCTGCCTGGGGTCCTGTGCTCCTCTTCTGGTTCCTACTGGGAATTTTTCCCTCACCCCCATGCATGCTTGGACTCTTCCTGGTCTGTGCTGGACTTCTGTTTTTCTGTTCTCCTGCTTTTGGTTTGTATTACTGGCCTCCATCTGCTCTGTGTTTCTGTGTGTACTGGTTCCCTTCCTGCTCTTGTCCTTGTGTTTGTTTCTTTTGGGCTTTCTAGTTTTCTAGTGCCCTGTGTATACACTGCTACTTGTGCTTCAGGTTACACTCTGTATTTCCTTGCCTCAAGCTGCCCTGCACCTGTACGACCAGACTCCGTATCTCACCTGCTATTGCAGCCCTCTGTTCACTGCATTGTTCTCTGTATGCATTAGCTCAACTTGCTTTTCTCCTAACAAGCCTCAGTCATTGCTATTGTCATTGTCTGTTTCAGCTCACTCTGCAATCTGCTGCCTTGCTCCCCTTGATTGATTAAGCCTGTTCATGGCTTTGCAGCCTAGCTAACAACTGCTCCCTGTTTTACTGCTTTACAATAACCTAAGCAACCTAGTCCATGGAACTCAATCCTGCTTTCTGAACTTGTACCAAGCAAACATTGCTGCTGTTTTCAGTGCATTGCCTCTCCCTATGGTTTCTATGTTCATTCAGATTGCTACCCCTACAAGCTGTAGTTAATTGCTACTGGATCTGCTCAATTTTGCACATTGCTTTATTATACTCTGGAGGTCTGCCCAGCTACTGCTGTTGCAGTAAACCAGTTTTAAAATCTGCATGTGGGTCATGGTGCTTTCCCTTTGCTTCCTTGTTTTTCCTATGGCAGGGGACTGGGAGTTTGTTGAAGAGCCATGGCCCTGTGTGACCAAATTACTTTATGTTCAGCTATTGCCTCTGCCACTAAACTCTTCCAAGTATTTGTCACCTTTATTTGGCACTCATTGATAGACTGGTTGGCTAGCCTCGCACCGCTAAGGGTCCAGGTTCCCTTGTGCTGAACCATGTTTTAAAACATGTCTGACCTATGTATGGTCTCCAGCATGTAGCACTTCCATTTTTCCACATGGCTACCATGCTGCTCATTGCTGCCTGTACCATACCTACTGTGTTTCTTTTGCTGCTTAATACCTGATATGCTGTCCAGTGCCTTGTGTGGCCTGCTTCACTTCTACATGAGATTAGCGACCATGCCCATCAATTTGGCTCAAGCACACTACTTGATCGACAGTCTTGCTCTGCACCCTAGTCTGTTTCTTGAGCATGTGATGCCTGGTGTGGGGTCCTTCCTTTCTGGCCCATAGTGGGAATGTCCTCACTACAGGTGGAGCTTTAGCCATTAGGTCTGAAAGTCTGTGCACAGTGGTGCCTCTTGATGTCGAATTTTGACTAAGCTGCGAAAGGAGGATATACTGCTATCTTTTAGCTGCAGCACCTTCTACACTATTCTCCCCATGACTGCCTCTGGTTCACTTGGTTTGTTTTTAGATCGCTAAGCCAGCTGAGTGCCTCAGCAGTCATCGTGCTCCTCTTCCTGCCTTGGAGGAGTTGTGTTGCAGCGTTCACTTGCAACCCTTCACAGTGTTCCCATTAGAAGGATAGTATAAGAGCCTTCTCTCCAAATTGGAATATTTTCCAGCCCCTTTCATTGGGTTTTCAAATTGCAGCAGTAGAGCTGTCACTAATCAAAACATCCCAAGCCTGAAGGGAAGGCGACCTAGGCCTTGGATTCCCAGAGATTTCCTCCTCAAAGGGATTTTTTCTGTCCTCTGTGCCACAGGTCATGCACGATATTTAGTTAGCTTTAGGCAATAATCCCCAGGCCACTTAGGTAGGTAGCTACTGTTGGATGTGGGTGACCATCCTGTAAGTGCCCTCTCCCCCCTTTGTCTGTTTTTTCTCTCTCCTTATGAAGCCAGGCCTCCATGCCTTACAGTCCAACCTCCAAGTGTGTCACTATTCCCCTGTTGTTTCCTGCTTACTCAAAAATACTACCAAGTGACCCATGCTATCAACTGAACCTATACTACCAACCTACCTATGTACAGGCCCTGGACCCAATAAGTAGGCAAGCAAAATGTTATTTATAAAAAGCGCAATTCAAAATTTATCAAAGCGCTTGTACATGTGTAACCCCTAGGTGGCACTATCCCAAGGGCTACTAACCCTGCCAGCTTGGCTAGTAGCAGGTTAAGGGGCCTGAGTTCTGGAATGGGTGCCTCCACCTGGAGGTCAGGGTTGGTAGTGGTCAAGCTAACCTGGGCACAGCCCTATGGGACACTGTAACCCCCCTCTTTCCTTACCAGTGGCCAGAACACTGTACAATAATCACTTTCACAATACCCCTGATACACCACACAAGTACCCACACTGTTTGGACTTACCACTAGGGATTTTCTCTGGCTCGGCCCTGGGGACCCCCTAAAACAAGGTTATACACAGCAAATAACAGCAGTACAGTACTCTTGCACAAACTGGAACCACAGTCAGGGTAAATGCAAAAAGATTTATATCTGATTTATTTAAGGGACTTGAATAAGGGAGGGGCGTAATCAGGTTAATTTTCTTAAAGGCTGTATCAATCAAATAGTTATGCATGCACTTCAGGGTCCGTAAACAGTCACACACCCTGGGTACCCAGATGGAGAACGGTGGGCTAGTCAGGAACGTTGCAGCTGACTGGGGCCCTGTGATGGAAGAAAAACAACATGCACAACGCACACTATTTGTAATCCAGAGTCGGAGAGCTCAGTTTGTGAAAAGAAAACAACAAGACAGTCAGATGACACACTTTTAGATTAGACTGTTGTTGCAGGGAGCTACCCTGATGATTACTCACGATACCCAAGACTGGACATGCTGAGGCATCGTTCCTGTTCAAGCGTGGAGCAGGGGACTGATCCCCAGGCAAGTCTCTCATCGGTGGCTTTCTCTGTGCAGTGGGGTAGTCTGGCAGGGCCAGTGTGGCATGGCCTTGGCCGAATGGAGATGAACGTGTATTCAGTCCGATTAGGCTGAATAAAGCTTCCAGCAAGCAGAACATAGTTCCAACACTGGGGAACCAAATCACGACCCACTTTCAATACACAGCACATTTATATGTAAAGGATTCTACGGTACCAGCAAGCAGAACACAGTTCACACAGTGGGGAACCAAATCACAACCCACTTTCAATACACAGCACATTTACATATAAAGGATTCTATGGTACGGCAGCCAGAACACAGTTCACACAGTGGGAACCAAATCCGACCCACTTTCAATACACAGCACATTTGCATGTAAGGAAATTCTACTGTACCAGGCAAACTGCTCTCCGGTCATGATTCCAAAGTCTCTGCACAAACCGGGGATTCAAAAGCAGCTGGAAATCCTGACAGGCTGATCGCATTCAGCAAAATCTTCGGTCTTCTTTAGGTATGAGCCTGGTAAAAAATCAGTGGCTTACTTCGTTCTCACAAACTTGGATTTAGTCTGAAATAATTATCTTCTCTCCCTCTCAGGGGCAGCAGGTAGACATACAGGCCACAACTCAGGCCTTTCCACAGTTCTCCCATGCGAAACTGCTCAGACGGCTGCTTGGCTGTCTCAAGTTGTTGCCTCTTCAGCTCCCAACTTAGATCTGACTCAACTGCCAGCAAACCTGGGACTTTCCCCAGAATCCAAAAGGTTCAGTTAACTGATCTTTCTGTCAGTTACAACAAAGACTCCCCCTTCAGGTGCAAAAAGGCACCAAAAGTTCAAAACTACAATTCCTACAGATTTTGACTCCAGACAGCTCCTGTAGTCTGGCTCCATTTTAGGTCCCACTAGTACTGATTGGTCCAATTTGGCAGTCCAGGACCAAGATAGTGGAAATAAACCAAACAGTCCTTGCTGCAAAGAAGGCAGGTTAGACAAACTACATTACCATTATCACTCTAAATGATTTTCAGCAAATAGTTAAATCTTTCAGTAGAGCTCCATCTCAGAATACTTATGATTGCAATTCAGGCAGCTCTTAAAGAGACAGTGCACAGAGGCTATACAGGCACTCTGGCAATCACATTTAAACTGTTAAAACTCAGGAGACCAGCCTGGCAGTGGGCACTTAGGCAAGCTCAAGAAAAACTTTTTGAGAATCCCCATTTGTAGGTTACGTTATACATGCATGATAAAAGAATAAAACAACCCACAAATAAAACAAATTAATAAAGGCAGCAAAATTTCAAACTTCAGAAAATGCCATGTTAAATAAATGTGTCTTAAGGGCAGATTTAAAAGCATCAGCGGTCAGGCAATCTCAAAGCCGATGAGAAAGAGAGTTCCACAGGATCAGGGCCACAAAAGCAAAAGATCTGGCCCCTGAGGTCTTCAAATGGACCTTGGGAACCTACAGCAATCCCTTATTGGAGGAGCAGAATGAGTGCGGGGGGCAGTAGGGGCAAAAGAGATCTTGCAGATATCGTGGTCCCTGTCCATGTAGGGCCTTGCAGGTCAGTAATCCAACCTTGAAGATGATCCCCCACTGAACCGGTAGCCAATGCAGGCCACAGAGAACAGGTATGACATGGCAAGATCTAGGTAAACCAGTCAACAACCTGGCAGATGCATTTTGCACCAGCTGAAGGCGGCAGAGGTCCATCCCCAGTAGCCCTAGGTATAAGGCATTGCAGTAGTCAAGGCAGGAGGTCACAAAGGCATGGACCAGCGTTTAAAGATCATCAGGTGGGACCAGATGTTTTATCTGGGTGATATTCCTCAGATGGTGAAATGAGGGTCTTGATGACTGACACACCTGGGACTTAAGTTTCAGCCCACCATCAAGCCTAATGCTCAGATTCCGCACCTGGTCAGAGATCATCTGTTGGCTGCTCCCCAACCAAAGTCCGGATGGCTGTCCACCAGATAACCCCTCACCTGATGACCTGGGTCCATAATCAACACCTAGTTTTATCCAGGTTCAACCTCAACCATTTGGCACTCATCCAGTCCTGAATCTCAGAGAGGCAGTTATTAAAGACCAAGACAGCATAACACTGCTCAGGCACAAAGGACATGTATAGCTGAGTATCATCTGCATTGCAGTGAAAACTCAGCCCATGCCACCTTATAATGTCCCTTAACGGCAGCATATACACTGTGAAAACATGGGTGAAAGAACAGAGCCCTGCAGAACCCACAAGACAGGGGGAAGGGCCGAGGAAAAATCCCCAACACCACTCTAAGTCCTGCCTGTGAGGAAGGATTGAAACCAGACAGACTACACACCAGCACGCAGGTGCTCCAGTAACACACCATGGTCCATGGCATAAAATGCCGCCAAGAGATCAAGGAGAACCAAGACAGAATGGCTCCTCCAATCTCTTGCTATTAGGAGATAATTAGGTACCTGAAACAGCGCTATCGTGGTACCATGCCTCTTCCTGAAACAAGACTGGAGAGTATCAGAGACATTGTAGGTGGTAAAATGATCCTCCAGCTGCAACGTGACTGCCTTCTTAATAATCTTGCCCACAAAAGGCAGGTTAGAGACAGGCCTGTAGTTAGCAAGACACTCAGGGTCGACAGAAGATTTCTTCAGAAGGAGGCATACCACTATCTCCTTCAGGGTATCCAGAAACACCCCTGTCTCCAATGAGCCCCTGACCATCTCAACAAGGAGCTGTCCAATTACCTCCATGAACCCCACCAGGAGGCATTTGGATCCAGGTCCAAACTGCAGCAAGTTGTTCGCATACCCTGAATAATCTTCATGACGTCCGCATTGCCAACCTGTCAAAATCAGACCAGACAAACTGGTGGATGCACTCTACCACCAATCACTGCAACGACCATTTGAGCAAGCTGCATAGATCTCCAACCTGATGGTGCTAGCCTTATCTGTGAAAAATCAAGCAAATTCATCACACTTGTTCTGTGAAAAGGCTCCCAGATTCTGAAGACAGGCTGGATTGCACAGCCTGTCCACAGTATGGAAGAGCTGAACTGGCTAATTACATGCAGTGGCAATCTCTCTGGAAAGGAATTCTGCCTTCTTATGGGAGACAGATGATTGATAGTCCTTATATGGGCCATAAATCTAAGTTTGTCATCAACTAGTCCGGATTTTATTTATTTATTTTTTAGTTTAGTCTTTGGTAACTGGGTAAGGCCCACTAGGCACAAGTGCCTGTTTTCAGGGGTGACCTGGGAACACTGGGCGGTTAAGTGACTTGCTCAGAGTCACACAGTATGCAAGTCTGCTGGATGTACTGAGTTCATTCACAGCACATTACTCTAACCTCTAGGCTATATTGCCAGCATTGCTCCAACTTTCATCCCACTTGCCTCAGCTCCTTCAATGTCCCATGAAACCAAGGGGACTGAGAGTGAAGGGTGAAGGGGTGAACATGGACAGGAGCTGTGGAGTCCAGTACAACCATCACCACCTTGTTATAGGCTAGTAGCAGATCCCTGGGTTCAAGCTTACACTGGTTTACCTGATAGGTCCAGCACTGCCATAATTGTTTACTACCTTGTATGCTTTGCTTGACACCTTTTGGGCTTTTTCCTAAGGTACCTTTAGCCAAGGGAATCACTCCCACAGCACCTCAACGGGTGGAACCATCCCCTAGGATTCCTTGCTGTCATACCCCTGCAGGATGGTATATTCCATGGATAGAGAGGTGAGCTGCCAAAGTTTATCTCTGTTACACAAGCATGAAGCCAGTTACACAGGCACATTGAATTGGAAGGCTACAGCCTGTGGTTGCAACGTGAATGGCACTGCATGCCACACTGGGCTGCTGTCCGCAAGCTTTCTAATTTGAGAGCAAAATCTCCGTTTGTGCATTTTTCTGAAACACTATTTTAATTTTCATTATGAGAGTAAAATTTGGAAAGTGCTTAAATTTTGTGGTTGTACTGTTCGATCCAAGAAATCTAAACTTCTAAATATTGTTAGCTAGGTATTAGGCGTACGGTTTTGTAGAATAAGAAGGGATGGGACAGTGAGCTAGGTAGGAGTCAGATTTTTTAGTTTTTTTATATATGACTTTTGTGCAGGCCCCAATCAACCCCTCTTACCTGTTGTGGAACTTCAGAGTTGAGGGGCCCAGTAGTTTTGAAGACTCTGGTGAATATCTTTTGTATGACTGACTGACCCATTTTTGGCTGAAACACCAGGACCGGTGCATTAGAGAATGGACTTGGAGGTTGCTTTGTGATAGTTGAATTGCAATCTACATTAATAACATTGACTACTGTATAAAAGAAGCCAACATCCACCTGTTTGCAGATGATACAGTTCTCTCGTGAGTTGACCAACACCTGAAGCTGCCTGGAATGACCCACAGTCAGAATTCAACCTTTTGCGGGTCACGTGATGACAGCTTAGGGGAAGACAATATCTTGTTCGGCTCTGTCTTTGGCTTGATTTTTCTAACCCTCAACATTAAAACTCTGATTTAGACTGCTAATAGCGTCCAGCTAAATTCCGTGCACTAATTTATTGCAGATGCAGTGACTAGAATGGGCGTTCGTTAAAAACAGCCAGTGAAGCACACCACCTTCTTCTCCGGAAAAAGAGCAGGCCGCAAAAACGCCCTCGGCAGGAGTCCCAGTAAAGAGTTACGCCGGGAACAACAGCGTTGACTGAGAAGCACTTTCTCAAATTATTGGCCCTGCAAGAGCCTCGATCTGAGGAGATTTTGCTGAAATACATGGATTTAAGGCAGCACTAAAAATGCTGAGCACTTAGTGGATGACAACGATGTAAGGATCAAGTCTTTGGAGGCCAAGAATGACAAAAGTGAGCTAGCCACCGTTTTAATTAATAAAAGTTAAGAGAATCGAAGATAAACTCGAGGACCTAGAAGGAAGAAGTCGCAAATAATCTTGTCATTATTGGCATACCGAAAAAGAGGAGGGTGCGACACCCATTCTGTTTATACAGAAACTTTTTGAAAAGATTGCTGGCTCATCCCCAAGCAATGCGACCTACATCATTGAGAAGCATAGATCTCTTGACCGCCTCCCACATCGGACGTTCCCCCGAGGCCGATAATTTTCAAGAATTATTAAATTTTTGGGATAAGCAGCATATTTTGAGCAAAGTAAGGTCTTTACAGGAGGTCTCATGGAATGGAAAGCCAATTCGTATTGCCCACGATTTGCCACAACTGGTGCAATTAAGCGGCAAGAGCTTCACCCTATTGTTTCAAAATTGATTGCCTGAGTATTCAATATAGGGTCAGATACCCGGCAGTGCTGCAAGTTAAATTAAATGATCAGTGGCATTCTTTTGATAGCGCCAGAGTGGCAAGATAGGAGGACTATCCAAGTCGCTGCATGAGCTGTTTAAACAACCAACAGTGATGGTTTGTTAGTGGTTCATGTCAGGGGTTTACTGTCAGAAGAAAAGGAATTTGCTGGTATGCTTTTGGTTTTATGGAGTACTAAGCTGCTTCCTGTCAGCCTGGAGATGCCCTATTGAAGATCTGACTGGATGCCCCTGAATATCCCCTTGAATGGTTTTTTTTTTTTTCCCTTTTCTTCTCCTTTTCAGGGAGTACAAAGTTTAAAGGATTTTCCTGCCACAGTCTCTGCTTTCTGCGCACTTCTCCTTGCTGAGAGAGTCACGTTTTATTGCGGTGCTTCATGTGCTCATGTGCTCTGCCTCGTGCTATACCGGATACAGTGCTTACTGGTATTTTCCTGTCAATGGGTTAAAGTGGGACTTTTGGGTATTCTTGCCGAGTGCTGCGATAAATTATGCTGGTTATCTCACTGCCTGAGGATACACCTGCTACCGCTCAGAGTTTATAACTACTTCCTCTGACTAGCTCTGAATAAGTGTTCGACGGATGTGGAGAACAATGTGAAATCCTCTCAGGCAAGCTGTGTGTGGCGGTGTGCCCAGCTAAGCCCTACCCCTTATGGACAACAGTGATGCGATGCACTCCGTGCAGTGCAGATTGTGTCATAGATTAGCCTGGCTTTGCTCGTTAAGTCCTGCTACGATTCTTAATAAGGAAGAGCGACTCAGAGCATTAATATGGTGTCCTGTGAAGTACCCTGGGATGTGATTATCGTTGGTATGGCATATTGGAAGACACTCTGCTCGCCACGGGTTGGACACATCTGATTTTATGGAAGATCTCTGGTGGGAAAAATATAATCTCATTAAGTACCTTGAGTAGCAGGTGGCATCTAGAACTGTGGCCGGGGTCCTGCTTTACTACATGACCCTGTAATTGGAGCAGAGGCTGAGACTGAATCAGAGATGAGACTGTGACTGAATAAACAATAAAAAATTTTTTTTTTTTTTCTTTCTGTCTTTCTCTGTCTAATTTGTAAGCTGGCTGCATTAGTGTAGTAAAACTCTTAGTAAAGGGGTACTGTGTAGTCTAATAGTGATTTTTTCTTGTTACATGTTTTAGCATGCGAGGGAAACTGTTCTATGATGTTATTGTTAACTATATGTTTTGTATATCATAGCCGAGGGTGGGAGACCTAGTACTGTGTAGGCTAGCCTTAACATCGCATGACGAGTTGGGGTGGAGGTGCAGTTGTTAGAACTGGGGGATGTGCTAGGTTGGTTGGGGTAAATGGGTATTATGGGAATTGGATGTGTTGTTTTAAGTATAGCTGTAGATTATGGAAGAGGGATTTTTCTGGGGGGGCGGGGACAGGCTGCGCTGGTTCTACATTCAATTAATGGGGTATCTGTGGGGGTGGGGTAGGGGTGGTAGGGGGTCTTCTTGTATTTATCCACTTATGTGTACTTTTCTGCCCTCTGATGAACATTGTGTTGTTCTACCTTATTATGTGTACAATGTTGGATGATGTTGTACTTTCGTGTTAAAATGAATAAAAGTTAAAATAAAAATAAAAAAGAATTCAACCTTTTGCAAAGCCAACTCCTCCAAAAAAGCTACTCTTAACACCAAAAACTAAAGCGATGATCCTCTCTTTCATCCAGTACAGCTAACCCTGTGTCCAGTGGGACAGTTCCCAAATTAACACAGTTCTAGGTAAAAATAGAATTTGTTACAAAATTCAAGTATCTGGGAGTTTGGATAGACCAAAGACTCTCTTTCATTGAACATATCGAGGACTTGCTAAAACGACTTTGGCAAAGGCTTGGCCTGTTTTTTAGAATCTACCAATTTCTCACCAGAGATGCCAAGAAATAACTGGTTCAATCCATTTTCCTATCATTGGTTGATTACGCTGATTTCCTCTACAGCCAATGCCTCAACTCTTACATGGCTAAACTGGACAAAGTCTACCATTGAGCACTGAGGTTTATAACAGAACTTCCTTCGAACGCATCACTGCACCCTATATGCGGCAGTGGGGTGGACATCACTAAAGTTCAGGTGCCACAGAAGCAGCTCTCTGGAACTATAGAGCCATCTTTAATAAGCTGCCTTACTATATCTCCTGCTGTCTTCCCTGAGTGTAATTGGGAAATGTAACGTTAAAGTTACTCAGCTGTTACACTTAAAATTACCCAAAGCAAAATCCTGCTTTGGCAGGGCAGTTATAAGCTTGCTACCTACCTTATGGAACGATCTACAAAAAACCCTCCAATTAAGCATTCTAATCAGTATAAATGCCTTCAAGACACTTTATTTCAGTACAATCAGAGAAGTATGTAACTGCTTCACCCACTCAGACCCAGTACCGGGTGTCTGTACTGGTATATAGCCACACCTAGACCCAATTTTAAGTACTGGACCCCCAGCTTGCTCCTCACAAGCCTAATTGTTTTCTCGCCTTATCCCCTCTTATCAACACTAGGCCTGTCCATCCCTTATCCTTCCTTTCCCAACCTCAGATAAGGAGCTCACTACCCCTGGGTTGTGACATCCTACCATGTCTCCGTTCTTTATAGCATTCAATTCACAGGCTCACACATTACTCCTTTTCTCCATCCACCTTCTACATCCCATTCTACCAACTCCTCTCTGTGCACCGTGCCCTCCTAGCCTTTCTCCCTCCCTCCCTCCCTCCCCCCACCTTCGCCTCTACCTGGTGTATATTTTTTTTCTTCCGCTACTTCCTCCTGCAACCTTAGATAATCTGCTTTATCTTCCTATAGACACTTCTATGTATGTAAACAACCTGTAATCTGTACAATATCTGTATAATTCTATGTACCTATGAACTTCTTTTCTTCCTCTCTGTAAAGAGTATTATCTGTATTGCCTTGTAAATACCTGTGTTGACCTGTATATACAATTGTTCATGCTCCACCCAGGTCCATCTTGCAAATGAGCTTCTGCTCAACGATGAACGCCTGGTTAAATAAAGACTTGATTGATTGATTGATTGAGTTGGAGGGGCTGACCTGCCCGGCAGTCAAGTCAACCTGGAACTGTTTCCTGGGCAGCCACAAAGAACAGCAGCATCCGCTTTCTGCTTTCTGGATTACTTGAGTGGAAGGAACTTTGCGGTTTGAGTTTCCCTTCAGCCAACCACAGTTTTTACATTGTGTTTACGTAGAATCACAGAAAAATTCAATCTTAGAAGTCAGACGACCCTTTAGTAGCTTGCCACTGGATTAGTGGGGGTATTCATATTTTTTATCTCCCATGTAGCTATCCAAGCTGTTCTTAAAAACATCCATTGTTTTACTGTGAACCACATGCTCAGGTACAGTTCCATCATTTCACAACTGTCTTGATGAATGACCTGCTTATTTTACTTGTTTTATTTATGTCTCTCTTATTTTCAAACTATGAGTACGTGTACTTCATATTCCTATGTGATCAGAGAGACCAATAGTTTCCCATATATATCTATCTTGTGTGGCTTCAAACACCAAGCATAGGTCCCCCCTAAGCTGTCTATAGTCCATCAAGTACATTCCCAGGTCTCTCAATCTTTTATTTATTGAAACCTTGGGTGACACCTGTGAGTGGATGCTCATTGAATGCTTCCACATCAGATACATTAACACAAGAAGACGCAATATAGTTACAGTAATTAATTATTTATTTTATTTATTGAAATGTTTCACCAGGAGGGCACACTGAACAACAAAAGTTGCTCATCTCACGGTGTGACCTGGGAGGAGAGGGTTACATAGGGTTGTGAAGGATGATCAGTTACAATAGTATATGGGTAGTACAAACAATACAACATTGTAAGATTATGCAACAGTTGGAACACAATGTATTGTACAATAAACAGTAGTGGAACATTGGGTAAATTACAATGCATGTCCAAAATTGTACAAAAGAACATATACACATACAAAACAGTAATAATGCAGGAGAACCATTATAGTGCATGAGTGTACCAGGAGCAGACTCGAGATAGTATGCAAGTGCTGTTGGAGTAAAAAAGGATGGGTTTGTTGTGCACATGGGTGACCCAGAAGGGCAGGTGGGAAGAGAGGAGAGGCAAGAAATGAATATGAGGAGAAGGGGTAGCCATTTCCTGATTTCCCCTTCAGGATGTTGACAGCCATGCCGGTGGAAGTCAAGGGTAGGAAGGAAGAAACTGGGGATAGGTATTTAAGGAGGGTTAAAGCAGGAACAACTGAGGGAGAGGTAACTGTGTAAGGGAGAGGTAAGGGAGTAGTTGGAGGAGGAGTGTCGTATTTCAGGAGGGAGGGAAGTCCAGGTTTTAGGGAAGCGATGGGTGAAACCAGTCTGACTGATGAGGGTGGAGCGGCGAGGAACTGTCAAAATGCGGGCATCGTTAGATCTGAGAGATTGGGTGGGGAGAGGAGGAGTGGAGCGAGAGGATGGGAGATAGGAGGGAGCACTCAAACCAGCATTTGGAGGTTAGTTTGGCACAGTGAGATGTGTCGTTGAGATAGCAGAAGGAAGGTTAGAGAGTGATAAAGTTCACAGTGGTGGGAGCGGAAGGGATTCAAGAGCAAAGCAGCAGGAGTTAAAGAGAATATCCAACTTGGTCAGGGAAGGTTTGGGAGCAGCACCATAGACTATGTCACAGTAGTCAAAGATGGGGAATATCACCTTCTGCACAATTTCACTCCTCGCAGTCAGCAAGATGCAACTATACAGAGCACTAAGCTTGGGGTGCAATTTCTTCAGGTTAGCATTGATATGCACAGAGAAGTTGAGGTGCTGGTCCAGCCAGACCCCCAGATATCAAAATGAGGAGGTGTCCTCCAGGATGGTCCCATCAAGGGTGTGGAAGGTGGATAGGGCCGAGAGCCTAGAGAGTCTGCCTGGTGCCTAAGGTAATTGAGACTGTCTTCTTGGCGTTTAGAAAAAGATGGTGAGAAGTAAACCAGAGCTAAACTTGGTTGAAGTCATGCTGTAAGCTGGTTTCCACAGCAGCAGAGTTTTTGCCAGAACTGTATAAGACAGTATCATCAGTGTACATGTGAATAGATGAGGATGAGTAGGCTGTGGGAAGATCATTAAGGAAAATGGAGATGAGTAGGGGACCAAGCACTGAGCCCTGAGGGACACCAGTGTTGATGGGGAGTGGAGGGGAGATGGAATCAAAGATTCTCACCGATTGGATCCTGCTAGTGAGGTAGGATTTAAACCAGTTGGTGGCTGACGTAGCAAGGCCAGCTAAGGAGAGGGAATCAAGAAGCAGGGGATGGGAAACAGTATCGAAAGCTTTGGCTAGGTTGACAAAGATGGCCAAGGTGATCAGGCCATCATCCATCCCTGAAAGGATGGAGTCAAGTAACCCTGAGGAGGGAGGTGGTTGCTGAGTGGTTCTTCCGGAAACCAGATTGAAAGGGGGTGAAGAAGGAAGAATTGGAGAGGAAGGGTGATAGCTGAGAGAGAACTAAATGTTTTTGAAGTCTGACATGGGTAGGAAGGAGGGAAATTAGGCGATAGTTGCCAGGAATGGATGTGTCGCCAACCTTGGAGAGAGGAAGGACTACAGCATCTTTCCAGGATGAGGGTACTTAGGCAGAAATAAAGGAGCAGTTAAGGATTAGGGAGATAGGATAAGCAATTGCAGCAGCAGAAAGGTAGAGAAGTTTAGGATTGAGCTCATCTGCTGAGGAGCCTTTAGAGGGGTTGAGGGGAAAGGTGGGCACTAAGAGCTTCATCAGAGGGGATAGTAGAAAAGGAAAAATGGGGAGGGGCAGGCACTGGCTGAGGTGAAGGGCTGAAGTTAGCAGGTGGCAAGGAGGAGAGGGAATTTAGTAGAGATGTGGTGCACGAGGTGTAGTAGGCATTAAATTCATTGGCCACAGAGCCAGGCTTGGAAACTAGGGGTTATTTATTTTGAGAACTGGGGGAGAGAATAGGCATGAACTACCCTCCAGAATTTAGATGGAGAGTTAATGTTAGTCAGGAATGAGGAGCTGAAATAATTAGACTTAACCAGTCTAGTTGCTTTAGTACATGAATTGTGTAGCATTCTGTACTTGGCATAGTTGTTTGGCTATTTAGTAGATTTGTGTTTTCTCCAGCCCCGGTCATGCTCCCTGAAGCAGGCCAATAGTTCGGGGGTGATCCAGGGGAGGTGAAGCCCATAGGCTCTGGTCCTTCTGAAACATGCAAAGGCATTCCAGGTGATAATAAATGTATCCTTAAAATAGTCAAGCTCTTGATTAGGCAGAAATAGCAGTGGAGGGCCCAGTTGGTGGAAGCAAGTGCAGAGCTGAGTGGGGTAAGGACTAAGGATTTAAAGGACTGGAGCTGTTTGATTTTAGGGGGCAGTTTGGGGCGATGAACCTTACGTACAATGAAAATGGGGTTGTAATGTTCCGGTTCTGCCCTTGCAACTAATGGCTGCCTAGTTTAACTCTCCTCGAATCCCCTGAACAAATACCCTCCAACAAATACATCAAGCAATCCAAATAAATAAATTAAACTTCTCTGCAAGGCAATGGAGTGTAGCACTTACCAGATTTCATTATTTGGTGTGCTGAGAAAGCAGCGATGGAGAGCGATATCGAGAGGACTGAATCGGAGGTCTCAGGATCAGAATGCGCACAGGAAATAAAGTACATGGCCTCCCGGAAGTCTGCACAGAAGGGATCCCACTCTGCAGTTAAACCTAAAGTAAAAAGGTGAAGCTGGACCTCATATATCAGAAAATTTTATAATTTAGGGCTGAGGTAAAACCACTCTATGGGGATCTCCATAAAGATGTAATGTTCCTAGTGTAGAGGGCGGATGATACGGAGTGACAACTAACGGCCACTGAAAATCAAGTAGATGATTTGGAGCTCCAAATGCAACAAGAAGAAATATTAGAAGCCAGGCAAGAGGATGCTGAAAATCAGGCCAGGCGGGAGAATATCCACATATACTGTATTCCTGAAAATGCTGAGGGCTCTGATACCGTTAAGCCCTAGACCTTCCTGAAGGCTTCCAACTTAATTTGGAGAGAGTCCACCGGGCCTTAGCCCTGAAACCTTCTGACCCTGCTGCCACCCCCTCCCAAGGTCCATCATTGTGTGTTTTAACAGTTTTGCTACCAAAGAGCAAGTTCCCATTCAGGCATGGCGCAAACAAAAAATCTACTATGGGCAAAAGCGTTACTATCTTGATCACGACTATGCACCAAAAACAATGCAGTAACGTAGGGCATGTTTACCTCTGCTACCTGTGATCAAAGCAGCAGGTCACAGGTTCTTGATTCCTTATCCTACCCACCTGATAGTTCATCTCCCATGTGGCAGAAAAGAATACGCCGCTGCGCGCACAGGAAGCAAGACAGGATCGCCCGAAGATGGGCCTCCATTTTTCTGACCGCTAGAAGGAGACAGCAGAAACCATCTCACGACCTCCAAGATGGCAGACAACACAGGCGAATAAAAAATGGGGACTGAACAATAATACTGACCAAGATGCAACGAAAGCTTTGGCTGCATTTTGTCGCACTGAACCTACTCCTGGGAATGAGCAGACCTAAGCAGACCTGAGAAATACTACAGGGCTGAAGCTGATCTACTGGAAGGCTAGTGGGTGGATGGGAGTGAGGGGTATACCCGGGGGTTTTCCTCTTTCCTCTACTGCTCTGACTCTAGGCCCAGTATATGGTACATATTAAAAGAAAAATACCACAACCCTAACTGGGCCACATGCCAAGATGGTGCTGGAATTAGGTCCCGTCTCCCTCTCCTCCTTCCTTTTCTTTACCTAGAATATGGACTCAAATTTAGATATTTACAATACGGGGCTTAAGAACTCATTTGAAATTAAATATGCCCTATATAAGTAAGCAGGGGTTGACCTTAAGTTTTTTTTGCACTAGCCAGCAGGACAAGTCAGTCTAAAATTGCACTAGCCCGCAGTGATTTGCACTAGTCCGCACTTGAAGTCACCATGTGTTTCTGACATACAACATAATGAATAAAAAATACAACAGCAGAAGCATTTGAGAAGAGAGTGAGACTCACTAATCGCTATGGAGTGCCAACTTATTACGCTTGTTGCTGCGCAAAACTGTACACACACACACAAACTAGCATGTATAAGAGTAGCTAGCTACTATGACTTTTTTCATTTATGTATGAAAACACAAGAGATCTTTACTCTTCTACCCCATACCACAGTCCACAAAAATAAACCGACAGTATAATAGCAACTTGCAGTTGCACTTGCAAGCAGTTAAGTACATATTTCTGGTATGAATGTCTGTCTGTACCCCAACCCACCCACTCCCACAAAAAACTCAAGCCCCACAACAAGCCAGAGACACCCCACCCCCTTGTAGGCTACAGAACACAGAATGAGGGAAAGAATGTACACTACAGGAAAATACACAGCAGCACAGAGAATTTATCAACCCCCCCCAACACACAGACACACACACACACACACACAACCTCAGAACAGCAACTGGCATTATTTTTTTGTCCACTTACCTGAGTACCTTGGTGGTGTGTACAAACAGCAAACAAAAAGAAAAGGAAAAACCTCCCAAGTCTCCTAACAAGCCACAGGCATCGATCGCCCCATCCCCCACCCCACAGCACAACAACACAATTGAGGGAAAGCACAGAATAAGCCAGAATGTGCTGCAGCAAAATAGATGAACAATAGGGCACGTCACATTGGCACACTTTTGATTCTACCCCTGCTCAAACAGCAATATGAAAAGAAAAGCCATGATGCCCAGCACCACAACAAGCCAGAGTCCCACCCCCCACTACCTTCACTTTTTAGGCAATACAGTTATTAGTATGCTTGCCTCGCAGCAGCCTTCTCATCAAAATAAAGCCCAGCCCAGCCCCACAACAAGCCATAGATCCCCCCAGAGCTGAATTGGGAAGTACAGTCACAGTGTCTTACAGTTAAAACAACAAACCCCCCAAACGTCTGTGCTTTCAAAAACTATTATTCACAGGACAGGATGTAATCAGCAGTACTTCGAGGACTGAGTTTACGGCGCCAGTGAGGGAGACACTCAATTCAGTTTGTTTCCTCCTTCAGTGCCAGCCTACATTGTGTACCTGAATTACCCCCATGTTAACTAACAGAATCACTGAAAAGTACCACACTCCACACACCATACTTGATTTTTCATACCACGTAGCACTGTCTTACCTGAATTGGGGTTTTCTTAGTTTGGTGATTCAGCTCCCAAATAATAAGCAGCACACGAGATTGCCTTGTTGTTTCACTGGAGTGGAGAATCCAGATGCTCATTCATTCTGGGGATACAAGACCGTGACCGCGACCATGACGATGCTGAACCGTCAGAACCATCAAAACCGCCAAAACCACTGAGCACCCGATCCACACTCTCCAAACAGCCGTTCCTCCAGCATAGCAGCAGCAACACAGTCTCTTCCAAAATTTGAATCGCCCACGGTTTTAGGGATGCAAAATAGCCCTTTAAATCCACAGTTGAGCACCTGAAAGCCACACCCCCAAACCTCTTGCTTCCAGTGGTCGTTGCCAGTCTTCCGCCTTACACGCCCAGGCTAGAGATTTTATCCAATCAGTGCTTCCTGATGACGTTCATGCTGTTCCTATCTCCTGCTGCTCCTCCCTCCCTGACAGCTTGTAAACTGGGCTGGCCAATAGACGTAAGGAATGCAAAAGAGTGACAGCCTGCATTCCCACCGTCTAGGAGCAGCTTCCTGCCTAAACAACTAAGACGAAGTTGGGAGCGCTTGCTTGGGTCTCTGTAGTACCAGCCGGCTACGTGTCTTATTTGCGGCTGCACCGGAGTTCCATGGGCTCAGTAGAATTTTGCTCCCTGGACTGCTATCGCAACTGGAAGTAAAGATGACTCTGCACTAGCCCACACAGACAGGTAGGAAGGTTTCTGCACTAGCCCGAGGCAGTCTGCACTATGCCCCGGGCTAGTAAATGTATGTTAAGGTTGAACCCTGTAAGTAAGATAAGCCTGATGAAAGGCATACTTTAAGTCTGAAGACATTGTTTAACTTTTAGCTGAACTATACCACCAGACTTCAATATCAGAGATCAATAAAGGGGTTGGGGATTTATACTGGTTGGTTATGGTGTGCACTTAAATGGGGCGTTAAAATACCTTACCCTATTCTTTTTTTGTACTCTCCAAAATGTTATGTTGGAGCTTATTTTTGTTCACAGGAGGCCCCAGGCTTTTCTGTACTGTTTTTTCCCTCCTCTCCTATGGATTTTGTTTTTTTACCAAAATATCACATTGGAAACTTAGGGAGGAAGAGACTATCCTCCTCCACCTTGGAAGTGACAAGTTACACTGTGTATATAAGTTTAAAATGGTTCTTTAAAACTCAGTTACTGTTGATACAGCGATTATTAGGAGCCTTGCCAGGTTGGGCCAAAGGTTGTTGAAGGTTAAGCAGTTTAATGTTTGAGAAAGACTACATAAGAGGTACATTGCCTAAACAAAGGGCAATAGATCCAAATCTAAAGCTCAGACATAAAAGTTTTGCCATACAAGTATTTGATTCTGTAATTAATGAGAGATGGAATAAATGGTGTGGGTTTAACTGGTGGCATTGGAGATGGAAAACAAACATAAAGGAGTTTGTAATACTAGGTGCTTTCTTCGGCAATATGGGTTACTTAGTAGAGTGTAGACAAAATGGCTAGTCCTTCAGGTACACTTCTCTCAATCAATATAAATGGAATTAACAGTGCCATAAAACGCTCTAGACTGCTCCAGCATATTAAAAGGCTGGCACCAGATACAACATATATATAGGAAACACATTTGACTCAGGCTGAGCATTTAAAGTTAGAGGCTGGGGGAAGATATAAGGCACACTCCACTTCTAGTAAAGCAGGACGAAGATGTGGGGTCGCGATTCCGCTCCCAGCTACTTTACCATTTGAAGCAAAGATGATTTTACAGACCCGGTGGGTTGTTATGTTTTTGTACAGGGTACACTGTAAGGTCAAGACTTAACTCTTGTGAATGTATATCTCCCACCTGCCTCCCTCCAGCAAAGGATTCACCAATTTTTAAATAAGGTGTGGACCTACAGAAAAGCTTATTAATAGTGGGGAAGGGGGGGGATTTTAGTATTACACTAAATCCTAATGTAGATTCTTCAAATCCACTAGCTCACAGATGTTCCCCAGTTCAGAAGTGGCTTCTTCCTAGATTAAGGCCCTAGGGTTCCTAGATGTGTGGAGACATTGTTATTTGGGGGTATACCTATGAATCTCCTCGATTTAAAACATTGTCCAGAATAGACTATTTTTTCATTTCTGTGGAGCGCTAGATGTTTTAAGAGATCTTTCCCTAAATGCGAAGTTCCTATCAGATCATACTCCATTGCTCCTTAAAATAGACCTGGGGAGATCTCGCCAGCAGACACTTTGGAGAATTAACCTGTCCCTACTTAAGGATCAAGAGCTTAGGGATATCTTGACAACAAGAATTCCACAGATTATTGCCAAACATACTGCCCCGATAACACGGCAGTGTTGGTCTGGGACACTTTGAAAGCAGTAATACATGGGGACCTAATTGCATATAGTGCCGTAAAGCAAAAACAGAGGGATCTTAGAGCTAAACAGCTGCAGTCTGGATTGGTACTTCTCCAACAGGGGCAGAGCCAATCTGATAGGTCCAGAGAGATCAGGGAATGAGATGTCTCAAAGGGGACCTTCAGGCCATAATAGATTACCAAGTACAGGCAAAATTGCAACAATTAAAGAGAAATTACTACGAAGGTGTGCCAAGGGGCGCACGAAATTTGGCTAAGAGACTGAGGGGCTCAAGGCAAGTGACTACGATAACAAAACTCAAAGATCCTACAACAGGTGTGGTGAGGGGTAACACCCCAGACATTCTCTCAATTTTCCAAAATTATTATACAGAGCTGTACTCCAACGTAGCCCCCCCAGAACAGAAAATTGCACAGTTCCTATTGTCCTTGCCCTTCCCAAAATTAACCCTCCCTTCAGCAGGAGACACTTAGGGCTCCATTAACAGAAGCAGAAATCAGGTAGGCAGTTAGGTACGCCAAGACCCTTAAGTCACCCGATTCTGATGGATTCCCTCAGGAGTGGTACAAGGCCAACCTTACTCTATTACTTAATCTGTTGAAACAAGCTTTTATAGAGGTTCAGTCCAGAGAACCTCCCCCAGCTTCCTGGGCATATGCAGTGATATCAACAATCCCTAAACCGGGAAGAGATCATAGACACCCTGAATCATATAGGCCCATATCTATATTAAACTGCAATTATAAACTTTATATGGCGATATGGGCCAGACGAATGGAGGACATTTTGCCAAGTCTGGTGCATCAGGACCAGTCCGGGTTTTTAAAGACTAGACAGACGTCAGACAACACCATTAGAACCGTTTATTTGCTTGCTTATATCTCTAAGACCTCACTCCCAACAGTAGTGGTGAGCCTAGATGCCTACAAAGCATTTGACAGGGTACTATGGGGTACCTCTGGCAGGTACTGAGGGCACTTGAATTCCCTGGGGAGCTGGTTACTTGGCTAAGCAATCTTTACACTGGCCCTAAGGCCTATGTAAGAGTGAATGGATCCTTGTCCTCTCCAGTTGAGCTGAAGTGGTGCACCAGGCAGGGATGCCCCCTGTCACCCTTGCTATTTGCGCTTTATATAGAGCCTCTGACGTTGGCAATGGGGGCTTCTAGAGAGGTACAGGGGATATAACTGGGTGGAGAAACTTACAGTATGTCACTTTATGCAGATGATGTGCTTTTAACATTAACTGACCCTGAAGTTTCATTAAGAGGAGCTTGGCAGATTCTAGAAAATTTTGCCTCTGTCTCTGGCTATGTAATTAATTCTTTGAAGACAGAGGTCTTAGCTCTTCACTTTTCTCCCTCTCCCCAATTAAAACAAACCATATAATTTAAATGGAGGGCAACAAAGTTAAAATATTTGGGTGTTCAGTTGCTCCTCCACGTCTCCAATGTGATCTTAGTGAATTTTGAACCATTGACACAAATACTGGAAACAGACATACACAAATGGTTCCAAATGAGGTTCCTCTTGTACACCAGAATAGAAATAATTCACTCTAATGTTTTGCCTAGATTATTATATTTATTTCAAACGATCCCTTTTCTCCCACCAAAGATATACTTTGATACCTGGAATAAGATTTTATCCAGATTTTTATGGGAAGGCTGCAGACCACAGATTCGATGGTCTCTACTCCGGCTACCAAAGGATAGGGGTGGCCGAAATGTACCAGACCTGAACCAATATGCAATGTCGGTGGGATAAATCCAAATATCCATATGTCTTGGAAGAAATTAGAATGCTTTCTTAATGATATGCAAGACCCTCTGAGGGTAGTATTTGCTCCTCTTGCTAATTTACCAAAATTAACAGACTTTGAGAGTGGGGCAAGACAGACTTTATAGACTTAGAGCTAATCCAGCTATGGAAAATGTGTTTTATTTTTTGAGGCTACTAACTGTGGAAGCAGAATTCATCCCAACTCAATTTGATCATTTCGGGTCTGGCACAGGAAAGGTCTGACTTTTATTTTTCAGTTTCTCGATTCACAGGGGGTGATCCCATTTGCTCAGATACAAAGAGAATTTGCCCTCGAAAATAGAGACCATTCAGGTATTTACAGGTACGAAAGTATCTTTTGCATAAAGGTCAACAGAGAAGCAGTCTGCCGAATCCAAAGCCTCTCTTTCTGTGCCTGGTCATTAAAACCATGCGGGGGTCTGACCAAGACCATATGATAGGATTAATATACAGGGGAATAAGAGAGCTTCTATTGGACTCCTCTAAGTCAGTGCTGGAGGCCTGGAATAAGGAACTGTTTTCTACGGTAACTTATGAGCTGTGGGTAAAATATGCTCGCCCCTTCAGTGGGGATCTCCTTTTCCCCCTGTTGGCATGAGTTTGCCTGGAAGTCATGTTCTAGGTATTTTAATACACCAGGCCAAACTGGCTAAGCTCTCCTTAATACCGAGTGCAGACTGTTGGAGGCATTGTGGAGAGAGGCTGGCAGATCAGGCCCACATTTTTTGGAGCTGTTCTAAATTGTGTACCTACTGGCAACAGATTGAGACGGTCCTTCAGGAGATTTTTCTCTCCAGAATTAGTACTGAACCCACTGTTAGTACTTATGTCCATTCCCCCAGAAGGGTATAAGCTACAAAAAGGGTCCCTTATAGTTACCTTTCTTATTCTTTTTTTTTTTTTGTCACTATCATCTTTATTTCATTTTCACGTACAGTCAATTGTGTCCAGCAATAAAAGCCAAGAAATCAAGTAGAGGTACTTATATATTTCCATACAGTCACAATACACAGATTGTTACAATACCAAAAAGGGTAGATACCAGGGAGGTTAAAGTTCAGAGTCCAAATCGAACCGGGGAGCTTCAGCTTGGCCCAGGCTCGGGATACCTTAGTTTCATTGACTGTCATCATTAGGTCCTGAATGCCAGACAGAAGTTTAAGAAATCAATTCACACAATGTGCAGCTTAAATAGTACAGCATCCTAACTAATTTAACGTACTTAATCCCGGCTGCTGCGGGGGGGGGGGACCCGAGACCCACGCAGCCCTACCCCACAACAGGTGGGGATGAGGAGGGTGAGGGCCACTATTTCCTCACGGCACAAAGGTTGTGTCCTTCAACATATAGTATAGAAGCCATCTATTCCACCTAGCTTTAAATCTTTCCTCCCTTCCATTCAAACTATGTGTTATCTTCTCCAGCTGGTAGGTTTGCCTTGATATTGCCCACCAATCCCGCAATGTAGGGATACTAGGAGATAACCACTTTTTAGAAATGGCCTTCTTACCAGCTGTTAGCAGAATGGCTAGGAGGTAGCGGGTATCCCGATCCCTAAGGTTTTTGGGAAGAATTAATAAAATAAATGTTTGTGGGGTTAATTGAAAAGGTCTATCAAATAGTTCTTGAAGGTCAGTCTCCAGTGAACGAATAAATGGCTCCAACTTAGGGCAGGAGAACATTACATGTGTGAGATGTGCCTTTCTCTCCCCACAATTACGCCAGCAGGAGGCAGACCGACCTGGGGCGTAATGACTAGTGATCTCCGGAGTCTTGAAGTACCTGACCAAGAATTTCCATGTGTATTCCCTCCATTGATGTGAACTAGAGGTATAGGCCGCCTGGTGGCATGCCTGGTCCCATTGCTTTTCCTCTATGCGCACACCCAGTTCCTGCTGCCATTCTCCTAGGGAATCTACCAAATCTGCCAAGGGGCTTAAACTTAGAGCTTGATAGAAGGCAGATATCAAATGGTTCCGGATTGGGTTAGCAAGCATAGATTGCAGCCTGGCGATCAGGGGTGGCCATTGCTCTGAGTTTCGCACCTCAGATGGTAATGATTCGTAGTAGTGTCTTAATTGCAAGTATCTATAATGGTGTGTGTTTGGCAGGTGAAATTTTGTCTGTACTTCTTGGAATGACCAGATTTTCCCTCCTGTAACAATCTGGAACACATATTTCAAGCCATATCTGCTCCATTGCCCAAATACATGGTCCATCTTTCTAGGTTGAAAATCTGGAAGGGCGGAAACAGGACATATTAGCGATATAAAAGGGGAAATCGAGAACTGCCTCTTAATCTGTTTCCAGGCGGTCATTCTGTGTTGCAGCTCTGGGGGTAGTTTATTATATATTTCGGAGGTTATATGGTCTTGGTAGAGTATGGCAAAATATTCTAAGTCATCAACGATTTCCTGCTCAATATCCACCCAGTGTGCTCACCTACTGTCAGCTGTCTAGCAACAACATGTGTTAGCTGCGCAGCTTGGTAATACCGTCGGAGATCTGGGAGGGCAAGCCCCCCTGAGCCTCTCGGTTTAGTAAGGATCTTCAATCTAATTCTAGGCCTGCGCCTTGCCCAAATGAACCGAGATATGGCCTTTTCCCAGTCTGTAAACACTGAGCGTGGGATACTAATTGGGATGTTGTTAAAAAGGTACAAAGCCCTAGGCAAAACCACCATTCTAAATACGTCTATTTTTCTGGTTAGACTCAAAGGGAGCGTACTCCAGCTGGCTAGGTCTTCCTTAAATCGATTGGTAAAAGGAATATAGTTCTGTTTGAAGGCATCTTGCAAATCCTTAGTTAGGTTTATCCCTAGGTATTTTATTTTCCCCAGGTCCCATTTGCAAGGAAACTGCTTCCGAATGTTCTGATTGGGGGAATACTGAAATGTCAAGATCTCGGTTTTTGAAATGTTAATCTTATAACCTGAGACCTGTCCAAAAGCCACTAACAGCTCATTAATCTTTGGGAGGGTCTTCGCTGGGTTTTGGAGGTAAAGGAGTACGTCATCCGCATAAAGAGCTATGCGGTGTTCCTCTCCAGCCATCTCAATCCCTTGGATATCCTGAGATTGCCTGATGAGCTGTGCTAAAGGCTCCATGAAAAGGGCAAATAGGAGGGGTGACGAAGGGCATCCCTGCCTAGTGCCCCTATGCAGTGAAAACAACCTGAATGGTGACCCGAGACCTTCACCCATGCCTTTGGGGCAGAGTAAATGTTTCCGATCACACGGACTAATGACAGGGGAAGCCCCACTCTCTCCATGATTGTATATAGGAATGGCCAGAGCACCCTGTCGAACGCCTTTTCGGCATCTAGACTGACTAGGGCTGCTGAGTATTCCCCAGTGTACATCTTGTGTATTATGTGGTACGTTCTCTTTATATTATCTGTAGTTGTTCGTCCGCACACAAAACCCATTTGATCTTTGTGTATTATTTGGCGGTAGTACCGCTTAGTCTATGAGCAATTATTCCCATAAATAATTTATAATCTGAGTTTAAGACCGAGATCGGGCGGTATGACTCACATATCTGAGGATTTTTACCTGGTTTGGGGATGACCGAAATTTTAGCAAAAGACCAAGTGGGTGGGGGAGAGTCACCCTCCAAAACCGAATTAAAAGTGCGTAGAAGGGTAGGTAGAAGCTGGTCTTTAGCGACTTTATAAAATTCAATTCTGTAGCCATCAGGTCCCGGGGCCTTCATGGTTTTAGCTCGGGCTAGAGCACTGACCAGCTCCTGCATCGTAATAGGGCTGACCAGTTGGTTTCGCTGTTCTGAAGTGATGCTCGGGAGGTTGACAGATTGTAGAAAATCCCTTACCGATTCCGTTGTTACAGGATGCTCTGGGGTATAGAGGGTAGAATAGTATTCAGTGAAAGCCCCCACTATATCATCGAGTTTGTGGAGAGGCCTGCCATCCGCTGGGTGGCGAATAGTGTTTATAGTGGAAGCTTTCTTCTGCTTTCTGAGTTGGTAGGCTAATAGTCTAGCAGCCCTGGGTCCCACCTCATAGTACCGCTGTCGGAGGAAAGTTAGGGCAATCTCGGTTTGCTGCAAAGCCATCCTATCTAGATCTAGCTTGACTTGTTTAAGTTGCGGGAGTACCAAATTATCACCTTGCTTATGTGCCATTTGTAGAAAATGTAAGGTTTCTTCAAGTCTGGCCTTACGTTGTTTACGGGAGTTCGCCTGCATAGAGGTGTATTTAATGAGGTGCCCTCTTAATACTGTTTTTATTGTGTCCCATAACATACTTGGCGAGGTCTCTGAGCTAGAATTATCTACAAGTATCTCAGACAATTTATCCAATAGAAATTCTTTAAACTGGTTAGACTTTAAATGGTAAGGGTTTAGTCGCCACTGTGTACATTTTCTCTGCATTTTAAGCTTCCATGTAGTGGTTATCTGTGCGTGATCTGAGAGGGAGATATCCCCAATATGCAAGCCTACCACTAAGCTCATATGTTCTATTTAGGTGTAGCAGAGGTCTATTCTTGAATGTGTATGGTGTACTGCCGAGAAATGTGTATAATTCCTGATGTTGGGATGTAAGTGACGCCAGGTATCAGACCAGCCCACCTCAGCTAGAAACCTACCCAAGAACCTCTGCTGTGGAGTTTTTCTGGGAGTGTTGAAACTGGATGAGTCCCGTTTGGGATTAGGTAGTATGTTAAAGTCTTCTGCAAGCATTAGTATGCCTTTGGAGAATTGTGTGATTCTGTCTAGCAGGCCTTTAACCTCGTTCACTGCAGAGTCCGGGGGGAGAGATATATATTTGCCAGGGTAACCTCGGTTTCTCCAACGAAACCCCGGAGTAATACTAAGCGTCCAAAAGGGTCAATCCACTTATCTAGCAGTTGCCAAGGCGTCTGCTGTGAAATCACTATTGCTACCCCGCTCCTTCTGCCTTTTTTAAAAGTAGAGCTGTATACCTCACCCCTCGTGAGCTGCCCCAATCTCAGGTGCTCCTCTTTACTTAAGTGGGTTTCTTGTAAATAGACAAGATCCGCTTTCCATTTTTTAATTTGTGAAAGAACCCTGGACCTCTTGATTGGGGAAGTAAATCCATTTACATTCCAGGACAGCTGCTTCAAAAGGGTTCCATCCATGACCATATTCGAAGGTTAGGGGAGTTAACGTTAGCGCACCACAGGGAACCCAGGAAGCCCCCCCCAACCAACCCCCCCACACCCCATGTATCATAGTAAAGTAGACACAATTGACATTCAATTAGATTACAGCTGTAGCATTCGATTTTCCAAAATTGAACATTACTTTTTGCTGTTAGTAACTGGTTGCCTTTAAACTGACAACACGCATACAACAAGAAATAACTTAAGACAACCACCATTTGTTCTGTATAGCAATGAACTAACAGTGTCTGTTGTGTAGTGATCCCAACAGGTAATTTCATTAACACTTAATTAACTGTAACAGGAAAAGTTAACTAGTACTTCCAATGTCAGAGAGCTCACTTAGCTCTCTACAGTGAGGTATCCTTACCTGAGAGGGGTATGCCTCAGTACAGGGATACCCCAAGGCGTATCCAGTGCCTAGGTAGGAAGGGGAAGGGTATGGTTAGTCACACTCTCTAGCCTATTAGCCATCTTCTAGGGTGTGTGTTGCTGCGGGAGACGCTTGTGGGAAGAGACAGAAAAAAAGGGGGATGCTCCTTTCTTTTCCTTCCTCCTTTGCATATACATATACTTAGTCCAACACACAATGCATACATGCATGCACTGGGGAGGAAGGTGCAGAATAGCTTTTACTTCATAGTTCCAGAGAAGCCCCTTAGATACCCTCAGATGCTCCTATTTGCTTGCCTAGAAGAAAATATATAACCCATGAGAGCATTCTAGTATACACTCCTGCATCCTATAACGGTAGTGGGCATGTGAGTAGTCCGGAGCGCCGGGAAACCCCGTATGTCCCGATGGAATTAGTAATGAGGTGGGCGTGATCAGGGTGGACTAGTATTATTAATATTTCTCTTTCCCTCTGAGTCATGAGATCAGCGTGGCAGTTTCTGCTCCACTAGGGCCTCAGGATCCAATTACCACCTATAGCCCTCATTCCAGCCTGACCCATTTACTCTCGAGCTCACTTGTAGACACCTGGCCTGCGGCACAACATTAAATCAATTCCAACTTTGGAGCCCAACCTGCCACGCGACCCCAACCTTTCCGCCCAGCACTCACTGCCCTTCTTAGTGCCTAAGATCATTTTATACGCAGGAGTAATTGCTCTTTCAAATATCAAGAGGCATTATCCATAAGCTTTTATTAAGTTATCTAACGCATGCCAGTGTGAAAACTGGGAAGGCCAGACCAAATAAGTCTTACTCTTACCCTCACTGGATCTGCATGTCATTCTTTTGAAGTCTAGGCCATGTTCTGCATAGAGGGAAAGATCGAGTGTTAGTGTCACGAAACAAACAGATGGTAGAAACCAAAATTAATATTAAAAGACACGACATAAATTTTAGATTAGTAAACAAAAACTGTAACTTATCTGTAGCGGTTAGTAGATATGAACAGGAAGGTTCAGTAATTCAACAGTGGCAATCAGACTATCCGAAGTGGCTAAATATTACGTCCCAATATTCCAGACAGCTAAGACCTAGTTAATTAAGCTGTGGCCTCTTCTCTGTCCGCTCCTCCAAACGTAGCCATTTGTTTTAAGTTCCACTCAGCTTGAGTCGTACGGAGATCAAGTGGACGATTGGGACTGCTCCCGAAGGGAGTCAACGATTTCCCGGATCGCCTCTGCGCCCTGTCTCTTCCTGGCCTCTCGCTGACCAGATTGCCAGGCTTGTTGTGATAGCTTTGCTGCCAAAGTATCCTGCATGGGGCATCTGGCTGTTTTCTGAATTTCAATCCCCTTTTTCAGAAGCCCTTCCATCGCCTCCTCTGCCAAGTTGTAAACGAGCTGCCCATCCTGATGAAAGACAATAAGTTTTGCTGGGTATGGGGTACGGAAATGCAAACCAGCATTTTTCAGCGCTTTTAAGATCGGAGTATATGCCTTGCATCTGGCTATCACCTCAGGAGCGAAGTCGTTCTCAAAATATAGTCGTTGCCTCTTATAGTGAACCTGTCCCTGTTTCCAAGCTGTATGCAATATCAACTCTTTTCCTGAACCGGAGAAATCGCACCAGCATTGTGCGTGGTCTAGCTTCCGGGGGGTCTGGGCCCAAGCGTGCGGTGTACCCTCTCAAACTCCAAGGTTGCCTCCTTAGGGACATTCAATATCTGTTGCAGCAAACTGCAAACAAATTCCTGGGGATCGGTGCCCTCCTCGCCTTCTGGGATCCCTGAGATCCGAACATTATTGCGCCGGCTTCGACTCTCTGCATCTTCGGCCCGCTCTTGCAAGGTTTTTATATTTTGATTTAGTTGCATTATGGCCCATTCGGACCTATCTATTCTGGAATCAGATGCCGTCGCTTGCTGTTCCAATTGCTCCTGTTGCTTCTCTAACTTTCCTATATCGGTCCTAAGGGCTGCTGTAGTGATTCGGAACTCATTTCTAAATTCACGCAGTTCTGAGAGGACCAGGGTCATTTGACGCTGCAATGTTGTTAGAGGTGGCTGCTCGGTCTTGTCTGTGCTGTGCCTCGAGGCTGTTGAGGCCTGCGATACTTCGCTACCAGAATCGGAGTATCCTCCTTCATCAGCCGCTGTATGGCTTTTTCTTGAAGCTTTCTCCCCTCGTTTTGACATTATCTCACCTCCGGGATCGTCTCTATCGAGAATTTTAATTATGAATAGGTGTAAACGGAGGTTTTTTAGCGGCTACGGCGGGAGCCTACGTTTTAGGCTGTCATTGAGAGCGTGACGTCACCGGAAGTTCCCTTTCTTATTCTTGCCAGGAAGGTAATAACCAAATTATGGAAACAGGTCAGACCCTTCCCCCGTTCAAAATTGGCATGATATGATTGTAGAACACTATTTCTTGGAGAGACTGATAGCAGGGGCTAAGGGACAGAAGGAGCAGTTTGAGCTGAGATGGAGGTCTTGGATCTTTTATAATTCAGCAAGAGCACCCACATTTGTCCCATGATCGTACTTATAAGTACAGTACAGGAGACCTCAGAGTGGGGAAACCTGAGTTGGTTCTTTTCCAAGCAGACCCGAAGGGAAACAGAAGACAGATCTGATACAGGCCCCATGCGAATGGGACTTGTATGTATGCTGCAGACAAGGGACACATAAGATGCTGCAGGCACCGCTACCACTACACATGTATTACCACTATTTCAATGTAACCAAAAAAGCCGGTTTTTATCACTGCATGCCATAATGTATGCGAATGGTATTGTACCTCTTTTAAAACATTAATGAAAATAAAGGTTAAAAAAATGGGGTTGTGATCACTATGGGCATCAGGGAGGAGACCAGATTTAATGATGTGGTGCGGGTGGGTTGTGAGTGCCCAGTCAGGCAGGGTGTGGTTTTATGTTTTGGGATTAGGGCTCGTGGGCTCAAGTATAAATTAAGTGAAATTTAGAGCAGTGATGTCATCGTGTAGCTTGTTTAACTTGGGAGACAACCAATTTAGATTCATGTCACCCATTATAAACAGTTCACCAGATTATGAGAGGGAGGTGATGTTGGCTAAGAGTTCGGTCGTGACCGAGGGTTGAAGGCTTGGGTGGCAATAGTTGCTAGCCACAAAGATTGGGACTGAGAAAGGAAGGGTAATGCGGGTGACAAGGGCCTCATAGGTAGCTGGGATGGAGGTAGATAGGGTAGTAGTAAACTTCGGTGAGGACAAGATATACATGGCCATTCCCCATCCGCGACCCGATTGATCTTGTCTGGAGAGGGAATACCCAGGGATAGCAATGACATTGTCAGGAATGCTTTCTTTGAGCCATGTCTTGATAATATTTAGGATGTCAGGGGTGTGTGAAATCATAAGAGTTTGTAGGAGGTTGATTATAGGTAGCAGGCTGCAGATGTTCAGGTGGAGGAGCTTCAACTCGTTAGGAAGGGTTGTAGTGGAAGTGGGGTTTGGAGACATGTTGTTTGGGTAAGGAGCCAGGGTAGGAGAAGAAATAGGGCCAGGGTTGGGGTGCATGTTCCCTGATGAAAGAAGGAGGAGGGCAAGGATGAAATAGTGAAGTTTAGGACTTTTGTAATTAGAGTAGGAAATACAGGAGGGAGGAGAGGGGAGGAGGGAGGGAGTGGAAAGGAGATAAGAAAACAAAGGCAAAGTGACTAGGAAAGGAAAACAGAGAGTCGGGGGCGTAGTAGGGAAAGTGGGATCTTTCTCTACTACTACTATTATACATACAGAGTACAAAAAAATTCAACAGTATATGGGTTGCAATGACAAACAGTTACATAAATTGTGGTAAGGCATAGTACATGGTATGCCAGCGTCCTGCAGAAGACAGAGAGGCAGCGGCAGACTGTTAGTGTGAGGTAGGGAGGGGGCAGTGGGAGCTGGGATAGGGCAAAGACTTAATTTGGTGGGTCAGGAGTTGGAAGTGCTGAGGCAGACTAAAGCTGCGGACGCAGACTAGTGGGGGCACCTACAGGTACTATTGTCAGTGAGATGCTGTCAGAGTTTTTGCATTTAAAGGAACCAAGAGTTGTGACTCTAGCTATGTCAGGTGGTAAACCATTTGTCCACAGAGGGGCCTGGTGAGCAAAGGATCTCTGGGCCATAGTTGTGTGGCACCTGGGCACATGGAATGCTTGTGTAGTCGAGCTCCTGGTGTGCCTGACATGTTTGGGTGGTGACAGAAGGTTCAGAACTCTTTGAGGAAGTAAGTTTAGTAAGACCTGTTTTACGAGTAGGCTGGTTTGATAAAGTATTCTCTTCTTCAATTGTAGCCAGTCCAATCACACATAAAGCTTACAGGTGTGGGTGAGTTTTGGGGCATTAGTGAGCAGACGGCAGGTTTTGTTTAAGGCTGTTGAGAGGCATCAGAGTGCTGTGTCAGTAGCGGAGCCATAGACAGTTAGGCCATAGTCAATCGAAGTGATGAGTGAACTGTTAATTTCCAAGTTCAGAGCTTCATAGGTCAAGCAATGTCTGTGCCTGTAGAGGATACCGATCCTGGTGTTAAAGGTTTGACTGTGAAGTCAATGTGCTGTGTGTAAGACAGGGCAGTGTACAGTGTGATTTCCAGGTACTTGAAATGGGGGACTAGTTTTAGGGTGTTACCGGAGTCATTCTGAATTGCCAGGGGATAGCCTTTTAGCTTGTTTTAGGCTGTGGTGAAGAGCATGGTCTTGGTCTTTTTATAGTTCATGACCAGTTTTTGCTCTTTGAACCATTTTTCAGCTGCTGCGAAGCTGCTCTGGAGGTCGTATTCCAGCAGTGCTGGGTCGAGATTGCTAGCAAAGATCACCACATCATCTGCACAGAGGAGCATACAGCTGTTGCAAGTAACTGGGAGGTTGTTTAGGAAGACACTGAAGAGTAACGGACCAAGTATGGATCCCTGTGGTATCCCTGATCTGACCGGTTGACTTTCTGATAGGGTGTCCCCGATCTTTACTTGCTGTGATCACAGTCTAAGGTTGCTACAAAGCCATACTACAGTTTCTAGGGCTAACCCTATGTCCAAGAGCTGTTCAAGGAGGAGGGTATGATGGATCATGTCAAATGCCTTTGATAGGTCAACAAAGGCTGCCCCTACAATGTGCCCTTTGTCAAGAGCACTATGTATGAATCCAGTAAATTCCAGGCGAGTTGTGATGGTGTTATGGCCAGCTCAGAAACCATGCTGTTCTGGGCATAGGAGCTGATACTGATTGAAGTACTCCACCAGCTGGTCAGCCACAATCCTTTCAAGGGCCTTGGAGAGTGGGGTAGAATAGAGATTGGCCTGTAGTTGTTTTGAAAAGACCTGGCACCACCTTTGTGTACTGGGGTGACCGTGGCAGCTTTCCAGATTTGGGAGAATTTGGAGTGGCAGAGGAATAAAGTAATTATCTTTGTTAGTGGACCAAGTACTTCGTCTAGTGTTAGTCGAACAAATTTTAGGTCCAGAGAGTCCCCACTGTGCCTTGGTTTGCCGAGGACTTATTCAAGGTATTTTCTAGTAGCGGCTTCAGAGACCAGTTTGAAATGGAAGAGTGGCTGGTTTGGTCGTGCTCTCCCCATAGTTCTTATGATGGACAGAGGAAACTAACTTAGTCATCCTTTCCTG
Source organism: Neoceratodus forsteri (assembly GCA_016271365.2). Classification (NCBI taxonomy): domain Eukaryota; kingdom Metazoa; phylum Chordata; order Ceratodontiformes; family Ceratodontidae; genus Neoceratodus; species Neoceratodus forsteri. The sequence continues at coordinate 123,074,154 of CM057450.1, read as the reverse complement.
AACACCCTCTATAAGGGCTTTACCTCTCATTGTCCCAGGGACACAAAAGGGTGTGCAGTAATCCAATTGTGATCTCACCAGGGCTGTATACAGGGGCATTATCACTTCTGAATGTCTACTTTTGATATTCTTCTTAATACATCCCAATATTTTATTTCCCAGTTTTACCTTATGTCTGGTGTTTATGTCAAAGGTTAACTTATTGTCAACTATTACTCCTAGATCCCTCTCATTTGTTGTTGTATGTAGGTATGTGCTATTCAGTTTATACTTAAATTCCCGATTGTTTTTCCCCAAGTGCATTACCTTACATTTTCGGTTGAATTGGAACTTGTTACTATTTGCCCATGATTCTATAGAAGTGAGATTGTCCTGTAGATCGCGTACTGCCTTTTCATTATTAACAACTGCAGCAATTTTGCTGTCATCAGCATACTTTCCCATCCAAGTGCCCCTAGTTACTGTCATGGTAGCAATAACTATGTTGAAAAGAGTAGGACCCAGCACGGAACCCTGAGGGACCCCACTTGTGACCTCTCTCCAATCCAAGCTAAATCCTCTAATTCCTAGTCATTGATGCCTGTCAGTCAATCATGATTTCACCCATGCTACTATGTTTGGAGGCATCTGAATAGAGAGAAGCTGTTCGACCAGTACATCATGTGCCACTGATAGAAAAGTTTGCGAAATTGAATTTCACTGGCGAAATGTCAGTGAAATCACAAATTTCACCACACATAATATTTCACATAATTATGCTGTTGTGACACAATTTCGCCTGTAAATTTCACCTTAGATTTCACCTTGCATTTCTATTCGGCAAAATCTGGCGAAATCTGGCGAAATTGGCTTTTCACATGACCTACACTCTGCAGGTCACATTTTTCTTACTAATATTTTTTATTTTCAAAATTAGATTTACAACAGAAGGAAATAACAGAACATTGCTGAGTAAACAATATAAATAAACAGCAACACCTAAAGCTCTGACTAGTTAAAATAAGAATAGTGCTACAATCAAACAAAACAAAAACATCATCATATTTTCTGTTTTTAGAATAGAAAGAATAAACTTTATGCTGTACTTACTATATGTATTAAGACATCAACAAAAATCATGCATAAAATAAATTCATAAATATACTCCTTACCTTATTTCCAAATAAAAATGATTCCCTTAAAAAACAGAGTTATTTAGGAGGTTAATTTCTATAAGAGCACAAAGAAGAGAAGATGATAGTACAAGGTTTTGTTTAGATAGAGATAGAAACCAAAGATAAAGAACAGAGTGCAGATGAGATGAAAACTTGTCCCTTATTATTTATTTTAAATAGTAATGAGTGTGATTAGAGCATCCCAATATTTCCAAGTATGTTTTTTCCCATTTTTCATGCCGCTGGCAAGTTTTTCACTGTTATATTCTCAATTAAAGTGTTTTTCCATTCTATGATAGATGGGGTTTCTTGCTCTATCCAATATTTTAGAATACAGTTTATAGTAACTATGGAGATCATAGCAATCATATATTTGAGCTCTGTATTTATTGATGAACTGCCCCCAAACTGGCCAATTATACACGTCTTGACATTCATATTTTGAATTATCTTTGGGTTTTTGTGTAGACATTGTTTTACTTGTGACCACAGGCATGCTATATGAGGACATTCCCAAAACATGTGTAAACTATTTGCATTTGGACTACTGTATTTCAGGCAATTATCATTATCCTTAAGATTTATTTGAAACATTTTTTTTAGGTGAGTAAAATAAATTATGTAAACATTTATATTATGTTATCCTATTATTAACAATTGAAAAAGCTTTAAAAGGGAAACCCCAGATTAATTCCCATTCCCATTGACATATGTCTTCTCCTATCAATTTAGTCCATTTGGAGACCGATTCTGCTGCATATCCTATAACTACAGAGCTCAAATAACTATAAATTGATGAAATTGTGGGTTTTAGATTCATAATAGCCAGAAACTCTAGGGTATTTTGTTCATAAGAGGTTTTATGACCCCTTTATGCATGTGATATTCGGTAATATCTAACATTAACTGCAAACTTTTAATTATGTTCTCCGGCAAACCAAAGTCATGAGCAACTTTACCTATATCTTTAAAACTAGTGTTTTCAAATACATCTTTGATTTTACATATTCCTGCCTCTCTCAAGTTGCCCCTTGTGTAACAAATTTTTCTAATTTTAAGTTAGGATTTCCCCAGAGAGGCTGTTGGAAAGAAGACGAGAGTTCCAGTTTAAGTAATTGAGGCACTTGAGAGATTAATCTGACAGAATCCATAATTATAGCGTTATTTATTGTTGTAGTTTAGTAGGCAAAAAACATTGAGTGTATACTGATGTTTTTGATTTTAAGAATATCTTCTTCTATCCATAGTTTATATTGACGTTTTTGGTTTTAAGAATATCTTCTTCTATCCGTAGCCACTCTGGTGAGTATGTGCTATTATTCCTAGTTTTGAGCCAGTGAACTAGTTGAAACATAGAAACATAGAATTTGACTGCAGATAAGGACTGCTTGGCTCACCTAGTCTGCCCATTTCCCTACCTAACGGATAAGCTGCAGATCCTATTTAACCAACAGCCTACTTCCTCTTACCCCCCACTAGAATTGCCTTATGCTGTCCCATACATTCTTGAATTCCCCCACTGTTTTTGACTCTACGACCTCCTCAGGAAGGCTGTTCCATGTATCCACAACCCTCTATGTGAAGAAATACTTCCTCACATTACCTCTGAGCCGCCCCCATCTTCAAATTGTGCCCCTTGTTTCTGCACACTCTTTTTCTGAAAGATGCTACCCTCATGGACTTTGTTGATTCCTTGAGATATTTGAAAGTTTCTATCATGTCCCCCCTTTCCTCGAGGCTATACATCTTTAGTTCCTTTAGTCTTTCTTCATATGTCTTGGATGCAGACCCTGCATCATTTTGTTGACCTCCTCTGGACAGCCTCCACCCTGTTTATGTCTTTGCGGAGATGGGGTCTCCAGAACTGTACACAGTACTCCAGATGTGGTCTTACCAACTGTCTGTACAGAGGGCCAACAACTTCCTGTTTTCTACTGGTGATGTCTCTCCCTCTCAACCCAATATTCCCCCAGCCCTCCTTACTGCTTTCTCACATTGCTGGTCCACCTTTAGGTCATCTGATATGACTACCCCCAGGTCTCTTTCCATTTTTGTTGTTGTCAGTATCTCACCCCCATAGTGTACTCTTCCCCTGGGTTTTTGTTTCCCAGGTGCATTACTTTGCACTTCTTTGCATTGAATCTAAGCTGCCATAGATTTGACCATTCCTCCAACCTTGCCAAGTCCCTTTTCATCCTTTCCACCCCACCTTGTGTATCAACCCTGTTGCAGATCTTTGTGTCATCTGCAAAGAGACATACTTTTCCTTCCAGTTCCTCTGCAATGTCACTTATAAAAACATTAAAAAGGACCTGCTCTAGTACTGAACCCTGCGGTACCCCACTAGTAACCCTCCTTTCTTCACTGTGGACTCAATTTACTATTACTCACTGTGTCCTGTTGTCCAACCAGTGTTTTACCCAGGCTACCACCCTAGAACCCACTCCCAGGCTGGCTAATTTGTTTATTAACCTTTTGTGCAGGACTGTGTTAAATGCCATGCTAAAGTCTAGGTAGGCCATATCCCTGGTCTACTGCTTTGGTCACCCAGTCAAAGAAATCAATTAGATTTGTCTGACATGACCTTCCTGCTGTGAATCCATGCTGCCTTGGGTCCCGTGCCCCACTGGCCTCTAGGTACTCAACAGTTCTTTCCTTCAGAAGTGATTCCATCATTTTCCCTACCACTGAGGTCAAACTGACAGGTCTGCAGTTTTCTGCCTTTGTCTTGCTCCCACTTTTGTGAAGGGGAATCACATCTGCCCTCCTCCAGTCCTCAGGTACCACCCCATCCTCCCATGATTTATTAAAAAGGGTAGTCAGAAGTTAATTGCTAAAAAAAAGGGTAGTCAGTGGTGTTACTAGTTCTTCCCTTAGTTCTTTTAAAATCCTGGGGTGAATCCCATCAGGCCCCATTGCTTTATCCACCTTCAGTTTTAAGAGTTCTTTCAGAACCCTTTCTTCTGTGAAAGGACTAATATCAACCCTCCTATCCAGAGTGCTTCTATTGACTGGATTATGTATTTCCCCCTGCTTTTCCATTGTGAATACTGAGCAGAAGTATTCATTCAGTATCCCTGCTTTTTCACTGTCCCCCTCTGCCCAACCACTGTCCTCTTTGTTCAGCCTCAGTATCCCTGCCTTAGTCTTTCTTTGCTCCCTAATGTACCAATAAAAGGTTTTATCCACCTTCTTAACTGAGTTGGTTATCTTTTCCTCAGTTTGGGCCTTTGCTATTCTGACTGCCTTACCCGCTTCCTTCTGCTTTAACTGGTACAGTTCTCTATCCTGTTCCTTCTGTGTTTCCTTATACTTCCTGAATGCTATCTTTTTTCCTTTCGTTCCCGCCACTTCTTTTGAGAACCATAGTGGTTTTCTTTCATTTTGATTTGTTTATTTGTTTCACACAAAGACTTGTTGCCTCTGTGATGGTGGTTTTGATGTTTCCTCATTGTTGCTCCACCCCACCTTCTTGCCTGTTTGCTAGTGCTTTTCTGAGGCACTCTCCAATTTTGGGAAAATCAGCCCTCCTGAAGTCCAGTACCTTCACTTATGTGTGGCTTGACACTACAGCTAAGTTTATCATGAACCACACTGCTTGGTGGTCGCTTGTTCCCAGATGGCTACCCACTTCAAGATCAGAGATCCTCTCTCCAACCCCATTTGAGAGTACCAGGTCTAAGATTGCTCTCCCCCGAGTGGGTTCCAAAACTAGCTGTCTGAGGCATGCCCCCTGTAGGGCATTGAGAATGGCCCTGCTCTTGGATGAGGCTGCAGCAAAAGTGCTTCAGTCAACATCTGGCATATTCAGGTCCCCCATCAGCAATATCTTCCCTTTCTCTGCCATCCCAAGGATGCCTTCTATCATTTCCTTGTCCATTTCCTCCCCCAGAGATGGGGGTCTGTATACAACCCCTGTGTGGATTGTGGAGCCATTTCCAGTCTCCAGGGTGACTCACAGTGCCTCCTCTCCTCCTTGTTTACCCTTTAGTTTTTTTTTTTTGCTACCCTCTTCGCTGCACCAGGATCCTCTCTTCAGGGATCCCTAGGTCGTATATGCTCCCATAGTCCTGCCCCAGTTACCTCCCTCCAGGTACCGGCCAGCCTGTCCCCATCCTGCCTCGGTTTACCCCCCAGGCGGGGCGGAGAGGGGAGGACCCACATTCCCCTCTCTTAGTCCTTAAGTCTGCATCGGAAGGCTTGCCAGCCCCTTCTATGGAGCCTGGTTATGGGTGTTCTCAGGTCAACTGGGTCCCGTCTACGGGAGCCTGGTGCAGGATTTTTTTCCATTTTTCTCCCAGCCCTCAGGCTGTCCGCATGCTAGGGAAGCCTAGGGGTGGAGCACGTTGTGATGTGCTTGATGCTGTGGCTCCTGGCAGATGTCCTCCCACCCTGCTGTGTGCAGCCTAGCTGCACCTCCACCTGTGGTCATCCAGGTGGCGGTATCACAGTGGGACTTGCATCCCACCCCACCCAGAAGAGGACAGCAGCCACTAGGCGCTCAATCCTCCTCCCCAGCCAGTCCTCCAGCTGCCCGAGTCCGTTCCTGAACCTGGGTCACTGGTGTCACAAGCAGTAGCCCTACCTCTGTGCTGGTGGACCGGCTTTACCCTTTAGTTTTGTTGCTTTGATCGCTTGCCTTACTTAGAGAGAGAGCTACTCCTCCTCCTCTTCTTCCCTCCCTGTCCCTCCTGTAGATTGTGTACCCTGGTATGTTGACATCCCAGTTATGGTTCTCTGTGTACCATGTCCCTGTGAGTGCCACAATATGCAGGCATCCCTCTTCCATCAAGGCCACCATTTCAAGGAGCTTTTTACCTAGACTATGGGCATTGGTACTCATTACCCTCCATTTTTAATGGCTTTATTTCTTTTTGCCCCATCCATGTCCCTACTGCCTTTGTCTTTTTCTCCATTTACCCCTGCCCTTCTCCCTATCGACTGCTCTATTTTGGTGTTTACCTCACTAATTACCCTGATTTTTTGGGGGCTAGGATTTCCCTTCTCTTCTTCAGTCCCCCTTGGCTAGTTTAAATGCTTGCCACTGAAGCATTTAAACCTATCACCTAGGATCCTGGTTCCCCTCCAGGATAGATGCAGACCATCACACCTGTATGGGCCTGCATCCCTCCAGGTGGAGCCCCAGTCCCCAATGAAGCCAAATCCCTGAGCTCTGCACCAGCTTTTCAACCAGTCATTGAATCCCATGGTGTGGAGTGCGCTTGCCTCATCCATGCCATAGACAGGTAGCACTTCCGAGGAAGTTACTGTGTGTGCTACTTGTCTAAGGCCCTTCCCCAACTCCACAAACTCCTGTTGCACTGCTCTGATCCCATTCTCAGCCAGGTCATTCATTCCTAGATGGATAATGACATCCAGTTCCCTCCCCCTTGCCACTGCTCCCATGATCCTGAGGATTCATTTCCTGTCCCTCCAAGCCTTGGTGCCAGCAGGCACCTTATCTCCCTTTCCCCTCCTTCCCCCAGTTCTTCCCCCAAACAATTGAGTCCCCCACCAGGAGTTGTTTCCTTCCCCTGTGGGGTCCTGGGCCACCCTCCTGTGGGTATCCATTGTGGAAGTTCCCAGCATCCTCCTTGGTTTCCACTGCAGATGTCTCCATAGAGGAACCATGCTTCACAAGAGTGGTGAATGAATTGTGGAGAGGCACAACTGGAGGGATGCACCTCTGTTCCACCACCCTCACCCTCCCTGAGTCCACTGTGGTCCAACCACTCCTGTTTCTTGGCAACCTCTGAGGTAATGGCCATGGCATGGATGGTCCCTGTGTAGGGGAACAGGTTTCCTGAATCCTTGCCAGGTCAGCATGGAGAGGAACAACCTCCTCCCTCAGACCAGAGAGGTGCCTGCAAATAGGGCAGCAATGCAGTTTCCAGAATGTCTCCCCAAAGACTGCTACTCCACAGCCAGTGCATTGAACCACTCCTCACATGTCTGTGTCCCTTCCAGTTACAGATGCTTTTTTGTTTTTTGTTCTTGTTTTAGTGTGTGCAAGCTTGTGAGTGTCTCTACTCCCTATTCAGTGTGCAGTGCTGTTAAGGATATGAACAGGTGTATGTAGTTAGCAGTTTTAAGGAAGTGATATCAGAACCCCTGCTATAAAGGAAGTTATGCACTTGGGGCAGGTGGGGTGAGGGGAAGGGTGGATGGGAGTAAACCTATGCTGTCCAGAAACAATCACCTACAACTCTTACCCTCCACCCCGGGGAGTGCCTTCCTTCCTTTCAGACACCTATTTCACAAAGGCTAAGTAACAGGTCTAGTCACAGCTGACTGCAAATATCTCCCAGCTACAGTTCCTCCCTGGCAAATTAAAGTTAAAACTAAGAAAAGTCCACCCCAAAAACAGAATCAATACTAGTTACTTACACAGGTCCAAAAAGTAATAATTCCGTTCAGTGTAGTCTAGAAAATAACCTCCTTGATTTGAGGAAGCTGTGGCTGCTTTCTGATTCTCCCTGTCTTCAATGTGAGAAGGAGACTGCATCACCTCTGAGACAAAAAAAAACAACCTTTTCAGCGAAAAAATAAATAAATAAAATAGGGGAAAACACTAATTTTGCTGAGCCTAATGATAAAAAGTCACAAAAATGTAAGTACCACCTGTAATAATTTCACAGAAGATATACCCTGTAAGAAACACTTTGCTACAGAGAAAAATTAAGCAGTAACAGAAGATATACCTTGCAAAAAACAATTTGAATCAGAAGATTACAGCAGTAATCTGTTAGCACACACCTGTTGTCACACCTTGTAATAATGCAGCAGAAGGTATACCCAGCAACAGCAATGTGAATCAGAAAACAAAATAAAGTAATAAAATGTTAGCAACAAATGGTAACAATCCCTGTGAGTACAAAATAAAAACAACAACACACAGTAAATCTGCCTAGCCAAAAGTCGTAATCCTTTCCCTTACTCTGGTAAGGTTCTAAGTTCTGTCCTTTCAAGCAAGCTAAAGGAAAAGAACTCAGGTGAAGCTAGGTGCCTTGGCCAGCAAACGTAGCCTTCCACCTCTGCAAACCTAGCCTTCCACCTTGTAGTATTCTGGTGGCTATATAATATAATTTAAGATCTGGTGCTCTCAAGCCTCCTTGTTCTATTAATCTGGTTAGTTTACCCTATGTGTGTCTGGGCTTTTTATTAGCCCATAGAAATTTATTAACTTTTGTGTGAATTATATTGAACCATGTGTTAAAACAAATGCAAAACAACTTTTGTCATTGCCTTACAGCAATTAATGAATGCATTTTTTTCAACCAGTAAATTCACAGTACTCTAACATTTCTGGACTCTAAGCTAAGTTTACAGTCTATATGTGTTGTTTAAAATGTATTTTATGCATTATGCATTATGCTCAATACTGAAATTGTTCTATTACAAACATGCTTATGTTTCATGTTTATGTTATAATGTTTTGATATACATCTTGCTACACTGTATCATGTGTGTATTCAGAAAAAGTGCTCCACATGTATAACGTTTTTAATGCTCATAACCAAACCTAAATACTGGGACCAGCATTTTTGACCCACCTACAATATGTTCAAGCAAAACCAAAAGTAAAATTAATGCTCTGTTTGTCTTATTACTCACAGGTACCCCGAAAGAATGAGTGTACTCTATGCAAGTTTTGTCATTTTAAATTTTAACAATTATAATATGCAAAATTTAGATTGTACTCCAAACCTATGCTTCAAGCCTTACCCCACTCAGTACTTTGGAGTATTTCACTATACAGGTAAAGAAGGTAGATATGTTCACTTGTCACAGGTGCAATAGGCACTGTTATTAAATTGGCATAGGCCAACAACATATGTATTTATCCCACTAATTGCATTGTGTAAAGGCATATTGTTATGAACAATATGTTTTAAAGCATGTAACTGCATTAAGCAGGTTAGCAAGAGGAAAAGGAAGAGACCATTATGGTTTTCCAAAGAGGTAGCAAAGAAAGTGAAAGCCAAAAGATAGCATTCAGGCAATACAAAAGACACAGGCAGAAGGGATAGGGAGAAGTACCAGGAGAAACAAGGGAGGCAGGAGTCAGTAAAGGAAGCCAAAGCTCAGACAGAAGAACACATTGCAAAATCAGTGGTTAAAGGGGACAAAACCTTTACAGGTACATAAGTGAAAAAAAAGAAAGACAAAGGAGGATAGTGAGACTGAAAGGGGAGGATGGGAGTCGCGTGGAGGATGACAACAGAAAAGCTGACATGTTGAACAGGTATTTCTGCTCAGTCTTTACTGAGGAAGAGGGGAGTAATGGGTCTGAAGGGAGTACAAGGGGTGAGAATGGTGCAGAAATGGATTGCATCACAAGTCCTATGAAGACAAGTTGAAGGAACTGAACATGTACTCCCTGGAGGAGAGGAGGGAGAGAGGGGATATGATAAGAGACATACAAGTATCTTACAGGGAGAAACAGAGTGCAGAAAAACACTATTTTTTAGCGAAAAAGATGTTCCAGGACTAGAGGGCATGGGATGAGGTTGGAGGGAGGACGATTCAGAGGAAACGTGAGAGGGAATTTCTTCGCGGAACGGGTGGTGGACGGGTGGAGCACCCTGCCGGAGGAAGTGGTGGGGGCTGAAACAATCACGGGATTTAGGAATGCATGGGATAGACATAAAGGAATTCTAGAAGTCAGGGGTAAGGGGAAACAGACTTCTAGGAAAACAAACTGAACTTACAAGCTCAAATGGGCAGACTGGGTGGGCCATAGGCCCTTATCTGCCGACACTGTCTATGTATCTATGTATTGTAACATTACAAGATTTTATAACTCAGGTCTCAGTCAGGCCTGCTTGCAACAGACAGGGAAATAATGTTCATCACTGTCATAACTGCTTCTGTGATTTAAAAGCAGGAGGTAACCATAACATTGTCATGATTTACAGATGGTCAAATGGTATAATTGAACCTCGGCCTGCACCTCCAGGTGTGCGGTTAATGTCCCATTTTTATTTTTTATTTTTCTAATTGCCAGAATTTAGGCTCTGTCACACCACTCTTTACAAAACAAGAAGTAAATGGTTTAAAAGATTGTTATTTATGTGTTTTAACTCAGTGTCTAACACACTTTGCAAGTTTGCAGGTTTCACGGTGTGGCACATAAGATCTCCACGTTCAACAGCAGTAACCTCTGCAAGTGTAATGTTTTCAGCGAAATTACACCTAGTTGTAGAACTTTAAATCAACTGAAGAAGGTCCAGTCAGTTCAGACTCTGCAATCAAGCTTATTGTTTCTGCTTACTATGAAGTTAAGTCTGGGAAGGGCACTCCCTAACTCCAGCGAGAAGATTCTGCTTCAATTGACCTTCAAGCAATACATCCATTTTCTTCACTGCCGCTTGTTCCAAACATGGCTGGTACTTTCTACAACCCTATTGCTCTGTTATGGACTGTGTTCTTAATGGTTTATTGTCAATTGTTACCTTTTTATGGACTGTTAATCTTTATGCTGGGGTGTAATCAACTACGACAAAACAAATGCCATGCCAGTGTGTGTGTGTGACTACTCCATTAAAAGGACTCAATGCACCCTGGCCAGTGTGTCTACTAATCAGCCAGCCAGCAAAATGAACACTGACTTTTCTACTATGCTGGTGTTTTGTTTTTAAATTACTGTCTGCATTGCCTCATATGCCTTGTGGGGTTACCACCATTCTGCAAATGACATTTCATCTGTACTGTAACTACATCAACCTGTGGATACTTATATGAACTTATGAACTGTTCATTTCATGGACTGTTATGTTTTATAAGGACTTATCTGTCAAGAGACATTATCAACAGATTCTTCAATCAAGCTCCCAGGGTGTGCCACACCTCAACACAAGGTAGCATCTACCTTATTCACTCTCAAAGTGAATTCCATGAACTCTTTTCATCAACAAAATTGTTATGTTATATTGTGTTATATGTGGTGTCACATGTTAGCATTTTTCACATATTTCAATTGTGGTGTTGACATCCCTCAATTCTGTATTATGTTTTACAAACTCACGATTTGTGTTCCGTCTGTAACCACCCCTGTACTAACTCCAGAACAGGATGCTTTTATAAATGCCTTGACTATCTGTATGCTGGCAACCAGTTTTAAATCATATACCTATTCACCTAGTCTAACAGTCTAAAAGTAGAAATGTTTAGTTTTTTTTTTAACCTTCAGTTATTAACTAATATCTTTACATTTATGTTCAATTTTTGTGAATGTTCGAGTCCCTCAGGGGCTTCCTATCTTCAGGGTGGAAATTATTAACAGTGGTCAGTGGCCAAGGTTTTAGTAATCAGTGACCAAACTTTTATCAACAATGTGTAGTTGGCTAACCATAAAACTGAGGAAATAAAAAGGTGTAAAATGGCTAGTGTAAATTGCTAAAGGGCTAGTAAGAGGTAAAAATGGTTAGTAAATGACTAAATGATGCCAACATGTAAATTAGTATATCTAGTAGCAAAAGGCTGCAAGTGGAAAATACCACTATGTCACTTAATATGTGTGCGTGTAAGACTTTAAAAGGGTTAATTGTAAAATTCCATACAATGAAAAAAAAAAAAAAATAGCTGAAAGCATAAAATGAGGCCGTGGCCGAGATATGCACAAATTCCAGCCTTGCATTTTTTTCTAAGCTTGCTACACATAAATATGGGACCCATGGTCATGGCTTACAAGCGTAGTTGGTGACTGGGGTGCTACTCTTCTCCATTGGGTGACAGTACTTGTAAGTGGTCATATTGGCACTCTGGCTACTGACTGTCCTAATCAAACTTCTCCAAAAAGCCCGTGCAACACAATGGTGTCACGGGGACGCCACCCACCTGCCCCTTGCTACAACCCGAACAAAGGACCCCATTAAACTGGAGGGTGTTTCCATTACAAAGCAGGCAAATTGTGGCCAAAATATAAAGTGAGAAAAAGTAAAGGAATCGGTTAGTTGATACATAGTATCAAAAGGGGGAGAGTGTGAGGAATTTTATATATCCTAAAGCTATATTTGCTATTAAATGCCTTGAAGCTATGCTTGCTTTGAAAGCCATGCTGTAACAAAGTCATAAAATGTAGTAGAAATTTCTGAGTTCATGTTTTCTTTTTTAAGGGTTATAGAATTTGTACTAAGGTTACTTGAGCTACATTTGTAAAACAGAAAAATAGATAAAACTGAGCAGAACTGGTTGTACCAGCCTAAATAATGGGCTTGGACAAAATATAAAGATAAGAGCATGCCTGGGGCAAAATATAAAATAACAGCACGTAGTGGCATTGAAGGCAAGTTGTATGTTGCTATGGTGTGAGTAAAACTCATTGTCTCTCTCAGGTCAGCTTGACCCAGGCATATGTATCAAGCAGTGTTGGGAAAGAAATGGAATAAGTAGTGGAAAAGTACCTCATACATAAACTTGTTTTTTTTTTCTGTTACATTGCTGAAAACTTGTTATGCTGTCTCATGATTGACTTATACTGAAATGTTGGTATTTTTCAAGATAAGAAGTGCAACATCTAGCTTATAAAAAGCTGCTGTAAATTGTAATCGGAGAACTTCTCCGTAGAAGTCCCACATGCATGTGTGTTTGATCAAATAAAGCGACGTTAAGACAAAACCCAGTGGTGTGGTTTTTGCCCGTGACGATGGGAGTGGTTGCTCAGGTAATACTTACAGTGAGAGAATTTGCAATCACACCTTTCAAGCAAGCTAAAAGAAAAGAACTCAGGTGAAGCTAGGTGCCTTGGCCAGCAAACGTAGCCTTCCACCTCTGCAAACCTAGCCTTCCACCTTGTAGTATTCTGGTGGCTATATAATATAATTTAAGATCTGGTGCTCTCAAGCCTCCTTGTTCTATTAATCTGGTTAGTTTACCCTATGTGTGTCTGGGCTTTTTATTAGCCCATAGAAATTTATTAACTTTTGTGTGAATTATATTGAACCATGTGTTGAGGATAGTCCAGGGCAACATGGAAAACAGATGTATTGCTCTGGAGTAGGAACATCTTAACTGAATCTAGCCTTCCCCATAATCCTAATGGAAGTTTATTCCATGGCCCAGCTATTCAAAAGGATTGTGCATGGTGCAACAGCGTTGCACCATGTGCAACCCAATGATGTGCTCTGGTGCGATATTCAAAAGGGGAAAATGCGTGGCACACATCCCAATGCACTGGAGCGCATCAGTAATGTATGCAGGTGCAGGTGGGGGGGGCGTGCCTATGCGTACTCTGCACAGCCCGATATTCAGCCCGGGATGTGTGGAGCCATGCATGCTCAACCACTACCTGCACCATCACAAAGTTGATCCCAAAAAAAAAGGAACAATGGATGGCCATCCATAGGTGAGCTGCCGCATTGCAGGGTGCAACACGACAGCTGCCACCAGTGGGTGGCCACTCAAGCTCTGGCTGCACCTCTGTGGTGGTGCTCCCCCATGCCCGATTGCGGGCATCAGTAAAAAAGGATTAATCCTAAATCCCTGGTGGTCCAGTGGACCGCTGCCCACCCAATTGTGGGCTAAGTAAGAAAGAGATTAATCCTATATCCCTGGTGGTCCAGTAGACCACTGCCCACCCGATCATGGGCTAAGTAAGAAAGAGATTGATCTTATATCCCTGGTGGTCCAGTGGACCGCTGCCCGCCTGATTGTGGGCTAAGTAAGAAAGAGATTAATCCTATATCCCTGGTGGTCCAGTGGATCGCTGCCCACCCGATCACAGGGTAAGTTAAAAAAGTAACCTACAGTATATCCCTGGTGGTCCATGGTGCAGCTCTGTTGAATATCACCCAGTCCACACCCCTGTGTAGCCAGGTTGTGCTGTGCCCAGTTTGAATATCTGGGCCCATGTCTCCAAATCTTTTTTGGTTTTCAATCTAAAATCAGTGAAATTGTTAGAGACCATTTTTTTAATAGTTTTATACATTTTGATCCCTAAATACTCTATATACTCTGATGCCCATGAGATGCCTAATTCTTTAATTTTGTTATCTGGGATTCCACCGTTTATGGAGAGAAATTTAGTTTTTCCTTTGTTTAGTTTGTAGCCTGATATTAAATCATAATGATCAATTAGTTCCAGTAGTACTTTCCTAGATTTAACGGCATCTAAGAGAGTCAAAAGAATGTCATCCATGTAGAGGGAACATTTTATTGAAGAGTTACTGATTTTAATTCATTTTATTTGATGAGAGGCATTGATCTGAAGGACCAAGGGATTGTGCACAATATTGAATAGGAGTGGTGAGAGAGGACAGCCCTACTTAGTACCTCCCTCTATTTAAAAAAAACTTGGATATTCTTCCATTAATCATCAAAGCTGCTGAAGGTTTGTCATAGAGAAGTTTAACCCATGTTATGAATTCAATAGTTAAGTTATGCGCTGCCATGGTTTTAAATAAGAATTTCCAGTCTATGTAATCGAAAGCCTTCTCTGCATCTAGTGCAAATAAAGCAGAGGTTTCTTGTTATTATTGACAAAAGATATTATATGGAAGATCTTTCTAGAGTTGTCGGTGGTAAGTCTTCTTTTAATAAAGCCTGTTTGTTCTGGACCTATGATTTCGTCTGTTACTAACATTAGTCTGGAGGCTAGAAGATTTGCTAAAATTTTATTATCGGTGTTTATAAGACTGATGGGTCTAAAATTTTTTTGATCTGTTTCATCTTTACCTGATTTGGGGATCAAAGTGATAATGCTTTGTTGCATGGAAGCAGGCAAAGATCCTATTTCTTTTGCTTCTTGGTATACATTAAGTAATACGGGTGAGATAATGTCAGAAAAAAATTTATAAAAATTTGAGGGAAAACCAGGAGCTTTGTTAGGTTTTAGCTCTTTAATAGCCTGTTTAATGTCCTCAGCCTTTATTTTTTGGTTAAGTATAAATGTAGATTCTTTGGATAGATATGGAATATTAGTTTTCTTAAGAAAGCTATCAATATTTTGATCTGTATTACTGGTTACATTATTCTTGTATGTATTAGTATAATATTCACAGAACTGATTATTAATTTCTGAAAGGTCTGTAGTAATTTCATTTGTTTGTTCATTTTTAAGTGTTAGAATATGTTTCTTGTTACTATTCTGCTTGAGATGCATGGCTAATAATTTTTGAGCCTTGTGGCCAGAAGCAACATAATTAATTTTAGTTTTCCTCATGTGAAAATCTGCTTCCCTTTGTAAAAGCTCTTCATACTCTGATTTATGTTGAGCCCATTGTTGCCATAGTTTTTCAGAATAAGAGGTATCTAACATATTTTGTAAGCTCTTGAGAGTGTTTAATTGTTCTAAAATTGTAATTTTGTTCTGCTTTTTAACTCTGGATGCTAGGTTAATAAGTCGTCCTCTTGCAAAACATTTAAATGTTTCCCATGTTGTAGCCCATGAGGTGTCCTTCGGGTTATTGAATTCTATAAATTCTATGAATTCTTTTTTAGGAGTATCTACGTATTGCTGATTTTGGAGAAAAAAATTGTTCAACATCCACCTTCCTTGTTTATTCTGTACCGTTCCCCATTTAAGGATGGTAGTAACCGACGAGTGATCTGAAATCACTATTCTATGTATTTGAGATTGTATTATATCTTGTACATAATTTCTAGGGATAAAAAGATAATCAGTTCTTGAGCCTGTTTTATACACTGGAGATAGGAAAGTATATTCTTTCAGTGTAGGATTAAACATCCTCCAAGAGTCCATCAAACCTAAGATATCTATAGTTTCTGCCAAATCCTTCTCTGACTTTGTTAATTTGTACTTTTTATTGGTTCTATCCAACAGTGGAATAATAATACAATTTAAATCTCTCCTAAGAAAATCTCACATTTTGAGAAAGAAGAGATTTTATCTCTACATTTGGAGAAAAGGTTCATGTGAAGTGCTTGAAGGTCCATAAATATTAATTAGTGTAACCTCAATACCGTTTAGTATTCCATGTACTATAATAAAATAACTATTGGGGTCTTGAATTTCATCTAGTAGAGTGCATGTGAGCTTTCTGGAAATTAATATCATCACTCCTGCTTTCTTGTTGCTGTTGTCTGCACTGAACACCATACCCACCATTCTCTTCTCATGAGATCTTTATCTGTACATTTAATATGTGTTTTTGCAAAAATGTAATATTCCTTCTAATTTTTGTAACTGCCTAAGAACTTGGTGTATTTTATATTTCTCATTTAACCCACGTACATTCCAAGTAATAAATGAAATTTGCCTAGCCATTCATAATGATAAGTATGTATATCCTTAAAAAATAATACATACCATTCTGTGAGTCATTGGCTATTATAACGAGGGATACCTTAGAAACAGCAATGGAACATGTCACTGCTTATTCATATTCTGGATCCTCCATCTTCATTTTTAAGGACAATTTTTCTCTCCACACTCCAAAAAGAAAAAGAGTTAGTAAGAAGGAGATAGTAAAAGGTAAAGAAATATCTGAGATAGTGACAATAAAGTAGTAAAGACCATATATTTTAAATTTCCAACCCACAATTGTGCAGCCAACCCCTCTATCTATTGCCTCAATGATTGAAGAGGTTGGTCTCTGGTGACACGCTTATAAAATAACTATGAAATCATTTACTAAGATTTCAGTGACATGGACTATTAAAAGTTTAACAACATTTCCATGCAATCTTGTTAATTGCAACTCTTTTTAAAGGATGACAATTTAACTTTCTTATAATTTTAAAGCTATATGTGAGAGGAATGCTAAGCTTGCAAACACACATTTCCTAATAATTAAAGGAAAAGAAGGGATCAGAAGTTTGGAGGTAAGGAATCAAATAGAATTAGGTTTTATTTATGTAAAAAAAATGTATTTTATTTATTTAGTTTTTGTTTACCGGGTAAGTGCACTAGCCAACAGGTGACTATTTTCAGGCACGACCCGGGAGAGTACAATACAGCATAACACATGGAAGCAAACAATACAACTTAGGCAAACATCCATACATAGTACATTCCTGGTCATATAGAAATGGTTCCGGCTAGTCTAACATGGTTTAGTCTATACTAAGCATGACCAACAGGCCAAGAGCAGCTTCAGGGGAGTATTGGTACAGGTGGTAGGTAAGGGAGGGGTATAGGACTCAAGGGACTGCTAGCTGTTTTACCGGGGAAAGCATAGGGAGACTGCCGGGTTAGAGGTACCCAAATGGGCAGGAAAGACAAGGAGAGAGGTAATGGGAACAACATGACCTGGCGGCCATCGACAGCCAGCCAAGCAGAGTACCCAGGGTGAGTAAGGGGAAGTAAGGGGGATGCCAAGAGCATCCCGGTGGCAGGCTAGAGGGATGCCAGGTTCATGGCCCCACAGTGGGGGGTAGAAAAAAGGGGAGGGATGGATGAGTGAGAGTGAGGCGGCTAAAGATACGGCTTTGGAGGTAGGAGGCGGGTAGGTGCAGCCAGGCAGGTGGTTCCTAGACTGGGCATAAGGACCAGAAGCAGTCCCGGGCCCTTAACGTCTATTGGCAGAGGTAGATAAGAGGAAGGGAAGGGAGGAGGTAAAGCCAACATGCACCTATGGCAAGTATGGGCAGAGCCCCGGTAGCGCAGAGGGTAAGAGACGGGGGAGGGGGAGAGGTGTCATAAACTAATGGCCGTCAGCAGCCAGCCCATGCAGCCTCAGGGGGTCTGGGGGAAGTAAGAGGATCCCGACAGCAGGCTAGAGGGACGCTAAGTTCATGTCCCAGCCGACAGGGATGAAGATATAAAAAAGGGTGGATGGGTGGGAGGAAAGGCGGCAGTAAAATACGGCTTTTGCAGTAGTAAGGGGAAGGTGCGGCCGAGCTTGTGGTTCCGAGGTTGGGCATAGAGGCAAGGTATCAGTCCCTAGCTGGGGATCTCAGGTGGTAAGGAGGACAAGTGAAGGGGAGGGAGGAGGTGGGGCCCTATAGTACCAACATCCACCTGAAGTGAGTTTGGACAGTGTCTAGGTAGCACAGAGGATAAAAACAGTACATAATAGACAGTAAATGTAGGTAGTAGTAGATAAGTGCTAACATTCATAAAAACTTATACATAATTCTTACGATAATGAGGTTTGAGGAGAGGGGTAGGAATCAGGGAGATAGAACAAAGGGGGGTGGTATAGAGACCAGTAGCAGGGGAGTGGGGAGCAGGGGCAGGGAAGATATGGGAATCAGGTAGGATCAAAGCAGGTGCAAAATGATGTAATAATATTCCAGGATCCCCTGGGGTGAATTAGTGACCTACATGTGTACCCTCCATCAGATGAATCCAACTCTGAGTCTATGTATTCACTACCTTATGAAAAATCCAACTCTGAGTCTATGTATTCACTACCTTATGAAAAAATCCAACTCTGAGTCTACGTATTCACTACCTTATGAAAAAAATACTGTATCTCTCAAAAATAAGGTCATAAACCTATATCATACCTATATACATGTAGTTCTCATGCTCAGTAATTATGACAACTGCTCTGAGTCACGATGTGTGATATTGAAAGTTCTATATATCCATAGTGTTCCACTCAAGATTCAGGTGTTGCAATAATGTAAAAGGGACTCAGACCTATCATACTAATAATTGATAAAAATCTGCAGAACACCCTGGAAGAGGCCTAGCTGGTGGGTCTGTGGTCCCTTCACTATTTATATATGCTTTGACAATAGCCAGCCAAAATAAAGTGACTGAGCATTCAGATGCACCCAGTGAGCCTAACCGGTGAGCACTGTGTCAGCAAAAGTCAAGATTAGTAATAAGAGACACCACAGATATATATATAAAGAACAGCACACTAATTTATCATAAAAGGTCAGAGGTATAGATGACCCAATTCTTTTCATACTTAAAACATAGAAATACATAAAATAGGCACTAATTGGCAATGAGAGACACTAGTAGATAATTTTCTATATAGAAATATTGCCAGTGGTATACCAAGGCAATAGAAAGAACCAGACCAGAGACTAATTCAAAATATAGGATGGCACATATGGTAGTACCTAGATACTGTCACAAAAAAAAATTAGTTCAGTACTTTCTTATCTTTTTAATGTTTGATCTTTACTGACACTTCTTTTCCTTTTCTTTTTCTCACTGTCTAAGATTATCATTTTTTGATGAGAAATTAGAATTAATTTCAACCTTGAGAGTGTGTTTTTACCAATCCAAAAAGGAAAAAACAATGATAAGGAAAATAATGTATAATATTTCTATTTTCTTACATAAATATTTATAACAGTAAGCCCTTAAAAAACTACTGTTACTAACAATATCAATTTAAAAAAAAGTAAAAAGAACCATTTGCTTTTTACTCTGAGGAGATCTCCTATGAAACACAGCAGACCCCCCATTCTTCCCTGCCACTCATTGCTAGCTTGGATATTTCTGTTTACTTATTTAGGATAATATTAGCCAGCAGTCACAACAAAGGGCAACTGGTAAATTCTTATATTGAGCTGGTTAGGACCTTCCAAGTATATTTAAAGTATGTCCAGTCCCTGAAGTTGTCTAGAAGATAATCTAGTTACATATCAATAGGTATCTTACAAAGGTAGTTCTCAGTTTCACCCTCTAGAAGAAAACTCTCCTCCAGCCTTTTTAAAGCCAAAAACAGTAGCACAACCAGTGAAAACTTAGATGGTGTTAATTGAAAAATACAGTGTACATCAGACTAACTGCACCAATTTTGCTGCCCCTTTCTAATTAAGCAAAAAATATTGTGAGTATTCTCCCCGTATTTTCTCGGTATAAATCGTAATTTTACAGCGTCAAATGAACACTCAAACTGTCTCTATAAGTAAATATATTAAAGTTGAAACAAAACACACAGAAAAATGGCTAAAGCAGTAGAGCAGATGAAAGAAACACCAGCTTCCAAATTTATAGTGCAACACTGCAAAAATCATAGGTGGACCCACTGCTTATAACACTTCTCTCTATCAATCTGGGGAATATATAAACCAGAAATAAAAGCCCATCTCATAGAAACCTTTCCTGACAAATAATCTCCGTCCCTCCATAAAGAGTGGTCCCACAAGGCCACAGGCTATAAACAATATTCAGCAGTTCACTTCCTGGGGGCAATACTAGGAGTGGTCTTAATCCTTCAAGTCCCACCCAAGCAAATCAGATTCATCCACTCCCAGCTCAGCAAAAAAAAAAAACAGAAGGCGGGGTAACTGCAATTATTTCTGGTTCCTGCAAAGGAAAAGAATAATGTTATATACAAGACAGAGTGTAACTACAGTATTTATTTTCAACATGCATCATTCAAAAAATATTTGGTATAAATATCTCAGCATAGTTAGTTCAGCGTGAGAAGTCAAAATTACTGAACAACTTTGGTAGGTCTTTTTTCAGTCTCTGTTTTGTCACCTCATAACTAGGATAATTGAGAGTTTTTCCTTCAGAAAGTCAGATTTTAAAAGCTGTGGGATGCAGCAAACCATATTTAATGTGAGCTTCTCTCAAAACCTTTTGATGGGTTTAAAAGCATTTCTCTTTTTAATTAATTCCTGAGTCAGATTATTGAAAAACATCAGCTTATGTCCCTCATAGAAAATTCCTGGTTTGTCTCAAAGCACATAAACTTTCTATTGAAAATTCAGAAATCTGACTATAACTGATCTGGGTTTTTCTTGTGGAGGTGGACGTGGTCTTAGAGATCTATGTGCCCTTTCTAGAACATATTTTTTGGTATCACTATAAGAGGGCCAGCAACAGCAATTAGAACTTTGTTAATGAAATCAATTGCATGAGATCCCTCCAAACCTTCAGAGATTCCTACTATTCTGATGTTATTCCTCCTACTTCTTGCTTCCTGATCTTCTAATTTACTGGCTAATTTCACTATCGCTTGAGAAAAAATAATTATCTCCCTTTGTTCTTTCATTGTGTTGTCTTCTAGACTACTGATTCTAGCTTCTGCATCCATAATATTTTTTGTATTAGTCTGTACTTCTAGTGAAAGGTTAGCTAGCCCAGACGTTAAGTCAGAAATAACAGTTTTAATAGCTGAAAACTCTCCCATAAAGATTTCTAAGTGCTGAGTTGTCAAAGGATGATAAATTATTTCTGCTGTCTCCTCATATACATCAGGTTCCATTAATGGTCTTTTATTAGACTTTTTTTCTATTGTAGTAGGTAGGGGTACATTATAATTATGTGCTTCTTGTTGTGTTATCTCCATTTCAGACATTGTCACTAAATGTGAATTAATAAATTATATATTTCTTATGGGAAATTCACTTTTATTATTTCTGGGTAGGGAATACATCTCTTTTCTGTTTAGTTATGAAAAAAAAGAAGAAACACTTCCCTTTGAAGGCAGATTCAAAATTGGCAGTTAGGTGTCGCAAGAGACTTGAAGTTTAACACGCTGCAACCACTCTCTTCAGCATCATCCACCGAATCCTTCTTTTTATTTTCTGTCCCTTTATTGTTTCCTACTTGTGAATATAGCTCTTTTAGTTAATTTCCAATTTGGCAGCTAGGTGCCTCCAGAGACCTTACAGAGCTCAGCACTCTGCAACCACTCTCTTCAGCACCATCGAGTCGAGTCTGGAGAAGAACGGTAAGTCCTCTGCAGGTCACGTGGGTGAAAGTGTACAGGCAGGAAGTGAGTGATTCATTTTCCATCTGTGTAGCTGGAGACTTGGGAGGAAGCAGGCAGCCAGCAACAGAGCCTTTTAGACAGTTTATTGGGTCTGTGTGTTCCATTGTGTGTTTTTTTCACAGTTTTTTGTTCATAATATATATTTTGATTGTGTTTGTTGATAATTTCTGTTAGGTGTCTGGTAGATTGAATGGTGTGTGTGTGTGTGTGTGTGTGTGTGTGTGTGTGTGTGACTCCTCTCCCTTTCTGTTTTTTTTTAAATGATGGAAGGGAAAGGTAAGGGCAAGGGTCTGGGGAAGTCACCCACTGTCCCTCTCAACAGGCGGGTATTTAGGCTAGCTGAGGACCCATCCCAGACCCAGCAAGAGCTTGTAGCCACCACTCCTCAGCAGCAGCATGAGCCTGTCCCCCCATCAACAGCATGAGGATGTGGCCCTCCACATCCACCACCCAGCAGCAGAATCCTCCTGTAACCCCCAGGACCAGCAGCAGCAGCGTGAGCTTGTTGCCCTCTCAGCAGTGTGAGGATGATGTTGCCCTCCACATCCACCACCCAGCAGCAGAATCCTCCTGTAACCCCCAGGACCAGCAGCAGCAGCGTGAGCCTGTTGCCCCCCGCAGCAGCGTGAGGATGATGTGGCCCCTCCACATCCACCACCCAGCAGCAGAATCCTCCTGTAACCCCCAGGACCAGCAGCAGCAGCGTGAGCCTGTTGCCCCCCCCAGCAGCGTGAGGATGATGCTGCCCCCTCCACATCCACCACCCAGCAGCAGAATCCTCCTGTAACCCCCAGGACCAGCAGCAGCAGCGTGAGGATGATGTGGCCCTCCACATCCACCACCCAGCAGCAGAATCCTCCTGTAACCCCCAGGACCAGCAGCAGCAGCGTGAGCCTGTTGCCCCCTCGCAGCAGCGTGAGGATGATGTGGCCCCCCTCCACATCCACCACCCAGCAGCAGAATCCTCCTGTAACCCCCAGGACCAGCAGCAGCAGCGTGAGCCTGTTGCCCCCCCGCAGCAGCGTGAGGATGATGTGGCCCCTCCACATCCACCACCCAGCAGCAGAATCCTCCTGTAACCCCAGGACCAGCAGCAGCAGCGTGAGCCTGTTTCCCCCGCAGCAGCGTGAGGATGATGTGCCCCTCCACATCCACCACCCAGCAGCAGAATCCTCCTGTAACCCCCAGGACCAGCAGCAGCAGCGTGAGCCTGTTGCCCCCGCAGCGTGAGGATGATGTGGCCCCTCCACATCCACCACCCAGCAGCAGAATCCTCCTGTAACCCCAGGACCAGCAGCAGCGTGAGCCTGTTTCCCGCAGCAGCATGAGGATGATGGCCCCTCCACATCCACTACCCAGCAGCAGAATCCTCCTGTAACCCCAGGACCAGCAGCAGCAGCGTGAGCCTGTTGCCCCCTGCAGGAGCAGTGAGGATGATGTGGCCCCTCCACATCCACCACCCAGCAGCAGAATCCTCCTGTAACCCCCAGGACCAGCAGCAGCAGCGTGAGCCTGTTGCCCCCGCAGCAACGTGAGGATGATGTGGCCCCTCCACATCCACCACCCAGCAGCAGAATCCTCCTGTAACCCCCAGGACCAGCAGCAGCAGCGTGAGCCTGTTGCCCCCTCAGCAGCGTGAGGATGATGTTGCCCCTCCACATCCACCACCTAGCAGCAGAATCCTCCTGTAACCCCCAGGACCAGCAGCAGCAGCGTGAGCCTGTTGCCTCCCCCCAAGCAGCGTGAGGATGATGTGGCCCCTCCACATCCACCACCCAGCAGCAGAATCCTCCTGTAACCCAGGACCAGCAACAGCGTGAGCCTGTTGCCCCCGCAGCAGCGTGAGGATGATGTGACCCCCCTCCACATCTACCACCCAGCAGCAGAATCCTCCTGTAACCCCCAGGACCAGCAGCAGCAGCGTGAGCCTGTTGCCCCCCCGCAGCAGCGTGAGGATGATGTGGCCCCCTTCCACATCTACCACCCAGCAGCAGAATGCTCCTATAGTCCCCCATGACCAGCAGCAGCAGGAGCATGTGGCCCCCAGACAGCAGCCACAGAGTAATGCTCCCCAGCAGATCATGTGCCCCCTGTCTCCCTTCCCCCCAGCACAAAGGGTCTCCCGTGTGGTGTTTGTTTCAATGTAAACAACACTGACAGCAGTGTTGTGATCTACAAGTTGTGTGGCAGATCTGTGCGAAGGGGCAAGCAGGGGAGCCATTTTGGAACTGGTGGCCAAAGGAGCCATCTGCTCCACCACGCTGCAGAGTGGATCCAAAAGCAAAAGGAGTAGGCAGCAGCAGGAGGCAGAGTGTCTCAAGGGGAAGGGGGCCAGTAGGAGGATGGAGCTAAGTCTCAGCAACAGCCCAGATGTTGCCACCAGTGCCAGCAAACTCAGCAGCAGCAGGCAGCAGCATCCCCATCCACCTCACCCCACAGCCAGCGGTGGTGCTGGGTTCATGCTGGAGGTGAACATGGACAGTCTGCATCAGCCCCAGTTGGTCCTTCTGCGAGTCAAGAAGACCTGGCGGCAGTACAGCGAGAGGCATCAGCTCCATGCCAACATTCTGACGAGTTCTGCCAGAAGGTCAGGGGGGGACATAAGGAAACTGCTTGAAGACCTACATAAAGCTTTGGACCTCCTGGCAGAACTTTGTTGTGTCGATGGTGGTGGCAGGGTGGAATCAGGGCCTGGTGCCAGCACCATGTAATAACGTGGTCTGGGGACTGTAATGTGCTTTCAAGTGAGGCAGGCAGTGTGCACAGCACCTGAATTTTCTTTTATTTCTCCTGTCTTTACTTTACTACTATCACTCTTCCCTCATTTGCACTCCTCAAAAAATAAAATAAATTACCAAAAAGAAAAATATACAGTATATATTTTGTCTTCTTCCTCTTTCTGTCACCGTGTTTCCTTTTCTTGTACAGTGTTTTGTGTGTTATGTATTGTTTATGCTCCCTCTCTTTCCCCTCTCAGAAATTAATACCCTTGCACCTACTACCCTGCATATCCCCCCATCATGTATGTTACTGTTAGTCAGTCTGTACCTTACCTATAAACACTGTACCTTTCATCTTGTTTTATGTTAATCCTCCTCCTAGCCACAAATGTCAAATATTGTGATTTGTTCATATGAACACATTTTTTCCCCTAAGTTATGTGTTGTTGTGGTAGTTGTTTTTGCTGTGTGCAGCTGCAGCATAACTTTGAATATGTACACAACAAAGAAACCTAAATAAACAGCACTTTTATTGTGAAGTTAAACATACATATGTTTTTTGTGTTTAACAACAGTCTCCTGAGCTTACTTGTCACAAATGTTTACTTGGTGTTCCTCCCCATCACTCATAGTGTTTTCTATAGTGCCCCACCACCAAATGATCCAAAATGTACACTTGGGCCACAGTTTAACACTGTCTCTTGCTTCCATGGTGTGCTGAACAGGCCGTACATGTCCAGAAATACAACAGGAAAAATGATAAAGTAAATTCAGACAGAAATCTGGTCTCAGCCATGATGTTTTGTGGCACGCAACCCCACCGGACTAAACAATCAGCAGCGGCTCTAGCCACAAATGGTTACCAGGGCACAGCTGGGGCACAGCAAATTGCAGCCAGGGCTCTGATATATTGTTACAATGGGAAGCCTTGCACCATATAGGGCACAACTGGGGACATCATTTTTTACTGGGCACGCGTACCCGCGAGGGCCCTGGTGTAGAGCTCACTGCAAACGATGGTCTTGGTCCACTGTTTGCAGTTGTTTTTAGGCCACATCTTGTTCCAGTGAGTGAAGCACAGCCAGTACATGTCCTGAAATGTTTTCAACAAAATGGTACATCAAATTCAGAAAGATATCTGCTGTCAGTCCTGATGTTACATGGTGCCCTCCCCAGAACCCAGACATTAAAATGCTGTTTTGGCTGATGTTTACAATTGGTTTTAGGCCATATCTTGTTTCTGCAAGTGCAACACAGGCAGTACATGTCCAGAGATGTTTCCTAAAAAATGGTAAATTCAATTTAGGCAGAAATCTGGTCACAGCCATGATGTTTTATGGTGCTCAAACCCCCACCTGGATCAAACGATGGTCTTTGGTCCACTGTTTGCATTGGTTTTTAGGCCACATCTTGTTCCAGTGAGTGAAGCACAGGCAGTACATGTACTGAAATGTTAAAAAAAATGGTAGATCAAATAAATTTTTTTATACTTTATTTTATTTCCCGATATACACAATACAGAGCTATATACCGTATCCATTACAGTGTAATATAGCATATTTCAATACAAAATACATTTCATCTGGGGGAAAGAGATTCCCCCCCAACATGAACTTTAAAATATTTCTACTTGATAGAAAATAGAAAAAAAAAAACAACTCTAGCTTATACACAACTATAAAAAACTAGACAACGTTTGGGCTAAAAAAATAAGTAGCAAGTATTTTCTAGTTAAAAAATAGACTAAAGTAAAAAAGAAGATTAGGGTTGAGTTATATTAAAACCTATAGATGATAGTAATCTACAATGCACTGTGAATAGTACATATGGATATAATTAATTTATTCAGAGCATTTGCATGGTTTAAATCATCTAGTGATGCAATTCCCGCCTTGTCCATCTATGAACATAACTTTCTGTTTTATTTTGCAAGGAGAATGACAGCTGCTCATTTGATTGTATTTGTAATATCAGATTTTCCAGTTCTTCTTAGAAGGTGCTTCCCCCTGAAGCCATTTCTTAGTTATTGCTTTATATGCTGCACATAAGCAACTAGCCCAAAGGTATAAAGAATCCTTGCCCTGGACTACTTGTGGGGGGATGCCTAGCAGAAGGTGGTATGTAGAAAGTGACTGGGGGGATATTAAACATAGTTGTCAGTTGCTGGGATATGGTCATCCATAAGTGGGAATTTTGGGGCATTCATAGAAGATGTGGGCCTGAGAGGCAACCTGTGCTCCACAACTCCTCCAACACGTGGCAGGAGTGCCTGGTGTTCTCCTGGCCATCAGAGCAGGGACACGATAGAATCTAGCTCTTACCTTCCAAACAAATCCTCTCCAGGAAGGAGAAGAGGTAGAGGACCATGCCCCCCCCCGTATCCTAATCCATTCTGATTCTCCCAATCTTAGGTCCAACTCCCTCTCCCAACTCACCTTGAGTTGGTCAGATGTATGGGACATCAGTTGTATCAATAACTTATAAATTATGGAGATGGCTTTCTCTCCTGTATCTGAAGTCCAGATCTTAATAGAAGGGGTTGTATCAATAAAGACCCCAGATCCATTATTCTCCACCCTTTGCTGCTTGTTAATAAAGTCCCCCATTTGGTAATATCATAACCTTTCTCTCTCCCCCCACCTAAAGGTCCCCAGGCCTCCTCAAAGGAAAGCAGTGTGTCTCCTGGGAGCAGTTGCCATGCAGCTGTGAAGCCTCGTGTGGTTTGCAATGTAAACCAAGGCTCATACTGGGGGGAGTGGACTGTGGGTTTGTTACAAATCGTCTGTATTTCCAGAAATGTGGGTGGAGGGTTCTATTCTGTACACCTCATCTCCATCCTCCAAGGATAACAGAGGAGACTTCAGGCAATGCCTGCATTGCCTGTTGAGTTGGAGGGTGGCGGAACAGAAACATAGAAACACATAGACACATAGATACATAGAAACATAGAAACACAGAAACACAGAAACACAGAAACATAGAAACACAGAAACACAGAAACATAGAAACATAGAAACATAGACACATAGAAACATAGAAACATAGAAAAACAGAAACATAGACACATAGAAACATAGAAACATAGAAACACAGAAACATAGAAACATAGAAACATAGAAACACAGAAACACAGAAACATAGAAACATAGAAACATAGAAAAACAGAAACATAGAAACATAGAAAAACAGAAACATAGACACATAGAATTTGACAGCAGATAAGGACCACTTGGCCCACCCAATCTGCCCATTTCTCTACCTACTGGATAAGCTGCAGATCCTAGTTAACCAGCAGCCTACTTCTCCCTACCCCCACCCCCTAGAATTGCCTTATGACTGTCCCATGCATGCTTGAATTCCACCACTGTTTTTGACTCCACAACCTCCTCCAGAAGGCCGTTCCATGCATCCACAACCCTCTTTGTGAAAAAATACTTCCTTAAATTACCTCTGAGCTGCTCCCCCTCTATCTTCAAATTGTGCCCCCTTGTTCTTGCACACCTCTTTTTTGGAAAGATGCCACCCTCTTGGACTTTGTTGATTCCCTTGAGCTACTTGAACGTTTCTATCATGTCCCCCCTCTCCCTCCTTTCCTCGAGGCTATACATATTAAGCTCCTTTAGTATCTCTTCATATGTCTTCCAGTGCAGACCCTGCACCATTTTAGTTGCCCTCCTCTGAACAGCTTCCATCCTGTCTATGTCTTTGTGGAGATTGGGTCTCCAGAACTGCATGCAGTACTCCAGATGGGGTCTCACCAACTGTCTGTACAGAGGGATAATAACTTCCTGTTTTCTACTGGTGATGCCTCTCCCTATGCATCCCAGTATCCCCCCCAGCCCTCCTTGCTGCCCTCTCACATTGCTTGCCCACATTTAGGTCATCTGATATGACTACCCCCAGTTCCCTTTCCATTTTTGTTGTTGTTAGGATCTCACCCCCCATTGTGTACTCTTCCCCTAGGTTTTTGTTTCTCAGGTACATTACCTTGCACTTCTTAGCAGTGAATCTAAGCTGCCATACATTTGACCATTCCTCTAACCTTGCCAAGTCCCTTCTCATCCTTTCCACCCCACCTTGTGCATCAACTCTGTTGCAGATCTTTGTGTCATCTGCAAAGAGACATACTTTTCCTTCCAGTCACTTATAAAGACATTGAAGAGGACCGGTCCTAATACTGAACCCTGCAGTACCCCACTAGTAACCCCCCTTTCTTCAGAGTGGACTCCATTTACTATTACTCTCTGTGTCCTATTCTCCAGTCAATTCTTTACCCAGGCTGTCATCTTGAGACCCACTCCCAGGCTGGCTAACTTGTATATTAATCTTTTGTGTGGGACTGTGTCAAATGCCTTGCTAAAGTCTAGGTAGGCCATATCCACAGCCCCTCCCTGATCTACTACTTTGGTCACCCAGTCAAAGAAATCTATCAGATTTGTCTGGCATGACCTTCCCGCTGTGAATCCATGCTGCCTTGGGTCCTGTGCCCCTCTGGCCTCTAGATACTCAACAATTCTTTCCTTCAGAAGTGATTCCATCATTTTCAGTACCACTGAGGTTAAACTAACAGGTCTGTAGTTTTCCTGCTTCTGCCTTGCTCCCACTTTTGTGAAGGGGAATCACATCTGACTCAGAGCGGAAGTAAACTGGGTCAGGAGTACCATCACCCCTATCCAGGGACCACCCAGTCCAATGCAACTGCCTCAAAGGATGCCGTGAACGAGGAGCACTTGGATGACAGTGGGCTCAGGGAGGGTTAGAGCAGTCAGGTAGAGGCACATCCCAGATCCTATTCCACTCAAGAACTCATATGCCACACTGGCAAACAAGGACAACCAAATACAGGTACCCAGAGAAGTGGAAGGAAAGGATGTGGAGGTTAGCCAAGGAGGTGACCTCAAGGGAAAGCAGTGGACCCCAGAGGAGGAGGAAGCAATCCTGGTGGGGACTCCATCATAAGAGGGATCCAGCTAGGAACACAGGAGGGGAGGATAGGGAGGTGAGGTGCCTACCAGGTGCCACGGCATGGAGAGATGGAAGGAAGATCCTGGGATCACTGGGAAGGCAAGGCAGGAGGGTGAGCTGGATGTCATTATCCACCCTAGGTACAATGACCTGGCAAATGGGGAGCCAAAGGAAGTTCAGGAAGAGTTTAGGAAACTGGGAGGGGTCTCAAGCAAGTAGTTACTTCTGTCACTTTCTCAGAAGTACTACCTGTGAGAGGCAAGGAGAGCATAGGAGTGCATGCATCAGGAACTTTAACTCATGGTTGAAGAACTGGTGCTGTGAGGAAGGGTTTAGATTCATTGGTGACTGGGGACCCACCTGAGGGATGGAGGTTTGTTCAAGCCTGACGGCCTGCATCCATCCTGAGGGGAATCTAAGCACTAATGATAAGTTTAAATGCTACTTTGACAAGCATTTAAACTAGCAAAGGGGTGGCAGGCCAGCAAGGAGGGTACCTACTTTGCTCACCCCCACAGCTAGCAGTGGAACCAGTGAACCAGAGGATTGGCTATCTCTGCAAAGCAGTGTGCAAAAGATGGAGATTAGTGCCCAAGAGGTGGATAGGCAGAAAGGGCAAAATTCAGCAGATGGGCAGACAGCAAGGAGAACCAGGGATAAATGACAACCAAGGAAGGGGCTGAGTAGAACAGTGAGACAGTCTAGGAGGTCAAATCATGGAAAGCTATGTGTGCAAATGCCAGGAGCCTTAGCAACAAGATGGAAGATCTGGAGGCTGTCATGGTGCAGTCTGACCTGGACATTGTGGCATCACTGAAACCTGGTGTAATGATAACCATGACTGGGAGATGGCCATACCTGGCTACAACATATTTAGAAGAGACAGAGCAGGCAGGAAGGAGCAGGAGTGGCACTCTATGTGAAAAATGACATAAGGGCCACAGAGATCCAGGAGGAACAAAACGGGGGAGAGATACTGTGGGTTAAGCTGGAAAGGAAATGGGGACAGCCATCCGCACAGGTGTGGTCTATAGACCACCAGCCCAGGAGGAAGAAACAGATAGGGAGCTGATGCTAGCCATCCAAAGGATGGCAGACAAGGGAGAGGTAGTACTGGTTGGAGACTTCAATATTCCAGATGTGGACTGGAGCATCCCAGCAGCAGCATCAACTAGGAGCAGATTTATCCTGGACTCCCTTCAGGGTGCCTTCCTCAAGCAACTGGTCATGGAACCAACTCGGCAGAAGGCAATACTGGACCTTGTGCTCACAAACAGGGACAGTGTGATGGGGGTAACAGTGGGGGAGCACCTGGGAAACAGTAACCACCAGTCATTGTGGTTTGAAATCACAGAAAGAGCAGAATCAAACCACACAAAAACACGTATCCTGGATTTTAGGGGGGCAGACTTTGGGAAAATGGGGAGATACTTGAAAGAGGCATTAAGGGGAATGGGACAGGAATCAGGGGTTGAGGAACAGTGGGCAGTATTTAAAATGGGGATTACAAGAACAACAGAATTATGTATTAAGTAGGTTAGCAAAAGGAAAAGGAAGAGGAGACCATTATGGTTTTCCAAAGAGGTAGCAAAGAAAGTGAAAGCCAAAAAGATTGCATTCAGGCAATACAAAAAGACACAGGCAGAACGGGATAGGGAGAAGTACCAGGAGAAGCAAAGGGAGGCAGGGAGGTCAGTAAGGGAAGCCAAAGCTCAGACAGAAGAACACATTACAAAATCAGTGGGTAGAGGGGACAAAACCTTTTACAGGTACATAAGTGAAAAAAGAAAGACAAAGGGAGGAATAGTGAGACTGAAGGGGGAGGATGGGGGCCATATGGAGGATGACAACAGTAAAGCTGACATATTGAACAGGTATTTCTGCTCAGTCTTTACTGAGGAAGAGGAGGGTAATGGGTCTGAAGGGAGTACAAGGGTGAGAATGGTGCAGAAATGGACACAAGTCCTTTACACGAGAAAGGGTCCTGAAGGAACTGGAAGTAATAAGAGTTGATAAAGCAATGGGGCCAGATGGGGTGCACCCCAGGGTCCTTAAAGAACTAAGAGAGGTGGTGGCTGAACCTCTGGCTATCCTGTTTAGCCGATCACTGGAAACAGGGGAGGTACCCAAAGACTGGAGGACAGCAGATGTAGTCCTCTTATACAAAAGTGGGAACAAAGAGGAAGCAGGGAACTACAGACCAGTCAGCCTCACCTCAGTAGTGGGGAAGATCATGGAAGCACTACTGAAGGAGAGATTGGTGGAACATCTGGTTGTCAATGGACTACAGGACCCAAGGCAGCATGGTTTCACCAGGGAGGTCATGTCAGACCAACCTCGTTGAATTTTGACTGGGTGACTAGGGAGGTGGATCAGGGAGGTGGACATGGCCTATCTGGACTTCAGCAAGGCCTTTGACACTGTGCCACATAGAAGACTATTACACAAACTGGGGAATATGGGTGTGGGCAGGACAGTAGTGTGGTGGGTAGGTAACTGGCTGGGTGGCAGGACACAGAGGGTGGTGGTAAATGGCTGTCACTCCACAGAGGGAAGAGTGACCAGTGGGGTACCACAGGGATCAGTGCTGGGACCGGTCCTATTCAACATCTTCATCAGTGACATGGCGCAGGACCTAGAAGGCAGAATTTCACTGTTTGCTGATGACACAAAGCTCTGTAACAGAGTAGACACACCAGAGGGTGTAGACAGAATGAGAAACGACCTGCAGAAACTTGAAGAATGGCCAGGGGTTTGGCAGTTGAAATTCAATGCAAAGAAGTGCAAGATAATGCATATGGGGCACAAAAACCCTGGCACAATATATCAGTTGGGGGTGAGGATATAGCATGCACCAAGCAGGAAAGGGATCTTGGGTTATCATCTCTGATGACCTCAAGGTAGGGAAACAGTGTGACAAGGCAGCAGGTAAAGCAAATAGGATGCTGGGTTGTATAGGCAGGGCATTACCAGCAGGAAAAGGGAGGTCATAACTTATACAAGACACTAGTGAGGCCCCACCTGAGTACAGTGTACAGTTCTGGAGACCATACCTATGTAAGGACATAGACAGGGTAGAGAAGGTTCAGAGGAGGGCAACAAAGATGGTGCATGGATTGCATCACAAGTCCTATGAAGACAGGTTGAAGGAACTGAACATGTACTCCTGGAGGAGAGGAGGGAGAGAGGATATGATAGAGACATACAAGTATCTTACAGGGAGGAACAAGGTGCAGGAAAACACTATTTTTAAGCGAAAAGATGTTCCAGGACTAGAGGCATGGGATGAAGTTGGAGGGGGTACGATTTCAGAGGAAACATGAGAAAGAATTTCTTCACAGAACGGGTGGTGGACAAGTGGAACACCCTGCCGGAGGAAGTGGTGGGGGCTGAAACAATCACGGATTTAAGAATGCATGGGATAGACATAAAGGAATTCTGAAGGTCAGGGTTAAGGTGCAACAGACTTCTAGGAAAACAAACTGAATTTACAAGCTCAAATGGGCAGACTGGGTGGGCCATAGGCCCTTATCTGCCGACACTGTCTATGTATCTATGTATCTGCCCTCCTCCAGTCCTCGGGTACCACCCCATCCTCCGATGATTTGTTAAAGAGGGTAGTCAGTGGTGTCACTAGTTCTACCCTTAGTTCTTTTAGAATTCTGGAATAAATCCCATCAGGCCCCATTGCTTTGTCCACCTTCAGTTTTAAGAGTTCTTTCAGAACCCTTTCTTCTGTAAATGGGCTGGTATCAACTTCTGTATCCAAAGTGTTTCTACTGTTTGTTTTAGGTACCTCCCCCTCTTTCTTTGTAAATACTGCTCAAAAATATTTGTTTAGTATCACTGCCTTTTCATAGTCACCCTCTGTCCACCCTCCCTCCCCTTTATTAAGCCTCAATAACCCTCCCTTGGTCTTCCTTCGCTCCCTGATGTACCTATAAAAGGTTTTATCCCCATTCTTAACTGAGTTGGATATCTTTTCCTCGGTTTGGGCCTTTGCTGTTCTGACTGCCTTCCCAGCTTCCTTTTGCTTTAACTGATACAGTTCTCTGTGCCACTTCTTCTGTGATTCCTTGTACTTCCTGAATGCTTTTTTTTTCTCTTGAACCTTCACTGCCACTTCCTTTGAGAACCATAGTGGTTTCTTACATCGTTTCGTTTTGTTTATTTGCTTCACACAAAAGCTTGTTATTTCTGTGATGGCAGTTTTTATTATTCCTCATTGTTCTTCCACCCCTTCTTCCTGCGTATTTGCTAGTAAATTCCTTAGGCACTCACCCATTTTGGCAAAGTCAGCCCTCCTGAAGTCCATTACTTTTGCCTTTCTAAGGCTTGACTCTATTGCTGTGTTTATTTGAACCATACTGTTCGATGGTCGCTAGTTCCCAGATGGCTACCCACTTCTACATCTGTGATCCTCTTCATCTCCATTTGAGATTACCAGATCTAAACATGTTACATTTCATCCATCAGAGACTGCACTTTCTTTTAGAATACGTAGTTTATTTGGTATCTGAATCTCGAAGACTGTTAGCCCATAGAATACTACTCAGTGTACTGGACTATGGGCTTACTGTCTATTCTGTGAAAAGTGACAGAGTTTTGGTTAAATTGAAAGTAACATATACTGTAATAATGTCCTCCATTTTATACATACATACATACATACAAAGTTGCCAGTAGATTAGGCCTAATGGTCTATCTTGTCTGCCCGAGATGCAGCTCACAGTTAAGTTCTGCTGCTGCCCCTCACCCTTTCTGAATCCCTTGCTCTCAGGCACTCCCCTGAACTTTCTTGCTGCTCACTTCCTCCCAACTTGTACCTTGCCTATGTACCTGTCCTTTCCTTCTTGAATCCTCCCACTGATTCCATTCTCATCAACTCATCTGGTAGCATGTTCAGGTCGCCACCCTCTCTGTGGAGTATTGTCTCCTCACTTCCCTCTGTACCTCCCTACTAGTTTTAGCCTCGGACCCTCATTATCCCTCCCTTCAATTTGAGCAGACCCTCCATGTTTACCCTATTGAACTCTTTCAAATATTTGAAGGCCTCTGTCATGTCCCCCCGTCCCTTCTGTCTTCCAGGGAGTACATGTTCAGCTCCCCAAGTCTCTCTTCATAGGCCTTTTCCCCCAGACCATGGACCATCTTTGTCGCTCTTCTCTGGACTCTCTCCAGTAGAGTAACATCCTTCTTTAAGAGAGGGTGCCAGAACTGCACACAGTACTCCAGGTGTGGCCTCACTAAGGAATTGTACAGGGGCAGTATAACCTCCATTCTTCTCGAGGTTAACCCCCAGGCAATACACCCAAGCATTCTATTTGTCTTTGCAGCCACTCTCCTACATTGTTCTGAGTTGTTCATTTTGGCATCTATTACCATCCCTCAGATCTTTTTCCTCCTTGGAGACCGTCAGCTGCTCTCCCCCTAAATGACAGTTATACCTAGGTTCCTAACACTCATATGTAGTAGCTACACTTACGAGCATTAAACCCCAGCTTCCAAGTGTGTGCCCACCTTCCAAGTCTCACCAAGTCTTCCTGGAGTGCCCTCCTCACTATCCACTACCGCTCCCAGCTTGGAATCATTGATGAACAGGCTCATTTTGCTCAACTCCCTCCCCAATGCCTGCTATGAAAGCATTGAACAAAACTGGGCCCAGCACTGATCTTTGAGGGACCCCACTGATGACCCTTCTGTGAACCGAGGCCTCTCCCCCTACCACCACCCTCTGCTGCTGGTTACTAAGTCAGTTTGCAATCCACTCCACCATTTTTTTCCACACCCCTAGGTTTCTCAGCTTACACATCAATCTTCCATGCAGGACCAAGTTGAAAGCCTTGCTGAAGTTCAGGTACAGGACATCAACCGGCCTTCCATCATCCAGGGATCTTGTCACCCAGTCGAACAATTTGACTAGGCTGGTATGACACAATCTCCCCCGGACGAACCCATGTTAATTTTCATCTTGAAAGTCATTTGCCTCCAGGAACTCCACCGTCCTTTCCTTCAAGAAGGCCTCCATCAGTTTCCCCACTATGGATGTCAGGCTGACGGTCTGTAATTTCCAGTTTATCCCAAGGGCCACTCTTTGGAGAGGCACGACGGTGCTGTCCTCCAGTCCAGAGGAACATATCCTGATTGGAGGGAGGAAATGAATAGTTCCATAACTGGAGCAGCCAGAACATCTGCCAGTTCCTTCAGAACCCTGGGATGGATTCTGTCTGAGCCTGGGGCCTTATCAGTCCTCAAGGACCTGAGAGCCTCCCTCACCCTCCCCACCTGGACTTACCATCTGTGAGTGCCCACCCGTCCCCAGCCTCCATCCTGCCTCCCCTGTGGAAAAGGCCCATCCCTTTCCCTAGTAAAGGCTAACATCCCAAGAACACATCATTGTACCCTGTATAAAACAGCAGGTTGCATTTAACTTGAAAATAGATGTAGCTTAAGGCTGAGTTCTATGCTCCATAAAGGAATCATTGGTCAGCTTCTGCAAACAGTTATGTTATTGTTCCAGAGGGCCTTCAAAACTCGGGGAACAAGGTCACAAAGCCAGTTTGTTTCTAAAATTCCTTTTTTTTTTTACATACATATGGACAAAAATCTCTGCTATTTAGGGCTCCCACTTTTTACAGTTCCCTACCTAATGACATTATCAACTGTATAACAATCAAATCTTTTAACATTAGACTTAAACAATGGCTCTTTGTGAAGAATGAATGCACGTGCATTTAAAGGTCTTTTATGTGTATTGTGTATTTGTAACTATATTTGTATATTGTATTTATTGGTTTTATATTAAGTATTTTTGTACTTGTTGCTTGTGAAAATGGGCACTTTGCTAATCAGCTAACAAGTATAAAAATAAAAATGAAATGAAAAAAGAAATCTGCTGCCATCTGGAGAGGATCAGAACTACTAATATTTTCTCAGGGACTATGAGACTATCTTAAACTACTTCAGAAAGCAAAGAGTTACTTTCATACGTAAAAAAAACTAGAACTATGTTGAACTTCCTGGACTGAGCTGATTATACAGATTTTGCACTAATAAGGAGTTGGAATAAACAAAAGATGACTTTTGAAATGAGATATATTCAGCCTCCAATTCCGTGTTTCTGTTGTGTTATGTTCACAGAGTTGAGCAATAATATTAAACTGTCCAGCCCGTCAGCACAGCGGTTGGATTTCTGCTTGCGACGCCAGCGACCTGGTTTCATCAAGCGAACCTGGGTGTCGTCAGAGGGCCCGGCTGGGGGAGATGGATTGAGCATCCCATGGATTGCTCTTCTTCTCCAGGGTAGGGTCTAGTGTGTCGCCGGTGCACGGGGGACCCCTGGTGGAAGCCGGGGGTGCCACAGCAGACGGCGCCAATGAGGACCTGAGGGGGCGGGATGGACACTGGCATCATTGCATGTTCCTGCCCCCACCCATAAAACAGGGGAAAAAGGAAGCCTGCCCACTGCCTCCATGGTGCCCACCCCCAGCTGCAATTGGCTCCTCAGGCTGACTCCTGCCCTATCCCGATGTTTGTGGCACCTTGGGCCGGGTTGCCATGACCCCACCCTGGGGGGTAATCCAGGGGGTCCCGGGAGGGTGGCTAATGTGGGGTAGCCGCAGCCGAGGGAGTCCATGACTGCATGGATGTCCCACAGTACAGCAGGCATCAAAAAGTATATAATATAAATAAAAAAAATAATATTACATTAAAATAGTCAGTTGCCCATTGTTTTTAATTATGTGCAATAGGTAT
The DNA here is from genome assembly GCA_016271365.2 of Neoceratodus forsteri. Classification (NCBI taxonomy): domain Eukaryota; kingdom Metazoa; phylum Chordata; order Ceratodontiformes; family Ceratodontidae; genus Neoceratodus; species Neoceratodus forsteri. The sequence continues at coordinate 123,036,963 of CM057450.1, read as the reverse complement.
GTTAATATAAACATAACATTGTGAGATGTTCATTTTTCTCAATGCTAAATCTGTTTTTCATGCAGCTGGAGTCAGTTTGACTTTTTATTAGAGTTCCTTCAAAGGAGCGAAAGCTGTATTAAGTGTGCATGTCTTAGTGTGATGAGGATACATAGATCCTGGTAAGGAGCTGCTGAGCTCAAATCTCACACTACAGTAGGAGGCAGCAGAAAGTAATGGTATTTTGTAATAATATTTCATGATATGTCATTAGTACTCCATTCATATTAATAAGTATTATAGCTACATCATGAAATATCACAATACTGTATTTCACAAAATACTGCTACTGTAAGAAGAAACAAGACTGTTGTCTACTAGTGTACAAAGTAAAATGTCCACAGACTGTCGTCTACTAGTGTACAAAGTAAAATGTTCACAATTTTTTTGTGTCCTTCACCCTGGGCATCTCTACTCCACCAGGTGCTCCTTAACCCCCCGCTGCCTGCCAATATCACCCTGCACTGCTGGACCCTTCCCCTACGCCTCCAGCATCTCCGTTGCTAAGCAAATCTTACTTATCACCATTGGGCTGTTGGGGGGGCTCCTGTTACCATTCTAAAGGAAGCACCTGAGCCTGTGACAGCAGGAGGTGGAAAGGCAAGTCCCCTTTGGGGGTCTGGTGGCATGGTAGGGGCTGCAAAAGAAGCCTTCATTTTGGGTGCCCAGTTGCCCAGTGCATTCATTTTCCATTGATGTGACCCACCTACTACCACATGCACACTTACAGCAACGTCCAGGGCAGGATGTTCATCTGCATGTCATTACCCATGCAGCCAGCAGCATGTCCACAGATCCACCACAGCGAACCACCATTGAAGCAGAGCATTTACTCACTCTCCTGGAGGAAGCATCTTATGGATACTCTAGATACCCCTTGGAGCTTCCATCCCCTGACTTCCCTGGCTCAGAGCATGAACCTGGGTTGCCAGTGTGCTGAGATAAGCAAACTGTTACCTTTCCTACCTCTGCTCCTTTGACCCTAGAGCATTGGTGCTGATTGCCATTTTTTATTGGCTACATTTTACTACATGAAAGCTAATTTAACAATACTGCTTCACATTGTGGATTTTGCTCTGGTTTGTAGGGAAGCCTGATTTATCCTGGACACTGTGACCTCATTATCAGGCTCCACAGGAGCCTCTGAGCTATTTTTTGTCCTAGCCCTTTCTCCCTCTCCACAATGTGCATAAGGTGCTGCCAACATTTCACTGTGAGATGCTTGCGTAACTGTTACTCATTAAGTGGGACTTTCCACTTATTCACTCTTAGAGCTTTGTTTTCCTTTCGTAATAGGTGGTGTCTCATATTGCACAAGAGGTCAAAGTTGATCTACTGTTGACAGTAATCTTTTTTATTCACCAGAAGTTATTTCTTAATCAGCTACTGATAATCCCTGTTGTGTCCCTGAGCTCTCTGAGCAGTGGTTTTAGCTTTTTACGCCTCACTGTCCGTGGTTGTGAGCTCACTCTGTGAAAAGCGTGTGTTGGCTCATTCTGTGAACAGTGCGATGCCTCTTTATGTCTCATTGTCCGTGACTCTGTGGACAGTAATATTACCAGTGCTGATCCCTAGAACATCTCATTACAGCTGCCTGGATTCCTCTTATGTAGTCATGCCTGTGTAGCCTTCTGAACATGTGCAAAGTTCTTGGAAAACCCATCGTCTAGCACTTTAGCTTCTACATCTTGTTCCCTCACCCCTCCATTTCTAGATCTTTCTATATGCTGGAGATTGCCTTTTTGGTAGCTTCAGAGGTTTTTATTTATTTATTTAATTTTCATCAGGTTGGTTGACTTTCTACTACTGTTGTGGGGTTAGGGCTTTTAGCTTGAGTCTAATGGCATCAGTCAAATTCCAATATTCTATCAGGAACTTGACAGCTTCGATCTTCATTACACCATTGCACTGCACAAGCCTGGCTTCAACTCTAAGATGTCATTAACAGACCCCTATGACATCTACTTGACAATCATTCAACCACCCAACTCTGATGAAGGCCTGTATGTAGTGCACTTTGTAGGGGTTGTTTGCATTGCGATCATTTAAAGACAGCCCTAGCTCACAGATCCAAAATTAGGTACACTTACTAGTCTGTAGGTTTGTACTAAAAGTGGTGGCTATTGACTCTATAGCACCTGTGTGACACTGCATGGTGCCATACACCTGCCAATAACCATTGTTTGCCCCCTCACCTGCCAAACTGTGACTTGTGACAACTGCGAGGGAATCATGGCACTGACACCTTTGCACGAACGATGGTTCCCCCCATCCCCGAGTAGTACCCCCCTGGAGTTGGAATCTAAAAGAAGGGGGGTGTGGGTAGCAAAGCCCCCCCAAAAAAGTAATTTCCCAAACTGGTTTCGCTGCTGGTTCCGTGTCCTTGTCACAGGTTGCCGTTCTACAGTCGCTGTTTTGACATGGAACCCCATTGACTGCACACTGTGGGAGTAAGTTATCGCCTAACATTTGCCTCTTTGCCATCATGTTGCTTCTTCTTTACCATTTTCTGTGATGCCTAAGTCCTCGAAGAAAAAGAGGGACAAACAGAGCCATCTCAACTTTGAGTGCGTGGAAAGAAAATTAGCACTGACGACAAGTGTCAGTTGCGCTTCCTCTGCCAAGGACTTGGTCACAACATGAACTCTTGTAAAGCCTGAATTCTGATGGATTTTGCACACTCAAAATTCAGGTTTGGAAGTTGGGGAGAGAGCCCTAAACTTTCAAAGGCAGGCATTACACTTGGAGGTCCCAGGAGAGGAGGTTGGACCATTCCCACAGTTCCCTTCGCCACTCTCCAGCGTTGGACGAGGTACCTACAAACATATGAACATACAAAATCCCAGCAGGTCTGAAGGTCAATCAAGTCTAGTCATTGCAGAGCTCATTTGCATTTGCTACCTGTTGCTACACCCCTCCCATCATCCTTAACTTCCCCTTGAATCTATCCCACTGTCATTTAAATCCTCCACTTGCACTGTGATTTACTATCCGCCTCTGGCAGTGTGTTCAGTCCTGCCACCACCTTCTGAGTGAAGAAGTGTCTCTGGCCTCTTTCCTGTACCTCCCCCCTCCCCTTCTACTGCTTTCTAGTTGTATCTTTGTTGGTTTATGTTCTGTTTTCTGCAAAAAAGATCCCCAATGTTGGCCTTGTTAATGCCTTTAAGGTATTTGAAGGTCTCAGCCATACCCTCACCTCCAGTGAGTACATGTTCAGGCTCACCAGCCTCTGTACATACAGGACATCCTGCTACCTTTGTATCACCTTGGTAGCCTTTCTCTGCATGGCCTTCATGTGATTTATTTCTACTTTGAGGCAGGGGCAATGATACTGCACACAGTACTCCAAATGCGGATGCACCATGAACCTGTACAGGGGAAGAATGACATCCTTCCTCCTACTAGTGAACCTTTTATTACGCAACCTAGAATCCTGTTTGTCTTTTGTCTGCATTGAAGGCTTCAGGTTGCTAGTGACTGCTATCCCCAAGTCCTTCTCCTATGAGACTGTAATCTTCATCACCCCCCCCCCCCAAGTCTGTACTCAGCCCTGGGGGTCTTGCTCCCTATGTGCATCACCTTTCTTTTTAGTACTGAAACCTAGTTGCCAGATTCCAGACCATATCTCCACCCTCACTAGGTCTTCCCTGAGGTCCTTTATGTCATCCTCAGTGTCCACTCTCTCAGAGGCTTAGTATTATCCAAAAAAACACATTTCCTTTGCTACTTTGAACAGGACCAGACCAAGCATTGCCTCCTGTGGAACTCGACTTGTAACTACTCTCATTCCGGAGTGCTTCCCCCACCACCACCAGCTGTGTTCTACCCCCCTATCCAGTTTGCCACCCTGCTGGTTAGTTTCACACTACTAGAACTCAACCAACCTTTCCTTTAGGATGGTTTCCATCAGTTTGCCTACAGTTGATGTTAAGCTGACCAGTCTAGAGTTCTCCAGTTCATCTCTTGGTCCACTCTTCTGCATCAGCTGTAATTCATTCCTGCAGAACCACCCCTCTGGTCAGAGACCAGTTGAATAGACTAGCCAGGGATGCTGTAAGGACTGCTGCCTGCTCTCTTAGCCCCCTTGGGTGCATGCCATCTGGCCATGGGGATTTGCCAACCTTGAGGGCCTTGAGCCCTTTGAGGATTCTGTCCTCCGTTATTGCTTCCTGTTTCATCTCCACTTCCCCCTCCCCCTTTTTCCCTGTTACACAGAAACATAGACTCTGTTGGTGGAAAAGGACTGCTTGGACCAGCCAGTCTGCCCAGATGGTCCCTGCCTAGTACATCTCTGCAGATCCTAACTGGTCTCAAGTGGCCCACCCTCCTCCCTGTCTGTTATTCCCCTATGCCTGTCCCATGCATGCTTGATACCACCTACTGTCTGCACAGCCACCACTTCTGCTGCAGTCTGTTCCAGGCATCCACCACTCTTTCAGTAGTACTTCTCACATCCGTCTTAAAGCCCCCTTTCAGCTTCATCATATGCTGTCTGGCCCCAGTTCTCTTTTCCATTTGAAGAGACTCCTTTCCTGCACCCCATTCACCCTTTGAGGTACTTGTATGTCACTAGCATGTCCTCTCACCTCCTCTCTACCAGGGTGTACATAATGAGATCCTCAGTCTCTGTTCATACGGCTGTTGATGCAATCATGCAACCCCTGCACCATTTTAGTTTCACTCTCTGGACTGCCTTCACATTGTTTACATCCTTTCTGAGGTGCAGCCTCTAGAACTGGACACAGTACTCCAGGTGGGGTCTCACAAGAGAGCAATACAGTGGCAACATCCCCTCCCTCATCCAGCTTGAGATATCTCTCCCCGTGTATTTCAGCACCTTACTGCTTTTAAGGCAGTATAGCTCTGTGGTTTAGGGCACTGAACTGCAAATCTGGAGACTTGGGTTTTAATCCCACAGCCCCCACTTGCATAATGTATGACCATGAGCAAGTCACTTAATTTCCTTGTGCTCCCAGGTTGCACCTGGGAACAAGCTTCAGCTTAGTGTGCCTTTCCTGGTTAAACATTTCCCCTTTCCCTTTGTTACACTGTCCTGCCACTTTCAGGTAATCAGAAATTATACCCCAAAGTCCCTTTCCTGCTTACTAACTCTCAGTATCTCCCCCGATCCTATACTCGGCTTCTGGGTTCCTATGTCCTAGGTGCACAAATTTGCACTTTTTGGCATTGAACCCCAACTGTCATGCACTTTAACACTCCTTGAGGTTTTCTACCCCTTCTTGAGTGTCCACCCTATTACAGATTTTTGTGCCACCTGCAAAAAAGGCATACCGTCCCTTCCAGTTCTTCTGCAATGTCACTCATAAGGACATTGAAGAGGACTGGCCCCGGAACTGAGCCCTGTGGCACCCTGCTGGTCATTCTCCTCTCATTAGAGTGAGTGCTGTTAATCACTACTCTCTGTTACCTGTCTATTCCCAGTTCCTTACCCAATTCACCACTTTGGGTCCTACCCCTAGACTGCTCAATTCTATCAGTCTCCTGTGCAGTACAGTGTTGCAGGCCTTGGTAAGAGTCCAGATGGGCCATGGCCAGTGACCTCCCTGATCTAGTCCCCTGGTCCCCAGTCGAAGAACTCAATCACATTTGTCTTGCATGCCCCCCCTTCCCCCATGAATCCATGCTGCCTTTAGTCTTGTAGCCCACTGGATTTAAGATACTCTGCCAACCTTTCCTTTAACAGAGTTTCCATTAATTTCTCCACCACGATGTGAGAGTGACCAGCCTATGGTTGCTAGCCTCCTCCCTGCTACTGCTTCTATGGAGAGGGACCACATCTTCTCTCATTTCAGTCCAACAGAACCATGTCTCTTTCTGGTGAGATGTTGACTAAGGCTATCAGTGGGGTAGCTAACCTCCCTGAGTTCCATTAGTGCCCTTGGGTTTATCCCATCCAGTCCCATATTGTCCACTTTCAGGCTGCAAGTTCCTTCAGGACTCCTTCCTCCAAATAGACTTATGTCCACCTCCCCCACTTTGTTCCTGCTGCTCCCTGGTGGCCCATCCTCCCTTTAATGTGAAACTGAGAGGCATACCTGTTCAGGATGTTTGCTTTTCTCTCTCCCCTTCTGCACAGTCTTCCCCTGCCACTCTTATTATCCTCACTATCCCACCCCTTGCTTTCCTCTTCTCACTGATGTACTTGAAGAAAGTCTTACCTCTTTTAATTACCCCTTTGGAAATCTTTTCCTCTGTCTGTGCCTTTGCTCCCCTCACTGCCTTTCCTGCTTCCCTCTATTTTTTTTTGGTATACCTCCCTGTCTTCTTTCCTCTGTGTTTTCATTCACCTCCTAAATGCCATCCTTGAGGGTCAGGTCCACTGAGCTCACAGTACCCACCTCTAAGTGCAGTCCATGACAGGGAGGGGACAGGGATACCCTCTTTGTGTCCTTCTATAGTGCTCACTGAGTTCACAACTGAACATTTGCCATGAAGTCCCAGGGTCCCCTCTTTGCTCTGGATCAGGGTACAATGCTAGTCTCGAGTCTTGTTGCCAAATATGAACCCTTATTGGTTGTTACACAAAGCGGGAAGATCCAGGTATTACAACCTTTTCGGGGTAGAGTTGTAACCCTGATTCTACCTTCTCCCACAAGGCATGCAGCAACCTGGTTCAAATCCCCACAGACCCTTCCTTGAGACTTTGGTATTCCCTTATCTTTTATCCAGACTTTCCCTTTTTCAGATCCTTGTTCAATTTGGTAGCTTAGATGGTACCTTAGCAATAACAGTCTAGTCATAGATTATGACTGACACATTCCACAATCACACACACAATATAGAAATCTTGCTCAGGTAGGTTTCTTAAACAAAACAAATGTCTTTACTAAATAATTGATTATCATACATTACAACAAAAGGTCTCGGAAAACCTTGGTCACAGAATAACACAAATAAAGTGGATATGTACAAAATGCACTATAACAATTATCTAAAGTTCTACCTTAAATTCATAGTGAAATGAAGTCCATAACCTGGGCCCTTATCTTCAGTCTCTATCTTAACACACCCACAGCTCCTGTGCTGGTAGAGTACTCCTATGCAGACAACGCAGTACTAGTTGCCTCACACCTAACCCTGCCTCCTACAGGCCTCCTCTCAGCATGCCTTTAGCCAAGCAGAACAGTGGTTCACTGATCATAGGTTGGTCATTAACCTAATAAAGACTAAGGCAATGCTCTTCACACACCACCAAAGCAAGGCCAGAAATGCCCCTCTCCTGAATACTTCCCAGCACTCTGCACCCCCTAGAGCAAGTAACCTCCTATAAATACTTAACTATCACCTTCAACTCTGCCCTCACCTTCCATTCCCACATCAGCGCCCTCTCTGCCACCACCAACTCCAGGATCGGGCTTCATAGCCACAGGGATTGCCTTCCCCGATGCTCTCCGGCTGGCCATCACCTCCTCTGTCCTGTCCCTAGTGGACTATGGCCTGCCTATCTATGTAGCTGCTGACAATACTGCACTCGCCAAAATCCAGCTCTCCATTAACAAGGCTTACAGGCTCCTGACTGGAGCTCACAGGCACACTCACACCTGTCTGCTTTACTCCACTTCCAACCTGCTCAACCTAGAGGAGAGACTCTGCTACCAGACATGCCTGCTAGCCAAAAAAAAATACTTCTCAGGCTCCCCCCCCCAGAGTAACCTCCTCCCTTCACCGTACTACCCCTACTGTCTCCACCTGTAGTACCTGTAATGTCACCCTACTGGTACCCAGAACCAGGACCTTCTTAGCTCAAAGGTCTTTCTGCTACAGAGCCCCCTCCTGGATCAACTCCCTCCCAGTCAATATCACCAACATCCCTAAAATTGGTCCCTTCAAAGTTGCCCTCAGGAACCACCTATTTGCCACTTGCTCCTGTAAGTGTGCCTAATTTCAGCCTCCCTCCCCTTCTTTCCTCTGGACCTTCCCTGTGGGGCCTAACTACCAGGTTATTTCAGACTCTGACAATGTCCCTGGGACTGCTTTTATCTATACTCCCCTCCACTTCTCCACTCTTTTCTCTCACACTAATACTACTGTTCCCCACAGGGCATTTGCTTGCATCCCATATCAGCTGCTGACACCTGTCACCACAATGTATTTCTCAGTATATCACAGATCAGCTGTCCTAACATCATATGTTTCGGTATTCTGTTTAACTGTATGCTGCTCATGTATCACTGAGGTGTTGTCCTCCCATAACACTTGTTTGAAACCTTGTAACTATTATTGTATCTTGATCTATGTAATATTGTCCGTCTTTGTTCTCTGCACAAAGGTGCCTTTGTAAACTAGTCTCTGACTCAAAGGTCTGTAAATCCGATATGTACAAATAAATAAAGAATAAGTATTTTTGCAAAAGATTCAGTCCTTCTGTAGCAGTTTTGCTTCTTGTGTGTCTGCTGGCAGTTGTTCTCATGTGGTTAGGAGGGAGTCCAAAAGCAAAGCATCCTCAAAATACTCCGTGGAGGGTCTTAAATACCTGTGGTCTGTCCAAGACAGTCTGTAAATCTTGGTCTGGTCCTAACTTTTAGGCCAGTAGATGTCACTCTCGTGCTTTCCCAAAAAACTCTTATTAAGGGACTCATACGTTTATTAGTCAGACTTTCTTACAATTCCAATATCCTGCCAGCTAACCAATGTAATTATACCATGACAGTTTCCAGGAATCTAGCACTGCCCTCTGAAAAGTAAAGTTTTTTGTTTTTTTATGACAGGGCTAGCTGTTAACATCTCCTGAGTTTATAACCCTTTCCTCTTTAATAGCTTCCCCAAGCCTTTGCCATGTAATTGTCAGCTTCCTGCAAGCAAGCTGGTTCCTCTCAGGTCACAGAGGAAGGTCAACCATTTGAAAAATCCAGTCTCTCTCTCTCTCTCTCTCTCTATGTGTGACCTTTTCATTAACACTGACATTCTTGTGGCATTATGACATACACAGAAGTACATAAAAATATATAGAATATGTCTGCAAATATGACTGGCAGTGGCTAGCTTGCCACAACCACCTTAGCCACTTCCTAGAGAACCATAATGGTCTCTTTTTCCTCCTACTTTTACTCACTTTCACGCAGAGTTTGGTTGCCTTAACTATATCCTCCCTTCTGCATGAGTAGTATTGTGTTCCTGGAATGCAGAAACTTTTCAAAGATGGTTTTACTCACTGTGCTGGTCTCGAACCTCCAAGCATTCTGGTGGTAGATCTATAATTTCCATTGAAGAGGGTGCTCACGCAGATGTTGCTATAGCTAAATTCAGTTAAGTCCTAAATATTTTTTGTTTTACAAAATTTACAGTTTATTTGAAAGTGTATGTGTTTTGCCACAAATTAAAAAGAAAACACAAATTGCACATACCCCAGTAATGCAAAGCATCATGACAAGCACATGCAAATGCCCGTGAATTAATTTGGACTGGCTCAACTTTAAGCACAATTGCATTGTGCCAGAAGGCCTCACAATACAATCAGCAAAGGCTGAGAACAGCAGTCACAGACACATGTTTCATCCTCTTTTGGACTCATCAGTGTACCATATCTGTACCTCAGCCCAGGGAGAGCTAGCCAGCCACCCTATAGGGGATCTTGTTGGTTAGGGTCATGGGCAGCCCAAAGTAGAGAGAGAAGAGAACAACAACAAAAAAAACCCAGAGTAAATGCAATGGGGCGAGGGTTATCCCAGAGGATATTGGCCATACATCCACATTTTAAAGAAAACACAAATTGCACATCCCCCAAGAATACAAAGCATCATGGGAAGTATATGCAAATGCCCATGAATTAATTTGGACTGGCTCAACTTTAAGCATAATTGCATGGTGCCAGAAGGCCTCACAATACAATCAGCAAAGGCTGAGAACAGCAGACATAGACACGTGTTTCGTCCTCATTTGGATTCATCAGTGTGTCATATCTGTACCTCAGCCCAGGGAGAGATAGCCAGCCACCCTATAGGGGATCTTGTTGGTTTGGATCATAGGCAGCCCAAAGTAGAGAGAGAAGAGAACACACAAATTAAAACATTTTTTTCAGTCTTTACACTGTTCCCAATGGGCCTAGAAACTTTGGCCTATGCTGCAAAATACACTTTTCTCACAGTGACTTTAGTAATGTTTGCAACTTAGTTTTACAGTTTCATGGTTCTGTTTTAGCTGTACTACTTTATATGAAAAAATATTTTAAAGTGCTTTTTTTTGCACTTTATGCTGTTTTCTTGGCTCACAATGACAGTGGTTGAGTGTTACTTGTTGGCCATCTCATAAGAACTGTGGTCAATGATAAAGTGCTTCTGTTCAGTTTTACAGCACCTTCTGTTTTTCAGTTCATAAAGACTATGGTTAATGTAATATTACCGGTTCTTAATGACTGAGGTTGGAAATGTACTGTGATGCCTTTTTCTGGTCTCATGTATGTGTCAGACACAAGCAAAAGCCTAAACAACACACTAGGCCCACAGATTTCAGAAAGTACCAGACTTGTAGCCACTGTTTGCCTAAGGCAGGTAGGCATTCTGAATGCTACGCGTGTTTAAGCATAGATCAGGTTTGCCTGTGACCTGTGCACAGTGTTCTGTTCTAAGACACAGAAAAACAGGCAAGCTAAAAGACAGTGGCCATCAGCTCCAGCCTCTCTGTCTTACTCCAAAGAGTATGCCCCTAATAAAAAGGCTGAGCATATCTCTAAAAATGTCAGCTGAAACAACTTTGCATAAGGACCAATCTAAACAGAGTCTGCAAGGAAGCCCACAAAAGAGCATAAATCCTCAGATAAGGAACGCTCACATAAAAGAAAAGGCAGGCAGAGGAATCATTCTCTTACATTAGACTTAAAAAGACAAGAAAAGAAAAAGAAAACTTTTGAAGCCTGGAAATTAAATGGCAGATGAGCCTCCATGTAGGAATTCAAACAAACATTTAGAAATTGAAACAACCATTTAAATTCTTCCAAACCATGAGAGAGCAGGTAGCAAATTTTCCTCCATCAGTTTCACCTTGTCTGACAGAGGAGGAATGCTTCTTTGAAGAAGAGGAGTAGGGCAACCTATTAGTAATGAAGTTACAGGTGATGAGACAGGTTCATCCTACATCCTCTAGAGGGTTTTTCTGCATATTCTGCCACCCTTAAGGGCAGTAATGATCAATATTCCTGGGGTGGAAGTCGATTCTGAAGTTGGGAAATCAAGTTTCTTAATCACGGTGGGGCTGACTTCTATGAAAAGAGTCTGCTCCCATCCATGACACTTTTTCCAAAAGATGAGTAAACAGATTTTACAGTTTCTTGTATCTGCAACAGCAAAGGAAAAGAAAATGGAGAAAAGATATATAGTATCCAAGATTGATTCTGAATATCATTACCAACACCCTAATCCTGAAGGTTTAATATATGCTGCTCATGTGAAAAATCAAGGACAACCTTTCCTACTGAACCTCCCGAGAAGGATTCCAGGAAAACTGATACACTTGGGGAAAATCCTACTCTTCTGCCACCCTTATTATGAGGGAGGCAGCATTTCTGAATTATACAATGTGTTATCAGGAAGCACTCTGGAAAGCATATAGGCCCTGGGTTTATTGTTCTTGGGCATGGAGGGATAATGATTGTTGCACAGCTTGACTACTTACCTACTGTGTATGAGTACCCTTAGATCTTCCACGGAATGGTTTCTTGCAGTAAGTCATTACTTCTGGGAGTATCCAGTAGAGGCCGCTGTCGCATGGCAACTTCTTCTAGCAGTTTCAGACCAGGGACTGCCAACACATGACATCATGTCCTGTTGCCTATATAAGTGTGGGAGGTCCCTGGTATCCTCAGTTCATTTTTCCGCCGTCTTCAGCTCGCGCAACACCTAGATCATCTTCTGTGTAGCAGTCATTGACGTGAAATTGGATTCTGAAATGAATGTCTAAGGATTCTACAACCAAGTAAACATTATTTCATTCTGGCTGCTGTGTCAGGAAGAATTTTGAAATGATAACCATCAACTTTGTGTAAGGTGTTTTGGAAACCCATAACACCAATTCCTGCAGAAATTGTCAGGCTTTTAATTAGGCACACCGTTGATGATGGTTGCTTGCACTTCATTTTTTCATGTCAGAGCAGAAAATGCCTCTATCAAAGAACCAGGGGGTCCATTCCAAGGGCCTCCCAGCTTCTGGTTGTCGTTCTGGGCGGTCTAAGATGAGGGTCAAACCAGTAAATCCCTCTTCCTACCGCTCCAGATGCTTGTCAATGGCCACAATTTCTGTGGGTCCCCCGTCAACTGAGCGTTCTGAATATGCTTCCTTGTCAATGAGGACTCCTCCCGCATCAATGGGACACCTTGTGCATGCCTCCTCGTTGATGGCAGCTACTCTCTCATCAATGGAGCGACCCTTGCATACATCGTCATTGATGGAAGTTCCTCTCTCATTGACGGGGGTAGCCCTGCATGCCTTCTCGTCAATGGGAGCCCCTCTGCCATCACCAGAGGTCACCCTTGCATGCATCCTCATTGAAAGGAGTCCTTCTCTCGTCAACGGCGGTGGCTACTACCATACAGGCTGTGCAGGAAATATCTGCACTGTCGACGAAGGTTTATAATACTCCATCAACGATGCTTACTAGCGTCTTTTTCTATAACTAAACCCATAGTTGCTGAGTCGTTGGAGGCTTCTCCCCGGCCAGTGATATCTGGCATATTGCATGATACTGCCTTCATGGGCTCACCCATTAAGTCCTGTGTACCTCAGGGTAACCTGCTGGCTTTTGCTCTTCAACAAGCCCCTCCACCATCACATGTGGGCTCATGCAGGGGGCAATCAGAATGAGACGGGACCCTGGTTATATTTTCCAGGGGCTAGACCTGCTTATGCTGCATGTCCTATTCTATCTGTCCTTTCTATTATTCCCAGCCCCTGCTGTCCCTCCCCTCTTTTTTCCTTGGAAGCAGGCATTACTAGAATTGTGCAGCAGGTCTTACAAAGCATGATTTATGCCCTGCCCGCTGACAGAGGTGGCCAGGATGATTCCCTACAGTCTCGTTCTCCCCAATAGGAGAAATCCCTGATGATTTGTATACTGAGTACCCTGATCCTGATTTTCCTGCTCCAGGTTCTCCTTATTCAGCCATCTCTTCCGTGGATGAGGACTTGCCTTTGCGGCCAGCCACCTCTCCTCCAGATGACCCCACCTTTAGCAAAAGGATGCTTCAAATCCAAAAGGTGATGGGCTTTTTTCCACTACAGAACATGACAAACTACGTAAGGATATGGCAGATTATTTAGAATTACCAGAGAAATCAACTCTAGTGGTACCCCCACTAATACCTACATATCAGAATGCCTTGCTGATTACATAGCATCAGCCTTCAGCCATTACGGCTGTTCCCAGAAAAGCCGATAGATTATACCAATCTCCTGTGGACCATCCTTTCCTCTCCAGTATTCTGGATATAGATTCAGTGGTCATTGCTGCCGCTCATGATCATACTAAGAAACTAATCACATGAGCTCCTTACCATCTGATAAAGAACCCCGAAGAATAGATTACCTGGATAAAAAGGCCTTTTGCCTCAGGTACCATGAATATACATACATGGGTCATATGATTAAATATCAACGTACCCTTGAGGTCTCTATTCTAGAAACTATCAATAAATTTCCTCCCTCTCAGGAGAATGACCAGTTATTGACTATGAATACCACTAATAATTTTATCTCCCTTCACCTTCTCAGGTCGGGATATGATGCCGCTGATACCCCAGCCCGACTATCAGCTACTGGAATAGCCTCATCACCATGCTTGCTTTGGTGTCCACTTTCCCCTGACATACAACAGAAAGTGATTGATGCACCTTTAATGGGTCAAAATTATTTGGGCTGGGTACCTAAGCCCTCACTGATGATCTTCAGGCATCAGATAGAACCCTTCAGATAGTCGAAGGTATGTACCATACTCCATAAAATACACCTACCATACACATTTCTCCAAAGAGGTGAAAAATACAAAACCTGAAACAGCAGTGACTTTCAGGGGTTGTGGCCAGGTGCCCAGAGGCAACCCCCGGCCGCCCGTGGCTCCCATGCCCGTCCCTCAGGAGAGGCTGGTCAGCCCAGTACCCAGTGGCCTACCATGCCCTTCCCCCTGCCTCTTCACCCAGGTCTTGGAGGTGGTCAGGTGTCATTTCTCCCTCCATCTAGAGGCTTGGCAGACAATCACTTCAGACTCATGGGTACTCCAAATACACCAAAGGGGTCATACATTGGAGCTTCTCTCCATCCCACCACCCTCTCCTTCCTGGATAATTCAGTATCCTTTGCATCATGCTCCTATCCTTCAAAAGGAACTGGAGGCACTCTTGATCAAACAAGCAACTGTACCATTGCCACCTGCGGATCAACAGAAAGGTTTCTATTTCCATTTTTTCCTGGTACCCAAGAAAACGGAGGATCTCAGACCCATACTGGATCTGAGACATCTGACTCTACATATTCAGTCAGTTCAAACACTTTTCATGGTCACGTTAACATACACCATGCCCTTCTAAATCAAGGATATTGGATCTGTGCTCTGGATATGAAGGAAGCTTACCTTCATATCCCCTATTCACCCTGCTCATCAAAAATTTCTGTGCTTCCGCCTTTTGGGCCAAAACTATCAGTTTCTGGCTCTCCCATTTGGCCTCTCATCAGCCCTGAGAGTCTTCACCAAATGCCTAGCGGTGGTGGCTGTAGCCCTAAGGGAAAAAGGGCACTTTGTCTTCCCATATCTAAATGATTGGCTGATCAAAGCAGACTCCAAAGAAGCTCTGCTGACCTTTTTTACCACCACCCTAAATCTGTTTGCGACCCTAGGGATCAGGGTCAATTGGCAAAATCAATCCAGAACCAACTCAGAATTTACAATACATTGAGCTGTTCTAGATATGGTTCAGGCGAGGCTTACCTCCTCCCTTCCCAACAGGATACTCTGATATCCCTGGCTCTACACATTCAGGATCAAAATATGATTATGGCCAGACTAATGTTACAACTACTGGGCTACATGTCTGCTGCTATACCAATGGTGGCATTTGCCCATCTCCATATGAGACCTGTCCAGTGAACTCTACAGGACCAATGGTACCAGAGGACCAGACAGTTCGATGACCAGATTTGGGTCACCCTTCCTGATTGCAACCTCTTACCTGGTGGACAAACAAAACAATTTGTGCCAAGGATGCCTTTCTGCTCCCTTCCACGCAGGCATTAACCATGGATGCTTCCCTGGATGGATGGGGCACCCACTTGGGTCAGTATCAGATGCAGGACTGATGGTCAATATCACCTCATCTTCCTCACATCAATCTCTTAGTGAGGAGGGCGGTCCATTTAGCCCATCAGGCATTCCAACCTTACCTCTGATTCAATCAGACAACACTACAGTGGTATCATACCTAAGCAGGCAAGGCGGCACACATTTGTGTACCCTCTGCAGAGAGACACTTGCAGTCTGGCAGACAGCAATTGGACAAAAATCTATCATTGACAGCCATCCACCTTCTGGGACGACACAATCAGTTGGCAGACCAGCTGAGTCATCAGTCATCTGCCCACGAGTGGACACTCCACATGGATGTCCTAAACGACATCTTTGCCCTCTGGGGGACTCCACAGCTGGATCTGTTCACCTCCCCAGTCAATAATCGGCTCCCCAATTACTTCTCCATTATCCCGAACACCAGGGGAAGGTCTATCAATGCCCTGCGCCAACCCTGGACAGGACTTTACTTATATGCTTCCCCCCCATCCCTCTCCTTCAATGGACGCTGTTGAAACTTCAACTGGAGCCTGCCACCATGGTCCTAATCGCACCACTGTGGCTCCGGCAACCATGGTATCCCCTCCTCCAGCAACTGTCCATGAGGGATCCCATTCAGTTGCCATTCAGACCGGACCTCCTGACTCAGAATCAGGGGTCCCTCCTGCACCTCAGCCTCAAGACCCTATGCCTTTATGCCTGGCTCCTGAGGACACTTTCTTAAACAGATTGCAGGTGTCCTCCTCTGTTGTCAATATTCTCTTAGCTTCTAGAAAGCCAACAACCAGAGAAACTTATAACTCTAAATGGAAAGGATTTTCCATCTGATCTGCAGCTCTTACTGTGGACCCATATTCCTGTCCACTCATGACTGTTTTAGATTACCTAGCCTCTTTATCAGAGTCAAGTCTCAGTTATTCTTATGTCAAAGTTCACCTGGCAGCCATTTCAGCTTTTCATTAACCTCTTGACGATAAATTACTGTACCAACATCATTTATCTAAGACAATAGTTCTCAGACTTTGTCACAGTGAGCCTCCCCAAATCCATGGAAAAGATTTTGAGCCTCCCAAAAACTGAAATAATCTTGGGCCTCCCCAAAGAAAAATAACGTACTGTACTTTGCACAGTACACCATGAATAGATTGAAACCCCTTTCAGTACTTGGCTCACATTCAGTTCTTTGTCTTATACTGACTTGGAACTTTTGAAAAAGAGCTCCTGTGCTCAAAGGTGTTATCTGAATAATACATAAATAAAATAAACACATTTTATAATTCAGCTTATTGTAACCCCTTTGCAGATCAACATACTTGCTCTGCTATTTTCATTCTTGAGCCATTGTTACCCTTTGTTGCAGTACCTTCATGGGTCAGACTACTTCCTGTTTCTCTCTATATGAAATAACCTTCCTACATACTTTGCTTCTTCCCGTCATTCTCTGCTCCTAAGCAACTTCTCAGGGATTACTTTGATCCTTCCTGCTATTGCTCTTAGCACTTCTATGCTCAACCCTTGTATTTGGGCTGTTCTGTCATCAGTTTACAAATTGATCAATTACCACCACTCATTATTAATTTATTGTTCATATTTGTTTGCAGTATTGCTCATTGTATATTTCTTGATTGTTTTCTAGCTACCTTTTGAAATGTATTCACTCCCTACCCATCCCCGGGTACACCTGAAATGAGCCTTGGCTCATTTACCTCCCCTTGTCACCTATTAGTAAATAAATACATAAAATTCACCTACTATTATTATCCTCTTTGAGTTTGCATCACCTCTTCACACAAAATATATAAAACCCAAAATTTAAATATAGCACTTTTTCAGACTTGCTTGAGCCTTTCCTGGAACAGGTTGGGGCCTCCCCAAGGAGGCTGGCCTCATCATTTGAGAACCCCTGATCTAAGATGTTTTTGAGAGGAATGCTTCACTTGAAGCCTCCAATCTGATGTCCCACTCCTCTGTGGGATCTCAGTTTTATCATAGAAAAACTGACTCTCGAGCCCTTCGAGTCAGTGGCCACTTGTGATCTTCGTTTTCTCTCCTGGAAAACATTATTTCTGGTGACCATTACTTTCAATTGGCGTATTTACGAGCTTCATGCCCTCATATGTAGGAAACCGTACTTGATTTTTCATAGAGATCAGGTGGTCCTCCATACCAACCCCTCCTTTCTACTGAAAGTAGTATCTAAGAAAACTCTAAATCAATCCATGGAGCTCCCAGTATTCTTCCCGGAGCACTCCAACCAGGGTGAACATCTATTACATTTAATGGACGTTCACCGCATATTGAGATATTACACTAATCGCACTAAAGACGTTAGACAAACATCTCAATTCTTTCATTATTTCATTTTTTTTTATTTATTCTTTGGTAACCGGGTAAAGGCACTGGACCGAAGGTCCCTTTTCAGGCCCGACCCGGACAAAAAAACATACAAGAAAACACAAATACAATCAACAACAATACAATACCAAAAAATACAAATTACAAATTACTGTTACAAGCAGATTAATGTAATAAATAACTTTTTAACCTTTGTTTAAAAGTTAAAACAGAGGGAGCAATCCTAACATCAAGTGGAAGTGAATTCCAATACGAGGGTGCTGCTATTGAAAAAGCTCTAGAACTTCATAGTTTCATAGTTAAATACATGTTCAGTAGGTATTTCTACCTTTTACGAACACGCCATCCTTCATAGATGGAAACAGAATTTAAGGTCTCCTTTTTCTTTGTCAATATTTGATTTGAACATAGTTATAGTTTCGCTGTTGACTACACTGGATGGTAAGTTATTGCAGAGATTAACAATCCTTTGTGAGAACCAATTATTTCTTTTACAGTATTATTGGGGTTCCTTTAAGTTTTTGTGTATGAGATCTGGTATTTTTGTTACTTATATTTCTATCTAAACCGATAGTTTCAAACATTAAGTCATTGTGGAAGGCTTTATAGGTTAGACATAAATCACCACGGAGTCGCCTATAATTAAGAGAATAGAGATTTAAATCTTTTAATCTACTTTCGTAATCTAAATTTTGCAATCCATTTATTTTCTTAGTTGTTTTTCTTTGACTATTTTCTATAAATATTTTTGTTTTTAATTAAGTAAGGTGATACTACTGAACTGCAGTATTCTAGATGGGGTCTTACTAAACTTGAGTACAAAGGCAGTATAACTTTGGCCTCCCTGCTTTTAATATTTCTAAAAATGCAGTTTAGAATTGTGTTTCCTTTTTTGACAGTTGAAATTGTATGTTTGTTAAAACTAAAGTTGTTGGAAATTATAACACCTAAGTCTTTTTCATAAGTAATTTGCTCCAAGTAAGTCTTATTGATCTTGTAAGGATAACAAGGATTATTTTTCCCAAGTGCATCACCTTGCATTTGGTCTCATTAAATAAAAGACTTTTTCTATGGACCAGTCTACTAAATGGTCCAGGTGTTTTGCATTTCATTATTATCGTTTGATCTTTTATTATACAACCTATTTTGCAGTCGTCAGTAAACTTTGCTAACCAGGAATTATTAAGGGGACATTGTAGAGGTCGGAATGTTAAACAGGTTGGGCCCAACACAGACCCTTGGGAACTCCACTTGTGACCTGGCCTGGATTAGATAAATAACCCTTAACAGACACTTGTTGGGTTCTATTTAGTAACCAAGCTTGAATCCAGCCTATAATTTTAGAATCTAGTTTTAATTTGACTAATTCGGATATTAATATCCCATGTGATTCCGAATCAAAAGCTTTGGAAAAGTCCAAAAAAATTACATCCACTGAGAATCCTGTATCCAATGCATTACTCACTGGTTCCAAAATGTACAGTAAATTTGTTTGGCATGATCTGTTCTTTGTAAATCCATGTTGATGAATGTCCAATATGTTATTTTCGTCAAGATGATCAGTAATTCTACCCTTAAGTACCCTTTCTAGAAGTTTGCACATAACATCAGTTAAACTAATAGGTCTGTAGTTTTGCTCAAGGTGTTTATTGCCATTTTTAAAAATAGGAATAACTATTGCTTTATTCCAGTTTGTTACTGTTTTTTCTGTGTAGACTGACAAGTTAAATAACAAGGTTAATGGCCCAATTAGTTGATCTTTTAATTTTTGATAAACAGTGGAGGGATACCATCGGACCTGGGGAACTGCTATTTTTAGTTTATCAATAGCTTCCTTAATTTCATCTTCTGTTATATATGGAAAAGATGATGTTGTAGTATGCTCCATTACTGGATTAGATATATTTTTTTGAAAAATGTTTACAAAGTAATCGTTCATTTTATTTGCTATTTCAACTTCATTAGCAATTAGTTGTTGGGATGACTGTAATGGTCCTATGGTAGGACTGTTTTTTTTTTAAGAACCAATATAGTTGTAAAAAGTTTTTTTGTTGTCTTTGACATTAACAGCTAGTTTTAATTCTAGATTTTTTTTCCTTTATAATCATGTTTTTACTTTT
Organism: Neoceratodus forsteri; assembly: GCA_016271365.2. Taxonomy (NCBI): domain Eukaryota; kingdom Metazoa; phylum Chordata; order Ceratodontiformes; family Ceratodontidae; genus Neoceratodus; species Neoceratodus forsteri. Next base: position 123,017,166 of record CM057450.1, on the reverse strand, counting down.
TTTTGATATTAGCTTGTATTTACTCCAGTTTTCACTTGTTTTTTTGGTTTTATATTTCTTGTATAAACAGTGTTTTTTAGCTAAAATTTTCTTTATTTTATAATTTCACCATAAGGGGGCTCTTTTGTTTTTGATATATTTCTTTTTACTGGGGACCCAAAGTTTTATACAAGTGTTTATTTTGAACATAAATTTGTTGTAAACTAAGTTGATATCCTTATCTTTTGGGTCATAAGCCCAGTTCCATTTAGATAAGTCTTGCTTGATTTTGTTATAGTTTGCATTAATAAAATCTTTTACAGTAGTCAGCCAGATGTTGTTGTTGAATGAGATAGATTCATTATTATATGGACCATGTTATGGTCACTGTTAACTAATGGTTGATCTATTGTGACTTTTTCCTTTGTATTGTCAATATTGGAAAATATCAGATCCAGAATGTTATTACCTCTAGTAGGAGAATTTACTAATTGCCTCATGTTGTTGATGCACATTAGATCTAAAAATGAGTTTTCCAAAATGGTATTTGCTTTTAAATTTATCCAATCAATATTGGGAAGGTTAAAGTCACCCATTAATAAACAGTTTTGATCTAATATATTGTTTTCAATATTGTTTATGAATTCTAAGTTTTCTTTTAAGTTGAGATTTGGGGCCCTATAACCTAAGCCTACCAAGACAGTATGTTCATGTGTAAGATTGATTTTGGTCCATATTATTTCACTTAATGTAGTTTCATTGTATTTAGTTGCACTATAACTTTTGAATCTATTATGTATATATAGTGCAACACCTCCACCTCTGGTGTTAGTACGATTTTTCTCGTATTTTATGTATCCCCTTATTTCAGTTCCCCAGTCCTCATTTCTAAACCAAGTCTCCGTCACTGTACATATGTCGATTTTTTTTGCATGAATATAATCTTCTAGCTCATCGATTTTATTTAAGAGACTTCTTGCATTCAAGAGTAGTATGTTAAATTCGGTATTATTAAATTGAGAGTTTTTACATACTTTTATGATATTTCTAGTTAGATGGTTTTTAGGCTGGTGGGGTCTAATAGTATTTAGAGTTTCCAAATTCTTTGGACACTCTCCCTCATGGCTCAGTTTAAATTTTTTTCTATGTGGACCTGCATATCTTTTCCCAGTAAGTTGTTCCCTCTTCTGCTAAGGTGTAGCCCATCATATGCAAATAGTTCTTCCCTCCTAGTAAACTCCTCCCAGTGTGTGATACATCCAAGTTCCTGTTTTAGACACCAATTTCTAAGCCAGTTATTGATGGTCTTTATTTTGTTTTGCAGGTGTTCTGAGGCTTTGGGTATTGGGAGAATTTCTGAAAAGGTTATACCGCGCAATTTAGTTCAGTTAATTTATTTGTCATTGATACATAGTCTTGTTTGAGTTTGTGTATTGAGTCTCTAAATATATTGTTGGCTCCTGCATGGATTATAACATTTGAGTTATGGGATTTGGGTATGATGTCCTCTAACATTCTGGTAATGTCTCCTATTTTTTCACCTCTAAAAGATGACACTGTTCTATTTTCTTTGTCAGGATTGCAAATTTCACGGTCTAGGAACTTCACCAAGGAGTCACCCAATATAAAAAGTTGGGTGGGTGGAGAACATGTGGCTTTCGATTGTTTGAGTTTGATTTATATTAATTTCAGAATTTGTTATTTGTTCTTGATTTTGAATTTCCATATGACTATTGGGAGAGATTTCTAAAGTCCTGTTATCTAGACAGTCTCTATGTCATTATCTAAATTTAACATTGAGTATTGATTTGATAATGGTAGTTCAAAGGCTTTTGCCCTTCTACCCTTTTTTGCCGCTCTTGTATTATTTACAGTTACCCAATTGTCATCTAAGACAGGATTTTCGCTTTCTCTAGTTCTTTTTCTATTGGTTACTGGGAGGTCAGTTAATAGCCTAGTGTTTGTATTTTGAGAATGTAGGTCTACCCTAAATGAGGTTGTATTTGCCTGAAAGTTAAGTAAATCATCTGTTGTAGTTTCTGCCAGGTTTACACTATTTTCTATTGGCGCTTTAATTATTTGATCATTATTTTGTTGAAATCTGTTCACCATACTTTTTTGACTTGATTCCAGTTTTTGAAGTCTTTCCCCAAATGCAAGTATTTCTAGCTGAAGTTCTTCATTAATTATACATTTTATACATTTATTGCTTGATTTTGGATCCAGAAATTCTGTGGTAAATGAATACATGGAACATATAGGACATTTAATACCAATTTCCCTGCTCTCAGATTTAATGAAGTCTGCCATAGTAGGTCACTTAAAGTTATTTTTAGACTGGTACAACTTACTGTTTACTCAGTTTGTTGTCTGGATTGTTCAACTATCCACTCTCCCACACCGAACATGCCAAACACGCCGGCAGCGCTGTCTTTCTTGCGATCTTAGCATGCATTTAGCGTTGCCCTGCTCTACTCGCCCTGCGTTTTTATGTTGTAAACATATGGGTATAATGACCCGGAAGTGGTTTGTGATGGTCACGAATGTTTTGAGTGAAAAAGCTCACAATCTAAAGTGCAAACTGAGTAATAAACAGTTTCTTTGTCCCCCAGAAGGTGTTTAGCCAGACAGAATTAAATAAAAAAATAGTAAAAATGAGTCTGTAGTTCTCGGTGGGATTTTGAGAACTACAGCCTCTCCTCTCCTGCTTCCTGTGCAGGGCTCCAAGAATCGCACAGTTAAAACAAGAATTAAACAGTAGGCTTTTGCATTTAGTAAAACAAATGACTGAGTAATACACAGAAAATGGTTTATATCAGGAAATTTTGCAGCAGAGCATCTAATTTTTATTCTAAGCTGAGACCTGGGGACAAAATATAGGAGGCCGTCAGCTGACCTCAGGCTGGGAAGCATTTCTCTCATTACAACAAGATGAGAAAGAGGAAAAAGGGAGCCAAAGTAAAAACATTTATACATCAGACAGCCAACAAAATATTCTATTCTGCAACTAGGGGAAAACCGCCCCAACCGAGAATAAAGATTACACCAATGTGTCCTATTGGGGGCTCCTAAAATAAATCTACTAATATGATTATAGGCCACAGTTAGTGCTTGCATTTCTTTTGAACCTATGTTATATTATAAACAAGAACTGTAATCAAAATATGGAAGAAGAGAATCAATAGCAATTGCTAATCTAGTTGCTTGTGAGAAGAATGACTTGAATTTGTATAACACCCCTATTCTTTGATTTACTTTCTTAACCATAGACTGAATCTGAGGTGAAAAGGTCAAACTGGGATCCAATAGTGTGCCCAAATACTTAAATTGAGGCACTTGTTCAAGCAGACCACCCTGAAAATCAGATATCCTCAGTTCCGGGGTGTCCACCAACATAAATTGTGTACCAAATAACACCTTGTCACCTGTTGCCTCCGGCAGAGAGGACTTCTTTTGCTAAACAAACCCTGTCCTCATGGTAGGCAAACTGTATTACCTTCTGTTACAAAAAGTACAACAAGGCTCTTCCTGGCCCGGTCCAAGCCCATTCCACTAGAGCTATGGCCACTACTGCGGCCTGCTTTAAGGGTGCCTCCATTTCAAAAATCTGTAATGCAGCTACCTGATCTACAATCCATACTTTCACAAGACATTACAGTCTTGATGTGGCATCGAGACGTAGGATGGCCTTCGGCCGTGCGGTCCTACAAGGTCTCTTATCATAATTGTCCGCCCTTCTGGACACCAACTGCTGTATAACCTCCCAAGTAATGACTTACTGCAATTCCGTGGAAGATATATAGAATAAAGTATGGGTCGGATTGTTGCAACAAGAAGTTTACACACACCCGAGAGGTTAGATGCTACATAAAAGCCCGAGAGAAGCTCGGGGTTTATGCCTAGCGATCTAACCCCAAGGGTAATGCAAACTTCAGTTACTCACCTGAAGAGCTATTTTATTTTATATAATTGCTGGATTTCCTTTGCCACAGCAAGCGTAAAATAAAAAACGTTCTTGTGCGACCGTGGCTCATGGTGTGAGCTTTCCATGGCTTCGTTGGCCGCTTTTTAAATTTTTATTTAATTCAGTTTTGTGTGGAGATAGCATTTTGAGGTATTTCCCCATTTTGATTAGTTTCTGCTTGCCGGCACTTACCACAGGAGTTCGAGTGCGGTCCAGTATCGGGGAAAGACGAGGTGTACAGTTGCTAGGGAGGAAGAGTTTCAGAGGCAGGGTGTTTACATTGTGCGGAAACCGACGCTGTTCACCGTTATAAACGCCTCCTTATAATGGCAAATTATGCCATGGTTTCTGTGGGAAAAGAAAGTCCGTAATTATAGTACAGTTATGGAAAAGTTTACTATAACAGTAATTCTTCGAGGAATGTCTCTTGCAGTAAGTATAATCCCACCTCTGTCCCCTCCTTCTAACAAGAAGCAATTTGCCCACAGAACTAGGGGTGGACCTTGTGCCTGGTTTCATCTCGCCCTCGCTTATGTGTTGAATCTGGCAAGTGGAAATGAGGATAGCAGGGACCTCTCACACTTATATAGAAAACAGGGACGTGATGTCATGTGTGGCGGTCCCTGGTCTGAAACTGCTAGAACAAGCTGCCGTGTGACAGCGCCTTCTGCTGGTACTCACAGAAGTAATGACTTAGTGCAAGATACAATCCTCGAAGATCTGCTGTTGCAGTAAAATTTTACGTAACTGTACTTTCTATCTCTCCCCCTCAATGTCCCTTCTGCCCTCTTCTGCAGGGTTCTTCTCCACATGTTACCATATGAGGTTCGTTGTGGGTACCACCCTTCTTTGCAGTCTCTGGTTTTTCAACCTCCAATTACTTCTCTGTGACTTTACTGCGGTGGCCAAAGTGGTGTGTTCATGTCAAGGGGCGGTTTGGGCCATCTTTGTAGGCTGCATGAAGTTGAACGGGCTTTGTGTTTGCTCATTTTTGTATCAGTACGTTCTGCACAACATTAAAAATAAGTAAACCTTTACAGAATGTTGTCCTGTAAAACAATGGCATTTAGGCAAGAGAAATAAAGGAACTTGTGTATTTGCTCTACAGTAGCCTCTTCTTCCTTCATTGAGTGTGGTTCCTCTCCAGATCTCATGTTTGTTGTCTGGCTGGCCACCCAAGGATCTGCACCACCCAGCACTGCTGTACATACCCTCAAAATCTGATGGAACTGTTCATGTCATCTCATCCGTCACATACTTGATCTGACAAAATGTTCTGTTGTTCCAGCACACTTAATTCCAGGATGACCTCAAATGTAACTCTGGCTTTAGCCACAAGTAGGCAAGTCTGTTTTGTGCCTCCACTCTGGTTGAGGTCCCTACCTTGAAGTCCATGTACAGTTTACAGTAGTTCTCTTTGGTCACAATTACCCTATCGAGGTTAGTCAGCTTTACCTCTCTGTAGTCTCTGGTGGTGTTATCAAGGCTCCTGTGGATAGTCTGGTCTTCTTCTGTCAGGTATGGTGAGAGTGGTTCAACTTTCTTGTGCTGGGCAGCTGTTCTTGTAACTTTCTTGAAAGTGATAAGATAATCCTCTGGGTTGTCCTTGGGCCCCATTTTCATTAACATGGGTTGAGGCTCTACAATGGTCTGTTGGTGGCCCAATCCCTTGTTCTTTGTGCACCAACAGCACCTGCATCATAAATTCGTGCTGCTGTTGGTCTCTCTGGGTCTGCAATTGTCTCTGCTGGGTCATGCAGTCTCTCTAGATTTGGGCTTGTTGTGCCTGCATCTGGGCCTGGTTGGCTTCCTGCTTTGTCATCCATTTCAGGAATGTGTCTGTTCCCATCCTACCCCTGTACAAACAAGGGTGAGTTCTAACAACAAGAATCCATCAATGATGCCCAAATGGAACCTGTTTTTGTTTCATATAACTATGTAATGTGCTGTTTTTTCTGTATCGTAAGTCCTGTCCCTGTGCAATTTATGTGATGACATGGAACCTTTGTAAATGAGTCTCTGACTCAAAGGTCTTTCTTGACTATCAAATAAATAAAAAAATTACATCATTCTGCAGGAGTATGCTGCCCTGGAGATAGAACTTATGCAAATTTTAGAATGTAGGATTAAGTTCAAACTCTGTGCTGTGGCCAGACTCCCCCTACTGGCTTAACACCAGATTTGTTTCTCCGCTTGAAGAGAGCAGCTTCTAGGAAGTTGTCTCTGGCCTTCTGGTCATCTGTTTTAATACTTTTATTACAAGTATTTGTTGTTTTTGCTTTAAAGTTAGTTTGCGAATACTTTATGTTAGTTAGGGTGTTTTGTTTTGTAATGTTTTTATTTTCAGTAGTTTCTCTGGTACCCGATGGGTCCCAGAAACTGGAGAAGGACACTTTAAAATGTGGCTGCTGCCTAGGGGAACTAAAAGCATTCTGTGTGAAAACATTTAGTCACTTTCATTTCTCCATTAATTTAAACAGTTAATGTATTTTTTATTTAAAAATTATGTATTTTTTTACCACTTTTGTGACTGGGAACTGAATACTAAGATTTGGCATAACTGATAGGCTTAAAATGAGAACAGGGCCCACATGTTTTGAAAACTTACACTAGGCACAGATATTCAAACTCGCAGGCTGTGGTGCAAGCCTGGGCAGCTCAGGCTTGTTGGCAGGGTGTGGCCAGGCGATATTCAGCGAGCTGCGCTGTAACAACTGCTTTGAATATCGCACCATGGCCACTCCCACTGTGCATGGTGCAGTGGCACTGCACCAGCGCCAAGTGGTCAGAGTGGAGGTTGAGATGCGGTGGTGCAAGTGTCATTGCACCATGCACAGCACCTGCGATATTCAAAGGGGACATGCAAATGGGGCATAATTTATGCAAGGTACACCGAGGCCATTTGCATCTGATTATGGCCCCATTGCATGCCATTAGCATGCGAATGCGCCGATGACTTATGCCTGGCGCCCTGCCAGGCAGCAACCGTCGAGGACCGATGCCCCCTGCAGCCCGATCGTGGGACGTCCCATAAGGGACAAAGAACATCCGTTATCCCTGGTGGTCCAGTGGACCGCGATGAGCCTGATCGCGGGCATCACTCTATCCCCCCCAAGTTCAATATCTCTGGTGGTCCAGTGGACCGCACAGAGCCCAATCATGGGCAGCATTCATCCCCCCCAAGTCCAATATCCTTGGTGGTCCAGTGGACCGCACGGAGCCCGATCGTGGGCAGCATTCATCCCCCCCAAAGTCCAATATCCCTGGTGGTCCAGTGGACCGCACGGAGCCTGATCGCAGGCAGAATTCATCCTCCCCAAGTCTGATATCTCTGGTGATCTAGTGGACCCCCACCCCACCCACCCACTGAGCCCCACCACCCTGCTCCCTCCCCACCATCAGCTGGCAGCACCCTACCCGCCTGCTGCCCTCACTCACCGACTGACAGCTCGGTGGGACTGCATGCCCATTGGTTCGTAGCGAGTCAATGGTGCAGCATCATACCGCATTAAGTCAGTCCAGATATGTGAAATGAATTCATTCATATCTGACCGACTAGTAGGAGGTTGCACGCCCATTGGCTCATGCCTGAGCCAATGGGCGGCAGCCCTACCAAGCTGTCAGTCGGTGGGCGGCAGGCGACAGGCGGGAGGGTGCTGCCACCCGCCAGCTAACGGGGGAGCGGGGTGGTGGGGCCCAGTGGGCGGGTAGGGGTCCACCAGATCACCAGGGATATCAAACTTGGGGATGAATGCTGCCCGCGATCGGGCTCCGTGCGGTCCACTGGACCACCAGGGATTTTGGACTTGGGGGGGATGACTGATGCCCATGATTGGGGCATGGGAGGGCACCACCAGGTGCGGCAGGAACAGGTAATGGCCACCCACAGGTGGTAGCTGCTGTGTTGTGCCTTGCAATGCGGCAGCTCACTTGTGGGTGGCCCTCTACTTGTTCCTTTTTTTTTTTAGGCGTAACTTTGTGCAGGCGCAGGTAGGGGTTGCGCCTGCATAACTCTGCATGACCTGGGCTGAATATCGGGCTGTTTAAGTTATGCATGGGCATGCCCCCCCTACCTGTGCTTGCATAAATTACTGATGCGCCCCAGCGCATCGGGATTTGTGCAGCGCACTTTTCTCTTTTAAATATCACACCAGGGCACATCAGTGGGTTGTGCATGGCGCAACACCGTTGCGCCATGCGCAATCCTTTTGAATATCTGGGCCTAAGTGTTTTCAGCTCCAAGCCAAGGTAGATTGTCACAAGCTTTGTTTATTTATTTCAAAAGTTTCACTCGGAGAGACATACTGAACCATAAACAACTCATTTCCAGAAGCGTCCTGGGGAGAGGGGAGAGAGAGAATACATATCCACACAGCATAAAAATATTTACAGAGAATGTACACTCATATTAAGGCACACTTTTATACAATATATCATAAATTAAACACTGAGTAATATACATTGAGGAGGAGATATTAAGAGGAGTTGTGCAATGTGCAACCACAGAAATGCGACCCTGAGCCATATTCAGCCAATGTGAATATGCAGTGCAATATCCATTGCACAGATGTGCAACAGTAATGTATGTGGTGCAAGTACATGGGTGCGTTCCCATGAATAAGCTGCGCAGTGGCATATTTAGCAGAAAACCATGGCGCAAGTCAGGAGCAAGTCACAGAATGCACCAGACAGACTTGAGCATATAAAAGGAGGCTCAAACACACACACAGCAGATGCGCAAGCCAGAGCAAGAGACAATGATGAATGCTGGGCTTTTTGTGATGGAGGTGGGAATGAGGGGTGAAAGGAGGAGGGAGGAACATTAATGTAGCCAAGGACGGGCCCATCAGCAGTATGCCCAACACAGACGGTTCCGTGCCCACCTCACCTTTGAGGACTATGGTGATACGGAGTTCGTGGGCCAGTACCATCTGAACAGGGCAATTCTGAGGCAACTCTATGAGCTATGCCATGATGAATTGCAGGCACCCACCAGGAGGAGTCATGCCATGACAGTGAAGACCAAGGTTACAGCAGCAATGTGCCTGCTCACTACGGGCACCTTCCAGAAAGCAGTGGGGACAACCACTGGTAAAACCCAGTCGGCCACATCCTGCATTCTCACACAGTTCCTCAATGCTCTGCTGCCACATATGATTCCCATGCACACAGGCAGAGCATACAGCAAACATGCAGGACTTCCACAGGGTAGCACACATGCCAGGAATGGTAGGAGCCATGGACTGCACCCACATGGTCATACACACACCACCTGGCCCAGAGAGGGCCACCTACATGAACAGAAAGGGCTACCCATCCATCAACTGCCAGGTGGTGTGCAATGCCATGGGGTGCATCACCAATGTCTGTGCCACCCACCCTGGGAGTGCACATGACGCATTCAACTGGCACAGCTCCATCCTGTGTCATAGGTTCAAGCGTGGGGAGATCCCCATAGGTCACCTGATAGGTGAGCACAGCATGGGATGGGGTGAGAGTGCAGCCGTGAAGGGATGCGGAGGCCCAAGTCATATATGGTGGGTGCTGTGTGGGTAGTCGTAGGTGGCAGGGGGAGGGAAGGGGAACAAGCAATGTCATGTGCTAACCAGCATGTTTTACTCACACAGGTGACAGTGCCTAGCCCCTGAGCCCCTGGCTGCTCACCCCCATCCAGCGCCCATCCAATGCTGCAGAGGAGAGGTACAATGAGGCACACATCGCTACACTCAACATCATTAAGTGAGTCTTTGGCATGCTCAAGATGCAATTCCATTGCCTAGAGACGTCCAGTGGTGCCCTACAGTACAGCCTTGTGAAAACCTATGGCCTATTGCTGGCCTGCTGCATGCTGCACAACATGGCCACTGACCGTGGGATAGCTGTCCAGGTGGATGAGGGCAACAGCAGTGATGAGAATAGGGATGATGGGCCAGTTGAGGGTGCACAGCCACCCATGTGGAGGAGGGACCCCAGGATGGTTGTATGGGCATGGAGGCACTGTGACATGATTGTACAGAGCACTTTGGGAACCACAGGTGAGTACCAGATACAACAGCCATGCATGCATGGAACACCACACATACACACACACACACACACAGAGGTTCACAGCCACACACAGAGGCATTCAGGGACACCAGCACACACACAGCATGCACAGGGATACACAAACACACAGCCATATGCCCACATCACAGTGCACAGGCATGGGTGTGCACACACACATGCGGGCCCTGCGCTGGACACAGAGCTGCCCAAAAACGACCCACACAAGCACCTCCAGCACCATCATGCAGTGCACAGCTGGGCACACTGGGCATGTGGGTGGCACATTCTGGAGCGGTGGGGAATGTGGCACCACACATATGTGTAGCTGGATGTGGCATGGATCAGAGTGAATGCACTGGCACGCAGGCAAGGCCGGCACAGTGCTGCCCTCATCACGCCCATGCCACAAGGCCTAGCAGCACAGCATGTAGTAAGTAGTAAGTAGTAGTAAAATTTTACTTTTATACAGGAATAATACATGTCATTTGGATAAAATAATTCAGTTTTCAAGACAGTCCTGTGCGAGTTTTTTAAGTTTCACATAATCACACCAGTTTCAATCAATACAAATTATAAAACACAAAATTACAAAATCACACACAATTAGACAATATAACCAAATTAAATCAAACACATTCACATGAATATACAAAGTACATCTTTAACCCTTTAAGAAATTTTTTTTCAATTTTCTCTAATCGCAATGAAGGAGGAAGTATATTCCAACACATTGATACTTGTGGACGCTAATGTTCTATCCTCAAATTGATTCTTACACTTATCTGGATCTATTCTATTTTGATACAAAGCCCTAACTGAATGTTTCCTAAGAGCAGAATCTTTATTTGCCAATATTTTTGATATATTATGATTCAAATAAATTGTCCTATATTTGTATATAAATGAGGACCAGCTATACCTGTATTCTAAATCAAGAGGTAACCAATTTAACTTGGACAACAATTCACAGTGATGAGTCCTAAAACTACAACATAAGACATATCTTGCCACCCTTTACTGCAATTTATCTAACTTAATCAAGAGTTGTTTAGATGCAGTCCTATAAATAACGTCTCCATATTTTATTACTGGAAGTTTAAGCTGTTCAGCAATTAGTTTCCTATCCTGCAGTTTTAAGGACTTAGATGTTCTCTTCAAAGCTCCCAATTTTTTATGTGTTTTTGTAATAACAGACTCTATATGACTCTTAAAGGTCAATAAAGAGTCAATATTAACTCCTAAATAACAATAATTTGTGACTTGTTCTATTAAGGTTTGATTCAATTATGTGATCTGTACATCCGAGACACCCAGTTTTCTAGTACTGAAACACATTCATTTTGTCTTATTTACATTCATTATTAATTGTGACTTGGTGAAGCACTCCTGAACCCTAGTGAAGTCAGCCTGTAGGTTTCTCTGGAGATCCACCAGACCATTTCCAGAGGCCACCAAGACCAGATCATCTGCATACATTCTTATATCTGTATGCCTGATCACAGATGGTAAATCATTATTAAATATCAAAATAACAAGGGTCCCAAAATGGACCCCTGAGGAACTCCTTTAACGATCCTAGGATGTGAAAGATGGTTCTCAACTGTACTCTGGGAACGGTCTGTCAGATATGGCATAAACCATGCTAGTGGATCACCAGAGAAACCCAGACAGACCAACCTCTCAGACAGAATGGAGTGGTTCACCAAGTCAAATGCTTTTGACAGGTCGATATAAATAGCTGCTGTATCCTTACCTTTGTTCAGGGATGTACATATCAGATCATTAAATTCGACCAAAGCTGACATAGTTGAAAAACCCTTCCTAAAACCTGATTGATATTTTGTTAATAAATCATATTTTTCCAAATAAGCTCCCATTTGTTGGTTTACCAATCTTTCCAAACATTTGGACAAGACAGGCAAGATGGTAATAGGACGATAATTATTAGGAGATGATTTATCTCCAGTTTTATAAATAGGTACTATCTTCCCTGTCTTCCATAAAGTAGGAAAAAGTCCCTCTTGTAAACTCCAATTGAATATAGCTAGAATCGTATGTGCTATGTATGGGGCAGCTATTTTTAAAAAACGTCCTTCTAAATTATCTAGACCTGCAGATTTATATGGGTTTATTCTAGATAATTCCGTAGTAACTTCCCGTAGTGTTAACTGTTTGAATCTAAAGGGAGGGTGTTGATTTGAATAATGTTCTTCACGCCTAATGTCAGTTACTATTGGAGTATCTTCTATTAATCCTAAATTAGGCAGATCAACAAAATAGCCATTTAAGATATTCGATACCTCCCATGGATCTTCTATTATATTTTCATTTGTTCTCAATTTTAGTTTTATTTGTCCATTATGCCCTCCTGGATTTGACAAGTTTTTTATAGTTGTCCAAAATCTTTTAGGATCCATATTATGATTTAACTTACTACGATAGTAAAGTAGTTTCACCCTTTTGTTAATTTTGACATTCGTTTATTTTAATTTTAAATAAATCCCAATCACAGCTTTCTTTAGTCTTTTTAGCTTTCTTCCAGAGTCTATTTTTAACTCTAATCATTTTTTGCAGTTTTTCTGTTATCCATGGAAATCTTGGCAAATCTCTGTGTTTTTTTTATTATTCTGGGGGCATGAAAATCACAAATTTTTTGAAAAGTATTAGTAAAGTATTCAATACTAAGATCCAATTCTGGTATTAATAAACACCTCTCCCATCTTTCTAATCTAATGCTCTCCAGGAATTTAAACTCTGAAAAGTGTCTCATATCACGGGACCAAGTTTGTTTCGGAAACTCTCCAAGTCCTCCCTTAGGATGTATAGTAAGAATAGTCTAAACAGGATTATGATCACTAAAATGAGGGGATAAAATTCCCTGATCTTTTACTTGAAGGGTTTGAGAAACAAAAATTAGATCCAATATTGATCCATTTTTGTAGTATTTATATATCTTGTGGGTAAATTAATCAATTGAATAAGTCCCATTTTAGTTGTGATTTCCTTTAATTTTCTTCCTTTATCATTTGCCCAATCACATGGAGGGACATGCCACACTGGAGGACATGCCACATGCCACACATACATGCTGGCACACGCACATGGGCGTGCCTGCCAAGCGTGCACCAGCCAACAGCAGTAAGTAGCAGGATGAGACAGCACAGCCAGTAGGCCTACCATGTGGTGCCACAGCTGCCACGGCCATGTGGGCAGCCACAACCTGGCTGTGTGGCAGCCACAGGCTACTAAATAGCCACTGGAGGTGTAACCAACACACTCAAGGGGGTGGAGGCCTGAGAATGTGACCAAGTCCTCGAGGGCGTGAAAAGTTCAGCAAAGAGATTACTGACAGGTGTGTCAGGGATGGGCACATCAGAGCCTAGCATCAGTCATGTCATGGTTGCACTACGGGGAGTCCTACACACCCCGCCACACCCAGTGGATGCCAGTGATGTGAACCGCAGCAATGGTACATGGCGCGGTTGTGGCCTTCCGCAGCTGCCAGAGCTCACCAATCAGCTGGGCATGTCCCATGTCCCCATGCTCACACAGTTGACACACCTCTACCGCAGTGCACTGATCTCAGCCCTGAGCATCACCTGGTTGTTCACGGATGACTGCAACAGCTTGGTGTGCTCATCCAGCCTGTCAACACCTCGCACATCCTGGGGATGACGCTGACCTGCTGGTGATGTGACAGCATGCTATGCAACATCCCTCACCTGGGGATGCTGCACAGGAGACCGTGCAGGTGGTGGGGATTGTGCGGCTGCCCTGTTAGCGGCCCCTGTGCTGTGCTGCATGGTGGCCACTGCAGCCTGCTGCCATTGCCCATTTGCCGCTGGGCTGGACCTATGGCACCGGTGATCATGCCAGTGTCCCCCCTGCAGCAGTGACAGTGGCGGCACCACATGCCACTGTGCGGCCATGATTGGGTGGCAGCTGCGCAGGTGCCATACCACCACCAATGGCAACTGCTGCCTGTGTATAGCCCTGTACCCTGGGCGGTGTGTCCAGGCCCATGCCACCCAGGCTCAGTGTTATGTCTTCATCGGTGTCTGATGACCCACCCTCCTGTGTACCTGGTACAAGTACCAGTAGGGGTTCCATGAGTAGGAGGTCTGTCAGGGGGTTGTCATCGCCCAGACCCAAAAATTCCAGCAGCCCCACACTGCCCTGTCACTGATGGTCAGTGGCCCTGATGCCTTTGGACGTTGATGGTACTGCCTCATCGGGTCCAACATTGTTGGCAGCGTCCTGCAACCAACCCCTGAAGCATGATGGCTCTGGAAGACACCACCATGCCTGCATGCAATAGGGGACACCTATGCAGCACTGCAAGTCAAGGTGGTCATGCCACAGGCTGTGCACATGGTATCCTATGACTTGGGCATAATGCAAGTGGGCACCTACCAAAACGTCGACCCACTTGCGGCAAATGCCCCGACAGCAAGGGCGACCAGATGGGGAGGGTTCACGAAAAGGTGATGGGATATCGTGCATGTATATGCGTGGGAGGGAGCAAGCATACCGAGTGAGAGGCAGGAGGTTTGTGAGGGGTGGTGCCATGGGTTGCCACTGAGCTGGCATTGTGGCATGGTGGGGTGGTGCTGGCCAGGGGTGGTGGGATTGCAGGGTTCTGGACCAGGCGCTGATATTTTTTTTGTGCCCAGCCTGAGCTAGGTCTTATTTTTTTTTGCGGATGCACCCTCTACCTGACATAAACTCCCCTGAGTTGAGAATCTAAAATTGGTAAGCGGGTGCAGCCCCATGCATTAAAACAAAACACAAGTTTTTGCACCACTTTCACTGCTGCCGGAGTTGCACATCACTGAAATTCAATTTTGGCAATGTGCACTCACCATAGGGCATTAGGCATTCAGGAATCGCCCTTATCACATGGAACTGGTAGGCATGCTAGGCCAGCCATGGTGAGTGGATGCAGCACATGGTGTTGTACCAACACACGCCTGACATGCACAGTCCCCCACCCCACCGGCCACAACACCAATGGTGTGCCATGCAGCTGCCTGTGGCCCATGCCGTGCCACTGGTGCACTGAGCCGGCAGCACTGAGGGGCAACCATGCAGCGCTGCACACCCTGGACCAGGGGTCATGGCTACAGTACAGTGCCCATGCTGTTGTCCCACTGCACACAGGTGGCCAATGCCATACACAGTGGCCTCATGTGTGGCATACGCAGCTGCATGCCACTCAAGCCATGGGCACGCATCATTGCTGCAGTCACACTTGCATGCTACCAGGCAACACACACACACCCACACCCACATAAGACAACAACAGACTCACAGTGCTGTGATGGGCTGCCACCTGTCTGGAATCCACCTCCTGGGACGCCCTCTATTACAGCAAGGGTGATGGTCGCTGCCACCATCTCCTCACCCGCCATTAGTACTGGTGCGGTGTCTGGTCCCCCGCCTGTCCTGCTGCAAGATGCCCTGATGGTGGCCACCTTCTCCTTAATATGCCTACGGTTTGTCCCCATCTTCTTCTTGCACTCCTGTTATGTCTGCTGTGGGTGTTCATGTATGTTGCCACTTCCTCCCACCCGGTGGCATGGTCCTGCAGGGTGCCAGTGGCCCCACTCAACAGTGGCTCTCTGTTGAGGTAGACCTTGAACAGGGCCTACTGTTCTTCCTTAGTGAAGTTGGGTCTGCGCTTCTGTGCAGGCCCCTGCTCCTCAGCTCCTTCCATCTCAGACAAGTTGTTACCTGTGGACAGTCAGACACTGGCCTGATTAGCACCATGGCAGCCCAACTTGCAACAGTGCAGCACTGACAACATGCACAGCTACATCACAAAGTGTGATGGTCCTTACCTCAATGGCTGCAATACCTGTCAGTGACCTGTGCTGTATTGTGGTGCCTTTATGGCTCAACAAATGCAAATGAACAGCAGCACAATTGTAATGGGATGCTAATGTGCGTGACTGTACTTGGCATTGGCTTATGAAGTTATTTGCATATGTTGGCTGAATATTGCAGAATTGCGCCACGCGCAATACGACTGTGCCGGAGCAATTAGCTGACGCATTCCCAGCACATGCACAGTGCGTGGCTGCACAGTGCACATGTGCGCCATGGTGGCAACATGTTGAGTGCCCTATCACGCAGCTGGCGTCTGCTGCATGATGTTCCCCTACGGCCATGCAGTCCTGTGCACATGCTCGCTGCGATGCCGACACAATGCGCCGCCAGGCCCCATTGCACTTCTGTGCCAGATGAGCCATGCCACCGACTGCACATTGCTTGACAATGCACAATTGGCACATGCACGGCATTGTGCAGGGTCACACAGGGCACAGACGTCAGTCATTGCCGTGATCCCATACTCCTGCCTTGACGTGCTGCATTGCGCATGTGTGGTAATGCGTGATAGGCTCTACCGTGCATGTCCATCGCACATCTCAGTTCTGCGCAACTGTGGTCCATAGCCCCCTATTGTGCATCATGCTCTGCACAGTTCCATGTGCATGTTTTGCAGGCCACAGTAGTCACAGTCATGCCCAATCTAGTGGACTGCACTAACGTCTCGCTCAGGGTACCATATGTGCTGTGCTCTGAATTGGAATGATGTGGAAATGGCCAATCTAGTGGCCTTGGTGGAGCCTGTGGCAGCTCAACTGTTTGGAGATGCAGATCTCCAGGTGCCACAGTGACAGTCTGGGGCAGGGTGGCGTTGATTCTGGAGTGGCATACAGGGGTGCCACAGACCAGGGAGCAGTGCCGCCACCATTATGGGGACCTCCACAGGTGGTGCCAGCGTGCCTCCAAAGACTGCAGGACAGGGCACAATGGGGGTCTGTGCCACAGCCAGGTAGGTGTCCCCTTGCACTATGCATGCTCCCATTGTCCAATACCTGTGCTGTCATGTGTGTGCCTGTGCAGCTGCATGGTGGGTGCGGGTGCTGGTGGGTGGTGCGTGTTCTGGTGGCTGCACCATGCCCTGTGTGGTGCACGGTGTTGTGCCCAGGCGCCATACCCCACCCATGGGTCAGTGTCCCTGCCTGTGCTGTGTCAGTGGTGCACTATGTTGGTGCTGGGGGACCTGTGCATGGCATGTCACTCATGTCTGTTTCTCTATCTCTGTTCCATCCACAGGACCAGAGGACTGTAGGAGGGCCAGGGTGGCCTCAGGATGGGCCAGGCAGCAGGGTGATGGGGTGCTGCTTGCTGCACCAGTGCCTGGACAGGCGGTGAGTGTCTACGGCATGGTGCTTATGGGGCATGGATGGGACTGGGATGGGTGGTGTGGTCCAGCCAAGGGCACTGCCGCCTGGGCGTGGTCACTACTTGGGAGATTCCTGCCCACTGCCTGTGCTGTACTGCGCAGTGTGTGGCAGATCCGCACACTGGCCTCTGTGTGGTGGCATCCCATCGCTGTCCCTGGTAGGGTGGTGTGTGTGCGCGCGTCTCCCATGGTGTGTGACTGCTGCTGGGGTCTAACGTCCTGCTTGGGGGGATCTTGCACCAGCACTGTGGGGTACACCACAGAGGTGTGGGTGCATGTCGCTCCCGGGAGGCCATGCAGTCTGGCTGTAGGGGCATGTCAGGGTCGGCTGTTGCTGTCCTCTGTGCACATGCTGTTGTTCATTCTGTCCACCAGTGGGCACAACAGCTGTCTAGTGCGCACACTGCGCGGGGGGTGCTTGGGCCTTTGTTGCCTGACACTTATTGCCTGTTCTGTGTCCCTTTCCTAGGTCAGACTGGGCCACAGGCCTGAAGATGGTGGCCGGGCTCATTGGCGGGGCATGCTATACCTCCGCTGTCTCATCCAGAGGAGCATTAGGCATACAAATGTACTGATATGCATCGGCCAGCATCATCTGGAGGTCACACAGGACCTGGGACAGGAGGTGTGCCGCTGAGGACCCTGCTGCAGTGTCAACGCCACTAGTCCAGTCCCATCTCCCTGCTGTACCTTGGACTTCCCCTGCCCTCCTCCGCTTTGGTTGTTTTTCATTACCCACCTGTGTGTTTCCTCCTGGACCCATTCCCCTTGTTTCCCACATTGCCACTCCCTGTGTTTCCCCCTCCTGGATTATTGTTGCATGCCCTGTTAGCACCCATCTGTTGTTTATTGTGTTTTCTGCAGTAAAGCTGTTATATTTTTGCACATCTGTGTCTTCTTTACATGCGAGCTGCTGCACTTTGCTGACATTGTTGTGTGGTGCTCTTGGACATGTCCCCTTCAGTCCCAGTGCTGTGCCCTTTGAGCTGTGCTGCTGTGTGCACAAGGTCCTGTGTGCTGTGTCCTTCTGTCTGACGTGCCCATGGGCTTTGGGTCTACACCTGCCCTGTGCACGGTCCACCACCTTCTGTCCCTATCTATCTGTCTGTGCTGCCCTGCCCTCCACTTGTCATGCTGCCCTTGCCAATGCTGGTGTGCGGTGTGGTGCTGGGCCCTGTGTCCCTGCCTGTTGGTGTGCCTTTTGCCCCTTGTTCCCCTGTGCATCTGCGTCTCCTTTACATCAGTCCACTGTGCGTGCCTGGTGCCCTTGCACCGTGGCTGTGCTTGCACCTATTCCATACAATGCTGCCTGTCAGGTTGTTGTGGTGCAGTGACGTGGGCTGCCAGCAGCTGTGCCTTCAGGGTGGGTGGGTTGGTGTGCTTTGGCGCCTGTGTTGGTGTTGTGCGCACTGGCATACTCTGCTGGTCCATGGCCATGTGCCTCTGCTGTGCATCCTGGGAACTGTCCCCTTGTGTTTTGGGTCTGCCACTGCTGGCTTGGCACTCTGCTTTTGTGCTGCCATGCCTGTGTTCCCCATTGCCTGTTGTGCTTGCTCAGCCTGCTGGCTGCTGCCTACCTGCATGCTCCTGCGCAATCCGGTTGCTCCAGCGCATGTCTGGTTGCATGGTGGCACATCTTTGCTATATTCAGTGTGATTTGCACCTGCGCATGTCAGTGGCACATCATTTGAATATGGCTTCAGTTTCCTATGGCAGAACCGTATTGCGCTGTGCATTCCATTGTGCACTGTCTGGGCACACTTTTGAATATCCAGCCCTCAATGTACAAGAGCACATACATAGGAATCATTTACAGAAAATGCAGCAACAGCAGTAAGTAACATTTGTCTAAATGAATAGGGGATGAACCAGGTTAGTGCAAGTGGCTAAGGGTAGTCTAGCAAAGGGTGAATAGTAGAGAGGGGGGAGAAAGGAGAAGGTAGATTACAGGAAGGAGACAAAGGAGGTCCAGAATTATGGTGGGTAGAAAGAGAAGGTAGCGGAATGGGGGGAGGTAGGAGGGGGAAGGGGGAGATATGTAGTGTGAGAGTTAGGAGGGTGGGGGAAGAGAAGGGGGGTGGAGAGCCAGGAAGAGGAAGGTATGGGGCAATAATGGTGGGAGTCAAGGGCAGTTACAGAAGGGGGCGGAGTAATCGCGTCTAAGACTGGAGAAGGAGCGGATGGAGGTAACAGAATGAATAGGGCCAGGGAGGGAGTTCCAGAGTTTGGGAAGGTGGAAAGAGAAAAGCAGCTTGCCCAGCCGAGGTCCGCCTGGACGGGAAAGTTAGAGAGCAGAGGTTAGAGCTACAGAGAGAGTAGGAGAGGTTTGAAGGGGAGGAGAGAAGAGACATAAGTTAGGATGGGAGGGAGCCCAGCCAGTACTTAGCAATAAGGGAGGAGCAATGAACAAGTCTTCTGGCTTCAAGGGAGGGAAAGAAGAGAGAGAGAGAGAGAGAGAGGTGTAGTGGTGGCAGTGGTGGGTCGGGGGGGGGGCAATACAGGGCAAACCTACAGAAGAAGTGGAAGAGTGGATCTAGTCTGGCCAGGGTAGACTTGGGGGCACTAGCATAGATAGTGTCACCATAGTCAAAGAGGGGAAGAATCATTCTCTGTACAATGGCTCTGTGGGCCAGCAGAGGGATGCACTCTTGGTTCCTATACAGTGCACCAAGTTTAGGGTGAAGCTTTTTGTGTAAGTAGTCCACATGAGCAGAGAAATCTAGGTGACTGTTGAGCCAAACTTCTAGGTACTTGAAAGCTGTGATGTTTTTAAGGCTAGTCCTGTCCAGAGTGTGGAAGGAGGGCAGGGTTGGCAGTTTAGAGAGTTTTTGTCTGGTACCAAAAGTTACAGAGACATTTTTTTTGCATTTAAGGAAAGTTGATTTGACCGGAACCAGTGCTAGATATTGGTGAAAGCCAGTTGGAGTCTGCTTGTCAGGTCTGTTAGGGAGGAACCTGAGGCAAATATGATAGTGTCATCAGCTTACATGTGTATGGATGCAGACATACATGCAGAGGGGAGGGAATGTAGAAAGATGGAGAAGAGGATGGGTCCGAACACTAAGCCTTGGGGGACGCCAGTGTGGTTGGGGGTGGGGCAGGAGTTGCCAATTTTGACAGCTTGAGTTCTGCCCATGAGGTAGGTGTTTAAAGTGCCTGAGTCCAGATCACAATTTTAAAATTAGCTATTTAAAAAGTTATGCACTAAAACACAAAAGAAAAGGACTTTAAAAGGGAAGAACTTATGGTTTTCTCAGTCTGCTTTATGGCACCAAAGCGTAATAAAGGCTCAGAGGGGACTCTCAATGATGGTGGAAAGCACACTTCAGAGGGTTCTTCTCCTCATAAGCAGCAGCCCCTGTCAAAGGGTAGAAAAGAAAGATAAAGCTGCTGGGACATCTGAAAAGCAAGGAAACAATAATAAAATACCATGGTGTCCAAAAGGGGAACCTTCAATCCAATGATGGCAAAAATACAAGAGTCTTAGAGCATGTGCTGGAACTAGTGCCTCTCATGAAAGAAAATACAAAAAGAAAACATATTCCTGTCATTCCTCCTGTAAGGACAAGGAGAAAACAGTGGAACAGAATCAGATGCCCTCAACAGAGGACATGACAAAAGTACAACAGTTTTCCAAGCTTTCCAGGTCATGGGAAATTTATTTAATGTACCTGCCCCCTCCCCCCTGGTTCCAAACCAGTAGCCTGAACAGGAGGGGGATATGTATTATGAAGAGGAAGAGGAGGGTGAACCTATAGAGCCTGATGGTTCCCCTGATAAGGAGTTTGGGCCCCCTCCTAGAGTTCCTGAGCACTATTCCTCTTACTCTTCTTTTTTCAAACAATTGATAGATATCCAAAGGATGTCAGACAAGGGGAAAGTGGTGCTGGTTGGAGACTTCAATATTCCAGACGTGGACTGGAGCCTCCCAGCAGCAGCATTAACTAGGAGCAGATTTATCCTGGACTAGCTTCAGGGTGCCTTCCTTAAGCTGTCTTCCTGTATACTCCCTCATGTCCTCCTCACTGAGCTTTCAAGTGAACATCACATGCAATTCCATATGTCGCTTGTGCTTCAAGCCTCATACCCACCCACCACCGCGCACTTCAATGTTCCTGGATGGCTCCCCTTACAGGGCCGATTCGACTCATACCATGGGCTGTTTAGCTGACAAATCTCTCAGGAACAAGCAGCTGTCTCCCTATTCTGCTCTGCTTGCAGTCAGGATGGCTCCCGAAGCCTCAGGGCAACCTCTGTTCCCCTTAGAAGTCCCACGTGTCTCTTCTGTCTTTGGTAGTAGAGCCTCTCCATCTCTGCCCCTCTCTCTGGAACAAGCTGCCTCTATCCACTTGCTCATCTGCCACCCATTTGTCCTTCAAAGCTAACCTGCATACCTGGCTGCAAACTGAGTCAACTTGCACCTGTTCCATTGGACCACACTGGAAGGTAACCCTCCCAGGCTTGGGAACCTCATACACAATTGTTACGTGGGAGATATTTCCCAGTCTGACCGCTTCATGCTTTTCATACGTTACCTTGTGTTAATGCTCTAACTGTGTTTTCTTCTCCCTCCTCCTACTTTGTCTCCTTCTATAGTAGTGGTACATGTTTACCGAGTTGCCACAGGTTATGCAGTCTCTGACTAATTTTTCAAGAATCTAAATGCTAGTTTTTTAGTCTGTCTGAACTGCATGTGGGCATTGTTTTCCTGCATCAACTGCTACTGCTGATAGTATTTACTCTGTTATTTTGCTGTTGCTTATATTATTCTTGATGGAACATTAAGTGCTGCAAAATTGTTTTTGCAATTTTTCACTATGTTGTGATTGACCTCATGTTTTAGAGGTGTGTATCCTTCCCTGTATCATATGTTTCACCATTTATTACTGCTGTAAATGGTTTTGTGTGCCACATATGTGGCCCGGGTCATGACTGAAAACGGTCTATTGGATCAGTGCATTTACCTGGTAACAAAGACATGTAGGATAGTGCATGAGTACCAGTTAACAACAGGGCTATTCTTTCACCGAGTTGGTACTGACAGATTACCTCGACGGCGCGGCTCGAGATAATCGGTCGTCATGCCAGCGAATAAAGAACAGCCCTGCTGTTAAATGGCACGCATGCACTGTTCTCGTATAGTGGAACATCGTTGCCTCAAAAAAATTACTACATCTTCTTTTTAAAATAAGACTAACTGTCAGATTGCTGCTCAAGGACACCATGTGTGATGTCCATACTGCAGCAGAACGAAAAGTCGCTCTGCTGTCCCAGGACGTTATTTTTTGTTTCTGCTGCACTGCGGATGTCATTAGTGCAGCAGAACAACATTTGAGAGCTGCTAGATTTCAGTGAACAACGATGTTCCACTATACACTATAAATAAAATAAATAAGCAACCAGTCATGGAACCAACTCAGCAGAAGGCAATACTGATCTCATGCTCACAAATGGGGACACTTTGATAGGGGAACAGTGAACACGGTCACTGTGGTTTGAAATCACAGAAGGAGCAGAACCAAACCACACAAAAACATGTATTCTGGATTTTAGGAGGGCAGATTTTGGGAAAATGGGGACATGCTTGAAAGAGGCACTAATAGGAATGGGGAGGGAATCGGGGGTGGAGGAACAGTGGGCAATATTTAAAACAGGGATTACAAGAGCAGCAGAATTATGCATTAAGCATGTTAGCAAGGGAAAAAGGAAGAGGAGGCCATTATGGTTTTCCAAGGAGGTAGCAGAGAAAGTGAAAGCCAAAAAGATCGCATTCAGGCAATACAAAAAGACAGAGGCAGAAGGGGATAGGGAGTAGTACCAGGAGAAGCAAAGGGAGGCAGGAAGGTCAGTAAGGGAAGTCAAAGCTCAGGCAGAAGAGCGCATTGCAAAATCAGTGGTTAGAGGGGACAAAACCTTTTGTGTGATTTTGTATTTCTTTGAAACTTGGCTTCCGCCAAATGCCCTTTGGGTAACCATTGCCTCAGTGCTTATGCACAGAGGTTCTTTGTCTTTTAAAACCTTTTACAGGTACATAAGTGAAGGAAAAAGGGTGAATGGAGGGATAGTGAGACTGAAGGGGAAGGACGAGGTCAGGAAGGTGGGAAGGGAATGGAAATGGACACAGGTAACTTTACATGGGAAAGGGTTCTAAAGGAATTGGAAGGAGTAAGAGTCAATAAAGCAATGGGGCTGGAAGGGGTGCACCCCAGGGTCCTAAAGGAACTAAGAGAGGTGGTGGCTGAACCTCTGGCAATCCTGTTTAGCCAATCACTAGAAACAAGGGAGGTACCCAAACACTGGAGGACAGTAGATGTAGGTCCCTTATACAAAAGCGGGAACAAAGAGGAAGGGGAACTACAGACCAGTCAGCCTGACCTCGGTAGTGGGGAAGATCATGGAAGCACTACTGAAGGAGAGATTGTGGAACATCTGGTTGCCAGTGGACTGCAGGACCCAAGGCAGCATAGTTTCACCGGGGGCTAAGCCAGACCAACCTCATTGAATTTTTAGACTGGGTGACAAGAGAGGTGGATCAGGGAGGGCAGTAGACATGGCCTATCTGGACTTCAGCAAGGCCTTTGACACTATGCTGCACAGAAGACTGTTAAACAAACTGGGGAATATGGGTGGGCAGGACAGTAGTGTGGTGGGTAGGTAACTGACTGGGTGGCAGGACACAGAGGGTGGTGGTAAATGGTTGTCACTCCACAGAGGGAAGAGTGACCAGTGGGGTGCCGCAAGGATCAGTGCTGGGACCGGTCCTATTCAACATCTTCATCTGTGACATTGTGCAGGTCCTAGAAGGCAGAATTTCCTGTTCACTGATGATATGAAGCTCTGTAACAGAGTGGACACAACAGAGGGTGTAGACAGAATGAGGAGGACTCGAAGCTTGAAGAATGGTCAAGGATTTGGCAGTTGAAATATAACACATAAAAGTGCAAAATAACATATTGGGCACTAAAACCATGGAACAACATATCAGTTGGGGGGTGAGGATATAGCATGCACCAAGCAGGAAAGGGACCTTGAGGTTATCATCTCTGATGATCTCAAGGTAGGGAAACAGTGTGACAAGGTGGCAGGTAAAGCAAATAGGATGCTGGGATGCATAGGCAGGGGCATCACCAGCAGGAAAAAAGAGGTCATAATTTCACTATACAAGACACTAGTCAATCAATATCTTTATTTATCCAGGCGGGCACCATTGAGCAAGCTCATTTACAAGGTAGACCTGCGGTACTACAGTAATAATACAGAAAGACAAGTTACAATAGTACAAACAGTAAAAATAGCTGCTATTATAGTAAAAATGCACATTTACAGGTAATATACATTGAACATAGAACTACAAGGAGTCGTGAATAATGAACTTGTGCTGGATCCAAGCCCAAAAACTGTGCATTTTGTAGTGGGAAATGTTAGGGAGAGGGTAGGCATACCAGCTAGAAGATATCAAGCGCATAGTGTAGGGAGAGGTGGGGAATAGGGGCGCAAGTGAAGAGGACCCAATTGTTAGAGCAGAGTGAGGGACTGGGAGGTGGAGGACCGTCTGAAAGGCATTCATGTTTTTGCCCCAAAACGCGGGCGACATATGAGGAGAAAAGCTGTCACAGTTAAGTGCAAGAGGGAGGAATATAGTAGCAGGGCATAACTGGGAGGGTCCTGGTGGTTGGGGCAGAGGGAGGTGTTGATGGACGAGGACCAAATATTTTTGGGTGAAAGACCGTAATTATCCCCAAGTGCGGTAGCATGTGCTAGAATCAGGCTGCAGCTGTTCAGAGTGTCAAAGAATAAGATATGGGAGTTTGGCAATAAATCCTGTGAATCTGTTGGTGGGCATGCTAGAGGCAGAGGCACACATTTCAGCTGGGGGGGCCGCTATTTGCGGGCCGACGTTTGAGGGAGGGAGGTTAGTTAGTGTCTAGTAAAGTAGTTGCAAATTTCCATAATGCCATCACGGTAAAGCCTTTTGAACAAAAGGGTACTTACTGGGGCTTTCAGCTTAAGTATTTTTTGGGTTTTATTCCATACTGATGGGAGTGTGAATCCAAAGGTGGCTCTCCTGACTCGTGTGAGTGCCCTGGGTATATTTAGCAGGAGTTGTGAGCAGCTTCTAAGGGAATAATTCCTGGGCACAATCGAAGACAGACAGTCGACAATGTATTGAGGGAGTTTGCCACTGAGGGCTCTAAGTGTCCAGAGTGCTGCATCAAAGTTGCGCCTATAGTTAAGTGAGGTCCAGCCCATGGCGGCATGTAGTGCGCAATGATGGGTAGAGAAGGGGGAGGTCAGTGATGAAGCGTATAGCTCTGTGGTAGAGCGTATCCAAGTTTCCAAGATAGGAAGCCACATAGCTACTGTATATGAAGTCTGCGTAGTCAATTAAGGACAGGAACGTGGCTTGGACTAGTTGTTTCTTTGCATCTGCTATAAGAAGTCTTCTTATCCTGAAAAAAAGGCCAAGTCTTTGCCTTAATTTTTTCAGCAAGTCTTCCAGGTGGTCAGTGAAGGAGAGTTTACAGTTGATCCAAACCCCAAGATATCTGAATTTCAAAACGTACTCTAAACACTCTCCCAGCATCGTGGTTATTGGGGGGAGGGAGTCAGTAGCGCTTGTGTAGTTTGTGGGGGAAAATAACATGGCTTTAGTTTTCTTAGCATTTAGTAGCAGTTTTTTATTGATTAGTTGGAGTTGCAGGAGGTTGAAATCTTTTTGTAGGTCAGTACAAGCTTCTTTTGGTGTGGGACGACTCAGGTACAGCACTGTGTCATACGCGAATAAGTGAATACTTGCATCCTTGATTCCCTCATCAATGTTGTTGATATACACTGTGAAGAGGAGGGGGACCTAATATGGATCCCTGAGGGACACCTCTTTGTAAGAGTTTTAGGGCAGATAGTTTGCCATCCGCTTTCACCTGCTGCTATCTGTCTGTCAGACATTCAGAGAACCACTTTAGAGAAGTAGCATCCAATCCTAGTGTTTTTAGCGAGTCGAGGAGCAGGTTGTAGTCGACTGTGTCGAATGCTTTGCTGAGGTCAAGAAACACAGCACATACTGACTTTTTATGCTCCAACTCCTGTTGCCAGTCATTGGTTACTTTAGCTAATGCCGAGACAATACTGTGGTTGGCTCTGAATCCGGATTAAAGGGGGTTTAGTAATTTTTCTCTGTTGATGAAGGATCTTAGTTGGCCATTTACTACTTTTTCCAGTAGTTTGGAGCGGGTAGGAGAGAAATTGGCCTATAGTTATTAAGGTCGCAACGGTCTCCAGATTTAAATAGTGGGATAATGTGCGCGATCTTCCATATTTGAGGGAGGGTACCTTGTGTTAGGGACAGGTTGAATAAATGAGTAATAGGTGCTGCCAACACGTGGCATGCTATCTTTAGAAGTATGGTTCAAGTGCATCTGCGCCTGCACTTTCTTAGTATCCAGGTGGAGAATCAAGTCTTCCACTTCCTTGAGGGAAACTGATGAGAATGAGAAATGTTGACCTAGCAGACGGCATTTGGTGGGGTCATGCCAAGTTGGGTGCGCAGGCTACATGCAGGCGAGTTATCGAAGGCTAAGCCTGCTGTGGCGAAGTGTGTTTTGAATGCCTGCAGTATCTCTTTTTTGTCATTGATTACTGTGTTGTCAGAGGTAATTTTTGTAGGGGGCATATTTTGTGACATGGCTCCCGCCAGTTCTTTGATTGTGGTCCAGAATTTGGAGGGACAATTGGCTGCAGTATCTAGTTCTGCTTGGTAATAGCAAGCTTAAGCTACCCTAATCAGTTTGGTGCAGCGATTTCTGGCTGTTCTAAAGAGGCACCAGTCTTCCTCTTTTTGGGATTTGCGGGCAGTTTTCCAGAGTTTATCCCTGGGCAGTAGTGCAGCCTTGAGATCTTGAGTGAACCAACGGCATTTCCTAGCCTTTATGCATATTTTTGACAGAGGTGCATGTAGATTCATGGCATAGGTAATGATTTCATGTAGTATAAAATATGCAGTTTTCACTGTTTAGCAAGGTAAAAACTCTGCCAAGGGCGAGTTTTTAGGTCAAAAGATATGCCTTTGGGTCGAATGACCTTGTTGACCTTGGTGGAGAATTTGGCTGTAGTTGGCACTTTGTTGGCTGCTCATACTCCAGCTATTAGGCAATGGTCACTAATATCCGGCCAAAGGTTCCAACGTGGAGAAGGAATGCGGTTTATTCACAAGCAGGACATCCAGAAGGGTACTTTTGGCTATATTCTTTTGTTGATACTGGTGGGTCTTCGTTGAGTAGGGTGAAACCAAGGGAGTCGAGAAAGATTTAAGGGTGACCGCTTCTGACAGCCAATCGTAGTTTAGTTCCCCGAGGATAATTGTTTCCAGGGGCTAGTGTCCAAGATAGTTGTAAGATAGGACAAGAGCTGAGTACCGGCAGATGGTGGTCTATAGCATTCTATGACTCGGAGTGCTAACGATGGGGATAGGTCGATTTTTATGTCCAGGCACTCAAATCCTGCTACCAGTGAGTTGGAATTAAGTGTTTGTGCCACAAATCTATCTTTGATGTAGATGGCAACCCCACCTCTTCTGGATTGCCTATTGCATCTAAAGATCTGGTAGTTAGGTATATTAATCACGTTATTTGGCATAGAGGGTCCACCTGGAATACAGTGTCCAGTTCTGGAGACCTTACCTACATAAGGACATAGACAGGGTGGAGAAGGTTCAGAGAAGGGCAACAAAGATGATACAGGGATTGCATCACAAATTCTATGAGAACAGGCTGAATGACTTGAATGTGTACTCCCTGGAGGAGAGAAGGGAGAGAGGGGATATGGTAGAGACATACAAGTACCTTACGGGGAGGAACAGGGTGCAGGAAAACACTATTTTCCAGCGAAAAAGATGTTCCAGGACTAGAGGGCATGAGATGAAGATGGAGGGAGGGTGATTCAGAGGAAATGCGAGGAAGCATTTCTTCACAGAAAGGGTGGTGGACAACTGTGAACACCACTGCCTGAGGAAGTGGTGGGGCTGAGACAATCATGGGATTTAAGAATGCATGGGATAGACATAAGGGAGTCCTGGAGGTTAGGGATAAGGGCAACAGACTTCTAGAAAAACTTAATGATCTTACCAGCTCAAATGGTCAGACTGGGTGGGCCATAGGTCCTTATCTGCCAACAGTATCTGTGTACCTATGTACCCAACAGCCCCTCTTATGAAACAGAGAAGGATGAGGTGGAAGTGGAATTCACTGAAATGACAGGATTAGCTCCCGCAAGGAGGCTAATGGTCCCCATTCACGAGTCCCTCAAAAAAGCCACATCCAAAACCATGTCAGTGCCTAAGTCACCAGCTGGCATAGATAAGAAAACTGAAAAAAAAGTACCAGATGGACAAGCAGGAGGAAGAATACCTGTATGCCCACCCTGGTCATGAAGGAGTGATACAGGCAGCCTGGGAGACGGCGAAGGTAACTCTCTCCAAAGCCCCTGAAAAGATTCTAGGAAACTGGGTACCATGGCACAAAAGGTGTACCTAACTGTTTCCTCTGCTTTTAAGTTGGGCACCTTATTTAGCCTACACTGTTCAGTACCAGAAACACTGTGGAATGCAGTGCTAGTTCTGAGTGATAAATGGTGAAGTGGCACAGGACCTGGCAGCAACAGCAAAGTCTGATTTGGATGCCATAAAATACCAGTTTCACATGGCTGTAGACACCAGTAACTCTGCATCAAGAGTCTTGGCACATGCAGTGACACTGAGGAGGTTTGCCTGACTAAGGGCCACGATCCCTACCTAGGACACCTTGGCAAAAGCCACTGATTTCACTTTTGAGGGAAACTCCTTATTTGGTGACAAAACTGGAGCGCATACAGTATGAAAAGAGAGGACGAATACAGAGCCACTTACAAAAAACTCTACTGAGAAAGAAAAAGGCTCCACTTCCTACAGAAACATAGAAACATAGAATTTGACGGCAGATAAGGACCGCTTGGCCCACCTAGTCTGCCCATTTTCCTACCTAACAGATAAGCTGCAGATCCTAGTTAACCAACAGCTTAATTTCTCCTATAGGCCTTATGGAAGGGGAGGCAGGGGCAGAGGTTACTACCCCAGAATCTATACTGCCTATGAGTATCAGCCACAAAGACGGTACTGTAGGGGTAGGGGTAGAAGGGGCTCAAGGCATGCTATAGCTCTAGCCCCCAAGTGACAGCCAAAACAAACCTCCTGACAATTTTGCATATGTCACCAGTCAGCCATTGCCAGTGGGAGGGAGGCTGACCCACTACTTCCAGGAATGGGAAAAAATCACCACAGACAGGTGGCTCCTGGAAGTAGTGGATCAGGGGTTGTCCTGCAATTCCAAAGGTTTCCAAAACCGCAGAGAGAGAGAGAGAGAGAGAGAGAGAGAGAGAGACCAAAAGACTTGCCAGCTCACTCACCAACAGAAAACATTCTGTTGGACTGGGAAGTAATGAGGTTGCTGCAAGCAAGGGCAGCAGAAAAGGTCCCTGCATCACAGGGGCCAAGGGCCTCTTTTCAAGATACTTCCTAACCCGCAAGAAAAATAGGGAATGGCAACTCATTTTAGATTTAGGTCCCTGAACAGACATATCAAGAAAGAAAAATTCAAGATGGTTACTCTGGGCACAGTAATACCATATCTACAAT
Source organism: Neoceratodus forsteri (assembly GCA_016271365.2). Classification (NCBI taxonomy): domain Eukaryota; kingdom Metazoa; phylum Chordata; order Ceratodontiformes; family Ceratodontidae; genus Neoceratodus; species Neoceratodus forsteri. The sequence continues at coordinate 122,987,259 of CM057450.1, read as the reverse complement.
TAGGAGTTAGGTCACTGGATCTGAAGGAGTCGTACTTCCACATCCAAGTCAGACCAAGTCACAGAAAGTGTCTCAATTTCTGGCTGGGAAATTGCCAGTATCAGTTTGCATCCCTACCCTTTGGCCTCACACCAGCACCAGCATAGTCACAAAGTGCTTAGCTGTAGTGGCAGTCCATCTAAGAAGGCAGAGGTGTGGTGGTTTCCTTACCTGGACAACTGTCTGGTATCAGGGAAAACAAAACAGGAGGCAGTGTACTCTATACAGTTGGTAAGCACCTTGGAAAACCTGAGGTTCTTAATAAACCTTCAGAAGTCCCAGACAGAATCAGTACAGTTCCTTGACTTCATCAGATTGGAACTGAATATTTATTTTATTTTATTTTTTTTTTTAATTTATTTTACTCTTTGGTAACTGGGTAAGGCCTACTAGGCACAAGTGCCTGTTTTCAGTGGTGACCTGGGAGCACTGGGCGGTTAAGTGACTTGCTCAGAGTCACACAGTATACAAGTGGAGGTTGTGAGACTCAAACTCAGGTCTGGTCTGCTGGATGTACCAAGCTCATTCACACCTCATTCCTCTAACCTCTAGACTATACTGCCAGCCCAATATCCTTTAGGGAAAGGCCTTTCTCCTACAGGACATGGTATCAAATCTGATTGCCAGTGCAGGATCATTCACCCTAGGCCAGCCATGACCTGCAAGGCATTTCCTGCAGTTGCTAGGCCATGTGGCTTCATCCACTGCTGTGGTGCCATTGGCCAGATTTCAGATGACTGACATACAATGCCAGTACTGGTCTCAAAGGTTGGACCCCCTGTCTCAACTAGTGGCAGTCACGAAAAGTTCTGTACAAGCAGCGGAGCTGTGGAAGGAGAAAAGCAACCTTAGAGAGAGCATTCCATTCCTCCAACAATCTCCCACCAACGCCCTCACAACAGATGCTTTGCTCCACAGTGGGTGCCCACCTAGATGACCTCACAGTAGGTGGCATCTTGAGCCCTCAGGACACTTAGCAGCATATAAACCTCCTCAAGCTCAGGGCAGCACTGCTGGCAATACAGTTCTTCTCCCACTACAGGGTCAGTCAGTTCAAATACTGACGGACAATCCCACAACAATGCACTACATAAACAGGGAGGAACAAGGTCCTCAAAACTGTGCACGGAAGCCATGAGGATCTGGGACCCAGCTTATTCCTTGGACTCACAGATTTCAGCAGTGCATCTGAGAGGCAAACACAGTGTGCTGGCAGACTCACTAAGCAGACTCAGCCAGGGAAACCATGAGTGGATCTTGAACCAGTAAGTGCTGACTTCAATCTTCAGTTGGGGTACTCCAGAAATAGATCTGTTTCCCTCTTGGCAGAACAATCAGCTTCCAAAGTTTTGGTACAAGCCACCAGTCAGGGGCCCAGTCTCAGAGGATGCCCTAGCCCTGATTTGCACAAGGAAGTTCCTGTATTCCTTCCCACCATTCTCCCTCGTACAGTGGATGCTCATGAAGTTCAGGAGAGAGCCAGCAACAATGATTCTGATAGTTCCAGACTGGGCCAAATAGGCATGGTACTTGGTGCTACTGACCCTGTTCTGCAGGACTTCCAATCAGCCTGCCACTGAGATACAACTTGTTGACTCTGTCCCAGGGCACTGTAGCCTTCCCAGACCTCAGAACACTGTGCCTGGTTCTTGAAAAGTTAAAATTTTCTGGTTTGAATCTGTCAGAGGAAGTGCTGAGAGTCCTGAGGGTTTCCAGGAAACCACCCACAAGAAAAGCACATTGCTCTAAATGGAAGAGATTCTCATACTGGTGTGCTTCCAGAAAGATAATTCTTATACAGGCAGGTCTGTCCACAGTTCTAGACTACCTGGTACACCGGCAGTCTTTAGGATCTGAGACCTTAACTCTGAAGTACATCTGCCAGCTGTGTCACCCAACACATCAGCAGGCAAGAACAAGTCTTTGGCCTCACAACCTGTTTTTAAAAGGTTTTACAAAGGCCACAGTCACCTGCTCCTCCTGTGAGGGAACCAGTTCTCCATAGGACTTGAACATTTGTCATGCTCAGTGGAAGGCATCTCCCTTTGAGCCCATGGCTACAGCAAACTTAAAATATGTCACCTGGAAACAGTTTCCTAGTAGCCATGACATCTGTCAGAAGGGTGAGTAAAGTGCAAGCCCTTTGTACAGATCCAAACTGCATAATATTCCACAGTGTTAAGGTAGTCCTTAGGACCAACAGAAAATTCTTATCTAAAGTGGCATCAGAATTTCGCTAGCTCAGTCTGTGTTTTAACCTGAACACTCCAGTGCAGGTGAACAGAAGCAGCTGTCTTGATGTAAAAAGGGTACTGAAATGTTATATGGACGGGACAAGGGATGTCAGGTCCTCATAGCTCACAACCCTTGTTGCCTAAGGAGAGGTTGACAAGGCAAACCAGCAGTCAGGCAGACTGGCTCTTGCTGGACAGACTCCTTTATAGTTCTGCTATGACAAACCACAGTCCAAAATATGCACGCACTCCACAGATAATGTCTACACACTGGCTTTTGAATAATCCCAAAAGCTATATTTGACAATATAACTAGTACAATACCTGTCAGTGGTAAGACACACTCACTGGCCACTCTAGCCCTAGTGCTCGGGTCCAAACTAATCCTTCATCAGGGGATGACTTCAAGCCTAGAGATGGTGTTGATGCACCTTGGTGTTCCTCTCACCACATGGGGTGTGGTGCAGGTTGCTGTTGCTGTGGGCCTAGGTGAAGTGTGTGAAGATGAGGCTGGCCCTGATCCTTGCCCTGCCAATGAAACGCATGCCTGTGTGTTCCCGACATGGCTCTGTCTGGACGTTCCTCCTCTACAGCCACAATATCCTCAGCTGGCTCCAGTTCCACCTCAGACATTGCAATGCGGTGTGCTATGGCATGTTGTGGCAGATGCAGCATGCTACAACACTTTACAGGCCATGTCCGGAGTGTACTGGAGGGATCCACTGGACCTGTCAAGGCATATGAACTGCATCTTCAGTAGGCAGAATGTCCATTCAGTGATGGACCTTGTTGGGGCATGTGCCTCATTGTACTGAGTGTGTGCACCAACCAAAGGGTGCCGGACCAGCCTTATGAGCCATGGTTGCTGGGGGTATCCACTGTCACCTGCGAAGTGAAACATATACATGTTAATATTACATGCACATCCTATGCCTATTCCTGTGCGTGTACCTGGAGGGCTACATGGCTGGGGCATGGCACACATCTAGCTGGCTGTCCATCCTGCCCTTTCCCATGGTTATGCACTGTCCCCATGGCCCAACTTTTACACACATGTTGATTCTCTGCATATGTCACATGCTGTGCCCTATACCATGCTGTGTCACCACATACATCATCCACAGCACACAGTGACTGGCCAATGTGGCAGTGACATTGGGGCATATTCACTGTGGTATATCACCCTCCCTACACATGGGCTTGCTGTGAACCCCAACATGGCATGCCCTGTATGCCATTTGTGTCCTATGTGTGTGCACCCACCATTGCACCACTGCAGGGTATCAGTGTCCATTTGTATATGTCCATGGCATACCTATGAGCCAGACATCCTGAAGTATAGCATTCTTGAAGGCCTGCCACAGACCACTGTTCTGGAAGATGAATGCATCATGGCATGACCCAAGATACTTTGCAACCATGTTGAGGATGCAGCTCTGGATGTCACACCACCTGCATATTCATGGAGTGGTACCCCTTTCAGTTTACATACACCTCTGGTTAGACCACTGGTGCCCTGATGATGATGTGAGTACAGTTGATTGCACCAAGCATGTGTGGGATGCCAGAAATGCCATAGAATCCCTGTTTGACGGCTTGCTGCTGCTGTGCATCCATGGGGAACTTTATGTATTTTGTGTGCTCATGCGACAGGATATTCACAAATTGCCTCAGGCACCGTGACACTGATGGCTGGATATGCCCACAGTATCTCCACTGGGTGTCTGGAATCCACCACTGGCCAAGATGCAGAGTGCAGCACTGACCTTTACCTCTGTGGGTAGTGCTCTCCTCTGTGTGTGTGGGTCTGCAGTTCCTTTCTAAGGTCCTGGCACAGCTCAGTTATGGCAGCCTTGCCCAGGAGGTATTGGGCAATACATTGGTCCATGGACAGGTGGAGCGCTAGCGATATGCATGCCTCACATGTCTCCTGCATCTGGCATGTGGCTGCCGTGAGTGCCCCAGGGCAGGTCCCCCGCTGTTAGGCACATCTCTGTCACAGTGTGATGATGGCCAGTCTCATGGCCATTAGCACCACTGCTTCTGACATCTCTCTTCTGTTGCTACTGCTGCTGCAGTGTTGCCTTACCAGGGATGCAGCTCAGACTGACTGTTGTGTGCCCCCTTTTTTTGCTCTAAGTGTCATTAGCTCACATGTTGCTGGTCTAGTTTGAGCACACTGTGCTGTGCCAGGTCACAGCCCTTATGCAGGTGAGGGGGTGGCACATGGTGTTATGGAGCAAGCACCCTTCATTTGGTGCAGGGTGCATTTGAGAATCGCTTTTGGTGCGACTTCTGGCACATGGGGTGCCTTGCACCACTCAGTTTGACGCAAGTGTGTCATTTGGGCTGCTTTGAGAATCGAGCCCATGTCTCTTAGCACCAGTTTCTGAGTTTCACTCTTTCTTGTCACCAGTTTCTGAGTTTTCAGGATTTTTTAGGACTTCAGTTTACACCATTTCACAAAGTTATACATTTTTAAAGTAAAGTCTGACCTGTACTACTGTGGTTAAAGCCGACTGCACTGAAGTGAGTGTAGCGCTTGGCATGCCTTTCAAATATCGGTACAGATCCACCTTTACTCCTCTGTTAGTAATAAAGTGACCGAGGCATTGGCCTTATATAAAAACCCAGACCTGGTCCTCTGCTGCTACTTTTATGTGTTATCATAAAATAAAATAAAAAAAAAATTCCATTTTAAGTCAGCAGTCAAGTTACAACTCACATCTGAAAAGCACTATATGAACAGCACTACTGTAGGTAACAGTGGCTGCAGTGGGACATGCCCGCGTCAGTAAAATGGACGGTCCTCTCAGGCAAACAGACACTCTCAGCATTTGGACACACAAATGACACTACAAAACAAAATGAATGTGGGAAGGCGTGTCATTGAAAGTGAACAGACACTCTCAGGTAAACAGACACTCTCAGCATTTTGATTTGCACATAAAAAAAAGACACTACAAAAGAAATGAATGTGAGAGGGAGTGTCAGTGAAAGTGGCTGGTCGGTCGCTCTCAGGCAAACAGAGGCTCTCAGTGTGTGTACATACAAAAGACACTACAAAAGAAAATGAATGTGGGGGTGGGTCTAATGGTAGTAAAACCAGCGGAAATACATAGGGAGGAATGCATAGGGAGCCCCCTACTGCTGATGAAACAGTTTCCAAATTACTTTAATAGGGGGACTATTTGACCTACTAAAAACTCCTTTTTGACGTTTTTTGTTCTTTTTTTTGCAGACTCATTAGTTATTTGGGGGCCCATTTTATAAGTGCAATAACACACTCCAATTTGTGGGTTATGGCCTGATAAGAGCACTTCCCAGGTGCTAAAGGCACTTGGTGCAAGCACCTTGTGCCTTATAACACACCTGGGGCATGCTGTTATCAGGCTATAACCCACACCTCGGAGTGTGTTATTGCTTGCTTATGACAGTTATGTTAAGTTTATCTGTTGTCTATATATAAATGAAGCATCTATTAGGTGACATTACATTTTCAGAGAACCTGACATTTATTAGGTTCCATGGTGTAGATTGCCTTATTTGTGTTTTCAGGCATTGGGGTAAACTGTTTCAGACTTTAAAGAGGAACAGTAAGCACAAAAAGCCCCATCACTCAAGTGTGGGGCTGGTCTCGATGTGCACTGTGTGCAAAAATATTTTGGTTTACTTACTGTCTACTGTAGTATAGTGGATTGTATCAGAATAATTTTGTTTAGTTCTAGGCTGACATATTCTGTTATTACAAATCCCAGAATCCCCCTGCAGCTGACGTCAGAGCAGTAGGCAGCATAGGGAGATTCGAAGGCCTGCAGTGCATGTTATAGCTTTCCTATTCTCTGATCAGATGTCTTTTGGGTCTGCTTTTCTCCAGGGGCTAAGCACAGTCCTCTGTGCCTTTGCTCAGGGAGGACAGCGGGACCAGCAAACAAAAAATAAGAGCTTATATAAACTTGAACATGCACTGCATGCTATTGACTCTTTCACTGCTGCCTACAGCTCTGATGTCAGCTGTAGGGGATTCTGAGATTTGTAGTAATAAAAGTTGTCAACTTATAACTAAACAAAATGGGTCTGAAACAATCTACTATACTGCAGCAAGCAACAAGTAGGCCAACAGGCTTTTGCAGACAAAGTGCACATTGGGACCAGCCCCATACCTGAGTGTGGGGCCCGTGATGCTGACTGTTCCTCTTTAAGACCAAGACAAAAACAGGTGGAACTGCCTCTAGTGGTTGTACAAATCGGTATATTAAAATAAATAATGTTCGCAGTTCTCTCTACTTGACATTATCTCAGCCTGGTTATTAGCAATGAATTTATATTGTTGGATGCTGATCATCTGATGCCACTGTCCATGACCTCAGTGAGAGAGACTGCATGTTGCTTATCAACTCAGAGTAGTATGGAAAAGGGGTGTGTGGAAAGACCGTTATCTATTGGAGACAGTTGTTTGCACACCCTCCTATCAGAGAGGGATTGGTCTCTGACTAAAACAGGCCTGCAGCAGATAACTAGTTCTTACCAGCTGCATTTTCTGGATCTGTGCCAGGGACATAGTGTAAATGCTGACTAACAGAGCTGCTGAGGGAAATGTCCTCCAGTCCTAGTAATGGCAATTAACTACTGTAAGGAGGTGTCTAGATTACATGGATCTTTTACTCAAATTCTCTACATTTTACACTTGCCATCCCTCCATCTACAAGATGCTCTCAACCCATGGTGCACTGTGTAGTGGCATTATTTTATTACCGTATGTATATCATACCTATGCTGGACCAGCAGAGACATATTTTATTCTTGTTTTTTTTTATTTAGTTGTTTAACCAGGTATAGCACACTAAGCTGAAAACTTTTTTACAGGAGCGACCTGGGAGCACAAGGAGATTAAGTGACTTGCTCAGGGTCACACAGTATGCAAGCGGAAGCTGTGGGATTCAAACCCAGGTCTGGTCTGCTGGATGTCACCAGATTTGCAGCTCAGAGCCTTAGACCACTGCGCTATACTGCCTCAGTTCATGTTTAATGGTGCCTATGTTTTTGCACCTCTCACCTGCCATTCTAACTTATATTTCTTCTACAGACTGGCATGTTTCTAACCAGCTCTGTATTTCTTTTGTAACTTATATAATGTTTTATATGTTTTCCTTGATCATGTATTACTGTATCTGCTTTGCTGTATTGTATCTGCTTGTCTTTATAGCATTGTTTGTCTTGTAACCTCCCAGGTCATACCTGAACATAGGTGCCACTGTGTCTAGTGTACTACTGTGTCAATAAAAGCTAATAATAATAATAGTCATGTAATTAGTGCAACATTCCATATGTACATAATGTACTTAGTAACATTTAAATTGTGTTTTATATGCTTTGCACTATTTTGTTTTTCTCATGTACCTCCTTTTGTCTTCCCCTTCCCCAGAGCGCACCTGGAAATAAGCCTCGGATCAGTGTGCCTTTCCTGGTCACCACTCCTCCAGCCTGACTTACCCCATCCCACTGCATGACCATGGTTTGTTCCCCACAGTTGGGCTCCTCCCTCTGCCTCTTGGCATGGTCACGTCCTAGTTCACACAGGGGAAAGTATGTTCCAATGTGATGGTGCCAAGTGAGGGTCGTCCTTTTAAAAGGTGTGATTAATGATTGGCCAACCTTCATGATATCGCTAACCAGAGGGCATTTGTTCCTGTTAGAGACCGCTTTCCTCCCAATTGGTCCTGAGTGCAGACTGCGACTGCCTTGGGTAGATGCCTGGCACCACATAGTTACTCTGCATATCAGTGGCCCTCCTCAGAGCTAACCCTAGATGTTGCTACAAAGGCAGTACTTTGGATCTACCTTACCTGAGAGGAGACCACCAGCATGGCTGTTCTGACCCCTCCCTGACAGCCTTCATTCCTGACATCCTGGGCACAGAACGCAAACCCATGTCACCAGAGTGCCAGAGTGGCCCTGTACCACTCAGTGCCATGGAGGTGCCATGCAGTGACATACTGACAGGCAAGGGCAGATGTGTAATAGGGACATTGGATCAATTGTGTCTAGCCTAGGTCATCATTGCTCATCTACCCTTTCTCGGGATCCATTCCATCCCCCAAAAGGAATCTGTTCTACAAAAAGTCACTCTTGTCTAGATCTGGACGCACAGTATGAGGAGTTACAATTACATCCAGAGTGACAGAGTCCAGGAAGTTACTTTTTTAAACAATTATTTGTAAATATCAATGTAGAGGGGACCACATGGAGAGGTGTGCTAAAATATTACTTGGTTTATTTTGAGTCATTGAACGAGGTGAGCTAGGTGGGGGAGTAGTGAAATAAAGTCACTGGTTTTAATAAAGGGATTCAGGCCTCCTATCCATGATGCAGAAGCTTGAATAACCGGAAGAAGACGCCCCTGCCCTGTCGGCACTCACTCACTTCCCGATGGAGGATAAAAAGGAGGAGGGGAGTCAGAGATCCAGGACTATGGCCCTGAGCACTGATTCAACAAATGGTAGCGGCAGTGCTTGGCCAAGGCTAAGCAGGAGGAGCAGCCTGAGTAGGAGACTGACAGAGTCAACAGAAACTCTGGCACCGGTTTCAGAACTTAGGCGCCATTGTGCAGCACTAAATATTACATACAATGCAGTAATGCATATCTAAACTAAAACTGGAGCAGTGCTTTGCCATTTCCTGCAGTTGCCCAAAGTGAATTGCTTTCTTAGTCTCAATGCCTGTATTCATGTATATTGTCTTACTGTATACTGCCATTCGTCTATGTAGTCTTGATTGTAAATTTTGCTGCTATTATTATTATTTAACTTGCTGCTACCTATTTCTCGTGGAGTGGTGGTCATGTGAGATTCATACCTCTTAACCTTTTCTCGCTGAAATATGGGACACATCATCAAAAAAGTAAATACTGTGCCTGCTCAGAACGCTGACTAAACTAGTGTATGTTAATACCGCCGCTGAGACCACTCCTACTGTTGCAAGAGTGGTCTGATGTAAATTCTTAGGGTAAGAGAACCCCAAAACAAAGAAGAGCGGTTCTGATACTGTAAGGATTTAGGAGAGACCACTCTTACAACCATAACAGTGATCTTTGGGTGGAATTAATATATTACTGATCAAAACTGATCAATAATATATCAAATTTAAAAACACCTGCCCTGAATGTTCCTGTTTCCAGGGCAGCTGCACTGACTGTCTCACTACGGAGGAAAGGAGTGCTCTGATTGGTCAGGAGAGCTCCCTCGACATATAATGCCTATAACTGTGCCAAGTTTAATTTTGCCTTAGCAAGCTAGAGATTTATGAACTAATGTTTTAAAGTCTGAGTTTTCAGAATCTTCTGTGTGGGGCAGCATGTTTTCCACATGGGGCAGATGTGGGACAGAGCAGTTCTGAGCATTAGAATGAAAGTTATCCCTGCTAAGGTGGGACAGCTGAAAGGCATGGTAACACTGTAGTGGCAGAGGAGGTAGGCACAGTAAAAGGGGGGATGCTAAATCTAGCCAAGTTTAGAAGGAGAAAGAGAGAGTAAATATATTTAAGATTACATTTATTTATTAATTGGCCAGTTAGCTCTCACTGAAAACAAGTTCCTTTAGCAGGAGGAACTTGGGCCTATAAAGGTGAGGGTGAGTAATGCAATGCAATAGCGAAACACAACAATGATTCATATACAACATTTTAAAAGCAAGAAAATTTAACACTACGAGGAGGATTTTCAAAAGAATCAGAGCAGAAATGTATCCAGATCTGCTACATCGTCAATTTGCTGGCCTAACAGCACCCAAAGTTTGCATCCAAAAACAGACACAGTAGCCAGCCCAGTAGCACTGAGGGCTAAGGTGCTGGACGCCACGCCTCGTGCAATGCCAGTGACCTGGGTTCAGGAATGGACTCGGGTCATCTGGGGTCAGTTGGGGAGGAAAGATTGAGCATCCAGAGGACTGCTGTCCTTCCTTGGGGAGGTGGGGGTTGGTGCTGTGCGTGTGACTGACACCTGTAGTGGCTGGGTGTCAGTGCAGATGCAAGCACAAGGGGTTGGTCCACACCCAAGGTGATTGGCTGCCTCGGTGGAGGTGGAAGCAGCCACCCGCCCATTGCAGAGGCATAGGTGCGGGAGAAAATGGAGGAAAAACCGAGACTTGGCAGGACACATGATGGTTCCGATCACTCCAGCCACCCCTCTCCCGATTCTGTATTGCTGTGTTCTGAAAGGGGAGCTAGCCAGACTCTTCATCCTGGCCCCATCATGAAGGTAAAGTTTCAGATTCTGATAAACCTCAGAATGTTCCACTGGAAATGAGCCTCCGTAGTCTCTAAGTGCTGCCATGCTGATGTGAATGCTAAAATGATTAAGTTCTCCAGTTGCAGAAATGTGTAGGGGGAATGAATATTCAGTAGACAGCTTAGATGTGGCAAAATGTTCAAATATTAATTTATTCAATTTTCATGGCAAACAATCTCTACGTGTCACCTACATGTGTAGGCTTCTTCAGGAAATGCTCACTGCCTAATAAACAGATAAATACATTATTAAGTAGCTGTCCAGCTCCCACCATAAAATATTTTTGCAAAACTTAATGTTTCCAAAGTTATTCATTCAAAACATGGAAGCCTATTGATGTGTCCAACAATTCTTTTTGCAGTTCACCAAACCCTGTCAAAAAATGAGCTTTCTTATAAGTTTTTACATTATATTGTACTCCTTAAGTCAATTAAGACATGTTAAACTTCCTGCTGAACTGTTAATTTCAGTTTAATCATTGGATTGATTAAAATTCTTCATGCATCTTAAACTCAATGCCACAACTTATTTTACAGAAAGTCTAAAGACATACCAGCACCATGGTGTTCACACTGATTTTAAAATGAATAGTTTAACCCAAAAGATATGCCTTGTCCTCCACATGCTTTCCAAAGAGCCTAATGTAACATGCCAGCACCTACGTGTTTTCATTAACTTATGAAAAAATAATTTGAACTGTATAGTTATACTTTAGCCCAACTTTCCTAAAGTCAGTCATTTTCATGAGCATTCTTGCCAATTTACAATACCTGTTTTTAAACATCTTCATTTCCACATTATTTTCAATGTTTGCACTTGGTATATAGCCTTAATAATCCTTCCTGGATTTCTATAACAGATGAAAATTATTTTATTTTATTACCAAATCACCTTAATGTAACCCCTAGGTGGTGCTATCCCAAGGGCTACTACCCCTGCCTGCTTGGCTAGTAGCAGGTTAAGGGGCCTGAGTTCTGAAACGGGTGCCTCCACCCGGAGGTCAGGGTTGGTAGTGGTCAAGCTAACCTGGGTACAGCCCTCTGGGACACTGTAACCCCGCTCTTTCCCCTCTCGTGGCCTGAACACTGTACAATAATCACATTCACAATACCTCTGGTACACTACACAAGTACCCACACTGTTTGCACTTACCACCAGGGCTGATTCCTCTGGCTCAACCCTGGTGACCCGCTGTAAATCAAGGTTATACACAGCAAATAGCAACAGTACAGTACTTTGAGCACAAACTGGAACCACAGTCAGATTACATGCAGAAAAAGTTAGATCTGATTTATTCAGGGGACTTGAACAAGGGAGGGGCAAAATCAGGTTAATTAGATTAAAGGTTATATCAATCAAGCAGTTAAGCATGCATTTGAGTCCTTCCACCCCACAGTCCACCTTTGGGTACCCAGGTAGAGAAAAGATGGGCTATCCAGGACCGTTGCCTGGGGTTGCAGCTGGTTGGGGCCCTGTGATGGAAAACACAACATGCACAGTACACAATATTTGTAATCTGGAGCCAGAGGGCTCAGTTCATAAAGGAAACAAAACAACAAGACAATCAGATGACACACTCAGATTAATCTATTGTTGCAGGGAGCTACCCTGGTATTTACTCACGATATTCAAGACTGGACACAGGCTGCACAAAAATCAAGACTGCAGGTGGTTGATCTGGAATGCCAGGAGAAGCAGGGCCCACACGAGTCGCAGAGGCATCGTTCTTGCTCAAGCATGGAACAGGGTGCTGATCCCCAGGCAGGTCTCTCATCGATGGCCTCACTGTGCAGTGGGTAGTCTGGCTGGGCCAGTCTGGCAAGGCCCAGACCACATGGAGACAAATTCGGATGCAGTATGTTTTGGGCTGGATACAGCTTCCAGCAAGCAGAACACAGTTCATGCAGTGGGGAACTAACTCACAACCCACTAGCAGCTCATAGCACATTTACATGTACGGGAATTCTACTGTACCAGGCAAAGCACTCCCCGGTCACAATCACAAAGTCTCTGCACACTGGGAGCTTAGGGTAGCTGGAACTCCTGACAGGCTGGATCACATTCAACAAAATCTTGGATTTCTTCAGGTTGAGCCTGGCCAACTTCAGTAGATTACTTTAGTCACACAAACTTGGATTTAGTACACAATGATCCTTTTCTCTCCCTCTCAGGAGCAGGGCGACATGTAAATAAAAACTCTGCCTTTTCATAGTTTTCCCATCGAATCCACTCAGGATTGCTGCTCAGAATCACCCAGCTCCTCTCATTTCACTACCCAGCTCAGAACTAACTGAAAACTACAAGCAGCCCGGGACTTCCTCAAGATCCAAAATATTTGGTTGGCTGATTTGGCTGTCAGTCAAAGCAAATGCTCGCCCTTCAGTTGCAAAAAAGGTGCAAAAAGGCTCCAAACTAAAGTTCCTACAGATTTTGAATTCAGACAGCTCCTGTAGTCCGGCTACATTTTAGGTCCCACCAGTACTGTTTGGTCCAATTTGCAGTCCAGGTCCAAGGCAGTGGAGACAAACAAAACAGTCCTTGCTACAAAGAAAGCAGGCTAGACAAACTATATTATCAATACCATTCTAAATGATTTTCAGGAAATAGTTACATCTTTCAACAGGGCTCCTCTCATATTATTTAAGTTGCAATCAGGCAGCTCTTAAAGAAACAGTACACAGAGGCAGTACAGGCTCTGGTAATCACATTAAACTGCTAAAATGCAGAACACCAGCCTGGCAGTGAGCATTTGAAGCAAGCTCAAGGAAGACTTTTGGAACCCCCATTTGTAGGGGTTACATTAATAAGACACAGAAGAGCTGAGCCCCAGTCACTAGAGAGTGCCGCACTCTTCCTCTTTATTCATTTTCTCTTAGCTTTTTTCTTGCATGTGCTTACTTTCCTTTTTGCTTACTCTATTCAGTAACTACTTTAAAGCATTTCACTTTAAAGGTCCATGGATGACTCTGACTCTTTCAAGCTCCTTCCTTTGCCCTTTCCAATCCCAGCATGGAGGGGAAGCAGCAGAGGAAATTTTGGGGGGAAGGGCAGGCAGGAGCAGTCAGTGGGGCCGGAGGATATACCTCTCTGAGGGAGGGGTTGTAGCCCCTATCAGGTCTGCGGAGGCATAGAAACAGGTCCTATTTAAAAAACAAACAAACAAAAAAACACAGTTGCATCCATATTGGATTTAATTGCATTCAGTCTGGATGCAACTCACAACTGCATTGTTTTTTTTGCTGCAAATTGTGATTTTATTGCAAGTGGATGCGACTTTTGAAAATAGCAGCAGGGCTGCCTCGGGGGAAGTGGGTGGAGGCAGACACAGGCGCAGCGTGCATTTGCATCCAACTTTTCCCTCCTGACCCTCCTGGCAAAGAAAACAATGATCTCCCCTGAGCTGCAGCTCTGGGTACTCACAGTGGCCGGAGAGGGTGATGACCCCTGCAGTCCACAGCACATTGTCTCCCACAAAATGAGGGGTGTAGTTCTTCACCTGCCTGGCCTTTTCAGATTTGCCTGCAGGCCTTTGTATATGGCTTTCACCAGGCAGGCCTGTTCGCCCTTCTCTCCACGATTCCTCTGATCTTTGCAAGGGGGGGTCACAGCAGTTCAACTCCCCCTGGTACTTTTTTAGTTTCCCTGGCTTCTCCCCTGGCAGGAAGATCTGTTCCTGATGCAGCAGCCTCCCAGACACCCCAGGCTGGAGGTCACAGTACCTTCAGGCCAAACAGTCTGCCCTAGTACTTTTGAGCAACCAACCTGAGAGGCCCTCCTGCACAGTCCCAGTGGCTGTCTAGCTCCTTCCTGTTCCTTATGATTGAAAGGGGGAGAGAGGGGGTGGAGAGGGATGCAGCCCCAGAGCCTTTCCAGGCAAAACCACCAAAATAGCCCTCTGGTTTCCTTTGGGGGACCTCGATTCCCTTTCCTCCTGTTCCTCCACCCTGCTCTCTCTCTCCCTCCCCTCCCAACTCTCTCTCCCAAACTCTTCCACCAGCTCTGCATTTCCCCACCCCTTTCCTCTTCCTGCTATGGGTGAGGGGTAGCCAAAGCCTCTCTGCCCGCAGGTAGTTTCCTCCTCCTCCTCTCTTGCTTTTAGGAGGGGGGAAGGGAAGAGCTGCCTTTTCTCTGTGTAGGAACCCAAAACAAGTAGCATGCACTTTTCTAGCTAGACAACTGGTTCCTAACTTGCACCAACAATAATCACAGTCACAGCTAGGCTTGCATCAGGTCTAGCCACATCCAATCAGGACCAGGCAGCGATACTCCCAGGACAACTGAGGCTCCTGCCCACCTTACGTAAGCGCCTGGTTGGGGGCTTACATTTTATATAGTGTCTTTCTCGTGTATTACTAACACTTTACAAAACATAAAGTGAAAAAAAAAAAAAATCAAGAAGACAGAGTAATAAATATTGGAATCGTATACCAGTTAAATTGACAACTGTAAAATGGGTAGGAAAATGTTACGTTCTAATTGGTCAATAGCCACTCTCAGGTGTGCATTTATAGAGCAACAACCCTGAGGGTGGCACTTCACTGACAATCAAGACACAGGGCATGGCACATATAAGACCTGCCAGAAATATTTAAAAGCAAATTTCTGGCAAACATGTTAGTTCAGTAAAAATAAACACCCACTTGTACCCTGAAGCATAGATAATATTTTTTTAATAACTGCTTTGAATCACTCCATCCCCACACCACAACTAACAAACAGTAAATTGCAGTGTAAAATATTTTAAATCATAATCTCACCTACATTTCTTTCTTTCTTTCTTTCCTTCTTTCTTTCTTTCTTTCTTTCTTTCTTTCTTTCTTGTTGTAATTTACCATTCTTATGCTCATTGTCACTCAATCCACCAGCCCTCAATCCGGTTGCAAGCCTGCCCACCTGTCAGCATGCCTGGCTCCTAACTCACTTTCTAGTTCCATATGCAATCCCTCACCCCCACCCCTGTCACACACACACCACCATTAGGACAAACAAAGATTTCTTTGAAATGTGCTTTACTAGCACCGACACTGACAGTTCAGCTCTACAACCTTAAACTGAGATGACCACCAATCAAAAGTAACTGCAAGCCAGAAGCCACTCATTGCTTCACTGTGCTTCAGGAATGAGAGAGGCTGTCTCTCTAAACTCCAGAACCAGTTTTCATTTGCTTCTGACTGCCCACCTTAACAGTTAGTTGCAGTGCTGTAAGGCCTGACTGAGGGCAAAACAATAAGGCCAAACTGAGAGGAGCACAGTGAACTCTCTCTATCTCTGTCTCTTTGCACACCCCACCATAAGGACCCCACCCAGGATTGTATCCTTTGTAACCCTTACCCCAGGATTGTATCCATCCTGACTGCTTGCTCACAGCTGCAGGGTAGCATCCAGATCATAACTGTGCTTCAAAAGCATATTAAGCCCCATTCGCACTAGGGCATTTGAAGCGGTTCAAGTGCTTGAACACGCTTTAAATGCGTGCTAGCTTGGTTCGCGCTTTCTGCATAACTCGTTCAAATCAGATTTTGAAGCATGCGCAAACCTAATGGGAAGAGGGTTTGAGCATCGCCCAGAATTCATTTCAGAAACTAAAATGAATTACTCACAGTGCGAGTGGGGAAATGCACATTAATCCATGCTTGTTGGTCTTCCGAGGTCCCAGAACCCCCAGTGCCTATCATATGATTCCCTCATGAGTAGCTCTTCATTGCACATGCGTGAACTTCACGAGGGAAAGATTAAAGAGGGAGCATCTCGATCTGTCAAATCAGTGTCAGTGCTACATACAGGAGTGCTAGCAATTTATTATGAAAATGTCAGATCGCACAGCATCATGGACAGATGAAGCAGTGAAAGTGCTTATTGATTTTTGGTCCACAGAGACTGTACAGAATGAACTTAATTCAGTGCATAAAATTACCAAGGTGTACCCAAAGGTGTCTGAACACCTTGCTAGTCTGGACATCGAGCGTACTGCAAGGCAATGTAGGGAGAAGATTAAACAGCTAAAGGGAAAGTACCATAAGGCCAAAGATCAAAATAAAATGTCAGGATCTCGTAGAGTTGTTTGCCCATTTTATGATGCTTTGGACAGGATCCTGGGCACCCGATCAGCAACAGAGCCCACAGTAGTCCTGGAAAGTGCAGAACAACCACAGCCACCAGTTGCTGATGGGGATACAGGTGAAGACATGCTTGAATTTGATCTGCCTATGTCAAGTACTTATTGCTGTGCTTATACCTTTATGTCCCCCTCACTGTCACAGAAACTTCAGCTGACATGATGTGCATTCTGTGGTGAACTGCATAGTGCACAGCTGTAAAAACAGATTATGAAGCTAGCTGAAGAAAGCCACTGTAGTCTGTTGGCATTGCAGGGTCCACACCTTGTCCACTGCCTCTGCACATCCTCTCTTGGCCGCCCACTGTCTCCCGTGACATCACCTGTTCCTGCAATGCAAAATGTACACCACCCTTTCCAGGAAGAAGTTGTTTCCTGACTGGCATCCAAAACCTCCCTCTCATATCTATTGTTGAGAGTCACACAACAAATATGCACCTCATTTGTCCCTCGTACGTGCAGCTACTAATCATGGTATTCAGACCATGTAGGATAACTTTTTAATTTGTGTTGCAGAGTCTGAAGTTGATGACAATGGTGATGCAGCTGAAGACATTCCGGAGACTGCAGTGCCGGGCAACTTCCTCATCGAGAGCTCCTCAGTGGACAGTGACACACCATCCACCAGTACACCATCAACATCTTTTTCCAAAAGACCTAGTTCCTGTGAACCACTTCAAAACCTCAGGAAAAAAAGAGTTAGTCAGCTGCAGGACATAATGAAATCTCTGTTCGAGCCCACGAGGAAGCTCCTTACTGAGCAGCACAAGCACATTTCATTTATTTAGTTTTTGTTGACTGAGCAAGTGCACTAGACAAATCCTGCCTGTTTTCAGGCACAACCCGGGGGAAGGGGATACAGATGAATGTCAACTGATCTTGAACCAGATTAAGCAGTTGGCGGTATTTTTTTAGTGAATGAGGGAAATTTGGCCAGGACACTGGTGAAATTCCCCTACTCTTTTCGATAAGTGCCATAGGATCTTAAACATCCACCTGAACTACCACCAATCCAGGCAGATGGGACCTCGGTTTAACGTCTCATCCGAAAGACGGCAACTCAGAAGTGCAGCACCCCTCTCATACTGCACTGCAGTGTCAGTACTGGGATATTAACCCAAGTGTCAGATGTGGGAACTGAACCCACAGCCCTCTGATCTCCCAGCCTCCGAGGCAAGTGTTCTACCTATTGAGCCACTGACACTGACAACACATATACAAATGATGGATGCAGAGGTAGAGAGCAAAGGCTGACCTTGAAATGGAGGTAAGTATGCGCTGCTTAGAGGAGGGCAATCAGCATCTTTTTAATAACCTGCTGCAGATATTCCAGTCCTCATCAGCCACCCCAGTGCCAGCCAGTGCCTAACCTACTGCCACCACCTCAAGCTGTGGTGTCTCAGGCCACTGTCATTGGTGCAATGTATAATGTGCATGCCAGTGGCAATGCAGGCGCTGTTTCAACACTCAAGGAAATGTATGCCCAAATCAGGGGCGTGGCACCCAACACAGACAAGAAGCCAAGGCCTGAGTCAGGAGTTGTTCAATGATGATCTCACATGGACTGAGTTGTGAACAGTAGCAGTTTTTATCAGTCAACTAGGTAGATATTGAAATGATTATAGAACAGACAATATGTGTTAAAAGTTATGAAAATATTATTATTGAAACACGAACAAAATGCTGTTGAAAAGTCAATTTGAGGTATGAAGTTTGAAAGTTTTAAGAACAGTTTTATTAACTTACCAGTTATAAAATGGTTTTAAATGTTTTTAGTGGAATTAGTCCTTCTTAACTGAACTTTTAGAAATGGAAGCAGAATAGTCATTCAGAAATATCAAAACACATAAAGGTACATGAACTATCTGTTTATGAAGTAACAGTTTTGTGTCTTTCTCTGTCTTTCTGGTATAATACTTTCCTTTGGTATGTAACTTAATTCAATATGCGCACAGTAAAACAACTCTGCACTGGTATTGCCAGTCCCTAATGTGTGACTGTTTTTCTTTTTGCAGAAAAATGTTTGCTGTGTCTTCTGCTGGTGCTTTGTTGTGCTCTAAAAAAAAAATCAATAAACGTATTTGTTGTTCTTAAGGCAATTTTTTTGTATATGAAGTCCATATACACAAAACAGTGCAACACAGATGAAACCAGCTGCTGAACTAGTTACATTGTGCAACTGCAGTGTTATTTCATTATTCCCTTCTGTTGCACATTAGCGCAATAATCATTTGTGGATCAAGAGCATTCTTAACAATCCACTCCCTGTAATGTGATGGGTACACTAAGCGACTGTCATTGCTCTGCCTCCTCTGAACTCATAACAGTGTCACAAATAATTCAAACAGAAAGCAATAAAAAAAGGCCTTAATTATGTATGGCATGACTATTATTTACTTGCATGTGTGACAACATTACCTATATCAACTCCAGGTAAACGCAGTTGTCCAACATCTCATACCACTGTATCCAGGTAGGTGGCAAGGGTGTCATGAACAGTATGTGACTGACGGCATAACTCTACTGTGCTGCTATCCTCATGCTGTCCATGATGTGCCTCTGGCTGCTGGAACACGTCACTGTCATCCATCCACTCAGGCAGGAATTGCTCTGATTTTGTCTCACACTTGTTGTAATAGTGGGAACATGATCCAGGGAGAAGACCAGTCACTTAAGGAGACATCACCATCTGCCCTTCAGCCGGCCAGATACACACTCCACCACCATGCGGGCACGACTAAGCCTATAATTGTAATTATGTTTCCATGGGTTGTTATACTTGGGGAATGGTTTCATGACCCACGGCAGAAGTGGGTACGCAGGGTCTCCTATGATAACTATTGGGACAGTCACTCCACCAATTACTTTTGTGCTGGGTGGAAACAATGTACCCTCCTGCCCTTTTCTGTACAGTGAACTATTCTTAAAAACACGGGCATCATGTACCCTTCCAGGCCAACCAATATTGATGTCTTGGAAACAGAATTTATGGTCCACCACTGCCTGCATTATAACTGAGTAGTAGCTCTTCCTGTTGAACTAGTCTGTGGCATTGTTAGGAGGACAGATAATGGCAAAATGGGTACAGTCAATTGCCCCACCACAACAGGGGAAGCCACAATCATGCTCAAATCCATTGACCACCTCACTGATGTTTGATATCCGTATAACACGTGGCATGAGGATATTAACAATTGCCTCGCAAACATCCACAATAATTTCACATACAGTTGATTGTCCAACACCAAACAAGTGACCAAGTGTTCAGTACTCAATGTTAGTGGCCAGCTTCCACAGAGTGATGGCCAGTCGTTTCTCCACTGGAACACACTGGCTTAAATGAGTGTCACATCTGGCGATGGAGTCCCACAGCTCTGTGCAGAGCATGTTAAATGATGCCTGGGACAATTGAAAATTGCTGATCCACTCCTCCTCTCCCCAAGTACATAGCACAATGTCATCCCACCACACTGAGCTCCGCTCTCTGTACCAAATGTCCTTTTCAAAACTAAATGACATGCATGCAGTGCCCACTACATGATGCAGTATAAGCAGTAAGTTATGCAGTTTAACCATGAACTGATGCAGCACACGCTGTCTGCACTTCCTACACAGCCTTCTCCTCCTCCTCCTCCTCATTTCATCAATCCTCCACCTAGAACCCATCAAATAGGCAGCAGCAAGCAGAGACAGAAAAGGCCTCTCCATGTCGGTCGCCATTTCTAAACAAATCCATGGCAACAGATAAAGGAATGCTGGGATACATTGCAAGCACGTAATGCATGATGGTAAGTAGCTTTTACATGCTGCTGAATTTAACATGGATTACAGAGATTAATCTGAATGCTCAAGCATGCATTGCCTGAAGCGGATTACAGAAGTGAGCTACAGTACAAACGCTGTAGCATGGTTCGAACTAATCCATTTTTTAATGGATTACTTAAGTGAGCTGTAGTGAGAACGGGGCCTTAGAAGCAGTGAATCACACAGTTGTAAAAACTCAGCAGGGGTACAAAAATAAAAAGTGCTTGCTTTTTAATTACAAATACCGCAGTACTTAGCAAAACCATGATTGTGTGCCCCAGGCAGTTGCCATGAGAGTAGCATTCCTCTCGGTTGGCTTCCTTCTCCTCGATTCTCTTTTGGATTTACATATAAAAACAAACAAACAAAAAAAGGGCATGAAACATCAGGACTTGTGATGCTGGGAAGGGGTGGTGGTAGTACTGGTGGTGCTGGGAGAATTGGTGGTATTGCAAAGAGAGGGTACAGTAACACAGAACACAGCCCATAGCAGCAGACCCATGCAGTATGGGGATTAATAATTGTGCATACATTACTTGTAATACTATGACAGTTTAACATAAAATCATAAAGAAAAGCCTTTTATAACTGGTTCTTTTCATCTTTTGGGGTACTCTTTTATTGTATAAATGTAAAATTGACTGACCACTTTATATCTGCAATGTTCCCACCCTTAAAGGAACACTACATGCACAAATTATAAAAACACGTTAATACTTAGTTTTTGTTGCCCAGAAGAGCCCCTTCCCAATCCAAATAAGACACAAGACACAGTCTGTTGGGAAAGGCCGAGGTTTACTTGAACAAGTTAGAATTGCATACCTGATCACACATATATTTAAATTACACTGTACAAGTATCACATTTAGGAATTTCTGCTACTGCAGGGTATTCCCCCTGGGGCAGCTGACAAATTTGAGCCTGAAACCATTCAATACCTACACATATGTATGTATGGACACATACATATTTATGTGTCCCGGCCAACCTTTGGTCAAGGTAGCCCAGCAAACCCCAACAGGGCCGGCCAGCCCCATGACAGGCTTGACCTGATGATTCCGACTCGCTAGGCCATAGCCTCACTGATCAGCCATTACCCCCTGCAGTCCCCCACTCCGTCACGCGTTTTACTGCACAAGTGACCCATTCTGGAGTGTGCCCTCACCAGGCTTCTCCTTCCAATCACTTTTCACTTCAGCAATTTTCTTACAGGCCCAAATAGTCCTCCACAAGATGCGCAACACAGTTATTCGGCTCCTACAAAATGCCCCCAAGGTGAATACGCTGCTTCCAAACCTAAACCCCATGAATATTGATCCTCCACACGTTGTGCACTACTCCAAACTCGATGGTTTCAGATGCCGCTCTGTCTGCCTCTTAACCGTGTAGCTCATCTGGCACTGCATCTGGACCTTCTCCTGGCATGACACAACCTGTAACACAATTAGACATGTTAGGGCATTATGTTGGTGTGCTTCAGGACCATAGACTTCCCTGCTGGAAATCTATGCTGCTTAAAAGCCCGTGCCCCTCTCCTGCTGATCTAATACACATGAGTGTGATTCGGCAATTCCAGAGCCCTTTTACATGAAAGGGAAGAAAGCCTGCCCTGACTGTAAGCAGCTGCTCCACCCTGGACATTAGTTGCCCCTTCCCCCCCAATTAAAGGGATCAGGGAGACGCTTCCATAGGAGTTAGTACAGACTGATGCCTAGGTCTTCCTGAAAGGTAATCTGGCATATTGAACGTGCCCACCATAGTTCTTGATGACTGAGTGTACTACACCCTGGTGGAAGCATGTCCCATTGCGCTATATATATATATATATATATATATATATATAGGGATACATGATGGGCATGAGTGTGATATAGAATACTGTCACTCCTGTAGAGTGAGATATCCAAGCTCACGATGCAGGAGTGACAATATTTGCCATAGCACACTATCGCCATCATGTATTCGATATATACAATAGGCCAAGAGTTTCAGAAGTTTTGTTATGCTGTCTTGTGTTCTGTTCCTGTTAATGTGTTTGCTCATTCTGTGTGTGAGCTTTTATGAATGGGCTGGCAGTGTTATAAACTCTGAGAGACACATGAGTGTTTTTTTGCAATGCTAAATGAGTTAGTTTTAGATAGGAATGAGAAACATACTTTTGTGAAGCTGTATTGTTTATCAGTCTGGCTGCAGTGAAGTTAAAAGCATCGCAGTTAATTGCAATGAACTGAAAGGCAGAGTGTCAGAACAGCTGATACTGTTTTCAGTGGTAATTAAGGTAGCTGCAGGCAGAGTGCAGAGTGTTCTGTGAAATTGTGCTCTTTAGGATTCTGGCTGCAGTGAAGTTGAAATTGTTGCGGTAATTGTAATGGGTGAGAATCAGAGTTTGAGGAACAAGTGAG
Organism: Neoceratodus forsteri; assembly: GCA_016271365.2. Taxonomy (NCBI): domain Eukaryota; kingdom Metazoa; phylum Chordata; order Ceratodontiformes; family Ceratodontidae; genus Neoceratodus; species Neoceratodus forsteri. Next base: position 122,964,381 of record CM057450.1, on the reverse strand, counting down.
AGTGTGTTTCAGTGGTAGTTGAGTTAGCTGCAGGCAGTAGGTTAGACTGTTCTGTGAAGCTGTGCTGTTTGGAATTCTGGCTGCATCAAGTTGAGAGCATCACAGTAATGAGCTGGAAGTTGTGGGGGGGGGGGATAGGTGTGTTTTGTAATGCTCACTGAGTTAGCTGTAGGCAGTAGTGAGACCTCTCAGGTAGTTCTGCATTTGTGTCTATGGTAACAGGACAGGTGTTTCTTCATGCTGAGGGAAAGCTGCCTAGGGTGATGATATCAGTGACCTTTTGTGACCTGTGTGTAAATGTCTCATATCATCACAGTAGAGCAGAGGGTAAAAATATCACACTGCAGTGGATGATACACTGTTTTATCTCGCTCATTTACCACTCACCCCTATTGTGTGTGTGTGTATATATATATATATATATATATATATATATATATATATACACACACACACACAATAGGGGTGAGTGGTATATATATATAGATCGGAAGTACTCTGAGATGCAGAACTGGCTCGTGGTCTTATTACCGGTAAAAGTTGGTAATCGGCATTGATAGTCTTCCGCTTATTATGCTGGGCTAAGAAACTGCCATTCAATAGTTTGCTGTGCCCGTGGCTGCAATGGGCCAAACAATTAATAATAATAACTTTATTTGTACAGTGCCTTTCTATTTCCAAGGCACCCTACAGCTTAAAACAATTTGATACAAACATTAAAATCCAAAATTTTAAACATAAATAAAAATCATATTCAGAATTCAGTTCAGTTTTCTACAAAGGCCTTTTGCCAAAGAAAAGTTTTTAATCCTCTCTTAAATTTTCCATGGAGGTGCACTCCCATAACTGACAGGGCAGAGAATTCCAAAGGGTGGGTGCAGCATAAGAAAAAGCTCTAGAGCCAGATGATTTAAGGTCCACCCTTGGAATCTCTAGCAACCCCTCATCGGCTGAGCGGAGCGATCGACCAGGGGAGTAGGGAACCAGAAGTTCTTTCAGATAGAACCGACCCTGACTGTGAAGGGCTTTGAAAACAGACAGAAATGTGGATTCAAGCAGGACCCAGAGTCACTGAGTTTGCCAGACTTAGTTGCTTGACTTCTGTCGTGATTAGGATAGCTTCCAAAAAGTTGATTTTAAATTGAAAATGCAAATACCTGGTGGTGATGTTTTGCAGAAATCCAGTACAGGAGACCTTCTCACAGATGTAGTGAGCAAAAATGGTGTAGTTACTCCATGCAGAAAATCTTGTAAATCCCAAAAATTAAGCTACAGACACAGTCAAACACAACAGCCACCCACATAGACCCAGGAGGCGGGCTCACATGTCAGGATCATTTGCTGCTGCAATGTCTGTTGTAGTGCAGTGTGGGGATGGTTGCTGCTGCCATGTTTGTTGTCATAGTGCAGTGTGCGGATCATTTGCTGCTGCCATGCTTGTTGTTACAGTGCAGTGTGGGGATCTTTTGTTGTTGCCATGTTTGTTTTATAGTGCAGGGTGGAGATCATTTGCTGCTGCTGTGTTTATTGTTATAATGCAGTGTGGGGATCATTTGCTGCTGCCATGTTTGTTCTTATAGAGCATCGGATCATTTGCTGCAGCCATGTTTGTTGTTATAGTGCAATGTGGGGATCATTTGCAGCTGCCATGTTTGTTGTTATAGTGCAGTGTGGGGATCGTTTGCTGCTGCCATGTTTGTTATAGTGCAGTGTGGGGAACATTTGCTGCTGCCATGTTTGTTGTTATAGTGCAGTGTGGGGATCATTTGCTGCTACCATGTTTGTTCTTATAGTGCAGCGTGGGTATTGTTTGCTGCTGCCACGTTTGTTATAGTGCAATGGATCATTTGCTGCTGCCATGTTTGTTGTTATAGTGCAGTGTGGGGATCATTTGCTGCTGCCATGTTTGTTGTTATAGTGCAGTGTGGGGATTGTTTGCTGCTGCCATGTTTGTTGTTATAGTGCAGTGTGGGGATCATTTGCTGCTGTCATGTTTATTGTTCTAGTGCAGTGTGGGGATCATTTGCTGCTACCATGTTTGTTCTTATAGTGCAGCGTGGGTATCGTTTGCTGCTGCCACGTTTGTTATAGTGCAATGGATCATTTGCTGCTGCCATGTTTGTTGTTATAGTGCAGTGTGGGGATCATTTGCTGCTGCCATGTTTGTTGTTATAGTGCAGTGTGGGGATTGTTTGCTGCTGCCATGTTTATTGTTATAGTGCAGTGTGGGGATTGTTTGCTGCTGCCATGTTTATTGTTATAGTGCAGTGTGGGGATCATTTGCTGCTGCTGTGTTTGTTGTTATAGTGCAGTGTGGGGATCATTTGCTGCTGTCATGTTTGTTGTTCTAGTGCAGTGTGGGGATCATTGCTGCTGCCATGTTTATTGTTATAGTGCAGTGTGGGATTGTTTGCTGCTGCCATGTTTGTTGTTATAGTGCAGTGTGGGGATTGTTTGCTGCTGCCATGTTTGTTGTTATAGTGCAGTGTGGGGATTGCTTGATGCTGCCATGCTTTTTGTTATAGTGCAGTGTGGGGATCATTTGTTGCTGCCATGCTTGTTGTTATAGTACAATGTGTGGATCATTTGCTGCTGCCATGTTTATTGTTATAGTGCAGCATGGGGATTGTTTGCTGCTGCCATGTTTGTTGTTATAGTGCAGTGTGGGATCATTTGCTGCTGCTGTGTTTGTTGTTATAGTGCAGTGTGGGGTTCATTTGCTGCTGCCATGTTTATTGTTATAGTGCAGCATGGGGATTGTTTGCTGCTGCCATGTTTGTTGTTATAGTGCAGTGTGGGGATCATTTGCTGCTGCAGTGTTTGTTGTTATAGTGCAGTGTGGGGATCATTTGTTGCTGCCATGCTTGTTTTAATAGTGCAATGTGCGGATCATTTGCTGCTGCCATGTTTGTTGTTATAGTGCAGCATGGAGATTGTTTGATGCTGCCATGCTTGTTGTTATAGTGCAATGTGCAGATCATTTGCTGCTGCCATGTTTGTTGTTATAGTGCAGTGTGGGGATCATTTGCTGCTGCCATGTTTGCTGTTATAGTGCAATGTGAAGATCGTTTGCTGCTGCCATGTTTGTTGTTATTGTGCGGTGTGGGGATCGTTTGCTGCTGCCATGTTTGTTGCTTTTAATAAGTATTATTATTTATCCTCAGACAAGCAGTGGCTGGTGTTTTTATATGCGTTAGTAAGCAACCCGATTTACTCTTCTGCAAAAGTAAATTTTACAAGCTGATACAGTTAGATGCTGTGACTAGATTATATGTAAGCAGGATTCTGGGCTGTTATTAGTTATAATTGACATAATTTCCAGAGGCATTCTGGGGAAATTCCAACAGATCAAAGGCAATAAAAGGAACATGAACAGCTACCCCCAAGGGCTATAAATCTGGCATGGAAGAGTGAAAAAAAAAAAAACAACAACTCTGCCAGACACAGAAAACAAAGCGCCAAGAAACACAAGCCCAATACACATGTATTTTTATCATTTTTATGTTGTCTTGCATGAGCAGAGCAAACAACATATTGTGGTAGCTTGGTGTGGAGCAACACGTTTTGGAGGTGAGGTCAGTTGTGGACAGTGGTGCCACTGCTTTTTCAGGCTGGGCTCTGTGGCATGAATGAAATAGCACGCTTTCTATGACGGCACTGCAAAGAGTGCCACCAACTTGATATGATTTCACCACTACAGTCAGGGCGAGCGTCATTGCAGGGCATGCCGCTGTGGTGTAACATTTCAGTAAACATGGTGGCGGCTGTCAGCCATCTGCCTCTCACAATCCCCAGCAAGCCGACTTCAGGGGTGCCAATCCTTCTGTCAGCATGCCCCTTCCCAATTTGTTTGCCAATGGGGAGCCTGTCCTCACCAGCATAAAGTCCCCAAGGTTTGTTTGTTTGCTGAGGGGTGCCCAATCCTCCTCGACATCATGCCTTCCCCAAACACAGAGATGCTTTCTTAGCCAACTGCATTGCCTAATCCCCATCGGCTTCAGTCCCCAAAACAGAGGTGGCACACTGGGAGCCCACCCCAGTTTGCAAAAATGTTCTTTCCATGATGTTTCTTTTTAACCTGTAAAACAGAAAACAGCCACTCATTGTCTGTGGTGCCCCCTCCTCCAACCCGCATCCACCTTCTGCGCACCACACCTCCCTGTACCCCCTCACCCCATACTTACCTCCAAAGCCCAGCGTGACAATCTTTGGAGGAGCAGGAACATGTCTGCATTCTTCAAAGCCGACCACAACTGAAGAAAACCACGGTAAGCTGTATAATGGCATCAATGGAGGGTGGAGGGGGTGTTCAACTTAGGTGGATACCGTGGCCATTTTTGCAACTTTTGGCTCTAAATTTTCAACATGGGGTTCTTGGGACCCGACCTCATGAACTCAGTCACTGTCATTTCATTAATTGGTCCCAGAAGGTGATTTTGCAGTCACTGCGCAGAATCACCTTTCAGAATGATTAACAAAATGAAAGTGACACTGTTCATGAGGCGAGCTCCCCAAAAACCTATGTTGCAAATTTGGTGAAAAAATTCCAAAAAATTACTGTGTTATGAGTGTGCGTTGCACAGTTTCCATGCACACATATAACTTCAAGAATTTTTAATATTTTCACTCCAGATTTTCAGTGTTGCCATTTTTTCATACCTCCTTATGAACAGTATACCTGACATTTTTTCATATTCTGACCCAAATATGTTTTCGCACATCTGATGCACAATGGAGCGGTCACTGTGGGAAATCAACGTTCAGGACAGATTAACAAAATCACAGTGCCACTGTTCATGAGCAGAGGTCCCAAATGCTTTCATGAGGTAGGTTCACAAAAAGCCCATGCTGAAAATTTGGAGTGCAAATACCAACAAACGCCCAGGGGGTTAGGGTTTCTAACCATAACGGTCCACCCTGTAGAGACTGACAGGTGGCAGGGTATGACTTTGGATTGTCTGCTGTAATGCTACTGCCATTCCACCCCCACCTCCACCCTGCAGCCAGTGACAGGCATCAAGGTGTGCCTTGGACTCTTCTGCCCCAAAGTTCACCCCATTCTCCTATACTGCACCCATCTCAATGTATTTCCTTATGGAATTGGGTGAGTGTAAGGCCTGATGACCCCAAGGCACAACGCAACACTTGTCAGAGTCTGCAGGGTAGGATGAGGTGAAATGGCATGAGCGTTATGGCCAATGACCCAAACACACACCTCAATGCCTGTCAGTCTCTGCAGGGTGGGATGGGGCTGATGTCAGTTCCATATTTCACTGCCATTCCTATTATGCTTCTCTCTAACTCCTGCACAACCAATGCCAATGCCAGCAAGACAACATTCGGCATTGACAAATGCTTGTTGCATGTAGTTGTCCTTTAAACTCAGTGCCAGTGGTGTCATGCTGCCACCCTGTGGAATTTTCAGGAAATTTTTCAGCTGTAATTTTTTCCTGTCAACTAGTCTTGTGCTTCAAGAAAAATATGTAAGATATTCCACTTTTACAGTTTGATGTATCAATGGACATTTTGCTAGAAATATTTGAAGAACCTGAACAAGAACATCCTGGACCTTTTGTGCCACCAGCCAAAAAAAAAAAAATCTGAGTACTTTAGTACATTTAACTTCAGAAGAACTAGATGAACCTGAGGCAGCTAAAGTTGAGGAGTACACCAAGAAAATAGCTACATGGACAATGAATATATATTTTTAACAATTGGACTGCAGTCAGAAACATTTCAATTGACTTCAAAACATCCCCCCTGCAGTTTCCTCAGACAGTTTTATAGTGAGATCCTTCAGACTGATGGAAAGGGGTATAGTCTCTTCGGTCTCCTTGAACTCAGGGCAGGTGTCAACAAATATGTAAAGAGCCCTGCCATTGGAAGTAATTTAAATCTGATAACAGACTAAAATCTGAAGCCTGCTAATAATGTCCTGACTGTTGACTGCAAAGGTTACAGAAAAGTGTAACCTGGACACAGTGTGTCAATGGAATACTACCCCTGCCTGGCAGGCCTAAAACAGGTTGAGGAGCCTGGCTCTGTTTTTGGTGGAAAAGGGGGGTTCTTTCCCAAGACAGAAAACAAATAGCATGGTGCCTTCACCCAGAGTAAAATATAAAGTGGGCCAGGTAGATAGTGGTGTAGCACAACAATCCCCAGGATGCTGTACCTACCCAACTCCTGTTACAGTCACCCCATGCATGAATTACCATAAACCTCAAACCACATTTCAATAACCATGTAATTATTGACTTTAGCTAATAATATGCTCACCAATAATATGCTCATGAGACATTTGTAAAAAGGCTACACAATTTATTTATATGGAGTAAGGTAAGGAAAAGGGAAACGGATGTAAGGATTAAACAACATTTTGGTATTAGCATTTTTGCAAACACCAATATTCACTTTGCTGGTAAACCAGACCATTCACACTGCCCATGTCCCACCAGCATATAGATCCAAAAGATGTTAGCCCACATGTGCTGTCACATTACCCGCTCCCCAACTGGTACAAGTTTAACCTGTAAGAGTCCTGTCTGGGTACCAAGGGTCTAGTTCCAGGCCTGTTGTGGTGTAGCTGATTGGCTGGCATTAGTGCACGTTAATAATTTGAATTCAAACCTCTTGCAATTGTGGCAAATGTTATTTGATGAAATCCGAACTTTTGTGTAGGCAGTTAAACTCAGAACTCAGATGACAATTATGTACAGTTCCGAGATGCAGGGCAAGCCTTGATTTACTCACTGTTTGCATCACAGTCTCTTGACTTGTTAGGCTGATGACTTCAGACTGTGGATCGGGATGGGGGTTGAAACCAGTAGAAGACTTGAATGGCAGTATAACTGAGGTGAGCAGCAGGCTCTTGCAGCTTTAGCAGGCAGGAAAACTCTCAGCTTCTCTGGCAACTTGTTCACATCATCTTTCTGGCGGCATCACAAGGCTGGAATAGGACAGTACTGGGGACCAGGGCCAACATGCCTCAACCCCCGCATCCAGGCCTAAACCTTCAGGGGGAGACGATCAGAAGCACCTAGAGTTGACACTACCTGGCCGATTCTCCAGACTGTCCTTGGATGGTAGTATCTCTCTTTTTAGAATTTCAGAAACATCCGGCTGTAAATGACTTCAGCTACACTGCCAGCTAGCAGCTGTGGCTCTGACTCAAAGGGTCATGGTCTCTGGGTTTCCCATCAGAGGTTAGCGGGAAACAGTCTCTTGGCTTCAGACATCACAGATGCAAACTTGAGGCAGAAGACAGGGATCATATCCTCTCAGCTCAAAGACCAGACTTGGACAGAAGAACTAATCTTCTCACCTCACAGGTTCAGCCCCTGACATGATCCAGTGGGCAACTCATACATGTAGCTGTCTGCCCGTGGAGCTTTTTCATCCTGAAACTAATATTTTTTGTGTGCTGGATTTTGAAATATTTTACTCGAAAAGCCTGGTTCGTACCTTCCTGGTATGAGCCAAGTGACTGTGGTGCGCTGCAGCCCCGCCCTGAAATGTAGCATAATTATGATGCAAGGTCTGGGACAGGGCTGCAGTTCCTCTATGGATAATTTAGTGTAATTGGTGGATGGGGCTGCCTAAATGTACAAAGAGCATCACTGCTGGCATGTTTACATGTATTGGGCTAATATATATTAATCAAAGGAGTTACAGGAAGAAATTGCAACACCGCTCAATGACCTTTTTAATAAGTCACTGGAAAATGGCACAACACCACTAGACTGGAGAAAGGCTGTGGTGGTACCCTTACATAAAAGTGGACGCAGGGAAGAGCCTAGAAACTACTGCCCAGTCAGTCCGACCTCAGTGGTAGGCAAACGTATGGAAACCCTGCCGAAAGAAAGAATAGTCAAGGCCCCTGGAATTCTGTGATTCTGCAGTTGCAGAATTTTCTGCTGAATTTGCACCATGCAGCAGAATTCATATAATGCTGCAGAAGTCATTGTTTTTGGTGACAATTTTTATTTAGAAATACAATTTTTCCATAGTGCCAGGCTCCTGTACTGATCTTGTTTATCCTGAAGCCCCTCATCTATGCTTAGCACATGATGTCGTCAGTGACATCACATCATATTTTAGCTAATGGCAAGCTGCATTCAGCCACATAAATGAATTAGTTATGCCGCAGAAATAGGAAAATGCTGTTGCAGAAGGCTAGGAACCCTGCATGAAATCAGAAATAGCTATACAGGGCACTAAAACGCTGAGGTGTGTATCATCTAAAAGAATCCGGAATGCTTGACCCTAAGGAACAACATGATTTACGCAGGAAAATCATGCTCAACAAACATGATAGAATTTTTCGACTAGGTGACCAGAACAGTGGATCATCGAGGCAGTGGACGTGGTGTACCTAGACTTCAGCAAGGCTTTCAATAAGTATCCCACAGAAGGCTTAAGAATAAACTAGAGAATACAGGACTTAGTCTGAAGACAGTCAACTGGATTGCAAACTAGCTCAGGATAGGACACAGTTGGTCTAAGTTAATGGAGCTCAGTCAGGGGAGGACAAGGTGATCAGTGGAGTGCCACAGGGGTCAGTATTAGGCCAATCCTCTTCAACATTTTCATCAGCAACATCGCTGATGAGCTGGAGGGGAAAGTATGCCTGTTTGCAGATGATACAAAACTCTGCAACTGGGTGGACACCCAAGAGGGAGTCTTGAAGATGGAAAAGGACCTGAATAGCCTGGAAGGATGGTGCAAAAACTGGCAATTGAAGATCAATGCCAAAAAATGCAAGGTCATGCATCTGGGTAAAATAAACCCCAGGAAGGAATACATGCTGCTAGGACACCAGCTTGAAATAACACAGGTGGAGAGGGATCTTGGCGTAACCATTACAGATGACCTTAAAACAAGCAAGCAGTGTGATAGGAGAGCACAGAAAGCAAATGCATCCTCGGATGCATTGGAAGGGGTATAACTAGCAGAAAAAGTGAGGTGATAATAGTACTGTGCACATCACTGGTCAGGCCGCACATGGAATATTGTGTCTAGTTTTGAAGGACGCACCTGAAGAAGGTTATCAACAGACTGGAGGTGGTGCAGAGAAGGGCTACAAAGATGGTGCAGGGTTTGCACCAGGAGCCATATGAAACCAGACTGGCTGACTTACAGCTGTACTCACTTGAAAAGAGACTAGACAGGGGGGACATGATCAAAATGTTAAAGTATATGAATGGAATTTAAGCAGCGTGGAAGGAAAACCTGTTTCAGATAAAATCAGAGAGTCGGACAAGAGGCCACAATGTACGATTGGCAGGAGGCAAATTTAGGGGAAACATCAGGAAGTACTTTTTTCGGAGACGGTGGTCGACCTTTGGAATAGCCTACCGCAAGAGGTAGCAGACTCAAAAAATGTAAGGGAATTCAAACTTGCATGGGATAAACACTATGCTCAAAAAAGGAAATAGTCTAACAGGAGGTGGGTAGGTATTCTGGGCAGACTAGATGGATCAAGAGGTCCCCTTCTGCCGGAAAATTCTTATGTTCTTATGTTCTGGGAGACCTTTGTGGCTTAAGGTAGGAGGCAAAGGTCCTGGGTTATTTAGGTTCACAGAAGCTGGATATGGGAACACTGGAGCTCGCTTAAGGTTGGAGAAGCTCAGGTAGTGGGGCTGTGGCAGTGCTGATGCAGGGCATTCTGGAGGTAGCAGCTTTGGAGCATCTTTACCCATGTAGCATGCTAGCTGAGGGTAACAGTTGGATTGTGGGGAGGCCCTGGCCTGGGATTTGCTTTGGGGCCTACCGTTCCTATGTCTGGGGCAGGCCCTGGCACATACACTGCCTGTGTCTGGGGTAGGTCTGATAGACCCATTAAGGGCCTGGGGTTTTCCCGTGGGTAGCAGTGATTTCGAAGTTGAGGAATGGTGCCACCATTTTGCTACAGCTTCATGCTGGAAGCGTGTAGGAAGAGTGCTTTTTCAGATGGCTCATGGCTCTAAGATTATGTGGTGTGTAAGGGTTCAATTTGGGAGCAGCTGTGAAGGCTTAGACTGCTGTGCCCTGAGGCCCCAAATGGCCTGGCTGCTATGGGAAGGAGTAATCACTCTTTCCCCGTAGAGACCAAAGAAAGCAAAAGGAAAAAAGTATGTCTCTTTGCAGATGACACAAAGATCTGCAACAGGGTTGATATGCAAGGTAGGGTGGAAAGGATGAGAAGGGACTTGGCAAGGTTGGAGCAATGGTCAAATGTATGACAGCTTAGATTCAACGCAAAGCAGTGCAAAGTAATGCACCTGGGAAACAAAAACCCAGGGGAAGAGTACACAATGGGGGGTGAGATACTGACAACAACAAAAATGGAAAGGGACCTGGGGGTAGTCATATCAGATGACCTAAAGGTGGGCCAGCAATGTGAGAAGGCAGTAAGGAGGGCTGGGGGGATACTGGGATGCATAGGGAGAGGCATCACCAGTAGAAAACAGGAAGTTGTTGGCCCTCTGTAAAGACAGTTGGTACGACCACATCTGGAGTACTATGTGCAGTTCTGGATACCCCATCTCCTCAAAGACATAGACAGGGTGGAGGCTGTCCAGAGGAGGGCAACCAAAATGGTGCAGAGTCTGCACCAGAAGACATATAAAGAAAGACTAAAGGAGCTTAAGATGTATAGCCTTGAGGAAAGGTGGGAGAGGGGGGACATGATAGAAACTTTCAAATACCTCAAAGGAATCAACAAAGTCCAAGAGGGTAGCATCTTTCAGAAAAAGGGATGTGCAAGAACAAGGGGGCACAATTTAAAGATAGAGGGGGGATGGCTCAGAAGTAATGTGAGGAAGTATTTCTTCACAGAGAGGGTTGTAGATGCATGGAACAGCCTTCCTGAAGATGTCGTAGAGTCACAAACTGTGGGGGAATTCAAGAAGGCATGGGACAGACATAAGGCAATTCTAGTGAGGGGTAGGAGGAAGTAGGCTGTTGGTTAACTAGGATTTGCAGCTTATCCATTAGGCAGGGAAATGGGCAGACTGGGTGGGCCAAGCAGTCCTTATCTGCCATCAAATTCTATGTTTCTATGGTACAAATCTTTGGGGAAAAGGTTTCTGTGGAAGAAGCTTACAGGTCTGAAGTGAGCCATGTTGTTTAAATACAGTAGAATCCCATTTATCTGGATCCGGTTTATCTGGGACTCCCTATCTAATGGACTGTAACTGTGTCCCCCATCGTTCACAGTGCACCAAGTAATTACTGCCCAATTACGGCCCACTGTGCCTGTTGAAAGTGTAAGTGCTTGAATGTTACAGTAATTGACAAGTGCTTGTCAGTTGCGCTAAGTGATTTGTCAAAGTGCTTTGCTGATTTTTTTTTTTCATGAACTTTCCTTGCTCCTTATGTTGACTACTAGGGCCCCCCTTGGGTGAGACCCACTCGAGCCACACTGTCACTCAGCCTGCATCCCCCTCAGTTGAGAAACTGGGGACAGAGTCCTCTCCAAGTGCCCACCATATTGGAGAGGATCTGGGAGTGTTGGCCGAGCTGGGACTGGTGGTGGACATGTGTGCTGCTCCCTGGGGACCGCAGTCATCTTCCTAGTGCTGGGATTTTTCCACCATACAGTTTTTGCCGAGGTGCAGATGTGCAATGATGTCATTGTGTGGAGGGCACACACCCGCCCCCTCCTACAGACATCTGCCGCCACCTCCCCCCTGGTTCATGTCCCTGCTCAGATGTAGCGCTCCCAGTCTCCACCAGGAGCTGCTGCAAGGTGGGGAAGCTCCTGGATCCCACCTCAGAAGAGGAGTCATTGGACACTTAATCCTCCCCTTCCCCCTATGGATTGCTTCTGAATCCGGGTCGCCAGCGTGGTACGAGGTGTGGCATGCATGCGCCTCAGCCCTCAGCACCACCGGTCTGGCACCACTTTGCTGATTACATACTGGTTCTTAGTTAACTGAGCAGGTTATTTAGTCAGTGTTTTGACTTTCGGTATCTCAGTACATTGCAGTCATGTCCAAAAGAAAGAGAACTGTTCTGAGCATTGCTCAGAAATTGCAAATTGTGGAATGCCTCAAAAATGGAGCGAAGGCTGTCTCTTTTGCTGCCAAATACGGAGTGGGCAACTCCACCATATTCGACATTAGGGAGGTGAAGGACAAATTAAGAAATTTCACATCCACTACAGAGTTTGCATCAGGCAGCGATAGAAGAAAAAAACATAAGAGCCTGTGCAGATGAGAAACGAAACTCAGCCATTTACGTTTGGTTCCATCACGAATGGGAGAAAGGCACCCCCATATCAGGACTATTGCTGAAGGAAAAAGCCCTACAATTTCATGAGGTGCATGGCAGCAGCGCACCTTTTACTGCCAGTGACGGATGGCTGGACAGGTTTAAAAACGGCATGGCATCTGTCAGTTAAGACTCTGTGGGGAATGGCTTAGTGCAGCAGAAGAGGGTGTAGCACCCTTCATGCAAAAAGTTAGTCAAATGATTGTGTTCGAAGGTTTTACAGCAGAGCAGGTTTACAATGCTGATGAGACTGGGCTTTTTTGGAGGTTTTTGCCTTGGTGGGGCATGATTCTGCAGAGTTCAAGAAGCATAAGGAGAGGGTGAGAATCCTCGGATGTGTAAATGCCACAGGCACACATAAATAGCAGCCTGGTTCCAGAAACATTTTGTGCCTGCTGTAAAGGTCCACTTGTGGTCCTGAAAGTTACCGCTAAGGCTGTGCTGCTTTTAGACAATTGCCTGCTCACCCAGAGATTCCTCCTGTTAAAACTAGAGGTGGTGAGATTAAATGTTTTCCTCCCCTAACTCAACATCAAACTTCAACCCTGTGACCAAGGCATCCTGGAAATCATGAAGCAGAATTACAGGAAAAGTTGCTGCAGTCTCTCCTCGTAGAAAGGAATGAATCCATCTCACTGTCAGAAATCCTAAAGAAAACCACACTGAAGGACATTTGCTACATGCTTGCTGAAGATGGCAAAAAGTTTGTCTGGGAACAATACAAAGTCATGGGAAAATCAGGAATAAAGACTAATGAGGACGATACAGATTCAGAAGTGGAAATCCAAACTGTCAAGGACGATGGTAGGTTCAAACGAGCTGAAGAGGCAGAGCTAATGGAAATTGCTGCATGATTACCTGGGGAACCCATTACTGCAGCACAATTGGATCAGTGGCAGTCATTTGATACAGGAGAGGACGGCCATGAAATTCTCAGTGAGAAGTCTATCATAAGCCTGGTGTTAAACAACTTGCAGGATGCCTGCAAGAATCAGAGGAGGAGGAAGAAGAGGATGAACTGCCATTACCACCCTCAGTCACTCACTCAGTGGCCGCTGCATGCTTCGAAAATGTTTGTCCAATCTCGAGATGCAGCTGGACAGCACGCCAGTGGACTTAATGCTGCTGAGAAACCTACAGGCAAAGACAAGTAAAAGTGCTTCAGTGCACTTAAAACCTTGACAGACTTTTTATAAAAGAACAGTACTACCTGACTTTTGAATTGCTCCATTTTGTTTTAAGTACCATACTGTACTTTGTATTTGCTTTAAGTTAAAGTTAAGTTGTTCTCTTAGTTATGTTTCTACACCTGTGATTAAATAAAGTGCACCTATATATAAAGTACATAGATAGTATTTTTGAGTTTTTCTAAGTGATTCTGAGTGTCTTTAAAATGAGAATCCCATTCATCCGAACTCTCGTTTAACCGGACATTTCGGATTTCCATGGGGGAGTTTGGATAAATGGGATTCTACTGTACCTTAGAGGTAAGAAAACTATTGCTGCTGCACGCTGTACAAAACTCTATAGCCAATGACGAAGTAAGAAAGTTAATGCTGTGCCTGAACCTGCCGTTTTGTACTGCTCTGCCTGTCTCTTAGCCCCATGGAGCCTCTCCAAGTTTAAATTTCAATTCTGTCTCTGGGTCTAATCATTTTAGGCCCTGAATAAAATGTCATGGTTTGGACACTGGGGTTGGTACTTCTTTGCTTGATTGCGTGATATAAAAAATATTTTCTGATGAATTCTATTAAATGCTTCAACTGTGGCAATGGGTTCCTGTTGAGTTTCATGGTTCGAACCCCCTTTACCCCATCCAAAAGAGGCCGTAGCAGCAGAGGTTTTCAGAAGAGGTGGTTTTCTATGAAATCCATCCACCACCGTGGGACCCACAGCAGAGCTGTTTGGGGGCGAGGTGAGCCTGTTATTGCAACTTGAAGACGTCTCCCGTGCAGGCCATCTCATTCTGTTATTTCTATGCTCTTCAGTGAAGAGATCTGGAGAGACTTCTGGTCTGTATGTTGTGCCCCTTCCTGCACCATTCACGATACCCAAAGATGCAGCAGGAGGGGGGCTTCAGATGTGGGATCTTGTTTCTGCTTGCCCTCAGCTCCTGGTGACGCTGCTGGGGGGGGCACTGGGGGGGCCTAGCTGTGTTTGGGCCTGTGTCCGTGTGGTACAGCTGTGGAGCAGGAAGAAGGCCTGTTTTGGGAGCTCCTCCACACCTGCCTATCTCTCTCTTGGTGGTGCTTCCATGTCTGCAGTGGGTCACATGATGGAGATAGAGACTTTTGATTGGTCCACGGGCAAGGTGGTGAAACAAAGCTGTTCTGGAGGCACCATTTTTGCCATAGGATTCTGAGAGAAAAGAGCAAGTGAGAGAGAGAGAAATTTGGCAGATGACAGCAATAAGAAAGACTTTTGTGTCTGCTTAAATGAGTGTGGTGACAGCAACTATGGCTGAAAGTGGATCAGGATCACCCAAGAAGGAGCCCCAAGTGACAGTTTCTACCTTCTTGCTATCATGGCTATGGGACTTGGCAGGAAGGGGACAGGCTGAAAGCAAATATGTGCGGTGTGGCTATAGAGGTGAGGGGGTCATCAGGCTGCCAGTTTGCTCACTCTGCACCAGTGCTGTGTCAGGGGGACTTTTTGAAGGAATGCAGGGTCTGGACAAAGAGGCGATAAGTGAGACCTGGTGGACAGAGCAGCATACATGGGAGACTGTAATCACAGCTGCACAGACTGTTCAGTAGGGACACAACTGGCAAAAAGGGGGAAGGGTGGCATTGTGCATCAAGGATGACATTAGGCCAACGGAAGGGCAAGAGGAGGCAGGGGAGACAGAGGCCCTGTGGGTCACACTGAATAAAAGGACTGGAGAATCTTTGAAGCTGGGGGTATTATACAGACCTCTTACACAGGGAGAGTTAGGGGACAGACAGATCATGTAGGTGGTTACATGGATGGCTCACAAGGGGGAGCTTCTGATACTGGGGGATCTAAACCTCCCCGATGTGGACTAGGAGAGCCTGGTGGCAGTATCAGCTAGGAGCGGGGGATCCAAGAGGCACTACAAAGAACATTCATGCAACAGATGGTTAAGAAGCCCACTAGGGGTGATAACTTACTGGCCGTGGTCCTGACAAATGGGAAAAGTGTGGAAGAGGTGGTGGTGGGAGACGGTCTAGGCACCAGTGATCACAGGGTGGTAAGGTTTAGGGTGAAAATGGGGCGGGAGTCAAATCGGTCTAGCATGAGGGTCATGGACTTCAGAAAGACTGACTTTATTAGAATGAGGAGGATATTTAGTGAAGAAATGGTGGGGAAGGAGAATATAGGAGGAGTGGAGGAGCTGTGGGAAACTATCAAAGAGGGATACTGAAAGCCACAGAAATTTGCATAAAGAGAGTAGAAAAAAACCAAAAAAGAAGGAGATCACTCTGGTTTACAAGGGAGGTGGCAGGGGCTATCAGGGAAAGGAAAAAAGGCCTTCAGGAAATACAAGAAGACACAGAAGAAGGAGGATAGGAAGGCTTACAGGGAGTAGCTGAAGGCAGCAGGGCAGAAGACAAGGAGGGCCAAAGCTGACACCAAAGAAAAAATTGCTAAGTAGGCCAAAAGGGAAGAGGGGTGTCACAAACGCACTCCACAGGTCAGGCCCTCTGTTTCCACAGTGCCAACCTCAGAGCACAACAGTTTGAACAGATAACATGGTAACCCTCCTGTCTGCTTTGGGTCCAATTCACCTTTAGCCTCGAATTCTAGGGGGATTCAAACTGTGAACCTTATGCTAGCACACCCAATGTACAGGCTCAGATATGTACCCTCTTCAGGACTGCAGTACAATCTTTCACCAGGGGCACCCAACCAGGTATCCAAACTGAACCCTTAAAACTCTATAAGAGACCTTAGCTATATTCTTACCTTTTTACACAAGCTCAGTAACACGATCAAGCTTTTCAACAGTTGTCAGACTTAACCACCTATACATCACATGCAAAGAAACTGAAAAACACCCAGGCAGTATTTCAAAGAAAAGGTTGTTTACTAAAAGATGATAAAAACATGTACAATTAAACACAGAACAATAAATCACACAGCTTACAATCTTATAACACAAAAAGGAAGTTTCAGAACAACACTCCTACCACAAAGACTTTATTGCTTTCTTACTATTACCTTTCTAAGTGCTCTCCCAGTCTGAGTCTAGAATCATATGTCACATATTCACCAGAGGGATGTTCATTTGAAACTCCATCTCTCCACCCCCTTTTAGTGAATCAGCTAGCTCTTCCTTTCAGAATTAATTCTAACATAATTTCTACCAGGAGGTATTTTTTTAATTAATGGTAACATCAGGAAAAACATTTCCTAAATATGACATCCTTTAATCAAATATTTCTCTTTGAATTTAACAATCCCACACTCATGTCCCTTGGCTGATTTCCTGTGCCAGTGAGATCTGAGGGATTTTATGACTCTTCACTCATTTTCTGGTTATGCTAAAAGCCCAATTTTCCTGCCTCCTGTAACGTCATAAAACTCACATTTAGTTTCAAACTTCAAAAGCATGGGCAGGTCAT
The DNA here is from genome assembly GCA_016271365.2 of Neoceratodus forsteri. Taxonomy (NCBI): domain Eukaryota; kingdom Metazoa; phylum Chordata; order Ceratodontiformes; family Ceratodontidae; genus Neoceratodus; species Neoceratodus forsteri. The sequence goes on along the minus strand of CM057450.1, from coordinate 122,947,543 downwards.
AAAAAGGTAATAAAATGACCTTCTGTAAGTCTTAATTAACTAGTTCCCCTGGTCAGTTTAATTACATCTTGTAGTTCCAGTTACTGACATTTAAAGCTACAGGCCAAATCTGCTAACTTGTGTGAGACAATTTCATACACAGACCAGTTATTTATAATATAAATTTCATACAGGTAAACAGAAGCAGGAGCAGAGCATCACACTCCTACCCATCTAGACTGATTTTGTGGGTTCTAGCCCTTCCATAGGATGAGCTCCACAAGTCAGTTCATGCCTCATACAAGTGCAACAAGCCATCTGCATTCTGATTGGTTGATCCAGCCCTATGTGAGATCGTCATGTCATAGCCTTGCAAGGCAACACTCCATCTTAATAGTCTACCATTCATTTTTCCCATTTGTGTCAGCCAAATCAGGGATTGTGGTCAGTTTGTACCTCAAAATGCTGCCTGTATAAGTATGGCTTTAACTTCTTTGGAGCCCACACCATGACAAGACACTCTTTTCCACAGTAGAGTAGGCCTGCTCCTGGGAAGTAACTTTTACTCAGGTACACTATGGGGTGATCTTTCCTCAGCTGGATTTCTGACTCAGCACTGCCCCAAAACACACACCTGAGGCATCAGTCTGGACTATACGGGTCTGCTATAGTCTGGACTTGTCAATACAGGAGCACTGCATGGTGCCTGCTTCAGTCTGGTAAAGGCTTTTTCACAGGCTGGTTCCCAGGTAATTTTCTTAGGCATCTTTTTCTTTACCAGGTCAGATAGGGGAGCAGCCAGGGCACTGTAATTGGGTACAAATTTCCTATAGTACCCTGCTGTCCCTAGAAAACTCATGATCTGCTTCTGCATTTCTGGTCTTGGCCATGCCTTGATCGCCTCTATTTTTACTTGGTTAGGACGGAGCTGCCCCCAGCCTACAACATGTCCAAGGTATGCCACTTCAGCCATGGCCACCTGGCACTTCTCCTCTTTGACAGTGAGCCCGGCCCTCTGTATCCTGCCCAGCACTTTTATTTATTTATTTATTAGATCATCGGTTTACAGACCTTTGAGTTAAAGACTCATTTACAAAGGCACCTCGTCAAGAGGGCAATACATCACAGCAAACAAAACAGTATAGTACATAACACTTAGAATAAAAAAGCAACCAGTGTTACAGGAATTCACTGGTGGTGCAAGCTTGGTAACAGTTCGATCACAGTAGTCATAATATAGGTACACTAATACCACATCAGATAGCAATCAGAGATATTTTATTACATTAGTCAGCAAATGTTGCCTGAGACCCCAGGCATATACAGCAAAAGTAGACAGGGCAAATCCAGCCTAGGGGTGAGGGTAAGGGGCAGGTGGGGGATTATGTGCAGTTGCAGCAGTGAGTGCTTGTCAGATGGCTTCTGAGGGAGACCTTGAAAGGATCAAGCTTAGTGGAGTCAGCTATGATGACTGGAGGGAACTGAACCAGAAGGGAGCCCAATAGAAAAAGTATCTCTGGGCCATAGAGGTCCTTACCCTGGGGACAATAAGGGAGGTTTTGACAGTGCTGTGGGTGGAGACTGAGGGGGAGGCACGCTGCAGGGAGGTGGCGACCCCAAGGGGGGAGAGCCCTAGCAAGGTCTTTATTACAAGAAGGCAGGTTTGGATGCAGAATCTTTCTTCAAGGTTACGCAAGTTGGTGGTGGAGTACTGCAGGCACATATGGGTGTGCCTAGGAGCTCACAGCATTAGCCTGCAGGCCTTGTTTATAGAGAGCTAGATTCTTGCAAGCACAGTGTTGTCAGGCTACGCATAGATGGGCAGCCCATAGTCGATTAGTGACAGGACAGAAGAGGTGCTTGCCAATCTAAGGGCCTCTTGTGGTAGGCAGTCCCTATGGTGGTAAAACAGTCCAATCCTGACAATGGTGGAAGAAGAAATGGCATTGATATGGGAATGAAAGGAGAGTGTTGAATCAAAGGTAATGCCCAGATACTTGAAGGAGGATACCTTCTCAATGGGGTCTAGTGTGCTAGGCAGTATCACGGAGGGCACCACTGGATTTGCTTTTGCAATGTGAGAAGAGCACAGCTTTGGTCTTTTTAGGTTCAGGACTAGTCTTAGTGATGTGAACCAATGCTCAGCTCTATCAAAAGCTTGTTGGAGGGTGGCCTGGAGTGTGTTGGGGTTGGGGTCAGCGATGAAGAGCACAGTGTCATCCGCATAGAGGAGGATCTTACTTGGGCAAGCCAAGGGGAGAGAGTTGAGGTAGAGACTGAAGAGGAGAGGGCCTAAAATGGAGCCCTGGGGAACTCCAGAGCGGACAGGTTGTTGTCAGATAGGGTGCTATTGATTTTTACACACTGAGTTCTGGCAGAGAGGCAGCTGGTGAACCATGCAGGGAGAAACCAAGGCATCCGAGGAGTCAACAGGAGGGATGGCAAACCTGTCAAAGGCCTTGGAGAGGTCAATGAACATGGCACTGGCAGGACTTCCAGCATCAAGAGCAGAATGCAGGAAGTTGGAGAATTCAAGTAAGCGTGGTTGTGGTGCTGTGACTTGTACAAAGCCATGCTGTTCAGGGCACAGGATATTGTGTGTATGGCCAGGTATTCGCAAGCTGATTATCAACTACTTTTCAAGGGCCTTAAAGAGTGGGGAGGATGGAGATGGGTCATTAGTTACCGGGGTCACTTGATCACTACTCTTTAGGATGGAAGTGATGATGGCAGTTTTCCATGTGCTGGGGAACTGCCCCAGGCACAGAGAGTGGTTGAGCAGCTCAGTAAGTGGGACCAGGATAGCATCCAACATCAGACAAAGTAGCCTAGTGTTCAATAGGTCAGTGCTGGGGTTGTTACTACTAACGGCATTTTGCAGAAGGGGTCTAGCCTCCAGCAGGGAGATGGTACGTAAATAGAAAGAAGGTCTCTGGAGATTGGGCAGGGGCGCTACTGGGATGGGGTCAAAGAAGTTACTGGGCAGGACTGAACTCAGGTCTGAGAAAGTGTGGTTTAGGCAGTCTGCAATGCCAAGGGGTTCAGAGCAGACAGTTCCATTAAAGGAGAGTTGAAAGGGGGGTTGGGAGTGGGATATCCCATTCATCTGTTTTACATTACCCCAAAAGTTCCTAGACGCCACACAGGAGGAGACAAGAGCGGATTGGTAGTACTGGGCTTTGGCCTGCTGAATAGCCCAAGTACACTTATTAGCGCACAGGCGTTATGCACTTAACTATCAGCTGCTTGCCAGATTCTATGGCAGTGTGTCATAGGTTGTCTCTCATTTAAGTTTGTGAAGGAGGAGGGTAACCCAGGGTGTGCTTTGCTTTTGTGCGATTTCTAGCGAAGGAGGCATACAGGTCACAGGCAGTGTTTAAAGTATGAGTGAAAAATCCAATGTCTTGTCTGTGGATAGTGCAAGCCTGATTGGGGACCAATCCAGTTGTGAGAGTGCAGGTTTAAGGTGCCAAGGCTGCCTGGGGAGTAGCTGACGTTGCTGGGTGGGACAGGTGTTCCTCCCAGCTTGCACTAAAGATGGCAATGTCATCTAGGTATGCCACAGCGTACTCCTCAACACAATTTAACACCTGGTTCACCAACCTTTGTAAAGTGGCCATGCATTCTTCATTCAAAGGCTTTACTTTGAATTCAAATAACCCTATCGATGTGATGAAGGCTGACCTCTCCTAGCTCTGGCAGGTAACTCTACTTGCCAATACCGCTGTCAGGTCAATAGTTGTAGGTATATGCGCCTCCCAACTTGTCCAGGAGTTCATCCGTTCATGGCATCGGTGGGTGTCTGAATTCATGACTGCCTTCAGTCCACTATAGTCCACACAAAAATGAGTAGAGCCATCTGGCTTGGACACAAGGACTATGGGTGAGGCCCAGGGCTGTGGGATTCCTGGATTATCCCTAAATCCAGCATTTCTCCACCTCCTCCTAATGTCCTTTTGACAGCCTCCTGACATACGATATGCTGTCCGCCGTATGGGCATCTGTGTCCCTGTCTCCACACTGTGTCGCCTAAGGGGTTAGTCCAGGCTTGGTGCTAAACAGTTGGGCAAAGTCTGCTAAAACCTCCCTACTTCCTGGACCTGGTCCAGAGCCAGCTGGGGTGACAATTTAACTGCCTCCACAGAGGACTGTCGCTTGTTTTCTTCCAGCAAGTCCAGAAGGGGTCTCCTTGTCCGTCCCTCCCAGGACTACACACTGCAAACACCATGTCAGCCCTATTAGCATATGGTTTCGTAGGTTGACATGGTACATTCTTTCTGTATGTCTTCTGTCAGGTAACTCTGTTATATAGTTTATGTCATTTACTTTTCTGACTACTTTGTACGGTCCTGCCCACTCAGCCTGCAGCTTGTCCTTCCAGACTAGAATGAGGACCATGACTTTCTGACCAACCATGTATGAGAGAGCCCTGGCTATGCGGTCATACCACACTTTTTGTCTTTGTTGGGCAGCTGCCAGGTTGCTCTGGGCAGTCCCTATAAGCTCCTTCAGCCTTTTCCTAAACCTAAGGACATAATCCACTATGGGAGTTCCTGGGTGGTGTGCTTGCCTTCCCAGATCAAGTCTAGGGGCCCACCTACCCGGCATCCATATAAAAGCTCATAGGGGGAAAACCTGGTTGACTCTTGGGGCATCTCCCTGTATGCAAACAACAGGTGGGGAAGGTATTTCTCCCAGTCCCTCCCATGCTGTTCAGCAAACACTTGGAGCATTGACTTCAGGGTACCATTAAATCTTTCCACAAGCTCATTGGCTTGTGGGCGATAAGGTGTCGTGCATCTCTGTACCACCCCATACTTTTCCCACAAACATTTCATCAAGTCCAACATGAAGGAACCCCCTCAATTAGTGATAACCTCCTGTGGAAACCCAACATGGGAGAAAATCCCTAGTAAGGCATCTGCCACTTTGTCTGTCCTCAGTGAAGATAGGGCAACTGCCTCTGGGTACCGGGTGGCATAATCCACCACAGTCAGGATGAACCTCTTTCTGGAGGAGCTGGGAGTATTTAAAGGCCCACAATATCCATTCCCACCCTCTGGAATGGCTCCTCCACTATGGGCAATGGAATCAGGGTGGCTTGGGTTTTCTTACTCACCTTCCCTATTTCTTGGCACCAGTGACAAGATCTGTAGTACTTCTTCACCTTCTGGGTAAAGTTGGGCCAATAGAATTCTAGACCAACTGCTGTGTAGTGTGCATGATTCTCAGATGACCAGACGAGGGGATATTATGTGCAATTTGAGCAACTACTCACGGTACCCCTGGGGAATGACAAGCTGCCTGCCTATCACCCCCTTCCTCTGTCTTAGCATCCTGCATATACTTCAGTTCATTGTCCCAATAAACTTTATGTTTTCTGTCACCTCCTTGTACTCCATCAGAGTCTGCCCAAGCCCTCAGCTTCTCTAGACTAGGATCACTTTTCTGAGCAGCTTCAAACTCCTTACACATTCTCAAGGCATGAGACAGGTCCCTTCAGTATCTAAACTCAAGTCCCTAGCTCTAGCATCAGGGCACCCAGAATCACTGCCATCCCTAACCCTCTGACAATGGGTCACCCCTTCTTCTTTGGAATAACCCTCCATAACTGTTTGGTTAACTGCTACTGGGGAATTTTCTACCCCCCTTTCATTAGTCTCCATCGCAGGAGACACAGGCTGGGGAACAAGCCTCCCAGTGGTTTCCACAGTGGCTTCTATGGGGTCTGGGACACCACAGTTTTCCTTTGCCGCTTGGCTATGGGTAACTGCACACACCATCCTCTGTTTGAGATTGTTGCTGAGGATTACATCAACTGCTAAAGTTTCTGCTACAGCAACCTGTTGCACAGATCTCCCTGTCTCACCCCAGTCTAGAAGAACACTAGCAAGTGGTAATGTTTTCTCCTCCCCAGTAAACCCCTGTGGAGTTACAACTTTATTGGGTATAAGCTGACCAGGCTTTACCAGATCCCCTTTTACCAACATCAGGGTTGCCTCTGTCTCTCTTAACCCTTGTGTTTGTACACCATTCACAGTGACTGGGTGCATGTGTTCCCTCATGTTTACAGGCATGCTTTCAGGGACACACAAACAACCCACATCTTAACTAACACCACTTTATGTATTGCTCGTCCTTTTGGGACACTGTCTGGCAACATGCCCAGTTTCTTTGCAAACCCAACATTTGTTTCTTTTCTTAGAAAAATATTTTTGTCGAAACCTGGGGCTAACTGGTTTCGATGGCGGCAGTGAGGGTTTTAGCTGCCCTGAAGGTGCGCGCTGTGCTGCTATGCCCACTCCATTCACTCTCAGAACAGGTCTGCTCTTGGCATGGTGGTCTAAGAGTTCAGCAGCCTCTTGCACTGTTTTGGGATCTCGGTCCTCCAGCCAGGTTTTCAGCTCTGCTGGGCATGCCCCCAAAAAACTGCTCTAACAATACAGCATTTTCTATTTTATCTACAGAGTTTGCTTCAGTTCCTTCCCACCAATATTTTAAAAACTGATGTTGTTTCATAGCTAGCTCCTCATAGCTCATGTCAGGGCTTCTCCTGAGCTTGCAGAATTTAGCTCTATATGCTTCTGCATTTAAATCATACTCTTTTAAAAGTGCAATTTTAAGTTTGCCCACTGGCCTCTCGATGCCCAAGGTTCAGCCCTTTTCAGTCATGGACTGTGACTCAATGCTCTGGGCATCAGTGGCCATCAGAGCATCCATGAGGTTCTGTTTGTTGCCTCTCCCCTCATGCAGGATTTCTCTCTCCATGCACAACTGCTTCAGGTAGTCTGCAGTGTGCTCGTTGTAGTTGAAAGCCATCTTCTTCTCTAACTACGGCTACTCTAACTTGCACTCAAAAAAATGAAACAGGTAGGAACTTTGACTGTAAGCAAACTTATATAGTTCTGTTTCTTTTAAAAAATTACTACCTTATTTTGCAAGTGAGCTGTACATTATTAAGCTGACACACTGAACTGTTAAAGCTTGTGTTACCAATACTTTTGCACTGCTACCAACTAAATCTGTCACAAACACACGCCACAGATCAGGCCCTCTGCTCCCACATAGCCAACCTCAGAGCACAATGGTGTGGACAGGTAACAGACAGGGTAACCCTCCTGTCTGCTTTGCATCCTAATCACCTTTAGCCTCAAGTTCTGGGGGATTCAAACTATGAACCTTATGCTAGCATACCCAATGTGCAGGCTCAGATATGTACCCTCTTTGGGACTGCAGTACAGTCTTTAGCCAGGGGCACCCAACTAGGCATCCAAAATGAACCCTTAAAACTCTATAAGAGACCTTAGGTATATCCTTACCTTTTGACACAAGCTCAGTAACACGGTCAAGCTTTTCAACAGTTGTGAGACTTTACCACCTATACATCACATGCAAAAAGAAACTGAAAAAACACCCAGGCAGTATTTCAAAGAAACAGTTGTTTACTAAAAGATGATAAAAACATGTACAATTAAACACAGAAAAATATATTACACAGCTTACAATCTTATAACACAAAAAGGAAGTTTCAGAACAACACTCCTACCACAAAGACTTTATTGCTTTCTTACTATTACTTTTCTAAGTGCTCTCCCAGTTGGAGTCTAGAATCATATGTCACATATTCACCAGATGGATGTTCATTTGAAACTCCATCTCTCCACCTACACAGTGAGTCAGCTAGCTTCTCCTTTCAGAATTCATTCCAAATATAATTTCTACCACGGTATTTTTTAATTAATGGTAACATCAGGAAAAAAAAACATTTCCTAAAGATGACAACCTTTAATCAAACATTTCTCTTTGAACTTAACAATCCCACACTCATGTCCCTTGGCTGATTTCCTGTGCCATTGAGATCTGAGGGATTTTAGGACTCTTCAGACATTTTCTGGTTATGCTAAAAGGAGGAACTAGCCCAATTTTCCTGTCTCCTATAATGTCATAAACTCACATTTAGTTTCAAACTTCAAAAGCATGGGCAGGTCATAAAAGGTAATAAAATGCCCTTCTGTAAGTCTTAATTAACTGGTTCCCCATGTCAGTTTAATTACATCCTGTAGTTCCAGCTACTGACTTTTGAAGTTACAGGCCAATCTGCTAACTTGTGTGAGACAATTTCATGCACAGACCAGTTATTTATAATATAAATATCATACAGGTAAACAGAAGCAGGGGCAGAGCATCACACTGGAGATACAACTTTTTTTAGGTACATAGGTGAAAGGAGGAAGGCGAGTCAGGGGATACTTCGGTTTAGGGGGGAAGGGGCAATACAACTGGAGGGGGAGTTTAAGAAAGCAGAGATACTAAACAGGTACTTGTAAGGAGATGCCAGAGAATTATCGCCTGGTCAGCCTCTCCTCGGTGGTGGGCAAGGTGATGGAGGCACTTATAAAAGAAAGGGTGATAGACTACCTGATGGAGAGTGGACTGCAAGACCATAGGCAACATGGCTTCACAAATGGGAGGTTATATCAGACACACTTAAAAGAGTTCTTCAATTGGGTGATGCAAGTAGTTGATCAGGGAGGGGTGGTGTGCATAGCCCTATTTGGGCTTCAGTGAGGTCTTCAACACCGTCCCTTACAGAAGGCAAATAAATAAGATAGAAAGCTTGGGTGTGTGACAGAAAATAACTGGGTGGGTGGAAAACTGGTTGACGGGCAGAAGCCAAAGGGTGGTGGTGAATGGGTGTACTCCGGGGTGAGGGGAGTGACAAGTGGGGTGCCCAGGGGTCAGTACTGAGACACCTCCTTTTAAATATCTATATCAGTGATATAGCAGATGGGCTGGAGGGAAGGGTGTGCCTATTTGCAGATGATATAAAGATCTTCAATAGAGTAGACACACCCAGGGGGTACAAGCCATGAGACAAGACCTGAAGAAACTGGAGGGATAGTTGGAAATTTGGCAGCTGAGTTTCAATGCCAAAAAAAGTGCAGTGTTGCACATGGGGAGTAAGAACCCACAAGCCACTTACACTCTAGGGGAGAGGAAATCAAGACAACCAAGCAGGAGAAGGATCTGGGGATTATAATATCAAGCAACCTGAAGGTAGAAAACCAATGCAGCAAAGTGGTAGGGAAAGCAAATGGAATGTTGGCATGCATTGGGAGGGACATAACCAGCAGAAGGATGGAGGTAATCATGTCCCTTTATAAAGCTATAGTGAGGGTGCACCTACTGTACATCTACTTAACTAAGCGCTTTATCCAACTATGGCACTTGTTATTATTCTGTAATTAACCTGTTTTGTATCATGTTTTTCTTATTGTAACCAATGTAATCCACATGATTGTCCTCCTGTTCAGTATTTCTGTTGTACACTGTAACCCTCATGATTTGTTTGTCAAAACTGGATGCTTGTGAAAATGGGCAACATTTGTTCACATACCTTCAATATAATAATAAATAACTAAGAATACAGGGGCCAGTTCTGGAGACCACACCTATGTAAAGACATAGAGGGGGGGAGAGGGTATAGAGCAGGGTAACCGAGATGGTGCACAGCAAGCAGGGGAAGACATATGAGCAGAGGGTGATAGAATTGGATCTGTACCTAATGGAAACTAGGAGGGGGGACATGATTGAAACTATTAAGTATGTAAAGGGGATAAACAAGGTGGGGGAGCTTATTTAAAAGGAAGGAGGGGGCTAAAACTAGAGAGTATAATCTAAGATTAGAAGGAGGCAGATTTAGAGGTAATGTGAGTGGACATTTCTTCATGGAGAGGGTGGTGGAGGCCTGGAATAAACTACCTGAGGAAGTGGTGGGAGCTGAAATGGTGGAGGAACAAAGGGCATGGGACTGACACATGGGGTTGGTAGGTGGAGAAGGGAGAGCCCATGTCAGAGGCAATGAGTAAGGGGGTACGGCAGACTTGATAGGCCAGTGGGGTCCTTTTCTGCTGTCAGATTTCCATGATTCTGTGACATGGGAGACCTCTGGTGCTGTCCAGCAAACATTTTAGTTTCTTTGTTGTCCCGAGGGCCTGGACTTAAGAAGGGAGGCCAAGCTGGAGGTGTTGGAGGGAGGCGACTCGGTGTTTGAGGTGGAGAGGAGTCCCACAAGTAAGACAGAAGTCATGGAGAATATTTCTGAGGATGGTGAGGGGGAGCACAGCCATCTGCCCAGCTCCACCCTGCTGGCTGTCAACTATCCCCGAGGCAGAGGGAGGGGTAGGGTAGGGGAGGGGTCTGCAATTGGTATCAGGGGATGATGCCCTCAGGGCCCAGGTCATCTCCATCAGGATCCCTTTCCAGCAATAGCATACCCAGTCCATCTGGGGCAGTGGATGAGGCCCTGCCTACTTCAAAGCTTTGTCCTGTGATAAAGGTGAGACTCACCAAGGTGGAGGTGGTGCAAGAAGATGTTTGGGATGAGCCTGTACCCGCTGTTACTGAGGGACTCCTAAAGAGATATCAGTTCGCTGACCATGAGCTCCAGTGGGTGATCCCCAAACTGTATTACCTTCCTACAAGCACCCTGCCAGATAACACACCATGCCTGGCAGTGCAGAGCAAAGGCCTAAGGCTCTGTATGGATGGCCTGCAGAGAAGTGATCCTGTTAATACAGTATATCAAAATGATGTGTGGTTGGAGCCAGGGGAGGCTAGAAAAAACAGTGTTGGAGATTTCCAGAGTGGTCCCAAGCAGAGAGGTGGGTCAGGAGGAACATGCGAGCTGAGTATACAGCTGCTGAGTCACTCTACATATCTGTGCACCTCTGGGATGTCATCAAAGAAAAGAGGTCAGATTGGGTTTTCTGGGAATGTCTAAACAAGCTGTGGATGAGACCTGGAGGGACCACTCACTCTTCAGTAAAGCTTATCCAAAAGGCCCAGTCAAAGTGCTTCTCTTGCCCCTGGTCCAGCCTCATGCTGTTTAAACACTTTGCCCTTATATAGGATCTTGCTGGGTGTAAGGTAAAGTACTACATTATTTCTAAAGATTATTTTGGAGAGGACAACACCAAGCCTGACCTTTATTTTTATTTCCCACTGGGTCATTGCCCTCTATTTAGAGTCCACTGGACATTAGAGCCCCTAAACTGAACCAATACTTTCTTTGTAATCAGCTTCAGAAAATGAAAACACGAAATAACTTTTAATCCGTTTATTACATCATGCAAGTATACAAGATGGTGAGCCAAGGGAGATCTTTGTCCTTACCCACTGAACTGTCACTTAATTGTTTGCTATTGTCTCCCTGAGACTGTGTCTGGACATTAATTTATCTGGACATTGAAAAAAAGGAGACACTAGAGTTTGTTTATACCAAATCCATCTATACTGTTCTACCTCGGTGCGAGTGGCAGATGTATGAGAGAGTGCTTTGGAGTGTAAGTGTTATGTGAATGGTTTAGAAAGAAAGAACGTATGTTTTTATAATTATTTTATTTCTGAAAACAAAGAAATTAATGAAGATCTGTTTGATGGTTGTGTTAGCTAATATGTTTAATAGATAGGCTGGTGACCTATACCTGTTTTATGCCAGAGAAAAACATTATAGGTGCTAAAGATTGTTTCCATTTTCAGGATGGGTAGTAGGGGGTATGGGGATAGGCTTTCTTGGAGTCTTCCAGAACTGAGAAGGGAGTGCACACACCCTTTTGGTTGCTGGGGAGACCTCAGTGGCCTGTTTGTGCCCCATTTCCAGGAGGAAATGGTTTTAAAGGGGTGAGTGTGAGCCCCCCCCCCATGATGGGGCTTAATAGCCATTTTTGTTTTCTCCACCCCTTTCCTCTGGTAGCACGGTTAGTGTGGGAGGCTCCCATCCTCGAGTGTGATTACGCCACCAGGGGTTAACCTCAAGGTAGATACAAAAGCTCTGGTTTCTGGGCTGGAAGGGAGAGAGACAGGAGTCAGTGAGTGGTGGTAGTAGAGCAATGTTCATGGGGGCCCCTCGGCCTAGTTAGATCAGCCATCAGTAGCATTGGAGCATCAAGATGTTGGTACTTGGTTATGAGGGTTTCAGTGGGTATGGCCTGTGGTTGCAATTCTGGGACATCTCTGTGGCTTAAGGTAGGGCAAAGGCCCTGGGTAATTTGGGTTCCGCAGAAGCTGGATATGGGGACACCGGAGCTCACTTAAGGATGGGAAAGCTCAGGTAATGGGGTTGTGTCAGTGGTGGCAGTGCTGATGCAGGGCATTCTGGAGGTAGCAGCTCTGGAGCATCTTTATACCCACATGGCACGCTACCTGAGGGTAACAGTTGGATGGTGGGGAGGCTCTGGTTGGGGATTCGCTTTGGAGCCTGCCATGCCCGTGTCTAGAGCAGGCCCTGGGACGCACCCTGCCTGTGTCTGGGGTAGGTCCGACAGACCCATTTAAGGCCTGGGGTTGTCCTGTGGACAGCAGTAATTTCGAAGTTAAAGAATGTTGCCACCATTTTGCTACAGCTTCATGCTGGAGGTGTGTAGGATGAGTGCCCCTTCAGATGGCTCTTGGCTCAAAAGTTACGTGGTGTGTAAGCATTTGATTTGGGAGCAGCCGCAGAAGCTTAGGCTGCTGTGCCCGAGGCCTAAAATGGCCCCGCTGGTATGGGAAGGAGTAAATCACTCCCCCAGTAGAGAGCAAAGAGAGCAAACCTATAAACAAATCTTTTGGGGAAAGGTTTCTGTGGAAGAAGCTTACAGGTCTGAAATGAGCTATGTTGTCTAAATACCTTAGAGGTAAGAGAACTATTGCTGCTGCATGCTGTACAAAACTCTAGATCAAGTGATGAAGTAAGAAAGTTAATGCTGTACCTGAACCTGACATTTTGTACTGTTCTGCCTGTCTGTTAGCCCCATGGAGCCTCTCCAAGTCTAAATTTAAATTATGTCTCTGGGCCTAATCATTTTCAGGCCCCAAATGAAGTTTCATGGTTTGGACATTGGTGGTGTTGGTGCTTCCTTACTTGATTGGGTAGATATAAAATAATTTTTCTAATGAATTCTATTTTTAGATGCTTCAGCTGTGGAGGGGGGTTCCTGTTGAGCTTCAAGGTTCGAACCACCCTCAGCCCATCCAAAAGGGACCATAGCAGCAGAGGTGTCTAGAAGAGGCGGTTTTTCATGAAATCCATCCACTGCCATGGGAACTGGAGCAGAGCTGTCTGGGGGAGAGATGAGCCTGTGATTGCAAGTTGAAGACATCACCAGGTAGGTCAACTCATTCTGTTATTTCTATGCTCTGCAGAAAAGAGGTTTGGAGAGATTTCTGGCCTGTATGTAGTGCCCCCTCCACATCTTTCGCGATACCCCTAGACCTAGCAGGAGGGGGCAATATATGCAATAACAAGGCAGTTACTGAAAAACTTCTCAGAGTTTAGCAGTTGTTATAATCAGGGTGCCATGTTTTCTGTGATTCTGCGGTTGCAGCAGTGGCCACAGAAATCAAGGCTGACTGCAGAAATCAGTGCTTGCCACAGAAATGAGGAAAACCAGTCACATAGCCGCCGAAATGCTAGCTATGCTACGCGTTCACACAAGGCAAGGGCATAGCTATTAAGATGTTAAGTATGCCATGGCATACATGTGTAACCCCTAGATGGCGCTATCCTAGGGGCTACTACCCCTGCCTGATTTGCCACTAACAGGATGAGGGGCCTGGATCCAATGGCGGGTGCCTCCACCCAGAGGGCAGGGTTTGCAATAGTTAAACTAACTTGGTCACAGCCCTCTGGGACACTGCAACCCCTTTCTTCCCACTAGTGGCCCACACAATATATCAGAATTACCTTCACAGTATACACTTACCCCAGGACTGGTTCCGGCACTGGGACCTCTGTGAAATGAGATACAGTGCAACAATCACAGTACAGTACTTTAACATAGACAAATACCTCAGGCAGTATAACTTTGCTGAAACAAGCAGCTCTGATTTATTTAGGGATATAACAAGGACAGGGAAATCAGGTTAATTAGCTTATCACTCTAATAATCTACCTATGGCTCTGTGCACAGGCCTATCCCTATCAGTTACTGTCCCTGGGCACCCAAGCCTAGTGGCTAGTCCAAACCGTGGCAGCTGGTAGGGCCCTTTCACACAGAGAAAGGAAAATTAAACAGTCAGCAGTACAGTAATTCCATTTGGATTTAATGTGGCAATTCAACAGGAGCGACCCTGAATTAGTACTCACGACCTCCAAATAAGATAGGGTCCTTCAATATCAGCAGGGCTACTCTTGAGCTCCAAGAGACTCTTCACACATTTATATGGTAAAAAGAAAGTACTATACCAGGCAGGCTGCTTCTCTATCCCGATCGCAATTACTGCACAATACCGGAGAACACACAGCAGATTCAGTTCCTGACAGACCGAGTGCAATTCAACAATTTCTCCAGTCTTCTACAGGTGAGCCTGGTTTCTACTCTTCAGAGATCCTTTGATTCTTTTCACAGGACGGATTCAGTCCTAACAAGCAGTTACACAAGCTGCAGACCGAACTCTGGGCCTTACACACGTTTTTGACTAAAACTGCACACTGAAAAAGCACAGGGCTCCTTCCTTCTTCACTGCCAAAGCTCAACTGAAACTCCAACCAACAAAACGGGCACTTCCTTTGAGTTCCTCCCAGTTCTTGACTGGATTGGCTGTCACTCACAATAGACTGCTGCTGTTGGTCCAAAAAGGCGCTGAAGTCTAAACTACATCTCCCAGAGTCACTGCCCATACAATCCTCTTGTGGCTGGCTCAGATTATGAGTCCAAGTTCTGATTCGCCAAGGCACCATTTTAGAGCTAGCTTACCCCACACTGATTGGTCCAGTTCAGCAGTTCAAAACCAGAATGGGAACTAGGCAGACACTGTTCTGACTGCAAAAGAAAGCAGGTTAGACAAACTGTAATTTCATTATCACTCTAAATGGTTTCTGGCAAACAGTTACATCTTTCAGATAGGTTCCCTTTGCACTCCTAGTGACTGCAAAATGGAGTGAATTGGCAGCAGCTTGAGTGGTACTCAATCAAAGAAACACACAGTCCCCATACAAACTAATTATGTCTGCAAGCAGACAGCTCTTAAAGAGACAGTACCAGAGGTTCTAAAACACTCACTGATAAATGGCTTAATATGCCAAACACCATTCAGGCTTGGAGCATTCAAGCAAGCTCCTGGAAGTCTTTGTGGACCCCCATTTGTAGGGGGTTACACATGCTCATTAGAAGGGCAGCAAACTGATGCTGTCTGCTACAAAGCTGAAAAGCTAGTGGCCACATGGCATCTTGACTTGTGCTAGCTCTTATTACATAGCTCCATCTAGCCAGTATTGTGGGGTGGGAGGTGGTGGGACTGACTTAAGAGTGTCAAAGCTTGAGTAGGTCCATGGCATTATGATTTGCTGCTGTATAGGTGTAGGTAGCTCAGCCATGTCAATTTTGATTGAGGCTGCTCTTGCTGCATGCTGAATCCTTGGAAGATGAATTTGGAAAGAACTGGAAGGTGAGCTGTAGTCAAGAAGTGAGAAGATTCAGTGGTACCCATGGAGGTGCAGTCTATCTTGGTGTGGTGACAGGTATTGGAGGAGAAGCTGATTGCAGAAACACAGGGCTGGCACCAGACTGAGGACTTGGTCCACACTGGTGGACATTGAGCACAGTTTTGATCTGTGGGCTGCAGTTCTGTACCTGCAAGTGTGAGAGTAATTTCTTGGCAGATTTGAACCTGCAGCCTAAGTGGTGGCATCACCCTCAATTCTTAAGGATGGTCATGTTGCCCAGCTGCAACAGAGTTGGGGACCAGGGTATACTAGAACTGGAGCAAGCAGGAATGGGAAAAAATTGGAATGGAGAGTTTGACTGCTGCTATACATAAGTAAAATGACAGTCACTGCCTGAAGAACACCATAGCCCCCTGAGTGGCGAGACGAGAACATGCTAACCAAGGTTACTGCAGCATAATAGGAATGACTTGCTTGAATTTTTTAGTTTGTCCCCCAAAAAGAAAAATCAGGAGTCAACAAATCCTACAGACACCGCAAGTTATACTCTCCTTCACTGCTATAGGAAGACAATCCCCCCCACCCCAACACACAGATGTGCACATTGCACTCAACATATTTGTTGCATGGCAGTTGGAGCTGGAGGATTGCGGGAAAAGACCGACTGTCAAAATGCAGACCAGGGGAAAACAGAATCCCCATGGGAACACGAGCAGGGGAAATGGAAGTATAGGGAAAGGGTGGAAGGTAGTCCTGCTAAATGCCAGGAGCTTGGGAAATAAAATGCCTGAGCTCCAGGTGATGCTAACTGAGGGAGCAGTGGATGTGGTAGCAGTCAATGAGACCTGGGCCACTGCAGGACACGACTGGGACCTGAACCTGGAGGTTACACTATGTTCAGGAAGGACAGGGGAGGGAAGGAGGAGGGTAGCAATGATAGTCAAAAACTGCTTTGGCATAGGGAGAGTAGAGGCGGAGGAGGAACCGTGGAGGCCATTTGGGTCACCTTGATAACAAGGGGGGGGCAAGAGAGTAAAAATAGGAGTGGTGTATAGACCCCCTGCCCTGGCGGAGGAACTGGAGGAGAGTTTGGTGGCAGATGTTGGGAGACACTGCAGACTGGGCAGAGGAACGGTGGTGGTGTTGGGGGACATAAACATGCCAGGAACAGACTGGAAGACTATGACATCCTCTGTGACCAGGGAACAGAGGTTGTTGGATGTCTTTCAGGACGCATTCCTAACTCAGCAGGTGGGGGAACCGACCAGGGAGGTGCGGGTACTGGATGTGGTCCTGGCAGACAGTGACCAGATTGGGGGCCTGGAGGTAAGGGACCCATTGGCGGGGAGTGACCATGCCACGGTCTGGTTCTGCCTGGACCTAGGAGGGCTAGAAGGTTGCATAAAGACGGAGGTAACTGACTTCAAGGGGACAGATTTTAAGGAAATGGGAAGTATCCTTAAGGAGCATTTGGATGTGATTGGGTCAGACATGGACACTGATAGTAGGTGGGAAATCATCAGGAAAGGGGTGCAGGATGCTACCAGCACCTGTGCAAGAGTAAAACGAAAATGCGGTAGGGCCCGAAAACCCTGCTGGTGGACCAGGGAGGTCCAGGAGGTGGTGTGGGGAAAGAAGGCAGCCTATAGGCAATTCAAGTGCTCAAGGAGTGAAAGAGATCGAGGGGAGTATGAGCTGATGGCTAGAAGGGCCACTAGGGTGGTGAGGGCGGCTAAGGCAAGGAAGGAGCAGAACCTGGCCAGGGAAATTAGGAGCGGCAACAAGGGGTTCTTCAGAAACATTGGGGAAAAACAAAGGGTGAAGGGGCAGATTAGCAGGATTAAATCACGGGAGAGATGGGCACAAGACCCGGGGGAGCAGGCTGAGGTACTAAATTAGTACTTCACCTCAGTTTTCACCAAGGAAGATGGGGGTACTGCATCATACATGGGAGGAGACAGAGATACTGAGGAGGGGGGGACCCTTACCGATCGGTGGGTCTGGGAGAGGGGGAGGCATCACTGGCAGGAGGTGGGAGGGCTAAGCAGGGAGAAGAGGTACCGAAGTGGAAATCACAGCAGAGAGAGTGAGGGAAGCCCTCAGCTCCCTTAAGACAGAGAAAGCACCGGGGCCGGATAAATTACATCCCAGAGTGCTGAAGGAACTTGCAGATGTCCTGGCAAAACCCCTGGCGGAGCTTTTCACCATCTCTCTGAGGACAGGGTGGGTGCCCCAGGACTGGAAGAAGGTGAATATAGTGCCTATCCACAAGGGGGGATCAAGGGAGGTGGCAGGGAACTACAGGCCTGTCAGTCTGACATCAGTGGTGGGCAAGGTGATGGAGGGCATTGTCAAGGAGAGGCTGGGGGGGACCTGGAAAAGTCAGGGTGCCTGGCCGATAGACAGCATGGATTCATCCCGGGGAAATCATGTCAGACAAACCTTGTGGAGTTCTATGACTGGGTGATGAGTGCCTTGGATCTGGGTAGACCAGTGGACGTCCTCTTTCTAGACTTCAGCAAGGCATTTGACTCTGTTCCTCATGTGGGCCTGTTGGATAAGCTGGGAGAAATGGGGGTTGGGAACCAGATAATCAAATGGATAGGCAATTGGCTCCAGGACTGGACACAGAGAGTCGTAGTTGGTGGAATAGTCTCATCCCCAAGGAGGGTCATTAGTGGGGTCCCACAGGGATCAGTCCTTGGGCCCCTCCTCTTCAACGCCTACGTCTCTGACATAAGGACAGGAATCAGGAGTGAGATGAGTCTCTTTATGGATGACTCAAACTGGGGCGGTGGTTGTTGGGGAGGAGGGAGGTGGCCCTGCAGGGGACCTGGAGGCTCTGGAAAGATGGTCTAGAAAGTGGAAGCTGAGGTTCAATGCAGGGAAATGCAAGGTACTCCACCTGGGGCCAGAAACCCAGGCCAAGTGTACACCCCTGGGAATGCTACAAGTCTCGATGGCTGAGAAGGACCTGGGGTGGTGGTGGATGTCAAGATGAACAACTCGGAGACTTGTAGGAGGGCAGCAGCCAAGGCCAACAGGATGCTGGGATGCATCGCTGAGGGATCACCTCCAGAAGGAGGAAGTGATACTCCCTCTGTATAACTGCTTGGTGAGCTGCACCTTGAGTACTGCGATGCAGTTTTGGAGGCCACACTTAAGAGGACATTACCCTCCTGGAGGGTCCAGAGGAGGGCAACCAAATGATTTGGGGCTCAGGGACACAGGACCTATGAGGAGAGCTCAAGAGCTAAATATGTACACATTGGAAAAGAGAAGGGACCAGGAGGACATGATAGAGGTCTTCAGGTACATGAAGAGGGTAAATAGGGGAGGAACAGTCAGGGTGCTTCGAAGGAAGGAGGAGGGAGCCACTAGAGGGCATAGGTGGAAGCTGGAGGGGGGAAGATTCAGGGGAGAAAGGAGGAAGTGCTACTTCACTGAAAGGGTGATGGAGCCATGGAATGCGCTGCCTAGGGGGCTGGTGGAGGCAGAGACAGTGGAGGGGTTCAAGAGGGGGTGGGACAGGTACAGGGGAAGGGTTCTGGAAGCAAAATCCAATGCAGCAAGAATATCCGGAACTGGGAAGGGAGAAGCCAGAGGAGGCGAGGGGGGCAGCAAGGTCAACACCCAGGGTGGAGGCTGACCAAACGAGCAGACTCGAAAGACTGTTAGGCCAATTCTGCTGGCATTTTAGTATGTTAGTATGAAATCCAAGCAGGTTTTGCCTTTTGTGTAGTTTTAGCTAAGTGTGTATGTCCTCCTCTGATTATAACCTAAGAGAACAGCAAAGGCCACCAATTTCCAGAAGAAGAACAGACGAGCCTTCAAATTCGGGGTGGGAGGGAAAATTCACTAAAAGAGAACTCTGATGCCCATGACTGTGCCAGGTTTGGGTTATTGAAGTTTAATATTTGTGATAAGAAGACTACATTCTGTTAAATTACCTGCTGTTCCACTTTCAGTATAGCAGAGTGGTTGCACCAAGGCAGTCAAAGGGTTAATTAAGACTTAATCCTTTTGAAGGTATGCTGTTTAGTCACAATTTATCTGCCGCTGATTGGCCGCAGAATCAGTAGTTGTTCTGCTAGCAGAAAGTATGAGGTCCTGCCACAGAATGTAGGCCCACTTTGCCGAGTAAACATGGGGCTCTGGTTATAATATTTTCATTAGACCCTTGGCATTAAAGGGACACTGTCAACTGTTTTCATCATATTATTTCTAGTTAAAACCCTCTGTAACCCCTAGGCGGTTTTATCCCAAGGGCTACTACCCCTACCTGTTTGACTACGGACAGGTTGAGGGGACTAGGTCCTATAGCGGTTGCCTCCACCCAGAGGTCAGGGTTTGTAGTGGTTAGACTAGCTTGGTCATAGCCCTCTGGGACACTGAGACCCCTTTTTATTCTCTCTAGTGGCTCACACAGTACACCGGAGTTACAGCCCCAATACCCCACGTATACACACTTTTCACTCATATAGATACCACTTACCCTCGAGACTGATTCTGCAGCACATCTCTGAGGACCCCCTGTAAAATAAGGTTAAACTATGTACACAGCAAAACACAATACTGTTTCCATAAGTACCAACACCACAGACAGTATATAGTATAATAACAACAAATCTGATTTATTTAGGGGCAGTAACAACGGGAGGGGAAATCAGGTTAATTGGTGGCATTAAATCACAGTACTGTGCACACATATAGGGGCTGAAAAGTCACACTCTGGGTACCCAAGTTGGGGGGCTAGCTAGGTCCATTGCCCAGGGTTGGCCAGCAGCTGCAGATGGATAGGGCCCTGTAGAAGAAAATGTATGCACAATACCCAATTGTAATCGGAGCTAGATGGCTCAGTCCATGAAGCAGTGAAACAACAAGAATTAGATGACACACTTGTAATTGAAAACAGGCTGCAGAGAAATACTCTGATTTGTACTCTCACAATACCAAGCTGAGGACGGATGGTGGATGTTCTTCTGGATTGCCAGAACAACAGGGCATGGAGACAAGGTCCTTGTGACTGGACCCACTGCAGTTGATAGCAACCGGATTTTGTCCGAGGCAAGCTGGGGTTTGCTTCCTGCTTCAACACACAGCACGGGGAATTGGAAATAGCGATTCTCCACAAGCACTATGCACATTCATATATAAAAGGGAAGTGCTATACCAGGCAGGCTGCTCCTCGATCCCAATCACAATTACTGCAAAATACCCGGGAGTATACACAGCAGCTTCAGTTCCTGACAGACCGAGCGTGATTCAACAATTTCTCCAGTCTTGTACAGGGTGAGCCTGGTTTCCACTCTTCAGACTTCCTTCTTTCTTCTCAAAAATCAGATTCAGTCCGAACTGGCACTTACAACGGCTGCTGGCCGAACCTCAGGGCCTCACACGCGCTTCTCGCGCAAAACCTATACCGTCAGAAGCACAGAGCTCCTTCTCTCTTCACTGTCACAACTGATCTGACTTTCCAGTAGCAGAACAGGGCATTTCCTTTGAGTTCCTCACAATTCTTTTGGCTGGTTCAGCTGTCACTTACAATAAAACTCCCTCTGTTGGTGAAAAAAGGTGCCAAGGTCAAACTACATATCCCAGAGTCACTGCCCATACAATCCCTTGTGGCTGGCTCAAAATTGAGAGTCTAAGTTCGATTCATCCACAGGCTCCATTTTAGGGTCTCCCTATCATCCTGATTGGTCCAAGTCAGCTATTCAGGACCAAAATGAAAAAGCTATACTGAAACAGTTTGTGCTGAAATGGAGACAGGTTAGACAAACTACATTTTCTCAGTCACTCTAAATGATTTCTGACAAACAGTTATATCTTTCAACAAGGCTCCCTCTGCACATGTAGCAACAGCAGAGATGCAGCGGAATTGACAGCAGCTCGGGGATTCGAGCATTAAATACACAGTCCCCCATACAAACTAATTAAGTCTGCAAGCAGACAGCTCTTAAAGAGACAGTACATGGGGCTCAAATAGCACTCACTTGGAACACATTTAAACAGCTCAGGCCTGAACTTGATTTGGAGCATTCAGGCAAGCTCCTGGAAGACTTTGGGAACCCCATTTGAGAGGGGTTACACCCTTCCTGGCCTGGAAAACTTGACGTCGGCGTCAAGTAAAGCACCCCATAAGTTTCAATACAACCATATACATTTACATCAGTATCACATTAGGCTTATACATGTAATCATCAGTCAACATATCACCTTACCAGAAACACATTTCTGAAACTTTTCAGTACATCACTTTTTTCACAGTATTATACACACATTGTACCATAACTCATGTTATTACCTCCTGTACAAGAAACCTGAAGAGAGGGGGCCCTTCCCTATCAGCTACCTTGGGGCTGGATGGGGCAGGGGCATCATACCTAGAGGGCAACACAAATAACTTGGAGTTAGCACTGATATTTAGTTTGGGCAATGAGCTCAGAGACACATACACTCCTTTATGGACAACATTGAGAGGCAAGTCCACGGGCCTCCCAGGGGAATCATAACTGAGGTGCACCACAGGCTTTACAGCTCGACCAGTCTAGGGGGAACTGTTACAGTCTCTGCACCCTGAGCCTCATTTTCAGCATTGTCCTCACTTTCAGAGGAGTCTCCATTGGGGTAGAGAGGCTAGAACTTGGGGCACTTTCAGCTCCAGGAGTTACAATCTCTGAGTCCACAACACTTGGCTCACATGGAGAGCTTTCAGACACTGGCAGTGGACCGTCAGGGCACTCAGAATACTCTTCTTGTTCTGGTATATCACCAGTCTGTTCCAGTTCATCATTTTCCTCCTCTGAGAGCTCATACAGTTCCACCATGCACAGTGATTCCATGTCATCCGACTTGCTACTCTGTACTTCACTTTCTGGGAGCATCGACTCCAGGAACAAAGCTGGGGGTTAGGCAGTCCAGAAGGCCCAGCTTCCTCTCCATAATTGACTAGGGGTTGCCCTGAAACAATTGACTTAGTTTGTAGAGAGGTAGTAACCAAAGTTGCACTCACTTTCCTCTGATATGCATTGACAGTCATTTTCAACTGGGACTTGTTGTGGGGAAAACTTTGACTCAGCATCTGTAGGTGCAGACTTTCTTTGCCTTTGCTTAGCAGCAGCTCTAGTTACTGGTCCAGAGGGAGCACTTGCTGGTTGCTCAGACTCAATCAAGATTTGTCCAATGGGCAGTAAATGATTTCTATGCATTGTGTTAACATCTTTTGAATTATTCTCAGGCCTTACTTTGTACACAGGCAGATCATCTAGTTTGCCCACTACAATGTGAGGGAGAGATGGTGCCATCTGTCAGCAATCTTATGTTTGCTATGCAGTCCCAGATTTCTTAGTACCCGATCTCCTCCTGGGTTCCTGTGCTTTCACCTTTTATCATACCTTTCTTTGTTGGCCAGATTTCTTTTGGCAGCCGTGGTTTGAGCCAGTTGGTATGCATGATTTAGCTGGGCCTTTAACTTTTGCACATACTGTAAATAGTTGTCAGCTCGAACCCCATCAGAAGAGACCCCAAAACACACATCTACTGGCAGTCGAGCTTCCCTTCCAAACATCAGGCGGTAGGGGGAGAACCCAGTGGCATCACTTTTGGTGCAGTTGTAGGCATGTACCAGGGTGCTCATTTGTTGGATCCATCTAGGCTTGTCCTTTAGGTGGAGGTGCCTAGCATATCTAGCAAAGTGTGGTTGAAACGTTCAGGCTGTGGGTCCCCTGGGGTGGTAATGGGCGTTCTGGACTTTCGACTCCCCACAAGGAAAGCATCTCTTTGATCAGAAGACTCTCAAAGTCCCTCCCTTGATCAAGAATGGATTCTTTGTGCACCCATAGTGAACAAAATGTTTTCTATAAGTACTTTGGCCACAGTGGATGCCTTCTGGTCCTTGGTGGGAAAGCTTGGACATATCTCAGAAATGGTCAGGGACTATCAGCACATTACTGATATTTCTTTGATCTGGCTCCAAACTCAGAAAATCAATACAGACCAGCTCCATGGTGCACTGGTGGTGATGCTAACAAGGGCAGCCCTCTGGGGCAGGGCTTTCCTCTGTAAACAGCTACTACAAGTTCAAATGTGTTGCTCAACATCAGTCCCCATCTTAAGCCATAGAATCTGGATCTCACCAAGTCAAGTGTTCTGTCTATACCAAGGTGCCCCATGTGGTTGTGTAAAGACCTCAGTACTGAGTCTTGAAAGGCAGTGGGCAGCACTAGTTGTTGTTTGTCTATTTGTCCCCCTCTGTCTACTGTTTCTCTGTATAACAGTCTATTGAGCAGTTTCAACATAGGACCTTCCTTGTATAACAATGCAGTTCTCAAATCAGTGGAGCGTAATTTGGACACATCTTTCCCTGCGAAGAAGGCTTCTAAAGCTGATTTGATCATGGGATCTCGGGATTGAGCCCACTGAATACTGTCATTGTCCAGCTGAGACAGTGCACCAGTGTCTATTGCAGAAAAGTGGTAATAAGTTGCAGGTATGCAATTCTCAGAGGGTCCCAAACAATCCACCATACTGTCCACTGCATCTGTGGACATTTGTTCTTCCCTGTCAAATGTCTGGCAGAGTGCTCAAATATCAGGTTCTGACAGTCTGAACCAGTCATTCCAGGGAACAGGCCTCTGGGAGAGAGCATCAGCATCTATGTGGTTCAGGCCTGCTCTGTATTCAACAACATAGTCATATGTAGATAATGCAGAAAGCCACCTATGGTCAGTGGCATCCAACTTAGCTGAAGTCTGCACATAGGTCAAAGGATTATTGTCAGTTTTTACTAGTATCTTAGCCCCATACAAGTACTCGTGGAACTGGTCAACAATGGCCCACTTCAAAGCTAGGAACTCTAACTTATGTACAGGATAGTTCTTTTCGGATGGGGTCAGGCTTCTACTGGCAAAGGCCACTGGTCTCAGGCCACTCTTGTACTCTTGGTACAATACAGCCCCCAAGCCTTGCAGACTAGCATCAGTGTGCAAGACATAGGGCTTTGCTGAATCTGCATAGGCAAGGACAGGAGCATGGGTAAGTTGATATATAATCTCATAAAAAGCAACTTCACACTCAGGTGTCCATCTGGCTCCAAATACGTAATTGGAATGGAAATACACTCTCTCAGGCTCAGAAGAAACCGACCTCTTGTATTTTTTGTGGGTAGGAGGGTAACCTTGAGTAAGATTAAGTAAAGGATGGATCACTCTTGAATAGTCCTTGATGAGATGGCGATAGTAGCCACAGAATCCCAGGAATCTTTGCAGTTCTTTTAGATTGTGGGGCTGTGGCCAGGTGGTCAAGGCCTCAACTTTACTTGGGTCGGTCTCTATTCCCTCTGTGGAGACTATGTGTCCCACATACTTTACAGATGTTTGGAAGAATTGACATTTACTGATGGACAGTTTTAGGCCAAAGTCTTCCAGTCGGTCCAACACCTTGCATAATCTGCTCTCATGTTCCTTCAGTGAGTTGCCAAACACAATAACATCATCCAGGTACACCAGGCACTCTAATAAGTTCATGTCCCCCACCGCATGCTCCATCAATCATTAAAAAGTGGCTGGAGCACCTGAAATCCCTTCAGGCGTCCTCATGAATTCATAGAAACCAAGTGGGCAGATAAAGGCTGTCTTCTCATGGTCTTCCGGGCCATCGGGATCTGGTAGTACTACTGCAAAGATTCAGCACAGAGAACCACTTGCTACCGCTCAGGCAGTCTAAAGCATCCTGAATGGGGCATTGTATACTGATCAGGGATAGTCCGCCAGTTCAAAGTGTGATAATCCACGCACATTCTTACTGTCCCATTCTTTTTCTCACTACCTCAATAGGTGAAGCATATGGGCTTTGGATTCTTTATTACACCAGCAGCAAGCATCTTCTTGCAGATGCCATCTCACATCATCTATGTTAGCAGGGGCCGGGCATCGAGACCTCTCACGAAATGGCCTTTCATCATGCAGCCGGATGTGGTGCTCAGCTCCTTGCTCACATCCTCACGTCCCATTCCTTTAAAGAAAACACCTGGTCTCTCTGGGCAAGTTTTCTACTAATTCTCATCTTCCATTTGGCTGGCAACGGGGAGTCCCCAAAATCAAGCAAGTCGGGCATCACTCTGTCATTCTCCCCTGAATACTTGTTACTGAGCAGCACTGCAGTATCTGCACAATGTACATTAGCCAGGGTGCAACCCCTATTTACTCGAATCTCCCTATCAGACACATTATGAACTTGAACCATTACCCTTCTGGCATAAGCACGGGCTCTGGCAGGCAAAATAATTGGCTTGACCAGCAGCCCTTCCGACAATTTCCCATCGCCTGGTACATATAGTATGAGGATTTTATTCTTGACATCCTTTCTGATATGGACTTGCCCCTGTAAGGTACACTGGGCATTTGGTGCCAGAATCAGAGACTCCGGATCCTTCTTCCAGACAATTCCAACCAGTTCCTGTGGGTCCACTTTTTCAGCACCTCTCTGTTCCTCATAGGCCTTCTCGATCAAGGCCGGGATTCTCAAATCTCTACCAGTCCTTGACCCTTGTTTCTCATAACACAACTGCGCCAACCATCCAAACATATGCGCATTCGTCCCAATTAGTAGAGGAATCCCATCATACAGTCCAGTAGGGGGACACACTAAGACCAGGGTCTCTACTTGCTCGGCCACTCCAGCCACAGAGGTGGGAAAAGACAACCAAATTCGGATATACCTGGAATAGGGGTAGGTCTTCTCACTTAATCCCCAGACATGCAGTCCTTCCAATGGTTGTAAAGGTACATCAGACAGGTGTGTCTGATACCAGTTCTGAAACATAATTGTCACTTGGGAGCCACTGTCCAATACAGCTCTTGCAGACACTCCATTCACCTTCACAGTGGTCTCCATGGAGGGACCCACTATTCTGGACCAGTCTGGACAAGCGGTAGCAAGAGCCTGGGCAGATGATCTAGCCACAAAGGGATGTGAGTCAACATTTCTGGGACCTTCACTGCGGTCATTTTGCACCTCTTAACCACTGTTTTTTGCTCCAAAGCTCTCCTTGTAGCTGGGTCACCACTCTTCTAAGTCTTTCCAAGACTGGCATTCCCATTTCATGTGAACATCCTTCCCACAATTATGGCAAAATATGTCTGCTGAAGTTTGGGGACCGGGTATCACATTGGGGCTACGGCATTGGTACTATCAATAGAAAACCTTGTGCCAACTCAGCCAGGGTGGGTTGGATATTTGCAGATATCTCTTCATTTCCTTCACCTCTATAGCCAAGACATCAAGTTTTGAGCTGTTGTCAGCAGGAGGTGCCTGGGTGGGCACCCCCACCCCCATAGCAGAAGCAGTCGGGCAAGTGTCAGGGCTCATACTCGTAGGAGTGGCCTTCATGATGAGACTGTCTGTTGCTTTCCTAATCTCCCTCAGCAATTCATCCCATGGCAGAACATCAGTAGCCATCCCTGTCTGGCTGGGCCCCTTGGCTGGCATTTGGGTCTCGGGTTCTGTCATATGATTTCGTGATTCCAGACCATGAGTGTCTGACCCGCACCTGGGGCAGGGGATGTAGCAGCTATGACTGTACAGGGCTCTGAAAAACCTTCCTCCTCCTCAACTTCCCGTACCTCCTTCATCAACACATGGAAAGGCAAAGGACCAGATTTCCTTTGATGCAGTTGCAATTTGAGCAACACCCAGCTACAGTGCCGGGCAGAACAGAGTATATGATCCAGTCTTACCCGGTCCACTTCACTACGGGTCCAACCCCCCTTTCAAAAAATGATTTGCAAGATTCTCTCTAATCGATCCATATAGGCAGATAACAATTCCCCCGGCTGTTGTCTAACATCTTTAAGCTTCCATTTCAAGGCCTCAACACTAGTGGTGCCCCAAACACATTTTCAAGGGCAATTATGTACTCTTGGGCTTTGGTGTAGGGTCAGAGACCCTCAGGGAGCGAAAAGTATGTTGGGTGGGTCCCTGGAGGCTCTCCTCGAGGCGAGCTCTTTTTTCTGCCTCGGAGCATTGCCAGTCTTGTACTGCAAGGGTAGCAGAGTCTACCCAGGTTTCCAGATCGACCTCCCCATTTGGAGTGGGGCGGATGCCAGAGAATACTTTGAGCTTGCAGTAAGAGTCATGACGAATGGCTGGTACAAACATAGGGGCTATCACTGGCACAGAAGGAGGGGCAGTAATGGGTGCTGGAGGGGGAGAGGGTGTTGGGGGAGGAACGCCCCCAGGTGGCAATAATAGTTTCTTTAAATCCTCCACAGTTTTCCCTTCCTCCTGCAACAATTTAGCAAAATTTCTCCTCAAAGTTTCAGATAGTGGGGGGTCTTCCTCTGGTCTTTACTGTCCTTAGTTATCACTCTCCAGGCAGTGAGGGCTCCCTCTGGGGTAATAGTCTGTGGCACTTTGGAGCTATCTATGGGGTCCTTCTACTCTCCCGAGGGCCATGAAAGTGTGGGTGAGCAGATTAGCATGTCGACCCGCCACCACAGGGTTTTGTAAACCTTCCATCTTGGAAATTACTCCTCTACAGTGTCCGTATTGGTACCCAGTGGGATATCCAAGATAAGTATAGCATTTTGGGAGTCAAACTCCTGCCCAGTATACCACCCAAAAACTGGTGTACAGCCACTTCTGTTGGGGCATCCATTTATTTTTAACAGTAATTAGAATGTGGCCACTAGAAGACGCAATCCCAGCAGTGCCTCCAAGATGTAACCCCTAGGTGGCGCTACACCAAGGGCTACTACCCCTGCCTGTTTGACTACGGACAGGTTGAAGGGACTAGGTCCTATGGCGGGTGCCTCCACCCAAAGGTCAGGGTTTGTAGTGGTTAGACTAGCTTGGTCACAGCCCTCTGGGACACTGAGACCCCTTTTAGTCCCTCTAGTGGCTCACACAGTACACTGGAGTTACAGTTCCAATACCCCACACATACACACTGTTCACTCATATAGATGCCACTTACCCTAGAGACTGATTCTGCAGCACGTCTCTGAGGGCCCCCTGTAAAATAAGGTTAAACAACATACACAGTAAAACACAATACTGTTTCCATAAGTACCAACACCACAGACAGTATATAGTATAACAACAACAAATCTGATTTATTTAGAGGGCAGTAACACGGGAGGGGGAAACCAGTTAATTGATGGCATTAAATCACAGTATTGTGCACACATACAGGGGCTGAAAAGTCACACTCTGGGTACCCAAGTTGGGAGGGGCTAGCTTGGTCCATTGCCCAGGGTTGGCCAGCAGGTGCAGATGGATAGGGCCCTATAGAAGAAAATGTATGCACAATACCCAATTGTAATCCGGAGCTAGATGGCTCAGTCCATGAAGCAGTGAAACAACAAGAATTAGATGACACACTTATGATTGAAAACAGGCTGCAGAGAAATACCCTGATTTGTACTCACAATACCCAAGCTGAGGACCGGATGGTGGATGTTCTTCTGGATTGCCAGAACAACAGGGCATGGAGACAAGGTCCTTGTGACTGGACCCCGCTGCAGTTGATAGCAACCGGATTTTGTCCGAGACAAGCTGGGGTTTGCTTCCGCTTCAACACAGCACACAGCATGGGGATTGAAATAGCGATTCCCCATAAGCACTATGCACATTCATATATAAAAGGAAAGTGCTATACCAGGCAGGCTGCTCCTAGATCCCAATCGCAATTACTGCAAAATACCTGGGAGTACACACAGCAGCTTCAGTTCCTGACAGACCGAGCATGATTCAACAATTTCTCCAGTCTTCAGACTTCCTTCTTTCTCCTCAAAAATCAGATTCAGTCCGAACTGGCACGGCTGCTGGCCAAACCTCAGGCCTCACACGCGCTTCTCGCACGAAACTATACACCGCAGAAGCACAGAGCTCCTTCTCTCTTCACTGTCACAACTGATCTGACTTTCCAGTAGCAGAACAGGGCATTTCCTTTGAGTTCCTCACAATTCTTTTGGCTGGTTTGGCTGTCACTTACAATAAGACTCCCTCTGTTGGTGAAAAAAGGTGCCAAGGTCAAAACTACATATCCCAGAGTCACTGCCCATACAATTCCCTTGTGGCTGGCTCAAAACTGAGAGTCCAAGTTCCGATTCATCCACAGGCTCCATTTTAGGGTCTCCCTATCATCCTGATTGGTCCAAGTCAGCTATTCAGGACCAAAATGAAAAAGCTACACTGAAACAGTTCCTGCTGAAATGGAGACAGGTTAGACAAACTACATTTTCTCAGTCACTCTAAATGATTTCTGACAAACAGTTATATCTTTCAACAAGGCTCCCTCTGCACATGTAGCGACGGCAGAGACGGAGCGAATTGACAGCAGCCTGGGCAGGATTCGAGCATTAAATACACAGTCCCCCCATACAAACTAATTAAGTCTGCCAGCAGGCAGCTCTTAAAGAGACAGTACGTGGAGGGTCAAATAGCACTCACTTGGAACCACATTTAAACAGCTCAGATGCCGAACACCGTCCAGACTTGGAGCATTCAGGCAAGCTCCTGGAAGACTTTTGGGAACCCCCATTTGCAGGGGGGGTTACAGCTACATTTTATGATTGTTTACCTTCTCTAAAATTCATTGATGTTGCTGTTTGTTTTGTCTGTCTCTGTGTTTAGTAGAAAGGAAGTGCATGCTAATGTATATTTATAAACAACCTTATTTTGTTTACAGTCCTGGATCTGTTCTTACTGCATACTTGCTGAGCATTAGAAATGCTCTAAACAGTGCAGTTACTCATGAGGCAGTAGCCACCTAACTCCCACTGCATCATGAGGGGCTAGACTGAGTTGTGGGTGTTCCCAAGTCCAGTAAAGGTGCAGTTGGAGCTGATCAAGGAATGTAAACAAACCGTTGTTTGTGTGGTAACACCAGTATGATGAGCAGTCTGTTTCTCACTTTTTTTAAAGAAAAAAGAATCAGAATCAAACTACTAGCTACATCAACAATCTTCACAAAATGTTAGCAATCATAAACTGTGTTTTTTAAACTAGGAACATGTTGAGACCTAAGGGGGGTTGACAGTGTCCCTTTAATACTGCCAGAGTGACACAATGGCACTTGTATTTCTTGCTTGGCATCCAGGTGTGCACACTCCCTGGCTCATCGACCAGCGATGAAACAGCCTTGGACTAAGTGGGTGCCAAAACTTCCTCTGACACTTGGCTCTGTTCTGCAATCTGCAGGGTCATCATCCACTTTGTGAGCAAGGGGCTTCATGCTGGGCATGACCGGTGAACAGGAGATCCCAGCTGTACCACCATGTGGTAACCTGGGTGCCATGTACCACTGGGATACTACCCCATGCTTGGCAGGCCTAAACCAGGTTAAGGGGCATGGGCTCTGTTTCTGGTGGAAAAGGGGTGTTCCTTCCCAAGATATAAAACAAATAGCATGGTGTCTCCAATCAGATTAAAATATAAAGTGGTCTGCGTAGATATTGGTGTAGTACAACCCCCAGGATGCTGTGCCTACCCACCTCCCCTTACAGTCACCTCACACATGGATTGCCATAAACCTCAAACCACATTTCAATAACCATATAATTATTGACTTTAGCTAATAATATGCTCATGAGACATTTGTAAAAAGGCTACACAATTTATTTATATGGAGTAAGGTAAGGAAAAGGGAAACGGATGTAAGGATTAAACAACATTTTGGTATTAGCATTTTTGTAAACACCAATATTCACTTTGCTGGTAAACCAGACCATTCACACTGCCCATGTCCCACCAGCATATAGATCCAAAAGATGCTAGCCCACATGTGCTGTCACATTACCCGCTCCCCAACTGGTACAAGTTTAACCTGTAAGAGTCCTGTCTGGGTACCAAGGGTCTAGTTCCAGGCCTGATGTGGTGTAGTGATTGGTTGGCATTAGTGCACGTTAGTAATTTGCATTCAAACCTCTTTTGCAATTGTGGCTAATGCTATTTGGTGAAATCTGAACTTTTATCTAGGCAGTTAAACTCAGAAACTCAGATGCAGAACAAGTTCTGATTTACTCAGTTTGCATCACAGTCTCTTGACTTGTTAGGCTGATGACTTCAGACTGTGGATTTTGGGAGGGGTCAACCAGTAGAGCACTTGGATGACAGTATAGCTGAGGTGAGCAGCAGGCTGTTGCAGTTTTAGCAGGCTGGAAACCTCTAAGCTTCTTTGGTAACTTGTTCACGCCTTTCTAGTGGCATCACCGGAAGGGATAATATTGGGGACCAGGGTCAAACACTCCAACCCCCACATCTGGGCATAAACCTTCAGGGGAGATGATCAATAGCACCTAGTGGTGACACTACCTGGCCAGTTCCCCAGACTGTCCTCTGATGGTAGTATCTTTCTTCTTAGGATTTCAGGAACATCCAGCTATAAATGGCTTCAGCCACTGCCAACTAGCAGCTGTTGCTCTCACTCAAATGGATATAGTTTCTGGGATTCCACTGGAGGTTAGCGGAAAACAATTTCTTGGCTTCAGACATCACAGATGCAGGCTTGAGGCATAGGACAGAGGTCATATCCTCTCAGCTCAAAGCCCAGGCTTGGGCAGAAGAACAGATCTTCTTACCTCACAGGGGCAGACTTAAACAGAACAGCTGATCTTCTCACTTCACTTTCCATCCACAGGAAACATCAGACAGCTCCTCTTGGCTTAACATGACTCCATTAACCCCCAAGCAGGACATCAGGCAGGCTTCCCTTGGCTAACATGGCTCCATGAGCCCCTAAGCAGGCCTCCATACTTTTCTCAGACATCACAGGCAAGTTTCCCTTTCCTCTGGAAACTCCCAGATGATTTCCTTGATGCTGGCCAGCAAGCAACACTTTCATTCTGTCAACAAAATGTCTTCCAACTATTAGAAGGCAACACAGGGCAACATAAAGTGCATCCTGGACTGATGGCTTCACAAGCCCCCATGCAGGTCTTCTTCCCTCAAAGATTATAGCAGGCTTCCTTTCTCTTGAGAATCTCTCAGACAGCTTTTCACCCCATGGATGGGAAATTATCACTTTGATTCTAAAGAAACACCTTCCAGACATTAGAAAGCAACACAGGCCCCTGGGCTTTGCAAGCCCCAAGGCAGGCCTTCTTCTCACTTTCTGGAGTAACATCATGGAGCTCCCTCCCTCAGGAGGGGCCCCTGATGAACTGAACTCAACTGAAACTGTCCTCTGACTTTCAGGGGATCAAGGCAGCATCCCATTGGTCTAAACAGGCTGTCTGTCTGAAAATGAATATGCATTAGGCTCATTCAGCACCCTATTGGCTCGCTGGTTGGGCACCAAAACATTGTCCTTGAATCTTCCCAGAAGGCCCTTGGTTACAGGTCCTCAGGCTGTACAGCGCGAATTGGCTGGGCTTGGGTTCAGGGTTCACAAAGATGGCTGCTGAAGTCCAGTTTAAAAACAGTCCCATCTTCAACTTTATATTGCTGGCAAATCACATTGTTTTATTAAATAAATGCCCCTGTGCTTGGTTGCTGCCTCTCTGCCCTGGCTTCTGGTGGCAGAGTGGGGCATGGCAGGGGCTTCCTCGGCCAGTCACTGGCACCGTAGTGCTATCCCCTCAGGAACTAGCTAGAACTCATGAATATTCATAGCAGCAATGGTTGCTTGTCAAAGCAATATCTTCCATTAAATACATAGCACTTAGGAGTGCTCCTTTAACATTTAATTTTATTTCCTCCAAAGTGCCTCTGGATCCCCTTCACTCTGTTTATGCCTATGGAGGCCAAAGGGGGGAGAGAGACAGAGAGAGAGAGAGAGGGAGGAAGGGAGAGAGAGAGAGAGAGAGAGAGAGAGAGGGAGGAGAGAGAGAGAGAGAGAGAGAGGGAGAGAGAGAGACAGATATGCCAGAGTGACTTTCACACCGATCGCTACAGCACTCACACAGAAAATGCGGCCGACCTGCAGACTCGCACAGCCGAGCTGCGAGCTGAGTTGGCCAACTGCCAGGTGGGCAGCTGTAATTTTACTTAGCTCCTTTGGTCCCCCAGTTAATTTATAGACCCTGAGGCCGGCAGTATCACTAAGGAGCCATGGGACTGTGGGCTGGCAATGCAAGCAGCTGCAAGGTGGCAGGTAAGCTCCCTCCAGTGGGAGGGGAGTTAAAAGTAAAAGAAGGCTCTACCACCATCATCCAACACTCTATAGCCAACCTACAGAAACTATAAATATTCCCAGCACTTGGCACGCATCAGAAGGACCAATGAACATGGTCTGGCTACATGTTCAGTTGGGTATGGCCCTCAGAGGGACAGAAGGTTTACGAACCTAAATCTTCAGCATTTTATTACCAAAGTGATGATTGTAGCTAAAATACATAACCAACTCCTTCAATGAACTGGTCAAGAATCATAAAGCTATTAATGAGGTTAATGATGAATAAATATCAAGTGAACACTTAAGAATTACCTGGGAGCCCCTTTGCCTGTAACTTCTTTTCAAAAGTACCTGTCAAAATGCCACGAAGCCTTCAGCCTTCTACCTGCACCTCGTGAGATTCAAACACTCCAGCTTTGATGCTTAAGAAGACTGATACTCACAAGAGCCATTGAGAGTGAACTTTCTGGTGAACATAATACTCAAACATGAGGCCCAGTTAACACCAGCCACAGTGTATGAGCTACAGTGGTACATCTGCTATCAGATGCAGGGCTAGAGTCAAGAGAGATCATGGCCATTGCAGGTCATAGGTCAGAGTCTAGCCTACATCGTCCTGGCCAGCATCTGAAGATCACCAGAAGAAATGGAGCAATATGTTGGTGATGGCTAATAATTCAAAACACATCACAGGACAGGAAAAAACAAGAAGCTAGTTCATCGTTGAAATCAACATTCACACTCCCAAATTCAACTACCACACAGGAAAAGCCAGAGGAAACAAGGCAAGCATAGAAGTCAGCACCAACAGCAAACACAGCACTGAGGAACAGAGAAACCTGCACCAACAGCTCAAACCACTCTATCCACAAATAGTGGTACCTCAGATCCCTTCTGAAGCTTACTCCCTGCAGCCTCCACTCATGCCCATGTGTCATTGTACAGGTACTCTTACTGAATATCTCTGTGTAGGGCACTCTATGTATGCCTTTCAGGGACTTAAAGGTTCCAATCATATCCCCCATCTCCCTTCTGGCCTCCAGTGAGTACATGTTCAGCTCTTTCAACTGCTTCTCGTAGGAAACTCCCTGAAGGCCTTGTATCATCTTTGTTGCCCTCTCTGCACAGTCTCTATCCTGTCCTTTCTTAAGTGAGGGTTCCAGAACTGGGCACAGTACTCCGGGTGTGGTCTCACCAGGATCGATATAAGAGGAGGATCACCTCCCTGTTCCTACTATCTACTCCTCTCCCTATGCACCCCAACATCCTGCTTGCTTTGCTGTATGCCTTGTTACACTGACTTGATTGTTTCAAGGTGTCACAAATGATGACTCCAAGGTTCTGTTCTTCTGTAGTGGTACTAAGTTTAACCCCATTTAGCCAGTACTCTGCCCGGGGGTTACTTTTCCTTAGTCCCATTATTTTGCACTTCCTTGCATTAAACTTTGGCTGCCACACATTTAACCATTTTCTAGCCTTTGGAGGTTTTTTTGTTCCTTAACACCCTCTATGCTGTTCACCCTTCTGCATGCTTAGTGTCATCAACAAAAGGGCAGATTACCCTGCATTCCTCACCACTGTCACTAATGAACATGTTGAAGAAAACCGGGCCCAGGACCGATCCCTGAGTTGCCCCACTTCTGACATCCCCCTCTGTTGACCAAACCCCATTTACAACAATCCTCTATTTCCTGCCTCAAAGCCAGTTTCCCACCCATGACTATGTCCTTGGCCACTGCAAGGTCCTCCATCTTCTTTGAAAGGTGCCTTTGTGCATTAGGGTGGTCAGGACCAGGAGGCACTCTAAGGTAAGATTGGACCTGTAGACAGGCCAGGCATGTTTGTTCCAGATACCTAGGGTTCCCACCAGACCAAGTGGGCAGGTTGCCATTGGGTCGGCAGCATCCACAAATTCTCTTCGGGTGGTGTTATGCAATGCCAGCTCAATTAGGAACATGGCTTGCATTATAGAAACCTGGCTGGATTAGGCAGGTCCTGTATTGCAAGCATTGATTCTGGCCGGGTTTTCCATAGTGTACTGCCCGAGCCTTCCAACATAGCCTGACTTCTTGAGTTCTTAGCTACTGGAACACCCCAGTCTACATTCAGTAGGTTAAAATCCCCAGCTGAGACTGACTCCCCTCTTGCTGCCACCCTTTTTATTTCTTCTGTAAGAAACTTGGAAGTTGTTGGAAAATAAGGACCTCTTGGCCCACCTAGTCTTCCCTATTTTTCCTACAGTACCACTGCAAACCCTACTCGTTCTCTGTTTTGCACCCTGCCTTACTACTAAGATCTCTTTGTGTCTATACCATGCTTTCTTGGATTCTGTAACCATTTCAGTCCACCCCCCCCACCTCCACTGGGAGGCAGTTCCAAGCACACACCACCCTTTTCGTGAAGAAGTACTTCATCACATTTCCTCTCAGCCCCCCCCCCAGCTTCGTAGTGTGACCCCATGTCCTAGAGTGGTGGTGTAGTGGTGTGCTTAGTCCATCTGGAAGGCTACAGCCTGTAGTTCAAGGGAGCGGTGCAAATGGCCACACATCCCTTTTGACCCAGTTAAGGGCTGCTCTTCTCAATCCACACACAAGCATTTTTTCCTTGCGGCCATAGGCTCTGCCGGTCTGTCTTACATAGAAACATAGATTTTGATGGCAGATAAGGACCGCTAGGCCCATCTAGTCTGCCCGTTTCCCTACCTACAGGATAGGCCGCAGATCCTAGTTAACCAACAGCCTATTTCTTCCTACCCCCCACAAGAATTGCCTTATGTCTGTCCCATGCATTCTTGAATTCTCCCACAGTTTTAGAACCCACAACCTCCTCAGGAAGGCTGTTCCATGCATCCACTACCCTCTCTGTGAAATAATATTTCCTCACATTGCCCTGAACCGCCCTCCTTCTATCTTTAAATTGTGTCCCTTGTTCTTGCAAGTCTCTTTTCTGAAAGATGCTACCCTCTTGGACTTTGTTGATTCCACTGAGGTACTTAAAAGTTTCTATCATGTCCCCCCTCTCCCTTCTTTCCTCAAGGGTATACATATTAAGCTCCTTTAGTCTCTCCTCATATGGCTTCTCTTGCAGACCCTGCACCATTTTAGTTGCCCTCCTCTGGACTGCCTCTATCCTGTCTATGTCCTTGCAGAGATGGGGTCTCCAGAACTGGACACAGTACTCCAGATGGGGTCTCACCAACTGTCTTTACAGAGGGATAACAACTTCCTGTTTTCTGCTGCTGATGCCTCTCCCTATGCATCCCAGTATACTCCCGGCCCTCCTTACTGCCTTCTCACATTGCTTGCTAACCTTAAGGTCATCTGATATGATTACCCCCGGGTCCCTTTCCTTTTTTGTTGTTGTTACTACCTCCCCACCAATTGTGTAATCTTCCCCAGGGTTTTTGTTTCCCAGGTGCATTATTTTGCACTTCTTTGCATTGAATCCAAGCTGCCATACTTCTGACAATTCCTCCAACCTTGCCAAGTCCCCTTTCATCCTTTCCATGCCTCCTTGTGTATCAACCCTGTTGCAGATCTTTGTGTCATCTGCAAAAAGGCATACTTTTCCTTCCAGTCCCTCTGCAATGTCACTGATGAAGACATTAAAAAGGACTGGACCCAATACTGAACCCTGCGGTACCCACTAGTAACCCCTTTCTTCAGAGTGGACTCCATTTACAATTACCTTCTGTGTCCTGTTGTGCAGCCAATGTTTTACCCAGGCTACCGCCCTGGGATCCACTCCCAGGCTGGTTAATTTGACTATTAATCTTTTGTGTGGGACTGTGTCAAATGCCTTGCTAAAGTCTAGGTAGGCCATGTCCACAGCCCCTCCCTGGTCTACTACTTTGATCACCCAGTCAAAGAAATCTATTAGATCTGTCTGACATGACCTTCCCGCTGTGAACCCATGCTGCCTGGGGTCCTGTGCTCCTCTTCTGGTTCCTACTGGGGATTTTTCCCTCACCCCCATGCATGCTTGGACTCTTCCTGGTCTGTGCTGGACTTCTGTTTTTCTGTTCTCCTGCTTTTGGTTTGTATTACTGGCCCATCTGCTCTGTGTTTCTGTGTGTACTGGTTCCTTCCTGCTCTTGTCCTTGTGTTTGTTTCTTTGGGCTTTCTAGTTTTCTAGTGCCTGTGTATACACTGCTACTTGTGCTTCAGGTTACACTCTGTATTTCCTTGCCTCAAGCTGCCCTGCACCTGTACGACCAGACTCCGTATCTCACCTGCTATTGCAGCCCTCTGCTCACTGCATTGTTCTCTGTATGCATTAGCTCAACTTGCTTTTCTCCTAACAAGCCTCAGTCATTGCTATTGTCATTGTCTGTTTCAGCTCACTCTGCAATCTGCTGCCTTGCTCCCCTTGATTGATTAAGCCTGTTCATGGCTTTGCAGCCTAGCTAACAACTGCTCCCTGTTTTACTGCTTTACAATAACCTAAGCAACCTAGTCCATGGAACTCAATCCTGCTTTCTGAACTTGTACCAAGCAAACATTGCTGCTGTTTTCAGTGCATTGCCTCTCTATGGTTTCTATGTTCATTCAGATTGCTACCCTACAAGCTGTAGTTAATTGCTACTGGATCTGCTCAATTTTGCACATTGCTTTATTATACTCTGGAGGTCTGCCCAGCTACTGCTGTTGCAGTAAACCAGTTTAAAATCTGCATGTGGGTCATGGTGCTTTCCTTTGCTTCCTTGTTTTTCCTATGGCAGGGGACTGGGAGTTTGTTGAAGAGCCATGGCCCTGTGTGACCAAATTACTTTATGTTCAGCTATGCCTCTGCCACTAAACTCTTCCAAGTATTTGTCACCTTTATTTGGCACTCATTGATAGACTGGTTGGTAGCCTCGCACCGCTAAGGTCCAGGTTCCCTTGTGCTGAACCATGTTTTAAAACATGTCTGACCTATGTATGGTCTCCAGCATGTAGCACTTCCATTTTTCCACATGGCTACCATGCTGCTCATTGCTGCCTGTACCATACCTACTGTGTTTCTTTTGCTGCTTAATACCTGATATGCTGTCCAGTGCCTTGTGTGGCCTGCTTCACTTCTACATGAGATTAGCCGACCATGCCCATCAATTTGGCTCAAGCACACTCGCAGTCGACAGTCTTGCTCTGCACCCTAGTCTGTTTCTTGAGCATGTGATGCCTGGTGTGGGGTCCTTCCTTTCTGGCCCATAGTGGGAATGTCCTCACTACAGGTGGAGCTTTAGCCATTAGGTCTGAAAGTCTGTGCACAGTGGTGCCTCTTGATGTCGAATTTTGACTAAGCTGCGAAAGGAGGATATACTGCTATCTTTTAGCTGCAGCACCAGCACCTTCTACACTATTCTCCCCATGACTGCCTCTGGTTCACTTGGTTTGTTTTTAGATCGCTAAGCCAGCTGAGTGCCTCAGCAGTCATCGTGCTCCTCTTCCTGCCTTGGAGGAGTTGTGTTGCAGCGTTCACTTGCAACCCTTCACAGTGTTCCCATTAGAAGGATAGTATAAGAGCCTTCCTCCAAATTGGAATATTTTCCAGCCCCCTTTCATTGGGTTTTCAAATTGCAGCAGTAGAGCTGTCACTAATCAAAAACATCCCAAGCCTGAAGGGAAGGCGACCTAGGCCTTGGATTCCCAGAGATTTCCTCCTCAAAGGGATTTTTTCTGTCCTCTGTGCCACAGGTCATGCACGATATTTAGTTAGCTTTAGGCAATAATCCCCAGGCCACTTAGGTAGGTAGCTACTGTTGGATGTGGGTGACCATCCTGTAAGTGCCCTCTCCCCCCTTTGTCTGTTTTTTCTCTCTCCTTATGAAGCCAGGCCTCCATGCCTTACAGTCCAACCTCCAAGTGTGTCACTATTCCCCTGTTGTTTCCTGCTTACTCAAAATACTACCAAGTGACCCATGCTATCAACTGAACCTATACTACCAACCTACCTGTACAGGCCCTGGACCCAATAAGTAGGCAAGCAAAATGTTATTTATAAAAAGCATAATTCAAAATTTATCAAAGCGCTTGTACATGTGTAACCCTAGGTGGCACTATCCCAGGGCTACTAACCCTGCCAGCTTGGCTAGTAGCAGGTTAAGGGCCTGAGTTCTGGAATGGGTGCCTCCACCTGGAGGTCAGGGTTGGTAGTGGTCAAGCTAACCTGGGCACAGCCCTATGGGACACTGTAACCCCCCTCTTTCCTTACCAGTGGCCAGAACACTGTACAATAATCACTTTCACAATACCCCTGATACACCACACAAGTACCCACACTGTTTGGACTTACCACTAGGGATTTTCTCTGGCTCGGCCCTGGGGACCCCCTGTAAAACAAGGTTATACACAGCAAATAACAGCAGTACAGTACTCTTGCACAAACTGGAACCACAGTCAGGGTAAATGCAAAAAAGATTTATATCTGATTTATTTAAGGGACTTGAATAAGGGAGGGGCGTAATCAGGTTAATTTTCTTAAAGGCTGTATCAATCAAATAGTTATGCATGCACTTCAGGGTCCGTAAACAGTCACACACCCTGGGTACCCAGATGGAGAACGGTGGGCTAGTCAGAACGCTGCTGACTGGGGCCCTGTGATGGAAGAAAACAACATGCACAACGACACTATTTGTAATCCAGAGTCGGAGAGCTCAGTTTGTGAAAAGAAAACAACAAGACAGTCAGATGACACACTTTTAGATTAGACTGTTGTTGCAGGGAGCTACCCTGATGATTACTCACGATACCTAAGACTGGACATGCTGAGGCATCGTTCCTGTTCAAGCGTGGAGCAGGGGACTGATCCCCAGGCAAGTCTCTCATCGGTGGCTTTCTCTGTGCAGTGGGGTAGTCTGGCAGGGCCAGTGTGGCATGGCCTTGGCCGAATGGAGATGAACGTGTATTCAGTCCGATTAGGCTGAATAAAGCTTCCAGCAAGCAGAACACAGTTCCAACACTGGGGAACCAAATCACGACCCACTTTCAATACACAGCACATTTATATGTAAAGGATTCTACGGTACCAGCAAGCAGAACACAGTTCACACAGTGGGGAACCAAATCACAACCCACTTTCAATACACAGCACATTTACATATAAAGGATTCTATGGTACCGGCAACCAGAACACAGTTCACACAGTGGGGAACCAAATCACGACCCACTTTCAATACACAGCACATTTGCATGTAAGGAAATTCTACTGTACCAGGCAAACTGCTCTCCGGTCATGATTCCAAAGTCTCTGCACAAACCGGGGATTCAAAAGCAGCTGGAAATCCTGACAGGCTGATCGCATTCAGCAAAATCTTCGGTCTTCTTTAGGTATGAGCCTGGTAAAAAATCAGTGGCTTACTTCGTTCTCACAAACTTGGATTTAGTCTGAAATAATTATCTTCTCTCCCTCTCAGGGCAGCAGGTGACATACAGGCCACAACTCAGGCCTTTCCACAGTTCTCCCATGTGAACTGCTCAGGCGGCTTGGCTGTCTCAATTGTTGCCTCTTCAGCTCCCAACTTAGATCTGACTCAACTGCCAGCAAACCTGGACTTTCCCAGAATCCAAAAGGTTCAGTTAACTGATCTTTCTGTCAGTTACAACAAAGACTCCCCCTTCAGGTGCAAAAAGGCACCAAAAGTTCAAAACTACAATTCCTACAGATTTTGACTCCAGACAGCTCCTGTAGTCTGGCTCCATTTTAGGTCCCACTAGTACTGATTGGTCCAATTTGGCAGTCCAGGACCAAGATAGTGGAAATAAACCAAACAGTCCTTGCTGCAAAGAAGGCAGGTTAGACAAACTACATTACCATTATCACTCTAAATGATTTTCAGCAAATAGTTAAATCTTTCAGTAGAGCTCCATCTCAGAATACTTATGATTGCAATTCAGGCAGCTCTTAAAGAGACAGTGCACAGAGGCTATACAGGCACTCTCTGGCAATCACATTTAAACTGCTAAAACTCAGGAGACCAGCCTGGCAGTGGGCACTTAGGCAAGCTCAAGAAAAACTTTTTGAGAATCCCCATTTGTAGGTTGCGTTATACATGCATGATAAAAGAATAAAACAACCCACAAATAAAACAAATTAATAAA
Organism: Neoceratodus forsteri; assembly: GCA_016271365.2. Lineage (NCBI taxonomy): Eukaryota > Metazoa > Chordata > Ceratodontiformes > Ceratodontidae > Neoceratodus > Neoceratodus forsteri. The sequence goes on along the minus strand of CM057450.1, from coordinate 122,905,941 downwards.
GGCAGCAAAATTTCAAACTTCAGAAAATGCCATGTTAAATAAATGTGTCTTAGGGCAGATTTAAAAAGCATCAGCGGTCAGGCAATCTCAAAGCCGATGAGAAGAGAGTTCCACAGGATCAGGGCCACAAAAGCAAAGATCTGGCCCTGGGGTCTTCAAATGGACCTTGGGAACCTACAGCAATCCCTTATTGGAGGAGCAGAATGAGTGCGGGGGCAGTGGGCAAAGAGATCTTGCAGATATCGTGGTCCCTGTCCATGTAGGGCCTTGCAGGTCAGTAATCCAACCTTGAAGATGATCCCCCACTGAACCGGTAGCCAATGCAGGCCACAGAGAACAGGTATGACATGGCAAGATCTAGGTAAACCAGTCAACAACCTGGCAGATGCATTTTGCACCAGCTGAAGGCGGCAGAGGTCCATCCCCAGTAGCCCTAGGTATAAGGCATTGCAGTAGTCAAGGCAGGAGGTCACAAAGGCATGGACCAGCGTTTAAAGATCATCAGGTGGGACCAGATGTTTTATCTGGGTGATATTCCTCAGATGGTGAAATGAGGTCTTGATGACGGCCGACACCTGGGACTTAAGTTTCAGCCCACCATCAAGCCTAATGCTCAGATTCCGCACCTGGTCAGAGATCATCTGTTGGCTGCTCCCCAACCAAAGTCCGGATGGCTGTCCACCAGATAACCCCTCTACCTGATGACCTGGGTCCATAATCAACACCTCAGTTTTATCCAGGTTCAACCTCAACCATTTGGCACTCATCCAGTCCTGAATCTCAGAGAGGCAGTTATTAAAGACCAAGACAGCATAACACTGCTCAGGCACAAAGGACATGTATAGCTGAGTATCATCTGCATTGCAGTGAAAACTCAGCCCATGCCACCTTATAATGTCCCTTAACGGCAGCATATACACTGTGAACAACATGGGTGAAAGAACAGAGCCCTGCAGAACCCCACAAGACAGGGGGGAAGGGGCCGAGGAAAAAATCCCCAACACCACTCTAAGTCCTGCCTGTGAGGAAGGATTGAAACCAGACAGACTACACACCAGCCGCAGGTGCTCCAGTAACACACCATGGTCCATGGCATAAAATGCCGCCAAGAGATCAAGGAGAACCAAGACAGAATGGCTCCTCCAATCTCTTGCTATTAGGAGATAATTAGGTACCTGAAACAGCGCTATCGTGGTACCATGCCTCTTCCTGAAACAAGACTGGAGAGTATCAGAGACATTGTAGGTGGTAAAATGATCCTCCAGCTGCAACGTGACTGCCTTCTTAATAATCTTGCCCACAAAAGGCAGGTTAGAGACAGGCCTGTAGTTAGCAAGACACTCAGGATTCGACAGAAGATTTCTTCAGAAGGAGGCATACCACTATCTCCTTCAGGGTATCCAGAAACACCCCTGTCTCCAATGAGCCCCTGACCATCTCAACAAGGAGCTGTCCAATTACCTCCATGAACCCCACCAGGAGGCATTTGGATCCAGGTCCAAACTGCAGCAAGTTGTTCGCATACCCTGAATAATCTTCATGACGTCCGCAATTGCCAACCTGTCAAAATCAGACCAGACAAACTGGGTGCATGCACTCTACCACCAATCACTGCAACGACCATTTGAGCAAGCTGCATAGATCTCCAACCTGATGGTGCTAGCCTTATCTGTGAAAAATCAAGCAAATTCATCACACTTGTTCTGTGAAAAGGCTCCCAGATTCTGAAGACAGGCTGGATTGCACAGCCTGTCCACAGTATGGAAGAGCTGAACTGGCTAATTACATGCAGTGGCAATCTCTCTGGAAAGGAATTCTGCCTTCTTATGGGAGACAGATGATTGATAGTCCTTATGGGCCATAAATCTAAGTTTGTCATCAACTAGTCCGGATTTTATTTATTTATTTTTAGTTTAGTCTTTGGTAACTGGGTAGGCCCACTAGGCACAAGTGCCTGTTTCAGGGGTGACCTGGGAACACTGGCGGTTAAGTGACTTGCTCAGAGTCACACAGTATGCAAGTCTGCTGGATGTACTGAGTTCATTCACAGCACATTACTCTAACCTCTAGGCTATATTGCCAGCATTGCTCCAACTTTCATCCCACTTGCCTCAGCTCCTTCAATGTCCCATGAAACCAAGGGGACTGAGAGTGAAGGGTGAAGGGGTGAACATGGACAGGAGCTGTGGAGTCCAGTACAACCATCACCACCTTGTTATAGGCTAGTAGCAGATCCCCTGGGTTCAAGCTTACACTCGGTTTACCTGATAGGTCCAGCACTGCCATAATTGTTTACTACCTTGTATGCTTTGCTTGACACCCTTTTTGGGCTTTTTCCTAAGGTACCTTTAGCCAAGGGAATCACTCCCACAGCACCTTAACGGGTGGAACCATCCCCTAGGATTCCTTGCTGTCATACCCCTACAGGATGGTATATTCCATGGATAGAGAGGTGAGCTGCCAAAGTTTATCTCTGTTACACAAGCATGAAGCCAGTTACACAGGCACATTGAATTGGAAGGCTACAGCCTGTGGTTGCAACGTGAATGGCACTGCATGCCACACTGGGCTGCTGTCCGCAGCTTTCTAATTTGAGAGCAAAATCTCCGCTTGTGCATTTTTCTGAAACACTATTTTAATTTTCATTATGAGAGTAAAATTTGGAAAGTGCTTAAATTTTGTGGTTGTACTGTTCGATCCAAGAAATCTAAACTTCTAAATATTGTTAGCTAGGTATTAGGCATGCGGTTTTGTAGAATAAGAAGGGATGGGACAGTGAGCTAGGTAGGAGTCAGATTTTTAGTTTTTTATATATGACTTTTGTGCAGGTTCTAATCAACCCCTCTTACCTGTTGTGGAACTTCAGAGTTGAGGGCCCAGTAGTTTGAAGACTCTGGTGAATATCTTTTGTATGACTGACTGACCCATTTTTGGCTGAAACACCAGGACCGTGCATTAGAGAATGGACTTGGAGGTTGCTTTGTGATAGTTGAATTGCAATCACATTAATAACATTGACTACTGTATAAAAGAAGCCAACATCCACCTGTTTGCAGATGATACAGTTCTCTCGTGAGTTGACCAACACCTGAAGCTGCCTGGAATGACCCACAGTCAGAATTCAACCTTTTGCGGGTCACGTGATGACAGCTTAGGGGAAGACAATATCTTCGGTCGGCTCCGTCTTTGGCTTGATTTTTCTAACCCTCAACATTAAAATCCTGATTTAGACTCGCTAATAGCGTCAGCTAAATTCCCGGTGCACTAATTTATTGCAGATGCAGTGACTAGAATGGAGGCGTTCGTTAAAAAACAGCCAGTGAAGCACACACCACCTTCTTCTCCGGAAAAAGAGCAGGCCGCAAAACGCCCTCGGCAGGGTCCCAGTAAGGTTACGCCGGGAACAACAGCGTTGACTGAGAAGCACTTTCTCGAAATTATTGGGCCCCTGCAGAGCTCGATCGAGGAGATTTTTGCTGAAATACATGGATTTAAGGCAGCACTAAAAATGCTGAGCACTCGAGTGGATGACAACGATGTAAGGATCAAGTCTTTGGAGGCCAAGAATGACAAAAGTGAGCTAGCCACCGTTTTAATTAATAAAAAGTTAAAGAGAATCGAAGATAAACTCGAGGACCTAGAAGGAAGAAGTCGGCGAAATAATCTTGTCATTATTGGCATACCGGAAAAGAGGAGGGTGCGACACCCATTCTGTTTATACAGAAACTTTTTAAAAAGATTGCTGGCTCATCCCCAAGCAATGCGACCTACATCATTGAGAAGCATAGATCTCTTGACCGCCTCCCACATCGGACATCCCCGAGACCGATAATTTTCAAGAATTATTAAATTTTTGGGATAAGCAGCATATTTTGAGCAAAGTAAGGTCTTTACAGGAGGTCTCATGGAATGGAAAGCCAATTCGTATTGCCCACGATTTGCCACAATGGTGCGAATTAAGCGGCAAGAGCTTCACCCTATTGTTTCAAAATTGATTGCCTTGAGTATTCAATATAGGGTCAGATACCCGCAGTGCTGCAAGTTAAATTAAATGATCAGTGGCATTCTTTTGATAGCGCCAGAGTGGCAAGATAGGAGGCTATCCAAGTCGCTGCATGAGCTGTTTAAACAATAACCGAGTGATCGTTTGTTAGTGGTTCATGTCAGGGGTTTACTGTCAGAAGAAAAGGAATTTGCTGGTATGCTTTTAGTTTTATGGAGTACTAAGCTGCTTCCTGTCAGCCTGGAGATGCCCTATTGAAGATCTGACTGGATGCCCCTGTAATATCCCCCTTGAATGTGGTTTTTTTTCCCTTTTCTTCTCCTTTTCAGGGAGTACAAAGTTTAAAGGATTTTCCTGCCACAGTCTCTGCTTTCTGCGCACTTCTCCTTGCTGAGAGAGTCACGTTTTATTGCGGTGCTTCATGTGCTCATGTGCTCTGCCTCGTGCTATACCGGATACAGTGCTTACTGGTATTTTCCTGTCAATGGGTTAAAGTGGGACTTTTGGGTATTCTTGCCAGTGCTGCGATAAATTATGCTGGTTATCTCTGCCTGAGGATACACCTGCTACCGCAGAGTTTATAACTACTTCCTCTGACTAGCTCTGAATAAGTGTTCGACGGATGTGGAGAACAATGTGAAATCCTCTCAGGCAAGCTGTGTTGGCGGTGTGCCCAGCTAAGCCCTACCCCTTATGGACAACAGTGATGCGATGCACTCCGTACGAGTACGAGATTGTGTCATAGATTAGCCTGGCTTTGCTCGTTAAGTCCTGCTACGATTCTTAATAAGGAAGAGCGACTCAGAGCATTAATATGGTGTCCTGTGAAGTACCCTGGGATGTGATTATCGTTGGTATGGCATATTGGAAGACACTCTGCTCGCCACGGGTTGGACACATCTGATTTTATGGAAGATCTCTGGTGGGAAAAATATAATCTCATTAAGTACCTTGAGTAGCAGGTGGCATCTAGAACTGTGGCCGGGGTCCTGCTTTACTACATGACCCTGTAATTGGAGCAGAGGCTGAGACTGAATCAGAGATGAGACTGTGACTGAATAAACAATAAAAAATTTTTTTTTTTTTTTCTGTCTTTCTCTGTCTAATTTGTAAGCTGGCTGCATTAGTGTAGTAAAACTCTTAGTAAAGGGGTACTGTGTAGTCTAATAGTGATTTTTTCTTGTTACATGTTTTAGCATGCATGGAAACTGTTCTATGATGTTATTGTTAACTATATGTTTTGTATATCATAGCGAGGTGGGAGACCTAGTACTGTGTAGGCTAGCCTTAACATCGCATGACGAGTTGGGGTGGAGGTGCAGTTGTTAGAACTGGGGATGTGCTAGGTTGGTTGGGGTAAATGGGTATTATGGGAATTGGATGTGTTGTTTTAAAGTATAGCTGTAGATTATGGAAGAGGATTTTTCTGGGGGGCGGGGACAGGCTGCGCTGGTTCTACATTCAATTAATGGGGTATCTGTGGGGGTGGGGTAGGGGTGGTAGGGGGTCTTCTTGTATTTATCCACTTATGTGTACTTTTCTGCCCTCTGATGAACATTGTGTTGTTCTACCTTATTATGTGTACAATGTTGGATGATGTTGTACTTTCGTGTTAAAATGAATAAAAAGTTAAAATAAAAAATAAAAAAAAGAATTCAACCTTTTGCAAAGCCAACTCCTCCAAAAAAAGCTACTCCTTAACACCAAAAAAACTAAAGCGATGATCCTCTCCTCTTTCATCCGTACAGCTAACCCTGTGTCCAGTGGGACAGTTCCCCAAATTAACACAGTTCTAGGTAAAAAATAGAATTTGTTACAAAATTCAAGTATCTGGGAGTTTGGATAGACCAAAGACTCTCTTTCATTGAACATATCGAGGACTTGCTAAAACGACTTTGGCAAAGGCTTGGCCTGTTTTTTAGAATCTACCAATTTCTCACCAGAGATGCCAAGAAATAACTGGTTCAATCCATTTTCCTATCATTGGTTGATTACGCTGATTTCCTCTACAGCCAATGCCTCAACTCTTACATGGCTAAACTGGACAAAGTCTACCATTGAGCACTGAGGTTTATAACAGAACTTCCCTTCGAAACGCATCACTGCACCCTATATGCGGCAGTGGGGTGGACATCACTAAAGTTCAGGTGCCACAGAAACGCCGCTCTCTGGAACTATAGAGCCATCTTTAATAAGCTGCCTTACTATATCTCCTGCTGTCTTCCCCTGAGTATAATTGGGAAATACACGTTAAGAAGTTACTCAGCTGTTACACTTAAAGTACCCAAAGCAAAATCCTGCTTTGGCAGGGCAGCCATAAGCTTCGTGCTACCTACCTTATGGAACGATCTACAAAAAACCCTCCAATTAAGCATTCTAATCAGTATAAATGCCTTCAAGACACTTTATTTCAGTACAATCAGAGAAGTATGTAACTGCTTCACCCACTCAGACCCAGTACCGGTGTCTGTACTGGTATATAGCCACACCTAGACCCAATTTTAAGTACTGACCCCCCCAGCTTGCTCCTCACAAGCCTAATTGTTTTCTCGCTCTTATCCCCCGTCTTATCAACACTAGGCCTGTCCATCCCCTTATCCTTCCTTTCCCAACCTCAGATAGGAGCTCACTACCCCTGGGTTGTGACATCCTACCATGCTCCGTTCTTTATAGCATTCAATTCCGGGGCTCACACATTACTCCTTTTCTCCATCCACCTTCTCTACATCCCGTTTTACCAACTCCTCTCTGTGCACCGTGCCCTCCTAGCCTTTCTCCCTCCCTCCCGCCCTTCCCCCCCACCTTCGCCTCTACCTGGTGTATATTTTTTTTTCTTCTTCCGTTACTTCCTCCTGCAACCTTAGATAATCTGCTTTATCTTCCTATAGACACTTCTATGTATGTAAACAACCTGTAATCTGTACAATATCTGTATAATTCTATGTACCTATGAACTTCTTTTTCTTCCTCTCTGTAAAGAGTATTATCTGTATTGCCTTGTAAATACCTGTGTTGACCTGTATATACAATTGTTCATGCTCCACCCAGGTCCATCTTGCAAATGAGCTTCTGCTCAACGATGAACGCCTGGTTAAATAAAGACTTGATTGATTGATTGATTGAGTTGGAGGGGCTGACCTGCCCCGCAGTCAAGTCAACCTGGAACTGTTTCCTGGGCAGCCACAAGAACAGCAGCATCCGCTTTCTGCTTTCTGGATTACTTGAGTGGAAGGAACTTTAGGTTTGAGTTTCCCTTCAGCCAACCACAGTTTTTACATTGTGTTTACGTAGAATCACAGAAAAATTCAATCTTAGAAGTCAGACGACCCTTTAGTAGCTTGCCACTGGATTAGTGGGGGTATTCATATTTTTTATCTCCCATGTAGCTATCCAAGCTGTTCTTAAAAACATCCATTGTTTTACTGTGAACCACATGCTCAGGTACAGTTCCATCATTTCACAACTGTCTTGATGAATGACCTGCTTATTTTACTTGTTTTATTTATGTCTCCTCTTATTTTCAAACTATGAGTACGTGTACTTCATATTCCTATGTGATCAGAGAGACCAATAGTTTCCCATATATATCTATCTTGTGTGGCTTCAAACACCAAGCATAGGTCCCCCCTAAGCTGTCTATAGTCCATCAAGTACATTCCCAGGTCTCTCAATCTTTTATTTATTGAAACCTTGGGTGACACCTGTGAGTGGATGCTCATTGAATGCTTCCACATCAGATACATTAACACAAGAAGACGCAATATAGTTACAGTAATTAATTATTTATTTTATTTATTGAAATGTTTCACCAGGAGGGCACACTGAACAACAAAAGTTGCTCATCTCACGGTGTGACCTGGGAGGAGAGGTTACATAGGGTTGTGAAGGATGATCAGTTACAATAGTATATGGGTAGTACAAACAATACAACATTGTAAGATTATGCAACAGTTGGAACACAATGTATTGTACAATAAACAGTAGTGGAACATTGGGTAATTACAATGCATGTCCAAAATTGTACAAAAGAACATATACACATACAAAACAGTAATAATGCAGGAGAACCATTATAGTGCATGAGTGTACCAGGAGCAGACTCGAGATAGTATGCAAGTGCTGTTGGAGTAAAAAAGGATGGGTTTGGTTGTGCACATGGGTGACCCAGAAGGGCAGGTGGGGAAGAGAGAGGGAGAGGCAAGAAATGAATATGAGGAGAAGGGGTAGCCATTTCCTGATTTCCCCTTCAGGATGTTGACAGCCATGCCGGTGGAAGTCAAGGGTAGGAAGGAAGAAACTGGGGATAGGTATTTAAGGAGGGTTAAAGCAGGAACAACTGAGGGAGAGGTAACTGTGTAAGGGAGAGGTAAGGGAGTAGTTGGAGGAGGAGTGTCGTATTTCAGGATGGAGGGAAGTCCAGGTTTTAGGGAAGCGATGGGTGAAACCAGTCTGACTGATGAGGGTGGAGCGGCGAGGAACTGTCAAAATGCGGGCATCGTTAGATCTGAGAGATTGGGTGGGGAGAGGAGGAGTGGAGCGAGAGGATGGGAGATAGGAGGGGAGCACTCCAAACCAGCATTTGGAGGTTAGTTTGGCACAGTGTGAGATGTGTCGTTGAGATAGCAGAAGGAAGGTTAGAGAGTGATAAAGTTCACAGTGGTGGGAGCGGGAAGGGGATTCAAGAGCAAAGCAGCAGGAGTTAAAGAGAATATCCAACTTGGTCAGGGAAGGTTTGGGAGCAGCACCATAGACTATGTCACAGTAGTCAAAGATGGGGAATATCACCTTCTGCACAATTTCACTCCTCGCAGTCAGCAAGATGCAACTATACAGAGCACTAAGCTTGGGGTGCAATTTCTTCAGGTTAGCATTGATATGCACAGAGAGTTGAGGTGCTGGTCAGCCAGACCCCAGATATCAAAATGAGGAGGTGTCCTCCAGGATGGTCCCATCAAGGTGTGGAAGGTGGATAGGGCCGAGAGCCTAGAGAGTCTGCCTGGTGCCTAAGGTAATTGAGACTGTCTTCTTGGCGTTTAGAAAAAGATGGTGAGAAGTAAACCAGAGCTAAACTTGGTTGAAGTCATGCTGTAAGCTGGTTTCCACAGCAGCAGAGTTTTTGCCAGAACTGTATAAGACAGTATCATCAGTGTACATGTGAATAGATGAGGATGAGTAGGCTGTGGGAAGATCATTAAGGAAAATGGAGATGAGTAGGGGACCAAGCACTGAGCCCTGAGGGACACCAGTGTTGATGGGGAGTGGAGGGGAGATGGAATCAAAGATTCTCACCGATTGGATCCTGCTAGTGAGGTAGGATTTAAACCAGTTGGTGGCTGACGTAGCAAGGCCAGCTAAGGAGAGGGAATCAAGAAGCAGGGGATGGGAAACAGTATCGAAAGCTTTGGCTAGGTTGACAAAGATGGCCAAGGTGATCAGGCCATCATCCATCCCTGAAAGGATGGAGTCAAGTAACCCTGAGGAGGGAGGTGGTTGCTGAGTGGTTCTTCCGGAAACCAGATTGAAAGGGGGTGAAGAAGGAAGAATTGGAGAGGAAGGGTGATAGCTGAGAGAGAACTAAATGTTTTTGAAGTCTGACATGGGTAGGAAGGAGGGAAATTAGGCGATAGTTGCCAGGAATGGATGTGTCGCCAACCTTGGAGAGAGGAAGGACTACAGCATCTTTCCAGGATGAGGGTACTTAGGCAGAAATAAAGGAGCAGTTAAGGATTAGGGAGATAGGATAAGCAATTGCAGCAGCAGAAAGGTAGAGAAGTTTAGGATTGAGCTCATCTGCTGAGGAGCCTTTAGAGGGGTTGAGGGGAAAGGTGGGCACTAAGAGCTTCATCAGAGGGGATAGTAGAAAAGGAAAAATGGGGAGGGGCAGGCACTGGCTGAGGTGAAGGGCTGAAGTTAGCAGGTGGCAAGGAGGAGAGGGAATTTAGTAGAGATGTGGTGCACGAGGTGTAGTAGGCATTAAATTCATTGGCCACAGAGCCAGGCTTGGAAACTAGGGAGTTATTTATTTTGAGAACTGGGGGAGAGAATAGGGCATGAACTACCCTCCAGAATTTAGATGGAGAGTTAATGTTAGTCAGGAATGAGGAGCTGAAATAATTAGACTTAACCAGTCTAGTTGCTTTAGTACATGAATTGTGTAGCATTCTGTACTTGGCATAGTTGTTTGGCTATTTAGTAGATTTGTGTTTTCCAGCCCGGTCATGCTCCTGAAGCAGGCCAATAGTTCAGGGGTGATCCAGGGAGGTGAAGCCCATAGGCTCTGGTCCTTCTGAAACATGCAAAGGCATTCCAGGTGATAATAAATGTATCCTTAAAATAGTCAAGCTCTTGATTCGACAGAAATAGCAGTGGAGGGCCCAGTTGGTGGAAGCAAGTGCAGAGCTGAGTGGGGTAAGGACTAAGGATTTAAAGGACTGGAGCTGTTTGATTTTAGGGGGCAGTTTGGGGCGATGAACCTTACGTACAATGAAAATGGGGTTGTAATGTTCCGGTTCTGCCCTTGCAACTAATGGCTGCCTAGTTTAACTCTCCTCGAATCCCCTGAACAAATACCCTCCAACAAATACATCAAGCAATCCAAATAAATAAATTAAACTTCTCTGCAAGGCAATGGAGTGTAGCACTTACCAGATTTCATTATTTGGTGTGCTGAGAAAGCAGCGATGGAAAGCGATATCGAGAGGACTGAATCGGAGGTCTCAGGATCAGAATGCGCACAGGAAATAAAGTACATGGCCTCCCGGAAGTCTGCACAGAAGGGATCCCACTCTGCAGTTAAACCTAAAGTAAAAAGGTGAAGCTGGACCTCATATATCAGAAAATTTTATAATTTAGGGCTGAGGTAAAACCACTCTATGGGGATCTCCATAAAGATGTAATGTTCCTAGTGTAGAGGGCGGATGATACGGAGTGACAACTAACGGCCACTGAAAATCAAGTAGATGATTTGGAGCTCCAAATGCAACAAGAAGAAATATTAGAAGCCAGGCAAGAGGATGCTGAAAATCAGGCCAGGCGGGAGAATATCCACATATACTGTATTCCTGAAAATGCTGAGGGCTCTGATACCGTTAAGCCCTAGACCTTCCTGAAGGCTTCCAACTTAATTTGGAGAGAGTCCACCGGGCCTTAGCCCTGAAACCTTCTGACCCTGCTGCCACCCCCTCCCAAGGTCCATCATTGTGTGTTTTAACAGTTTTGCTACCAAAGAGCAAGTTCCCATTCAGGCATGGCGCAAACAAAAAATCTACTATGGGCAAAAGCGTTACTATCTTGATCACGACTATGCACCGAAAACAATGCAGTAACGTAGGGCATGTTTACCTCTGCTACCTGTGATCAAAGCAGCAGGTCACAGGTTCTTGATTCCTTATCCTACCCACCTGATAGTTCATCTCCCATGTGGCAGAAAAGAATACGCCGCTGCGAGCACAGGAAGCAAGACAGGATCGCTCGAAGATGGGCCTCCATTTTTCTGACCGCTAGAAGGAGACAGCAGAAACCATCTCACGACCTCCAAGATGGCAGACAACACAGGCGAATAAAAAATGGGGACTGAACAATAATACTGACCAAGATGCAACGAAAGCTTTGGCTGCATTTTGTCGCACTGAACCTACTCCTGGGAATGAGCAGACCTAAGCAGACCTGAGAAATACTACAGGGCTGAAGCTGATCTACTGGAAGGCTAGTGGGTGGATGGGAGTGAGGGGTATACCCGGGGGTTTTCCTCTTTCCTCTACTGCTCTGACTCTAGGCCCAGTATATGGTACATATTAAAAGAAAAATACCACAACCCTAACTGGGCCACATGCCAAGATGGTGCTGGAATTAGGTCCCGTCTCCCTCTCCTCCTTCCTTTTCTTTACCTAGAATATGGACTCAAATTTAGATATTTACAATACGGGGCTTAAGAACTCATTTGAAATTAAATATGCCCTATATAAGTAAGCAGGGGTTGACCTTAAGTTTTTTTTGCACTAGCCAGCAGGACAAGTCAGTCTAAAATTGCACTAGCCCGCAGTGATTTGCACTAGTCCGCACTTGAAGTCACCATGTGTTTCTGACATACAACATAATGAATAAAAAATACAACAGCAGAAGCATTTGAGAAGAGAGTGAGACTCACTAATCGCTATGGAGTGCCAACTTATTACGCTTGTTGCTGCGCAAAACTGTACACACACACAAACTAGCATGTATAAGAGTAGCTAGCTACTATGACTTTTTTCATTTATGTATGAAAACACAAGAGATCTTTACTCTTCTACCCCATACCACAGTCCACAAAAATAAACCGCACAGTATAATAGCAACTTGCAGTTGCACTTGCAAGCAGTTAAGTACATATTTCTGGTATGAATGTCTGTCTGTACCCCAACCCACCCACTCCCACAAAAAACTCAAGCCCCACAACAAGCCAGAGACACCCCACCCCTTTGTAGGCTACAGAACACAGAATGAGGGAAAGAATGTACACTACAGGAAAATACACAGCAGCACAGAGAATTTATCAACCCCCCCCAACACACAGACACACACACACACACACACAACCTCAGAACAGCAACTGGCATTATTTTTTTGTCCACTTACCTGAGTACCTTGGTGGTGTGTACAAACAGCAAACAAAAAGAAAAGGAAAAACCTCCCAAGTCTCCTAACAAGCCACAGGCATCGATCGCCCCATCCCCCACCCCACAGCACAACAACACAATTGAGGGAAAGCACAGAATAAGCCAGAATGTGCTGCAGCAAAATAGATGAACAATAGGGCACGTCACATTGGCACACTTTTGATTCTACCCCTGCTCAAACAGCAATATGAAAAGAAAAGCCATGATGCCCAGCACCACAACAAGCCAGAGTCCCACCCCCCACTACCTTCACTTTTTAGGCAATACAGTTATTAGTATGCTTGCCTCGCAGCAGCCTTCTCATCAAAATAAAGCCCAGCCCAGCCCCACAACAAGCCATAGATCCCCCCAGAGCTGAATTGGGAAGTACAGTCACAGTGTCTTACAGTTAAAACAACAAACCCCCCAAACGTCTGTGCTTTCAAAAACTATTATTCACAGGACAGGATGTAATCAGCAGTACTTCGAGGACTGAGTTTACGGCGCCAGTGAGGGAGACACTCAATTCAGTTTGTTTCCTCCTTCAGTGCCAGCCTACATTGTGTACCTGAATTACCCCCATGTTAACTAACAGAATCACTGAAAAGTACCACACTCCACACACCATACTTGATTTTTCATACCACGTAGCACTGTCTTACCTGAATTGGCGTTTTCTTAGTTTGGTGATTCAGCTCCCAAATAATAAGCAGCACACGAGATTGCCTTGTTGTTTCACTGGAGTGGAGAATCCAGATGCTCATTCATTCTGGGGATACAAGACCGTGACCGCGACCATGACGATGCTGAACCGTCAGAACCATCAAAACCGCCAAAACCACTGAGCACCCGATCCACACTCTCCAAACAGCCGTTCCTCCAGCATAGCAGCAGCAACACAGTCTCTTCCAAAATTTGAATCGCCCACGGTTTTAGGGATGCAAAATAGCCCTTTAAATCCACAGTTGAGCACCTGAAAGCCACACCCCCAAACCTCTTGCTTCCAGTGGTCGTTGCCAGTCTTCCGCCTTACACGCCCAGGCTACGGATTTTATCCAATCAGTGCTTTCCGATGACGTTCATGCTGTTCCTATCTCCTGCTGCTCCTCCCTCCCTGACAGCTTGTAAACTGGGCTGGCCAATAGACGTAAGGAATGCAAAAGAGTGACAGCCTGCATTCCCACCGTCTAGGAGCAGCTTCCTGCCTAAACAACTAAGACGAAGTTGGGAGCGCTTGCTTGGGTCTCTGTAGTACCCGACGGCTACGTGTCTTATTTGCGGCTGCACCGGAGTTCCATGGGCTCAGTAGAATTTTGCTCCCTGGACTGCTATCGCAACTGGAAGTAAAGATGACTCTGCACTAGCCCACACAGACAGGTAGGAAGGTTTCTGCACTAGCCCGAGGCAGTCTGCACTATGCCCCGGGCTAGTAAATGTATGTTAAGGTTGAACCCTGTAAGTAAGATAAGCCTGATGAAAGGCATACTTTAAGTCTGAAGACATTGTTTAACTTTTAGCTGAACTATACCACCAGACTTCAATATCAGAGATCAATAAAGGGGTTGGGGATTTATACTGGTTGGTTATGGTGTGCACTTAAATGGGGCGTTAAAATACCTTACCCTATTCTTTTTTTGTACTCTCCAAAATGTTATGTTGGAGCTTATTTTTGTTCACAGGAGGCCCCAGGCTTTTCTGTACTGTTTTTTCCCTCCTCTCCTATGGATTTTGTTTTTTTACCAAAATATCACATTGGAAACTTAGGGAGGAAGAGACTATCCTCCTCCACCTTGGAAGTGACAAGTTACACTGTGTATATAAGTTTAAAATGGTTCTTTAAAACTCAGTTACTGTTGATACAGCGATTATTAGGAGCCTTGCCAGGTTGGGCCAAAGGTTGTTGAAGGTTAAGCAGTTTAATGTTTGAGAAAGACTACATAAGAGGTACATTGCCTAAACAAAGGGCAATAGATCCAAATCTAAAGCTCAGACATAAAAGTTTTGCCATACAAGTATTTGATTCTGTAATTAATGAGAGATGGAATAAATGGTGTGGGTTTAACTGGTGGCATTGGAGATGGAAAACAAACATAAAGGAGTTTGTAATACTAGGTGCTTTCTGAGGCAATATGGGTTACTTAGTAGAGTGTAGACAAAATGGCTAGTCCTTCAGGTACACTTCTCTCAATCAATATAAATGGAATTAACAGTGCCATAAAACGCTCTAGACTGCTCCAGCATATTAAAAGGCTGGCACCAGATACAACATATATATAGGAAACACATTTGACTCAGGCTGAGCATTTAAAGTTAGAGGCTGGGGGAAGATATAAGGCACACTCCACTTCTAGTAAAGCAGGACGAAGATGTGGGGTCGCGATTCCGCTCCCAGCTACTTTACCATTTGAAGCAAAGATGATTTTACAGACCCGGTGGGTTGTTATGTTTTTGTACAGGGTACACTGTAAGGTCAAGACTTAACTCTTGTGAATGTATATCTCCCACCTGCCTCCCTCCAGCAAAGGATTCACCAATTTTTAAATAAGGTGTGGACCTACAGAAAAGCTTATTAATAGTGGGGGAGGGGGGGGAATTTAGTATTACACTAAATCCTAATGTAGATTCTTCAAATCCACTAGCTCACAGATGTTCCCCAGTTCAGAAGTGGCTTCTTCCTAGATTAAGGCCCTAGGGTTCCTAGATGTGTGGAGACATTGTTATTTGGGGGTATACCTATGAATCTCCTCGATTTAAAACATTGTCCAGAATAGACTATTTTTTCATTTCTGTGGAGCGCCTAGATGTTTTAAGAGATCTTTCCCTAAATGCGAAGTTCCTATCAGATCATACTCCATTGCTCCTTAAAATAGACCTGGGGAGATCTCGCAAGCAGACACTTTGGAGAATTAACCTGTCCCTACTTAAGGATCAAGAGCTTAGGGATATCTTGACAACAAGAATTCCACAGATTATTGCCAAACATACTGCCCCGATAACACGGCAGTGTTGGTCTGGGACACTTTGAAAGCAGTAATACATGGGGACCTAATTGCATATAGTGCCGTAAAGCAAAAACAGAGGGATCTTAGAGCTAAACAGCTGCAGTCTGGATTGGTACTTCTCCAACAGGGGCAGAGCCAATCTGATAGGTCCAGAGAGATCAGGGAATGAGATGTCTCAAAGGGGACCTTCAGGCCATAATAGATTACCAAGTACAGGCAAAATTGCAACAATTAAAGAGAAATTACTACGAAGGTGTGCCAAGGGGCGCACGAAATTTGGCTAAGAGACTGAGGGGCTCAAGGCAAGTGACTACGATAACAAAACTCAAAGATCCTACAACAGGTGTGGTGAGGGGTAACACCCCAGACATTCTCTCAATTTTCCAAAATTATTATACAGAGCTGTACTCCAACGTAGCCCCCCCAGAACAGAAAATTGCACAGTTCCTATTGTCCTTGCCCTTCCCAAAATTAACCCTCCCTTCAGCAGGAGACACTTAGGGCTCCATTAACAGAAGCAGAAATCAGGTAGGCAGTTAGGTACGCCAAGACCCTTAAGTCACCCGATTCTGATGGATTCCCTCAGGAGTGGTAAGGCCAACCTTACTCTATTACTTAATCTGTTGAAACAAGCTTTTATAGAGGTTCAGTCCAGAGAACCTCCCCCAGCTTCCTGGGCATATGCAGTGATATCAACAATCCCTAAACCGGGAAGAGATCATAGACACCCTGAATCATATAGGCCCATATCTATATTAAACTGCAATTATAAACTTTATATGGCGATATGGGCCAGACGAATGGAGGACATTTTGCCAAGTCTGGTGCATCAGGACCAGTCCGGGTTTTTAAAGACTAGACAGACGTCAGACAACACCATTAGAACCGTTTATTTGCTTGCTTATATCTCTAAGACCTCACTCCCAACAGTAGTGGTGAGCCTAGATGCCTACAAAGCATTTGACAGGGTACTATGGGGTACCTCTGGCAGGTACTGAGGGCACTTGAATTCCCTGGGGAGCTGGTTACTTGGCTAAGCAATCTTTACACTGGCCCTAAGGCCTATGTAAGAGTGAATGGATCCTTGTCCTCTCCAGTTGAGCTGAAGTGGTGCACCAGGCAGGGATGCCCCCTGTCACCCTTGCTATTTGCGCTTTATATAGAGCCTCTGACGTTGGCAATGGGGGCTTCTAGAGAGGTACAGGGGATATAACTGGGTGGAGAAACTTACAGTATGTCACTTTATGCAGATGATGTGCTTTTAACATTAACTGACCCTGAAGTTTCATTAAGAGGAGCTTGGCAGATTCTAGAAAATTTTGCCTCTGTCTCTGGCTATGTAATTAATTCTTTGAAGACAGAGGTCTTAGCTCTTCACTTTTCTCCCTCTCCCCAATTAAAACAAACCATATAATTTAAATGGAGGGCAACAAAGTTAAAATATTTGGGTGTTCAGTTGCTCCTCCACGTCTCCAATGTGATCTTAGTGAATTTTGAACCATTGACACAAATACTGGAAACAGACATACACAAATGGTTCCAAATGAGGTTCCTCTTGTACACCAGAATAGAAATAATTCACTCTAATGTTTTGCCTAGATTATTATATTTATTTCAAACGATCCCTTTTCTCCCACCAAAGATATACTTTGATACCTGGAATAAGATTTTATCCAGATTTTTATGGGAAGGCTGCAGACCACAGATTCGATGGTCTCTACTCCGGCTACCAAAGGATAGGGGTGGCCGAAATGTACCAGACCTGAACCAATATGCAATGTCGGTGGGATAAATCCAAATATCCATATGTCTTGGAAGAAATTAGAATGCTTTCTTAATGATATGCAAGACCCTCTGAGGGTAGTATTTGCTCCTCTTGCTAATTTACCAAAATTAACAGACTTTGAGAGTGGGGCAAGACAGACTTTATAGACTTAGAGCTAATCCAGCTATGGAAAATGTGTTTTATTTTTTGAGGCTACTAACTGTGGAAGCAGAATTCATCCCAACTCAATTTGATCATTTCGGGTCTGGCACAGGAAAGGTCTGACTTTTATTTTTCAGTTTCTCGATTCACAGGGGGTGATCCCATTTGCTCAGAT
Organism: Neoceratodus forsteri; assembly: GCA_016271365.2. NCBI lineage: Eukaryota > Metazoa > Chordata > Ceratodontiformes > Ceratodontidae > Neoceratodus > Neoceratodus forsteri. Next base: position 122,888,201 of record CM057450.1, on the reverse strand, counting down.
ACAAAGAGAATTTGCCCTCGAAAATAGAGACCATTCAGGTATTTACAGGTACGAAAGTATCTTTTGCATAAAGGTCAACAGAGAAGCAGTCTGCCGAATCCAAAGCCTCTCTTTCTGTGCCTGGTCATTAAAACCATGCGGGGGTCTGACCAAGACCATATGATAGGATTAATATACAGGGGAATAAGAGAGCTTCTATTGGACTCCTCTAAGTCAGTGCTGGAGGCCTGGAATAAGGAACTGTTTTCTACGGTAACTTATGAGCTGTGGGTAAAATATGCTCGCCCCTTCAGTGGGGATCTCCTTTTCCCCCTGTTGGCATGAGTTTGTCTGGAAGTCATGTTCTAGGTATTTTAATACACCAGGCCAAACTGGCTAAGCTCTCCTTAATACCGAGTGCAGACTGTTGGAGGCATTGTGGAGAGAGGCTGGCAGATCAGGCCCACATTTTTTGGAGCTGTTCTAAATTGTGTACCTACTGGCAACAGATTGAGACGGTCCTTCAGGAGATTTTTCTCTCCAGAATTAGTACTGAACCCACTGTTAGTACTTATGTCCATTCCCCCAGAAGGGTATAAGCTACAAAAAGGGTCCCTTATAGTTACCTTTCTTATTCTTTTTTTTTTTTTGTCACTATCATCTTTATTTCATTTTCACGTACAGTCAATTGTGTCCAGCAATAAAAGCCAAGAAATCAAGTAGAGGTACTTATATATTTCCATACAGTCACAATACACAGATTGTTACAATACCAAAAAGGGTAGATACCAGGGAGGTTAAAGTTCAGAGTCCAAATCGAACCGTGGAGCTTCAGCTTGGCCCAGGCTCGGATACCTTAGTTTCATTGACTGTCATCATTAGGTCCTGAATGCCAGACAGAAGTTTAAGAAATCAATTCACACAATGTGCAGCTTAAATAGTACAGCATCCTAACTAATTTAACGTACTTAATCCCGGGCGGCTGCGGGGGGACCCGAGACCCACGCAGCCCTACCCCACAACAGGTGGGGATGAGGAGGGTGAGGGCCACTATTTCCTCACGGCACAAAGGTTGTGTCCTTCAACATATAGTATAGAAGCCATCTATTCCACCTAGCTTTAAATCTTTCCTCCCTTCCATTCAAACTATGTGTTATCTTCTCCAGCTGGTAGGTTTGCCTTGATATTGCCCACCAATCCCGCAATGTAGGGATACTAGGAGATAACCACTTTTTAGAAATGGCCTTCTTACCAGCTGTTAGCAGAATGGCTAGGAGGTAGCGGGTATCCCGATCCCTAAGGTTTTTGGGAAGAATTAATAAAATAAATGTTTGTGGGGTTAATTGAAAAGGTCTATCAAATAGTTCTTGAAGGTCAGTCTCCAGTGAACGAATAAATGGCTCCAACTTAGGGCAGGAGAACATTACATGTGTGAGATGTGCCTTTCTCTCCCCACAATTACGCCAGCAGGAGGCAGACCGACCTGGGGCGTAATGACTAGTGATCTCCGGAGTCTTGAAGTACCTGACCAAGAATTTCCATGTGTATTCCCTCCATTGATGTGAACTAGAGGTATAGGCCGCCTGGTGGCATGCCTGGTCCCATTGCTTTTCCTCTATGCGCACATCCAGTTCCTGCTGCCATTCTCCTAGGGAATCTACCAAATCTGCCAAGGGGCTTAAACTTAGAGCTTGATAGAAGGCAGATATCAAATGGTTCCGGATTGGGTTAGCAAGCATAGATTGCAGCCTGGCGATCAGGGGTGGCCATTGCTCTGAGTTTCGCACCTCAGATGGTAATGATTCGTAGTAGTGTCTTAATTGCAAGTATCTATAATGGTGTGTGTTTGGCAGGTGAAATTTTGTCTGTACTTCTTGGAATGACCAGATTTTCCCTCCTGTAACAATCTGGAACACATATTTCAAGCCATATCTGCTCCATTGCCCAAATACATGGTCCATCTTTCTAGGTTGAAAATCTGGAAGGGCGGAAACAGGACATATTAGCGATATAAAAGGGGAAATCGAGAACTGCCTCTTAATCTGTTTCCAGGCGGTCATTCTGTGTTGCAGCTCTGGGGGTAGTTTATTATATATTTCGGAGGTTATATGGTCTTGGTAGAGTATGGCAAAATATTCTAAGTCATCAACGATTTCCTGCTCAATATCCACCCAGTGTGCTCACCTACTGTCAGCTGTCTAGCAACAACATGTGTTAGCTGCGCAGCTTGGTAATACTGTCGGAGATCTGGGAGGGCAAGCCCCCCTGAGCCTCTCGGTTTAGTAAGGATCTCAATCTAATTCTAGGCCTGCGGCCTGCCCAAATGAACCGAGATATGGCCTTTTCCCAGTCTGTAAACACTGAGCGTGGGATACTAATTGGGATGTTGTTAAAAAGGTACAAAGCCCTAGGCAAAACCACCATTCTAAATACGTCTATTTTTCTGGTTAGACTCAAAGGGAGCGTACTCCAGCTGGCTAGGTCTTCCTTAAATCGATTGGTAAAAGGAATATAGTTCTGTTTGAAGGCATCTTGCAAATCCTTAGTTAGGTTTATCCCTAGGTATTTTATTTTCCCCAGGTCCCATTTGCAAGGAAACTGCTTCCGAATGTTCTGATTGGGGGAATACTGAAATGTCAAGATCTCGGTTTTTGAAATGTTAATCTTATAACCTGAGACCTGTCCAAAAGCCACTAACAGCTCATTAATCTTTGGGAGGGTCTTCGCTGGGTTTTGGAGGTAAAGGAGTACGTCATCCGCATAAAGAGCTATGCGGTGTTCCTCTCCAGCCATCTCAATCCCTTGGATATCCTGAGATTGCCTGATGAGCTGTGCTAAAGGCTCCATGAAAAGGGCAAATAGGAGGGGTGACAAAGGGCATCCCTGCCTAGTGCCCCTATGCAGTGAAAACAACCTGAATGGTGACCCGAGACCTTCACCCATGCCTTTGGGGCAGAGTAAATGTTTCCGATCACACGGACTAATGACAGGGGAAGCCCCACTCTCTCCATGATTGTATATAGGAATGGCCAGAGCACCCTGTCGAACGCCTTTTCGGCATCTAGACTGACTAGGGCTGCTGAGTATTCCCCAGTGTACATCTTGTGTATTATGTGGTACGTTCTCTTTATATTATCTGTAGTTGTTCGTCCGCACACAAAACCCATTTGATCTTTGTGTATTATTTGCGGTAGTACCGTTTCTAGTCTATGAGCAATTATTCCCATAAATAATTTATAATCTGAGTTTAAGACCGAGATCGGGCGGTATGACTCACATATCTGAGGATTTTTACCTGGTTTGGGGATGACCGAAATTTTAGCAAAAGACCAAGTGGGTGGGGGAGAGTCACCCTCCAAAACCGAATTAAAAGTGCGTAGAAGGGTAGGTAGAAGCTGGTCTTTAGCGACTTTATAAAATTCAATTCTGTAGCCATCAGGTCCCGGGGCCTTCATGGTTTTAGCTCGGGCTAGAGCACTGACCAGCTCCTGCATCGTAATAGGGCTGACCAGTTGGTTTCGCTGTTCTGAAGTGATGCTCGGGAGGTTGACAGATTGTAGAAAATCCCTTACCGATTCCGTTGTTACAGGATGCTCTGGGGTATAGAGGGTAGAATAGTATTCAGTGAAAGCCCCCACTATATCATCGAGTTTGTGGAGAGGCCTGCCATCCGCTGGGTGGCGAATAGTGTTTATAGTGGAAGCTTTCTTCTGCTTTCTGAGTTGGTAGGCTAATAGTCTAGCAGCCCTGGGTCCCACCTCATAGTACCGCTGTCGGAGGAAAGTTAGGGCAATCTCGGTTTGCTGCAAAGCCATCCTATCTAGATCTAGCTTGACTTGTTTAAGTTGCAGGAGTACCAAATTATCACCTTGCTTATGTGCCATTTGTAGAAAATGTAAGGTTTCTTCAAGTCTGGCCTTACGTTGTTTACGGGAGTTCGCCTGCATAGAGGTGTATTTAATGAGGTGCCCTCTTAATACTGTTTTTATTGTGTCCCATAACATACTTGGCGAGGTCTCTGAGCTAGAATTATCTACAAGTATCTCAGACAATTTATCCAATAGAAATTCTTTAAACTGGTTAGACTTTAAATGGTAAGGGTTTAGTCGCCACTGTGTACATTTTCTCTGCATTTTAAGCTTCCATGTAGTGGTTATCTGTGCGTGATCTGAGAGGGAGATATCCCCAATATGCAAGCCTACCACTAAGCTCATATGTTCTATTTAGGTGTAGCAGAGGTCTATTCTTGAATGTGTATGGTGTACTGCCGAGAAATGTGTATAATTCCTGATGTTGGGATGTAAGTGACGCCAGGTATCAGACCAGCCCACCTCAGCTAGAAACCTACCCAAGAACCTCTGCTGTGGAGTTTTTCTGGGAGTGTTGAAACTGGATGAGTCCCGTTTGGGATTAGGTAGTATGTTAAAGTCTTCTGCAAGCATTAGTATGCCTTTGGAGAATTGTGTGATTCTGTCTAGCAGGCCTTTAACCTCGTTCACTGCAGAGTCCGGGGGGAGAGATATATATTTGCCAGGGTAACCTCGGTTTCTCCAACGAAACCCCGGAGTAATACTAAGCGTCCAAAAGGGTCAATCCACTTATCTAGCAGTTGCCAAGGCGTCTGCTGTGAAATCACTATTGCTACCCCGCTCCTTCTGCCTTTTTTAAAAGTAGAGCTGTATACCTCACCCCTCGTGAGCTGCCCCAATCTCAGGTGCTCCTCTTTACTTAAGTGGGTTTCTTGTAAATAGACAAGATCCGCTTTCCATTTTTTAATTTGTGAAAGAACCCTGGACCTCTTGATTGGGGAAGTAAATCCATTTACATTCCAGGACAGCTGCTTCAAAAGGGTTCCATCCATGACCATATTCGAAGGTTAGGGGAGTTAACGTTAGCGCACCACAGGGAACCCAGGAAGCCCCCCCCAACCAACCCCCCACACCCCATGTATCATAGTAAAGTAGACACAATTGACATTCAATTAGATTACAGCTGTAGCATTCGATTTTCCAAAATTGAACATTACTTTTTGCTATTAGTAACTGGTTGCCTTTAAACTGACAACACGCATACAACAAGAAATAACTTAAGACAACCACCATTTGTTCTGTATAGCAATGAACTAACAGTGTCTGTTGTGTAGTGATCCCAACAGGTAATTTCATTAACACTTAATTAACTGTAACAGGAAAAGTTAACTAGTACTTCCAATGTCAGAGAGCTCACTTAGCTCTCTACAGTGAGGTATCCTTACCTGAGAGGGGTATGCCTCAGTACAGGGATACCCCAAGGCGTATCCAGTGCCTAGGTAGGAAGGGGGAAGGGGTATGGTTAGTCACACTCTCTAGCCTATTAGCCATCTTCTAGGGTGTGTGTTGCTGCGGGAGACGCTTGTGGGAAGAGACAGAAAAAAAGGGGGATGCTCCTTTCTTTTCCTTCCTCCTTTGCATATACATATACTTAGTCCAACACACAATGCATACATGCATGCACTGGGGAGGAAGGTGCAGAATAGCTTTTACTTCATAGTTCCAGAGAAGCCCCTTAGATACCCTCAGATGCTCCTATTTGCTTGCCTAGAAGAAAATATATAACCCATGAGAGCATTCTAGTATACACTCCTGCATCCTATAACGGTAGTGGGCATGTGAGTAGTCCGGAGCGCCGTGAAACCCCGTATGTCCCGATGGAATTAGTAATGAGGTGGGCGTGATCAGGGTGGACTAGTATTATTAATATTTCTCTTTCCCTCTGAGTCATGAGATCAGCGTGGCAGTTTCTGCTCCACTAGGGCCTCAGGATCCAATTACCACCTATAGCCCTCATTCCAGCCTGACCCATTTACTCTCGAGCTCACTTGTAGACACCTGGCCTGCGGCACAACATTAAATCAATTCCAACTTTGGAGCCCAACCTGCCACGCGACCCCAACCTTTCCGCCCAGCACTCACTGCCCTTCTTAGTGCCTAAGATCATTTTATACGCAGGAGTAATTGCTCTTTCAAATATCAAGAGGCATTATCCATAAGCTTTTATTAAGTTATCTAACGCATGCCAGTGTGAAAACTGGGAAGGCCAGACCAAATAAGTCTTACTCTTACCCTCACTGGATCTGCATGTCATTCTTTTGAAGTCTAGGCCATGTTCTGCATAGAGGGAAAGATCGAGTGTTAGTGTCACGAAACAAACAGATGGTAGAAACCAAAATTAATATTAAAAGACACGACATAAATTTTAGATTAGTAAACAAAAACTGTAACTTATCTGTAGCGGTTAGTAGATATGAACAGGAAGGTTCAGTAATTCAACAGTGGCAATCAGACTATCCGAAGTGGCTAAATATTACGTCCCAATATTCCAGACAGCTAAGACCTAGTTAATTAAGCTGTGGCCTCTTCTCTGTCCGCTCCTCCAAACGTAGCCATTTGTTTTAAGTTCCACTCAGCTTGAGTCGTACGGAGATCAAGTGGACGATTGGGACTGCTCCCGCAAGGAGTCAACGATTTCCCGGATCGCCTCTGCGCCCTGTCTCTTCCTGGCCTCTCGCTGACCAGATTGCCAGGCTTGTTGTGATAGCTTTGCTGCCAAAGTATCCTGCATGGGGCATCTGGCTGTTTTCTGAATTTCAATCCCCTTTTTCAGAAGCCCTTCCATCGCCTCCTCTGCCAAGTTGTAAACGAGCTGCCCATCCTGATGAAAGACAATAAGTTTTGCTGGGTATGAGGTACGGAAATGCAAACCAGCATTTTTCAGCGCTTTTAAGATCGGAGTATATGCCTTGCATCTGGCTATCACCTCAGGAGCGAAGTCGTTCTCAAAATATAGTCGTTGCCTCTTATAGTGAACCTGTCCCTGTTTCCAAGCTGTATGCAATATCAACTCTTTTCCTGAACCGGAGAAATCGCACCAGCATTGTGCGTGGTCTAGCTTCTGGGGGGTCTGGGCCCAAGCGTGCGGTGTACCCTCTCAAACTCCAAGGTTGCCTCCTTAGGGACATTCAATATCTGTTGCAGCAAACTGCAAACAAATTCCTGGGGATCGGTGCCCTCCTCGCCTTCTGGGATCCCTGAGATCCGAACATTATTGCGCCGGCTTCGACTCTCTGCATCTTCGGCCCGCTCTTGCAAGGTTTTTATATTTTGATTTAGTTGCATTATGGCCCATTCGGACCTATCTATTCTGGAATCAGATGCCGTCGCTTGCTGTTCCAATTGCTCCTGTTGCTTCTCTAACTTTCCTATATCGGTCCTAAGGGCTGCTGTAGTGATTCGGAACTCATTTCTAAATTCACGCAGTTCTGAGAGGACCAGGGTCATTTGACGCTGCAATGTTGTTAGAGGTGGCTGCTCGGTCTTGTCTGTGCTGTGCCTCGAGGCTGTTGAGGCCTGCGATACTTCGCTACCAGAATCGGAGTATCCTCCTTCATCAGCCGCTGTATGGCTTTTTCTTGAAGCTTTCTCCCCTCGTTTTGACATTATCTCACCTCCGGGATCGTCTCTATCGAGAATTTTAATTATGAATAGGTGTAAACGGAGGTTTTTTAGCGGCTACGGCGGGAGCCTACGTTTTAGGCTGTCATTGAGAGCGTGACGTCACCGGAAGTTCCCTTTCTTATTCTTGCCAGGAAGGTAATAACCAAATTATGGAAACAGGTCAGACCCCTCCCCCGTTCAAAATTGGCATGATATGATTGTAGAACACTATTTCTTGGAGAGACTGATAGCAGGGGCTAAGGGACAGAAGGAGCAGTTTGAGCTGAGATGGAGGTCTTGGATCTTTTATAATTCAGCAAGAGCACCCACATTTGTCCCATGATCGTACTTATAAGTACAGTACAGGAGACCTCAGAGTGGGGAAACCTGAGTTGGTTCTTTTCCAAGCAGACCCGAAGGGAAACAGAAGACAGATCTGATACAGGCCCCATGCGAATGGGACTTGTATGTATGCTGCAGACAAGGACACATAAGATGCTGCAGGCACCGCTACCACTACACATGTATTACCACTATTTCAATGTAACCAAAAGCCGGTTTTTATCACTGCATGCCATAATGTATGCGAATGGTATTGTACCTCTTTTAAAACATTAATGAAAATAAAGGTTAAAAAAATGGGGTTGTGATCACTATGGGCATCAGGGAGGAGACCAGATTTAATGATGTGGTGCGGGTGGGTTGTGAGTGCCCAGTCAGGCAGGGTGTGGTTTTATGTTTTGGGATTAGGGCGTGTGGGCTCAAGTATAAATTAAGTGAAATTTAGAGCAGTGATGTCATCGTGTAGCTTGTTTAACTTGGGAGACAACCAATTTAGATTCATGTCACCCATTATAAACAGTTCACCAGATTATGAGAGGGAGGTGATGTTGGCTAAGAGTTCGGTCGTGACCGAGGGTTGAAGGCTTGGGTGGCAATAGTTGCTAGCCACAAAGATTGGGACTGAGAAAGGAAGGGTAATGCGGGTGACAAGGGCCTCATAGGTAGCTGGGATGGAGGTAGATAGGGTAGTAGTAAACTTCGGTGAGGACAAGATATACATGGCCATTCCCCATCCGCGACCCGATTGATCTTGTCTGGAGAGGGAATACCCAGGGATAGCAATGACATTGTCAGGAATGCTTTCTTTGAGCCATGTCTTGATAATATTTAGGATGTCAGGGGTGTGTGAAATCATAAGAGTTTGTAGGAGGTTGATTATAGGTAGCAGGCTGCAGATGTTCAGGTGGAGGAGCTTCAACTCGTTAGGAAGGGTTGTAGTGGAAGTGGGGTTTGGAGACATGTTGTTTGGGTAAGGAGCCAGGGTAGGAGAAGAAATAGGGCCAGGGTTGGGGTGCATGTTCCCTGATGAAAGAAGGAGGAGGGCAAGGATGAAATAGTGAAGTTTAGGACTTTTGTAATTAGAGTAGGAAATACAGGAGGGAGGAGAGGGGGGGAGGAGGGAGTGGAAAGGAGATAAGAAAACAAAGGCAAAGTGACTAGGAAAGGAAAACAGAGAGTCGGGGGCGTAGTAGGGAAAGTGGGATCTTTCTCTACTACTACTATTATACATACAGAGTACAAAAAAATTCAACAGTATATGGGTTGCAATGACAAACAGTTACATAAATTGTGGTAAGGCATAGTACATGGTATGCCAGCGTCCTGCAGAAGACAGAGAGGCAGCGGCAGACTGTTAGTGTGAGGTAGGGAGGGGGCAGTGGGAGCTGGGATAGGGCAAAGACTTAATTTGGTGGGTCAGAAGTTGGAAGTGCTGAGGCAGACTAAAGCTGCGGACGCAAACTAGTGGGGGCACCTACAGGTACTATTGTCAGTGAGATGCTGTCAGAGTTTTTGCATTTAAAGGAACCAAGAGTTGTGACTCTAGCTATGTCAGGTGGTAAACCATTTGTCCACAGAGGGGCCTGGTGAGCAAAGGATCTCTGGGCCATAGTTGTGTGGCACCTGGGCACATGGAATGCTTGTGTAGTCGAGCTCCTGGTGTGCCTGACATGTTTGGGTGGTGACAGAAGGTTCAGAACTCTTTGAGGAAGTAAGTTTAGTAAGACCTGTTTTGAGAGTAGGCTGGTTTGATAAAGTATTCTCTTCTTCAATTGTAGCCAGTCCAATCACACATAAAGCTTACAGGTGTGGGTGAGTTTTGGGGCATTAGTGAGCAGACGGCAGGTTTTGTTTAAGGCTGTTGAGAGGCATCAGAGTGCTGTGTCAGTAGCGGAGCCATAGACAGTTAGGCCATAGTCAATCGAAGTGATGAGTGAACTGTTAATTTCCAAGTTCAGAGCTTCATAGGTCAAGCAATGTCTGTGCCTGTAGAGGATACCGATCCTGGTGTTAAAGGTTTGACTGTGAAGTCAATGTGCTGTGTGTAAGACAGGGCAGTGTACAGTGTGATTTCCAGGTACTTGAAATGGGGGACTAGTTTTAGGGTGTTACCGGAGTCATTCTGAATTGCCAGGGGATAGCCTTTTAGCTTGTTTTAGGCTGTGGTGAAGAGCATGGTCTTGGTCTTTTTATAGTTCATGACCAGTTTTTGCTCTTTGAACCATTTTTCAGCTGCTGCGAAGCTGCTCTGGAGGTCGTATTCCAGCAGTGCTGGGTCGAGATTGCTAGCAAAGATCACCACATCATCTGCACAGAGGAGCATACAGCTGTTGCAAGTAACTGGGAGGTTGTTTAGGAAGACACTGAAGAGTAACGGACCAAGTATGGATCCCTGTGGTATCCCTGATCTGACCGGTTGACTTTCTGATAGGGTGTCCCCGATCTTTACTTGCTGTGATCACAGTCTAAGGTTGCTACAAAGCCATACTACAGTTTCTAGGGCTAACCCTATGTCCAAGAGCTGTTCAAGGAGGAGGGTATGATGGATCATGTCAAATGCCTTTGATAGGTCAACAAAGGCTGCCCCTACAATGTGCCCTTTGTCAAGAGCACTATGTATGAATCCAGTAAATTCCAGGCGAGTTGTGATGGTGTTATGGCCAGCTCAGAAACCATGCTGTTCTGGGCATAGGAGCTGATACTGATTGAAGTACTCCACCAGCTGGTCAGCCACAATCCTTTCAAGGGCCTTGGAGAGTGGGGTAGAATAGAGATTGGCCTGTAGTTGTTTTGAAAAGACCTGGCACCACCTTTGTGTACTGGGGTGACCGTGGCAGCTTTCCAGATTTGGGAGAATTTGGAGTGGCAGAGGAATAAAGTAATTATCTTTGTTAGTGGACCAAGTACTTCGTCTAGTGTTAGTCGAACAAATTTTAGGTCCAGAGAGTCCCCACTGTGCCTTGGTTTGCCGAGGACTTATTCAAGGTATTTTCTAGTAGCGGCTTCAGAGACCAGTTTGAAATGGAAGAGTGGCTGGTTTGGTCGTGCTCTCCCCATAGTTCTTATGATGGACAGAGGAAACTAACTTAGTCATCCTTTCCTGAACACCCTCTATAAGGGCTTTACCTCTCATTGTCCCAGGGACACAAAAGGGTGTGCAGTAATCCAATTGTGATCTCACCAGGGCTGTATACAGGGGCATTATCACTTCTGAATGTCTACTTTTGATATTCTTCTTAATACATCCCAATATTTTATTTCCCAGTTTTACCTTATGTCTGGTGTTTATGTCAAAGGTTAACTTATTGTCAACTATTACTCCTAGATCCCTCTCATTTGTTGTTGTATGTAGGTATGTGCTATTCAGTTTATACTTAAATTCCCGATTGTTTTTCCCCAAGTGCATTACCTTACATTTTCGGTTGAATTGGAACTTGTTACTATTTGCCCATGATTCTATAGAAGTGAGATTGTCCTGTAGATCGCGTACTGCCTTTTCATTATTAACAACTGCAGCAATTTTGCTGTCATCAGCATACTTTCCCATCCAAGTGCCCCTAGTTACTGTCATGGTAGCAATAACTATGTTGAAAAGAGTAGGACCCAGCACGGAACCCTGAGGGACCCCACTTGTGACCTCTCTCCAATCCAAGCTAAATCCTCTAATTCCTAGTCATTGATGCCTGTCAGTCAATCATGATTTCACCCATGCTACTATGTTTGGAGGCATCTGAATAGAGAGAAGCTGTTCGACCAGTACATCATGTGCCACTGATAGAAAAGTTTGCGAAATTGAATTTCACTGGCGAAATGTCAGTGAAATCACAAATTTCACCACACATAATATTTCACATAATTATGCTGTTGTGACACAATTTCGCCTGTAAATTTCACCTTAGATTTCACCTTGCATTTCTATTCGGCAAAATCTGGCGAAATCTGGCGAAATTGGGCTTTTCACATGACCTACACTCTGCAGGTCACATTTTTCTTACTAATATTTTTTATTTTCAAAATTAGATTTACAACAGAAGGAAATAACAGAACATTGCTGAGTAAACAATATAAATAAACAGCAACACCTAAAGCTCTGACTAGTTAAAATAAGAATAGTGCTACAATCAAACAAAACAAAAACATCATCATATTTTCTGTTTTTAGAATAGAAAGAATAAACTTTATGCTGTACTTACTATATGTATTAAGACATCAACAAAAATCATGCATAAAATAAATTCATAAATATACTCCTTACCTTATTTCCAAATAAAAATGATTCCCCTTAAAAACAGAGTTATTTAGGAGGTTAATTTCTATAAGAGCACAAAGAAGAGAAGATGATAGTACAAGGTTTTGTTTAGATAGAGATAGAAACCAAAGATAAAGAACAGAGTGCAGATGAGATGAAAACTTGTCCCTTATTATTTATTTTAAATAGTAATGAGTGTGATTAGAGCATCCCAATATTTCCAAGTATGTTTTTTCCCATTTTTCATGCCGCTGGCAAGTTTTTCACTGTTATATTCTCAATTAAAGTGTTTTTCCATTCTATGATAGATGGGGTTTCTTGCTCTATCCAATATTTTAGAATACAGTTTATAGTAACTATGGAGATCATAGCAATCATATATTTGAGCTCTGTATTTATTGATGAACTGCCCCCAAACTGGCCAATTATACACGTCTTGACATTCATATTTTGAATTATCTTTGGGTTTTTGTGTAAACATTGTTTTACTTGTGACCACAGGCATGCTATATGAGGACATTCCCAAAACATGTGTAAACTATTTGCATTTGGACTACTGTATTTCAGGCAATTATCATTATCCTTAAGATTTATTTGAAACATTTTTTTTAGGTGAGTAAAATAAATTATGTAAACATTTATATTATGTTATCCTATTATTAACAATTGAAAAAGCTTTAAAAGGGAAACCCCAGATTAATTCCCATTCCCATTGACATATGTCTTCTCCTATCAATTTAGTCCATTTGGAGACCGATTCTGCTGCATATCCTATAACTACAGAGCTCAAATAACTATAAATTGATGAAATTGTGGGTTTTAGATTCATAATAGCCAGAAACTCTAGGGTATTTTGTTCATAAGAGGTTTTATGACCCCTTTATGCATGTGATATTCGGTAATATCTAACATTAACTGCAAACTTTTAATTATGTTCTCCGGCAAACCAAAGTCATGAGCAACTTTACCTATATCTTTAAAACTAGTGTTTTCAAATACATCTTTGATTTTACATATTCCTGCCTCTCTCAAGTTGCCCCTTGTGTAACAAATTTTTCTAATTTTAAGTTAGGATTTCCCCAGAGAGGCTGTTGGAAAGAAGACGAGAGTTCCAGTTTAAGTAATTGAGGCACTTGAGAGATTAATCTGACAGAATCCATAATTATAGCGTTATTTATTGTTGTAGTTTAGTAGGCAAAAAACATTGAGTGTATACTGATGTTTTTGATTTTAAGAATATCTTCTTCTATCCATAGTTTATATTGACGTTTTTGGTTTTAAGAATATCTTCTTCTATCCGTAGCCACTCTGGTGAGTATGTGCTATTATTCCTAGTTTTGAGCCAGTGAACTAGTTGAAACATAGAAACATAGAATTTGACTGCAGATAAGGACTGCTTGGCTCACCTAGTCTGCCCATTTCCCTACCTAACGGATAAGCTGCAGATCCTATTTAACCAACAGCCTACTTCCTCTTACCCCCCACTAGAATTGCCTTATGCTGTCCCATACATTCTTGAATTCCCCCACTGTTTTTGACTCTACGACCTCCTCAGGAAGGCTGTTCCATGTATCCACAACCCTCTATGTGAAGAAATACTTCCTCACATTACCTCTGAGCCGCCCCCATCTTCAAATTGTGCCCCTTGTTTCTGCACACTCTTTTTCTGAAAGATGCTACCCTCATGGACTTTGTTGATTCCTTGAGATATTTGAAAGTTTCTATCATGTCCCCCCTTTCCTCGAGGCTATACATCTTTAGTTCCTTTAGTCTTTCTTCATATGTCTTCGGATGCAGACCCTGCATCATTTTGGTTGACCTCCTCTGGACAGCCTCCACCCTGTTTATGTCTTTGCGGAGATGGGGTCTCCAGAACTGTACACAGTACTCCAGATGTGGTCTTACCAACTGTCTGTACAGAGGGCCAACAACTTCCTGTTTTCTACTGGTGATGTCTCTCCCTACTCAACCCAATATTCCCCCAGCCCTCCTTACTGCTTTCTCACATTGCTGGTCCACCTTTAGGTCATCTGATATGACTACCCCCAGGTCTCTTTCCATTTTTGTTGTTGTCAGTATCTCACCCCCCATAGTGTACTCTTCCCCTGGGTTTTTGTTTCCCAGGTGCATTACTTTGCACTTCTTTGCATTGAATCTAAGCTGCCATAGATTTGACCATTCCTCCAACCTTGCCAAGTCCCTTTTCATCCTTTCCACCCCACCTTGTGTATCAACCCTGTTGCAGATCTTTGTGTCATCTGCAAAGAGACATACTTTTCCTTCCAGTTCCTCTGCAATGTCACTTATAAAAACATTAAAAAGGACCTGCTCTAGTACTGAACCCTGCGGTAGCCCACTAGTAACCCTCCTTTCTTCACTGTGGACTCAATTTACTATTACTCACTGTGTCCTGTTGTCCAACCAGTGTTTTACCCAGGCTACCACCCTAGAACCCACTCCCAGGCTGGCTAATTTGTTTATTAACCTTTTGTGCAGGACTGTGTTAAATGCCATGCTAAAGTCTAGGTAGGCCATATCCCTGGTCTACTGCTTTGGTCACCCAGTCAAAGAAATCAATTAGATTTGTCTGACATGACCTTCCTGCTGTGAATCCATGCTGCCTTGGGTCCCGTGCCCCACTGGCCTCTAGGTACTCAACAGTTCTTTCCTTCAGAAGTGATTCCATCATTTTCCCTACCACTGAGGTCAAACTGACAGGTCTGCAGTTTTCTGCCTTTGTCTTGCTCCCACTTTTGTGAAGGGGAATCACATCTGCCCTCCTCCAGTCCTCAGGTACCACCCCATCCTCCCATGATTTATTAAAAAGGGTAGTCAGAAGTTAATTGCTAAAAAAAAGGGTAGTCAGTGGTGTTACTAGTTCTTCCCTTAGTTCTTTTAAAATCCTGGCGTGAATCCCATCAGGCCCCATTGCTTTATCCACCTTCAGTTTTAAGAGTTCTTTCAGAACCCTTTCTTCTGTGAAAGGACTAATATCAACCCTCCTATCCAGAGTGCTTCTATTGACTGGATTATGTATTTCCCCCTGCTTTTCCATTGTGAATACTGAGCAGAAGTATTCATTCAGTATCCCTGCTTTTTCACTGTCCCCCTCTGCCCAACCACTGTCCTCTTTGTTCAGCCTCAGTATCCCTGCCTTAGTCTTTCTTTGCTCCCTAATGTACCAATAAAAGGTTTTATCCACCTTCTTAACTGAGTTGGTTATCTTTTCCTCAGTTTGGGCCTTTGCTATTCTGACTGCCTTACCCGCTTCCTTCTGCTTTAACTGGTACAGTTCTCTATCCTGTTCCTTCTGTGTTTCCTTATACTTCCTGAATGCTATCTTTTTCCTTTCGTTCCCGCCACTTCTTTTGAGAACCATAGTGGTTTTTTCTTTCATTTTGATTTGTTTATTTGTTTCACACAAAGACTTGTTGCCTCTGTGATGGTGGTTTTGATGTTTCCTCATTGTTGCTCCACCCCACCTTCTTGCCTGTTTGCTAGTGCTTTTCTGAGGCACTCTCCCAATTTGGGAAAATCAGCCCTCCTAAAGTCCAGTACCTTCACTTATGTGTGGCTTGATGCTACAGCTAAGTTTATCATGAACCACACTGCTTGGTGGTCGCTTGTTCCCAGATGGCTACCCACTTCAAGATCAGAGATCCTCTCTCCAACCCCATTTGAGAGTACCAGGTCTAAGATTGCTCTCTCCCCAGTGGGTTCCAAAACTAGCTGTCTGAGGCATGCCCCCTGTAGGGCATTGAGAATGGCCCTGCTCTTGGATGAGGCTGCAGCAAAGTGCTTCAGTCAACATCTGGCATATTCAGGTCCCCCATCAGCAATATCTTCCCTTTCTCTGCCATCCCAAGGATGCCTTCTATCATTTCCTTGTCCATTTCCTCCCCCAGAGATGGGGGTCTGTATACAACCCCTGTGTGGATTGTGGAGCCATTTCCAGTCTCCAGGGTGACTCACAGTGCCTCCTCTCCTCCTTGTTTACCCTTTAGTTTTTTTTTTTTGCTACCCTCTTCGCTGCACCAGGATCCTCTCTTCAGGGATCCCTAGGTCGTATATGCTCCCATAGTCCTGCCCCAGTTACCTCCCTCCAGGTACCGGCCAGCCTGTCCCCATCCTGCCTCGGTTTACCCCCCAGGCGGGGCGGAGAGGGGAGGACCCACATTCCCCTCTCTTAGTCCTTAAGTCTGCATCGGAAGGCTTGCCAGCCCCTTCTATGGAGCCTGGTTATGGGTGTTCTCAGGTCAACTGGGTCCCGTCTACGGGAGCCTGGTGCAGGATTTTTTTCCATTTTTCTCCCAGCCCTCAGGCTGTCCGCATGCTAGGGAAGCCTAGGGGTGGAGCACGTTGTGATGTGCTTGATGCTGTGGCTCCTGGCAGATGTCCTCCCACCCTGCTGTGTGCAGCCTAGCTGCACCTCCACCTGTGGTCATCCAGGTGGCGGTATCACAGTGGGACTTGCATCCCACCCCACCCAGAAGAGGACAGCAGCCACTAGGCGCTCAATCCTCCTCCCCCCAGCCAGTCCTCCAGCTGCCCGAGTCCGTTCCTGAACCTGGGTCACTGGTGTCACAAGCAGTAGCCCTACCTCTGTGCTGGTGGACCGGCTTTACCCTTTAGTTTTGTTGCTTTGATCGCTTGCCTTACTTAGAGAGAGAGCTACTCCTCCTCCTCTTCTTCCCTCCCTGTCCCTCCTGTAGATTGTGTACCCTGGTATGTTGACATCCCAGTTATGGTTCTCTGTGTACCATGTCCCTGTGAGTGCCACAATATGCAGGCATCCCTCTTCCATCAAGGCCACCATTTCAAGGAGCTTTTTACCTAGACTATGGGCATTGGTACTCATTACCCTCCATTTTTAATGGCTTTATTTCTTTTTGCCCCATCCCAGTCCCTACTGCCTTTGTCTTTTTCTCCATTTACCCCTGCCCTTCTCCCTATCGACTGCTCTATTTTGGTGTTTACCTCACTAATTACCCTGATTTTTTGGGGGGGCTAGGATTTCCCCTTCTCTTCTTCAGTCCCCCTTGGCTAGTTTGAATGCTTGCCACTGAAGCATTTAAACCTATCACCTAGGATCCTGGTTCCCCTTCAGGATAGATGCAGACCATCACACCTGTATAGGCTTGCATCCCTCCAGGTGGAGCCCCAGTCCCCAATGAAGCCAAATCCCTGAGCTCTGCACCAGCTTTTCAACCAGTCATTGAATCCCATGGTGTGGAGTGCGCTTGCCTCATCCATGCCATAGACAGGTAGCACTTCCGAGGAAGTTACTGTGTGTGCTACTTGTCTAAGGCCCCTTCCCAACTCCACAAACTCCTGTTGCACTGCTCTGATCCCATTCTCAGCCAGGTCATTCATTCCTAGATGGATAATGACATCCAGTTCCCTCCCCCTTGCCACTGCTCCCATGATCCTGAGGATTCATTTCCTGTCCCTCCAAGCCTTGGTGCCAGCAGGCACCTTATCTCCCTTTCCCCTCCTTCCCCCAGTTCTTCCCCCAAACAATTGAGTCCCCCACCAGGAGTTTTTTCCTTCCCCTGTGGGGTCCTGGGCCACCCTCCTGTGGGTATCCATTGTGGAAGTTCCCAGCATCCTCCTTGGTTTCCACTGCAGATGTCTCCATAGAGGAACCATGCTTCACCAGAGTGGTGAATGAATTGTGGAGAGGCACAACTGGAGGGATGCACCTCTGTTCCACCACCCTCACCCTCCCTGAGTCCACTGTGGTCCAACCACTCCTGTTTCTTGGCAACCTCTGAGGTAATGGCCATGGCATGGATGGTCCCTGTGTAGGGGAACAGGTTTCCTGAATCCTTGCCAGGTCAGCATGGAGACGAACAACCTCCTCCCTCAGACCAGAGAGGTGCCTGCAAATAGGGCAGCAATGCAGTTTCCAGAATGTCTCCCCAAAGACTGCTACTCCATAGCCAGTGCATTGAACCACTCCTCACATGTCTGTGTCCCTTCCAGTTACAGATGCTTTTTTGTTTTTTGTTCTTGTTTTAGTGTGTGCAAGCTTGTGAGTGTCTCTACTCCCTATTCAGTGTGCAGTGCTGTTAAGGATATGAACAGGTGTATGTAGTTAGCAGTTTTAAGGAAGTGATATCAGAACCCCTGCTATAAAGGAAGTTATGCACTTGGGGCAGGTGGGGTGAGGGGAAGGGTGGATGGGAGTAAACCTATGCTGTCCAGAAACAATCACCTACAACTCTTACCCTCCACCCCGGGGAGTGCCTTCCTTCCTTTCAGACACCTATTTCACAAAGGCTAAGTAACAGGTCTAGTCACAGCTGACTGCAAATATCTCCCAGCTACAGTTCCTCCCTGGCAAATTAAAGTTAAAACTAAGAAAAGTCCACCCCAAAAACAGAATCAATACTAGTTACTTACACAGGTCCAAAAAGTAATAATTCCGTTCAGTGTAGTCTAGAAAATAACCTCCTTGATTTGAGGAAGCTGTGGCTGCTTTCTGATTCTCCCTGTCTTCAATGTGAGAAGGAGACTGCATCACCTCTGAGACAAAAAAAAACAACCTTTTCAGCGAAAAAATAAATAAATAAAATAGGGGAAAACACTAATTTTGCTGAGCCTAATGATAAAAAGTCACAAAAATGTAAGTACCACCTGTAATAATTTCACAGAAGATATACCCTGTAAGAAACACTTTGCTACAGAGAAAAATTAAGCAGTAACAGAAGATATACCTTGCAAAAAACAATTTGAATCAGAAGATTACAGCAGTAATCTGTTAGCACACACCTGTTGGCACACCTTGTAATAATGCAGCAGAAGGTATACCCAGCAACAGCAATGTGAATCAGAAAACAAAATAAAGTAATAAAATGTTAGCAACAAATGGTAACAATCCCTGTGAGTACAAAATAAAAACAACAACACACAGTAAATCTGCCTAGCCAAAAGTCGTAATCCTTTCCCTTACTCTGGTAAGGTTCTAAGTTCTGTCCTTTCAAGCAAGCTAAAAGGAAAGAACTCAGGTGAAGCTAGGTGCCTTGGCCAGCAAACGTAGCCTTCCACCTCTGCAAACCTAGCCTTCCACCTTGTAGTATTCTGGTGGCTATATAATATAATTTAAGATCTGGTGCTCTCAAGCCTCCTTGTTCTATTAATCTGGTTAGTTTACCCTATGTGTGTCTGGGCTTTTTATTAGCCCATAGAAATTTATTAACTTTTGTGTGAATTATATTGAACCATGTGTTAAAACAAATGCAAAACAACTTTTGTCATTGCCTTACAGCAATTAATGAATGCATTTTTTTCAACCAGTAAATTCACAGTACTCTAACATTTCTGGACTCTAAGCTAAGTTTACAGTCTATATGTGTTGTTTAAAATGTATTTTATGCATTATGCATTATGCTCAATACTGAAATTGTTCTATTACAAACATGCTTATGTTTCATGTTTATGTTATAATGTTTTGATATACATCTTGCTACACTGTATCATGTGTGTATTCAGAAAAAGTGCTCCACATGTATAACGTTTTTAATGCTCATAACCAAACCTAAATACTGGGACCAGCATTTTTGACCCACCTACAATATGTTCAAGCAAAACCAAAAGTAAAATTAATGCTCTGTTTGTCTTATTACTCACAGGTACCCCGAAAGAATGAGTGTACTCTATGCAGGTTTTGTCATTTTAAATTTTAACAATTATAATATGCAGAATTTAGATTGTACTCCAAACCTATGCTTCAAGCCTTACCCCACTCAGTACTTTGGAGTATTTCACTATACAGGTAAAGAAGGTAGATATGTTCACTTGTCACAGGTGCAATAGGCACTGTTATTAAATTGGCATAGGCCAACAACATATGTATTTATCCCACTAATTGCATTGTGTAAAGGCATATTGTTATGAACAATATGTTTTAAAGCATGTAACTGCATTAAGCAGGTTAGCAAGAGGAAAAGGAAGAGACCATTATGGTTTTCCAAAGAGGTAGCAAAGAAAGTGAAAGCCAAAAGATAGCATTCAGGCAATACAAAAGACACAGGCAGAAGGGATAGGGAGAAGTACCAGGAGAAACAAGGGAGGCAGGAGTCAGTAAAGGAAGCCAAAGCTCAGACAGAAGAACACATTGCAAAATCAGTGGTTAAAGGGGACAAAACCTTTACAGGTACATAAGTGAAAAAAAAGAAAGACAAAGGAGGATAGTGAGACTGAAAGGGGAGGATGGGAGTCGCGTGGAGGATGACAACAGAAAAGCTGACATGTTGAACAGGTATTTCTGCTCAGTCTTTACTGAGGAAGAGGGGGGTAATGGGTCTGAAGGGAGTACAAGGGGTGAGAATGGTGCAGAAATGGATTGCATCACAAGTCCTATGAAGACAAGTTGAAGGAACTGAACATGTACTCCCTGGAGGAGAGGAGGGAGAGAGGGGATATGATAAGAGACATACAAGTATCTTACAGGGAGAAACAGAGTGCAGAAAAACACTATTTTTTAGCGAAAAAGATGTTCCAGGACTAGAGGGCATGGGATGAGGTTGGAGGGAGGACGATTCAGAGGAAACGTGAGAGGGAATTTCTTCGGGGAACGGGTGGTGGACGGGTGGAGCACCCTGCCGGAGGAAGTGGTGGGGGCTGAAACAATCACGGGATTTAGGAATGCATGGGATAGACATAAAGGAATTCTAGAAGTCAGGGGTAAGGGGAAACAGACTTCTAGGAAAACAAACTGAACTTACAAGCTCAAATGGGCAGACTGGGTGGGCCATAGGCCCTTATCTGCCGACACTGTCTATGTATCTATGTATTGTAACATTACAAGATTTTATAACTCAGGTCTCAGTCAGGCCTGCTTGCAACAGACAGGGAAATAATGTTCATCACTGTCATAACTGCTTCTGTGATTTAAAAGCAGGAGGTAACCATAACATTGTCATGATTTACAGATGGTCAAATGGTATAATTGAACCTCGGCCTGCACCCCCAGGTGTGCGGTTAATGTCCCATTTTTATTTTTTATTTTTCTAATTGCCAGAATTTAGGCTCTGTCACACCACTCTTTACAAAACAAGAAGTAAATGGTTTAAAAGATTGTTATTTATGTGTTTTAACTCAGTGTCTAACACACTTTGCAAGTTTGCAGGTTTCACGGTGTGGCACATAAGATCTCCACGTTCAACAGCAGTAACCTCTGCAAGTGTAATGTTTTCAGCGAAATTACACCTAGTTGTAGAACTTTAAATCAACTGAAGAAGGTCCAGTCAGTTCAGACTCTGCAATCAAGCTTATTGTTTCTGCTTACTATGAAGTTAAGTCTGGGAAGGGCACTCCCTAACTCCAGCGAGAAGATTCTGCTTCAATTGACCTTCAAGCAATACATCCATTTTCTTCACTGCCGCTTGTTCCAAACATGGCTGGTACTTTCTACAACCCTATTGCTCTGTTATGGACTGTGTTCTTAATGGTTTATTGTCAATTGTTACCTTTTTATGGACTGTTAATCTTTATGCTGGGGTGTAATCAACTACGACAAAACAAATGCCATGCCAGTGTGTGTGTGTGACTACTCCATTAAAAGGACTCAATGCACCCCTGGCCAGTGTGTCTACTAATCAGCCAGCCAGCAAAATGAACACTGACTTTTCTACTATGCTGGTGTTTTGTTTTTAAATTACTGTCTGCATTGCCTCATATGCCTTGTGGGGTTACCACCATTCTGCAAATGACATTTCATCTGTACTGTAACTACATCAACCTGTGGATATTTATATGAACTTATGAACTGTTCATTTCATGGACTGTTATGTTTTATAAGGACTTATCTGTCAAGAGACATTATCAACAGATTCTTCAATCAAGCTCCCAGGGTGTGCCACACCTCAACACAAGGTAGCATCTACCTTATTCACTCTCAAAGTGAATTCCATGAACTCTTTTCATCAACAAAATTGTTATGTTATATTGTGTTATATGTGGTGTCACATGTTAGCATTTTTCACATATTTCAATTGTGGTGTTGACATCCCTCAATTCTGTATTATGTTTTACAAACTCACGATTTGTGTTCCGTCTGTAACCACTCCTGTACTAACTCCAGAACAGGATGCTTTTATAAATGCCTTGACTATCTGTATGCTGGCAACCAGTTTTAAATCATATACCTATTCACCTAGTCTAACAGTCTAAAAGTAGAAATGTTTAGTTTTTTTTTTAACCTTCAGTTATTAACTAATATCTTTACATTTATGTTCAATTTTTGTGAATGTTCGAGTCCTCAGGGCTTCCTATCTTCAGGGTGGAAATTATTAACAGTGGTCAGTGGCCAAGGTTTTAGTAATCAGTGACCAAACTTTTATCAACAATGTGTAGTTGGCTAACCATAAAACTGAGGAAATAAAAAGGTGTAAAATGGCTAGTGTAAATTGCTAAAGGGCTAGTAAGAGGTAAAAATGGTTAGTAAATGACTAAATGATGCCAACATGTAAATTAGTATATCTAGTAGCAAAAGGCTGCAAGTGGAAAATACCACTATGTCACTTAATATGTGTGCGTGTAAGACTTTAAAAGGGTTAATTGTAAAATTCCATACAATGAAAAAAAAAAAAAAATAGCTGAAAGCATAAAATGAGGCCGTGGCCGAGATATGCACAAATTCCAGCCTTGCATTTTTTTCTAAGCTTGCTACACATAAATATGGGACCCATGGTCATGGCTTACAAGCGTAGTTGGTGACTGGGGTGCTACTCTTCTCCATTGGGTGACAGTACTTGTAAGTGGTCATATTGGCACTCTGGCTACTGACTGTCCTAATCAAACTTCTCCAAAAAGCCCGTGCAACACAATGGTGTCACGGGACGCCACCCACCTGCCCCTTGCTACAACCCGAACAAAGGACCCCATTAAACTGGAGGGTGTTTCCATTACAAAGCAGGCAAATTGTGGCCAAAATATAAAGTGAGAAAAAGTAAAGGAATCGGTTAGTTGATACATAGTATCAAAAGGGGGAGAGTGTGAGGAATTTTATATATCCTAAAGCTATATTTGCTATTAAATGCCTTGAAGCTATGCTTGCTTTGAAAGCCATGCTGTAACAAAGTCATAAAATGTAGTAGAAATTTCTGAGTTCATGTTTTCTTTTTTAAGGGTTATAGAATTTGTACTAAGGTTACTTGAGCTACATTTGTAAAACAGAAAAATAGATAAAACTGAGCAGAACTGGTTGTACCAGCCTAAATAATGGGCTTGGACAAAATATAAAGATAAGAGCATGCCTGGGGCAAAATATAAAATAACAGCACGTAGTGGCATTGAAGGCAAGTTGTATGTTGCTATGGTGTGAGTAAAACTCATTGTCTCTCTCAGGTCAGCTTGACCCAGGCATATGTATCAAGCAGTGTTGGGAAAGAAATGGAATAAGTAGTGGAAAAGTACCTCATACATAAACTTGTTTTTTTTTTCTGTTACATTGCTGAAAACTTGTTATGCTGTCTCATGATTGACTTATACTGAAATGTTGGTATTTTTCAAGATAAGAAGTGCAACATCTAGCTTATAAAAAGCTGCTGTAAATTGTAATCGGAGAACTTCTCGGTAGAAGTCCCACATGCATGTGTGTTTGATCAAATAAAGCGACGTTAAGACAAAACCCAGTGGTGTGGTTTTTGCCCGTGACGATGGGAGTGGTTGCTCAGGTAATACTTACAGTGAGAGAATTTGCAATCACACCTTTCAAGCAAGCTAAAAGAAAAGAACTCAGGTGAAGCTAGGTGCCTTGGCCAGCAAACGTAGCCTTCCACCTCTGCAAACCTAGCCTTCCACCTTGTAGTATTCTGGTGGCTATATAATATAATTTAAGATCTGGTGCTCTCAAGCCTCCTTGTTCTATTAATCTGGTTAGTTTACCCTATGTGTGTCTGGGCTTTTTATTAGCCCATAGAAATTTATTAACTTTTGTGTGAATTATATTGAACCATGTGTTGAGGATAGTCCAGGGCAACATGGAAAACAGATGTATTGCTCTGAGAGTAGGAACATCTTAACTGAATCTAGCCTTCCCCATAATCCTAATGGAAGTTTATTCCATGGCCCAGCTATTCAAAAGGATTGTGCATGGTGCAACAGCGTTGCACCATGTGCAACCCAATGATGTGCTCTGGTGCGATATTCAAAAGGGGAAAATGCGTGGCACACATCCCAATGCACTGGAGCGCATCAGTAATGTATGCAGGTGCAGGTGGGGGGGGCGTGCCTATGCGTACTCTGCACAGCCCGATATTCAGCCCGGGATGTGTGGAGCCATGCATGCGTAACCACTACCTGCACCATCACAAAGTTGATCCCAAAAAAAAAGGAACAATGGATGGCCATCCATAGGTGAGCTGCCGCATTGCAGGGTGCAACACGACAGCTGCCACCAGTGGGTGGCCACTCAAGCTCTGGCTGCACCTCTGTGGTGGTGCTCCCCCATGCCCGATTGCGGGCATCAGTAAAAAAGGATTAATCCTAAATCCCTGGTGGTCCAGTGGACCGCTGCCCACCCAATTGTGGGCTAAGTAAGAAAGAGATTAATCCTATATCCCTGGTGGTCCAGTAGACCACTGCCCACCCGATCATGGGCTAAGTAAGAAAGAGATTGATCTTATATCCCTGGTGGTCCAGTGGACCGCTGCCCGCCTGATTGTGGGCTAAGTAAGAAAGAGATTAATCCTATATCCCTGGTGGTCCAGTGGATCGCTGCCCACCCGATCACAGGGTAAGTTAAAAAAGTAACCTACAGTATATCCCTGGTGGTCCATGGTGCAGCTCTGTTGAATATCACCCAGTCCACACCCCTGTGTAGCCAGGTTGTGCTGTGCCCAGTTTGAATATCTGGGCCCATGTCTCCAAATCTTTTTTGGTTTTCAATCTAAAATCAGTGAAATTATTAGAGACCATTTTTTTAATAGTTTTATACATTTTGATCCCTAAATACTCTATATACTCTGATGCCCATGAGATGCCTAATTCTTTAATTTTGTTATCTGGGATTCCACCGTTTATGGAGAGAAATTTAGTTTTTCCTTTGTTTAGTTTGTAGCCTGATATTAAATCATAATGATCAATTAGTTCCAGTAGTACTTTCCTAGATTTAACGGCATCTAAGAGAGTCAAAAGAATGTCATCCATGTAGAGGGAACATTTTATTGAAGAGTTACTGATTTTAATTCATTTTATTTGATGAGAGGCATTGATCTGAAGGACCAAGGGATTGTGCACAATATTGAATAGGAGTGGTGAGAGAGGACAGCCCTACTTAGTACCTCCCTCTATTTAAAAAAAACTTGGATATTCTTCCATTAATCATCAAAGCTGCTGAAGGTTTGTCATAGAGAAGTTTAACCCATGTTATGAATTCAATAGTTAAGTTATGCGCTGCCATGGTTTTAAATAAGAATTTCCAGTCTATGTAATCGAAAGCCTTCTCTGCATCTAGTGCAAATAAAGCAGAGGTTTCTTGTTATTATTGACAAAAGATATTATATGGAAGATCTTTCTAGAGTTGTCGGTGGTAAGTCTTCTTTTAATAAAGCCTGTTTGTTCTGGACCTATGATTTCGTCTGTTACTAACATTAGTCTGGAGGCTAGAAGATTTGCTAAAATTTTATTATCGGTGTTTATAAGACTGATGGGTCTAAAATTTTTTTGATCTGTTTCATCTTTACCTGATTTGGGGATCAAAGTGATAATGCTTTGTTGCATGGAAGCAGGCAAAGATCCTATTTCTTTTGCTTCTTGGTATACATTAAGTAATACGGGTGAGATAATGTCAGAAAAAAATTTATAAAAATTTGAGGGAAAACCAGGAGCTTTGTTAGGTTTTAGCTCTTTAATAGCCTGTTTAATGTCCTCAGCCTTTATTTTTTGGTTAAGTATAAATGTAGATTCTTTGGATAGATATGGAATATTAGTTTTCTTAAGAAAGCTATCAATATTTTGATCTGTATTACTGGTTACATTATTCTTGTATGTATTAGTATAATATTCACAGAACTGATTATTAATTTCTGAAAGGTCTGTAGTAATTTCATTTGTTTGTTCATTTTTAAGTGTTAGAATATGTTTCTTGTTACTATTCTGCTTGAGATGCATGGCTAATAATTTTTGAGCCTTGTGGCCAGAAGCAACATAATTAATTTTAGTTTTCCTCATGTGAAAATCTGCTTCCCTTTGTAAAAGCTCTTCATACTCTGATTTATGTTGAGCCCATTGTTGCCATAGTTTTTCAGAATAAGAGGTATCTAACATATTTTGTAAGCTCTTGAGAGTGTTTAATTGTTCTAAAATTGTAATTTTGTTCTGCTTTTTAACTCTGGATGCTAGGTTAATAAGTCGTCCTCTTGCAAAACATTTAAATGTTTCCCATGTTGTAGCCCATGAGGTGTCCTTCGGGTTATTGAATTCTATAAATTCTATGAATTCTTTTTTAGGAGTATCTACGTATTGCTGATTTTGGAGAAAAAAATTGTTCAACATCCACCTTCCTTGTTTATTCTGTACCGTTCCCCATTTAAGGATGGTAGTAACCGACGAGTGATCTGAAATCACTATTCTATGTATTTGAGATTGTATTATATCTTGTACATAATTTCTAGGGATAAAAAGATAATCAGTTCTTGAGCCTGTTTTATACACTGGAGATAGGAAAGTATATTCTTTCAGTGTAGGATTAAACATCCTCCAAGAGTCCATCAAACCTAAGATATCTATAGTTTCTGCCAAATCCTTCTCTGACTTTGTTAATTTGTACTTTTTATTGGTTCTATCCAACAGTGGAATAATAATACAATTTAAATTCTCCTAAGAAAATCTCACATTTTGAGAAAGAAGAGATTTTATCTCTACATTTGGAGAAAAGGTTCATGTGAAGTGCTTGAAGGTCCATAAATATTAATTAGTGTAACCTCAATACCGTTTAGTATTCCATGTACTATAATAAAATAACTATTGGGGTCTTGAATTTCATCTAGTAGAGTGCATGTGAGCTTTCTGGAAATTAATATCATCACTCCTGCTTTCTTGTTGCTGTTGTCTGCACTGAACACCATACCCACCCATTCTCTTCTCATGAGATCTTTATCTGTACATTTAATATGTGTTTCTTGCAAAAATGTAATATTCCTTCTAATTTTTGTAACTGCCTAAGAACTTGGTGTATTTTATATTTCTCATTTAACCCACGTACATTCCAAGTAATAAATGAAATTTGCCTAGCCATTCATAATGATAAGTATGTATATCCTTAAAAAATAATACATACCATTCTGTGAGTCATTGGCTATTATAACGAGGGATACCTTAGAAACAGCAATGGAACATGTCACTGCTTATTCATATTCTGGATCCTCCATCTTCATTTTTAAGGACAATTTTTCTCTCCACACTCCAAAAAGAAAAAGAGTTAGTAAGAAGGAGATAGTAAAAGGTAAAGAAATATCTGAGATAGTGACAATAAAGTAGTAAAGACCATATATTTTAAATTTCCAACCCACAATTGTGCAGCCAACCCCTCTATCTATTGCCTCAATGATTGAAGAGGTTGGTCTCTGGTGACACGCTTATAAAATAACTATGAAATCATTTACTAAGATTTCAGTGACATGGACTATTAAAAGTTTAACAACATTTCCATGCAATCTTGTTAATTGCAACTCTTTTTAAAGGATGACAATTTAACTTTCTTATAATTTTAAAGCTATATGTGAGAGGAATGCTAAGCTTGCAAACACACATTTCCTAATAATTAAAGGAAAAGAAGGGATCAGAAGTTTGGAGGTAAGGAATCAAATAGAATTAGGTTTTATTTATGTAAAAAAAATGTATTTTATTTATTTAGTTTTTGTTTACCGGGTAAGTGCACTAGCCAACAGGTGACTATTTTCAGGCACGACCCGGGAGAGTACAATACAGCATAACACATGGAAGCAAACAATACAACTTAGGCAAACATCCATACATAGTACATTCCTGGTCATATAGAAATGGTTCCGGCTAGTCTAACATGGTTTAGTCTATACTAAGCATGACCAACAGGCCAAGAGCAGCTTCAGGGGAGTATTGGTACAGGTGGTAGGTAAGGGAGGGGTATAGGACTCAAGGGACTGCTAGCTGTTTTACCGGGGAAAGCATAGGGAGACTGCCGGGTTAGAGGTACCCAAATGGGCAGGAAAGACAAGGAGAGAGGTAATGGGAACAACATGACCTGGCGGCCATCGACAGCCAGCCAAGCAGAGTACCCAGGGTGAGTAAGGGGAAGTAAGGGGGATGCCAAGAGCATCCCGGTGGCAGGCTAGAGGGATGCCAGGTTCATGGCCCCACAGTGGGGGGTAGAAAAAAGGGGAGGGATGGATGAGTGAGAGTGAGGCGGCTAAAGATACGGCTTTGGAGGTAGGAGGCGGGTAGGTGCAGCCAGGCAGGTGGTTCCTAGACTGGGCATAAGGACCAGAAGCAGTCCCGGGCCCTTAACGTCTATTGGCAGAGGTAGATAAGAGGAAGGGAAGGGAGGAGGTAAAGCCAACATGCACCTATGGCAAGTATGGGCAGAGCCCCGGTAGCGCAGAGGGTAAGAGACGGGGGAAGGGGAGAGGTGTCATAAACTAATGGCCGTCAGCAGCCAGCCCATGCAGCCTCAGGGGGTCTGGGGGAAGTAAGAGGATCCCGACAGCAGGCTAGAGGGACGCTAAGTTCATGTCCCAGCCGACAGGGATGAAGATATAAAAAAGGGTGGATGGGTGGGAGGAAAGGCGGCAGTAAAATACGGCTTTTGCAGTAGTAAGGGGGAAGGTGCGGCCGAGCTTGTGGTTCCGAGGTTGGGCATAGAGGCAAGGTATCAGTCCCTAGCTGGGGATCTCAGGTGTAAGGAGGACAAGTGAAGGGGAGGGAGGAGGTGGGGCCCTATAGTACCAACATCCACCTGAAGTGAGTTTGGACAGTGTCTAGGTAGCACAGAGGATAAAAACAGTACATAATAGACAGTAAATGTAGGTAGTAGTAGATAAGTGCTAACATTCATAAAAACTTATACATAATTCTTACGATAATGAGGTTTGAGGAGAGGGGTAGGAATCAGGGAGATAGAACAAAGGGGGGTGGTATAGAGACCAGTAGCAGGGGAGTGGGGAGCAGGGGCAGGGAAGATATGGGAATCAGGTAGGATCAAAGCAGGTGCAAAATGATGTAATAATATTCCAGGATCCCCTGGGGTGAATTAGTGACCTACATGTGTACCCTCCATCAGATGAATCCAACTCTGAGTCTATGTATTCACTACCTTATGAAAAATCCAACTCTGAGTCTATGTATTCACTACCTTATGAAAAAATCCAACTCTGAGTCTACGTATTCACTACCTTATGAAAAAAATACTGTATCTCTCAAAAATAAGGTCATAAACCTATATCATACCTATATACATGTAGTTCTCATGCTCAGTAATTATGACAACTGCTCTGAGTCACGATGTGTGATATTGAAAGTTCTATATATCCATAGTGTTCCACTCAAGATTCAGGTGTTGCAATAATGTAAAAGGGACTCAGACCTATCATACTAATAATTGATAAAAATCTGCAGAACACCCTGGAAGAGGCCTAGCTGGTGGGTCTGTGGTCCCTTCACTATTTATATATGCTTTGACAATAGCCAGCCAAAATAAAGTGACTGAGCATTCAGATGCACCCAGTGAGCCTAACCGGTGAGCACTGTGTCAGCAAAAGTCAAGATTAGTAATAAGAGACACCACAGATATATATATAAAGAACAGCACACTAATTTATCATAAAAGGTCAGAGGTATAGATGACCCAATTCTTTTCATACTTAAAACATAGAAATACATAAAATAGGCACTAATTGGCAATGAGAGACACTAGTAGATAATTTTCTATATAGAAATATTGCCAGTGGTATACCAAGGCAATAGAAAGAACCAGACCAGAGACTAATTCAAAATATAGGATGGCACATATGGTAGTACCTAGATACTGTCACAAAAAAAAATTAGTTCCGTACTTTCTTATCTTTTTAATGTTTGATCTTTACTGACACTTCTTTTCCTTTTCTTTTTCTCACTGTCTAAGATTATCATTTTTTGATGAGAAATTAGAATTAATTTCAACCTTGAGAGTGTGTTTTTACCAATCCAAAAAAGGAAAAACAATGATAAGGAAAATAATGTATAATATTTCTATTTTCTTACATAAATATTTATAACAGTAAGCCCTTAAAAAACTACTGTTACTAACAATATCAATTTAAAAAAAAGTAAAAAGAACCATTTGCTTTTTACTCTGAGGAGATCTCCTATGAAACACAGCAGACCCCCCATTCTTCCCTGCCACTCATTGCTAGCTTGGATATTTCTGTTTACTTATTTAGGATAATATTAGCCAGCAGTCACAACAAAGGGCAACTGGTAAATTCTTATATTGAGCTGGTTAGGACCTTCCAAGTATATTTAAAGTATGTCCAGTCCCTGAAGTTGTCTAGAAGATAATCTAGTTACATATCAATAGGTATCTTACAAAGGTAGTTCTCAGTTTCACCCTCTAGAAGAAAACTCTCCTCCAGCCTTTTTAAAGCCAAAAACAGTAGCACAACCAGTGAAAACTTAGATGGTGTTAATTGAAAAATACAGTGTACATCAGACTAACTGCACCAATTTTGCTGCCCCTTTCTAATTAAGCAAAAAATATTGTGAGTATTCTCCCCGTATTTTCTCGGTATAAATCGTAATTTTACAGCGTCAAATGAACACTCAAACTGTCTCTATAAGTAAATATATTAAAGTTGAAACAAAACACACAGAAAAATGGCTAAAGCAGTAGAGCAGATGAAAGAAACACCAGCTTCCAAATTTATAGTGCAACACTGCAAAAATCATAGGTGGACCCACTGCTTATAACACTTCTCTCTATCAATCTGGGGAATATATAAACCAGAAATAAAAGCCCATCTCATAGAAACCTTTCCTGACAAATAATCTCCGTCCCTCCATAAAGAGTGGTCCCACAAGGCCACAGGCTATAAACAATATTCAGCAGTTCACTTCCTGGGGGCAATACTAGGAGTGGTCTTAATCCTTCAAGTCCCACCCAAGCAAATCAGATTCATCCACTCCCAGCTCAGCAAAAAAAACCAAAAAAAAACAGAAGGCGGGGTAACTGCAATTATTTCTGGTTCCTGCAAAGGAAAAGAATAATGTTATATACAAGACAGAGTGTAACTACAGTATTTATTTTCAACATGCATCATTCAAAAAATATTTGGTATAAATATCTCAGCATAGTTAGTTCAGCGTGAGAAGTCAAAATTACTGAACAACTTTGGTAGGTCTTTTTTCAGTCTCTGTTTTGTCACCTCATAACTAGGATAATTGAGAGTTTTTCCTTCAGAAAGTCAGATTTTAAAAGCTGTGGGATGCAGCAAACCATATTTAATGTGAGCTTCTCTCAAAACCTTTTGATGGGTTTAAAAGCATTTCTCTTTTTAATTAATTCCTGAGTCAGATTATTGAAAAACATCAGCTTATGTCCCTCATAGAAAATTCCTGGTTTGTCTCAAAGCACATAAACTTTCTATTGAAAATTCAGAAATCTGACTATAACTGATCTGGGTTTTTCTTGTGGAGGTGGACGTGGTCTTAGAGATCTATGTGCCCTTTCTAGAACATATTTTTTGGTATCACTATAAGAGGGCCAGCAACAGCAATTAGAACTTTGTTAATGAAATCAATTGCATGAGATCCCTCCAAACCTTCAGAGATTCCTACTATTCTGATGTTATTCCTCCTACTTCTTGCTTCCTGATCTTCTAATTTACTGGCTAATTTCACTATCGCTTGAGAAAAAATAATTATCTCCCTTTGTTCTTTCATTGTGTTGTCTTCTAGACTACTGATTCTAGCTTCTGCATCCATAATATTTTTTGTATTAGTCTGTACTTCTAGTGAAAGGTTAGCTAGCCCAGACGTTAAGTCAGAAATAACAGTTTTAATAGCTGAAAACTCTCCCATAAAGATTTCTAAGTGCTGAGTTGTCAAAGGATGATAAATTATTTCTGCTGTCTCCTCATATACATCAGGTTCCATTAATGGTCTTTTATTAGACTTTTTTTCTATTGTAGTAGGTAGGGGTACATTATAATTATGTGCTTCTTGTTGTGTTATCTCCATTTCAGACATTGTCACTAAATGTGAATTAATAAATTATATATTTCTTATGGGAAATTCACTTTTATTATTTCTGGGTAGGGAATACATCTCTTTTCTGTTTAGTTATGAAAAAAAAGAAGAAACACTTCCCTTTGAAGGCAGATTCAAAATTGGCAGTTAGGTGTCGCAAGAGACTTGAAGTTTAACACGCTGCAACCACTCTCTTCAGCATCATCCACCGAATCCTTCTTTTTATTTTCTGTCCCTTTATTGTTTCCTACTTGTGAATATAGCTCTTTTAGTTAATTTCCAATTTGGCAGCTAGGTGCCTCCAGAGACCTTACAGAGCTCAGCACTCTGCAACCACTCTCTTCAGCACCATCGAGTCGAGTCTGGAGAAGAACGGTAAGTCCTCTGCAGGTCACGTGGGTGAAAGTGTACAGGCAGGAAGTGAGTGATTCATTTTCCATCTGTGTAGCTGGAGACTTGGGAGGAAGCAGGCAGCCAGCAACAGAGCCTTTTAGACAGTTTATTGGGTCTGTGTGTTCCATTGTGTGTTTTTTTCACAGTTTTTTGTTCATAATATATATTTTGATTGTGTTTGTTGATAATTTCTGTTAGGTGTCTGTGTAGATTGAATGGTGTGTGTGTGTGTGTGTGTGTGTGTGTGTGTGTGTGTGACTCCTCTCCCTTTCTGTTTTTTTTTAAATGATGGAAGGGAAAGGTAAGGGCAAGGGTCTGGGGAAGTCACCCACTGTCCCTCTCAACAGGCGGGTATTTAGGCTAGCTGAGGACCCATCCCAGACCCAGCAAGAGCTTGTAGCCACCACTCCTCAGCAGCAGCATGAGCCTGTCCCCCCATCAACAGCATGAGGATGTGGCCCTCCACATCCACCACCCAGCAGCAGAATCCTCCTGTAACCCCCAGGACCAGCAGCAGCAGCGTGAGCTTGTTGCCCTCTCAGCAGTGTGAGGATGATGTTGCCCTCCACATCCACCACCCAGCAGCAGAATCCTCCTGTAACCCCCAGGACCAGCAGCAGCAGCGTGAGCCTGTTGCCCCCCCGCAGCAGCGTGAGGATGATGTGCCCCCTCCACATCCACCACCCAGCAGCAGAATCCTCCTGTAACCCCCAGGACCAGCAGCAGCAGCGTGAGCCTGTTGCCCCCCGCAGCAGCGTGAGGATGATGCTGCCCCCTCCACATCCACCACCCAGCAGCAGAATCCTCCTGTAACCCCCAGGACCAGCAGCAGCAGCGTGAGGATGATGTGGCCCTCCACATCCACCACCCAGCAGCAGAATCCTCCTGTAACCCCCAGGACCAGCAGCAGCAGCATGAGCCTGTTGCCCCCCGCAGCAGCGTGAGGATGATGTGGCCCCCCTCCACATCCACCACCCAGCAGCAGAATCCTCCTGTAACCCCCAGGACCAGCAGCAGCAGCGTGAGCCTGTTGCCCCCCCGCAGCAGCGTGAGGATGATGTGGCCCCCTCCACATCCACCACCCAGCAGCAGAATCCTCCTGTAACCCCAGGACCAGCAGCAGCAGCGTGAGCCTGTTTCCCCCGCAGCAGCGTGAGGATGATGTGCCCCTCCACATCCACCACCCAGCAGCAGAATCCTCCTGTAACCCCCAGGACCAGCAGCAGCAGCGTGAGCCTGTTGCCCCCGCAGCGTGAGGATGATGTGGCCCCTCCACATCCACCACCCAGCAGCAGAATCCTCCTGTAACCCCAGGACCAGCAGCAGCGTGAGCCTGTTTCCCGCAGCAGCATGAGGATGATGGCCCCTCCACATCCACTACCCAGCAGCAGAATCCTCCTGTAACCCCAGGACCAGCAGCAGCAGCGTGAGCCTGTTGCCCCCTGCAGGAGCAGTGAGGATGATGTGGCCCCTCCACATCCACCACCCAGCAGCAGAATCCTCCTGTAACCCCCAGGACCAGCAGCAGCAGCGTGAGCCTGTTGCCCCCGCAGCAACGTGAGGATGATGTGGCCCCTCCACATCCACCACCCAGCAGCAGAATCCTCCTGTAACCCCCAGGACCAGCAGCAGCAGCGTGAGCCTGTTGCCCCCTCAGCAGCGTGAGGATGATGTTGCCCCTCCACATCCACCACCTAGCAGCAGAATCCTCCTGTAACCCCCAGGACCAGCAGCAGCAGCGTGAGCCTGTTGCCTCCCCCCAAGCAGCGTGAGGATGATGTGGCCCCTCCACATCCACCACCCAGCAGCAGAATCCTCCTGTAACCCCCAGGACCAGCAACAGCGTGAGCCTGTTGCCCCCCCCGCAGCAGCGTGAGGATGATGTGACCCCCCTCCACATCTACCACCCAGCAGCAGAATCCTCCTGTAACCCCCAGGACCAGCAGCAGCAGCGTGAGCCTGTTGCCCCCCCGCAGCAGCGTGAGGATGATGTGGCCCCCTTCCACATCTACCACCCAGCAGCAGAATGCTCCTATAGTCCCCCATGACCAGCAGCAGCAGGAGCATGTGGCCCCCAGACAGCAGCCACAGAGTAATGCTCCCCAGCAGATCATGTGCCCCCTGTCTCCCCTTCCCCCAGCACAAAGGGTCTCCCGTGTGGTGTTTGTTTCAATGTAAACAACACTGACAGCAGTGTTGTGATCTACAAGTTGTGTGGCAGATCTGTGCGAAGGGGCAAGCAGGGGAGCCATTTTGGAACTGGTGGCCAAAGGAGCCATCTGCTCCACCACGCTGCAGAGTGGATCCAAAAGCAAAAGGAGTAGGCAGCAGCAGGAGGCAGAGTGTCTCAAGGGGAAGGGGGCCAGTAGGAGGATGGAGCTAAGTCTCAGCAACAGCCCAGATGTTGCCACCAGTGCCAGCAAACTCAGCAGCAGCAGGCAGCAGCATCCCCATCCACCTCACCCCACAGCCAGCGGTGGTGCTGGGTTCATGCTGGAGGTGAACATGGACAGTCTGCATCAGCCCCAGTTGGTCCTTCTGCGAGTCAAGAAGACCTGGCGGCAGTACAGCGAGAGGCATCAGCTCCATGCCAACATTCTGACGAGTTCTGCCAGAAGGTCAGGGGGGGACATAAGGAAACTGCTTGAAGACCTACATAAAGCTTTGGACCTCCTGGCAGAACTTTGTTGTGACGATGGTGGTGGCAGGGTGGAATCAGGGCCTGGTGCCAGCACCATGTAATAACGTGGTCTGGGGACTGTAATGTGCTTTCAAGTGAGGCAGGCAGTGTGCACAGCACCTGAATTTTCTTTTATTTCTCCTGTCTTTACTTTACTACTATCACTCTTCCCTCATTTGCACTCCTCAAAAAATAAAATAAATTACCAAAAAGAAAAATATACAGTATATATTTTGTCTTCTTCCTCTTTCTGTCACCGTGTTTCCTTTTCTTGTACAGTGTTTTGTGTGTTATGTATTGTTTATGCTCCCTCTCTTTCCCCTCTCAGAAATTAATACCCTTGCACCTACTACCCTGCATATCCCCCCATCATGTATGTTACTGTTAGTCAGTCTGTACCTTACCTATAAACACTGTACCTTTCATCTTGTTTTATGTTAATCCTCCTCCTAGCCACAAATGTCAAATATTGTGATTTGTTCATATGAACACATTTTTTCCCCTAAGTTATGTGTTGTTGTGGTAGTTGTTTTTGCTGTGTGCAGCTGCAGCATAACTTTGAATATGTACACAACAAAGAAACCTAAATAAACAGCACTTTTATTGTGAAGTTAAACATACATATGTTTTTTGTGTTTAACAACAGTCTCCTGAGCTTACTTGTCACAAATGTTTACTTGGTGTTCCTCCCCATCACTCATAGTGTTTTCTATAGTGCCCCACCACCAAATGATCCAAAATGTACACTTGGGCCACAGTTTAACACTGTCTCTTGCTTCCATGGTGTGCTGAACAGGCCGTACATGTCCAGAAATACAACAGGAAAAATGATAAAGTAAATTCAGACAGAAATCTGGTCTCAGCCATGATGTTTTGTGGCACGCAACCCCCCCCCAACCGGACCAAACAATCAGCAGCGGCTCTAGCCACAAATGGTTACCAGGGCACAGCTGGGGCACAGCAAATTGCAGCCAGGGCTCTGATATATTGTTACAATGGGAAGCCTTGCACCATATAGGGCACAACTGGGGACATCATTTTTTACTGGGCACGCGTACCCGCGAGGGCCCTGGTGTAGAGCTCACTGCAAACGATGGTCTTGGTCCACTGTTTGCAGTTGTTTTTAGGCCACATCTTGTTCCAGTGAGTGAAGCACAGCCAGTACATGTCCTGAAATGTTTTCAACAAAATGGTACATCAAATTCAGAAAGATATCTGCTGTCAGTCCTGATGTTACATGGTGCCCTCCCCAGAACCCAGACATTAAAATGCTGTTTTGGCTGATGTTTACAATTGGTTTTAGGCCATATCTTGTTTCTGCAAGTGCAACACAGGCAGTACATGTCCAGAGATGTTTCCTAAAAAATGGTAAATTCAATTTAGGCAGAAATCTGGTCACAGCCATGATGTTTTATGGTGCTCAAACCCCCACCTGGATCAAACGATGGTCTTTGGTCCACTGTTTGCATTGGTTTTTAGGCCACATCTTGTTCCAGTGAGTGAAGCACAGGCAGTACATGTACTGAAATGTTAAAAAAAATGGTAGATCAAATAAATTTTTTTATACTTTATTTTATTTCCCGATATACACAATACAGAGCTATATACCGTATCCATTACAGTGTAATATAGCATATTTCAATACAAAATACATTTCATCTGGGGGAAAGAGATTCCCCCCCAACATGAACTTTAAAATATTTCTACTTGATAGAAAATAGAAAAAAAAAAACAACTCTAGCTTATACACAACTATAAAAAACTAGACAACGTTTGGGCTAAAAAAATAAGTAGCAAGTATTTTCTAGTTAAAAAATAGACTAAAGTAAAAAAGAAGATTAGGGTTGAGTTATATTAAAACCTATAGATGATAGTAATCTACAATGCACTGTGAATAGTACATATGGATATAATTAATTTATTCAGAGCATTTGCATGGTTTAAATCATCTAGTGATGCAATTCCCGCCTTGTCCATCTATGAACATAACTTTCTGTTTTATTTTGCAAGGAGAATGACAGCTGCTCATTTGATTGTATTTGTAATATCAGATTTTCCAGTTCTTCTTAGAAGGTGCTTCCCCCTGAAGCCATTTCTTAGTTATTGCTTTATATGCTGCACATAAGCAACTAGCCCAAAGGTATAAAGAATCCTTGCCCTGGACTACTTGTGGGGGGATGCCTAGCAGAAGGTGGTATGTAGAAAGTGACTGGGGGGATATTAAACATAGTTGTCAGTTGCTGGGATATGGTCATCCATAAGTGGGAATTTTTGGGGCATTCATAGAAGATGTGGGCCTGAGAGGCAACCTGTGCTCCACAACTCCTCCAACACGTGGCAGGAGTGCCTGGTGTTCTCCTGGCCATCAGAGCAGGGACACGATAGAATCTAGCTCTTACCTTCCAAACAAATCCTCTCCAGGAAGGAGAAGAGGTAGAGGACCATGCCCCCCCCCGTATCCTAATCCATTCTGATTCTCCCAATCTTAGGTCCAACTCCCTCTCCCAACTCACCTTGAGTTGGTCAGATGTATGGGACATCAGTTGTATCAATAACTTATAAATTATGGAGATGGCTTTCTCTCCTGTATCTGAAGTCCAGATCTTAATAGAAGGGGTTGTATCAATAAAGACCCCAGATCCATTATTCTCCACCCTTTGCTGCTTGTTAATAAAGTCCCCCATTTGGTAATATCATAACCTTTCTCTCTCCCCCCACCTAAAGGTCCCCAGGCCTCCTCAAAGGAAAGCAGTGTGTCTCCTGGGAGCAGTTGCCATGCAGCTGTGAAGCCTCGTGTGGTTTGCAATGTAAACCAAGGCTCATACTGGGGGGAGTGGACTGTGGGTTTGTTACAAATCGTCTGTATTTCCAGAAATGTGGGTGGAGGGTTCTATTCTGTACACCTCATCTCCATCCTCCAAGGATAACAGAGGAGACTTCAGGCAATGCCTGCATTGCCTGTTGAGTTGGAGGGTGGCGGAACAGAAACATAGAAACACATAGACACATAGATACATAGAAACATAGAAACACAGAAACACAGAAACACAGAAACATAGAAACACAGAAACACAGAAACATAGAAACATAGAAACATAGACACATAGAAACATAGAAACATAGAAAACAGAAACATAGACATAGAAACATAGAAACATAGAAACATAGAAACATAGAAACATAGAAACATAGAAACACAGAAACACAGAAACATAGAAACATAGAAACATAGAAAAACAGAAACATAGAAACATAGAAAACAGAAACATAGACACATAGAATTTGACAGCAGATAAGGACCACTTGGCCCACCCAATCTGCCCATTTCTCTACCTACTGGATAAGCTGCAGATCCTAGTTAACCAGCAGCCTACTTCTCCCTACCCCCACCCCCTAGAATTGCCTTATGACTGTCCCATGCATGCTTGAATTCCACCACTGTTTTTGACTCCACAACCTCCTCCAGAAGGCGTTCCATGCATCCACAACCCTCTTTGTGAAAAAATACTTCCTTAAATTACCTCTGAGCTGCTCCCTCTATCTTCAAATTGTGCCCCCTTGTTCTTGCACACCTCTTTTTTGGAAAGATGCCACCCTCTTGGACTTTGTTGATTCCCTTGAGCTACTTGAACGTTTCTATCATGTCCCCCCTCTCCCTCCTTTCCTCGAGGCTATACATATTAAGCTCCTTTAGTATCTCTTCATATGTCTTCCATGCAGACCCTGCACCATTTTAGTTGCCCTCCTCTGAACAGCTTCCATCCTGTCTATGTCTTTGTGGAGATTGGGTCTCCAGAACTGCATGCAGTACTCCAGATGGGGTCTCACCAACTGTCTGTACAGAGGGATAATAACTTCCTGTTTTCTACTGGTGATGCCTCTCCCTATGCATCCCAGTATCCCCCCAGCCCTCCTTGCTGCCCTCTCACATTGCTTGCCCACATTTAGGTCATCTGATATGACTACCCCCAGTTCCCTTTCCATTTTTGTTGTTGTTAGGATCTCACCCCCCATTGTGTACTCTTCCCCTAGGTTTTTGTTTCTCAGGTACATTACCTTGCACTTCTTAGCAGTGAATCTAAGCTGCCATACATTTGACCATTCCTCTAACCTTGCCAAGTCCCTTCTCATCCTTTCCACCCCACCTTGTGCATCAACTCTGTTGCAGATCTTTGTGTCATCTGCAAAGAGACATACTTTTCCTTCCAGTCACTTATAAAGACATTGAAGAGGACCGGTCCTAATACTGAACCCTGCAGTACCCCAATAGTAACCCACCTTTCTTCAGAGTGGACTCTATTTACTATTACTCTCTGTGTCCTATTCTCCAGTCAATTCTTTACCCAGGCTGTCATCTTGAGACCCACTCCCAGGCTGGCTAACTTGTATATTAATCTTTTGTGTGGGACTGTGTCAAATGCCTTGCTAAAGTCTAGGTAGGCCATATCCACAGCCCCTCCCTGATCTACTACTTTGGTCACCCAGTCAAAGAAATCTATCAGATTTGTCTGGCATGACCTTCCCGCTGTGAATCCATGCTGCCTTGGGTCCTGTGCCCCTCTGGCCTCTAGATACTCAACAATTCTTTCCTTCAGAAGTGATTCCATCATTTTCAGTACCACTGAGGTTAAACTAACAGGTCTGTAGTTTTCCTGCTTCTGCCTTGCTCCCACTTTTGTGAAGGGGAATCACATCTGACTCAGAGCGGAAGTAAACTGGGTCAGGAGTACCATCACCCCTATCCAGGGACCACCCAGTCCAATGCAACTGCCTCAAAGGATGCCGTGAACGAGGAGCACTTGGATGACAGTGGGCTCAGGGAGGGTTAGAGCAGTCAGGTAGAGGCACATCCCAGATCCTATTCCACTCAAGAACTCATATGCCACACTGGCAAACAAGGACAACCAAATACAGGTACCCAGAGAAGTGGAAGGAAAGGATGTGGAGGTTAGCCAAGGAGGTGACCTCAAGGGAAAGCAGTGGACCCCAGAGGAGGAGGAAGCAATCCTGGTGGGGACTCCATCATAAGAGGGATCCAGCTAGGAACACAGGAGGGGAGGATAGGGAGGTGAGGTGCCTACCAGGTGCCACGGCATGGAGAGATGGAAGGAAGATCCTGGGATCACTGGGAAGGCAAGGCAGGAGGGTGAGCTGGATGTCATTATCCACCCTAGGTACAATGACCTGGCAAATGGGGAGCCAAAGGAAGTTCAGGAAGAGTTTAGGAAACTGGGAGGGGTCTCAAGCAAGTAGTTACTTCTGTCACTTTCTCAGAAGTACTACCTGTGAGAGGCAAGGAGAGCATAGGAGTGCATGCATCAGGAACTTTAACTCATGGTTGAAGAACTGGTGCTGTGAGGAAGGGTTTAGATTCATTGGTGACTGGGGACCCACCTGAGGGATGGAGGTTTGTTCAAGCCTGACGGCCTGCATCCATCCTGAGGGGAATCTAAGCACTAATGATAAGTTTAAATGCTACTTTGACAAGCATTTAAACTAGCAAAGGGGTGGCAGGCCAGCAAGGAGGGTACCTACTTTGCTCACCCCCACAGCTAGCAGTGGAACCAGTGAACCAGAGGATTGGCTATCTCTGCAAAGCAGTGTGCAAAAGATGGAGATTAGTGCCCAAGAGGTGGATAGGCAGAAAGGGCAAAATTCAGCAGATGGGCAGACAGCAAGGAGAACCAGGGATAAATGACAACCAAGGAAGGGGCTGAGTAGAACAGTGAGACAGTCTAGGAGGTCAAATCATGGAAAGCTATGTGTGCAAATGCCAGGAGCCTTAGCAACAAGATGGAAGATCTGGAGGCTGTCATGGTGCAGTCTGACCTGGACATTGTGGCATCACTGAAACCTGGTGTAATGATAACCATGACTGGGAGATGGCCATACCTGGCTACAACATATTTAGAAGAGACAGAGCAGGCAGGAAGGGAGCAGGAGTGGCACTCTATGTGAAAAATGACATAAGGGCCACAGAGATCCAGGAGGAACAAAACGGGGGAGAGATACTGTGGGTTAAGCTGGAAAGGAAATGGGGACAGCCATCCGCACAGGTGTGGTCTATAGACCACCAGCCCAGGAGGAAGAAACAGATAGGGAGCTGATGCTAGCCATCCAAAGGATGGCAGACAAGGGAGAGGTAGTACTGGTTGGAGACTTCAATATTCCAGATGTGGACTGGAGCATCCCAGCAGCAGCATCAACTAGGAGCAGATTTATCCTGGACTCCCTTCAGGGTGCCTTCCTCAAGCAACTGGTCATGGAACCAACTCGGCAGAAGGCAATACTGGACCTTGTGCTCACAAACAGGGACAGTGTGATGGGGGTAACAGTGGGGGAGCACCTGGGAAACAGTGACCACCAGTCATTGTGGTTTGAAATCACAGAAAGAGCAGAATCAAACCACACAAAAACACGTATCCTGGATTTTAGGGGGGCAGACTTTGGGAAAATGGGGAGATACTTGAAAGAGGCATTAAGGGGAATGGGACAGGAATCAGGGGTTGAGGAACAGTGGGCAGTATTTAAAATGGGGATTATAAGAACAACAGATTTATGTATTAAGTAGGTTAGCAAAAGGAAAAGGAAGAGGAGACCATTATGGTTTTCCAAAGAGGTAGCAAAGAAAGTGAAAGCCAAAAAGATTGCATTCAGGCAATACAAAAAGACACAGGCAGAACGGGATAGGGAGAAGTACCAGGAGAAGCAAAGGGAGGCAGGGAGGTCAGTAAGGGAAGTCAAAGCTCAGACAGAAGAACACATTACAAAATCAGTGGGTAGAGGGGACAAAACCTTTTACAGGTACATAAGTGAAAAAAGAAAGACAAAGGGAGGAATAGTGAGACTGAAGAGGGAGGATGGGGGCCACATGGAGGATGACAACAGTAAAGCTGACATATTGAACAGGTATTTCTGCTCAGTCTTTACTGAGGAAGAGGAGGGTAATGGGTCTGAAGGGAGTACAAGGGTGAGAATGGTGCAGAAATGGA
The DNA here is from genome assembly GCA_016271365.2 of Neoceratodus forsteri. Classification (NCBI taxonomy): domain Eukaryota; kingdom Metazoa; phylum Chordata; order Ceratodontiformes; family Ceratodontidae; genus Neoceratodus; species Neoceratodus forsteri. Next base: position 122,845,889 of record CM057450.1, on the reverse strand, counting down.
CACAAGTCCTTTACACGAGAAAGGGTCCTGAAGGAACTGGAAGTAATAAGAGTTGATAAAGCAATGGGGCCAGATGGGGTGCACCCCAGGGTCCTTAAAGAACTAAGAGAGGTGGTGGCTGAACCTCTGGCTATCCTGTTTAGCCGATCACTGGAAACAGGGGAGGTACCCAAAGACTGGAGGACAGCAGATGTAGTCCTCTTATACAAAAGTGGGAACAAAGAGGAAGCAGGGAACTACAGACCAGTCAGCCTCACCTCAGTAGTGGGGAAGATCATGGAAGCACTACTGAAGGAGAGATTGGTGGAACATCTGGTTGTCAATGGACTACAGGACCCAAGGCAGCATGGTTTCACCAGGGGGAGGTCATGTCAGACCAACCTCGTTGAATTTTGACTGGGTGACTAGGGAGGTGGATCAGGGAGGTGGACATGGCCTATCTGGACTTCAGCAAGGCCTTTGACACTGTGCCACATAGAAGACTATTACACAAACTGGGGAATATGGGTGTGGGCAGGACAGTAGTGTGGTGGGTAGGTAACTGGCTGGGTGGCAGGACACAGAGGGTGGTGGTAAATGGCTGTCACTCCACAGAGGGAAGAGTGACCAGTGGGGTACCACAGGGATCAGTGCTGGGACCGGTCCTATTCAACATCTTCATCAGTGACATGGCGCAGGACCTAGAAGGCAGAATTTCACTGTTTGCTGATGACACAAAGCTCTGTAACAGAGTAGACACACCAGAGGGTGTAGACAGAATGAGAAACGACCTGCAGAAACTTGAAGAATGGCCAGGGGTTTGGCAGTTGAAATTCAATGCAAAGAAGTGCAAGATAATGCATATGGGGCACAAAAACCCTGGCACAATATATCAGTTGGGGGGTGAGGATATAGCATGCACCAAGCAGGAAAGGGATCTTGGGTTATCATCTCTGATGACCTCAAGGTAGGGAAACAGTGTGACAAGGCAGCAGGTAAAGCAAATAGGATGCTGGGTTGTATAGGCAGGGCATTACCAGCAGGAAAAGGGAGGTCATAACTTATACAAGACACTAGTGAGGCCCCACCTGAGTACAGTGTACAGTTCTGGAGACCATACCTATGTAAGGACATAGACAGGGTAGAGAAGGTTCAGAGGAGGGCAACAAAGATGGTGCATGGATTGCATCACAAGTCCTATGAAGACAGGTTGAAGGAACTGAACATGTACTCCTGGAGGAGAGGAGGGAGAGAGGATATGATAGAGACATACAAGTATCTTACAGGGAGGAACAAGGTGCAGGAAAACACTATTTTTAAGCGAAAAGATGTTCCAGGACTAGAGGCATGGGATGAAGTTGGAGGGGGTACGATTCAGAGGAAACATGAGAAAGAATTTCTTCACAGAACGGGTGGTGGACAAGTGGAACACCCTGCCGGAGGAAGTGGTGGGGGCTGAAACAATCACGGGATTTAAGAATGCATGGGATAGACATAAAGGAATTCTGAAGGTCAGGGGTTAGGTGCAACAGACTTCTAGGAAAACAAACTGAATTTACAAGCTCAAATGGGCAGACTGGGTGGGCCATAGGCCCTTATCTGCCGACACTGTCTATGTATCTATGTATCTGCCCTCCTCCAGTCCTCGGGTACCACCCCATCCTCCGATGATTTGTTAAAGAGGGTAGTCAGTGGTGTCACTAGTTCTACCCTTAGTTCTTTTAGAATTCTGGGATAAATCCCATCAGGCCCCATTGCTTTGTCCACCTTCAGTTTTAAGAGTTCTTTCAGAACCCTTTCTTCTGTAAATGGGCTGGTATCAACTTCTGTATCCAGAGTGTTTCTACTGTTTGTTTTAGGTACCTCCCCCTCTTTCTTTGTAAATACTGCGCAAAAATATTTGTTTAGTATCACTGCCTTTTCATAGTCACCCTCTGTCCACCCTCCCTCCCCTTTATTAAGCCTCAATAACCCTCCCTTGGTCTTCCTTCGCTCCCTGATGTACCTATAAAAGGTTTTATCCCCATTCTTAACTGAGTTGGATATCTTTTCCTCGGTTTGGGCCTTTGCTGTTCTGACTGCCTTCCCAGCTTCCTTTTGCTTTAACTGATACAGTTCTCTGTGCCGCTTCTTCTGTGATTCCTTGTACTTCCTGAATGCTTTTTTCTCTTGAACCTTCACTGCCACTTCCTTTGAGAACCATAGTGGTTTCTTACATCGTTTCGTTTTGTTTATTTGCTTCACACAAAAGCTTGTTATTTCTGTGATGGCAGTTTTTATTATTCCCTATTGTTCTTCCACCCCTTCTTCCTGCGTATTTGCTAGTGCATTCCTTAGGCACTCACCCATTTTGGCAAAGTCAGCCCTCCTGAAGTCCATTACTTTTGCCTTTCTAAGGCTTGACTCTATTGCTGTGTTTATTGTGAACCATACTGTTCGATGGTCGCTAGTTCCCAGATGGCTACCCACTTCTACATCTGTGATCCTCTCTTCATCTCCATTTGAGATTACCAGATCTAAGATTGCTCCCTCTCGAGTGGGCTCTAATACTAGTTATCTAAGACATGCCCCCTGTAGGGCATCTAGAATAACCCCACTCTTCGAAGTGGCTGCTGCAACTGCACTCCAGTTAACATCTGGCAAATTTAGACTTGCCAGGAGAGGAAAAGGGAGGTGTCTGGATAGGTCTATTGTTTTCCATGTAGCTGAGTATCTCCAGTTACCCCATAGGAGAGCCAATCTCATCTGGGATGCTGACCAGCAATGGGGGAGTGATGGGAGAGCAATGTCCCCCTGTGACTTGGGGAGAAAAAGTCTTTGCTGTCTAATATGTTTTTTTTAATAATTCCAAAGAAAATGGTTTAGCAGTTTTTGCCAGGATAGAAGTTCTTTACTTGTTATAACACAAGAGACACTTTGAAAATAATATAATAAATGGGGGAGGACATTCATTTTTAGGGCCAGATTGTGTGTGTAAAATGAAAAGGGGAAAATATTCCAATGCTTCAGGTCTGATTTCAGTGTGGTAAGTAAAGGAGAATTGTTAGTTCAAACAGCTGGGATAAGTCCCTAGGAATTCTAATTCCTAAATATTTAACACGTTCATTCACATATTTGTGCCTGTGTAGTACAGTATGGTGTGCAAGCCCATTGGTCCACACTGTGGACCAATAACCTTACATATCATACTGTAGGCTGTCATTCAGTGGAGGGCCAGGCGATATGTGGGCAGGATGCAGCCACCCGCCAATGACGGGGGGGACTGGGTGGCTGGGGGTTCTCTGTGGGTGGGAGGGGAGGAGGGGATACCATTGGACCACCAGGTAGACTATTTAATTCAAATGCCCATGATCGGGTGAGACAGGAGGGAGGGAAGAAACCACTAGACCACCAGGTACTGCATTGTATGTGACTGATGCCCGCAATCGGGCATAGGGTACGGGGTCCACTAGACTACCAGGGACTCTGAACAGGGCAACAGCAGCTGCGCAGGGTGTCAGGTGCATTTCATTGGGCATCCCTGCGCAATGCATGCAAATGGGGCCATAAAGGCATGCTAATGGCCCCATTTGTGCCATGCATAAATTATGCCCCGTTTGCATGCTGAACTCTGAATATTGCGGGTGATTCGCACAGAGCAACTGCATTTGTGCAGGAGCATTTCCCGTCCACCCTATCTGGGGAATGTGCCGGTGCATTGTTCGTGCACTAGGTGCATTCTGTGTGATATTCAAGGGAGATGTGCCTTTGCACATTACCTTTGATTATCACCCTGTCCTGCCCCCAGCACATCTCAGTTGTGCTGCACCCCCACTTGTGTCACTGCCAGGTGCAGTCTGAATATCTGGCCCTATATGTACAGATTATATGTGTGAGTGACATCCTGAGATATTAGGAAGTGTATTCAAAAAATTAATTAAATAAAAAAAATTTAATAATTCAAAATGGAACTGTATAGCTCCTTTAACCCATCACTTTGACTGTAGTAGTTAACTGCTTGCATATAGAACTGTAGCCCAGAAAACAATTTATAACTATGTGCCAACATGGCTAACTGTAACCAGAAAAAAAACGTTATAACTTTCTACCAAGGTGGGTAGCCGCAACATGTGGCCGGCCCCTTTGTCTTCCCTACTGAGGGAAGGAGGAAGAGGGATTTTTGCACTTCCATCTCTGGAAGACCTCTCCTGGAGTAAGTGGATGAATTGCTCCCATGTGAAAGTGGGATGTCGCGGATGAGAGCAGTGACAGTGACAATGCATATCTAAAGCTCCACATCCATGTGAAAGTGGGACGTCGCGGATGACAGCAGTGACAGTGACAATGCATATCTAAAGCTCCACATCCATGTGAAAGTGGGACGTCGCGGATGAGAGCAGTGACAGTGACAATGCATATCTAAAGCCCCACATCCATGTGAAAGTGGGACGTCGTGGATGAGAGCAGTGAAAGTGACAATGCATATCTAAAGCTCCACATCCATGTGAAAGTGGGACGTCGCGGATGAGATCAGTGACAGTAACAATGTATATCTAAAGCTCCACATCCATGTGAAAGTGGGACGTCACGGATGACAGTAGTGACAGTAACAATGCATATCTAAAGCTTCACATACAGCCATTCAGTGTATTTGGTTATCTGAGTCAGAGTAAAAGCTATGCATTTCTTTTCCCTTTAAAAAAAAAAGATATAAACAGCAACACAATACTTAAACGGTACGTCTCGTAACAATATACTCAGGGTTAAAGCATACACCCCTTCCCGTTACGATAGAAGGTTAGGGATATGCCAGGGGTGTGTGGTAGAGAATTTCTTCATTACAAAGTCCCCAGGACCCTAGCTTAGGTTGCATTGCTGTTTATCAAACGTTTATTCCTGCAGAACATAGTCCTGGGTGCTTCAAGAAAGGAAACAGCAGTAAGAAACCTGGTAAGGGAGAGGGGTTAACTTCGGGGATGCTACTTCCCTGTCCGGATCAGGAGAAGGAGTCTTTTGGATCGTTGCACTGAATTATTTTAATGCTTCAGAATCCGTAAGAGGTGCTGTCTGCTTCCAAGATCCTCTCCACGTGGCCTCCCATGTCAGCACTAGCACTGTTCACTAGAAGCTCATGTGTCAAACATGAGAGTCTAATTGTAGTCGAGAGGGCCATTCCAGTCATGAAGAGGAGAGGAGGTTAACCCGGACAAAGTGAAAAAAGATTTGCAGGCTCTAATCATACCTTCAGGTTGGTTTCTGTCTGGCTGGAGATTTTTTCTTTGTAAGGAGCTGGAGTTGCTGGAGTGCATCTGCTGGTGACATCAAATTCTGTCCGGGTTGCTTCCTGTTCAATGCCCTCTGCCACTCTTGTTCCCATCTCCCAGTTTTCTGAATCCTGAGCTCTGGTACTGGTAGGCCTCTATCTTTAAGTGCCTACAAAGCCTCCTGTATAGTTGAGTACACCTTAGCTCCATTGTCCCAAAACCCCCAGAGTCTTGCAGGATAAGGGGTGTGGAATTTTATTGCTTTCTCATGCAGCACCTTCAGTAGTGGCAGATATCATAGGCATTGATTTTGGATCGCCTGGTGGCAGTCGTGGTCAAGAAAGAGCCTACTTGTGAGGTGTGTGATCTCTTTTTTTAGCCCGTGCATGCCGCAGTAAATCCTCCTCAATGCGATACAAGTTGAGCTTGAACACAATTGATCGAGGGCAAGCCATAGGGTCAGTAGGTTTAGCTTGCAGCGATCAATGATCCCTCTCAATCTGCAGGTTATAGGTATTAGGCAGCTCTAAAACATCTTTGAGCAAATTCTCTAATAATGGGGCCATTGGCTGGATCTCCATTCCCTCAGGAAGGCCGTATAGGCATAAGTTGTCTCGCCATGACCAGCCCTTTAAGTCTAGGTACTTCATCTGGAGCTCTCCAGTGTGCACCAAGATGGACTGGACAATCTGGGAGAGCTGGGTCGTGTTATCATCGGCAGCTGAAACTCTCTCCTCCATATGGTCTAAGTGACTTTCCATGGTAGTAAGTTGCTGCTGGATAGTTTGAAAGTCCTTTTAATTTTCTTGTCGTGATTGCTTGATCTACCTTAACAGAGTTTCAAATGATTACAGGAGAGCTCCTTGGATTCCCTATCAGTATCATAGTCTGCCATGCAGGACCTAGCTGGGGAGGACGATCTGCTCATCGGCTCTTCAGTTAATCTGTAGCCATCTTTTGTCTGCGAGCATTCTCTGGGTCGGAATTTGCCTTTATTCTTTTCCTGGTTAGCTCCTTCTGAGGTTCTAGGCATTTTAGTATGGAATTGAATAGTTTGGGAGGATTTTTTAGAAGTCTTGATGTGGAGCGGTTCTGTCTATGCTGCTGAAGGTTCTGTGACATCACCGAAAGTCTACCATGGTACATCAAATTCAGACAGAAATCTGCTGTCAGTCCTGATGTTACATGCTGCGCCACCACCTCAGGGACCTGATCTCAGCAAGTGCAGAATAGGCTGTACATGTCCAGAAATGTTACAGGAAAAATGGTACATGAAGTGGAGACTGAAATCTGGTCTGAGTCATGATGTGAATGTTGCCCCCACCACCATCACCACCTGGACATTATATCAGGGGTGTCAGCAGGCATACGCACTGTACTCAGCAGAGCACAGTAAAAAAATCAGGCTGGGGCAACAAAAAGAGGAAAGCAAGGACATTGTGTCTGCATCTTGCTGAGTTCTTTAGCCTTTGTTGTTCGCTGTGGGGCACTCATGCTACCAGCCAAATACACAAACAAGAATAACTTACCAGGCAGGCAGGCAGAAAAACAAAGGGAGGAGGATTATAGGAAGGAACTGACTGCTTGAACTCAGACCTGGCAAATGGGGGGAGGGGAGGGGCTATTGTTGGTGTGGCATGGAAGCGCATATTTTGGTTTATGTTAACATAATGGGGGGGCAAGAGTGCATCAGTGTTGAGTACAAGTTCAAAATTCCTGGCTATACCCCTGCATTATATTACAGTTTTGGGCCCTGTTTACCAATGATTTCAGCCTGAAACTCTGTGCTGCTGGTGGCAAACAGGGCCTACAAGTCCAGAAATGTTTCCAAAAAAATGTTACATCAAATTGAAACTGAAATCTGCTGTCAGTCCTGATGCTACATACTGTGCCACCACCTCAGGGACCTGAAAAGCGGTGCCAACCCATGCAGAGAAAATGAATTCCTCCTGTAAAATGCTGCTGCTACTTGCAATTGTGTCCTTCTGCTGCTGCTTTTTCAATTGATTGAGACAGAAATGTACAATTATCATTTCCCTATGCTGTTGTCCTGATTGACTATCTGTGCTGACTGACTGACTGACTCTTTGGTTGTAACTTGCCTGGTAGTGGGGAGTGAATGACATGTTGGGGCACTGTAGGTTGCTGCCTGCTGCTGTCTCAAAAAGTTGCCACAGGAAGTACTGTTCTGGATGATTGATGGTGGATCATCTCACACAGTCCATATTTCTGCTGCTGAACACGTAATTATACAATAGGAGTAAGCAGATAACCCATTAGATAAAAACAGGTATTCTCACTGCAGTGTCGACTCCAGTTATCACACTGTGATTATGTCACCACAATGTGATTACTCCGCATTATCACACTCTGATTACATCATCACAATGTGATAACTCCATCAAACAAACAAACAAAAAACCCAGCACAAAACACACTCCTATTGTATAAAATGGATATGTGTTGGGCAGCTATGTAATAGCTGAACTATCAGCACTCGTAGCAACTGAGCTCAGGGTTAAATCACTCATGGTTCTGCTATGTGGAGCCACTCGTGATAACCCTGAACTCATTTGCCACTCATGCTGATATTTCAGCTATTACATAGCTGCCCATCACTTATCCCCTTAGTATCTGTCTTTATTTTTTTTCTTGTGCAATATAAGGGTGTTGGTGGGTTGGTATTATGGCGTCTTGAGTGCTAATATGTTTGTACTGCTTTTATATTATTTTTCTGTGTGCTGTGGATGACGTCATCATGCCAGGCTGGGATTAGGATCTAGGGATGTTTGAATGCACCACATTTCCCAAGTTCCCAACGCAGACGGTAAGTACTTAAACTTTCATTACTAGTGTGGTATGTCTGTTACTGCCATCTGGATGCCTGACTTTGATAGCAATTGTGATCTTTTTGTGTTTGCTTGTGTGTGCGTGTGCGTGTGCAGGAAGCACCTTGCTTCCAGTAGCGACAGTTAATGAGCATGCCACTATGCACAAAGAGATTGACCACTGCAATCATGGAGTGCCCCGTCACGATCAGCTGTGTTTGCAGGGCAGTCCTTGACTGTAGCAGCCAATTACAGCTGCATTGTCTGGTGTCCTGTTTCAAAGAAACATGCTGGCAGCTTCTCTGTCGGCCTCTCACAGTCCCCACGAAGGCGAAGGACAGTCCCCGCCATGTTTCTTTGAAACGGGACATCATTGGAAATCCATAAGAGAACGAGGAATTAAAGCACTGACTGCAGGACTTCTGTGCCTTTTCTCTGCTCTTTTCTTCATCTGCTATATGGCTGGGATAATGCACACACACTAAATGCATAAAGCAGTAAGAAGCAGCCAGTGACCGGTCGCACTGAGGTTCTGTCTTGTTACTGTTGGCTTTTCACTGCGCACAAGCCTTGCTCAAAGCAGCACTGCTCGTTGCTGTTTAATGTTACTGACAGGCAGGAGCACACTACTCGGGGAGGATGGGCATTTGCCACCTAAATATCCTTGCTCCAACCAGGCCTACATGTGCTGGAGACACTTGGTTACTCAAGAGTTTTATTAATTCAGCTGATTTCACATAAACAGTCCTTCACCATAAGGAACCTTTTGTTTTAAAATGCATGCCTAGAATTAATAGAATGTACCATACATTATTCTGGCAATGTGCTGAGCTGAGTTACACATTTGTAGCGCTGACAGGTTGAGCGTGCAGTGTGCTCCTGATACAGACTCCACAGAAGGCACCTGAGAAAAATGAGTTTAAATTTGTCCAGGCTGAGTTTTTTTCACTGTTTCAGCTGGCAGTTCTCTGTCGGTATAGCAAACGTAAACAGAGAGTTGTGTGGAAAAGGTCCTCCCCGGGCATGATGGGGGACTGTCACAGCACGATTACAGCACCTGAAATGCAGAGAGAGAAAAGCAGCTAACTAGAGGTAGGTCACATGGTAAGAGCATAACTAAGCATTCCCTTGAGTTCTTGACCCCAAGGAGAGCACACAAGCCTCTCAGCTGCCCCCAATGCTGACACTAGTTGACCAGTCTGAGTGCCCTCACTGCCCGGGCTGCCTGTCTCAACCCACATGCTGCACGATCACACACTAAGGTTACGCCGGGCACCTAATCAACGTGACGCTCCATCTTGCGCCCAACAGCAGGCTCTCTGCTGCTGGCGCACACCTGTAAATTGGGAAAGCATGCGTCCTCTGAGTCTCTTGCAGCCCCGAGTTGGACATGGCATGTGGCGCTCACGTGGGATACAGCTAGCAGGACCGTTGCAGCCAGCGCTCATGCTTGGAGGGACCAGTAGACAGATGTGGCTGCAGCTCCTCTGACAGGCAAAGACATTTCCTTTCCTTTCCTCAAGCCGATGCCATTCTGACAACTGCCCTGGTGCTATGCTTTTGTTCTGTGTGCACTGCAGGAACTTTCCGCATCTGCTCTTGTCTTCATCCCAGTTTATACAGCAACACTTTGATGGCATTGCGTCTGGGAGTACAATGCATTTGCAGATAGATGTTGGACATGTGTTACAGTACAGAATGCATACCATTGTACATTAGTGGAATAGGGAAGGGTTTCAGTGCTGGATGGACTTGCTGCCTGGTTTGTGCTCAGATTGACACCTGGAATAAATGTATGTTTTACCTAGTTCAGGCATCTCATGTCTGCTCGTCTGTATTCTGCGTATGCCTCTTAATTATAAAAATACAAGTATTTTTTTAACCAAAGAATTTGTTATAAATAGAATATTTAATACTTATAACCAATCCTTGTTCAGCTCGTTTTGTAGCTATTGAAGTTATTTCCCCAATATCCATGCAAGCAGTGTTCTTTAAATTGGGACTTGATAGTACACAAAGGTCACCTGTGCCAATACAATATTTTGTCGTTTAAAACTGAAACATTTTGTGGTAATCATCCTAACAAAGACGACAAAAAAAAAAAGACAACTATGTACCTAGATGAACTCTTAAACATGATGCAAATGATGCCAGTAAATGGGCACTTGGTCTGTAATGGCATACAATCATTACAGTGCTATGGGAATTTGAATACTGTAAGAGGCATTTAGAGGTAACTAAATAATTCAGTACTATAATGGAAGTGAAATGACACTGAATAAAATATTTAAATTGAGGTACTACTGAAATACAAATAAAACTAATCAAACATTCATGCTTGCTAATCAAATCTCCTATTTTCTTTACTTCTGTTTATATCGGTGCCAAGTAATTAACCAATAAATGTAAGCAGGCATATAAGTTTAGGTCTGCAAGTGAAGATACAGTGATTTGTGTGCTAATCTGAGACATACAGTGAGTTATTATACACATATCTTAGGAAGCAGCTTGATCTACTGGCTAGATCACAGGCTTGTGAAACAGGAGACCCAGGTTCAAATCCCACTAATTGAGCAAGCCATTTAACCTATGTTTTACATTTTGTCTATGGCAAAAAAAAGTTTGAAAATGGGTCCCTGAGCACCATACTGGAGCACTGTGTGCCATCATGCAAACTTACTTTGTGCCTCACAATCAAACTGGGTTAGGGAGTGCATAGTCAACAGAATGTGCGGCAAGAGTAGTATTGGAAGCAGTAGTTTGGGAGGTGCTAACTAGTTTGCGGATTTGTAGCAATGCAGGACTGGAGCACATGCTGATGAGCTGCAGAGTCATAAATGCTGTGGGAGTCCACAGGATTTTGGACAGTAAGATGCAAGCACTGTTGTTGGAGGTGGGCTGGGTTCATAGTCAGCTGAGTTAGGGCACAGTAGTATACCTTTACAAATGGAAATAGAGGCTCAGGTCTTCAGGCTCCTGCATAGAAACACCCTTGAATGCAAGACACAGAGGCATATTGGAAGCCTCAGTGAACACACTAACTTTGTAACTATTTTGTAGAGTAATCAGATTTGTATCTGAGCAAACTGGGTGTTGAAGTCTTAAGCAATGTCTTGAGTAAACCAACACCTAGCACAGACCCCTTGTATGGTGGGAAAGCAATGCAGTGGCTCAGATAAATGTCTATCCTAAACCCGTATTCAGATTTACAAAGATCAGTGTAAAAGAAGTCCTGAAAGAGTTAAATTTACTGAAGGTACATAAGGCAAAGGGATTAGATGGTATTGAAGCAACATTTACAACAATGGGAGCTGATATAATAGCATCAACATTAACAGGCTTTCTTCAGTCGGTGATTAAACTACAGTACTTTTCCAGATTTTTGGAAGACAGAAATAATTATACTGATCTGTCAAAAAAACTTATTAGCCAGCTCAAGATGTCAAGTTTTTCTTAATTGAGAGATGAATTTGCTCAGTAGCATACTCTCAGTTACAGCAGAATGTGGGCATGTGCTTTCAGATAGAGCTTGTTAGCTATGATGTAATCACAGTCCTTTCAGCTTCATATGAAGTTACTGTAAATACTGCTTAGGACACTAAATCCCTGCAAGGGGGATGGGGGGGGGCAGAGCCCAGCATGTAGTCCAGCACACACTGAATCCTGTGGTGCTGCAGCACAGGACAGTGGATGCTGAATCAAAGGGCCTGGGGCACAGCCCAGGACACTGAATCCCTGCAAGGAGAGGGCAGTTCAGGACACTAAATACCTGCAAGGGGGACAACAGCCCAGGATATTGAATCCCTGGAAGGAGGAGGGGGGATGAAGCCCAGCACACATTGAATCCAGGGGGTGGTGCGGCAGCACAGGACACTGGACACTGAATCCAAGAGGAACAGGCATACACAGCATGTATGCAGCAACAGCGACAATATCTGCCTGTTTGCATTAAAGTAAAAACAGTAGATGTCACACACCCACGCACAAGCACACACACCATATCATCCTGTGAAATTATACAGACATTGATTATTTATTTATTTATTTACTAGTGCTAGTTGGTCAGAATAATTGTAAACATTTCATAGAACATGTAAACACACTAATATCTGGTTAAGTTACCAAATTCTCAAGCTAGAATCTAGATGCTGATGAAGTAATAAAGGGAACAGAAACAGAAGGAATTAAAACAATCACTATTTCTATTAATTGTTGATTACAATTAATTTGCCAAGCCTGAACTGTTGGATTGCTGACTTGTTTGGTGTTATTACCAACTCCTCTCCTGACTTGGCTTTCTTAAACAGGCCTGGTCTGTTTTACAACATTTATGTATTTTACAGTATGGGATTTATACCACTTGTAAGTGCAAGTATTTGATTCACCAACTATCTTTGGTTTGTCATATTATGAGCTAATTCAAGGTCTGTTCTGGCAGCTAATAGGCAACATACAGTGTGCAATATGATATGGTTACTGGTTTGGGGTGCTTCATATTGCATTCTGAAATGACTACGCGTCACTCTCAGTGTATTGTGCTTGTTTGTTTAGTCAGCTACATAGTGTGCTCAGAGACATGCATACATTTATAACTGGTCTGTTAGGCTCAAGCAAAGACAAAAAGTACACAAGTGGCCGCTTGCAACAGTTACTTTTGAAAGGCTTCAGAATCACTAAGTATCCTGTATAGTCAAATAGCAGGCTGCCCCAAAGCTGTGCAATTCATGTGTCCTCTCTTCCATAAATGTTCACCATACCATATAAAACTGAGAAAATGGCCAATCTTTCGGCAAATCTCTTTTTTTCTGACGTAGCTGTCAATGCAGCATATAAAAACAATCTCTCTGTTTTTTACATTTTCTCTATAATAGCAGAAAAGTAATAAAGCCACAATTTTTTAATGCTATATGGACTGTTGATAAAATGACTCTTGAGAAGCAGATTTAATTATGCTTTGCAAGGCAGGCTGCTTACAGTACTGGTTCTCTGGGAATCATATCATACTGCACACTGTATTTACATGCAGTAATATTCATGTATTTTTATTATGAATGCGTTTAAACATGCTACATGGTTATTGATTTCAGGATTACATACATTGACTAATGAAAAATGAATTATGAGATACAAGGTTTTATTCCCACCACTTTTATGTCCATGCAGTTACCAAGACATCTCCCATGTGATTCTACTAATAAACATAAGAGATGAGTAAAACCATAATTTTATTACAGAAAATCTTGCTGCCTGTAATACTATTCTCATTAATGCCATTTTTCCCTTATTTTTTGGAGATACCATTTTTATGCACTGTTTGTGTTACATGGAAATTGCCATACAAAAATGTTCACATCAAGGCACACCCACATCACTGTCACTCTCTACAAGGTACAGGTCAGATCACTGTCACTTCAATATCTCACTGCCACTCTGACTATGCATCTCGTTAACTCCTGCAGTATTAATACAGTATCAATACTAATGCAAGCAAGGATTGAGCATTGACAAATGCGTGTTTGCTTTTGTCAACATCAGGAATTCTGGCGGAGTTAACTCTTATTCCTGCCGCTGCTGCTGCTCAACCAGATCTTGGGGATTTATTTCCTTGTGCAATGGTTCCACTTTCACAGTCCCTGAGGTAAGTATTTCTTCATTTTTTATGGTTTTCTGTTGTGGGGGGAGGGAGGGTGGTGGTGGGGGGCAGAACTTTTTACAATCCTCAAAATGTGTTCTTATTTTTATCTCATTTCAAGGTACGCAGTACTGATAGAAGAATGGGAATGCCTGCTAGTGCGATTTATCACGGACCTTGGTCTAGAATAATGTGCACAGCACAGAATGTTCCTGAGGGGAATTTCCAGTTTAATATCATGGGGTATGGTAAGTATACATTTTTTTTCTCTGATTGTTCCAACATGCTTGCTAAAAACAGGTATGCAAATTGAAGAGTATTTGTCATTTTTTCTTATCTTTGGTCTTGCTTAAGTAATTTTCCTCTGTTGAGCTTTCATCGTATCTCTGTGTGATGACTACATCCATCCAGGCCCTCCAGGAGCTGTGTTGTGTGGAAGACAGGGGGTGTTGCTTGAACTGCAATATTGGCCACTGGACTGGTGTCCATACCATTAACGAGTAAACACTACCCACATACAAGGAGGAACTATATGTGAAAATGGATGGTTGAGATGGTGTTTAGTAAATAATTTTGGTCACATGGAGTACATGGGTGTCTCAGTTGACAGGTCAGGTGATGAGTGGGGGCCAGGGGGCATTGTGGCATTTGCCAGCATGGGCAGTTTTAAGAACATGAAGACAACATATCTTGCTATAAGATGAGGTTGATTGTCAACATGAAAAGCAAGATATTTTTGGCAACAAAACATTATAACTGTAATCATGCAATTACAAAATCTTTACAGTTATGGTAATTACATTGCTGCTGCTTTATATAGGCTGGGTGACCAAACAACAGATTACGGCAAACAGTGATCAAATGAAAGTCATACACACTGCAGCAGATAGCACATTACCATAACCAATCCAATGGTACATAGCTAAAAATAAGGTATAACACACCATATTGAACTGAAAGTGGTTGGGGGGGGGTCTTCGAGTAAACTCAGCCTTTTTCCACTTTCATATCATCCAAGAAGCACCCCTCACAGTCTTTAAGACTGGAGTTCTCACCAGGTGGGAATTCTCTCACCATTGCTGCTTCATCCGCCTCGCTGCTGGTGGATGCCTTAGTTGAGGGATTGTCATCATCATCATCACTGAGACACAGTTCCTGTGGCAACACCACTGACATCACTGTGTTGTGTGGAATGTGCCTTTAGTTCACTTTGATGAATGTTAGTATGGGCACATTCTTGGGTGGCAAATTGATCCTATGGTCACTCACAATGGCCCCAGCCACACTAAACACTCGTTCCACAGTGACACTGGATTGTGGGCAGCTCAGGTATTTCACAGCAACCGATGTTAATGCTGGCCAGTCACTCATTTTGCTGCTCCAGTACAGCAGTGGCTCGTCAGTAATGGCAAGGTGCTTTGGGTCCCCCCATGTAGGCCTCCACAATTCATTCGGCTGTCTCATCTGTCTCCTCCTCCTCCATATATTCCATTCCCACCTGAAAGAGAACATCCCAAATGTGATTGCTTGCTGTTTTCCGCTGTGCCTTGCCATTTTCTCTGACTGGGTTGCCTGTGAGCCACTGGTGATGGTAGCAACACCCATTTTTGCCACAGTGCATGCCTTTTTCATATATGCAGCTTATACCATTCTAATGAGGTTCTCTGTCAACTGTTGTACTCGCTGACGACCTCCTTCAATTATAGAGAGCAGGCCACACATTTGTAGTGAAGATCCAGCATGGTGGTGACAGCAAAGTCAGCCAACTGTAAAATGCCAGATACAGGGGTATTGGTGTCCAGCACATGGAGCATGTGATCCATTACATCACAATTGCCATGATCCCCACCTGCCACCATCTAGTGTCGCACATTAACTAGTGTCTGCCTCAGCACACATATGAGGGGTACGGATTGACTTATACAAGCAGTGTCCCCACTCACTGCCTGTGTAGCATGCTTGAATGGATGGAGAATATACAGTGTATATTAGCCCTTCTGTTTGGCACCACTGCTCTGTTGTTAGAGCGATGGACACTCCAGCATTGTCATGGGTGGTATGCAGCAGCAGGTATTCTGACACTGCCTTATACTGTTCATACAGCCGGTCAAGCATGTACAGTGTGGCCTTCCACCTGGTGATGACATCAAGCTTCATCCGGTGCTAAGGTAGATGGTTATTGTGCTGTAGTTCACATAGGTGGTCATGGGCCTTTGCAGAATGGGCAAAGTGGACACAGATGTGACGGGCAACAGTAACTGTTTCCTTAATGTCCGCATGGTTGAGAAACTGATGAACAACAATATTAAGGCAGTGTGCCAGGCAGGGCACCCTATAAAAAAACACCATCTCCAATGCACTTCATTACACTGGAGCCATTATCACTTGTGATGAATCCTGCTATGAGCGACTGTGTGTGTAGCCACCCATCAATCTCATCCAACAGAACATTAAGCATTTTTGCAGCCATGTGAGAACCTGTAACACTTGTCATACTCAGGGTTGTATGCTGGCAAATATCAGGTGTATTGCCACCACTGCAATTTTGTTTCACGCAGGTTTTGCCAGGCTCAAAATCTAGTGCCACCCCAGGCAACTGTGCCCAGTGTGCTGTTATGCACAGATACAAGCTTGCTGCTGTTTGTCCACTGGTCCACATATCCATGCTAAGATGGATATGTTGTCATGCACTGTGCTTCAATGCATGCCCTAACGGAATCAGCAACTCTACTGTTCAGCTTTGTCATGGCACGCTTAGTAAAACAGTTTCATGATGTAACTTGCCATTTGGGATAGGCACGGACCATCAACCTGCGGAAACCAACATTCTCCACAAACAAGAATGGCAACAGATCGATGGCCAGCATTTCAGCAGTGATAGCATTTAACTCTCATGCAGCAGCATGATTGAGTGGGTACTTTTGTCTGCCACTCAAGGATGGTCTTCAGAGTGGGATGCATCTTTGGGGCTGTTCGACCAGAATGCTGTACTTGTGGCAGCAATGATTTTCTTTTAGGGGTAACACTTGACTCTAGGGGCTGTGTAGTCCACATGATTTTGGTTGTTAGTGGGAGTGGTGGTGTACTTTTCAGACTCAAGGGACTGGGACTCGCACCTCCACTGCTATGCCCACTACTCGAGCGATCAAAGGATTGCTCACCCTCCTCCTCCACCACCAACCCACTCTGCCTTCCCGCCTCCTGCTCTTGCTCTACTATACTTAACTTACCACCAACAGCTCTAGCTTCCTTCTGGTGTTGCTGCCATCTCAGTGAGTGCTTATTTTTCAGGTAGGCATGTTGGCCACTGGTGCCTATGTGGTCCCCCACCCCGAATAACACATGCTTGATAAAGTTAGCATATTGCCATGGTCTCATCAGTAGGCTCAAGCACATAAAAGTCCCAAACTGGGAACTTTTGACCTCTGGACTTCAGATGCTTCTGGGACTGGGATAATTCAGAAACAGGTGTGGAAGTGTGTGTTCTTTTGGCCGCTCTCATCACTTCCATAACACTACTTTTGGGAGGGGGGTTTACTTGACTGCTTGGAGGTTTGCTTATAGGCTTGGTGACAGACTGACCCATGGGATGTGCCTATAAATGGACTACATCACCCTTGACTTTTTTAACTCAGGCTCCCATTATCATCACCACCAACAGCAATGATGTCCTTGTTTTCTTCCTCCTTCACCTCCTCCTCCACCTCCCTATCACTGTCTTCTTATAGCATGGCACCTTTTTCTTTCTCTACAACCGTCTCAAGGGGCTGACTATCCCTATCTCCAAGAGTATCAAACTCAGGATGAACACTATCATCACCAACTCCTGCAGGAACACGGACAATCACCCTGACAGACTTAGAACCCTCCTCCTGGACCACTGTTCCTCTACTGGTGTCAGTGCCTCCCTTCTTCTCTCTGTCATCATCCCTCACTAGCATGGATGAAACAGTTTGAGCCTTAAAAAAGTAAGACACAGGTATGCCAGACCCAGTTCTGGCAACAACTCCTTTACTGCTTCCTGCCGCACCACCAAAGCCCACATCAGAAGACACTGATGCAGACATACATGTGCTTTCACTGATCTGGGGAACTGGAACTGAAGCTGTACTTTTTTCAGCAGACTCCTTAGCTCCCTCATACCCACTGTCACATTTCCCCCTGTACTGGGCCGTCTTTTAGCAGGCATTTTTGCTGGCTGCTGTTTCAAAGATTTGCCTTTTTCTGGGAGTATTTGAAGAAAGGATGTACTACTAACTGTGTGAATAACACCTCACATATGATGTCACACCTACAGTACTGGCTTCCTTACAAGTCCAAACACAATCAGGACAGGCAGCAACACTTAGAGTACAGCTAATATATCGTATACGGTAGGTAGCCTATTCTAGTAAAAACCAAAAGGTGACTTTTTTCTTTCCCCAAACAGGAATTAAAGAAACACACACAAGGAAAAAGGGCACAAATGACTGACTTCAAATACAGATCACCTGTGTCTGGACAAATAAAGTACTATAATGTGCTATTACTTAGTTAATACTGTGACACTTGGACAGCTGGTTCTGCTTGCTGTATGATTTTGTAATAAAAAATGTGTTATTGAGTGTCTCTCATGAGACATCCTATGCTCCTGGGATAACCTTCTCCCCCCCTCCAGGTTTCAGTTCAAAGAACAGGATATGTTAAACAGAAGATCTCTGTGATGTGATTAACTTCCAAGAACTCACATTTTATAGCCTTGTTTAGGATTTATGTTAACCTGAAATCCAGGAGATAATTAAAGACTAGAGAGACATGATTAAGGGTCTCCTGTTTATCTGACTTATTTGTAGCTGACCAGCTGCAAGGAGGGATCGTAAACTTTTATGACATTTAAGAGGAGTTGTAATTTACGACCTCCTGCATTTGAAGTGTGGAACTAGGAACTATTCAAAGATCAAAGAGGCGGAAACTACTCAAGAGCAAAGATATCATTTGGGAAATGAGTTTTTGCTGATGTCACCTTATTTTATGTACCTCATGAGTGATGGAACATCCTGTGTGTCTTAATTTTCATATTTTATGGGGAGGAGATAGGTGACATCATGGAAGGGGCAGGTTTAGAGACAGTTTAATCTGTATTCTGTATTTTCCACTGAGACACATTCCTGTTATACTCTGAAGAAACAATGTCTACTTGAAGCACTGTTAGAAGATATACATTAGACAGACATGTCTAATTGAGTGGTGGTAGGAATTTGTTTTCACTTTTTTTTACCTTGTTCTTTTAAGTGATTGTATGCATTGCGATATATTGTTCTGTGGTTACATTTTACATATTTTATTCATTTTAAGTAAAACCTCTTATTTTAAAGAGACTGCATGCGTCTTTGAAATTCTTTTGCCTGTGATGCATGGATGGTTAAGATTTTGACAACACTGTTCATAAGCTTAATGTTATAGCAAACTGGGAAAAGCTAAGAATTTATCTAAGGTCTTTCATAGAGTTTTTAAGGGTTAATTTTGTATACCTGGTTAGGTGTCCTTGGTGAAAGATATCTGGCATTTCTCTGAAGAGCAGAATTATCTGAGCCTGTACATTTGGGTACGCTAGCAGAAGGTTCACAGTTTGAATTCCTCCAGAACTTGAGACCAAAGGTGATTTGGACCAACAAAACAGACAGAAGGGTTACCCTGTTCTGTTACCCTGTTCACAATACTGCACTCAGAGGTTGACACTGTGGGAGCAGAGGGCCTGACCTGCTGAGTGGGGTTGTGATAGATTGGTGGAAATGGTGCTGATAATTTCCAAATTGGTTGGCAGCAGTGTGCATAATTTTGGTAACACAAGCTTTTATTGTTCAGTGTGTCAACTTAATACTGTCAACTCACTTGCAAAACAAGGCAGTGATTTATTTTTTTTTAAAAAAAGGAAACAGAATTATATCTCTTGGCTTACAATCAAGTTCCTACCTGTTTTATTTTTTTTCTAAAGTGCAAGTTAGAGTAGCCATAGTTAGGGAAGAAGATGGCCTCCAACTAAATTGGGCACACTGTAGACTACTTAAAGCAGTTCTGCAGGGACAGATGAGTCCTGTACAAGGTGAAAGCCACCAAGCAGAACCTCGTGGATGCCCTGATGGTAGCAGATGCCAAGAGCATCAAGCCACAGACAGTGACTGTAAGGGACTGAACCTTGAGTGTGGAAGGGCTAGTGGCCAGTGCATTGTCCAGATCCGATGAGGACAGCAGCAGGGCCAGTGCCAGAGAAGGGCCACAGCAGTAGGGGAAGATCACCAGTATTCTAGAGCCAGAAGTACTCAGGCTGCAGATTGAGTTGTGCAGAATGGAGTTGGAGTTCCAGGAGAAGAAGGAATGAGAAAGAAGAGAGGCAGAGCAGGAACAGCAGGAGGCTGAGCGTGAGGAGCATGAGTGCCAGCGAGCTGCAGAGGAGAAGAGGAGCAAGAATGTCAAGAGGTGGACTGTGAACAGTGAGTGGTGGACCATGAGGAGCATGAGTGCCAGAGGTGACATGAACTGGAGAAGCTATGACTCCAACCACCTGCACCAGAGCAGGTAAGTGGCTTGGGTTTGACTGGGACTACATGACTGGGTTACAAATTGAATTCTAAATTGATAGCTGAATTTAAAGAGGGGGAAGATATGGATGCCTTATTAAATTCCATTGAAAAAGTTTGTATTCAGGCTAAAATTCCTAGGGCGTTCTGGAGCTTCCAGCTATCCCCGCTACTCACTGGGAAAGCTCGGGATGCATTGGGTCAAATGGACAATGAGGACAGTAATGATTACAGCAAACTTAAAGCTACACTGTTAAAAAAAATTTGAATTAACTGCTCAATCATACAGAACTAAATTCTGTAAGCTCAGGAGAAGACCTGACATGAGCTATGAGGAGCTAGGCATGAAACAATGCCAGTTTTTAAAATGTTGGTGGGAAGGAATTGAAGCAAACTCTGTAGAAAAAATTGAAAATGTGATTTTATTAGAGCAGTTTTTTGGGGCATGCCCAGCAGAGCTGAAACCTAACTGGAGGACGAAATCCCAAAACAGTGCAAGAGGCTGCTGAACTCTCAGACCACTATGCCAAGAGCAGATATGCTCTGAGAGTGAATGGGGTAGGTGTGGCAGTACAGAAAGGGAAAAGAGCACCTTCAGGGCAGCTAAAACCCTCACTGCCTCCACCAAAATCAGTTAGCCGCAGGTTTCAGAGAAAAGATTTCTCTGAGAAAGAAATGAATGTTGGTTGTGTAAAGAAACTGGGCATATTGCCAGACAGTGTCCCAAACGGATGAGCAATATGCAAAGTGGTGCTAGGAAAGAAGTGGGTTGTTTGGGTGTCCCTAGAAGCATGCCTGAGAACATGAGGGAACATATGCACCCAGCCACAGTGAATGGTGTACAGACCCTAAGGTTAAGGGACACAGGGGCATCTCTGACATTGCTAAAAAGGGATCTGGTAAAGCCTGGTCAGCTTATACCCAATAAATATGTCACTGTACAAGACTTTACTAGTGGGGAGAAAACATTACCCTTCACTAGTGTTCTTCTAGACTGTGGTAAAACAAGGGGAACTGTGCAACAGGTGGCTGTAGCCAAAATGTTAGCAGTGGACATCATCCTTGGCAACAATCTCCAGCAGGGGATGGTGTGTGCAGTTATCCATAGCCAAGCATCATGGGAAAATTGTAGTTCCCTGAACCCCACAGAAGCCACTGTGGAAACCACTGGGAGGCTGGTTCCCCAGCCTGTGTCTCCTGATATGGAGACTAATGAAAAGGGGGTAGAAATTTCCCCAGTAGCAGTTAACCACACAGCTACAGAGGGTTACTTCAAAGAGGGAGGGGTGACCCATGGTCAGAGGGTTAGGGATGACAGTGATCCTGAATGACCTGACGCTAGTGCTAGGGACCCTAGTTTAGAGACTGAAGGGGACCTGTCCCATGCCTTGGGAATGTGTGAGGAGTTTGCAGCTGCTCCAAGAAGTGACACTAGTCTAGAGAAGCTGAGGGCTTGGGCATACTCTGATGGAGCACAAGGAGGTGATGGTAAACATAAGGTTTATTGGAAAAATGGACTGATGTATACTCAGGCTGTGCAGACAGAGGGAGAGGTGATAGGCAGGCAGCTTGTCATTCCCCAGGGGTATCATGAGCAGTTGCTCAAGATTGCACATGATATTCCCTTGTCTGGTCATCTGGGAATTGCACGCACTATGCAGTGGTTGGCCTAGAATTTCTATTGGCTCAACTTCACCCAGCAGGTGAAGGAGTATTGCAGGTCTTGTCATCGGTACCAAGAAATAGGGAAGGTGGGCAAGAAAATGCAAGCCACCCTAATTCCATTGCCCATAGTGGAGGAGCCATTCCAGAGGGTGGGAATGGATATTGTGGGTCCTTTAAATACCCCCTGCTCCTCAGAGAAGAGATTCATCCTGACTGTGGTGGATTATGCCACCCGGTACTCAAAGGCAGTCACCCTATCCTCACTGTGGACAGAAAAAGTGGCAGATGCCTTACTTGGTATTTTCTCCTGTGTTGGGTTTCCACAGGAGGTTATCACCGATCAAGGGGGTTCCTTCATGTCGGACCTGATGAAATGTTTGTGGGAGAAGTGTGGGGTGGTGCAGAGATGCATGACACTGTATCACCCACAAGCCAATGGACTTGTGGAAAGATTTAATGGTACTCTGAAGTCAATGCTCCGGGCATTTGCTGAGCAGCATGGGAGGGACTGGGAGAAATACCTTCCCCACCAGTTGTTTGCATACAGGGAGGTGCCCAAGAGTTGACAAGATTTTCCCCCTTCGAACTCTTATATGGATGCTGGGTACATGTGCCCCTAGACTTGATTCGGGAGGACTGGAAAGGCAAGCATGCCACCCAGGGAACTCCCATAGTGAATTACGTATTTAGGTTTAGGGAAAGGCTGAAGAAGCTTATGGGGACAGCCCAGAGCAAACTGGAAGCTTCCCAACAGAAACAAAAAGTGTGGTATGACCACAGAGCCAGAGCTCTGGCTCATACATGGTGGGTCAGGAAGTCATGGTCCTTATTCCGGTCCAGAAAGACAAGCTTCAGGCTGAGTGGGCAGGACCGTACAAAGTAGTTGGGAAGGTAAATGACATGAACTATATTATAGAGTTACCTGACAGAAGACAGACAGAAAGGATATACCATGTCAACATGATGAACCCACATGCTAATAGGGCTGACATGGTGTTTGCAGTGTGTAGTCTTGGGGAGGTAATGGACAAAGAAGACCCCCTTCTGGACTTGCTGGAAGAAAGCAAGCAGGAGTCCTATGTGGAGGCAGTAAAATTGTTTCCCCAGCTGGCCCTGGACAAGATTCAGGAAGTAAGGGAGATTTTAGCAGACTTTGCCCCCCCCCCGTTTAGTGCCAAGCCTGGATCAACCCCTTAGCGTTGTGCACACAGATGTGGAGATAGGGACACAGACGCTCATATGGCAGACAGCATATTGGGTGTCAGAGGGTGTCCAAAAGGACTTTAGGAGGGAAGTTGAGGAGATGCTGGATTTAGGGGCAATCCAGAGATCCCACAGCCCCTGGGCCTCACCCGTAGTCCTGGTGCCCAAGCCAGATGGCTCTACTCATTTTTGTGTGGACTATCAAGGACTGAATGAGCCACAAAGTCAGATGCCAACCCGATGACCCAGATGGATGAACGAACTCCTGGACAAGTTGGGAGGGGCAACCTACCTTACAACCACTGACCTGACCAAGGGGTATTGGCAGGTAGAGTTAACAGACAAAGCTAGGGAGAGGTTGTCCTTCATTAATCAGATAGGTTTATTTGAATTTAAAGTAATGCCTTTCGGAATGAAAAACACCCTGGCCATTTTCCAAAGGTTGGTGAACCAGGTGTTAAATGGTGCTAAGGAGTACACTGTGGCATACCTGGATGACATTACCATCTTTAGTGCCAGCTGGGAGGAACACCTGTCCCACCTTTGGGAAGTGCTGGGCAGGATATAGAGGGCCGGGCTCACTGTTAAAGCTGAGAAGTGCCAGGTGGCCATGGGAGAAGTGACATACCTCAGGCCTGTGGTAGGTCGGGGACAGCTCTGTCCTAACCAAATAAAAATAGAGGTGATCCAGGCATGGCCCAGACCAGAAATGCAGAAGCAGGTCAAGAGTTTTTTTAGGGACAGCAGGGTACTATAGGAAATGTGTACCAAATTACAGTGCCCTGGCTGCTCCCCATCTGACCTGGTAAAGAAAAGGATGCCAAAGAAAATTACCTGGGGACCAGCCTGTGAAGAAGCCTTTACCAGACTGAAGGAGGCACTGTGCAGTGCTCCTGTATTGACAAGTCCTGACTATAGCAAACCCTATTATAGTTGAGACTAGGTATGGGGCAGTACTGAGTCAGACATCCAGCCAAGGGAAAGATCACCCGGTAGTGTACCTGAGTAAAAAGTTACTTCTCAGGGAGCAGGCATACCCTACTGTGGAAAAAGAATGTCTTGCCATAGTGTGGGCCCTAAGAAGCTAGCGCCATACTTATATGGGCAGCATTTTGTGGTACAAACTGACCACAACCCCCTGGTATGGTTGACACAAATGGGAAAAACTAATTGTTGATTGTTAAGATGGAGTCTTGCTTTAAAGGGTATGACATGACAATCTTACATAAAGCTGGAACAACCAATCAGAGCTCAGATGGCTTGTCTCATGTCTATGAGGAGTGAACTGATTTGGGAAGATCATCCCATGCAGGGGATGGAGCCCCCAAATTCAGTCTAGGTGGGGAGGATTGTGACACTTGGACAGCTGGTTCTGATTGCTCTATGATTTTGTAATAAAACAAATGTGTTATTGAGTGTCTCTCATGAGACATCCTGTGCTCCTGGGATAACCCCCCCCCCCAGGTTTCAGTTCAAAGGACAGGAGATGTTAAATAGAAGATCTCTGTGATGTGATTAACTTCCAAGAATTCGCATTTTATAGCCTTAATTAGGATCTATGTTAATCTGAATGCCAGGAGATAATTAAAGACCAGAGAGACATAATTAAGGGTCTCCTGTTTATCTGACTTTATTGTAGCTGACCAGCTGCAAGGAGGGAGCATAAACTTTTATGACGTTTCAGAGGAGTTGCAATTTATGACCTCCTGCCTTTGAAGTGTGGAACTAGGAACTGGACAAAGATCAAAGAGGAGCAGGAAACCACTCAAGATCAAAGAAGTCATTTGGGAAACAAGTTTTTGCTGATGTCACCTTATTTAATATACCTCCTGAGTGATGGGACATCCTGTGTGTAATAATTTTTATATTTTACAGGGAGGAGCTAGGTGACATCATGAAAGGGCAGGTTTAGAGACAGTTTAAACTGTATTCTGTATTTTCTACTGAGACACATTCCTGTTGGACTCTGAAGAAACAACATCTACTTGAAGCACTGTTAGAAGATATACATTAGATAGACAAGTCTAATTGTATGGTGGTAGAAATTTGTCTACACTTTTTTTGACCTTGTTCTTTTAAGTGATTGTATGCATTGTGATATATTGTTCTGTGGTTACATTTGACATATTTTATTCATTTTAAGTTAAAAACTTTTATTTTAAAGAGACTGCCTGTGTCTTCAAAATTCTTTTGCCTGTGATGCATGGATGGTTAAGATTTTGACAACACTTTTCATAAGCTTAATGTGGTATACCAAACTGGGAAAAGGTAAGAAGTTATCTAAGGTCTTTCCTAGAGTTTTTAAGGGTTAATTTTGTATACCTGGTTAAGTGCCCTTGGCAAAAGATATCTGGCATTTCCCTGAAGAGCAGACTTATCTGAGCCTGTACATTTGGGTACGCTAGCAGAAGGTTTACAGTTTGAATCCCTCCAGAACTTGAGATCAAAGGTGATTCAGACCCACAAACAGACAGGAGGGTTACCCTGTTCTGTTACCCTGTTCACAATACTGTGCTCAGAGGTTGGTACTGTGGGAGTAGAGGGCCTAACCTGCTGAGTGCGGTTGTGAAAAATACCACTACTTTTTATTATATAAGGGAAGAGACAACTATAAAACCTCAACAAAGGTGAGAACCACACAATATAGTGGTGGTCTGGATGGGAGGGATCACCAAGCAATGTCTTGAAAATGGCTATATTAATATATAGCTTTTTATAATGCATGCATCAGATGTTAAACAATGCTGTAACAGAGAAAGGGTAAGGTAAGTCAACTAAAACAGGAACACTGTGCAATGTGCAGTGTCAAGCTCCAGCAATAAAATATAGGGGAGCAATTCAACAGTGCAGTGCGACTGTAAATGGACAAGTGGAAGTGAACAAGTAAAGCTACTTATAAGTAAACATGCTAAACAATATAGAACTGCTGATTTTCAGTTTAAGTGGCACAAGTTAACACTCAACTCCAGCAAACAGAACTAACCACAGACAAATAAAATAATGGATCAGCTCTGTATGTTTAAAACTTTAGAATTCATAATCACAACTAAAAGTGGAAGAATGGTGTATATATAACACAGGCTAACAGCGGCAGGAATTCTCAAACAGGATGGAGTAACTTTTCAGAGAAAAAAATGGCAAAATAGAACAAAATTAATAAGAAATAACAGCAAATAAAGAACTCACAGTTAGTGAGTAATCTGTAACTACAAAGGCTAGAAATAGCCTGCACTGCTTTACACTCCTACCCTACCCCACTCAACTTCTTCAAAGACACAGACAAAAGTGAAACCTAGTTAAACTAAGAATTATGCAAAAGTCCACAAAATTACAAAATGTTCCTCAACAGCGCTAGGAAAAAACTTTTTAATTTGGAGCAATTAGCTCTCAAAAACAAGTTTTAACAAAGTTTTAAAAGGCTTTATTGGCTCTGATGCACCACAACAGACTGCTCTCCGACTCAACATGAAGCAGAATGAGCTGCAAATGAGCTGCATGTGATATTTGACCTATTTATCCACAACACATTGCAAATTTTGCTTTTGAAGTAAAATTTTGCCGGTGAAATAAAATTTAACACAGATGAAATTGCGCCACAAGGCAAAATTTTAAGCATCAATTGGTGAAATTGGCATGCCAAGGCATTTACGTGAAATTTTGCCAATATGTGAAATCGTGAAACCTGGGGAAATTTGCTTTGCCTATGCAAAAATTGTCACCAAGACATTTTATGCAAAATTTCACCATTACGTGAAATCGTGAAAACAGGTGAAATTTCATTTCACCTAGGTGAAAAATGTCATATAATTGTGGAATTACTCGAAATATTTCGCCAGGTGAAATATTTAAATTTCACATGCTAGCCGCCAAGTCAAATGCTTATGCGTAATCCAAGAAAATGATTTCTACAGGCAAATTTCTATCCAAAGCGGCACTTAAGGGTTCAAAAAAACTAAGCAAGTTAGTTAAGCTCGATGTCCCACTAGTGTATTTGTGTTGATTTATATCCAAATGCCCTAGGTCTGTCATATGTTTACTTATATGTTCTTGAATCAGGCCCTCTAATAATTTACTCAGGATATACGTGATGCTAATTGGTCAATAATTTCTCACCACTTTTCTGCCCCCTTTTTTGTAGATAGGCATAATGTTTGCCTCTCTCTGTTCCTTTAAGGTATTGTCCTCCCTGACAGATGCATTGAACAGCATGGTGACTGGGCCTACCAGAACATCTTCAGTTCATTTAAAAAGTTTGAATATATTCCATCAGGCCCTGCTGATGTGTTGCTCTTTAATTTAATAAATCGATCCATGACTTCTTTTTCGAAAAAATTATTTCTAAATTATCCCAACAATTCTGGAGGTTCACAATTGGAGTATCATTATGATTTTGTGGTTGGTAAATACTATGAAATACTGATTAAACTCATTTGCTTTATCTTGCTCATTATTTAGAATTCTCAATTGTGTTTCTAAAGACCCAGTTCCAACTTGACTACCTTTTAACGATCCTATATAATTATAAAAATATTTTTTATTGTCCTTGACAGCAGTGGCCATATGTAGTTCGGCCTTTTGTTTTCCCCATCTTATGAGTCTCTTTGTGAAGCTTTGCTTCTTTTTTGTAAAAGACCTAATTCTTATTAGTCGGGATAAATGTATACCTTGCATATTTCCTTTCCCTTCTTGTGATACTATTTTTAATATTTTCTTCCCCACCTTGTAGGTATTCTGCCTTTTGCATTATATTTTTTAACCTTTGGAACCCATTGCTGAAGACAGTATTGTATTCTGTTATTAATTCTGAGCGAAATATTGTCCATGTCTACTCCTATCAAATTCTGTTTCCAGTTCCAAGATGCAAGACAGTGTTTTATTGATTGATAGTCTGCCTTATGATAATTTCTCATTTCTGTTTTCCCCTTAATATTAACTTCATCTTGATTAATATTTATATACACAGTGTTGTGGTCACTGTTACCTATTGGATCACACATTTCAAAACTAATTGTGTCATGCTCAGTGTTAGTTGGGAATAAGTCCAAGGTATTTCCATCTCTTGTTGGATTAACGACCAACTGTTCCAATCCCTTTTGTATGATATAATCAATAAAACTATTTTCTAAACTAGGTTTCTCTTGTAGTGTTTCCCAGTCAATTGTTGGGTAATTAAAATCCCCAATTAAAATGAAGTCCCCTGTGATTTTAAGTTTGTTTAGTGCTGCTGTTCAAATTTGGAGGTCTGTACATTACACCTACTGTGATGTTCTTATTAGCAGTTTGGATATTGGTTCAAAGTAATTCCACATTTCTTGACATTTTATTCCCAGCTGTAATAACATGTGCTTCTATTTCCTCAGTAATATATATACCGGGTAAGTACACTAGACAAGTATTTTGCCTATTTTCAGAAACGACCCGGGAGAGTACAACATGAGGAACAACAGTCAAGGAGACATGACAAAGAGAGTACAGTTTTTTGTCACAGTAAACAAACATGTGGGAAATACATCATTTGACACTAGGGGAAACATACAGTAGTAAGCACATTTCAGATTATACACTTTAGACTAGCTAGTTCAACTGACAGATATATACAGATCATCATACATAGGAGTGGAGCATAGCTCAAGGACTGGATTGGTCATAATATAACTTATAACATCATCGTATACACCCCCTAGGCTAGTTGGATCGCGGACAGGTATATACAGCTCATCACATTTTTCTAAATATGCACATGTTAGACAGAAACAGAAACACTTGGTAGTATAAGTTTCTACCAAGTGACCAAGGTGCAATATGTCATGGTTAGCCTATGACCGTGGAGCAATAATGGGTGTAAAAATGACCAAGGCATTTTAGGCAGGAGTAGTCAGAAGTCATTGATACAGTGGGAAAAATATCTCCAGGAATTCAATGGAGACACCCTGGGGAGGTTCAGACAAAACAATTTGACACTTTACTCTAGGGAGGTTTGGGGCAGTCACACTCTGATGCTAGTTTTAGGAAACCCCACAGAATTTCAAAAACTCAGATAGGAGGGGGCAGCTCAGATAACCACAGGCAGTGAATTCCAGAGTCTGGGTGCACTTATGGCAAAGTCCCGATCCCCCATGAGGGTCCGGGTAGGAGGGACTTTGAGCATCCCTGATGTGAGAGACCTAAGTTGGTAGGGTGTGGGATTCAGTTTAGGCAGAAGCCGGCCAGACCCTGGGGGTGCTAGTTCTGATCACTTTCCCAGAGAGGCATCCCAAACCAAAATTAAGGTATCTAGCTGGTGAGAGCCAGCAGAGTTTCTCATTTAGCTCACAATGGTGGGTGAGTCGGGGGGGAAGCCAAGGCAAAACAACAAATGTTATTGTAAGCAGTGTACCACCGGGTGAGATGTGTCTTTGGAGAGCAAGCAAATAGGTGCAGCCCATAGTTGAGGGAGGGAAGGAGCACACCCTTCACTAGGGCAAGCCTGGCTGCCGGTGTAAGGTTATACTTGGCCCTATAGGCCAGACCCAGTTTGCAGTTTGGCGCCCTGCAGATGTTAAGGATACGATTACCCTTGTCAAGTTGGGGGTCAAGTGTTACCCCCAGATATTTGATGGAGCTCACTATGGGTAGTGAGGATCCATCTGTGCTGGGTGACGTGTAAGCAGGCCGATGAGGCTTTGATTTTAGCCATTGAGCCAAAGAGCATAGCCTGTGTCTTTTTCAGGTTCAGGACCAGCTTGTGACTAGTAACCCATGACAATACCCTGTTAAAGTCATCGGTCAGGTTCTGGTTTAGGGTAGTGGCATTCTGGGAGTGAGCCAGGATTACCAGATCATCTGCATACATGGTGGCGCTACAGCTGGTAGTAACCATGGGTAGTTGATTGATGAAGAGGGAGAAGAGGAGTGGACCCAGTACCGAGCCTTGAGGCACTCCGGAGGTCACCAGTAGGGGCTCGGAGAGGACTTTATTGAAGCAGGTACACTGCTTTCTGCCATGTAGATAACCCATTAGCCATTTCATGGCATGGGGGGAGAGGCCAAGTGACCACAACTGTGCACCAAGCAGTTTGTGGTCAATGAGGTCAAATGCTTTGGACAGGTCGATAAATATTGCACCAGAGAGTTTGCCCTGGTCCATGGCTGTTCGGATACTTGATGTAACCGAGATTAAGGCTGTGGTGGTGCTGTGGGTCTTACGATAGCTGTGCTGGGCTGGGGCAGAAGTTCATGACAGTGGATATATTCTGAAAGCTGCTCAGCCACTACCTTTTCAATGAGCTTGCTAAGGGTTGGGAGAATGGCAGTCGGTCAATAATTGTCAGGTAGTTTGGGATTTCCTTGCTTCAGTACAGGGACAATCCTTGCCTCTTTCCAGATGTCTGGGATGGTCCCCAGACCAAGGGATAGGTTGAAGATAAAGGCTACTGGTGAGGCAATGTGTGCAGCACCAAGCTTAAGGAGTTTAGGCTCCAGGTTGTCTAGGCCAGGACTGGAGTACTGGGAGAGGCCAGCTAGGCATTTCTGCAAGTTCTGAACTGATACAGCCCTGAGCTGGAACATTTGACGAGGAGGGTGACCCTCCAGCAGAGTGGAGGGAAGGGGGTTGGACAGAGCCTCATCAGGTGAGAAGAGGGTTGTGAAGGCAGAGAGGTCAGAGAAGTGATTATTTAGGGAGTTGGCAATAGTATGGGGATTATTGCAGGAGACTCCATTTATGACCATGTCCGTAACCCCCGGATGCTTGTGCAGTCCATGCTGGTGAGAGAGGCATTGGCTTTGCATTGAAGCAGGGGTGAGCTGTTTTCTTTTTTTCCTGTACCATTGGTGAGCCCATATACATCTTTAAGAGAGCCCAATACTTTTGGAGCTGGTGAGAGGGGCCTCGAATTGGTTTAAGTGGCTCCCCCTCGACTGTTTCCCCTCTCAGTTGGATTAGTGTTCCTGAACGATCTTCCAGCTGTGACCAGGGGTTGGCGAGAGGGCCTCCTGTTATCCAGCGTTGGGCTTCTGGAAGTTTACAGACTTTCCTTTCAGTGACTGTTTTCTACTTGTTCTGTTTGTACTGGACTTGCCCTTTTTGGCCTTGTTTTATGTTGATTAGTGGCCTGTGAACTTGCTCTCCTATGATAAGAAATCTTAACTCTGATCTTTTCTGCTCTATGTGGGGTGGTTGTGGGGTTGTGGGGGGGGTGGGGTTAAGGTTTTAACTGTGTAGTTGTATGTGTAATGTGTGATGTGTTTGGTGGTGAGTGATTAGGTTTTTTGTGTATTAGTGTGTATGGGTGTGAGTGGAGAGTAGTTTTAGTTTTAGTAGGCATAAGTAGTGTGCCTTGGGAATTAGTTTTAGTTTTAGCAGGCATAAATAGTGTGCCTTGGAAGTTTTTGTAGTCAAGGAGGCCAGCTTTTTGGGATGTGCAAAGGTCTAGGCAGGTTCAGATTGCCTATGAGGCATCCCAGCTGCTTGACCTTCTGCTTTTCACCGACCTCCCCATAT
The DNA here is from genome assembly GCA_016271365.2 of Neoceratodus forsteri. Taxonomy (NCBI): domain Eukaryota; kingdom Metazoa; phylum Chordata; order Ceratodontiformes; family Ceratodontidae; genus Neoceratodus; species Neoceratodus forsteri. The sequence goes on along the minus strand of CM057450.1, from coordinate 122,814,300 downwards.
CAGCCATGACAGTGAGGTGCTGTTGGGAGGTCGGTATTAGGAGGCACTGTATTGGTCAGTTGTGGCGGGGCACCGTAGGCTTGTTGGAGGTGAGCAGAAGAGAAGAGAAGTGGTTAGGTGCAGGAGGCACCCTGGGTTTAGATGGGACCTGAAGAGAGGTCAGACATGTTTGGTTCCCTTCCCCAAGGGTCCCAACAGACCAAGTGGGCAGGTAGCCAGTAGAGCAGCAATGATGGCCAGTCCCCTTAGGGCAGTGCTTTGCAATGCCAGATTGATCAGAAATAAGACTGAAATTATAGCGGACTTGATTTCAACGGTCGATCTGGCTTGCATCATGGAGACCTGGGTAGGTGATGATGCTGGACAAGTGTTGGAGGCAGCTGTCCCTCCCCCCGGGTACTCTGTAGGGCACTACCCTAGGGTGGAATGCAGGGGCATGGGAGTGGCCATCTGCTTTAGATCTGACCTGGGCTTCACTCTGCACCCTGTGGGAACTACTGGGTCCTGCTAATGTGTGGCTATACGTGGGTGTCCTGGTGCAGGTTGCATGATTCTCTTATTTACTGCCCCCAGGGTGGTGAGGGAATCCTGCAGGAGGTGGTGGATCTCATCCATGGTGGACTGTTGGAGGCCACGGATGCTTAATGCTGGGGACTTCAATGCTTAGGCTGACAATAAATCCTCCAGGCTTGGTTCCAACATCCTCCAGATAATATCTCTGGGCGTGTCACAAGAGGTTACTTCCATGACCCATCACAGTGGCCACATGTTGGATCTGGTGTTCTCACTGGGGCTTGAGGTTGGTAATCTCAAGACTGATCAGGGTCTGATCATTGCATGGTGAGGTTCTCATTCAGGGTCCCCTTCAAGAGCCCTCTCCCTACGGAGATGGTCAACTACCACCCTTTGAGGGGATTGTTCCTGGAAGGATTTTTGGCAGTGGTTGGTCTATTTAATGTAGGCATTGCATATATGAAAGGCACAAGTGAGGTGGTTGCTGTCTATAATAGGGTGATGTCAGATGCACTCGGTGCCCTCACACTGGTCTGTGTATGACCCAAATCCTCACACCTGAGGTCTCCTTGGTTTGATGGGGAACTCAAGGCGACGAAGATTAAGGGTCAGAAGTTAGAGCACTGCTGGTGGAAGACCAGGATAGTGGAGGACAAACTGGCCCTGCATACTCACAACGGTGAGTATTAGTGGGCAATCAACCATAAGAAGGCAGCGTTCCTGTCCAGGGAGATTGCTGCAGGGAAGAACTGACCTGCTGTGCTATTTTGGACTGTAGACAGGCTCTTACACATGGTCTGTTTACAGCCACTAAAAGCCTTTTCTGATTCTTTGTGTGAGGAGTTTGCTTGGTTCTTCTCTGACAGGGTGTCCTCCATCCAGCAGGGAATTCCATCAGTGAGCTGGACTATGGCCTGTAGTGATTGCTGTGGGCATCGCAGAGGAACTCCGCCTGTTTGCAGCGAGTTTAACCGGTGGAGGTGACCAAGCTCATTGAGGCTGCTTCCAGCTGAAGCACACATATTGTGAACTTGACCCGGAGCCAAAGCATTTCTTCATGGGATGTGTTGGTTCCGTTGGGCCGTGTTCGCTATGATTGTCCGGTGCTCTTTGTCAGAGGGGGTCTTACTGGATTTCTTGAATGAGGCATTGGTGAGACCCCTTCTGAAAAAAACATCCTCAGACCCTGACATCTTGGAGAATTATCAACCTATTTCCTACCTCCCTTTTTTGGGGTAAGGTTGGTGGAAAGATTGTGGTGCTACAGTTTGAAGAGCACCTTGTGGCCTTTGACATCTATGAGCCACTCCAGTCTGGATTTTGTGCAAGGCATAGCACTGAAACAGCATTAGTTCAGGTGCACAATGACCTCCTTAGGGTGCGAGATAGAGGAGAGGGGTCAGTTCTCATTCTCCTCCACCTCTTCTCAGCATTTGACACAGCGGACCATGTTGTGTTACTTGACCATCTCAGGGAGTACACTGTCATGTGCTGGTTTGAGTCCTACCTCACGAACAGGAGGCAACGAGTAGCGATGGGGAATTTCTCCTCCTCCACGAGCCTCCTTTCCTGAGGAGTGCTTCAGGGTTCGGTCTTGTCACCGATGTTGTTTACTATGTACATGCTGCCCCTGGGTGAGCTCATTAGGCAGTACAATGTGGGTTTTCATTGCTAGGCAGATGATACCCAGTTGTACATTTCCTTTGGCCCGTCACATCCGATGCTGTAGAAGTGCTTAATAACTGCCTAGCCAAGACTAATGACTGGATGTCCTCCAGCTGGTTGCGACTGAATCCTAATAAGATGGATGTGCTGGCTGTGGAGTTGAACCAAAGGCATGATAGGATTGCCTCTTATGTGGCAACTGTTTTTTTTCTGGGGCCTGCACCATTGATGGCTTCCTCTAGGGTGCACGATCTGGGCGTGTTCCTTGATGACAGACTGACATTTGAATCCCAGGTGTTGTTCATTGTCCAAAGTAGTTTTTATCATCTGAGGAATATCGCCAGGATCAAACCCCTAGTTTCCCCTAAGACCTTCATACCTTGGAACAAGCCTTTGTGATGTCCAGACTTGATTACTGTAATGTGCTCTACTTCGGGGTCTCTGGAGGTGCCCTCCACCAGTTGCAGTTAGTGCAGAATGCCGCTGCCGGGTTGCTGACAGAACATTCCAAGTTCAGTCACATAACCCCGGTATTGCGCGAACTGCACTGGCTGCCTGTCAGGTGAAGGGTTTTCTTCAAGGTTGGCTTGATTCTGTCTCCCGTGGACTTCTTCCTAAGGTACTTTTATCCTAGGGAATCACTCCCACGGCACCTCAGGGGGTGGAACCCTCCCCTAGGGTTCCTTGCCTTCATACCCCTACAAGGTGGTATATCCCATGGATAGAGAGGTGAACAGCCAATGTTCATCTATTTTACATAAGCATGAAACCAGTTGCACAGGCACATTGAACCACATGTATGCAGACAACACTGTCCTTAACACTCTGGTACATCATCCTCAGATACCAAGGCTAGACTGCAACATGACTTCAACAAAATTCAGTTATGGTTCCAGTACAACCAGCTGTTCCTTAACCCCAAAAAGACAGTCTCCATGTCCTTCAGCACCAGACAGAGACCATCTAAACTTACTGCACATCTCTTCCTACTTTCCACACCCTGGATGGCACCCATATCGAAAATGTCACTACCTTTAGATACCTTGGGGTTTGGCTAGATCACAACTTGGACTTTTCAGCACATGTGGATGCAGTCCACAAGAATTTGCACCCCAAGCTTGGTGCTTTATACCGTAACAAGGATTGTATTCCTCTATCTGTCTGGTGTGCAATTGTGCAGAAAATGATCCTTCCCACTTTTGACTATGCAGACATAGACTACAGTGCCACCTCCAAAATGACCCTGGCTAGACTGGACACCCTTTTCAACTCTTTCTGTCACTTTGCACTTTCCTACCCACCTTCGTACTCACCACTGTGACCTCTACAAATTCCTGTCCCTCCCATCCCTGGAATCCAGACGACTCTCCCACTCTGCCTTCTTCATGGCTAAATTCTGGTTGGCAGTCTTCCCCATCTCTTCCTCTATTTGCTCCTCCTCCTCCCAACTCACTTACTCTCTATGTAACACTGACCTTCGCTCCTTCGCAATTCCACACCATTCCACCAACACTGGCCAATCTGCCTTCTCTTTATAATGTCCTAAATTATGGAATGCCCTCCCCCTCCATCCAAAATGCCTCATCTCCCAAATCCCTGTCTCCCTCCTACGTAACTTCTCCACCGCTCATACCAAACTCTTTAGTTCACCACATTACTGTGTCCCCCCATTGCTAAGGTCTCTGCCTCAATGGCACCCCCCAATCCAGTTGAGGCTGTCCATTCCTAGCCCCATGCAAATTCACCCTTCTAGCTCCTCTAATTGTCATCTCCGAGCCCTCTTAGACAGTCCACCTCTCCTATGTACTCTCAGCTGTGGGTATGATTGACTTACACTTAAGACATATTTTTTGTTTGCACTTCTATTGTATGAAACTGGTTAAATGTACTAGATTCCCTGGTTGCTGTTAATTAGATCCACTATGTTGACTGGCCTTTGTTATACTAGCTGTCCTTTGTATACCATATACATCCTGTTGTTATGATGTTCAATTTTTATATGTACCTGACACTTTTCACTTTTTTGTACTGTTCTGTTGCTCTGGGCCCGATTTGTACACTGGTCATTGTTTATTCTTGTACTATGTATTGTAGTACTATCTTTAACCCCCCCCGGACGCTTCTGGAAATGAGCTCTTTTGCTCAGCATGCCTTCCTGGTGAAACGCTTGAATAAATAAAAATAAAATCATGCAACTAGATTGAAATAATCCTGTGGTAAAATACAGTATGGGAGGGGGACTGCTAACTGCCACCAGGGAAGAGAGATACTTGGGGATTATCATCACAGATGACCTCAAAGTGGCCAAACAATGTACAAAGGCTGTAGGGAAAGCAAATGGCATGTCGGGGTGCATAGGAAGTGGCATCACAAGCAGGAGAAGGGAGGTGGTGATGCCGTTGTACAAAAGGCTGGCGAGGCCTCATATGGAGTACTGCGTATAATTCTGGAGGACACATCTTCGTTAGGACATTGATAGGGTGGAAGCAGTCCAAAGACAGAATACTAAGATGGTACAGGGCTTGCACCAGGAAACATATGAGGAGAGATTAAAAGACCTTAACATGTCTATGCTGGAAGAGATGAGGGAACACAGTGACATGACTGAGACCTTCAAGTATCTTAAAGACATAAATAAGGTGCAGGAGGAAGACATGTTTCAGTATAAGAGAGGGGCAAGAACAAGAGGACACAACATGAAACTGGATGGGGAAGATTGAAGGAAAATGTGAGGAAGTTTTTCTTCGCTGAAAGTGTGATGGATACATGGAATAGCCTGTCACAGGAGGTGGTGGAGGCAAGCACAGTGGGGGGGGGATTCAAACATGTATGGGGTAGGCATAAAGGAACATTAGATATGGAAAGGGGGGCTAGACTGGTGACCACACAGGGTTACCCTCAGCAGATATAGGGAGGGAAAATGGGTAGACTGGATGGGCCTGGGGTCTTTATCTGATGGCAATCTTCTATGTTTCTGTGTTTCTTAAGGAGCCATAAGTGTAAATGTCAAGGACACAGGGAAATACACACATCCTGGGCTGGGAACTGTGCAGCATGTCTGGTAAGATATTTTCATACATCTGGAACACACACTATTGATAGTTCGATACTGTGTTCCAGAGGTCAAGACCAAACTCTCACTGCTGCCCTGCATAGTGGATAGGAATGCGGTCCCCCTTGTGTGATAATGTAACACAGCACACCTACATTGTCCATTGGTATTAGCAAAGGCTCAGGGACAAGATGTTCTAGAACACCTGAAGTCTATGCAAAACACTTGTCATTTGCAGAACACATGTGCCCATCCCAGCCCCAAATCCATTGTATAACGATCTATAGAGGAGAGGGTATTAGGAATTGAATCCTCTTTAACAGGTTGTGGGGTTTATCCCCTCAGTGGAGCTCCATGCATAGAGAGGGTATGGCTAGAACTATCTGTTTTAGGTTGTTAAAGTGCTGATCCTACTGAACTGCTGGGCTCCACTGGGGAATCCAAATATGCAACTTAGCCAGGTGTATGGTGACAATGGTGACAGCCCTGAGGCCTAGAAGATGTAGGAACATCTGGACTGATATAGAATGGCTGTCAGGCACTAGTTGTGCAGGGGCAACCTGGCTTCTGACCCTGTTCAAAGGCAGAAAGTACGAGTCCGGGGTGTGGCCAGGACTGCTTCTATGTAAGGCAGTCGCTGGTAGGGTGTCAACACTGTATTTTAATATGTTGACAATCACTCCTCCAATCATCGAACAACAGCCTGGTTTGGACAAGATCTGCAGAATCTGGTCCCTGGAGTGAACTTTTATTAGGTAATCATCCAGATAAGGTAAAAACTTACAGGCCTTTCCTGGCGAAGGGCAGCTGCCAACACATGCCAAGCATTTGGTAAAAGACTTGTGTCATAAAACACATGCCAAAGGGTAACACCGTGAACTGGTAAAGGTATCCTTGGACTAGACCCTGCAGGGAGTCTAGATAGTGTTGCTATGAAGGTGTGCATCTTGCATATCTAGAAGCATGTGCAATTCCCCCATTTACATCAGGGGGAGGACGCCTTATGGGGAAAGCATCTGAAGCTCCTTGCATTCTCTAAGAAAGTAAGGACCTCCTAGTGATAGGTCCAAGACAGGCCAAACAAAGCTTCCATCCTCTCAGGGACAGGGAAGCATCTGGGAAAAAAATTCCTTAGCTGTAAGCCTGAGGGCACAGGGGACCAAGGTGCCTTCATAGTGCCTTAAGGCCCATAAATGAGCATAGTAACAGTGACTATGACCTATGAGCTGTGGGTAAGAAAAAGGGGCAGACTGTGGGAGCAGCTTTGAGGCTCCTGAAGATTGTCAACAGGAGAGTCCACAAGCCCAGTGTCTGCATTGCACAAGGTAAAACCCTTCTGCCCCCTTGGGGTAGAAAAAGTGGTATAACCCACCTGTAAAAGGGGATAAAGTGAGGTCCTGTCATTCCCATAAAGTATGGGTGAGTGCTGGCAGGACCTACAGGAGCCCCACTCTTGGATTCAGTGCCAGGGGATAAGACAAAGTGATAGGAGCTGCACCACTAACTAGTGGGCAACCCTAAAAGACCCAGGGTAATGGTCCAGCACAGCTCACCTCATGGAGTCCTTGGTAGGAGGGAGAAAACTCCGGGGCCTGTGTCCTAAGTTTATAGAGGGCAGGGAGAGACTCACTGTATGTCTCCAACTGACAGCCTAATAAGAGCTGGGATAGAAAATATCTAACCAGCTTGTCTGGCCACAGTGTGCCAGGCATCAACTGTAGAATGGAAATGGCTGCTCAGAGCAAAGTTCTTGGCAGCTAGGATGTGCTACTGCATGGTACAATGAGGGATCTTTTGTTATAGAAGGAGAGAAGGTGGCTAGTGACCCACTCAGATTGGGCACCCTAAACCAGTAGGAGGACATAATGATATATCCCCTCCTGGATATCATCCCTATGACAATGGGGATGGGTAACCCAGCTAGTGATCGTGGTGGTTCAATAGGGCCATTCTGCAACATGACTAATTGCGACATCAACGGGAAGAAGTAGAGACAAGTCCCAGCAATGGTAGAAGTAGGCTGGCAAAGAGGAGCCCTGCTTCAGTGGTGATGCCACAATTAATGTAGTGGTTGTGAACACGCTAGTCAGCATTGGGGGAGAGAAACCCCAATGACTCAGCGATACAGCACCAAGCAAGACCTAACAGTACCTAGACTGTAATGTCTGATAATGGTCAGAGGGTTCAGAGTCGACACTGGAGAGAACCCAGTGGCACCAGCAACAAACTAACTGCATAGGGCCAGCATGCAAAAGCCACACCCTGAACTGGTTGTGTGAGCACTGGTTGGGGAGGCTATAAGTTGATGGTGGAGTTGACCTGGTGATGACTGTGACTGGCTGTACGAAAACACCACTATAAGAGAGTGGTTGTGACTGCATCTGTTGGTGTCGGGGGAGAGAAGCCCTGACAAGGCAGTGATGTATCTCCATGCTAGACCTACAGTGACTAGACAAGCCTTGACCATAGTGTCTGGCAATGGTCAAAGGGCTTGAAGTTGACTGCAGGAAAGACCCAGTGATAGCAAGCAACATACTGGGTGTATAGGTCCAGTAGTGCAAAGCCGAGTCCCGACCAGGGTATTTGAGCAGCTGTCAGGGACCTACTAGTCGATGGCAGAGTTATCCTGGTAACAACTGTGACTGACTGACTGTACGATAACACCACTGTAAGAAAGTGGTCATGGCCGCGTCCGTTGGCCTTGGGGGAAGAGAAGCTTAGATGACACAGTGACTGATTGCCATGCTAGGCCTAACAGTGCCCAGACAAGCCTTGATTGTAATTTTCTGACGGTGGTCAGAGGACTTAAAGTCAACAGCTGGTAGGACCTGCGATGAGGTGCCTTTGTAAATGAGTCCCTGATTTAAAGGTTGTAAATCCAAATTTCAAAAAATAAATAAATAAATAATAAGACCTGGCGATGACAAGCAACATACTGGCTGTATATGTCAAGCAGTGCAAAGCAGAACCAACCTGCATGTCTGAGCAATGGTCAGGAGGGCCACTCATCAACAGCAGGGTTGATCTGGGGATGACTGTGACAGACTGCCAATATAGGCATGGTGTGTTGGGATCCAAGCCCCTATCACAATGTACGGTCGGAGGAGGTGTCAGCTAACATCAGGCCAATAACCTGGTGATGACAGCAAAATACCATCCTTATTACCTGGTATTATTGAGGTCGAGGCCCAACCTTGTTGTCCAAGAGATGGTTAGGGTGGCAGGCATCGTCTTTGAAGCTGACATTGCGAAAAAAGGAATGCAGAGTCGACTAGGTGGATGCCCGCCATCCAATTGGTGGTATGGCATGTGCAGCATCACCTGGCACTGAGAAAGCAAGGCCGGCGACCCTCCCAGGCAGTTCCAGCATGACAGACCTAGGCAACAGGGTGGTGAGAAAAGTGGGATTCTGCACCACCTTCAAAGCTGGAAAAAATATGATGAGACTGCCAACGACACGTATATACTCTAAAATACACTAAAACATTATTAGTTATAAAAAATAATAAAGTAAAAACATTGCTGATAGAAGCGGCATTTCTGATAGCAGGTCCAACGAGTATGGTCAATGGTAGGAAAAGAACTGAGGAAAGAAGGGGCCACCCACGTTTATGTATGCATGCATGCTGAGGCCAGATGTTGTCATGGGTGGCCACTAGTAGACTGCTTGCAAACAATTCTGTGTAGTCCTAGTTCCTGGTAGCTGTAAGTTCCATAGGTGTGGCCTGATGAAAGAGATATCCTTGGGAATCTAATGTTACCCAGCTGTTCCAGGCATAAAGCAAAGACTATCATTAAGCTTTCCTATGGCCCCCTCCTGGTGTGTCCACCAAATCCCTGTTAACAAAATCCATAAAAGCATGGCCCCATTGTTATAACCCTGTTTATGCAGCGCTCAAGTCAGGTTTGGGAAATTGACTTGTTTTCCTAATGCTCATTCAGTTACAACCATTTATTAGTTGAGACAGGCATCAGTCTAGTTAGCAATATTATGTATTGTTGTTCTGCCTTTAATGCATTGTGTAGCTAGAAATAAGTTGTTAGAAATGTTAATGTTTTGATGTTAATGCTAAATGATATTAGGGGCTTTTGCCTTGATGAGGTCATCAACAGTTAGCAAGGGGGGAGTGTAGCCCCCATTATGGGAGTTTACCTTTCAGGCTCCTCTGAGCTCCCAGCACCATTGCTGCCACCAATGATGCATCATCTAGTCCCCATGGAACTGCAGCAGGGGAAGAGGCAACGCGGAAGGAGAAGCACATCAGCAATAGGGGCACACCCTTTGATCTTACATACATACATATATATGAACATACATAAAAGAAACCAGCAGAATAATGCCATTTAGTCTATCTAGTCTACTCGTATTGTAGGGTCCTCAGCCTACGCTACTGACCCTGTCCCCACAGTCTTCTCATTCTTTCCATCTACCACTCTCTTGATCCTTGCTTCCTCTTTTGCCCATCCCAGCCTCTCTTGAAGTTGCCTGCCATCTTCATGGAGACCACCTTTTCTGGCAGTGCATTACAACTGCCCATCACCCTCTCCATGAAGAACTGTTTCCTAACCACCCTTCTAAACCCCCCCCACAGCTTCAGATTGTGCCCCTCATGTTTCAGCTGCCACTTGCCTTAAAGTGATCCTCCTTGTCCACCCTATTTATCCCTTTCAAGTACTTTAATGTCACTATTGTCTCCTCTTTCCCTCCTCTCCTCCAGGGAGTTCATATTCAGGGCCCCCAACTTCTCTTCATATGCTTTACCTTGCTGCCCCACAGTCATTTTTCTTGCACTCCGCTGGACAGATTGATGTATTTTTTAAAGTGTCTGCACGCAAGAGGCACTTTTCTTAAATGAATATTGCCTCTGAGGCAGTGCTGCCCCAGAGCAGATGACTTAATCCCACCCTCCACTGAGTCTCATTGGTTAATACCTTCTGAAGGACAGTAACTGATGTTGCTCGCCTCTTGCTGATTATTGGTTACACATGCCACTGCCTCAGAGGCAGACTATTTAATCCCCACCCTCTGCTGTGTCTCATTGGTTAATACCTTATGAATGGAGTAACTGAAGTTGCTGCCTGTTGCTGTTGATTGGTTATTCATGTGATCTCTAAATGGCCATCCCACATGTTTTTTCTTGCTCTGATTGGGTGAGTCTAGCCTGCCCCTGATTAGTTGACATTCAGAAAATGGCTTTTTTAAGACACTTTTGTAAATGAAAGTTGCCACTGACGCAGCTCTGCCTCCAAGGCAGTCCAGCCTTAGAGGCAGGAATGCATAGGGCAGCCTACCAGGCAGGACTTTACCCTCTATAGCTAAAGACCTGAGCTTCACCAGCTTGGTGGTGTAGTGGAAAGGTATACAGTCTGGTAAATGATAGGTTGAGAGTTTGAATCCACACAGGGTCCCCTCAGTTCTCTTCTGAGCCAGTTTCACTTGAGCCGTGATCCATGGCAGCATGGTGTTAGAATAGTGAAAGTGTAGGAAAAGGGGACTTAGCTGTGCCTCAGAGGCAGGATTTGAAAGTGTTGCAGATCTGCCTCCAATGCAAAACTTTATTGTTGCAATTATTCTTTCTCACAGCTACAGTAAGTCCCTTTTCTTATTTACTTACTATTCTAACGCCATGCTGCAATGAATCACCACTCAAATGAAATTCTGACAAAAGAGAACTGAGGTAACCTTGTGTGGATTCAAACTTTAACCCTCTTGTTTATCAGGCAGTAGACCTTTCCACTATGCCACCAAGCCAACACAGCAATTAAGCTGAGGTCTTTAGCTGTAGAGGTTAAAGCCCTGCCTGGTAGGCAGCCCTATCCATTCCTGCCTCAAAGGCAGGGCTGCCTTGGAGGCACATCTGCCGTGGCAACAACTTTCATTTAAAAAAGTGTCTTTAAAAAAGGTGCTTTTTGTATTTCAAGCCGATCAGGGGCAAACTAGAACCACCCAATCAGAGCAAGAAAAAACGTGGGAGGTCCATTTAGAGACCAGATGAATAATCAGTCAGCAGCAACAGGCGGCAACCTCAGTTACTACCTTCAGCGGGTATTAACCAGTGAGGCACAGTGGAGGGCAGGATTAAGTGATCTACCTCCGAGGCAGTGGCATGTGTAACCAATCAGCAGCAAGAGGTAGGCAACCTCAGTTACTGTTCTTCAGAAAGTGTTAACCAATTAAACACACCAGAGGGTGGGATTAAGTCATCTGCCTCCGAGGCAGCACTGCCTCAGAGGCAATATCCGTTTAAGAAAAGTGTCTCTTGCTGTGGGGCACCAGTACCTTACTTCCGTACTCTAGATATGACCTCACCAGTAACCTGTACAAGGGAGGCATAACCACCTCTTGGTAACTGCTGATTTCTCTGACTATACATCCCACCTCTCGGTAACTGCTGATTTCTCTGACTATACATCCCAGCATCTTGTTTGCCCTTGCTGCTGCTCTTTTTTTTAGCACAACGTGGAGTGCTTCAGGTTGCCAGTGATCATCACTCCCAGATCCTTCTTCTCCTCTGTTATCATTACCCACATCCCTCCAAGGTAGCACTCCATCCTTGGGATTCTAGCTCCAGTGTGTATAACTTCACATTTCTTGGTGTTGAAGGCAAGCTACCAAAGCATTCACCACCTATCAAGCTTTCTCAGATCATCCTGCAGGTTCTGTATCCCTTCAGCTGCGTCCACCCTCCCACAAAGCTTGATATCATCCATGAATAGGCACATTTTGCCCTTAATACCATCCCCATTGTTATTGATGAAAACATTGAATAACACTGGCCCCAACGCCGAATCCTGTGGGACCCCACCGGTGACTTTCCTATTGTTAGACAACTCCCCCCCCACCGCCCTCTGGGTCCTGTCCCTCAGCCAGTTTTCTACCAACTTGGTCATCTTCTCTCTAGTGCCAAGATATGCCAACTTCCTGATCAACCTCTTGTAGGTAACGAGCCAAAGGCCTTGCTGAAATCCAGATAAAGGCTGTCCACCTCTCAGCCTGTATCTACTGCATTTAGTGACCCAGTCAATGAAGTCAATCAGATTTGTTTGACATTATCTCCTTCACATAAACTCATGCTGCCATCCCATCAGTGCAGCAGTTGGATTTCTGATTGCGATGCTGGTGACCCAGGTTCAGGAATGGACCCGAGACACTGGAGGGCCAGCCGGGGGAAGGATCCAGCATGCCAAGGACTGCTTTCCTTCTCTGGGGGGAGGGTGTGTGTGACCAGTGCTTGATGGACCCCTGGCGAATTCCGGGGCACCACAGTGACTGGCACCTGAATGATGCTCGAGGGGCAGATGCTGGCATCATTGCATGTCCCCATCCCACCTATGGGGGAACCAAGCTGCCGGCTACCCTAGAGAAAGCCAGCCCTTGGCTTCAATCAGCCTCCAGGATGGCCACTTCGACCTATCCTGTTGTCTGTGGCACTGTGCTGGATCAGTGCCGCAACCTCACCCTGGGAGGTAAGTCAGGGGGTATTGAAGGGGGCACGTCTAATATAGAGGTGTGAATGAAAGTCCATGACCTGATTGAGGTTCCAGGTGACTGGCAGCTCCAAAAAAAGTGTAATAAATAAAAAACTCACGCTGCCCCACATTCTGGAGACCATTCTCCTTCAGATACCCTACCAACCTTTCCTTAAGTATGGTCTTAATGAGTTTGCACACAATTGAGGTCAGATTGACCGGTCTGTAATTACCTGGGTCATTCTTGGGACCACTCATATGGAAGGGCACCACCTGTGCCATTCTTCAATCCTGCAGTACCATTCCAGACTCCAGTGAACTACTAAAAAAAGCTTGCCAGTAGCCCCACAAGCTCCCCTGCCAGTTCCCTTAGTACCCTTGGATAGAAACATGGAAACATAGACTTTGACGGCAGATAAGGACCGCTTGGCCCACCTAGTCTGCCCATTTCCCTACCTAATGGATAAGCTACAGATCCTAGTTAACCAACAGCCTATTTCTTCCTACCCTCCACAAGAATTGTCTTATGCCTGTCCCATGCATTCTTAAATTCTCCCACAGTTTTAGACCCTACAACCTCCTCAGAAAGGCAGTTCCATGCGTCCACCACCCTCTCTGTGAAGAAATACTTCCTCACATTGCCCCTGAGCCATCCCCCGTCTATCTTAAAATTATTTCCCCCTTATTCTTGCACATCACTTTTTCTGAAAGATGCTACCTCTTGAACTTTGTTGATTCCATTGAGGACAGAAAGAATGTATGCTGTCTGGCATGCTGATTTGTCTGCCTTCAATGCCAGCAGCCCCCCTCAGTCTATCCTTCTTTACCATCACACACATGCTCCCTTCCCCCCTCCACTCCTCTTCTTCCCCCAGTAGACACCAGTCTGTCTTTTCCCCTGGTGAAGGCAGAGCAGAATTATTCATTCAGTACCTCAGCCTTTCCCCTGTTCTCCTCTAGTCACTCCTCCCCAGGGAAGGCAGATGGGCTGGGAATGAAAATAATAACACAACCAGGCGTGTTTGGGAAACAGTCAGTACTGCCAGCAAAGGGGCAGAAAAACATAAACAACCATAAAGTTGTCCATGTAATTTGCCCCTTGACCACATAGTAATGATGGTAAAGCAGTGAGGTGCACAGTTGCAGCCAATCCAGAGCTCAGGAGCTTCTGCAGTCAGGGCATGCGTGCTGCATGTACATAGCAAGGGATTTTGCCCATGAGTTAATGACAATCAGGAGCCAGCAGACCAAAAACATGAACATTTGTGGAGACATTAGGCAAGGAATTTGGTCTGTTCCAGCTCTAGTCTAGGAGAACCAGAGGTGCAACCATTGTCCCATGATGGCTGGTACACCGGACAGTGTACACATTTATATCATTTGGAGGAAGGAGCTCCACTCTGGAGCTGACAAGAAGATAGGTAAGTTGTTTAGAGCTGGGTAGGTTTGCCCAAGAGGCTTTCTGCATATGGGGTATTTTTTCAAACTACTAGAGACTGATTCAGATTGTGGCCAAGACCTGCAGAGAGTGTAGTCCAGCAAGAGTCCATCCAGAGAAAGTTGGAAGAGATTAACAGTTATTTAGGGCTATGAGGTGGTGGTGGGGAGTGGCAATGGAAGCACTGAGCAGGACTGTGGCTATTTTGGAAGGGCCCAGGCAGTAGACCTACATTTAGACATCTGGCCCTTGGTTTGGAATACACATAGTAATCACTGTAATCTTTAAACTTAGTCTTTGTGCATACAATATTCCTTGTCTACTCCAAGCATCAGGTCTGCAACAATTCAACAACTGTGGTACCCGTGCATTTAAGGGAACTCCAAAGGGATAGTTGGGAAAATAAATCTGATTCATCAGTTTAACTTGAAAGACATTGTGGAACTGGTAGAGGTTAGAGGAGGTAATGTGAGATTGACTATTATTGCTTTGCAGTGATGGAAATGTAAAACAATTCTTTGTGGGAACCCACTACGTCTAATGTGGGACCGAACATTCATGACACGGATTTGAGGACACATTTCCTCATTATGTACTGTAGAAGTAATATCACATGACAGTGTACAGTTGTGCTCTAATATAGGCAGGCAGTGTGGGGGTTGTGTGGCATGAGGCAAAGTCTAGTGTCTCTCACCACCCAGGAAGCACTGTATCAGAGTGCAATTGCACACCCTGAAATTTATCATCCTTATAAAATGGGTACAAAATTAATATACAGTACAAGAGAGAAGAAACATGAAAAAGGTGCAGGCACGCAGTCATTGAGGAATAATGTATGCTGAGTACAATTTTTCTTACCATTTTGTAAGATGCATTTTTACACTTTATTAAGTTAGTTTTACACCTACAGGGAGGTACATTTTACACAGGAGCAGACCCTCTTATTTTCTCCCGGAACTGGGCCAGTCTAGTAATTTGACTCCAGAACTGTGTCCCCTTGAGTTCCCCTATTTCCACCATTGATTGTTTACTGAAGTTCATAAATCTTATCCCTTCCACCTCAGAGTCTTGTTTCAGCCCTTCCTCATAACCTGTCCAGAAAAAGCAAAAGTACTCATCCTCCTGCAATAGCCACAGTCCAAACCAAAGATATAGTACATACAAAGAGTCTAATGTATTACATACAGCCATGTATAATTTAATTCATTTATTTATTTATTCACTGGGTAGGTACGCTGGACCCAGGGACCATTTTCAGACACAGCCCAAGACATGAAGATGGCATACAACAGTAACAGTAGGAATGCAGTACATGCAGAACAAAATGTGAATGTAATTAACAATCAGCAGCAACAGCAGAAGGAAATGAAAATCCATGCAAGACAAGCTATTGGAAGTAACATGGCATAACAATTGGCAGACAATAAATACATAACTACAATTCAAAATTGCTGCAAAAGAGATTCAGTGGCAGACACTGTGATCAGGTGGAGCATTTGCAGATAGAGTCTCTCAGTAGAGCAGCTTTGTAGAGCGATTTAAATTGGGAGTTAGTTGCCAGAGAGCATAGAAAGCTGGGCGGGCCATTCCAGTGGACTGGGGTTGCAACAGGAGTATTTTGACCCATACAGGTAGCGACAGGAGGTGTCCCCTTGAAGCAAGCAAAATGTCCCGAAACTATGGTGGCACAATTTTGGACCAAGAAGATCAGCAAGAGGGGAGTGTTCCTTATCCCTCACAGATCTGTCTAAAAGATAAACTAAGAAGTACTCACAGCAGGTCTGTGGGGCAAGCCAACTGTGAAGTACACAAGTAAGCATAGGACTTGATTAATGTTTAGCTGCTGCCCCTTTAAGAACACTCAGAACATTGTTGTTGATAACAAAAGGTTACACTGTGTGGTAGTACCATGTGATCCCAGAAGAAGTCTGGGTAAACCCTCAGTCTGAGGCAGAACATCATGGTGTGCAGATGCCCCCTGTGATGAATAAAGTGTTTGCTACCTTTATTTTTTGCGTCCAACTCAGTTATTCATACAGTCCCGCAAAATGATATCTGCCGGAGAAGTGAGAGATGGGCATAACAGTCCTGAAGAGAAGGTACGGGTCTTAGCAGCAGACCAGCACCAAAATGTCACACATGGTGAAGACTGCAGCCCTTCTCCTGCCCTGACCCAATCTCACCTGCCTGAGCAGACCCCCTACCTCTCCCTGTTAGACATCGATCTGAAGAAGAGATCTTTAACAGTTGGAAAGAGGTTAAAATTTAAAACCCCTTCACACCTATGCTCCACTCTTGTGGGCCACTTTGCACTGGTTTCTATTTAATTCAGTTATGAATGTTTTTTAAAACCTGGGTTGTAATAACAGTTCTATCTGAGATATTACCAGTCCCTATAGCCAACACTAGATCAAACAAAAAGATCATGAGGCTTAACAACTGGCTGAGGCATTGGTGCCTATTTATTTACTTATTATTTACTGAATTTTGTTGACCTGGTAGGCCCACTGAGACTAGAAGTCCCTTTTATAGGGACGACCGGGGAAGGGGATACAGATGGTAGCCAACTAAAATTGAACCAGATTAAGCTGTTGGTGGTATTTTTAGTGAAATACATCAACCTACATCAGGGAATAACATGTATAAAAACATCTGAGTGTTACCCCATACCTTCCTCAGCAGGCCTTCCTAATTGCATAGGGTTAGATACTGTATTACCTGTCCATTATTCTGTATAGCCTCATACCTGCCTAGGCTGGCAAATGCTTCTCTTCCCTATGAGCCAGGTTCCACCGGACCCATGTTTCCCACTAGCTGCATAACATATACTATGCCCATCTCTACAATAGGAATCCCAACTACCTTCTCAATCAGGACACACTTGTTTGCTTCTTTAGGTCCTTTGGCAACGTACTCCACCGCTTCTAAAACCAATGACTGTTGCACCCACAAAAAGGCTAAAATCTGGATCCTCAAACTACTATAGAATGTCCTAAAAAAAATCCTCTTGATACTACTCTTCTACGCAGGCAATATCGAATTGAACCCTGGCCCTCCTATCCCCATCTCTTCCCCTAGTGAATTTACCCACTTAAGGGGATTAAGCCTTATCCATATTAATGCTTGCAGCTTGCTGTGGAAATTTGATGCAATACAAACCTGGGTTAACTGTACTGTGCCTGATATCCTAGTGGTGACAGAAACCTGGTTAAGGTCTTCCACCCAAGATTTTGAGATAAACATCCCCTCATATGATGTCTTCAGAGCTGACAGAATATTGCAAGGAGGAGGGGTAGCTATATATGGTAGGGACAAGTTTGTTACCTCTGTCTCTGAGACTAGTACCCTACCGAAAGAATTTGAGTGCATTACTCAGAAAGTGTGGCTCTCTTAGTTGCTCCCAGTCTGTATAATTGGATGCTGCCCACCCCCCTCTGCAGGGCTAAAAGTGTTGCAGCACTTAGCCAACACTCTAGACTCTGTGACGTCTGAAGTTATTATAATGGGTGATCTGAATATGGATTGGCTCTCCACATCTTCCTTGCCACTAAAAGAACTTTGTGAAAAGTTTGGACTTACACAACTAATAAATGAAGTTACCAGGCCCAATATTAAAAATCCTGACTGTGGTACAGTACTGGACTTAATTCTAGTGAACAAGCCACATATTTTTACACATTCTGGAGTGTTCTTCAATGATCTGAATGGTCACTGAGTTATAGCCTTTGCAAGGTCTGTTTTGCTAAGGTAGCCTTTTCTTCCAAATTCACCTTAAAGAGATGTCAATGGAACTTTGACCCCATCACCTTTCTCACAGATCTCCAACATGCCCAGTGGCAAGAGTTTTATTTAGCAACTTCTGTCAGGAAGGCCTCTGAGGCCTTCCACCGTATTGTCCTTGGGACCATAGATAAGCATGCACCCATTATAAAAATCCGTACTAGGAAGAGGTTGTGCTTATGGTTTGTGGCAAGCCTGAAAAAAGCATTATGGCACAGAGACACCCTATGGAAAAGGGCAAAGAAAACTAAACTTCCTGCTGATTGGGCATCCTTCCGAGCTGCCAGAAACCAGTGTGCTAAACTAATCAGGGCTGAGAAAGTAAACTTCTTTCATTTGGTGCTTGATTCATCTTCAACTTGCTCTTCAAAATTTTTGGAAAACACTAAAGGATGTCGCAGGCCACAACTCTGGTAGCACAATCCCACCTAAAATCTCTATTGCAGGGTCCACTTTTATAGACAAGCATGTAATACTTGACCTGCTGAATAACCATTTCGCTATGGCAGAGTTGGCGTTTGATACCTCATCTGCCAATAATCTCTGAGATCAACTGAATCACTAGAAGCCTAATGGCCTGATTCTTATTGCTCCACATAATACCCCTGCCTTCACTTTCTGCCCGGCCACGGTAAAGCAAGTTGAGGATCTTCTACTACAGTTGGATACCAAGAAAGGTGCGGGCGCGGATCATAGTGAGTCTTTCTTCCTAAAATTAGGATACTATGTATTATCACCCCCCATCACCCATCTCTTTAACTTATCTCTTGCTCTGGGTTCCCTCCCTCCTATTTGGAAAACAACGCATATCATTCCATTATGCAAATCGGATGATTGGAGTGACTTAAATAACTATTGTCCCATTTCCTTGCTTCCCATACTGTCCAAGTTGCTTGAAAAGTTGTTCAGTTCCCAACTCAGGCAATTCATGGAAAATTACAACCTGCTCAATTCAGTCCAATCTGGGTTCAGACCTCATCATAGCCCAACCTCGCACTTGCTAAAGTCACAAATGACTGGCTGTCAGCATTAGACATCAAGACCTTAGCAAGGCCTTTGATACTGTGGACCATAATCTGCTTTTGGTTGCTTTACAAACTACCTATTGGGGCTGACAGCTTAACCCTAAAATGGTTCACAAACTGTCTCACAGACCGTTGTCAACAGGTCAAGACCAATGGGGACCTCTCCCCAGTGAAGCCTCACCTTAGAGGTGTACCACAAGGGTCTCTTCTTGGCCTGCTACTGTTTGTCATCTACATAAACAACCTAAATAATGTAATCAAATCAGCAAAAATTCATCCGTTTGCTGACGATACGGTGCTTTACATTGTTAGGCCGTCTCCAGAGCTTACATGCTCTGACCTGCAAATTGAATTTAACCATCTTCAAAACTACCTGTTGCCAGGGGTTCAGTTCATTTATTTTTTGTGGAAGTCAAATACTTCAATGAGGCAAAATCTGGCAGTCATTCCAATTTTTTGGAAGTCAAAATATTTCTCAGACCCCACAGTTTAAAAGCCAGTATTCTAAAAAGGATCAATTTATGGATGTTAACACAAATATTAGTACTAAAATACAATTTCTTTTACAAAAATCCATACTTTCTTAACTTCTGTGCCTTCAGTTTTGGAAGTCATCCAATTTTGCTTTTTACATTTGAAAGTCAATGACTTCCTCCTCATTTATTTTGGAAGTTTTTGCCTTATTTTTGGGAGTCAAATACTCCCAAAATGGAGTTAACTGAAGCCCTGCCTTTTGCATTTAAAACTACCGCTGAATGCCAAAAAGACAAAGGCTATGCTCTTTGCCCCCTCAGCAAATGCTTCCATCTCTCTCTCTCTGCTCTCAGGAACTGTCCCACATGTAATTATCCTGTTGGGTGAGTCACTTGAATACGTGGAGATATTCAAATATCTGGGTGTGTGGATTGACTACAAACTCTCCATTTCAGTCCACCTTGAGGAACTTTCAAAAAAATGAAGACAAATTCTTGGGGTCTTCTATTGTATCAGACATTTCCTTACACAAGAAGCTAAAACATGGTTTGTCCTGACAACCTTTATGCCTCTCCTGAACTATGCTAACTTTTTATGTGGACAAAGCACAAGTGTGGCACTTGCTAAACTGGATGTCCGTTATCATCATGCACTTAGATTCATTACAGGGCCCTCCTACTCTACCCACCATTGTTCCCTTTACACCTCTGTAGTTTGGAACTCACTCTCTCATAGGCGAGCCAAAAAAATGCAGTCCTATGGACTTACAGAGCCATTACCCACAAGATTCCATGGTATATCTTTGATGGTATCACATCAATTCAGCACACATATTTTCAGCGCAAGCATAATAGCGCAGTAAAATAAGTGCAAAACAAATAGCGCTAACAGTACATTTCACCGAAATGCAGTTTCATTGCAAAAGTGATCTTTAACTGCAACTGAAACTGATTATTCAGCAGTGTCCCTACATCTGTAAAGGTGTCTAACACAGGGAAAACACTGTGTCAGGCAGCTACGGAGTTAGTAGTTCTTCTCTGCTGATCAACCTCCCTTCTTTTTGTACTCCACAGAGAGCAATATCTTCTTCTGGTGAACGTTCAGTGTGCGGGAAAGGGTGTGTAGGCTGTGGTGATTGCTAACTGTTTTATGCAGAATTTGTGATAGCTAACATTCTGCTGAGGTGTCCCACTGCACATATTTTCAGAGTGGGGGGGAGGGGGAGTCGGTTGGCCACTGCCTTTGCCTCTCCCGGTCTACTCCTTTAATTCACTACTTCTCTCTGAACCTTTATGATTTTATACCCCGCATTCAGTTACAAATATTTCATAACCTGTTAACTGTAATTCAGTTGACTGCTGCTACTACTACTGCTTTGCACAAAGTCTTTTGGTGAATCGTCACAAGACTTCTGTAGAATAACCTACCTCCAAAATCTGTTCCAAAGGAATGGAATATCGGGAAAAGCAAAAGTATAGCAGGAATTTTCACTAATTCACCAACAAACACCCTGTGCCACAGAACGAAGAATTGCTACGCTGCCAGGGATAGAAGATCACATTTTTAAATACAAATAGCAGACAGCTGGTGCTCGGTTATGGATAGTGGCCAGAGCAGTAGTACAGTACAGGGTTTACTAAATATTATTCTGTTTCACTTAGGTGCCATTATGCCAGAAGATATTGTTGTTTTACCCCTTTATAAAAACGGAGGGCTACTTTATTCTTTATCACTGCAAGCAAAAGTTACCTATGGGCATGCAAAGTAAGTTAATAAGAGAAGCATTCTGCGCTGTTCTATTCTGCAATTGATTTGCAAAGCATGCTATTGTTATATTACTGCATGGCTTTTAGCCGTGCGTAAATTGTTTGTGCTGAATTGACATGGAACCATCTTTGATTGCCTGCCTGTCTGCTCTCCCAGTATCTATCCATTAAGACGTCATTCCTATATTACACTTATAATCCCAAAGCTCAAAACATGCCTTGGCTGTGTGGCAATAAGCTATATGCTCCCAGTCCTCTGGAACTAGGTGCAAAAAATGTTAAGGCTGGCCCGGCTGGTGACACTGGCTCTTTTCAAAATTATTTACTTGAGTTCCTTCATAGAAAAGTGTAATTGTTTCCGCTGATGCCTTGCATTTTCTCTCCTGGCCTCAACTTACTCATGGCAGATTGCCCCCATTGGCATTGTCTTCCTTACCCACTCTGGCTACTCCCTCCAGTGTATATCAAACCGTTATCCACCTGTCTGGGCTACTTTAATTCCTCTCCTTCCCCCGCTCAGAGAGGTCACCTCTATAACCTTTTACTCTCTACATTTTGTATATATTCTTATACTTCCTGTTTAGGCATATGTCTGACTGTTCACAACAACTGCAATTTTATTTTTATCCTATAAATTCACATATGTATGTCTCGTTTCCATGTAAAACTGTTTCTGTGAATTATTCCCAGGTCCACCTTGGAAATGAGTATACGCAATGGTGCTCGCTTGGTTAAATAAAGAATTGATTGATTGATTGATTGATTGATGGGAGCTTTTTGAAGGCAAGAGGGATTCATACTGTTATGAAGACCCTCATTTAAACAGAAAGGGAAGACAGTTATTGGGAAACATCTTTCTAGCATATATTAACACAAACATTTTAAACTAGGATGCTTGGGGGAGAGGGGAACAAAGGCAAATTCAAACCATAGGAAAACAGCTCATTACTAATGCAGAGACACAAAAACACAAGGATGCGTCCAAGGAAATAGAGCTAACATTAAATGCAAAGAGTCTCCAAAACAAAACTGATGAGTTACAACATATATTGCTGGAGGACAATATACACATATGCACAGTGTCAAAAACGTGGTTTAAGCCTGATGATTGGGGAAACACATATATCAGGTTAAAAACTATTCTATAAGGAATGCAGTGAAAAGAGAGGTGCAGTATTGTGTTGTATACATCAGAGAACCTTACATCTTACCATCTGAAGGGTACTGATGATTATAAACAAAATGCAGAACTTATATAGGCACATGTTCAGTGTGGATCACAGTACATGACCATTGGTCTAGGTTACTAATCACTGAATCTCACCATAAGTAGAAATTTATGCCTTCCTTGAGACATTACATAAAAAGGAAATAATGGAGATTATCTACTCCTGGGGGATTATAACTTCCTGAAAATAAACCGGAAAACACTATCAGGAACCTTGGTAGCCAAGAATAAATTCATGTAGATAACCCTTACATACAACATAGATCAGTTAGTCCAAGACAATACAAGAGGAAACAATATGATAGATTTAATCCTATGCAGCTTTGGTGATCGTGTAAACAGGGTTTTGAGGTACTAGAACCATTGGGAGACAGTGACCACAGCATGATCATGAATTTCCATTAAAATATTCTCAGAGAAGCTGGCCTGGTGGCGCTGAGGGTTGAGGTGCTGAATGCCACACCTCACTCCATGCTGGCAACCCGAGTTTGTCAGCTAGCTTGGGCCGACAGGGGTCAGCTGGGGGGGGGTGTGTGTGGAGCTGGATCAAGATGCTGCAGGGCAGCTCTCCTCTCTGGGGAGGAACGTGAGGGTTCCCCAGCTCTTGGCTGCCACCCAGTGGAAGCTAGGTGGTAGCGCCAAGTCATGGGGAACCCTGGCATTAAGCCATGTGGTTGGAAAGGACTGTCATTGGAGCTGCAGAACACATCTGTACCTCCACGCACATGCGTAACTGCAATCAAGGGTAATGGGGAGAAAACCTCAGAAATTCATGTCTCCTCCATTGCCAAGAAGGTGTAGGTGGTAACAGGTGAGCAAAAAGCTCTATTGAAAAAAAATATCCTGGCAGAGAACACATGGGATCATGAAGCTTAAATGTTAGAATACAGTGAATAACAATACAATGAAATTATACCTGAAACAATGGGAATGGGAAAAAGGAATTACAGTATTTGCCTGCTGAATCAGTCTGGTGTATGCTCAAAAATAAATTGAATGTATCTCTAATTATGCATCTAAAATTCATAAGTACAATAAAACTGGAAGGGTGCCAAAATAGTTTAATGTTAAAATTAAAAGACGTATACAAAGACAGAAAAAGGCTTATGTGAAATACAAGCGTAATCGGACTGAACATAACTGGCTCAGTTCTAAAAGATTAGCAAATAAAAACAATCAGAAAAGCTAAATCAGAAGTAGAATTAAATATGACAGTAAGAGTTAGTGTCAATAAAAAACAATTTTACAACTATGTAGGTAGCCTTAGATCAGGACACAAAAGGGTAGGGCCTCTGAAGGAAGAGGAAAATATAATTCATAATGGACAAGAAATGGCATCAAAGTTCAACAACTTCTTTGTTGGTGTTTTTCAACCCAGGGAGAATGGAGTTAGGAATACTGAAGTAGGACCAACAACTGACATAGGGATAGGAATACAAAAACATGGGGCTCATTACCAGCATCAGTAGTGAGTAGTGGTACTATGGAAATGTTTGAAAAAATCACTAGATATACACATATGTATATATATGTTTGTAACACGGCTCTCAGTTGGGCGGCGGAAAGGAGAGCGACGATTGGCCGAATGGCCACAGCTGACTGAAACAGAGCGGGTATTAAGCCACCTCGCGCCGCTCGGTCAGTACCAGCTGTGGCCATGGAGGCACCTGAGGGTAGCAGCCCGCTGGAGCAGTACCCAGAGTGGCCAGGAGGCAGAGGTGCAGCACTGAGCAGCCAAGAAACAGCCTGGAGATGCGATCGGGGGAGCAGCGGCAGAGAGGGACAGTGGTACGAGCTGGTAGCAGCACCTGGTACAGGGCAGCAGTGATTGAGGCCTGAAATTCTTGGACTGCAGGGGGGCAGTCAACGGATCCGGCAGCCAGCACCGCGGTCAGAGCACCGCAATCATGCAGGAGTGAACAGGTAAAGCCTCTGTTGTCTGCCTGTAAGCGAACAGCAGGAGGTACCTGCCTGCTGCCCATTGTGTGGAAATGGGTGCCACTGGAGCATACAGCTCGCCGCAGGTGAGCGCTGAACCGATCCAGGTTGCCGGAAGCGATGCTGGTAACATAGGCTCATCGTCACTGCGACGAGCCTATGTTACAAGCGCACATCACCTTCAGCCTCAGGCTCTACCGGTGATTAATGCCCACTGGGGGGCGCCTTCAGGATGCGCCCTCATGCACAAACCCCCCCAGCAGTCATTAATCCACTGGCAGCACCCTCAGCTGGCAGTGATTAATGCTTACTTATAACACGGCATAAAAAAGAAAAACAAAATGAAGCACTCAGATAGGTGCAAACACACCATGTGGCACATGGTTTGTACTGTAATACCATGGCAATCCACTACAGGTAAGAAACAGCATACAAAGAAAAACAATATACAAATAGCTTACAGTGCATAGTTCCAAGTGGTATTTACTAAAAAGTTTCCTGACACAGGGTATTTGACTTTTTCAAGATTGTTCTATATTGTAACTACAACAGAAGTTCATGAGTTACTAAAGATTGTACATTTAAACTCCACATATACTGTTAATTATGCTGCAGCAATATTTCTGTAGAAGTGAACAGTTACATACTGTTACCATCCCTTCTGATCTACTACTTTCTAAGAAACTGTGGGTGCAATGCATTGTGGATGACTAAATAACATTATCTGGCCAAGCCTTTTCTTGGTGAATACACAGTGGTAAAGATGAGCATGCAGCTTCTATAACCCAAAGCAAAAATAACAGACACTGACATAAACAAAGCAAAATTAAAGAGAGAGGATACTTCTGTGGGTGAAAAGAAAAATAAATTGAGAGAAACAAAAAGAAATCAAAGAAACAGACTAACAGTAGTAGTCAAAACAAGTATTTGAAAGATGAAAACAGTAAACGTTATGTTGTTCTATCTCCTGCTGAGTTAGGTAGTTTAGAGGGGAAAAAAAGTGAAAATAATATTCCGCAAAATAGTAGTTGTTCAATAAAGTGTTTTTCAGATTGGCTTAGTTCAGTACTCTATCCTAAATCCATCTTAATCGCTCTCCTCCTCTTTCTCACCTCCACCTCCTCTTTTGTTAAAAAAATGTACTTAATTCGCCTCTCTTTCCTCACCTCCTCAGGACTCTTCCTGACTGGCTAGCTGGGCGGATCCCTCCACCCAGGACCAGCACTCCAGGACCAGCCAGTCGAACCCAGGGGTGCCTGCTCTGAAAGCGGGCGCCCAGAAGATACCCACCGTGCTCCTCCGGATCTTCCGCTGAAGGGCCGCGATTCCGCTTAAACCGACATCGAGGAAGGGAACCAGAGCTCGGCCGCCCCAGGCCTTTCAGCGCCAGCGCAAGCTTCTCCCTGAAGGTATGTCGCCACTTTCTGTCACCGGCTCTCTGTTGGGACGGACACTAACTCTGTACCTTCCACACGGAAAGCAGCTTAATTGCTTCCTTTGATAAGGATAGCTCGATTTTTCACCTGCTTGGGGACTGTGAGCAAGCGCTGCCGCCGCTGGGCCTTGTAGCAGCTCTTCCTTTCACACCTCCCCGCCTGCACTTCTCGCTACTGCCCCCACCCTCCCCACCTCACCCACCCTGGTCGACCCTTAGCTTTATAGCCGCTAGTCTGTCATATGACTAAGTGTCTATTTTTCCATTGGCTCGTTATATTTTTCTCCCACTAGGGGCGTTATCCCATCTCCTGACTGTCTTGAGCATAACTATCTTATTAACAGAGCCACTGCCCTAGAAGCCAGCTTCCCTTCTCACATAAGTATTATAATTTCTTCTGTGTAACTAGCCACTTCAGATATGGTGCTGCACCCTAGTCTCCCCCTTATGAACCCTCCTCTCACCCCTAAAGCTTCACCACTTATACTCCTGTCTTTCCTGTTATGTCTAAACTGGCTAACAACTTCCACATCTTTTGCTACTTATCCCTGCGCTAACAATGATAGTGACTTTAGGTTTTCTAACATCCTGCTGAACTATTACTCGAATTCTACCCCTGCTCACTCTATCCTCATAAAAAAGGGCTGTATCTATCTGTCTATCCACTCCTATCTCTTGAACTATCGCAGACCCAAACGCCAGCTAGGCACTCTCTCTACCAACCCTCTTTTTCACCTTGCACGGCGGCTCCTTATGCTTGCCGGAGATATTGAACCCAACCCAGGCCCTATGGTTTGCGCTTCACCCCCTGCAACGGCCACAACAAAAAAGGGTTTAATTATAGCCCACATGAATATCCGGAGTCTCACGAGCAACCTGGCTGAGCTCGAAGCCTGGGCTAAACTGATTAACCCTAACATTTTATGCCTATCAGAGAATTGGCTGAAGCCTTTGGTGCCTGATGCCACTTGTCTTGTGCCTGGCTATAGCATTCTAAGGAAAGACTGTATTGGGTAAGAAGCATTATGTACAAAAATCATCTATCCCTGAACATCCTACCCTGCACTGATTCCCTAACACCTTGTGAAACTCTACATGCTACCCTGGCACTGGGTTCAAAACTGTTGCACATCATTTGTGTCTACAATTCACCTACACGCGGGATGAGTGGTCTCCAGAATTTGCTACAATATGTCTCCCAGAATGTAAAATCGAATGAGGCTCTACTCCTCGGGGACCTGAACATCAACTGGCTGGGTCCACAGCACAGCATCCTAGAATCTCTAATACAGAAGCACAACCTACACCAAACTATCACAGGCTTTACCAGGACTACTACTCCGCACTCAGGGTCCCTACTTGATTGGATCCTCACCACCAGGCCTGATCATGTACTGGATGCCTCAGTGCTTTCTGACTCTATCACTGATCATTCCCCTACACTTTGCCGATGGCGATCCTGTCCACTTCCTCCTCCGCCACCACGTCTGATTAGGTTCTCAAACTATGCTGCCCTGGACAAACACGCCTTCCTACTTGACCTCTCTTGTGTTGACTGGTCTAACATTTATACCGCTACCAGTGTTGATATTGCCCTCAATTCATTTCTGACTGAATTTGGCAACATCCAAAAGAAGCACCACCCTATAGTCAGAAGGAGTGTAAGGGGCCAGCATTCGAGATGGCTAAAAAAAGACCTGCTTCAAAAATTAAAAGTCAGAGACAATCAATGGAAAAAGTACAAACAAACTGGGCTGCAGTCGGACCTCATTCTGTATAAACAATACAGAAATGACTGTAAAAGATGCATCAGGCAGGCCAAAAGTAAATACTGCCAAAACCTGCTGATTAATTCTTCAAATGACCCCCACAAGTTTTGGGGTCACATTAAGTCCTTCTTAGGTTCTGCTAAAGATGTCACTCCCTCAGATATGGTCCTCCATGGCGTGCACTGTAATGATTCTACTACCATTGCTAATGCTTTTAACCAACAATTTTCTGACTTATCTGCCTACACAGCTTCCCTCCCATCACAATCCTCTGCTTCACAGTTTAACCCTACAGCATCTGAAGGACCCCCAAACTTAACCAACCCCTTCTATTTCAGGGAAGTGCCTAGGCATCAGGTCCTAAAGCTGCTCAGGTCACTCTCTGACAACACCAGTACTGGCTCAGATGGCCTAGAACCAAGACTACTAAAAATGGCTTCTCACTTCATCTCTGGCCCCCTGGCACACATCTTCACCCTATCTCTCTCCAATGGCATTGTCCCTGAAGTCTGGAAGGCAGCCAGAGTCAATCCTGTATTTAAGAAAGGCAGTAAAAATGACATATCAAATTACCGGCCTATTGCTATTCTATCTGTTCTGAATAAAATCCTGGAAAAAATTGTATCCATGCAAATCACTGAACACCTCGAGAAATTCAATTTACTAAGCTCAGCACAACATGGTTTTAGAAAGCATCACAGCACCATGACAGCACTTGCTAAATTCACTTCAGATATCGTTGCCAATATGGCTAGAGGAAAGTTCACAGGGGCGGTCTTCATTGACTTAACTAAGGCTTTCGATCTGGTTGACCATTCTCTGCTACTATCCGCCCTCAGTACCTTGGGTTTCTCTCCCCCAGTCACTACCTGGTTCAAAAGCTACCTCTCCAACAGAACACAAGCTGTTAAGATTAATTCATCCATGTCAGACAGTGCTGTTATCAACATTGGGGTCCCTCAGGGTCTATACTTGGCCCTCTTCTATTCTCGTTATTTGTCAACAAACTTCCTGAGCTGGTCACCACAGGTCACTCACTTCTCTATGCGGATGACCTGGTAATTTATTATCACTCTGATAATGTCCTGGATCTAAATACTGCACTCACTGCAGATTTTCGTGCTGTACAACACTGGCTGAACTCTCAACGCCTGGTTTTAAATACAAGTAAAACAAAAGTTATGATGTTTGGCTCCAATCACAAGCTTAGATCCTGTCCTCTGACCATCTCAGTCTCTGATATAGATGGGGACCCTATAGATGCTGTCACTTCCTTTCGTTACCTCGACATCCACCTGGATCAAACCTTGGACCTAAAAGCTCATATACAAGAAACCTGCAAAACAGTTAACTGCAAATTGGGGGCTGCCTATAGAACCAAATACCTACTCACCCCTGCTGCTAAATTGGCGATAGCCAGAGGCATTCTATTGCCAACCCTTACATATGGGTGTCCCATCCTGTCCTTGGCCACCAAATCTTCACTGCAACTATGGGATACTACCTTCAATAATGGCGCAGGTATGCAACCAAAGCACCTCGACTGCAGCATCATTGTCTCTTATATCAGGACCTTGGTTGGCTCTCTCCTTCCTCTACCAGGCAGTACTACTTGCACAATTTAGTTGATTCCATCCTAAGGACGTCCAAGCCTGCTATCCTGTCTGATCTCCTCAGGCCGGCCATTCCCACAAGGAATCTTAGATCGGCTGATCAGACCTTACTATCCATTCCCTTTTGTTGGACTAAAACGGGCATGGGCTCCTTCCATTATGCTGCCCCCCACCTATGGAACCTACTACCACAGGATCTGAGGGATATCTCCACTCATGTGACTTTCAAGAGCAAACTAAGGACTTTCCTCACTACTATGGACAAATGTGTTTGCTTTGACCCTACCTGATGCACTGCATTTGTACTGTTTCTTCATTGATAGCACTTTTGCCTGTCCAAATAGGTGTTCTATACTGTGCCTTGTAATTAATGTTTTATTTTGTGCCTTGTAATTAATGTTGTCTTAACCTGCTTGTTTTTAAGCCTGATGTTAGCTGATGACAATTGTAAGTTGCTATCCTACTCCATGACTTTCTTATCTTCACTTCACAGCCTCTCCCCCTTGCAGCTCTCTCCCCCCTTTCTTCCGTTATATCCTCTTCCCCCCGTTTTGCCTCTCCCCACCAAACTCACCTCTACCTGCTCCTACCCCATCCATGCCCCTCTCAAGTCCCCACCCTTCTGGCTGTGCTTTGTCACCTCTCTCCATCTACTACCGTCTACTTCCACTGTCTACCGACCCTTCCTTCCCTGCTCTGCCGTCTCTCGGTTCCACTGGCTCGGCTTCACTTTGACACTTTTGCCGCTATTGCCGTAGCTCTTCCGCTTCTATCCCCCTCTTGCGACATCCTTACCCTCCTTGGCTGTGCTGGGCTCCACCCGGCCCGGCTGTACTTTCCTACCTCCTACCTCTGTTGCCGTCCACCGGCCCCCCCTTCCTGCCCTGCCGCCTCGGTTCCACTGGCTCGGATCGACTTTGGCGCTTTTGGCGCTATTGCCGTAACTCTTCCGCTTCTTTCCCCCTCTCACCGACATCCTTACTCTCACCCTGCCGTCTTTCGGTTCCACCGGCTCCGGCTGTACTTTCCTACCTCCTACCGCTGTTGCCGTCTTCCGCCCCCCCACCACCCTTTCTTCGCCTGCCGTCTTTCGGCTCCATAGGCCCGGCCGCAGGTTGGTACCTCACCCCGCTGTTGCCGTATCTGACAGAGCCTCCTTTCCTCTTAATTCTCTCTCTCCCATCCTCTTGCCAGTTTTCCCTTCCTTGTGTCTTTTCTTATGATGCCTCTCCTCTCCTATTCTCTGCCCTCTACTATTCACATTTTGAGTATGTTCCTTGATAAAGTGCTAAAATATATGTTTTATTTTTTGTATGTTACAGTGCCATATGTATCTCTCTCTGCATTCATTGTACTTGTTGTTTTAAAAAATCTGGCTGTACTCTGTGTGTGTTGTAATTGTACCTCCCGGGTCGTGCCTGAAACCAGTCACTTGCTGGCTAGTGCACTTACCCGGTTAACAAAAACTAAATAAACAAATAAAGTACATTTGGAGAAAAGGTGCTTGTGCTACTAGGATTGTGTAATAGCCACCTATTGGTCTGCAAAGGAACTGGAGAAAGAAAACTAAAATGTACCATAACACACTCCCATCATGCAGTGCAGCCCATATCGTCTAATACATAGAGAGGAAAATCAAAGCACCTAGAATAGAAAGTGAATTGCAAGGTTGTGAAAAGTTGTAAAATATGTTTTGATGTTAGAAAGCTTAAAGCTTGTAATGTAAGTAATTTTAACAAAAGTGAAATAGCGGCCACGATATTACCAAAGGGTGTGTTCCAATTGTTTTCAAGTATATGTACATTATGTTTAATAACTCAATTTGTAGTATTCTGAAAGTAAATCAGTGTGATTGTACTCATTTATTCAAAGACTATTAATTATACATTAATTGCCATGTTACAGGTGGATTAAACCACTTGTAAAGATGGGTCTACTGTGGAATTAATCCTTGGTTGGTTGGTTGGATCCACTCAGTCTTTGGCCACGTGGTCCAACCCCCCCCCCCAACCATGGTTAATACACAGTAGATCCATGCTTTCTGCATTTAATCCTTACATAAGATCACTTCTGTGGGAGGGAAGCACTCGGTTTCCCTCGTGGTTCAACCCACCCCAGGAGTGACGTTATTATACGATAACACACACCCTGTCATGCCTTAGTGCTTAATTCTGCCCTCAGATGGTTGTTCAAAATGAAAGAGCCAATAGCAAGCTTGCTCGATGGATTGCCATGCTGCAATGCTACAACTCAAATTCAGTACAGACTAGGCTGAGTTCACTCCAGTGCTGATGGTGTTAGCCAGGGATTGTATCCCTCTGCATAGAAACATATAATCTGATGGCAGATAAGGTACAATAGGCTCATCCAGTCTGCCCCTTCCCTACCTACTAACAAGCCACAGATCCTATTTTATCTCCTGTTTTTCCTCCCCTTTTGTATCGATAGGGTTCCCCTATGACTATCCCATGCAGTTCTGAATTCCTCCAGCACCTCTGCAGGGAGGTTGTTCCATGGGGTTAGGTGCAAAATCCTGACAACCCAAATCCTGACAAGGTCAAAATCCTGGCAACAAAAATCTCAACAGCCAAAATCCAGTGAACGAAAGTAAATCTTCTCAGTAGTGTATTTATGACATTTGTACGTACATAACATAAATCTCATATATATTATTTATCGGGGACTATTTTGCTAGATGGTAGGATGTTGTACCTTTTGACTTTTTAAACGGGGAAAACCCCTTTATATTGTTTTTTTCTTGTGGGAAACACAACCCATGTTATAAGCACAATATCCTACGGCCTCGCACCTCACAACACACCCGAGGCATAGATTAAATGCCTATAACCCCATGCCATGTCATGGGTTATTGCTGACATATCACCACCCTCCTTCATATATATTTCATCACTACATTAATACGTGTAGTCTTCACTAATGAGTTTGGTTGTCAGGATTCTGATTATCAGGATTTTGACCCCGTCAGGATTTGATGTCAGCATTTTGACTGTCAAGTCTTTTGTATGGATCCTGTTCCATGCCCCCGCCACCCTTTCCGTGAAGAAATATTTTCTCATGTTGCCCCTTAGTCTACCCCATTCCAATCCCATATCATGCCCTCTCATTCTAGAGTAATTTCTTTTCTGAAAGATGCTACCCTCCTGTACCTTATTTATCCCTTTTAGGTATCTGAAGGTGTCTATCATGTCTCTCCTCTTTCTCCGCTCCTCCAGGGTATACATATTGAGTGCCTCCAGTCTCACCTCATACAACCAATGGTGCAGGCCCTGTACCATGTTTGTTGCCCTTCCCTGAACTGTGTCTACCCTGTTTATGTCCTTTCAGAGATGCGGTCTCCAGAACTGGACACAGTATTCTAAATGAGGTCTCACCAATGACCTGTACCTGTATCACCTCTTTTCTATTGCTGGCAATACCTCTCCCTATGCATCCCAGCATCCTGTTGGCTTTCTCCACAGCCTTGGTAAATTGTTTAGCCACTTTTAGGTCATTAGATATGATAACTCCAAGAGCTCTTTCCTGCTTGGTGGCTGGTAATGACTCCCCACCCAACATATAATCCCCCTCTGGGTTCCTGTGCCACAAGTGCATGATTTTGTACTTCTTCACATTCAATCCCAGCTGCTACACTCTGGACCATTATTCCAGTTTGACTAGGTCCTTCCTCATTTTTTTCACCTCTGCCAGAGTATCCACCCTATTGCAAATATTAGTGTCATCTGTAAAGTGGCATACTTTCCCCTCCAGCCCCTCTGCAATGTCACTAGTGAAGATATTGAACAGGATGGGCCCAAGAACTAATCCCTGTGGCACTCTGCAGGGTCAACCTCCCCTCCTCAAATCTTGCTCCATTTACCACCCCCCTTTGTGTTCTCTCCCTCGACCAATCTCCAACCCAGTTCACCACCTTGTGACCCAATCCCAGGTTACCCAGCTTGTTCACAAGCCTCCTATGTGAAATGGTGTTGAACCCCTTGCTGAAGTTCAAGCAGGCCACATCCACCGCTCTCCCCAGATCCACTTTTCTGGTCACCCAGGCAAAGAAATCTATCAGATTCATTTGACATGACCTTCCTGACATGAATCCATGCTGCCTTGGATCTTGTGCTTCACTGGATTCCAGATGCTCCAGTATCTTTTCTTTTAGCAGCAATTCCATAGCTTTCCCCACCACTGGGGTAAGGCTTACAGGTATGTAGTTTCCTGCCTCCTTTCTGCATTCACTTTTATGGAGAAGGACTGCATTTGTCCTTCTTCAGTCCTCTGGAACCGCTTTTGTATCCAGAGACTTGTTGATCAAGGATTCCAGTGGTGCTGTCACCACTTCCCTTAACTCCTTTAATATTCTAGGGTGTATCCCATCTGGTCCCATTGCTTTGTCCACCTTCAGTTTTGTGAGTTCTTTTAAGACTCTGTCCTTTGTAAAAGGACTTGTGTCCACCTCACCTCCAGCCCTATTTCTTAACTGTGGTCCCTCCCCTTCTCCTTCTTCTGTGAAAACTGAACAGAAATATCTGTTCAGGATTGATGCTTTTTCTGGACTCCTTCCATGCCGTCATCTTCCTCCCCTTTTATTCTTACAATTCCCGCCCATCCCCTCATTTTTCCTCCTCCCCTTTTTCACTCCTTTTGCTTGTTTTTCTGTCTGCACCTCTGCACTCCTGACCACTTTTCCTGCCTCCCTTTTCTTGTCTAGATACCCTACCCTATCCTCCTCCTCCTCCATCTGTGTTTCTTTATACTTCCTGAAAGCCACTTTTTTTGGCCTTACTTTCCTGGCCACTTCCTTCAAGAACCACAGCAGTTTTCTTTATCTCTTGCCATTGTTTATTTGCCTAACACAAAGGTTAGTTGCCTCCACTGTGGCTCCTTTTAGATGGGCCCACTGTTCCTCCTCTACCCTGCAAAGGTATGACTGGACTCAGCCATCAGGTTCAATTGTTGGCGCGTTCCACAGCCAAATCCTGATTGGACACTGCCCTCTGTTACTGTGCCTTGAGTGGCTTTTCCCCTGGCTAATTCTTCCTGATGCCACAATTGCTCCTTATACTTAAAATTACCGTTTTCTGTGTGGCCAGTTTTCCATTAGCAGATTATACAGATCTGCCACTAGAGGGATCTTGTTCTTTTATTTAAGAAAGCCTACCCTCTTAAAGTCACAGTAGCTTTACTTGCTATATACCTTCCTTGTACTGCCTCCCTACTAAATCCTATTGGACCTTACTTGCCTCCTCTTTTGTTCAATGGCATCACAGGGTGTGAAGCTATTTCTGGTGCTTTTCTGCGCACTGTGGGTCCCAGTCTCATTTAGATGGCACCCCACATCTCATACTCCTGTTCTCCCTACCTCAGAGCTTCCTCTTCTCACACTTGGCATGGTCACCAGTGTCGATGTTACATACTACACCCCTTTCTTCCCATGGAAGCTGCACCACAGTAGGCTTTACATGAAACATGGAAGTTGTCTGTCCTCTAGTGACCCCTGTGTTCTTGTGCTACTTAAAAGCCTCTCTGTTCCTACGGGCCCTGTTATAGTACGTCAAAAGGAGGCAGTATAGCGCAGTGGTCTAAGGCTCTGAGCTGCAAATCTGGTGACATCCAGCAGACCAGACCTGGGGTTTGAATCCCATGGCTTCCACTTGCATACTGTGTGACCCTGAGCAAGTCACTTAATCTCCTTGTGCTTCCAGGTCACTCCTGTAAAAAAGCTTTCAGCTTAGTGTGCTATACCTGGTTAAACAACTAAATAAAAAAATAAGGGAAATCTCATCCCCTTATACTCTATTTACAAAGACAACTCCTGAAACGCCTCATTCTTCTGCTTCTCTTTATCTATGGGAGTGTACATCCTAATCCGGGCCCTCCTGCACATGGAGTCAATGGCAACAAAAACAGTGTACTCTTGTTCTGGACAGTATGAACATCTGCAGTCTGCAAAAAAATGTAATGTTCTCACTGCTTGGGTTGTAGTACACAACCCTGACATCCTCTCAGTTGTTGAAACGTGGCTGTCACCCATCTACCCCTGACTCGGCCATCATCCTACCAGGCTACTCACTTTTCAGACAGGACAGACTGTCTAGAAGGGGAGGTGGCTGTGCCATATACCTAAAGGAGTCATTGTCAGCCTATCCACTTTCCCTCCATGAACCAGCTATGGACATTCGGATCCTTGCTGTTAAGGTTATGCTTGGTGCACAACAAGGTCCTCAACATTGGGTCAGTCTATATTCCCCAAGACCTTGCCGAACAAGGTTTAAAACCCCTAATGAACTGCATCATGAGTCTAAGACAAGACACAGAAACCATCCTGTTAGGTGACTTTAATGTTAACTGGCTCTCGTCAGGTGCCAGAAGGCATAGGGGTGAGTCAACAGGCCTGAACTTTACCCAGTTAATAACAACTCCAACCAGGATAAACTATAAGACTGGGACAAGCACACTCTTGGATTGCGTCCTAATAAATCTTCCAACACATATCTCCCATTCTGAAGTATTGCCTGTCACCATCAGTGATCACTCTCCTACTAAGTGTTATTGGTCTAACAAATTTATCAAGCCCCCTGCCAGAACAATCACAAGTAGAATGCTCTCCCATGGCCACCTGCAGCCACTAAAGTCTCTCCTCCAACAACAAGACTGGTCTTACATTAAAATGGCCCTGATATTGACTCAGCTCTGCATTACTTAATTGATCACTTCAATGCAGCCTGTGACATCCACGCCCCATTTAGGACATGTAGGATCAGGGGACTTGATAATCCCTGGATCTCTTTTAACCTTCTGGCTCAAATGAAAACTCATGACCACCTCTGGCTTAGGGCCAGGACCTCTGGCAGTCAACCTGACACACAGGCCTATAAGATGGCCAGGAACGCATGTACCATGGTTATCTGTGAGCACAAAGTGCATTACTATAAGGACATCCTTGCCAAGACCTGGGCGGATGGGAAGACATTCTGGGATAACCTCTCAGAAATCACTGGGAAAGCATCCAACCAGGCTCCAGCTATGTTAAATGCTAATGGATCTTTATACAATGGGGTATGAAAATCCTGTAACCTCATTGGTCAAAACACATCACATGGCTGTGGTATGTCCTGTAATAACCCACAACTGAGAAATGGCATTTATAAAAAAATATACTTAAACACATTTAAAATTTATTTTACACATGGGTCCATTGTATAATCGCAGTAAGGGACTCCAGGGTGTGGGTTATTGGGGGATTTACCCACTTCTTGTGTGGTTAAGTTACTCGGCTGTGCCTCATGACACACCACACAAGGCATGGGTAAATGCCCCAATAACCCACACCCTGTCATGCCTCATTGCTTAAATCACCCATGATCCCATGTTAATTGCCAACCCATTTAATTCATTCTCCACAGACCTTAGCCAAACTCTGCCCCCAAATTTCTTTGAACTGCCCAGCAAAGCTCATACATCCACCAAATCAGAAGAGGCCTTGACCCACCCATGTTTCTACTTCAAAGCTATCTTGGAAAGCGAGGCCAAGACATACCTATGTAAAGTTCTAGGAGGAACTAGGATGAGCAGTGATTCCCTCGACCTAAAACTTCTTACCCTAACTCTAGATGAAGTCATAACCCTGCTCAGCAAGCTTCTCAATCACTCTCTCATACTTTCACAATTCTCCCAGATCTGGAATCTGCTCTTGTTATACCAGTTTTAAAGAGTGGGGACAGATTATTACCTGAGAATTATAGGCCAATATCTATTCTTCCCCATTTGTCCAAAGCACTTGAAAGAATTGTTGTTGACCAGTTTTAGGAGTACCTGGAAAAATACAACCTACAATGTGTCCAACAACATGGTTTTTGGAAAAAGCACAGCACATCTACGGCCCTACTGGAATTCACAGGTTTCATTCACCATACTTTTGTTCAGGGTCAACTTGTTGGTGCAACCTTTATTGACCTGTTTAAAGCATTTAACAGGGTCAATCACCATTTGCTGATATATCAACTTGCTGGGCTTGGTATATCTTCAGAAGCCTTAAAGTGGTTCACCAGCTATCTAGCAAACCACACACAACAGCAGAGAATAGGGTCTACCCTTTCTGCTAAACTATCTGTCTGCCCTGGGGTTCCTCAAGGATCTATACTGGGACCTCTTCTATTTAGCACCTTCCTCAAAAATCTTCCAGCATCCTGTTCCAAGCCAGTACTCCACTACGTGGATGATGCGGTCATTTTCTCAAAAACTGCTGACCCTACCCTTCTTCATGCCCAACTTCAGAAAAGTTTTACTGAAGCTGAGTCCTGGTTCAACTCTCATAAGTTGGTGCTTAATTGCAAAAAAATAAAGGTCATGCTCTTCCATGGTACCAACAGCAAGAACAAAGACAAACAATTGGTGATTAAAAACAGTGTGGGTGTTGTTCTTGATTAGACTCAATTTTTAAATACCTAGCAGTTACTCTGAATAGTATGCTTTCCTATTCCAACCATGTTGAGAATGTTGTCAATGCAGTCAACATTTGCCGTGGTCTTCTACACAGGTGTAACCCCCTACAAATGGGGGTTCCTGAAAAGTCTTCCTTGAGCTTGCCTAAATGCTCTCTGCCAGGTTGGTGTCCTGTGTTTTAGCAGTTTAAATATGATTGCCAGAGAGTGCCTGTATAGACTCTGTACACTGTCTCTTTAAGAGCTGCAGTTCTGTTGAAAGATGTAATTATTTGCTGCAAATCATTTAGTGTGATAATGATAATGTAGTTTGTCTAACCTGCCCTTTTTGCAGCAAGGACTGTTTTGTTTATCTCCACTATCTTGGTCTTGGACTGCTGAATTGGACCAATCGAGTCTGGTAGAAACTAAAATGGAGCCGTAATCCAGGAGCTGTCTGGAGTCAAAATCTGTAGGAATTGTAGTTTTGGGGTTTTGGTGCCTTTTTGCACCTGAAGGGGAGCTTTGTAGTGACTGACAGACAGATCAGCCAACCGAACCTTTTGGATTCAGGCTTGCTGGCAGTTGAGTCAGATCTAAGTTGGGAGCTGAAGAAGCAACAGCTTGAGATAGTCAAGCAGCCGTCTGAGTAGTTTTGCACAGAAGACCTGTGGAAAGGCCTGAGTTGTGGCCTGCATGTCTGCCTGCTGCCCCTGAGAAGGAGAGAAGATAATTATTTTGG
The DNA here is from genome assembly GCA_016271365.2 of Neoceratodus forsteri. Classification (NCBI taxonomy): domain Eukaryota; kingdom Metazoa; phylum Chordata; order Ceratodontiformes; family Ceratodontidae; genus Neoceratodus; species Neoceratodus forsteri. The sequence continues at coordinate 122,775,963 of CM057450.1, read as the reverse complement.
ACTAAATCCAAGTTTGTGAGAACGAAGTAAGCCACTGATTTTTTACCAGGCTCATACCTGATGAAGAAAGAAGATTTTGCTGACTGCGATCAGCCTGCTGGGGTTTCCAGCTGCTTTTGAATCTCTGGTTTGTACAGAGACTTTGCGATCATGACCGGAGAGCAGTTTACCTGGTACAGTAGAATTTCCTTACATGTAAATGTGCTGTGAGTTGTTAGTGGGTCGGGATTTGGTTCCCCACTGTGTGAACTGTGTTCTGTTCGCTGGAAGCTGTATCCAGCCCAAAATGGACTGTATCTGAATTTGTCTCCATTTGGCCGGGGCCTTGCCACACTGACCCAGCCAGACTACCCACTGCACAGAGAAAGCCATCGAAGAGAGATCTGCCTGGGGATCAGCTCCCTGCTCCACGCTTGAACAGGAATGACACCTCAGCGATTCGTGTGGGCCGTGCTTCTCCTGGCACTCCAGATTAACCACCTGTTGTCTCAATTTTCATCCAGCCTGTGTCCAGTCTTGGGTATCATTAGTGATTATCAGGGTAGCTCCCTGCAACAACAGCCTAATCTAAAAGTGTATCATCTGATTGTCTTGTTTTCTTTTCACAAACTGAGCCCTCAGGCTCCGGATTACAAGTAGTGTGTGTTGTGCATGTTGTTTTCTTCCATCACAGGGCACAAACTAACTGCCACGTTCCTGGCTAGCCCACCATTCCCCATCTAGGTACCCAGAGTGTGTGACTGTTTATGGACCCTGAAGTGCATGAATACCTGTTTGATTGATACAGCCTTTAAGCAAATGAACCTGATTACGCCCCTCCCTTGTTCAAGTCCCTTAAATAAATCAGATCTAACTTTTTTTGCATTTACCCTGACTGTGGTTCCAGTTTGTGCAACAGCACTCTACTGCTGTTATTTGCAGCATATAACCTTGTTTTACAGGGGGTCCCCAGGGCTGAGCCAGAGAAAAGCCCTGTTGGTAAGTGCAGACAGTGTGGGTACTTGTGCGTGTACCAGGGGTATTGTGAAAGTGATTATTGTGTATTGTTCCGGCCACTAGTAAGGAAAGAAGGGGGTTACAGTGTCTTGGAGGGCTGTGCCCAGGTTAGCTTGACCACTGTCAACCCTGACCTCCGGGTGGAGGCACCCGTTTCAGAACTCAGACCCCTTAACCTGCTACTAGCTAAGCAGCCAGGGGTAGTAGCCCTTGGGACAGCGCCACCTAAGGGTTACACAGGCATAAACACTGCCTTACTACCAAAGCCCTCAGATTGACTATCCAAAAGTCCAATTGTGTCCATTATTGACTATGGTTTGGTCATTTATGGTTCCGCCACAGACACAACCCTACGTCGGCTCACCACAGCTCTGAATAAGGCATGCCATCTGCTAACTAGTGCAGCGTATCGTGACCTTTACAGACAAGCAAACTGTCTTCAACTCCAGGCTCACATTGAATATCAAGCCTGCCTACTTGCTAAGAAGTCAGATCTTGGTCTCCTACCACCAGGTTCTCCTCAGCTTTTCTGTCCCTTATGGGTCACTCATAACACACGAAGTTCTGTGAGCCAAACTTTTACTGTCTCTCGCTGTCGAACTTCCTCTGACAGCTATCCATTGCAGTTAGAGCTGCTAATTTAATTAATTCCCTTCCTTCTGATATTGCAATGACTGCAACCTTAGGACCATTTAAGCGGAAGCTGCATCAATTTCTAGTTTCCAGAGCATCTTGTGACTGCTATACCTAATCTCTGTTTAAAGCTAAATGCACTGGGACCTCCCACTTTTACCATTTGCCCCTGTATAGCCCTAGCCTGTTGCTGCGTTATTCCACTCACAGCACTTCTCCCTTATCCCTTTCCCTTTCCTGACCTTTATTCATCCTACTTCATCCCCCCTTCCTTTCCTTCCCCTCTGTTTCCTCACCTTGTTCTCTCACTCTGCCTTCCTTGCTCACCGTGGTCTTTCCTGCATAAGCTTCATTGTGGCATCTCCCTCATTACTCTTATTTTGCTCTTTCCACCCCCCCAATTCACCCCATCCTTCTCTCCCTGTAATCCCTTTTACCCCTCTTCAGACAAGGCCAATGGCTGCACTTGACGCAATATTTATCTTGCCATATTTTTCTCTTGTTTATGTAATTACTTTCCTCATGTTGTACTACTTACTGAAACCATTTGTAATTTGCAGTTCTTATGACTTGACGTGTAACCTCTGTAAAAGAGTCCTTGGCTCAAAGGTCTTTCTGATTTGTTAAATAAAAAAAAAAAATAAAAAATAAAAAACTACCCTGCATTTCTCTCCCTCTGCGAGGGCATTCCTGAGACTTATTCCCATCCTAGCGAAGTCTGCTGTCCCAAAGTCCAAGACCTTCACTTTTGTGTGTCCAGACCATGTCGCTATACTCATATCAAAACACACTGTGTGATGGTCACTGGTCCCCAGGTGTTCTCCCATCCTGACATATGTAATTCTGTCCCCGTTGGTTAGTACCAGGTCCAGAATGGCTCCCTCCATGTTGGCTCAAGTACTAGCTGCTTGAGACCTGCTCCTTGCAGAAGTCTAGGCTGTCCCTTCCCCTGGCTGTGGCAGCCCCTGGGATGCTCCAATTTACATCCGGCAGATTGAAATCATCTACCAGCAGCACCTCCCCTTTAGCTGCCATCATATGAATGGCTTCCAGTAGATCCCTGTCCATTTCCTCCCCTTGTGCTGGGGGTCTGTATATCACACCTTTATGAATGGCTGAGTCATTGCCCTCCTCCAGGGTAAACCACATTGCTTCTGCCTACCCCCTTATTTCCTGTGCCTCTGTCACCTTTATACCCTCCTTGCCATAAACAGCCACCCCTCCTCCCTTACTACCCTTCCTGTCTCTCCTGAATAGAGTATAACCTGGTATAGCTACAGTATGCCCCAGCCATGGTTCTCATTATACCATGTTTCGGTAATAGCTATAATATCCAGGTCAGGCTCTGCCATCAGGGCTGCCAAGTTTGGGATTTTATTTCCCAGGCTGCTGGCATTCGCCCACATGGCCCTCCATCTTCTGCAAACACTCCCTCCTGACCTCCCCTCTTTTTCCCTTGTGCCTCTTTCCCCTTTCCCCTTTGCCAAGATCAGTCTTGCCTGGCATTTTTGCAATGTTATGGTCCTCCCTGCTAGCTACATAATCCTGTGGGGGTGGGAAGTATGATTTACCATGCTTCCTTCCTCTATCCCCTTTGGCAAATTTAAATGTTTGCCCATGAAGCATCTACACCATTCACTAAGTACATCAGTCCCCTTCCTGGAAGGATGCAGACCATCTTCCTTGTACAGGTCTGCATCCCTCCAGGTGGCTCCCCAGTCCCCAATGAAGCCAAAACTCAGCTCTCTGCACCAGTTATCTAACCAGGCACTGAAGTCCCTGGTATGGAGATCCCTAGCTCCGTCCTTGCCTTGGACTGGCAATACCTCCAAGAAGGTCACTGAGCTTGCTATCTGCCTCAGACCCCTCCCCTGCTCCCTGAACTCTTCCTGCACCCTTCCTATCTCTGCCTAGTCCCCAGTCAAATCACTTGTCCCTAGATGCATCATCCTCGACAGACAAAGAATCCTGTTTACAAGCTCTTCTTTTCCACACCACAGATATGCTTCCTGTGGACTCTCCTACAGCACCTCATGTTGCTGTACTGCTCCTAGCTGCTTCTTTAAAAAGAAGCACAACTCCTCCCTCACTGCATACAGCCACAGAGCTTCTCACATCCTCTATATCTGCTGTCTCCCTGGCAACTGTCAAAATGCAACAAAGAGTAGATCCTCAGTTTACAAACATAATCACTTAGAGTCTGGAAATCTCCCCAGAACAGAAACAACATCAGCAGGATGTACTTCTCCTTGCTTTGCAGTACTTCCTCAATGGCGGAGTGCTTTTCCATATCTGGACCAAGGAAGGCAAGGGTCATCGCACGGATAGAACTCACGTACAGTTGCAGTTAGATGTGCCAGTCTCTCTAGTCAATGAAGTTCACTCCACTCATGCCTGTCTGCTTTCCAGAGGTCAACTGGGAATCCACAGCACTCTTGAAAAGACAAGGCTCCACTTTTTCTGGCCTCACATGAACAAGGACATTGTCTGATTCATAACATCCTGCCAGCCCTGCTCTCATAGAAAGTCTCCCATCAAACCGACAAAGGCACATGTGATTCCAATGCCTGTAGTCACAGACACATTTCAGAGTGTTAGCATAGACAGTCTTGGACCTTTACCAACATGCTCTGACTCTGGAAACAAATACACTCTTGTTTTTGTGGACTACCTTACCCAATACCTAGAGCTAATCCCACTACAAGACATTATACTCTGCTACAATAGCAAATACATCCCTCAGTATAATTATTTGTCATCACAGTACCCCCTCATACCTGCATTCAGACAGAGGCATCAGCCATCTTTCAACCATTGTTCAAGAAACTTGCAAACTCACCATAAAAAAAACCTCACACAACAAGCTATCATCCACAATGCAATGGACAAAATAAAAGAATGACGTCTACCATTCTAAACACTCTCTCCAAGTACCAGGATGACACTTATGATACTTTGGACTACTTTATTCCTTTCATGCAATTTGCCTAGAATACAAGCCCTTGTGTTGACAGTACAGAGTACACACCATTTTTCCTTTTTCATTGATGCCACTCAAGAACTCCATTGGACCTGGATCTTTCACTGCTAGATGTTCCAGAGTCAGCTTCTTCATATACTATTCCTGTACTGGAACAGCCTGAACTTGTCAGACATGTAGCAGTTACCATGTTGGGACAGAGAAAATTTGTCATGCAGAAAATTTCAGTAGCCAAGTCACATGAACCTTCATTTTCTGTGGGGGACACTTTATTTGTAGCGACCTGTGTTAGTTCCAGGTGCCATAAAGAAACTGCTTTGCCCTTGGACTGGTCCTTTCTACATTGTGAAAAAGCTTCCTTTACTTCATGTCCATCTCTGATGCAAGTCAGTTGGAAAGCTTGTTCTTAATAAAGTCCGCATAAATCACCTGAAGCATGGGTACATGAGTAACACCCTCCCAGATAATCACAGTCCTCTCAGTAATGAAGCTGCACTTGAACCTACAAGCCTCTCAAAATCAGAAATTCCTCCCAATAACTTGCAGCCAGTTCAGTTAGGGCCCCACACTTCTGAATCTCTTTAGTCGGATTCTGCTGCACCTGACCTTCTGTCAGATGACCTTGGACTTCTCTGCTTTTTTCTTCTCAGGAATCTCTAGTGCACTTGGCTGTGTACCAGATCGAGAAGATTTTATGCAAGAAATTTGTGAATGGATCCTGGACTTAGAGTCAAATGGTGTGATTTTGACGGTTCTCAGAATTCTTGGGTTGCTTTTGCCAACCTTACCCCATCCTGTCAAGAACTGGTTTAAGCAATTCATAACACTGTCACGGTGTGGTGACAGTGTGGAGATCTTTTCAACTGGGTTGCTATCCTAGAAGAACGCCTGTCCCAGCTGCACAGCCAACACTGCCTGAAGCAGGTGGAATGGCGAGGCAACCCTGTGGTCCAAATTAGGTTGGGTGCCTGGAAATACCCTTTCAGAAGTGGCAGGAGACAATCTGAAATTTGATGCCCAGCAGGCTTTTATTTACACCACAGAACGTAGACACGGTCACAAGGGAAAGTCGGGGAATAACTGTTACAGATAATAGCTAACAATTACCACTCTATTTCTCTCTCTATATGTACATTGACCTAAGGTCACTCTACAGTATTCTTATCTTATAACTCTTACAATTCCCTACCCAGAGCTCTATATGTTAAGAGAACCTTATTACTTTATCATACCATGTGCTACGCATACAATATACAATCAGCGAACAACCTCACTGTCTCAGAAGTCCACAAAATGGAGATGATGATGTCCATCGTCTTCATGCACAACTGAAGAATAGGGGTCAAGAGAAAAGGGAAACTCTTGCTTGGTGCCAAGCTTACTAGGAAACCTATGAGAGGTTGCAAACAGGGCATGGAGAGATTGGTAAACAGACCATAGGCATCTGCCAATCCACCCTCCAGGGCTGCCAGAACACAAGAGCATGAACAGACTAACTGCAAAATGCTATTTTCTTGGCACAAATACCCTCAAACTGGGCTGCCAAGGTAGAAGAACCAAAATGTGGCAAGGAATCCACCTGCAGGATTGCCACAGGAGAAGAAATCTGCTGCTTTCCCCTCAGCACCAACCCTTGACCAGGGTCACCAAGGACAAAGAAGAACTGCTGCAGTTTTTCCTGGCACCTACCCTCAACTAGGACTGCTAAACAAACACCGGACTTGGTGAAGAATCCAGAAGAAGACTACCAAGGATGAAGAAGTATAACTGCTGGGCTGCTTTTGGTGACAGATCCACTTGAAGGACCACCAAACTCGAGCTGCTACCCTGAGGATTGCACTGATGATGCAGGATGACACAAGCAAGAAGAAGTGAAAGGTGAAGATCAGGATTCCACATGGATGAAGAGCAAAATAAGAAACAGTGGCCATGAACACACTTGGCTACGACGGACTCGTCTACTGGCAGGCATCTGGGAGGGATGGATGAGACACTTTCCAGTCGTCTTTCTTCCAAGCTTATCAGGAACCGGCGGCCGCGACTACTCAAAGGAGATCAATTTCGACTACAACAGATGAAAGGGCAAGAAGTTGTTGAAGACTTCTGCTGGCTTAAGACTGCTATGGTGAAGAGCTGATGAAGACTGAAGATTGCTATGGTGAAGAGCTGCTGGAGGCTGAAGACTGAGTCAGAACCTGCTGCTGCACAATGGTACTTCTGTTAGCATGTTATACTGAAATATTCACTTTCAGGGGCAATTTGCCTAGAGCAGGGGCAAATTGCAACAATCTAGGGCAGTTGTTCACTGTTGGGGCAACTTGCCTGGAGCAGGGACAAATTGCAACAATCCAGGTCAATTGTTCACTGTCAGGGGCAACTTGCCTGGAGCAGGGGCAAATTGCAACAATCCAGGGCAATTGTTCACTTACAGGGGCAACTTGCCTGGAGTAGGGGCAAATTGCAACTATCTGGGGCAATTGTTCACTTCTGGGGCAATTGTTCACTGGCAGGGGCAAATGACCACAATCCTAATATTTATACAACACAGTCTCGGTGCTTCATGCAATAACACAACAGTTGAGATGCTGGAAGAATAGACAGTTTGAAGAAACAGTACAAAAGCTGGTAATCACTTTATAACAGGTTGTGTGATTAAGCACCCCTTAGTCAAACCCTTTTCCTAGTGGGGTCTATCTTCTTTAGGATCTGGCTATCCCTGAGCACTCTAATGTACTTGCACCAGCTATTTAACCTGGTTATGCTAATTGCCCTTACACCTGCTGCCCTTTTCCCTATGGGCTGGGATGCCCTACCTTTGCTGGGCCTGGTGCCCTTACTACAATGGGCCTGGTACCCTTCCTTTACTGGGCCTGGTGCCCTTTACTACTGTGGGCCTGGTGCCCTTCCTTTACTGGGGTCTGGTGCCTTTTACTACGTTGGGCCTGGTGCCCTTCCTTTATTGGGCCTAGCCGACCGTTAGTACTGTGGGCTGGTGCCCACTTTGCTTTGGGCCTGGTAACTCTCCCAATATCTCAGATCTGGTGCCCTCTCTAAATGTGGGCCTGGTGCCCTCTTAAACTGTGGGTCTGTAACCCTTTTTAGACTTTATTTGCCCAAGAGTGGCAGGGCCCCTTTAATCCTGACGCTTTTCTATGGCAGGGTTCCTTTAAATACGCAGCTCTCTGAGAGCTGTCACTCAGTCCCACTTTGTCCCACCTATCTTATTAATATTCATAGGTCCTTAACTGGCCTTGCTTCCTTTGCCCCTCCCCGTGGGCATCGCTAGTCTGCCCCTTAATGAATATTAAAATCTGGGTCCTTCTGACCCGACTGTCCTGCGGCGCTTGGCCGCTTTCCCCAAGCGCCTACAGCACTAATGATTTCAATAAAAAAAAAGTCTCTCATTAAGTTGGATGGCCAGCACTCTTCTCTGTGCTGCCGTCTGACTCACCACCCCAGCTGGGGTGAAGATAGCTGCAGTCGTGAGGCGGGAGGCATTCTGGCAGCGGGAGGGAATTCATCAAGCAGCTGGGAGGACAACAGGGGGGCTTCAGATGGGCGACAGCAAGATGGTTGCAATGCGGCTGTTCTATGCCGCTGATGTGGAACCTAAATTAACTTTAAACTACCCAGAGGGGCCAAAAACAAATAAATGATGGGGCTCACCAGTCCAAACAGTGGCAAATGGCAGTTTTCTTCACTTTCGGTGCCCCGATGGCACCGCGGACTGAATGGAGCTTCACTGGGCATCTTCACTGGCTGGAGCCAGAGAAGGCACACAGAATGGCCATTGGGGAACAGGTTCAACCCACAGGTAAGACCTTTTCCCAGTTCCCCTTAACCTTCTGTGTCCTCTCTTCTCCACAGCCAGCAGGAACTACCAAGAAAACTATTAAAACTTTTTAAAAACCAAGCTTCGGGTTCTGGAGTGTTTGGACTGGAATGCTGTGCATGAGCAGCTCAGCACAGTATTCCATCCAAACCATTGTTGATGCAGCTGCAGTAAATCTATCTTTTGACCATAATTACAGTGCACAGGGCACTTCTCTCTATTATTTACAGTGTTTCCCTTGCAAGGAGGGGAAACTTTACTCTTAGGAGGGGCCCCTTTGTACTTTACCCTGCAGCCCAGACATGTAACAGGCACCCTGGGTACCTGTTAACCCTAAACTTAATTTATTTGCTGTGGTGCCCCAACTTTGGGGCATTACAGATTTGGGCCAGCCTAAAAATACATGTCCTTGTGTATTCCCTTTAAACATTTTATATAACACTTCTTAACCATTACTTCTATAGGTTTCCTAGAATATCTCCTAGCACTTTAACATTTGACTTAAACCTCTATGTACTTTAAATAACACATTCTTAAGCTTCTATAACTTTCGGAAATCTTTCTTATTTACTTTAACTAAGTGACCGTGTCATGGGGAATTACTTTGAACAGAACTATCCATGGAAGGAAGATACTATTTGAGGAGCTTCTAAAATGTATCTCCTCAGAGGTACACCAAAATTACATCTCTGGGATCTACGTGGCTGAAAAGCTACTGGTCTTATAGGACTAACTGCTGGTTTGGGTAAATCAGGAGGTTCTGGCATTGCTATTGGTTCTGCCAAAGGGTGATTTTCTGAATGTACATGCGAAAATCTAACCCCAGGATCTATATACCACTTTGTCGGTAAATCCATCTCCTTTACTTGGTTGGCATGGTTCTCCTGTCTCTCCTCTGATGTAACTTTTCTTGTAGTATCGATTAGAGCACAGTCTCTGAAGGTACCATTTTTAAGAAGATTTCTATGCACTATCTTTGTGCCACTACCAGTCTCTTTTTCAATCTTGTACACGGGTAGGTCAGGGTAAGGGATCTTGACAACAAGAAAAGGTTCTGGTTCCCATCTGGTAGCTATTTTATGGCATTTCTGAGTCCTTTTGAGCAATACCCATTCTCCAATCTGCATTGGGGTCACATTGGCTTTAGCATCGTAGTTCACCTTTTGCATGAGTCATACTTGTTCCATGCGCTGACCTACAATTTGTCCAGCTTCTTGTAATCTCTTACTATGCTCTTTTACCCTATTGGTAACAGGTGGCTCATTTGGTTGAACTTCGAGTACCAGATCCATAGGAAGTCTTCCATGGTGACCAAACATTAAATAGTGTGGTGTGTATCAAGTAGAACAGTGGATCGTGTTGTTATACAAATACGTTGGTTCAAGGAGTAAAGCTGGCCAATATGGACATTTATATTCTGGAAGAACTCTTAACATTCCTAGTAGTGTTTGATTTGTTCGCTCACATAGTCCATTGCACTGAGGGTGATATGCAGTGGTTTTTATTTTCTTACTGCCATATAAAGTGCAGAGTTCTCTGAAGAGCTGCAATTCAAATGCGGTTCCTTGATCAGCCAATATCTTGGTTGGATACCCAAAATGACGAATGAAAAGCTTTACAAATGTCTTGACTGTGGTTCTGGCAGAAAATCTTTTACAGTACTGACGACCATAAACTTAGAATAGTGATCTACTGTGGTTAGGACGTATGTTTGTCCATTGGCACTTGGTTCTAGTTTGAGTTGATCCAAAGCAACTAACTCAAGAGGTGCTTTACTAATTATGGGATGCAAAGGAGCTCACTAGTTGCTTCTATTGGGGCTTTTCAGACTACAGGTTGGGCATTCTTCACACCATTTAATAATATCACTTCTCATCCCAATTCAGTAAAATCTTTTTCTGATTATGGCCTCTGTTTTCTTATTACTGAAGTGTCCAGAATGGTCATGATAGGCTTCAAGCACCACTGATGCACTTTTCTTTGGAACAATGGTCTGGGAGATCTCACAGTGCATGTTGGGATTGCGGGTCTGACAGATAAGCTTGAAGTCTTTTATGGTTAACTGAGTCCTATGTCTTAATAACTTTACGGCTTCCGGGTCCATTTTCTTTTTGCTTTTGCAGGGGTTTCTTTTGTCTTGTTGCAATATATGACTTGACCTGCTTAATTACTGGATCTTGGTCTTGCAGTTGTACCCACAGGTTACTTTGCTTCACCTGCTGGTCTGCACACTCTGGTTCTTGTTCTGGTTCTACATCTTCTCTTGCATTGATGCAACAACAAGCCTGGACAGTTTCTGATGGTACCTGAAGAAAAGGTGGCATCTCGGTATTCTCAAGCTGTGTCTCATCCATCTCATTTTCTGTCGGATTAGGCATTTGGGATAGTCCATCTGCATTTGTATTAGATCTGCCTGAACAATATTTTAGGTAAAACTAGTAATTGTCTAGTCTGGAAGCCCATCGCTGCTCTAGAGCTTCTAATCTCGCTGTGTTCAAATGTGCCAGTGGGTTATTATCATTTAACACAGTAAATGGAGTGACTACTAGGTAGTGCTTAAACTTTTCTGTCACTGCCCAAACCAAGGCTAGAAATTCCAGCTTAAATGAACTGTACCAAGCTTCATTTCACTCTGATCCTCTCAATCCATGGCTGGCATACGCTATGACTCGCTTGATGCCCTCTTGCTCCTGCACTAACACTGCATCTAGTCCTTTGTTACTTGTGTCTGTATACAACCGGAAGGGTTTGGAATAATCAGGATATGCCAATACAGGTGCTGGTGTAAGAATTCGTTTTAATTGATTGAAAGCCTCTTGTTGCTCTTTGGCTCACTTGACTGGTTGCCTTTTGGGTACTTGTCCCACCTTGGTTCCTCTGAGGAGCTCATTCAGGGGTAATGCTATTTTAGAAAAGTCCCTTACAAATCTCTGGTAATATCCAACAAAACTCCAAAATCTTTGGACATCTTGTACTGTTGGTGGTACTGGCCAATCTTTTACCACTGACAGTTTCTCTGGATAGGGTGACACTCCAATAGCAGATACAATGTGACCAAGATAGTTCACCTGGGATTGTAAAAGATGGCATTTGGAAGGTTTTACTTTTAAGCCATATCGGGTAAGATGGGTAAAGACCTTATCTAAATGCTGCAGATGCTCTTGGTGGTTCTTAGAATAGATGATGATATCACCAAGGTACAGCAGCAAAATGTCAACATTTCAACTTCCTAAACAACGTTCAACCAACCTCTGAAATGTTTCTGGGGCATTGCACAACCCAAACGGCATACGGATGAATTCGAATAACCCCATAGGCATCATAAAAGCAGTTTTCTTCTGGTCTTCTGGAGCCATGGGCACTTGCCAATATCCACTTGTGAGATCTAGGGTGGAGAAGATAGCAGCTGACTGTAAGGCAATGAGAGAGTCTTTGATTCTCGGTAACGGGTATGCATTTGTATGTGCTATGCTCTTCAGCTTCTGGTAATCAACACAAAACCGGATCTTTCCATCCTTTTTTCTTGACTAGAATGATGGGAGTGGCCCAAGAACTATGACTCTCTTTTATCACCTCGGCCTCCTTCATCTCCCGAATCATTTTCTTTACTGGCTGGTACATGGCCGAGGGTATCGGTCGAAATCTCTCTGATGGGTGGATGTTGTTGTGTATGAATGTGATGTTGCACTTCCTGCACCAACCCAAAGTCAAGGGGATGCTGACTGAAAGCTTCAGAATTCTTAAGTAAGACTTGGATCGCATCCTTTTTCTCTTGCACCATGGTTTTGGGATTACCCAGATTAATCTCTTTTATCCATGCGGGTACGGAGTCACACAGGGTCTCTCCTAGCTCTCTGATGTCTGATGTTTTAGGTTTTTCTGGAACTTCGTCCTCTGGTTCCATGATATCTTGCAACAACACCGTATGCAATGGAGCCACTGGCTGGTTTCTATGGAGTCGTACATCGTGATTCCCATAGTTTATGACTTGCACAGGGACTCTTCCTTGGTAACCGTAGCCACACTTCTAGCCACCAATATGGGCTCTTCTTTTTCTGTCAGGCATGGTTCAGCCAAGGGGTCATAATCTTGGCACTGAGGTCCTACTTTGGCCTTACACCATAGGGTAGTTTTGGTACCTGACTTTAGAATAACAGGTCAGGCGTCAGAAACTCTAACTTTTCCAATTCCTCCAGAGCTACTCGCAAATCATGGTGACTCTGGAGCAGGTGTATAGTTTGTTGCAAAGCTCTCTTTTCTATACATGGAGACCTCTTCACTTGGGTTCGCAAAACCTGTACTAGGTCTTCTAGGCAGTGCAGAAGGAAATTCATCCCAAGGATAAGGGGTGGTAAGCTATCACTCTCTGCCTTGCTGATAATGATGCCTTGATCTTTCTGTACGTTCTTCCCCAGCTGGATACTGGCTTCTAAGTATCCTAAGTAAGGCACTTCAGCTCCGTTACTGGCAATTAATGTTATCCATGACTTAGGTGGCAGCTGAAGATCTTCCATCTTCCAGTACGTGCGAAAATACTGCCCCTGCATGGTTGTGACTTGGGATCTGGTGTCTAAAAGAGCCATTAATTCAATTTCATTAACCAACACCAGAACAGTTGGGCTCCTCCCAATGAAATTCGATCAGTTCATTACTGAGTTTGGGCCTGGTTGAACACTCTCCAAGGACTGGTCCCCATCCCCGAAGATTCCCTGTTTAAAGCCACCAGAGGTTCTGAAGGCTGCTGGAACCATCTCGCAATATGGCCACTGACTCCATATTTCTGGCATATAGGCCTGCCCTGACCGTCAAATTGATCCATAGGATGCCTTCCTTCTCCCCTTCTTTGATACTGGAGTTCGTCAAGCCATCTTTCTCGTTTACCCTGCATATGGGCAGATTCCCTTTTCCAGCCTTCTTTTAGCCCCTTGACTTCCTGACGCACTTCCGACATAGCTCGTGTCAGGATGGCTATTTGTTCCAGCAGATTCGAGTTCTGATGCAAAGGGTCAGCCATGGGATGGATCGGTGCCTGTGCCATTTGGCCGCACAAAGGTCTGGTGTCCGCGAGATAACCTGGGTGCTCATCAGTGGACTCTCGACTGTACATACACTCTTTATCTACCCTTTCCTCACTTGCTGGCTGCCTGCGCCATGGGTCTTCTCATGACGATCCCTCTATCAGATACCCTGGCCATGCTGCACTCATAGGCAGCACCATCTGTGGGTAGGTCACCATATCCTCTCCCGCTTGACTTGATCCCAGTACCTTTATGGCTTTTTCTTTGAAGTTGAGGAACTCTGCATCCGGGTCTTGAAGCTGCAACATTATTAATTCTTATCTAAAAGTTTCGCCGTATGCGCCTTCCACAAATGTCTCTGTTAGCACCCGATCTGGATCTGTGATCTCTTGAGTATCCACCCTTTCAATCACTCTCAGCAACTCCTGTAGGCTTAGAGCATACTCCCAAAGGGTCTCCTGAGGCCTTTGCGTTCTATAGAAAAATTTCATCTTGAGACGAGACACAGTCCGAGTATCAAAAATTTGTTGCAGCCTCTGCAAACTTTAGTCAGCTGTGGTCTTCACACCTGCAGGCCATGATTGTACCTCTCTGTGAGCAGCCCCTTTTAACTGTCCGATCAGTATCTCCACTGTCTGTCTTTCCGGGACCTGATACAGTTGGAACATGGCTTGCATCTTGGATCTGAACTCCCCTAAACTGCTTGCTCCATTTCTGTCCTTTTCTCCCATGAACTGGGGAAGCCATGGTGCTCCAAGGTAATAGGGCATCGTGAGGGGTGAGGAAGGTATATTTTCTCTGTTTTCTATCCCGATTCCTATACCCTCATTGCCAATAGGTGCGTTATCCCCTCTGGACATTGCACTACCACACCTGGGTACTGCTTGCATCATTATCTCCAAAAGCTCCAGCTTTAGACTCCTTAAATTCTACCCTGCCGACTACGCCAAAAATTTTTCTTTTATCACAGTGCGGTGACAGTGCAGAGATCTTATCAACTAGGATGCTATCCTAGAAGAACGCCTGTCCCTGCTGCATACCTAGCATCGCCTCAAGCAGATGGAATGGCGAGACAACCCTGTGGTCCGAATTAGGTTGGGTGCCAGGAAACACCCTTTAGGGAGAGGCAAGAAACAATCTGAAGTTTTATGCCCAGCAGGCTTTAATTTACACCAGGGAAAGTAGAAACAGTCACAAGGGAAAGTCAGGGAATAACTTACAAATAATAGCTAACAATTACCACTCAATTTCTCTATATGTACATCGACCTAAGGTCACTCTACAGTATTCTTATCTTATAACTCTTACAATTCCCTACCCAGAGCTCTATATGTTAAGAGGACCTTATTACTTTATCATACCATGTGCTACACATACAATATACAATCAGCAAACAATCTCACAGTCTCAGAAGTCCATAAAATGAAGATGAAGACGTCCGTTGTCTTCGTGCACAACTGAAGAATAGGGGTCAAGAGAAAGGGGAAACTCTTGCTTGGCGCCAACTAGGAAACCTATCAGAGGTTGTAAACAGGGCATGGAGAGATTGGAAAACAGACCAAAAGCATCGGCCAACCCACCCTCCAGGGCTGCCAGAACACAAGAGCGTGAACAGACTAACTGGGAAATGCTCTTTTCTTGGCATAAAAACCCTCGAACTGGGCTGCCAAGTAGAAGAACCAAAATGTGGCAAAGAATCCACCTGCAGGATTGCCACAGGAGAAGAAATCTGCTGCTTTCCCCTCGGCACCAACCCTTGACCAGGGTCACCAAGGACAAAGAAGAACTGCTGCAGTTTTTCCTGACACCTATCCTTGACTAGGGCTGCTAAACGAACACCGGACTTGGTGAAGAATCCAGAAGGAGGACTACCAAGGATGAAGAAGAATAACTGCTGGGCTGCTTTTGGTGACAGATCCACTTGAAGGACCACCAAACTCGAGCTGCTACCCTGAGGATTGCACTGACGATGCAGGACGACACAAGCAAGAAGAGGTGAAAGGTGAAGATCAGGATTCCACATGGATGAAGAGCAAAATAAGAAACAGCGGCCACAAACACACTTGGCTATGAAGGACTCGTCTACCGGCAGGCATCTGGGAGGGACGGATGAGATACTTTCCAGTCGTCTCTCTTCCAAGCTGATCAGGAACTGGCTGACATGACTACTCAAAGGATGTCGATTTCGACTACAGCGGATGAAAGGGCAAGAAGTTGCTAAAGTCTTCTGCTGGCTGAAGATTGCTATGGTGAAGAGCTGATGAAGACTGAAGATTGCTATGGTGAAGAGCTACTGGAGGCTGAAGATTGAATCAGAACCTGCTGTTGCACAATGGTATTTCTGTTAGCAGGTTATACTGAAATATTCACTTTCGGGGCAATTTGCCTGGAGCAGGTGCAAATTGCAACAATGTGAGGCAACTGTTCACTGTCAGGGGCAACTTGCCTGGAGCAAGGGCAAATTGCAACAATCCAGGGCAATTGTTCACTTACAGGGGCAACTTGCCTGGAGCTGGGGCAAATTGTAACTATTCGGGGCACTTGTTCACTTCTGGGGCAATTGTTCACTGGCAGGGGCAAATGACCACAATCCTAATATTTATACAACACAGTCTCAGTGCTTCATGCAATAACACAACAGTTGAGATGCTGGAAGAATAGACAGTTTGAAGAAACAGTACAAAAGCTGGCAATCACTTTGTAACAGGTTGTGTGCTTAAGCACCCCTTAGTCAAACCCTTTTTCTAGTGGGGTCTATCTTCTTTAGGATCTGGCTACCCCTGAGCACTCTAATGTACTTGCACCAGCTATTTAACCTGGTTACGCTAATTGCCCTTACACCTGCTGCCCTCTTCCCTATGTGCTGGGATGCCCTACCTTTGCTGGGCCTGGTGCCCTTCCTTTACTGGGGCCTGGTGCCCTTTACTACGATGGGCCTGGTGCCCTTCCTTTACTGGGCCTGGTGCCCTTTACTACTGTGGGCCTGGGCCAGCACTCTTCTCTGTGCTGCCATCTGACTGCAGCCAGGAGGCGGGAGGCGTTCTGGCAGTGGGAGGGAATTCAGCAGGCAGCTGGGAGGACGACAGAGGGCTTTGGACGGCCAACAGCAAGACAGTCACGATGCAGCTCTTCTATGCTGCCGACATGGGACCTGAATTAACTTTAAACTACTCGGGGGGCCAAAAACAAATAAACGATGGGGCTCACCAGCCCAAACCATGGCAAACGGCCATTTTCTTCACTTTCGGTGCACTGATGGCACTGCGGACAGAATGGAGCTTCACTGGGGATCTTCACTGGCTGGAGCCAGAGCAGGCACGCAGAATGGCCCTCGGGGAACAGCTTCAACCCACATGTAAGCCCTTTTCCCAGTTCCCCTTAACCTTCTGCGTCCTCTCTTCTCCACAGCCAGCAGAAACTACCAAGAAAACTGTTAAAACTTTTTAAAAACCAAGCTTCTGGTTCTGGAGTGTTTGGACTGGAATGCTGTGCATGAGCAGCTCAGCACAGCATTCCGTCAAAACCATTGTTGATGCAGCTGCATTAAATCTATCTTTTGACTGTAATTACAGTGCACAGGCCACTTCTTTCTATTATTTACAGTGTTTCCCTTGCAAGGAGGGGAAACATTACTCTCAGGAGGGGCCCCTTTGTACTGTACCCTGCAACCCAGACATATAACAGGCACCCAGGGCACCTGTTAACCCTAAACTTTATTTATTTGCTGTGGTGCCCCAACTTTGGGGCATTACAACACTATTTCCACTGACCAGAAAAGTCGATGCAAGTCTTGAACTTTTGTGCATCCAGACTGTATTTTTTGGGACAATTGATTCTGATGACCATGGTATTCCACTCTGTCTGTGCTTAATTGTTCTTCAGTAGTAGATGTCCTAATATACCTGTTTCTGTATATAAATGTTTTGCTAACTGGTACTGAATGCTGCATATACTGCATTAACCTTTTTCTTTAAAGGAATTTCTTCCCCAGAAGGACAGGTCCATGTCTGTTTACAAGTTCTGCAACAGTTTGCTGAAATTCTGTGAATCATAATTCTGGGTAATCTCCAGCTGCTTCCCTTCCCTCTTTTCTCTTTTTTCTTCCCTGTGGCACTTGTCACCCTGACCAAACTTCAGATCAGTGTGGTGTTCCTCCTCCCCGGTAGTACTCTGACTTGTCACCATTGTTGTCCAGATCCTTTCCTCCCCTTTCTCTGCAGTGGAGTACTCATATGTCAAATTGTGCCATGCAGTTCTTGATGTTTCTCCCTTATTTCTATGTTTTGTGCTGTTATATTGTTTTTTTTCGAGTGGTACTCACTTTCATGACCCCAGGGGTTATATGAAGTACTGTATACAATTAAGCATGAGACTTAATGTTTAGTTGCTGCCCCTTTAAGAACACTCAGACTATTTTTATTGAAAAAAAAAGGTAATAACAGCTTGTTAGAGTAACAAGCTGTGAAAGAGCTTGGTACATCCAGCAGACCTGGGTTTCATTCCTACAACCTCCAATTGTATACTGTGTGACTCTGAGCAAGTCACTTAACAACCCCAGTGCTCCTGGGTCACCCCTGAAAACAGTCACTTGTGCCTAGTGGGCCTTAACTAGTTACCAAAAAAAAAAGTTACACTGTCTGCTAGTGAATGTGATCCCAGGGGCAGCCTGGGAAACCTTTCAGTAAAGGTAGAACCTCATGGTGTGCAGATGTCTCCTGTGATGAATAGAGTGTTTTCTACCTTTAACTTTGCATCTGAATCAGTTATTCACATAGTCCAGCAAGATGACATCTGTCAGAGCAGGAAGAGATCAGCATAGCGGACCTGAAGAGAAAGTAAGGGTCCTGGTGGCAGACTGTCTTCAAGACACAGGTCAGGAAACATACAGAAAAAACAGTAGTAGTTGTAAAATTCCACAAAACTGTTTATTTGTAGTTACAGGAATGTAACATAAAATAAACATGTTCAGAATAACTATATGCAAAGGCAAAAATAAAATCTTTCTTGTAAAAAAAAATCTACCTTGCAGCTCAGCTTAGCTGTTTTTATAAGTCTTTTTCAACCCCCATCCTTTGTAAGCATCCTGTTCTTTGTAAATTTCAGGAGCTACTTAGTACATTGAGAACTTCCTGAGGTATCCACAGCAGCTGCAAAAGGTTAAGACTTTTGTACTCAAGTAACCCTAGCTTTTTACAATTATCTCATATTATAAATATATATACGGTACATTCCAACAGCAACACTAAACATTTTATGAACAAATGTGATCCCATTATCAGTTTCATTTCCATATATTGATTCTCATATATTTTATATTGGTATTCTCCCAGGCAGGGAAGGGTGTAACCCCCCTACAAATGGGGGTTCCCAAAAAGTCTTCCTTGAGCTTGCCTAAATGCTCACTGCCTGGCTGGTGTCCTGCGTTTTAGCAGTTTAAATGTGATTACCAGAGCTTGTATAGCCTCTGTGTACTGTCTCTTTAAGAGCTGCCTAATTGCAGCTTAAGTAATCTGAGAGGGAGCTCTATTGAAAGATGTAACTATTTACTGAAAATCTTTGAGTGATAATGATAATGTAGTTTGTCTAACCGGCTTTCTTTGTAGCAAGGACTGTTTTGTTTGTCTCTACTATTTTGGTACTGGACTGCAAATTGGACCAAACAGTACTGGTGGGACCCAAAATGTAGCCAGACTACAGGTGCTGTTTGAATTCAAAATCTGTAGGAAAGTACAGTTACGTAAGAACTTACCGTAACAGAGGATCTTCGAGAACAGCTCTTGCAGCAGGTAACACTATTAGGACTGAAGCCGGCAGGCGTCAGGACCCCACGGAATTCTTCTAGCTAGTTATCTTCAGCGGGGACCGCCCCCCGACGTCGGTCCCACCTCCGATGTCAGGCGTAGTACATAAGGGGGCGGTCCCGCAAGATTCCCCAGTTCTCCCTCCGGAGACTTCCGGCCGCAGGATGACATCAGAATGGGAGACCGAGGATCCATCATCAGAAGACGAAAGGGCATAAGCCCCTGCCAAAGGCTCTGAAAGCCATGCCTCCTCCAAGGGGGAAGGTGGGCGGGAAGGTACCTGCTGCAAGAGCTGTTCTTGAAGATCTGCTGTTACGGTAAGTTCTTACGTAACTGTACTATCTTACTTCGAGATACAGCTCTTGCAGCAGGTAACACTATTAGGACTGATTTCCAAGCAATAACACTTGTAAGCATACTGGGAGGAGGAGTTTAGAAAATATCCATGCCAAGTCCTGACTCTAGGACAGGAGACCCTGTAGCACGGCCAGGCCAAAACCAGCTCTTCGCCATGAGGCAATGTCCAGGCTATAATGCCTGATAAAAGTGTGCACAGAGCTCCAAGTAGCTGCAGCGCAAATGGCAGAGGTGGAGACATTACGAAGTGCTGCAAAAGAGGTAGCCACCCACCTTGTGGAATGGCCCCGAACTGCACCCGGGAGGGGCTTCTGTTTAGTATTGTAGCAGTATGATATACACTGGACAAGCCAGCGAGAAAGTGACAGCTTTGAAACTGGTTGGCCCATCATCCTCTCAGCAAAGGAAACGAAGAGCTGCTCCAACTTACGAAGCTGTTTCGTTCTGTTTAGGTAGTACCTAGACAGCGTGAACATCCAGCTGTGAAGCAGCGCTTCTCCTCTATTGGAGTACTTAGGAAAATAGACAGGCAGGTCAATGTCCTGATTAAGAGTGAGGGTGGAGACCATCTTAGGCAGAAACTTCGGATTTGTCCTTAGGGACACTCTGTCCTGGTGGAAAATCAAGTAAGGTTTCTTACACATAAGAGCGTGAAGCTTGAAATTCTCCTTGCTGACATAACAGCAACTAAAAATGACGTTTTCCATGACAGAAAACGCAGCTCGCAATCTTCGGCAGGTTCAAAGGGGAGGAGCGTGAGTTGTTCCAAGATGAAGAGTAAATCCCATGGAGGGACAGGGTCCTTAATAGGTGGCCTAAGGTGTAATACCCCTCTCAAAAAGTCTCGAGAGACATCAAGCTGCACCACTGTGCGCTGTCCCACCGGGAAGTGGTAAGCAGAAATAGCGCAGAGGTGCACTTTGATAGAGGAGTAGGCTAGACCCGACTGGAAAAGGGAGAGCAGGTAATCTAACACCACTTTCACCGGGCAACCTAGAGGGGAAAGGCCGCGTGCTTGCTACCACAAACAAAAACGGTGCCATTTCATGGCGTACGTGACATGAGTTGCCGGCTTTCTGGCCGCAGAAAGGACTTCCGCCACCTCAGGAGACCCGTGTCGAAAATGGCTATGTCTCTAGGGAGCCATGCATGCAGGTTCAGTGAACGTAAGTCCGGATGGACCAGTGAACCTTTCTCCTGAGACAAGAGATGGAGCTGAAAAGGCAACGGGAGTGGAGGTCTCCGACAGCTGCTAGCAGGGGAACCATATCTGCCTGGGCCAGAAAGAGGCTACCAGGATCATTGTTGTGTGCTCCCTGCGCAGTTTGAGAAGAACTCTCTGGATCAACGGGAAGGGAGGGAAGGCTTAGAGAAATCTGTTCGCCCAGGAGAGGGACAACGTGTCTCGCCAGAAAACACCAGGCCCTGGATCTAGCGAGCAAAAATTGGGCAGTTTTGCGTTGGATGGGGAAGCGAACAAGTCCAACTCTGGAGTTCCCCATCGTAGAAACAGATCCTCTGCTACCTCTTGAAGGAGTTCCCATTCGTGGACCCTGGCCTGGGAGCGACTCAGGCCATCCGCGATTGTGTTGTCCACGCCGGGAACGTGAACTGCAATCAGGCTCGCGCCATGTCGGATTACCCAATCCCACACTCTCATTGCCTCCCTGCAAAGGGGGTAAGAGAGTGCGCCTCCTTGTTTGTTGAGGTAATACATCACCACCATGTTGTCTGTCTGAAGCAGAAGAGTACTCAACGGGATCTCTGACTGAAAAGCCAGTAGAGCATATAGGACTGCCCTCATCTCCAGGACGTTGATATGGAGGTGAGCCTCCTGAGGGGTCCATGTTCCCTGGGACTTCACCCCGTTCAGGTGTGCACCCCACCCCAGCCCTGAGGCATCTGTGGTGAGGATTACCTCCGGGGACGGCGCTATAAACGGGACACCCGCAGAGAGTGTACCTGGGTCTAGCCACCATTGCCAGTCTCGAATCACGGCATTCTTGATTCTGACCGGATGCTGCATGTGGTCTTGCCTTTGGTCCCACTGCACCTTGAGCATCCACTGAGTCACCTGCATGTGGAGCCTTGCCAAAGGAACAGTTGGAATGGCCGCAGCCATGTGTCCAAGCAAGCGAAGGACCGACCTGGCGGGGACGGGCTTTTTCTTCTCGAAAGATCCCTGATGAGGATCTGATGCTCGGCCTGCCGTCGGGAGAAAGGCTTTTTCCCTGGACGGTGTCCAGAACTGCTCCTATGAACTGCAATTTCTGACGGTACGAGGAGTGACTTCTGAGTTGATGAGGATGCCCAAGGACTGAAACAGTTCTTGAGTGCTTTGAATAGCCATCAACAGTGCCTCTTTGGAGGCGGCCATGAGAAGCCAATCGTCCAGGTACGGGAACACGTAGTGGCCCTGTCTCCTTAGAAATGCTGCCACGATTGCCATGCATTTGGTAAAGACCCTGGGGGCCGATGACAGTCCGAATGGAAGAGCTGGAACTGGAAATGGTGGCCGAGAAACTTGAAGCGCAGGAACCTCCTGTGCACTGGAGCTACAGGGATATGCAGGTATGCGTCCTGCATGTCTAGGGACGCTAAGAAGGTGTCCTTCTTTAGCATGGGAATAAGACCTTAAAGAGTCACCATGCGAAATCGCTTGTAGGCTAATCGGCAGATTGAGGTCACTGAGGTCCAGGATTGGACGGAGGTCCCCTGTTTTCTTCGGAACCAGAAAGAAGTGAGAATAGTATCCGAACCCTCTCTGGTTCTCTGGGACGTACTCTACCGCTCCCTTTTGCAGGAGTGCAAGTATCTCTTGCCTGATAAGCAGTTTGTGCTGACCCAAGTAACGGGAGAGCAGAGGAGGCCTCGAGGGTGGCTTGTCTGCGAATTCTATAAAGTGGCCCCTTTCAACCAACTGAAGAACCCACCTGTCGGTAGTTATAGACTGCCATCCTGGCAGGTAATTCGCAATACGACATGTCCGTTGATCCTGAGGGTGGGGCCAGGAAGGAGTCAGGCCAGGGCTGAGGGACCCGCAGGCTGGGCCGGCTTAGTTGGCCTGGCAGCCTGCGGACTGTCTGTCCTGGGCTCTATGGGACCGGAGCCCTCTGCTGTGGACCGAAAGGGACTGTTGTTCTATGTCCCGTCCACGGAAACGGCTTTGGTTCCTATGAAAGGAACTAATCCTCGGTCGGTACATTGCCTGGACCGACCTCACCGCCTTCCCGGCCTCTTGGAGCTTGGTGAGGACCTTCTCAGAGGGCTCACCAAAGGAACTTCTCCCTCAAAAGAGGCGTCCATGATATTCTTCTGGATGTCTGGGGTAAACCCGGAGACACGGAGCCATGAGTGTCTTCGGAGGCATACGCCTGAAGCTGCCGCTCTGGCCGAGGAGTCCGCGGAATCATATACGGCTTGCAGCACCTGGGTTCCCATGTCCGAACCCGTGTGGAGGAGCTGCAACATCTCCTCCTTCTGCTCACCTTCTGGCACTTTTTCTGCCAGATCCAGTCCCTGTTCCCACAAGGCGTTTTGGAACTGCACCATGGGGGTCAAGTAGTTCAGGGATCTGATGGCTAGAGCGAAGCATACGCGCCTGCCCATAGGCCCAGCTGTTTGACCTCGGGTCCGTGGCAGGGTGTTGAAATGTTGCGGCTCTGGGACCGTCATGAGAGGCTGTTATAACCTGAGAGTCGGCCAGAGGATGTTGGAGCTGGTCACTGGTCCTCCTTAGGAGCCTTTGCAGGTGGTCAGCCTCTCGGCATCACCGTGGAGGAGTGGACGCCCATGCTGCCTTGGAGATGTCCACAAAAGTGTTCACCAAGGGTGGTACCACCACAGGCTTAGGATCTTTTCGTCAAGATACCCGTGAGGCGAGTCTTCGGGTCTAATTTCTTCAGATCTCAGCCCATGTTCTCTTGGATATGTCGCATGATCTCAGAGAACGATGGGGTCATCCGGAGGAGATCTAGAAAGCTCACGGGTCCGGAGAGGGATGTGATCGGAGAGGGGATCTGGATCTTGAGAATTCGGATCCTGTGTCCTCCGTCAAGGCAAAAGGGCCGCCTTCTGGGTCTCTTGGGGCTAGGTGACCTTGAAGTAGATCTAGACGGGGGTCCTTTTGTCTGGTCTCCCTGGAGGATCCGTGAGGCTCCTGGGGAGGTACTTGCCTGCAGCCCCAGATGGTGGGGGGGCAGGAGCCGGAGGAGTCAAAGGAGGAGTAGGAGGAAGAGGAGGAGGTGGGAACCATATCCTTTTTAATGGTATCCCACCAGTAAGTGAAGAGCTCCTTGACCTCAGAAATGCAAAGACCCGACGACGGACCGGACACTGGTGGTCGGTCATCGGGTTCCGGTGTCGGCTCCTCAGGGGCCTCAGGCTGAGGAGAGGGTTCCCTGGGAGGTGTGACAGGACCGGGTTCACCCGTCTGGTCCTCGGGCTGCATCAACTCCTCCTCCTCCGTGATAGTCTCCTGACCGACATTGGCAGGAGGCGTCGGGGTCCTCTCCTCGACATGTACTGGTGCGGACATCGCCCCTGCCGACGCACCGAGGGGGGCGAGGCCTGACCGGGCGATGGACGCCTGGGCGGTCGACGGCTCCTGGACTTGTGGTGAGCGGGTTGACGCCGACGAAGCTGACATCGGATCCAACGGGCCCTTGAGAGAGGTAAGCCTGGTCTTCTGCTGGGAGGAGGAGGCAAGTAGGGCAGACCTGACGTCAGGCTCAGAATGTCAGGAACCCTGACTTGTGGTGATGATGATGGTCCCCAGACCTGACCAGGGCTTTGGAGGATGAAGATGGGGGCCTGGAGGTCTTGGCCTGTGAGGAGGAAGAGGATCCCGAAGGTTTCTTCACCGCAGTGGGGGGAGGCTGAGAACGGGCCCGGGAGGGCGAATGGTCGGACCGGGAGCTGGAGCTACAAGAGTTGGAGGCCCTGGATGGGGACTTGGAGAAAACCTTCTCCCTGTGCTTTTCTGAGTGTTTGCGGGCCTTCTCTGCAGATTCCTCCATGGAGGTGTCCATGGCCTTGATCCTCTCTTCAAGCAAAAACGCCTGTAGAGCCTTCTGGAAACGGATCCAGGTCCGGCTGTTGAATCCCTGGCAGAACGTGCAGGGCGGTGTCGTGGTTCAGCCTTGTAACCGGACGAGGCCGACGCGGATCCTTAAACGGATTGCTTCCTCACAGGCGCATTTCGAGGGATGGCCCTCAACAGAGGTTGAGAGACATCAGACAGCAATCGAGCTGGAAAATGAACTTTCCTCAAGGAAGAATCCAACCGCATTGCATGCCAAGAAACAAGCCAAGGGTCGAGACATGCAAGTCAACCCGGAAAGAACTGGGGAATCTGGCGACCGCCTTATGTACTACGCCTGACGCCGGAGGCGGAACCCACGTCGGGCGGGTCCTCGCTGAAGATAGCTAGCTAGAAGAATTCTTGTGGGGTCCTGACACCTGCCGGCTTCAGTCCCAATAGTGTTAGCCTGCTGCAAGAGCTGTATCTCAAGTAAGATCTTTAGTTTGAGCTTTTTGTGCCTTTTTGCAACTGAAGGGGAGTTTGCTTTGACTGACAGCCAAATCAGCCAAACAAATCTTCAATCTTGGGAAGTCCCTGGCTGCTTGCAGTTTTCAGTTAGAACTCAAGCTGGAAGCTGAACAAGAAGGAGCTGAAGTGTTTCTGAGCAGCAATCCTGAGTGGATTCCCATGGGAGAACTCTGAAAAGGCTAAGTTTTTGGCCGCATGCCAGTGTGCTGCTCCTGAGAGGGAGAGAAGAGAGTTATTTTGGACTAAATCCAAGTTTGTGTGACTAAAGTAAGCTACTGAAGTGGGCCAGGCTCAACCTGAAGAAGATCGAATATTTTTGCTGAATGCGATCTACCTGGCAGGAGTTCCAACTACCCCTAAGCTCCCGGTGTGTGCAGAGACTTTGCGATTGTGCTCAGGGAGCACTTTGCCTGGTACCATAGAATTCCTGTACAAGTAAATGTTCTATGAGCTGCTAGTGGGTTGTGAGTTAGTTCCCCACTGTGTGAACTGTGTTCTACTTGCTGGAAGCTGTATCCAGCCCAAAACGGACTGCTTCTGAACTTGTCTCCATGTGGTGTGGGCTTTGCCAGACTGGCCCAGCCAGACTACCCACTGCACAGAGAAGCCATCGATGAGAAACCTGCCTGGGGATCAGCCCCCTGCTCCATGCTTGAACAGGAACGACGCCTCTGTGACTTGTGTGGGCCCTGCTTCTCCTGGCATTCCAGATCAACTACCTGCAGTCTCGATTTTCATCCAGCTTGTGTCCAGTTTAGGATATCATTAGTAAATACCAGGGTAGATCCCTACAACAACAGCTTAATCTGAGTGTGTCATCTGATTGTCTTGTTATTTCGTTTCCTTTACGAACTGAGCCCTCTGGCTCCGGATTACAAATATTGTGTACTGTGCATGTTGTGTTTTCCATCACAGGGCCCCAACCAACTGCAACCCGGGCAACTGTCCTGGCTAGCTCATCTCTTCTCTACCTGGGTACCCAGAGGTGGACTGTGTGGGGGGACTCAAAGCGCCATGCATAACTGCTTGATTGATATAACCTTTAAGCTAATTAACCTGATTTTGCCCCTCCCTTGTTCAAGTCCCCTGAATAAATCAGATCTAACTTTTTCTGCATGTACTCTGACTGTGGTTCCAGTATGTGCTCAAAGTACGGTACTGTTGCTATTTGCTGTGCTTAACCTTGTTTTACAGGGAGTCTCCAGGGTCAAGCCAGAGGAACCAGCCCTGGTGGTAAGTGCAAACAGTGTGGGTACTTGTGTGGTGTACCAGGGGTATTGTGAAAGTGATTATTGTACAGTGTTCAGGCCACTAGAGGGAAGGGGGGGTTACAGTGCCCCGGAGGGCTGTGTTCAGGTTAGCTTGACCACTACCAACCCTGACCTCCGGGTGGAGGCACCCGTTTCAGAACTCAGCCCCCTTAACCTGCTACTAGCCAAGCAGGCAGGGGTAGTAGCCCTTGGGATAGCGCCACCGAGGGGTTACATTAGCAAATATAGATATGCAAGGGAGGAAAACAGACAGCAAGAGAAAAGAGAGAGTGAGAGGCAAAGGATTGCGAGACTATTCGGGTTGATCAAGTCTGAAGTCTCACAGGAAAATTTGGTTGTGCAACCAGACAGAGAAGAGAGAAAAGGAAAGAATACATATCCTTGCATTTACACACTGTCTCCAACAAATGGGACAAGGTCCTATTTTACCCTGTCACACAGACCAACACCAAAATACCACACAATCAAGGGATTGATATAACTAGCTGTGATGGATATTGAAAAGGGTCATTAATGCAATTCTACAAATATTATTGTACACAGTGTTCAGTCATGCCAGATTATTAGTGGAAGACAGAGAGAAGATAGGGGGATAGTAGTCTAGCAGGGAGGGCATTGTACTCCTAGCGTAGCAAGCTACTCATCTGGTGTTGTTAGATCATTCAGTCTGTAACTGATGTCCATTTCCTGGTTTATCTGCTAAGTGAGTGCAATGTGCTCAGAAAAGGTCAGCGAGAAGTCAAGGGAAATACCTAGATACTTAAAAGGAGAGACAAACTGCAAGAGGTTTCCATCAAAAGCAAGGACTTTGAACAGGGAATCAAATCCAGTTTGTCTGCATAGCCTAAGTTTAAACCCAAACAACATGGCTTTTGTCTTGTTGGTGTTAAGTGAATTCTGCTGTTTAGGAATCAATGCTGTGCTGAGCCAAATTCTTCAGAGAGGGTAGAGGAGATGTCCACATGGGATTTGCCGCTATGGTATAAAATCCAGTTGTCAGTGTAGAGGAGATTATAACATCCCTGTTGCACCTTGGGGAGGGGCTTACTGAAGAGGGAGAAGAGTATGTGCCTGAGAATGGATACTTGCAGAACCCCACTAGTGATCCTCCTTGGGATGGAGACACTTGAACTAACCTGCTGTGTTCTGCCAGACAGGTAACCCTGAAACCAGGAAGAAGCCACTGGGCAGATACCAATGCAGTACAGCTTGTCAATAAGTATGTTGCAGTCAGCCATATTAAATGCTTTAGTAAAGTCAATGAAAACAGCCCCAGTCATCCTGCCTTCATTCATGTTTTTTGCAACATGGTCAATGAATCTTCCCAGCATGGTTGTGGTGCTGTACCCTTTTCTGGAAGTCATATTGGTGAAGGAATAAAAGAGTACGGTATATTTGGAGATGTAAGGCACTAAAGTGAAGAACAGATAAATTAACATAGCCTTCCTTCCCTAATAACCTTATTCCTTATTTGCATTTCACTTCTGTGGTTGCTTTCAGAAGAGCAAGTGGCATGTGCAGTGGTGAAGATAAGGGTGGGGGGGGCAATGTTCAATATAAAAAAACTTTTGACTAGCATGCCTGGTGGCACTGAAGGCTGGGGTGCTGGCACCTTGCCTCATGCCACGCTGGCTACCTGGGTTCAGGAACTAGCTCGGGTCACTGGGGAGCTGGCTCGGGGGGGGCTGGAGTAGGATTGAGCTTCGACTCTCCCCTCCAGGGGTGGATGCCCTCTCCTCCATAGTTCTGTCCCCCATCAGGTGGAGGCCTGGTGAGATGCGTAGGTGGTAGGAGCGGTGACGCAAGTCTGGGGTGGGGCAGAAGGGGCCACCACATCCTGGCATGAGCGTGCGCCTCCATGTACATGCACACATATGTACGCCATGGCTCTGGGAGGGAGAAAACATGGGAAAAGGTGAAAAATGTATATGGCAAAAAAAACAAACTTTTGACTAATATTCAAAGTGAAGCTTAGAGTAGTATCACTGGATGAATAGGGCATGTACAAAATACTGCTAGAGGCATATGTTACCCAGAATTCACAATGGCAGAGCAACCTGCTGCCACCTAGGAGACTGTAGTGTGCGTTCAAGCCTCAAGAATCAAACAGCTGGCTGGGGGCCAAGTGCATCATAAAAGTAAGGCACTCAGATCTTGAGGCGAGCAGAAGGGAGGGAGGGCATGGGCTGCTCTGAATTTGTGTGCATCTCCTGCTGGCCAAACAAGAAGCTGCACTGGTGATGGTGGTACAGGTAGCTACTGGCCTACCCCCGTTGCCACATGAAGGGTAATGACATGGTCACAACATAACTTGTGTGGGGCCTGGGAACAGCATGGATACTATTTTTTACCCTGATTGTTAGAACTTTAAAGGCATATTTTAGAACTTTGTGTAGTTGTGACTGTTTTTAATATGAATGTCTTATTCATGACATGCAACATTCATTTCCTACATAATTATGTATTTTTTTGTATGTTGTTATATGAATTTTTGTGATTGTCACTTGACTATGTTGATGTATTGATGTTTGTGAAGTTATTGTATTTTTTTATCGACTATGGGTCATATCTGTAAAAGAGATTCTTTCCTAGTGTACTAACCCATATACAAATAAAATCATTCAATCAGTTATTAGGAAATGTGTTACACTTCACTGTGGCTAGTTAATAAAGTATGATCAGGGTTAGATTAACAGTCTATTAATCACCCCCTTTGGGGTGTAATGTGGCACAAGGCACAGTCTGAGCAGCGGGTGTGTGGACAGATTTGTAATGTTAATGAGCACTTTGGTGACTAATACCCAATTTTTAGGGCTGCAGGTAGGCGGAGCCTGCAGCCCTCTTGCATCAGCTCTAAAAATGAGCTACCGGATTCAGACCCATGAAGCACTTCCTTTGGAGTTTTCCAATGATCCTTCTGCGTCTTTGCAGCCCTTCAATTTCATCCTTGCAGTGCTACAGACTAAACATCTGTCCAAAGTTCATTCAAATAGATTCATTCTAGTTCTTTTGGCAGCCTTGTAGTGCTTCAGTATGTACAAGAAACAATCCAAGAATCTAACTTGGTAAGCAGCAGTTGTAGAGATACTGCAAGACAGATAACAGCATCTAACTGCAGAGCAGTTTCAAATTACATGCTTGGTCCTCTCTCTCCCAATGTGTGTGTGTGTAGCAATGATTTACAGTGCTTCCTCTGAAGACTTGATTCATGTTAACCTTTTCAGGACCTATGTAATTAGTGGCATTGGAACGCTCATGGTTTTAGACCTGTAGGAATGGTAAATAAATGCTAGGCAGCTAATGCTTTGGGAAGCTTCAGAGATCGCAAGGGGCATCCTAGGGGACTGCAAAGAAATCATAGGGATGTCAACTGTAGTTTCCCAGATTGAACAAAACATTTCCCTGTAAGACACCCTCCTTTTCTCTGTATTTTCCATGTAAAACTGGGACAAAACTTCTGTACATTTTCCTGTATGTGCAAATCAATACAAGTACACAACTGACTTCATTATGCCTGTCAGTAAAATCACTATACGAAATGTTAAGGCTGTTTTATTTGCTCTTTAGCCCTGTTACAATGTACTGACATAGGACAGCCTGACTGAGACACAGTAGGTCACATACAGTGGACTCATACTTTTATCCATTTTGGCATAGTACTGACATAGGACAGGTTTGCTGAGATGCAGGTGTCTTATTTTCAGGGGGTCCTAATTTTACCCATTTTTACAATGTCTTGATACAGCTTAGTCTGGCTGAGATGCAGTATCTCATTTTCAGTGGGGTCTTACTTTTACTCATGTTTACATCTGCATGCAATACACTGACACAGGATAGATTTGCTAAGATACTAAAGGTTGCCATGTGCAACATGGCAGTGCTGACTTAAACTATGCATATGTGAGTATCGTACATATGTAATCATGTCAATGCTGCCATGTTACAGCTGACTGTGAAGCATACTGCACATGTACGAGTATCAGTCATGTGCAGTTCTGTAATTGCAGCAGTATCAATTACATCTGACTCTGGTGAGGCAAGAGGAAGGCATATTCTTTTCAACACTCTTGCCACTCCTAAAAGCTCTCCACAGCCGTATTGGCTCAATGCTGGCAAAGGCTAATGGATGAGTAACACTGTGGACCATTCAACTGTCTTCATGTCCACAGGCTGTACTGGCAGGTCATTTTAGAAGACCACCACTTTCTGGGACAAAATATGCTTCCTAATGTTACAGCTAAACTTGCCATCTGAGACCTTCAGAGTATTTCCGAGTCCTGCTGGAGAACATATCCATATGTTCAGTCTTGTCAATACCCTGAGAATGGGAAGACTGAGCTCATGTCCCATCTCAGCCTGCTGTTCCACAGGGACAAGCAAAAGGATGAGGAGCATCCACATATGCAGAAAGCACCAGGCCCACAAAAATATTATTCAAAGTCCTGTATTTAACGAAAGTGCATAGTGCAACCACACATAGAGAGCATAACCAAAGGACATCTCAGCCTTTCTGCAACTACCACTCTCTCCTGACTTCTGCCAGGTGTCATCAGAGTGATTCACTCTGATGATGAATGGCAGGGGCTGGGAGAAGCATTACTTTCAGAGTGGCTCAGTCATCACTTTTTTGCTCACTATGTGTGGGTGCACTATGCACTTTACTTAAATAAAGAACTCTGAATAATATTTTTGTGATCCTTGTGCTTTCTGTATATGTGAGTGCTCCTCACCCTTTTGCTTGTTTCAGTTTTTCATTGCTGAGCACCATATTACTTGTTCTGCCACTCTGAATCCATTTTTGCTTTGTTCCACATAGAGAGGACATCACTAAAACAAATGTTAAGGCTGTTTTTTTAATTTTAAATGGTAAAACTCACCTGCAACATATCACAGAGGCTCTGGAAAAATATTGGAATCTCTCAAGCTTTGCTCTCAATGTTCACATATCTGCAGGACCTCTTGATGGTATTATAGCATTGTTATAATATACTGACACAGCTGGATAGCCTGGCTGAGATGCAGTATGTTATATGCAGTGGGGTCATACTTGTATCTATTTTGGCAATGCACTGAAACAGGATAGTATTGATGAGATGCAAGATCTCATTTTCACAGAGGTCTTAATTTTACCTATTTCTACAATGTACTGATACAGGTTATCCTGGCTAAGGTGCAGTATCTCATTTTCAGTGGGGTTTTACTTTTACCCATATTTGAGTTCCAACAGAGGATACAGCATCTAACTGCAGAGCAGTTCCAAATTACATTCTTGGCCATCTCTGCCAATGTGTGTAGCAATGATTTACAGTATTTTCTCTGAAGAGTTAATTTATGTTAATCCTTTCAGGGACCTATGTAATTAGAGGCATTGGATCTCTTATGGTTTTATATTTGTAGGAAGGGTAAATGCTAGGCAGCTAATGTTTTAGAGAGTTTCAGAGGTTGCAAGGAACATCATAGGGAATTGCAAAGAAATCATAGGGGTGTCAGCTGCAGTGTTCCCAGATTGAACAAAGCATTTCCCTGTAGGGCAACCTCATTTTCCCTGTGTTTTCCATGTAAAACTAGGACAAAACATCTATATATTGTGCTGTATGCTCAAATCAATACATGTACACAACTGACTTCATTATGCTTGTCAGTAAAATCATTATCAGAAATGTTAAGGCTGTTTTATGTGCTCTTTAGCCCTGTTACAATGTACTGACATGGGATAGCCTGGCTGAGATGCAGTATGTCATATTCAGTGGGCTCATACTTATCCATTTTGGCATAGTACAGACACAGGACAGGTTTGCTGAGATGAAGTATCTCATTTTTAGGGGGTCCTAATTTTATCCATTTTTACAATGTACTGATACAGCTTAGCCTGACTGAGATGCAACATCTCATTTTTAGTGGGGGTCTTACTTTTATCCATGTTTACATCTGTGTGCAATGTACTGACACAGGATAGATTTGCTGAGATACTAAAGGCCGCCATGTGCAACATGGCAGTGCTGACTTAAACTATGCATATGTGAGTATCGTGCATATGTAATCATGTCAGTGCTGCCATGTTACCACTGACCCAGGAGCAAACTGCACATGCACGAGTATCAGTCATGTGCAGTTCTGTAATCACAACAGTATCAATTACATCTGACTTGGTTTGACAAGAGGAAGACATATTCTTTTCAACACTCTTGCCATTCCTAAAAGCTCTCCACAGCCGTAGCGGCTCAGTGCTGGCAAAAAGCTAAGGGATAGGTAACACTGGGGACCATTCAACTGTCTTTATGTCCACAGGCTCTATTGTTAGGTCATTTTAGAAGACCACCACCTTCTAGGACAAAATATGCTTCCTGATGTTACCACTAAACTTGCCATCTGTGACCTTCAGAGCATGCCCCTGTATCCCGCTGGAGAACATAACCATATGTTCAATCCTGTCAATATCCCTGAGAATGGGAAGACTGAGCTCATGTCCCATCTCAGCCTGCTGTTCCACAGTGACAAGCAAAAGGATGAGGAGCACCCACATATGTAGAAAGCACCAGGACCACAACAATATTATTCAAAGTCCTTTATTTAACTAAAGTGCATAATGCACCCACACATAGTGAGCATAACAAAGTGGCATCTCAGCCTTTCTGCAACTACCAATTCTCCTGACTTCCACCAGGTGTCATCAGAGTGATTCGCTCTGATGATGCATGGCAGGGGCTGGGAGAAGCATTACTTTCAGAGTGACTCAGTCATCACTTTTTTATGCTCACAGTGTGCACTTTACTTAGATAAAGAACTGTGAATAATATTTTTGCAATCCTAGTGCTTTCTGCGTATGTGGGTACTCTTCATCCTTTTGCTTGTTTCAGTTTTTTCATTGCTGAGCATCATATAGAGAATACTGGATGGGCAACTATGCACAACCAGTGTGTTCTGCCACAGAGGGATCTGATTCCCTCTGACCTTGAGAGTGAAGCCCGAGAGGTCCATTGGAAACAGAACCCTGAGGTGACAGAACACAGAGGTTGTGCATAAAGTTGCTCATCCTGTATTTGTTATAGTGTATAGTAGTAGCATGTGAAATGTGTGCATTGTTTCCCCATTTTCATATTGAAACTGACTTGTGAAGTCTCTAGAGGTTGTAGAATAATGTGACCACAGAATTAAATAGAGGAAAGCAACAATGTGCCAGCATTCCAAGAGGCTCTGCTGCAATAGTGACATCACTACTGCAGCAGAACGACATAATGACATCACTACCGCAGCAAAACAAGCATATTCCAGGCTTGGAATTTCATGCATAACAGCATTCCACTATACACTATATTACTTGTTCCGCTGCTCCAAATCCATTTTTGCTTTGTTCCACATGGAGAGGACAGTAACAGCTACTAGTAAACATAAATGTGGATACTGTCTGTTAGATCCTTCCAGGTATTCCTATATTGAAAATGCAGCTTCCCCTTAACAAAGGTATCCAAACAGAAAGCCCACCAGCAATTTTCTTTGCATTTTAAGTACTGAACACATTCTTTTTACTGGTGCAGTAAATGTAAACACTAGAGGAAATATGAAGAAACTGAGAGGGAAGCTTACAATAGGCATCAGTTGGCATTTTATGTGACTGAATAAATATGCAGAACTAAAAAATGCTACATAAATTCACTGCCACTATGTAAGTGGCAGACAGTGGGGGGGGGGATTTGTCAACAGAAAAAGGGGGCTTGGTTTGCACTCAGAGAGGAGTGAGGAGGTCAGTTTCCCTATGTGGGGCAGTGACCCACAGGATGCAAAAATTTGAAGTTCCTCAAGTGCTGGCCCATATCCTACCTCTGACTGCCTGACCAGCGGCACCTAGCTTATGCTATGGAAGCTGGCTTATAGTGCCCAGTGCCTGCACTTACCTGTCGTGTGCTCTCCTGTTCTGTCCTATATGGCACTTATTTTCATTTGTCCTATTGGCATAAGCAACTTGTCCTTGTCTTGTCTTGTCACCTCCTTGATATGTTTTCCATGTGCTATGTACCAAGTGCTATGCTCCTAATTGTAACCAAGTGTTCATATCTGTAACTTGCACAAATGTACCTCCTGCAACTGTGAAACTGTTCAATATGTAACCACATGCCACTGCATACTTGCTAAATGTATATCATTTGATAACCTGCATGTTATCCTCCTACTGGCTCCCTCCCCGCAGGTTGCACCAGAAGATGAGCATGTGTTGCTCAGTGTGCCTTTCCTGGTGAAACAATTTCAATAAATAAATAAATAAAAGTTATTGAAAATATGATGGATCATAATGATCTCACAGCACATTTTCTTAAAGCCGCAATTTTGTCTTCAGAGAAGAAAAATGGTGGGTCAGAATTGATAACCATATGACATTTTTCACAATCCCCCACTCAAATATGAATACCGACACCATTTAACTTGCTGCACTATAAGACCACACCAAAGAATTTAGCATATATGCCAAGCTCCACGCTGCATTCTTTCAACAGGGTCTTTATAGAGTGCAGTACCTTAATATATTTTTTTTACCTTATCCCCACTTTCATCTGAATGCACCCTAACCCCCTTTCTGCCCTGATATCATGATATTTAGGGCTTGATTAAGTAAAGCTGCATCCAAATTTCCTCCCCGTGGACCACGTTAAACTTTTTCAATGCCAAAAAATGACTAGCAATCCATTCCATGGCTTTGAATAAATTTAATATGGGGTGGTATTATACTTTGTGCATTCTTGTATTCTATTATTCTACTATGTTCACCTATTAAGCTATGAGGCTATGTTGAATTTTGCAAATGCAGGCTCATAACTTTTGTAATAATCAATAACTTTACCACACCATTTCAACATAGCCATTTTGGTACAGTGACCCACGAATGTGACAGCTGTCATTTTTCAACTCCTGTCCAAAATGTGGGTTTGCAGACCAAAAGTTGATTTTGCAGTCCCTGCATGACTGTACCTTTAGACCAGGAGTTAAACATTTTCTCTGCCCTTCTTTATGAGGCAAGTTCATTACAAGGCTGTGTTGAAATGTGGAGTAAAAATATTTAAAAAAAATAATTTTCTATATTTTAAACCCAGATTCCGCTCCTGCAGCCCTACTGGCGCTGGCCAGAGTCTGTTTAACACTGATGTAACAATGTCCTAATACTGATGCAGATAATGTACTGAGATCATCTAAGGTTGTACTGTGCTAAAATGAGGATTGCAAATCTTACATTTTTACAGTTTTGTAACCGGGGTTGTGGGAATGAACATCTACATTACAGTTGGGCAAGCAGGTTAGAGGACAGTAATAAGCATGCCCACTGTCAGCCTCCCAATTGAAAAATCACATCAAAGACAAGGATTGTGATGCTTACTTAACTAAAATAAATACATATGGTGGCACAGAATATCATTTACTACAATGCTGGATAGTAAATGGAAACATTATTTTAAAAATCATATCTCTCTAACTGTCAGCTGAACTGCTCCTAGTGTTCATTTCATTATGGATACAGCCTACAAGTGTGTCTTACTGGAAAAAAAAATGCTCTCACTCTAAAAAAAAAAAAGAGGTTCATACAATAGAGCGCAGTCAGTGCATGTATGAAAGCAACTTATTTTGTGACACATTTCGTATAGACTACATGCCAAGAGAGCCATTTAAAAAAAAAGATTTCAGCTTCATTTGAAATGACTGGAACTTCTTCAACACTATTTTTAAAAGCATCTGCCATTATCAGGTTCTACATGGTAGGGTACCGTGGGTTAATGTATCCTACTCGAACTCTGACAACCAATCAGATTGGGGAATAATTCTTGCATCATAATAATTATCATTTAACTCTAGAATCTAAATAGCCAGTGTGGCTACCCCCCCTCCCCCGAGTCTGGACTGCTGCACTTTTCGATCTCCTTTTTCTTATTTATCATACAAAAGCTTCTGTTGCACAAGAGTATCTTTTATACTTACGCTGTTATTCTGTTCTGCTGTTCTAGGTAGGCCACCAAGGACAGTACTATACTGTCTTCTTTACTTTCCTACTGCCTTATGCTGTTGCTTAGTCTTCATTTCATCCACAAAGTCCCATACAGAGGTCAGAGAAGAAAAATACACCTTTATAGGGTAATATGGCAATTGCAGCTGAACATGGTAAATGCTTTATGTATTCAGGCATAAAATAAAGTTAAAAGCCCCCCTAAGAAAAACCGGGCTAGTATTACAGTTCCTAGTATATTATAAAAGCTGAATGTCTGTAAATGAAGCATTGAAACACATATGCTGTGGATAGTGGAAAAGATGCCCTGGATATTTACTTTAACAGCAGAGAGGAGTTTGCTATACTGTAGGCTGCCCTAAAGATAATTTTTGATAACAGAAGGCTACATTATTAAATGAAACAAAGGAAGCAAGCACTTCAGTGGAAGGTACAGTGGTGTTCCTAAAAAGTAATAAAATAAAACAGGAGCTACCAGAATGCTCCTAAACCCAAAACAAAGCAACATATTAATTCTTGTGCAAACTGCTGCTATGCTGGAAAATGAAAGTCACAAATTACAGAGACAGGAACGTCCCTTTGAAGCAGTATGCTGTTTTAAGTGTGGCTACCCTCAGAATAAAATAGAGAGGGTTACAAAATAAACGAATTAAAGAAAAGAGACTAAAGTCTCTAAATGATGTTACTTCATATCCCCTGCTACCCAAAGCCCAGTTAGGCATTTAAAGGGCTCCACTTTGCAGATGTTGGAGCTCATTATAAGACCCTTTGATTTTCTTTGTTATAAAGAGGTATCAAAAGACAATGGTTACCTCTAGTACTACAGAAATAAAATGAGGGGTTTAAAACAAAGCTCCATCCTTGTTTTCTTCTGTTTTACAGTATATGGATGTCATACAAACTTTTAGTGAACTCAATGACTAAAAGGTAGAGGCTGTTGTCAACAAAATAACACAGCCAGGTGGAAAACTAAACAGGGCCTTCTTGCTTCCCTGGCTTCCAATAAACGAGTCAGCATCCTACTGAGGGGAGCAGCGCCCTCTGCAGTCCCCTCTATGTACAAATCTCCCTGTCACTCAGAGGTGATTAAGGAGGGAGCCAGTGCATAGTGGTGTGTAATTAAGTATAGTTTAGGGTATAACTGATTTGGATGTGATCTTTTATATAAACAATGGGAAATATGATGGTAAAATGTATAGTAGGTCACTGTTTGATGTATAGACTAACCCAGATAGTTTTTCTTTTGTAAAAGAGTTCAGGGGCAAGTCAGGTGACCCTACCAAAGAGTATATAAGCTTTCCACTGAGCACATTAGTGCAGTCCAGCCTAGAGAGAGGACATATGCCAGACATTGGTCTGATAAGAAACACAGTGAGAGGTGGACCTAGAAGGCTCTAGGGATTCACTCTGTGGGCAGTACTTGGGATGTTAAGAGTACTGTTATGCTATATATTTCTCCTTTTATTATTTTAATTTATTATTTTTGTTCTGAGAAATTAAATGATAAATGTTTCCAGTGTTTTTTATGCACTTCAGTGAATGGTCTGCCTGTTTATTGCATCCTGTCTACCCACACCCTACGACAGCCAGTAGAGCTTATTATGAGACTTTAGACTTCCCTGGGCACATGTCCACATTAACAGATTTATAACTTCAGTAGGTTTGGCGATTGAAAATCTTATACCTCATAAGCACTAAAACTCAGCAATTCATCTGTACCTTTTAGTAAAAGAAATTTATTAAAAAGAGAAAGGAATAGTAAATTGAAAGGTAATTAAAACATACAAATATGCTTTAATCAGTCTGTGAAGTTTCTGATGTGGCCTTTCGGTGAACCTCTTTAAACAGATGTTCCTTCTCACTTGTTTGGCTGATCCGATGTACTGAGCTGGCAGTTCTTTGCACAAAGTCAGTTTTAAACACAACCTTCTGGTGGGCACTCAAATGCTCACAATTGCCAGATGTTTAAAAGTTCACTTTACTTCAGACCCTTTTCAACAATGAACAACAGCTCAACTTCATTTGGCACAGCTTTTGAGCTTCAACTTTTGACAGTTCTTACTGTGCAAGACAGTCGGTTAGTATTGCCTTTTCTTCACAAGTCCCAGTAGCAAGTTGAAATAGTCATTGACCTGGTTACTTGGCGATTTCTAGATTAACTTCTGAATGGCTGGTGGATTTCCTGATATTCCATCTGAGATAACAAACTACAGTACTCTTTGTACAGACAGTCAAGTTGTAAAAGAATTATGGACTGTAACAATATAACTTCTTAGTTCAGGGATGACTCCTTTTCAGCATTTTCTTAAGTCACAGTTCAGTAATAAGCAAGAAACAAGATAACATTATTTTATTTTTATCAGACGTTTCACTATGCAGGGACTACATCTCCTTCTCAGATAAAGCTTAGATTGAGATATAACTTAAATAACTAAAAGCCAAAGAGAGAGAGAGAGAGAGAGAATTGTATCCCACTGTTTACTCTTGTATAGTTTTTTTTTATCCTTTGTTTATTCTCCTCTGAGGGCTCCTGGGTGGCTGCTTCAGTTCCTGCCCCTGCCCCCACAGCACTGGCACATGCATCCCCCTGGTGCTTACCTTTTGGCTGTGGTCCCCATGGATTACCCCTCTGTGGCAGGGTGGAGAGGGGAGGGCCATCCTCCACCCCAGCTACACATTAAACTTTGGCCAAGGCCTCCCAGGATGACATCACAGGCCTGTAGGAAGTGAGTAGGGCTTCATGTAGCCCAGGCTCCATTCTCCTCCTGCATGTCCTCCCTACATCCCTCCCACCACCCCAGACAGCCAGCGCAGTATCTGCTCACC
The DNA here is from genome assembly GCA_016271365.2 of Neoceratodus forsteri. Classification (NCBI taxonomy): domain Eukaryota; kingdom Metazoa; phylum Chordata; order Ceratodontiformes; family Ceratodontidae; genus Neoceratodus; species Neoceratodus forsteri. The sequence goes on along the minus strand of CM057450.1, from coordinate 122,736,713 downwards.
TTGACAGTAGCAGTGCCCTCTGGGCATGGGCCACCCCTGGCAAGGGAGCAAGCTCCCTGGCTCACTGTGAGAGGCCACTGCTGCACTGGAGCCAGACCATTTCCTTCCTCAGCTGGCAGGCACTCCCATTGAAAGCACTGCCCAGCCTGGCTGCCTGATCACAGCAGACCCAGGCTTGCTTCCAAACAACAATCTCTAGCATGGAAGTGCACAGCACTTCCACTGAGCCACTGGGTGGTCCTCTCTTTTAGTTTTTTAGCCATTAATTTACCACTTAAGTCTACAATGATAGGTTCTTAATTTGCACATAACCATAGCTGGATGTACTTTATTCTCATTTATTTCTTGGAATTAATAACAAGATGGTTCTGCATTCTTGGTCATAAGATTCTTGCTATGAAAACAAAATTGTCTAGCCACTGGTCTATGTTTAGCCTAAATTCCTCACAACCTAGGGCCAAGTGTTTTTACTTGCTCTGTTCAGACATTTGCTGAGTTTATCTTTCTTATTGGTATATAAAAAACAAGACAAAGAACCTCTGTGCAGCAAGCACTGAGGCAATGGTTACCCCAAAGGGCATTTGGCCGGGAAGCCAGGTTTCAAAGAAATACATTTCTGCTCATTAATGCAAAGTATCATGGATTGCATATGTAATACACATATGTTGGTTTACTTTAACAGAAATGCACGGCAATCGCACATTTCTGCTTAAAGTTGAACCAGCATAATATTCTGTGGTGATTTACATATGCAGCCCATGATGCTTTGCATTGTGGGGGCATGTGTGATTTTCTATAAAAAAACAAGGCTTTCAAACAGGTAGGCCACGTTAGCTTCATTTATGATATTAAGGTGTTAGGTCCCACAAATAAAAATTATACACTCACCGTAATTCTTGATCTTTCAGGAATATCTTCATCTTTGATCCACGCCAATGGATTCTGAGCCAGAAGCACTAGGACCTTGCGGGAACCAGAACTTTTCAAAAGGGCTGGTGCCAAGGAAGGCTGCACACATGTGCAGCACCATGAGACTAGCTCACACTGCATAGCTTACCTCAGCAATGGCCCTCAACTACATCAGTACCGATTTTTACCAAGGAGGTGCAGTGTAACTTAACACTAATGCACCTAACCTATGGACATAAGAAAGCCCTTGTGTCCCATGTAAGAAGTGTCAACAACAGAGAGCACAGTGTCTTCTCAGCCCAACCAAGAACAAGAGGTGAAGACCAATGAACAGATAGAGAGAGAGAGAGAGAGTAAGCCCGGGATGGAGGATGGGTGTGTGAATCAATGCTGAAGATATGAAAATTACGTACCTACTGTAATTCTTGATCTTCTTGGATGAGTCTCCACCACTCATTAACACTAGTGGGATCTGCGCCGGAGGCACTACGACCCATCGGGAGCAAACTTTTTGCTGGAGGGTCGGCGCGAGAGATGGCGCCGCGAGGCATGGCGCCGTGAGCGGTGGCTCGCAGGTATGACTATCTCGGCGATGACCCTCCAACCGCCTCAGTACCTTTTACCAAGGAAGTGCAGCTAAATCCAACGTAAAGAGTAAACCTAACCTTAAAACGGACATAAGATAGTCCGGACTGACCGTGTAAGAAGGGTCAGCAAAGAAGTCTTCACTGCCTAAAGATTTGAGGGAGGAAGACCAACACAGTGGTGAGTTCGGGGATGGAGGGTGGGAGATGAATGAGTGGTGGAGACTCGTCCAAGAAGATCAAGAATTACGGTAGGTACGTAATTTTCATATCTTCCTGGACATAAGTCTCCACCACTCATTCACACCTAGTGGAGAGTACCAGCTGATAATCCCCAAAAGGGCGGCAGGGAGCCAGAGCTCACACGTCTAGGACAGGAGTCCATTAAGGATAGTTCTGCCGAAGGCGGAATGACGCCTGGCATGAACATCCAGTGCATAATGCTTTACGAAGGTATGCACTGAGCTCCAGGTGGCGGCATTGCAGATATCTGCAATTGGAACATTGCGAATTTCTGCTAGGGATGCCGCAACCGCCCTAGTAGAGTGAGCGTACACTCTACCTTCTAATTTAACCTGTGCCATTGAATAGCAATGTCGAAGACATGCCACTAACCATGATGAGATGCATCTGATAGCTACAGGCTGACCCAGCCGGGTCTTGCTGAAGGAAACAAACAATTTCTGAGTCTTGCGAAAATTCTTGGTTCTATCTAAGTAGAACCGCAAGGCTCTCTTAATATCCAAGGAATGAAGAGACCGTTCTCCTTCATTTTGGAAGTTCGCGAAGTAAGAGAGAAGCACCAGAGGTTAGTTTAGATGGAATTCTGACACAACCTTGGGAAGAAATTTAGGATGAGTACGAAGAACTACTTTGTCCCTATGGAACACAGTATATGGAGGGTCCGTTGCCAGGGCATGTATCTCAGAGACCCTGCGGGCTGAGGTAATGGCCACTAGGAAGGCTGTCTTCCAGGTAAGAAATTTTAGCTCACAGGTAGCTAGGGGTTCGAAAGGCTTCCGAGTGAGCATGTCTAGCACAAGGTTAATGTCCCAGGCTGCGACCGGACGTCTAACAGGGGGTCTGGTATGCAGAATTCCCTTAATAAATCTCTTCACCATAGGTAACAGAGCCAGAGACAAGGAAGAAACCGGCTCATGGTACACTGAAATGGCACTAAGGTGAACTTTAACCGTGGAGTACTGGAGACCTGAGTTTGATAGGTCCAAAAGGTACTCTAGAACCTTGTCTGGAGGACAGGAAAAGGGATTCCAAGAGGACTTCGCACACCAGAGAGAAAAACGTTTCCACTTAGAAGCGTAAGTTTTTCGGGTAGCTGGCTTCCGAGCAGCCAGAAGGATGTCTGAGACTCTACGAGAGATGTTGAACTGATTCACTTCTACCTCTTCAGGAGCCAAGCATGAAGGTGAAGTGACCTCAGGTTGGGATGGACCAACGAACCCTGAGTCAAAAGATTGATTTGCAAGGGAAGTGGTCTCGAAGAGGCTGCCGACATACTGTTGAGCAGAGGAAACCATAGTTGCCGAGGCCAGGAGGGAGCAATGAGAATCATCTTGGTCCCCTGAGACTCGAATTTGAGGAGTACTCTCTGAATTAGGAAGCGGTGGAAAGGCGTAAAGAAGCGTTTTGTCCACCGCAGCCTGAACGCATCCTGACAGAAAATGCCAGGCCCTGGATCTCTGGAGCAGAAGAGAGGCAGTTTTGCATTGAGTGGGGATGCAAAAAGGTCCAGGTCTGGAGTCCCCCACTCTTCGAACAGTGACCGAGCTACGGCTGGATCGAGAGACCACTCATGAGGGTCTGCTTCCGTTCTGCTGAGGTGATCTGCTAAGTTGTTTTGTACACCTGGCAGATATACCACTTGAATTAGAGACTTGTGCTCCAAGCACCACTCCCACACTCTCATTGCTTCCCTGCAAAGGGGATAAGAATAAGCACCGCCTTGCTTGTTGATGTAATACATCACAGCTTTGTTGTCCGTTTGAAGGAGAATGTTCTTGTGACAAAGAACATCCTTCAACGCTCAGATCGCATAGAGGACCGCTCTCATCTCCAGGACATTTATGTGGAGCTGAGTTTCGAGCTGAGTCCATACACCTTGAGTGTGGAGAGAGCGACAGTGAGCTCCCCATACCATTAGCGATGCATCTGTGGTGATGGAGATCTGATGATCCAGAGGAGCAAAGGGGAATCCTTCCAGGAGATTGCTCTCTTGAGAACACCAGGTGAGAGACCTTCGTAGGGGCTCCGTCACCTTGATGGGATAAGACTGGGGGTGAGAGGTCGGTGACCACTGAGCGGAGAGCATCCATTGGGTGGTCCTCATGTGTAACCGAGCTAGGGTACAGTGAACACTGAGGCGCTATGAGACCAACATACGTTGCATCGAGAGCTGTGACCGATTGGTTCTCCTGATGTAACAGGCCATCTGAAGGATGTCGAGTCTTCTGTCCTCTGGAAGGAAAGCCTTCGAGAAGAGGTGTCCAGAAGAGTCCCTATGAAAAGGAGCTCTGGGAGGGCTGCAGTTGTGACTTCTTCAGATTCAGCAGAACTCCCATGGACGTAAGAAGGTGAGAGGCCATTTGAACGGCTTCCAGAGTCCCTTGGCTGGAAGGGCTTGCTAGGAGCCAATCGTCCAGGTAGGGAAACACTCGGAGTCCGAGCTTCCTGAGAATGTGCTAGAACTGCACAACACTTTGTAAAACTATGCGCCGAGGATAGCCCAAAGGCAGGACTCTGAACTGATAATGCTGACCCAGAGCTACAAACCTCAGGAATTTGCGATGGGTCAGGTGGATAGGGATATGCTGGTAAGTGTCCTGCATATCCAGGGAGGCCAGCCAGTCGTGCTGATGCAGCAAAGGTAACAGGGTACCTAGGGAAATAATTTTGAATTTCTCCTTGGGGAGGAATTTGTTTAACTTTCTGAGGTCTAGAATGGGGCACATCCCCCCAGATTTCTTTGGAACCAGAAAGTAATGGGAGTAGAACCCTGTGTTTTGCTGATGCGGGGGCACCAGTTCTATTGCCCTGTTGTTTAGAAGGCCCTGGATCTCAGCGGTGAGGAGGTCTGACTGAGAGGTCGACAACCTGGGTTGTCGTTTGGGAGGACAATTCGGGGGGGTTTTCAAGAAATTGAGAGAATAACCCTCACGAATTATCCGAGGGACCCATTTGTCCGAGGTTATGGACTTCCACTGGTTGTAGAAGTACATCAGACGACCTCCCACTGGAGGAGAAAGTTCCACCTCGGGCAGTGTGGATGGAACTTGGGCCAGCAATTCATAAGGTAGCGCTGGGGGCTTTAGGCCCCTGCGCTTTCTGCTGCATCTTCTTTTGAGGTTGGGCAGGTTGGCTTTTATGGGCTTCCTCTGCCTCTGCCTCGAAGGACTGACGACTATGAAACTGAGCGTTTACCTACATGCCCCGAGAGGATAGCGAAGGTCTAGCCAAATCAATGGCCGACCCTAGTCTTCTGAGGTGGGCTCTAGGGCTTGCTCTACCTGAGGACCAAAAAGATACGAGCCATCAAAGGGCAACGCCATTACCTGCTGCTGAGCATCATTCGTAAAGCCAGAAGTACGCAGCCAGGAATGGCGTCGAGTACAAATACCTGCAGCTGCTGAACAAGAAGCAGTGTTGAAAGCGTCCATGGCGGCTTTGACCTGTTGGTTATTGGACTCAATACCTCTGATAACAGTTAGAAGAAGCTCTGACTTGGAGTCGGAATCTGGAAGAGCTTCAACCATTCGTTTCATAGAGTGCTACAGGATATACTCATACTGAGAAAAATAGCCTTGATAGCTGGCAATATGCATACTTAAAGTGGAGGCAGCAAAGACTCTCTTACCTAATGTATCAATTTTACGAGACTCTTTGTTAATAGGTCGAGCCGTAGTAGCTTGAGGAAGAACGACCTTGTCATTCTCTGCCAGGACTACAATAGGATCTGCAAAGACTTGGGATGCCAAAATGGGACGATCCTTGGGAGCTGAATATTTCTTATCAATGGATTTAGCCACCGAGGGAATAAGAGCAGGATTATTCCATACCATTTGAGACAGCGTCTCGAAGGAAGGTTGAATCGGGGGAGTCAAATCCGTAGGGATCTCTGAAGCATGAAGATACTAGAGTCTTAATATTTTCCAAGGATCGATGTCTGTAGTCTGGAGAGAAAGAGTGGATCTCAGGTTCTTCAACAGAGACTTAAAGGATAGGTCCTCAACCACAGGCTCTGTAGCAGTGAAAGATCCCGTTTCCTCCACTTCATCACCCAACCGAAGGTCTGGGTCGGGCTCAACATCATCTCCTGATAGTCCAGGAAGGACTGTTTGGACAGGAAAGGAGTGAAAAATAGGAGAGGAGGAAAGAGCAGATAGAAAGGGAGAGTCCCCGAGGGCCCCCGGCGCCAAGGAGGCGAAGGAGTCAGCAGTGGCGTTGGTGCCCGACGCTGAAGAAGCATGCGGCACCGCAAAGCGGCACACGCGCACCCCGCAGTGCCGCAGAAGACACACGGCACCGCAGGTGGTGCCGTGAGACCCGCAGATGGCGCCAGAAGACCAGCGGCACCACGGACAGCGCTGTAGGCCTGCCAGCACCGGAAAGGGTGCCGACAAGCTGAGCGACTCCGCTGGAGGCACCAAGGACACCCCTGGAACCTGGAAAGCAAGATAAGGGAAAAAAACAGGAGATAAGGGCATCGGTGTGGCCCCCTGTGCCGCAGCCATGTGAGGGGATACACTAGCACGGAGTCACTGGCACCGAAGGAGGCGCCGCGCGACTAGGAAGGTCCAACCGCTTCTATCTGACGCCTGACGAGCCCAAGGCTCCGGGCAACCGAGCCAGGCAGAAGAACCAACCTCCGAGCCTATCGCCCATAAGAGCGCCCACTGATGAAACTGCTCATCTGGAGCCCTACCTATAGCGGGGTGGGGCTCCGATGTCGAAACGGCGGAAACGGAAGTTGGCGACTCGAAGGAGGAGACCGCAACTAGTGGCGATAACTGACCGTCGGCAGGCGTATCAGAGGGTGACCTCGGTGATGGCTGCTCTTTTTGACCTGTGGGCGAAGAAGAGCTCGAGGCGGAACAGTGCGAAATCGCGACCGTTTATTTTATGCCGACGGGGGACTGCCCATCCCCGGCATCGGACTGACCGTTGTCGGAACCCTGCTGAGGAGAAGGGGGCTGACCGGACCCAGCCTGACTGACTGAACAGCTTTCATACCAAGTCTCCCTACCGTCACCTGACCTGCTCATGGTCGACTCCGTCCAGTAGGCCGAGACTTCTCTACTATAAGTTAAATTTTAAAATATAACAGAAATATAATGAAATAGAATAAAATTAAGCGATACTACTATCGAGATAATATTACAAAAAAATAAACTGAAAACTATGCGCTAGTTTGAAGTTTGACTCCCGACAGGCGAGCGACATTGTCACTGAAGCGCACTCGATGGCGGGAAAAAAGGAACTGAGGCGGTTGGAGGGTTGTCGCCGAGATAGTCATTACTGCGCGAGCCACTGCTCGCGGCACCATGCCTCGCGGCGCCATCTCTCGCGCCGACCCTCCAGCAAAAAGTTTGCTCCCGATGGGTCCTAGTGCCTCCGGCGCAGATCCCACTAGTGTGAATGAGTGGTGGAGACTTATGTCCAGGAAGATATTCCTAGAAGATCAAGAATTACGGTGAGTACATCATTTTTTATATCTTCCAGGAATCAGTCTTTACCACTGTCACACCAATGGGTTAGAGTACCAAGCTCGGATGAATGTTCCATGGGCAGGGTGGTAGGAGCTGGAGCTCACTAGGGACAGAAGTCCATTAAGGATGGTCCTGCTGAAGGAAGCATGCTGCCTGGCATGGACATCCAGGACACAGTGCTTGATGAAGGTGTGCACTGTGCTGTAGGTGGCAGCTCTGCAAATATCAGTGATGGGCACAGAGGAAATCTCTACCAAGGATGTAGCAACCACTCTGGTGGAGTGAGCACATACCTGGCCTTCCAGCTTGACCCGCACCAAAGAATAGAAGTGATGAAGGCAACTGGCAGTCCATGCAGAAATGCATTTAATTGTCACAGGTTGGCCAATCTGCTTAGGGGTCAAAGGAAACAGAGCTGCTTAAACTGTCAGATATCCTTAGTTCTGTCAAGGTAGAATGTGAGGGCTCTTCTAAAGTCCAGAGAATGGAGGGTGCGCTCCTGTTTGTTCTGGAAGTTAGTAAAATAGGTAGGCAGCACTACAGGCTGATTTAAGTGAAACTCCAGTATTACCTTAGGTAAAAACTTGGGATGTGTCTGGAGAACTACCTTGTCTTTACGGAAAACTATATGTGGAGGATCTGTGACCAAACCATGAATCTCTGAAACTCTGAGGGCAGAGGTGATGGCCACTAGCAAAGCAGTTTTCCAAGTTAGGAATTTCAGGTCACATGTAGCCTTGGGCTCAAAGTGCTTACAGGTGAGCATGTCCAATACAAGGTTGATATCCCAGGTGGCCACAGGTTTTCTGACTGGAAGCCAAGTGCACAAAATACTCTTCAAGAACCTCTTAAACAGGAAGTAGGGCCAGAGAGAGGTTCTGTATGGGCTTGTGGTACACTGAAACCACACTCAAATGGACCTTAATTGTAGTGTATTGCAAGCCTGCATCAGTGAGGTCCAAAACATACTCTAAAACCCTATCTGGTAGGCATTGGAATGGGTCTGTATGGGTTTTAGAGCACCACACAGAAAAATGTTTCCACTTGGCTGTGTAGGTTTTCCTGGTGGAGGATTTATGAGCAACCAGAAGAATCTTAGAGATCCTCTGAAATACTTTACACCTGCTCACTTCTATCTCTTCAGGAGTCAGGCCTGGAGGTGAAGAAAATGTAGATTAGGTTGGACCAGGGACCTCTGTATCAGTAAATCTGTCCTGAGAGGAAGGGCCCTCGGAGGACTGACTGACAGTCTGCTAAACAGGGGGAAACCACATCTGTTGAGGCCAAAATAAGGTGATGAGAATCATCTTGCTCATGTGCCTCCAGCTTGAGCAGTACCCTCTGAATTAGAGGGACAGAAGGAAATGTGTACAGAAAGAGATTTGTCCACTGTAGCCTGAATGCATCCTGACAGCAAATGCAATGTCCTGGACTTCTGCAGCAGAAGTGAGGCAGCTTGGTGTTGAGTGGGGCTTGCCATAAGGTCCACATCTGGGTTTCCCCATTCATCAAACAGTGATTGCATGACATCTGGCACTAATGGCCACTTGTGAGGATTGACTTTTGTTCAGCTGAGCTCATCTGCTAGAGTGTTCTGAGCCCCTGGTAAATAAACAGCCTGGATCAGAACACCCTCTTCCAGAAACCATTCCCTTTCCCTTGTTTGTTGATGTAGTACATGACAGACTTGTTGTCCATCTGGAGGAGAACTATCTTGTAGCTGAGGAAGTCCACAGAGCCTGCAGGGCATAAAGAACTGTCCTCATTTACAACAAATTGATGTGCTGATGGGACTCTGCAGGGCTCCAAACTCCCCGAGTGTGGTGCCCCTGACAATGGGCTCCCCACCCCAGCAGATACACATCTGTGATGAGGGCTACCTGGGGCTCTGGCTGACAGAATGGGAGACCTTGGAGGAGATTTTCCTCTTGTGCCCACTGTGACACGTGGACAGCCAGTTTTGAATACACTATGATTTTTTGTAATATAAAAATGTGTTATGGACTGTCTCTCATGAGAGATGCTGAGACAGCATGTGAGATGACACACACACACACACAGGTTTTAGATACAAGGTGTTACCTGGAAGGCCAGGAGCTAATTACAGACTAGAACAGGCCTTATTCAAGAATCTCCTGCTTTTCTCAGTTAAATATAGCTTTAACTGCTAATAGGAAATCAGTATCCATTTTATGATGTTTCGAGGAGGAAAACCAGGTTTAGCACACTGGTGTTAAATCATGAATGCTTTGATGACTGCGTGAGAGGGGATACTGCTCATAGATGAAAGGAAATTGACAGACTTGATTTGGGGAAGTCACACGGGGAAAGGAGTTTCTGCTGATGTAACTTTAATTAACTTTCCTTCTAAAATGATAAAACTTCCTGGGTGTATGATTTTTAATAAACAGAGGAGGAGCTAGGTGACCTCACACAAAGGGGTTGTCAAAGAGTTTTTTTAAACAGTATTCTGTTTTCCTTCAGAGACACTTTTTATCTACACTCTGACAAAGAAACATCTTTGAGCACTTTAAGCAGGTATTTAGACAGAGAGACAAATCTAAGTACTGTAGTAGGAATTGCACTGTTAAACTTTGTTCTTTTAAAAGATTGTATGGTTCTTGTGATATATAGTTCTGTATTTTATGTTTTACATACTTTTATCTATTTTAGTAAAACTCTATTTTTAGAGCCTACTTGGTCTGTCTTTGAATGTCTTTCTTTAACAAGTGAAGTATATAAGGTGAAAGCAGACACTGTGCATAAGCTTGACTGGTGATACCAAACTGGAAAAAGGTGAGAGTAATCTGAGGTCTTTATTAGAGTTTTTAAGGGTTCATTTTGTATACCTGGTTAGGTACCCATAGGCAAAGATATCTGGCCCCCTGAAGACAGAATTATCTGAGCCTATGCATTTGGTACACTAGCAAGAGGTTCACAGTTTGAATCCCTCCAGAACTGAGACCAAAGGTTGATTCAAACCCACAAAACAGACAGGAGGGTTACCCTGTTTCTGTTAACTGTTCACAAGACTGCGCTTGGAGGTCGGCACATTGAAAGTAGAGGGCTGACCTGCTGAGTGGGTTTGTGACAGATTGGTTGCCAACGGTATAGATAATTGTGGTATTAAAAGCTTTTATTGTTCAGTGTGTCAGCTTGAGACTGTCAGCTCACTTGCAAACAAAGAAAAAGGCAGTGATTTATTTTTAAAAAGGAGACAGAACTATATCACTTGGCATACAGTCAAGTTCCTACCCATTTTATTTTTTTTTCCTAAAGTGCAAGTCAGAGTAGCAGTAGTTAGGGAAGATGACTTCCAACTACAGCAGGCACACTGTAGACTACTTAAGGCAGTTGTGTGGGACAGAGGAGTCCCGTTCAAGGTGAATGCCATCAAACAGAACCTAGTGGATGCCCAGATGGCAGCAGATACCCAGAGCACCGAGTCACAGACCATGACTGAAAAGGACCAAACCTCGAATGTGGCAGGGCTAGCGGCCAGTGCAGTATCCAGATCTGATGAGGAGGGCAACAGGGCCACTGTCAGTGAAGGGCCACAGCAGCAGGGGAAGGTCACCAGTATCTTGTGTCCAGAAGTACTCAGGCTGCAAATTGAGTTGCGTAGAATGGAGCTGGAGTTCCAGGAGAAGAGAAGGGTGAAAAGTGAGCTACAGAGGAGAAGAGAAAGTGAGAATGCTGAGAGGCAGACCGTGAGGAGCATGAGTGCCAGCAAGCTGCAGATATGGAAGAGACAGCGAGAATGCTGAGACGCAGACCGTGAGGAGCAGGAGCACCAGAGGCAACATGAACTGGAGAACCTACGACTCCAACCAGTGGCACCAGAGCAGATAAGTGGCTTGGGTTTAACTGGGACTACAGGACTGGGTTACAAATTGAATTCCAAAATTAATAGCTGAATTTAAAGAGGGGGAGGATATGGATACATTTTTAAATTCTTTTGAAAAAGTTTGTATTCAGGCTAAAATTCCTAGAGAGTCCTGGATCTTCCAGCTATCCCTGCTACTTACCGGGAAAGCTCAAGATGCATTGGGTCAAATGGACAATGAGGACAGTGATGATTACAGCAAACTTAAAGCTGCATTGTTAAAAAATTTTTAATTAACTGGTGAATCATACAGAGCTAAATTCCGTTAGCTCAGGAGAAGCCCTGACATGAGCTACGAGGAATGAGCCATGAAACAATGTCAGTTTTTATAACGGTGGGAAGGAATTGAGGCAAACTCTGTTGATAAAATTGAAAATATGATTCTGTTAGAACAGCTTTTCTGGGCATGCCCAGCAGAGCTGAAAACCTGGCTAGAGGACCGAGACCCCAAAACAGTGCAAGAGGCTGCTGAACTCTCGGACCACTATGCCAAGAGCAGACCTGCTCTGAGAGTGAATGGGGTGGGTGTGGCAGTGCAGAAAGGGAAAAGTGCACCTTCAGGGCAGCTAAAACCCTCACTGCCTCCACCGAAACCAGTTAGCCCCAGGTTTCAGAGAAAAGATTTCTCTGAAAAGAGAAGTGAATGTTGGTTATGTAAAGAAACTGGGCATATTGCCAGACAGTGTCCCAAAAGAATGAGCAATAATACGCAGAGTGGTACTAGAAAAGAAGTGGGTTGTTTGTGTGTCCCTGGAAGCATGCCTGTGAAGATGAGGGACCACATGCACCCAGTTATGGTGAATGGTGTACAGACGCAAGGGTTAAGGGACACAGGGGCATCCCTGACATTGGTAAAAGGGGATCTAGTAGAGCCTAATCAGCTTATACCCAATAAATACGTCACTGTACAGGATTTTACTGGTGAAGAGAAAACATTGCCACTGGCTAGTGTTCTCCTAGACTGAGGTGAAACAGGGGGAACTGTGCAACAGGTGGCAGTAGCCAAAACATTAGCAGTGGATGTGATCCTGGGCAACAATCTCAAACAGGGGATGGCATGTACAGTTATCCTTAGCCAAGCAGCAAGGTAAAATTGTAGTTTCCTGAACCCCACAGAAGCCATTGTGGAAACCACTGAGAAGCTGGTTCCCCAGCCTGTGTCTCCAGATGGGGAGACTAATGAAAAGGGGTAGAATTTTCCCCAGTAGCAATTAACCACACAGCTACAGAGGGCTACTCTGAAGAGGGAAGGATGACCCATTGTCAGAGGGTTGGGATTGACAGTGATCCTGAGTGCCGTGACGCTAGAGCTAGGGACCCTAGTTTAGAGACTGAAGGGGACCTGTACCATGCCTTGGGAATGTGTGAGGTGTTTGCTGCTGCTCAGAGAAGTGACCCTAGTTTAGAGAAGCTGAGGGCTTAGGCAGATTCTGATGTGCACAGGGAGGTGACGGCAGACATAAGGTTTATTGGGAAAATGGACTTATGTATTCTCAGGCTGTACAGACAGAGGGAGGGATGCTAGACTGGCAGCTTGTTGTTCTCCAGGGGTATCGTGAGCAGTTGCTCAAAATTGCACATGATATTCCCTTGTCTGGTCATCTGGGAATCACGCGCACTGTGCAGCGGTTGGCCAAGAATTTCTATTGGCCTAACTTCACTCAGCAGGTGAAGGAGTATTGTAGGTCTTGTCACTGGTGCCAAGAAATAGGGAAGGCGGGCAAGAAAACCCAAGCCACCCTGATTCCATTACCCATAGTGGAGGATCCGTTTCAGGGGGCCGGAATGGATATTGTGGGGCCTTTAAATACCCACAGCTCCTCAGGGAAGAGATTCATCCTGACTGTGGTGGATTATGCCACCTGGTACCCAGAGGCAGTCACCCTATCCTCACTGAGGACAAAGTGGCAGATGCCTTACTTGGGATTTTCTTCCATCTTGGGTTTCTGCAGGAGGTTATCACCAATTGGGGGGTTCCTTCATGTCGGACCTGATAAAATGTTTGTGGGAGAAGTGTGGGGTGGTGCAGAGATGCACAACACCGTATCACCCACAAGCCAATGGGCTTGTGGAAATATTCAATGGTACCCTGAAGTCAATGCTCCGGGTGTCTGCTGAACAGCATGGGAGGGACTGGGAGAAATACCTTCCTCACCTATTGTTTGCATACAGGGAGGTACCCCAAGAGTTGACAGGATTTTCCCTCTTTGAAATCTTATATGGATGCCGGGTACGTGGGCCCCCTAGACTTGATCTAGGAGGACTGGGAAGACAGGCATGCCACCCAGGGAACTTCCATAGTGGATTATGTCCTTAGATTTAGGGAAAGGCTGAAGGAGCTTATGGGGACAGCTCAGAGCAACCTGGCAGCTGCCCAACAGAAACAAAAAGTGTGGTACAACCACAGAGCCAGAGCTTGCTCGTACATGGTGGGTCAGGAAGTCATGGTCCTTATTCTGTTCCGGAAAGACAAGCTGCAGGCTGAGTGGGCAGGACTGTACAAAGTGGTTAGGAAGGTAAATGACGTGAACTACATTGTGGAGTTACCTGACCGAAGATAGACAGAAAGGATGTACCATGTCAACATGATGAAGCCATATGCAAATAGGGCTGACATGGTGTTTGCAGTGTGTAGTCCTGGGGAGGGGATGGACGAAGGAGACCCCCTTCTGGACTTGCTGGAAGAAAGTAAGTGGGAGTCCTCTGTGGAGGCAGTAAAATTGTCTCCCCAGCTGGCCCTGGACCAGACCCAGAAAGTAAGGGAGGTTTTAGCAGACTTTGCCCCATTGTTTAGCGCCAAGCCTGGACTAACCCCCTTAGCTACTCATGATGTGGAGACAGGGACACAGACGCCCCTATGGTGGACAGCATATCGGGTGTCAGATGCCGTCCAAAAGGACATAAGGAGGGAAGTGGAAGACATGCTGGATTTAGGGGTAATCCAGAGATCCCACAGCCCCTAGGCCTCACCCGTAGTCCTTGTGCCTAAGCCAGATGGCTCTACTTGTTTCTGTGTGGACCATCGTGGACTGAATGCAGTCACGAAGTCAAACGCCCACCTGATGCCCTGGACGGATGAACTCCTGGACAAGTTGGGAGAGGCGACCTACCTTACGACTACTGACTTGACCAAGGGGTATTGGCAGGTACAGTTGACAGACAGAGCTAGGGAGAGGTCAGCCTTCATCACTCCAATAGGCTTATTTGAATTTAAAGTAATGCCTTTTGGAATGAAGAACACCCTGGCCACTTTCCAAAGGTTGGTGAACCAGGTGTTAAATGGTTCTGAGGAGTACGCCATGGCATACCTTGATGACATTGCCATCTTTAGTGCCAGCTAGGAGGAACACCTATCCTACCTTAGGGAAGTGCTGGGCAGGATACAGAGGGCTGGGCTCACTGTCAAAGCCGAGAAGTGCCAGGTGGCCATGGGAGAAGTGGCATACCTCAGGCATGTGGTAGGCCAAGGACAGCTCCATCCTGACCAAATAAAGACAGAGGTAATCCAGGCATGGCCCAGATCAGAAACACAGAAGCAGGTCAGGAGTTTTCTAGGGACAGCAGGGTGCTATAGAACATTTTTACCCAATTGCAATGCCCTGGCTGCTCCCCTATCTCACTTGACAAAGAAAAGAATGCCAAAGGAAATTACCTGGGACCCAGCCTGTGAGGAAGCCTTTTTCAAACTAAAGGAGGCACTGTGCATTGCCCCTGTTTTGACAAGTCCTGACTATAGCAAAACCTTTATAGTTCAGACTGACACCTCAGACGCGGGTATTGGGGCAGTACTGAATCTGACATCCAGCCAAGGGAGAGATCATCCAATAGTGTACCTGAGTAGGAAATTACTTCCCAGGGAGCAGGCATACTCCACTGTGGAAAAAGAATGTCTTTCCATAGTGTGGGCCCTAAAGAAATTAGAGCCATACTTGTATGGGCAGCATTTTGTGGTGCAGACTGACCACAACCCCCTGGTTTGGCTGACGCAGATGGGAAAGAACAACAGTAGATTGCTAAGATGGAGTCTTGCTTTGCAAGGGTATGATATGACAATTGTACATAAAGCTGGAACCAGAAACCAGAACTCAGATGGTCTGTCTCGCATGTATGAGGAGTGAGCTAATTTGGGAAGCTCATCCCATGCCGGGGATAGAGCCCCCAAATTCAGTCTAGGTGGGGAGGATTGTGACATGTGGACAGCCAGTTCTGAGTACACTATGATTTTTTGTAATATAAAAATGTGTTATGGACTGTCTCTCATGAGATATGCTGAGATAGCATGTGAGATGATACACACATACATACACAGGTTTTAGATACAAGGTGTTACCTGGAAGGCCAGAAGCTAATTACAGACTAGAACAGGCCTTAATCAAGAATCTCCTGTTTTTCTAAGTTAAATATAGCTTTAACTGCTAAGAGGGAAATCAGTATCCATTTTATGACGTTTTGAGGAGGAAAACCAGGTTTAGCACACTGGTGCGAAATCATAAATACTTTGATGTCTGTGTGAGAGGGGATACTGCTCATAGATGAAAGGAAATTGACAGACTTGATTTGGGGAAGTCACAGGGGGAAAGGAGTTTCTGCTGATGTAACCTTAATTAACTTTTTTTCTAAAATGATCAAACTTACTGGGTGTATGATTTTTAATAAACAGAGGAGGAGCTAGATGACCTCACACAAAGGGGTTGTCAAAGACAGTTTTTTTAAACAGTATTCTGTTTTCCTTCAGATGCACTTTTTATCTACACTCTGACAAAGAAACATCTTTGAGCTCTTTAAGCAGGTATTTAGACAGAAAGACAAATCTAAGTACTGTAGTAGGAATTGCACTCTTAAAACCTTGTTCTTTTAAAAGATTGTATGGTTCCTGTGATATATAGTTCTGTATTTTATGTTTTACATACTTTTATCTATTTTACTAAAACTCTATTTTTAGAGCCTACTTGGTCTGTCTTTGAATTTCTTTTCTTTAACAAATGAAGTATATATGGTTAAAGTTGACACTGTGCATAAGCTTGACTTGTGTTACCAAACTGGAAAAAGGTGAGAGTAATCGGAGGTCTTTATTAGAGCTTTTAAGGGTTTATTTTGTACGTCTGGCTAGGTGCCCATAGGCAAAGATATCTGACCTCCCGAAGACAGAATTATTTGAGCCTGTTCATCAGGTACACTAGCAAGAGGTTCACAGTTTGAATCCCTCCAGAACTGAGGCCAAAGATTCATTCAAACCCACAAAACAGACAGGAGGGTTACCGTTTCTGTTAACTGTTCACAAGACTGTGCTCGGAGGTTGGCACTTTGGGAGTAGAGGGCTGACCTGCTGAGTGGGTTTGTGACACTCACCATGCAAGTGACTGAAGCAAGGGCTTTGTCACTTTGATGGGGTAAGACTGAGGATGCATCACTGGAGATCACTGTGTGCTGAGCATCCACTTGGTTGCCCTCATGTGTAGCTGAGCTAGAGGCACCGTGAAGATGGAGGAGGCTTTGAGGCTTAACATGTGTTACATGGAGTGAGCCCAAACAGACTTGTGCCTCATAATGAAATGAGCCGTCTGAAAGATTGCTGGCTTTCTGTCCTCTGGAAGAAAGGACCTCACCCTGGTGGTGTCCAGAAGTGCCCCTATGAAGAGGAGCTACTGAGAAGGCTGAAGTTGCGACTTTGGGATTCAACAGGACTTCCATGGAAGTAAGGAACTGAGAGGGTCTGGCCCCTGCTCATTCTGTCTCATGCTTGGATGGACTGGCTAGTAACCAGTCATCCAGATAGGGAAATACTTGGAGCCCAAGTTTTCAAGGATGCATCACAAGAATGGCAAAGCACTTTGTAAAGATGTGAGGCGCTGATGATAGCCCAAAGGACAAGACCTGGAACTGATAATGCTGACCCAGTACCACAAAGTGGAGAAACCTGTGGTGGCTGGGGTGGACCCGGATATGCTGGTAAGCATCCTGCACATCCAGAGAAACCAACCAATCCTGCGGCTTGAGGAGCAGCAGAACGGTCCCTAGAGAGATCATTCTGAACTTTTCTCATTGTATGGACTTGTTCAAATTTCTGACATCGAGAATGGGGTGCATGCCCCCTCGCTTTTTCTGAATCAGGAAGTAATGATAATAGAAGCCTGTGTTATGCTCCACCTCCAGCACCACTTCCACTGCCCCGTTGATCGGAACATACTCACTCTTCTTCATGGGAAACTCAGACATGTGAGCTGACAAAAGAGGTTGCTTTCTGGGTGGATAATCCTGAGGGTGTTCTGTAAAATTCAGCTAATATCGCTCCTGGATGATCCTGACAACCCACTTATCCATTGTGATGGATTCCCATTCACAGTAAAACTGAGTCAGGCAAACCCTACTGGAGAAGAAAGGTCTGCCTTGGGCAGTTGAGGCAAAACCAGGGCCAGAATTTCAGAAAGTGGCACTAGACACTTTTGGGGCCTGTGATTTCGGATGTGCTTTCTTTTGCAGCTGGGGAGACTGAGACTTGATTTAAGCTCCCTTTCCTTTGCCTCAAAAGAACTGTTTATTGTGGTAGAAGCCTCACCCCTTCCTTACTGGGGATAGGATGGGGCAGGCCTAGAAGTCTTGATGGCCTTTCTGGTATTCTGGAAGACCTCAGAAAACTGTTTTACCAGTTGTCCAGACAGGTAAGAACCATCAAATGGAACATTCATAACCTGTTGCTGGACATTGTTGGAGAAGCCATATGTCCAAAGCCAGAAGTGTCTTCTAATATGAATTCCTGCAACAGCAGAACATGCAGCAATATCAAAGGCATCCATAACTGCATTTAACTGATGACTGTTAGATTCAGTGCCATGAGTAACAGACTGAAGAATCTTGTGCTTTGTCTGCTCGGGACTTAAGAGAGGTCCAAAGGGCATACTCATGTTTGGAAAAATGCCCCTGGTAGCTGGCTATACCCATGTTAAGGGTAGCAGCAATGAACACCATAATCATAATTATTTCCCATAATGTCTATCTTGCGTGACTCCATATGATGGGGCGTGAAAGGGCTTTCTGAGAAAGAATGATCTTGTCATTCTCAGCCAAAATGACAATCTTACCAGTAATAGGCTGGGAAGCAAGGATAGGCTTGTCCCTTGGGGCAGTATACTGACAGTCGATCTGCCTACAGACCAAGGGGACAGATGCAGACCTACTCCATACTGCATTTGAGACAGTCTTAAATGTAGGAGGAATAGGGGTTATTAAGATTGAATGGCATGGTGGAAACGCTGAGCCACTCCAGACTAAGATGTTTCCCTGGGTCAATGGCAGAAGGCTCAAAAGCAAGAGCTGCATACATGTTGCAAAGGACAGCCTGAAAAGAAAGGTCCTCCTGGGGAGCAGGAGAAGGGCCTCTGGTCAAATAATCTGGGTTATAAAACGAGTTGTCATTGCTGCCCTCAGAAATGATGAGTTTGGGGTCAGACTCATCCCCCTTCAGATCTTCTCCGGGGAGGAGGTCTGGGAGAGAAGAGGACCTCAGTTCCCCAACCAGCCCCAGGAGTCGGTGACACTGGCACTGGCAGGAGAGGAGCTTGCACTGGAGGTGGCACCATTGGAAATACTGGACCCTGCACTGAGGGTTCTCAGAAGCTGGGGTGGCGCCAGGCATAGCGCCAGACACAGCACAGGGCCAGGCCCAAATGGGCCTGATTCTGGTGCAGAACGTGGCGCCGTGCATGGTGCAAATGGTTCAGCCAGCATCAGAGTGACTAGAAAAGGTACTGGGGCCAGTCCCAAAACAGTGACTCTGGATGGGGGTGTGGTTAGTGTAACAGGCATTGACAGTGTGGTCACCAGCAAGGACCTGGAGGTCATTAAAGGAGCCAGATGCTCTACCTGACTGGAAGGTCCCGACTGCAGCTTCAGCACCCCAAGAACTTGTGGAGCCTGGGGCTGGTTCTGCAATAAGGGGCAAACAAGCCAGACACTGTACCCAGTGCTCCATAAGAGCTGCCCACTGATGAAACTACCTACCTGTTTCCCCACAGTATGCAGGGAGGGGTTCTGGGCCCAAGACCTCGAGTGCCCATGAACAGAAGCTGTTGGTGATACCGACAGCACTGGGGAAAGCCTTCTGCTCCGGACACTGAGGACCTCACGGTAGAACTACCAGAGGCCGACCACAAGTGGTATAATTTCTTCCTCTTCCAATGGGAAGAGAAAGAATTTGAGGTTGAAAGGTACTGGATCCTGACCAGGATTGGGAATGGGTACGCTTCTTTTTGTGTTTACAGGAGGGCTGTCTTCCCTCCTGAACACAGGACCACCCACTGTCAGAAAACTCCCCTGCAGGGGGAAGTGGACCAGACACAGCCCCGCCGCCAAAGCAGCATGCCTGAAGAGGCTACCTACTACTCCCTTCACTATCCATGGACTTTGACTGTTGCTAAGTAAGGCTGAGAGGAATGGAGAGAGAAATTTAAATGAAATCACTAAACTGACACAAAAAATAACAAACACTAACTTTAAACTCTAAAACTGAGAAGAACTGAATGTTGTTGTTGTATAGACATAAAGTTCTGATTCCCAGCTGGCGAGCGATGTTGTCACTGAAGTGCACTCGATGGTGGGAAAAAAGGAACTGAGGTGGCTGGGGGCCAGTGCAGAGGTAAGCGATGCAGTGCAAGCTAGTCTGGTAGTGCCACGCAAACACGTAGCCTACCTCGGCGCCAGCCCACCTGAAAAGTTCTGGCTCCTGCTGGGTCCTAGCACCTGCATCTCTGAACCCACTGATGTGACTCAATGGTTTTGATTGATTCCTGGAAGATCAAGGTGATTCATAAGGGAATGAAGGGGGGGAATTAGCATTCATTTCTTTTAATCAAACCACGCACAGCCATAAACAAGCATTTGTCAGTGTCGAATGTTCATCGCTTGCATTGCTGGTGTACTGGGTCTTACTCGCACACATTTTACTATCTATTTACCCAAGATAGACTAGAAGACCTGTAATATCTCATTTTAAGTGCTGTCCTGCTTTTACACATTTTAAGATTGTATTAGCCAGGATAGGCCAGCTGAAAGGTGATATTTAATTTTCAGTGGGCTCCTACATTTTGGCTGCAAATTTCCAACAGTCTTTTTATGATCTGACATTAACAACAATAAAGTTATAAGTAAGCATTGGAAAGATTCAATGTTTCTTCATAAATTAGTAGTTTTTTCACATTTTGACCCAAACATTTCATCATAGTCCTTTTTGTGAATATAACAGGTGTCATTTACAAAACAGTGGCTGAAAAATCATTTTGCGCCACAAGTGTGAAAACACATTTTGGCCAGGATTTGAAAAATGGCAGCTGTCACATTCATGAGATGGTGCGCAAAAATGGCTACGTTGAACATCTGGGGTCAAAATACTGAAAATTACCAAAGTCATGAGCGTGTGTTGAAAAATGTCAACATAAGCTCATAACTTTAATTTTACCCCAAATTTTCAAGATAGCCTTCTTATGACCCCGCCTTATGAAAAAGGATGTGGAAAATTAGCAAATCCTGCCTGAAAGGTGATTTTGTTCCACAAGGAAACACATTTTGGCCAAGGTTTTGAAAAATTATAGCTGTCACATTCATGAGGCGGTTTGAAAAAAAATGGTTATGTTGAAAATTTGGGGTCAGAATATTCTAAATTACCAAGATTAAAGGCGTGCATTGGTACATTCCAATGTATGACCATAACTTTTTGTTTTCTTTTAATATTGTTACCTCAAATTTTCAACACAGCCTTCTTATGAGCCCTTCCCTCCCATGTACGAGGGCAGAGAACATTTTCAAATCCTGCCTGAAAGGTGATTTCACATAGTGATAGCAAAATCCCCTTTGGGGACAGATTTGCATAATTTCACTGCCATTGTTCATGAGGTTGGGTCCCAAAAATGCCACGTTGAATAATACAGGAAAACATATTCAGAAATGATCAAGTTATCAGGACAAACTCAAAATCCATTGAAATACAATGACTCAAACTGGCCCACTGGTGCAGTGGTACCGCTACCACTTGCGATGCTGGCAATCTGTGTTCAGGAACAAGCCTGGATCACTGGAGAGCTAGCCAGGGGAGAAGGACTGAGCATCCTAGGGATGCTCTTCTCCTCCTTCTCCTCCAGGGAGGGAGGGATGCTGCTCCTGCTGCAACACCACCACCTGGGTATACATGGGTAGCGGTGCAGCTGGGAGTGCCATGTGGAAGGGGAGGATGTTGGCAGGGGTTCCGAGCAGCATCACATCTCTATGAGCACCATCTCCTTGGACCCCATTGCATGCTGCTATTCTCAGGGAGGGGAGCAAAAAACAGACCAAAAAGCAAAATAGCCCTGCTCCCTCGCCTGACACCAATGCCCAGTACATGGAGTGGTCCAACACCAGGGTTGCCCCCTTTCCTGCCCGGGGGGCCAAACCATGGCAGAATGGGGATAGCTCCATCTGGGATGCCCGAGGTAGCAGGAGAGGAGTGGAGATGCCTAGGGGGCTAGAGCATCCCCCCCAAAAAAGAAATACATTGAATAATATACCTGATTTCCTCAGTTCATGGTCCAGCATTGACAAGTGAAGACATGTCTCTGGTTCAGAGGATTATGCTTTACACCCCCAGTTGGTAAGTAAGGGAGGGAGGGAGGGTGCTGAGTGGGAGGGTCGGGTGGGGAAGGACAACAGTGGCGGCAGCAACAGACATCAATGGATGGTTACAGGGTGTATAAAATAAAATAAAAAAGACTATGAGGGATGGCTTTCTTTGTTTCAGATATGGACACTAAGGACTAGGCACCTCACTATCAGTGTTATATTTTGCGGCAATGGGCGTGGGCTCCCCAGTGTTGCACAATGCAAATAGGCAGGGGTTGGAGGCAGTAGCAGACATCAGGGATAAGTCACCCCAGTGTCTGAAACAAGAAAGTAATGTGGAGGACTGAAAGACAGTTTTTCTTATGTTTGACAGCATCAGGGGTGGGACCACTGGTGTTGCACAGTGAAACTGGGAGGGGTGGGGGAAGTAGCTGGCATGGGGGATTAGGCACCCAGGTATCAGAAACTTAACAAGAGAAGGCTGTAAGGGATTGAAGGACCATTTCCTTACATTTGGCGGCACCAGGGGTGGGCTCCCCAGTGTCATACTGTTGAAAATGAGTGTGGTGGGAGTAGCAGCCAGCACCCTGGTGCTGGAAAATTAAAAAAGAAGGGGTGGGAAGGATTAAGGGATGGTTGTCTTTATTTTGAATTATTTTTTTGGGGGGGAGAACCACAGCAGGCTGATTCTGATGCAATCAGCTCTGCTTGCTGGGCGGCGTTACACGGATCAAAGGAAACAGCCACCTTATGATGGATTTAGCTCTCTCTTTTGAGCTACATGAAGTTTCCACCCAGCAAGACCAGAACAGTGTCATGATCAACCTGGCTGATGACTGGTTTGACACTGATGAGCCTGCTACAGACAGCCCTGCATTGAATCAACAGTGGCACACCTTTCAAAACCCACTCTCATAACAATACAAACATATGAATGTACAAAATTGCCAGCAGAAACAGGCCTCATAGTCTACCAAGTCTGCTCGAGTATGCAGCTAGCCCCTCATCACGCAGTTGCCCCTCCTGCCCCTTCCCAGAATCCCTTCCCCTTACTCTGTCCCAACCCCTCTTGAAACTGCCCACTGTGTTACAGGACACTATCTTGTCTGGTAAGGTGTTCCATTTGTCCACCACTCTTTCCGTGAGAAAATGTCTCATCTCCCTCTTGAATCTTCCCCCCTTAAATCTCAGTCCATGCCCTCTCATGCCCCTCCCCATTCTCATCTGAAAAATCCCTTCTGTATTGGTCTTGTTTATCCCCTTCAGATACTTAAAGGTCTCGATCATATCCTCCCTATCCCTCCTCTCCTCCAGTGAATACATATTCAACTCTCCCAGCCTGTCCTCATAGGGCTTGCTCTCCAATCCTTGGATCATCTTTGTGGCTCTTTGCTGTACCCCTTCCAACAATCTGATGTCCTTCTTCAAGAATGGGCACTAGTACTGCATGCAGTACTCCAGATGGGGCCTGACTGATGACCTATACAGGGGCAGGATAACCTCCCTCCTTCCGGAGAAGATCCCTCTTGCAATACACCCCAGCATTTTGTTGGCTTTTGCTGTCACCTTCCTGCACTGAGTAGAGTTGTTCATGCTACCTGTAATTATTACTCCTAGGTCCTTCTCCTCTGTGGAGCTCCTCAACTGTACCCCACTCAAGTGATAATCCCTACCCTGGTTCCTCACTCTAAAGTGCATAACAATATGTTCATTTTGCACAAACGCAAGAATGAACTTAAAAAGCACATAAATTGCCCCAGGTCATCAGTGCTGTAATAAGTAAAAATTCTACCTGTTTTTTTAAAGAACCCCTCAAGTGTTTCCCAAACTGTAAATGTAGCTTTTTTTATTGCTCATTGGATCATTGATGTATTTAGTTTTTGTTGGCTGGGAAAGGATGGCTAGACAATGCTGCCACTTCTCAGCCTCGTCCCAAGTTACAGATACAAATCAACTGAAACTGAACAGTATTAAGCTGTTGGTTGTATTTTATTATACAATGGTGTGTGAAAATCCTGTGATCTCATTGGTCAAAACATGTCGCATGACCGTGGGTAAATCCTGCATAACCCATGGCTGAGGAATGGCATTTATAAAAAACATATTT
Organism: Neoceratodus forsteri; assembly: GCA_016271365.2. Taxonomy (NCBI): domain Eukaryota; kingdom Metazoa; phylum Chordata; order Ceratodontiformes; family Ceratodontidae; genus Neoceratodus; species Neoceratodus forsteri. The sequence goes on along the minus strand of CM057450.1, from coordinate 122,712,917 downwards.
AAACACATTTAAAATTTATTTTACACATGGGTCCATTGTATAATCGCAATAAAGCACTCCAAGGGGTCAGTCATTTAAGCAATATGCCACGAGAGGATGTGGGTTATTGAGGGATTTACCACGGCTGGAGTGGTTTACCCACGAGGTGCAGCTGAGTGGGTAAATCCTCGCCAGTCATGGTAAATCCCCTGATAACCTACATCCTCCAAGTAGCTTATTGCGATTATACCAAGGTTCATTTTTTTACTATAATAAAATACAAATATTAAAGAGGTTGCTTTGTTTTTTTATTTTATTGTATTTATTCCTATGCTGCATATGACCTCCTATATTTGCTCTACAGCCAGTGATTATCAGAGGAGTTACACCAGTGGTAAACTGCCAGTCTGACCATTTCATTGGCTGTTCACATATGTCCATGGTATAATGGGTGATTGACCCACTTCTTGTGTGGGTAAGTCACTCGGCTTCACTTCGCGACACACCACACAAAGCGTGGGTAAATCCCCGATAACCCACACCCTGTTGTGCCTTATTGCTTAAATGAAAGTCGAGGCACTTACCAGCATAGTTCTACTGCTATAAACTGGACATTAAGTCAGCAGTCACTGAATCAATGGTTTCCAATGCATCACTGTCACACTGGACATGAAGCACTTTGGGGAACCAAAAGGCAGTAAAACACAATGGACTTGGAGATCCCCAGGGTTCATAAAACAAGAAGGTACATTTTAAACATTTGGAGGCAGTATAGTGTAGTGGTTAAAGGCACTGAGCTGCAAAACTGGAAACCTGGGTTTGAATCCCAGCAGCCCTCATTTGCATACTGTGTGCCCTAAGCACGTTACTTAACTTCCTTGTGCTCCCAGGAGGCAGCCGGAAACAAGCTCCGGCTTAGTGTGCTTTCCGAGTTAAAAAATATCCCCTTTCTCTTGAAATAAATTCCAATAGGAAACAAAGGAGAGGATGCACTAGAACTACGCAAACAAATCAAAACACTCTGTACAACATACAGTAAATACTGTATATGGGAAATTTTGACTGTAGTTCTCCTTTAAAGCGAAAGTCTCAGAAACCATTTTTTCTTTAACATTGTGCAGCATGTAAATGCCTGTATCACACCCTTCCAATTTCATCTGGATTTAAAGTTAAACAAACTCCCTTCATTTCTACTGTGAAACCTCCCTTAGCTCCATTACAGATGTCATGGCCCTACTCCTGCAATGCATCATGGGTCTTGATGATGCTTTAGTGCTCAAGGTGCTGTAGTTCAAATGTGACATGTTTTTTGAGACACTGCATGCTCAAGCAAAAAAAAAAAAAAAAAACTTGCAGGATGTAATGCAATTAATCTGTCAAAGGACAATGAACCCATCACAGACAACAGCCTCTTTTCAAACCAGTCTCCTTCAGCTCTGACACACTTCAGGCCCCCCCAAAAGCACTTCCCATGAAATGTGTTAGCCAACATGAGACAAGAACAAAACAAAGGCCCTGCAGAAGGGAAGCAGAGCCACAGCCCCATGAGCAATATAACGTCATATTTGTCTGCAGTACACATCTACTACACCACTTTGAGGGAGAGTGCCTCGTTTTTAGGTGATAAACAATTGCAGGGTATGACAAGTAGGGTTATGGTAAAGTGGGATACATCTGGCAAAACAGTTTGCTTTCACATCACTTTTCATTCCTCCTTTACAACAGATTGTAATCCATTGTACAGTTCAGAGAAATACTGCAGATCCAATTTCAGTTCCTCTATTTTGTTCCGAATAGCTGTTGCCTCCTCTGATCGAGCTCCTTGGTGAATGTGTTTTGAATCCATTGCAATCTCATAAGCAACAAATACAAGAGTAACTGCATTACACATTATGCCAGCTATCCTTGCAGTCAAGGACATTGCTACAACTGACTCAGACAATACATCATCAACATTAGATACCACCTTTGAAATGGATGGTCTCACTCCTGGAACCTCCTTCCCCAGTGCTCCTAAGGCAGAATTGCGCTGCACTTTACAGAATGCTTGAATGTTTTTGATCATATGTTTTATGCGATGCATCACTGTTTGCACAGCTTCACTGACCTTTGTACTAATACTATCATAGCCTCGCTCTCCAATATGAATGCCCTCAGTCCTGCTGGCTGCTGCTGAACCTGCTGCACATGAAGTGCCTTTTATAGCATCCATTTCATCTGAACATAGTCTAAACATTTTGTCAACATCCTTCATTTTCTCAGAGGTAATCATTTTCTTAGTTATTACTGTTGCAGTATTTGTGACACCTCCTGTAATTCCTATACCACATCCAACAGCAGAGAGGATTGTGGATACACCAGCAGTAACTGGACCTAGCAATAGCCCTGTGATACTCATAATGAGTCCCAACGCATTTGCCACACTTACTGTAAGTTTGGCAATGGTACCATTTTTGTTAGATATGTCAAGGTTGTCAGCAATGTCACTGAGGGTGGCGAGACATGTTTTGATCTTGGTTTTATGCTCAGGGAAGTGCTTCATAAACTGCTTAATGTCTTTAACTCCACTGTTTTTCTGTGCAGCACTTAGTGTATGTTCTTGCCTGTTGCAACAAAGAGAAAAATGTTGATGTTAATTAGTTTCATAGTTAGGAACTGCAGGTGAAGAAGAATGCTCATATTCCTAATTGCCATTCTGGACACATCACTGTGCTCTTTACTTGTTGTCAGGTTGGCTGCCCCTGGTTTACACTGTCAGTATAGCCTAAATTGCTTAATGCATAATACTTTAACCCTGGGTATTTTTCTCCTTTATTTTGTTAGATATTAAAAACTCAGATAGGGCCTTACGATCGAATGCTTCATTAAGATTATTTGTTTCCAAGGTTAATACTAAATGAGAAAAAGACTGAGGTAGAACGGTCAGTGGGGGATGCTGCAACAGAAGGTAAAGACATCAAAAAATGGAGAGCAATGAGTACTAATATCCATAGTCTGGGTAACAAGCTTCCTGAATTAGTGGCCTTGATGGAGGAGGAACATCTGGATATCGTGGCAGTTACAGAAACATGGTACACACAAAACCATGACTGGGACATAAACATACCAGGATACACTGTCTACAGGAGGGACAGGGAGGGTAAAAGAGGAGGAGGAGTAGTTCTTTACATAAGGGAAGGAATAAAAGCAACAGAACAAAAGGGTGAACAGGGAGGAGAAGAAGCACTGTGGGTAAATTTGGAGACAGGCAATGGCACCACAATACGCACAGGGGTTGTATACAGACCCCCTTCTCAGGGGGAGGAAATGGACAGGGAAATGATAGAAAGTATACTTAGAATGGCAGAAAAAGGGGAGATATTGCTGATGGGTGATCTGAATATGCCAGATGTTAACTGGAATGCAGTTGCAGCTGCCACTTCGAAGAGTGCAGTTATTCTAGATGCCCTACAAGAGGCATGCCTTAGACAACTAGTACTGGAGCCCACTCAAGAGGGAGCAATATTAGACTTGATTCTCTCAAATGGAGATGGAGAGGGATCACAGATGTAGAAGTAGGTAGCCATCTGGGAACTAGCGACCATCGAACAGTATGGTTCACAATAAACACAGCAATAGAGTCGAGCCATACAAAGACAAAGTACTGGACTTTAGGAGGGCTGACTTTGCCAAAATGGGTGTGCCTAAGCAATGCACTAGCAAATGGGCAGGAAGGAGGGTGGAAGAACAATGGGGAATAATAAAACTGCCATCACAGAGGTATCGAGCCTTTGTGTGAAGCAAATAAACAAAACAAGGCGATGTAAGAAACCACTATGGTTCTCAAAGGAAGTGGCAGTGAAGGTTCAAGAGAAAAGAAAGCATTCAGGAAGTACAAGGAATTGCAGAAGGAGCAGGACAGAGAACTGTATCAGTTAAATCAAAGGAGGCTGGGAAGGCAGTCAGAACAGCAAGGCCCAAACCGAGGAAAAGATAGCCAACTCAGTTAGAGGGGATAAAACCTTTTATAGGTACATCAGGGAGCAAAAGGAAGACCAAGGGAGGGATAGTGAGGCTTAATAAAGGGAGGGAGGGTGGGCAGAGGAGACTGTGAAAAGGCAGAGATACTAAACAAATATTTTTGCTCAGTATTTACAAATGAAGAAGGAGGTACATAAAACAAACAGTAGTAACACTCTGGATACAGAAGTTGATACCAGTTTACAGAAGACAGGGTTCTGAAAGAACTCTTAAAACTGAAGGTGGACAAAGCAATGGGGCCTGATGGGATTCATCCCAGAATTCTAAAAGCTAAGGGTAGAACTAGTGACACCACTGACTACCCTTTTAACAAATCATGGGAGGATGGGGTGGTACCCGAGGACTGGAGGAGGGCAGATGTGATTCCCCTTCACAAAAGTGGGAGCAAGGCAGAAGCAGGAAACTACAGACCTGTTAGTTTAACCTCAGTGATAGGGAAAATGATGGAATCACTTCTGAAGGAAAGAATTGTCGAGTATCTAGAGGCCAGAGGGGCACAGGACCCTAGGCAACATGGATTCACAGCGGGAAGGTCATGCCAGACAAATCTGATAGATTTCTTTGACTGGGTACCAAAGTAGTAGATCAGGGAGGGCTGTGGACATGGCCTACCTAGACTTTAGCAAGGCATTTGACACAGTCCCACACAAAGATTAATATACAAGTTAGCCAGCCTGGGAGTGGGTCCCAAGATGACAGCCTGGGTAAAGGGTGGCTGGAGAATAGGACACAGAGGTAATAGTAACTGGAGTCCACTCAGAAGAAAGGAGGGTTACTAGTGGGGTACACAGGGGTTCAGTATTAGGACCGGTCCTCTTCAATGTCTTTATAAGTGACATTGCAGAAGGACTGGAAGGAAAAGTATGTCTCTTTGCAGATGACACTAAGATCTGCAACAGAGTTGATGCACAGGGTGGGGTGGAAAGGATGAGAAGGGACTTGAGCGAGGTTAGAGGAATGGTCAAATGTATGGCAGCTTAGATTCAATGCTAAGAAGTGCAAGGTAATGCACCTGGGAAACAAAAACCCAGGGGAAGAGTACACAATGGGGGTGAGATACTAACAACAACAAAAATGGAAAGGGACCTGGGGGTAGTCATATAGATGACCTAAAGGTGGGCAAGCAATGTGAGAGGGCAGCAAGGAGGGCTGGGGGATACTGGGATGCATAGGGAGAGGCATCACCAGTAGAAAACAGGAAGTTATTATCCCTCTGTACAGACAGCTGGTGAGACCCCATCTGGAGTACTGTGTGCAGTTCTGGAGACCCAATCTCCATAGAGACATAGACAGGATGGAAGCTGTCCAGAGGAGGGCAACTAAAATGGTGCAGGGTCTGCACGGAAGACATATGAAGAGAGACTTAAGGAACTTAATATGTATAGCCTCGAGGAAAGGAGGGAGAGGGGACATGACAGAAACTTTCAAGTACCTCAAGGGAATCAACAAAGTCCAAGAGGGTAGCATCTTTCAAAAAAGGGTGTGCAAGAACAAGGGCACAATTTGAAGATAGAGGGTGCGGCTCAGAGGTAATTTAAGAAAGTATTTTTCACAGAGAGGTTGTGGATGCATGGAATGGCCTTCCAGAGAGGTTGTGGAGTCAAAATCAGTGGTGGAATTTAAGCATGCATGGGACAGTCATAAGGCAATTCTGGGGGTGGGGGTAAGAAGAAGTAGGCTGCTGGTTAACTAAGATCTGCAGCTTATCCAGTAGGTAGGGAAATGGGCAGACTGGGTGGGCCAAGTGGTCCTTATCTGCCGTCAAATTCTATGTTTCTATGTAAATCAAAGTTGGGTATCCATGCCTTTTCTAACTATGCCCCCAACTCATTGGAATGTTACCAATTTGATTGCAACAAACCGCTAGTTATACTTTTAAAGCATTGTTGAGACAGTATTATGCTGATGTTTTGAAATGTGACTGCTTTAAATGTTGTTACATTGTTATACTTCTTGTTTGTATTTATTGTATTTTTGTTTATAATAACATGACTGTATTTATTAAGGTCCTGGGCTACATTTGAAAAAGGACCTTGGCTCATATTGCTTACCTCGTAAACAAAAGTCTGAATAAAAAAAACAAATAATATAATTATCTCATCAAAGAGCTATATGCCAAGATAATCTGCCAGTCTGAACAAGTGGATCTGTCTATGTAGCAAAGTAGCTCCCACTAGCCTCTTAGGCTTTAAAGGAGAGCTACTGGCAAACATCAAGCAGCCACCACTGCACAGATCAGGGCTTCAGTACTCTGATCCCCCCTGAAGGCACAATGTTTGTGAAAGTATATAAATACCTCAATACTTGTAAAAACTGTGATAATCTTTGTAGCAGGTGACATCTTCCCACCTCCCTACCAGAGGAGCAACAGGAGTCGGAGCAGCAAAGTAAAGCAGAGATCCTCCACCCTCCTCCTCCTCCTCCTCCCTCCTCCAACTGGCGTAGCTGTACTGATTGAATTCTGCCCTGTTTAATTCTGCCGTTTAGCCCTGTATTACTGCCCTGTTTAATTCTGCCGTTTAGCCTGTATTACTGCCCTGTTTAATTCTGCCGTTTAGCCTGTATTACTGCTCTGTTTAATTCTGCCGTTTAGCCTGTATTACTGCCCTGTTTAATTCTGCCGTTTAGCCCTGTATTACTGCCCTGTTTAATTCTGCCATTTAGCCCTGTATTACTGCCCTGTTTAATTCTGCAGTTTAGCCCTGTATTACTGCCCTGTTGTAACTGTTACCTTAATTTGGTTGGGACCGAAGCATTGCTGCTACATTGCTAGTGCCTGTTTGTTTTTTTCTTACTACACTGTGAAGCTAGGGATTTGAGTAGATGTTTAGCTTACTGCAACTGTTCTGCCTCAGAGTTTCTGCTTTCCTTTCTTCAGAGTCCATTTCTGAGTGGGTCTGCAGCATTGAAACTGGTCACTCCAAGCATGTGCGTCTTGCCTAGGGCTTGGACAAGTTCAGCTACCCCGCCCCCCTTTCTGTCTCCATTTAGAAACATAGAAACATAGAAGTTGACGGCAGATAAGGACCGCAAGGCCCATCCAGTCTGCCCATTTCTTTTTCTACCTTATAAATGTGCCATCGGCCTTTGCTCTGTCAGTGGCCTATCTATTCACACTCATTTGTATTGCTCCCTTATGCCTATCCCATGCCTGTTTGAAGCCCTGCACTATATTCATAGCCACCACTTCTTAAGGTAGGCCATTCCATGCATCCACCACCCTTTCTGTGAAAAAGAATTTCCTCACATTCCCCCTTAATCGACCCCCTCTAATCTCATGCTGTGTCCTCTTGTCCTGCTAATTTTCTTATATTTAAACATGTTAGACTCTTTCACCTTGTTAATGCCCTTAAGGTGTTTGAATGCCTCGATCATATCACCTCTCTCCCTCCTTTGCTCAAGGGTATACATATTGAGCTCTGTTAATCTGTCCTCATATGTTTTCTGATGCAGTCCCTGCACCATTTTGGTTGCCCTTCTCTGGACTGCCTCAATTTGGTTAATGTCCTTGTGAAGGTGTGGCCTCCAATACTGCATGCAGTACTCCAGATGGGGCCTAACCAGTGTCTTGTAAAAGAGGGATTATTACCTCCCTCTTACGACTTGTGATACCCCTACTAATACACCCTAACACCCCCCTAGCCTTACCTACTGCTTTAGAAGTCTGCTTGGATGATTTCAGGTCATCAGTGATGATGATGCCCAAGTCTCTTTCTTCCTTTGTGACTGCTAGCAACTCCCCTCCCAGCCTATAGGTGACTTCAGGGTTTCTCTTCCCTATGTGCATGATCTTGCACTTCTTTGCATTAAATCCCAGTTGCCACTCTTCTGACCATTTTGCTAGTTTATCCAGATCTCTTCTCATTCTGCCCACCCCATCTGGATCATCTACTCTGTTGCAGATCTTGGTGTCATCTGCAAACAGACAAGCCTTACCCTCTAGTCCATCTGCAAGGTCACTAATGAAGATGTTGAAGAGGACTGGCCCCAGGACTGATCCCTGAGGTACCCCACTTGTGACTTGCATCTCTTCTGACTGTATACCATTTACCACCACTCTCTGTTTTCTGCCCGTCAACCAGTTTGCCACCCAGTTGACCAACTTCTGGCCCAACCCGAGCCTATCTAGCTTATTTATCAGTCTTCTATGTGGAACAGTGTCAAAAGCTTTGCTGAAGTTAAGGTAGGCGACATCAACTGCTCCCCCTTGGTCCACCACTCTGGTTACCCAGTCAAAGAAATCTATGAGATTAGTTTGACAGGACCTTCCTTTTGTAAACCCATGCTGTCTTGGATCCTGTGCCCTATGGATTCCAGGTGTTGCACTATCATTTCCTTAAGGAGTGCCTCCATAATCTTGCCCACTACTGAGGTAAGACTGACTGGTCTGTAGTTCCCTGCCTCCTCCCTGCTACCACTCTTGTGGAGCAGGATCACAAACCCTTCTCCAATCTTCTGGGACCTCTCCTGTGCTCAGAGACTCACTAAACAGTTCTGCTAATGGCTCTGCTAGTTCCACCTTTAGCTCCTTAAGTACCCTGGGATGTATGCCATCAAGTCCCATTGCCTTATCCACCCTGAGCTTAGCAAGCTCTTGTAGGACCCTTTCTTTTGTGAAGGGAATAGTGCTCACCTCCCTCCCCCCTGTGTCCATGGTGCTGAGCTGTGGGCCCTGCCCTACCTTCTCTTCAGTAAATACTGAGCAAAAGTATCTATTTAGGATAGATGCTTTTACATGATCCTCCTCCTCCATGCTCCCTTTTCTCCATTAACTAGCAATACCCCCTCTGGACTTTCTCCTTTCACTAATGTATCTATAGAAAGTCTTGTCACCTTCTTTTACTGTTACGTGCTAGTGTTTCCTCAGTTTGGGACTTTGCCTGCCTTACTGCCTTCCCTGCTTCCCTTAGGGCAGTTTGGTATGCCTCCCTATCTTCATCCCGCTGTGTTCCCTTATATTTCTTGAAGGCCAGCCTTTTGGTTCTGACCTTTTCTGCTACTGTATTTGAGAACCAAAGTGGTTTCCTTCTTCTTTTGCACTTCCTTTTCTGTCTAACACAATGGGATGTTGCTTCAAGTATTGCATCCTTAATGCTTGCCCACTTTGCCTGTACCCCCTCACCTGTGTTTCTTTTTGCCAGGGCTAGCTTAACTCTGTTGGCCATCTTATCAAAGTCAGCTCCTCTGAAGTCCCATATTTTTGCCTTGGAATGGGATGATTTAGATGTAGTACTCAAATTGAACCATACCATGTGATGGTCACTGGCCCCCAGGTGACCTTCTACTTGGAGATCTGTGATCCCTTCCCTGTTAGTCAGTACTAGATCTAGGATAGCCCTGTCTCTTGTGGGTTGTTGTACCAGTTGTTTGAGGCCCTACCCCTGCAGGGAATCCACTATGTGTCTAGTTCTGGCAGATGTTCCTGCTGGTATTGACCAATCTGTATCCGACATGTTGAAGTCTCCCATTATCAGAACCTCCCCTTTAGCTGTCATGTTTTGTATATCTTCTAACAGTAATGTGTCTATGTCCTCCCCCTGGTCTGGGGGCCTGTAGACAACCCCAGTTCTTATGGCTGTCCCAATTGCTGTTTCCAGGGTGAACCACAGTTCTTCTGGCTCCTTATGTGTATTCTGAATTTCTGTAGCTTTGATATTTTCATTGACATACAGGGCCACTCCTCCCCCCCTTTTTGCACCTCGGTCTCTTCTCAACAATACATAGCCAGGTATTGAAGTCTCCCAAGTGTGGTTACTGGTAAACCACGTATCACTAATTGCTACTATGTCCAGTTTAGCCTCTGACATTATTGCCTGCAGGTCTGGGATCTTATTTCCCAGGCTGTGAGCATTTGTGTACATGATTTTCCATTGGCAGATTCGTTGTGTTAGTTGTTGGGTGAGGTTTGGCATTACCCTGGCGTCATATGGGGAGACAAACCTTTTTCTTACCTGGTGATGCAAATGAACCACAAACATGCTGAATCCCTGTTTGACCACTTAGCCGAGGGGAGGGTGTTCTTCCCATTCGACATGGGTGCTGCACCCTCTCCCCATTTGCTATTTTAAATATTCTGCAAAGACGTCAAACTTCTGCCCCAATGCACTGACTCCTCCTTAGTCAGATGCAGTCCATCAAATTTAAAGAACTTTCGCTCCCCAGAACTGTTGCCAGTTCCCTACAAATCTGTGTCCTTTTTCCTGGCACCAGCCCTTGAGCCACGTGTTTAGCTCCCCTATCTCCCTTCTCTGACCTTCCGTCCATCTGCCCCTCTCCCAGACTGGCAGAATCTCAGAGAAGGAGATGCCGGACGAAATGGATGATAGTTTGTCACCCAGCCTGGTCAGGTGTTCCTTGGTCTCCACAACTGACCTCCTGGTGAGATCATTAGTCCCTATGTGTACTAGGACATCAATGTTTTCTCCTGCTTTGTGAACAATTTTAGCAATGCAGTCAGTGTCTCTCCATGCTGATGTACCTGGGAGACATCTGACCATTACCCCTGGCTGGAGATGGGTATCAACTCCCCGAATCATGGAGTCTCCTATGATCAGAAGTTTTTTGGATTTCCTTTTTGCTTTTTTTGTTTTGGTTCCTGATTTGGGCGAGTTTTGTTGTGCTAGCTCCTGTGCTGCAGTGTCCTGCTCTGCAGTGTCTTCTGCCTCTTTGTTTGATTTCAGAGATAGAGGCATAACCTGTTTGTAGTGTTTATATGGCTTTTGGAGGTAATATGTTGGAGAGCAGAGAGTGATGGGGCACCCAATTTGCCCCTCCTAACCACCTGCCAACCTCCTGGTCCAACTACCCTCTGCAGTCGAGGTGTTTTTGTTGGATGCTGGGGAAATGGCGGGTGGTTCTTATAATGTATTTCCTCTTGAATATGAAATTTGAGGTATGCAATCTCTGCCCATGCTGCCCGGAGCTGAGCCCTAAGATCTGCAATGGCCCAGCATGTAGGTCAGTGTCCTAAATCCTGTAAGACGGTCCTTCTGAAAAGTGTTCCACAGTACCTGCAGTTAATGATATCCATTCCAGATAAGTTGCTGGGTTAATAACCTAGTCAGAGTAATTAGAAGGAAAAAATGCAAGTAATGGTTTGATTGTGTTTTTTTGTTTAACTTGTTATAACAAGTTAAATTACTAGTGCCCCTGTAAATGAGCTCACCTTGTGGATGCCCCACTGATCCACCCCTTCCTGCTCTGCCACAGGAAATGTCACAACTGTGGTACCCTATAAAAGGAGTGTAGTGTGGGGTGGTTGGGGATGGGGGTGGGTGGCTGGGCCCTTCCCCTGCCGAAAAAGAAGAACCATGGATGAAAGAACAAGGAGGTAAGAACAGAAACAATCAGTCAATAACAAATGCAGTAACCCTGAAAGCTTATCCTAATGTTAGATAAAACTGTAAAACCTGTAAAGCACCACCTGTAATAATTTCAGAGAAGATATACGCTGTAGGAAGCACTTTGCTACAGAGAAAAATAAAGCAATGAAATGTTAGCAACAAACAGTAGCAATCCCTGTGAGTAAAAAATAAAAACACCACCACACAGTAAATCTGCTTAGCCAAAAGAAGTCTTAATCCTTTTCCCTTGCTCTGGTAAGGTTCTCTACTCTGCCTTTCAAGCAGTCTTGGAAGGAAAGAGCTCAGGTGAAGCTAGGTGCCTTGGCCAGCAAACCAAGTCTTCTACCATTTCCACCCTGACCTCAGCTCTTTTGTTTGTAACCTTTTAATCCCTGAACAATCTGGTCACCATTATTTCTATGTCTTCACAGCTGCTAAATCCCCTTCAACCCACCTCCCTACCACAGCAACAACAGGAGTCGGAGCAGCAAAGTAAGGTAGATATCCGACACCCTCCTTCTCCAGTCGGGGTAGGTGTACTGTGCTAGCCCGTCACTGCTAGCACTATCTCCCCAATTTCCCCAGCTGCAACTTATATTCCCTGGTCACTAGGAGTTGCTATTGCTCCAACCACTTCAACTACACACACCTAACAAAGTACCACATCAGTTGCAGTTATCATTCCTAGCCTGTTTTAACCCTTTCTATTTCAGTCTCGGGGCCTGCGATTTTGACACCCTTCCTGTCTCTAAGCATGCCCTGGGTTTCAAACTCCCAATCCTCTGCACCAGAGTCCGTAACCCTAACTGCTAGGCTATCTCAGTGGTAACAATTTGACTTAGATTTATTTTACTTATTAACCTCTCAGGTACTCCCCTCCCCCCCCAACCCTAGGTGACTTTCTTGCAACACCACCCTTTTTGCCCTCCTTGCCACTTGCTTCAGTTGAACACTTACTGGACCTCACTTGTTTTTCTACCTGCTAACTATCAACTCCTATTACTATGGGAGCTGACCACTACGTTTCCCCTCTCTCCTCCTGTTCTTTCTGTACAATCCCCCAACCTCAGAAATCTTCCCTCTACTCTCCCCTCTGACTGTCCCCTTCCTTCCTCCCTCCTTTCCTCCTACTCATACCCTCACCTTCCCCTTCTTTTTCTCCCCATCCCCCACAATCCCTCTCCTCCTCCCCCTATCACCTTCTCCATTCCCCTCCCTCTCCAGGATCACCTTTTCTCCTCTTCCCACTAGGCTTATACTGCTCACCCCTTTTCCTCCCTTTTCTCCTGGACCATACCCTTATCCATTCCCTCCTTCTCCTCCACCTTCCATTTACCTTCTGCCAGGACTGTGGGAGTTTTCTAGCTATCTCAGTTAAATTCCCACATTTCCACCCAAAGAAGAACTTTTGCCTGAACACCAGATGCACCAGAACCATCCTTCTCCTTCTCCTCCTTTCAGGGTCAGTGCACCTCAACCCCGGCCCCGCTAATCTTCACCGTCCCTCTGACCGCAACCTAGCCGAAAGCAGTAAATTCATCAGTATTGTTCACCTTAATGTTCAAAGCTTCCTTGCTAAGAAGGATATATTTCAGGCTTGGGTTAAAGGCAATAACTTTGACATTCTAGTGCTCTCTGAGACCTGGCTCTCTAACAAAGTCTCCCGTGGGGAAATCAAGCTCAGTGGGTTTATTTCTCTCAGAAAAGACAGGCCCAGCAGAAAGGGGGCTACCTATTCTATGTGTCTAATAAACTCTCCATCACTGAATTCAGCCCCGATGCAAAATTTAAAAAGTCTGAGTCCATTTCTATCCACCTTCTACTCGGAAAGAACAAAACTCTCACCAACAGCACCACCTATGCCCTCCCCCCCAAACACCTGCATCAGATCTCAAATCCCTGCTAACCATTGTATTCTCTCCCTCTTAACAGAGAGTGGATTCTACTCTGGGAATTTCAATATCAACTGGACCTCCAATTAATTGGATAATGCCAAATCCATCGTCTTGGGCCTAGGGTTGCACCAATTTATAACAAGTCCAACCAGGACAAACTATAAAACCGCCTCTTAATCGGTCATCGACTGGATTATCATCTCCAACTCTACCAGAATCCCTGAAGCTGGGACCCTTCCAGACTGCTAATGACCACTGTGCAATCTACTGCCACTGGACTCCGCAATTTCCCAAACCCCCTCCCAATTTCATACATAGTCCTTCCACCAGATTGACTGGTCTTTCACCTCAACCATGGACAATCTACATGCTGTCCCCGAGTGCTTCTCATCTATTTTCAATGGGGTATGCGACACATTCACCCCCTCAAAAAGACCAGGATCCAGGGCTTCTTCTGCGAGTGGCTCACCCCTGACATCCTCAAATTAATGAGAGAGAGAGAGAGAGAGACAGGTCTTGGACCAAACACAGGAAGCACAACAACCCCACCTGACTAACACTGTTCAAAGCCCTGTGCAACAAGTGCAAAGCAGCTATCAGGTCAGCAAAGGTAAATTTTCTTCACACTAAACAGCTTGGGGAAAATTAAAATCCCAAGCAACTCTGGGGTACCCTGGATAACCTCCTCAGGAGGGTCAGAAAAGCTAAACCCATCACCCTCAGGGATGGGGACAAGCTCACAAATGACCCCTTAGAAGTAGCCACCATTTTCAACTTATTTTTTTGGATCTGGACAAATACAAACCCATGTGTTTCTACCCCCATCCCAGGGTCACCCAAGTCACCCTCTCACCCTGCCACATTCAGGTACCATTCACAATTTCTACCTCCGGGCATTGTCATCCTCGGACACCTACAAACTCCTCCACTCAAATAACTCCAGACCCAGTAAAAGTGCCGACAGGATAGATTTTAAAATTCTCAAGCTTGCATTTCTCTCACTAGTGGTCCCACTCACCAACATCCTAAATCTCTGTCTTTGTACTGGCACCTTCCCTAGAATATGGAAAACGGCCATAGTCAAACCTCTGTTTAAATCAGGTTCTAAGAATGAGGTAGAAAACTACAAACATATGTCTCTTCTCACCCCCTCATCAAAGATACTTAAAAGAGTATTTCACTCCCAAGTCACATCCTTTCTTAACAGCTATAACATCCTCACCAACATGATTTCAGAGCAGCACACAGCACTGAGACTGCCCTAGTTAGGTATACTAGGGATAGCTATGAAGCCCTGGACAACGGCCTTATACACGGGCTCGGTTTTTGTGAACCTGACCAAGGCCTTTGACTTTGTCAACCACAATCTGCTCCTTAACACCCTATCTAACCTCCATTTCTCCAATAACGCTGTCATTTGGGTCGGGAACTATCTCTCACAAAGAACTCAGATGACCACTATCAATGGGCTGCTGTCCTTGGAATGCCCTATTAAATATGAGGTTCCCCAGGGGTCCATCCTGGGCCCCTTCCTGTTCACACTCTTCCTCAACAAGCTCCCTGAAGTCTGTGTCAACACTAAAATGGTCCTCTATGCAGACAACGCTGCACTGTAGTGCAGTGACAGAAACCCAGACGAGATGTTCACCAGATTACAATCCGACTTCCAGAACCTGCATTCTTGGTTCACTAATAAAGTAATGGTCTTAAACTTGGTTTTCTCTGGCTCAAGGAAAACTTTCACCCCAAAACTAATGCTATCAGATAATCATGGAAACTGTATTGAGTAAGTCACTGAATTTAAATACCTCAGTCTTCTGCTTGCTCCCCACCTGTCTTTCAGCCTTCACATTTTCAACATCATGAGTAAAATTCACACAAGGCTGGGGTTGATCTATAGGATCTGAAAATTCTTAATCCCTGAATCTAGACTCCACCTAGCTAGCTCCATCCTAATACAACTCTGGACTATGGAGAGATCATTTATGCCCCCTTTACTAATTCCCAGTTCTTCTACAAATTTAGATCCAGTTACAACAATATCATCCGCTTTGTCACTGGGCTACCATGGAGAATGCACCACTGCACCCTCTACAAAGCCCTGGACTGGCTCACTCTTGAGGGATGTTTCACCCTCAAAAATCTTTCTTTCCTCCATAAAATTCACCTCAATAAAATACCACCAAGCGTGACATCTCTGTTCCCCAAATCTGCTCCTAACCAGGGGAACTGCAAGCAATATTTTCAGAATCCCATTTTTCCACACCACACTTGCGCAAAACTCTATTGTTTTCAAGGGCACAGAACATTATAATCAGCTCCTGCCCAACCTCCTTGCCAGCAACACTATTTTCGCCTTTCAAAGGTCCCTCAAGAACCACCTCAATACTAAACTATCTTGCACTTGCTCTCCCACCTTAGGCAGAATCTGACCATGTTCCTTAGCCCCTCTTTTCTTCCTCCCAGTCTCCCCCACTCTGCTCCCATCTTCCTTCTCCGTCCACCCCCTTGTTCCCATCACCCACCCTCCCTCCCTCCCATTTCCAGTTTCCTGCACCTATTTATCCCTTGTTTATACTTTTTGTGCCATTAATCCATTTTTTGTATGTCAATCCTTGAATTTGTAAAGTGTGTTTAGGTAATTATTATTGTACTGTGCACTTTTGATGCACTTTTGCTCGCTCTCATGCCTGTTGTTAGTTCCTTTATGTAAGATTTTACCCCTACCTGTATAGAAACATAGAAGTTGACGGCAGATAAGGACTGCAATGTCCAGCCAGTCTGCCCATTTCTTTTTCTACCTTATGAATGTTCCATTGGCCTTTACTCTGTCAATGGCCTATCTATTCATACTCATCTGTATTGTTCCCTTATGCCTATCCCATGCCTGTTTGAAGCCCTGCACTGTATTCATATCCACCACTTCCTGAGGTAGGCCGTTCCATGCACCCACCACGCTTTCTGTGAAAAAGAACTTCCTCACATTACCCCTTAATTGGCCTCCCTCTAATCTCATGCTATGTCCTCTTGTCCTGCTATTTTTCTTATATTGAAACATGTTAGACTCTTTCACCTTGTTAATGTCCTTAAGGTGTTTGAATGTTTCGATCATATCACCTTTCTCCCTCCTTTGCTCTAGGGTATACATATTGAGCTCCATTAATCTGTCCTCATATGTTTTCTGATGCAGTCCCTGGATCATTTTGGTTGCCCTTCTCTGGACTGCCTCAATCTGGTTAATGTCCTTGTGAAGGTGTGGCCTCCAGTACTGCACGCAATACTCCAGATGGGGCCTAACCAGTGTCTTGTAAAGAGGGATTATTACCTCCATCTTACGACCTGTGATACCCCTACTAATACACCTCAACATCCCTCTAGCCTTACCTACTGCTTTAGTGGTCTGCTTAGATGATTTCGGGTCATCTGTGATGATTATGCCCAAGTCTCTTTCTTCCCTTGTGACTCCCAGCAACTCCTCTCCCAGCCTACATGTGGTTTCAGGGTTTCTCTTCCCTATGTGCATGATCTTGCACATCTTTGTGTTAAACCTCGGTTGCCACTCTCCTGACCATTTTGCCAGTTTATACAGATCTCTTCTCATTCTGCCCACCCCATCTGGATCATCTACTCTGTTGCAGATCTTGGTGTCATCTGCAAACAGACAAACCTTACCCTCCAGTCCATCTGCAATGTCACTGATGAAGAGATTGAAGGGACTGGCCACCAGTTAGTCCTAGGGTACCCACTTGTGTTGCATCTCTTCTGACTGTATACCATTTACCACCACTCTGTTTTCTGCCTGTCAACCAGTTTGCCACCCAGTTGACCAACTTCTGACCCACCCTGAGCCTACCCAGCTTATTAATCAATCTTCTATGTGGAACAGTATCGAAAGCTTTGCTAAATTCAAGGTAGGCGACATCAACTGCTCCCGATTGGTCCACCACTCTGGTTACCCAGTCAAAGAAATCTATGAGATTAGTTTGACATGACCTTCCTGTTGTAAACCCATGCTGTCTTGGATCCTGTGCTCCTATGGATTTCAGGTGTTGCACTATCCTGTGCTTAAGGAGTGCCTCTATAATCTTGCCCACTACTGAGGTAAGATTGACTGGTCTGTAGTTCCCTGCCTTCTCCCTGCTACCACTCTTGGTATCACATGAGCCCTTCTCCAGTCTTCTGGGACCTCTCCTGTGCTCAGAGACTCACTAAACAGTTCTGCTAATGGCTCTGCTAGTTCCACCCTTAGCTCCTTTAGTACCCTGGGATGTATGCCATCAGGTCCCATTGCCTTGCCCACCCTGAGCTTATTGAGCTCTTGTAGGACCCTTTCATTTGTGAAGGGACTAGTGCACACCTCCCTCCCCCCTGTGTCCATGGTGCTGAGCTGTGGGCCCTGCCCTACCTTCTCTGCAGCAAATACTGAGCAGAAGTATTTATTTAGGATAGATGCTTTTACATGGTCCTCCTCCTCACATGCCCTCTTATCCCCTTTGATCTTAGCAATACCCCCTCTGGACTTTCTCCTTTCACTAATGTATCTATAGAAAGTCTTGCCACCTTCTTTTACTGTTTGTGCTAGTGTTTCCTCGGTTTGGGCCTTTGCCTGCCTTACTGCCTTCCCTGCTTCCCTTAGGGAAGTTTGGTATACCTCCCTATCTTCATCCTGCTGCATTCCCTTATATTTCCTGAAGGCCAACTTTTTGACTCTGACCTTTTCTGCTACTGTTTTTGTGAACCAAAGTGGTTTCCTTCTTCTTTTGCACTTCCTTTTCTCTCTAATACAATGGGATGTTGCTTCAAGTATTGCATCCTTACTGCTTGCCCACTTTGCCTTTACCCCCTCACATGCATTTCTTTTTACCAGGGCTAGCTTAACTCTGTTGGCCATCTTACCAAAGTCAGCTCCTCTGAAGTCCTATATTTTTGCCTTGGAATAGAATGATTTAGTTCTAGTGGCCAAATTGAACCATACCATGTGATGGCCACTGGCCCCCAGTTGACCTTCTACCTGGAGATCTGTGATCCTTTCCCTGTTGGTCAGTACTAGATCTAGGATAGCCCTGTCTCTTGTGGGTTGTTGTACCAGTTGTTTGAGGCCCTCTCCTGCAGGGAATCCACCATGTGTCTAGTTCTGGCAGATGTTCCTGCTGGTATTGACCAATCTGTATCTGGCATGTTGAAGTCTCCCATTATCAGAACCTCCCCTTTAGCTGTCATGTTTTGTATATCTGCTAACAGTAATGTGTCTACATCCTCCCCCTGGTCTGGAAGCCTGTAGACAACCCCAGTTTGTATGGTTGTCCCATTTCCTGTTTCCAGGGTGTCCCACAGTTCTTCTGGCTCCTTATGTGTATTCTGAATTTCTGTAGCTTTAATATTTTCATTGACATAATGGGCCACTCCACACCCCCTTTTTTGCACCTTGGTCTCTTCTGAACAGTACATAGCCAGGTGCTAAAGTCTCCCAAGTGTGGTTACTGGTAAACCATCTCTCACTAACGGCTACTATGTCCAGTTTAGCCTCTGTCATTATCGTCTACAGGTCTGGGATATTGTTTCCCAGACTGCGAGCATTTGTGTACATTATTTTGCATTGGCCAGACTGTGGGGTGTTAGTTGTTGGGCAAGGTCTGTCATTTCCCCTGTGTGTCATATGGGAAGCCAGACCTTTTTCCTTACCTGGTGATGCAAATGAACTACAAACATGCTGAACTCCTGTTTGACCAGTAGCTGAGGGGGGAGGGGTGTTCTTCCCATTCGATGTATCGGGTGCTGCACCCCTCTCCCCATTTGCTAGTTTAAATATTCTGCAAAGATGTCAAACTTCTGCCCCAATGCATTGACTCCCTCCTTAGTCAGATGCAGTCCATCAAATTTAAAGAACTTTCTCTCCCAAAACTGTTGCCAGTTCCCTACAAATGTGTGTCCTTTTTCCTGGCACCAGCCCTTGAGCCACATATTTAGCTCACCTGTCTCCCCTTCTCTGACCTTCCATCCATCTGCCCCTCTCTCTTAGACTGGCAGGATGTCAGAGAAGGAGATGCTGGATGAAATGGATGATAGTTTGTCACCCAGCCTTATCAAGTGTTCCTTGGTCTCCACAACTGACCGTCTGGCAAGATCGTTAGTCCCTATGTGTACCAGGATGTCAATGTTTTCTCCTGCTTTCTGAGCAATTTTAGCAATGCGGTCAGTGTCTCTCCACACTGATGTACCTGGGAGACATCTGACCATTACCCCTGGCTGGAGATAGGTATCAACTCCCCGAATCATGGAGTCTCTTATGATCAGAAGTTTTTTGGATTTCCTTTTTGCTTCTTTTGTTTTGGTTCCTGTTTTGGGTGAGTTTTGTTGTGCTAGCTCCTGTGCTGCAGTGTCCTGCTCTGCAGTGTCCTCTGCTCCTTTTTTGATTTCGGAGATAGAGGCAGATACTGTTTGTAGTTTTTGTATGGTTTGTGGAGGTGATATGTTGGAGAGGACTGAGTGATGGGGCATCCAATTTGCCCCTCCTAACCACCTGCCAACTTCTTAGACCAACTACCCTCTGCGGTCGAGGTGCTTCTGTTGGATGTTGGGGAAATGGTGGGTGGTTCTTATATTATATTTCCTCTTGAATATGCAATTTGAGGCATGCGCAATCTCTGCCCATGCTGCCTGGAGCTGAGCCCTTAGATCTCCCAATGGCCCAGCATGTAGGACAGTGTCCTAAATCCTGTAAAACTGCCCTTCTGAAAAGTGTTCCACAGTACCTGCAGTTAATGATATCCATTCGAGATAAGTTGCTGGGTTTATAACCTGGTCAGAGTAATTAGAAGGAGGAAAATGAAAGCATAAGTTTGATTTTGTGTTTTGTTTGCTTGTTTTTGTATAACTTGTTATAACAAGTTAAATTACTTGTGCCCCTGTATATGAGGTCTCTGTGTGGATACCCCCGATCTGTCCCTTCCCGCTTTGCTACAGGAAATGTCACAACTGTGCAACATTATAAAAGGAGTGTAGTGTGGGGTGGTTGGGGATGGGGTGGGTGGCTGGGCCCTTCCCCTGCCGAAAAAAGAAGAACCACAGATGAAAGAAATGAGGTAAGAGCAGAAACAATCAGCCAGTAACTAATGCAGTAGCCCTTAAAGCTTATCCTAATGATAGATAAAACTGTAAAACCTGTAAAGCACCACCTGTAATAATTTCATAGAAGATATACCCTGCAAGAAACGCTTTGCTACAGAGAAAAATAAAGCAGTAACAGAAGATATACCTTGCAATAGACAATTTGAATCAGAAGATTGCAGCAGTAATCTGTGAGCACACACCTATAGGCACACCTTGTAATAATGCAGCAGAAGGTATACCCATCAACAACATTTTGAATCAGAGAAAAATAAAGCAATAAATTGTTAGCAACAAATAGTAACAATCCCTGTGAGTAGAAAATAAAAATAACAACACACAGTAAATCTGCCTAGCCAAAAGAAACCTTAATCCTTTTCCTTGCTCTGGTAAGGTTCTTTGCTCTGTCCTTTCAAGCAAACTAGAAGAAATGAGCTCAGGTGAAGCTTGGTGTCTTTGCCAGAAAACCCAATCTTCCACCTGTACATTGTATACTGAAATTGTCTCTTTTATTTACTCTTTCAACTGGACATTTGTGAAAAAGGGCATTTTGGCTCACATACCTTTCAGTGAAAAATGAAATTTATTATACTATGTTGTAAGATCGTGCTGCTCACCCCTGAGATCATGCTTGTAACAATGTGATATGATGACATGCCTTTGCCCCTTCCTCTGTGATGCTCTTTTGTAGGGAGATTTAATAATCTCTGTATCTCACATACCCTGCTCTATTTTTACAGACTTTGCCTAAATGCCATGTGTATGCTGTGTATACACATGGCATTTGTGTATCAAATCAAATCAAATCAACTTTATTTATAAAAAGCGCCTTTTCAAAACCAAGGTGCTTGTACATAATCCAGTAAAATAAATTAAATACAATTATTAAAACCAGTATAACCAATATAAACAATTTAAGACTCATGGATGCAATATTAAAAGTTGGTATATGCCAGATTAAAAAGAAATGTCTTCAATGCTGTCTTAAAACTTTGGACAGTCAGGCAATCTCACACCTGATGAGGTAGAGAATTCAACAGGGTTGGAGCCATAAAACTAAAAGATCCTGCCCCAGATGTCTTTAAACAAACCCTGGAAATCTCTAGCAATCCCTCGTCAGTGGATCAGAGAGAGCAGGAGGGACAGTAGGTACAAAGGAGATCTTGCAGATAACCAGGTCCCTGATCATGTAGGGCCTTATAGGTCAACAAACTGACCTTGAAGGTGATCCGCCATCGTACTGGCAGCCAGTGCAGTCCATGAAGCACAGACGTTACATGACTGGACCTAGAAGAACCAGTCAATAGCCTGGCTGCCGCATTCTGCACAAGCTGCAGATGGTGGATATCAACCCCAGGTAACCCAAGGTAAAGGGAGTTGCAATAGTCAAGGTGGTAGGTAACAAAGGCATGGACCAAAGTTGGAAGATTGTCAGATGGAACCAGGTGCTTCACCCGGGTGATATTCCTCAGATGGTAAAAAGAGGCCTTGACAACTGCTGACACCTGTGATTTAAATGTCAGACAGTCATCAAACAAACACCCAGTTTCCGCACCCAGTCTGAGGTAGTTAGCTGCACACCCCCAAGCCATAAACCTGAAGGTGATCCAGCCAACAAACCTGCCTCCCGATGACCTGGGTCCACCACCAAAACCTCATTTCATTTCTGGGTTTAACTGTAGCCAACTCCCATTCATCTAGTCCTGGATCTCAGCAAGACAGTTGTTAAATACTGAAACAGCAGCAACCTGGCCAGGAACAAAGGACTTGTATAGCTGAGTATCACCTGCATAGCAGTGAAAACTCAAGCCATACTGCCTAATAATCACTCCCAATGGCAGCATATACACTGCAAACAACATGGGAGCCAAATGGAACCCTGTGGCACCCCACAGGATAGGGGGAGTGAAGCCGAGGAAAAAATCCCAGACACACCCTCTGAGTCCTACCTTCTAGGAAAGATTGAAACCATCTGAGGACCGTACCAGACAGTCCACAGATAAACCGCAGGTGCTCCAATAACACACCATGGTCCACGGTGTCAAATGCCGGAGAGAGGTCAAGAAGGACCAAAATGGAATGGGTCCTTTGATCTCTCACTATTAGGAGGTCATTAAGTACCCAGACAAGGGCTGCCTCGGTACTATGTCTCTTCCAAAATCTGGACTGGAAAGAATCATAGATATTGTGGCTGGTCAAATGATCATCCAGCTGCGACGCAACCACCTTCTCAATAATCTTACCCACAAAGGGCAGATTAGAGACCAGTATACATATGGCATTTGGGCAAAGTCTGTAAAAATATAGCAGGGCATGTGAGATTATTGTTACCAGCAGCACTGTCTTTGAATCAGTTTTTCGAGTATTGAGGTATTTAAATACTTTCATGAATATTGTGCTGGGGGAAGGGTATCAGAGTACTGAAGCCCCAATCTGTGCAGTGGTGGCTTCTTGATTTTTGCAGTAGCTCTCCTTTAAAGTCTGATGAATCATGAGCTTTAAAGCAGCAGTACTAGGAAATGAGGAAGTGAATTTCAAAATTGATTTTCTATCCCCTTACTATAGAGTAAGTCCTCTGGTTATGAAATATAAGACTTTTATCCTGATCCATTACCTACTTCATTTTTTTATTTTGAAAAGTGTGTGTTGTAGATCTACAGTAAAGATGTCTGCCTCCATGTTCACTGCTCCATGCTCCCTGAACGTCTCCTCGCGTCCTCTGTTTAATTTCTGTTTTGACCTGTGGCTGCACGTTCCCAAGACGAGTCTCTGTTGGTACTGTAATGTGAGTTCAGCTAATACGAATGGAGAGTTGTCTTATCAATTGAGTCATGTCATTACCTTTCCATACTGTTATCTTTCATTTCAGTTTGTGACAGCATGTATTACTCGTTCTCCCAATGTATTTATTTATAATTTCCCTCATAGTCACTGAATAACTGTTCGGACGGTTTATCCCCATTTACCCAGGAGAACATATTTTTTCAGTTTCGTTTACTCACTACATTCTGAATGCGCATTGTTCGGATTTGAGTGATAATAAAATTCCTAAACAACAGAATACTGATTTTAAATGCTGCACCTAATGGTTACCTCACTTCATATATAATAAATGTGGGGGGGTGTTGAATGAGTGTTCATTCATAATATAGAGAATAATGGATAGGTAAGTGTGTGTTATGGATTTTTCGCACACACCTGAGATGTATGATGACCCATAAACCTCGAGAGCAAAGTTTGAGAGGTTTATGTGGTCAACACACATGGAGAGTGCATAAAGTGCTCTAGTGCTTCTTCAAATACATTCAAGACTGGATGGAACTGCACTGTCTGCCACCAGTATCTATTTCAGGAAAATGGTTCTACTAAACAGTGAGATAATAATGAATAGCTTTTTATCTTCCATATATTTAATTCCTTATTGCAATTATTCCTTAAAGAAACCAAGCTTTGATCCTGCTGATTATTCTGTTTTTTTATATGCGTTTCCTCACTAGGTTGGTTGCATGTGATTATATATGTAGGGACTGATTCTGATATGCGATTAATGTCTTGAATGTATTTGAAGAAGCACTAGAGCTCTTTATGCGCTTTATAGCTATTTTGGTACTGTTACTTTAAATATGTCTCTACATAAGCCTAGCACCTTATGTGAGGTACGACCCACTGAGGACGTACTGTGTACGAAACCGGTCGGGGGACTTGTGAATCCCACACTTGCTCTTTTTGGTGGTATGTGATACCCTGTTTAAATAAAATATGAACTTGGTTATCACCAGCCGAGGTGTACGGCTATTTGCTTTTCGTTCATAACATGCCTACGCAGTTCCACACTTGTGAACAAGTGTACAGTGGCCAGCATTTGTGATCACTGGCCACAGCACACCTTCTGTCCACAGACCCTCCCCCTGGTGTGCTAATGCAAGGGGGCAGACCATTGGACACAGGGGGGCTGCCAATGGGATGCTTCTACCTGGTTCACTAGTGGATCCCCCACAGTGGGGGAGTCTCTGATAGCAATGTACTGGTTCCATGAAGGGACAAGGGGCGAGTGCCTGGGTAGCCACCTAAGCCCCATGTCTGTTCCATGGGGCTGGTGGCATTCTGAGGGGACCAGCAATGCTTTGCCATTGCCAATGGTGCCACCGATAGAGGGGTGCAACAGCTATGCCTGTGTCCCCTTTGCATTGAGGGGTGCAGCCCAGAATGGCACATAGTGTGATTGTGAATGGACAACATGGGGTTGCCCCCGGCATGTCACCATCCCACTCTTGGTATGACACCCTGCGGCCAGCCAGGGATCACTTGCACGGGATACTAACATGCTCATTAGTGAATGCCTGGGGGGTAGACAGGGTGCCACTGTGAGCCATTTGGTGCTGAGAATGCGTAAGTGCTGCCCTTGCACACCACATAGGCATTGGTGAATCACAGACTGATGCACTCATACACCCAGTCACACACTGATCACTTACACACTCAATCACAGACCAGTTCATTAGCATACTTATTCACTGACTCACTCCCTCACTTTCCTACTCTCCGTACTAGCCCAGGCAATATATACTACCACACTCAACCAGAGTTAGAAATGGTAGAACGTGCTTTGACTGTGGTTGCTGATCATTGTAGTAAACATTTTTTTTCCAATTGTTTAACCAGGTGAGACACATTAAGCTGAAAATGTGTTTATAGGTGCACCCTGGGAGCACAAGGAAGCTAAATGACTTGCTTGGGGTCACACAGTATACAAGTGGGGGCATGGTCCACAATGGTCATCATCACAGAATGCTATTAAATGATGATTGGCCATGATTGATGATGACTGATTTTACTTCTAAGTTCTCATTACCTGGCAGCTGAAAAGGGAGCAGACAAGCATCTGTGAAAGCAAGAGATGACGTGATATTCTTGCCTGTATGGGGGTGGGGGCAGTACATTCAAGTACATTTCAAAGGTGTCCCACATTTTGGTGCAGAAAGGTCTATAGGTACATCATCCTACACATTAACTATTTTACATTGTGCCACCCCCATTTTAAAGTCCTCTCCCTCCTCTCATTTTAAACATACTGCACTCCATTCCCTCCACTACATTTTAAATATACCGTACATTTGTAGTGCCCCGGAGTTCCTGGTGCCCTCCAAAAATGGGTATCCAGGTGCTCCAGGGCTGGTTAGCGGGTTAGTTGTGCCCTTGGTAGGACGGCGCCCCTGTTTTGTGCCCCACCATTAGGTGCCACAGTCATAGGTGCACTTAGGTTATGTACCCCTCACAAACATAAGTAATTTGCAAGCAAATAAGTAAAGCAACAGCCCCCCCCAAAAAATTAAATGCAAACAAAAAAGTGAAACATTTAAAACAAGCATTTGTCAGTGCCGAATGTTGATTGCTTTTATGTGCTGTTTAGGTATTTGGAAGTGAAAGTACCATGCCTAAGAACTGTCATGTGCCCCCCAAGACATCGACTGTGTCTTTCTATTCAGTATTCACAGAAGAGGGGGAAGGGCAAGGGCCACAGCACTACAGCAGTTGCAAAGGCTATAGGCCGGTCAGCCTCACTTCAGTAGTGGGGAACATCATGGAGACATCGGTTAAAGAAAGGATAGTGGGGCATGCAGAAGCCATCAGAGTCCAGGACCATAGGCAACATGGATTCACAATGGGGAGGTCATGTCGGACAAATCTGGTTGATCTCTTTGACTGGGTGACAAAGGAAGTAAATCAGGGAGAGGCAGTGGACAACGCTTACCTTGATGTAAGCAAAGGCTTTGACACCGTCAGACATAGAAGGGTGATAAAATAGCTGAGTAGGCTGGGCATGGGGGAAAGGCAAATAAACTGGGTTAGAAACTGGGTAACAGACAGGAGGCAAAGAGTGGTGGTAAATGGGATGCTGTCTGGGGAGAGGGGGTGACCAGTGGGGTGCTTCAGGGATTGGTCCTGGGGCCAGTCCTGTTCAGTGTCTTCATTAGTGACATTGCAGAGGGGCTGAAGGGAAAGGTCTGCCTGTTTGCAGATGACACCAAGATCTGTAAGACATTGGATACTCCAGAGGGGGTGGAAAAAATAAGAAGGGACCTCGGGAAGGCTGAAAAATGGTCTGAGGACTGGCAACTGAAGTTTAATTCAAAAAAGTGCAAAATTATGCACCTGGGACACAGAAACCCTGGGGAAAGGTACAGGATGGAGGGTGGCAGTGGGGAAGGAGTTGCTGACAGTCACAAAGAAGGAAAGGGACCTGGGGGGTTGTTATTTCAGATGACCTGAAAATGTCAAAGTGTTAAGGCAGCTGGCAGGGCCAATGGCATGCTGGGGTGCATAGGCAGGGGTATCATCAGCATAAGGAGGGAGGTATTGATGCCGTTATATAAAACCATGGTCAGGCTTCACATGGAATATTGTGTGCAGTTCTGGAGGTCGCACCTTCATTAGGATATTAACAGGCTGGAGATGGTCCAGAGAAGGACGAATAGATGGTACAGAGTTTGCAACACAAGACTTATGAGGAGAAATTAAGGGATCTCAATATGTACTGAGTGGAAGAGAGGCGGGAAAGAGGGGGATAGGAAAGAAACATTCAAGTACCTCAAGGGTATAAATATAACTACTGAGAAGCAGGAGACAGCTGCTATGGGCATATGTGCCAGCTTCTGTGTGATATTCTTTTGTTCTTCTAAATCTGTAATCTCCAGTATTTCAATAACCACATGACCACATTGCCTTCTGTAGGCAGTTTTATGCTGGTTGATGCCTGGTGTCAGATGGCAGACAGAGGGCTCATCAGATTGTGTTGCCATTTGAACAACTTCATAGACTGTTCTTTTACTGGTAAGCATCTTGGAAAGCTGGTGAAGGTCTCACAATTTTTATTATGATTGTATCTACTTATGTCTGTCCCCTTTGGTCCCCACACCCCAACAGTCATCAGTGGCCACAGCTGCAGCTTTCTTCTTGCCAAGATGGTAGGTGAGAAACATAGAAACATAGAATTTGATGGCAGATAAGGACTGCTTGGCCCACCTAGTCTGCCCATTTCCCTACCTGATGGATAAGCTGCAAATTCTAGTTAAACATCTTACTTCTTCCTACCCCCCAGTAGAACTGCCTTATGTCTGTCTGTGAGCAGCTGCCTTCAGAGTCTGTGAAGTCTGACGTCTTTCAGTGCCGCTTATTGGTCATCTTCCAACACAGGCGAGGCACTGCCAGCTGAAAAGTAACTCAGAACAAGCAGGTTTCAAAGTGGGGAAGAAATGGAGTGAGCAAGAATGAAGTACTCATTCAGATGTGGCGTCGATTTTAAGATCAGTGTACTGGTGTGGACACTGCAAATAGAACCCCAGCTCTTTAAGCAGCCTTATGAAGAGTAAAGGCTTCTCAAAACACTGGGGTTGTGTTTATTGTACTGTAAGTGGGCTGCATCTAATTTGGTAATTTACTGTACCTTACATCTGGATGTATGGTAGGGCCAACCTTAAATAAACACTGCACCTGAATTAACACATGATGCCACAGAAACAGAAAATTTGTTGGCAGAAAAGGACAGCTCAGCCCATCCAGTCTGCCCAAGTGTTCTCTGTGACACTCAGACAGCTGGTTCTGATTAATCTATGATTTTTGTAACATAAAAATGTGTTATTGAATGTCTCTCATGAGAGATGCTGACAGCCTGTGGAATGACACCACCTCCCAGGTTTTAGCTACAATGTGTTACCTGGAAGGCCAGGAGATAATTACAGGCTAGAAAAGGCCTACATTAAGGATCTCCTGTTTATCTAGCTTATTTGTAGCTTGCCAGCTGCTAAGATGGGAAATTATAAACTTTTGTGATGGTTAGAGGAAGAGAGCAGGTTATGACGCTTTAGTGCGAAGTCATAAAAGATTCTTTGACGTGTTCTGGGAAGAAGAGCTACTTGAGATCAAAGAGGGGATGTCATTAAAGAAAGTCATGTCGGACATGAGTTTTGCTGAGGTCACATTTATTAATTTACCTCCAGTTGAATAGACATCCTGATTGTATAATTTTTAATAAACAGAGGAGGAGCTAGGTGACATCATGGAGAAGGCAGGCTTAAGACAGTGTTTTTAATTATGCTGTGAGTGACCTGTAAAATCACAATATGTTTGGACTCTGAAAAAGCAACATCAGGCCCTGTTAGAAGAATATTCCTTAGAAAAGACAATTCCAAGAGTACTGTGGTAGGAGATTTTGTCAGCACTTTTAAACCTGTTTTGTTTAAGTGATTTGTATGTTTTCTGACATATGGTTCTGTATTTACATTTTACATTTTTGTATCTACCTTTTAGTAAACCTCTATCTTAGAGACTACTTGGTGTGCCTTTGAAATTCTTTCTTTAACAAGGGAAGCATAGATGCTTAAAGCTGACACTGCATAAAGCTTACTGATTTTACCAAAATGGGAAAAGGTAAGAATTTATTCTGAGGTCTTTAATAGAGTTTTTATGGGTTCATTTTGTACACCTGGTTAGGAGCATGTAGGTGAAAGATATCTGACCCCCGGAAGAGCAGAATTATCTGAGCCTGTACATTGGGTACGCTAACAAGAGGTTCACAGTTTGAATCCCTCCAAGACTTGAGACCAAAGCTTGATTCAAACCCACAAAACAGACAGGAGGATTACCCCGTTTCTGTTTCCTGTTCACAAGACTGAGCTCTGAGGTTGGCACTGTGGGAGCAGAGGGCCTGGCCTGCTAAGTGGGTTTGTGACAGATTGGTTGGCAGCGTTGCGATAATTTTGGTATTACAAGCTTTTATTGTTCAGTGTGTCAGCTTGAGACCGTCAGTTCACTTGCAAAGAAAGAAAAAGGCAATGATTTCTTTTTAAAAAGGAGACAGAACTATGTCACTTGGCGTACAGTGAAGTTGATGCCCATTTTATTTTTTTTTCTAAAGTGCAAGTCAGAGTAGCCATAGTTAGGGAAGAAGATGGCTTCCAACTACAGCAGGCACACTGTAGACTACTTAAAGCAGTTGAGCGGGGACAGAGGAGTCCTGTTCAAAGTGAAAGCCAGCAAACAGAACCTCATGGATGCCCTGATGGTAGCAGATACCCAGAGCATCGAGTCACAGACAGTGACTGACAAGGACCAAACCTTGAGTGTGGCAGGGCTAGCTGCCAGTGCAGTGTTCAGATCCGATGAGGAGGGCAACAGGGCTAGTGCCAGCGAAGGGCCACAGCAGCGGGTAAAGGTCACCAGTATCCTGGATCCAGAAGTACTCAGTCTGCAAATTAAGTTATACAGAATGGAGCTGGATTTCCAGAGAGAAGAGAAGCATGAACAGCAGAGTGAGAACAGTGGGAGGCAGACTGTGAGGAGTGTGAGCACCAGAGGCATCATGAATTGGAGAAGCTACAACACCAACCACCAGCACCAGAGCATGTAAGTGGCTTGGGTTTAACTGGGACTACAAGACTGGGTTACAAATTGAAGTCCAAATTGATAGCCGAATTTAAAGAGGGGGAGGATATGGATGCATTTTTAAATTATTTTGAAAAGTTTGTGTTCAAGCTAAAATTCCTTGAGAGTCCTGGATATTCCAGCTATCCCCACTACTTACCAGGAAAGCTCAGGATGCATTGAGTCAAATGGACAATGAGGACAGTGATGATTACAGCAAACTTAAAGCTGCACTGTTAAAAGAAATTTGAATTAACTGCTGAATCATACAGAGCTAAATTCTGTAAGCTCAGGAGAAGCCCTAACATGAGCTATGAGGAGCTAGCTATGAAACAATGTCGGTTTTTAAAATGTTGGTGGGAAGAAATTGAAGCAAACTCTATTGATAAAACTGAAAATGTGATTTTGTTAGAACAATTTTTCTGGGCATGCCCAGCAAAGCTGAAGACCTGGCTGGAGAACCGAGATCCCAAAACTGTGCAAGAGGCTGCTGAACTCTCAGACCGCTATGCCAAGAGCAGACCTGCTCTGAGAGCGAATGGGGCAGAAGTGGCAGCGCAGAAAGGGAAAAGTGCACCTTCAGGGCAGCTAAAACCCTCACTGACTCCACCCAAACCAGTTAGCCCCAGGTTTCAGAGAAAATATTTCTCTGAGAAAAGAAATGAATGTTGGTTGTGTAAAGAAACTGGGCATATTGCCAGACAGTGTCCCAAACGGATGAGCAATGATACACAAGGTGGTACTAGGAAGGAAGTGAGTTATTTGTGTGTCCTTGGGAGCATGCCAGTGAACATGAGGGAACACATGCACCCAGTCATGGTAAATGGTGTACAGATGCAAGGGTTAAGGGACACAGGGGCATCCTTGACCTTGGTAAAGGGATCTAGTATAGCCTGGTCAGCTTATACCCAATAAATACATCACTGTACAGGACTTTACTGGTAAGGCAAAAACATTGCCCCTTGCTAGTGTTCTCCTAGACTGGGGTGAAACAAGGGGAACTGTGCAAAAGGTGGCTGTACCCAAAGCCTTAGCAGTGGATGTGATCCTGGGAAACAATCTCACACAAGGGATGGTATGTGCAGTTACCCATAGCCAAGCAGTAAGGGAAAATTGTAGTTCCCTGAACCCCACAGAAGCCATTGTGGAAACCACTGAGTGGCTGGTTCCCCAGCCTGCATCTCCAGATGGGGAGATGAATGAAAAGGGGATAGAAATTTCCCCAGTAGCAGTTAATCACACAGCTATGGAGGGCTACTCTGAAAAAGGAGGGGTGACTCATTGTCAGAGGGTTGGGATTGACAGTGATCCTGAGTGCCCTGACGCTAGTGCTAGGGACCCTAGTTTAGCGACTGAAGGGGACCTGTCCCATGCCTAGGGAATGTGTGAGGGGTTTGCAGCTGCTCAGAGAAGTGACCCTAGTCTAGAGAAGCTAAGGGCTTGGGTAGACCCCGACGGCACACAGGGAGGTGACGGCAGACATAAGGCTTACTGGGAAAATGGACTTATGTATGCTCAGGCAGTACAGACAGAGGGAGGGGTGCTAGGCAGGAAGCTTGTCATTCCCCAGGGGTATCGTGAGCAGTTGCTCAAGACTGCACATGATGTTCCCTTACCTGGTCAGCTGGGAATCGCGCACACTATGCAGTGATTGGCCCAGAATTTCTACTGGCCTAACTTCACCCAGCAGGTGAAGGAATATTGCAGGTCTTGTCACTGGTGCCAAGAAATAGGGAAGACAGGCAAAAAAAAACAAGCTGGCCTGATCCCATTGCCCAGAGTGGAGGAGCCATTCCAGAGGGTGGGAATGGATATTGTGGGGCCCTTAATTACCCCCAGCTCCTCAGGGAAGAGATTCATCCTGACTGTGGTGGATTATGCCACCCGGTACCCAGAGGCAGTCGACCTATCCTCACTGAGGACAGACAAAGTTGCAGATGCCTTACTTGGGATTTTCTCCCATGTTGGGTTTCTGCAGGAGGTTATCACCTATTGAGGGGGTTCCTTCATGTCGGACCTGATGAAATGTTTATGGAAGAAGTGTGGGGTGGTGCAGAGATGCACAACACTATATCACCCACAAACCAATGAGCTTGTGGAAAGAGTCAATGATACCCTGAAGTCAATGGTCCAGGCATTTTGCTGAACAGCATGGGAGGGACTGGGAGAAATACCTTCCCCACCTGTTGCTTGCATACAGGGAGGTGCCCCAAGAGTTGACAGGATTTCCCCCTTAGAACTCTTACATGGATGCCGGGTACATGGGCCTCTAGACTTGATCCGGAGGACTGGGAAGGCAAACACGCCACCCAGGGAACTGCCATTGTAGATTACATCCTTTGGTTAAGGGAAAGACTGAAGGAGCTTATGGGGACAGCCCAGAGCAACCTGGCAGCTGCCCAACAGAAATAAAAAGTGTGGTATGACCACAGAGCCAGTTCTCGCTCATACATGGTGGGTCAGGAAGTCATGGTCCTTATTCTGGTCCGGAAAGACAAGCTTCAGGCTGAATGGGCAGGACTGTACAAAGTGGTTAGGAAGGTAAACGATGTGAACTATATTATAGAGTTACCTGACTGAAGACAGACAGAAAGGATGTACCATGTCAACATGATGAAGCCATATGCAAATAGGGCTGACATGGTATTTGCAGTGTGTAGTCCTGGGGAAGGGATGGATGAAGGAGACCCCTTTCTGGATTTGCTGGAAGAAAGCAAGCAGGAGTCCTCTGTGAGGCAGTAAAATTGTCTCCCCAGCTGGCCCTGGACCAGATCCAGAAAGTAAGGGAGGTTTTAGCAGACTTTGTCCCATTGTTTAGCGCCAAGCCTAGACTAACCCCCTTAGCGACTCACGATGTGGAGACAGGGATACAGACGCCCATACGGTGGACAGCATATCGGGTGTCAGATGCTGTCCAAAAGGACATTAGGAGGGAAGTGGAGGAGATGCTGGATTTAGGGGTAATCCAGAGATCCCACAGGCCCAGGCCCTCACCCGTAGTCCTGGTGCCTAAGCCAGATGGCTCTACTCATTTCTGTGTGGACTATCATGGACTGAATGCAGTCACGAAATCAGACGCCCACCCAATGCCCCAGATGGATGAACTCCTGGACAAGTTGGGGCGACCTACCTTACAACCATTGACCTGACCAAGGGGTATTGGCAGGTTGAGTTGATGGACAGAGCTAGGGAGAGGTTGGCCTTCATCACTCCGATAGGCTTATTTGAATTTAAAGTAATGCCTTTCGGAATGAAGAATGCCCCAACCACTTTCCAAAGGTTGGTGAACCAGGTGTTAAATGGTGCTGAGGAGTACGCTGTGGCACACTTGGATGACATTGCCATCTTTAGTGCCAGCTGGGAGGAACACCTGTCCCACCTTAGGGAAGTGCTGGGCAGGATACAGAGGACCGGGCTCACTGTCAAAGCTGAGACATGCCATGTGGCCATGAGAGAAGTGGCATACCTCGGGCATGTGGTAGGCCAGGGACAGCTCCATTCTAACCAAATAAAAATAGAAGAAATCTAGGTGTGGCCCAGACCAGAAATGCAGAAGCAGGTCAGGAGTTTTCTAGGGACAGCAGGGTACTATAGGAAATTTGTACCCAATTACAGTGCCCTGGCTGCTCCCCTATCTGACCTAACAAAGAAAAGGATGCCAAAGAAAATTACTTGAGGCCCTGCCCGTGAGGAAGCCTTTTCCAAAGTAAAGGAGGCATTGTGCAGTGCTCCTGTTTTGACAAGTCTGGACTATAGCAAACCCTTTATAGTTCAGACTGAAGCCTCAGACATGGGTATTGGGGCAGTACTGAGTCAGACATCCAGCCAAGGGAGAGATTACCCAGTAGTGTACCTGAGTAGGAAGTTACTTCCCAGGGAGCAGGCATACTCTACTGTGGAAAAAGAATGTCTTGCCATAGTGTGGGCCCTAAAGAAGTTGGAGCCATACTTATATGGGCAGCATTTTGTGGTGCAGACTGACCTCAACCCCCTGGTTTGGCTGATGCAGATGGGGAAAAACAATGGTAGATTGCTAAGATGGAGTTTTGCTTTGCAAGGGTATGATATGACAGTTGTAAATAGGGCTGGAGCCAAAAATCAGAACTCTGATGGGCTGTCTCGTGTGTACGAGGAGTGAACTGATTTGGGAAGCTCATCCCATGCAGGGGATAGAGCCTCAAATTCAGTCTAGTTGGGGAGGAATTGTGTCACTCAGACAGCTGGTTCTGATTAATCTATGATTTTTGCAATATACAAATGTGTTATTGAATGTCTCTCATGAGAGATGCTGACAACCCTAGGAATGACACCCCCTCCCAGGTTTTAGCTACAACATGTTACCTGGAAGGCCAGGAGATAATTACAGGCTAGAAGAGGCCTACATTAAGAATCTCATGTTTATCTAGCTTATTTGTAGCTTGCCAACTGCTAAGATGAGAAATCATAAACTTTTAGAATGGTTAGAGGAAGAGAGCAGGTTATGACGCTTTAGTGCGAAGTCATAAAAGATTCTTTGACGTGTCCTGGGAAGAAGAGCTACTTGAGATCATAGAGGGGATGTCATTAAAGAAAGTCATGTGGGGACATGAGTTTTGCTGAGGTCACATTTATTAATTTACCTCCTGCTGGATAGACATCCTGATTGTATAATTTGTAATAAATAGAGGAGGAGCTGGGTGACATCATGGAGCAGGCAGGCTCAAGATAGTGTTTTTAATTATGCTGCGAGTCACCTGTAAAAACACATATGTTTGGACTCTGAAAAAGCAACATCAGGCCCTGTTAGAAGACTATTCCTTAGAA
The DNA here is from genome assembly GCA_016271365.2 of Neoceratodus forsteri. NCBI lineage: Eukaryota > Metazoa > Chordata > Ceratodontiformes > Ceratodontidae > Neoceratodus > Neoceratodus forsteri. The sequence continues at coordinate 122,678,350 of CM057450.1, read as the reverse complement.
AAGACAATTCTAAGAGTGCTGTGATAGGAGATTTTGTCAGCACTTTTAAACCGGTTTTGTTTAAGTGATTTGTATGTTTTGTGATATATGGTTCTGCATTTACATTTTACATTTTTGTATCTATCTTTAAGTAAACCTCTACTTTAGAGACTACTTGGTGTGCCTTTGAAATTCTTTCTTTAAGAAGGGAAGTATAGATGGTTAAAGCTGACACTGTATAAAGCTTACTGGTTTTACCAAACTAGGAAAAGGTAAGAATTTATTCTGAGGTCTTTAACAGAGTCTTTAAGGGTTCATTTTGTACACCTGGTTAGGTGCCTGTAGGCGAAAGATATCTGGCCTCCCAGAAGAGCAGAATTATCTGAGCCTGTACATTGGGTACGCTAACAAGAGGTTCACAGTTTGAATCCCTTCAAGACTTCAGACCAAAGGTTGATTCGAACCCACAAACAGACAGGAGGGTTATCCTGTTTCTGTTCCCTGTTCACAAGACTGAGCTCGGAGGTTGGCACTGTGGGAGCAGAGGACCTGACCTGCTAAGTGGGTTTGTGACATTCTCTACTTGTAACTCCTGCCTACATATGTTACTGCATGTCTTATTCTGCCTGCATCCATCAGGGCCTCCTTGTGAATGAGCTTGCTTAATGGATTTTTCCCTGCAATAAACTTGAACCTACTCCACTTACATAGCCCTATTGATCTCCGTTGACCCCCTCCTTCCCCTTTTTCTAATATACCCCTATGTTTATACCATGCATGCTTCATGCCCCCTACCATTTTAAGTTCCACCACTTCTCCTGGAAGTCTGTTTAAGGCATCTACCACCCTTTCGATAAATAAATATTTCTTCATCTCTATCCTGAATGCCTCCCCCCCGCTTCATTGTATGTCCCTTGGTTTGTGTGCTCATCCTCATTCGAAGGAAACTCCCCAACTGTACCCTCTTTACCTCTGTGAGGTACTTTGTAGGTCTTGATCATGTCACCTCTCGCCCTCCTCTCTTCCAGAGTGTACATGTTGAGATTCTTCAGCCTTTCCTGGTAGGGATTCCTGTGAAAATTCTGAACCATTTTAGTTGCCCTCTTCTGGAAAACCTCCACCTTATGTCCTTTCTGAAGTGTGGACTCTAAAACTGGACACAGTACTGCAGCTGGGGGTACACCATGGAGTGAGACAATGGCAGCATCCCTCCTCCTTCTGGACATGCCACTCCTTATGCACCCCAGAATCGAATTTTCCCTGCCGACAGCCTTGTGATACTGTACTGCCATCTTGAGGTCCTCTGATATAATAACCTCAAGGACCCTTTCATGTCTAGTGAGCATCAGCACCTCCCCCCATCCTATACCCATCATCAGGGTTCCTATGCCCTAGGTACATGATTTTACACTTGTTGGCATTGAACCCCAAGTATGTAAGAAAATGGAATTGATTTAAATGAATTGCAGGCTTTTAAGCAGCTTTTTGGGGAGTGTGTATGTGTGTGTGTGTGTGGGGGCTCTGTTACTATAAGTATTTGCTTTTGATTTGGTATAATGTGTGAACACACTAACCCTGCTTCCCACTCTGTGTACTATATCGGAGATAAAGAGCCCAAATAGCATTGGGCCAAGCATTGAGCCCTGCGACACCCTGCTTGTCACTGGTCTGGGTGCCGAGAGCTACCCCCCACCACCACCCTCTGCACCCTCTCCTGTAACCAGTTCTCTATCCATTTAGTCAGGCCACCTTCCACCCATAGCCCTCCTTCTCCTCACTCTTCTCCTCCTTGGCCTGTGTCCATCCTCCCGGTAGTCCGCACCCTTTCTCCTCCTTTTTCTTACCAGGTGGTGGTGCCTTCTGTATTACACTCAGATTACTCTGCCCGGCCCCTTCCAGGGTTACTACACCTCCGCCTTTACCTAAATCTAGGGTGATGAGCTCATCAGGCTTCCCTGTCCGGATCTTTCTACTAACCTCAGTCTTTTAGCCCCCCTATTTGTTTAAATCCACCTTAGTAGAGATATACCCCTCTAATCCTTGTGTTTTTATTGCTTTTTTACATATTTTTTCACAGGGCTATGGTCAGCTTGGTCATCCCAACCGACCCCCCTAGCCCTGCCCCCGACATCAAGCTGAACTGCTCACCGCCATGGATTACCCCCATGCTGTGGTGGTGAGGAGCTTCCCAGGTCAACCCACCGGAGCAGGATCCGGTTGAGGAGGTGCCATTCGGGGTGGGCAGGGGGTCAAAAACTCATGCTGCCTGACCATAGCCCATTTCACTTTCTCCCCTTTGCAGGTGTGGGTGTGCAATGACGCTTAGGCACAGCATGCCAATGTCAGCCACACTCTGCCACCCTTTACTACACCACTGTAGTAGAATCTGTGGTCGTCACCAGGGGCCGCTACAGAGCGGTGGGTCCCTGGATCCTGCCCCGGGATAGGAGAGCAGTCTTCTGGATGCTCAATCCAATCCCCCCTTGCCAACCCCTGGCAGCCCAGACTTGCATCCAAACCTGGGTTTCCAGCATGGCGCGAGCTGTGGCGTCCAGCGCCTCAAGCCTCAGTGTCAGTGTCCCGGCAGCAATGCTGCCTTTAATACTCCCCTCCCCTCTCCTTCCTGCTCCAGTGTACCCTGTCCCCCACGTACAAGTCACTATTCCCCCTAGACCCTACCCCAGTTAGTTACTAACCCATAATGTTTCATGGGGCACCAATCCCTTAGCCACTTGAACTCCTCAAGCCTACCCTTCCTCCCCATGCTTGCACATGGTACCGGCAGTACCTCCAAGAATGCCACCGACTTCCCCAACCCCTCACACTGACTGCCCAAGTACTCAAACCTCCCTCTCACTACTTCCACAGTGTCCCATGCCAAGTCGTTTATACCCACATGCAACAGTAAATGAGGTTTCTTCCTCCCCCTCACTGCATGCTTGAGTAGTGCCTGCCCTGCCCCTCCTGCAGTAAACCTGGGAAACAGCTTCAATCCAAATATGGCTGTGCCTTTCCCCCTTTCTGCCCCATCTCACCCATTTCAATATAGAATCCCCCAGGACGAGTACCCCTCTGTCCCTCACACCCTTTCCCTTCTAATGCCCCTTCCACCACTCCAGTATTCGTTCTTCCCTGTCCCTTACCCCCGCCAACTGCACCCTCTGTGATGTCTGTATCTGTACCCCTGCTTCCACCTCTCCCCTTTCTCAGCTTTATTTCTCCATCCCCTTGGACCCGCAGCCTGACTGCTTCCTACTGGGCTTCCCATGTCAACCTCCCTCCTCCCTGCTGATTTCCAACCCCTCTCCTATCCCCACTGTTGTGGGATTTAGAGCCCCCATTCCCTTCTACCGATAGTGATGCCCTCCCATCCTTCCCCCTTCCTGTAGCCTTCTCTCCTTCAGTCACCACCTCCTCCTTCTTTACCAGCCCCCTACTACCCTTTTGTCGTTGCTATCTCTTCCCCTACCTGTTGCCATGCCTCTCATGGCCTGCTTGTCCTCCCCCTTCAGTATGTTCCTGCTCCCCCCTCTCTTTCCCATAGCAGAGTTTCAAATCTATTCCTAGTCAATACCTGTCCTACATCTCTTCCCCCTATCAGTTCCCCCTCCTAGTTGTTCCACTCCGTGCCACCCCTGGGCCCCCTACCTGCAGCCATCTGCTCTCTCCCCTGGTACTCCTCATGGTCTCTTCCTCCCCATCAGGAGGCCCCCAGCCCATTCCTTGCCTCGGGCACGCCCTTCCTTCTCCTCTCTTTTCTGCTAATGCCTGTGATACTGGGGTCAGTTTCAGTCCCTAGTTATTCTTCCTCTTTCCCTCTTTGGCATCCCCTATTCCTCCCTCAGGATGCCTACCATACTCATCTGTCCTGCCACTTAGACTCCTCCCTAACCTCCACAGTTCCTCCCTCAAACTAGCCAGTCATCTACAGACCAGATACTCCCCCCATCCTCCAAGCCCAGTCCAGTATCATGGCAGACCTGCACCCTGTACACCCCTCCACCCTTCCAAAGATGCTCACCCTATTGACAAGTGGCACCTGCCCCATTTTGGCCCCCATCTTATGTTATGGGTTCTTACTCCCAGGTTCTGTACTTTACTACAATTGTTAGGCCACTTTTTACTCAAATTCCTGTCCCCCCCCCACAGTATTCCCCTACTGACCCCTTGCTGCCGGGTAATTCAGTCTCATATCTCATCCGTTAAATACTGTATTACTGTAGCAATCCTAAAGCCTCCTTGTCTGTTTTTCACCCCTCAGCTACTGTACTTTTTGTTCTCGGATCTCATATAGTTTCACTTAGCCCAGTTAGAAATCCTATTGCACTCCAATGTATACTCAGCTGAGTTACAGAAACGAACAGAACAAATAAATAAGTATTATTACAGCAATCATAACAGTATAGCTCAGTACTTAGGTCAGTTAGAGAAAGAAACAGAACAACAAAATCTGTATTATTACAGCAATCCTAAAGTATCCAATCATTGCTTTGTCTCCACTCCAGAGACTCTGCTGTAATATAGGACCACAGAGGAACCTGGGCGGGAGGGTGGGCAACTGTAAAGTCCCAGCAGAACTCCATTGAGCTCGTCACTCCCCCCCTCTCTCACTCACTCATTCTGTTTCTCCCAGTGCTGCAGGCTGCCCTTTAGTACTGGGCTCCTGCCTGCATTGGCACCTTTTTCTGCCCACAAAGAAATCCACAGTTGTCCCGACAAAGCTCCATTGAGGTCGCTCACTCCTCCTGTCTCACTCGCTCATTCTGTTTCTCCTGGTGCTGCAGGCTGCCCTTTTGTACTGGGCTCCTGCCTCTGTTGGCACCTTTTTCTGCCCACAAAGAAATCTGCAGCAGTCCCGACAGAGCTCCGCTGAGCTTGCTCACTCCCCCTCTCTCACTCGCTTGCTCCGTTTCAACCAGCACTGCAGGCTTCCCTTTGTACTGGGCTCCTGCCTGCATTGGTGCCTTTTTCTGCCCACAAAGAAATCCACAGCAGTCATGATAGAGCTCCATTGACCTCGCTCACTCCCCCTCTCCCACTTGCTCATTCCCTCAGTTCTCGGTTGGCTTTGAAGAGTGCAGACGTGTTCCTGGTCCACCAAAGATCGTCACGCCAGACTCCAGAGGTAAGTATGGGGTGAGGGGGAGTGTAGGGAGGCAGGGTGCACAGTGGATGGGTGTGGTTTGTGGGAGGGGGCAGAGAGACCATGAGGGACCATTTTCTTTTTTACAGGTTGAAAAAAAAAACATTGCAGGATGTTTTTGTCTTTACAGGGGCATTGGCCACGCTGGGGAGGGCTCCCAGTGTGCCACCTGAATGTTTTGGGGGTTGTAGCTGACGGAGATTGAGCATCCCTGTCTGCACATATGGAGTGCTGGGGGGACAAAGAGCTGAGTAGATTGGGCACCCCCTCGGCATAAACTGAATGTTTTTGGTGGGGGACCATTATGCTGATGGGGAGTGGGCTCCCCCTTCGACAACCTGAACTCATGCGGGGACTGAAACCGATGGGGATTGGGGCCTCCACTGGCAAACAAACACTGTTGGGGGGGCACATGCTGCCGAAGGGGATTGTGCACCCCCTCGGCACTGGGAACTCAGTCATATTGTTTGTGAACACAGTGGCAAGTCGCCACCATGTTCACAAACAATATTACAGTATCAATGTTCCGCCCAGCAATGACAAGGTGGTCCCTGATTGCAACGGCTAAATGGTAAAGCTGGTTGCCCATCTACAGCCAAGGGAAGTCCCACCATTCCTTTGGGAATTGGTAACCCAGAAGCTGTTGAGTTGCTTGAGAATGCCCTGGCTCCTAGGATGTGAATAGCATACCGAAGAGGGGTCAACTGTGTTTTGGAAGTGAAGTGCAATATGCACAGTGGTGGGCAGGGACATGACTGATTCCAGTGTCACAGCTGTGCGAATACGTACTGATCAAAAAATGTGCAGGGGCCACCTGGGCAACAGCTGAGCAGCACATGGCTGACATTGCCTGGTTTCAAAAAGCCAGGGGCTTCCCTGACTCCACGAGGGCATTTGCTCTCCAGAAGATGCTGAAAAGTTGGGCATGGGTTGCCCCGAGGGGCACGGACAACAGATGCCCTATCAGCCTACCATATTCAAGCAGATCTGGGTTGAGTTGCCAAAGGTCTGCACATCCCCAGAGGAGATGAGGCTCTTCCGGACAGCATACTTGGTGACATTTTGCAGGGCATTCCAGGTGTCGGAGCTTGTGCAGCCCAGCAAGGCTACTAGGAGACCATTAGCATTAGCAGATGCCAACATGGAGGTCACAACATCTGGAATCTTTGTCCACATATGGAAGAGCAAGATTGACCAGCTTGCCCATGGGCGGTGGGGCCAATTAGCGGTATTCCACGGGCTCCAGTGGGATGTGGGAGCATGGATGCAGGATTATATTGCAAAACACCTGGCAATAGGTGAGGCCTTCTTCCGTCATGGGGATGGTGGCCCTCTAACAGTGTACCAATTTAGACACGTGTTGAAGAAGACCTTGCAACTGCTGGGCAACACAGCAGAACAATACAACACGCACTTCTTTAGGACTGGTGTGGCATCGCACGCCAGGGCAGAGGGCTTATCAGATAAGCCAATAGAGACATTGGGTAGATGAAAGTCACAGGCTTTTGAAAGATACATAAGACCACACATGTTATAACTCTCTCTTGTTTTGTTTGGATAGGTGGTGTGGCCTGAGCAGTGCAGATTTGGATTTGTGGCCACTCGTACATCCATTGGGTGGCTCTCAGGGCAAGGCAGTATCCAGGAGGAGGAAACCTGTTCCTGGCATCTGAGAGGGCGGAGATGCATTGGTTGAGACAGCATGGGATGTGCTGGAATGAGTTACTGGAAACACTGCACGCAAAGGCTCGGAAGAGGTCACAGCCTAATGTCTTTCATTCACTTGGGGGGAATTATATAGGGGTTATACTTGCGAGAGAGTTTAAAGAGAAGGTGAGGCAGGACTTGACAAGTCTGAAGCAATTGTAGCCCCAGGTGCATATAATTTGGTCCGATATGGTGCAGCAGCAGCAGTGGCAGCACGCCCAGAATATTAGGGCAATAGAGAAGGTGCACCAGTTGCAGAACACATCCATGCAACCGATAAAGGACTTATTGGGAGGGGTCCATAGCAAAGCACCTGGAGGTGTCTGTAAAAAAGCCAGGGCTGTGTAGAGGGGATGGAGTACACTTATCGGAGGAAGCAGATCTGTTTCTGTACTACATACGACGGGCAGTGGTGAGAGCATTAGCGTGAGGTGCTTGTGGGGGGTGAGCTGGCGAGAGCTCACCTTGTGGCAGCTTGGTAGTCTTGGAACGTTGTGGGAAGGGGTAACAGAGGATCATGTGTCTTGACCAGCCAGATCTCCCCGAGGCTGACAGGAGGATGGGCCTGATGGCTGGAGTCCAGATGGCACCCTCTTCAGGCAACGTAGCGCGTCATGGTGGATCCTCGGACGGGGGAGGAGCTAGCCGCAGCTGTTCATATAGCCATCCCTCATGCCCCGGAGGTTGTTGCCCTTGTGAGGTCTGGATTGATGTAAGGTGGCCCTCCCCTGAGAGGAAGGGTCGACCATCAGTGATCTAGTTGCTCCATGGTGAGCTAGATTCCTTCCAAGGCTACCTAGCTGCGCACATCATGCCAATGCAAATATATATTGATAATTGGTTTATTAATAAACACGTGGCTGTGACCATTTCTCCAAAGCACGTTGTTGTATCCGTCTGTTCAGGTGAATGAGGGACATGCCCTCAAAAGACGGTCAGTCCATGGGATGCTGACTCAGTGGGATACAAGCTACAGAAAAACTAAAATGCAGTGCTATAGATCATAAAAAGATCTTCATGTTGGTGAAGGACTCAGGACCAGTGTTAACAACCTAGCATTGTGTTATTCTTCATTATTTGCACTACTTAGTTAAAACTGTCAACAAATACATGTACTATTATTGTTACTACTATTGTTACAGTGTTTCTTTATTAAGACGGGTGCCTGTCTGTGCAGCCCCCTTTCTTTTCAGTTTTAAAATGGGGAGGCAGGTTGGGGAGGACTTTCTGCAGTCCTTTGTGCAGTCCAAATGAAAGTGTAAAGCATTTGGAGAGCATCAGAATGCAGGATGACTTCCCCAGCATTGTGAGAAAAGGAAAAAATACAAGAAGGTGGATAGACTTGTTTAGTGTGAACTTAGAAACTGCCTTAGGAAGGAACCTAGGATGGATACACAATGAAACCCAGTCCTGGTGAAATACAAAGTACAGACGATCTGCAACTTAATACTGCAGGTCAGAAACTCTCCAAGCAGAGGTAATCATTATCAGACAAAATGTTTTCCAGGAGAGGAAACACATATCACAAGTAGGAGGAACCTTAAAAGGAGCCTGTGTAAGAGAATCCAGAGCCAAGTTAATATCCCACTGGCTGTCTTGTTGTCCTTCCTGCCTCCTTCCTGCCCTGATGCTCATGTGAATGATCCAATCTTATTTCACATGGTTCTGGTAATCTAGCAGCCTTGAAACTCAAGAAAATACTGAGGTCCAAACAAATGTAACCCAACCAATCTTGTATTTTATTTCCTATCCAGACACGAGACAGATATGGGTGTTGTTTCATGGCCGAAACACACCACATCCTGTGGCCCAGGAAAGGCTGTGTTCCTTTACCTAACAAGCATTTGTCAATGCCAAATGTTGCTTGCTTCTATGTGCTGTTTAGGTATTTGGAAGTCATTGGAGTGCAAATATTGAACATTTGCGAACTTACGAGCGTGCGTAGGAACTGCCCTTAGCGCACACTTCGTCAAAACAGTCATTTTAGAAATTTTTCACCAAATTTTCAACATAGCAATTTTAAGACCTCTGCTCATGAACAGTATCACTGTGATTTTGTTAATGTGTCCCATACATTGAGTTTGCACCACCGACTGCTTATTGTGCGCTACATGGGCGAAACACACTTTTGGGCAGGATGTGAAAATGACAGCTGTACTGCTCATAAGGAGGTGTGGTAAAATGGCAATGTTGAAAATCTGGAGTGGAAATATTGAAAATTGCAAACCCTACGTAGCATGCGGAACTGTGCAACGCAACACCGTAAAACAGTCATTTTTAGGAATTCTTTCACCAAATTTTCAACATTGCCATTTTAAGATCTCTGCTCATGAACAGTGATACTGTGATTTTCTTAATGTGTTCCATACACTGAGTTCGACACCAACATGTGCCCATTGTGCGCCTACATGGCAGAAACATGTTTTGGGCAGGATGTGAAATGACAGCTGTACTGCTCATAAGGAGGTGTGATAAAATGCCAATGTTGAAAATCTGGAGTAAAATATTGAAAATTCTGCAACTTACGGTACTGCGTGGGAACTGCGCAACGCAGACTCATAAAACAGTCATTTTTAGGAATTTTTTCACCAAATTTTCAACACAGCCATTTTAAGACCTCTGCTCATGAACAGTGTCACTGTGGTTTTCTTAATGTGTCCCATACATTGATTTCACACCGACTACACCATTGTGCGCTACATGGGTGGAAACACGTTTTGGGTGAGATGTGAAAAATGACAGCTGTACTACTCATAAGAAGGTGGGGTAAAATGGCAATGTTGAAAATCTGGAGTGAAATATTGAAAATTTGCAAACCTACAAGCGTGCATAAGAACTGCGCAATGCACGCTCGTAAAACAGTCATTTTTAGGAATTTTTTCACCAAACTTTCAACATAGCCATTTTAAGACTTCTGCTAATGAACAGTGTCATGGTGATTTTCTTAATGTGTTCCATACATTGATTTCGCACACCGACTGTGCCATTGTGTCCTACGTGGGCGGAAACACGTTTTGGGCAGGATATGAAAAATGACTGCTGTACTGCTCATAAGGAGGTGTGGTAAAATGGCAATGTTGAAAATCTGGAGTGAAAATCTTGAACATTTGTGAACTTGCGAGCCTGTGTAGGAACTGCGCAACGCACGCTCGTAAAACAGTCATTTTTAGGAATTTTCTCACCAAATTTTCAACATAGCCATTTTAAGACCTCTGCTCATGAATGGTTTCACTGTGATTTTCTTAATTTGTCCCGTACATTGATTTCGCAGACCGACTGTGCCATTCTGCGCTACATGGGCGGAAACACATTTTGGGTGAGATGTGAAAATGACAGCTGTACTGCTCATAAGAAGGTGTGGTAAAATGGCAATGTTGAAAATCTGGACTGAAAATATTGAAATTTCTGAACTTACGAGCCTGCGTGGAACCGCGTAACGCGTCAGAAACAGTAATTTTTTGAATTTTGGCACCAAATTTTCAACATGGGTTTTTGGGACCCTTCTCATGAATGATGTCACTGTCATGGCGGTATTTGGGCCCAAGGGTGATTTCGCAGTCACTGTGCGAAATCACCCTTCGGGCCCGAATAATGCCATGACAGTGACATCATTCATGAGAAGGGGTCCCAAAAGCCCCATGTTGAAAATTTGGTGCAAAAATTCCCAAAAATGCCTGAGATATGCAACAAAGTTGAAACCCCCATCTAGCTCATTATACAGCTTACCGGCATTTCCTCAGTTCGCGGTCGGCTTTGAAGAGTGCAGACGTGTTCCCGGTCCACCGAAGATCGTCGAGCCAGAGTCCGGAGGTAAGTATGGGGTGGAGGGTGTGGGAGGCTAAAGCGCAGTGGGTGGGTGCAGGTTGTGGGAGGGGGCTGGAGACACGCTGGACCTTTTTCGCTTTGCAGGTTAAAAAAAGACGCTCATGGGCGTTTGCCACGCTGGGGTGGGCCCCAGCGTGGCACAAGGACGCTGGAGGGGCGCTCAGCCGACGGGATTGGGCACCCCTTGGCCGGGTTATGAGCTGCTGCCACGCTGGGGCGGGTTCTCAGCGTGGCTGCAAGGACGGGGTGGGCGCTCAGCCGATGGGGATTGGGACACCAGTCAGCTGCCAAAGGACTGCTTGCCATGCTGGGGTGGGCTCCCAGCATGGCACCTACTACTGGGGACGCAGCTCAGCTGAGGGGATTGGGCACCCGTCGGTTATACAGTGCGCAGGGGCATGCACGCCTGTGTGGGGGGAAGCTGCGGCGTGAGCAGCGATATCTTATCGATGCTCACTCAGCGTAGCTCCCCTTTCAGCATGTTACCACTGCATTTTGGAGCGTGTCATAGACAGCTCCAAAATGCATTGGCTTACAGGGGCTGCGCCTGCCAGCACACTGACTGAATTGGAGGAGGAGGTGACACACCTCCGAAATCTCCGATGATGGCGCTATGTTTCTTGCACATGCGTGCAAGTAACATAAAAATGAAACAAAATGCATTGTTCATGAAACCAGGTCACTGTGCAGATGCTACCTTTATGTAACTACCCCTACCTTGCATGGTACTGGGTCATAATATCGCTGCAAGAACCGCTCTGGAGAATGCACTAAACTCCATAGAATGACAGCGGTTTCTCAGCATATGAAGAAAATCACTACCCTTGTCGCTGTGCACTGTCATGTGGAAGTGTGAAGGTGGCTGCTGGTTCAGTACTTAGTCAAGCTGCTCCTGTGGTGCAGTGGCTATGGCATCAGCACCTGGCAGCATGAGTGACCTGGGTCTAAGGTTTGGTTCTCCACAGGTCCCATACTGTTGCTGCTTTTTTTATTTTAAAAATGAAATTCCTCCCCTCCAGAGTTTTGCCCCATCCCCTATGTTCGCACCCACTTGGAGTTAGTTATTTTAATTCCACGGAGTGCGGGATGCAAAGCCCCCTGCAAAAAAACAAACAATGCTATTTTCTTTGCTGGCATGCACTATTGTTGCTGTGGCCAGCCTTCTTTGCCAATGTTATTTAAAGAGCCACCGACACCTCCAGAAGGGCTTTGAATAACATAATATTTGGGCACAAAATGGTTCATATTTCTCACGAGCTCTGTATTTCTTCTAATCATTATTTATTACTGAGGCTTTATGCATAAAAACAGGATCTCTGTTCCTTGGGTTCATCAGCTTCTATTGCTTTTTCCCAACCTGATGTCATAATACTCTGTTTGTGGCATCACAGTTATTCCCATGGCGAGCGACTGTGATGTCACAACAAAGCATTATGGTTTCAGGTTAGGAGTATGCTGAAGGACAGATGCACTGTAAGGCATAAAGATCGTGTTTTTGTGGGTACTTCCCCAGTAATAAATATGAGAGAGGAGAAATCTATAGAAGGTACATGACATACATGCTTAATTGTTTCTAAGTATTATGACTTTCAAAGCTTTTCCAGAGGCATCAGCAGCTCTTTATGTGCACAGTGTTTTCTGTGTGGCATTGTGCTTTGCGCTGTTTCAGTTGTGACATTATGATCCCAAGCCACCTTGCACCCATGGGGGCCAAGCAAGGTTAAGGAGCATGGGCTTGTTAAACTCCTTGCGTGGGGAGAGGGATTTGGTTCAGAAGAGGAACAAGGTAAATAATGCAGTGCTTCCACCCAGAGAAGAAAACAGTGGGCAAGGTCAAAAATGAGATACTGCCCCCAGGGATGTAGTACCAACCCACCTCCTCAGTATCTTTCTGACAACACTCAGACACTGGCTAGTACCAATGCCCACACTTTAAACTCAGTTTCAAACACTTTTGTATCAATTTGAATAGCTCACTAATAATGTGCCCTATGCATGAACGGGCAGGAATTACATGCCAAAAGTGCATATCCTGGCCATGTAGCTCCGAAGCCCCAGACAGGCGCAGGGCGAATGGTAGTTACTACCACATGCACCCATGGGGCACCTGTCTGCAGCCCCACTCCCCTTAGTGCGCAGGACTGTGCAGGGTGGCTCGGGGCAGCGTACTGGATCCAGGCGGGCATCCAACTGGGTGTCATTCCTGGGTCCAGGAGTGGATCCCTTGCACACGTAGGCCCAGGTCTGGGTGCATGAATAGCCTCCGTAGAGATCCAGATCCATGCAGCCATGCCCCTGTGCAAAAATGTCCTGTAATAAGACACCACCACCACCACACATCACAACCCCCCCGACACATCTGCCACCCAACCCGGTTACCACAGACACTCACACCCTGTACACATGTATGCCCCATCCCCTGAACACACCAATGCTCCATTCCTACATAAGTGAATGCACTTCCCCTGCCCAGTACAGCATGACCCGACCACTCCTGAACTCTGCTCCTGCCACCCCGCCCCCTCTTTGGTGTTCAGTGGCCCCCCACTCCTGCAGCACCCCCAGCCACACTGTACCCTGTCTGTCAGCTCATGGTTCCAGACAACCAGCAACACAGCCCTCCTCACACCTTCTTGGTCGCCATCTATCCAACTGATGCTGGGAGTGCATCACTATATACAGGCAGCATGCTTCCAGCATCAGTAGGATGGCCTGCTGATAAGAAGATCTGAGGAGGGCTGTGCCACTGGTCATCTGGAGCCACAACACTGACAGGTAGGTATGGGGGATGGGAGGTGGTGTTGTCGGTACCGTGGGGTGGGACGTGGTCCACTGAACACAAATGAGGGGGCAGGGGTGGCAGGAGTGGAGGTTGGGATGTGCTGTACTGGGCGGAGGAAATGCATTCACTTATGTGGGGATGGGGCATTGGTGTGTGCGGGGGATGGGGAATACATGTGTGCAGGGTGTCTGCAGTTACTGGGTCGGTGGCCAGATGTGTGCGTGTGGGATTTTTGCAGTTGGGGGAACTGGGCTGTGATATGTGTGTGTGTGGTTCCTACACCCTGATGGGGAATATATGTGTTGGGGGGGGTTGTCTACTGTACCATGGCCATGGCACCAGTGTGTTGGGGGGGGCTACTCAGTAGATGCTGGGACTAGGCCATGCGTGCCGTTTTGTGTGTGCGTGTGTGGTGGGGTATGCACTCAGCTGGGAACAGGGAACAACTATGTGCCAGGGTGTGCCGGCATAGGGGCCAAGTGCAGGGGTTCCGTTGGTGGGGGATTGGGACTGTCTGCCTGGACCAGACGGAGGCGGTGTGTGTGCAGCACTTACAGCAGTTACAGCAGGGTCCCCCTGCTGAACCCGCCCTCCTCTGCCACCCGAGACAGCACTACATGTCTTAGTGAATGGTGCATAGTGCTGACAGGCCCCCACCCATCCCCTCATGTTTTGCTGTTCACCCAGCTGGGGATCGGGTGCATATGGGATTCACATCCCATTCGTGCACCCCACAGAAACATAGACTTGAACAGCAGATAAGGACCACTTGGTCCACCCAGTCTACCCATTTCCCTACCTATTGGATAAGCTGCAAATCCTAGTTAACAAACAGCCTACTTCTTCCTACCCCACAGGGGGCACAATGGGTGCAGGTTGGCTATGCAATGCATATGCACGGCACATTGGCACTCCACACATTCGTGCATAGGCCCCAATATGCTCATACACCAATTTTAAGAAACTAACAGCAGGACTTTATCCAAAACACAGATCCTGTGGAGAAATGGGGATTGTGTAAAAAGCTGTTTTAGCAATTATACTAAGCAATAACTACAGGATTATCACTTCTACTATTCTTGGTCATCATTCCAAGCAATAACATTTTTGGATGTTGAGGCTTCTCCTCAGAAAAAGTAGGTCTCCCAACACACACACACACACACACACACACACACACACACACACTTTTTCAGAAAAGGCCTGCTGTACTGTATAGCCTTCCACTGTCCTCAGTAGCAGATCCCCACAGGTTTAATATACTTTCGGCAATTACGCTTTTTAACTGTGGTTCTGTTCTAACTTCTGGGTACACAGGTAAATTTAAAGCAGGTCTAACATCACGGTGTTTGGGATCTTGTAGTGTTTTACTCCTTTATGACTCTGAGATAAATTTTAACACTCTTCCAGCATGTCCCATTACGCTCGTGCTCCACTGCATTAGTTGTACAAAGCAGGAGTGGAACATCTAACCTAAGGCATCTGCAGGCATCCGCTATCTACAGGAAATGCTTTTGGGGAGCCACCAGACAAAGGTAGGAGAAAACAAAGTACTGGGTACAGAAATACTGAAATAGACAGCGTAAGGTTAAGTAACTATGAGTAGGAGGGTAACAACTAAAGGGTAAGAGATCGTACACACTAGGAAAAAGGTGACTGGTAGAAGGGAAAGTAGGAGACATCCTGTCTAGGGTAGGGTAATAAATGCATTTCAGGAAAGGAAAGTAAGAGGTAGGAAGTAAACCGGCATAGACAGGGGGCAGAAGGGTACAGGGAGGATTCAACAGATGAGAAGGTTAAGGAAGGAAAGAGCACGGGAGTGGTGCAGTGTAATGAGTGTGGAGCCATAGTCTTTAGGGTCACATTTTGGAGGATGAAGTGCTGCCCAATTTGCACTCACCTCTCTGGACTAAGAGCAAAGGTGGCTGAACTCCAGGTTAAACTGGCAGGAGTGCAGAGAAGCTTTTGCCCCACTCAGGGGCCAACAAGTCTGACACTGCCCCCCCTGAGGATGCCTAGGCAGAGGCAGAATGCTGGGCCCCAGGAGGGTGGGGGTGGTGGATAGGGTAAACACTCCTCAGCCTATACCACTACACAGTTTCTTGGCCGTACCAGTGGGATAAGACAACTGGAAGGAGGCACCTGCTGTAGTGAGAAGAGAGGATGTGGGGGTCCACAGAAAGGGTGGCCTCAAGGAGGGAGGAAGAGGCCCCCAGCCAATGAGGAAGCAGCTGCTGGTGGAAACTCTATTGTTAGTGGGATAGACTTGGGAGCGGGAAGTGGAAGGAAGAGGGAGGTAAAGTGCCTCCCCTGGCTATTCGGCTTGGAAGGATGGGGAGTGGATCCAGAGGATTGTTAGGGTGGCAGGAAATGGAAGACAGCTAGATGTAACTGTCCACCTAGGGACAAGTGACTTGGCAATAGATAGAGCAGGCATAGTGCAGGGTAATTTCAGGGAGCTGGGGAGGGACCTTAAGCAGGTAGACCACATGGTGGTGTTTGCCAAGATGTTACCTGTGTAAGGGTGGGGAGAGAGAAAAAGGCAGGCCACAATAGGTCTTTTAACTATTGGTTGAAAGCATGGTGCACTGGGGAGGGCTTTGGCTACATTAAGGACTGGGGCCAGACTCAGAGGATATGGGTCTCTGTAAAGGAGATGGCCTCTGTCCTTCCAGGATGGGAATCACTGTCCTTAGTGGGAGGTTTAAATGTTACTCGGATGAGCAGATGAGAACTCAAACTAGCCGGAGGGGGATAATACCATGGGAGGCTAAAACTGCTGCCCCCCACATGATGAAGCAACAAACAGGGAGGGCACAAGAGGAAGACGCTCCTCCAGGGAAGGAGAACAAGAAAAAAGGGGTGGGGACAAGGCAGAGGACAAGGAGGGGTCTAAATCAAGAATGCAATAAGAGAGGGGTAAAAGACACTGGAAATGGAAAGGGCAACAAGGAAGATGAGGTCAGGGGAGCTTCAGGGAGCAGCACAGGTGGAGGGGAACAGAGAGGTAAGCAGGAAGGGAGTAAGATATGTAGGGCCAGATGCGCCAGTACAAGGAGACTTATTCCGGACCTGGAGGCCATCATGGAGGAGGCTAGCCTAGATTTGCAGGTCATAACAGACTCATGGTGCACTGACCGTGATGACCTGAATATGCCCATACCAGGCTACAGTCATTCGGGAGAGACAGAGAAGGGAGGAAGGGAGGAGGGGTTGCACTATATGTGAGGAAAGAAATCAAGGCTATGGAAATGCAGGGGCATCCGGAGGAAAAAGAAGGGATGGAGGTGCTGAGAGTCATCCTGGAGGCAGGAGCTGGTGCTGCTATCCTTGCAGAGTTTGTATACTTACCTTTGACACAGAGAGAGGAGTTGGAGAAGGTGGAGGTGCTGCTAGTTGGGGACTTCAGTCTGCCAGATGTTGATTGGAGCCTTCTAGTTGCAGCTTTGGAAAGAAGCAGGGCCATCCTTTACTCCCAGCTACAAGTGACTTTTCTCAGGCAGCTAGTCAATGAACCCACCAGGGATGGGTCTGTGCTGAATCTGGTGTTCACAAGCACAGACAGCATTGCAGACATCACATTGGGCAGTCCCCTAGGTACCAGTGATCACTCTCTTTCCCGGTCCCATGACCAACAGCAGGACTTCTTTGATTTCTTCTTCTTCTTGCTGTGGAGGGAGAGGCTTTCCTCAAAGGTCTAGAGAGACTCGAGGATTTCACAGAAGGCTCCCATGAACAATGACCCAACACTAGCCCCCTGGCTGGAGCAGTGCTGCGGCAACGAGGCACCCACTGCAGCTTTAGTCACTGCCTCTTCCATTGCTGCAAACTGGGCCACAGAACCCATGGCCACAAAAACTGTTTTATGGGTGTCCTCAGATCACACTGGAGGGTCCTGTTTGGCCAGCTGGCTGAGAAGATGGGTGTGGTGGTCTTCTAGAGATGAGGGGAGCAGGGTCTTGCAAAGCAGTGACATCATGGTCTGTTCCAAGGCAGTAGATGCACGAGGACATCTGGCTGCACTGGACACAGCGTTCTAAGCTGGGACCCAACTTAGATTCCTCATGTTCTGCTGTGAAGATCGAGTGTGGTGAGCAGATCAGAGAAATATACACTTTTAAATTTGAAAAGTAAAGTTTGCCAGTGATGCACTAAGAAAATGCATACACTATGTATAGAGTTGTGAAGGTGGAGACCTGACACTTCCAGCAGAAAGGAAGATCTGGCATGATGGGGTAGAGCCAGGGAGTATGCTACTTGGATGTGTGAACAAGGCAGAGGACAAGGAGTGGTCTAAATCTAAAGCTTAGCTTGAAATTGTCTGGGAGATTTAAAGGGGAACGGAAGACTGCCAGAAGTGTGGATAAGTGCATCATAGCCATGTCCCAAAAAAAAAAATTTCCTACTGTCTATCTTGCCATTTAATTTTTTTCCATTTGTGCTCAGTGCCTTGGTCTTAGAAATCAGCATCCCAGATCCATCTTCACAAGCTCAAGTTCATGGCTGCAGATTTGTCTCTTCAGAAATATCTGCAAACAACTGTCCCATTTTCTCTGATTCCACTAATGTGGTTGATTTTGAAGTACACCATTATGGTCATTGGTTGCCAAGGACTCAGTTACAGTACTTCACAATTAGACATGTAGCCCATGTGCCAGTGGGCTGCTACCCCGTCTGTTGACCTGCTCTCAGGTAAGGAGCCTGGGTCCTACTGTGGTGGTGTTCAAGGGTTCTATCCCAGAGAAATGAATAAAATAGTATGGTGCCTCCACCCAGAGTAAATTGCAGTTTGCCAGGTGTATGATAGGTACAGCCCCTTGGGTTGCTATACTTGCCCACCTCCCCTTCCAACCACCCCACACATTGGATACCAAACAGTTCCCCAATACCATATACTACATATACTTAACAGTCTATTTCCACAAAGCACCCTTCTCATGGCAATTGCAACAACAAAACCACAGCTTTATTTAGGGGAAGGGCTAGGGAAGGGGGTACCAATATCAGGATTAGTTGTGAATGGAAGAAAAAAGTTAGAGCAATTAATAGTAACAAGACCTGTAGGCCAGACCACCCCGGCGCCTACCCCCACTGGTACTAGTGAATGTCCATCTCTCCCAGCTGGGTTCCCAGGTGTTCTCGGGCCTGCGGGTTGGCCAGCATTGGGGCCCTAGAAACAATGAAGACTGAAATGTGAACAAATAAACCTTTACTCCCCTTGATATCCAGGGCAAGTCCTGGGTACTCACAATTCTGAAGAACTGAGAGGTTCCTGGAGTGGAGATCTTTCCACAGTTCAGTCTCTGTAGATTCAGTTCAGAGCGGGCATGAACAAGGGGCAGAAGATAATAAAGCATAGACTTGGACTTGATTGAAGGTCTGGCTGCTTGTCACCTTGATTGGAGGTCTTGCAACATGTCCCTTTCAACCTATTCAGGCCCATTGCAGAGCTCCCATGCAAAGCCTATCCAGCCAGAGAGGATTCAGACCTAGGAATGGCTCCGTAGCCTGGCTCCTTCCCAGGTCATGGGTGCCCTAGCCCCCCACCTCAGCATGTGCTGTTTGCCCCCTGTAGCCAGCAGACCCCACTCGGTGGGGGTTAGCGAGTCCCCCACCTGGCTTTGAGATGCAGCTGGAAAATTCACTGCTTCCGTTTTTTCACTCAGACAGAAAAACAGCTTCAGTGGGCAGCCAGCCAGTTTCACAAACCTTTCTACTTTCCAGAGCCATTTGGCAACAGATTCCAAAGTGCAGTTCAGTAGTTCCTTTCCATCACTGGATTTTAGCAGCAGCAACAGGTTCCTGCAGCAACAAACACCTGCTCACCTCTTTCCTTTTACAGTCTCTCCAATTCAAAACAGCATCCACATTTGCTTGGGCCCACACACCATTTCCAGCAAGCCTCTTTCTTAGCTCAAGAGTTTCTTTCAGTCCCCCTGATGCCAGATCTCTGCAGCAAATGATTGTCCTCAAAACCAGAAATGTTCACTAGATATCCGGTCCACTCAGCAAAGGTGCACAGTTCTTCCAACAGTATTATTAGCCCTCTCTGATTACTTATTGGTAAAGGTTTCTTGGCACCTGAAATTAGTCCGCACCTCCCATCAGCCATCACATAGTTTTTGGGCACCTAGATAGCTGATTGGCTAATACTGGGGGTCAAAGTGTCAAGATGGCTGCTTTCATTCAGTCCAACCACAGATTATAAAGCTGCCCTACTTATAGTGTTCTTGCAGCCAAAATACATGGTTTCTATCAGAGTGATCATCCTGAAAGTGTGAGACCTGAGAAACGTATTCAGGTTATGCAGATCTAGAATGGGGCACCAGCCACCATCCTTGGCTGCTGTAGAGGATCCGAGACAGGAGTCACCACTTCCTTGCACAGGAGCTCGGCAATATCGTCCCGAAGAGCTGACTGGATGTCGGCTGACAGCATGCCCTCCTGTGGGGTGCGGGCTTGACTGGGTGGGTACTGCTCGAATTCCAGAGGCAGACCCTGGCCAACCAGCTCAAGGGCCCACCTGTTTGTGGTAACAGAGGACCAGTTGGAAACAAAGTGACAGAAATGGCCCCCCCACAGGGAGGACCCAGGGGTTTCAGGATGGGAGGGGGGCACCCCATCCCATCATTGGGCAGGCTTGGAAGTGGAGGAGATTCTGGGGAAGGGACCCCCAGAACCTTCCCCCACCAGCTTCCGGGTGTGAGAGGCTCTGGCTTGGGCCTCAGGCACCAGGCCTGCTGCTGACCAGTCTGGGAGTGGGCAGGTTTGGCTGCAGGGGCAGAGGAGGGCCGAAAGGGCTTCTTCTTGGTGAACTTGGAGCCCTTCTAGTCCTTCTGAGCAGACATCACCGAATCCAGGATGGTATTGAATTTCTCTGTTCTGGTGAGATGCCCTTCCACACCAGGGCTGAACAGGTCAATCCCTAAAAAGGGCACATCGGTCAATTTGTGCTGTGTATCATCAGTGAAGGTGGAGATATGCAGCCAAGCCCTGCAGTGCATGGCAACTGCCTCTATCATGGACCTGGCGCAGGAATCACCAATGTCCATGGATGTTTGGAACTGCTGCTTCGCCACGGCACAGCCCTGCTCACGGACTTGCTTGACTGTGGTTTGCAGATCAGCAGGGAGGTGAGGGAGCACCTCATCCAGAGATCCCAGGAGGGCATGCATAAAATGTGCCAGCAAAAAGACTGAACTAGCTTGCCTGAGGCCAAGTGAAGAAGCGGCATACACCTTTTTGGCAGAGTGGTCCAGTTTCTTGGACTCTTTGTCAGGGGGTTTGTCCACATCTCCCGTATTGCCCCTGCATTGAAAGATGGAATTGGCCACTAACCCCTCAGCTAAGGGGTGTTCAGTGAAACCCAAAAGGGAACCGGTAGGGACCGCATACTTGAGGGCCATCCGGGCTTAAGGAGCCGGGTAAGTGGCCGGGTTTGCCAAAGGTTCAGAACAGGACCGAGACTTGCCTCCTGAACCAGAAAGGCCTGTACAGGGGAGTTGCTCCGGTCCAGAATCTCAGTCAAGGGGTACCTCTCCCTTTTCTGAACAGGCTCTAGCTGGAGACCCGCAGATTCTGGAATGAGCCAAAGCAAGCCCATAAAAGGAGTAGGGCCTTGCTCTGAGAAAGATCCTCTACCAGTTCCAAATACACTGGATGGGAGTGGAGTGAGGGACCATCAGAATCAGAGAGTGGCCTATCGCCCAAGTCACCACTCACCCTCTGGGGGTAAGGGTGACTTTAAGCTAATTGTGAAGCCCTTTTGTGGCTCTGGTGATGACAGCACCATAATTGCTGGGTTGGGCCCCTGGGGCGGCTTCACCTGGGTAAAGAGGAGCCACTTCCACATAAATTCCTCACAGCGCCAATGCAGTTTATGTCAGTGCCTCTCTTCACCTGAGGAGGAAGAGGAAGAGTAGTGGTGATGCCACTTGCCCGAGCGCCTGGAGTGTGAATGCTGAGAATGGCACAGGCTGCCTCCATCTGGGCTGACAGACTGAAACCTCAACCGATGCCGGGGGACCAGCGGGGTCTATCAGGGAGGGTTGATTACTGCCAACTGATCCCTTGGTCCAAAAGCTCTGGAGTGGGAGGCAATGGGACAGTGGACTGCCCCGTCCACCCTGAGAGGACCAGAGTTGACAGAGAGAGAGAGAGAGAGAGAGAGAGAGAGAGGTGTCCACCACCTCTGAAGAAAGGATCGTCTTGACCGGCTCGAGAAAAATCTTGACTGGAGAGTTGGCCCTCTCCATAGCCAACTGGCTTGACGAGGGCACCGTGGAGCCGGCCGTTGGTATTGCAGCCCCAGCTAAAGCTGAGAGCTCCAAAGAGGCATGGGACTCAGAGGCTCAAGAGCACTCCTGATCCCACGACCAATGATGAGATTGTTTCTTGATCTCTTTCTTCTTCACTTTTTTAGGCTTTTTAGAGCATACAGGACCCTCCCTAAGAGTAGGGAGAGATTGAGAAAAGTTCTTGGAAGGCACCTGAAAAAGATACCCCCAAGCACAGCGGCAAACAGGCCAAAGCTGAAGAAGGGTGGGCCACAGCACGGGCTGCTTCTTTTTCCATAGCCGCCAACTGCTTGGTGGAAGCCACAGCCATGAAAAACACCTTCCAAACATGCTTAGAATGGATGGGAGGGCCCAGATCACTTGGTCTTCTGAGGAGCAAGTGGGCTAAGCGTTCATCCAAGGTTGAAGGCAAAAAGTATCCACAGTAATTGCAGGCCTGCACATTGTACTCGTGGACCAGGCAGTAGATGCACGAGGCATGCAGGTCAGACCGTGACATCTTGTTCCCGCAACTGCAAAACCAGAACCCCAGAGCGTACTTCACATCGTCCATGGGAGCGGCGAGAAGTAAAAGACTTTTAAATCAAAGAATTCACCAAATGAAGGGGTTTTAGAAGGATTTAGGGCCTCAGAAATGCAGAGTGGTAAAGAGAGAACCTATTCTTCCAAGTGGAAAGGAAGAACTGGCATCACGGGAAGGTGCTAGGGGAGTTACCACCTGAGTGGGTGGAAGGAGCCAGCTTGAAGATTTTCCAGCACTTCTTAAAGGGGAAGGGACATTGCCAGAATGTGTGGATAAAACAACATATCCACATTCCTAGAAGTAAACCTTGGGTAATGACCTGGGGGTGACATATACCTTTGTGCACCACTACAAATAGGGGCAGGTCAGTGGGTGCCCCTGGGGTATCAAAGGTCAACCTGAGCAAGGGTTTCACAGTCCTCCCCGACCTTCTTGGGGGTTCTTGCTTTTCAGTACTGGTGGCCACCTCCTGTTCAGAGTTGGGATTAATGTTCTTTCCCCTTTGTCTGTCCCAACTTCCTCAGCTGTGGGAGGATCCATCATTAAATCCCTTCCACCAACCTGACCAGTAGTGCCATCGTTTGTCCGTTCAGACAGCTCAGTTGAAACATTATTCAAGTTTGAAGTGAACTCTCTCCAAAATGGTACTGACTCAGGGGAGCTGTTCTGGAACCACTCAGAAGGCTCAGCCGGACTAGTGTTCAAGTTCGGGGTGGTCCCCTAAAGGGACGTGATGAGAGCAACTTCCAGTTCCGTGCCCTGTTCATCAGGCACAGCTGGGTCCACTTCCCCAGGTTCATCATCTTTGGAAACTCAATCTCTCTGGGGGTAGGCCCATCTCCCACAGATGCAGTCTCTAAGGTCAGAGGTGTTCCCTGGAACAATCTGGCCAACTCAGGAGTGGGATAGAAACATTCCAGATGAACCTTAAACTCTCTCTCTCCAATTCGTCAGCTGATTCTTCTCCCCTCTGAAACTTCCTCTGTCTGGGCAGGACCAACCTGATTGCTCACCATTTGATTTTCTCCGTTGTCTGCATGTAGTAGCTTGGATAATTGGAGGTGAGGGAGGATCTACTGTTTCAGATGCTGGACCAACCACCTTGTCTCTGATGGGCAGTAGATGATTCCTATGGATGAACTTACATCCACTAGTTTCCCCTTCTAGTCAAATCTTATATACTGGCAGCCCCTCCAGCTTCTCCAGTACTACATATGGTGTGCTTTCCCAGTGATCTTATGCTTTCCAGAAATGCCCATACTCTTCAGTAGGACTCTGTCCTCAGGCATCAAGTCTTGTCCCTGAACTTTTCTTATCATATCTCTCCTCGTTGGCTTGGTTCCTCTTTTAGGCCATTTCAGAGGCTAAACGATAGGTGTCATTAAGTTGTTGTTTTAATCTGTGCTCATACTGTAAATAGTCACCCTCCTTAATGCCATCTGCTGATACCATGAAGCACAGGTCAACTGACAGATGGACTTCCTTCCCAAACATGAGGCTGAATAGAGAGAACCCAGTGGCATCATTCCTGGTACAGTTGTAGGTGTGAATCAGGGTGCTAACTCGGTGACTCCAGGTATGCTTGTCTCTGGGGGTTCAAGGTGCCGAGCATGTCTAATAGGGTTCAGTTGAATCTTTTCAGGCTGGGGTCACCTTGGGGATGGTCAGGTGTTGTTCAAGATTTTCTGACTCCCCTTAGAAACAATAGTTCTTTTATCAGCCTACTTTCAAAATCACGGCCTTTATCAGAGTGAATCCTCTGTGGCACCCCATAATGGACAAAGAACTTCTCAATCAGCACCTTGGCCACAGTAGATGCCTTCTGATCTTTGGTGGGGTAGGCTTGGGTGTACCGAGTAAAATGATCTGTGACAAGCAGTATGTTTGAGATATTTCTGGAGTCTGGTTCCAACGTAAGGAAGTCAATTCACACCAGCTCCATAGGGACATTTGTGACAATAATGACTTGTGGGGTGGCCCTCTGGGGAGAGCTTTCCTCTGGATGCACCAGTGACAGTTCTTGCAGTACTGATCCACAGCCTGCCCCATTTTGGGCCAATGGAATCTACTATGAACCAGGTCTAAGGTATGTTCGTTGCCCAAGTATCCCATGTCATCATGGAAAGCCTTCAGTACAGTTTGATGGAACTGATCTGGCAACACCAACTGTACGCTGGGCATCCTCTGTTGATCTTGCACTCTCTGTACAGCAAACCATTCCTTATGTTTAGCTTCGACCACTCTCACAACATCAAATGAGCATTGGGGTCTCTTGTGATTACTTGTGCTGGATCACCCCACCGATTCATCCGTTTTTTCTGCTGGAGGCTGCCCCCTGCTTCGTGCATGCTTCTTTTATTGCTGGGTGGACTGCCAGCTCCTTCTTCTGCTGTTCGGTCTCCCAGGCCTGGCAAAGCTGGGTCAGCTGTCCAAAACATGTGGGCATTTGTACCCACCAGCACAGGCACCCCATCATATATACCAGTCTGTGGGCAGATTAAAGCCAGGGTCTCAACTGACTCTCCTACTCCAACCACTCTGGTCGGAAAATCCAGCCAAACTTTGACATAACCCAAATAGGGGTAGGATTTTTCACCAAGTTTCCACACATGTAACCTGTCCAATGGTTAAAATTCTAAGTGGGACAGATTTTTTATCATACCAGGACTTGAAGATGATTGTTACCTGGGAACCACTAGCTAAAATGGCACATGTGGCCACTCTGTTTATGATGATGGTGGTCTCTGTGGATGGCCCCACTGGTTGGTCCACGTCAAGGGGGGGGCTGAAGTGGTGGCTTTAGCAAAGATTTTCTCACATAAACAGTGGAGCTGGGCTTGTCGGAGGCCCCAGTACGTTCCCTTACTGGGCCCCATTGAAGTTTCCCTGCGGCTAAGGCTGTCTTCTCAACAACTGATCCCTCACTCGAGCTGGATCTTCTTTCAGCTGTCACTCTTGGCAGAAGCATCCATCCCTCCCACACCTGTAGGAGAAATGATCTCATCTTCTGGATCTGGTTGGGTAAGGGGCTGTAAGGGGTGGCCAGGGCTCTGGATGACTTGGGGGTCCTGGGTGCACTAATGGGGCTGAAGCTGAGACAGGAGCAAGTGCTTGAGCTATAACCACTCTTCATTCAGGGTCCCCTGTCCTTAGTGTCCCCTGGTTCTTTAACTTACTGACAGCAAGATAGTTCCTGAAGGCAAATTTCAATCTGGGGACCCACAGGGGGCACCTGGGTCTGCGCCCCAGGCCCATTACTGGGAGGGTGGCTGGAGCTGACTGAATGGGTTGGCTAGAGGGAACTTCAGTAGCCCTAATAGAACCAGCATTTACTTTATCTAGTGCCCCCCTACACTCTTTTAGCAACACTTTGAGCTCAGAGGCCTCAGTGGTGGGAGTAACCTTCTGAACCTGGGTTGCAGCCACTACTGCAGGAAGGGTTCCCCACTAAGCGTCCCTTTCCTCCATCTCCCAAACTTCTCTGAGGAGGACCAGGAGGGAGGGGGGATTACCCAGCCTATGCTTCAGGCCCAACTTTAACAATAATAGTTCCGAGTACCTGGCACCCCTCAACACCTGCTCCAACCTGGTTTTATTTAGATTCATTGCCTGTATTCCCCCTTTGCGATACACTTTTTGCAGGGCTTTCTCCAATCTCTGCACATACTCCGATATGAGTTCCTCTCTTTGCTGGCAAGTTGCCCTAAACCCTCACCACAAATCTTCATAGTTCTCAATGCTACCAAAACCACTGTCCAGCGGAGCTATATAATCCTCCACACTAGCCTCAGGGTCAGTGGTTTGTAGAGACCAGACAGCATCAAGGGCAGAGCCTCATAAACTCTCAGTGAGCCTTTTGCATTTCTCTCCCTCACTACACTGTCAGTCCTGTAGCAGTGATATCACATAGTTCATCCATGACTCACAGTCCTCCTCCCCCTGCAGGGGTGGGCTTCACCCCCCAAAAACATTCTCAGCTTTCTATATGATTCAGAAACGGCAGGTACATACCCAGGCTGAGACCTCACATTTTGAGGGGGAGGTCAGTGAGGGTTCAGACCCTTCATCCCCTGGGGGAAACCACAGTGAGCAAAGTCACAATGGCCCAGGCCTCTAACAACCCCTCTGGCACAAAGGCCTCCGGTATCCAAGCAGCTTCTACAGCATTTTTACATCCCATTAGCACAGTCAAAGTCCCAAAGACAGAGTCAAGCATTTCCCCTCATACTTTTACCTGACCAAGCCTTGTTACTGTGGACAAATGCCCTTTTACATCCACATCTTCAATCTTGGTGGGGGGGGCCTGAAGAGAAAAAGGGATTTCCGGGGATCCATTTTCATACCTCCACTCCATTCCACTAACATTACCTTATCCCACTCTCTGGGTTAGGCTGGGTTGGGGGGGTAGAACTGGGGGTGGGGGAAACAACAGTGGTCTTTCCTGTTTGACTATCCATTTGGGGCATGGCTGAGGAACCGGAGATCCCAGAGGTGCCTCAAAAGATGTTGCCCAGGCATCATGTGCCAGTGGGCTACTACCCCTGCCTGTCGACCCTTGCACAGGTTAAGGGTCCTGGGCCTGCTGTGGTGGTGTTCAGGGGGTTCTGGCCCAGAGAAATAAATAAAATAGTGTGAGTCTCCACCCAGAGTAAATTGTAGTGGGCCAGGTGTATGATTGGTACAACCCCCTGGGATGCTGTACCTACCCACCTCCTCTTCCAACCACCCCACACACTGGATACCAAACAGTTCTTCAATACCATATGCCACATAAACTTAACAGTCTGTTTACACAAAGCACCCTTCACACAGCAATTGCAACAACAAAACACAGCTTTATTTAGGGGAAGGGCTAGGGAAGGGGGTACCAGGAACAGGAGTAGCTGTAAAAGGAAGAAAAAGGTTAGAGCAATTATCAGTAACAAGGCCTGTAGGCCAGACCACCCTAGTGCCCAAACCTATTGGTACCAGCGAATGTCTCTCTGTCCTAGCTGGGTTCCCAGGTGTTCGCAGACCTGCTTGGTGCTGCAATGTGAACAAATAATCCTTTACTCCCCTTGATTTCCAGGGCAAGTTCTGGGTACTCACGATTCTGAAGACCTGGGAGGTTCCTGGAGCAGAAAGTTTCCCACAGCTCAGTCTCTGTAGATTCAGTTCAAAGAGGGAATGAACAAAGGGTCAGAAGAGAATGAATCGTAGACTTGGGCTTGATTGAAGGTCTGACCACTTGTCACTTTGAATGGAGGTCTTGCAGCTTGTCCTCTTCAACCTATTCAGGCTTGTTGCAGAGCTCCCACGCAAGGCCCACCCAACCACAGAGGACTCAGACCTAGGAGTGGCTCCATAGTCTGGCTCCCTCACAGGTCATGGGTGCCCTAGCCCCCAGCATGCACCGGTGGTCTTCTGTAGCAAGCAGACCACACTCGATGGGGGTTAGTGAGTCCCCCACCTGGCTCCGAGATGCAGCTGGAAAATTCCATGGTTCCATTCTTTCTCTCAGACAGGAAAACAGCTTCAGTGGGCAGCCAGAGAGTTTCACAAACCTTTCCACTCTCCAGTGCCATTTGGCAACAGATTCCAAAGTGCAGTTCAGCAGTTCCTTTCTCCCACTGAATTTTAGCAGCAGCAACAGGTTCCTGCAGCATAGGACACTTGATCAGCTCTTTCCTTTTACAATCTCTCAGATTCAAAACAGCATCCACATTTGCTCGGGCCCACACACTGGTTCCAGCAAGTCTCTTTCTTAGCTCAAGAGTTTCTTTCAGTCCCTTGGATACAGGATCTCTGCAGCAAACCATTTTCCTCAAAACCAGAAATATTCACCAGATACCTGTTCCACTCAGCAAAGGTGCACAGTTCCTTCCAAACAGTAAAACTTCAATCCTCAGAAATACTCCACATACTGTAAGCTCTGTGAAAGGCCTTAGGCTTTTCTCCACACAGCACTGAGCCCTTCTGACTTGATCAGAGCCCAGCATCTGACTGCCCCAGCTGCCCAAAGTCCCTAGGATGTTTCCTGAAAATCCTGCCCTCTGATTGTTAGTGCCAGTTTCAATCACAAATTTCCATAGTTACTAGCCCTCTCTGATTATTGATTGGTAAAGGTCTCTTGGCTGTACTCAAAAAGTCCTGCACCACTCTCCACAAACCGAGACCACAAATATTTGCTTCAGTCATGCCTTTTTATTGAAGACAAAAAAGAAGTAGTGCTCTTACCAAAGAAATGCTAAAATAGCATAAGCTGGGGGGAGGAAGGTTGAGCCAAAAAGACTTTTGGGGCTCACCCCAGTGCTATTTTAGCATTTCTTTAGTAAGAGTTACTACTTCTTTGTCTTCAATAAAAAGGCATGACTGAAGTAAATATTTGTGATCTCGGTTTGTGGTGAGTGGTGCAGGGCTTTTTGAGTACAGTTGTATATGGTTGTCCTTTAGCACACTCAACTGTGGGGCTGCTATTTTTGAGTGGTTTAGTTTAAAGGTCTCTTGATACCTGAAATTAGTCCACACCTTCTCCCTTCAGCCATCATATAGTTTTTGGGCACCTAGACAGCTGATTGTCTGATACTGGGGGTCAAAGTGGCAAGATGGCAGCTTTTATTCAGTCCAACCACAGTTTATAAAACTGCCCTACTTTATAGTGTTCTTGCAGCCAAAATACATGGTTTCTATTAACTCTTGTGGCACAGTGTGCTCATAGTCCCTGCCCCTTATTACCTGGCTGCACAATCAAGCTTACAACCCCTTTCAGACTCTGGTCTCTGCCTCCGATATGTTCAGTCCCCCCAGGCAGTGATCCAGCTCATTATTATTCATAGTGGTGTTATTAATATGCAAATTACCCCAAATTCAACAATGCTTACAAACGTTATTTCAGGACTACTGGGCTGCTTCTTCTTCGCCTCCTCCTGTCACCAGCCCCCAATTAGCCAAGCAGGGGGATCAGGAGCACCGGAAAGGCATTAACTCGGCCACAGAAATAGCCGAAACCAGACAATGCTACAGTGCATGAGTGGGCTGCCCGACCACACCGAAGTGCTAAACAGGTTGCTGGCTCTATGATTTAGCTCCTCCTGCCCCAAACTGGAATTAAACTGTTGCAGGGTCCGAAGGAAGGATCCAGAGAAAAACGGGAAACATCGCCAGGATTGGGGATGTTACAGGGACAATTGGAGAAATGGAGCAGCCCCGATGGGCAAGCAGGTAAGCCCACCGGGGGGGGTTACAGACAGGTTGACTTCTTTTTATATTTTCTTTTATTAGTTGTTGTTTTTTCTTTTTGCACAGTTGGATACATATTTTCATAACAGATCATATTACAAGCATAGATCTTACTTCATTGTACCATTTTACATTAATGTACCATACTTTAGTATTTTATTAGGGTAAAGAGACTTCCATTCTATCTATCTAGAAACCTTCCCTTAGGTCTTAGCCGACATCCCCTATCCCTCTCTTTTCAATGCTCTGGGTTTCCTCTTATGTTTGATACATCTGTCAAAGCACATAGTTAGCCTCAAAATACATCATCCATTTCCTTTTATGTACTATAGAATACCCATGGCCTCCAAAATGGTTCTATTAAGAGATGCTTCTTATGAATTTTAGCTGTTAAAATTTCCATCTGATAAATATCCATTACCAGCTTCCTCTATTCATGTACCGATGGGACAGTTGGAGAGAACCATCTTTTTGTAATAGCTTTTTTAGCTGCTAATATTAGAATCGGTAACAGAGTCCGATGCCATGAAGGATTATGATCGGGGTAAATTGAAAGTAGGACTAGCTCTGCTGTAAGTTCCATTGTCTCCCCCAGACATTCCAAGATTTCTTTTTGTAATGTAAACCAGTATGGCATTAATAGGGGACATGACCAAAAGATATGACCTTGATCGGCTAATTTACAATGACACTTTCTCCAACACTCCTCTGTCAGTTGAGAATGGTATTTGGCTTGCACTGCTGGAGTACGAAAGAAGCGGCTTCTACATTTCCATGTGAATTCACGCCATCTAGTTGCATGAGTAATCTTGTAAGCCTGGGTAGATGCCTGAAGCCATTCCTGTTCCTGTATGTCCATCCCCAGGTCTCTAGTCCAACTCTCTAATATTGAAATAGTGGAGTCTTCCATTCCCTCCCTTGAAATTTTATATTGAAACCCTATCTGGTGGGGCCACAGCTTGCCTTTGATATGGTCTTCAAAATATCGCCAAGTCAAGGGGAGGGGGGCAGGTAACTTGGTCACTGCCTCTCTTTGCCGCAGTAAATAATTCTTGACTTGGCTGTATCTGAAAACATCTCTTTCCAGCAAACTGAATTTAGTCTGAAGTGTTTCAAATGGAATAATCCCTGTTTGAGATAAGAACTGTCTGTAAAATGCAGCCCTACTTGTCTCCAACTGGAGAATGTGTGGTCTAGGAGTGCAGGTAAGAACAGGGAGTCCTCAGAGATTAAAGTATAATGAAAGAAAAGCTCTCTAAAGGCCTTATGTTTTTTTGTTTTATACCATATTTTTAATATATGAGCTGTATATCCCGTAAAGTCATGGAATCGGGGTGGATTTGCGATCAAGGCCATACTAATCTTTATAATATCATACAAGTCATTTATTGCAAACTCCAAGTCCTTCCAAAGAGAATGGTAAGTTGTTATAAGCCACAGAGAGAGAATCCTCAGAAGGGATGCCTGAGCATATAATCTTAAATTCGGTAGGTTTACTCCACCCGAGGAACCCAGGAGTTGAAGAAGTGAAAGCCTTATTCTAGGTCTTTGGCCGGTCCAAATAAAGTTTGATATTAGCTTGTCCCATGACTTAAAGTAAAAGTTTGATGGGAGGGTGGGTAAATTCTGGAAAAGATATAGTAGCTTAGGAAGGATTATCATTCGAATCGTCTCAATTCTCTGAAAAAAGGAAAGTGGCAATAATGACCAAGAGGACAAATCTTTTTGCATCTGACCAAACAAGGGTTCATAGTTTAGTAATTCTAGCATCTCTAAATTTTTAGAGACTGTTATACCTAGATATTTAAATTTCATTTTATGCCATTTAACAGGATATCTATTCTTTAAGTCTTGAGTTGGGGTTAAGAACAAGGGGATCAGGTCTGTTTTAGATATATTTAATTGAAAACCCGCTATTTCTCTGAAATTCTCTAATGTTTGCCAGAGGGCTGGTAAAGACTTCTCTGGGGAAAGGGCAGTTATCAAAATGTCATCTGCAAATAATGCTATCTTGTATTCTCTTTGACCTACAGAGACCCCCTCTATCTCCTTATTTTTTCTAATCATTTCAGCCAGTGGTTCTAGATAAATGACAAATAGTAACGGTGACAGTGGACATCCCTGTCTTGTACCTCTCTGAATTTGGATCAGTTGGGTTAATAATCTGTTCACCCGAATATAGGCTTTAGCATGCTCATATAAATTTTTTATACAATCGATGACAGTTTCAGGGAAGGAGAAGTTTGACAGGGTTATCCATAAATATTCCCAGCTTACCCTGTCAAACGCTTTATCCATGTCTAAACTGAGAATGGTGGAAGGGATTTTTCTAGTATTGATATATTCTAGGAGGAGTGCAAGACAGCGTAGATTGTCAGAAGTGTTTCTTTGTTTTATGAAGCCCGATTGATCTTGATGTATTAAGGCAATAAGGACTGTTTCGAGTCTTCTGGCCCAAATGCCCATGAATATTTTATAGTCTACATTTAAAATTGAAATGGGTTGGTATGATGAAGGGAGAAACGGGTCTTTGTCTGGTTTTAGGAATGGGGACTAGACTGCATAGTTCCAAGAGGGAGGAGGAGGTTCCCCTCTCTTTACTTCTCCGAATGTTAATAATAGACTTGGGAGAAGTTGAAAGTAGAAAGTCTTATACCACTGTGAACCAAATCCATCAGGGTCTGGACATTTTAAGGGTTTTAGTTGTTTTATTTGGTACTGGATTTCCTCCTGACTTATAGGATGTTCCAGTTTTCTCTTCATTGGGTCTGTCAACTTGGGTAGTATGAGAGTTTTAAAAAAAGTCTGCTGTTTGTTCCCTCTGAATCTGGGTGGGGAGGGGCAGTATATAGATTTCATAGAATTGTTGAAATACCTGTTTTATATGTTCTTCTTTATAGGAGAGAGGTTTGTAGTTAGGGATTTTATTTTAGAATTGTGGATGCCTCTTTCTAGCCCTTAATTTTCTTGCCAGTGGTTTGCTCCCTACTTCCCCCCTCATGAAGACTGACGAATGATAAGTCAGACTTATGTAGAGTCTTATAGTCCATTATTTCTTGGATATCTTGCTTTAAGGCCTTTATCTTAGTTGCAAGAACTTTATCACCCTCTCTGTATAATAGTTGGTATGATGATAATAATTCTATTAGAGACTTCAATTTTGTTTGTATTTTTTTTTTGTTTATAGGATGCATATGACAAGATTTCACCGCGAAGAACCACCTTCAGGGTCTCCCATTGGATTGTAAAGGATATCTCGGGAGTTTTGTTATCCTGAATTATTTGAGGGATACGTTTTTAAAATGTTCTATGAATTTTTGGTCTTGTAATAAAGAATTATTCAATCTCCACAATTTTATTTTTTTCTGCTTTCCCAAGTTGACCTTAAGAATTAAAGGGTTGTGATCAGACAGAACTCTGGGGTCTATTTGAATATCCTGTACGAGGGAGAGATGTTCTCCAGTTATAAAAAAGTAATCAAGTCTGGAGTAAGTTTTATGCCTCCCCGAGTGAAAGGTAAATCCTGGGTTAGAAGGGAATATCTTTCTCCATATATCTTCTATTCCCATAAAGGATAAATTATCTTTTAAATGTTTTGCTGCCTTGGATAGCCTCAGTGGGTTTGGGTTGGATGAATCTAAATGAGGGTGGAAAGTTATATTAAAGTCGACCCCCCATTATAAGGATTCCTTTGAGCTTATCAACAACCTTTTGCAAAAACATCTTCACTACTGACAGTGGGGTTTGGGGTGGAAGGTATGTGTTCACCAAGGTAACTGTTTGTGATAAAAGGATACCTGTTATAATCACATATCATACATGGGGATCTATATAGGTATCTTGTATTTCTATAGGGGTTGAGGTGAGGTGGGAATTAAAATGACAGTACCCCTTTTATAGCCACTTGAGTGGGATGCTACATAAACTTGATAACACCCCCCTAATGTAATTTGGGTGTTCCATAGCAGAAAGATGTGATTCCTGAAGAAAATAGATATCCGCCCCTTGTCTACCCAGATGTCGTATTACTCTATACCTCTTAATAGGGGAATGTAGACCATTTACATTCTGAGAATACATTTTAGCTGGTATGTCAGCCATTAGCCCAGAGGGTATAACCTTTTTCTGTAATTTTGGTGTGGCTTCAGAGGGTAAAGGGCGGAGGAAGCACAACCATTTCTATGCGGAATTTCACTTCTCTAATCAAATGCTGAAACAATCTTGATTCCTTTTTTCTAGATATTATTATAAATTTGCTTCCTTTTTTTCTCACCCCTTCAAAGCTCGACACCAAAGTTGGAAGTCTCCGCCCCATTTTACTTAATGTAACACCAACATTTTTCTTCAATAGTAAAACAAATAAACATATATACCATATTATTTCTAAGCCTATAACTACAAAATTCCTAACAGAGGTAACTATGTACAAATGGTCTTCCACAAGTGGGGGAGATATTTTCATCTCCATCCCGGGTCCCAGGGAGAAGAAAGAAGATGAAGATGAGGAAAGGTAGAAATACCTTTCTCTCTCTCTTATCTCCTGGGTAAGTGGGGGGTGTTCCACAGGATGTGGATCTGTACCCACTTGAGAGGGAACTCCCTCTCCAGAGACTAGTTTCTATCAATCACTAGCTCTTGTGTGGTGGGACTGAGTATTTGCCTATTCAAAGCATTTTCTATCTTTCTAATACCAAAAGGTGGGGGCTCCTCTTTACCTCCGTCATGCTTAATCCGTATTGAGAGAGGAGGGGAGTAGAAGGAGAGAGGAGAAAAGAAAAAAAACCTTTTTTGTTTTTACCTTCTTTTTCCCTCCTCTCTTCTTACCCTTTCTCCCCTTCCTTTCCTTCCTCCTCCCTCCTCATTCCCCTCCCTCCTCCCCTCATATGTTATCCTCTTTCCCTTGTGTAGTCATTTAAGTATTGATATTTTCTGGTCTCCTCTTTTGAAACCATCTTGTCCTTCCATTCTTCTCTATTCCAGAAGGATTTCTAGGTTATGGTTTCATAAGAATGTACTCTAAGTTTAAAAATCAGAAGTTTGAGAAAAGGAGATGACTATTTCTCTGTACTCGATCTTCCTATGTAAGTACTGAATTATAAGTCATTAATTCTCCAGGTAGTGTTCTTCTCTGCTTCAAATTGAGTGGGGGAGGCTCCCCCCAATGGTGGAGGAGGGGAGAGCTCAGGGAGAAGAACAACAGATAACTCCACAGTCTAAGGGTGGGCCAGTGTAGGACGATCATTCTCATACTTCATACTTTGAAGTCTTCTTGTTTCTCTGGTTCTTTTACTGGTCAATTAAGTGTATCCCCTGAAATCAGTCTCGCTTCAATCAGTCTTTCCATTTTAGAACTGACATTTGTTTCTTCCTTCCTTATCCAAGCCTTCGTCTCCCCCTCCGAGCACTCCTCTGTTTAGTAGAACATTAGCTGAACTTCTCATGAGGGTTGTAACGTGGGGTTTCTCAATACTCTTATCTTGTCCAGTAAAGCCTGTAATCCTCGCTTCGCACTGTCCTCTCTACTCATATCTCATGTGGGAGAACCTGATTGTAATTGCAAGTTCTTTATTTGTAGCTTGGGGTCAGCTTTAGAAATTATGCCCCTTTGAATTAAATCACTTTTTGCCTCTAGTGCTGTATTATATGTAATAGGAACCTTTTGTAGTAGTACTGTTAATTTCACAGGGTAAGGAGTCCGGAATCTTATGTTTGAAGCTCGCAGTAGAGGGAACAGGGATGAGTATCCTCGTCTTAAGCGTTGTGTGGCTGGGGCATAGTCATTGTCAAATATAATTCGGTGTTTCCCCAGCATAACTTTTTGCTTATGCCATGCCTTAGAAAGGATTTGGTCTTTCTGGTAGTAACTGTTAAATCTGATTACAAAGGACCTGGGTCTGGCATCGGGTTTTGATGGACGAAGTCTCAATGCGCGATGAGCCCTTTCTATATCTATTTGCATTTCTGGGCCCAGATCCAGGGTCTGGTGTAGAAAGTAATCCGCGAAAGCCACAGGGTCATTTCCCTCTTCTTCCTCTGGTATGCCATATAAACGTATATTTTTCCTTCTCCCTCTGTTTTCCATGTCTTCTTGTCTCATTGATTGATATAGCTGTTCCTCTACGATCGTGTGTATCACTTTCTCTATTTCATATATTTTGCTCGTATTTTCTGCTATCTGCATTTCCGTCTCGCTTACTCTATCTATTCTGGAGCTCTCCCAAGTCAGTGCGTATCTCTTTTAAAGCATCTCTCATTTCTGTTCAAAATTCCATAATAGCTTGCAATATTGTCTCGGTAGATGCATTATCTGATGTTGATTTCTTTTTATTATTACGATTATTGTCTCCTCTTTTCCCATGTTTTGGTTCTGGTGGTTGGGAAGTTGTAGTGGTAGAGCCAGTGCCTAGCAGGCCGCTTTCATTGGCATCTTGGAGCTCTTGTAGTGGGTGGAAGCGGTTCTTTTCTAAGCGTGCCATTTCCTCGTTTGGCATTTTTGTTGAAAGTTATAGATTTCGACTTCGATCGAGTCTTCTTAGGTAATGACTTTTGATTAACTTTATATATTTAGTTGAGGAAAAACTGCTGTTCTGGATTGAGGTTTTAGAGGAGCCCGAGCCCTTGCGTGTTCACGCCGCCATGTCCCAACCGGAAGTCCCCCGACAGGTTGTCTTCTTGATTGCTAATTAGAATGCCATGAGTTGTTTGATTCCTAGCTGGTTATTTCACATGTAACCCCCCCACGGGGTCTTACCTGTTTGCCCCTCGGGACTGCCTGGTCTCCAATTACACCCCCTTGTGATCTGCCACTTGGCCCTAGTCCCAGCAATGCCCCTGGGGTCTCTATCCAGCCCCTGCAATGTTTTTTATCCAGATTGGGGCTGGAGGAGCTGAACAGTGGTGCTGACACTCTGTTTTGCACTGCGATGTAGTTCTGGTGGTCCACACAGGTACGTTTGTGCAATTGCTTTTTTGGGCCATTCCTATGGCCAAACAGACACTTCTTCAGTGTTCCTAGTCCCAAAATTCAGCTATGAGTGCACTGGAAACCTGGAGGAGGCATAAGAGACGCCCCAGTGTATTTTATTTGATGAGTGCCTATGAGTGGATGTTGTCCCAATATTTAAAAAGGGTGCAAGACACGAAGTGTGGAACTACAGGCCTGTGAGGCTAACTACAGTACTAGGCAAAGTCTTGGGAGTATGCATGAAAGACTTTGTTATGCCATACCTAGGGGGACACTGATAATACACAGCATGGTTTCAGGAAGGGGTGGTCCTGTCAAACTAACCTTTTAGAATTCTATGGCAAAGTCAGTAGGGCACTGGAAAACTCAAACTCAATAGACATAATTTTTCTAGATTTCTCCAAGGCCTTTGTCAGAGTCCCACATGGAGAATTAATTGATACCCTAGTAGAATATAAATTACCAGGGAACTAACCAAAAGGATCGAATCATGGTTTTCAAGTAGAAAGCAGAGAGTGTGTATTAGAGGTACCTTCTCTGAATGGGCAGATGTGATGGGTGGAGTGCCCCAGGGATCAGTTTTGGGACCCTGGCTGTTTAACATCTATATATCCTCATTAAAATGTAAAACAGATGCCTAGCTTTCAAAATTTGCTAATGACACCAGGTTGGGTTGCAAAGTAACAATAAAGATGAAGCTAGTATACTCCAAAAAGCTCTGCAGGAGATGGAACGATGGTAAAAAAAAATTTAACTTGGCCTTTAATGCAGAAAAGTGTACGGTGATGCAGCTGGGCAGGAGAAATCCAAAAACACCATATAGATTGAATGGAGGTGTCTTAAGAACAGTAAATGGAAATTATGTACCTACTGTAATTATTGATTTTCTCTTATATCTTCACCATTCATTACTGCTTGGTGTAAGCCAGAGGCGCACACCTGCTATGGGAATTTTTTTTTTTTTTTGAGGGAGGATCCGGCACCAGCACCCACAAGAGTGACGCACTATGTGGTGTGTGAGGGGTGGCCGTTAGGTGCCGCAGACTCATCCTACATCCCAGTTCTGTAAGCCAGAGAGGAAAAAATAAAAAGAATAGAAGAATAAGAGTGAGGGAAGAGAGCCGAGGGATAGTTAAAGGAAAGGAAAGGAAAACTGAAAAAGGAATAAGCCGAAAAGAGGACAGGAAAGAGAAGAATCCTACCCTAAGGGACCGCAGGGCCTCCTTCCTTGGGCAGCTCTGAGGGAAGAACAGATAAGGGAAAGGAAGAAGAGGGAAATGGAAGAAGTGGAAGAGGAGAGGATATTGGGAGGAGGGGAAAAATACTGCCATAAATCCTGAGTGAAATTGGCTTGAAGCTTATCAGCTCAGATCTTGAGCAGGGAAGCAAGGATCCCTTCAGAGAAAACTAGTTCGGATGGTTTAGCGAGCCTTCTAGACAGCTTAAAACAAGAGAGGCAGATTTTCCTTCACATCCTGCTATCCTTTTACCCCTCGCTCAAGCTGAGAGCTTGGAGAATACCAAGGCAAACTCTGTTCCAGAGAGGGAAGGTCCCCAGCTAGGTAAAGGGAAAAAGACCCCTCTATCACACAGATATGTGCTAGTACTGGGGGGGAGCCCTACAAGAGGGCAACCTCTTGTCAAGATGGACAGAGATATATAAGGAGCTTCTTCTGACTCCCTGGAGAAGGCAAGGCCAAATGGACCAGACCACCAGTTCCAGATGTAAATTTTTTTGAATCGGGCTAGAACAGGCATTTACTAGCAAAAGCATTACCAGGTAATAAAGGGGCACCAGTTAAGTCTGAAGACTGAAGGTTAGAGGACTGTTTTACAGACTAACCCTGATGTCCGGAGATTGAACTAATCTGGCCCGAAGAAAGTTCCTGAAGTAAAACCTTCCAGGAAATCAGAAAGAGTTCCCTCAGATGAAAAGGACGAAGTTTCGCCCACCCACCTCTTACTCAAATTGTTCTACATGTTTTTAGAGAAGAAAAAGTCCCAAAGAACCAAGGATGATCCCCCCCTCGCGAGGGGAGGGGGAAAGGAAGGAGGAGAGTGAGCAGGGTTGGGGAGACACCCAAGAAATGAGGCCCATGAGAGGAAGGTGGGAGGGATTCAGTAATGAATGGTGAAGATACAAGAGATGATCAATAATCATGGTAGGTACATAATTTCCATATCTTCCCTTGTCAATCTT
The DNA here is from genome assembly GCA_016271365.2 of Neoceratodus forsteri. Taxonomy (NCBI): domain Eukaryota; kingdom Metazoa; phylum Chordata; order Ceratodontiformes; family Ceratodontidae; genus Neoceratodus; species Neoceratodus forsteri. Next base: position 122,639,712 of record CM057450.1, on the reverse strand, counting down.
CACCATTCTTACAACTCGAAAATTTGCAACTCAGAATCAAAATGAACTAATTTCTCATAAAACTGAGCTAGCCCTTTTTACACTTAAGCACAAGTTTTGGGAGTTCGGTGATAAGAATAGGAAATTCCTAGATTACCAGCTTAAAGCACAACAAATGGAACATCATATTTTAAGTCTAAAGATGAGAAAGGCATAACTCATTTGGATAACCCATCCATAAACCTTATTATGGAAACGTTCTTCTAAAAATTATATTCTAATACAAATCCTCCATCTACTGAACAAATTCAATAATTCTTTAAAACTTTATATCTCCCCCATCTTTCTTCCCTTGAAGCCAATCTTTTAGAAGAACCCTTTTCACTGCAAGAGATAAAGAAAGCCCTTTCTTCCCTGAAATCCGGCAAATCTCTCGGTGGAGATGGATTCTCTATTGGCTTTTACAAAAAGCTTTCTGATACGTTATGCCCCTTCTTCTTCATGTTTATCAAGAGGCCTCTATTACAGGGAAACTTCCCCCATCTTGTACTGAAGCTGTTATAACCTTAATCCCAAAAAGAGATAAAGATCTCTTACACCCAGCTAATTATAGACCAGTTTCTCTGTTGAATACGGATGGGAAGATATTTGCTACATTACTTACCTCCCGACTTGAACCTTTGCTTCCTAAACTTGTCCACTGTTCACAAGCCGGTTTTATCAAACATAGATCCGGATCTGACCATTTACGTTGCCTATTCAATCTAATTCATAAAGCCAAAACTCTTAATTCACCAGTGGCTGTCATAGCCATTGATTTCAAGAAAGCTTTTGATTCCATTAACTGGAATTACCTCTATCAAGTGTTATCTTATTTCAGTCTCCCTCACACTTTCTACTCCTGGATTAAATTATTATATAATTCCCCGGTAGCCAGGGTGCTTACCAACTCGACTATCTCCTCCCATTTTCAACTGGCTAGGGGAACTTGGCAAGGTTGTCCTTTATCATCTTCCCTGTTTATTTTAGCTATAGAACCTTTAACGGCTTGTCTACTTCAATCTGTGGGTATTAACGGTATCCCTGTTGGAAACTCATGATATATTTCTCTTTCCTATGCCGATGATCTCTTAATTCTACTTGAAAACCTGAATAAGGCTGGACCCCTGCTGGTTGGTCTCCTTAAATTTACAAATATAATCTCCGGCCTCACTTTAAACCTTAACAAATCCGAAACCCTCCCTCTTAATGACCACTGTAAACCCTTTGTGAATCTACCTCTTGGATTGTGTTAGTCTCCACAAGGTGTAACATATCTAGGTATTAAAATATCCAGCAATTTAAGGAAAATATAGGAGACTAATCTTAATCCCTTATTAGACAATATTAAAACAACTTTAGACAGATGTAAACTTCTTAACCTTTCCTTCTTGGGGAAAATTGCATCTGTTAAGATGTACATATCCCCCAAGATCCTTTACCTTTTCGCCAATATTCCTTTAATTTTACCATCTTTTTTTCTTGCTAAAATTGATAAATTAATAGGTAACTTCATATGGCAGGGGAATACGCTGAGGTTTAATTGTAACAAACTTCGTTTGCATTGGAAAAAAGGCGGATTTGGACTCCGCTGGTTTAAAGGTTACCTTTGGGCTTTCCGCACTGCCCAAACCATTAAATGGTTCCAGAAACCATCCTCCCAGGCTCCACTCTGGATTGCTATGGAATCTACACTGTGTCCTACAGGAATTCCTACTTCCTTTATTTTTAATCCCCTTACTCCCAAATTGAAAGCTCACCCAACTATATCATCCTCTATTCTTCATTGGAAATGAATTTACAAATTCTTGAAATATAATCCTAAACCCTGGTTTTATGCCCCTTTATGGGGCAACCCATTACTCTCCTTAGAAAACCACCCAATTCTCTGCCTTTTGTTTAAAAATGAAGGTATTTTCTTTCTCGGAGACCTTCTGGACCAGAACTCTCTTACCGTTAGATTGTATTCTGACTTACAGATGTCCTGGAAACTCCCTAAACAGGACTTTTGGAAGTTTTTACAAATTTGCACAGCTTATAACTCTATCACACATTCTATTCACGAACACAATCTTTTAGACCATTACATTTCATATTGGGTTAAACTAGCTATGAAATTGAATAGGTCCATCTATAAAGTCATTATTGATAATCTTCCTGACCAATCCATCTCAGCCCAAAATAAATGGAGTACTGTTCTTAATTACAATATCTCAGATACACAATGGAGCAAATGCTGGCATATCACACATAAGGATTTTAAGGATAACTGCAGCTCTTTAATACAATTTAAGATCCTACATCTGTGGTATAGAACTCCTTCCATCCTTCAATGTATGGGTCTATTAAACAATAGTAACTGCTGGCGATGTAATCAGACCAACGGGAATTTGCTTCATATTTTATGGTCATGTGCTCCCATTAATAATTTGTGGTGTAAAGTTTATATATTTGCCTCTAAAGTCATAGGACAAAAATTCCCCTTTGACCCCATATTATTTCTTCTGGGCATTATTATTCCAAAAAATATTTCCCTTACACATGCACATTTTAGATGGTTAAATATACTTTTCCTTTTGGTTAAGCACTTAATTCTTACAAAATGAAAATCCACGTAGGTACCTTCCATTTCAGATGTCCTCAATAGCCTTTCCCACTATGCCTCATTAGATCATTTATCACATATTATTCATAACTGACTCACCACATGTTTGGTGTTGGCAGAATTATTTCAAATATATTGAATCTTGATATTATCATACACGGATATCTCTCCTCTCCCTCCTTTCATCTATATTTCTTTCTTTATGTCCTTTCTATCTTCTCTTACATCTCATTGTGTTCCTTTTCTCTTTCCTCTTTTAACACACACTGTCTGCATCCCTACAGGTATCACTTTGTATTAATCATTGAATGCCCGTTCATTGCCTGTTTTAGATTTCATTTTGAACTAGTTTACCTTCTTTAATTTACTACACTTCATGATTGTATTTCATCATGTACTGCCTATGACATAATTAAGATTTTGGTTTTATTATCATCATGTGTACATTGGGCATTTGTGTTATATTGCCTCTATGTAACAGATCTTCCTAAGAGATTCCTTTTATATTGCTATAAGGTGGATATGTTCTTATGTAGACGTCTGTATGTTTTTTGGTATATTTCAATAAAAAGATTAAGTACAAAAAAATCTTCACCATTCATTACTGCCGGGTGAGTACCAAGCCCCCCCAAGGGGCCTGAAACTTAGCCCTGAGGGAACAGATCCCTCAGCCTCCTACTGGTGGAAAGCAGGAGGGGGAGACCCTAACCAACTGACTGAGGCAGTCTAAGGTTGCTGAGGGTGAGGGGGTGTCCCCCGTGGCTGAGGGGATGAAGGATGCCCCTGAAGAATCTTCCTCCTCACCCTGCGGGAAAACAGATGGGTCCCCCAGAAAGCAGAAGAAGTCACCCTACACCAGGCAATGGGTGATAGTCTGTACAGATGAAGCCATGCCATCTGCCTAATGCAGATCACTGTCCCTGCCAGTCTGGAAGCCACCTCCTTGGCATTGTAAGATGCCCTTGCTTGGTGCCTTGCAAGCTCCAGATCCTCTGCAGAGAGGGCAATGGCTTGTCTAGACTGCTCTGTATCAGGCACAGATGCCAGATCCAGCACTAGCATCAACCACAGATACCTGTTGTAGGCAGTGTGGTGTGCCTGATGTGAACCTATGAACATCAACACATGACTTGAAGAGAAGACTCTTCCTCCCCACTGATCAAATTCAGCAGAATCTGGATCCAGGGGTCTGTTATGTGCCAGGCGCCGAGGCCTGAAAGGAGTTTCTAGGGACATCAGGCCTGAAGGTGGGTAAGGTAGAGAACCTAGAGACTTATGGGGAGCACAATACCATCTCCTGCAGTCTGCTGGGGCTGGAGAATTGGTGGCTGGAGACTGCCAGATGCAGATAGATGCCTCCTGGAAGGGGATTAGGCAGGAAGGCACCATGAGCTGACAAGCACTGAATTCACTGAGGAATGCATGTTGCTTGGTATTGTCCCTGCAGATGAAGGAGATATGAAGCTCCAAAACCAGCCTCCAAAGGAATCACTGATATTCAGTGAAATCAGCATCGGAGGAAAGGTGGACAGAAGCTTCCTCTTCCTCAGGAAAGGAAGACGAGGAGGAAGTGGAGCTTGAATGTTCAGAAGAACCTTGTGGCAGAGGGAACAGGTGGAAGACCTGTTTGTTCATGGTCCTGACGTATGAAGGGGAAGGCCACCGCAGTAGCTCCGAAAGTCTCCCAAGTTAACGGCCCATAGGAACCACATGGCCCAGGAGAGAGGGAGGTGGCTGCAGAAGGATGGGTGAGAGCGCCTAAGAGCATGTGCCTGGCCTCTGCCAGGGTTCTGAGATCCAGAGTGGACCCTGAGATCATACTGGGTAGCAAGGAGGTAACGTGAGAAGGCAAACTCCAGAACAGCCCTGAAGGGGACTCTCCCCTGTGACATGACTGAGGTTATGTGTGTCCAGAAGGGCAACCTTCAGTACCACCACTAGAAGACGCTCCAGAGACCTCAAGAGAAAGGTGGGGTTCAGCACTACAACTCCTTCTCACATCCCTAAGGGCAGTGGGAATGCGCCACTGCCCCTCACCCTGACCTCTCAACCATTCTGACTCTGAAGCAGCGCTCTTCCTCAAGACCAGTGCAGGAGCTCCCTGCTTTGCAAGCCTCTGAAGGGAGGCCATAGAAGCAGGGCTCTCCACTCCTTCCCGAAGAGCCTCAGCAGCACCAGAGATGGCAGCTGCCTGGGCCCTCTCTGGAAAGGGCATCCTCTCATGAATCCCAGAAGGATCGGCAGTAGAAGGTCCCAGGCCACCCCTAGCCATCAGACCCTCAAGACAAACCAGCTCTGGGGACTCAGGAGGAGGAACAATGGGCCGCCTGACACCGTGGCCTACAGAGAGTTCCAAATCCAAAGACTCAGGCTGCCAGTCCAGATCCACCTCAGAGTCATCCTCCTCCGAAAAAGAGTCGAGCAGAGTGACCACCAGAGAGGCAACCCCAAAAACCTCTCCTGCGACGGCACCGGGAATGGCACCGCTCAAGTCCCCTGCCCTGCAGATGGCACCAAGAACCACAATGGCACTGCCAATGGTGCCGCTCAAGTCCCCGGCCCTGCTGGCAGTGCCAGAACCAAAAGTGGCATCGCTAGGTGGCATCAAGGGTCCACCAGTGCCAGACCCCACAACCAGAGGCCGCGATATTGGGGAAGTCTGCACCTCCAAGGAGGTGACTGCCAGGGCTGCGCCAGTGATGCGACCTTGGGAGGGACTGCACTGTTTCTCTGGTGCTGAAGAAGAAACCTCCTCCTCGGCAAGGCTGGAAGTGGAGATGTTCCCTTCTCGCCGGGCCATATAGACTAGGGAAGGGACCCTGAGGAAGGGTCAAGAGATCTGGCCTGGGAGGCCCGTGGGTGATGTCATCCTCCTAAAGTCAAACACAGCGGTCCATGGAAAACAGGCATCACAGTGGTCCATATCGTGGTTGGGTCCCAGGCACTGAAGACAAGCATCATGCAGGAAAACTGACAGCCACAAGGGCACTGACACATAGGGACACGGCCTGCCTTGGATTTACGTTTGACCCCCAAATTGGACATGATGCAAAATTAACGTATAAACAGAAAATCTCCCAGCAGCATTGAAATACAAAACGGAACAGTCTTACCGCTTCAATGGCATCAGGAAGGAACCGGGATGAAGGAAGATAACAAACTTCAAACTGTAGGCCTAATGGCGCAGCAACAACTCTCGACTTGCACAGCAGGTGCAGCCTCAATGGCGGGAGAAACAGAACTGGGATGAAGAAGGAGTCTGCGGCACCTAACGGCCACCCCTGCACACATCTCACGAATGCCGCTTGTAGGGCGTGTCGACAGTGCTGATCCTGCCTCAAAAATTAAAACTCCTGTAGCATGTGCGCGCCTCTGGCTTACACCCAGCAGTAATAAATGGTGAAGATTGACAAGGGAAGATCAGTTGAAAGGGACCAGGGTGTAAAAATTACTCAATATCTAAGTTTGAAACAACACAATAATAACATAGTTAAAAAAAAGCTGGAGACGTAATACATTGCATTCTGAGACACAATACTAGTAGGGATAGACAGGTGATTATGCCGCTGTACACTTCTCTGGTGAGACCCCAGCTGGGTTACTGTGCACACCTTTGGTTCACATGTTATAAAACAAACATTCAGGCAATAAAAAATCCAATGGAGAGCTACACACCAACTACCAGAACTAAAGGGCATGGCATATGAGGAAAGGCTAGTACAACTTGGCCTATGCTCCTTAGAGCTTAGGAGACTAAGAGGAGACATGTGTCTGGTGTACAGAACAATGCAGGACTTAGAATTAAGAAACCAACTTGGTATTAGTATCATGGAAAAAGGGTACAATACATAAACACATGCCGTACAAATAGCAGGGGAAAGTTTCAAAACAAATAAAAGAAAATACTGGTTTTCAGTTAGAGTGGTTAAAACTTGAAACAGTCTTCCGACTGAAATAGTAGAAAGTGATATGTTAAAATTCAGATCACTACTAGATAATTATCTAATTCAAAATAACATAAAGGGATATAGTTAGACAAGATAGTGAGCTCTATGGACTTCGGTCTACTATGCTCTGGTCAACCTATGAAACCTATGCGTGCTGCAGGATTGGGGAGCAAATTTAAATATTAATGAGGCGGTACGCATAGTAATAAGTGAGCCTGCCTGCCACCTGGGGACAGTGAATTTTGTCAGCAGCAACAGGTGTGGTGCTAATAAAGAATGTTAAACTCTGCAGTGATTTTTATAGGGCAGAGGTACTGCTTTGAAACTATTGGGCATTTGGAAAATAAGAACATTTATTCTGGCTGCACCAGCACTGTGAAGTAGGGACTTGTATAAACTGCATTGAGACTGTGTGTGTTTATGCAGTCATGTTTGCAGCCTTTGACCCTTTCACAGCCAGTCAGAAGCCAGGATTTGTGGCATGGACTTATGGGACTGCGAAAAAGAGTTATGGGGGAAAAATCTGGGGAATTTCTTGGTGCCATTTTACAGGACCAATCAGGTGTTGAAGGAGATTAATGCATACTAATTCTGAGAAGGGACAATTAAGTCAGCCAATCAGGAGCCACAGACAACTTCCAAAACCCAAGGGACTTTCGTACTGAGTTCAGTGCAGCTGGAGCCCCTCCAGAGGGAGGGGGCTCCAGCCGCTTTGCAGAAAGATGTGTCTGCAAGGCGTGAGAAGGGTCTGCCTGGGGGTGGCCAGTTACCTGTCCCCCAGGGGGTGCAGTTTGCCTTTCCACTGTTTGGAGGAACTTTGGTTAAGGAACCCTGGAGCAATATTCAGCTGTGAGAGAACTGCAGAGCCCAGCAACACACCCAGCTTTGAGAGAGCTACAAATAATTGCAACCTCAGTGGTAAGAGCGCTGTGATGGTTGTTTCAGATTAAGGAAGATGTCTGTAAATTCCAAGGAAAATGGAGATCTTCTTGGGGCTGCGTGGCCACTAGTTCACAGTGGTGATTTCTGTCTGTTACCCTGTTTGACTCCACATCATAAAGAACATACAAACATATGAAAAAGCCAGCAGAAGGAGGCCATTTGGTCTATCGAGTCTGCTTGTTTTGTAGGGTCCACAACTTGAGCTACTGTCCCTGCCCTCCCTCCCCACTCCTCCCAACCTCCCTACACATGATGACTTCTTCTGGCAGTGCATTCCAAGTGTCCACCATCCTCTCTGTGAAGAAGTGCTTCCTGACCTCCCTCCTAAACCTCCCACCCTCCAGCTTAAAACTGTGCCCCCTCATGTTATGGTTGCCACTCAGTTTAAAGAGACTCTCCTTATCAACCTTATTTATCCTTTTCAAGTACTTGAAGCTCCCAATCATGTCCCCTTTCTCTCTCTCTCTCCTGTCTTACAGGGAGCACATGTTCAGTGCCCTCAACCTCTCCTCGTATGCCTTACCCTACTGACCCACTATCATCTTTGTAGCCCTCCTCTGGACTTTCTCCAGCAGATTAATGTCCTTTTTGAGGTGTTGGCACCAGCACTGAACGTCATACTCTAGAAGAAGGGGTGGACGTTGGTCTAAAGGTTAAGGAATAACCCAGAATGGTTTTGGCTAAAGGAAGGGCTATAGATGGCTTTGGTTTATGGAAAAATGGTATGGGAGTCTCCTTGACACACGGGCTTGCCAGTAAAGCCAGGTGTATCTTCAAAAGGGGAGCGAGAGCCTCTTCTGTTCGTCAGCACCTGCACAGGTAAGGGAAGTGATGTCTGGTAGCATGGGACTGCACATGTGAAGGTCTGTGTCTTAGTGCCAGGTTCAGAGTCCTCAAAGGAACCCATTTGGTTGTACCCCAGTCTGACTGAGACTGTCTCTCCAGTGAGCATCTAGATACTGTGACCCGGTTTGAAAGGGCCACAACTGCCAGGCTGACAATGTGGCTGAAACTGCCTGAGTAACCGAATGAGTCTAAACTTCAAGAGTGAACATGGCTACTTGGTCTGAAGCTGAAGAAGACTGAGAATGCAAGCTGCATAGCCACAACTTGGAACTGGGGTAGGGAAACTGCTAACCCCTACTGAGTGGGGCAGACTGGGCCACAGGGAGCCACAGGTGTGTGCCTGGGTGCTAGGACACTCTGGACACATTTGGGGAGCCAGACCATGGGGATCACTCCTGGGTCTGGGTTCAAATGTGGCCTGAACCACCCTGAGTTGGGCTCCCATTTTCCAGCCTGTCTGCAGGCAAAGGTGATAAGCTGCTAGACCCTGCAAGCAAGTCAGAAGGTCCAAGCTGCAAAGTGCCTGCTACACATCTCAAGTTTCCAAATTTCAGAGTTCTGCTGTTCCATCTACCCCAGGGCTACAGTCCCAATTTCACCTGAAACTGTTTGCAGAACCGTGAGTAGAAACAGGAATTGTCCTGCACCCTGGGAACTGTAAATAGTTGCTTTCAAGTTATGCAAGTAGCTAATAAAGTTAATCTGTGATTTAACTCATTGTCTCCTAGCCAACACCTGTAGGCATCAGTAAAATACACTGGTGGGTCCTGAGAACTCCTACAGAAGTCGGCTACTGACTTCCTGTGTGCCCTGGCAATGTCTGGAGAAGTCACATATATTTTAATATATAATATAACAGAATATAATATATATTTGACTGCATAGCACCATTGGAAAGGTAATTTTGTGCTGAACAACTTTGTCACTGATATTCTGTGTATATCATGTATACTTTAAGAGTTATTAATATTTGTTTATAGTATGGTGTGTATGGCTTATGTTGCCTGTTTTAGTGAAAAAAAAAAACATTTATTTTGCTGTTTCAACCAGCATAGGAAAAAACCAAAATTAATATTATTCTTTGCATACCACCACTGGAAAGGTAATTTTGTGCTGAATACTTTGCCACTCATACTTTGTGTCTAGCACCTATGGTTCTTGAGCAATTAAGCTTTGTTTGTGGCATGCTGACTATAGCTTGATTTTGCTTAGAAAAGCCCAGGATTTACTATTGACAGTATACAGAAGACAAGTGGTGCAACTTCAGAGAGCTCCTGTGGAGGCAATGAGTTAACGCTGGCTGACCAGCCGCACCATAGGCCTGCAATGTGTTAGTACTGGGTTATACACTAATTTAGGTTTTTACATTATAAAGAAAGAATTTTTTCTATAAGAAATGTCTCTGAAAAATGTTGAAGGGATTACATCCCTATGGTGGGGGGGGGGGCACTGGTTGTGTGTTCCCAAGGCAGCATAGGCTCCTATTAGATCTTTCCATGCTGTGCCACTTGAGCGTTCACTATTCTGCCTTACCAGGGCAGACCCCAGCTATTGCTGTGGATGGAGACAGAGACGTAATTAGTGATGTCATCTTCGTCCCCCACCTCCCACGGGATTTAAACCATGAGTTGGCACGAGCAGGCCATTCCTAGATTCCAAGGAGATGGTGGAACAGTGGCACACTTCGAAAAAGTAAGTATAATTTCATTACTAAAGAAAGAAAGCATTTAGAAATGTTTCTTTAAGAACAAATAAAAGAGCAACATTGAAACTAATGGGGAAAACAATTCTTCTGACAGAGTGAGAACGCCCATTGTTGCAGCCCCCAGACAGAGGTTCGGTGAACCCGAGACAAGCAACTTTAAAGTAAGCATTAGGAAAGTGTTTTAAAACAAATAACAGGTCATATTAGAACATATTACATTACTGAACATTAGCAACAATGATACTAAGAAAATTTTACAATAATTTAAAATAAATTGATTCCTAGAATCGATCAAACCAGCTGGGTTAAATGGTGAAAGATAAGGTCTAAGGAACAGACTGTGGGTGACAAAAGAAATATTATCAGTAAGCAGTGATACATACTGCTAATTGAAAGTTAAGCTTGTGACATACCATAATTAATCACCAAACTGATTTAATTTTTAAACAGCTTACTCAGTGTAAAAGGAGCAATTGATGAATATTGCAAGAAATATCACCCAAATACAAAGGGTGAGAGCCCCTTTCTTATATAAGGATGGGCAATTTTCTGCTATAGAGAGAATGCAATATGATTTCATAGAACATGTGATATTCAAGATTAAATTGGTAATTAAAATGATAATACAAGAATGTTGATAAATTTTTAAGCAACAATTCGGGTGGTCTATAAGAAAAAATTACTCACCTTAGTAATGTTGTTTCTTCTAATGGAGTCTTGCTGTATTCTGACAATAGCAGTGAGTCCCAACCTTCGAACTGCCCCGGAGATGAAAGAGTTAACTTTCCATGCCAGGCATGGAACGCTGAGCTCGAGCTCGGTTGAGACTCTGTCTGTAGCTGTTTAAACTCAAACCATCAGATCTTTGTGAGCTAAACTCACTAAGGTCCTGTGTGGAAGCTGTAAACCTACACCAGCCAACTGGCTACTAAATATAAAACACATTTTTTGGTCCCAAAACAAAGACTCAAGTCAGGAGACCCAAAAAATGAAAAACACAACACCCACTCACCCAAGAAAAAAGGATTAAAAAAAAACAAGGTGGGGCACCTACTGAGTGCCAACACTGCCACTGCCCACCCACATCCCAAAAACAGAGGTTTTGAGAGGGGAAGGCAGAGGGGAGGTCAGAATACAGCAAGACTCCATTAGAAGAAACAACATTACTAAGGTGAGTAATTTTTTCTTCAAACAACATGAAGTCTTGCTGTATTCTGACAATAGCAGACTACTGCAGTACCTCCATGGAGGAGGGCAGAACCTACTTAGGAAATAGGCTCTGAAGCACAGCTGTGCCAAACCGAGCATCACTCCTAGCTTGGATATCCAGGGAGTAATGCTTGGTAAAAGTGTGAACTGTTTTCCAGGTAGCTGCTTGACATATCTCTAGAATAGGGATATCCCTGGCAGCAGCCAGGGAAGCGGCTGTACCTCTGGTAGAGTGAGCCCTCAGGCCTGAGGGTGGAACATTACCCAGTTTTTCATAGCAGAATTGGATACAAGAGACAATCCACCTGGCAATGGATCTTTTAGTGGCAGGTTTCCCTTTACCAACCTCACCATAAGTGAGGAACAGTTGGAGGGAGTCAAACCTGTGACCCTCGGTACATTCTATGTAGTAGCTAAGGGCTCTTTTCACATCTAGACTGTGCAGCCTCCTCTCGCCAGAGGAGGAATGGTCAGTGAAGTACACAGGAAGAGACATAGATTGATTAAGGTGGAAATCTGAAACCACCTGAGGCAGAAACTTCCTGTTAGTCCTGAGGACCACCTTATCACCTTATGAAAGGAGATAAAATCAGACTCCACTGACAAGGCTTGTAACTCACTTATGCATCTGGCAGAAGTGATGGCTACCAGAAACACAGTTTTCCAAGTCAAGTATTTAAGCTCTGCTGAAGACAAAGGCTCAAAGGGGGTTGCATAAGCTGAGCAATGCAAACATTAAGGTCCCAAGCAGGGGCAGGGTCCCAGAATGGAGGGTTGGTATGAAGCAATCCCTTGAAAAACTTGGAGAATACAGGGGAGCTGAAAGCTTACCTGCTGAAATGAAACCAGAAACAGCTGCCAGATGCGCCTTCAGTGTAGCTGGTCTAAGCCCCAAGCTATTTAAATGGACCATATAATCAAGGACTGTGGGCAGATCAGCAGACTCTGGGGAAATATGCCTTCCAGAGCACCATATGGAAAATCTTTTCCACTTGGAATTATAAGTAGTCTTGGTGGAAGGTTTCCTAGAAGCCTTCAGAATATCCATTACACCTTGGGAGAGGTGTAAATCAGCAAACTCTAACTCTTCAAGAGCCAGGCCTTGAGATTGAGAGATTTGAGATCGGGGTATCAAACCCTTCCCTGAGCACAGGTTAACAGGTTGTAATTCCTGGGAAGACACAGGGGAAGATGGACTGCTAAGGACAGCAGGAGTGAATACCAAGGCTGTCTGGCCCAGTCTGGAGCAATCAGGATCACCTTGCAGGGTTGAGACCTGATTTTGACTAGCACTTTGAACAGGAGAGGGAAGGGGGGGAAGCATACAGGAACTTCCCTTCCCAACTGAAAACTAAGGCATCCAGGGGGACTGAGCCCAACACTGGGGGCCTGCAGCAAAAAAGGGGAAGTTGGTGATCGTCTGGGGCTGCAAAAAGATCTATCTGTGGGGTGCCCCATCTGGAAAATATCATCTCCAAGACCAGGGGATCCAGTGACCATTTGTGATGGCCCTGAGATATCCTGCTAAGAACATCTGCCAGGACATCATCCTTGCCTGAGAGGTGAACTGCTGTGAGGGAGGTGTTCAGGGAATAAGCCAGAGACCACAACTTCATTGCTTCTGTGCACAAGGCCGTAGACCGAGTGCCTCCTTGCTTGTTGATGTACCACATTGTGGTGGTATTGTCTGTTCTGACCTGGATAACTTTGTTCTGAACAGATCTGGAAAAAGCTTGAAGTGCTAGAAATACTGCTCTGAGTTCCAATAGATTGATGTGAAGCAGAGATTCCTGAGGGGACCACAACCCCTGGGTAGTCAGGTCGCCCAAGTGAGCCCCCCCCAAGAGGGAGGCATCTGTAGTAAGGATTAAGGAGTGGGACTGAGTGAACAAGGGAACTCCTTGCCTTAGATTGTTCTGATCCTGCCACCACTGTAAGGCCTGGATCAGGGTTCGAGTCACTGGGATCAATTTGGTCAGAGGGTTCTTCCTTTGAGACCAAAAGGCTCTCAAATGGAACTGAATGTCCCTCATCTGAAATCTTGCTCCCTGCACCACTGCTGTGGAAGCAGCCATGTCCCCCAGGAGCTGTAGAAAATGTCTTGCTGGTCGAGACACCTGCAGGGTGAATGAGGAGGCCAGAGAGATAAGGGTCCTTGCCCTGTCCAGGGGAAGGAAAGCTCTGGTCTTTTCTGTGTCTAGCTCTGTGCCTATGAAGGTGAGGAGCTGAACAGACCATAGAACTGACTTTGAAAGATTCAGAAGGAAACCCAAAGAGGAGAGCAGTTGCTGAGTTATCTGTATGTGTAACTTGACTTGGTCTGGGGACTGGCCTACTATGAGCCAGTTGACCAAGTATGGGAAGATGGCAATCCTTTGCCTTCTTAGAGAAGCAACTACTACTGCCAGGCATTTTGTGAACATCCTTGGAGCAGAGGTTAGACTGAAGCGCGTTGCTCTGAACTGGTAATGACCTGAGGGCAGCTCAATCTGAGGTACTTGATGGGGAGCTCTGATGAGAATATGGAAGTAGGCATCCTTGAGGTCCAGGGACACTAGCCAGTCCCCTGGTCTTAGAGAGGGTAGAATAATTCCCAGAGTCACCATTTTGAATTTTGGTTTTAAAAGGTGCTTGTTTAAGTATCTGAGATCCAGGATGGGCCGCCATTCTCCTGTCTTTTTTGCGGTAAGGAAGTACCTGGAGTACAACCCTTGCCCTGGTGTAGGGGTGGAACCCTTTCCACAGCTCTGAGAGTCAGGAGGGAAGAGACCTCTGCCTCTAGGGCAAGTGTCTCTGAGGAATTTGCAGGTGGAAAGGATCTGGCTCTCAGCTTTGGAAATTTTTTGAAGCTGAGAACCAGTCCCTGGCTTACTACTTCCAGGACCCACTTGTCTGATGTTAGAGACTCCCAGTCCTGGACAAAGAAAGCCAGCCTGCCCCCTACAGGTAGTGGAGGATCGGCTCTGGCCAACCCATCAGGGTGCCTGTTTGGCAGGGGGTTTTGGCTGAGGGGTGGAAGCAGGTCTGCTTGTACCCCTTCTGCCTCTCCCTCTAAAGAACCCCCTCTGAGCATAGGCAGAAGAGGAGGCCTGGGCTTGGTAGAAAGGCCTATGAAAAGGCCTGCCCCTGCCCCTGGGGTGCTGCCTCTGAGGAGTGGCCTGCCTTTCCTTGGCCTGTGCACTCCTATAGGTGGTCCTATATTTGTCCATTTTCTTCATGTAATTCTCTGTTTGCTCCCCAAACAGAGAATTACCCACAACAGGAAAATCCATGGCCTTAGTATGGGTATCCTCTGACAGGCTAGTACATCTGAGCCAAGCCATTATACGAAGTGCCCCAGATGTAGCCATGACTCTAGATGACACATCATTGGAGTCCACTGCAGCATGGAATTGCACCTTGGATGCCTCAATACCATCAGCAGCCACCTGCTCCAGCTCCTTGGCAAGCTGGCCAGGGACCTGTTTTGCTAAAGCCATGACAGTGTCCCATCTGGATTTTGATACCCTGCAGTATAGGCCATGTAGTTGGCCTGTCTGAGTCCCAAGGATGCTGCCATGTACTGTTTCTTTGCCATGGCATCAATCCTCCTGGAGTCCTTGTCTGGGGTGTGTGAAGCCAAGGGAATATTTGCCTTATCACAGGCTGCAGCCTGCACTACCCCAACATGGCTGCATTGTTGTGTAAGGAACTCCGTATCAGAGCCTGACAATGTATACCTCTTGTCCATTCTTTTATCCATAGGAGGTATTGTATTAGGAGTCTTTAAAATTTTAAATGTCTGTTTCCCAAAAGATTTGTGTAAGGGAATAGACAGTCTCCTGGACTCTGGGATATCCATCATTTCCACATAGTCAGGGTCCTCCTGGTCATCCACAGCTTCTTCCATAGGAAGCTGGAGGGTTTCAGCCACTTTATTGGCAATCTGCCAGGCAAGACCCTCTTATCGGTTCCTGACCATGTTACGGGTCTTGGAAAAAATTTTAATAAAATCCGTTTTTTTTAGAACCGATAAGAACCGGTAACCACACTCTGAAAGTACAAATAAAGATTTTTTAACAACTTGATTGGTTCAAATTGAACCGATGAACTGTTTACAAGTTCCACACAGAATACAAAATAATATAACCTATCTAGTACTCACAAATAACACAGACAGAGACTGAACCGACAGGTTACGGTTTAAATTCGGTCGAAAACCGAGAAAAGCGGTACTTTAACCAACAAATTGAACCGAGCAGAAGGAGAAATCTCCGGAGCGACTGTTCAGTGAGGTGGAGTAAAGAATCTGATGGTTTGAGTTTAAACAGCAACAGACAGAGTCTCAACCAAGCTCGAGCTCAGCGTTCCATGCCTGGCATGGAAAGTTAACTCTTTCATCTCTGGGGCAGTTCGAAGGTTGGGACTCACTGCTATTATCAGAATACAGCAAGACTTCATGTTGTTTGAATGGGTGTTTCTTATCTAGCTACATTAACCTAATTTAGTGATGATTTTTAGAAAATCTGAAAATGTTATAAAATATACTATAGAAGCCTTATAGCAATAGCCTGGTCTTTTTAAGGAAATATTGTGGTTCAGGACGAGAGCTTTGAAGTGATGATATCACTTTATATATTAGACTATAAACTAAGACATTGTTATTATTTTATACAACAGCAAGACAGTGGGGCCTGAGGAAGTGGTGATGCCATGAAACTGTTGCCCATATTTTGTTTGTGTGGAGAAAATAAAACATGATTGGTCAATCAGTTTGTACCATCAAGAAAAAAATATAATGAAGGGAAAACATCTCCACACTGGCTAAATTATAGGTTAAAAAGAGATGATTAGGAAGAAACATACACCATTTAAAACATTACAAGGCCAAAAAAAAAAAAAAAACAGTCACGATTTGATTAGATATAGGGAGACACAGAAAGAGGTAAAAAGAGAGATAAGGAAAGCTAAAGCTCAATATGAGGTTAAACTGGCAGGGAAAACAAAAGACAATTACAAATCATTTTATGCATACATCAATAGCAATAAAAAATCCGGGAACACTATAGGACCGTTATTGGGACCATACGGAAAAACAACAAATAGCAATAAGGAAATGGCAGTCATACAAAACACATACTTTTCATCAGTATTTAATACAAATAAGAACACTTTATATCCTAAAGACCAGAAACTTCTTACGCAGTGCCCTATACATAAAAAAGTGGAAGAAATTATTAGTAGACTGAAGGCATTAAATCCAAATAAAACACTGGGACCAGAAGACTTCCACCCTAGAATGCTGAAGGAACTGGCAGTAGAATTAGTTCTACCAATAAGCTGCCTATTTCAATACTCCCTGGACAAAGGAGGGGTGTCGGAACTCTGGAGGGAAGCAACTATGATACCACTATACAAGAAAGGGGATAAAAAAAAGTCCATCTAATTATAGACCTGTAAGCCATGGGTCAATCTTAATATTGTTTTACTAGCCCAAACCCTAGTCCAAATTGATCAGGGCTAGTGCAGCTAACTCTCTACTTGTCTATCTTGACTGGTGCAGGTTTTCATGGCTGTTAATGAAGTTAAAAAAGTGTCTACTTTAGCAGGCTCTAGGCCTCGTGCTAATCTCTCTCAATGTTCCAGATGGCCTGGTGTGATTAACAGCTCATTAAAAACTGCAATTATCTGGCAGTTCAAGAAGGGGATCCCACAAAAGACTCAATGTGAGTCATTAACACTCCACTGTTAGGACTTTCAACTAGTGTTCTGAGTGTGATCAAGGGTAAAATGCTGTTAAGTCACTAGCTTCCAGTTTTCTGAATGTGTCTCTGTCTAACAATTGGTCCCATATTATTACGACCAGTGCCCCTCATTTCCCTACATTTAAAGTGTCTGTATCCAACATTTCAGTGACAAAATGTGACGAGGTATACAGGGTAGGCCCTGCAGGTGGGGGGTTTTATCCCAGCCTCACCATAACTTCTCTCTCCTCCAAATCTCTTAACTCTGTTTTTCCTGGGCATCACTGCAGACCAGACTCTGAAATGACCATTCCCAAAACCATTGCTGCCAATACTGGCAAGTACTAGCTCACAAAAGAAAGAAACACGGCTCCAGATCCAGGCAAATGGGAGCCAAGGTACACAAAACAGTCACGAGAGGCAAAAGACACCCTCGGCTCAACTAAATCCAAAATGAGAAGACAGAAAAACTGTATTCTGACTTTAAATGGTAACGCTATTGAACAGCTTAGCACTCCTTAAACAAATATCTGATGTTGACGCCACCCCTTGACACTTTTTCAAGAAGCGTCAAGGGCGACGTGAAACGTAGATGTTTTTTCTGTGAGGGGTGCTATGTTGTTAATAAATGTTACCATTTTTAAGTTTTTCCGTCTTCTTATTCTGGATTTAGGTGAGCCGAGGGTGTCTTTTGCTACTTATATTACTGGCAAGTGTAGGGGGTTCCCAACTCTTCTAAATGGACCATGCCAGCCATCACCATCCATTCAATCACACCCTTATCCCACCCAGTATGTTCTTTCATCCCAAAAACAAAGCTTCGGATCATGTATGGTACAGTATAAAAATAAACCTTAATAAGACTCATAATTTGAAAGCTTAAAATAGCTGTTCCTTGGGTATATAGATTATCCTATATAGAAACAGAGATAGTATAGCATTATGCCTGTGTTCTGTTTCCCCATGGCTGATGAAAGGACAATGTTAAAGAAAAATCTGTTCTTGTTGGAGCAGATCATTTTCTATTTTCCAAGCCTCTTGGGTTTGTGTAGCCCCCACCACCAAATAAATCTTAGATGTGCCCCTGGCTCACTTGAGACTGTACAAAGGTCCCCAGCTGACTATAGGGTGGGTGCTGAGAGTGTCTTTCTCTGCCAGACACTGTGCATTGCCCTGTAAGTGGTGATGACAGTGTAGTGAGGTGCATGATGATGTCAGCTATTCTGTGTGCAGAGCTAGGCATTTGCTGTTATGATGCCCTCAGGTATGGTTGCGGGAAA
Organism: Neoceratodus forsteri; assembly: GCA_016271365.2. Taxonomy (NCBI): domain Eukaryota; kingdom Metazoa; phylum Chordata; order Ceratodontiformes; family Ceratodontidae; genus Neoceratodus; species Neoceratodus forsteri. The sequence goes on along the minus strand of CM057450.1, from coordinate 122,621,437 downwards.
AAGAGGAAGAGAGGAAGCCATGGTACTAAACGATGGGAGGGGGGGCAGGGGCTCACTGCGTGTGATGGCATTGCAGTCTTTTTTTCTGCTGGGGAGCTGGAAGTAATATGGGAGTGGGATAAATGTGCAATAATCAGAGAATTTCTTAGCCTGATTTTTTTCCTGTATAAGTGATCAAAATGTACCATTATAATTGAGGGCTAGTGCAACCATTTGTGGGCTAGTGCAATTTTGAATCCGCTTGCCCCGCTGGCTAGTGCAAAAAAAGGTTAAGGTTGAGCCCTGCTGTAAGCCTCACAAACATTCTGTGCAAAATTTATTTTGTTCTATTTATTTATTGTTGACCGGGTAAGTGCACTAGACAAATCCTGCCTATTTTCAGGCACGACCCGGGGGAGGTGGATACAGATGAATGCCAACTGACCATGAACCAGATTAAGCTGTTGGTAGTATTTTTAGTGAATGAGGGAAATTTGTCCAGGACACCGGGGAAATTCCTCTATTCTTTTCGATAAGTGCCATGGGATCTTTTAACATCCACCTGAACAATCACCAATCCAGGCAGATGGGACCTCGGTTTAACGTCTCATCCGAAAGACGGCACCTCAGAAGTGCAGCACCCCTCTCATGCTGCACTACAGTGTCGTTACTGGGATATTAACCCAAGTGCCAGATGTGGGAACTGAAACCACAGCCCTCTGATCTCCCGGCCTCAGAGGTAAGTGTGCGACCTACTGAGCCACTGACACTGCTATATGCTAGAGAAATGCTAGAGGGAGTGATTAAAGAATACCTTATTGACCACATAGAGTCCGAACAATGTAGAGACACCAATCAGCACGGGTTCACCAAGGGGAGATCTTGCCAGACAAATACCCTGGAAGTTTATAACAAAGTTAGAAAGAGTTTGGACATGGGTTCTCCAATGGATATGGTCGTCCTGGATTTCACTAAGGCATTTTACAAAATTCCACATGACAATAATAATCCAATTACTAAACAAAATGGGCATGCACAATAATAATAATAATAATAACAATAGGAAACAAAGGGTAAACATAAAAGGGACAGTACCAGATTGGTTTTCGGTGACAAGTGGGGTGCCACAAGGCTCAGTATTGGAGCCTTGCCTGTTTAACATCTATGTGACATCTATTCAAGTAGCTGGTAAAAAGGTTTGGATCACCAAATTTTCAGATGACTGCAGGCTGAGGTTTGAAATCAAAAACCAGGATGACTATGTAGCTTTATAGAAAACCCTAAATTATATCCACAATTGGTGCAGTACTTACGACCTCCCTAAATTCTGAGAAATGCACAGTAATGCATCTAGGGTTACACAGTGCATCTCGGGATTATAAGCTGGGTACTATTACCCTAAAGAAGGTAACTTAAGAGAAGGACCTGGGCATTAGAAACATAAACTTTGTTGGCAGATAAGGACCGCTTGGCCCACCTAGTCTGCCCATTTCCCTACCGAATGGATAAGCTGCAGATCCTAGTTAACCAACAGCCTATTTCCTCCTACCCCCCACAAGAATTGCCTTATGTCTGTCCCATGCGTTCTTGAATTCTTTCACAGTTTTAGACCCCACAACCTCCTCAGGAAGGCGGCTGCTTGCGTCCACCACCCTCTCTATGAAAAAATACTTCCTCACATTGCCCCTGAACTGTCCCCCTCTATCTTCAAATTGTGTCCCATTGTTCTTGCACATGTCTTTTTCTGAAAGATGTTACCCTCTTGGACTTTGTTGATTCCACTGAGATACTTAAAAGTTTCAATCATGTGTCCCCTCTCCCACCTTTCCTCAAGGGTATACATATTAAGCTCCTTTAGTATCTCCACATGTGGCTTCTTTTGCAGATCCTGCACCATTTTAGTTGCCCTCCTCTGGACAGCCTCCACTCTGTCTATGTCCTTGTGGAGACTGGGTCCCCAGTACTGCATGCGGTACTCCAGATGGGGTCTCACCAACTGTCTGTACAGAGGGATAACAACTTCCTGTTTTCTACTGGTGATGCCTCTCCCTATACGTCCCAATATCCTCCCCAGCCCTCCCTACTGCCTTCTCACAATGCTTGTTATTCTTAAGGTCATCTGATATGATTACCCCCACGTCTCTTTCCATTTTTATTGTTGTTGCTACCTTCCCCCATTGTGTACTCTTTCCCTGGGTTTTTGTTTCCCAGGTGCATTATTTTGCACTTCTTTGCACTGAATCCTAGCTGCCATACTTCTGACCATTCCTCCAACCTTACCAAGTCCCTTCTTATCCTTTCCACGCCTCCCTGTGTATCAACCCTGTTGCAGATCTTTGTGTCATCTGCAAAGAGACATACTTTCCCTTCCAGTCCCTCTGCAATGTCACTTATAAAGACATTAAAAAGGACTTGACCCAGTACTGAACCCTGCGGTACCTCACTAGTAACCCCTCTTTCTTTAGAGTGGACTCCATTTACAATTACCTTCTGCGTCCTGTTGTCCAGCCAATGTTTTTCCCAGGCTACCACCCTGGGACCCACTACCAGGCTGGCTAATTAATCTTTTGTGTGGGGCTGTGTCAAATGCCTTGCTAAAGTCTAGGTAGGCCATGTTCACAGCCCCTCCCTGGTCTACTATTTTGGTTACCCAGTCATAGAAATCAATTAGATTCATCTGACATGACCTTCCCACTGTGAAGCCATGATGCCTTGGGTCCTGTGCCCCATTGGCCTCTAGGTATTCAACAATTCTTTCCTTCAGAAGTGATTCCATCATTTTCCCTACCACAGAGGTCAAACTGACAGGTCTGTAGTTTACTGCCTCTGTCTTGCTCCCACTTTTGTGAAGGGGAATCACATCTACCCTCCTTCAGTCCTCAGGTACCACCCCATCCTCCCATTATTTGTTAAAAAGGGTAGTCAGTGGTGTCATTAGATCTCCCCTTAATTATTTTAGAATTCTGGGATGAATCTCATCAGGCCCCATTGCTTTGTCCACCTTCAGTTTTAGGAGTTCTTTCAGAACGCTTTCTTCTGTGAAAGGACTTTGATCAACCCCCCATCCAATGTGCTTCTTTTAATTGGATTAGGTACCTCCCCCTCCTCCTCTTTTGTGAATACTGAGCAGAAGTGTTTGTTCAGTATCCCTGCTTTTTCACTGTCCCTGTCTGCCCAGCCACCATCCAATCTATTCAGCCTCACTGTCCCTCCCTTTGTCTTTCTACGCTCCTTAATGTACTTATAAAAAGGTTTTATCCCCCTTCTTAACCAAGTTGGTTATCTTTTCCTCAGTTTGGGCCTTTGCTATTCTGACTGCCTTCCCTGCTTCCTTCTGCCTTAATGGGTACAGTTCTCTGCCCTGCTCCTTCTATGTTTCCTTATACTTTCTAAATGCTATCTTTTTCTCCCTAACCTTCCCCGTCACCTCTTTTGAGAACCATAGTGGCTTTTTCTTTTGTTTTGATTTGTTTATTTGCTTCACACAAAGGCTTGTTGCCTCTGTGATGGCAGTTTTGATGTTTCCCCGTTGTTGCTCCACCCCTCCTTCTTGCCTGTTTGCTAGTGCTTTTCTAAGGCACTCTCCCATTTTGACAAAGTCAGCCTTTCTGAAGTCCAGTACCCTCACTTTTGTATGGCTTGACTCTGCAGCAGAGTTTATCATGAACCACACTGTTTGGTGGTCACTTATTCCCAGATGGCTACCCACTTTAGATCTGAGATCCTCTCACTGTCCTCATTTGAAAGTACGAGGTCTAAGATAGATCCCTCCCGAGTGGGTTCCAACACTAGCTGTCTAAGACATGCCCCTGTAGGGCATCGAGAATGGCCCTGCTCTTGGATGTGGCAGCAGTAAAAATGGTGCTCCAGTTAGCATCTGGCATATTCAGGTCCCCCATCAACAATATATTAAAATTACGTACCTACCGTAATTATGATCTTTCTGTGTATCTTCACCATTCATCACAGATGGGTATCTGGCCAGAGGTCAGGACCCCGTGGGAGCTTTTTTTTTTTAAAGGGGTAGGGCGACACACCATCGGTGCGTCTCGAGGCAGTGCACTGCATGGTGCTCAAGGGTTGGCCATTAGGCTGTGTCGACTCGCCTGCCTGCCAGTTCTGAGTCACCAGAGAGGTAAGAGGAAGGGATGGAGGGTGGGACAAGAGAGTCCAAGGGACAGAAAAGGAAAGGATGTATGAACTAAAAGGAGAAATAACGACTGAGAGGACAGAAAGAAAGAGGTTAGAAACTAAAAGGGATTGGGAGGGGCCCCAATCTCTGGAAGCGGAAGAAGGGAGGGGTAAGGTGGGTAAAAAATTTAGGAGAGATGGGAGAAGGATAAGATATCCCAGACCCTGGTCCATCTCCAGATTGTATAGGAACTGCAAAGAGTAGCAAAGCTTTCTGCCAGAATTCAAGGCACGGAATAACTGGCAAACACTCCAGAAAGCAGAGTCGGCTATTCTGGAAGAAGGACAGGATACAGGGATTCAGCACTCTCTCAAGAAAAGATGTTTGGTGAAAAAAATATTTTTTGGGGGGAGAAATAGGTTGGATGGAAACAGGGAGGAGGAGAGAAGGAGGGCAACTACCAACTCCCACCCCATAGGGATGGAGACAAGGTACTAGAGAAGGAGTGCCGCTTGAGCTATCCACTCTTCCTGGAAAAATACTCCCTTGTGTGTCTCTATTTTACCCCACTCCTAAGGAGGAGAGAGGGAGGGGGACCTAGAGACTGAGGCCCCGGGGGATGGAGGGTGGGGTTGTGAAGAATGGTGAAAATACACAGAAAGATCATAATTATGGTAGGTACCTAATTTTAACATCTTATCTGTGTCACTCTTCACCATTCATCACAGATGGGTGAGTACCAAGCCCCCCCAAAGGGGGTTGTCTTTTGCACCCTAAGGGACAAAGTCCCTTAGCCCTCAGTGGGTGACACACTAAGGGGGGGAACCTTCAGGGCCTGGAGAGGCCCAAGAGTGGGGAGAGAGAGAGACGGAGTTCCCCTGGAGGGGGAAGGAAGTTGCCCTGACAAGCGCTGTCTCACTCTGAGGGAGAAAAGGTAGGTTCCCTGGTGGGCAGAGTTAATCACCCTATGCCGGGCCAAGGGTGACAACCGGGAAAGACATAGCCATGCTGACCACCTAGTGCAGATCACTGTCCCTACAACCCTGGTAGCTACCTCATTGACATTGTAAGATGCCCTTGCTTGGTGCCTTGCTAGCTCCAGACCACATGCAGAGAGTGCAATGGCTTGTCTGGTTTGCTCCATGTCAGGCAATGAGGCTAGGAGCTGACCTAGCCTGGACCACAAGAACCTGTTGTAGGCTGCATAGTGGGCCTGATGTGCAGAGATAGAGAGAAGTAACCGTGCCGAGTAGAAAGTCCTCCTACCCCAGAAATCAAAATCCAAGGAGTCTTGATCTGGGGGCCAGTCATGGTGAAGGGCATGAAGCCCATCAGGAGTATCCAACTGCGTCAATCCAGACTGTGGATGAGGCACGGAACCTGGAGACTCCGGGGGTGTGCAATACCTCTGGCTGAGATCCCTTGGAGCAGAAACTCCGGAGAAGGGCCTCTGCCAGGAACGCAACAACGCCTCCCGAAAGGAAGCTGGCCAGGGCGGCACCACAAGGGTGGCCTCTCCAAAATCACCTAGAAAGGTGTGCGCCGAGTGTTCAGGATTGCTGACAGTGGAAGGAGAAAGGTGCAAATCCTCCAACATCCTCACGAGGAATTGTTGATACTCAGAGAGATCAGCAGCTGTATGGAGATGTGGATAGAGGGTTCCTCTCCCCCTGAAAAGGGGGATTAGGAGCTGGAGGTCACCATCTGCTCAGTGGGTGGCTGCACGGGGGGAGGTTGAAAAACCTGGCTATCCATTGCCCTAACGTAAGCAGGGAATCGGGCAACCACCTCTCTGAACTACTCCCAGGTGAGAGGGCTGCTAGGACCGAGGATGCCTGGGAGTGCAGGAGAGTGTGGCAGAGGGATGGGGACAGAGCCGAGAAGAGATGTCGGCTGACTTCCGCCTGGGCTAAGGAGTGGTCCATGGACACCCGTGGAAGAAGGTGCCCAGGAAGACCCCACATCCAACAGCTGAACAACCACATCAGTACTGCCTTGGCTGCGCCCGGAAGAATCCCCCCAGTGAGGCGACCGGGGCCGTATAGATCCAGAAGGATGGTCCCCTGCCTCAAAAGAACAGGAGTCTCTCAAACAGACCATGGAGGAAGAGCGGAAATCTGCACTACGGCTTCTCCCAGAGCCCGGGTGGACCCCAGAAAAAGGCCTGTGCGACGACCCCACACCCCTCAACCCCTCAGAGTCTGAAAGTGTCCTCCTCCTCAAGAGGGCCAGCCTAGGTAGCTGGCATCTCTGGGCAGCCCCGAAGGGGCTATCCAGGGAGCAGTACCCTTCCACCCTGCAGGTGCTCTGATGGGCCCCAAAGTTGGGCAATCAAGGCACACCACCGAAGGGGGTACCACAACTGAGGGATCAGTGAAACCGCCAAGATCAGGCTGCAGAGCTATGGTGGCGCACACCACTGCCTGCTGGTCGGCACCACTGACCCTAGTCTCGGTAGCCACCGACCTCACCTCAGAAGGGAGCTGGCTCTGACTGGTTGAAGAGACCACCATGCTGCCCACTTCAACTGCCAACCCCAAGGGCTGAGACTGCATGTCCCACCCAGAGCTCGACTCCGTCTCCGAGGAGGTAGAGTCCGAGGCCCTGTGCCAAACCATGGGAGGGTGAGCAGAACCATCCCTACTACCAGGCCCAGAGACCACAGCTGTGCCTGAGTCAGTGCCAGCACCTCCCGCAACCCCGCGAGAGGGATCCAAGGGAGGCACGGCCCCAGCCCGAGCCAGAGATCCAGAGCCAGGACCAGTTGTGGTATCATCCAGTCTCATGGCACTGTGAGCAGCACCAAGGATGGGGACAGCACCGATGACAGTCCCGGCGGCACCCTTGGTGCTGGCACTGCCCGGCTCCCCGGTGCCACAAGAGGCGCCAAGGGCTGGGGCGGTGCTGCGGATGGCCCCAAAGGTGGACACGGCACTGAGCACGGCCCCGCCCAGCTCCTCAGTGCCACGAGTGGCACCGAGGGCGTGGGCAGTGCCGTGGATGGCACCAACTGATGGAACCAATGGCCCCATGGCGCCAAGCCTCGAGGACACAGCGCCGTGCTCAACCTCAGCACCGAGGACGGCACTGAGGCGAGACATGGCAAAGGACGATGTTGCAGTGGATCTCATGGTGCTGCAAACAGTGCTGGTGCTGTGAATGGCTTTGACAGAGCCCACGGTGCTGTGTGACAAGTCGGTGCTGAAGACGGCCCTGTCAGGGCCCACGGTGCCGCGAATGGCACCGAGGACTACGATGGCACCGGCCAACAGCATCGAGGACGGTGCCGACCCGGGCCATCCGAGCTGCGGAAGCGACACCGGGGGAGCCTTCACCCCCAAAGGGGCAATTGTCATGGCGGTGCCTCCCGCCCACTCCCAGGAAGGAGCGGGACAGACCTCCTGCACCGCAGAAGAAGCCTCAGCAATGGCTAGGCTACAAGTACCTGAGGCTCCCTCCTCCTCGGTCCGTATAGAACCGGGAGGGACAGAAAGAAAGGCCGAGGCGTGAAAGGCGCGAAGTGCGTAACCGACCCCTGAAAGTCAGCGGGCTCGCCCCACTTTCCACACGTGTTGTTCGAGGACCTGACGGTCCATGGAGAAGCAAGCATCACACGAATCCATGTTGTGAAGTGGGCCAAGACACGAGAGACACCGGTCATGCTGGTCGGTGACGGATAATTTTTGGCAGCATGGGCACCATCTTATGGGGGGGCCGACCCATCTTAGAAGATTTCTTGCCCTCCGACCGAGACATGACCTACGGAAAAAAACACCAAAAACAGACTCGACAACACGAAAATATAAAGATAAGGAAAGATCTTACCAGGCAACGTCGAGTAGAGGCAAAAAACAGAACTGGCAGGAGTACCGATGGACTTTGATGCAGAAGGATTGGGTTTTGAAGAGCAGGCCTAAGATTTTCTTCAGAGCTTCCCACAAGGTGACCTCTATGGTGGGAGATGAAGAACTAGCAGGCAGGTGGAGTCGACACAGCCTAACGGCCAACCCGCGAGTGCCACGCAGTGCGTCGGCCTCGAGGGCAGTGCCGATGGTGTGTCGGCTCCGCCTACCCTTTTTAAAAAAAAAAAAGCTCCCGTGAGGTCCTGACCTCCAGCCAGATACCCATCTGTGATGAATGGTGAAGACTGACACAGATAAGATCTCCCCTTTCTCTGCCATCCTTAGGATACCTTCCATCATAACTGTGTCCATTCCCTCTCTCTGAGATGGGGGTCTGTATACAACCCCTGAGCAGATTGTGGTGCCATTTCCAGTCTCTAAGGTGACCCACAGTGCCTCCTGTCCTCCCTGTTTACTCTTTTGTTCAGTTGATTTTATCCCTTCCCTTACATAGAGAGCTATTATTATAATTATAATAACAAATTACCTAAAATTTAGGGAACAATGCAATACGGTATGCAGAAAAGCAAATGGGGTACTAAACAGCATTTTGTGACATATAGCAAGTAGGAACAGAGAGGTGATAGTTCCTCTGTAAGCTCACTGGTGAGAGCTATTATGGATATGGAGCCCAACTATGGCTCTATACCATCAAATGGACATCCAGAGACTTGAAAGGGTGCAAAAAAGAGCTACACGCTCCATTAGAGGCATGACAGACAAGGATTATTATACTAGACTAACTAGACTAGGGGAACCTAATCTATTCCCTTTAGAGTATAGAAGAGCTAGAGGTGAGCTGTGTCTCTTATACAAATCACTGACAGACACTGATTTTGCAGGAAAGATTGAGTTTAGAATTCAAAGAGCAAACTTACAGTGCGAGAGCCAATACACTACAATTAAAAGGGGAAAACTGGAAAAGGAAAATGTGGTTTAACCAGCAAGTGGTGGCAAGATGGAATGGACTACGAGAAGAAGTAGTTAGTAGCTCAACTATGAACAGTTTCAAACTAAACATGGACAAGATATATAAACAAGGTAAATGGTAAGATTCTAGCAAGCACTATGGATGAAAGTCTGACCAACTTAGTATACACCTATGAAACCTAAGATTGCATCCAGTGGAGTTCATCCTAATTATTTTTTCTAAGTGTTCTGGTGCTAGTGGATGACCCCACCATTTTTTATAGTCATACTCAAAGAAGTATAAGGGCAGCCTGATTCTCATGTTTTACACAGTATCAAAACAGTATGATTACCTCCTCCAACTCATGGAGAGTATGACCAGTAGCATGCAGGAGAGGAAAAAATCCCAGGTGGAGGAAGCCTCTGAGAACCCATGGCTACTGACCCGCCTGTCCTCCGGTCAAACAAAGAGGAGATGAACCTCGGTTCTAGCAACCATCTTCTACTTTCCTGGAATGTGAACTGCTTGGAGAAATGATGGTCCATCTTCAAAGTCCATTGGATGATGCATTCTGGAAGGATGATTCTGAAGTTGAAGAGGTAGTTTTATTGTGAAGGAGCACCCAGATCCTAGAAGCAGAGTAGGTCCAGTTGAAAAAGGGACGAATGCAGTCCAGGTTTCAAAGGTGATGCTGGAAGATATCCATGGAATTACAGAGACAAAGCAAGCATGAGGAGTATGATTAGATAAAATTGTTGCCAGACTTTGAATGGAGGGAAGTATGAAGAGTTATGAAGTCATAAGGTAAACAATCTGACTTTATAGAAGGTTTGATATTCATGGTAGTCTGAAGGTTTGGAATTAAGTGGTGAGTGATAAGTTGCAATGCCGGCATCCATGAGGAAGATGAAGGAATCGGACAGAATTTTTAGGTACCTGGTAGGAGGGTTGATGGGGAAGTTTTTCGACCAATGAAGACCGGTTGGTATGTGATAGAGATGGTAACTGAATATATGTGGAAATAATTGGAAGTTCAATACAATGAATTAGAGTTGATTTAGGTATTGATGCCATAATGATACTTGCATAGGCTCCTTCAGGTCTGCTGGAGGGAAATGAGATATGGGTATTGCTGTAACATAACTGCCAGTGACATGAGCAGAGGTGGCCATGACTGCTTTGCCTTACAGGTTGATCCACTGTCTAAATGTTGAAGGATGCCTGGACATGGTCTTTGAAGGAGTCTGTGGACTGATGTGGCAATGGGAAGTTGAGAGTGATGTAGAATGCCAGGGGTGCCTAGCACTGAAGTCGGATATGGTCCTGGTGAGAGGCATGACTGGAACAGTGAGACAGCCAGGTCAGTTATGGATGTGCAGATTGAGAAATGAATGAATGAATGAAAGACTGGTCTCTGTGAAAATCATGGCTGAAAGGAGTATGGTGACGTAAGAGTTTATAAGGCATGTTGTCTGAGGGATGTTGCTAGAAGAAGTTTTCCTCTGGTGAGATGAATGAATGCTCCACAGAGTAGTAGATGGGAGCTGTCAGGATGGTTAAAGTAGGTGTATGAAACAGATGAACGGGAGGAGTAGTTGAGTGGGTAAGAATACTGGCTGGAGATAGGTATGGAATGCCCAGAAAGAACCATAGCATACAGGAAAGAACCATGAGCCACCAGGGCAGCAAGGAGAAGGCAGCTGTCCAAAGAGGGAGGGAAAGTCCAGAGTGGATGTCAGCAGACTGGAGGATGGAGTCCTAGAAGAAGACGGCACATGTCCAGCCGAACTGTCATTGCAGGGGCAGGCAGGAACAGGACTGGGGCCAGCACTGCAGCAAACTGAAGCAGAATGCAGGAAAGCTTCTGCAGGCTATCAGAGGTGGATCCATGGAAGTCCAAAAAGCGAAGCCAGATACCAGGTGCCATGAAGCTGAGGTACAAGAGTCCCATGTCTGAAGAAGATGGTGAACAACAAGATCAGAGAACAAAAGGCACAGCAGCCAAGAAGCATGAGGTTCCCACATCCAAGGGAGAAGTTGAACCCGTAAAGTTGCGGAAGGGGTGGCCAGCAACAAGGAAGTCCAGGAGGCAGTTGATCTTAATGGAGGTAGAGACTGAATAAGCTTGTGGAGTCCAAATCGAGAGTGTGTAGAGGCTAAGTTGGGGATGAGTACGATGAGTTCATTGAAGTGTAGAATAGAGATGGGTGAGGAAGGATGGAGAAGGCAAATGGGGTACAGTGGTCCCATTCCCAAAGGGAAGCGGCAACTGGGTATTAGGTAGAGAATGCATAAGGATGTAACAGTCACTTGCAGACACAGGATCCCATCACAGGTATTCGAGGCAAAATTATCTGTACTCAACAAAGCCAGGCACATATGATGGTGAAGGCAAATGGGGTAAGGTGGTCCCATTTCTGAAGGGAAGCAGCAACTGGATAATCTGGTAGAGAATGCACAAGTTTGAAACAGTTGATTATGGGCTTCATCACTGGTATTTGGTGTGAGATGACCTTCAATCGATGCTGCTAAGCATAGGTAGGATGTTGAATGAAAATGGGTTATAGTGGTCTTGTTCCTGAAGGGAAGCGGCAACCAGGTATCGGCTAGAGAATGCATAAGGTTGAAACAGTTGACTGTAGATGCAGGCTCGCATCCCTGGTGGTCAAGGCTAGGCAACTTTGACTCAAGGCCAAACAACATAGGTAGGACATTGAAGGCAAATGGGGTAAAGAGGTCCCGTTCCTGAAGGGATGCAGCAACCGGTATCAGGCAGAGAATGCATAAGTATGACATGGCAGATTGCAGACATGGCTCCCTTCCCTGGTAATCTGGGCAAGCTAACCTTCACTCGATGCCACCAGGCAGAGTTAGGGATGGAGGATGTCAGGTTTGTAAGTAGTAGGTAGTAGTAAGTATAACGGAATCCTATCCCCGGTAGACAGGGCAAGTCCAGACAAACTGCTGATATGGGCTGAGCAAGGAAAGGGCAGCTGACAGCTGCATAGTAGGGGACAGGTACACAAATGAGCAGGACGAAGGGGAAAGCAGCAAGGCAGGAGGAGGAGAACAGGAGGAGAAAGGTATGAATGCCAGTAAGGCTGTAATCAAGGGAGAAGCATAAGGTAGAAGCAGCAAGGGGATCAGGCATAAAGTATTAGGGAAGGTAGACGGAATGGTAGGCTAAGGGGAAGAGATACAGAGGGGAGCAGGTGCCAGACTAGGGCAGGAGTGGCATAGGATTGTAATGGTAGCAGGAGCTTGGAGATGGAGAAGGAGACAGTGCAAGAAGCAAGAGGCCCAAAATAAAAACTAGGGGAGCATGGGACAAGTAGCGAGACAAGGATGGGGGGGTCTGAGCAGCAGGAAAGGGGGGAAGCAGGGGAGACTCCACTAGCAGCAATGACAGGATATAAGAGGCATCAGGTACAGCATAGAGACAAAGCCACCAGGCAGATGTGTAAGACGCAAGTAAGTAACGCAAGGGACAAATGTAGGCAACAGCACATACTGTAGACTGAAGAACAATATGGTTAATTCATAATATGAGGAAATGACTTTAAATGGGAAGGAGAGGCTGATACTGCAGTCTTAGACGCATATATTTCCATGTACTTCATGTAGAATCATGCTGCTGGTCATATGCAGCAAGAGCCCGTAAACCCACAAATGAATGTGGCCAGGTGATTTAATGAAACAGAGTACTCATGCAGCAAATGGGAACTACTGCAAATGCTGTCGGTTAGAAATGCTGTTGGTTCCGACTCTATGACACATTAAAATGTGTCAAAAGTGTGCGGCCAACAATGAAATGTTTGCTAATGAGGGCCAAGCAAAAGCAGGACTTACCTAGCCAGGACCAACCCAGAGGAACTATCATGCCGGTCAGAGACGTAGCGGTGTATGCAGTCCAGGGCATAGGCTGACCAAGAAAAAGCAAGAGCAAGTGCCATCACAGATGCTTCGGGCAGCTGGCGGCTCCAGGGTGAGCCACGGTAGGGAGCATGGAAGGTGCCAGCGAAAGAGCAGGAGGTTCAGGCCGGCACTGGAAATGGAGTGTCAGGGGATGATGGCGACCTGGAAGCGGTGAGTCAGAGAAAGGGGCAAGGAAAGACCCAAGGGGCAGGCAAACAACAGAGGCTAGGCAGGAGCAGGGAGGAAAACAAAGGAGGAAGAGTCAAGAATAACCAAACAGGAGGAGACAGGCAGAGATACACACAAAACAGAGGGAAAGGGGAAGGAGGGTAGAAACAGGGAAAGGGAAGGAGGCCCAGCCCATGAGCCACACATGGAGCCCAGAGCATAGGATGCTTCACAACGCACTAAGCAGAGGACTGCTGTATGAGACTGGACTTTAAGTGGAATGTGGGAAGAGCTATTCCCCCGCACTGAACCTCAGGCTTTAGCCCTCCAATTATTACTGTTTTTTTTAAAGGCATTTTAAACCAATACGAATTCCTTGTTTTGTTTTTTTTATGTATGATCTGGGTGTTAATATTTAGTGATTTACCAAATAACTGCCATAAGCTTCCAAGGAAGAAACATAGAAGTTGATGGCAGATAAGGACCGCAAGACCCATCCAGTTTGCCCATTTTTTCTACCTTATGAATGTGCCATAGGCCCTTACACTGTCAATGGCCTATCAATTTATACTCATCTGTATTGCTCCCTTGTGCCTATCCCATGCCTGTTTGAAGCCCTGCACTGTATTCATATCTACCACTTCCTGAGGTAGGTCATTCCATGCATCCACCACCCTTTCTGTGAAAAAGAACTTCCTCACATTACCCCTTAATCAGCCTCCCTCTAATCTCATGCTGTGTCCTCTTGTCCTGCTATTTTTGTTATCTTGCGCACGTGCAAGCAACATATTGTGGTAGCTTGAAATAGCAGGTTTTGGAGGTGCAGTCATGTTGTGGCCAGTGGCGCCACTGCTTTTCCGGGCTGGGCTGTGTGGCATGAATTAAACAGCATGCTATGACAGCAGTTGAAAAGCGTGCCACCAACTTGAAATGAATTTGCTGCTGCAATGAGGGAGTAACCCATCATTGCAGGGCATACCTTGCCTGGTGTAACATTTCAGTAAAAATGGCGGTGGCTGTCTCAGTCTACCTCTCACAGTCCCCAGCAAGCCAACTTTGGGGGTGCCCAATCCCCCCTGTCAGCATGCCCCTCCCCAGTTCATCTGCTGACAGAGGAGCCCACTCCCTGTCGGCATAATGTCCCCCGCACATTTTGTTTGCCAAGGGGGGTGCCCAATCCCCCTCAGCATCATGTCTCCCCCCCCAAACAGAGACCTTTTTGTGTTTCTGGGTGCCCAATCCCCATCACTCCAGTCCCTCCCGAAAACAAAAACATGCAGGTGGCATGCTGGGAGCCCACCCCAGCATACTAAATCTACCTGTTAAAAAAGAAAACCTTCCTGCGATGTTTTAAAAAAACATTTTTATACCTGAAAAGTAGAAAGTCCCTTGTTGTGTCCGATGCCCCCTCCCCAACCTGTACCAACCTTCTGCTCAACCCACATCCCTGCACCCCCCTCGCCTCATACTTACCTCCGGATCCCGATGCAACAATCTTCAGTGGACCAGGAACATATCTGCACTCTTCAAAGCCAACCGTGAACTGAAGAAATGCCGGTAAGCTGTATAATGGAATAAATAGGGTTTTTTTTTCAACTTAGGTGGATATCTCAGCAATTTTTGCAAATTTTGGCACCAGATTTTCAACATGGGGTTCTTGGGACCCCACCTCATGAATTCAGTCATTGCTATTTTGTTATTCAGTTCTGAAAGGTGATTTCACGGTCACTGCATAGAATCACCTTTTGGGACTGAGTAATGAAACAACAGTGTCACTGTTCATGAGGTGGGGTCCCAGAAAACCTATGTTGTAAGTTTGGTGAAAAATTCCAAAAAATGACTGTGTTACAAGCGTGTATTGCACAGTTTCTACGCATACTCATAACTTCAAGAATTTTTTATATTTTCACTCCAGATTTTCAGCATTACCATTTTTTCACACCTCCTTATAAACAGTATAGCTGTCATATTTCACATCCTGCCCAAAATGTGGTTTCACACATCTGGTGCACAATGGCGCGGCTGTCGTGTGAAATCAATGTTCGGGACAGTGTAAGAAAACTACAGTGACATTGTTCATAAGGAGAGGTCCCAAAAAGCCCATGTTGCAAATTTGATGAAAAGATTCCCAAAAATGACTGCATTACCAGTGTGAGTTGCGCAGTTTCTATGCACGCTCATAACTTTGCCATTTTTTTTATATTTGTACTCCAGATTTTTAACATTGCCATTTTTGCACACTGTCTTAATAACAGTACAGCTGTCATTTTTCACATCCTGCCCAAAACATGTTTTCTCACCTGTGGCACACAATGGGTGCGGTGGCTGTGTGAAATCAATGTTCGGGACAGATAAAGAAAATCACACTGCCATTGTTCATGAGCAGTGGTCCCAAAATGCCTATGTTGAAAATCTGGTATAATAAATCCCCAAAATAACTGCATTACGGGTGTGCATTGCACAGTTTCTACGCACGCTCATGACTTCACCAATATTGTTAGATTTTCACTCCAGATTTTCAACATTACCATTTTTTTACACCTCCTCATGAACAGTACAACTGTAATTTTTCACCTCCTGTTTGAAATGTGTTTTCGCACCTGTGGCGCCAAGTAGCGCAGTCGCTGTGCAAAATCACCTTTTGGCTAATGAACTGATACTATCACTGTTCATGCGGTAGGGTCATAAAAAGCCCATGTTGAAAACTTGGAGTGAAAATACCAAGAAATGCCCAAGGCATTAGGGCTTCCGACCATAATGCCCTACCCTGTAGGGACTGACAGGCATCACAGGTGTGACTTGGACTGTCGACAGTAATGCTCATGCCATTCCACTCACACCCCACCCTGCAGCCAGTGACAGGCATCGAGATGTGCCTTGGGCTCTTCGGGTCCCAATGTTCACCCCATTCTCCTATACTGTACCCATTTCAGCATTTTTCCTTATGGAATGGGGTGAAGGTAAAGCCTGAACCCCGCAAGGCACACCTCAACACTTGTCAGTGTCTGCAGGATAGGGCGAGGTGAATTGGCATGACCGTTATGGCAGACAACCAAAAAGCACACCCCAATGCCTGTCAGTCTCTGCAGGGTGGGGAGGGGTTGACGTCGGTTTTATACTTCACTGTCATTTCTATTATGCATTTCTTGAACTTCTGCAGTACCAATGCCAATGCCAGCAAAACTACATTTGGCATTGACAAATGCTTGTTCTTACATTGAAACATGTTAGACTCTTTCACCTTGTTAATGCCCTTAAGATGTTTGAATGTTCTGATCATTATCACCTCTCTCCCTCCTTTGCTCTAGGGTATACATATTGAGCTCCGTTAATCTGTCCTCATATGTTTTCTGATGAGTCCCTGCATCATTTTGGTTGCCCTTTTCTGGACTGCCTCCATTTTGTTAATGTCCTTGTGCAGGTGCAGCCTCTAGTACTGCATGCAGAACTCCAGATGGGGCCTAACCAGTGTCTTGTGATACCCCTACTAATACACCCCAGCATCCCCTAGCCTTACCTACTGCTTTCGTGGCATCTTGAATTATGTCAGGTCATCTGTGATGACGATGCCCAAATCTTTCTTCCCTTATGATTGCCAGCAACTCCCCTCCCAACCTATAGGTGGCTTCAGGGTTTCTCTCCTCTATGTGCATGATTTTGCACTTCTTTGCATTAAATCCCAGTTGCCACTCTTTCAACCATTTTGCCAGTTTATCCAGAACTCTTCTCATTCTGCCCACCCCATCTTGATCATCTACTCTGTTGCAGATCTTGGTGTCATCTGCAAACAGACAAACCTTATCCCTCCAGTCCATCTGCAATGTCACTGATGAAGATATTGAAGAGGACTGGCCCCAGAACTGATCCCTGAGGTACCCCACTTGTGACTTGCATCTCTTCTGACTGTATACCATTTCCCACCACTCTCTGTGTTCTGCCCACCAACCAGTTTGCCACCCAGTTGACCAACTTCTGACCCACCCCAAGCCTACTCAGCTTATTTATCAATCTTCTATGTGGAACAGTGTCAAAAGCTTTGCTGAAGTCAAGGTTGGCGACATCAACTGCACCCCCTTGGTCCACCACTCTGGTTACCCAGTCAAAGAAATCTAAGAGATTAGTTTGACAGGACATTCCTGTTGCAAACCTATTCTGCCTTGGATCCTGTGCTCCTACAGATTCCAGGTGTTGCACTATCCTTTCCTTAAGGAGTGCCTCCATAATCTTGCCCACTACTGAGGTAAGACTGATGGATCTGTAGTTCCCTGACTCCTCCCTGCTACCACTCTTTAATATCACCCTTTTTAATGCAAGGGAACCTAGATTAATGATGTTCTCCCATGCTTGGGAGAGATTTAATATTTCATATAAGTTCAAGAGGAGAACCATAGGAGAGCAGGGAATATTCTTCCCCAGAATAATTGTTAGGTCCTTAGCTAAGTCAGACCACCAAGTTTTTATGGTTGGGCAGTCCCATAGATTATGGAAATGAGTTCCCCCTGTCACACAATTGTGCCAACAGTTCTTAGCATACTGTGGGTTAAACTTTGCGATTATGTTAAGTGTGATGTAAGCCGTATTTATAATTTTACGTCGTATACTTCCGTTTTTTGCATAGATTATTTTGTGTTTGCCCCATTCTGATTGCTCTTCACTGATTAAGTTGTAAATTAACTCCTATTTCTTTCTCCCACGTCTTGTATTGTTTTGTTTTTTGAAATATCTGTGGTTTAATAATTATATTATAAAGAATTGAAAGTCTTATTTTTAGCTATGGAGATTATTTTTACTTCATTTTCCAATTTTTTATCAAGATCATCTTTGTCAATCTTATTTTTGTGACAAAAATGTTTAAGTGTGAATAAATTGAAATATATGTTACAAAAGTTTGGATTTTATTATTTATGATTGAATCTTTATATTTACTATATGGGATGAATTTTCCATTCTCAATAAAATGACTCCATTGATTCTTATTTTCATTTTGTAATATATTACCTATTTTAAATTAGTTATGCTCAGTATTTGTTGTAAGTGTAATACAAGGAGAATGTAACCATGGAAAAATAAACTGTGAATTTAGCTTTTTCCTTGCAATTAATGCCTGTGTTAGCATAAGATGAATCATATTCTTTTAAGCTTTTATAATTATGGAAAAATAATAACTCTTGAACTCTAAAATTGAGAACTTTCCTTCTAATTATCTCCTGCATAATTATCACATTCTCTTATGGTGAAAAAGACCAACCCCATAATAAGGAGATAGCTTGTGCAGCTAGATAACTATAGGGATCCAGACATCCAAAGTCTTCCTCCCTAACAGGCAATATGAGCATTGACCATGCAGTTCTGGGTTTTCTTCCATGCCATAAACATTTTGAAAAAACTCTTCTAACATCGTCAAACCATTTTATATTAGGGATCCCTATTACTAATTGTAAAGCAAAAATTAGATAAGGTAGTACTATCATTTCGATGGCCTGTATTCTGCCCCACAATGGTAAGTTATTCCAAAGCTGTACTTTTCCCATGATTTTTTCTCTTGTCCTTTGGTAGCTAATCTTCACTGTATCTTCGATGTTGTTTGATAGAATTACTCCAAGATAAGTCAGTTTCTGAACTTTATCAACATTTTGCAGAAGAGAATAATCCTGTTCCTCCTTTCCTTTAGATAGTGATAGAATCATAGATTTTTGTTGATTTAGCTGGTAACCAGCAAAGGAAGAAAAGGCATCAATGATTCTGAGCAAGGCAGATGAGTTTTTTTAGATCTGAGAAAATAAATAATATTTTGTCTGCATAAACACTAAGTTTATGCTTGACCTTATTTCTAATAACTCCCTGTATTTCTTGAGATTTCCTAATACTGTTCAAAAGGGGTTCAAGATACTGGCCTGGTGGCACTGAGGGTTGAGGTACTGGACGCAACACCTTGCGTCATGCCAGCGACCCTGGTTTGGGAATAGACTTGGGCTGCTGGGGGTCGGAGGATCAAACATCCCAATGGATGCTCTCCTCCTCCTGGGGTGCTTCCAAGCACCCAACACACCTATGCCTGTGGAAGCATGGGCATCAGGGGCACAGGCGACTCTCCAGAGTCGGGGATAGATGGACGTTGTGGACACTTGACAACGGCATGTGTCAGCATGCCATCTGTCTGGACATTCGTCCTGCATGCCAACACCCTATAGGGAGGAGGGATCAGGGAGGGCAAGGCAGAAAATGGTCCTAGTTGATGATGGTCCAAGCCTCCAGATCACCTACCCATGGGCAGACCCCGCTGTGCAGGCTCTCCTGAGAGGGATAAGGAAGGGGATAACAGAGAAAGCCTGGCACTCTAGGGGCAGACTCAGTGATGGGGTCTGAGGCCTTGACCAGGTCTAAAGGAGGGGACAGAGAGGACAGTCAGGCGGGATAAAAAGAAAGTAAAAAAAAAAGGGGGGTTCAAGACAAAGTATAAAAAATTAGAGGGGACAGAGGACAACCCTGTCTCACGCCTGCCTCCATATTAATTTCTGGAGTTAGTTTTCCATTAATCATGATATTGATCATGGGACTGCTATAAAGTGCTTTAATAATTTGCAATAAATTGTGTGAGCTATTCCATTGTTTCAGTATATAGAACATGTAAGATCTGTTTACTAGATCAAAAGCCTTTGAGGCATCCAGTGCTAATGCTTGATATGGTTTGTTTAATTCTTGAATGCATTTGATACATAATTATACTTTTTTAGTAACTTTGGATGCTATTTTACCTGGGATGAAGAGTTTTCTTTTGTTACGTCTATGTTGGTCCAATAAAAGGTATCAAATCATTTGTTTCTGGACAAAAGTCTAAAGAAATTCTAAAAAAATGTTACAGAATTTCATGAAATGCCATCAGATATCCACAAATTTGGAATTTTCTCATTCTGCACAACTCTATCGCTATACAGATCTCAGAAGTAAGGAGGTATTACTACCTCTACATAGATCACTGGTGAGGCCTCACCTGGAGTACCATGCTCAGTTCTGGAGTCCTCACTTAAGGAAAGATAAGGACAAGCTGGAGACACTGCAACATAGGGTGACCAAAATGATACAGGACCAGCAAGGCAGATTTTACAAGGATCAACTCAAGGCACTGAACATGTACACCTTGGAGGCCAGTTGAGAGAGGGGACATATGATAGAGACCTTCAAGGACATGAAAGGAATTGATGAGGTAAACTGTGAGGAACTATTTAACATAAGTAGTGGATGAAGAACACAGGGGCACAAGTGGAAACTGACAAGGAGGAGGTACAAGAGAGACGTGAGAAAGTTTTATTTTACAGAAAGAGTGATGGAGCTGTGGAGCAATCTGCCAGCTAATGTGATGGGTGCCAAAACTATCAATGGTTTCCAACATAACTGAGACAGAATAGAGGGCTTAGTGGTTGCTGAGGGTGGTAGAGGTAGGTTGGGAGCATGAGAGTGGATAGTGTGGGTTAGAACCCTTGATGAACAGTTGGTCCTGGGTCATTATTTTTCTGCCATCATTGTCTATGTTTCCATATAAGCTCTGCTCAGCTGTTTGCTGGTCCTGCTGTTTTCCCAGGGCTAAGTACAGTCTTGTGTGACTGTACTTAGCCATAGGAGGACAGTGAGAGCAGCAAGCAAAATACCACACCTAATAAAAACTCTAACATGTACATTAGGCTGGTGAGTTATCTGATGTCAGCTGCAGGGTATTCTGGGATTCCTGGTTACAGCGAATGTCAGAATGGGAGTCTGCAGGATCAGGCAGACATAATCACATATTCTGTAGGTTTTGCACGCCAAGCTGCAAATTGGGAACAGCCTCACACTTGGGCGTGGAGTTCTTAGTGCTGATTGTTCCCCTTTAAAAGGCTGCTGAGGTCTCATGGGAAAGTAAAACATCACATTAAGAAGAAACTCTGGGAACATTTCATATAGTTCTGCATTATTATTTGTTGGGCATTTCTGCAGCATTTAGAACCCTTCATGTCCTGAGAAGCAACAGAAGCTGATAAGCATCCTGTTTTCATTTAAATGTCTTTGGTAATGAACAGATAGTCAAAACAGTTGATTTCATACCTTTTAATATTCCCATCTTTTTATATAATTTCATTTTGGTTACAAAGTAAGCTTCTCGACACCAAAATTCAGTGAAGTTACCAGGGTGTTTATGCAGTGTACTTTGACCAAAATACCAGCATATTTTGTCGGATTTTAATGGGGACAATCATTTCTTAGTGATTGCTGCCCTGGGCCTCTGTGGAAGGGTGCCATAAATAAAATCTATGAAGTGCTTGAGGAACTATTTATAAAAAATGCTCCTTTTCCCTAATTACTAGATCCCAATCCTCCCCCTGCACCCACCCCAACTTGTACTGAGAAAAAAAAAACAATCCTGGTATCTTGACTCTCATCTATTAACCTTAAATAGAATTAATAGAAAATATGTTACCCACGATGCTTTGCATGGGTGTGTCATCGAGGCACAGGTCAGAAAGCATAGGGAAAACCCAGGAGCAGTTGTAAAATTACACAGAACTGTTTATTTGTAGTTGCAGTAACATAAAATAAACCTGTTCAGAATAGCTATGTACAGAAGCAAAATAAAATCTTTCTTGTAAAATCTCCCCTTACAGCTCAGCCTAGCTGCTTTATAAGTCTTTTCAGCTCCCATTCTTAGCAAGCATCTTGTTCTTGCAAAAAAATATTCTGTTCTCATAAATATCAGGCAGCATCTGCGAGAACACAGAGAGCTTCCTGAGGTCCCCACAGCCACTGCAAAATGCCCAGATATTTGCACCCAAGTAACCTCTAGTTTTCTACAACTATCTCAAATGATAAATATATACACATTTCAATAGTAATACAAAATATTTTCTATACAAAAGTGATCCCATTATCAGGTTCATTCCATATATTGACTTGCACGTAATTTTATATTAGCTGACATAGATATGCAAGGAAGAAAAACAGACAGCAAGAGAAAACTGAGACACAGTGAGAGCAAAGGATTGCGAGACTGTTTGGGTTGATCAAGTCCGAGGTCTCACAGGAAAATTTGGTTGCGCAACCAGACAGAGAAGAGAGAACACGAAAAGAATACAGATCCTTGTATTTGCACACTTTCTCCATAACAAATGGGACATGATCCTATTCTACCCTGTCAAAGGTGGCACGTAATATTCTATATTACAGTTATATTGCTAATTATCTGCTTGTCTCTTCTCCCAGGAACAGGACTGTCCTGTAGTTTACTCATAGTTCCTAAACAGGTCCAATCCTGGGGTGAGGAGTTGGGGGTTGGCAGTGTGTATTATAGCAGTTTTTTGGTCAGTATTATTTAGTTAGTTAGTTATTGTTGACTGGGAAAAGAGGGCTTGGCAATTCTGCCTATTTTCATTCTTGCCCGGGGGGGGGAGGTTACAGATGCAAACTGACATAATGTATCGGTTAAGCTGTTGCTGGTAGCAGTGGGGGAGCAGTAGTGCTTCTTCCTGCCCCCCCCCGCTGGCAACCCATATTTGGGAATGGACTTGGTCAATCAGTGGGCTGAGAGGAATAGTAGAAACAGCTGCACTTTCAGGCCAGGTGATGCTGCAGTTCAATATTTATTGCTGCACATTTTACTATACATATGATTTTACATCACCATATATGCTGTGGATGCTGGAACTAGGACCAAAAACCCCAGCACTCTGAGGCTAAATCAGCCTCTTCTTCGGGGGGGAGGGGTGCTGTGGCTTACATCTGGTTAGCTTTTATCCCCCCACTCACTTATTACTGGCCAGTTATTTAATTAAGCAAGGTCCTAAGCTTGAAGGCATTGCTGCCATTTTAAGTAAATTTAACAGTATGGTGTCCTTTGCATTGTCCTGTTGGACACCCAGTTAATTTACTAAGAAGAAAAAAAGCTAGAGGGAGGAATGTCATAGCATTGCCAACAATATCCCATCACACAATCACTGCACTTGACAGTGACAACACCTAAGAGATAGACGTCCGTGTTCTATGCCATATTTTCTGATGACAGCAAGACAAAATTGAAACATGCTCCAATGCAGATGATAAATGATCAAATATAGCCTTCAGCCTCGTGCCTTACTATGCCCCTGACAGTGCATTAGAATGGTCTAATGCACACCCCATTGTGTCTTATTGCTTACATAATCATCAGTTTGTGATTCAGAAGTTACATGTTTGATGATTAAATCATGATCTAGATGATGATGAGGATTTTAGATCATGATCTCCTTTGATGACAATGTAGCGATATTTGATGATTGTCTGTAATCAGTCATGACTGACCTTCAAAAAATACGAATGATGATTTTTCGATTCGCCTGGTAGGGGCAAAGGTAAATTTTGAAAATGGCCAGCATTGTGTTTGGGAGACTCAAATTCTTGGGTCTGTCAACACTGGGGAGAATTCCTATTTCAAATGCTCATGTTGAAATTCTGGAAAATCAGTTTGGGCATGAAGATATGAGTAAATTAATTGGGAAGACAGAATTGCAGAAGGGGAATGTAAGATGTCATAATGGAAGAATGAGTGTTTTTTTCTCTATTTTTATTCAAAGTCATATTTCACATGTGCTTAAGGCATTACCAGGCCAGTGGGTCACTTGGGTAGTGGAAAAGATCACTCCATTTTTTGAGAAATGGGATAGAGGGGCGATTATTAGTGCTTCTGACACACAAGGTGGAACATAGAAGAAATTTCTTCATACTTACCGTAAAATCATTTTCGTCAGCTCCAACATTGTTGATAGGTAGTTAGTACATATGCATAACGTGCACCCCTACTAAGGGAAATGGCACAGCTGAGGGCTGCAAATCAGCATAGAATCCTGGGCACATGAATATTCTGGACAGCAGAAACTCTTCAGTCACATTTGTCCTCTCAGTCCCCCTAATTACACAAGAGTAAACATGTGTAGATTATAGATTATACTGTTCCTCTTGCAATAAACCAATATATCAAAATCGTTAACATAATGATATCTTTCCTTTAAAAAGATGATACAATAAACAATTCCTTACCACCTCTGGTGAGCTGAAAGATGGAAAACATGTTTGGCTTCTGCTTCTCTCTTGCAGTGAAGCTTCTTTAGACTTCTGAACCAGCTATAATGAGACTGGCCAAAACTATTAACAAACAAACCCGGGACAGAGTCGATAGGGCTGCAGTTGAGGAATTTGGGGTGAAAATATTGAAAATTATCAGTTTTTGAGCCTGCATTCACAAAATGTAACAAAGGCTCACAAATTTGTTGTTTTTTAAATATTTTTACACCAAATTTTCAACACAGTCTTGTTATGACCCTGCCTTATGAAGAAGAAGAGATCAATGTTTTATCTCCTGGCTTACAGGTGATTTCGCACAGGGACTGTGAAATCACCTTTTGGGATGCAAAAACACACATTTTGGGCAGGAGTTGAAGAATGACAGCTGTCACATTCATGAAGTGCTGTAAAGAAATGGCTACGTTGAAAATTTGGGGTAAAACTATTGAATATTATGAAATTTACAAGCTTGCATTTGCTAAACGCAACTTAGCCTCATAACTTTCTTTTTTTTTAATATTTTGTAACCAGATTTATAGCATAGCCTCTTATGATCCTGCCTCACGAACAAGGGCAGAGAAAATTTTCAACTCCTGTCTGAAAAGTGATTTCATGCAGGGACTGCGAAATCACATTTCAGGAAAAACCAAAACATTTTGGCTAGGATTTGAAAAATGACAGCTGTCACATTCATGAGGTGCTGTATAGATACAGCTATATTAGAAATTTGGGGTAAACATGTTGAACATTACCAAAGTTGCGAGCCTGCATTCACAAAATTCAATGTAGGTTCATAACTTTGTTGTTTTTAATATTTTTACACCAAATTGTCAACATAGCCTTCTTATGCCCCCACCTCATGAACAAGAGCAGAAAACATTTTCAGCTCCTGCCCAAAAGGTGATTTCACAAAGGGACTGTAAAATCACCTTTTGGGACAGATTTGCCTAATGTCAATGCAATTGTTCATATTCTTCATGAGGCAAGGTCTCCAAAAAGGCATGTTGAAAATTTGGGCCAAAAATATGCAAAAATGGGCAAGTTATGCCACCAAGTTCAAAATATGTAGTCATGCATGTGCAGTACAGTTTGGTGGCCATCTTGAACATGGCAGACTGTGCCACTTCCACCGTGACTGTCATCGAGGCACAGGTCAGGAAGCATAGGGAAAACCCAGGAGCAGTTGAAAAATTCCACAAAACTGTTTATTTGTAGTTGCAGTAACATAAAGTAAAATAAACCTGTTCAAAATAACTACTGTATGTACAGAGGCAAATTAAATCTTTCTTTTAAAAAAAGCTCCCCTTGCAGCTCAGCTTAGCTATTTTATACGTCCTTTTCAACCTCCATCCTTTGCAAGCATCCTGTTCTTTGTAAATTTCAGAGGCTGCTAGAACACTGAGAACTTTCTGAGGTCCCCACAGTTACTGCAAAAGGCTCAGGCATTTGCACACAAGTAACCTCCAGTTTTCTACAATTATCTCAAATTATAAATATATACGCATTACAACAGTAATACCATACTTTCTAAACAAAAGTGATCCCATTATCAGTTTAATTTCCATATATTGATTTGCACATATTCTTATATTACCAGATGTATATATGCAAGGGAGGAAACACAAAAAGCAAGAGAAAACAGAGACAGTGAGAGGCAAAGGATTGTGAGACTGTTCAGGCTGATCAAGTCTGAAGTCTCACAGGAAAATTTGGCTGCGCAACCAAACAGAGAAGACAGAAAAGAAACAAATACAGATCCTTGGATTTATACACTTTCTCCAAAACAAATGGGACAGGGTCCTATTCTACCCTGTCACATATACCCCCTCTTTAAGAGGGAACCTGTTTTATTAAACGGGTTTCCAAAACTTTCTATTCTCTATTAACATTTTCTACTTTCAGAAATTAAGCACATTTGCCTCCATTTTTTTTTACCAGAACAGCAAAAAGTACAGTTTAAACCCATACATTAATGTTTTTTTTTCAACCATCAGAACCCTCAACTCCTGATCCATATCTTGACAGAAAATCAGCATTGCTATTCTCTTTACCAGATTTGTGAATCACAGAGAATTTAAATGACTGCAGTGCCAGGTACCACTGTGTGATTCTGGAATTTTTATCTTTCATCTGGTTAAGCCAACAGAGAGGATTGTGATCAGTTACAAGAATAAATTCAGTTCCTAGTAAATAACATTTTAGGGACTTCATGGACCACTTTGCTGCTAAACACTCCTTTTCAATAGTGGAGTACCTTTTCTCTCTGTCATGCAATTTCCTACTTATATACAGAATAGGATGTTCTTTCCTATCTATATTTTGACTTAGGACAGCACCTAGGCCTACCTTAGATGCATCTGTTTGTAACAGAAATGGTTTCTCAAAGTCTGGGCTTCTTAAAACAGGTGCTGAACATAATGCAGCCTTTATGGCTTGAAAACCTTCGTCACATTCTGGAATCCATTTCACATTATTTGGGTACTGTTTTTTCATGAGTTCGGTGAGGGGAGTAGCTAATTCAGCAAAGTTGGGCACAAATCTCTAATAATAACTAGCCAGCCCTAAAAATGACCTGGCATGTTTCTTTGTTTTGGGGACAGGGCTGTTAGTTACAGCTTGTATTTTAGAAATATCTGGTTTAACTTCTCCATTTCCCAACACATAGCCCAAATATCTGGTTTCCTGCATGCCCAATGCACATTTAGTAGGACTAATAATCAGACCTGCATTTTTGATAGCTTGGATAACTGCTCATAGGTGTTTCAGGTGACTTTTTCCATTCTGGACTGTACACCACAACATCATCCAGGTACGCAGCAAAATAACCAGTGTGAGGGGATAAAATTACATCCATGTACCGCTTGAATGTAGCTGGCACACCATGTAAACCAAAGAGCATGGTGGTGAACTGATGGAGTCCTATAGGGATGGCAAATGCAGTTTTATCTCTGGATTCTTTAGCTAAAGGTATTTGCCAGTAACCCTTGGTGAGATCGAAGGTACTGATACACTTTGCACTCCCCAGTCTGTCCACCAAATCATCTATTCTGGGCATAGGATAACTGTCAAATTCTGACACTTGATTACGTTTTCTGAAATCAAGGCATATTCTAAAACACCCTTCTTTTTTGTTTACAATTACCATGGGAGATGACCAAGCACTTCTTGACTACTCAATGATTCCCAATTCCTTCATTTTTTGTATTTCCTTAACCACATCAGCTCTTAACCGCTCTGGCAACCTGTATGACTTTTGCCTAAAAGGACAAGCATTCTTTGTCACTATTACGTGCTCAACCCCTTTTGCTCGGCCTGGTACCATGGTAAAAATAGTGTTAAATGTCTTTAGCATATTACGAATGTCTGCAGTTTGTTCTGAGGTTAAGGAAACATTCACCTTTACAGCATCAGCATTTACAGTTTGTTTGTCTATCATAAGCTACATCAATATCTTCCTTATCAGTTTCTGGTAAAACTAGCAAGGCAGCGTTTGGCATTTTTTCAACCCATTTCTTGAGGAGGTTAGCATGGTATAACTTAATAGGATTTTTTCTGTCAGGGGTCTCAGTCTCGTAGTTAACAGTGCCAGGATGTTTAAGAACCTTACATGGCCCTTGTCACTTCATTAACAACTTATTTTCTGTTGTGGGTAACAGTAGCAAAACCTTTTCACCTGGCTCAAAAATGTTTTTCTTTTACCCCATGGTCATAATATACCTTCTGCTGGTTTTGAGCCTCTTCCTGATTACTATGGGCAATTTCAACATATTTTGCCAGCTTCTTTCTTAGGGCACACATATAAGAAGATATAGATTGTTTCTGAGTGGGGTTATCTTCCCACGTTTCTTTTATCACATCCAGTGTTCCTCTTGGCTGCCTACCACACTACATTCCAAATGATGAAAACTCTGTTGATACCTGTGGCACTTCTATGTAAGCAAAATGTAAGTAAGGCAAGTATTGGTCCCAATCTTTCCCTTCCCTTTTTACAAACCCTTTTTAACATGCATTTTAGGGTTTGGTTAAAATGCTCAACAAGACTGTCTGTCTGAGGGTGATAGGGGGAGGTTCTTATGGCAGTGATACCTAGCAGCCTGTATAGCTCCTTAAGCAGTGCAGAACCAAAATTACTACCCTGATCAGTAATAATTTCTTTAGGTATGCTCACTCTGCTGAAAATTTTGGCTAGCTCTGCTGCAACTTTTGGGGCTGTAACAGTACGCATTGGAACTGCCTCTGGGTACTGAGTAGCATAGTCAGATAGTACCAGGATAAATCTATTACTCTTTTTACTTTTGTCTAAAGGACCAACCACATCCATTGCCATTCTCTCAAGAGGCACATCTATCAAGGGTAGGGGCACCAGGGGCACCTTGTCTTTTCTAGTGACTGGGGCTACATTCTGACACTCAGCACAGGAATTACAATAGGTAGCAACATCTTCATGAATTCTGGCCAGTAAAATCTATGCAGCAATCTGGAAAGAGTATGATCCCTGCCTGAATGACCAACCATAGGGCTATCATGTGCCATCTGTAATAACTCTGTTCTATACTGTGATATAACCAGTTGTTCTGTTTGTTCCTGTGTCTGAGGTTTAACCCAAACTCTGTACAGTAATCCATTACATTTTTTTAACATTGGTCCACCCTGTTTTGGTTTTACCCTTAGCTGCTTGAAATAACCCTGGAGAGAAATATTGTTAGCTTGCGCTGAACGAAAATCACAATCAGTTATCAATCTAGTTTCAGCATTTTCACATTTTAATCCTTTATGTCCATCAGTCATTTGTTGCCACAATTTTTTCAGGCTTTGTCTTTCTTTCCTGTATTTCCGGATCTTGCAGCTGTGCTCAAACAAGCTTGAATCAAAATCACTGAAAGGAAAAGTGTCCCCACTGTCTGAAATCTTCTTTGCCTGAGCTCTTGTCACCATACTGTAGCTGCTGAAACACCAGGACTCACTCCCTCTTTGATCAACTCAGTAAATCCTGGAAAGTCATTTCCAATAATCACAGGTACAGGTAACTTTGGTATTACCCTCACTTTCATTTGGTGTGACACACCCTTAATGGTCAGAGTCACTTGGGTGGTGGGATAGTATCAAGTGTCCCCATGGATGCAGATGACACCAGTACCTGGTCCCTCTGCACAGTGTTTTTCCAGCACTTTACCATGCATAAGGGTCTGTCTGCTTCCTGAATCAATGAGTCCCTTTACAATCTGATTCCCCATCTTCCCATCTGTTAGGTACTTGCCCCAGTTTGTCAAGGACACATCTGCTCCAGTGCCACTCTCTTTATTACGGCAGTTTCTTGCAAAATGGCCTGACTTATTACAGTTACAGCAGATAACGTCTTTTAGCACAGATTTGTTATACCCACCAAAGTTCTTATCAGGCTTGGAATTTAAATGGGAAAAAGAGTTTCTTACCGGTGCTTGGCTGTTACCTCACTGCTTGGCATCTGTCTGGCCATTTGATAGTCCTCAGCCAAAGAAACAGCTTTTAACCTGTTCTCTGGTCAGTGTTCCTTTACCCACAGCTGTATACCTGTAGGCAAGATGTTGATGAATTGCTCCATGGCAAATGTGTCGATGATCTGTGGAACTGTTTTGCTCTCTGGTTGGATCCACTTCATCAGGAGTTCTTGGAGTCAGGTGAAGACTTCTCGAGGATTAACAACTGAGTTGTACCTCAGAGATCGAAATCTCTGCCTGTAGGTCTCTCTGGAGATGTCGTACCTTTTCAGGATTTCACTTTTCACCAGGTCATAGTTTTCTGACACTGCAATGTCCATACTGCTGTAGGCAAGCTGGGCTTTCCCTGTCAGGTAGGATACCAGTCTGATTGCCCATTGCTGCTTTGGCCACTGGCAGGCTGGGGCAACTCTTTCAAAGGTTGTCAGGTATGCCTCAATATCATCTGAAGGACAAAACTTAGTAAGTTTAATGGCCTTTAAGTTGCTTGCATTTGATTGCTCATCTGGGTCTGTGTCGGGTCCTCTGTCTTCGATAGCTTGTAAGGCATCCAGCCATTGCTGCTCCTGTTGTTGCATCTCTTCTTTCATTTGTTGCTTCTGTCGCTGCATTTCTTCTCTCCTTTGCTCTTCTAAATGCCGAATTTCATTCTCTCTCTGCATCTCAGTCTCTTTTTATTGTATAGCCCACCATTTGAAAAACTCCATCAGGCTTTCAGGTTCTGTCACTGCCTTTTCTTTTTCCATGACTTGTGCTGGTTGTGCAATCTCAGACTGGACTTCTGTTGTGGCTAGTTTGACTGCCATTCTTCTGGTAACCACTCCTGGACTTGTTGCTGCAGAATCCATACCTTCCTCTGTGCTTCCCTGGTACGAGGTCCAGTACCCACTTACAAATCTCCTGTCTTGGGGTATGCATGACTTAAATCCCACTTAGACTGAAACCATCTGTCATCGAGGCACAGGTCAGCAAGCATAGGGAAAATCCAGGAGCAGTTGTAAAATTCCATAAAACTGTTTATTTGTAGTTGCAGTAACATAAAGTAAAATAAACCTGCTCAGAATAACTATGTACAGAAGCAAATTAAATCTCTTCTTGTAAAAAAAATCTCCCCTTGCAGCTCAGCTTAGCTCTTTTATAAGCCTTTTCCAACCCCCATCCTTTGCAAGCATCCTGTTCTTTGTAAATTTCAGGAGCTCCTAGAATGTTGCGAACTTCCTGAGGTCCCCACAGTAACTGCAAAAGGCTCAGGCATTTGCACACAAGTAACCTCCAGTTTTCTACAATTATCTCAAATTATAAATATGTACACATTTTGACAGTAATACCATATTTTCTAAACAAAAGTGATCCCATTATCAGTTTCATTTCCACATATTGATTTGCACATGTTCTTATATTACCAGTTGTAGATATGCGAGGGAGGAAAAACAGAAAGCAAGAGAAAACAGAGAGACAGTGAGAGGCAACAGATTGTGGGACTATTCAGGCTGATCAGGTCTGAAGTCTCACAGGAAAATTTGGCCGCGCAACCAAACAGAGGAGACAGAAAAGGAAAGAATACAGATCCTTGCATTTACACACTTTCTCTAAAACAAATGGGACAGGGTCCTATTCTACCGTCACAGTGACCTCTGACTGAAAAGTGAAATAAAATGGTGCTGTGCCACTGCTAACAGACAGAGTGGAATGCTTCATGGTTCCATGTGATAATGGCAGCTGCATATAGTGATCGCCATTTGGATGAGTCTACATCACTGAAAATAAATTTTGGGGATGTAGACTCACAGAGAACATTAAGACGGTGGTAGAGACTTACATTTTATTTTTTTATGCAGGGAACTTTGTCCCCCACACCTCCCTACTAAAGGATTCACAACTCCGGCGGGGGTGCATGTTGGTTGTGTTGTGTGTGTGTGTGTGTGTGTGTGTGTGTGCAAAACCAAAAAAAAAAAGAAAGACCGTGACCCGCCACAAAAAATAAGCATGCCCAGAACTGAACCCAGCATCCTCCCAACCCCAGCCTGCCACCAACCCACCACGCCACATGGCCAGCTCAACAACTCACCGCTGCACTATGCCCCACAAACCCTACCTCCCCTTCCACCCATTGCATGGTGTGGTCTCTCCCCACCCCCCCACGTGTATGCATAGTGACATCTTGTCACTATAGTTGCTGAACCCATTATCCAGTTACCCTCTCTGCCCAGTAGCCCTATGTAAAAGTGCCATGATTGAGTCACCCTTTTTGAAAGTGTCCAATTGCAGTTGTCTAATACATGGGATACCATGCTTCACAGATGTGGAGGCAACTGTGAGGCAACTCCACACTGTTGTTCAGTTGGAAAAGTCTCCTTTTTCTCAATAGCAGGAGGTCTGCAGGGCTCCTCCCACTGCAACCCTAAAAGGATATCACTAGAAAGGAACTGCAAACAGTGTAAGCACTAATCTCTAACTGAGAAGCACCCACATTGTTCGGAAAAATCAAAACCTGTTAACCTGCATGCCAATAACCAAGTATTCTGGATGCCAAAATCTTTATTCTTTTTTTTTTGTTATATAGCCATCAGCAGATAAATCATAGAAAGACGTCAACAGAACTTACAATCAAAAACTTTCTGAGAACACAGTGGACAACCCAGTTTGGGCATACTAGATAATATTCTCCATCAGGAGCCAGGCTCCCAGGAGAAGTCCCATTGACAATGTTGGCACTAACAGAAATTACAGTAAGTATGAAGAAATTTCTTCTTTCAGTAGCGCTCCACATTGTCAATGGGTAGTTAGTACATATGGGTTCTAACAAGCAGCACCCATTATCCAACTGGGTGGGGGAGAATATTATCCTGCACACAGACTGCAAAAAGGGAAAAGGAATTTATCTGCTAACTGCTGCTGGCAAAACTCTGTGACCAAAGGCTGCATCGGTAGAACTTTGAGCATCCAATCTGTACTGCTTAGTGAATGTGTGGACAGATGACCTTGTTGTTACCTTACACAATTCTAAGACAGCTGCCTCCCCCCTCTCAGTCCAGGAGGTGGCCATAGTCCTAGTGGAATGAGCCTTGATGAAAGCCGGAGCTCTCTTCTTTACTATGACATAAACCTTGGCAATGCACACCTTCACTCACATTGCCAAGGTGGCCTTGGAGGCTTTTTGTCCTTTTTTGCTGCTCCAAAGAACATGAACAACCTATCCAATTTTCTGAACTCCATAGTTCACTTAAGATATGTCCTAACTGCCTTGCATGAATCTAACTTATGCAGCTCTTTCTCTCTTGGATGACTTGGCTGTGGACAGAAGGATGGACAGATTTCCTGATTCACAGGAAAAGATGTAGGAATCTTCAAAATGAAAAGCGAACCATTCTCAGAACCACCTTATCCTTATGAATGATAAGGTAAGGTTCTCTGTGGGATATAACCTGGGTGCCATGTACCAACAGGCTACTACCCCTGCCTTGTGGGCCTGGCTAGGGTTGAGGGGCCTGGGTTCTGTAGATGTTACTTACGGGGGTTGTTTCTAGTGGATAATAGAATAGCACAGAGTATAAGTAAAGTGGGCCAGATGACAGATTGGTACATCCCTCTGGGATGCCGCACCTACCCCCCTTCCCAAACAGTTACCCCATACCTGGAACACAATTGCAGATTTTCAATATGCATACAGTTGGGGACTATTGCCAATAATATGCTCACCATTGCAGTACTCAATAATCCAATTCTTCCTATACTATGCTTCCTAACTTCCTGTGAAGAAACTGCAGGCATACATCTACTACACACTTTAAAGTTATACCCAATGTAACCCCCTACAAATGGGGGTTCCTGAAAAGTCTTCCTTGAGCTTGCCTAAATGCTCACTGCCAGGCTGGTGTTCTGCGTTTTAGTAGATTAAATGTATTGCCAGAGAGTGCCTGTATAGCCTCTGTGTACTGTATCTTTAAGAGCTGAATGGATTACAGTCTTAATTAATCTAAAAGGGAGCTCTGTTAGAAGATGTGCTTGTTTGCTGATCATTTGTTAGAGTAGTAATAATGTTGCAGTTTGTTCTAACCTGCCTTCTTTGCAGCAAGGACTGTTCTGTTTATCTCCACCTACTTGGCCCCGGACTGTCAGAATGGGCCAATCAGTACTGTTGGGACTCTAACATGGAGCCTGCCTACAGGGGCTTGGTGGGGTCAAAACTTGTAGGAATTGTAGTTTTTTGCATTTTGGTGCCTAAAATAACCTGGAGGGGGAGCCCTTGTTGTGACTAACAGACAAATCAGCCAACCGAACCTTTTGGATCTTGGGGAAATTCCCAAGCTGCCTGCAGCTAGTTTCAGTTCTGAGTTAGGAAGTGAAGAGATAACAGCTTGAATGATTCAAGCAGCAACCCCCATGTAGATTCACGTGGGAGAACTGTGGAAAGGCCTGAGTTTTGGCCTGCATGCCTGCCTGCTGTCCCTGAAAGGGAACTTGTGCCTTTTTTGACTGAATCCGAACTTGGAGAGCGAAGTAAGCCACTGAATTGTGACCAGGCTCCTACCTGAAGAAGACCGAAGATTTGCTGAATGTGAACGGCCTGTCTGGACTTCCAGCCACCTCTGAACTCCTGAATTGTGCAGAGACTCTGTAATTGTTATCGGAGAGCCTTTTGCCTGGTACAGTGGAATTACCTTACATTTGAATGTGTGTGCTTATAGTGGGTCGTGATTTGGATCCCCACTGTGGTTTGAATTGTGTTCTGCTTGCTGGAAGCTGCATCAGAATTTCCTTATGTGTAAGTGTGCTGTGTGCTGCTAGTGGGTCGCAATTTGGTTCCCCATTGTGGTTTGAACTGTAGTCTGCTTGCTGGAAGCTGCATCCAGCCCCACAGACTGAATCCAAAATCATCTCCATTGGGCCTGGGCCTTGCCACACTGGCCCAGCCCGACTACCTGCTGCACATTGAAAGCCATAGATGAGAGACCTGCCTGAGGATCAGCCCCCTGCTCAACACTTGAACAGGAATGACGCCTCGGTGATTCGTGTGGGCCCTGCCCTCAGGGCACTCCAGCTCAACAACCTGCAGTGTCAATTTTGTCCTGCCTGTGTCCAGTATTGGTTATCGTGAGTAAACATCAGGGTAGCTCCCTGCAACAACAGCTAAATCTAAAGTGTTGTCATCTGATTGCCTGTTTGTTTTTTCTTTCATGAACTGAGCCCTCCAGCTCCGGATTACAAATAGTGTGTGTTGTGCATGTTGCTTTCTTCCATCACAGGGCCCCAACCAGCTGCAATGTTCCTGGCTAGCCCATCATCTCCCTAATTGGGTGCCCAGAGGTATGACTGTGTGGGGACTTAAAGCACATGCATAACTTTAATTAATTTAGCCTTTAAGCCAATCAACCTGATTATGCCCCTTCCTTGTTTAAGTCCCCTGAATAAATCAGATCTGACTTTTTTACTGCATTTAACCTGACTGTGGTTCCAGTTTGTGCCAAGAGTACTGTACTGTTGTTATTTACTGTGCATAACCTTGTTTTACAGGGGTCCCCAGGGTCGAGCCAGAGGAACCAGCCCAGGTGGTAAGTGCAAACACTGTGGGTACTGGTATAGTGTACAAGGGGTACTGTGAAAGTGATTATCGTATACTGCTCAGGCCACTAGAAGGGAAAGAGGGGGGTTACAGTGTCAGGGGAGGGCTGTGCCCAGGTTAGTTTGACCACTACCAACCTTGATCTCTGGGTGGAGGCACCCGTTTCAGAACTCAGGCCCCTTAACCTGCTACTAGCCATGCAGGCAGGGATAGTAGCCCTTGGGATAGCACCATCATGGGGTTACACCAATAACTGGCACACAGGATAGTGTACAAACAAACAACTAACCCTTTTATTAGTGGATAATGGGGGTAAGGGATGCAAATTAAGCTAAACTGACTTGGCAGATTGACTTTTGACACATGAAAGGCCTTTAAACCCACCTCCCAACAGCATGGCACATTGTGGATACTGTCTCCAAATTAGTCCAGTTAAACACTCCCAGTTAGTTTCACTGGATTCCCAGACTTGTACCCTTGAAGGCCTGATGCACATTGCAGCTGGCTGGCCAGTGTTGATGCACATACACAAATAATTGGATTTATCCCTTTAGCCATGCACTTATGACATCACTTATGACTGAACATTTCAGAAAGAACTTAATGGCTGAACTCTTAAGCAAACTGGCATTTGTAATCCCAGGACTGTTGGCCTGCAGTACAGTTAACAGACAACTTGGAACAAAGACAATTTAGGAACACTGTTGCAGGGCTAGCCCTGAAATTACTCACAGTTCTGAAGGATCTCAGTCTCTGGATTGAAGACAGAATGATTGGCTCCCTTGGACAGGCTTGACCCTCTGGATTCTCAGATTCAGGCTTGTGGATTCTGAAGCAGGGGCCAGCATTAAAGGACCAGGGCAGGCACGACTCACCCCGCATCCAGACATAACCCCAGAAGTGGCCGCAAACTAGTACTAGTGACTGACTCCCTAAGCTGGCCCAAGTGTAGATACATAGAAACATAGAACTTATCAGCAGGTGAGGACTGCTAGGCCCATCCAGTCTGCCCAAATGCCCTATACTTGTTTGCAGCCTCTGACCCTATCTGGTCAGTGGCTTTTCATCACTCCTCCCCACCCAATGTCCCAGGCATGTTTAAATCCTGTCACTGTGCTCACCCCCACTGCCTGCTGTGGCAGACTATTCCATGTGTCCACCACCCTCTCTGCAAAGAAAGACGTTGTTAGATTTCCTCTAAACCAGCCCATCCTCCAATTTCATATCCTGCCCCCTCATTCGTGTACTCCTTCTACATTGGAAGATTTATACCCCCTGCACCCTGTTTATGCCCTTGAAGTACTTGAATGTTTCTATCATGTCCTCCCGATCCCTCTTCTCCTCCAGTGAGTACATATTGAGGTCCTTTAACCTCTCCTCATATGTTTTCTGGTGCAAGCCCTGTACCAACTTGGTCACACTTCTCTGGACTGCCTCCACCCTGTCAATGTCCATGTGAAGGTGTGGACTCCAGAATTACACACAGTACTCTAGGTGAGGCCTCACTAGTGTTTTATATAATGGCATAACTACCTTCCGCCTTCTGCGAGTGATACCTCTACCTATGCACCCCAGCATTCCACTGCCCCTCCCTGCAGCCTTTGTACTCTGCTTTGACACCTTTAGGTGATCTGAAATGATAATCCCCAGGTCCCTTTCTTGCTCATTGGTCGTCAGCAACCCCCCCCGTAGTTCTCCCCAGGGTTTCCTCTTCCTAGATGCATTATCTTGCACTTCTTTGCATTGAACCGCAGTTACCACATCTCAGACCATTTTTCAAGCTTCCCCAGGTTCCTCCTCATTTTCTCCACCGCCTTTTGGAGTATCTACCCTGTTGCAGATTTTGGTGTCATCAGCAAAAAGGTAGACCTTTCCTTCCAGCCCTTCTGCAATGTCACTAATGGAGACATTGAACAGGACTGGCCCTAGGACTGATCCCTGAGGTACCCCACTGGTCACCACTCCCCTCTCCCCAGACTGGATTGCATTTACCACCACCCTCTGCCTCCTGTCTGTTAGTTTCTAACTCAATTTACCACTTTGTGCCCCATGCCCAGACTATCCAGCTTGTTAACCAGCCTTTTTATGGCTGCAGTAGGTGGAGCCTGCAGATGTTTTGCATGTACAAAAGAAGTGATGTCATGTTTTATGTCCATGGAACTGAATGAAGGTGTAAATAGTCTCCTCCACCTTACCGTCCTCCAAGAAATGTTTTCTGCCCTCAAATTAATACATTTTCATGTTAGTCAATGGTTGCAGTGCACTATTTTCTTTCTTAAGTGGGAGGTACAAGAACTGGAACCTGAGTAGTGGGAGGCAGCATTAGTTTTTTGGGGGGGAATAAGATCCACCCTCACCTCCACCCAAGAAGCTCCTGAAGATCCACCCCACCTTGTTTTTGTTTTATGTGGGAGGGACATGAGGTGGATCTATCGTGCTGGAACAATTGACTATCAGAGCTGCCTGGGGCATCAGACCTTAAGCTTCAGAAGGAAAAGCCTGAAACTGCATCCCTATACAGCACTTGTTTAAACAACATTGGCTCAGCTTACATTCCTCTCCTGGTGGGTATATGGCATTATTCAGACCTGTCCTCCAACCCTGCCCCCACCACTTTACTCTGTATTTTGCATCAGCTGAAACATGTCAGTATAGTAAGAGGCTGCAGTGTATATTTTTTACTGAGCTTGCAATTTTAAAGGAGTAGTCCACAGTCCACTCAGAATTTACAAAAACATATGTTATGCAGAGTGTTTTGATTTGTGTGTTAAGTCGTAATGTGTCCTTCCCTCTGTCTGCTATTAGGAGTTTTTCCTAAATTAAGCTGCTAGCAGACACCTGAGATCTAGCTAACTGGGGTTTCTGTAAGAAAACTGCTACTAAATTAAGCTCTAATTCACTATTGTTGTTTTCTATGTGTGTCAGGTCTGGCTTGCAGGAATGTTTTAATTTTAAAACTTTTAATTTCATCAAACTATACACAACCATAAAAGCACAGAAATTGCCCAGATCATTAGTGCTATAAGAGGTTAAGACTCTAGCTGTTGTCTTACAGAAAACTCACTCAGTTAGATTTCAAGTATTTGCTAAACTATAAATGTAGGTACCAGCATTCTATTAGGTAGAACTAACATTTAGTATGGATTTTGGTCTGTGACATGATTTCAATTTTTTTTTTTACAAATGAAGTGCATGGTATGAAGCTGCAGCCTAGAAACTGCAACATACTTTAAAGTCACTTTTTCTCCTGTGTGTGGTATAGCATGAACACAACAGGATGACAGTGACTATTTCAGCTACACATTTGATCCCATTTTACAATGGCTTATTGTACTACACATTTAGTAGCTTACATTCCTCTCCTGGTCGCACATTTTCACAAATACATTCCAAGAGATGGAAAGTCCCTCCTGGTGGGTAGATGGTGTTATTCAGGCCTGTCCTCCAACCCTGCCCCACCACCTTACTCTGTGTTTTGCATCAGCTGAAGCATGTCAGTATAGTAAGAGGCTGCAGTGTAGATTTTTTACTGAGCTTGCAGTTTTAAAGGAGTAGTCCACTCAGAATTTGCGAAAACATATGTTATGCAGAGTGTTTTGATTTGTATGTCAAGTCCTAGTGTGTCCTTCCCTCTGTCTGCTATTGGGAGTTTTTCCTAAATTAAGCTGCTAGCAGACACCTGAGAGCTAGCTAACTGGGTTTCTGTAAGAAAACTGCTACTAAATCAAGCTCTAATTCACTATTGTTATTTTCTATGTGTGTCAGATCTAGCTTGTAGGAATGTTTTAATTTTAAAACTTTTAATTTCATCAAACTATACACAACCATAAAAACACAGAAATTGCCCTGATCATTAGTGCTATAATTAGTTAAGACTCTTGCTGTTTTCTTACAGAAACCCACTCAGTTAGATTTCAAGTATTTGCTAAACTATAAATGTAGGTACCAGCTTTCTATTAGGTAGAACTAACATTTAGTATGGATTTTGGTCTGTGACATGATTTAGATTTTTTTTTGTACAAATGAAGTGTATGGTATGAAGCTGTAGCCTAGAAACTGCAAAATACTTTAAAGTTACTTCTTCTCCTGTGTGTGGTATAGCATGAAAATAGGATGACAGTGACTATTTCAGCTTCACATTTGATCCCATTTTACAATGGTTCATTGCACTACACATTTAGTGTATTCCACCTTTTCAAATAATAAAACAAATATTCACCAACCTAAATAACTCTCACATACATATTTTTATACTTTATTAAAAAGATACTTCACATTTGTAACCCCAAAAAAACCAAAACTGAAAATCATGTCACAGAGCAAAATCAGCACTAACTGACAGTTCTACCTATTAGAATAGAGGAGGCAGTAGAGTGCGGTGGTCTAAGGCTCTGAGCTGCAAACCTGGTGTCCTGGGTTTGAATCCCACAGCCTCCACATGCGTACTGTGTGTCCCTGAGCAAATCACTTAACTTTCTTGTGCTCCAAGGTCAAACCTGTAAACAAGCTTTTGTGTGTCTCTCCTGGTAAAAAAAAAAAAGAATGCTGGTACCTACATTTACAGTTTAGCAAATACTTTACAGCTAACTGAGTGAGTTTTCTATAAGAAAACTGCTATAGTATTTACTAATTATAGCAGTGATGATCTGGGGCAATTTCTGTACTTTTTATTGTTGTGTGTAGTTTGATGAAATAAAATTTTAAAATGAAAACACATTTTACTGCTAGCTAGACATGACACACCCAAAAAACACAAATAGTGAATTAGAGCTATTTAGTAGCAGTTTTCTTACAGAAACCCCAGTTAGGTAGCTCTCAAGCATCCGCTAAATTGTAACTGTTGCCATTTGTGCTCACTGAATAAGAACAGTTACAAAGTTCTGCTGTTGTGAACCTTTTTGTGGGGGATAATCTCTGAGGCACCCTACAGTCATGATATCATGGGTTGTGTACACCTGATAGGTTGCTTGATACACATGTGACTTGAAGAAACTCCATCCCCCACCTGAGAGGGCGGGTCTGCTCTCCTATGGCTAGTTCTTATGTGCATCAGAACAGGTTGCAGCACACCCTAGAGCTTCAGTGTGTTTCTTGTAAAGAACACATGTTTATTATAAAGAACAACTTCATTACTAAGGTAAGAAGCCACCCAGCTAAGCCATTTATTAATATCCTACAACAAAGATCAAACAAGACCACAAGAGTATGTTCCTGCAGATATACAACTGTTTAAAATTGCAAAACTGGCAGTCTTAGAGACGTTAGCACTGCAGCTTCTACTAGTGTCGGTTGTCTAGGAAAATGTTAGCTGAGAAATTGCCAGCACAGTATTCAAATTATGAATATTATCACATTGTGCAAGTATAGAGATTATTAGCTACCTGAACTCCCCTGCTAGCAGTGCCAGGAGTTGAAAACAATGTCTGACCCACATAAATGAACACCGAATCTATGCAATGATTTACAGGAGGTAATATAATAAATAATCAACCTGGTTCCCCTACCAGCGGTTTCTGAGTTATATTAATCACCGACAAGAATCTGGTGACCCTGCTAGCCTCACTAACTTGTAAAAAGGTACTCTCAAACTCACCCAGAAAAGGTTCCTTGCACTAGAAAATGCTTAAAATGCCTGAGCTGGATTCAGACATTACTGGAATTCAGTGGCACTAAATCAAAGCACCTGCATCCACTTTGTGCTATTTTCTACCCAAAAAACAGTCCCACAGAGAAAAGGAAGCTCTATGGACTAAAATGGAGCCACCCAAATGTTATTTTATGGTCCCAGTTTCTCAAACAACTCCTAGCAGCATGGCCATTCCCCCTACTTCTTCCTAGTTTCCAAATCTCCTGCTACATGAGAGCTGCAAGCTGACTGTCTCTCAGCTGTCACGAGATTTCGGCCACCATCTTAGATGAGGATAAACAAACAAGATTTGACTAAATCCAACATATCTTGCAGTGGAGAATGGAGCTAGCAATTGCTACAGCTTCTCAATGCAAATTCCCCTAACTTTTAACATTGACCATGAGAGAGAACTGAAGAAACATGTTTTACAGAACAAAAAATGCTTCTGCCCCAAACTGTGTCCTATTACACAAGCAGCAATGCAGGTACTTCCTCACTCAGCTTACCACAGCCAAGGCAAGGATTAGCTAAAGCATCCTGCCCCCCTTAAAGGCACATGCCTACATTATCCCAGAGATAACCAAGGCATACAAAAAGAGCCAAAAATGATACACATTACTGTACTATATTAGGTCAACATACAAGGAGGTTTGATTAAAATAACTATTTGGGAAATAGTGAACTTTATAATCATTCTTTCACTAATATTCAGTTGTTTTTTCTCTCTTAAAAGCATGGTCACATATTAATTATGGAGAGGCTACTATGTACTGTGTGAGACAAAAGTAATGCATATCAATGTGAATGCATGACTTGGTCCTATTAATTTAATAAAAAAGGGCTTGAACAAGATAATTTATCACATTTTTGAAATGTAAAGGATGCTAAATTTAAAGGATGCTAACAGTGCCATGTATTTTTTGAGATCTGTCACAGATGACCAAACAGATTCCACAGCCACAGTTACTTGGAACCCCTACTAGTGGTCCCAGGAGCTCAGTACATCAGGGGCTACTACATAATTAAAGGCTCTCATTCCTTACTTGGGCATATACTCTGAGTTCCCCTATGTGCTGTTCATAACAAGCATACCACCTTACTAAGATGCCTGATGACCTGGAGCCCAGCCAGTGAATCCAGAGTCTATACATTGTTAAATGAGCAAGTGGTCACCTTAGAACATCCTGAGTACCCTGCCAGCACCCCAGACTTCTAAAATACTAAGTAATGTGCCACAGTTCCCCATTATAAGCATAGTAGCACCTGAAGTGCTCACTCAAGACATCACTACACAACAGTCTCTGAAGCATTTTCTCAGTCCCTCTGTGCCTCACCTCAAAATGACATGTTATCTAGACTTTTTTAATGGCACATTATGTCTTTTAAACTCACCACCTTCTTCTATCAAAAGATAGAGGAAACTCCTCTATCATCTACCTGACCAAAACACCATAAACAAGTAGGTCTCATGAGGAGGAGGAGCATTGAGAGACTAACCTAACTTGCCTATCCAGATCGGCAGCCACAAAAAAGAATATCGCAAGACTTGCTTCTGTGATCTCAGAAAAGCTCTCCACTCACCCCTTACCCTTGCGGGATTAAGGGTGTAGGTGGCTGCCAGACAGGAGCTTGACTGAGAGTCGCTGCTGCCATCTTGTGGAGAGCATAACTACATTCATAAACATCCAACCAGCACAAAGGACATTTGTTAAAAGCACCAATCGATCTGCAACAGCAGACCACAATGTGAAGAATTAAATATAAGGGCAACAATTTGAAAATCAATTAACAATGGAGAAAATACATTGAGGGCAGCACTATGACCACAGCTGTGGGCAAGGCAGCATAACACTGAGTTCCTCACTCACTCTAACCACATTTAAAGGGACAGTGCACACTTTAATGCACAGGCACAGCAATAGCCTGTACAGTGCAAAACATTATTGATTACTGTGCAGGGGAAGAATTAAGGAAAATAATAAATAAAACAATATATCTAAATTCCTCCCCAAAAAAAACACCCTCTCTATGTACCTTTTCTCAACTTACTGCAATGGCCAAAACAAAGAGCCGCAGCTGAACCAAGGTTGCAGCACACCCTACGTCTCCAGCATATTTAACCAACTCTAGAGGCAATGGTAAGACTCATAATATTTCAGTATAAGCCATATATACAAAAATTATAGGATGATTGCCACCAAATACAGGATGCTATCAAAATCCAGAATTCTGGTTATCAATTTGTGCTTATACCACTAGAATATACCAGGCAAAAAGTATAGAAAACTAATGCATGATGTATAACTTCTGCATATATCACAACATCGGTTTACAAGGCTTTTAAGTAGAACAGTGCAAGTTACAAGTAAGAAGACTGACTGCCTGGAGGCCCCTGCTAGCGGTTCCAGGAGCAAATGATCATAAAGTATACACTGGCCCTTATAATGTAAGGAAATTGACTACCTGGATACCCCTGCTAGCGGTTCTAGGAGCAAATGTCCATAAAGTATCCACTGGTCCTTATAATATAAGGAGTTTTGACTACCTGGATGCCCCTGCTAGCGGTTCCAGGAGCAAACGTCCATAAAGTATCCACTGGGCCTTATAATGTAAGGAGATTTGACTACCTGGATACCCTTGCTAGCGGTTCCAAGAGCAAACATCCATAAAGTATCCACTGGGCCTAATAAAGTAGGGAGATTTGACTACCTGGATACCCCTGTTAGTGGTTACAGGAGCAAACACTTCCAACCCCCAAAAAAACAAGGCTTATCAGATTACCCGTATGAGGAGAGCAAGGCA
Organism: Neoceratodus forsteri; assembly: GCA_016271365.2. Taxonomy (NCBI): domain Eukaryota; kingdom Metazoa; phylum Chordata; order Ceratodontiformes; family Ceratodontidae; genus Neoceratodus; species Neoceratodus forsteri. The sequence goes on along the minus strand of CM057450.1, from coordinate 122,577,896 downwards.
AATCTCAACCTGGCACCCCTTACAGTGGTGTCTGAGTGCAGGACAGTGGCCCTACCTCCATTCTAGGTATCCCAGTCTCTATGACATGTCACCATTCAAACAGCCTCTAGCTCCCTAGTGGAACCCGACCGAAATGCGGCTTTCTGTGACCTCCACACTACCGTTGTACCCCATATAGGGTATTTAAGGCTGCGGACCAACATGAAGCTGACCAAAATTTTTTTTTTTATGGCCCCTAGGTCTGTAGAAATGCCCAAACTACTCTCTCCTCTCCTCCACATCTCTTCCAGTCTGAGATCATGCTCAGTGTGGTAGCAGCACTTTGATTGGCTCCCAACGCTCGTGAAACCTCGGGCACCATCTTTCTGAGGGGCAAAACAGCGGGATCTCGCCATCATGGAGATCCCATGATAACTACCACCTATGCCCCCAGCATACTGAAATACAGCAACATTTCAACCCCACCAAGTGCAAACAGGAGACAAACAGACTGTTCGGTTAAGGTCTAGAAAGATACCTCAAGGGAAACGAGGATAAGATACCAAAGACCAGTCAAACAGATCCACTTATCTGCCAGCTAGACAAACATACCATTCTCATTCTTTTCGAGACAAGACAGGGGCAATTACAACTACAGGCTACACTACTACAGGTAGCCATACCCTCAAAAAAACATTGCATCAGATATCGAGCTAGAAGGGTTCCAAACCAAGGAAGAAGAAACTACTCCCCCTGCAGAACTCAGTTGAAACAACTACTATTGTTACAAGCAATACCAAAACATTCTAGTCAGTGACCGACTACTACTCTTCGCGCAAGCATGAGAGCAAACCACACAAGACAGGTGGGTACTACAACTAATAAGACTAGGATATGTGATGCAACTTTCTCGCATACCAACAAAGAACCTTCTTGTCCTATTCCCTGTGCTGAAAAACACGTTACCCCAACACAAGTCCAAACAGCACTGACAGAATTACTGCACAACAAGACCATAGACAGGGTAACACATTACAAAAAAAGGGGAAAGGAGGATACTCCATATTTGACAAGGTACTCAAAAAGGGACCAGAGGGCTACGCCAAGTCCCGGACCTAAACAATTCTGTACAATTCAAACCCTAGAAATGGAAACAATCGGGTCCACCCTCATGGTTATAAGTTCAGGAGATTACCTAACTTCACTACATTTGTAGGACACATACATCAATCAATCAATCAATCAATCAATCAAATCTTTATTTATTCAGGCGAACATCATTGAGCACAGCTCATTTGCAAGATGGACCTGATAAGGTCAAGGTTCAATAATTGGTACATGTATAGGAAGATTTAAAACACGTATATACTTATATACAGTAATCAAGGTTCAATAATTGGTATGTGTACATGAATAATTAAAACACTTATATACAGAAATCAAGAACAGAAATTGTTTAAACATAACAGGATATGGTAGGAACATATGAGATGCACTCTAGGTAAACCAGTATATACATATCAACATTGGCAGTAAACATGGCAAACATTCAACATGATTATACCCAAGATTCCAAAGATCAAGGAAGTCAATGTGGACAAAGAGAAACAGTGATTGGATGACTGAAAGAGGTGGTCATAGACTGAGACAAGTGACATGGTAGGAAGGGGTACCATGACTAGAGCAGGGGCTGGTGCTAGAACTGGGAGGTGAAAGGCAGTGATAAGGGCTAAGGTAGGAGCCTGGGTTAATGGGAGAAGATTATAGCCAGGGGTGAGGTGTCTGTGGAGATGAATTCTGGGGGAAGTGATTGCCATGATATGATGGCAGCCTGAGAGGAAGGAAAAGAACTGCGAATAAACTAGAACTTGTGGAAGCAATTGCATTTTTCAGGGAAGGGACTTAGGTATAGATGCTTGAAGGATGCTAAAAGTACCGGTTGATCAGCTTCAAGGACTTTTGAATCGTGTTCCATGATATAGCTAGATTATAGCTGATAGCAGATCTCCCATGCCGGTGTTGACTTTGAGCACTTTGAGCATAATGAAATTGTAGCTTCTTGGGGCGTAGGTGACAGCTGTGGCCTGTCTTGAAGCAGTCTAATATATAGTTTAAAGCATCTTAATCAAAATTCTGTATGTCCACACTGCAGCATTTCTGTTTCTTCTGAGATGTAGAGATGTCCAACCGACTGCTGCATAGAGAGAGCAATGGTGAGTGTTAAATGGTAGATCTGTTATGAACCTCAGAGCTCTGTGGTATAGTGTATCAATTTGCATAGGTAGGAGATAGGCAGTGACTATAGAGGAAGTCTGCATAGTCAATTACTGAGAGAAATGTGGCCTGGACCAACCTCATTTGGAATCTCTGTTTAGAAAGTGCCTTATTCTAAAAATAGACCAAGTCTCTGGTGAAGCTTTTTAAAGTTCTTCAATATGAACTGTGTAGTCAAGTTTGCTATCTATCCACACCCCCAAATACTTGAATTTTCTACATAATCAAGGCTTTCACCAAGGATAGTGGATAGCTGGGAGGTTGTTTAGTAATGAGGATTTGTATGGCTTTGGGTGGAGAAAAACTTTGCTTTGTTTTCTTTGCATTTAAAGAAGCTTTTTCCAATAATTGATGTTGTAGTATAGAGAATTCTGTTTGTAGAACTTCACAAGCTGTAGCAGGTGATGGGTTGCTGACATATAAAACAGTGTCATCTGCGAACAAGCGTACAGTGGCTTTGGTAAGATTCGAATCAATATTGTTAATATAAATGGCGAAAAGGATAGGGCCCAGGATAGATCCTTGTAGAACTCCTCTTAGAAGTGGTTTTATTGGAGATAGGTCTCCTTCAGCTTTCACTTGCTGTGTTCTTCCTGTTAGGTAACACCTGAACCATGTAAGGAGGATGGATCCAAGCCTATGGAGTGCAAGGAAAGAGTAGCAGCTCATGGTCCACCGTATCAAATGCCTTGTTAGATCAAGGAATACAGCACAAACGCTATTCTTTTTATCCAGTTCGGTTTGCCAATGGTTTATAACTTTAGCCAGTGCAGAAATAGTACTATGCTTAGACGAAACCCAGTTGTGCTGGATTTAAAGATTAGATTCTTCAAGGTAATCTCTTAATTGGATGCTACCAATTTTCTAGCAACTTAGATAGTACTGGAAGGATAGAGATTGGCCTATAGTTGTTAAGGTCCATGGGGTCCCCTGATTTCAGTAGAGGGAAAACTTGGGCTGTTTTCAAGTTGCAGGAATAGAACCAGATTTTAAGGACAAGTTAAAGAAGTGTGTTAAAGGAACTGCAATCGCATGCATTACAATCTTTAGAAAGTAGGGGTCAAGGAGTCAGCACCTGCACTTTTTTATATCCATCTCTGCGAGATTAGATCCTCCACTTGTTTCAACAGAATCGGTTTGAAGGAGAAGGAGGATTCAGCTAACTGAGATCCTGTATACTGGGAGCTCAACTGAGCAACGTAACTGATTGGCTGGAGAGGTATCAAATGCAAGCCAGGTTGTAAAATGATTATTGAATGCATCCAGTATTTCCATTCTGTCCAAGATTGTCACCTTGTTGTGGTGCATTTGAGCTGGTAGTGAAGTGCTAGGATCTTGTCCGTTATGCTCTTAATAGTGCTCCAGAACCTGGCAGGATTGTGGTATGAGAGTCGAGTTCAGCCATGTAGTAGGCAGCCTTAGCATCCCGTACTTTCTTGGTACAGCTATTCCTGGCTTTCTTAAATATCAATCACACTATAAATTCTGTCGATTTCACATATTGGGAAAACGATAACGATACAAGTATTACCATTCAACCTACCATCAACCCCAAGCATGTTCACGATGGTAATAATAGCATTCGCAGCAAAAAAAAAAAAAAAAAAAAGCGAGAGTTATGGGCATACAAGTAATAGCCTATTGAATGACCAGCTGATCAAGACCAGAACAGTACAACAGTCTGTTCGAGAACAAATGCGGTAGTACACTGCCTACAAAATCACAGCCATGTAATAATCTATCAAAAAGCTACCTATCATACCTAGCCAGTCTATAGATAGTCTAGGCTCACTGATCGACACAAACCAGGTCTCGGCGACCCAGTAAACGCCCAAGTCCACTCAATTATTGCACAGACTACACAATTACAGAAACACAGAAATCCAGAACTTCAAGCAGTTTCACAAGTACTGGGAGTAATGTCATTATTGATAGACATAGTGCCATGGGCCAAGGGCAAAATGAGACCTCTCGTACCATTCTTGAGCAAACAGGGCCCAGCGCATGACATAAGCTTCGCACAGACATTAACACTTTCATCCACCCTGATGGCACTAGCATCTGCCAGACCTGGAGGAGAACTACAGGCACACTCATGCAGACCCCCATTCCTAACATTCTACACTGACAGAATATCCCTTAGACCTATAATGTCATTCTGACCAATAGTATGATTGACAGTCCACATTAACCAAACTATTGAAATATCTGCAGAACCCCCTCAGGGGGAAACATAAAACAACCCTCAGCTTAAAATGCTGGGTATGAAAGGTACTTAGACACACATACCTATCAAGGACAGAGAAATGTACAAAACAGACTGTTAGTAATGCTGCATGGAAAGAGAAACCAGCTTCAAAATCATTGATTGCCATGTACCTTAAAACAGCAATCACGGAAGCATCTGAGTGAATAACTCAACTGCACCAAGAGATCTGAAGTCTCACTCTACCAGAGCATCAGAATCTCCTGGGCAGGAAATGAATACTGCAGAGGAAATCTTTAGCATGTGAAGACTAGGGTACAAAACAACACGTCTGACCCATCTCCTAGCAGAGGATTACTGCTTTTTAATGACCCATGATGTCATGACTGTGGAGTGCCTCAGAGATTATCCCCCACAATGGTAGTTTACTCACCTGATAAAGGTGATTGTGGGGGAATACATCTCTAAGGCACATCACATCCCACCCAACAGACGTGTGAAAGACTCAACAAGTTTTCATACATTGTATGAATGTATGATACTGGCTATTACAAATTAGCAGGTTCAGACATCACCGACGTCTATATGTATAGTGCAATAACAAAATAAAGTTACACAACACTTTTCTACCACTAAGGGGTCACTACATATCTACACTCATTAACAGCAAAAGATAGTAACAGATTATTGTTACAGATACAGCTTTGGAATACATTGAACTAACCATAGGAGAGCAGACTCCCCTCTCAGGTGGGGGATGGACTTTCTTCAAGTCACATGTGCATCAAGCAACCAATCAGGTGTACACAACCCATGATGTCATGACTGTGGAGTGCCTCAGAGATGTATTCCCCCACAATCACCTTTACCAGGTGAGTAAACTGCCATTTTAAAAAGCACTGCATATGTTAAATCTATAGGCCTGGCTACGTCACTGTCGCATGAGACGGTGCATTGTAGGAGGCAGAAGGCAATAAACCTATTTGTGATGGAGATCCCCAGTGGTCATAAAACCGCCCTAAAGCTAGCAGCCTAATTTAGGAAAAACTCCTAATAGCAGACAGAGGGAAGGACACACTAGGACTTTACATACAAAGCAAAACACTCCGCATAACATATGTTTTTGCAAATTCTGGGTGGACTACTCCTTTAAGTGAGCCATCCCCAACCTGCATCCTTCCAAGAACCACTTTATGTGGTGTGCATACCAGCGTGGTTATTTCATTCTTATTTACAGCTTTACACCTTTATCAGTTTTTAATTGCAATTATGTCTAAACGCTCCACCATGTAGCCTCCAGTCTCCCACTATACCTGCATGCATTGCAGCACTGTTTCACTGCATGCAGGGAGATTGGAGGCAACTAGGACATATGCAGATGGTAGTGTGGAGCACGGGTATAGGCTTCAATACTGGGATGCCTCCATACTACAGTAACCTGACAGCTGTATGCACACTCCCCCAGGTATACCCCCATGTCCCCACCTAACCTACCTCTCTGTCTGCACTTGCCTTCCCGAGGGCCACCTCCTGATGGTATCCATGTACTGTCCTTGATTACTCATCTCACTGTGCTGAGTGTTGGAAGTACCCTGCCTGCCCACGTGTGATGTGGCAGCAATACTACCTGCGGAGCAGAGCCAGTAGTGAACACATACATTAGTGGAGCTCCTGAGTGCATCATGGAGCACTGCTATGGTGGACAATAGATGTGTGCCACTGTGTACAGTGGAGCGGTAGGGAACACTTAAGGCAGTAGAAGTGGGTCTGCCTTCAGCCATACAGCAGCAGTACATGAACGTCTGTTGTGCCCAGGTGCCCTAATACTGGCAGAACTGATGCCATGTCTCCCCCCTCTTCCTCTCTCTCCCTCCCCTTCCCTCCCTCTCACTGACATAGCCTCTGATTCCAACATACAGATCTCCCACTCCCTTGAACCTCTCTCTGTCACCTCCACAACATAAGTGTGTCTCATAACAGTGAAATATGGTTATTTACATAATATGACTGTGCCATATACACAGTACTCCATAGGACATGTAGGAGGGCATCTCAAAATGCAGCTGTCAGCACCGAGTACACCATGGGATGTGCACTGCTACTACAGGGTTGAGACCACACACACTATCGTACTCAGTGTGGACAGGCTATAATGTTTTCAAACCATTATCCACATTGTTCACTGGCAGAGTGGACACACTGTAACATTTACAGACTGTAACGGTTTGAATTCATTACAGCTTTTTTGAGTGTATTGTAGACAGGGCCTGCATGTCTATGTAATTATCTATCTTTCTTTCAATTGCATGTATCGCTATTTTTACCTATTTGTAAAACAAACCTGCATATCACATTTGCCTGCACTCTGAGCACATACTTACGAAACTGTGCATATTTGTACTTCACTTCTGAATAGACCTCATACTTTCCTAATATTCCCATTATCACATGCATAACTACCTTGCCCTTATCAAAAACGACCCCCTCTGAAAGTTACTATCACAATTTCTCTGCTAACAGTACATCATCATTACACCTGACTTCCTGACATCAACACATTGCTTAAATATAACTTACATCACCTCATGGATAAAAAACCTGTTTCTCTAAAAAAAACAAACTATGCAAATAATCCCAAGGCTGAATATATGCAAGCCATTACTTTTTCATGTACTGCCACCTTCTGTACCATCATGGGGATTTGCATATGTTTCCCATAATGCGTTGCATTATTTGGGTATGTGCAATTGTGTTTTCTTTAAAATTTGGCTGTCCGGCCAATATCATCTGGGATAACGCATACATCAGTGGCATTTGCTCTGGGGTTCTTTTGTAAACCTACAGTGCTTCCTATTCCTTCCATTAAAATGTATACCTCCATATATTTTACTATTTATGTGTATGCCTTCCTTAGAACAGAAACTAAAACAAATCTTACTACTTACAAATCATTGTGCTGTTTCTCCATACCTCCTTAACAATTCCACACAACTTCACTAACTTCATTATGCAGCCGTGGTGGATCTGACCAGAATTTGTTTTATGTGGGATGGTGTAGAAGGTTTTGCTAAAATCAAGGTAGGTGATGTCCACCGCCCCTGCCCCCCCAATTTACTTCCTTCGTCACCTAGTCAAAAAAAATCTATCAGATTTGTTTAAAACGACCTTCCTGCTGTCAATCCATGTTGCCTTGGATGCTGGGCACCATTCCATTCCAGGTGTGCCACTATTCTTTCTTTCATCAGCGCCTCCATGACCTTCCCCACTACTGAGATGAGGCTGACCAGCCTATGGTTCCTCGTCTCCTTCCTACTACCACTGTTATGTAGATGGACTACATGTGCCTCAACCTGTCCTCTGGAACCACTCCTGTGTTGAATGACTCTGTGAATATGGCTGCCAGAGGCCCTGCTAGTTCCCTTCACAGCTTCCTTAATATCCTTGGGTGTATGTCATCTTTCCTCATATCTTTAATCACCTTCAATTTGGTGAGCTCTTCCAGGACCCTCTCCACTGTGAATGGACTGGTGTCCACCTCTCCCCTTCCTCCCCTTTGCATCTGTTGCACAGCCATGGTTCCTGGCTCTCCCCCTCTTTAGTGAATACTGAACAGAAATATTTATTCAGTATTTCCACCTTGTCTGGGTTCCCCACCTTTATCCCCTTTGAGTCTTACAATCCCCCCTGGGCTTTTCTTCTTTCGCTGATGTACCTATAGAATGTCTTGTCCCCTAGCCGGCCCAGTGACACAGAGGACTGAGGTGCTGGACACCTTACCCTGCGTCACACTAGTGACCCAGGTTTGGTCATCAGAGAGCTGGCATGAGGGGGGTGATGGAGGGAACAGGATTGAGCAGATAAAAGGCATCTCTCCTCTCCCGGGGAGGTTGTTGCCCCCCAGTAGTTCCACTCCTATCGGATGGAGTTCTGATGGGTAGTGTAGGCGGGAAGGGGCAGCACTTAGTGGGAGGGTTCTTCAAGGCATGCCGTGTGTGTGCCTTCACACTCAGGGCATGGGGAGGAGTGAAAAATGGGAGTAAAACTCAGGATGCTGGGCCGGTGGCACAGAGGGTTGAGGTGCTGGCGCCTTACCTCGACCCAGGGTTTGGGAACGAACTGGGGCTCCGGGGGTCGGCAGGGGAGAGGAGAGGATTGAGCATTTGGAGGAATGCTGTCATTTCCTGGGGTGGGGTAGTGGGATGCATCACTTGGCAGCAGCCCCCAGTGGAGACTGGAGGCACTGCATGGGCCTGCACTGCAGGGCAACACGGAAACGGGAAAAACAGCTCTGGTGTTCACCAGATAATGGCTTTCGCTCCCTGATACCACCAGAGCCTCCAAGAAATCATCTCCACCTCAGCAGTGCACCCAGGGCCTAATAGCTATTGCACTGGGACCCCCTCCCCTTGTGCCTTCCCCCTCAGAAGAGAGGGACCCACCCAGCGAAGGGATACACCAGGATACCCTGGGGGCTGGCTGTGACTTGAGGTTGGGGGAACGTGAGAAGAAGATGGCTGGTGGATCAGGGGCCTTGGAAGCCTGAAGGAGTGGGGGACACCAGAGCACGGGGAGCAAAAATAAATCATGCAAAAAAAAACCAAAAAACTCATAAAAATCTATGTATATATATAAAAAAAAAAAAGAATGTCTTGTCTGTTTTTCACTCTCTGCACTAATCTCTCTTCAGTCCACACCTTTGCATGCCTATCAGCCTTCCCAACTCTAGGTATGCCTCTCTTTTTTCTTCCCTTTAGGTCCCCTTATAGTTCCTGGAACTCACCCTTTTAGCCCTTACTTTATCTGCCACCTCTTTCAACAACCGTAGTGGCTTCCTCCTTCTCTTCTCTTTGGACACCAACCTGATGCATTGGTTCATCACTTCCACTATGGTTCCCTTTAGTTGCTCCCTCTGCTCTTCAACTCCCCCCTTACCTCCCTCTTTTCCAGGGCTACTCTTATACTTCTCCCCATTTAAGTAAAGTCTGCCCTCCTGAAATCTAAAACCTTTTTTCTTTGTGTTCCTGCCTCCACGCTAAACCACACTATGTGGTGATAGCTGCACCCCAGTTGTCCTTCTAACCGGACTTGAATAACTCTGTCCCCATTGGTCAATACCAGGTCCAGAATTGCCCTGTCTCTGGTGGGATCTAGTACTAGATGCCTGAGCCCTGCCCCCTATGGGGAATCTAGGATGCCTCTGCTTCTGGTTGAAGCAGCTGCCTGGGTGGTACTATCCACATCTGTCATATTAAAATCCTCCAGCAACAGAACCTCACCTTTAGTTGCCATCCTGTGTATTTCATCCACTACTTTCCTGTCCACTTCCTACCCCTGTGCCGGAGGCCTGTAGATCTCCCCTGTGCGTATTGCTGTGCCATTGCCTGATTCAAGGGTGACCCACAGTGCCTCAGCTTCCCTCTGTCTACCCATCACCTCTGTTGCCTTTATACCTTCTCTGACGTACAGGGCCACCCCCCACCTTTTGACCCTCCCTATCCCTCCTTAATAGAACATAACCTGATACATTAATGTCCCACCCATGATTAGCAGTGCACCATGTCCGTTATTGCTGCTGTGTCCAAGTCTGACTCTGCTAACAAGGCTTCCAGGTCTGGGATTTTATTTCTCAGGCTGCTTTGGACTTAGGATGCAGTCTCTGGAACTTTTGCTCTGGGAACAGGACATGGCAACTTTGGTTCAGAGTTCCCACTCTGGCAGTTTCGCTCATGGTACCAGTTCTGGCAATTTCACCTGTGGCTTGCAAAGTCAGTCTCTGTCCAGTTCAGACAGAAAGGCCGGTTTGGCTTAGTAGGTAGACCCTGGGCTGAAAGACACACCAAGAGGTTTCTCTCTTCTCAGGAGCTTCTGGCAACTGCAGCTTTTGTTTGGGCAGACTCAGCTCTCTGCATACAGGCTCCAATTACACTCAGACAGCTCAAACTGGCACTTCTCTCCCTCTGTTGACCTGGCTTACCTCTCAGGCTGGAGCAGTCAACAGTCTCTCTGCCATTTCCAAAAGTTCTGACTCTGGACAGTAAAATAGCACTTCACTGAGCTGGAACACTTTCTGATATTCAGCAGTCACAGGCCTCCTCCTTAGCTATCTGCTGGATAAGCCCCAGGCAGGCCTTCTCTCTTTTTCCACTGGGAGGAGCACTGGCAGAATACTCCCTACTCTCTGGGAACCTGATTCAGATGACTGCCCCCAGCTGTAACTGTCCATGGGGATTCACAGGAAAATGTCAGCTTTTGATTGGTCAAAGAGGCTGTCAATCCCAGTTCTGGCTTTCCGACTGGCTATTCAGAAGGTGGCAAATACACAGTCCTCTATTCTTCCCAGCAGCCACACCTAAGGGCCCTTTTAGGACCATTTGAGTTCCAATTGGCTGAAACAAAAGTTCAGAGTAACAAGATGGCTGCCAAAGGGCAGACAGCTCAATGTCCAGCTTTAAAGTCCATTTTTATAAATAATCTGTTCAGTGTTAAAATTAAACCTTGTCAACTTTCAATAGGAATCCCTCTGCATTATTATCCGGTGCAAGAGTAGAGTTTGACAGAGCATTTCTGGCCAGTCACAAGTGCCGAAGCACTCGGATCCAGCACAGGCTATTACCACTATATATAGATACAACACTCTTAAAGCTATAGCGCAGAGGCATCAGCATACACATTTACACAGAATCTATTCACACACAGATATTTAGCAAATATTTAAACTTCAAACTGGATAGAAGCCCAGGTTCAAGAAGGCAGAACACCAGGGCCGGACCAAGAGCAAATGGAGGGCAAAGAAGGTGCCTGAGGAGACAAGCTAAGGTAAGCCCCACCCAAAGGGAGGGGTTACATGGGACAAGGCCTGGAGCTCACCAGTCTTCTTGGCAGAGCACATAGCAATTAAAAAAACTCATTTTGTATGACAGTATGTCAAACGACACTGACAAAAAAGATTTGAAGGGTTCTTTTCAAAGAGTATTCAAAACCAGATCACATGGGGGGGACAGGGGATCAGAACAGAGGTTGGCTTCTGCCGACTGTTCATAGGAATCAGATAACCCCCTGGTTAATCCTTAAAGACGAGCTTATGGAGGCTTCAAGTGCCAGCACCTGACCTCACAAGGTGCTCAATGCCAAACCTTTGTCCACTTCTGCCTGCAAAAAATCCAAAATCTGTGTAACTGTGGTTTTAGAAGGCTGGGTATTTTTCTCTCTGGCCCAAGCTAAAAAAGTGGTCCATACACGAGCATAAGCTGCAGATGTGGAGATCTCCCTGGCAGCCACCAGAGCATCACTATTTTTCTGAGCAAACCCTGTTTCATAAATCTCCTCCTTTCAAGAGCCAGGCCACAAGCTGCATTGCCTCCAGGACTGAAGGCAGAATGGGTCCTTGGGAGAGAATGTTCCTCCAGATTGGGAGTTGAAACGATGCGTGTTGAGCTAGATTCAACCACAGCCTTCTTGGCCATTCTGGAGCTATCAGAAAAAAGCTTCCTTTTGAGTGTCATATTTTGTGTATGACCTTGGGGAAGAGTGGCAGAGGAGTGAAGACGTATGCTCTGCAGAAATTTCACGTCTGTGACAGAACGTCCACTGCTTCCACCTGTGGACACCGACATCGGCTGAAGAACTACTGCACTTGAACATTCTGGCTGGAGGTGAACAGGTTGATCTGTGGATGACCGAAACTTCTGCACAAAAGGTTGAACACCTCTGAGCTCAGCATCCACTCCCCAGGTGAACATTCTCCCAGATTAGCCAGTTAGCCTGAATGTTCAACTCACCTGCCAAGTGAACTGCTGAAAGAGATAAAAGTTTCTCCTCTGCCCACAGTAGCAGGTTGTTTGCTTCTCTCAGCATCTCTCTGCTCTTTGTGCCTCCTTGATTGTTTATGTATGCCACCGTGGCAGCATTGTCTGACATTATTTTCATGACTTCTGACTGTACCAGCTTGTGAAAATGAAGGACAGCAAGGCGTACAGCCCTCATCTCCAAGACGTTGATGTGCAGGTGACACTCCTGCACAGACCAAGACCCCTGAATGGGAAGGTGGTCCAGAACTGCACCCCATCCTGAAAAGCTGGCATTAGTTGTCAGGATCAACTCCGGGGGAGACTCCTAAGGGGTACCCTTGCTTAAGTTCTCTGAGGTCACCCACCAATTCAGTGACTGTTGAAGGGGTGGAGTAATTAGAATCATGGCCTGGTAGTCCTCCGAGATCAGGTCCCAGGCTGCCAGCAATTTCGTCTGAAGGGGTAACATGTGCAAGTGAGGCCACATAATTAGTTCTATTGTTGCAGTCATGAAACCCAAACTCCAGAGTAGGCTGTCAGCTGAAACAGATGATTGGCTCTTCATCCACGGAACCTCTTGTCTCAGATTCTCTTCTGACTGCCGAGGGGAATACCTTCCCCTCGCCCATCCTGAACACCGCTCCCAGGTGCTCCCAGGGTCTGAGATTGGTAGAGACAGCTTTTCTCTTGACTGACTACCCAACCATAGGACTCCAAGATTTTCAGGGTCCTGGCCACTGATTCCCTCACCGGTGTGGCAGAAGACATTCGAAAGAGCAAATCATTCAGGTAAAGACAGACATGATGTCCCTCTTCCTGTAGTTGTGCTACCTGCACTATTGGCACCTTCCAGAACACCCTGAGGGGTATTTCCAGCCCAGAGGGAAGCACTCTGTACTGGAAGTGTTGCCCCAGAACTGTGAACCTGAGGAACTTCTGTTGAAACTGCCAAATGGGAATATGGAAATATGCATCCCTCAGATCTATGGATGCTAAATAATCCCTCAGCAGGACAACCCGGGTGATTGATTGTAAGGTCTCCATCTTGAAAGTCATGTGGCAAATAAACTTGTTTAGGTGTTTCAGCTCCAGAATACGCTTGAACTCCCCCCCCCAAACTTCTTGGGAGCTACAAAGTAAATTGAGTATAATCCCTGGCCTTGTTTGTTGGGAGGCACTGGAACAACCACCTCAATCTGTCTGAGGTGATACAAAGTTTGAGACACTGCTTGTCTCTTCACTGGGTCCATTGGTGTGGGGGACTATAGAAAACGTCCCTTTGTGGGAATAGTTGCAAACTCTGTTGTGTAACCTAATGCCAGTATCTCCAGGACCCAAGCATCTGACATTATCCGGGCCCATCTTGTGTAAAAATTCTGCAGTCTTCTACTAAGGGAAGGGTGGCAGAGATGGGCTCACGTACCTCCACTGTGATATGCCACCTCTTCATCCTGGACCTCCATTATGTTTTTGGGCAAAGGATATTCTGCCACTATTGCCCTTGAACCCAGAATAGAATCCCTTGTTCCTCTGGTTTCCAAAATTCAGAAAGTAGTGGAAACCCCCTCAATACTGCCTCTGAGAGTTCCCTCCTCAACCTTTTGAAACAGAGTTGGCCTTTTGCTGCTGTTTCGATACTGGAAGATGTCCCTTAAACACAGGGGCTCTCTGCCCACAGAGCTGCTGTGGACCCCCTCCCCCCCGAGATTTCACCAGCCCTAAACATAGGGGCTCTCTGCCCATGGAGCTGCTGTGGGACCCTCTGAGATTTCACCAGCCCTAAACACAGGGGCTCTCTGCCCACCGGAGCTGCTGTGGAACCCCCCAGGGTGTGAGGTACTGGAGCGGATGGTTGAGCCTTCTTCTTTTGAAATTTGGCACCTTTTCTGCTCATGCTCTGTTGTAATAGTTCTGCAGCTGCAAGCTACATATTTGGTCGAAATAGTATTGTCTTGGCTAAAGTGGTCTATTGCTGGTTACTGTGATGTCCGAGACTGCTTAATTTTAACACTGTATTTCATGGGAAGAGAGGCCTTACCTGAACAGTGCTCAGTACTGTGGCAGTTGCCTTGCTCTGACTGTGCCGTGACATGGCTATCTCGTTGGCTCTGTGGAAACAGCCAGATTAATGCCAGGAGATAAACTCTGTTTGTTTAGCATTTATACCCGATATGAATTTCTGGTATTAAACAGCCCTTAAGGCAACTCTAGTTAGCTTTTTATATGCACTAATTGTAGTTGCCACCGCCTATAGTTTGCAGACTCACAGTGTCGCTTAAAGAATGGTGTTTGGATGTTAGGAATTATTTTTTTATGTAAGCTGTCTTGTGCTTCCTAACATTTCAGCTGTTTTACCTGTGTATTTGGGTAACTGATGACTGGATTACTGAGTAATTTTCCTGTTTTATGCTCTGTTCTGTTTGTCCTAAACTTTCCTCCCTTTCACTTAGCCCTTTTTACATGTTTGCTTGCCCCCCCCCTTCTCACTTCCTTTGTCTGCTGTAGTAACCTTATCTGTGCTCCTGCTGCCCTATTGTCTTGGCTAAAGTGGTCTGTTGCTGTTTAGTGCAATCTCTGAGACTGCTTAATTTTAACGCTGTATTTCATGTGAAGAGAGGCCTTACCTGAACAGCGCTTGTCGGCTCTGTGGACTTCCCTGCAACAGCAGCCGCGGCTGCTCCCCAGCTAACCCCACCACTCCCACCCTTAGCCGGCATTAGCTTTATAGTGGCAGGCTCAGGCTAGACCACATCCAGGAGAATTTTAACCATCTCCTCACATTCTCACGTGCAGGTTATATTTCTGTACCACCAGAGGGCATCTCAATATTTCTGTCTTGGATCCCTCTCATCCTCTAACACCTGCCTCGACTATACCTGAATAGCTTCTTTCTGCTCAGTCCTCCAACCATCTATAATATTGCTGTTCTTAGCCTAGTCTACCCTTCTTATTGCAAATGGCTACCTTATAAAATAACTACATGTCTATGACATACCTCTCAACCTTTTGGCCCCCAAATGTGGAACATTGCCTGTCAAAATGTGGAATAAATGGGCAAAATGTGGAACACTTAATCAAATCTTTACCTAAGAAGCTCAAAACACTGTTAAACTGTTGCATTTATGTTCAGAAAGTCTGTTATTAATTGAATAATATATTTTTGTCATCATTTAATATGGATTTTTGCTTTAAAATGTTGACTTTGAATGTGGAACAAGTCCTCACAATGTGGAACAGGGAGCTTTCGTGAAGTAAAATGAGGAACGTTCCTCGTAATGTGGTACAGTTGAGAGGCATGGTTTATGAAGCCTTGTGTACTCTTTATGCCCCTTTCTCTCTTAACTACCCTTAACTGTTTCCTTCTACTTTTCTGCCCACCTTCCACGTACTTTCATAACACCTCTGCAGAGTACCCAATTCTCTCCAACAAGTTCACTCTATCGCACATGCCCATAACCTCCATACCACTTTTAGCCCACTATAAGTTCATCTACCACCTAGCTTTTACCCTGCAAAAATCTCCACTACATCACATCTCCCTGTCTAGCCCTTTCATCCACTGCAAATTGTGGTACCTGCTACTCCTAGCCTTAATGTTAGCTGGGGGGATTGAACTAAACCCAGGGCCCATAAGTAACTTACCTCACCCTAACTCAGCCTGGAGGGACACCAAGGGCATCTGCAAATTTCACCTGAATATAAGGAGCCTTCCTCGAAATCTCACTGAACTTGAGGTGTGGGTTGTTCAATATAACCCTGTTATCCATTGTCTATCTGAAACATGGCTAAAACTCTCCCACCCCGATCACCTCTGCTCTATACGGAATTACAACTTAATTAGGCAAGACAGGCCTTCATCAAAGTGTGGAGGTGGTGTGGCTATCTTCTACAAAGCTCATCTGCTACTATCTCGTAATATCTTACCCACCCTCTCACACTGTGAAGCAAGTCACGCAACCTTGAAACTTGGCTCTAAAACTCCACATTGTTTGTGTCTACAACCTTCCTGGTGGTGGTATCACTGGTCTCAAGGAACTCCTCTCCCAAGTGGATAACACCATTGGCTGGAACGAAGTCCTCATACTGGGGGACTTTAACCTGAATTGGATCAGCAGATCCAACCAGTCCTCTCACACAGTGGTACAAGGCTACAACCTCCACCAGCTAGTTACTGACCCAACTAGGATCTTGCCTCCACCCTGATCCAGCACACTCATCGATTGGGTCCTCACAAACTGCTCAGATAGTATAGTCTGTACAGGTACCCTTGCTGATGCAATAAGTGATCACTCACCAATCTACTGTATCTGGCGCTCCACTGATAGACCATCTCCTCCTCCAAAACTTATCACCTTCCGAAACCTGGATAACTTTAACCTTACTCAGTTCATGCATGATCTCTCCATGATTGACTGGTCACTCATCTATACTTCTACTAATCCCCAGGCAGCCCATAACCTCTTTCTGGCCAGCTTTGGTCCTCTCCAAGACACCCATGCTGCCCGCGTCACATGCCGCATTCGTGGAACCCAGACAAGATGGTTAACTAAAAACCTTCTCACCCAAATAAGAGCAAGGGACAAATCATGGCAGCATTTCAAAGCCTCAGGGTGTCAGTCTGACTACGATGGCTATAGACAATTGAGAAATATGTGAAAAAGAAACATTTGACTAGTGAAAAGCTCTTTCTGCAAAGACTTACTAACAACAGCTGCCGGTGACTCCAAGAAATTCTGGTCAACCATAAAATCCCTCCTTGGAGCTAGTCATACGGCCACTGCTAGTGATATGTTGCTAAATGGTATACACTGCAATAACCCTGACACCATTGTAAACTCCTTCAATCACCATTCCTCTGACCTCTCTACCTACCTGGATGCTTTTCCGTCAGTACACACTGTCCCCCGGGGATACCGAATCTCTGCTCACACATCTTCCATTTAGATTTCGGACCACCACAAAAGCTGAAGTTCTAAAGCTGCTATTCTTCATTCCTGACAGTACCAGCTTGGGATCCGATGGTTTGAAGCCTAGGCTCCTGAAAGCTGCTGCACATCTCATAGTCTCTCCCCTAACAAACATTTTCAACCTATCATTATGCCATGGCACAGTTCCTAACATCTGGAAAGTAGCCAAAATTACTCCCATTCCTAAAAAAGGCGAACCTAAGGAAATCAATAATTACCGTCCCATAGCTATCCTCTCTGTACTTAGCAAAATCCTGGAAAAATTAGTGGTAACTCAATCCATAGATTATCTTCAGAAGCACAATCTTCTCTCTTGCTCCCAGCATGGTTTCCGAAAAGGCCACAGCACTTCCACCACAATCCTGAAAATCACAAATGACATCTATGTTTCTATGGACTATGACTTCCTCACAGGCATGATTTTCATCGGTTTAACTAAGGCGTTCGATCTGGTTAATCATCCCCTTCTCCTCGCAAAACTACATTCCCTAGGATTCTCTTCCATTGTAGTGGCCTGGTTTAATAGCTATCTGTCCGATAGGAAACAGGCTGTAGTCTTCAACTCAGCCATATCTGGCCTCCTACCTATACATGTTGGCGTTCAACAGGGCTCCATACTTGGCCCCTTGCTTTTCTCAGTCTTCATAAACGACCTCCTACTGCTCACACCAACCTGCTCATCTCTACTCTACGTGGATGACCTTGTCATCTACCAGAGTGCAAGAAATATCTCTGATATAAACCACTCTCTTGCTTTGGATTTCTCAAGTGTTCAGTCCTGGCTAACAGAGAATAACCTTGTTCTCAACATTAGCAAATCCCAGTCCATGCTCTTTGGCTGACCTGCCAGACTAAAAGCAAACAAAAGCCCCCTCAAATTATCTTGTGCTGATGGTTTCCCACTGGCTAGCACTAGCTCCTTTAAATATCTGGGCATTATTTTTGATGAATATTTAGATTTTGATCTGCACATCACCACCACTTGTAAATTCGTCAATGCCAAGATAGAAGGTGCCTACCGTACTCGCTATGCCCTCACCCCATTGGCAAGACTAGCTGTGGCACAAGGTTTTCTGCTCCCTGCCCTAGCCTATGGCTCAGCCACCTACCTTGCTGCCACAAAGACCTCCCTCCACAAATGGGACACCACCTAAAATTCAATCTGCACGTTATGCCTCTGCATCTCCATGATACAAGCATCATTGCCAGCTCTATACGACCTAAATTGGCCCAGCCCCTCTGTCCATCGGCTTCAGTCTTATGGCTCTCTAATTGATGGTACGGCTAGATCAGGCTTCCCCCAATCTCTCGTCTCTCTGCTTCACTCATAACCCTCTCCTATGGGCTTCGATCTTCTGACCAAGCCCTTCTCCATATCCCGAGATGCAAAACCAATATGGGTGCACATGCTTTCTCACACACGACTCCAAAGTACTGGAACTCTATTCCTCAAACTATCTGTCAAACTCCTACCCATGATTGTTTCAAGAAACTACACCATGATCATCTGCAGGCTGCAAGTCCCTGCACTTGCTTTCATCCTCCATAGACTATCCTTCTCCTACCCTCTGCGACCCAAGGAACAATTTCTGACACCTCTCTTCCTCCTCTCTCATAACTATTTCTAATCCCTCAATCATCCCTTACCCTCTTCCTCTGTTTCCCACCACTCTCCCTTCCCTCTCCTCCCAGCTTCTACTCTCCCTAAACCTAATGGTCACATAATGGCACTTACTGCATACTGCACATGTTTAGAATATCAGTGTTCTCTCACATGCTTTTTGCATTTCTTTCTTGACTGTCAAAACCATGCTGACTGTATCATGCTGAAAATGTCTTCCAAATTTGTATTTGATTGTATGTGTTCCTCATCCTTACTATGTTGAATTATCTCATGTGCTGCGTCACAAGTATACTTATGTATGTCGTCTTATATCCTCCCGGGTCATGCCTGAAAATAGGCATTTCCTAGTGCACCCACCAAGTTACCAAAAGCAAATAAACAAATAAATCCTGGATATCTTTCAAAATGTCATCCAGGCCTGATCCAAATAACAGGTCTCCCTCAAAAGTTAATTTAAACAGCTTAGCCTTCGTTGCCTGGTCTGCGACCCAATGCCTCAGCCATACACCCCATCTGCAGATATAATGTGATAAGCAGCGCGAGCTGACATCCATAAATTCTCCACCATGGCATCCCCTAGAAAGCTGGAGGCCATGGATACCTTCTGTAAAATACTCGCCCCCTCAGAATCCTGGATGGGGGAATGAAACTACCTAGAGCCATGACCCATAAGTTTAGTGCTCTGGTAACAATAAAGGATGCATAGGAGGTGTGGAGGTTTGCTCCATTTGAGGAGAAGACTCTTCTGCACAAAGCATCCACTCACTTATCATGCATATCAACCAGGCCAAAGATCACCCAATTGGAATAGTTGTGTGCCTGACAAAATTATGTATAGCCTTATCTGCCAGGGGTGGCGTTTCCCACTTGCAGGTATTCTGTCTCATAAATGGAAAACAACACACCCTGGGTTTAGGAAGATATTTTCTCTGGCCCATGCCTGCCCATTCCTGTTCACTAATCTGGTCTCAGTGTATAAAGTTTGGAAAACACTTCGGAGCGGAGGAGGACATGGACAGGACTGGATTCACATCTAAGGTCTCCATGGTTTGCACCTCCTTCAACTGCAATATTCTACAAACCTCAGTTGTAAGATAGGACAGAGATTTTGTATCAAACAGGGGAAGGATTGGAATTGTCCTGTTAGGCTTCATTCACTACCCCTCCTCGTCATCATCAAGGGAGTCATCCTCGTCATCAAGCCACAAGTTTGGGTCAAAACTTTCCCCAAAGTTCCCAGTATCATCCTCATGTCCCTCTGCATGTTCAAGGTAGGGGTCTGCCTGCAGATCTAGGTTAGCAGACTCGTCCTGCTCTGGCACACCTGGATGTGTCTGTGTGGGCTCCCCCCGACCTGAAAGGCCCAGCTTGGGTTCGGATGTGTGAAAAGGGACACGTGCAGAACATCATGGCTCAAAAGCTCATTTAAGAGCAACAACACAGATTTATGAAATTCTGCTTTGCCACTGTTCATCAGTACACCAGGCGAGATACCCCCAGCTCGGGGTTCCAGCTGGGGGGAACCGTGATAAACATATTAGCTTGAGTAACACAATGGGGGCAATAGGAGCCTACAGAAGAGGGCTGCATTACCCTTCTGCAGGTCTTGCATCTTTTTAAAACTAGAGGTCTCCAATAAGCCTCAGTGCCACTCACCCTATATCAGAAAATAACCCAGAATACACCGGTGGGTTTGGCTCACAGACCCACCTGCCCCGAAGCTCAAACTAGGGAGTCTGCCCTGACAGGAGGCCCAATCTCGCTTCTTTGCTGGAAGCCGCTCCTCCGATGGCTTTGGCTGATAGACCCGCCTACCTGCCCCGAAGCTCAAACTAGGTGGTCTGCTCTGACCGGGTGTCCCGCCTCACTTCTTTGCTGGAAGTCACTCCTCCAGCAGCTTCAGCTCACAGACCCAACCGCCCTGAAGCTGAAACTAGGCAGTCTGCCTGACCAGGTGCCCTGCCTCACTTCTTTGCTGGGAGCCGCTCCTCTGGCGGCTTTGGCTCACAGACCCGCCTGCCCTGAAGCTCAAACTAGGTAATCTGCTCTGACCGGGTGCCCCACCTCACTTCTTTGCTGGGAGCTGCTCCTCCGGTGGCTTCAGCTCACAGATCCGCACACCTTCCTTGAAGCTCAAACTAGGCAGTCTGCCCTGACTTGGTGCCCCACTTTGCTTCTTTGCTGGGAGCCGCTCCTCCAGCGGCTTTGGCTCAGACCCACCTGACCCAAAGCTCAAACTAGGCAGTCTGCCCTGACAGGGAGCCCTGCCTCACTTCTTTGCTGGGACCCGCTCCTCCAGCGGCTTCGGCTCACAGACCCACTCACCCTGAAGTTCAAACTAGGTAGTCTACCCTGACTGGGCACCAAGTCTGGCTTCTTTGCTGGGAGCCACTCCTCCGGTGGCTTCAGCTCATAGACCCACCCACCTGCCCCGAAGCTCAAACTAGGCAGTCTTCACTGACTGGGCACCCCGACTTGGTTCTTTGCTGGGAGCTGCTCCTCCAGCAGCTTCGACTCACAGACCTGCCCACCCTGAAGTTCAAACTAGGTAGTCAACCCTGATCAGGCACCCACCTCACTTCTTTGCTGGGAACCGCTCCTCTGGCGGCTTCAGCTCAGAGACCCACCCACCTGTCTCGAAGCTCAAACTAGGCAGTCTGCCCTGACTAGGTGCCCTGGCTCGCTTCTTTGCTGGGAGCTGCTGCTCCGGCAGCTTCAGCTCACAGGCCCGCCCGCCCCGAAGGTTAATCTATGCAGTCTGCCCTGACCAGGCGCTCTGCCTCGCTTCTTTGCTGGGAGACAGTCTTCCGGTGGCTTCAGCTTACAGATCTGCCCGCCTGCCCTAAAGTTCAAACTAGGTACGGCTTGCTGCGCCTTCAGCTCCCTGCAGTTCTTTTTGAAACTGGTGGGTTTTTCCAGCTCGTGTGATTGACTATCCCTGCCCTCTCTACTCTGTTTAGGAGTTGTTAAACTGTACTGATACCTTTATTTAATTACCTGGGAAAAATCAAATGTTTTTAGTTGCTTAATTATAAAGTTCTGAGATTTGCTATATTTTCCTTTCTTTTTGCCTACTCTAAATGAATTTCCTTCTACCCGCTTTCCTTTCTGCTCCTTCCCCCTGAGCTAGCACTAAACTAAGCCCCTCCCTCCACTGTTAGAGTGATTACAATTCTTTTGTGAAGCTTGAACCTAGCTCCTTTGTTTAGCCCTGCTGCCTTTGTTTAACTTTTGAATTTATCTAGCCGCCCCTCTCTTTTTACAGGCAGTCAGCCCTGACCGGGCACCCCACCTTGCTTCTTTGCTGAAAGCCACTCCTCCAGTGACTTCGGCGCACATACTCACCCTCACCCTGAAGCTCAAACTAGGTATGGCTTGATGCACTGTCAGCTCCCTGCAGTTCTTTTTGAAATTGTCACCTTTTCTCCAGCTTCTGTGATTGACTATCCCTGCCTTCTCTACTCCGTTTAGGATTTGTTAGACTGTATTGATACTTTCATTTAATTACCTGAAAAAAAAATCAAATGTTTTTATTTGATGAATTATAAAATAAGCTGATTTGCTCTCTTTTCCTTTCTTTTTGCCTACTCTAAATTAATTTCTTCTGCCCGCTTTCCTCTCGGCTCCTTTCCCCTGAGCTAGCACTAAGCTATGCCCCTCTCTCCCTCCGTTGTTACTGTGATTACAGCTTTTTGTGAAGCTTGAACCTAACTCCTTTGTTTAGCCCTGCTGCCTTTGTTTAACTTTTGAAGTTATCTAACCGCCCCTCTCGCCCCACAGGCCGTCCTCTCTGACCGGGCATCCTGCCTTGCTTCTTTGCTGGGAGCTGGCTTTGGCTCACAGACCCACCCACTCGCCCCTAAGCAAGTGTCTGAATCTCCATTAGTTCCTTATAGGAAAGCGCCACTACAGGGTACTGGATCTCCTTCTATAGCTTTCCTCTGAGCACTCTACCATTCTTGGCTGCCATCTTGCTGGATTCTTCTTTTTACTACTACTCCTCCTCCTCCTCCTTACCACCCTCCTCATACCGCACCATTGTATGGACTGTGAAAAATATGAAATCCTGTGACATGCACCATATTCTACTGCACTGCCTAATCCTACTAAGCACTATTTATCTTGGCTATGACCCCTCTACCCCATATGCTCCTCCCTGCAATAACTTAGGTATGATACCCTCCCCACAAAAACACTGTGCTCCCTCCATTCTTACAACAGGCATGCTACCTCCTTCGTAGCACCTCTACTTCCCCCGGCACTGAAATCCTGGGATCTCCACAAATTTTCCAGTAGCCAAAACCTTCATTTTACAGATGTACCCCACTATAGCTACCTGCCTGTATGACAATATACACATTGTCTCTCATTCATGGTCATACCACCCCCCATTCTATGTCAGCTAACCCTATTCTCCCTAAACAATCTAGAGTATTACTCTTTCAACTAATAATCTGAGGACTTAAGAAACTCTTCCTTTTACTACTGCTTTGCTCTAGAAAAATAGAGCTAAATCTTGGTCCCTTTACTTCTATTGCACCCCCTCCAAACTAACCCAGCTAAAAGGCATCACATTCTTACACATTAATGCCTGCAGCTTACCTAAAAAACAAGATGTGCTACAAGCATGGGGTTCTTCACACTGCACCAGATGTGTTGGTGATCTCAGAGACTTGTCTACATAATTCTACCCCGACCATGACATTAATGTTCCCTATTATAATGTGTTTAGGACTGATAGACAACGAAGTCATTTACTATATCAAAAAGTTCACACTTCAGTCATCAACTCATCCACACCAAAGAGTTTGAAAGCCTTACCTTAAAAACCCCCATCTACTAATGCATCCATCTACTTAACAGGCTGTTATAGACCTTCCTCAGGGGGCACCGAGATTCTAAACCACCTACACAAAACATTACAAACCAATGACTCTTAATCTATCATTATAGACAACCCAAACCTTGAATGGAATTCCCCTTGTTCCAACGCTTTAAAAGATCTATGCAATGAATATGGTCTTACACAGCTCATTTCGGACATTACCCGCCCCAGTATCAAAAACCCAGTACACAGCTCCCTCCTCAATATAATACTTGTTAATAAACCTCATAAAATTTCATACACTCGAGTATTTGACAATGACATCAGTACTCACAGGGTCATCACATCTGTAAGGCTTATACCTAAACCTATGTCCACCTCCAATTTTATCTACAAAAGGAGTCACTGCGAATTTAACGGTGCAGACTTCCTGGTCAAACGAATCAACATTAGATGGCAGGACTTTTATCCAGCACCCTCGGTCACAGAGGCCTATACTGTCTTTCAGAACCTTGTTCTAAAAGTGATTGACATACACACTCCTTTTGTAAAAAGTAGACCTAGAAAAAGATCTTGTCCCTGGTTTATCACTGCTTTAAAATCAGCCCTGCATAGTAGAGACACCCTATGGAAAAATGCACAAAAAACAAAGTTAGCTACTGACTGGATGGCTTTTAGAACATCTAGGAATCACTGTACTAAACTGATAAGGGCTGAGAAGCAAAATATTTTTAAAATGTACTCGACTCTTCTAAAAACAACACTGACAAATTCTGGCAAGTCCTAAGAGAAATAGAAGGTCATAGCCTCTCATTGGCCTTACCCTCTAAAATAAGCTCAGGGGACAGCACCTACACAAGCAAAATAAGCATTTTAGAACATCTAAATAATCACTTTACTGCTGCTGGTCTGGCTTGGACACCTCCCCAGCAAGCAAACTAATTCCCCAGTCCTGCACTAATGACCCTCTAAGCTCACCCACCAATGCCTACCCTCTCACAAACAAATTTAGTTTCAGCACAGTTATCCTTAAACAGGTTGAAGATCTCCTAATCACCTTAGATGCAAAAAAAAGCACAGGAGCGGTTGCCTTAATCCCTTCTTCTTAAAATTAGGCTACCACCTGCTGGCACCACCCGTTACCTATATTTTTAACCTATCCCTTTCTCAAGGTGCCCTTCCTGCCACATGGAAGGTAACATACATTATTCCACTTTCTAAATCTGGAGATCCAAGCGACTTCAAAAACTGCAGCCCAATCTCTTTGCTACCTACCCTGTCAAAAATACTGGAAAAACTAGTTAATTATCAACTAAGAGAATAACCAGAGACCTCCAATTTGCTTAGCCCACTGCAGTCTGGATTCAGACCCAAACACAGCATGGTCTCTGCCCTGGCCAAAGTCAGAAATGACTGGCAAATCAATCACCCTAGATGCTAAAAATTTCATCTGTGCGCTCTTCTTAGATCTAAGCAAGGCATATGACACAGTAGACCATGATCTGCTGCTGCTTATGCTGCACAACCTTGGACTTGATGACATTGCCCTGAAATGGTTCTCCTATCTCATAGGTAGACAACAACAAGTCAAAGCGCAAGGTGACCTGTCCCCCCTTAAAACCCTACAGAGATGTGTTCCTCAAGGGTCAGTCCTAGGGGCCCTTACTTTTCACTATTTACATCAACAAAACTGACCACAAAATTACTACAGCAAGTGTTCACCTCTTTGCAGATGACGCTGTACTTTACGTCATACAGCCTTCTCTTGAGTCTGCTTGTCTAGAACTACAAAAGGAATTCAACCTTTTACAGCAAAACCTCCTTCACTAGAAACTACTATTTAATGCCAAAGAGACTAAAGCCATGCTCCTCTCCCCTCAAACAAAAACAGCTAAAACTAACTCCTCAACCATCAAACTACAAATCATGACCATCCTGGGGGAAACATTTGAATATGTGGACAAATTAAAATACCTAGGTTTCTGACTGTTTTCTTCAACTTCTCCCCCTTACTATGTTTCTCTTCAATTCCTACTGCTTCACCCCCACCTTCCCCTCTGTCTAACCCATTTTAGATTGCCCCTTCCTAACACTTTCTGTCCCAGATGCAATTCCTGAATATTAGAATACAAAGGAACCTGTTACCGCCATATGGAATAGATATTTTCTTAGGTATATTCAATGTATAACGAGTAATGTCATCATTTGTAACCTGTAACTCTGTTTGTAATTGCTTTGTTGTCATTTTTTGATCTTGTGTCCTCCCAGGACCACCTTGTAAATTAGTTCTTTTCAATGGTGTATTATCCTGGTAAAAAAAAATTAAATTGAACTGAAAAAAATTGTATAATCATTTTTTTTCCCCCAAGAAATGAACAATGCTCTGATCCCCTTCCCTCTACTGTGGTGGAGAGCCACAAGGAACATAAACACAAAACTGAAAGCTTAAAAATTGGACAGCAGTCAGGGAAAAAACAAGTATTTGTCAATGCCGAATGTTGTCTTGCTGGCATTGGCATTGGTAGTACAGGAGTTTGAGAAATGCATAATAGGAATGGCAGTGAAGTATGGAACTGACGTCAACCCCACCCCCACCCTGGCGAGACTGACAGGCATTGAGGTGTGCCTTTGGATCGTCGGCCATAATGCTCATGCCATTTCACCTCACCCTATCCTGCAGACTCTGACAAGTGTCGCGTTGTGCCTTAGGGTCATTGGGCCTTACGCTCACCCTATTCCATAAGGAAGTACATTGAGATGGGTGCAGTATAGGAGAATGGGGTGAACTTTGGGGCAGAAGAGCCCAAGACACACCTTGATGCCTGTCTGTGGCTGCAGGGTGGGGGGGGGGTGTAATGGCGTGAGCATTGCAGCTGACAATCCAAAGGCACACCCCTGATGCCTGTCACTCTGTAAAGAGTGGGACATTATGGTTAGAAACCCTAACGCCCTGGGTGTTTATTGGTATTTGCATTCCAAATTTTCAACATGGCCTTTTTGTGACCCCACCTCATGAAAGCATTTGGAACCTGTGCTAATGAATAGTGGCACTGTGATTTTGTTAATCTGTCCCGAATGTTGATTTCCCACAGGGACCGCACCATTCTGTGCCACATGTGTGAAAACACAATTTGGGCAGGACATGAAAAATGACAGCTGCACCATTCATAAGGGGGTGTGAAGAGATGCAATGCTGAAAGTCTGAAGTGAAAACATGAAACAATCTTGAAGTTATGAGCGTGCGTGAAAACTGCGCAACGCATGCTCATAACACAGTCATTTTTTGGAATTCTTTTACCAGATTTTAAACACGTGCACTTTGGTGCCTCTGCTCATGAACAGCATCACTATGATTTTCTTAATCTGTCCCGAACGTTGATTTCCCACAGTGACCGCGCCATTGTGTGCCAGATGTGCGAAACCACATTTTGGGCAGGTTGTAAAAAATGACAGCTGTACTGTTCATAAGAAGGTGCACAAAAATGGCAATGTTGAAAATCTGGAGTGAAAATATTAAAAATTCTCGAAGTTATTGGTGTGCGTGGAAACTGTGCAATGCATTCTCATAACATGCCATTTTTCATGTCTGCTTGCCAAAAAAGCCTTTCTCTGTCTCCTTCCCCCTAGCACACAAAATCTACTTCTGCAACACACCAGCTTCCAAAATACACGAAGCTCTGGCACCCATTTCTTCCACGTTCCTTGTCTTCAAACGACACAGAGCCAATGCTCATTTGCATACAGAGCACCCCTCTGTTTTAATGAACTCAAATGGGATGTATCAAACCTACCCACTCTGGGCTCTTTCAAAAGATTTCTACATCAGCAACTATCACCAATCAGCACCTCTGATTGCAACTCATAGTCCCCCTCCTGCAAATGGTCTCTGCCCTATCCTCATAGTGACTCCATGCACTGACAAGGCCTCCGGCTGCCTCATCCCCCCCGTCCACTGCCTCCCACTCTCTCACTTTGACAATGTCGATGACTGCCTCCCCTTTTCTTCACCTCACTCATGTCCTCACCCATACCCTCTTAACTCCTTTCTCCTATAAACTCTTATCTGCCTGTTTTTTCCTGTTTTGTTTGCCTGCATCCGTTCTCCTCCTCCTAGCTACCTTGCACATGTTTGCTCTCCTAGAGTTGCCTACTGTGTACTCAAACCCAATGTGTTGAAATATGGTAGTTTTTTTTTTGTATTATTACTTGTACAAACTTTGTAAGTATTGTCTACCCTTCCACTGACGTGGAACCTTTGTAAACAAGCTCCTAGCTCAAAAGGTGTTTAATTCTACATTTCAATAAATAAATAAAATAAATAAACATACTCATTTTGTAGAATATTGTCACCAAATTTTCAAAATAGTCGTTTTGGGACCTCCGCTCATTGTTGTGATTTTCTTAATCTGTCCTAAACATTGATTTCCCACAGTGACTGTGCCATTGTGCTCCAGATTGCGAAAACATATTTTGGGCAGCATATGAAAAAAACAGCTATACTGTTCATAAGGAGGTGTGTAAAAATGGCAATGTTGAAAATCTGGAGTAAAAATATTAAAAATTTTTGAAGTTATGAGCGTGCGTGTAAACTGTGTAACACATGCTCATAACACAGTCATTTTTTGGAATTTGTTGTTCAAATTTGCAACATAGGCTTTTTGAGAGCCCACCTCATGAACAGTTACATTGTCGTTTTGTTAATCAGTCCCAAAAGATGATTCCACACAGTGACCATGAAATCACCTTTCAGGACCAAATAACAAATTGACAGTGACTGAATTCATGAGGTGGGGTCAAAAGAACCCCATATTAAAAATTTGGTGCCAAAATTCACAAAAATGGCTGAGATATCCTCCTAAGTTGAAAAAAACATTTATGCCATTATACAGCTTACTGGTATTTCTTCAGTTTGCAGTCGTCTTTGAAGAGTGTAGACGCGTTCCCGGTCCAGCAAAGAGCGTTGTGCCAGGCTCCGGAGATAAGTATGGAGTGAGTGGGGTGCAGGGATGTGGGGTGTGCAGAGGGTGGGTGCGGGTTGGTGGAGGGGCCACTGGACACATCAAGGACTTTTTCTACTTTTCAGGAAAACAAACATTTAAAAACATTGTGGGAAGGTTTTCTTATTTTGCAGGTAGATTTGGTATGCTGGTGGTGGGCTCCCTGCATGCCACCTGGGTGTTGTAGGGGGGGACTGCAGCCGACGGGGACTGGGCCCCCCATTGGCAAAGTAAAAAGGGTCTGTGTTGGGGGGCATGATGCCGAGGGGGATTGGGCACCCCCCACGGCAAACAAATGTTTTTTTGGGGGGGGCATTATGCTAATATCCACTGGTATTTGGGGCCTCCCATGGCCGCAGGGTTGATGGATGCCTAACGCTGGCCCTGGGTATGGCCACCTCCGAGTCGGCTTGCAGTGGACTGTAAAAGGCAGATAGCTGACAGCCACCGCCATGTTTTCTGAAATGTTACACCAGGCAAGGCAAGTTGCTATTTGCTGCTGCAATCAGGAGTGCTCCAGCAGCAAAAACAGTTGATTCTCCAATTAAGGGGCATTCCCTGCTTGCAGCAGTGAATTTCTTTCAAGTTGGTGGCAGGCTTCTCAACTGCTGTCATAGACAGCTTTCTGTTTCATTGGTGTAACAGACCCTGGCCCAAAAAAGCAGTGGCGCCATTGACCCAACACCACCACACCTCCTAAACCTGCTTCTCCGCTCCAAGCTGCCACAATATGTTGTCTGCGCTGTGCATGCAAGACAACATTAAAATGAAAATTACGTACCTACCATAATTCTTGATCTTCCTGTGTATCATCACCATTCATCACTGGTGAGTGTTAGCCAGAGGTGTCGCACACAGTGTGAGCATTGTTTTTTTTAAAGGGGAGGAGCTGGCACCACCCTCAAGGCAGACACTCTGGGTGGCACTCGAGGGTTGGCCAGTAACTGACGCCTACTCCTCCTCCTCCACCTCAGTTCTGCTCACCGGAGAGCAGGAAGAGTGACAGTGGAAAAACAAGGGCAGGGCAAGGAAGCCCAAGAGACAGCAAAAGGAAAGGATGTAAACAGAAAAAGGAATAAGCCAGCCAGAGGACAAAGGAAAAACTGAGGGTCTGGGCAATGGGCCCCAGCCTCTGGGTGGCAGGCAAAGAGTGAAAAGACAGAAAGAGAGATGAAAGAGGGGGAGGGGCTAAGAGAGACCCCACTGCGCTGAACCAGGGGACCACAGCCTTCCTGGTACCTGGGAGAAGGAGGCACTGCTGATTCAGACAGATCACATCTGTAGGAAGTTGAGCTTTAAGGAGTACACCCACACTCCTATTTTTAAGAACAACTAGCCAGAGCAAGCTGAACACTGGTCCAGCAACACACTAGATTCCTCAACTCGTTTCCCTGGAGGAATGGTGCAGTAAGGGTCTCTCCCCTGCCCTTTAAGTTAAAGTGGACAGATAGGCACCTTGGGACAGGGTCCTCTTGTGCCTTAGCCTTCCTGGACTGATTCAAGGGTTGTATTCCAAGAATTTAAAAGGGGATCCTGTCCAAAGATAACCCCCCCCAAGAATTTGGGGGGAGGGATTTCTTTAGAAGATGAAAAAGAAGGGAGTCCACATAGGCCCTCCAACTCCCCGCTTCAACAAAGATCCCCACAGAGAATGAGTCAGTCGGCAAACCTAGGCAGATCTGGACCAAGTCATAGAGGGATCCCCCTCAGGGTGCCAAGAGAACGGCCCAGGGGAGTCTTAGTAAGGCCAGAGCGAAAAGCCCTACTTGCCTTCTCCCACAAGGGGGGACCCTCTGTCACTTCCAAGAAGGAGCAGAGGGCCCGGAGGACTGAGATCACAACTGGCCTCGGGGGGCAAGTAGGGTGGAGGGTGTTGCCCTGAGACTGAGGCCCAAGATGGGACAGAGGGTGGGATTCAGTAATGAAAGGTGAAGACACACAGGAAGAGCAAGAATTATGGTAGGTACATAATTTTCATATCCTCCCTGTGTCAATCTTCACCATTCATCACTGGTGGGTGGGTGAATACCAAGCCCTCCGAAGGGGACCTGGCACCTCCCTGAGAGAAAAACTTTTCCTAAGCCCCTCATGGGGAACAAACATGGGGGGGAGGAGGAGACCCTTACAGGCCAACTTAGGCCTGTGATTGGTGAAGACGAGATGGAGTCCCCTGTTGCCTGGAGATGGAAGTCACCCCTGTAGTACATGCCTCACCCTTCGGGAGAAAAGACAGGTCCCCCAGAAAAAGGAGGCAAGCACCCTGCACTGGGCCAGGGGTGTTAACTTTAAGGGATGAAGCCATGCCATCCGCATGATGAGATAGCAGTCCCCGGTAGCCTGGATGCTACCTCATTGGCATCGTAAGATGTCCTTGCCTGGTGCCTCGCAATCTTCAGGCCCTGTGTGGAGAGGGAAATGGCCTGTCTGGTTGCCTCCAAGTCAGGCAGTGTTGCAAGTGCTTGGCCTAGCATCTACCATAAGTGACTACTGTAGGCAGCATGATGGGGGTGATGCATAGCTATGCAAAGCATTAAACGTACCGATGAGAAAACCTTCCTCCCCCACTGGTCAAACTCCACAGTTTCCACCTCCGGGGGCCGGTCACGCCTTGGGCTTCTATGACTGGTAAGGGTATCTAGTAGGCTCACTCCTGAGGTAGGATGAGGCAATGTACCCAGAGACCCCTGGGATGCGTAATAGCTGTGCAGACATTCCAACAGGGCCGGAGAATGGACAGAGGGACACTGCCAGGTGTGGTTTGATGCATCCTGGAATGGTGCTGGCCAGGTAGGGACCATGGGGTGACCAGCATTGAACTCGCTCAAAAAGGAGCGCATCACATGCTCAGTTGCATATAGCTATTGTGGAGAGGTGGAGATCCTTGACCAAACATGAGAGGAAACACTGATAGGATGTCTGATCAGCATCAGATGACAGATGGATGGAAATCTCCTCTTCCTCACTGGAGGAAGACGAGGAGGCCGAGGAATCTGAGGATTCAGAGACCAGCTGCTGTAGGGGGTGAGAGGTAAAAGACCTGTTCGTCCATGGCTCGAACGTGTCCGGGAAAGGTGGTAGCAGTGGCTGAATTGTTCCCAGGTGAGAGGCCCCATAGGACCCAAATGGTCCGGGAAAGAGGGGGAAGGCAGAGGCAAGGGGGAGACACACCTCACATGCTGAGAACAGCCTCTGCCAGGGCTGGGGGACTGCATCAGTGATCCAACACCACAGGAGGATCTGCATATCTGTACAATGACTGGCAACTTAACCAAATCAAAATGGTCAGGACTGAGCACTGAAGGGGAAACTCTCCTGTGAGGCAACCAAGGCTGCATAGATCCAGATGGGCGGATCCTGATCTCACCCAACAAGGTTTCCCTTGAAGGCGATGAGGGCAAGAAGTAAGGCTTGGTGGAGTGACTCCTACCCGAGCCACAAAGGGCCCTCGGGGAAAACTGCTGCCCCTCACCTCGCCCACTCATCCCACCAACTCAGAGAGTGACCTCTTCCTCATTCCCATCTTCAGGGGCTCCTTCAGTCCCACAGTCCCCCTGAGGGAGATCTCAGAAGCAGGAGCCCCTTTCCCAGCCCCGGGAGACCGGATGGCACCAGAAATGGTGTTGGTCAGATCTCTGAGCCCGGGAGCCTCAATTCCCCCAGATAGAGTCTCACACTCATCTACAAGAGGCACTCCGGCACAGCAAGCAGCTTCGGCAGGGCTCCCGGTGCCGACTGCAACAGCCAGCGCTGAGGGAAGAGAACCTTGAGAGGATGTAGAGGTACTGGGCAATGGAGATCCTTCGGACTCCAAAGATCCAGGTTGCCAGTATAGGTCAGCCTCCCAATCATCCTCCTCCAGAGAGGAAGCAATGCAAAAGACCTCCGGAGAAGCAACCCCCAAGGTTCTCCCACTCCCCTGGTGCTATGAGTGGGCCCAGTACCACCCGCGGTGCTGTCCCAATCATCAATGCCATGGATGGCTCCAGGATCCGGGGCAGTGCCAACAGGCAGTACTGAGTGAACCACCAATCAGGACCTAGCAAGCATAGGCCATGACAACAGGTGAGCCTGCACCTCTGAGGAGGTGACTGCCAGTACAATGATCCCAGCCTGGTCCCCGAAAGAACCAGACTGCACCTTCAGCAACATGGTAGGAGCCTCCACCCTATGAAGCTAAAAGAGGCAGAGGCCCCCTCCTCCCTGGTCTGTATAGAACCAGGAGGGGACCCAGAGGAAGGGTCAAGAGACCTGAGCTTGGTGTTCCAAGTGCAGTGCCATCCTCTGAAGGTTGGCAAGTTGAGGCCGACCTTTAATGAGCAGTGTTCTAGGATGCAGCAATCCATAGAAAAGTAGGCATCACAACTATCCATGTCATGATCTGGACCCAGGCAGGTAAGGCATTGTTCATGTCGGTCCAAGGCAGAAATCTGCTGGTCGCAGGGACACCGACACAAAGGAGGCCAACCCTCCTTAAATGAACGCTGTTTGTCCCCTTTTGAACCCGACATGACGTACTGTACAAAATAACTAAAACACAGTGAAAGACTCAGTGCCTAATCAGGTAAAAAGGAAAGATCTTACCGCTGCTGGAACAAACCAGTGGCAAGTAGAATGCAGACAGCAGAATTGACGGTAGATTACTAGGCCTTGGAAATGAAAGGTGCCGATGAAGAGGTAGGCCGCAATGGCGTAGTTTTCTTTCTCTTGCTGGTGAGGTGCTGCACATTTGACAGTGGGAGAAGCAGAACTGAGGTGGAGGAAGAGTTGGCGCTGGTTACTGGCCAACCCTCGAGCACCCCACAGCGTGTCAGCCTCAAGGCGGTGCCGATCCTGGCATGACTCCTCCCTCTTTAGAAAAACAAATGCTCATGATGAAGACTGACACAGGAAAAAGCAGAAGAGACTGTCGCAAACTAGCATTCCTGCTAACCTACAGAAAAACAGGCTTATAGCAGGAACGATCGCGCCCTAAAAGAAAAAACTGACTAGGAAAATCACTGCTGCTATGTCTAGTGTTTAAAGAAACACAGAAGAGTGTGAGAGCATGCATTCATGTGCTGTCATGACACTACGCATGATGTCACCATACCAGTAAGCGTGCACCCAGTCTAAGAGGTGTGAAAACTGATGGCACTGCGGCATGGGACGGCCGCCAGGAGGAAAAGGGTGTAAGCCTAACAGTCAGGCTGGCGACAATGAAGGATATCCTTGCAGCTCAGTAGAGTCATTAGGGGAAGAGAAAGCACACCCAAATACCGTAAAATAGACTGTAGCAAAGAGTGAGCCTGTGAAAAAAAACAGGCTCATGCAAACATGTACATAAAACAGAGTCCCCAGTTACAGTATGAATGAAAACACCTCACAAACAAAGAGTCTCTCAAGCACAAAAAGCGCATACAAGCAAGCAATAATATCCAACAGGGTGGATGGCATTGGGCAATACCGGACCACTCAGAGGCGTAACAAGGCCAGACACTGCAGGTGGAGGGCCTTATAGCCCCTGGAGGATCCAGTATAGCCCATACCGCCCACACTGGAGGGTATTATTGCACCTGGAAAATGGGATATCTGTTACAGTTTTATGTGGATTTAAAAAATTAAAAAAGTATAGTAAGAATTAATTTAAAGTCCTTTGCTTGTAAAATGGTCCCTTGTTTTCTGTGCTAGTCCATCTTCTGTTGCCACCCCTAGATAGGCATTCTGTTGTACTTATCCCCCCCAACCAGCTCTGTAACAGGAGATTGACTTTTTACGTTTTTCTCCCCCCTGCAGTCTGCAAGACAAAAAATAAACAAAAAGAAAAAAAAAACAGTTTTCTGACCTACTTGGAGTGTTTTTATTACTTCACACTGGGAACTTGCAGCTGTTGCATGCGTGATCACCCTGCCTCGTAAAACCAGGAAGTGCAGAGCAAGGGAAAGGATGTGACAGGCTAGCATTGGAATGTTTTTTATATTAACTTTTACTGAGTAGGGTCTTACCTCGGATGTACAGAAGCTTGAAATTTAACAAAATATATAGAACTGGGGTTTTACTACTGCTGCCGACTCTGTGTAGGCATCGCTCTCTCTCACGGGAGTGTGTGAGGGAAACAGTTTTTGTTAAGCAGACTGCCGGGCAGACAGTTTTTTAAAGCGTGAAAGCGAGGGTGACCTCTCCATTTAAAATGCAGCACAACCGAGTCCCACTCTGTCAGGTGAAAGCATTTGACACGTTTCTGTATTTTCCCATTTTGATGGTCCATTTACAGCTGGGCAACTGAGGTACTGAGGATGGGAACCGTATCCCAAACGAGGTCCACCGTGGCAGGAGCTGACAGAAACACAGGTACATTTGTGTTTCAGTAGAGTTTTGTTGTATTGGAAAGAAGTAGGGCATTGTTTTTTAATCGACATGCAATCAGGGACTCAGACTTGGGAGCGGTGGTGGCAAAACATTGGCAGTGTGTGGTGTTTTCAAACTGAACTTCTTCGGCTGCATAATTCAAAAGGAAGAGGCAGTTAGGACTGTGATCGGGTCTCAGCTCTTGCTAAGCGGGACAAAAAAATGGTGGGCATTTTAAACTGAAAATCCTAACTGCAGCTTGATATGGGTGATGAGGTTGGTGGGGACTGGCACTTTTAATACCTGGGCTCTGTTGTCTGATAGACGCCCACCTTGCCAGGTCTATCAGCCAATCAAAGCCCAGAATTTTCTTAGTCCATTTTCTAAGTTAAAACACACTCCTCCTATCAGTCCCTCGGAGGGGGGGGGTCCAACGCCAATATAGATGTGAGGGTGAAAAGTAAGAAAATAGTAAAACTTAACTACCATACCCTAACAATTCACTATACAAAACGTACTTACCTGAGGCACCAGAAAATGAAAGAAAGGGAATTGGAGACTTAATAAAAGAAAATAAACACCCTTCAAGATAGTGTGTCAGAACGTGGCCCCCAATCGAAGCACAGACAGGCAGCGGAAATGGGGAAAAGCCAGGTTAGCCAAAATGAAAGCCTCAGTTTAACAGGCATGATTTAGAATTTTGGGGTGCTCCCTGTCACCAGGTAGCCCAACATGCTTTGCAGAATTACAGTCCTATGGATTAAACACCAAGAAAGAAAAATTTTCTTCAGGGAAATCTATGCTGCTTTCTCTTCAATGGCACAGCACAGACTGGGAAGTTTCCCCTGTCTGTAATGTTATGTAGCCTTGGGCTGTGACATTACCCACAGTAGGGTTGCACATTATCCATCTGTATGGGATCCATACAATTTCCCAACACTGGTATGTCCGGTGTTAATTTGCTCGACTGATTTCCCATCAAGTGCGTGATCCCATCTCAAGAATAGCTGACTCACGAAATACTGACATACAATACCCCAGATGTCCCTGGAGAGTGTAGCAAATATTTATTCTGATTTAACCTGCCCCCTTAATCCAGTACAACAAACTGAATCAGGTCAATGTATCAAATATTTAGATACCCTGATACCAAAATGGCAAACTTTTTTTGTGTTATGGTACCACGGATGCCACCTGGAGACGGCTTCAGAGCATAGCAAACATATGAACATAAGAAGAAGCCAGCAGAAGAAGGCCACTTAGTTTATCAAGTCTGCTCATATTGCAGGGTCCACAGCTTGCGCTAATGTCCCTGCCTTCCCTCCGCACTCCTCCCATCCTCTCTACCCACGATTTTTACCTTCCCCTTATGCCTATCCCAGCCTCTCTTAAAGCTGCCCACCTCCTCCTGTACTGCATTCCAAGTGTCCACCACACTGTCTGTGAAGAAGTGCTTCCTGACCTCCCTCCTAAACCTCCCACTCTCCAGTTTAAGACTGTGCCCCCTTGTGCTATGGTTGTCACTCAGAGACTCTCTTTATCAACCTTATTTATTCCTTTCAAGTACTTGAAAGGTGTCAGTCATATGTGTTCTCTCTCTCTCTCTCTCGTACATGTTCAGTGCCCTCCACTTCTCCTTGCATTCCTTACCCTACTGACCTGCTATCATCTTTGTAGCCCTTCTCCAGCAGGTTAATGTCCTTAACAATAAACACCATAAACCAGCAGCATCCAGCCTACATTACTTTTTAGTCTAATTTAACCAGTCCCCTTAACGTAGTACAGCAAACAGAATCAGGTCACTGTACCAAATATTTATATACCCTGGTACCAAAATGGCTTTTACTTTGTAATTTGCTACTCTGTGCTGTGCATGTGCTTTCAATCCATCTGCAGTGAACCGTTCTGCATTCAAGTATGTTTGCCAGTGAAATATGGAGCTGGGTACAGAGCGAAACATTTATTTTTATTTGTGCAGGTATAGGCTATCCCTGAAATATCACTGAAAGCAACATTTTGTGTCAGACAGGAGCAGGATGGGAGCATGGAACTTGGGGGGGGGGAGAGTGAGTGGGAGGACTACATTTATTTTATTTCTATAATTGTGTACTCACACTTGTAACTGTAGGCAACTATTCTGCAGGGGTGCCTTTTCGGGATTGCGACTGTCGGCTTTTCCTTTATGGCTGGCAACATTGATGGGATTGCGACTGTTAGTAAATAGAACCAGACAGCGAGAATAAAGTTGGGATTTCAGCATCAGGAAAATATGTGACAATCATTTCCATGTTGGGAAAATGTATTAGACCCATATGTACTAACTACCCACTGCCAATGTGGAGCGCTACAGAAATCCATTTTTATGTAATGTATGTTTTTCAGAAGATCAGGGGGTGGAAATGAACACCATACCAGCTAAGACAAGGCACAAGCAGTCAACTGTACAATTTAATTTTGGAAACATGCTATTATGAACCAAGCACAGCAGCACAGTGTGCAACTTGTACCTGACATTGTCTGTCCGGTATTTTTACACACATTTGTAACCTTGTATTCTTGACTCCAGGCACAAATTGTCTTATTGTTGCACTGCATGTATTTCTGTATTTCTGTGTATCAACATGTTATTTCTTGTATAATGTGCCACTGTATGTGTATTACCTCCAGGACCTCCTTGTGAATGAGCTTGCTCAATGGAGTATTCCTGCAATAAACTAGAACTTGATGTTTCCTGGAGGAAAGCCTGCTACTGTTTCTGACAGCATCAAACAATTAACAGAGTTCAGAATACCAGTCTGTATAGTAAAACAGTGTAGCTATGCTGTCATGGCAGACTGGGTGTGCATTAACACCCAAAAATATAAAAGCCTACAAGAAAGGTAGTGTCCCCAAGATACATATAACGATATCTTGGAAACTCAAGGACGCCTCTTTATGGAGTGTTCATTTATTTAGTCTTTTTTTTTTTTTTGTCAAAACTATCTGACTTATTTCACGGTATCACATATGAGAATCTAGTCCTAGGGATTCACTCGAAAGAGCGGACAAATAACAACACACATACCCTTAGAGTACAGTTTGCTACTGTTAAATACTGGATATGGCAGGTGAGATGCAGGTTAGTACAACAGTAGCTGCATGCTTCACAAGAGGCCTGACAGACCTGGTGACTAGGAATCTTCAAAAATAAATTACAAAGACTGTTACCTGTTTAGACCACAGTAGTTGGGCACACTATGAAGACACTGTCAGTAGGTGGTATGGTGACTGAGTGGAAAATAACTATTAGCCAGTGAACATATTTCCGTTATAACCACACTAGCTAGGGGTATAACTGTTCAGGTGCTAGCTAAATTGGTGGAAGATCGTCTTTAAAGCTTTGGATATGTAATGTAGTGATCCCCAACTCTTATTCAAGAAGGGCAATGGGACAATGGGATCTTTGACATCCATCTAAACAACCACAAGAACAATCAGACAGGACCTCAGTTTGACACATTATCCAAAGGATAACCTCCGCCCCCCCTTTCATTTCAAACACAAGTGCCCCATCTCCTTCCTCTACCTCCCCATCCCAGTACTTCAATAGGAATGTGTGATTTTTTTTTGTGCTGCTCTGCTTTCTTTGCTCCAGACTTCTCAAGCACCTCTCCTCATGCCCCCTATTCTGCTGCTACTACTACTACTATTGCTACTACTACTGCTACTACTTCTACTACTACTGTTACTACTACTACCACTTCTACTACTGCTGCTACTACTACTGTTACTGCTACTGCTACTACTACTACCACTTCTACTACTGCTGCTACTGCTAGTACTACTACTGCTACTACTTCTGTTACTACTACTACCACTTCTACTACTGCTGCTACTACTACTGTTACTGCTACTGCTACTGGTACTACTACTGCTACTACTACTACTGCTACTACTTCTACTACTACTGTTACTACTACTACTACCACTTCTACTACTACTGCTACTACTACTGTTACTGCCACTGCATTACTACCACTTTACCACTACTGCTACCACTACTCTGCCACCACCATTGCTACTACTACTACTCCCGCCGTCACCACTACTCCCACCACCACCGCTACCACCACTCCACCACCATTACCACCGCGACTAGTCCCACTACTCACTGTCACTACAACCACTCTACCGCCGCTGCCACAGCCACTCCACCACCTATACACCACTACCTGCCACCACCACCGCCACCACCAATCGCCACCACCACTACCACTCTAGCACCGCCACTAACACTTCACCACTCACTGCTACCACCAGTCTACCACTAGTACCACGACTCTGCCACTTCACTCTCACTGCCACAACCACTACCACCACTGCAACTACTTCTACTACTACTGCTAGTACTACTACTGCTACAACTACTAATCCTGCTACTACTGCCTCTATTACTACTACTGCTACTGCTACAAATTCTACTACTGCTACTACTACTACTATTGCAACTACTTCTACTACTACTAATCCTGTTACTACCACCTCTACTACTGCTACTACTACAATGTCTACTACTGCTGCTACTACTACTACTACCACTTCTACTACTACTACTGCTACTACCATCTCTACTACTGCTACTGCTACTACTACTGCTATTACTGCAACTGCTACAACTAGTACTACTGCTACTACTACTACTACTACTATGTCTTTGAGGCTTCCTGGATTCAATGCTACTCTCATTCTCCTTCACAGACATGCTGCCTGTGTTGATCCCAGCCAGGTTTCTCTCTCTCTCTCTATCTCTCGTGAAGGCATTCCCCAGTGCATAACTGCCTCCTACTAGTCAACTAAAGAGAGGTGCCAGCTAGCACCTTATGTGCTGCATAGCCTAAGTGAGAGAGAGAGAGAGAGAGAGAGAGAGAGAGAGAGAGAGAGAGTGAGAACACCGAGGAGAGTAACAAATGAAAATGTACAGTATCAGTAGCTTCCATGTTCATACCTCTCTTTCAAAATCTGCTGAAGTTCATGTCCTTTTTCAAGAAGCTCTTCTGTTTCTTGGTGATCTTTTTCAGCAATATCCTTTTCATTTTCAATATCTTCCAAAATGG
This sequence comes from Neoceratodus forsteri, assembly GCA_016271365.2. Lineage (NCBI taxonomy): Eukaryota > Metazoa > Chordata > Ceratodontiformes > Ceratodontidae > Neoceratodus > Neoceratodus forsteri. The sequence continues at coordinate 122,537,820 of CM057450.1, read as the reverse complement.
TTTCTAAACAACTCTGTATATCAGTTAAAACAAGCTGCAGGATTTCTACCTCTTCCTTTTCACCTGTGAGAAGAACATATTTGTTTTATTTCTGTATTTCATTTTTTTTGCCAGAAGAACACACTGAGCAGCAAGCAGCTTGCTTTCAGAAGGACAATATACCGCCAACATAGTGTTTAGATAACAGTGCCACAAAATGTGCATCGTAGAAGTAGTGTGGGCGACAACAGCTACATGGACATAGCAGCATGGCTGAAATATTTGCTGTGGTGATTTGTGCCCCCGTCCCCTGAGTTGCCATCTCTCCCAGTGTAGTAATAGTAAATCCCCCCGAATGATCCCCCCCCCCCACCGAGTTGCCTGTTTTCTAGAGTGGTAATAGTAAATCGACCCACTGCCCTGAGCTGCCTCCCACCCCCAGAGTGGTAATAGTAAATCAACCCCCGGAGTTGTCTCCGGTCCCCAGAGTTGTAATACTGAATTGCTGTGCTGTCATTAGTGTTTGCATTATTTGTGAAGTGCGGTTGTTGGTGTTGGTGTTTTCTATGCGGTGTTATTGACCATGCTGCATTTGTTAGCAGATGTGTCCTACATAAAGGAGACAGTTAATTAAATACCAGTTGTTTTTTTCCCCTCAGTTTACCTTTAGAAACATAGAATTTGATGGCAGATAAGGACTGCTTGACCCCCCAATATGCCCATTTTCCCTACCTAAATTATCGCCGCAGTCCCTGCTTCATTTCTAGCTCTTCTCCCCCATTTTATTTCATTATGATTCCCTTATGCCTATCAAATGCATTTCTGAACCCCACCACTGTTGTTGCCCCCACTACCTCTGCTGGAAGGCTGTTCCAAGAATCTGCTACTCTTTCTGTGAAGAAGTACTTCCTCACATCTCTCCTAAATCTATCCCCTTCCAGTTTCATAGCATGTCCCCTTGTTCAAGATTACCTTTTTCCCCCCTGAAAAATACTTCCCTCCTGTACCATATTTACCTCATGAAGTATTTAAAGGACTCTATCATATTCCCCCCCTCTCTTCTAGGATGTACATATTGAGGTCCTTTAGTGTCTCCTTATAGGGCTTTTGATGCAGACCCTGCACCATTTTAGTTGCCCTCTTCTGGACCGCCTCCACTCCATGTCCTCACTAACCCTCCTGACTGTCTTGTCGCACTGCCTGGCCACCTTTTAGATCATCATATATGATTACCCCAGGTATCCTTCCTGCTTGGTAGTCATTAATATCACTCCACCCATTTTGTACTTTGCTCCTGGGTTTTTGTGCCCCAAGTGCATTATTTTGCACTTTTTCACATTGAAACTCAGCTTCCATACCCTTGATCATTCCTCTAATTTTCTCAGGTCTCTGCTTATCCTTTCCACACACACACCCGGAGTGTCCACCCTATTACAGCTTTTGGTGTTATCAACAAAGAGGCAGACCATCCCTTCCAGTGCCTCTGCAGTGTCACTTAAAAATACATTAAAGAGGACTGGTCCCAGCACTGATTCTTGAGGCTCCGCACTGGTCACTCTCCCTTCCTCAGAGTGAATTCTGTTTACCACCACTCTCTGTCACCTTATCCCAACCAATGTCTAATCCAGTTTACGGTCTTTGGGCCCACTCCCAAGCTATCCAGCTTGCTTACTATGTCTTCTATGTGGAATGGTGTTGAAAGCCTCAATGAAATTTAGGTAGGCTACATTCCCCCCATTCCCTACCCAGTTAGAAGAATGCTTCCAGAACAGCGAGAAACATAGAAACATAGAAACATAGAATTTGACGGCAGATAAAGACCGCTTGGCCCACCCAGTCTGCCCATTTCCCTACCTACTGGATAAGCTGCAGATCCTAGTTAACCAGCAGACTACTTCTTCCTACCCCCACCCCCTAGAATGGACTTATGACTGTCCCATGCATGCTTAAATTCCACCACTGTTTTTGACTCCACAACCTCCTCCGGAAGGCCATTCCATGCATCCACAACCCTCTCTGTGAAAAAATGCTTTTAAATTACCTCTGAGCCACCACCCCCATCTTCAAATTGTGCCTCTTGTTCTTGCACACCTTTTTTTTGAAAGATGCTACCTCTTGGACTTTGTTGATTCCCTTGAGGTACTTGAATGTTTCTATCATGTCCCCCTCTCCCTCCTTTCCTTGAGGCTATACATATTAAGCTCCTTAAGTCTCTCTTCATATGTCTTCCGGTGCAGACCCTGCACCATTTTAGTTGCCCTCCTCTGGACAGCTTCCATCCTGTCTATGTCTTTGTGGAGATTGGGTCTCCAGAACTGCACGCAGTACTCCAGATGGGGTCTCACTAGCTGTCTGTACAGAGGGATAATAACTTCCTGTTTTCTACTGGTGATGTCTCTCCCTATGCATCCCAGTATCCCCCCAGCCCTCCTTGCTGCCCTCTCACATTGCTTGCCCACCTTTAGGTCATCTGATATGACTACTCCCAGGTCCCTTTCCATTTTTGTTGTTGTTAGTATCTCACCCCCCATTGTGTACTCTTCCCCTGGGTTTTTGTTTCCCACTGTTAAGAACAGTGCTGTAAGAAGAGCAAAACAAGGACAGCGACAGGAGTAGAATAGTGAGCAGCAACTACCTTTACCCCTGTAGCTGTCACATCAGAGGGAGTGACTGGAGGAAGTAAAGAGTTGAGAAAAGTCGGTGACTGTTCGCGCTGCTGCCATGGTGGAGAAGGCTAAAGCATAGAGCAGCTGAGCCAGCATAGTTCTGGAGACCAGGGTTCTTTTCCCAGTCTCTGATATTTTCTGTTGACGGGTTTACAAACTTTTTTACAAGTCCCATCCCACAGTCCCCCCCACCCCGAGTTTCAGATTTCCCCTGAAATCCAACTCCCTCTCCCTCTCCCTCAAAGTTAATTATTTCAGTAAGGGGAGTGCAGGGGGCAGGGCCCCCTGTGTCGTGGGTGCAGAGCCCCCTGCAATAACATAATTTAGTATTTTGTTTTTCCTGCTTGTTGACCTTCACACAGGTTAAGATGCCTTGGTCCTGCAGCGGTGGTGTTGGGGGGTTCTATCCCAGAAAAATTAATAAAATAGTGTGGTGCCTCTACCCAGAGTAAATTGCAGTGGGGCAGGTGTATGATTGGCACAACCTTCTGGGATGCTGTACCTACCCACCTGCCCTTCCAACCACCCCACACACTGGATACCAAACAGTTCCCCAATACTGTATACCTCATACACTTAACAGTCTAGTTACACAAAGCACCCTTCACACAGCAATTGCAACAACAAAACACAGCTATATTTAGGGGAAGGGTGAGGGAAGAGGTACCAGGAACAGAAATAGCTGTGAAAGGAAGAAACAGGGTTAGAGCAATTAACAGTAACAAGACCCATAGGTCAGACCACCCCAGAGCCCACCCCCACTGGTACCACTGAATGTCCCTCTGTTCCTGCTGGGTTCCCAGGTGTTCACAGACCTTCTCAGTGCTGTGGGTTGGCAGGCGTTGGGATCATAGAAACAATGACAACTGAAACATGAACAAATAAACCTTTACTCCCCTTGACTTCCAGGGCAGGCCCTGGATACCCACAATTCTGAAGAGCCGTGAGGTTCCCAGAGCAGGGAGCTTCCCTCAGCTCAGTCTCTACAGATTCAGTTCAGAGAGGGCATAAACAAAGGGGCAGAAGAGAATGAAGCATAGGCTTGGGCTTGATTGAAGATCTGGTCGCTTGTCACCTTGACTGGAGGTCTTGCAGCTTGTCCCCTTCAGCCTATTCAGGCCCATTGCAGAGCTCCCACACAAGGCCTACCCAACCACAGAGGACCCAGACTTAGGAGTGGCTCCAAACCCCAGATCCCTCACAGGTCACAGGTGCCTTACCCTCCAGAACATGCCGGTGGCCTACTGTAGCCAGCAGACCCCACTCAGTGGGGGTTAACAAATTCCCTTGCTCTGAGATGTAACTGGAAAATTCACTGCTTCCATTTTTTCTCTCAGACAGGAAAACGACTTCAGTGTGCAGCCAGACAGTTTCACAAACCTTTCCACTCTCCAGTACCGTCTGGCAACAGATTCCAAAGTGCAGTTCAGTAGTTCCTTTCTACCACTAGATTTTAGCAGCAGGTTCCTGCAGCATAGGGCACCTGCTCACCTCTTTCCTTTTACAGTCTCTCCAATTCAAAACAGCATCCACTTTTGCTCTGGCTCACATACTGTTTCCAGCAAGTCTCTTTCTTAGCTCAAGAGTTTCTCTCAGTCCCTCTGATATAGGATCTCTCCAGCAAACGATTTTCCTCAAAACTAGAAATATTTATGAGATACCTGATCTTCTCAGCAAGGGTGCACAGTTCCTTTCAAACAGTAAAATCCTGTCATCCCAATCCTCAGAAATACTCCACATAAGCCCTGTGAAAAAAAGTAGGCTTTTCTCCACACAGCACTGAGCCCTCTTGACTCGATCAGAGCCCAGAAACAGACTCACCCAACTGCCCAATGTCCCTGGGATTTTTCCTGAGAATCCTGCCCTCTAGTTTCCATCATCAATCACAACCATGAGCCCTCTTTGGTTATTGAATGGGAAAGTCTCTTGGCACCTGAAAATAGTATACACCGCTCCCCAGAGCCCTCTCACACAGTTTTGGTGCCTAGATAGCTGATTGGCTATCCATTTGGGGTCACAGTATCATAACATGGCCGCTACCATTCTGTCACAGCACAGTTCACATGCAGTTTCAACTTTCAGCTTTCCTGTCTGGTTGCAGCCAACATAAACACTTTTATTTGCCACATGCCCCACCGACATATAGCAGCCCCCTTTCTCTATCACTTGGCTGCAGACTTTAACAATTTTAAACAGTCCCCATGCCTATCACTAGCACCATTTTCCATAGCCCCAGGCATTAGGCAGGCTCTCTATTCATAGTTCCCTTGACTTCATTAATATTCATGAGACCGCCTCATTGGCACTCTCCATTAAAACATTTCTGATGCTCCCCCACGCCACCACCAGGTCTCTGGTTCCTAATTAGCTTAATTTCAGGGTCAGAATCACTGGAGAGGTGCTTGTTCAGTTGGAGAAATGGCCACAAATAGAAGTGTGCACTGTGCATGTGTAAGCCACCGAAAAGCACATGGAGTGCAAAAAACAACCTGACGGCTCTGTGCTTTACTCCTCCAGCCCCAAACTGTATTTATTTATTAGCTTTTGGTAACCGGGTAAGTGCGCTAGGCAACAGACCTGCCTATTATCAGGCATGACCCGGAAGAGCACAGGACACTGGTTACAATATGCAGAAATGCACAGACATAATATAGGTGTACAGGAGCAAAACAAGATATACATTGGGTAGCACAGTAATAGTTACATAAGGGTACATTTTAGGCATAGATCATAATAAGGATGTAAAATAAAACAATTAGGGTAACCATAAGACAGCTGAGGACAGTAAAGACATCAAGGTTCATAGCCACCTAGACAAGCGTACTGCATGGGAGAACATTAGTGTAGTACTCAGGGTCAGACCCACAGCCTGCAGTGGGACAAAGCAAATTAAGAGCATTTGCATTGGCCAGAGGCTAGGAGGTGGGTGAACAGCAAGTTTTTGAATTCTCGATGGGAGGCTGAAGTTTTCACCATAAGGGGGAGTGAGTTCCAGAATTTGGGAGCAAAATGGGCAAATGTCTGTTCACCCATTTTTGTCATGCAAGATCTAGTGGAGAGCATGGGGACAGAGGAAGACCTGAGGGTACGGGTGTGTGAGGCAGGAGTCAGGAGGTTGGCAAGATAGATAGAGCAGGGAGGTCTAGACAGGAGTCGATAAGCAGCCCAAGGAGTAGTCTGTAATATCCTAGGTGACAGCCAATTTAAGCCAGCATAAAGGAGACAAATGATGGTAAGACGTGGGGCATAGGAATCTACAGATGTTGTTGTAGACAGTGTCCCATTTGTGGAGTGTAGCAGAGTTTGCAGCAAAGAGGAGGGCAGAGCATATTGGAGCTGGGGTAAGAGAATACCTCTCGCAACAGAAAGTCTAGCGAAGGAGTGAGGAGTGAAGACGCTGACAAGTCTCCGGCCTAATTTTAGCATTTAGGCACGGCACACTATATTGACATGTTGAGACAGGTCAAGTGTGGGATCCAAAGTGACCCCAAGGCACATGAAGGACTCAGGGTTTGAGATGAGGGAGCCGTCAAGGCATTGAACCCGGAGCCTGTTCGCAGGGGCAGACAGTTTTTTAGAGGATCCGAATAGCATAGCACAGGTTTTTTCTAGGTTCAGAACTTGGTGAATGCTAGAGAGCCAGGTCTGCAGGAATTGGAAGTCACTAGTGAGAGTGGAGTTGATGGCAGCAACTGATTTTGACCCAGAGTAGAGAACAAGGTCATCTGCGTACATAGAGTGCAGCTATGCGGGACATGGTGGGAATATCATTTAGGAAGAGGGAGAAGAGTAGAGGTCCAAGAGTGGATCCCTGGGAACTCCACGGAGATGTTTAGGGGAGGAAAGGGCCTTGTGAAATGCTACCGCCTGAGTCCGATTGTCAAGATAGCTATGGAATCAGGAGAGGGCTTGGTCAGATGCTCCAATGGATTGGAGCTTCTTTAGCATGAGAGGATGGTATACCATGTCAAAGGCTTTAGACAGGTCAATAAAGACGGCCCCAGTGAGTAGGCCACGGTCCATATTATTTCTGATGTCATTTGTAAGTTGTGCAAGTGCAGAGGTGGTACTGTGACCAGGCCGGAAACCATGTTGGCACGGGGTTTGAAGATTAAACATGTCAAGGTGAGCAGCAAGCTGGCGGTGGACTATTTTTTCAAGCAGCTTACTGAGAGTGGGCAGAAGAGATATAGGGTGGTAGTTGGACATGAGTTTGACATTGCCCTTTTTGTGTATAGGGATGGTTCTGGCAGTTTTCCAGGTGGACAGGACAGTAGATGTACGAATCAAGAGATTAAAAAGCCAGGTGATAGGTCTGGTCAGCCAAGGTGCATACTGCTTAAGTATGCAAGGATGGATGCCCTTAGGCCCTTGACCCCCGCTGCGGAAGGGAGTTAAGTAGCTGCTAACTTCAAGGTATGTGGTTGGAGCCAGAACGAAAGGGAGGGGTGGAGGGGCGAGGGAGAAGAAGAGGGACAGTCAGGTTGTGGGCTAGTTAGAGTAGCGACTGATGGAGAAGAAAAAGGCATTGAAGGCGCTATAATGGTGTCATGGTTGGTGCAGTGAACACCTTGAATGTTCATGTCAGCTGGATTCTGTTGCTTGTCGCTGCCGAGAATGTCCTTAATTTGGACCAGTACCTGCCGGATTTGTAGAGGATGTTATTAGTAGGTTCCTATTGTAGGTGCTTTTGGACAATACTAATTTGTCTTTGCAGCTGTTACGAATGCACGATAGTCTTCAAAGTCTGCACGAGGTGGGAGATCTTCCACCTGGACCAAAGTTTGTCCCTAGATTTGAGAAGTTGAAGCAGGGGCGTGTTAGCCACTTGGTTACTTTCCCTGCCATCCTACGGTGGTGACCGGATGTGAAGGGTTTTGAAGAGAGAGGAGGACGGAGTTGAAATATTCTGTGGCTATGTTAATGTCCTCTGTTTGGTAGAGAGGGGACCAGTCAACCTGGTTAAGGTCAGTTAAGAAGTCCTCATGACTTAGGCAGGAGAGATTAGGAAAGGTTACAGTTTTAGCAGGGAGGGAGGAATGACAGTGTTCCAGACACAGTAGATGGGATAGTGGTCACTAATTGTGTCCAGGTAGCACACCTCGCTGAGGCAAAACATATTCCGTCCTGTTAGTAAGTATCCAGTCAAGGAGGGTGGCACAGTTGCCCCATGTGAGATCCTTGTGGGTTCATGTATGAGCTGGGATAGATTTGCCTTGCTAGCTAAGGAGGATAGGTTAGCTGAGTTTTTCTCGGACCAGTCAAGGTTAAAATCACCAAGGCAGATAATGTCATTCTTGCCTGTAACTGTAGGCAGAAACCCTAGGAGTTCAGTGATGCCTTGTGTAGCATTTTTTGGAGGGATATAAGTACAAAAAATATGGAGTTTCTTTACACCCCCAAGAAGCAGTAGGGGGTGTAGGATTTCACAGTTTGGTAGGAGGGGGTCCTGCAGAAGGGTAATGTTTAGGTGATTTTTGAAGTAGAGGACAAGGCCACCTCCCCTTTTAGTGCCAGGACAGTAGATACGAAGCATGTTGTATCCAGGAAAGTGGCACTGAGAGTCAGGCACTGTGGGCTTAAGCCAGGTTTCTGTGATGGTAAGGACAACCGGGACGTTAGTATAGACCCAAGCCTGGAGGTCAGGGAGGTTGGCCATAAGGCTCCTAGCATTCAGGTGGGCGAAAGTTAGTCCATCGGTTTTAGGGAGGGTGGTGGCTGGGGAAGGGGGCAAGGTTATGGCAGGGACGCAGAGATGGACCAGGGTTGATCTCAATGTCGCGGATAGCATAACAGCTAGGGTTAAGTAACCATAGCGGGGTGATGAAGTGCCTGATAGAGAAGCAGGGTGGCGGCTCAGATGAAGGTGAAGGTATCTCACTATTGGGCTAATAACGCTTGCTGATAAGAGCAGGGGTGGAGGTAGTGGAGGTAGTGGTAGCAAGCATGTTGGAGTAGTAGAAGTCAAGCTGAGTATAAGTATTGGCAGAAGCTGTTGATGTGTTCAAGCAGTAAAGCTCAAAGAGGATAGGAAGGCAAAGTATTCCCATGAGGAGCGCTGGGAAGGGAGGAAGGGACATTTTTTGACTAGAGAAAGGAGTGAGGTAGAGAGGAAAGAGACAGCAGAGGGCTCCTTTAATACAAATCACCAAGAGAAAACAGCTACTAGAGAGCAGTAAAATGTGACAAGTGAGGTATGGGAGCAAATTGCTCGGACTTAATCAGGCTCCCTCTAGTGGCAAAACAATATAAGGAGCTAATGGAGAACTGCTACAAGGGCTGGAGGGAAGATACAGGGACACAACGGGACCATGTGAGTCTCAGCCCCGGAGCAGAGGACACCTGAGGGAAACAGCAGACTGGCTTCCAGAGGCAAATAGGTAAGCCCTGAAGGAGGGTTACATTTTATATCCATGGTAGCGGTCTTCGGTGTGTGTTTGGACTGCTACCATGTGGATGTGTGTTTTCACTATTAGCTGTGTTTGCAGGTGCCATTGTTTCTGAACTGTTCTGGGCAGCGCTGTTGTTGTGTTCATGCTTCTAATCTAGTGCCCCACTGTTCCACCCTGCTCTAATTCCTTTGACACCCAGTCAATGAAATCTGCCAGATTTGTTTGACATGACCCCTCACCCCTGTGAACCCATGCTGCCTCAAATATTGTAACCCATTGAATTCAAGATACTCCACAATCCTTTCCTTTAGGAATGATTCCATTAACTTTTCCACCACCATTGTCAGGCTGATTGGCCAATAATTGCCAGCCTCCTCCCTTCTACCACTTTTGTGAAGTGGGACTACATTTGCCCTCCTCCTGTCCTCTGTAACCACTCCTGTTTCCAGTTAGCTGTTAAAATGGACTGTCATGAGCTGGCCTGGTGGTGCTGAGGGTTGAGGTGCTGGACGCCACACCTCGCGCCACGCCAGTGACCCGGGTTCGGGAACAAGCCCAGGCCTCCGGGGGTCAGCAGGGGAGGAGAGGATTGAGCATCCGGAGGACTGCTCTCCTCTCCTGGAAGGTAGGGGGGATGTGTTCCGCACAGATAGCAGCACTCTGTGGAGACCAGGTGTACTACGGCTGTCAGAACCAAGCATGGGGAAGACGTCGGGTGTCTGCCTTCTGGACATGAGCGGGAGCGCTCACATAGCAGGCTGGGCAGCACTGCACAACCCATGTCTGGGGAGGGACCAAGTAAGAAAAATTTCTGGAACATTGAGGAGGTGATGAGGGCCTGGGTGGCATTCCCTCACATCCCCAACTCTGGACCTCCACCTCGCCGATCCGTGGCTGCCTTCCAAAGAGAGAGATGGACCCTCTAATTACAGAAAGACGCTGCCAAGAGAGTAGTGTCGGGCCCTTCCCTGTGGGTGATCTGGAGTCTGGGAAGTCTCTCTGATGGGAAGGATGGCCGAGGCGAGAGATCATGGTGGGGAGTAGCAGGGAAGTAGTCGAGAAGGCACCTCTTAGAGATGCCTCAGTGCAATGGAGCAGAAAAAAAGTGTTTTTGGGAAAAAAAAGGACTGTCATGAGTGCAGCCAGTACCTCCCCGAGCTCCATCAATACACTTGGATGCTCCCCATCCGGCCCAGTTGCTTTGTCCATCTTCAGATTAGTGAGTCCCTTCAGGATTCTCTCCTCTGAAAAAGGACTAGTGTCCACCTCCCTTCCTCCATAGCTTCTGTTACTTTTTAGTGGCCTTTTTCCCTGTGCTTCCTCTGTGAATGTTAAATGAAAGCATTTGTTCAGGATGTCTGCCTTTTCCTGGTCCCTCTCTGCACAGTCCCTCCCTTCCTTTCTAACCTTACAATCTCACCCCTGGTCTTCTTCTTTTCACTTAATACCTAAAAAATGTCTTGTCCCCTTTCATCACCTCCTAGGCTATTCTCGCTTCAGTTTGTGCATTTGTGCCCCTTATTTATTTCTCTGCTTCCCTCAATTTCCTCTGCTATCCAAAAGGAAGCTCTGCACTCTAACCACATATAACTGCTGTACCTCCTACCCTGCTCCCTCTGTGTCTCCTTATACCTTCTGAATGCTACACTTTTCCTTTTACTTTTGATTACTTGTTTAATGCAGGCACTGTTTCTCCACCCCACCCAGGTCATTCCCCCTCGCCAGATCCTTCTGGAAACATTCATCCATCTTTACCAAATTTTCACTCCTTTAGTCCAGGACCCTAACCCTTGTGTGGTTCGATTCCACAGCTGTCCTTATATTAAACCACACTGTAAGATGATCACGGGTCCCCAGGTGGCCTAACACTTTAACATCTGCAACACTGTCTCTATTAGTGAGTACTAGGTCCAGTCTTGCCCCATCATGAGTGGGTTCGCCCACTAGTTGCCCGAGAAATGCCCCTGCAGACAGTCCAGGATGTCTGCTTCTAGCTGAAGTCACTGCTGTGAGGCTCCAGTCTACATCTGGTAGGTTGAAGTCCTCCACCAGCAGCACCACCCTCTATTCTGTTGTCTTGCCAATGGCTTCCACCAGTACCTTATCTAATTCCATCCCTGTGCTGGAGGTCTGTGGATCACTCCAATGTGAACAGTGACTCCATTCCCTATCTCCAGGGTGGCTCACAGTACCTTTGCCCCTCTGTATTCCCTGTATCTCTGTTATTTTTATGCTTTCCTTCACATAAAACACCATAACCCCTCCTTTACTTCCCACCCTGTCCTTCCTGAAAAGAGTACAGCCTGTTGTGACCATGTCCCAGTCATGGTTTTCAGTGCACTGTGACTCGGTAATGGCCACAATATCCAGGTTGGCCTCTGCCATGATGGCTTCTAGGTCCAGTAGAACAAAATATTCACCTTAGTAATCTTGTTTCTTCTAAGGTATTCTTCAGTATGATTAACTATAGCAGTCAGCCTCCAGCGCTGAACTGTCCCGGAGAAATTTGGAACAATATGCTAATGATGGAACATATATTGGCTCGTGCCACCATTTATATCTGCTGCCTTCACTACCTGCAGCCTTCTGTAATGCTCAGATTAACTTGGAGCCTGCTTGTAGAGATTCCTAACCTAAGCTATCCTAACTATGCTAAATAAGCATTGTAAACAACCACCCCTTTTGCCTATCCTCTGGGAATGTCAGATAGGACTAACTAGAAGTCCTTAAAGCCATCTGGCTTTAAAAGATGAGTAAAACCCAGGATGACCAAAGTAACTTAAACCAGCTGTGATGCAGGGTCAACTGATTCTAGAAGGGGAGGTAAGGAAGGAGAGTTAATCATATTGAAGAATACCTTGGAAGAAGCAAGATTACTAAGGTGAGTAATTTTTTTCTAACCCCAGGAATTCTTCAATATGATTAACTATAGCAGACTACGAAGCAGTACCTTTGGAGGTGGGCACAGAACTTTACTTGGGAAAGAGACTCTTCAGCACTGCTGTGCCAAACCTGGCATCACCTCCGGACTGAATGTCCAGACTGTAGTGCTTGGTAAAGGCGTGTACTATTCTCCATGTAGGTGCTTTACAGATTTCCAGAAGAGGAATATCTCTGGCAGCTGCAATTGTGGCAGCTCTCGCCCCTGTGGAATGTGCCCTCAGGCCTACTGTGGGTTCCTTACCAGCTTTGCTATAACAAAACTGGATACATGCTACTATCCATTGTGAGATGGTTCTTTTAGTAGCTGTTTTTCCCTTTTCCCACATCTCCATAAGTCAGGAACAGCTGTCGTCTGTCATGCCTATGGTTCTTAGTGTGGTTCAGATATTACCTGAGAGCTCTTTTGACATCCGGGCTGTGGAGTCTATGCTCCCCTGAACTGGAATGGTCAGTGAAGAAGACTGGCAAAGTGATAGTCTGCTTCAGATGAAAATCTGAGACTACTTTAGGGAGGACCTTCCTGTTTGTCCTGAGGAACACCTTATCCCTGTGGAAGGATATGTAGTCCTGTTCTATACATAGAGCTTGTAGCTCACTTTTCCTTCTAGCTGAGGTGACGGCCATTAGGAATATAGTTTTCCAAGTGACAAATTTCAGGTGTGCTGTAGTCATGGGCTCAAAGGAGGGATCCCATGAGTGTAGCAATGCAGGAATTAAGTTCCTCGGTGGGCACTGGTTCCCTGTGAGGGGGTGCAAGTGTGCCAACCCTTTGAAAACTTTTTTAAAAATAGGATTGGCTGCTAGAGAAGTGCCCTTGCCAGCCGAGAGATAGGCTAAGACTGATGCCAGGTGGATCTTAAGGGTCAAGGGCTATAGGCTCAAAGCATGCAAATGGGTAAGATAGTCCATAAAGACTGTCAGGCCTGACTGGCTGGGCACCAAATCCTTGATGCCACACCAGATAGAAAACCTTTTCCATTTCACAGCATATGTTTTCTTAGTGGCAGGCTTCCTTGAGCCCATATGTACACTAAGAACACTTTCAGAGAGTTTCAAGTTAGCATTTTTTAAGTCTTCAAGAGTCAGACCTTGAGCCTGAGTGACCTGAGGTTCAAGAAAAGGATCCTGCCCTGAGAGGAGGTCAGGAGGTTGTGTCTCTGAGGATGGTTGATTGGTTGAGCTACTGACTGAGAGAGGAGAAGAGACTACACCACAGTTGCCTGGCCCAATCTGGGGCTATCAGAATCCTGGTTGCTGACTGAGACCTGAGTTTTATCAGCACCCTGATAAGTAATGGTAATGGAGGAAAGCATAAAGGTGCATCCCCTTCCAATCCAATGCCAGAGCATCCAGGAGCACTGTGCCCTTCATTGAAGGCCTGCAACAGAACCTGGGTAGCTGGTAGTTCTCTTCTGAGGTGAAGAGCTCTGAGGTCTGGGGTTCCCCATCTCCAAAACACCACTTCTAGCACTCCTCTGTTGTGGGACCACTCCTGGTGGTTTTGGTTGATTCTGCTGAGGGCCTCTCACAGAGTGTTTTCTTTCCCTGGTAGGTGAATAACCATCAGGGGGCACCTGCAAGGAGTAGGCTAGTCCCCATATCTTCATTGCTTCTGTGAACAAGAACCTCATTCCTCCCTGCTTGTTGAGGTAATACGTAGTGGTGGTGCTGTCTGTTCTGCCCTGTACCATCTTGCCCCTTATTAAAGTGGCAAAGGACAGGAGTGCTAGCAGTACTGCTGTCTGAGTTCCAAGAAGTTGATGTGTAACAGTGTTTCTGTTGGGGACCATGCACTATGCACTGTGTAATATCCCAGATGTGCCCCCAGTCTAGGAGGGAGGCAGCTGTAGTGGGGACCAGTGAGAGGGATTCTGCCTTGAAGGGGAAACCCCACCCTGAGATTGCTTTTGTCTTGTCACCACTTTAGGGCCAGTAGAAGTGTGCTTATTACTGGAACTTGCTTTGCCAAGAAGTCTCTCCTTTGTCACCAGTGTGATCTGAGATGGAACTGAATGTCTCTTATCTGGAATCTGTCCCCTTGGACTGTTCCTATTGCAGCTGCCATGTGTGACAACAACTTCAGGAAGTGTCTTGCTGACTGAGACCTGTTGAGTCTGAAGGAGCTTGCAATCTGCAATATGTTGTCCACTCCTTTCTAAGGAAGAATAGCTCTTCCTTGCTGAGTGTCCAGCTCTTCCCCTATGAAGATCAGGACCTGAGTGGGCTGGAAGATGGACTTTTGGACATTGATGATGAACCCCAGTGACTCCAGGGTGTTCTGGGAGAATTTGAGGGCATCTCCTACCTCTTGTGGGGAATAACCCATGACCAGCCAGTCATCCAGGTAGGGAAACACTGTTATGCCCTACCTTTTCAGGTGTGCCACCACCACCAGCAGGCACTCTGTGAAAACCCTGGGGGCAGAGGTTAGATCAAAAGACAAAGCTGCAAACTGATAATGTCCTGAGTGAAGCCTGAACTCAAGGTATTTTCTGTGACATTTCCTGATTGGATTGAGGAAATAGGCATCCCTGAGATCCAGGGTTGCCAGTTAGTCTCCTTCATGTACAGTAGGGAGAATCATTGCCAGAGTTACCATCTGGAACTTTGGCTTTTATTAGGTGCTTGTTCAGAGCTATTAGATCCAAGATGAGGCACTGCTCCCCATTCTTTTTTAGAGTGAGGAAGTATCTTGAATATAATCTTTTTCTCTTCTGTGAGGCTGAGACAGGTTCCACTGCCCTTGTTGCCAGCAGGCCTGACACCTCTTTTTTCCAGGAGTGTCCTTTCTGTGATAGATGCTGGCCTGAAGGATCTTAACTTTAGCTTGGGGAAGGATTTGAAGCTGAGGGCTAGTCTCTGGCTCACTATCTCCAAGACTCACTTGTCTGTGGTGATTGTTTTCCAACCTGGGAGGTAGTAAGCCAGCCTGCCTCTATCGATGGTGGGGCGGTGACTGTGACCTGTGGATCAGGGAGTCTGCTTTGCCTGGGCTGCAGACTGGGAGGTCTGATTACCATGCCTGGAGCCCCTTCTGCCCCGCCCCTGAAATACCTCCTCTGCTGCTGGTATACAGGGGTGGCCGGGGCCTGAAAGAAGAATCTGCCAAAGCCTGACCTTTCTCTACCTCCCCTTTCTTTGGCCCTGTAGGAGGTAGAACCTTTTCTTTAGCAGCATTTCTTCTATAAGTGGTTTTGTATTCATCCACTTTTTTCATGTAGGCTTCAGTCTTGTCTCTGAACAGGGAATTGTTTTCACAAGGGTAATCTATTGCCTTGTTATGGGTATCCTGGGTGAGGTTTGTTGTCCTAAGGCAAGTGAACCTCCTTAGGGCCACTGTTTGGGCCATCCACCTGGCTGCAGTGTTGTCAGAGTCAACTGCCATGTGGAATTGATATTTTGTGGCTTCTAGTCCCAGCCTGGCTGTCTCGATCAACTTAGAGGCCAGAGCTGGTGGTGCCTTCTCAGCCAGGGCCATCATGGAGTTCCACAGGAACTTCTGATACCTGGCTGTATATGCCATATAAACGACTTGCCTCATGGACAATGATATGGCCAACTATCCCTTCTTTGCCATACTGTCCAGCCTTCTCAAGTCCTTCTCTGGAGGGTGAGAAGACAATAGTACCTTTGCCTCATCACAGGTAGCTGCCTGTACCACCCCCTCGTGGTCGGGGTGCTGGAATAAAAATTCTGTCCCTGACCTATCCAGTTGATATTTCTTGTCTGCTTTCTTATCAACTGGAGGAACAGAGTTGGGGGTCTGCAGCATTTTTAAGGCATGTTTCTTTAAAGATTTCTGGATGGGCAAGAAGAACCTTTTGTTGGAGCGACGCAGTCATGTCCAGAAAATCCGCTTCTTCCTCCATTTCATTAATGTGGATGTCCAGAGCCTCCACCATTTGTTTTACAAAAATAAAATGGGAAGAGAAATCCTCTGGCAGCCTAGGAGGAGACTCGAATTCATGATCTTAAGAGACCTCTGGTTCTATTGGACCTTTCTCATCCTCATCATACTCTTCGTATGAGGGGTCTTGGGACTCCTGAACCAGTCCTTGAACTGGTACTCTAACCAGTGCAGGAACAAACACAGTTCCGATGGAACCAAGTTAGCCAGTTGCAGAACTGGTACCAAGCCCTATAAAGCCTACAATACTTGCAGGGCTTGAGCTACAGCTTCAGCGGAGGGCATATTCTACTTTTCTACTGAGGGTTCCTTTGGTTTTCCACCTGGAGGCTCAGTATGCTTCTTTTTGCATTTCCTTTTTTCTGAAGATGGTTCCGGAATCAGGTCAGCAGTTCTTTTTGTTTTGGAACTCTCGCCTTTGTCAGAGGCTTTAGTCTCAGTACTTTTCTCTTTCATCAGAGAAGATGGTTGTACAGGAACTGAACAGCTCAGTTCCTCCACTCTCTTTTTAAAGCATTCCAGGTGCTTTTCCACGGGTTTAGCTGGGAAAGTTCTGCAGATCTCACAGTTGACTTGGAAGTGTGAGGAATCAAAACAGAGCAGACACAGATCACGTTTGACTGCATTTGCAAATATTTTCCCACACTTAGTGCAATTTTTAAAACCTGTGAGTCCTGTCTTCTTTTTAGACTTATCAGACATAAGCAAGGATGAACCTAACTAGACCACCACCAGACAGTAAAACCTCTTTGCTTTTTTGTTTGTTTTCTCACAGGAGATGTTATCTCCTAAAGGTTGTGGTTGGTTACTGAACCAAGAAAAAACACAAGCAAACTTCGGAATTAACTGAAAGTATACCAAAAGACTCAGAAATGCCTTAACAACAAGTTAAATTTACTAAAGTAAAATAACACAAAGGTTTAAGAATAAGCAGTTCCTCCATGGTTTGAAGAACCACTGAGGAACCAAAAATCTGAAGTAAAGTACGAGTAAAAACTAACTAAAATATTGTCAAACTAAGCAGAAAGTAAAGACAGCAAAAATAACAGTAAAATTAAACTAGAATACTCAAATTTCTAGTGAAATTAAGGAATTCTTCCACAACGATGAGGAGAAGTCTCCGAGGTGTCCTTACAGGCAGGCGGAGAAAGAAATCTGAGCATTATAGAACGCAGCAGTTAGTGAAGGCAGCAGATTTGAATGGTGGCACGAGCCAATAGATGTTCCATCATTAGCATATCATTCCAAATTTCTCTGGAGCCGTTCCGTGCTGGAGGTTGACTGCTATAATTAATCAGATCGAAGAATTCCTGAGGTTAGAATCTTATTTCCTGAACTTCTAGCACTCACACACACGGCCTTCCAGATTTTGTTCCCGCTCTGCTTGTTGACCCCTTTTTTCCTTTTTGGCCTCCATCCTTCTCCCCACTCTTTTGTTTCGTAAACTTTGTTTGTTATTTTCAACAAACATATAGTTACTATATCGAGCAGAGTACATATGTTTCGTGTTAAAAACCATGAGGGCGCCACTCTTCTTAGTATTATAATATAATCCAACTCATGCTATAATGATATGACTTTTGGGGGAAAACAGAGGTCCCTAAAACAGACATATATAGTGTAACATTGCTGTATAAGAGTCCATGACCTGTATGGCAAGTTGTTTGTTTTGGTCAGTCCCAACATGTTTCTTATCCCTCTCCCATTCCCTAATGAAAAGACAAGAGAGTAGTCCACCACGGTATACCTTTTCTGTGCGTACTCTCTAGTACCCCAACAGTCCCATGAGTGTAGAGCAATAATGAAATGGCTTAGTTTTAAGGTGCAAACATTTTAACACACTCAAATACTGTATAATAAAACAGTTGAAAAACAGTGAATACATAGAGCCACAACTGGAACAACACACTCCCTCATCCAAACTGTAAGGAAGACCAATAGAAGTATGACTCAGGAGTTCAGTCTGTTATGCTGCATGGTGGAGGGTTGACCCAGGAGTCATGGAAGAGTGCCAACAGTCTAAGTCAATAAATAGCTCACCTGGAGTCTTACCGCTTA
This sequence comes from Neoceratodus forsteri, assembly GCA_016271365.2. Taxonomy (NCBI): domain Eukaryota; kingdom Metazoa; phylum Chordata; order Ceratodontiformes; family Ceratodontidae; genus Neoceratodus; species Neoceratodus forsteri. The sequence goes on along the minus strand of CM057450.1, from coordinate 122,519,875 downwards.
CTCACCACACAGTCCAAATTTAAATGGAATAAGTAAGGCTGCTGAACACTCCCTCAGGTTCCCTCCCCATCTGAATCTTCAGAGTGATCCCAGCTTCATTTACGTGGTGCCTGTTTCTGTGTCCACTTTTGGGCATCTGTCGGGTTGGAGAAAAGAAAAACTTTCCACTGGTGTACAATACAGAGCTGCTTGGGAAACACCATCCCATGGCTGATTTCTGCCTCTCAGAATAAGGCTCACACCTCATCAAATTTATTTTTCTTCTGAGGGATTGCATAGCTAATGTCTGGATACAACCATGTGGCTTGCCCTTCCTAAAGCAGTGTGCCTTATGTGGGAGTTAGCTGCCACGATTCTGCACCCTCCATATCTAGTGGAGCACAGCCACCCTGTCTGTCTTGCCTTTACATCTTGCCAGGGCCAGGAGGAAGTCCTGTGTTCCCACTCCATCTGTTACCATCACAATAGTTCGAGATGCCTCTGGGTTGTCAGGTCTAGCATGGGGGTAACTCTGTAGGCCTTCTGAATTTGAAGTGGTCAAGTTGAAACAGCAGCCCCAGTTGCTGTGCCAGCCAGTCCATCAAAAAGAATGGTAAAGAGCCCCCCTCACTACCCTCCAGAATTCGTATAATACACACATAAGCTGCGTGAGCCTGATTCTCTAGTGTTTCAAGATGGGAGCACAAGTGCATATTTTCTTTAGTGAGGGTTGCTGCTGTCCCCAAGGCCACATGCACTTCCTTAGTTGCCTCCTCTGTTGCAGATTTCACCAAGCCCATTCATGTCTCAAGTCCCGCCACTCTGTTGGTAAGATTATTGAATTTGTCTGCCAGTCTGGTTACCGATTTAATGAGTCTATTGGTTTTAATCCCCAGCATCTGCAAGATTTCTTCAAGGGAGCCCTCTGAATCTTGTGATGCACCATGCTGTGCTGATCGTGTAGTAAGCGCTCCCGATACAGTTTTACTTTTTGCACCCTCAGGCATGATCTTATCCTTCTGAGGATTTCCCATCCTGTAGAGTGGGTCTTCAAAAATCTCCACTCCAAGTCTGGGTGCAAAGTATAAACAGTGCAGTGTATTTCAAGGGTTTGTAGTACAAACTACAGCCGGTGCTCTAATCTCAAGCGTCCATCTTGTTCGAGCTCCACAGAGCCCCCCCCTTAATGCTTCTGTTCCCTTCCCTTTGTTTCTGTCACCCTGCTTCCTTTATCAATTTGCGCCTTGGAGGATTCCTCTCCCCTTGGGTTTTCCATACTCTCTACTTTAGCCTATGTTGGGGCAGTTTCTGCCTCCCCGATTCCTTCTGCCACCCCCCTTGGCAAGTTTAAATGTTCACTGAAGTAACATTTAAACCATCCACTGAGGACTGCAGTTCCTCTCCCAGATGGATGTAGGCCATTATCCCTGTGTAGGTCTTTATCTTCCCAGGTGGGTCCACAGTCCCCGATGTAATTGAACCCCTCCCCTTTGCAGCATGCCTTCAGCCAAGAGTTGTGGTGATGTGGATAGCCCTCTCCCCCCCCCCATCATAGGCAGGCAGCACCTCAGCAAAAGTCACTAAGTGTGCTACCTGTCTAAGACCCCTCCTCAGCACCTTAAACTCTCCTTGCACTGTCCCAACCTCGTCCCTAACCAGGTCATTAGTCCCCAGGTGGACAATGACATCCAGCTCTCTCTCCTTGCTGCCCTAGCAACCATCAGGATCTGCTTCCCACCCCTCCAGGTTATGTGCTGCATAGGCACCTAACCTGCCTCCCCCCCCCTTCCTATTCCCAAATCTATCCCCCTCACAATCAAGTGCTCCACCAGAAATTGCTTCATCCTCCTTTGGAGTCCTCTATCTCCCTCCTTGGGATTTACACTACAGAGGACCCCCACATCATCCCTGTCACTATTGCAGGTGGCTTCTCCAGGCAGCCCTACCTTGCCAGAATGGTGTAGAAATTATGTAGTGGTGCCGGCTGAAGAATGTGCCTCTGTCCCACCACCTCCACCCTTCTGGAGCCCACCATAGTCCAGCTGTTCCTCCTCACTTGAATCCTCTGAAGGAATGGTGTCAGACTTAGTGGCCCCTGGGTGAGAGAAGAGGTTCCCTGAACCCTAGCCAACTTGGCTTGAAGTCTAGCAACCTCCTCCTCAACCCAGAGAGGTTTGTGCAGATGGGACAGCACCACAGTCTACAGAAGGTCTGTCTGAAAACTGAAGTAACAAGGAGGTAGCTCAGGCACAGTTTCTCCGAAAATTGATGCCCCACAACCACTGCACTGCACCACTCCTAGCATTCCCAACTTCTATTCTCCCTGTCGTTATCTGGAAATGCTTCTGTACCCTTACCCTTGGCATGGTGTTTCTAGTTTCCCCTTTTTTGTTTGTTTCTATTTCTGTTCCCCCATACCTTATTTAAATCTCTTTATACTTCTGTAACCCCCCTACAAATGGGGGTTCCTGAAAAGTCTTCCTTGAGCTTGCCTAAATGCTCACTGCCAGGCTGGTGTCCTGCATTTTACCAGTTTAAATGTATTGCCAGAGAGTGTCTGCATAGCCTCTGTGTACTGTCTCTTCAAGTGCTGCCTGAATTGCAGTCATAATTAATCTGAGAGGAACTCTGTTAGAAGATGTACTTGTTTGCTGATCATTTATTAGAATAGTAATAATATTGCAGTTTGTCTAACCTGCCTTCTTTGCAGCATGGAAATTTCTTTTGGTCCTGGACTCCTGAAATGGGCCAATCAGTACCTTTGGGGACTCTAAAATGGACCCTGTCCCCAGGGGCTTTGTGGGAGCAAAATTCTGTAGGAATTATAGTTTTTGCATTTTGGCTCCAAACCAAACCTGGAGGGGGAGCCCTTGAACTGACTGACAGATAGATCAGCCATCCAAACTTTTTGGATCCTGGGGAAAGTCCCAGGCTGCTTGCAGCTAGAGTCAGTCTGAATTGGGAAGTGAAGGTGGTAACAGCTTGAGTGTTTCAAGCAACAGCCCCTGTGTAATTCGCGCAGGAGCACTGTGAAAGGGCTTAGTTTTGGCCTGCCTGTCTGCCTGCAGTCCCTGAGAGGGAAAATGAAGTTTATTCGGACTCCCAGTTTGTGCAGAGACTCTGTAATTGCGACCGGATAGCAATCTGCCTGGTACAGTAGAATTTCTTACATGTAAATGTGCCATGTGTATTTAGTGGGTCATGATTTGGTTCCCCACTGTGTGCTGAACTGTGTTCTGCTTGCTGGAGGCTGCATCCAGCTCCCATGGACTGAATCCGTATTCATCTCCATTGGACCTGGGCTTTGCCACACTGGCCCAGCCAGACTACCCACTGCACAGAGAAGCCATCGACGAGAGACCTGCTTGGGGATCATCCCCCTGCTCATGCTTTGAACAGGAACGACACCTCAGTGATTCATATGGGCTGTGCTTCTCTTGGCACTCCAGTTCAACAACCTGCGGTCTCGATTTCGTCCTGTCTGTGTCCTGTATTGGGTATCATGTGTAAACATCAGGGTAGCTCCCTGCAACAACAGCTAAACCTAAAGTGTTGTCATCAGTTGCTTTGTTGTCTTTTCTGTCCAGCTCTGGATTACAAATAGTGTGTTTGTGCATGTTGCTTTCTTCATCACAGGGCCCCAACCAGCTGCGAGCTGGCCTACCCCGGGCAATGTTCCTGGCTAGCCCACCATCTTCCTACCTGAGTACCCAGAGTGTGTGACTGTGTAGGGACTCTGAAGTGCATGCATAACTGTCTGATTGATATAGCCTTTAAGCAAATCAACCTGATTATGCCCATCCCTTGTTTAAGTCCCCTGAATAAATCAGATCTAACTCTTTTTGCATTTAACCTGACTGTGGTTCCAGTTTGTGCCAAGAGTATTGTACTGCTGTTATTTGCTGTACATAACCTTGTTTTACAGGGGGTTCCCAGGGTCAAGCTAGAGGAACCAGCCCTGGTGGTAAGTGCAAATAGTGTGGGTAATTGCATGGTGAATAAGGGTCATTGTGAAAATGATTATTATATATTGTTCAGGCCACTAAAAGGGAAGGAGGGGGGTTACAGTGTCCCGGAGGGCTGTTCCCAGGTTAGCTTGACCACTAACAACCCTGACCTCTGGGTGGAAGAACCCGTTTCAGTACCCAGGCCCCTTAGCCTGCTACTAGCCAAGCAGGCAGGTGTAGTAGCCCTTGGGATAGTGCCACCTAGGGCTCACACTTCTATTCCCAGTTTTGGCCTACCTTTTACCTTCCACCCTTTCCAGCACTGACTGTTACACTGTAGTGAACAGGTGCCTTACCTTAGTCGACCAGCAGAGGCCCCTGCTTCCTTGCTTCCTTCTGCTGATACCTGCTGACACCTAAGATGCCATTTACCTGTTTCACTCCTTCACGGTTCCACTAATGTTTGTACATTTGTTAATGTGGACAAACACCCAGGGAAATCTACAGTCTCATGATAAGCTCTACCTTCCTTTTAGATTCTACAGTTTAATAAGAATTAACAAGCCATCGTAAAGTGTTACACTTTTCCTAATTATAGTATCCACACTGTTCTCAGTCCTCACAGGCATGACAATGCAACCATGTCAGTACTGAGGTCATGTGATGCAAGCGGTCTGTTAGCTGCAGAGGTGCTGAGCTCCTGCCTGTAATCCTTTTATTTAGCTGTTTTTAGCCTATTCTAGGGGTTTCAATCCCATCTAAAGCCCGAACACTACCTACATTGCAACTAAATAATTTGTTTTGAAGTGCAAGCGGTCCAACGAAGCCATGATGGAAACTGGAATGCGACCAGTTTCCATTCGCCACACTCCACCAGCAACACCAGAAAAGAATCCGAAGAAGCCTAAGGCCCAATGAGCCAATCCAGATAAGAAGTCTCCACAGTCATTGACTTCAATCCCTCTAACAAGGATAATTTTTTACAGGAATTACAGCCATTTAAAGCCCCACTGGCAGAGATCGCTAACGAATTAAAATCTCTGCGTGGAGATTTTGCAGACTTGCCACGGAGAATCGCGGACTCCGAGGCCCGTACTACTTCTGTCGAGAAATGGAAAGAGAAGCTTGAACCAGAGGTGGTGGTTTTAAGACAGCAAGTACAGAAGTTACATCTAAAGTCCGAGGACCTGGAGGGAAGGAGTTGCAGGAATAATACTTTAATAATTGGATTGTCTGTGGTTGAGGAAGGGCAGAACTTACAGGCTTTCCTGCAAAGATTCCTGTGTAAGATCACCGGTCTAGCTCTGATGGGGGCCTCGTACCAGATTGAACGAGCACATCGTGCCCTACGGCCCCGACCTCAAACAGGAGCTCCCCCAGACCCCTAATATTAAAATGTTTAAGCTTTGTAGAGAAGCAACATGTTCTAAATAAAGCAAGGGAAACACAAGCTATACTATGGGAGGGCGTCAAGATTCATATCACACAAGATCTGCCATATGAGACAAGGCAGAAGCAAGCTGCCTTTCACTCCATGGTTAACAAGCTGATCGCAGCAGGAATTCACTTCAAAATGCTTTATCCCTCTCATCTACAAGTCAGGGTAGCGGACAGCTGGATCTCTTATGACACCCTGTTAAGGTGTTGGAAGACCTGACCACCAAGCTCCCTGAATTATTCCACAGAGGGTAAAACCTCAGAGGAACTTTGGTTGCTCTGCAAATAGTTTGACAAGTTTATGTGTCTCTTCCCTTGTTCTGCGGAGTTTTGCTTCAATTTAAGTATTATTGTTGGCACTAACCTGTGACTTTGGGTCAGCCGAGAAGAGGCTATGATTCGGGTGGCTGGATGATCCCAGGGATTGGCTGGCTCCTGGGACGGGCTGCAGAGGGCAGAGGAGGCCCGCATCAGGGCTGCGGTTGGGCCTAGTAGACTGCACACGCGGTCACAGTGCACTTCCTCATGTAAACCAGGAACTCTGCAAAAGGGAGGTGTTTCAGGAGGAGCGCGTTTGAGGAACACAGTACACCCGGCTGGACTCCCCCTTCAAACAAAAATGACTTGTCAAACATGGCATTTGGGCATAGCAAGCCTAGTTGATTTGTTATGTGTAAAGTAGTTACATCTACAGTTTTGTACTGAGTTTAATTACCCTTTTCCTTCCATACATTAACAGAGCAGTAGTTAATTTTCACAGGATGAGGGAATTGGGGAGATAACTTGTTCCTAATTACCAAAACGAGTTTTGATTTAATTGAGGGTGAAGGATTGTTATAAGGCGGTCTCTGGCTAGAAACAACATAATGTTTTGAGACCCCTTGGTTTAGGCTGTTTGGCCTCGAGGAAGGCAGGGAGGGGCGGCACCAAAGTGCTGATAGAAGTGCTGTGTCACAACCTAAGTAGTAGAGGGGAAGACCTCTTTGGAGTTACTAGTCTGTTATTGTTTGGGTTAGATAGACTTGTTGTTAAGGAGGGTAATATTTCTCTCTGTTCTTTAATTGAAGGAGAAAGCTCCAGAGAGGTCAAATGGGCTAAGGCTTTCCTCTACCTAATTATTCCTAAGGCTGAATGTTTCACTCTAATTTGGGGAGCTTTTGTAAATAGTTCTGGGGGTTCTGGCAGGAGGGAGGATTTTGTTGGTTTCGGGTTGTATGATTGGGGTTTTGTATATTGTGGAGGGGGGAGATGGGGAGGGGTTGGAACGATCATAGGCATAAAGCATAGAATTTGGTATGTTCGGAAAGTTATAAAATATGGTTGACGTTAAGGTTAAAATTACTTCTTGGAATGTAAGGGGAGCTCAAGAACAGGTTAAACGCATCACAATTCTCAAACATACAGTATATCTTTATTACAAGCCAATATAATCTTCCTACAGGAGACACACCTCCTCACTCATGAGGCAGGTGGTTTTAAAAGACAAGGGGTACAACAGATTTTTGCTGCGGGGAATTCCACTAACAGAGGAGGGGTAGCGATCCTTATCATGAAAGCTGTTCCATTTCAACCCGAAACTATGTTTCAGACCCACAAGGTAAATTCATCTTGGTTAAAGGCCTGTTGGATAGAACTCCATTAGTCCTAGGTTGTATATATGGACCGGTAGGAGGGGATCCAGATTTTCTCATGGGTCTAGCAGATAAATTGGCTTCATTTATTCCAGCCCCCATAATACTGGGAGGAGATTGGAATCTCACCCAATCCCAATTATTAGATAGATCCAACCCGACCCCTAGAGCTCTGTCTCCATCTCAGAGGGCTCTCAATGAGATGATGGATCTCCTTGGGTTATGTGACCCCTGGAGGATTTTAAATCCGACCACTAGGGCTTTTTCATTTTACTCACAAGTACACCAGACGGCCTCTAGGCTGGATTATTTTCTTATAAATTCAATCCTATTATCGGGGACTCTGGGAGGGGGGAATTGAACCAATAGTGATATCTGACCATGCTGTAGTGTGGATATATGTCACTCCAACTATTGAACAACAGAAGGACACCCTATGGAAATTAAACACACAGCTACTCAAAGATAAGTTTGTAGTTACTAAAGTTCACACTCTCATTGGGCAGTTCCTGGAAGATAATTTAGGTTCCATTCCTAGGGTGGACCAAGTCTGGTGTGCATTAAAATGCTGTCTAACAGGGGAATTTATTAGACTAGCGTCAAAATGAAAAAAGTTAGAGAGGCTCAAGCCCAAAAATTATTGGAGCAGATCAGGGCTCTTGAACAAAATGTATCATCTACTTCCCTGCAAAAGTCACTTACAGATCTTTTGTCTCTCAGAAATGCATACTCGGATCTCCTTAAGGAGAAAGCTGAATTTGCCATCCTCAGAACAAAGTCAACTTATATTGATCAGGGGGAAAAAGCCAGCTATCTTCTGGCCCTTCGTATGAGACAATTGGAAAGCTCAAGAACCATTCGGGCAATCCAGGATGCGGATGGCACTCTTAAAACTCTTCCCAGGGACATAGCTTCAGTGTTTGAAAAATTCTACGCAAACCTCTATGGTCATCGGCTCAATCCCCCATCGAAGGATGACATCGAGGCATACCTGGCCAGTATTCCACTTCTCAAAATGCAGGAACCTGACCGGCCAATACTAACAGCCCCCATTACACTAATGGAACTATCCCAGGCCATCAGAGCTTTGGCCCTGGATAAAGCCCCAGGACCAGATGGCTTTCCCTCAAATTTTTTTAAAATCTTTGTCTAGGAACTATCCCCAATATTGCTTAAATTTTATCACTATATTTTGTCTAATGAAACTATAGATCTCTCCATTCTGGAAGCAACTATCATTTTGCTCCTAAAACCTGACAAGCCACCAGAACAACCTTCTAGTTACCGCCCTATATCGTTGCTGAATTGCGATCTTAAAATTCTCACTAAAATTCTGGCGAACGGATTCAAAAAATATGGCTTCCTCTGCTTAGCCCCGAACAGGTGGGATTTGTCCCGGGTAGGTTGGCGTCAGATCATTTCCATAAACTGGTCCAATTATGTCACTCGGCTCAATCCACCTTATATCCCATGGCTTTAATATCTCTAGACGCTGAAAAAGCCTTTGATAGGGTGGATTGGAATTTCCTCTGGTCTACCCTTGGACACATGAACATACCCCCTGAATTTATTCAATGGAGTCAAAAGATTTACTCAGCCCCTACCGCAAGGATATTTTGAAACAAGGTGTTATCCTCCAGTTTTTCCTTACACTCAGGTACCGACAAGCTGCCTCTCTCCCCTTTACTTTTTAATCTGTACTTGGAACCTTGATAAGACAACTCAACTCCTCTACCCAGGTACGGGGTATCTCTATAGGCACGTATAATTTAAAACTTTCCGTTTATGCGGATGATATCTTGCTTCATCTCGCAGATCCTATAGCCTCGTTAGATGAAGTAATAGCTATTATGGGTGACTTTAGTAAGTTTTCTAGCTATAATTTGAATCATAATAAGACTGAAATTCTCCCCCTTAACCACTATACTTTTAGTCAAGATTTCAGTAAACTTGGAATGAAATGGCCCCCTCTAGCGATGAAATATCTGGGCTTACACCTAACCACGGACCCCCTGCAGTATAAAAAACTTAATTTGGAAGACCTGGTTCAGAAAATCCAACAAGATCTTTCTAGATGGAAAGCTTTGCCTATCTCTCTTGGAGGGGGGAATTAATCTTATCAAAATGAATGTGCTCCCCAGGCTATTTTCCCTCTAAGTATAAGCAACATCTGGTTACCTATTTCATTTTCCCATCATATACATACCATTATCTCAGAATTTTTATGGCTAAACAAGACCCCCAGAAGAGCATATAGCAAGCTTACCCTAACTAAAAACAGGGGAGGGCTCAAACTACCTAATTTACTGTATTATCATTGGACCAGTCATCTACATAAAATAGGAATGTGGATGTCCTCTTCTTCCAATAGTATGGAGAGCACTTATATTCCCATCTGGCTTCAAATTGAGTTGGACATTTTTCGAAAAACCAAGATATCTCCGGTTATATTATTACTTACACCTTTTAGGACACTCCCAGATATAATCCAACATTCAGTGATGGGCACGTCCAACAAAATCTTCTCCCAGATTTGCGCCTCCCTACACATATGTCCAAGCAAAGATACGATGCAATATATAGTGGATAACCCTACCATAAGAATTGGAGATTCCTTGATTACTGGGGACTGGATCCCTCACTTACAAGGGAGGTGAGTGTGTGACCTTTATCAGCCCAATGGTCTCCTGTCAACCAAAGAAATGCTTGCTAAACTCCAGACTTCCCCCAGATTTATCTTCAAGATATATCAACTACGTCACCTCCTCCTACACAAATTTGGGGGAGTATATGTGTCCTCAAGATTGAATAACCTTGTGGAGCAAGTCAAAGAATTAGCTGTACAGCCACATAGCATCTCGCTAATATACAATGGTCTCCAGTCTACCTTCTTTCCCACTATGTTGTCAGGTTCCAAGACATGGGACTCTCTTATCCCCAATCACGGGGTTAATTGGTCCAATATCTGGAGGGATTTGCACATTTATATTACACAAGATCAGCTAAGAGTCACCCAATATTAAATATTAAATAATATGTATTATACCCCAAGTAAGTTAGCGAACATGGGATGGTTACAGTAGCCCACTTGTGTTAGATGTGGCAAAGGGGATGGAACAGTACTACATGCTTTTCTGGTCCTGTGAGAAGGTTTCCCCAGTATGGACAAAAATCAAATCCCGAATGGCTCCTTTATTGGGTTTGGAGGCGCTATTTACCCCGAATATTTGTATACTGTGTGATCTATCTTCAAGTAGGGTCAAAGAAAGGAAATTTCATATTTCCCTTATCTCCATGGTGGTGAAAAAAAATGGTCCTCAAGCATTGGTTGGATCAATTCACCATATCTTACACAGAATGGCTACATGACATGTCCTTTTATCTCAAGGCTGAAAAAATGATAGCAAGTCTGTGGAATAAACCTTTGATAATAAATGGGGCAAACTATATGCTCTTTACTTGAATTAGGGTACCCATTTTCTCAAGCTCTCTGCCTTTAGAGGTTTGTCTTATATATCTCGTACAAGTAAATTAATGTGTGCTGTATTTTGGTGGAAAGTTAGATTGCTCCAACAGGAGGGGAGGGAGAGGGGGGGAAGGGGATTGGGAGGGGGGGTAAAGTAACCCTGGTAATAGTCATGTTACATTGTACCATGTGGTGATGTTTAAAATTGAATAAAGCTTTCTAAATATAAAAAAAAACAAAAAAAAAACATGTCGGTACTCTTCCTGTGACAAGGAAGGCAGGCCAGCAGTTGCCATTACAACCATCACCAATGCAGCTCCTTATTTAGCCAGCAGGGGATGCACTCAAATTCAGAGCAGCCCGTGCCCTTCCTCCCTTCTGCTTTCCCCAAGATCTGAGTGCCTCACTTTTATGATGCATTTGGCACCCAGCCAGCTGTTTGATTCTTGAGGCTCAAATGCACACTACAGTCTCCTAGGTGGCAGCAGGTTGTTCTGTCACTGTGAATTCTGGGTAACATATGCCTCCAGCAGTGTTTGGTGCAAGCCCTATTCATCAAATAACATTACTTTAAGCTTCACCTGCCAATGCCTAAGATACCATTTACCCATTTTGCCACTTCACTGTTCCAGTCACTTACTAGGACGGTAATGTGTGTGGGACGCATAAGTGATTTTATAGTGCTCTTGTAAGAGGCACTAAGCCTCTGTCAGCTCCACCCTCCAATCACACACCTGATTCACAAGGCTTTCTGAATCTACCCACTCCCAAGATTAATTTCTTGTGCTAGTTTCACCCACACCACCTGTTACAATTTTAAAGACAAGATTCAAAGTGCCCCAAACACTGTCTACAAATCTCTTTTTTTTCTCCCCACTTATCCCACTACTTTCAGTATGAAGATAAATAAATATAAATATACTTCTAAGTTAAAGTTAGGTGCTTTCACTTCTCTCTGTCAGCAAACTAACTTCAGCAGAAAAATTAAACAAACAAGTTGTAGGCATTACATTATTGGTCTATTTCCGCATCATGTCACTGAACAAAAGACTACTGTAGAATGTACTTCAATGATATGACACAATAGTAAAAGTTGTGCTACAAACATGGTATTTAAACAGCTAGTAGTACTGAAAAATAGCAGATAGACAATGTCATTAATTTTTAAAAGTAAACAGTTGGTACCTTTTATTTCCGAAGATTTTTTTTCCCCTTTTGTTCAGTAAAAGATTTCCACCCAATACTACTAAGTGTGAAGATGAAACAGTACTTTGCCCGGAGGCTGATATATCTACTGTAGTTCAATCCCCCTTCATACCTCATCAGCAATGTGACCTCAACCACAGGTGACCTGTATGACAGCAGGCAGACTGCTCTTCCACAACTGCTGCGTACCATTGTCAGTGAGGTTACAGCGCTGATGGGCTACGGAGGGAAATTAACTAGATCTGTCAGCCTCCAGGTAGGTTCCATGTATCACACCTGGTAAAAGAATGAAAATAAAACCACAAACTGGTGGATAAAACAGGAGAGTGATTTGGGGCGACTCCTTCCCCAGGTGGAGAAATAAATCTGGCATTAGAGGGCAGAGTGGAGCATGACCACACAGCAGAGAATTGGGTTTAATTCTAAGGTTCTCTAATTAGCATAACATGTTACTCTACAGGGCAGCTCAAACCAGCAGGCTAATATGCACTTGTCTAAGCACAGTGAGAGATTCCTGGGATTTGAATAAAACCTATTTTACCAAATATTTTAATTTTCAAAAAACATTCCTGAAAGTTGAACCTATTGGCAGTTGTGGCTGAAAACCGTATGACTGTTTTCAAAGGTTTTGAGAGAGTCTTTTAATAAAAACAAAAGTAGCAGATGCTGTTGCCAGGGATCTAGCCATGCAACAACTGGGAACGTAAATCTGCACCACAGTTGGCACGAGAGATGGCACCTTGGCAGTGATGCAAATGGAGGCTGTGACTGCCAAACTCTAATATTCAGTGGAGAAACCCTGCTAGAGGCAACATTGTCTGGGGTGATGCCTAGGTGGTGTGCCTGGAAAGCCCAGATACCTGAAAAAATGGTGACACAGAGTGAAACACCTGCACAATGATGTGAAACAGGTACCTGTAATCCAATGAGACTCCTACGGGCTCACCTTGCACTGAAGAAATGAGGAGTACATTGGAGAACTTTACAGATGGTACTTCACAGATTTATTTGTGGTAGTGATGAAAACCATGACGGTGTCAAGAAAATAAGCTAGTAAATAAATCACTCAACTCAGTGCCAAGAAAGACAACGTACAATAAAAGAATGGTAAATTACAACAAAATAGATGGACATGCTATTAGGAACAATAAGAAGTTGTGGTCCCCACACAATCTTAGTTCTTGATGGTGGGAAAAAGGAACTGAGGCAGTTGGGTCTGGCACCACTATTTATACTATTGGTGTTCATGGCACCATATGTTGGATGCATGCAAAAGTGTATGGTTCCTGTGGGGTCATCGTGCCATCAGCCCCATGACAAAAATCTGTCTCTATAGAGTTGTGAACTTATTTCTATAAAGATTACAAGAATGCATTACAACAGCAGCAGTTTTTAGTTATATCACTATACAGCCTAATGTTGGGCCTTAACCGTAATTTTTTTTTATTGCACAATGACTCCAAGAATGCTGATTGGCTGACTGGCACATTTCAGCTGTGGTAAATCCTAGTACGACCCACAGAAAAATGTGCCAGTCAGCCACATCTGCAAATACCCCTTTTTAAATCCATCCGACACCCAGAACATCAAAGGAGAAAAAAATCCATATTGACTTCCGATTAACCACAATGGTAAAGTGGGACATTTAAACATTGACTGCTCTTTACACACTGATCAGCTAGAGGATGTTCCACTCCAGAAATCCACTTTACATTGAAAAAAAAAACCTATATACTTAGTAAATTACATATGATACAATCCTACAACTGCCAAAAAGTAATGTACCTCAGAAATGGAATTTAGCAGAATGTGAGACTGTGGCTTTGAGTTCTCTCACTCCCGGCTACCGAAAGCTACTCACCAGCCGTCCAGTTTGTTTTAGCCACATATCCATTACAACTACTCCCACTGTAGTGAGGAATCCTGGCTGCCTGTCTTCCTTTCTGTGGCTAATGACCCTCAGGTCCAGTCTCCTAAAACAGCTGCTTGGACCCAGTCTCAGAGCTGCCACCCTCCGAAAGTAACATTCAGCACCAGCTCTCACAGCTAAATGGTGGTGACACCATGCTGCCTCCCACTCTCCCAGCTGCTCATGTCTGCAGACCTCCATCTCTAAAATGTAATTCATATGTACATAGTTAAAGCCAAAAAAAAAAACACTAAAATAGTATTGCACTGAACATATGACCTGAACATATGACTGTCTCAGTTGCATGGGAGAAGGGGCATTTCCTAAATATTCTACCTAGCAACAGGGAACTAGTTTCCCTGGCGCAAGAATAAATTCAATAAAAATGATTTAAACAGGCAAAAACTGTATTTTTCTTTATTTGTTTAACAAAAAAAGTGAAGGGGACAATGTATAATCACAATAAACCACTCCAAGGTGTAGGTTATGCTGATATTTACTCACTTCTGGTGTGGTTTACTGACTTGGCCTGTGGCCTCATAACCACACCACACCAGGTGTGGGTAAATCCCAGCATACCCCACACCCTGTCATAGTATTTAATTAACCATTCTACCAGGAAGCATTCACTAAGCTAGGCACATCTTTCCAGGAACCTCTGTACAGCACAGCTCTTGAATGTATCCTGCACTTTGGATCCAAAGCCAGTATGCCTACCAGTGGCACAGCAGTGGTGTGCACTGTGATGACAGTGACTTGGGTTCATGTCCCAAGCCTGGAATTGCCAGAACAGCTTGCAGGAGAAAGATGATCAAGCATCTCATGGGATGCTCTCCTCTCCCAGGGTGGGTTGGAAGTGATTCCCACTGCAGGACATCCACCTGGGTGACTGCTGTGTATGATGGACAGAATAGCAACCACAGGTGACAGTGCAATCAGAGAGCAGTTATGTGTGGGGTAAGCTATTTTTGTGGGGTATCATTACACCAATGCATGTGCATGATTCACAGCCCTTCATGGGAGGGGGGGGGGCAACACTAGTCGATAGGATGAAGCGGATGGCCATGCCCACACACAATAGGGCTGCTCTGGACCGTACACAAACCCCCTACCCACCACCATCTCCACCACCAGCACGAAGAGCTGTAAGTCTGGATGGGGGATGCAGGGGTGGGGGGTACCTGAATAGAGGTGTTTCCTGGTGGGCAACAGATGAGGCCCCAAGGAAAGATGGCAAAAGTCACCTATAAGAAGGATGACAATGGATGATAAAACAGAATAAAGAAACAATTTCATATCAATTATCTGTAAAATCTTCTACGTTTCATAAGAGGATGCATCTAAAAGTAGTGAACGTGTCAGATGCCAACACAAAAAAAGAAATGTTTATATTTACAGTGCTGAGTTAGGGTTCTCATATTTTCATATTGAAAAGGAAAGTTACTTACTGTAACTACACTGTAGCTCTTCAAGAATAACTTCACCATAGAGCCACAGTTTTTGGTCTTAGCCCTAGAGGCACTAGGGCCATGGAGGAGTTCAATCCCAACCAAGAGTTCAGCCTGGTGGTGCTGGAGGTTGAGGCACTGGCCACCACACTTCGCACTATGCTGGTGATCTGGGTTTGGGAACAAGCCCAGGCCATCGGGGATCAGTGGGGGAGAGAGGATCGAGCATCCAGAGGACTGCTCTCCTCTCTCAGGGAGGGAGGGGTCACTGTCCTGCCTGTCAATCACCCTCTGGTGGGGACCAGAGGGCGATGTGGGCTTGGATGCAAGTCGCTGGTGGGTGTGGCATGCATGTTCCTCCATATGCGCGTGCTCATGCCATACAGCGGAGGGGAGAAAAAGTGGAAAATGGTGGCTGGGGACTCTGTGAAGTCCTGTGTCTGCCCCGTCAGCCTGACAATGTGACTGCCCCCAGATTAGGATTGTGCTCCGGGGTGGGGGGAGCCCCATTCCATGGCACTGCCACAGAGGGTAATCCATGGGGGGGGGTCTCAGTGGATGATCAGAGCATCAGGCTGGGCAGGCAGTGTGGGAATAGAGATCTGCCCCCAGTGCACAGGAGGGATAAAAATATGAATAAACCCCCCCCCCCCGACCAAGGCATTCAACCTTGTGGACCATTCTTTTCTTTTATTTATTTGTTTATTTATTTATGACTTTGGTTACTGGGTAGGTGCACCGATCCCAGGGACTGTTTTCAGGCATGACCCAGGCCACCATGCAGCGGCACAAAGATTACATAAATAGCAGTACATAAGACCACAGACAGTTTGACAATAAATGACAGGGTACCATAAATACACAGTTAGACAATAAATAATAGGTTAACATAGTATACTAGATACAGGGTAGCAGGAATGCATAGCCCCACAAGATACAATGTTATATAATACATAGACCCCTTGGCATGAACAAGTTTTGGAGACAATACATAAGTTTACATACTATATACAGCAAGTAGCTATTGGAGATTAGCCATTTCCCTCAGGGAAAGGGGTGAAAAGGATAGGGCAGCACTGGTAGTGGGGAGAGGAGGGGAGGGGTGGGGGAAGGGAATGAAAAAAGGGAGCCTTGCAGACGGAGAGGTGTAGGCACCTCCCGGAAACTAAATTATCCAACTTTGGCTTTGGGGAACGGTAGTAAACTTGATATAGACCTATCTGATAAACAGGAGACAGGAGGTATGGGTAAGCAGAATAATGTCAGATACAAGGGATGTATATTATGGAGTACCTCAGGGGTCCATATTGGGGCACATGTTGTTTTCATTGTTCATAAATGAGTCACCAGCAATATGCGCAGAATCGAAAACCATACTTTATGTCAATGATGCTGCATTACATGTGGCCAGAAAGGATATTAAAACATTAAATCTAGATTTAGGATATAAATTTGGGAAAATGGCAGCGTGGTTGTTAGAGAATGAATTCATAATAAAAAAAAGAAAACAAAAGGAATGTTGTTTTGCACCAATAATAAACAAACAACTATTACATAATTGCTTGAGATTTGGACTGGAGGGGTGATAAACTAGAAATAGTGCCTTAATTCAAATATTTGGGTACCACATTGGATATTCAGTTAAATTTTAATATACTGTACATGTAGAAACTACAGTTAAAGAATAACGCAGGAAGACTGGGGCACTGTATGCAGTAAGTAACTACTTTACAAATGATACCAGGAAACTGATAGCACAGAGTTGTCTTCTACCCACAGTGGAGTATGGAAGTTTAATTTGTGGGGGGGACCTCAGAAAAAATAGTACAACAACAAATCTATTTTTACAACACAATCTGTAGATTTGCTTTAAGAACAAAATCTAAAGAACATCATTGGACCTTATATAATAGACAGAACTGGTTATCATTAGAATAAACAAGCATTTGTCAATGCCGAACGTTCGCTTGCTGGTATTTGCAGTGATATTTGGCACTTGGATATGGCTTAAAAAAATCAGCGACAAAGAAGTACAAGCATTTGTCAATGCCGAATGTTGCTTGCTTCTATGTGCTGTTTAGGTATCTGGAAGTCACTGGAGTGCAAATATTGAAAATTGCTGAACTTACGAAATGCGCATGAGGGTACTGCGCAACGACGCTTGTAAAACAGTCATTTTTAGAATTTTTCACCAAATTTTAACATAGCCATTTTAAGACCTCTGCTCATGAACAGTGTCACTGTGATTTTCTTAATGTGTCCCTTACATTGATTTTAGCACACCGACTGCGCCATTGTTGCGCTTCATAGGCGGAAACACGTTTTAGGCAGGATGTGAAAAATGACAGCTGTACTGCTCATAAGGAGGTGTGGTAAAATGGCAATGTTGAAAATCTAGAGTGAAAATATTGGAAATTCGCAAACTAACGAGTGTGCGTAGGAACTGCGCAATGCACGCTCGTAAAACTGTCATTTTTAGGAATTTTTTCACCAAATTTTCAACACAGCCATTTTAAGACCTCTGCTGATGAACAGTGTCACCAAGATTTTCTTAATGTGTCCCATACATTGATTATGCATACCGACTGCGCCATTGTGTGCTACATGGGCGGAAACACGTTTTGGGCAGGATGTGAAAAATGACAGCTGTACTGCTCATAAGGAGTTATGGTAAAATGGCAATGTTGAAAATCTGGAGTGAAAATATTGAAAATTCGTGAACTTACGAGCCTGCGTAGGAACTGCACAACACACGCTCGTAAAACAGTCATTTTTTGGAATTTTTGCACCAAATTTTCAACATGGGGTTTTTGGGACCCCTTCTCATGAATGATGTCACTGTCATAGTGTTATTCAGGCCCAAAGAGTGATTTCACGCGAGTGACTGCACAGTGATCATAAATCACCTTCAGGCCCGAATAACGCCATGCCAGTGACATCATTCATGAGAAGGGGTCCCAAAAACCCCATGTTGAAAATTTGGTGCAAAAATTCCAAAAAATGCCTGAGATATGCAATAAAGTTGAAAACCCCTTATCTAGCCCATTATACAGCTTACTGGCATTTCCTCAGTTCGCGGTCGGCTTTGAAGAGTGCAGACGTGTTCCTGGTCCACCAATGATCATCGCGCCGAGCTCTGGAGGTAAGTATGGGGTGTGGGGGTGTGGGGAGGAAGGGTGCGCAGTGGGTGGGTGCGGGTTGTGGGAGGGGGCTGGGAGAGCGCCGTGGGACTTTTTTAATTTACAGGTTTAAAAAAAAAAAAGACAACGTGGGACAATTGCCATGCTAAGGTGGGCTCTCAGCGTGGCAGAAGGATGGCTGAGAGGGCTGTGGAGCCGACGGGGGATTGGGCACCCTTGCCGGCAGACAACGCTGGACGCTTGCCACGCTGGGGTGTGCTCCAGTGTGGCAGAAGGATGGCTGGGGGCGTGGAGCCGACGGGGATTGGGCACCCCTTGGCAGACGACGCTGGACGCTTTCCACGCTGCGGTGGGCTCTCAGCTAGATGAGTTGTGTTGTAGACAGCGGTGGTTTTTGAAGAGAAACCACTTGCTGTCATACACAGCACCGCATCCGATTGGTGCAGGATTGCCACGCCTGCTCAATGGAGCAGGGGATTACAGAGGAGGGGCACACCTCCAAAGTGTCCCATTCTTCCAAGACGTTCCTTGCGCATATGCACAAGCGAATGTAAAAAGACAGACTATACTGTATGTGTCTTGATTTGTTTTTAAAGGGGCACTGTCAACCCCCTTAGGTCTCAAAGTGTTCCTAGTTTAAAAAACACATTTTATGATTGCCAACATTCTGTAAAGACTGCTGATGTAGCTGGTTGTTTGATTCTGATTCTTTTTTTCTTTAAAAGAGTGAAAAACAGACTGCCCACCATACTGGTGCTACCACACAAACACAGGTCTGTTTACATTCCTTGATCAGCCCCTACTGCAGGTTTCCTGGACTTGGGAACACTCACAACACAGTCTAGCCCCTCATGATGGGAGTTTAGGGGGCTATTGCATCATGAGTGACTGCACTGCTTGGGGGTGTTTCTAATGCTCAGGAAGTATGCAGTAAAAACAGATCCAGGATTGTAAACAAAACAAGGTTGTTTAAAAATATACATTACCATACATTTCAGTTCTACTGAACAAGCAGATAGACAAAACAAACAGCAACATCAATGAATTTTAGAATTTTAGAGAAGGTAAGCAATAATAAAATGTAGGTTTTTAAATAGAAATAATATGATGAAAAACAGGTTGACAGTGTCCCTTTAACTTACTGCACTGTTTACCCAATAATCCTTTGCCGGCTTTTTTCAACAGAAACAGAGTATGAGAGCCTTGAGATCACATGGCTCAGTAACTTTAGCAATACCTATTTGCAGAACTACAAAAAAACAAAGAGCATTTAAGCACACTAAAGTCAGAATTTGGAACCGTTTACTGGATCATTTATACAATTTGCAGAATGGTCATAATTTTAAAACCTCTTTAAAGGAGTTGCTTAGAACTGAGACACAGTGTAAATGTAGATGACGGATTGTAAAGTGGTATTCAGCTTCTTTTTTAATACAGAGAAGTAACACATTTTAATATTAATTGAAAGTGCATGAGTTATTGCTGTGTGCTTATATTGTTATAATTCTGTTGTTTGTATTCATTGTGATGAAGTATATATTTATTGCAATGTACATCCTACCCTACAACCAGATCAAGCCTGTAAAAGGGACATAGGGCTCAATGCTTTTTACCCTATTGCTGCAATTTTCTCCATCCCTCCTGGGTGTCCACCCTATTATAGATTTTGGTATTGTTTGCAAAAATGCATACCTTCCCCTTCAATTCTTCTGCAATGTACCTATTAAGCCATTGAAGAGGACTAGTCCCAGTACTGTGCCCTGTGGTACCCTGATGGACTCTAGCCTTGCCTTAAAGTGAGTGCAACTAACCACCACCATCTGCCTCCTGTCTTAATTTCTAACCCAATTTACCACTTTGGATGCCACCCCTAGGTTGGTCAACTTCCTAATCAGCCTCCTGTGCTGCACAGTGTTGAAGGCCTTGCTAAAGTCTAGACAGACCATGTCGATTGCCCTCCCCTGATCCATCTCCCTGGTCCCCAAGTCAAAGAAATCTATCAGATTAATTTGGCAACTCTTTATGAATGGTGTCTCTTAAAATGTCAATGTTTTTGAATCATGACTGTATTTGCGTATTGTCATTTTTAATATTTTACTGTAACCTAAATGTTGTTGTTATATACAGGAAGGGCCTGAAAACAGGCTTAGCCTACTGATCATATCCTGTTACAGCATAAATAAATTTCAGCTTCTGTACTTTTCAAACATTAAATTCAGCACTTGCATTTAACTGCTTTCTCAGTTATATCCCAGCACATTCACTTTGAACTTGTGTACCCTTCGAATCAGGTGGAAGAACAGGGTGGCAGTCTTTCACATAAATTAAACAAATCAGGGACAATAGAAGCCTCTCATTATAGCCTGTGCCATGGCTCCAGATAGTTTGACTCCCTCTCTTGAGCCACTTCTCAACTGGCTGATTTAATGACTTAAAGAGCCCTTCCGCAGCCCTCATGACATGGATATACATAAACTCCCCCTTGTTGCATTGATAGTTATGATATATTTAATTCATACAGTCTGCAGCTTGCTTTGCGGTCTGAGCTGCTGAAAAGTGACATGCTGTAGCAGCGCTTCAGCAGCGAGCCTGGTATTGCTGTAGACCCGAGGCTGAACTGTGATGTCATTATATGGAGCAGGGCTGGCAGCATTTCTGTGAATGAGCAGCATTTTGGCTAGCCTAGGGAGCAAATGATATACCCTTCTTTAACATGTTCATCGTTTCCCCCTCCCAAGACACCCTGTTAAACATTTAAGTTCCCCTCACAAGTCACCACGTTAAGAATAAAATTTCCCCTTACAAGACACCAGGTTAACAAACAAAGTACAGTAACATGTAACGTGTATGTGATTCCCTGCAGAACTGACAGTAGAGTGTGAGCCGGCTGATACTGGACACTGTAAACTCTGTCACCAGTAGTGCACTTACAAGATGCATTGAGTAATGGATCAGAATAAGTAGCAGCATACTGGGCTTGTGCTTAATTCTGTACTTGTATTGGAAAAATTACAATCTGCCATCATCCCCACCTGACTGAAAATCACAATCTGCTCTAAACACCACATCCACGATACACAGAATGGCACTGGGGGAGAGATTGTTGATTTTGGTGGCACGTGGAAAAGAAGTACTTTTTAATTCTCTTACCACTTCTTATGTCCACAATCCACATGCTTTGTAAAAACAAGGGCTAATTCCTAGTATAATTCTTGTCTGAAAAGCGAAAATGGGACTATGTGCATGCATGTGTCACATCTGCTCCCTAGCCAAAACGCTGCTCATTCACTCAAACGCTGCCAGCCCTGCTCCATATAGTGACATTGGTGGAAGCGAGCAGCCAGGCAACTGAACAGTCAGGACAAGAACAGCTGGGCCAAAGCATGGCTACAAAACACATGTAAATATGGGAAAATGGGAGTACCTTAGGCAACAATAAATGCATACAACCGTTGAGGTGCAATATGTTAGAAATTGATAGCAAGAATTTAGTGTTTGGACCATCAGGGAAGGTGCTCTTTAATATGCACTAGAACACATTTGAAGTATTCTCTAGGTTGTGTTGCAGGGCTAGCCCCTCTCTTTGCTCTGGGGTTGTCTTCTGTTTTTAACTTGGTCTCTGGGTCCTTACTCCACCTCTCACGGTGGTCTTTAACTTGAGCAGCCAATTTACTTATATCAGCCAGCACACTATATAGGAAGTCTGTTAATAAGGCAGTTTAAATTAGCAGTCTGTTCACAGGGGCTGTTCAATAAAGCATTTATTAGTAAATTGGAAATTTCTCTTTAAATATTAGTCTCTCTGCCTAAATGGGGTGCTGCAGCTTTATTAACATTCATGGGCCTTAGCCCTGTACCTGGTACTGCCCTCAAGGTCTGTCCAGCCCTCTGCAATGCTCCTGGAAGGAGCTTAATGTCCCAATGTATATATAATAAATTATTTAATCAAGGATCCATTCATGTAGATCTATGGATTGAGGCTAGGTTGCCAGCCATGTTGCCTCCTGGGGCTCTTTTCCTTCGGGCTGTGTTGTCTCAATCACTTCCACCTTGACTGGGTTGTCCTTTAAGTGGGGCTTAAAGGAGAACTATGGACACAAAAATGAATAAATATATATTTGAAATCATGTCTTGAGCTTCTGAATAGTATTGTGTCTGTGGTTCGTGTTATTAGTTTAAATCAATTTTCAATTAATTGTACCTCTTTTTTTGGGTGTGGGGTCAGCCATTTGCAAGAGACTTTTTTTAGCCCTTGCTGTACATTCCCCACAATGCACCAGAGTGTGATGTTTGTCCACTCTGTCCATTCATTCAGTTTGTTTTCTGTACTGAGAGAGAAATGGAAATTATGTATCTACCGTAGTTCTTGATCTTCTTGGATAAGTCTTTTCCACTCATTCATACTGCTGGGTTCTACATCCGAGGCGCTAAGACCCAGCAGGAGCCATAAATCTTCAGAGGGGTCGGCGCTGAGGTAGGACCACACATGCACAGCACCTTGAGACCATCTGGCACCTAAGTGGGTTATCCTGGTATCGACCCCCCCAACTGCCTCAGTACCTTTTTGACCGAGGAGGTGCAGCGTAAACTAACTTACGAAACTCTTAACCTAAACCAGGCATAAAATAGCCCAGTGGATCTATGTAAAAAGGGTCATCTCAATAGTGTCTTCATAGCCCAGGCCAATGAGTGAGTGAAGACCAGAAACAGGATGAGCGAGCTCAGGGGAATGGTGGGTGGGTGTATGAATGAGTGGTGAAGGCTTGTCCAAGAAGATGGAGGCAGTATAGTGCAGTGGTTTAAGGCTCTGCGCTGCAAACCTAAAGACCTGAGTTTGAATTCCACAGCCCCACCTGCATACTGTGTGACCCTGAGCAAGTCACTTAACTTCACTGTGCTCCCAGGTTGCACCTATAAACAAGCTTTCAGCTTAGTGTGTCTCTCCTGGTAAAAAAAGAAAAAGAAAAAATAAGATCAAGAATTATGGTAGGTACATAATTTCCATATCTTCCTGGACTTAAAGTCTTCACCACTCATTCATACTGCTGGGTGAGCACCAAGCTAAAACCAATAGAAGGCAGGAGTCAGAGCTTTCTCAGGACAGAAGTCCATTAAGGATTGTCCTGCCGAAGGAAGTGTGTTGTCTGGCATGTACTGTACATCTACAGCGTAGTGCTTCACGAAAGCATGCACTGAGCTCCAAGTAGCTGCTTTGCAGATCTCTGCAATGGGCACATTACGGTCTCCACCAGGGATGCTGCCACTGCTCTGGTAGAGTGGGCATATACCCGGCCTTAGAACTTGACTTGCAGCATCATACAGGAATGGCGAAGGCATGCCACAGTCCAAGCGGAACTGCATTTAATGGAAACTGGCTGTCCCAGCCAGGCCATGTTGAATGATACAAAGAGTTGCTTGGTTTTACGAATCTCACCCCATTCTGTCGATGTAGAATTGTAAAGCCCTCTTATCATCCAGGAAGTGAAGGGTGCATTCCCCTTCATTCTGGAAATTGGCAAAATAAGTGAGAGAGCCAAGGGCTGATTGAGGTGAAATTGCGATACCACCTTAGGTAGGAACTGAGGGTGAGCACAAAGTACCACCTTGTCCTTGTGAAAGACTATATATGGAGGGTCTGTGACCAAGAGATGCATCTCAGAGACCCTGTAAGTGTAAGTAATGGCCACTAGGAAGGCGGTCTTCCAGACCAAGAACTTCAAGTCAGAAGTGACTAGAGGCTCAAAGGGTTTACGAGTGAGCATATCTAACACTAGAGCAATGTCCCACGTGGCCACTGGTGTCCTTACCAAGGACTTAGTATGTAGGATACCCTTCAGGAACCTCTTGACTAGGGGTAACTGAGCCCGTGTCATGTTCTGTACTGGCTCATGTTAGACAGAAATCGCACAAAGATGTACCTTCACTGTCGAGCATTGCAGTCCTGCATTTGACAGATCCAAGAGGTACTCCCAACACTTTATTCAGTGGGCAACAGAATGGGTCCAGAAGGGATTCAGTACACCAGATTGAAAAGTATTTCTATTTAGCTAGGTAAGTCTTCCTAGTTGAGGGCTTACATGCTGCCAAGAGGGTTTCTGAGATTCTCTCAGAAACCTTAAACCTACCCATCTCTATCTTGTCAGTAGCCAGGCATGGAGATGAAGGGAGTGCAGATTGGGATGGACCAGAGATCCCTGCATCAGGAGGTCAGTTCACAGGGGAAGCTGCCTTGGGGGACCTCTGACAGTTTGTTGATCAATGGAAACCATATATGTCGAGGCCAGAATGAAGCAATTAGAATCATCTTGCCCCTCCCGTGCCTCCAATTTGAGTAGTACCATCTGAACCAATGGAAGAGGAGGAAATGCATACAGAAAGCATCTTGTCCAACACAGTATGAATGCATCCTGACAGAAAACTCCAGGTGCTGGATTCCTGGAGCAGAATAGAGGCAGTTTTGCATTGAGTGGGGATGCAAAAAGGTCCAGGTCTGGATTGCCCATTCTTCGAAAAGAGATTACACATCTTGTGCAAGTGACCATTCATGGGAATCTGCCTCTGTTCTGCTGAGGCAATCAGCCATGTCATTCTGAGTTCCTAGAAAGTAGACTGCCTGAATCAGAGCATTGTTCTTGAGGCACCACTCCCATACCCCCATGGCCTCTCTACACAGAGGGTAGGAGTGTGCTCCACCCTGCTTGTTGATGTAGAACATCACTGATTTGTCCATCTGAAGAAGGATTACTTTGTGAGACAGGGCATCCTTTAGGGCTCAAACAGTGTACAGGACAGCTCTTATCGCTAGAACACTGATGTGTAGATGAGACTCCTCCTGATTCCACATGCCTTGAGTGTGGAGATCCATGCAGTGAGCACCCCAACTGATCAGAGGTGCATCTATGTTGATGGTAATCTGAGATTCTGGTGGGGCAAAAGGTAGACCTTGGAGCAGTTTGTCTTCCTGAATCCACTATGCAAGTGATCTCATCAGAGGTTCTGCCACTTTATTCTGTAGGACTGTGGATATGTGGTCAGAGACCATTGCATGCTGAGCATCTACTGGGTGGTCCTCATGTGCAGCCAGGCTAGAGGTACTGTATACACAGAAGATGCCATGAGGCCTAACACTCATTGCATGGAGATGGCTGATCTCTCTGATGTAGCAAGCCATCTGCAGAATGTCATCCCTCCTGTCCTCTGGAAGGAAAGCCTTGCTCTGGATGTTTTCACGAGGGTTCCTATAAAGACGAGCTGCTGGGAGGGCTGAAGCTAGGGTTTTTCCAGATTCGGAAGAACTCCCATGGAGGTGAGGAGCTGAGAAGCCAAGAACACGGCCTCTTGTGTCTCCCACCTGGATGGGCTTCCTAGCAGTCAGTTATCCAGGTAGGGAAAGACTTGAACACCCAGTTTTCTTAGGTGTGCCGTGAGAATTGTGAAGCACTTTGTAAACATTTGAGGCACTGAGGAGAGCCCAAAGGACAGGACAGGACTCTGACCTGATAGTGTTGACCCAGTGCTATAAAATGGAGATACTTGTGGTTTAGGTGAATTGGAATGTGCTGGTAGGCATCCTGCATGTATAGAGATGCCAGCCAGATGTAATGGTGGAGGAGAAGAAGCAAGGTTCCCATGGAGATCATCTTGAATTTCTCTCTGAACAGATACTTGTTTAGCTTTCTGAGGTCCAGAACTGGGTGCATGCCACCTGATTTCTTTGGAACTAGAAAGTAATGGAAGTAGAAATTAGTGTTTTGTTCCACCCAGGGAACTACCTCTACTATCCTGTTTCTGAGGAGACCCTGAATCTCGGTAGTGTGAAGGTCTGACTGAGTAGGGGACAGAATGTGCTGTCATTTGGGTGGAAGGTCTGGGGGGGTCTCTGCAAAATTGAGAGAGTACCCCTCTCGAACAATCTGGAGAACTCATTTGTCCATAGTGATGGACTTCCACTGGTCATAAAACTGAGTCAGACAACCCCCCACGGCCATGGAGGTGTCCACCTCGGGCAGCTGTAGTGTGACCAGGACCAGACTTTCAGAGGGTGGCACTTTCAGTCCATGCACCTTTTGCTGTGTTTTCTTTT
The DNA here is from genome assembly GCA_016271365.2 of Neoceratodus forsteri. NCBI lineage: Eukaryota > Metazoa > Chordata > Ceratodontiformes > Ceratodontidae > Neoceratodus > Neoceratodus forsteri. Next base: position 122,493,629 of record CM057450.1, on the reverse strand, counting down.
GTGGCTGAGGAGTCTGGTTTCTGTTGAAGGCTCCTCGACCTTTACCTTGAAAGGACTGCCTATGATGAAACTGGCAACTGTCCCCGCCCCTTTGTGGAGTAGGAGGAGTCAGCCTGGCTGTTTTAATGTCAGTTCTGGTTTTCTGAGCGGCCTCTAGTGCTTGCTCAACTTGAGGTCTGAACAGACAAGTGCCATCAAATGGGACATTCATAACCTGCTGCTGAGCCTCAGGTGAAAAAACAGATGTTCTGAGCCTGGAACGCCACCTGATGCATACACCAGTGGCAGCCACCCTAGCTGCAGTGTCATAAGCATCCACAGAAGCTTTCAGCTGATGACTACTGGATTCTATGCCCCTGGTAATAGTCTGGAGAAGCTCCATGTTAACTTCAGACTCTGGGAGGTTCTCTACTATGGTTATAAGAGAATTCCACAGGGTGTACTCGTATTGAAAGAAATGGCCCTGGTAACTGGCAATACACATGCCCAAAGTTGTGGCTGCGAAGGTCTGTTTACCCAAAGGTGTCAGTCAGTCTGTCTTGCGAGATTCCTTATTGATAGGTCATGCTGAGGAGTCCTGAGGTAGGACAGCCTTATCATTCTCCGCAAGCACTACCAGAGTATCTGCAATAGGTTGTAATGCCAGGTAGGGTTTTTTCTTGGGAGGGGCGTATTTTTGTCTATGGCCTTAGCCACAGGAGAGACAAACACCAGTCTGCCCCACACTGCTTGAGATAGAGTTTCAAAGGAGGGGGCACATGGGAAGTAAGATTTGTAAGAATATTAGGAACATGAAGAAACTTAAGGTGCAAGAGTCTCCCTGGGTCCACCAAGGAAGTTTGAAGAGCTAGCGTGCAACCCATATTCCTCAGGAGGGACCAAAAGGAAAGGTCCTAGACCAAAAGCTTAGCTGAGACAAAAGGTATACATTCCAAGTCATAAAGTGAGTCATCCTCGACACCATCGGACAAAATTAGGTCGCGGTCAGACTCTTCAAGCTCTATTTCCACCCCTGAAAGGTCTGGAGCTAGTCCTATCAGACTGAAGCCCAGTCTAGGTGAAGGGAACTCAGGAGGCACCGGAGGCCACGTTGGCATTGAGGAACCCAGCACCACATGTGGTACCAGAACTCACCCAGCACCACACATAGCACCGAGGTCGGCACCAAACAGGGTGCCAAAGTACCCGGCGTCACACTCGGCACTGAAGAACCCAGCACCACATGCGGCACCAAATAACCCAATGCCATGCACGGAGCTGACCCACCAGAAACCCTAGCAGACTTAGAAGAAAGGAAGGAGAAAAAAAGCACCTGTGCTGGCCCCTGCATGGCAACCTGGTGAGGGGGTAAGATACGTGGACCGGGGGTCTGAGGCATCGGTACTGAGGAGGAAAAAAACTCCGACTGTGGCACCAAACGCGCATCCTGACTGCCCAAACTGTGGTCCAGTGGCTCCAAGACCTGAGGGTCCCAGAAATGGGTCCACCGGCAAGGGAAACCAAGACATGCTGAACCCATTGCTCCATAAGAGCTGCCCAGTGGTGAAACTGCTCACCAGAAACCCTGTCAGAGGGCAGAGAGGGGCTCCAATGTCAGGAATCCATGCCACAAGGAACAGGAGCCACTGGGGACCCCAGGAGGGTCGGAGTGGTCCTGCCACTCTCGATTACCAAAGACTCCCTCATAGACCTACCAGTAGGTGACCTCAAGTGGTACCATCTCTTCTTCTTTCAATGGGAAGAAGAACTCGAGGTCGAATGGGGCTGGGTCCCAGACCAGGATCTGTCCTGCTTCTTTTTGTGCTTTAGGGAGGACTGTCCCCCCCCTCCTGAGCACTGGACTGCCTGTGGTCAGACTCCCCTTCGAAAAGGGCGATGGAACGGACACAGAAATACTGCCAAAACAACTTCCTAGAGAAGTCTCCCTACCCTCACCAATACTGTCCATGGTCCACTCAGTCGATAGCAGGCTGAGAGATCATCTTTTCTTCAGAAAATAAAAATTACTTTTTTTTTTTTTTACACTAAGTGAAACTGAATGACTATAAATCTGCTGTCATATAGGCATGAAGTTTTTATTCCCAGCGAGAGAGCGACGTCATCACTGAAGTGCACTCAACATCAGGAAAAAAGGAACTGAGGCAGTTAGGGAGGTTGATGCCAAGATAGTCCACACAGGCATATGTCTGTCTCACGGTGCTGCGCATACGTGATCCTACCTCAGCACTGACCCCTCTGGAGATTCTTGGCTCCCACTGGGTTCTAGTGTCTCTGGCATAGTACTCAGAATTGTGAATGAGTGGTGAAGACTTTAAGTCCAGGAAGACCAATAGTGTATGGAAGAACGTTATTGAGCATAGAGTTCAGTTACTGGACTCACCTTGTTGTGCTGCACTAGCAACGTCTCTACTGCAGCACATCATCAAATACTTCCTTGTGCTGATGCATCTTCGAGCCGCGGTTACCAATGTTAGCGCTGACAAGTATTACTTTTGTCAGTCTGTGATAGCGTTAACAAAAAATGAAACCATGGTAGCTGCAGCTCAGTCAAGCACTACCTCAAACAGGAGTCAAACTATTTAAAATACGGTTTGCTTTTTGTTCCATATTGTGAAATGTGATCTAGTTTTTTCATGTTTATTTACTAAATGTAGTGTTTCATTGTAAATTAGCCTCGGCTCAACTGGGCTATCCTTTTCTTGATTTTCAGGAATTCGAAGGCTGGGCCTGTAGTTCAATAGATAAGCAGCCAGCTACTCCCACTTCCTGAGCTATATAAGCAGTTCCTGTCAGCCTCCTTCTGAAGTACTTTTTCTTTGCCAGCCAGAGGCTCTCTTGGTCTGTCCTCTGAGCAGGCTGGGGCCTGGGGCTGGCTGCCCCCCCGCCTTGCTTCTCCTGCTTGTATCTGATGGGCTTCTGTGTTTGTTTTCCTGCTTCTGGTTTGTATTTTGCCTCCGGATGTGTGCTTCTTTCTGTCTTTGTTCCCTGCTTTCTGCATCTGTGTGTCTTTGGTTTTGTCTTTTTTTGGGGGGTTGTTTCTAAGCTCCTGGCGTATTGCTCCAGAGCTCATAATACTTGCTGTCACTCACAGCTCTCAAATTACTTGCAATGCAGCTGTAATCATTTTCTGTGTGTTTCAGCTCAACCACAGCTGCTGCCTACACTGCACATTCAATTGTTTTCACCTGATTCAGGCTCACTCTGAACCCTAGCTATGCAGCTCAATCATGCTCTCTTAACTCATTCTACCCATCTCATTGCTGCAGTTTCATTGCACTGCCTGGTGATAGCTGCTTTCAGAGCATTGTGCCTCCCTTCATTCTATGTTTATTAAATTTTACAACTCACAGTTGCTCAATACAGATGCTGCTCTCTGTTTGTACACTCTGGCCCCAATATTCAGAATTGCACCTGGCAATGGCGCAAGTGGTGGCACAGCACAACTGAGGTGTGCTGTAGCAAGAAAGGATGATACTCAAAAGAAATGCGCCATGGGGCATCACCTCTGAATATAGCACATAATGCACAGGGTGCATAGACAATGCACCGGTGCATCCCCCAGACTGGTAGGACTGGGAATGCTCCAGCGCAACTGTAGCTGCACTGGGCGCAGTTCCCAGGTATTCAGACCTGGATATGCAAATGGGGCCAAAATGTATGCAAGGCACATATGTGGTCATTTGCATGTCATTATGGCTCTATTTGCATGAGTTGTGCATGTGCAGGGCAGGCCAGTGAAATGCACATGGCACCCTGCACAGCATGTGGTGCAGCCTGAGAGGATCCAGGGGCACCCCCCACCCTGTAGTGGCGATCGCTGTATATTACCAATCCAAAATGCCAATGGTAGTCTAGTGGTACCCCCTTCCTCCCCATAGCCCCGATTGCTGTGAAATCAGCGTAGAAAGAAACCTGGCAGTCTAGCAGTACCCGCCTCCCTCACTCCCATAGCAGCCATCACCAGTAATATAAGAATGAACATGGTCCCTGGTAGTCTAGTGGTAACCCCCTCCCACCCTGTAGCCCGATCACCTAGAACATATTAAGACATAATCCCGGCAGTCCAGTGGTACCCACCACCCCTCCCAATGCTGTGAGCCCTGTAAGTGTACAAGACTGTACAACTCTGGTAGTCTAGTGGTCCCCCCCACACCACCCAGATCCCCAAGCACCGATCGTACTGTATATTCCTCTACCTGCTGGTCCAGTGGCACCCCCACCCACACAGGACCCCCTTGCCCACCCAGCTCCCCCCTTGTCAGCAGCGGGCAGCAGCATAGCCACCCACATACCTCCGCAGCTGCCTGCCAGCTGGCCGCTACAGTATGGGCTGCAATCCCATGTGGACCAATGGCTTACAGCCCATACTGTAGCTCAGCTGGGCAGGCAGCGCCGGAGGTATGCAGGTGGTATGCTGTTGCCTGCCACTGACGGGAGGGGAGCTGGGTGGGGCCAGGGATCCTGTATGGGTGGGGGCTGGGGTGCCACTGACCACCAGCTAGGGAATATATGATACGATCGGCGCTCGGGGATCTGGGTGGGGTGGGAGAACCACTAGACTACCAGGGTTGTACAGTCTTGTACACTTATCTCATTCTATCCTATTGTCACTTAGAATGTTCAGGTACCCTCTGCCTGCTGCTAGAACACCTGTGTGCCTGAAGGGGTTTTAGATCTGCAGCACTCATACAAACACACTGTGCTTAAACCTACATATCTTAAAAAACATACATCCAATTTTAAAACTGTAAAAAGAAAAGTTTTTCAGGACAAAAAGTTTTTGAAAATGAGTGAGGTTTGGTGATGTCTATTTAACTAGATTTAATGTTGTGTAAGGTTGTTTCATATTTTAATAAATTCTGATGATTTTATCTAAATATAATTATGCTCTGTTTACTTAGTCATGCAAAAATATTAAATTTCTGTAAAATTGTTGATTAAAATTGTTAAAAATATACAATAAACATCTGTCATTGTCTAAATATAAATTTTGCAAGTTTTTTACCATTTTTTTAGTCAGAAATCAATATCTGAATCTCTTGTTATTACAGTTTGAGTTTTTTGCTGCACTCCACTGGTTGGAATTTTTAGTGTTCAATTCTTCCTACCCACTGATTTTAGTTTATGAATCTGATTATCAATTTTTTTGTTTTTCCCCTAGTTTAGTAAGAACATATTTACACATTACCTTAGAAGGACATATCAGGAAGTGATGCAGGAAGGAAGTGCTTTGTGAGGTCAAGTGATGTAACTAGGAAGAACTCCTCCAGTGTAGGTCAGTGAGCTGACACAGGAAATGGAGACATTTCTTAGTGCTGGAGGTTTCTCTATGATTAATTGCATATGTGCTGTAGTTAAAATGTGTAATTTCATTGAAATAAACTATTTTATTTTATTTTTGTAATAAAATCCCATGATAAGTATAGGAAACTGTATTTTATTTGTGCTGTTTGCTTTATCATACTGTAAATGAAGCATGATGTTGTTCATGTAAAGGTTCACAGTCTTTCAGTAAAACATCATGTTACATAAATCTGTGTATTATTTAATTTCCTGGCATAGTTTATTTTTTGGGGTTGTATTATGGGATGGTTTAAGGTGAGGGAATGACTGTATGAGGAAGCACTGTGTGTTAGTGGTGATGGTGGTGGGGGGGGTCCTGCATTCATAATACAGGCTCAGATGCATTTCATATGTTCTGGGGAAATGAGAGGGGCTGTATGCATCTAATAATGGTGCTAACAGACACTGTAGATACATTATGGGTATACGTATAGGATGATGAAATTGCTGAAAAGGCACTGGTAATTTGGGGTATACTGTGTCATGGGGAAGGGGGTGGGTGTGCCTGTACCAAGAAATGATGCTCATAGGCACTGCAGTCATTTTGCGTCATGAATTGGCACCTGTCCTTGGGGTATACTCAGTTGTAGGGAAGCAGGTGGGGCTGCCTGCACCTGGTAATGGTGTTCATGTGCCATGCAGAAACATTGTGGGTACACATACAGGGTGATGACATGGTCACCTGTAAAGGTTGTGTACTATGTGCTGTGTCACATGGTTTGCCTGCATACACATGTGATATGTTGCAACATTCAGTATGGCGCACTGTGTGGGTGGGAAGGAGTGTGGGTGTGCCTGCACCATGGAGTGTTGCTCATTGGTGCACATGTGTACTGTGTGCTATGTTTCATTTGAATGGACTGTATAAGTCATACACTGGCACTGATCACATCACAGTGCATCAGAGGTAAGGGATGGTCTGAAGCATTATGAGCACAAAGGACTAAAGTGGTTGTGGAGTGATTCGAACTTGAATAGAACATTACAGTGCATCTGAGGGTAGTGTTGGAATGAATCTTGATGTGCACAATGGACTACACTATGGTGACTAAGGAGGGATCCATATCAGTAATGCACATCACAGATTGTCAGAGATAATGGTTGGACTGAAGACTGATGAACAGATGGACTAAATCAGTGACTCTGGTGGGATTTGAACCTGAACAGCACTTTACAGTGCAGTAGAGGTTGGGGCTGGATTGACACCAGATCAGTCGATGGACAACACCATCAGCTGTGGAGGGATCTGATCCTGAAATGCACTTCAGTGCTCACTACAGTTTGGGGCTCGAATGACACATGATAAGGAGACAGATCTTACAAGTGGCTGTGGAGGGATTTGAACCTGAAGAATACTTTACAGTGCATCACAGATTGGGGCTGAACTGATGGACTACACCAGTGGATGTGGAGGGTTTTGAACATGAAATGCACTTCACAGTGCATTATGGGATTGGTCTGGACTGATGCATGGTAAGTCGATGGACAACACCATCAGTTGAGGAGGATCTGAACCTGAAATGCACTTCACTGTTCACTACAGTTTGGGGCTCGACTGATGCATGGTAAGGAGTTAGATCTTACAAGTGGCTGTGGAGGTTTTAACCTGAAGAACACTTTACAGTGCATCAGAGGTTGAGTCTGGACTGACGTCATATGAGTCGATGGACAACACCAGTGACTGTGGAGGGATTCAAAACTGATTTGGCCTTTACAATACATCAGAGATTGGGGTTGGACTGATGCCAGATAAGTTGAAGGCAACACCATTATTTTTTCATTTTAAACAATCAGCAACTGCGTATTAGGGAGAAAACTCAAGTGCAGAGCATGAGACAAACATGCTACTGACCCTAACCCACTTATCATCCATAACGCAGGGAGCAACATGCCACATAGATTTTAATATAGCCGTAATCCGAACATAAACTCTTTAAAAAGTAACAAAAGGTGCTGAATTCATGTGACCTCATCTAGTACATGCACAAGAAACACTCTCTCCCATCAGGAATGCCAGCCGGATCTATAAGATGTGATCACACAGGATGACCAGAAATTATCCCAAAATGAACAAAGTAACAACTATGAAAACTTTTATCATAAATAAAAATAAAAACAAATAAAGTAAATACAGATTACAAATCGAGGTTTTGGCACCGAAATGAAGTGAGTATTTTAGGATAAGAGCAGCACCTCCATCATGAAACTAAGTTTCTAGTCACCATGCTATTCCTGCACCAATGTGTGCTCTGACTGGTTAATGGAAATAATGACGTCTACAATAAGCATAGAGCAAGCATGGCAACAGTGAGGATCAATATGACCAAATGGTGACGCACTACAGAGCTAGGGCGGGTGCAGGTGAGGGCTGTCACCCCTAACTGAAACATCAAAAAAAAATCACTGTACACTCCAGAGCCAGAGAGCCACTTTCCCTCCAGTGACAGTTGTAAAAAATACAGTCCTTGCTTGAATGCTAAATAAGGATTTAGTCTAACGTTTCAGGCACACACATTGAATAGAATAGTGGAAGGCACAACAAAAGATCTGCGTGCAGGTTCCCTGGTGCTTCAACAACTTAGGCTTCATCAGGGGGATGGTGCCTGCATCTAAGACAATCCCTTTATACCAGTAAATTCAGAATTGATGATGTCAGAAAATCCGACCAATCACAGAGCTCGATTTTTAAATACGGAAATATTCAGCTCACTTAGTGGTATAAATGGACTAATAGTTATAACAATCATGATATCAGTGACAACATGTTATTGTAGAAAAATACCCTAAAAGACAAAAAATACACCAAAGTGGTGAGCCAATTGGATTGCTCGAATAAAAAATAAATAAATAAGTTATGAAATTAATTATAGTGTAAACCTGATCAACTAACATGTTACACTAAAACAAGATGATTTGTTGTTACAATACAAACTAATGGCAGAATGAACATAATACATTTTTCACAGCACATGCAAAAATAGTAAATTTATTTATTTATGTATTAAGGCTTGTTTTCTCAAAAATAGCCAATGGAACACATATTATATTAGGTAAAATCAGTAAAGTACGATGTCCCCTATTAGCTGGTACAACTCAATTCATCAAATGTAAACTAATGCTTGAGCCACCAAGAAGAGATATAGGCGCAATTGGCGTCATCAGGCACTACAGCAAATGATTTAGGACGCCATATGGCGTCATCAGGAAAAAGAGGTATGTATTTTTATGACGCCATATGGCGTCATCAGGAAGGAATGAGTTATGGGGCCCACAGCATTGAGATGAGTGGTGGGTACCACTAGACTTCCAGGGATTATGTCTTAATATGTTCTAAGCGATCGGCCTACGGGGTGGGAGGGGTTTAGCACTAGACTACCAGGGCTCATGTTCATTCTTATATTATGGGCGATGGCTGCTTCGGGAGGTGCCACTAGACCACCAGGGTTGCTGTGGGTGCAACTGCACAGTGTACTGGGTGGGCAGGTGACCACCCATGGCTGGCGACATCTGTGTTGAGCCTTGCAGTACAGTAGCCCGCCTGTGGGTGGCCATGATTTGAGCCTTTTTTTCGGGCTCAACTGTGCCCATCTGTATGTGGCACATCTAGGGATTATGCAAGCAGATGCGCCGCACATCCTGGGCTGAATATCGGGATGTGCCGCATATGGATGGACACACACCCCCTTCAGATGCACCGCATACATTATCATTGCACTCCAGTGCATTGGGACTTGTGCTGCACAAGTCCCCCTTCTGAATATAGCCCCAGGGCACATTACTGTTGCAACGGTGTAACTCGGTTGCACCAGGGGCAGCCCCTTTGAATATATTGCCCTCTGTTATACTCTATGGTCAGCTAAGCTACTATTGATGCTGTAAACTAGTTTCAATAACTGCATGTGGGTCTTGGCCCTTCCATCACTTTCTTGTTTTTCCTATGGCTGAGACTTGGAAGTGTTTGAAGAGTCATGGCCCCATGTGGCTAATTACTTACAGTATGTTTTGATTCCTGCCTCCACTGCAGAAAATCTTCAGAGTATTTGTCACCTTCATTGGCTTTTGAAATGTCTGACTGGCTTGCCTCACTATTCATAGTGCTGCTCCTCTGACCTACATTCAGGTTCCACCATTGCTACTATGTTTTGCAGACCTACGTGCAGGTCCGACTATTGCTGCTACTTACTGACCTACGTGCAGGTCTGACTACTGCTACACTGCCTTACTGAACTACATGCAGGTCCAGTCTTGCTTGTGCAATCATTGCTTCATGCTCACTTACTGCATCTGACTGCTGCAAGGTCTCAGCACTTAATGTTCATTCAGCTCCTCATCAGTTTCTGGAGCATGCCAGCCATACCATTCTGGCACAGGGTTTCCCTGCAGCTGATGGCCTCGTTCTGCATTTCTAAGTCCGCATCTTGAGCATGCCTGATTTGGGGTGGGGTCCTTCTCACCTGGCCCATAGCTGGGAATGTCCTCACTCTGGGCTTAGCTTTAGCTGTTCACTGACACGACAGCAGCTCCTGGTGTAGAATTTAAGACTAGCTGTGAAGGGTGGTTGCTCCGATCTCCTTTGGCTCTAGTGGTTTCCACTACATCGGTTATCCATTGGTTTTTAGTGGTTCCCTAACAAGGCACCTTCACCGCATTCTCCCTAAGATTGCCTCTGGTTCACCAGGTTTGTGCTTAGGGCAAGTAGGCCAGGTGAGTGCCTCAGCAGCCGTTGCTCTCCTCCTCCTCCTGCCTTACTTGCCCCAAAGTTGCAGAGCACTCTCGTAACCTTCTACGGCATTCCCACTAGAGGAACTGAGTGAGAACTTTTCTCCAAATTGGAATATTTTCTGCCTCCCTTAATTGGGTTTCCAAGTTGTAGCAGCAGAGCTGTCACTAAATAAAATATCCCAAGCCTGGAGGGAAGTCAACCTAGGCCTTGGGTCCCCAGAGATTTTCTCCTCATAGGGTTTTTTTTTTCTCTCTCCTCCGTGCCTCAGGTCATAACTGTTAGTTAGCATAGTACTGTTCGCTAGTTTCTTAGGTAGGTTCCGCTGTTGGATGGAGGTGAATGGTGTCCCTACCATTCCCTCTCTCTCTTTAGGAGGTCCCCTCATTCTCCAATGCATCACATTAAACTCATGCCATTGCTAACCTGCGCATCTCATTACGTTATCAAGCTGCCTGATGCCTTATCTATTACTTGTCTCACAACTACCGATTGCTTATATGCTTTGTACTGTATTACTACATTTCTTTTGGGGGATCCTTCCTAAGATACCTTTAGCAAAGGGACTCATCCAGAAGCACCTCTAGGTATGGAACCCTCTTCAAGGGTTCCTTGACTTTGGTACCCCTACAGGGTGGTAATTCTTCTGGAACAGAGAGAGCGAACGTCCAAAACTAAGTAGCAGTTGCACAAGCATAGCACTATACTGGCTGTGTAGGCCACTGAATTGGAAGGCTGGGCCTGTAGTTCAATGAAAAAGCAGCCAGCCACTCCCACTTCCTGAGCTATATAAGCAGTTCCTTTCAGCCTCCTTCTAAAGCACTTTTTCTTTGCCCCACCATCCTCCCCTCCTCCTCTAGCAGCTGCGCCTCTCTCCTTGGAATCCTTCCTAAGGTACCTTTAGCCAAGGGAATCATCCCGCGGCACCTCTAGGGGTGGAACCCTCTTTAAGGGTTCCTTGTCTTTGGTATCCCTACAGGGTGGTAATTCCTCTGGAATAGAGAGAGCGAATGGCCAAAACTAAGTAACAGTTGCACAAGCGTAACACTATACTGGCTGCGTAGGCAACTGAATAAACAATTACTGCTGTTACTACTTTTTTCTCTATGGCACCACATACTTTCAGTTTGTCATGTGGCTCATAAATGTAATAAGAACAACTTGCATTCCTCAATTGGTGATTTTTTCTCTTTGTTTCTCGTTTATTACCTGTAATACCTGCCCATACACTATAAAAGATTGCGTGTGAGTAGGCATACACAAACAAGGCTTTCCTTGAGAGGTTTCTTGGTAAAAGAAGACCTCTTGAGCTATGCTCTCAAGGTCTCTTGTTACCAAGGAAAGCTCTTGATTCAAGCACAGCCTTGTTGGGTATGCCTGCTCATACACAGTTCTCTATGTTTTGCCTTTCGTTCAGACTTCTTTCCACCAGCCCTCGAGGTAAGTTTAAGTACCTTTTCTCAGCACTGACTTTCATTTAGTGCAGTTTAGAAGCTCAACTACAGTTTTTTTATGGGACTTTTCTTTGTCTGGGGAGTAGTTATGCTTAATTTACTGGCTTTTGTCAACTAATAAATTTCGGCGTTGTATTAAAGAGGTAAAAATAGCTTACTAAAGACCTCCAGTAAATATGAAGGGCTGTGCAGCTGCTGAGTTGCTAGATTGACAAGGATGGTTGAATGAGACATAATGAATGGCTCAAGGAGCTACTGTAAGGAGGATAGCTGAAGGGCTGTAGGAAAGACAAACAGGCATGACCCAGACAGAATTACAGCAGGAAAAGGCACAGGTCTGCTGCATCTAGTAGAAAATTCAGTAACAAAGCTGGTGAGCACTAGGACCCAGTCATGAGCACCTGACGAACCATTGACAGATGGGTAGCAGCCAGAGCACAATGTTCTCAATGAGGTTCCTGAGCAAGGTAATGCCTGAAGTATGCAGCATGGAGGAAATGGAGTTTGGCAAGCATGGAAAGGAACAGCAGGAACCACAGCAACAAAAAGGGTGAAGCAGGCTCAAAAGTCAACAGTGAAACAAACAGCCGTGGCCGAGACAGTCATGCACAGAGCGGCAGGAGGATACCTGGAGGCAGCTCCTCAGCTGCAAGGTATGGAGGGGACAAGAGGAAACGGAGTCACCACGTGATGGGCAACAAAAAATTCGGAGCATCCAAGGAGGCTGTACAGGTGTGGTTTTAACCATGTGCAGAGAGGCATGGCATGTGATGTCCAATGCCCCATAGTACCACAGGAAAAGCCTTTGAATTCCTGGTAGAATTTCCCTGATCTGTACTTGGGGGTTAAAATGCTCTTGTTATGGTATGTACAAGCACAACTCCGCTTCAGCTACCATAGGGGTATTGATTGTTACATCTGTCCAGTTTGCTAAATTAGTAGAAGAGGGATTTAATGTGTTGTGGTACACTCTATATAATATATTTCTGCTATTTTATTGATTAGCTTTTCATACAGAGTATTTTAGTGACACATCAAGTAATATGGACTTTCTGGAACAGGATAGCTGGGCCAGTCATTGTGTCCATAGTAAATTTATTACTGTTGGGGTCAATAAGTCCTTTGTTGTTTTTCCTATGGTGATGGAATATTGAATCAGCTGCTAGTTCAGGGAGAGTGCATTACGTTTTTACACAATGCTTATACTGGTGCTAGGGTTTATAATTTTGTATCTAGTAAATGAAAGAGATTGGGAGTGAAGTAGTTTTGTAAAGCAATTAGATCTATTTGTTATGATTATTATAGAATATACAGTACATCCTAATCCGGAGCAGGTAAACAGAGGGAGCTCAGTTAATAATGGCAATAGAAATTTGGATATAGTTTCATTAACCTTGGGGAGTCTTCTGGCTTAGTATGACCAGTTTACTGCTTGCTTAAAAATTCAGACAACCAGACACAATATCAGTTATGGAATTGTGGTCGACATCTAAGATTATCGATGCTGAAACTAAGAAATGGGGTGGGTTTTTTAATATATGTGATGAATGACCTACAAGATATAAAGATATGATATGATCATATCTGGAAATACCACAACCCTGACCCTAAAGAGATAGCAGACATTTTTAATGTGGCATTCACAGACCAGAGATCTGTTCTACCACCTAAATATCTAACCACGCAGGAATCAGAAGCCCAGCTGAAATATGCCGGCTCTACTCAGCCTAACCCCAACAATCCTAAGTTGTACTTCAGGCAAGTCATAGTGTTAGAGGCTAAGAAATATGTAAATAGGGTCTTTGGAAAAACTAGAGTTGGAGGGGATACCACTGACATGAAAATCCTAGCCCTCACCCTAGATAAGATTGCCCATCCTATAACAAAGATCTTTAACTTGTCACTCAGGACAGCTAAATTTCTAAACAGATGGAAGATTGCACTAGTCACCCCAGTTCATCAAGAGCAGTGATAGGACTAATTACTCAAATTATTACCCCATTTCAATATTGCCCCCACTTTCCAAAGCATTGGAGTGCATTGTTTCGGACCAATTAACAGACTACCTTAAATATAACATACAGTGTCAGGAACAACAAGGCTTCAGGAAAGCACATAGCACCACGTCTGCACTCATACAGTTTACCAGCTATTTATATGAGGCCCTGGACAAAGGTAACCTAGTGGGGTCTCTCGTTATAGACCTCACTAAGGCCTTTGACACTGTTAACCATCAAATTCTCATAACCAAACTACTGAAACCCAGAAACGGTGACATGGTTTCAAAGCTACCTCTCACAAAGAACTCAACATGTAAAAATAAATGGGGCAATGTCTGACCCAAGAACGGTCTCCCTCGGAGTCCCTCAAGGGTCAATCCTTGGCCTCTTACTATTTAGCTTTTTTATAAACTCCCTGACCCAGGACTGTCCTACTACTGTATGCCGATGACACAGTAATCTTTACTAGGAGCCAACAACTGAACCAATGGAATAAGGAACTCCAAGACAGCTTCCAAATGTTAGAACACTGGTTTTGACAAAATAAGCTACTGCTCAACTATAAAAAAAAAAAAAAGTATGCAGTTCTCTATACCCCACATGAAAAAAAGGCAAGCCCACTGTCAATACACATTTGTGATGATGTAGAACTTGAACAAGTAAGCTCATTTAAGTATCCTGGAGTGTACCTAGATGAAACCCTCTCCTTCACGCCTCGCATAGACCATGCTGTCAAATCAGTTAGCATTAAGCTAGGTGTACTTTACATTGACACAGTAACTTTATGACACCCAATGCCTTGCGGCTAGCCATCAGTAGTTCACTACTGTCCTCAATTTACTATGGACTGGTTATTTACAGCGCTGCAACAGACACAACTGTAAAATAGGATTAAGCTGCTACTCAACAAGGATTGCAGGCTCGCCTTAGGAACCGACAAACTAGCAAATTCGTGTACCCTATACTCTCAAACTGGCTGGCTCTCCGTACACAGCAGGATCAGAAATAGGATATGTCTGTTGGCAAAAAAAAGCCAAATTAACCCTAATCTCAACCCTCAAGAAGAAGCTTTTCCAACTGACTAAAACCACTAAATGTACCAGAAGTAGAACTAGAAATGCCCTCCAGTTTCCCTTTAGACACACCATCCTAGCACAAAGGTCCCTAGCTTATAGGGGTCCTAAATGTTAAATGAACTCTCTGACACCCTTTAAGAGTTCAATAACACTGCCCATTTCAAAGTGGCACTCCGGAACCACCTATCACAGTCTGGTGGATGTGGCTGCTCTACCCAACCTCCTCTCAAACAGAAAGCACATCCTCCCTCCAACCTCCAATTCCTCACCTAAGTTTCTCTTCCAATCTATAGCACTTAAATAAAACATGACAACGCCATGTTGGCTGCTTACTTGCATCTTTATGTCCTATTGTACCTGCACCTATTTGTCCCATGTACTACCCACAATTGTTTGTACAACTTTGATTTACTGAGGAACTGCTATACTTGTGTAATCCTAAAGTGTCTCTGCACCTTGATTTCTGACAAAGAATCTTTGTTAACGAGCTCTCTGACTCAAAGGTTTTGTAATCCTAATATGCAATAAATAAAGATTAAATGAAGAAATAGAACCAAGGAATGTGAAAGCCTAGCTGTTAAGTTAATTTTGAGTAATGGATATAAAAATGTCATTATTATGACTGTGTACTTTCCACTTGGGAACCAGATGACTGGTTTTGAAACATTTTGTCAATATTTTATACAAAGAACCAAAATACAGAAAATAAAAGATTTCAGAAGGCTGGCCCAGTGATGCGGAGGGCTGAGGCGCTTGCTTATTACCAGCCCTCACACCAGCGACCTGGATTTGAGTATGGACCAGGGTCACTTGGGGGTTGACCAGGAGGAGAAGGAGGATAGAACATCCTGCAGGACACTCTCCTCCTCTGGGAGGGAGGTCTGCTAGCTCTGCTGTGATACTGCCACCTGGGTGACTACAGGTGGCAGTGCAAGTGGAGTCACAGTGGGAAGGGCAGGCACCTCCTGACTGGAATGCATGTGGATGTGTGCATTCATGCAGTCCTCACCCACGAGGCACCTGAGGGGAGAAAAATGGTGGAAAAAGCCTCATCTAAGCTGGCCCGCTGGTGCAGCGGTAGCACTACCGCTTGAGATGTCAGCGACCCAGGATTGGGCACGATCTCAGGTTCCTGGAAGGCTGGCCGGGGGGAGGTAGATTGAGTACCCAAAGGGCTGCTCTCCTCCTCCAGGGAGAGTGGGCTGTGGGTCCCGCTGCTTTACTGCTACCTGGGTGACCATGGGTGGAGGGGCAGTGGGACAGCAGGAATCTGGGAGGGAGGATGTGAGCTGGGATCTGGAGTGGCAGCATGTCTCAACATGCTCCGCCTCCTTGGATCCCCATGTGTGATGATGTCCACAGGGTGCAACCAGAAAGCAAGAAAAAACCCTCACCAGACACCTGTAGATGGAAGCCAGTTGTCCCAAGACTTCAGAATTGGGCTCCTTGGGCCACCTGACACACACTTATGACTCATGGACTGCAGGGATAAAGGGGGGATCCCATTCCTCCTCTCTGGGGGGGGGACTGCAGCAGGATGGGGGTTGTTCCACCAGCACCTCTGAGGAGTTATCCAGGGTGGAGCTACAGGAGCAAATACAGCCTAGGGCTTCCTGAAGAAAGGAGGGAAAGAGCAAGGGGGCATAAAGAACAAATATAACAAAAAAAAAAAGAAAAAACTCATCTGTTGTGGGATGACACTGCACTTCCTTGCTCTGCAGGTTCTGCATCGCCTACTGGGTGGCCCTCTACCATATCCAAAACCTAGTCTCCTCCCAGGCCTGGGAACCCAGGAGTATCTGTCACATGGGTGACTGGAATCTGTGGGGCACTGTAACATAGAAAGACTGTAAGCCCCAGAGATGGTAGGTGACATGGCTGGGGGAAGTAGCAAAGTGGAAGGGGGTCAGTTGGGAAGGAGGGGAAAAATATTTGGGGAGATTAATACATTTTGGTGTTCAGTGATAACAGAATTAAGTATAAGAGACATTTATGCTTCAGTAATAATGTGTAAAGTGCAGAGTGGTTCTCCTGTTTGGTTCTCCTCAGAATTTAGGGAGTTAATGAAAGAAAGAGATAAGTGGTGGGCCATGCCTAGGGAAACAGCCATGTGTCCAAAAGTTAACAGAAAAATTAAATTTATGTAAGCTAAGAGGTTAGACTTGAAAAAGCTGAACCCTGCAAAAACCAGTAGGGATTCAATTGGTTAGATGCAGATAAATGTTGGAGTAATGTTAACAGTCTGTTAGGAAGAAACGATAAGAAATTGCTGATGATGTTGAAGGTGGCTGGGAAGGAGATTCTATATCAAAACACGATAGACAATTATTTTAATGAGGTTTTCTCTAAGTTCATATGTGACATTAGGTAGGAATGCTACATTATCTGGGGATGAGGGAAATTTAACACACTGAATGTAATAGTATTAATCTGGATTACACTAAATTTTATTTTAAATCTGTATTGGAAGGTAAGACCACAAAGTATATCCAGAAAGTATTAAAACAAGACTGGGGCCAGATATCGTAGACATGAAATTATTGTCAGTGGTTCTGTATGAACTGGTATGTCCGAAAGTCAAACTTTTCAACCTTTCATTGCAGGTCTCACAATTTCCTGAACTTTGGAAGACTGTATGTGTGGCTCTCCTTTTTAAGAATGATGACTATATATATATATATATATATATATATATATATATTTTATATAGATGTATATACAGTCATCAACTCATCATTCTTACATGTTAAACCTAAAATTTTGCACCTTTATAACTTTGCAACCATTCAACGGATTTGCCTGAAATTTGGAATACGTAATCAAGAACCATACATCTTGGGATCTACCAACTTCGTCTGTTTGGATATACAGCTGCGGAGTTATTAAGCAGATCTGCTTTGATTTTACTTTTTTGAATTCTTTGCTCATCTCTACAGGTCGCGACGGTTTGTGCACCAGTCTGAAAACTTCAGGGAATGTGTGGCCAGGGTCCCCGATGTGCCTTTTGAAGATATTGTGAAAAAATATTAAACAGTTCAAAAGTTATTCAAAAAAACAATTTCCTATTATAAGTTAATGGGAAAAGTTAACAAAAAGTTTGACAGTGTCGCAAATGAACTGTTTAGTGTTGCAAATGGCCCTAGTAGTGTTGTAAATCCATCAACTTGTTTTCAGTTGGTGATCAGAAAAATGCTTGGCATTTAAATGTGGGATCCTCTAGCAACACAATTATTTTTGTGTTCACCTAGTCGGACCCTGAGGATGCTAGCCATGTCTTTATTTTGGGATGAAACACCCTAGAAATATGTTTTTCAAATTTCTGGAAAAAGTAGTGCTGCAAAGTAGTGTCGCACTCACGACACTTTCACAAATGCTTGCGAAAGCTGTCACAAATCACGACACTACTTTTCCAGACTATGGCCAAAATGACAGCAGTTCTTTGCCACCCTGCTGCAAATGAACAGTTTGGTCTTTTGGGCTGAAATTTGGAGGGAAGGCATTCAACATCTCACAGATGTGCCTTTTGGTGGCTTGGTGACAAAATATTGCATGGATACAAAGTTACTATACTCCAAAGTTGACACTTTTTCCCATAGACTAACATTGTGGCGTCTGCTGCATGACAGGAATTCTTTGCCACCCTGCTGCAAAATAATAGTTTGGTCTTTTACACTGAAATTTGGAGGGAAGAAAGCCAACATCCCACAGATGTGCCTTTTGATGGTTTGGTGAAAAAATATTACAGGGCAGCAAAGTTATGGCACTCTGAACTTCTCTTTTTTTCCCGTAGGATAACATTACGGCATTCTCCATGCCTTTCAGGGCCTGTATCTCGGAAACGGTGCGAGATATGGACTTTTCGTTAGAAAAATACTTAGCCACAAAACTAGCCAGAAAAGTCATAAATCATATGACTTTTAAATTTTTTTCGACGTCATACAGTTCCTGAGATATAAGCAATTCAGTATTCCAACTCCTCATTTTCTGCTCCGAGACCCATTATTATGCATACATTCTTTGTACTCACTGTCTTTCTCTATGCAGCTTTTGGGGAAAACCAGCCTGTGCACTTACATTACTGTTACCCTTACCGCTTCCACTTGTGGTTCAGTACCTGTTTCACTTACCATTCCCGTCTACACCACCATGTGAGTTACCCTTTGTGTTTTCAATTGCGCTTGCGTTTGTGTTATTTTTACCATTTGTGTCTACAGTACTGTTTCTCTTTCTGTTTTGCTTTTTGTCACCATGCACATTACCATTTGCATTTGTGGGCACCGTGTTACTATGTAACAAGACATCACGTGGCAGGAGTGTGCTCCCACTGCCGCATTACATTCACTATTTCTCGTTATCATTCTCAAAAATAAGAGAAATTAGAGGCAAAAAACTCAATTTAATGCATCAGTTAGGGTTGTTCCACAGAGACAAAAGCGAGGAAATTCAATGTTAGGGTTGAAACCTCCCTTGCACCCCTTCAGCCCAACCCTCCAACCAGCATCGGGGTGCGCGTTGGGGTCCAACCCCCACCACTAATGTAGCACACTGGGAGCCCACCCCAGTGTGCCCAAATGTGCATTAATATTTTAAAATCCCTGTAAATAAAGAAAACCATCCCCGTCATCTTTAATTTTTTTTTTAAACCTGCAAAAAAGAAAATGGTCCCTTGTCATCTCTTCAGTCCCCCTCCCCCTTTCTCATCCTCCCACTGAGCACCCACCTCCCTGCACCCCCACTTACCCATACTTACCTCCAGAGGTCGGGAGCAGCGATCTTCTCTGGACTGGGACATGTCTGCATTCTTCAAAGTTGAACCACAAACTGAAGAATCAAAGGTAAGTGCCTTATACTGGCTGTCAATGGGGGTTTCAACTTAGGTTGACATCTCAGTCATTTTTAGGAATTTTGGCCCCACATTTTCAACATGGGGTTCTTGGGATCTCACCTTGTGAACATTGGCACTGTCATTTTGTTACTGTGTCCCGAAAGGTGATTTCGTGGTCACCACATGGAATCATCTTTTGGGACAGAGTAACCAAACAACAGTGCCACTGTTCATGAGATGGGGTTCCAAAAAGCCGATGTTGCATATTTGGTGAAAAAAATTCCAAAAAATTACTATTTCGAGCGTGCATTTCGCAGTTTCTTTGCCGCTCATAACTTGTCAATGTTTAATATTTTCACTCCAGATTTTCAACATTGCCATTTTGTCACATCTCCTTATGAACAGTATAACTGTCATTTTTCACATCCTGCCTGAAACATGTTTTTACACTTGTGTCACAGGATGGCACGGTCGCTGTGTGAAATCAACTTTCAGGATGGATTAACAAAATCACAGTACCACTGTTCATGGGGGGAGGTCAGAAAAAGCCCATGTTGAAAATTAAGTGAACTAATTTCAACAAATGACCGTGTTACAAGTGTGCATTGTACAGTTTCTATGCATACTCGTAACTTCACCAGTTTTTCATGTTTTCACTCCAGATTTTTAACATTACCATTTTTCACACCATCTCATGAATAGTATGGCTGTAATTTTTAAAATAATGCCAAAAATCTTTTTCCTCACTGTGACAGGTTTAAATAGGGCTTTGAGAAATAATTTTTGTTACAGACAAATGCATCAGAGGTAGGCGTAGGTGCAGTCTTGAGTCAGCACATAGATGGGAAAGAATATCCTATTGTATATATAAGTAGGAAATTGCACGACAGAGAAAAAAGGTACTCCACTATTGAAAAGGAGTGCCTTGAGGCAAAGTGGACAATTCAGTCCCTTAGGTTTTACCTATTAAGAGCTGACTTTGTACTTGTAACCAATCACAATCCTCTCTGTTGGTTTAACCAAATGAAGGATAAAAATTCTAGAATCACATGGTGGTACCTGGCACTACAGCCATTTAAATTTAAAGTGCTGCACAAATCTGGGAAAGAGAATGTCAATGCTGTTTTCTGTCTAGATATGGATCAGGAATTGAGAATTCTGAAGGTTGAAAAAAATATGTGAGTTGAAACCTCTTTGCCTGATATGCTGCATATGAACTGAGCTATAAAAAACATAGGTTACTTTCATGTTAAAGGATAATTTAAAGAAAGTTTTGGAAACCTATTTTTGTAAAACAGGTTCCCTCCTTAAGGAAGGGGGTATGTGACAGGGTTGAATAGGGCCCTGTCCCAGTTGTTCTGGAGAAAGAGTTTAAATCCAAGGATCTGTTCTATTATCTCCTTTTCTGTCTCTTGTCTGTCTGGTTGCACAACCAAATTTTCTCATGAGACCTAGGACTTGATCACCTCGACGGTCTTACGCTTCTTTGCCTCTCGCTATCCCGCTACCCTCACTTGCTGTTCTGTCTTTTCTTCCCCCTTGCATATCTGCTGGTATAAAATATATGTGAATCTTTAGGTGGACATGTAACGAATACTGGGATCCTTTTGTTTAGAAATGTATATAGATTTACTGTTGAAATGTATATAGTTATGCTATTGAAATGATTGCAAAAAGCTGTTTGGAACTCAAGAGGTTACCTAAGAAGCTTGTTTGCAAACTCTCTGAGAAGCTGTACACAAGAGGTTAGTTCTGGGTTGCAATACACTTTTTGCTGTACTTGTTGAAACTTACAAGAACACTGTGTGAGAAGTATGTTGGTTTGGTGTTAGAAGTGGGATTTATGCCGTGCATACTCTAAGCCAGGAGTTTTGTGTGTGGGTATTAGACCTGGTACCAGGGAGGCACAGAAGAAAGGTATGGATTCTGCAGCACCAAGCCCAGGAGCAGTTACCAGGAGAATGGCAGCCAAACTAGCAGAGGCAGAAGTACAAGCTGAGACTGTACAGCTAGCACCAGTTATAGAAAAAGAACAGGCAGTGACAGAACCTGAAAGCCTGACTGCCTTTTTCAGATGGTGGGCTATATAGCAAAAAGAGATAGAGAAGCAGACAGAAAAAGAGGTTCAATGTTTAGAAGCACAAAGAAAAGAAGAAATGCAACAACTCAAACAGCAAAGAAAAGAAGAGATGCAGTGACAGGAGCAGCAAAGAAGAGAAGAGATGCAGTGATAGATGGATGCCTTGCAAGTTATCAAAGTTGAAGGATCTGGCACTGGGACCAATACTTGCCTTACGTGCTTTTTACTTACAGAAAAGTGCCACAGGCATCAATGGGTTTTTCACCATTTGAAATGCTGTATGGCAGACAGCCTAGAGGGCCACTAGATGTAATAAAAGAAACATGGGCAGATAACCCTACTCAGAAACAATCTATTACATATTATATGTGTGCACTGAGAAAGAAGCTGGCAAAATATGTTGAAATCACCCATAGCAATCAAGAAGAAACTCAGATGGCCTTTTTCTGTTTATACTGCCATTGTAACTAGTTATACTGAACAATTTTATTTTTTTTATTTTACTGTTATTAATAATAAATCACTTGTGAATTTTACAACTGTTTCTGGTTTTCCTATGCTTCCTGACCTGTGCTTTGAAGACAGGTACCTGTGTTACCGTTGCACAGAATTACATTTCGACAGGGATTTGAAAGTTTTCTGTGCTGGGTACATGCGGTGAGGTGATAAGGTTATGTTGAACATTTGAGGTGACAATTATTTAAGATGGTACAGCTATGACTATCTGTTGCAGTTTCACTATGCCTGCATGTAATTTAATGTGTGAATGCACAGGGGCCAGAAACCCCGGTGTTTCCATAGCTACATACATATGTGCATCTGTGGAGGGATAGGAGTGCAGGATCCAAAGGATCCTGTGCTCCCATCATGACATATGGACACTGTTGTACTATTTGGATGGAGGGATGGCCACCGTGACAGATGGATACTGTTGTACTGTCTAGATGGAGGGATGGGAGTGCAGGGTCTGAAGGACCCAGTGCTCCCACAGTAAAATAAACATACTATTATACTATCTCAAAAAGTGAGGAAATAAATTGCAAAAAACTTCATTAATCCATCAGTTAGGGTTGAAGTGACAAAAGTATGGAAATGAGAAATTAGGGTTGCGCCCCTAACCCCCCACCCTACCACCCCATTCACCATCCTCCACACACCAACAGGCATCAGGGTGTGCCATGGGGTCATTAGGCTATATACATTTCTATTTTGGGGCCCCATTTAGTATCTCTACTGCAATTTTATGGCTGATGATATGAGGAATTTACCCCCCTTATTTTCTTTCTTTTTCTTTTTATGCTGATCAATGTCCTGTCTTAAAATTGTAACATGGAATGTACAGGGTTTAAATCACCCCATTAAAAGGAAAAAAGATTTTGACATTTTTGGGTTTCATGTAAATGTGACATCTTCCTCCTGCGAGAGACTCACCTTCTTAAGTCGCAGGTGGGTACACTGGTAAGAGGGTGGGTCAGTTGTGCATTTTCAGTTTGTTTTCTACCAAGAACCATTGTGCCTGATACTTCTGAAAAAGGGATGTCATTATCAAGTGGACAGTGTTTTACGGGACAAAAAAGGGAGATGGATTTTGCTTTCTGGGAAGATATATGGAGGATGGGTTCTTTTTGTAAATTTGTATGCTCCGAACCTCGATGTGCCAGACTTTTTCTCTCAACTTGCGCAATGTATTTCTGATATGTACCATCCTGATATGATTATTATTATTGGTAGGGATTACAATTTGGTTCCTGGTCCCTTTGTTGTATAGGACTTCTCTTGAGCAGGTGAAGTCATCACACTCACAGGCAAGGGGGATTTTGACATATATGCGTGGAGAGTTTAATTTGATTGCCTGTTAGAGGGTGTTTCACAAGGATAATAAGGCTTTCACTTTTAAATCACATACAGTAGGTTTCAGTCCTGTAGGAGACTGGACTATTTTCTTTGCAGCACCCCTCTGCTCTCGTGTATCCATGATGTCAATATCAGTGCGATTTTACTTTTAGACCATGCTCCAGTTGAAATGATTTGGGTTCCACAAGGTAGTGTGGTTAAGTCACCTCGATGGCATTTTAATCCCACCCTGATTCCGGAGGAAGGATTTAAATCTTGGCTGTCTTCTGAGATTGCATTTTATTTTGAGACAAATTCCTCCCCAGAGATTTCTGGCTTTATTCTATGGAACACGGACGAATCATTGCATTCATCTCCCAAGTGAATAAAGTCAGGAAGCAGGAGGTAGCTGATCTTACTTTGAAAATTAAGTGTTTAGAAGATGCAATTTATCAAGCTCCTCAACCATCAGAATCACAGATTCAAGAAGTTATGTCACTCAAATGTTGCTCACATTATATCTATCATCAGAAAGCTGCCAGGGCTTTATTCTTCCTTCAACAGGCCTATTGGGAATCTGGTGAAAAGACCAGAAAACTATTAGCTTTCCGCCTCGAATGTAAAATGATGGAAACACAGATCCTATACCTAATGTGTGAGAATGGCCATTTAATCACAGATCCAAGTAAAATTAGTGATTCATTTAAGATATATTATGATTCTTTATATCAGTCATTGTCCTCTTGTATTGTTGATGCTTCTGCTTCTTTCTTTGCCCACTTGTCATTGCCTGGTATATCTCCTGAGCAGGCTCAAATGTTAGGAAAGTTACTGTTGATGAAGTGGTCTCAGCGATTCATAATTTAACATCAGGAAAAGCATCGGGTCCAGATGGCCTTAGTGTGGATTTTTATCTGGAATTTATTTTGGAACTCTCCCCGAAACTTTTGGATCTCTATCGACATATGCCGGGGGGGGGGGGGATCCCACTAAGTGCTCTAGCTGCAGACTAATTTGGCTTCTTAATATGGACTGCAAAATTTTATTTAAAATCCTGGCGATACGATCTCAAGAAGGTGCTACCTAACATAATCCATAAATCACAGTTGGGTTTTATGAAGGGTAGGCAAGATAGCGACAATATCAGGGTGATTATAGATTTGAGTCAAGTTGCCAACAGAGGACCAGATATGGCTGCTTTGGTAACCATAGATGCTGAAAAGGAGTTTGATTCTGTAGAATGGTCCTACTTGCTTCATGTGCTTTCAGTAGTGGATGTGAGATCTGTCTTTCAGTCGTGGGTAAAATGTTTATATTTAGCCCCAAAAGCCAGAGTCTTAGCTATGGGCTTGCTATCTGAATTCTCTACTTTATTTTGTGGGACCCAGCAGGGTTGTCCTTTGAGCCCATTGTTATTTTTGTTGGCTATGGAGCCCTTAAATGTGAGTCTTAGACTGTATCCTGAGGTGCATGATATTAAAATTGGTAATAGGTCATTTGTGAGTTTACTTTATGCAGATGACCTTCTTCTTGCTCTTTCTCAGGTTGAAATCTCTTTACTCAGGGCATGGGCTCTTATAGATTCTTTCAGTTTGATCTCTGGCCGAGTAAATTGGTAAAAGACAGAAATCCCGCCCCTTTATAAGAGCAGCCTAGCCTGGGCCCAATTGGGGCATAAAACATTAAATGGTCATGGGGGGTTAGGTATTTAAGGATGCAGCTTATGAGTAGGCCTTTAGATCTGTGTAAGGCAAATATTCAGGTGGCGTTAGGCTCCCTTATGGTAGATATGTGCAGATGGAGTAAACTCAATCTGACTTTCCCGGGCAGGATTGCCACAATTAAATTAATGGTGTTTCCCAAATAATTTTTTTGTGTAAGTACTCTACCTTTACCAATGGCTTTGGGCTAGTGGAAAAAGATAGACAGGTTATTTTTTGTTTTATATGGCAAAGTAAAACACCACACTTCAGCAGGAAGATTCCAGGGCTCCTGTGACGCAGGATGGATGGAAACTGCCATGGCCCTGGGCATATTATGTTTGTCACGGGCTTAGGCAGTCTTTGTATTGGTTGGAATCTCCACAAGCATTCGTCCTTATGTGGGTGGATATTGAGCCGTTGATCATAGGTGATTCCCCATTAGCTGTGGCTTTATGGGACCGCTCTATCTCTTTCAATGAAGCCACCTTTCCTATGCAGTCTACTAGACAAAACTGGGGGAAGTTTATGTGGATGCTTAAATGATGATCAGATTATTTGGGCCCTTGTGAGCCAGTTTGGTGTAACCCTAAAATATGGATAGGTGGATCCATGATCTGCTGGTCCTTGTGGGCCTCTAAGGGGATTCTGACCCTAGCCAACTTGTTAGACCCTCATTCAGGTATTTTTAAATCTTTCTTGCAACTCCAGCTTGAGTTTGGTCTTCAGATACGGGAACAATGGAGATATTTTCAGCTAAGACATGCTCTTCTCAATGGGTAGTTTGAGGATTTCTATTTTTTGGCAATTAAGAAATTGCTTGCTTGGCTCAAGTTGCCTAGAGGTCACACAGGCTCAATTTACAATGCTCTTGTCACCCTTTTTCCAGTTTGGGACTCATGCCAGCTGAAATGGTGCTCAGACCTGTAGGACTCTCTTGATTCAGTATGTTGTAGTAATTGGTGGAAAAAGGCACACAGAGTTACCCCAGACCCAATGCTACAGCTAGTACAGAAAAAAGTATTAAGCCACGAGTACTGGACTCCATCTAGATTGGCACGCATAGGCCTATCATCTTCTAAGCTGTGTTGGCGATGTCAGTCTGGTACTGGGACTTTATTTCATATTCTGTGGGGTTGCCTGGCTGTGGAACTGTGGTGACTTTCCATTGTTGCTTTTATAGAAAAAGTTTAAACATTGCATTGCCTCACTCTTCCAGGTTTTGGTTGCTGTGTGACATCCGTTTGATATCTCCAAGACACAGACTGTATAAATCTATGTTGTTTACTATGGCAATGGAAACTAAGAGCTTACTTTTGGGGAATTGGGGGACTGCTAATTTATCCTATATAACTCAACAGCAGCTGATGGCAGCTAAGGAGGTTTCCTTTTTTGTAGGTGCAGAGTTGGTGAAGGGATGCTTTACCTGCTTTTCGTAAATCTTGGCTACCTTGGTTGAAACATATTGGGGTGATGTCATAATGTGAGATACATAGTTCAGTACATTGTAATGTTTCTGTGTGCTCCTTTTTTCTCCCCCAGGACTATACCAGGCATAGGTATTTAAATATGGTATATCATTATTATTTTGGCTATGCTGTTTAACTGTTATGATTGCATATGAATGTTCTCGGATTCAGTGTTATATATTACATTCTGTTTGGTATAATACTTTGAATAAAATGTTCTAATAAACAACAACAGCAAAAAAGAATAAAAAAATGCTCATCCTCCATGCATTCCAAACTTGTGCATTTCTGTAACATTCTGAAATTCAATGTCCCATCCACCTTTTTGAAATAGTACTTTACCACCACATTCTGAAATTGTGCGTCACTGCCACATTCTAAAACTGCCTGTCTTTGTCATTATTCCGAAAATGCACATCCCTATCATATTCTAAAATTGTACATCTCCACAACATTCTGAAAATGAGTGTCACTGTCATAGCCCAAAACTGCACATCCAAATCATATTGTAAAAATAAGAGTTACTCACCTATAACCGTAGCTCTAAGAGTGGTATATGGTGCACATCCACACTCTGGCAGTCTTCCCTTCCCTTTAAATCCAGACAGAATGTCAACTAAGCTCTTCCCAGCCTCCTGGGTGGTATACTCCTGGGCTCTGCCCCGTGACATCAGATCTTGGATGCTGGAAGCAGGGATCCATTTGCCACTTGCCAGGGGAGGTTGTGTGGGTTGTGTGGATGCACATCTCTCAACTGTCCCTGATTATGAGGGACATCCCTTATTTTATCCCTCAAAACTGCTCTGCCCCTCATCCATCCCTCATGGAAAAGGTGCTGCCCATGGAGAGAATGTGTTGTAAATTCAGACTTTAAAGCAGAAATTCATAAAATTCATGCTAAATCATGCTAAATAAATGCTAAATCAAAACTAAAACTCATGCAAGTAAACACTATGATTTCCATAGGGTTCTGAGCTTGTAACTCCATGTCTGAGGATGTGTCCCTCATTACGAAGGTCAGTGTTCCTCATTGTCCCTCTTTTTGAGTGTCCACATCCCTTATTTCAGTGACAAAAGGATGTGAGGTATGTGTGGATGTGAATCATATACCACTCCTAGAACTACAGTTACAGGTGAGTAACCACCATTTCTAGGGATGTGGATATTGTGCACTATCCACACTCTGGCAGACTCCTAGTGCTTCTCTGGGAGGAGGGGCAAGGTGCACACCCCTATCTGGCAAACAGGGATTGGAGAACTGGGGGTCCCAAAACCAGCATCCCAGCATGGCTCAAAATTGATTTGGTAGTACAAAATGAAGGTGTGTACTTACTTCCAGGTGGCAGCCCTGCAGATCTCCTGAATAGGGACGTTCCTGGAACCAACCACCAAGGCAGCAGTATATCTGATGGAATGAGCCCTAAGCCCTACGGGAGGCTCCCTACCGGCCAACCTATGGCAGAGGTCAATGCAAGAGACTATCCAACTGCAAATCATCCATTGAGCTGCTGATCTGCCAGGTGTGGCTTTAGAGTAGGTAGCAAAGAGCAGGCAAACTTCTCCCCAAACTCTAGCCATGCTTTCCTTATAGCATGCGAGCATCCGCCTCAGGTCCAACGTATGGAGCCTGTGCTCGGCCTCCAAGGTTGGAGTGCTGAAGTACATTGGGGGGCTAATTACCTGATTAAGGTGAAACTCCAACACAGCCTTCAGGAGGAACTTCAGGTGGGGCCAGAGGACAACCTTGTCCCTGTGGAACACCAAATATAGAGACTCCACCGAAAGCGCCTGGAGCTCACTAATCCATCTGGTGGAGGTGATAGCCACCAAAAAGGCAGTCTTTCATGACAGGTGTGACACGTCACACCTGTGCATTGGAGAAAATGGCCAGTGCCAGCAACAAATACCAAGGTGGTGGTGGTTCATGCACCGGCGGGGAGAGGTGGAAGTGCCTGACCACCTTCTCCTGCAGCACCGTTGGCACCAGCCTGCACCTAGTATGCAGAGATGGCTGCTAGGTGTGCCTTGAAGGTCGTCAACCTCATGCCCAACTAAGAGAGGGACCATAGGTAATCCAGAATGCTAGCCACAGAGCAGGCCAGGGGGTCTAGCTCCCTGCCCTGGCACCACGTGGAAAACCTTTTCCATCTGAAGGCATAACACTGGTGGGTCAATTCTTTCTGGGGAGCTTCCACAACGTGAAGAACCTGTTTCGGGAGACCCAAACTTGGAACTACAGCAACTCAGGAACCAGGTTGTCAGGTGCAGGGACAGAAGGTCTGTATGTGGGACCTTTCCATTGTGAAAGGAAAGTAGATTCAGGTGGAGGGGCAATTGCTACGGAGGCCTGCTGCTGATGTTGTGGCAATCTGGGTAACAAAACTGTTGTGGCCAGTCTGGGGCTACTAGGATCATGTGCCTTTTCCCTCCGCAGCTTGACCAGCACTCTGTGGATTAGCAGAAAGCTCTGTGGATCAGCAGAAAGGGAGGGAAGGCAAAAGGAAGCCTGGTGTCCAGGACCTTGCGAAGGCATCCCCATCAGTGTCCTGCACTGTCGGGGGCAGGCAAATAACAACCCCAGCTTTGCATTCTCCCAGGAGGTGAACAGGCCAACCAGGGGAGTGCCCCACTGGGAGAACAGGTGGCTGACCACTTTTTTTTTTTTTTTGGCTTGCAAGCTGCATTTTTCCATCTGCCTACCTGACCCCCCTAGTTCCGTTTCCCGGACTTACCCTGGTTCCCCGAGATACCCCTTGCTTACCCCCAGGGTGGAGCCATAGCACTGGACCAACCCATCTAGGATGGGAGAAGGTGTTGGCGGGGAGTGCCCCCCGACAGTATCTCCCTGGCTTTCCCCCCAGGAAGGGGTTCGAGGTCAGCCGGGCTGCAAGTGCTGGAATAGGTAGACAGGGAAGAGCCGCAGGTGCAATCAGAGCTGGGAGCCAGGAGCGGCCATCATGCGGTGGCCTGCAATTTTTTTATGCTTTTTCCTCCAGGGGTGGGGACATGCAATGAGGTCCAGCATCTGCCCCCCAGAAGTAATGGCGCCAGCTCTGAGGTACCCCCAGCCTCTGCCAGGACTCTGCATTGTGTTGGACACTCTGCCCCCTCTCCTCTAGAGAAGGAGAGCAGTCTCAAGGTCGCTCCATCCTTCTCCTCTGGCTGGCCCTGTGACATTCTGGGTCCGTTCTCGAACCCAGGTCATCAGCATCACAGACGGATGCCCTGCCACTGTCCCGGCAGACTGGCGGTTTGCCACTTCTTGATGCAGGGACTACTCATGAGACTCTTTGCTCACCCAGCTGAAGGCATCCGCTGGCTGGTTGGAGATTCCTGCTACACAAATCACCAGGAGATTGGCATTCAAGCTGCACATGAGGGTCCAGGTGTGGAGTGCCTCCCGACACAACCAAAAGGAGTGCATTCTGCCCTGCTTGTTCAAATAGTACATGGTCATGGTATTGTTCATCTGGACCTGCATGACCTGACCCCAGACAAATGGAGCAAATTCCAGCAGAGTAAAGTACACTGCACAGAGCTCCTGCATGTTGCTGTAATAACAGGACTACCTGGAGATCCAGAGCCCTTGGGCCCTGTGCTCCCCCTGGTGTGCTCCCCAACTAGAGATGCATCAGTTGTCAGTATGACTGTCGGCTCTGGGTGGACGAGTGGGACTCCTTCCTCCAGATGTTCTGGAATGAAACACCATTGGATGGTATCCTACATCGGCTGAGTCACCTTGACTGGCTGGCTGATCCAGGTGACTTATGCGCTGAGACCACTGACAGGCCAGCTCCCACTGCAGGTGGTGCATCTGCTGTGGGCCTATCTGACCATGCTGGTGCAGGTTGCCATGTACCCCAGCAGCTGCAGGAAGTCCAGGACAGGGTGCGACCACCCAACCTGAAATGATCGGGCAAAGAAGGGAAGATCTGATGCTCGGTCCAGAGGGACTCGGGCCTTGGCCTGGAGGGAGTCTAGCTCTGCCACGATGATGTGGATAACCTGCAAAGGGTTAAGTTCAGACTTGGCCAGATTGAGCAGAAGGTCCAGGTCTCTTCAAGTCTGCAGGGACAGGTCTCTGGATAGCTCCACCACTACCCTGGATGACCCAGCTATCAACCAGTCATCAAAGTATGGATAAACCAGACTCCTCAGTGCTGCAGGAATGCTGCCACTACTGCAGTGCATCAGGTGAAGACTCCAGGGGTGAGGAAAGGCCAAAAGGCATGACCTGGAACTCATAGAGCACTCTCTCTGTGTGGAACTGGAAATACCACCAGTAGGACGGATGGACTAGAATGTGGAAGAAGACATCCTGGAGATCCTGAGAGAAGAACCACATGCTCTGCTCCAGAGATGGAATGATTTGGTTCAGAGTGACCATTTGGAACTTGTACTTGTACAGCACCCATACAAAGTACCAAAAGTACTTTACTGGCATTGACAGCAGCCATGGTGCACCACGGGGCCTGGCTATAGATTTCCGCCTTCACAATTGGTACCCAGCACAAACTGACTAAATCCCCTTCTTGGGCACTGACCTTTTCAGTTCCACCCCCTTCTCTGAAGTATGCCAGTTAACTATTCCAACCCCATCCTGACCAGTAAAGTACCCATCATTTCTTCCTAAGCTGGTATCCCTCTTCTTGCCTTTCTCTCTCCTTTTAAGTGAACATTCTGGCTGTACCTAGTTATGAGCCTATCTGTTGTAAAGGCCTATTATGTTTTACCATGTTACTGTACTATGATTTTTGTATGACCAGGTCCATCTTGCAAATGAGCCCTGCTCAATGGTGCCCGCCTGGATAAATAAAGATTTTGATTGATTGATTGATTGTGCTTCCTCAGGACGTGATAGAGACCATGAAGCTCCAGTGTGGGGCACCAACCCCCTCATCCGTTTGGGGACCAGGAAGTACCTGGACACGATGCCCTGGTCAGCCATTGTGTCTGGGACATGGGCTATGGCTGATTTCTCTAGGAGCTGAGGGATGTCCTCCTTGAGGGTGGACAATGTGTCCTGCGACACCATGAACTCCTGTGGAGTGTAGACTCAAAATGGTGACAGAGCCTCAAAGTTGAGAGGCAATCTGCTGCCCACCACTTCTAACACCCATTTGTCCGAGGTGATGGCAAACCAGGTGTGAAAGAAATGGTGAAGATAACCCCCATGGGGGGCTGAGGCAGGGACTGGATAGGTGGGAGGCAGACATTCCCTGAACTGTCACTGAGTAGCCTTGGAGGAAGGACTGGTACTAGCTACTAGAGGGGCACCGCTGCATCGGCCCTGAGCTTCTTAGAATTCCGGCTGGTGAACTTAGGCTTAGGCCACCAGGCCTGTGGTTTGCCTTGGCTGGGGCTGCTGCTGCTTGCGCTGCTGGGACAGAAAAGGGCCGAACCTGAAAGGGTTTTTTTCTTTGGCCGCTTTCCTGACTGATCTTTCTGTGAGGAGGTCACAGAGTTGAGGGTGGCATTGAACTTTTCAATCCTTGTAAGGTGCCCCTCCACTCCAGGGCTGAAAAGGTCAGTGCCCAAGAAGGGGACTTAGTCAGTTTGTGCTGGGTATCAATTGTGAAGGTGGAACTCTACAGTCAGGCCCCATGGTGCACCATGACTGCTGTCAATATGTACCAGGCATAGGAGTCTTTGATGCTCAAAGCTGTCTGAAACTGGTATTTTGCTGGCACTTGACCTTGGTCTTTGACCATCTCAATCATTGTCTGCAGATCAGCAGAAAGGCGAGGGAGGACATGGTCAAGGACACCCATCAAGGAGTGACTAATGCTGGTCATAATCAAGGTGTAACTCACCTGACAGAGACCTAACTAGGATGCAGCAAAAACTTTCTTGTCTGTGTGGTCCAGCTTCTTGGACTCTTTGTCGAGAGGTTTGTCTACATACCTGATATTATCAATCTCATGAAAGACAGAGTCCTCCACCAACCCCTTGGCCAAGGGGTGGTCCGAGAAACTGGACAGGGAGCTGATCAGGACCACATACTTGAAGACCATACAGGCAAAGGGTGCTGCACAAGAGGCCTGATGCTGCCAAAGCTCCAGCACAGGTCCCAGAATAGCCTCTGCCATTGGGAAGACAATCCCTGGGGAATAATCGTGATCCAGAATTTCTGTGAGCGGGTACTTGGCCTGTTTCTGGACCAGCTCCAAGGGGATCATTAATTCAGAGATCAACCGGAGGAAAGCCCCAAAGAATGCCAGCCTGTGTTTGGTAGCCAGTTCTTCAACCAATTTACAGTTGAAGCCTGGGGTCCTTGAAGATTGCATGGCGAACCTGTCGGAGTCCGAAGACTCCTCAAGAACTGCCCTAGGCCACTTTTCCCATGACTATCTTGGACACCTCCGAATGGTTGATCCCAACTGACAGCCAATGGGAAAGACTGGTAGCCAGGTGGGAAGCCTATGTAAGGGCTCCCTAGAAGGGCTGCCTAGGCAGTAGTTCCACCTGAATTGGTGGAGAGGCTGGGACCAGAGACACCGGGTGCAACAGGACTTGGGTAGGCCAGACCATGGGCGACCATAGTAGTGCTGAGGCTGGGGGAACCTACCCTGCCCAAGGACCCCTGTTGCAACATCTGCTCTTCATAGTACTTATTTAGCCTGTTACAGAGCCTCTCATTGTTTGAAGACAAAGAGAAGTGCCAGTGGTGCTTGCGGACCAAGGGTCAAGTGCAGGAATGTTAGGAGTCCCTTGACTGAGATCTCAATTGAGAACTAGATGTCAACTGACAACTGGAGCGTCACTGGTGAAGAGAAGTGGGCAGAGGGGCCACATACAGGACACATACAGGCTCCTGCCGTGGGACCCCACAAGGAGGTAACTTCTGGGAGGAGACAGGACCAGAATTCTTGTGACTGAGTCATCCTCAATCCCCTCCAACAACAGGTCAGCCAAATGGAGAAAGATCTCGACCACATGGTCAGCCTGTGTCATGGCCAACAAGCCCAATGGGGTATTGTGGTGCTAGCGGCCTGACCCTTGACCAACACCAGCTCAGCTGAAGCTGAGCACTTAACTGTCATTGAGCAGTTGAAGGAGAAGCACGGACACCAAGGAAGCACCACTATGTAGCCTGGGCTGCTGCCTCTTCCATGACCACAAGCTGGGTTGCTGAGCCTACTGCTGTGACCATTGCCTTGCATGTGTCCTTTGAGCAGACTGGGATCCTTTTCATCTGGCCAACTGAGGTGGAAGTGTGTGTAACAATCCTCGTGACAACAGCAGAAGGAGCTACACAGGCCACAGGCATAAGCTTCGTTCTCTGCTCCGAGGCAGTAAATGCACAATGAGTCTGGGTCCATCCAGGATATTTTTTGATTGAAAGTGATGCAACACTTAAAACCAGGACTGGACTGGGCTTCGTTGTGATCCATGGTGGTAGCAGAAAGTTAAGGAAACTGAGTGAGAAGACAAACCCCTATGGAGAAAGTAGAAATAACGTTGTGACCTACACTGCACATGGAGCTGTGAAGGAGAAGACCTGACTCTTCCAGCAGAAAGGAAGATCTGGCGTCACGAGGCAAAGCTGAAAAGTATACCACCTGGTAGATGAGAGGAGCTTAGCTTGAAGATGTTCCAGCTGGATTTAAAGGTGAGGAAGACTGCCAGAGTGTGGCTAGTGCACCATATCTAGGCCACTAGAATCATGTGTTCCTGCCATATTCTGAACTTGTATCTCCTCCACATTCCAAAATTCTGTGCATCTGTCATGTTCTGAAACTGCTTTATCTTGCTACACTCCAAATTCCACCCCAGCACATTCCAAAAATGTGCTTTTCTGTCATATTCTGAAATTGCATGTGACCACCACAAACTAAAACTGTGTGTGCCACCACATTCTGAGATTCAGGTTCATGCTACATTGTTATGAGTGACAATGAGATTAATATAAACAGAGGTGAGAAGAAAAAGTGCCTCAGCTGGAACTTGAACCCAGGCTGCCCAGAATGCTGTTCTGATTAGCTAACCAGCTGCGCCACTGAGACAAGTGGAACCTGGGATATCCTGAGCACATTACTCTTTCTTAAATGCACAACCCAATGGCAACACAAATATTTACTTGTAACAATCACACAGGAGTGTGGTGTGCATATCTTATGGAACACATACAAATGGAGTGAGGAAGAATAAGTGCCTCCGATTGCCTCCAATTGTTACAATTGAGTTACTTGTACTTGGTGGGCCTCATATTCAAAAGTCCCAGGCTGCATCACAGCGTGCCTGAACCTTACGCTACTGAGATGTGCCATCACAAAATAATGATATATTCAAAATCTGCACCATAAGATGGGATTAGCATATGCGGCAGAATATCCGAACATGCGTGATCGTGCAGTGGAAGATGTGCAGTCACGGCAGGTGACCTGGGACCTATGTGGAGCATAGGAAATGCGTGATAGGCAGCCACATGCACAGTGCGCAAAATTGCAATATTCAGCCGGGATATGCTGCTAATGACCTCATTGCATATTCCGAGTCCATCCCCCACATTTGAAGCTCATTACTGGAGTGTATTCAGGCCATTTCCATACCCAAGGCATGCGCAGTTCCAGCTTTGCAGGGCTGCCCCACCACTCCACAAAGGTGAACAGGAGGTACTGCAGCCTAGCAGGCAGGTGTTATGGAATGTTTGTGTGTGAGTGGGTGGACTGCATTGGCCTAGGTACAGTGCTATTACCCATAGCCATGTACAGGGTTGGACTTGGGTATAGGGGCCCACAAGACAGTGTCCACAGGGGCCCACCTGGACAAGCAACAGGGAGGGAACAGGGTGACACAATCTGATTGGTAAGCAACAGTGGAGGGCACAGGGTGACACAATCTGATCGGCATACCACATGCATGTGATACTCCTGCCCCATATGCAGTATAGAGAAATCTGCAGTGCCCAACACCCCCCCATATGAGAGGAACATGGTGATAACTGCAAGGAATGGCAGTGTGCAGACGGTGACCAGGTACCCGAGTGGGTGGGTCCCACCTGTGTGTACCTATGGTGTACCACAGTGAGTGTGTGCCACAGGTCAGTCCCTGGCCCATACAATGCTGCCACTAGTACCACCAGGCTACCTGGGCACCGTTGCCCCAAACGTCACCCTGGGTGCATGCCACCACAAGGTTGCACCCTGCAGGCCACATGGGTATAGGCCATGGCCATGGTACATGTGCTGAAGTGTGGCCGTCTGCTCCACTGGTGTGCTTCAGGGGCACCAGACAGCACTGGGATGTGGCAGATGGGTGTCTACATCCTGGGTGCGGTGTGGGGGATGGTACTCTGGGCAGTGCCCGTGGTGTACTGGCACCTGTGGCTTTGGGTATGTCCATCCTGGCATGACTGCTGTGTATGGGTGCCTGGTGCACATCCTGGTGCACCTTTGAGGACTGTCTCAGGGTCGCCTGT
Source organism: Neoceratodus forsteri (assembly GCA_016271365.2). Taxonomy (NCBI): domain Eukaryota; kingdom Metazoa; phylum Chordata; order Ceratodontiformes; family Ceratodontidae; genus Neoceratodus; species Neoceratodus forsteri. The sequence goes on along the minus strand of CM057450.1, from coordinate 122,457,708 downwards.
CTGCAGTTCTGCAGCCTGCTTGTGGGTGGTCGTCGACTCAGGCCATCCCCTTACATGGCTAACTTTGTGCGGAGCATCTTGAGATGCACGGCAGATGCACCACTCATTTTGGCTAAATATGCGGATGCATATGAGCAAACGAACATACAAAGAAGCCAGCAGAAGAAGGCCATTTGGTCTATCAAGTCTGCTTGTATTGCAGGGTCCACAGCTTGAGCTAATGTCTCTGCCCTCCCTCCCCATTCCTCCCATCCTCCCTACCCATGATCCGTACCTTCCCCATGCCTATCCCAGCCTCTCTTAAAGCTGCCCACTGTCTTCAACGATGATCTCTTCTGACAATGCATTCCAACTGTCCATCACCCTCTCTGTGAAGAAGTGCTTCCTGACCTCCTTCTAAACCTCCCACCCTCCAGCTTAAGACTGTGCCCCTTGTGTTATGGTTGCCACTCAGCTAAGAAACTATACTTATAAACCTTATTTATCCCTTTCAAGTACTTGAAGGTCCCAATCATGTCTCCTCTCTCTCTCTCTCCTGTCTTCCAGGGAGTACATGTTCAGTGCCCTCAACCTCTCCTCGTATGTCTTGCTCTGCTGACTGGCTATCATCTTTGTAGCCCTCCTCTGGACCTTCTCCAGCAGATTAATGTCCTTTTTGCAAGTGTGGGCACCAGTACTGAACTGTATACTCTAGATGCGGCCTTACCAGTGACCTGTACAAGGATGTGCGGCACATTCATGTGCATGCCCCTTTTTTTGCACTGCATACATTATATCTGTTCGATCGCACATTCAGAAATGCACGCAGCATCTTTCCCTTTCGAATATCATGCTTCTGCGCATTTTCTGAGATGCGCCACTCATCTTTATTTTGGACTGCGCATCTCCATTGAATATGTGGGCTGGTGACTTTAACTTAAATTGGATTGCTTCTAATGCCAATACATTCTTTCAAAATATGAAGTCACTGCAGCTCACCCAATTAATTACTGAATCCATCCATTTAAATTTTAGATCCTTAAACCACTCTCTGACTGACTGGGTCCTCACTTCTCATCCCCACCATGTAGTTGATGCAGGTATTCTTCCTGATACTCTCAGTGATCATCATATGGTTTACTGCGTATGAAAACTGCACCTAAATTCATTTACCTCAGGTCTTTTAAGTCACTTGACTTGACCGCTCTCCTCGCTGATCTTTGGTCTATTGATTGGTCTCTCATCTCTGCAGCCTGTAATATAACTTCTGCCCTACATTACTTCCAGCCTAAATTCTTGGCAGTATGGCATAGTCATGCTCCATAGAACCAGAGTCACCGGGGTTCTGCGTTCCTGGATAATGGCTGAGGTACTTACTTGTCTCGCTTCAGAGACCTTGCCTGGCGTGCTTTTAAGATCACTGGCTCTCAGTCTTCTTTGGCTCACTACAGATGTCTCTGTAACCCCTGTACTAAAGCTGTCAGACTTGCAAGTCTGAGTATTTTGGTTTCATGCTCCAAAACAACATAACTAACCCCTCCAATTTTTGTAAGGTTATCCATTCCCTTTTCTCCCCTCAGACCCAGTCTTCCCCTTCCACTCTAAAGACGGGTGGCTCTTTTATTTCTGACCCTTCTGCTTTTGCCAACTCTTTTAGCTCCTACTTTACTACCTGTGCCCTTTTTCTTATCCCTTCCTCCATCACCACCACCCCCCTTTCCCTCACCCCACCTTCTTCTCCTCCTCTTTTCCTTTTATCTCCTGCCACTCCTGCTGTTTCCCAAAATGCCCTGCTTTCCCTTAACCCATTAAAGGGAGGCAGTTCTGATGGGCTTGATCCTAAACTTCTCCTTCACTCTGCACCTGCCATCGCTCTTTCCATTACCTTACTTCTAAAGCTCTCCTTTTCCTCTTCTACTGTTCCAGACATCTGGAAACAGGCTACTGTCATACCCATGCACAAAGGTGGTGATCCCACTTCTCCTGGTAACTTTTGTTCAATCTCTCCTTCCTACCTTGGCTAAGTTACAGGACAGCATTGTTCTATTTCAGCTCACTTCCTTTCTTGACAACTCCTCCTTTTTCACCCCCTTCCAGTCTGGCTTTAGGAAATCCCACTTCACTGCTACTTCCCTCTTTCAGCTCGCTGATTCCATACTTACCAACATGGATAAAGGACTGATAACTTCTGCCATTTTTGTTTATCTTGCTAAAGCTTTCGACACTGTGGCGCATCCCCTGCTACTGGACAAACTTACAGCTGCTGGCCTTTCTGACTCTTCAGTCAGCTGGTTTTGTTCATATGAACATACAAATTTGCCAGCAGAAATAGGCCACCTGGTTTTATCAAGTACAGTGGCTGTCATTCACTGAGTGCATACTGTTTACAGTGCATGCTCATAGAAGAGCTCAGTCGGCAGCTGGCCACGGTGGTGAGAGGTGGGCTCTGCCAGTCACCGGCTGGGTATGGGTTTGGGGGGGAGCGGGGTGGTCTGGCAATGCCAGGTGGGGGTGGCCACTAGACCACCAAGGCTACAGTGGACCAGTTTTTTATTTTTTGGACACAATGACAGGGTAATAATTTGGGGTTCAGGGATTGGGGATCAGGGCTGCGTGTGTGTGTGTGTGTGTGTGTGTGTGTGTGTGTGTGTGTGTGTGTGTGTGGGGTCCGCTAGCCCATAGGGCTGATTATTTCAAATTTAATCGGAGCTGTTGGGGGGTCTGCTAGCCCACAAGGGCTTCTTTGTTTGATACTTGGGGATCGGGGCTTGGGGGTCCAATAGCACTGCAGGGCATTGACAATTTATTGTATTGGGGATTGAGGCTTGGGGGGTCTGATAGCCCTGTGGGGTATTGACCATTTATTTTATTGGGGATCAGGGCTTGGGGGTCCCTTGTGCCACTCTACTGATACTGCTGCAGGTTTGCAGCAACTTGTGCAGGTGCGACCTCTGTTTGGTGCACCGCTTGGGTTGGGGCAAGTCGCGTGATGGGGACCCTGCCCAATAGAGAATAAGGCGCATGGTCCCTGGTGCAACAGCATTTGGTACAAGTTGCCTTTGGCATGACTTGCATCAGCCCTTTGTGAATCGGCCCCCTTAGCTGCATTATTCCCGGTCTACCAGAAAACCACCTAAATAACATAATGGAAATAATACCCAAATTCCCAGTGAATAACAATTTACTTTGTATCTCCATATTTATTCTAGGCAAACATTTATTCCCCTGCTCGGCACTCACTTTCACTCTGATCCACCCACCACCTGCTTTTCCTCCATCCCACCCGGCCGCTGGCAGTCCTCTTCTCTGCCCCGTCACAAATAGGCAGCTCCACAAACAACAACAATATACTGCAGATTAAGAGCCAGCCTTTTTTGTTTCATCTTTTTTCCACCTCTTCCTGCCCTTCCTGCTGGCCACTCCTTCGGGCCACACAGTGTTAACCCTGCACCCGCCAGGCCATCCCCACTGTGATCTAGTCCATCTTCACTTGGTCCTGCATCCTTGGCAGACCCAGGGTAACCTTTCTGGGGGCCCCCTCCCCAAGGAAATGCAGAGGAGGGGAGATAGTTCTGTTACCTTGACCAAGGAGCACAGATGGGCTAGGAGGATCAGAAGGGCACTGCAAATGGCTACATGGTATGGGGGAACAAGTCATCCAGCAGCCTGGCAAGTGACTTTCTATTTTCCAGTTCCTCCCAGCTCCCATATTTGTGTGCCTGCAGCAACATCTTGGGGCAGGGACATTCTGTAACATGTGGTGGTCCACACTGCCTAAAACACTACCACTAGCCACCTCCACGAGCTGCTAGTAGAGTGGTCCAGCACTGTCCATCCCCTCCGAGAGGGAAATGTCTAGAGGATGCTCTTACTCCTTCCCTGCCAGTCTCTGCTCCTAACGTCTGGGTTTGGGGAGTGAACCTGGGCCACCAGCATGCAAAGCGATCCCCCAGTGCTGGGCACAATGGAGCTGGCAGCAGCTAGCCTTTTAATTTAATTATTTACTCACTTTTAAAGTGTGGCTCTCCTCCAATGCATCTGCTTTCTTTCACTCTGACCAGAGCACCTCTCACTTGCTTTTACTCAAACCAGAACCCCTTCCCTGTCACCCGACCCACTCAGCCCACCAATAGTCCTCTTTGCTGCAATTGTCAGAACTGGGCAGCTCCATGAACAACATATGCTGCAGATTAGCAGCTAGACTTTCATTTGAATACAGTCCTTACTTTCTGGTCATGGCTCTCTTGACCTGGATTGAAAGGGCACTCAGTTTTGTTATTTTGGCTGTTTCTTTGCTGTTTCAGGTCGAGCCTTGAAAAGTATTGCACTTTACTGCATCACCTAAGCTTATTGATGGCTATTGACTTTTCTTGGCTACTATAACAGCCATGTTAGGCTATAAGCTTTCACAGCCCTTCCTCCCCAGCAGAAGTCAGCATTCATACAATGGTGACCGAAATATTTCTGTGGAACTTGTGGTAGGTTTCCTGTACAAGTGTGGCAACTGGGTTTGATAAAACTGGGCACTACAAGAGAATGACTATTTAGTGTTCTTCTAAGTTGGAGTATATCCTGGCAGCAGAGCTGCCCCACTTTCAATCGTATGATTGAACTTTATGTGTATACTGAGCCATACTGTGACTTAGTAGGGTTTAATTGAAAATGTTTCTGTGGACAAGACATGAAACAGCTGATTGACGTATTGAGGCCTCATTTCCAGGATCCACAGCTGAAAAGGCAGGAAGCATTCAGTCCGACAGCAGTTACTGACGACAGGCAATAAAGTACTGTACCAATGTGAACAATATGTATCTCTACGATGATGGACTTGATAAAGCAGGAGAAACCTTTAAAAATAACTGAAATTCCCTCTTTGATGTCCGATATTAAACAAACATTTGAAAGATGAATGTTAATATGTCTGTTTGCTCTATATACCAACTGGAATAAAACAATTTCACCTACTACTAATGCTGTAATAAGCACTGTGTTAGGGATCCCTGCAGTACAGAGGCTGGGGAACTGCTTGCCATTTTTAGCACCTTCTCCTCTTCTTCTATTAGATTTCTAAGGCTCACACAATCAACGTGTCTGTGTTGCTGTGCATGTCCTACATGACAAAATAAATCAAATACAATAGGCTACTGGGGGTACATAAGTGGGGTGGGAAGAGACCTCAAGTCTGAGGAGGGAGGTGTGTGAGCATACTCCAGCTTTGGTGCCTCAGTGTACCACCAGTACTTAGCTTGCATTTTCTCTTTAACTGCCATTGTCTTCTTTATTACTAACAAAAGAAATACCTGTAATGGCAGCAATAATGGCTGAAAATATCTTCTCTTGCTGATAAACTGACTCTGATTCAGTGGCCTTCTCCTTCATGAAATTATCCAGGACCTCCTGTGCCTGGAAGGAACAAGATGCAGTGTTAAATGCTCTGTGCACAGCTACAGTTATAAACCACATGCTGAGACCACATGATCATGTTGCAATGCTCCCAGCTTGATTTGGTATTTCTCCACTAACTCTGGGACATTTTTCCACTGTTTTCGTGTAAAGTACATTACTTCCTATGGAAGCTGAACTGCTGTATTTTCCTGTATAACAAATGAAAGTCTATTAGATCAATTTCCCTGTAGACATCTTCATTTCCCTATAAAATACAGGAATCTCTGTAGTTCTGGGGGCCCTAATGTTGACAATAATATACAGTTCCTTCTGCTGTCTGATTGGTTAACTGTTATGTTGCAATCAAGGAAATCACAGTTCTAATGATCTATAACTTAAAGAACAGGAATACTAAAATAAAATGTTTATATGAATGGTGTGATTAGTCTATTAATTTCTAATGCATTATGGGTATTTTGCATGACTATGCATCAGACTTCGTTGCTTTAGAGAGAGACATTGTATAATTTTGAACTTTAAAACCTTCGTTGTGAGTGTAATGATGCCCTTCATGTGTGTCCAGTTGTGCAGAACATACGGACTTCAAGTGGTTGAAGGAACTTGGTTTCTTCGTATTGAGCGCTACAGTGCACCTGAGGCATCCATGTAGGCTGCATGACTGGAGACTAGTCTATATACATCTATATGTATTATAGTGGTGTGGTAGCACTACTATAGCTAGGATTGGTAAGGGATTTCTATGCTGAGCCCCATTTTTTTTATATGTTAATAACTCCATCATCCTAGGACAGAATAATCTGAAATTTGCCATGTGCATCCTCGAGCCCAGAATCTCTAAATATTGAAACTGTTGTAACCTTCAATTCAGCAGTTTAAAATTTCTAGAAGGTTTGGAAATTATGCATATTAAAAAATATGTTTGCTTACAATAACTAAAAAACAAGCATTTGTCAATGGCGAATGTTTGCTTGCTGGCATTGGCAGTGGTAGTGTAGAAGTTACAGAGCTGCGTAATAGGAATGGCAGTGAAGTATTGAACTGAAGCCAACCCCACCACCACCCTGCAGAGAGTGACAGGCATTGGGGTGTGCCTTTGGGTCGTCAGGCATAACGGCCACGCCATTTCACCACACCCCACCCTGCAGACACTGACAAGTGTCACGGTGTTCTTGGGGTCTTTGGCCCTTGCTCGCCCATTCCATTAGGAAATACGGTGAGATGGGTGCAATATAGGAGAATGGGGTGAACTCTGGGGTCGAAGAGTCCAAGGCATACCTCGATGCCTCACTGGCTGCAGGGTGGATTGGTATGAGCATTACAGGCAAGAATCCCAAGTCACACCCCTGATGCCTGTCATTCTCTACAGGGTTGGGCGTTATGGTTGGAAACCCTAATACCTTAGGCATTCGTTGGTATTTTCACTCCAAATTTTCAAAATGTTTTTTTGTGACCCCACCTCATGAACAGTGGCAATATCAGTTTGTTAGCTGAAAGCTGCTTATGCACAGCGACTACGGCATTTAGCACCACAGGTGCAAAAACATTCCGAACAGGATGTAAAAAATGACAGCTGTACTGTTCATGGGGAGGTGTAAAAAATGTCAATCTTGCAAATCTGCAGTAAAAATATTAAAAAAACTGGTGAAGTCACGAGCGTACATAGAAACTGTGCAATGCACACCCGTAACATAATTAGGTTGGGGATTTTTTACAGCAGATTGTCAACTCAGGCATTTTGGTGCCTCCGATCATGAACAGTGTCACTGTGATTTTCTTTATCTGTCCCGAAAAATGATTTCCCACAGCGACCACGCATCTCTCGCTGAAAGTGTGAAAACACACTTGACCATGTTGTCGAAAATGACAGCTGTACTGTTCATAAGGAATTGTGGAAAATGCCACTGGTGAAAATCTGGACTGAAAATATTACAAAGTCATGAACTTACGAGGGTGCGTGGAAACTGCGAATGCTCACTCGTAACACAGTCATTTTATGGACTTTTGCCACCAAATTTTCAACATAGCCATTTTAAGACCTCTGCTCATGAACAGTGTAACTGTGATTTTCGTAATCTGTCCCAAACATTGCTTCGCACACCAACAGCACCATTGTGCACTACGTATTGTGAAAACATATTTTGGGTGACATATGAAAAATGGCAGTTGTACTGTTCATAAGGAAGTGTAATAAAATGGCAATGTTGAAAGTCTGGGTAGAAATATTAAATTCGCCAAACTACGAGCATGCATAGGAACTACTTAGCATACGCTCGTAAAACAAAGTCATTTTAGAATTTTTCACTAAATTTTCAACATAGCCATTTAAGACCTCTGCTCATGAACAGTGTCATTGTGATTTTCTAAATGTGTCCCATACATTGATTTCGCACATCGACTGCACCATTGTGCGCTACATGGGCAGAAACATATTTTAGGCAAGATGTGAACAATGACAGCTATACTGCTCATAAGGAGGTGCGGTAAAATGGCAATGTTGAAAATCTGGAAGTGAAATATTGAAAATTCTGCGAACTTCTGACGTGCGTAGGAACTGCATAGCGCAGCGCGACATAAAACAGTCATTTTTTGGAATTTTTCCACCAAATTTTCAAAATAGGCTTCTTGAGAGCCCACCGTATGAACACTGGCAGTGTTGTTTCATTAATCAGTCCCAAAAGGTGATTTCGTGTAGTGACTGCCACCCCATGTCGAAAATTTGGTGCAAAAATTCCAAAAATGCCTGAGATATGCAATAAAGTTGAAAAAACCCTATCTATCCCATTATACAGCATTTCCTCAGTTCGCAATCGGCTTTGAAGAGTGCAGACGTGTTCCCGGGCCACCGAAGATCGACTCTGGAGGTAAGTATGGAGTGAGGGGGGTGGGAGGCAGGGTGCACAGCGGGTGGGTGCAGGCTATAGAGGCAGGGAGACTGCGCGGGGAACCGCTTTTTACAGGTTGTTTTTTTTAAAATGACGATGGACGCTTGCCACACTGGGGTGGGCTCTCAGCATGGCACAAGGATGACTGGTTGGGGGATGTGGAGCCAGTGGGGATTGGGCACCCCGTCTGACCATAGCGTCTATTGCCACGCTGGGGTGGGCCATGGCGTGGCATGCGGAAGGCTTTGGGGGAGTGCAGCACAACAGACGGATTGGGCACCCCCATTGGCTATACAGTGTGTGCATGGGGCAGCACGCAGTATGCATGTGTGTGTTTGTGTGGGTGTGTAGGGGAGCTGTACGTGAGCAGGCGATATCTGATCGCTGCTCACTGAAGCGTAGCTCCCCCTTTCAACTGTCAGCCACTGCATTTTGAGCTGTCTGTGACAGCTCCAGCATGCCTTGAGGATCAGGCGCCTCTGCACAACACACTGACTGAATTGGAAGAGGGGTGACACACCTCCGAAAACTCAGATGATGGCACTATGTTTCTTGCACATGTGTGCAAGCAAACATAAAAAGGATCATGTTTGAAAAAAATAAATCCTCCACACAATTCGCCAATGCTATTTTCTAGTTTTGGGTGTTGTGCAATAATTTTCTGTTGAAAAAGACTCATTGTTGGCCAGTGGCAAACACACAACCTTAGGTACATTCAACTCCCTGTTATTTATCATAATAGGAGTTTTTTTTTTACAGTTAGCAAGAAGCAACATTTTTATAGCAAATGGCCATATTCCTATGAATAACTCTGGTTATCACAGCCAAAGCTACTGGTTTTTGGTTTTTACTAGAAAACCCAGTACAATTCTGCAATTTGGAATGCCTGCATACCAGTAAGAACAAACAATTTTACAGAAGTTGGCATTTTATACCAGATGTAAAACTCTACAGAACTTCTGTGTACATATATATATATATATATATACAAAATGAGTAGAAAAAAGTAGCTCATCTAGTGGATAATCATCATAACATGACCATGCATATATCAGAGCACGACCGCACACCTGCACTTTTACACCCACAAAAAAAAAAATTGCCGTTTTATAAGATAGATAACCTACCCTAGGATGTGCAGTCGCGCTCTGATATAAGCAGGCCTTGGGTGGTTGACGCACTCAGCCTGCGGCCTCCTACGTACAACACACACCAAGGCGTGCATATATCAGAGCACGACCGCACACGTAAGAGTGGGTTATCTATTACATATATATATATATTTTTTTTAAACTATGATTGCTTCCTGTGCTATTTTTAGTTTGCTTCATTCAGTACTCTGTATATTAAGCCTTCTTTTATTCTGATCATGTATACACATACTGAAAGAATGACAGTAGAATCCCAGCAAAATCCGAAAAGTAGACATGGGTTAAATTGGGCAGAAGCCCACAGGAACTCAGTTCCACCACCTCTTAAAAAAACGTATGACACTTCCACCACCTCCATCATCTTTCTCCAGTGACTACTATAAGAGGGTTACACCATAAAAATGATAGTTCTACCACCTGGAAATCTACATGTTAGAGCCTCTCCCACCTAAATATATCCAGTTTAACCTCTGATTAGATTAACAATCACCGGTGCAATTTGGAATTTTCAAGTCTTGAAAACTGAATTTCATTATTTTAATCACCTAAATCAGTGATGTTGATCATAGTAGCGATCTGTGCATTAACCATAGGGGCAAGGAGAAGTTAATGTTAGGCTGTTAATGGGCATAGCAGTAGTAGACAGGGAGTTCCTGTGCCTTGCTCCATAAGTGATGATGTGTCCAACATATTATATGACTTGCTCCAGCTTCCCCAATTTAGCACACTCAACATCAGTAAAAAAATTGCTTCCCATGTGATGCATTTAAGTTCTGCCAACACAATGTTGAATAAAGATTACGCTGCCCAACACAAGTGTTGTCGGGTGAACAGGAAACATAAGTTGGTGTCCCTGTCATATAGAACCTCTCAAAATGTCATGAGATCTTTCTAAATGTAAACTTACCTTGGATTCCTGGAGATTGTTGGACACGGATCCAGGTGAACTCTGCAGATTGGTGTTTTGAGGGTCGTTCTCCTTCTCACTGATTTCCATCATTGTGGGGTCCGATCGTCTCTGTGCGTCCCATTTTGTTTCCTTCCTGACTGTGGTTTAAAATCAAATTGCAAACTTCTTGGCACCGCACTGATGCAATGCTGGGGTGAACCTTCCTATTGAAATTACATCTTTTTATTGTCCCGGTTATTGTTGAATTTTTTTCTTGCACAATTGTTCAAAACAGTGTGTATGTGTGTGCAGAACGATTAAAGTGAGGTATCCAACAGACCAGGGTGCCACAAGCTCTGCTGCTGCTCCCACTCACTGCATGCTCATCCCTTACATCCACTGTTCGAGACATGCACACTCACACTCGCACACACCGAGCCCCAGTGTACAGGCGGCAGCGTCACGTTTGCTACAACTTTGATTCATTAGATCCTTGACCCCGCCCCCTCCAGGCAGATTAACCTTATCTGCCTTTGATATGTTAATGAAAAATGGCTGGGCACGTTACGATTGGCCACCTGTCCGGTGCTGGCCGGGAGCGCAGACGATGACGTCACTGAAGGGCGGGTGTTCTCGCGCAGGTAGAGAAAGTTTCGTGGAATAGGTTGTTGGAAGGTGCTGCTTAATGGGACAAGTGATCCAATTGTGATGACACATAGAGCAGGGTTTTCTCATGGTTGTAGGTTCACAATCGCTACTTTCTTAAGTTTGTTCATGGTCTGGCCGCCTTAGTTCTCAGAAAGGAAACCAGACTGCAGCGGCTCTTTCCTTTCAAGTGAAAGCCACTGCAGCCAAGATGCTGTCATCCACAGCTCACCCATCCATTGGTGCAACTCAGACATGCCCACTCAAGCAAGCACTACATTGGGCACCTCATGTACACACCTCCCAGAGTCGCATTGTCGCAAGATGTTTCTTGCGCATGCACGCAAGCAAATATAAAAAGTACAACAAACACAGTCCAAACAAGGGGAAAACAACATAATAACACAACCTCTCCCCCCTCCACCCTTGATCCTGGTGCATTACCGATCATCCGACAAAAAGAGAAACTATAGGATTAGTCAAGGGACATACTTGGACATAGGACACTAAATTAAATCAGCCACAGGGAGGTGAATGAAACTGGATTAAATACTTACAAAGCAGCTTGATACAGCAATTAACTATTATTATCGAAAAGTAAGATGGCATGTATAGATTCCCAATTTCTGTGGAATAGATGCAGGTGATCTGTTATACTAGCAGTCATTTTCACAGCCTGCAAGGTGAATAAAATCTTGCTATACCATTCCACATAAGTAGGAACATCCGTATCTAGCCAGTGTTGCAATATAATCTTTTTAGCACAGGCAGTAATAAGAGACATATGATATTTCTGCTGGCCTAATAGTTTATCTTGATAATCACCAATGAGACAAATATCTGAAGAGAATGCCTGATCTAGACCTGTTAACGGGTCTGATCGATCTGATAGAATTCCAAAAAGGACATACCCACTCACACTCCCACAAAATATGTAATAAAGTACCAGATCTCCTAGAGCACCTGGAACACAAATCAGAGGAAATCTACCCCATTTGAAACAGTTTCTGAGGAGTGTAATATAAATTATGTAAAATTCAGAATTGTGATAACTGGTATCGATCAAATTTCAAATAATTATATAAATCCAGCCATATTTTAGTTCAATTATAAGAACCAGTAGGCAGGGGAAGAGCCTGGTCCCAATACCAAGCCATCGCAGTGGGTTTGTTAGGCAAGATGTTACACAACTACATGTATAAATGAGAAATAGGATGCAGAGACACCGCCCACGAAACAAGAGGCAAAACTTTAGCCTTTTGCTCAGAGAGCAAGGCATTCAGTCCAAAATGCTTGGTTAAAAGGTGCACAACCTGAAGAAATTTAAAACAGTCCACAGCAGAGGTATATCATCATTGTTGAGAAGCAGTGTAGGTGATTAAGTGACCATTTTCAAACAATTGTTCCACAGAGATGACATTCTTAGAGGTTGAAAAAGAAGAAGAAATAACCTGGCCCCCAACTTTAAAATTGAGATTACCAATAAGAGGCTGAGAAATGTTCCATATAGAATTAATACTAAGAAGTTGACAAAGTTGCACGTGAATCTGCACAGATGTTTCCAGAGGAATGTTCTGAAAAGCAAGAGGTAAAAGTTTAGAAGGGGTATGGTGGAGAGAGGTGATTTCTGCAAGCAGAAGAGATGGCCCCTAGAAGCTGCTGTCCAAGTAGAAACTTAGCTCAGAGGTCACAAATGACATAAAGAGTTTGTGATGAGCGTGTCCAGCACAAGGTTGATATCCAGGCAACCACCAGCTTCTTGAGAGGGACCTCATGTGTAAAAAGGCCCTAAGTACTGCAAGGATAGATAGATAGATAGAAGACCCTGAGATAACCTGTCCAACCTGAGAGAAAGGATCCTCTGTTAGCTGAGTAAAAGCCTGATCAACAGAGAAAGCATATCAGCCAAGGCACAGAGTGTAATCAAATGTGTTTGGCCAAGTGTACCCATCCGTGTGTACTAGACACCAGATCCTCTGCTCCAGACCCTCCCTTCACACTCTCATAGCTTCTCAGGAAACAAGGTATGAAGAGTGCTATGCATTTTTTTTTAAATACAAAGTAGACTGTTGTCCATTCTGAAAAAGACTGTTTTGTAGCTGCTGAGATCCAGCAGGGCTGGCAGACTACACAAAAACAATTTGCATGTGCAACCTACTGAAGTGGAGATGGCACTCTAGTGGATGGGTTGCAGACACCTTGTGATTGAAACCCTTGTAGTGGGCTACCCAACATGGGGGGCCGCCGAAGAATGAGTTGCCCAGGGTTTTGGATCTGAAACGGAAACTCTGAAGGAGATTGTTCTCCACTGACTGGCTATGAGTAATCAAACCCTGGGACTTGATCAGCAGCCATAAGGCCCAGGATAGAGTCTGAAAAGTAAAATGCTATAAGCAGGATAACTTTGAATCCTATCATCTCAGGTGCGCTGTACGAGTGCAGGGGGAAGTACCTAGAAGCTTGCATATCTAGGGAGCTAACCAGTCTCAAAGAATAAAAGAACTGGTGACTTGGAAAAATCCTGTACATGGCAGTCAGCAGAATCCCATCCTTTTATTTTAAACCTAGTACCAGAGACAAGGTGAGCTCCAAGGGATAGAAGAAACATTATCCCTAGAGCCAGCAAGCACACAAGCATGTCTTGAAACACATCAGAAATACCTGGATCTGAAGAGATCAGGGAAGAAATCATACACGCCACCCCCAGCAGAGAGGAGGAGGGGGGTAGGAATAGGGAGGTCCCCCCTAAACTGAGAACATCTGGCATCAACTAGGTCTCACACAGAACACCATAGAGGGTGTCTGAGACAGCATCAGGGATAGCACAGGCCCAAGCCAGATTCAGTGCGAACCCTGGCCCAGCGTGGGACATGATGCCAGACCAAGAGCCATATATGACACTGAATCCAGTGCCATACATGATGCTGTACCCACCGCCATACATGATGCCAGACCAAGTGCCAGACACGATGCTGAACCAGGCACCATACATGATGCTGGACCAGGTGCCGAACATGACGCCGGACCTGGCACTGCACATGACACCGGACCAAGCACCAGACATGACACCGCACGTGACACCAGACCTGATGCCAGACATGACGCTGCACCAGATTCCAGACCCGACACCAGACTAGGTGCTGGACCCATTACCACACATGACACCGGACCTGAAGGCCCCTCTCCATACACTACAGGCACTGAACAGACACCAAGACAGGAGAGAGACAGAGAGAGAGAGAGAGAGAGAGAATGAGAATCTTGCACCAGGAAAAGCCAAAGACCTGAATCAGCACTAGAACCAGGGGTAGGAATGTACCAAGACAGGCCTTAAGTCCGAACCTGGCACCAAAGCCAGCCTCAGAGTACCAATGACCCTGGCAGACCCAAGGTGGCCAGAGATGTACCTGGCTGGTCCTACCAAAGACACAGGTAGGGGTGTGGCCAGTGGGGCAGGAGTTAGCGGTGCAGTTAACGGCATAAGCAGAAGGCTGATGCTGGAGCCAACACTCTACCAGGCTTGGAGGGCCTCGACAGCGAGTTCAGTGCCGCCAACGAACAAGGGCCAGGGACCAGACCCACCAGCAGTGACACCCCAGCCTGATGCTACACCCGCTGCTCCAAAGAGCTGTCCAGGGAAGACTGCCAACTGGGACCCCCCAAGGGACAGAAGGGGGACTCCAAGCCTAAGGTCTCAGTGTTCTGGCACCAAGACCCATGGCAATGAGGGCCATGCCAATAGGTCCACTGCCCCAGGAACTGACGTTCTCGTGGAAACTTCCCATAGGATGACCTCGGGTGGTATCATTTCTTTTCCCACTGAAGAGTAAGAGAAGAAGTTAAGGCTGAGCAGTGCCAAGATCCCAACTGGAATCAGGAACCAGCCCACTGCTTCATGTTCCAGAGAACTGCCCTTCCCCTTAGCACAGAACCGCCCATGGTCAGAATCCTTCCCTCACGGGAAAGTGGACCAGACATGGAACCCGCTGCCAGAGCAGCCTTCCAACCACGGCATTAGGCCAACATAGCACCAGTCCAAAAAGGGCCCCGGTAAAACATGGCGCCATGCCCAATGTGGCACTGAGCCAACATGGCACCATGCTGAACATGGTGCCAGACCAAGCACGGTGCTGGGCCAGACATGGCACCGAGCCAACACAGCGCTGTGCCAAATATGCACCACACCTAACACGGTGCTAGGCCAGAAATGGCACTGAGCCAACACAGCATGGGGTCAAACATGGTGCCGGCAAAAACGGCGCTGGGCCAAACATGGTTCCAGGCCAAACACTGTGCTGGGCCAAACATGGCACCAAGCAAACACGGCGTTGGTTCAACACAGTGCCGGGCCAACACAGCACCAGACCAACATGGCACTGAGACAACACAGTGCTGGGCCAAACCTGGCACCAGGCCGAACATGGTGCCAGGCCAAAACACCAGGAAGGCCCCCTACAGTGATCCTGTAGTGACTTCGTCATAAGGCTCAGTAGGGCAGAGAGAAACTGACAGAAAATTTTTCATAAAACCACTAAACTGATAACAAAAATAATACATTTTAGCTTTAAACCACTAATGAACTGTAGTGGCTGTCATACAGACATCAGGCCGTGTGCAAATTTTACAAAGGGGTTCTTTTGCATTCTGCAACCTTTTATTTTTAATTTTTTCATATACATTTTTTGTTTTTCTGTTTTGTTCCCTACCCCCCCCCCGGGGTCACGGCATACACATGCATGTATACGCATGGAGGTGCACGCACACGCCAGGATCCGGTGGCCCCTTCCACCCCTGTTGACTTCTGTCACCACCCATACTGCATACTGGCCCACTGGATCTCCACCCGAGAGACTTTGGATGGGTGGGCATCCACCCCTTTGGAGGGGAGAGCCATGGCTCAATCTCACTCCTACCCTCCCCCCCTTGAGCCAGCACCCCAGTGACCTGAGGTTGTTCCCAAACCCAGGTCACTGGTGTAGCAGGAGGTAAGGTGCCAGTGCCTCAGCCCTCTGTGCTACCGGGCCGGCTCGTGGGTCTGCAACCTTTTAAAAAAAGCTGTGGGTTTTAGGGCCGCCAGGACACCAGAAGCCATGGGGTCCTAAATGCTCTGTGCTGCATTTTGTGGCTTATTTTGAAGTCATATCTGAGATCTCCTACACCCCTTGCCTTATTAAAATTATCTGGCTGGCTGCAGAGTGAAAAACATATATGTATTCAGTACCAGAGGGCAGCAAGATATAAGATAAGACAATTATAGTGGTGGGTGGCAGGAAGCAGGCTGTTGGTTAACTAAAATCTGCAGCTTATCCAATAAGTAGGGAAATGGGCAGACTGGGTGGGCCAAGTGGTCCTTATCTGCCGTCAAAGTCTATGTTTCTATGTTTCTATAAGATGCTGCTACTGTAATATACCTAAGACGTTGTCTCACATATATTATGTTATCAGTTTTAATATCTGTAGCTGTATCTACTGGTGTGTAGGTAAGGGGTCTGGGGTACTAGATGCTCTGTGGCTCATTTTAAACCAAAACAACTCATCTATGAGCTCCCCTCCACCTCCTGCTCTAAGAACAATTATTACTATCTGAGTGGCACAGATTGTGTGCGTGATGTGTACGTATCCATATATGCACGGAACCTCAATGTGGAGCTGGTTTTGGCTGGGTATTGTACACTAATAACTTACTGCAGTGCTGGCTTGCTTCTAAGGCAGGGTCTAGGGCTGATATGCTCCCAGAAACCATAGGCTATGGTAGGCTCTGTTGTGGCTTATTTTAAGTCTATATAACTCATATCTGAGCTCCCTCTACCCCTTAATTTAACCCCCACCCTCCCCAACTCGATATACCATTTAAGTAATTGAGTCAGTGCAACATAGCCTACAGCAAGGCTAGCAGGATGCTGGGATGTATCGATAGGGGTATTGATACTAACATACTAACATACTAAAATGCCAGCAGAATAGGCCTAATGGTCTTTTGTGTCTGCTCGTTTGGTCAGCTCCACCCTGGGAGCTGACCTTGCTGCCCTCTCGCCTCTCTGGCTTCTCCCTTCCCAGTTCCAGATATTCTCGCTGCACTGGATTTTGCTTCCAGAACCCTTCCCCTGTACCTGTCCCACCCCGTCTTGAACCCCTCCACTGTCTCTGCCTCCACCAGCCCCCTGGGCAGCGCATTCCATGGCTCCACCACCCTCTCAGTGAAGTAGCACCTCCTCCTTTCTCCCCTGAATCTCCCCCCCCAGCTTCCACCCATGCCCTCTAGTTGCCTCCTCTCCTTCCTTTAGCACCCTGACTTCTCCTCCTCTATTTACCCCCTTCATGTACCTGAACACTGACCGCTATCATGTCCCCCCAGTCCGTTCTCTCTTCCAATGTGTACATATTTAGCTCTTCGAGCCTCTCCCCATAGGGTCTGTCCCCCAAGCCCCAAATCATTTTGGTTGCCCTCCTCTGGACCCTCTCCAGGAGTTCAATGTCTCTCTTTAAGTATGGCCTCCAAAACTGCATGCAGTACTCGAGGTGCAGCCTCACCAAGCAGTTATACAGAGGGAGTATCACTTCCCTCCTTCTGGAGGTGATCCCCTAGCGATGCATCCCAGCATCCTGTTGGCCTTGGCTGCTGCCCTCCTATAAGTCTCTGAGTTGTTCATCTTGACATCCACCCCCAGGTCCCTCTCAGCCATCAAGACTTGTAGCATCCCCCCCCCCAGGGTGTACACTTGGCCCAGGTTTCTGGCCCCCAGGTGCAGTACCTTGCATTTCCCTGCATTGAACCTCAGCTTCCACTTCTAGACCATCTTTCCAGAGTCTGTAGGTCCCCTGTAGGGCCACCCTCCCTCCTCCCCATCCACCACCACCCCCAGTTTTGAGTCATCTGCAAAGAGACTCATCTCACTCCTGATACCTGTCCTTATGTCAGAGATGTAGGCATTGAACAGAGGGCCCAAGGACTGATTCCTGCAGGACCACACTAATGACCCTTCTTGGGGATGAGACTATCCCACCAACTACGACCCTCTGGGTCCGGTCCTGGAGCCAACTGCCTATCCACCTGATCATCTGATTACCCACCCCCATTTCTCCCAACTTATCCAACAGGCCCCTGTGAGGAACAGAGTCAAATGCCTTGCTGAAATCTAGAAAGAGGACGTCCACTGGTCTACCCACGTCCAAGGCACTCATCACCCAGTCATAGAACTCCACAAGGTTTGTTTGACACGATTTCCCCGGGACGAATCCATGCTGTCTATCTTCCAGGCAAACTGACTTTTCCAGGTCCCCCCCAGCCTCTCCTTGACAATGCCCTCCATCACCTTGACCACCACCGATGTCAGGCTGACGGGCCTGTAGTTCCCTGCCACCTCCCTTGATCCCCTCCTTGTGGATAGACACTATATGCGCCACCTTCCAGTCCTGGGGCACCCACTCTGTCCCCATACAGATGATGAAAAGTTCCACCAGGGGTTTCGCCAGGACATCCGCCAGTTCCATCAGCACTCTGGGATGTAATTTATCCGGTGCTTTCTCCATCTTAAGGGACCTGAGGGCTTTCCTCACTCTCTCTGCTGTGATTTCCACCTCTGCTACCTCGTACCCCTGTTTAGCCTCCCCTTCTCCCCAGACCCGCTGATTGGTAAGGGTTCCTCCCCTCCTCAGTATCACTGTCTCCTCCCATGTATGATGCAACCCCCCCATTTTCCTTGGTGAAAACTGAGGTGAAGTACTCATTTAATACCTCAGCCTGCTCCCCCAGGTCTTGTGCCCATCTCTCCCATTTTAATCATGCCAATCTGCCCCTTACCCTTTGTTTTTCCCCAATGTATCTAAAGAACCCCTAGTTCTCTCTCATAATTTCCCTGGCCAGGTTCTGCTCCTTCCTTGCCTTAGCCGCCCTCACTACCCTAGTGGCCCTTCTAGCCATCAGTTTATACTCCTCTCGATCCCTTTCACTCCTTGAGCACTTGAATTGCTTATAGGCTGCCCTCTTTCCCCTCACCACCTCCTGGACCTCCCTGGTCCACCAGCAGTGTTTTGGGCCCTACCGCATTTTCATCTTACTCTTGCACAGGTGCTAGTAGCATCCTGCACCCTTCTCCTGATGATTTCCCACCTACTGTCAGCATCCATGTCTGGCCCAATCACATCCAAATGCTCCTTAGGATCCTTTCCATTTCCGTAAAATCTGCCCCTGAGTCAGTTACCTCCATCTTTGTGCAGCCTTTCCCCTCCTAGGTCCAGGCAGAACCAGACCATGGCATGGTCTCACCGCCAATGGGTCCTTACCTCCAGGCTCCCAATCTGGTCACTGTCTGCCAGGACCACATCTATACCTGCGCCTCCCTGGTCGGTTCCCCCACCTGCTGAGTTAGGAATGCACTCTGAAAGACATCCAACAACCTCTGTTCCCTGGCCACCGAGGATGTCATAGTCTCCCAGTCTGTTCCTGGCATGTTTAAGTCCCCCAACACCACCACCCTTCCCCTGCCCAATCTGCAGTGTCTCCCAACATCTGCCACCAGACTGTCCTCCAGCTCCTCCGCCAGCGCAGGGGGTCTATACACCACTTCTGTTTTTACTCTCTTTCCCCCTCTTGTTTTCAAGGTGACCCAAATTGCCTCCATGGTTCCCTCTGCCTCTTCTACTCCCACTATGTCAATGCCATTTTTGACTATTATTGATACCCCTCCTTCCCTTACCTCCCCCTGTCCTTCCTGAACATAGTGTAACCCTCCAGGTTCAGGTCCCAGTCGAGTCCTGTGGTGGCCCAGGTCTCAGTGACCGCTGCCACATCCACCTCTCCCTCAGTTAGCATCACCTGGAGTTCAGGCATTTTATTGCCCAAGCTCCTGGCATTTAGCAGGACTACCTTCCACCCTTTCCCTATACTTACATTTCCCCTGCTCGTGTTCCCATGGGGATTCTGTCTTCCCCTGGTCTGCGCCTTACCAGTTGGCCTTTTCCCTCATTCCTCCAGCTCCCCAGGGGGTGGAGACAGAGTCCATCCTTTATCGGACCCACCCTTGACAGCCTTTTCTTCCATCCCTCCCCCCTTCACAAGTTTAAACCCCACAGGAAGATAATACTTCCTTCTACAGATCCCTAATGAGGTCTCGACCTAGAGTACTGTACCCAGATCTGGAGTCCTCACCTCAGAAAGGATAAGGATAGGTTGGAGGCAGTGCAGCACAGAATAACTAAAATGATTCAGGGACAGCAGGGCAGATCCTATGAGGAGCGCCTCAAGGCACTAAATAGGTACTCATTGGAGACCAGAAGGGAGAGGGAAGATGTGATAGGGACCTTCAAGTTCCTTAAAGGAATTACAATGAACTGCGGGGTATTATTTATAAAGCCTGTGTACCAATTTGTGGTCACATGGACGTGAATGGAAATTAACAGAAGATAGGTTTAGGAGAGATGTGAAGACGTACTACTTTACGGCAAGGGTGGTGGAACTTTGGAACAGTCCATCAACTGAATTGGTGGCTACAAAAACAATCAGAGGATTCAAGCAGGGCTGGGACATAATGAAGGGAATAGTGGTTACCGGGGGCAACAGGACCAAGGAGGAGAATAGAGAGAGGTTGGGGAAGGTTAGTACCCTAGAGAAATGGTAGGTTCCAGGGATTATAGGGAACTTGGGCAGACTGGATGGACCTCTGTCTTCTGCCATCATTGTCTATGTTTCTATTCCAGGCACCCTGCTTGGAAAAAAATCTGCAACATAATTCTTAGTTCAATATTGGGTACTACACTTGTTGCCCCCACTCCATTCTCCAGTGTGGTAGGCATGACAAAGGGAGTGAGGGGTAAGGTAATTTGATAGTGGTGGGGATTCCCAGTGCAAAGTTACCATCTCCTAAATGCCTACCCCTTATCCCAACCATACTTCCAAAAGTATAGTGGGTATTTTCATGCCACTGAACTGTAGCAACAAATGTCATTCTAGTGACACATGTGGTCATCTGGAGAAAACGGTTCTCACAACTTATTTGTTTTAACAGCATCTGCTGCAGACAAAAGTGGACCTGATTGTCAATAAAAATGGGACCACAGTGAAGACCTCTCTGAACAGCACAATTAGTGAGGTAGAAGTGTAGATCTCAGCCAGACCCTTCCAAACACTTGCATTGCCTTTCCACTGTGGTACCTCTTTTGCTTAACGTATGAAAAGTTAAAACAGGCATACGAAACATGACAACTTTGCATTTTGTATGGAGGAGGATTTAAATAATAATTTCTAAATCTTCAGCCCACGCACCCGAACAGCTCCCTTGCCCAACTGCACAGCCTGTCCCTTGAAATACAGTTATTAAGGGATACATCTTTGGCAATAGTGGCCAGCAAAATTTACCTGCCAGTGACTGATAGTATTATAAGTCAAGATCTTCTGCTTCTGTTTTGCTTTTCTGGAGATGTCGTCTCTGAGCCTGCCACCATGCTACATCTTCCTCAAGAGCTAGCTGACAGTGTGAATTATGGGCAGCATCCATGCTGTATTCCAATCACATTTACAATGCTGACGTGAGCTGCAATTGGCCAGCCAGTCATAGGGGGACGGTGCGAAGAAAGACTCACAAAGCAACTCCAGTCATCTTACTGGCAATGAGGGAGCTGACTGGTAGCAGATGGGGGGGGCATGCTGCATGCAGAGAAAAAGTGCTGGGGTACATCATGTGTAAGCACTCTGTGACAGTCACAAAATAAACAAACAGAAATAATGAAAAAAATGTTACAAATGATTAAAAAAAAGGGAGGTTCTTTTGAACCATACGCACCCCACCCCGGCAACGGCTGTGCACATGAAGTTCTGATTCCCAAAGGGTACGCAACGTCATCACTGAAGTGCACTCGATGGCGGGAAAAAAGGAACTGAGGTGGTTGTGGGATGGTGCTGAGGTAAGCCTAGTACCGCAAGCTACTCTCATGGCACCGTGCATGCACGCCACTTGTCTCAGCACCGCCCCCCTTGAAAGTTTTTTTTAATTTATTAATTTTTATTTTATTGTTTGACTCCCACGGGGTCCTAGTGCCACCAGCTAGACTCATTCGTGTGAATAACTGGTAAAGATACATTCCTGGAAGATCAAGAGGACATACTATGAAGCTGGGGGGGGAGTGGAGAGACTCAGGGGAGATGCGAGGAAGTAGTTCTTCACAGAAAGGCTGGTGGATGCCTGGAACAGCCTCCCAGTGGAGGTGGTGGGGGAAAATGGTATTGGCCTTCAAGAATGCATGGGATAGGCATAATGGAACCTTAGAGGTAGGGAAGGGGGGTAAAGTAAAGCCAGAGATCAAGTAGGGTCTGCGATGTTATAGCAGGTAGGAAAAATGTGCAAACTAGGTGAGCCAAGTGGTCCTTATCTGCTGTCAACATCTATGTTTCTATGTGTATAGGTGCACCTTGAAGCCCTTGCCATTTACGTCCTGGGGCAAGGAGAAAACAAAATGAAAAACACCAGCATACAGCAGCCTGGTGGCAGCATACCTGGTCTCACCACGCTGACTGGCTGCTGTTCTCCACACTACACAGCCCAGAGGGGGCAGTTCCTTGTCATGCCCCAGATGGAATGCACCACAAGGCTGAATATACCCCGTAGACCCCAAGAGAGCAGGTAAGCGCCAGAAGAGTAGGATGGGGATGGGTGGTAGCCAGGCAGAGGTGGGCAGCTCCAGCGACCAGGGAATAAACAATATAAACAAATGTGTTTTGAAGGTAATATTAAATGATCTGCTGATTAGGTAGTAAGTCCCACCTCATGAAATTATGGTGACATAAGTGCACAGGTCAGAATGTTAATAAGCCTGTCCAGTTCCTTTTGTTTGTATTAGCCATTTTGTAAGTTGAAATAACGTGTTCTGAGTGTAAAAAAAATTTTTTATACTACACCTGTAAGAAATGGTACAGTGTTTTTGTTAATGACATCACTAACATCAGAACATACTATTTTGATGTTTGACATGTCACAAACAAAATATATACTAGCTATGTCATAAAGAGCAGTTTAAGAATGCTCAATAATATCAGAATGGAGCTATAAAAAGAAATGAGGCACGACAGGAGGTTGGTTGGTTAACGTATCTGGTGGTTGGATAACAGCCATCACCAGAGAAGTGCCAGTATTCCACCACAATGCACCTCCAGGAATGCCTTATTGAGTCTATGAAATGAATTCAATTAAGTATTAATAAATAAATTGCTTTTTTAAAAACAGGTTTGTTTTAAATGTAAGTTAGTAAAACAACAAAAAGAATTTTAAAAAGTCAAAATGAAAAGAAAAAAAATAGTGCTATTCAGCTAATGTAGTGCTGATGTCTGACCAGCAAGTGGTGCCAATGCTTCATGTGATGGGTTTTTTCCTTAAAAGTAAGGGCAATATCATGGTGATGTCTATTTCAGGAAAAAGTGTAGGGGAACCATGACACTGTGGCTGTTGAGTAGATTGGGGACCTTGCAGTTCATCTGCTTGAGGAAGAAGTATTAGAAGAATGCAATGGAACTGTGTTTGTTTAGTAGGAGTGAGTTGCCAATCACAGAAACATAGAAGTTGTCAGCAGGTAAGGACCACTTGGCCCACGTAGTCTGCCCTAAATTCCCTACCTACTGTGCCACCGGAGATCCTACTTGGACTGCTACTTGCACCCTCCTCTTGCTTCTAAGATTCCCTTGTATCTCTCCCATGCATTCTTAAATCCAGTGACTGTTTTAGCCCCCACCACTTCAGCTGGGAGACTGTTCCAAGCATCCACCACCCTCTCCGTGAAGAAGTAATTCCTCACCTTTCCTCTGAACCTCACCCCTTCAGCTTCATATTGTGACCCCTTGTCCTTGACCATCATTTTCTTTGGAAAATGCTCCCTTCCTGTACCTTGCTAATTCCCGTGAGGTACAGTATTTGAATGTCTCTATCATATTCCCCCTTTCCTTCCTGTCTTCTAGGGAGTACATATTTAAATCAATAAATGTTTCTTCATAGTGCTTCTGATGCAGGACCTACACCATTTTGGTTGCCCTCCTTTGCATCGCCTCCACCCTATCTATGTTTGGAGATGGGGCCTCAAGAACTGTACATGTACTTGAGATGGGGGGTCTCACCAGCGATCTATACAACATGTCACCGCCTCTTCTGGTGGTGATACCCTCCCTATGCAGCCAAGCATTCTGCTAGCCTTCCCACTGTCCTGTCACTCTGTTTAACCACCTTCAGGTCATCAGAAATTATAGCCTTCAGGTCTCTTTCCTGTTATGTGATTTCTAATATCCCCTATCCCCGACAGAGTTGGTACGTTGCCCCAGGTTTTTGTGCCCTAAGTGCATGACTTTGCACTTTTTTGCACTGACTCTCAGCTGCCAAACTTGTGACTATTCTTCTAACCCTTGACCAGTCGTCCAGCTTTCCAGATCCTCCCTCATTCTTTCAACCCCTCCTGCTGTGTCTACTCTGTTGCAGATCTGTGTCATCCACGAATAGGCATATCTTCCCCTCCAATCTTTCTGAAATGTTGATAATAAAGACACTGAAGAGGACTGGACCTAACACTGACCCCTGCAGCACCCCGCTAGTCACCTTGCCTTTCCCAGAGTGCGCCCCATTTACCACCACTTTTGACTCCCATCACTAAGCCAACTCTCCACCCATTTTACTATTTTAGGACCTACTCCTAGGCTATTCAGTTTGTTTACAGCCTTCTGTGTGGAACAGGGTCGGATGACGGGGTTCCATCATCTTGTGCTTAGGGGAGTGTACTCCAGAGTGGAGATCCTGCTCCTGCCACCTCTTCCTGTCATTGGACCCTGACGAGTGGCTTGATGAAGAGGACACCCCAGCCAGGTGGACAACAGGTCCATGCCTGCCGTCCAAAGCAGAGCTGGTTGGGCCCCCTGGCTTAGGCCCAGTAGGATGCTAGAACGGCCTAAGACTCACGGGTGGGGCCACCTTGCCCCAATGCCCTGGTCCAGGGCAGGAGGCTTCATCAACAGGAGCCCTGAGGGAGTTAGGGCTGTTGGAGGGGCAGAGTCTGATCTCCCATGAGAATGGAGACTCGAGGTAGCCGCCTTATGGTGTGGAGATCTGGAGCAGGAGTCCAATCTGGATCTCTCCTTGTCTTAATGGTGGTGTTTTCCACTGGTCTTTTTGTCTCTCTGGGAATAAATTGAAGACCCAGGGACTGATGAGGAAGAGGAACCGTAAGTGGAGTGGGGGGGATCCTTTGCATGGTAGCTAGTTGCTGCTCCCAACAGGTGCCTCTTTAAAGCCTTCAGGTGACAGATGCGTGTCCAGCAGTTGAAACTGTGGCAATGTGGGCAGGCCTCCAAGTTGTGGTTGGGACCTAAACAAATCAGGCAGGCCGAATGACCGTCTTTAGCCAGAATCTATTTCCCGCAGGCACACTTTGACTTCTGCCACTCTAAGGTAGAAGACAGTGAAGACATGCATGAAAAACTTAGAAATCGAAAGAAAATAAGAAAAGTGAAAGAACGCAAAAATGGTGGTTGACTGGTAGCAAGAGACATCTGTGGAGCCGATGTGCATGGGTCGACGGCGGGAAAATAACTGAGGTGGGGCTGGGGACCTCCTCCTTTATACCACTGGCCAACGTTGGAGGGGGGCAGTCCCCTCTGGGTACTGCTAGCTAGATTTTTTCTGTGGGGTCCTAGTGCCTGGCAGCATAGTCCTAGTGCTGTAGCCTGCTGCAAGAACTTCAACTCAAAGTACGATAATAGAGTTTGTCGGCACAAAAGGACCTGTAGGCCCATCCAATCTGCCCCTTGTCCCTGCTTATATATAGTATGTTAGAAATTTAAAAACCCTCACCTGAACGAGCATGTTTCCAGGTCAGCTGTGCAGAGACATTCTTTACAGAATAAGAATGTCTCATGTTCAGGGGAAACTAGCACTCTGACTGGTGGGAATCACTCCCTTGATCCATAATACTTAGAGGAAAAAGGAAGCAATCTTTATATGCTCACTGGGATTAGGAGAAGACATAATTGTCACGAGACTTCTTTCTTCCCTAGTTTTATATGTAACATTACTAGAATAGAACAGAAGAGAATGTTTTTAGATGTGTCCTTGGATGCAATACTCTAACTAATTATTGTGGTTTTTATGAGCGCTTAGACTTCCTGCCTTTACTGTACATGACAGATAAGTGCTATATTGTGCTGTGACTGTATTCAAGGGTAGTCATGGAAACTGTCTCAGGTACCTAGGAAACCTATTGTCCAACTGTCAGCATCTGTCGCATTAGATCCCCAGTCAAAGACAATTCTGCACAATCCAGAAATAAAAAGATCATTTGGTGAGAAAGCCATCACTTAAAGTAAGCTGTTCTTTCTGCTTGGGATTCATTCATTCACCACATAAAAAAACCAAAACAATAACTTTTCTCATTTTTAAAATGCAATTTATGTTCACATGAACAAATAGCGTACTGTTTGTGACCACTAATAATTGGTTTGTATTATTTCTTGCCTGGTTTATACATCTTGTCAATTTCTTTATGCATTTCAACACTTTTATTTAGGTTTCTTTACTCTGTGCTATAACCTACAGGTCTGCCTAT
This sequence comes from Neoceratodus forsteri, assembly GCA_016271365.2. Taxonomy (NCBI): domain Eukaryota; kingdom Metazoa; phylum Chordata; order Ceratodontiformes; family Ceratodontidae; genus Neoceratodus; species Neoceratodus forsteri. Next base: position 122,431,189 of record CM057450.1, on the reverse strand, counting down.
AACAGACTCGTTAAAGATGCGGTGTAGCTCAATGATTAGAGTACAGATCTTTGAGACTGGGAAGACCCAAATGGTAACCCCACAGCAGCCAGTGTTACACTGTGTGGCTCTGAGCAAGTCAGTTAATTTTTAATGTGCTATCTGACTGAGTATAGCATCCTCCAGGTCAGGCACAGTGCAAACCTTTGCACTCCACTTTTTCACTTTTTTGCATATCTAACCCCAGGAATATTCAAGACAGATACAGGATGACAGTCAGAGGGTGAAGGAACCACTAGACCACCATGAATATTCAAGATAGCTACAGAAATGTTAAACTGAGCTCTAGTTTTGTGCATGCTGCAGTCTCAACTTTCACTGCCAGATGGCACTTTGCACTGTCTGGTTAGTGATTCTGTATACACTGCAGTGCCTCCTCCAAATAAACATTTGAAGATGAACAGTGGATGTCACACCTTTCAACAGTAACTGCTGGATAAGAATGTATATTTCAGCAATCATATTCTTAAGTTTTTCTTGCATACATGATCAAAGCAAACATCTTATTGCTGCATGAGCAGTGTAGGGGCTGGAGAGGTGTGTGCTGCAGCATCCAATGGAGCTGAGCTCGCAGGAGGCATGAATGACAATGCAATGTAATTGAGAAGGCTGATGATAACACTTCTGAACTGGCTGATGGCTGGAAACTTCTCACATATGAAAGGACGCAGCCACACCTATCACAATGCGTCTCCTCCCATTAGCAAGCTAAGAAAACATAATCATCAGTCTTACAGCTGCACAAAGTGGCTCTCTTTAAACTCAGGGCTACTACTCCAATGGGAGTTCCCTCCATACAACTGCACAAAGCGGCTTACATCACCTAGCCTCTGCTGCTGACACTGGTGTGTATGCTGTTATGGTAGAACAGACAGAGAAAACTACTGCATATCATCCTTCAAGAAGAAAGCACGAAATGTTTGTCTTTCAATGCATTGCAACCTATGCGATTAATCTGCAGTATAATACATAAAGTGATTCAAAGCCCAGGAATCATTCACGTTTAACAACAGCAGTAATTCCCCTGAGATGAGCAACCCAGGTACTTTAAAATGTTATGCAAATTATGGAATTTTAGAATGAAATTCAAACTAATCTGTGTGGTCACACTCACTCCTGCCTTCTAACATCAGATTTATTTCTCTGCCTGAAGAGAACAGTCACCCCAAAGTCATCTCTACACTTCTGGGTGATTTATGATTTATGGTCTATTGTTGTATTTCAGTTTATTGGAAAAGACATTGGAAATGGTGCCTGTCAAAACAAAAACACAAAGAAAAACATTTCTCAATACACTGCATTAGTTAAGGTGTTAAGAAATTGTGTAAATTTGAGGTATTTCTTTGGTTCCCAGGAAATGGAGAAGGCTGTTCCTTGGTGCAGTTCCCACTTTCAGGGAACTGACATTTAACATAACAAAACTGAATAAAAAATTGTTTTTTGTATAACCACTTTGCGGGTTTACTTTATTAAGCTCAGTTCCAAGTTTTGGAAACCAAGACAATCTTTTGCTGTATTCTGATTACCAAAGGTCTTTTTAGGTAACTTTTAAAGTTGTGGTTCTCTTCTGAATAACCGAACTACTGTATATTTCTTAATCTAGAGCCCTTTTTTAACATTATTTGGGCTTACAGTCTCTTTGTTTTTTAAACTGGGAACTGGAAACATCTTTCAAGGTCTTTGGTGCTTGACATGACAGACAGACAGACCTAGAAAGAAGACAGGGCCTACAGGCTTTAAAAACTGCACGATTTGTTTTTAACTCCTGGCAAAGGCAGACTGCCACACGCTTTGTGGTGCCTGGGGTCTAGACCATGTTTTTTTCAAACTGGGGTCTCTAAAACATTTTGCCCTAAAACACAAAAGACAAGGGCTAAAAAACTAGAAGACTTTATGGCTTATTAAACTGCCTCAACATCACCACAAAGCTCAGATGAGGGTCCAGCCCCTGAGAGTAAACAGCAGTCTCTGTCAAACTTGACAAAAAAGAAAGATAACTTTGCTAAAGATGGTACAAAACTCAGGATGTCTGAAAAGGGGAACCTTGAATCCAGTAAAAATAAAGAGCTTCTGAGCAGACATTGGAAATGGTGCCTGTCAAAACAAAAACACAAAGAAAAACATTTGCTGTCTCGCCTTCTGAAGCAGGAAAAGAGCCACCAGCAGACTTAAAACAAATGCCCTCATTAGAGGACATGACAAAGGCATGGCAGTTTCTCCAGGCTTTCCAAGCAATGGGGGAAATTCATGAATATTCTTGCTCCCCTGGCTCCGGTTCCATTCCCAAAGCCTGTGAAGCAGGATTCTGAAATTTACTATGAAGATGACAAGGAAGGAAAACTCATAGAACCGGATGGTTCTTCTGAGCAGGAATTTGCCTTTCCTGTTAAGACTTCAGAGGACTATACTTTTTATTATACCTTTGTAAGGCATATGGTAAATACCCTCAACATTTCCTCCCACAAAACTGAGAAGGATGAAGAGGAAGTAGAATTCATAGATATGATGGGCCTGTCACCCATAAGGAGGTTGCTGCTGCCTATTCATAAATCCCTCAGGAAAGCCACGAGCAAGGTCATGCCAGCAAGTTCCTCAACTGCTGCTGTTGACACAAAAATTGAGAAAATAATATCAGGTGGCTAGACAGAGCGTTGAGTACCTGTATTCCCACCCTGCTCATGAGGGAGTGGTCCAGACTGCCACCTGTGATAAGGCCAAAGTCTCTCTTTTCTCCCAGCCTCCTGAGAATGATTCCAGGAAATTGGATACTATGGGCACAAAAGTTTACATGTCAGCTTCCCTGCTCCTGAGGCAGGCAGCTTACTTGGCTTACGTAGCTCAGTACCAGAAAGCACTGTGGAATTCCATTCCTGCACTGAGTGAAAAAGCTACTGGTGACTTAAAGGAGTAGTCCACCCAAAACGTGCAAAAAACATATGCTGTGCAGAGTGTTTTGATTTGTATGTTAAGTTGTTGTGTGCCCTTCCCTCTGTCTGCTATTAAGAGTTTTTCCTAAATTAGCCTGCTAGCTTTAGGGTAGTTTTACGACCCGTGGAGATCTCCATCTGAGACAGCTTAATTATATTTCTTTGTCCTAGAATGCACCTTGTCTCACGTGACAGTGATGTAGTAGAGACCATAAATCCAGCAGAAAGCACTGCTTTACAATCAGTTCACAACAGCAGAGATGGCTATATTTTAAAATCTATAGAATTCAGCTTAGTGACTACCCTCATCGTAAAGGTCTTACTGTCCTGAAGAACTTTGTTGCTGGCAATTTTTGTGCAGCTTGTAAAGCTTCCAAGATATTCAATTTGTTTGGCATGTGTGTGATGAATGTTGGGTCTCTGCTACATCACTGTCACGTGAGACAAGATGCACGGTGGGAACAAGGAAAACAATCTGTCTCAGATAAAGATCCCCATGGATCGTAAAACTAGCATAAAGCTAGCAGGCTAATTTAGGAAAAACTCCTAATAGTAGTCAGAGGGAAGGAAACACTAGAACTTCACATACAAATTAAAACACTCTGCACAACATATATTTTTGGCGCATTTTGGGTGGACTACTCCTTTAACATAGGATATGGTTGACACAACAATATCAGCCATAAAGGCTACAAAGTATCCGTTTTATATGTCTGTGGATAATAATGACAGCACTCCTAAAGTTATGGCCCATGTAGTGTCCTTAAGAAGGTTTGCCTGGCTTACAACTTCCAATCTATCACAGGACACTCAGACAAAAGCTATGGATTTTCTCTTTGAAGGAAATTCCCTATTTGGTGACAAGACAGATGCTTACCTGACAAAGGTGAATGAGTACAAAACCACCGACAAAGACAATACTGAAAAAGAAAAGTCCGCCACTTCCTACAGATGATATGGAAGGGGAGGTAGGGGTAGGAGATGCTACCCACGTGCCTACGTTTCCTATGAGTACCCTCCATAAGGAGGTTATTTTCAATAAAAATATACCACTGACAGCTTAAAATCCAGTTCAATTTCAGTTGGCATCCATCTGTATCCCCCCCTCCCCAGACGAGACTGAAAATAGGCAAAAAAAATGTCTAATCCTCCTTCCTGGTCAACAAAAACTAAATAAATAAAAATTTATACTATAGAGGCAGGGACAGAAGGGGGCACTAGGTATGTAGTAGCAACACCAGCTCCTAACCCCCAGCAAAAACAAAGCCCCTGACAACTCTTGCCAGGTTGCCCATCCATTGCCAGTGGGGGGAGGGACTGACCCACTACTCCCAGGAATGGTCAAAAATCACTGCAGAAAAATGGGCCCTGGAATTAGTGGGCCATGGTTTGTCCCTGCAGATGAGAAGGTTTCCAAAAATGAAGAACCCAAAGGTTTTTCAGCCTCACATCCCAACAGAAAAACTATTGTTGGAAATGAATGTAAAGAAGTTGCTGCAAGCAGATGTAGTGGAGAAAGTACCTGCCACACAACGGGGCAAGGGATTCTTTTCCAGACACTTCCTGACCCACAAGAAAAATGGGAACTGGTGATCCATTTTAGGCCTCAGATATCTGAACAAACATTTAAATGGTAACACTGGGCTCAGGAATTCTATCTTTGCAAATAGGAGACTGGCTGGGGTCACTGGATCTGAAAGATGCCTACTTTCACATCCAGTCAGGCTCAGTCACAGAAAGTGCCTCAGATTCATGCTAGGAAACTGCCAATACCCTTTCACAGCCCTTCCGTTTGGCCTCACCTCAGCTCCAAGAGTGTTTACAAAGTGCCTAGCTGTGGTGGCGGCGGCACATTTGAGAAAGCAAGGGGTCATAGTTTTCCCTACGTTAATGACTGGCTGGTCTCATTAACAACACAGCAGGAGGCAAAATCCTCCATACGGCGGACACAGAAGACATTGGAGGACTTGGATTTCCTCACAAAGTTTCAAAAGTCACAAACAGAACCAGTTCATACTGTGGCCTTTAAACTGGTTGCCAAAGTTAGAGGCAGGGAAGGGAGGTAGCAGTATTATGGAGAGGGGGAAATACCAGGGGGTATGCCATATGAGAAGTGAGGTAGTGATGCTCATAAACAAGAACATTGTTCATACTCCAAGCTTCCATTCCAAAAAATGTAAGTTTGTAAGTTCTGCGATTAACAGTTCAAATGTTCTGCTTTCAAAATATAATTTCAATATCATAAAAGATTATTTTTGGAAATGATTGGAAGATGCGATCATGAAAATGGATCTTTGGCCCATGGACTAACCAGATTAAATAAACAAATCAAATACTAGCAGTTCTGTCTAAGAATAAACACATTCTTTTCTAGTTCCTTTCCGGATTTGGCACCAGGGCCCCACAGACTGGTTCTTTCTGTTTGGATACTCAGCTGTTATAAATGCTTTGGGCTGACCCAGTTGTGTAGCAGCAGCACAACGTGCCACCACTTTAGAGACCAATGTCAACTTGCAAGCCTTGTCATTTCACACTGAGTTTGTCTGGGGGCTAGGTACAGTGTGGCCCTGAATTCAAGGTGGTAGGGTGTGGGCCAAACATGGCAGCAGCAGTGTTACCGCAACAGTGCCAGGGACCCATGTTTGGGGATGATGTTGTCTCCTCTGTATCATATCTTGTATTGTTATCCCGGGTCGCCCCTGAAAAAGGGACCTTCAGGGCTCAGTGGGCCTACCCAGACACCAAAATTTAATAAATAAATAAAAATGAGTGCAGGCCATCAAAGGCCAGCCGGGGTGGAAGGATTGAACTCTCAGTCTGTTCTTCCTCCTTTCGGTGGTAAGACTGCTTCCGGCCATTTGGCCTAATGGAGACCAGGTGGATGCACAGCTGGCAGCACACACAGGAGGGATTACTGCCAAATGCCTGCAGGCATGTATGCCATAGCACGCATGCACATGCTTGCATCATTGCAAGTGAACACTGCTGGGGAGAAAAAACTGGAGGATCAAGGGAAAATCTGGACTGCTCTGTGCTGACACCTTCCCCAGGCTTGTGTACAACTGACCCAGCAGGCCACCCACCCTTACACAGTTCTGGGTAAGTGGTGGACAACCAGTAAGTCTGTGAGGTTGGTGACAGGGCTGGGGTGGGGTGCCACTGGGCAGAACCAGAATGAGAAAAGCATTTGTTAAAACAAGGAGATAGAGTATGGGGCACACTGCATTTACCCATCCCTGCTAGCCTTTGGAGGACACCTCTGGCATTAGCTGTGAAGACAACCGTTCATCCTCTCATCTAACTGGAGGCCACATGCAGTCATGGTGATCCTTGTCACTGAGGTACAGGATGGGAGAAAAAGTGGGAAAATGGAGAAAAACAAAATACAAATGAAAATGTTGGTAAGACCAGAAGGTTCAAAATCCCCAGTTTATGGTCACACTGCACCCTCTATGATCAAACTGTTTCAGCGTACTGTCTCTGGGTATGCGATCAGAAACTGTGCATGACCAAGTTCATTTCAACCCACAAATGTAATGTGAAATATATGTCTAAATAAGTATTCCACACTCTGATTGGCTGCTGTGCTGGACTTTAATCCCTTAGAAATGCCCGGTACAGCTCAGAGTGGCAAGAGCATTTGTAAGCTTTTATTAATGCCATGTTCCCCTTCATATTGCAGTTGTACTCGTAGTGCCCTTACAACCAGGCATTTCCATGGGCTTAACACCCTTGCTGGGGTTAATGGCCCTCAACTGCACCTCGAGTCATCAAAACTCCCAGCCAGGTGTTAATCCCTAGGAAACACCTGGCTGTTCGGGTATTACTGCTTAAATATCAAGTACTGTAGGTATAATCAACACAGGCTCATTGAACAGCTTGGAACATTTTACTGAGTTGGCGTAAACAAGTAAAGTAAAAACCTGGACATTACCTGGACTCCTTTTCCCTCTGACATGGCATATTCAATCACCAACTGTTCAGAGTCACATTTATATTCATAAAACCCTCCAGATTTTGAATATTCTAGACTTAAAATCTTTTCCTCAATTTGTTTCCACAAACAAGTTAGCAAAGTTTTACAGACTTCTTCAGAATTTTCGTCATTTTTTCTACAGTAGTCTTGCAAACATCTCTGAAGGCTGTACTATAAAAAAACATACATCAATGAAACTCTTAGGATTACTGGTTACATACTTTAATGCACAGATTACAGACACACTCAAACTAAGTAATACACGGGTAATAAGTATAATGGCATATGTATCAAGCTAGCTGGCAAAATTAGCCACAGCTGTGCATTACCAGCACATTCTTTCACCTCACAAACATTCACACCCTTCTGCTTCACGGATTGAGAAAACAAATGTATAGTACTAAATGAAATCTAAAACACTTACTTAAACCGTTTATTTTTTTGCTACTTTTTGTCGAATTGCTGGGTTCTATAGTTCACCTCCTCCCTGGTGTCCTTTTGACTAGAGGTGGAGGAGCAGACCATTGTGACAGTGTGACAGGGATTGATTTAAAATATACTCTGTGTGTCTTTTGTGTCTCCTGGCACCAGCCTAGAAGAGGCTTGGGCAAGGTGAGGGAGAAGCGCTGGAGTCGCTGCAGAGCAAGCTGCTCCCACAGCATACATGTGCTCCCAGTTAGGAGCAGGAACCGCCAACAGTAGCCACTCCCATAGCAATGTGTTGGTGCTCAGTGTGGACAAAAGTTTGCATTTTTACCTAAGCCAACAGTTATAATAAAAAATAAACTGAGAGGTGTGAAAATGTGTTTTTTTGTTTGTTTATTTTTACAGACCCTTGTTGTGTGAAACTGACATAAACCTCATGAGCTTTGCTCTCAAGGTTTATGGTGATCACACAACTTGGGTGTGTAAACTAAACCTCATAATATACCCCTCACAGTGTATTCTTATCTAAACAGCTTAATCTGGTTCAAGGTCAGTTGGCATTCATCTGTATTCCCCTCCACCGGGTCGTGCCTGAAAATAGGAAGGATTTGTCTAGTGCACTTACCCGGTCAACAAAAACCAAATAAATAAATAAATAATATACTTACTGGTGAGCATTTTTATCAGCTAAGTAACCTTGCGTAATTTAAGCAATAAGGTATGACCAGGGGTTATGTTAATGTTCTAGTTAATCACCTCCTAGGGGTTTAATGTGGCACGAGGCGCAGCCGAGTATCATATTGCCCCCATGGGGTGATTAACTTGAACATTAACATAACTCCTGGAGTACCTTATTGCTATTATTATAATTGGGTTAAGTTTTTCTTGCCATTTTCTAATGATACACAGTATTTATGTTATTGTTAACCCTTGACAATAAATAGTCCCTATACCAAAGGTTTACATGGTGAAAACAAATCTGTTCTTTAGCTGCGAGTCAACAGTGAGTTTGCTGTGTGGGTGGTGGTGGGAACTTCATTCTATACAGGTGTGCTACGACTCTTTTATTCACAATTTAAATTCAAAAGTCTGTTTCTTTAGCCTCGCTGGTAACAGTACCTCAAAGGAGTGTCCTACAAAAAAGTTTATTTTAGTAGATGCTGTAGCCAATCTTCTGGCACAGCTCAGCCATTAAAACAGGAAAAAGTACCAGTTCAGTGTTTAATTTGACCTTCGTTGAAACATGGGTAAATGATTCCTGACACTGTCAGCCTTGCTGTAATGGTTGCCATCAGTTCCAGAAACAGAATGCAGCAAAAGTAAGTAGGACCTTGATTCTTTAAATCAGTACTCAAGTGATCAGGCTCTACAAGTATGTTAATAAGGAGATTAACATAAGGCTCTCAGAATGCTGACAGCCAATCAGATTTCAACATTCTTGAGACCCTTATAATAATTTTAGTTACAACTGATCACGTATAATTGTGAGCTGTCACTCAAACTGCACTGCTGCTACTGCTGAAGCTATGCATCCCAGTAGTACAACTGCTTCTCGTTTCAAACAATTAGTGTCCCTGTTAGAAAAGCAAAGAAGAAATTTCTTCATACTTACTGTAATTTCTTTTTCTGTTAGCTCCAACATTGCCAATGGGTATTCATTACACCTGGGTACTGTGCACCCCCACCAGGGGAAAATGGCAGAGCCCAAAGCCCCAGAAAGACAGGCACATGAAGACTCCAGACAGCATCGACTCTCCAGTCACCATTATCCTCACAGTGCCTCCAAATATGAAATACATGCCATACTATTCGACTTGACACTAAAGTACGTAATTAACTGTTTAGACAGGTCTGATCTTAACAGTATAAAACATAGTAAACAGTGGCCTACCTTGACTGCTGAGGAAGGTGATCACTCAGATCAGTCTTCTACAGTTCACATGTTGCACGGTCCAAAAGGAAGTGGCAGCTGGAAAGAAAACTAAAATAGCAACAAAGAAAGGACTGCATGCTGTGTAAGCACTCAACTGTACAAATGAAGGCACCTTTGGCTAGCATCAACTTGAACCTGTAGAATCCATGTAGCAGCAGTCAACATTCTGCTGTGGAACTTCTCTCCTTATTAATAGTATGTGTGTGTGTGTGTGTGTGTGTGTGTGTGTTTTATATATCCAAACAACACAGGCACAGCAAGTAAACTAAAGAGGGATGTCCCAATAGGCTTGGAAAACAGAGATTATAACAGTACACGGACATTCCCATTCTGATATATCAGGCAATACCCTCCCACAGGAGCGAGGTTCCCAGGTGGGCCCCATTAACAATGTTGGAGCTAACAGAAAAGGAAATTACTGTAAATAGGAAGACATTTCTTCTTCTTTCTGTAGCACTCCACATTGTCAATGGGTACTCATTACACTTGGGTTGTAAGAAGCAGTACCCAAGAAAAACTGAGTGGGAGAGAATGTTGTCCCATACATCAACCATATATAGGAAAATGAATTTACCTGCTAACTTCCACCTGCAAAACTCTGTGACTAAAGGCTGCACCCACAGAAGTTTGAACACCCAAACTGTAGTGCTTGATGAAAGCATGGACAGACGATCACGTGGCTGCCTCACACAACTCTAAAACAGATGTATCACATCTCTTCACCCAGGAAAGTCCTGGTGGAATGAGCCCTGATGAGAGCTAGAGGCCTCTTCTTTTACTGCAACATAAGTCTTGGCAATGCTAGCCCTCATCCACCTAGCTAGGGTGGCCTTTGGAGGGTTCTTTTTTTTTTGTCTGTTTGGTTGCTCCGAAAAAGACAAACAACCTATTAGAAAGGCGGAATGTAGCAGTCCGTCTAAGGAATGTCCTAACAGCTCATCCCAGTTCAACTTGTACCACTGTCTCTCCAGTGGGAGAGAAAGCTGCAGACAGACAGACAGACTGAGAACAGTTTTTCTGGTTCACATGGAATGCCATGGAACCTTTGAGATGAAGGACAGAACAGATATGAGCACCACCTAGTCCATATGCATGACCAGGGATGGACCATTGCGATACAAGGCCTGGAACTCGCCAACCCTCCTGGCTGAGCACTTATCAACTAAGAAACACATGTTGCACGACAGCATGTGCAATGGTACCTACAAAAGTGGTTTGAAAAGCTCCTTACAAAAGCATTCAGAACCAGATTCAGGTCCTATGGAGAACCAGGAATCGTAACATAGTTTGACTCTCACTGACAACCCACAGGAAATGAAAACCCCTCTCAGCTAGACCCTAAGGAGATGTCCAAAAAGGCTCCAAGGGTTGACACCCTTGGATGTGGAGATTTGCATCCCTCAGATCTATGTAAGCCAGGAATTCCACAGCTGGACAGCTCAGGAGATCAAACACAGGGATTCTATCTCGAAGGTCTTGAGGCACAAACTTGTGCAGTTGTACTAGATCTAGAAGGGGTAGAAGACCCCCCCAACTGCTTGGGGCCTAAGAATAGATCCAAGTAGATGCCCTGGCCTTGCTTGCTGGGAGACTCCAGCAAAATCCCCCCTGCTTGAGTGAGGGGTTCTATGTGATGTCGGTGCCCGCGGAAGGGTGACCTGCAGAAGAATGATGTCAAGGCGGCAAAAACAATTTTGCCACCCTGACAGCCCCGGCGCACGGAAAAATGGTGCCGGGGACTAAAAATACTTGCTTTCTGTGGGAGGGGCTGCCCCCCCAACCCCCATGCAGGGAGCTTTGCCCCAGGCACCATCTTATAAGATTCTCAACTCCAGGAGGATGCATGTCGGGAGGGTGCAAAGCAAAAAAAATAAGATTTTGGGCCGAGCGCAAGAAAAGGACAGTAGCACCCGGACCCAGACCTGAACCCGGAACCCCAGCACCGCAAGCGGATGCCAACCCCTGATGCAATGGCACAGCTCGACAGCTGACTGCAGCACCACCCCATACATCCTCTTCGCCCCCTCCCAGGCCATGCTCGCCATGCTCGCTCCCCCGTCGTGTGCTCGTACAAGTAGCAACATCCTGTCAATAGGGTTGCCCACCCCACCACATCTGGTCACCCTCCCTGCCCCCTAGCCTTTTGGGCTTTTGCCCATAGCGCATCACTGTTTTGAATGACGCCATGATTCAGGTGCTCACCTCACATGCTACCAAGTGAGGTGTTTCTGGGTCTCTGACATGCTTGCTTCTACACAATTTCCTTCAGAACCGAGGGCCGCAGGAAAAAAACCCTTGAGGGAATTTTTTTTTGTTTAGGAAAATTCTATAGCATAACCTAAGGTAGAGTTTCCAAAACTCAAGCAACTGAGATTATCTGGGCCCTCAAAATTATGCAGACTTTCACCAAAGGAAGGAAGGCAGAGATGGGCCTGAGTACCTAAAGTGCGAGGTGCTCACTTTTTTGCCCTGGGCCTCCGTTGAGACATCAGGCAAGGGCACCTCTGCTACTATTAGTCTAGTAACCTGAATAGTATCCATTTCATCTAAGATATCCTTCAAAGTACCATCCAGGCCATAGCCAAATAACAAACCTCCTTCAAGGGTAGAACGAACAGCTTGCACTTCGAAGCCTGCTCAGCCATCCAACGGCTGAGTCACACGCCTTGCATAACCTATGCAATACGATAGGTGGAGTAGACAGACATACAAAATATATATATATTTGTTTTTACTGTGGCAACCCCTAAGTTGGAGGCCAAGGATATCCACTGCAAAATGCTACCCTTTCCCGATCCCAGGGAATGAAGCTGCCCAGGGTTGTAACCCATAAGTTTAAGGTTCTGACAACAATAAGGAGGTATAGGAGGTGCACAGATCGTGTGCCATTAGAGGCAAGGCTCTTCTGTACGCAGCAACCAATTGCTGATCATGCCAATCAACCTTCAAGGAATAAAGAAGTGATGGAATTATGAGCTGCCTTATCCACCAAAGGAGAAATTTTTTTTGTTGCAGATATGATCTTAGTCCACATCAGCCCATTTCTGATTAATTGGATGGAGCAGAGAAATGTGCAGACAGGGTGGAAAAAACATCTACTGCCTCCAGGGTAATAACTCCTTGAGCTGTAATGACCTATACATCTCAGCTGCCAGGTAGAGCAAACAGTTGGTATCAAAACAGGGGAAGGATAGGAAACCTCTTCGGCTCACTCCACTCCCTTTCCTCTGCTTCCTCAGAGGCTTCATCTCCTTATCATGAAGTAGCTCCTATGGTCAGGATTTTCCCGAAGACCCTGATATCCTCATCCTGACCCTCTATATGGTCACGGTCGGGGTCTGCCTGAATATCCCAAAAAACACGGCCCTGTTCATGCTGCAGTGCACCTGGACTTGCCTGTGTGAGCACCACCTGACCTGAAGCACCCAGTTTGGGGTCGGGTTTCATAGTTTGTTTACGAGTTCAATAGGCATAGAATGCCTTTAGAGAACTCACCACCTTTTTATTGGTGGAATTTAAACTTTAAACCACCCACATGTTCATCTAATCTATTTTTGAAGGTACTGACTGAGTTGCTTTCAACAACTTCTTTAGGAAGTGCATTCCATACTGGGCTAACTCTCTGTGTATACCAGGAATTCCTTTTGTTGGTTTTGTTTTGATTACCTGTAAGTTTCATGTTGTTGGTTCTAGTGGTTGTCTTAGTTGAGTTTTTAATTGATCTGATTGATTTAAACGTTGATTTGTCATTTATTGCCTTATATGTGAGACAAAGATCACCTCTCATTCTCCTATATTGCATGGAATATAGGCCTAGTTTTTTTAGTCTGCTACAATAATCATCATTTCTTACCCTTTTGATTTTTTTTTGGTTACTTTGCATTGTACTTTTTCTATTAATTGTTTTTCCCTGACCAGTTGTGGAGAGCAAACTGAATAACAATATTCCGAGTGAGGTCTTACGAGGCTGGAATAAAGAAGAATTATAACCGAATCTTGTCTGCTTTTGATATTTTTTAGAATACATCCCAATATTTGAATAGCTTTTTTAACAGTGTATTTTGTATGAGTATCAAAGGATAAAGTGTTTGATATAATGACTCCAAGGTCCTTTTCATTTTCTGTAGTTAGTAGAGGGGTATTGTTTAGGGAGTAGGAGAAGCAGGGGTTGTTTTCCCTAGATGCATTACTTTACATTTGAGTGCATTAAAAGATAATTTGTTTTCAGCCGACCATTTCTGAAGATGCGATAGATTTTCCTGAAATGGTATAGCTGAAGTAGCGTCTATTATAATACTTACTAGTTTACAATCATTGGCATACTTTCCAGTCCAGCATTTATTTTACCAGTTGCATACTGGATATTAGTAGATTAAAAAGCATCAGACCTAAAACGGATCCCTGTGGGAAACCGCTGGTGACTGGGCCCCAAGGAGATAAATGTCCTTTTAATGACACTTGCTGAGTTCTGTTTGTCAGCCAAACAGCTACCCAAGATATAACTGATCGGTGAAATTGTAAATTCTTCTTCTGTTTTATTAGTATTGTATGTGATGAGTCAAAGGCCTTTGAGAAATCCAAAAATATAATATCAATCGATAGACCTTTGTCAAGGGCTTCACTGATGGGTTCAAAGAAGTTTTTTTTTTTTTTGCATTATTTATTTGTCGCCCCCTGCATCCAATCAGCCTCTCCTTCAGGCCTTCTGCCAAGGACTACCCCTGTATCTCCATTCTGAACCCTCCCCAACACCAGCTTCCGCCTGATCCCAGATCGCAGCCGACCAGGATAGCCCGACATAACCCTTCATCAGACGGGTCCCCTCCTTCCAGAGGAAAATTGCCTTCAGGCATTCTTGCTCTCGACCCTGATGCTGCTGGGATCGGTATTTCCCTGGCTCTTCGGGGGTTCCATGGAGGTGGGGGATCCAGGCGGCCGTCATCCGGTTGCTCGGACACCATTTTTCTGCTTTTTTCGAGTTCCCCTGTCACGCCGCTTCTTCTAGTGCCCCCGGTCTCCATCAGCGGCCGCTACAGAATGAAGCATGGCCCTAGACCACCCCTCGGGAGGAGAGCAGTCCTTAGGGACACTCAATCCTCTCCCGCCCCTGCCGAGCCTCAGCGACCCGAGTCAGCCTCGAACCCGGTCACAGGTGGGGTTTGAGATAAGGCGCCAGCGCCTAGCCCTCTATGCCACCGGGCTAGCTGTTCAAAGAAGTTTAACAGGTTTGTCTGACCTGATCTGCTCTAAACAAACCTGTGCTGAGAGATGTCGATGTGCCCTAAATACTGAAGATGATGCATAATTCTGTCCTTTAATAGTCTCTCCAATAATTTGCAAAACACAGCTGTTAAACTAATTGGTCCATAGTTTTCTGCTAGGTTTTTGTTCCCTTTTTTGTGAATTGGGATCACCGTGGCCTGATTCCACATAGGGATGGTAGTCCCTGATCTAGGGAAGAATTGTAAAGTATGGTTAAGGGTCCAACTAGCTGATGTGCTATACATTTTATAAAACAGGGTGGAAATCCGTCGGGACCAGGAGAACCACCTGATTTATATTTATAACCTCAAGTATTTACTTTTTATTAAAATACTGAAATTTGAGGGGAGATGTGATATTAGGTATAGGTGTAGAGGGTTCCACTATGAAATTATTAATACAATAGTTATTTAGTTCAGTTACCATCTCTACTTCGTCTGTTATTATCCCTTTGGCTGTTTTTAGGGGACCAATGGCTGAATTATTTCTCTTAGAACCAATGCAGTTAAAATTTTCTTTTTATTATCCTTTATTGAGGTAGCCAGTTTTTGTTCAAGGTGTTTTTTTGCTTGTCTGGGTGTGTCTGATGGACACTGGGGCTCAAGAACTCTCATACGAACAATAATCTCAAAAATATGTATACATTTCTGCTTGCTGCTGCCACCTGGTGCACCACCCCTAGCTCGGAGGACTGACGAGGGCGGGGACATGCAAGACATATTATCTGATAAAAACACAAAGGAGGGCCAAAGGAACATATGAATGAGGGCCCCATTACCATTGCAGGTTGTACATGTCTGGAAATAGGAGGTCTCTGGATATGTTATGGTGCCAAGATAAATTATCTCTTGATAAACAATATAAACAGGCTGTTTATTTTAACATTATATTATTTACAAGTAGTGGTAAAGCCTGACTTCTGTGATGATCCTGGAGCATTGTGGTGGTTAGATAACTTGCTCAGAGCCATTCAATATGCAGGATAAGGCTGTGGAAACAGCCCCACGTCTCTTGGATGCAATTAAAAATGGGCTCTGATAAACCATTATGCCAGACAAGTATAGCTCTGAAATATATTTATTGTCTATTTATTTGCTTTTGTTAATAAATGTTATTATTATTTTGTCGTTAAATGACTGGGCTAAGTAAGAAAACACGTGCTCACTTTGCTTAAAGTTTTAAAATGGCCCTGACAGGAATTACTGAGATATTCTGGGCTAAAAACAAGTCACCACCTTGTCTACCCTTTGTTTAGAGACTTAAAATGGCACATTCTAATAAGACATGGTGCCATAATGTTAGCCCT
Organism: Neoceratodus forsteri; assembly: GCA_016271365.2. Classification (NCBI taxonomy): domain Eukaryota; kingdom Metazoa; phylum Chordata; order Ceratodontiformes; family Ceratodontidae; genus Neoceratodus; species Neoceratodus forsteri. The sequence continues at coordinate 122,415,320 of CM057450.1, read as the reverse complement.
GCACACACGTGGGCAAAAAGTACACAAGTGTCCTCTTGCAGTATTATTATAATCATAGGCTCCTTACAGGACTTATGAATATTTATAATATAAGAAAACAGGAGTCTGACCTCTAGCGCAGACTCATACACCAGTGAAAATGTTGCTCCAACTGACAATGCAAGAAAAAGAAGTTATAAATAGACACCAAAATGAGAGCTACACATATAACTGCTGGGAAAGCAGTAGCAGTAGCAGTAAAATACTTTCTTTTTATACAGGATAAGGACTTTCATGTATCTTTAGGCCATGAATGACCTATTTTCAAGATGGTACTGTTTATAAAATTCATTACACAACAATTTAGTTCCACATATATTACAAATAATTCTACAACAACATGATCAACACATAATACATTTTGGCATACAATTTAGAACAAACATACCTGTACCAGGCGAGTCAATGGTCAAAATGTGGGACAAATGTGTAAAAGAAAGATACAAACTAGGCCAGGCATGTCATGTGTGCTCCACTCATTTTTAATTTACATATTACACATGGAACATGTCCTCAGTTCATATTTCAATGTTTTCATAAACAGTTTTGGGTTGTTTTTTAAGCCCTTAATCAAATTTCTCATTAAATTCCGTAAGAAAGTAAGGATTACTACAAATGCCATGTCTCCATATTTGTTTTTGGTTTTTGGAATTTTTAAGGCTCCCACTTGGGTATTTCTCAGATTATAATTATGTTTACATTCATTTTTTCCTTCAAAACACCTCAATTGTTCAAAAAAAACTAGGGGCAAAGACGCACGTGCACACTCTTACCCAGGTGCATGCACAACATTACGATGCTGTGCTTGAGGTAATCACATCAGAAGGAGGGCACGTGCACACTACAGGCACGCTGTACAGTGGAATACTAAAACTGAAAACCAGGCGCGCGCCCAACTGAAAAAAAAATGGTTGGCTGAACAGCAAGAAAATCTGGCAGCCCAAGAGAGCCGATAAACTCGCCGATGGTCAATGGAGGCAACAGAAATGAGTTACAAAAATAACATAGTTCTTAGTAAATAAAACAAACACTACTTAGCAGCCAGCAAGAGAGTAGCACAAAACAGCCTGTATACTAGGCTGTGCTGCTGAGGAAACTTTTAAATGCCACTTAAAAGGGCAATTCCCTTAACAAAGTAACCCACAATTTTAAATAAAACAACCTACAGTACTGTGGGAGGGTAGGGAAGGACCAATGCCTAAAAAGCAACAGCCCCCCCCAACCACCACCCAGAAGCACTCGACTAAATCCCCAAAGAAAAGAGAAAAACACTTACTTGTGGCACCTTTTTTTTTTTTATCGGAAACCTTAGGACAAAAATCAAAACAACCTGAAGTACAAAGGCAGATTTGGCCCCCATCCAAACACAAACAGTAGAAATGAGGAGAGCAGGTTAGTCAATTTGAAAGCCGCAGCTTAACAGGCACAATTTTAATTTAGGGGTGCTCCCTGTCACCAGGCAGCCCCAACCTGCTATGCAGAATTGCAGCCCAAGGCCTCAAGCCAATATTTTCTTCAGAGACGCTTAATAGATGGTTCCTCTATGGTGGCATAGCTAGGACTGGGGAGTTGCTGCTATCCAGAGTCTTTGTGTACCTGGCATTATGGGCCTTTGGGCTGTGCCATTTCACCTGGTGGGGGTGCACAGTACCCAAGTGTAATGACTACCAATTGACAATGTGGAGCGCTACAGAAATTAATTTTTAAAGTTTGAAAACAAACACATTAACGTTTACATAACTGAATGAGTTCCAGTTTATATAACTTGAACTATCTCTATATCTCACTAAACCCCTCCCTCATTTCAAATACTGAACAGTAATCATAAAAACAAATATGGATTGATGTGTGCAACATGGAGCTGTATGCACACCCTTGCTGTGGGATGCTTTTATAAACCCCTCAAACTTCACATTGAGTGTTTGTGCACCTTATTTATAACCACTGAGAAGACCCCTTAAGTGCATAAACAAAACATATGACGCACTTTTTCTCCCAGAAGACAGTGAAGCTATGGAACAGCCTACCAGCAGAGACAGGGGACATGAAGACGGGGCAAGCCTGGAAAAATGTTTTCTGTATACCATGAGAACCACAGAGTACCCTGGGAATTAGAGAGGGTAGGGAATCCCTATAAATTGGTATGCTTGCATATCATCAGTGATGCTAACTGCATGCTTCCTCCCCATCACACCCCACACCCTCTTCCCTGCCTATTTGCCATCCCTTCTACAAGCTGTATCTCAGACTCCCTCTGTACAAGCCTACCCCACATAGGGTGTAGTTCCCATTGTTTTGTTTTTTTCCTCTTGTTCTGTGTACCCCTATGTAGGGCTACTCCAGATAGAGTGTAGTGCCTACTTGGTACTGTGATGCCTGGCCAGCTGGTTATGATTGTTCTATGATATTTGTAATATAGAATGTGGTATGTGAGTGTCTCACATGAGACATCCTGTGCTATAGGTGCCCCCCCCCAGATCAGTGAAGTGACAAGTGACCTGAAACCAGGAGGTAATTAAAAGACTAGAGAGACTTAATTAAGGGTCTCCTGTTCTTCTGACTTAATTAGAACTGACCCAGCTACCAGGATATAGGGCTCATTAACTTTTATGATGTCTTAGAGGAAAAAACATGTTATACCACCGTGGTACTAAAAGTCATAAAATCTTTGACCTGCCTTGGGAACAGGAAACCACACAAAATCAAAGGAAAGGCTTGATTAAAGACTGTCATAATTTGGGAAATTCGGTTTTGCTGAAGTCACGTAATTAAAATATCTCCTGACAGGAAGATCATTGTTTGTATATTTTTTATACTCTAAAAGGAGGAGTTGTCGAGGGGGGTCCGATAAAGGAGGGACTCTGTCTCCACCCCCCCTGAGGAGCTGGAGAAATTCAGGAAAAGGCTGACTGGTAAGGTGTGGACCAAGGGAAGACAGAATCACCACGGGAAACACGAGCAGGGGAAATGGAAGTATAGGAAAGGGTGGAAGGTGTCCTGCTAAATGCCAGGAGTTTGGGCAATAAAATGCCTGAGCTCCAGGTGATGCTAACTGAGGGAGAGGTGGATGTGGCAGAGGTCATTGAGACCTGGGCCACAGGAGGACACGACTGGGACCTGAACCTGGGGGTTACGATGTTCAGGAAGGGCGAGGGGGCAGAAGGAGGAGGGGTAGCAACAATAGTCAAACTGCATTGCCATAGGAGGAGTGGAGGAGGTGGAGGAACTGTGGAGGCGATTGGTCTACCTTGATAACAAGGGGGGGCAAGATGGTAAAAATAGGAGTGATGTATAGACCCCTGCCTGGAGGAGGAGATGGAGGAGAGTCTGGTGGCAGATGTTGGGAGACACTGCAGATTGGGAAGGGGAAGGGTGGTGGTGATGAGGGACTTAAACATGCCAGGAACAGACTGGGAGACTATGACATCCTCAGTGGCCAGGGAACAGAGGTTGTTGGATGTATTTTAGGACTCATTCCTAACTCAGCAGGTGGGGGAACCGACCATGGAGGAGCGGATACTGGATGTGGTCCTGGCAGACAGTGACTAGATTGGGGGCCTGGAGGTAAGGGATCCATTGGCAGGGAGTGACCATGCCACGGTCTGGTTCTGCCTGAACCTAGGAGTGTTAGAAAGCTGCACAAAGATGGAGGTAACTGGCTTCAGGGGAGCAGATTTCAAGGAAATGGGAAGGATCCTTAAGGAGCACTTGAATGTGATTGGGCCAGACATGGATGCTGACAGTAGGTGGGAAATCATCATGAGGGGTGTGCAGGATGATACCAGCACCTGCGCAAGAGTAAAACCCTGCTGGTGGACCAGGTTTAGGAGGTGGTGAGGGGAAAGAAGGTGGCCTATAGGCAATTCAAGTGCTCAAGGAGTGAAAGGGACTGAGGGGAGTATGAACTGATGGCCAGAAGGGCCACTAGGGTGGTGAGGGTGGCTAAGGCAAGAAAAGAGCAGAACCTGGCCAGGGAAATTAGGATCAGGAACAAGGGGTTCTTTAGATACATTGGGGAAAAATGAAGGGTGAAGGGGCAGATTAGCAGGATTAAAACAGGGGAGGGATGGGCACAAGACCCAGGGGAGCAGGCTGATGTACTTAATGAGTACTATGCCTCAGTTTTCACCAAGGAAAATGGGGGGCTGCATCACATGGGAGGAGACGGTGGAACTGAGGAGGAGGACCTTACTGATCACGGGTCTGGGGGAGGGGGTATCACTGGCAAGTGGGGGAAGACAAAGCAGGGGGAGAAGGTAGCAGAGGTGGAAATCATGGCAGAGAGAGTGAGGGAAGCCCTCAGGTCCCTTAAGATGGAGAAAGTGCCAGGGCCAGATAAATTACATCCCAGAGTGCTGAAGGAACTGGCGGATTTCCTGGCGAAACCCCTGGTGGAGCTCATCAGCATCTCTCTGAGGACAGGGTGGGTGCCCCAGGACTGGAAGGTGGTGCATATAGTGCCTATCCATAAGGGGGGATCAAGGGAGGTGGCAGGGAACTACGGGCCCATCAGCTTGACATCGGTGGTGGGCAAGGTGATGGAGGGCATTGTCAAGGAGAGACTAGGGGGGACCTGCAAAAGTTGGGGTGCCTGGACAATAGACAGCATTGATTCATCCCAGGGAAATCATGTTAGACAAACCTTATGGAATTCTATGACTGGTTGACGAGTGCCTTGGACCTGGGTAGACCAGTGGATTTCCTCTTTCTTGACGTCAGCAAGGTATTTGACTCTGTTCCTCATGGGGCCCTGTTGGATAAGCAGGGAGAAATGGGGGTGGGGAACCAGCTGATCAGATGGATAGGCAATTGGCTCCAGGACTGGACCCAGAGGGTCGTGGTTGGCGGGATAGTTTCATCCCCAAGGAGGGTCATTGGTAGAGTCCCTCAGGGATCGGTTCTTGGGCCCCTCCTGTTCAACGCCTATGTGTCAGACATAAGGAAGGGTATCAGGAGTGAGATGAGTTTCTTTGCGGATGACTCAAAACAGGGGGCAGTGCTGGATGGGGAGGAGGGGAGGGTGGCCCTACAAGGGGACCTGGAGGCTCTGGAAAGGTGGTCTAGAAAGTGGAAGCTGAGGTTCAATGCAGGAAAATGCAAGGTACTGCACCTGGGAGCCAGAAACCTGGGCCAAGTGTACACCCTGGGGGAATGCTACAAGTCTCGATAGTTGAGAGGGACCTGGGGGTGGTGGTGGATGTCAAGATGAACAACTCGAGACTTGTAGGAGGGCAGCGGCAAAGGCCAACAGGATGCTTAGATGCATTGCTAGGGGGATCACCTCCAGAAGGAAGGAAGTGATACTCCCACTGTATAACTGCTTGTTGAGGCCACATCTCGAGTACTGCATGCAGTTTTGGAGGCCACATTTAAAGAGGGACATTGAACTCCTGGAGAGGGTCCAGAGGAGGGCAACCAACATGATTTGGAACTTGGGGGATAGGACCTATGGGGAGAGGCTCGAACAGCTAAATATGTACGCATTGGAAGAGAGAAGGGACCAGGGGGACATGATAGAGGTCTCAGGTACATGAAGGGAGTAAATAGGGAGGAGCAGTCAGGGTGCTCTGAAGGGAGGAGGGGGGCAACTAGAGGGCATGGGTGGAAGCTGGAGGGGGGGGATTCAGGGGAGAAAGCAGGAGGTGCTACTTCACTGGATCCATGGAATGCACTGCTCAGGAAGCTGGTGAAGGGGTTCAAGAGGGGGTGGGACAGGTACAGGGGAAGGGTTCTGGAAGCAAAAACCAGTGCAGTAAGAGTATTCAGGACTGGAAAGGGAGAAGCCAGAGAGGGAGAGGAAGAGGGGGCAGCAAGGTCAGCTCCCAGGGTGGGGGCTGACCAAATGAGCAGACACAAAAGACCATTAGGCCTATTCTGCTGGCATTTTAGTATGTTAGATGACATCATAGAAGGGGTGTGTGTGAGAGACACAGTTTAACTAGGACTTGTGTCTGATCTTTGTAACGTATCTTTTTGGAATCTTAAGAAACAAGATCTCTGATCTAACTTGAGCACTATAAAAAGATAATACATTAGTTAGAAAAAGTCTAATTGTATTGTGGTAGGAGTTTATGTTTTGTACTTTAACCTTGTTCTTTTAAGTGATTGTATGCTTTTTGATATTGTGTTCTGTGTTTACATTTTACATATTTTTATCCATTTTAGTAAATATATTATTTTGAAAGACTGCCTGGGTGTGTCTTCCAAGTTCTTTTTTGCATGTGACATACAGAGGGTTAAGATTGACAAAAACTGTTCATAAGCTTGATGGTGTTACTAAACTGGGAAAAGGTAATAATATACCCATGGTCTTTTATAGAGTTTAAGGGTTCATTTTGGATACCTGGTTAGGTGCCCTTAGGTGAAAGATATATTGCATCCCCCAAAGAGAATTTTATCTGAGCCTGTACATTTGGGTATGCTAGCATAAAGTTCATAGTTTGAATCCCCCAGAACTTGAGACCAAAGGCGATTCGGACCCACAAACAGACAGGAGGGTTCCCTGTCTGTTGCCTGTTCACATTACTGCGCTCAGAGGTTAGCACTGTGGGAGCAGAGGGCCTGACCTGCTGAGTGCATTTGAGACAAATTTGGTTGGCAGTGGTGTGAACAAAATTGGTAGCACAAGCTTTAACTGTTCAGTGTGTCAGCTTAATACAGTACAGCTCACTTGCAAAATAAGGCAGTGGTTTATTTTGGAAAAGGAAACAGAACTATATCATTTGCTTACAGTCAAGTTCCTACCTGTTTTATTCTTTTCTAAAGTGCAAGTTAGAGTAGCCATAGTTAGGGAAGAAGATGGCTTCCGACCACAGCAGGTACACTGTAGACTACTTGAAGCAGTTGTGCCAGGACAGAGGAGTCCTGTATGAGGGAAGAGCCATCAAGCAGAACCTCATGGATGCCCTGATGGCAGCAGATGCCCGGAGCATTGAGTCACTGACTGTGACTGTAAGGGACCAAACCTTGAGCATGGAGGGGCTTGTGGCCAGTGCAGTGTTCAGATCTGGTGAGGATGACAGCAGGGCCAGTGCCAGCAAAGGGCCACAGCAGCAGAAGGTCACCAGCATTCTGGAGCCATAAGCAATCAGGCTGCAGATTGAGTTGCACAGAATGGAGTTGGAGTTCCAGAGAGAAGTGAAGAGAGAGAGACAAAAAAGAGCTGCAGAGGAGAAGATAGAGTGAGAACAGTGAGAAGCTGAGTGGGAACGATGAGAAGCGGAGTGAGAAAAATGAGCCGCAGAGGAGAAGAGGGAGTGAGAACAATGAGAAGCTGACCAGCAACAGCGAGAGGCGGACCGAGAGGGGCATGAGTGCCAGAGGCAACATGAACTGCAGAAGCTACGACTCCAACCACCAGCACCAGAGCAGGTAAGTGGCTTGGGTTTAACTGGAACTACAGGGCTGGGTTACAAATTGAACTCCAAATTGATAGCTGAATTTAAAGAGGAGGAGGATATGGATGCCTTTTTAAATTCCTTTGAGAAAGTTTGTATTCAGGCTAAAATTCCTAGAGGGTCCTGGAACTTCCAGCTATCCCCGCTACTTACCAGAAAAGCTCAGGATGCATTGGGTCAAATGGACAATGAGGACAGTAATGATTACAGCAAACTTAAAGCTGCACTTTTAAAAAAGTTTAATTTAACTGCAGAAGCATACAGAGCTAAATTCCGTAAGCTCAGGAGAAGCCTTGACATGAGCTATGAGGAGCTAGCCATGAAACAACGTCAATGTTTAAAACGTTGGTGGGAGGGAATTGAAGCAAACTGTGTAGATAAAATTGAAAATGCTATTTTAATAGAACAGTTTTTTTGGGCATGCCCAACAGAGCTGAAAACCTGGCTGGAGGACTGAGATCCTAAAACAGTGCAAGAGGCTGCTGAACTCTCAGATCGCTATGCCAAGAGCAGACCTGCTCTGAGAGTGAATGGGGCGGGCATGGCAGTGCAGAAAGGGAAAAGTGCACCTTCAGAGCAGCTACAACCCTCACTGCCTCCACCAAAACCAGTTAGCCCCAGATTTCAAAGAAAAGAGTTCTCTGAGAAAAGAAACGAATATTGGGTTTCTCAAGAAACTGGGCTTATTGCCAGACAGTGTCCCAAAAGGACGAGCCATGAGCAGAATGGGGCTAGGAAAGAAGTGGGTTGCTTGTGTGTCCCTGGAAGCATGTCTGTGAACATAAGGGAACACATGCACCCAGTCACGGTGAATGGTGTACAGACACAAGTGTTAAGGGATGCAGGGGGCATCCCTGACATTGGTAAAAGGGGGTCTGGTACAGCCTGGTCAACTTATACCCAATGAATTTGTAACTGTACAATGGTTCACTGGTTGGGAGACCACGTTGCCACTCACTAGTGTTCTCCTAGACTGGGATGAAACAGGGAGAACTGTGCAACAGCTGGCTGTAGCCAAAACTTTAGCAGTTGATGTCATCCTTGGCAACACTCTCAAACAGGGGATGGTGTGTGCAGTTACCTGTAGCCAAGTGGCAAGTTAAAATTGTAGTTCCCTGGACCCCACAGAAGCCATTGTGGAAACCACTGGGTGGCTGGTTCCCCAGCCTGTGTCTCCTGATATGGAGACTAATGAAAAGGGGTAGAAATTTCCCCAGTAGCAGTTAACCACACGGGCTATGGAGGGTTACTCCGAAGAAGGAGGGGTGACCCATTGTCAGAGGGTTTGGGATGATAGTGATCTTGAGTGCCCTGATGCTAGTGCTAGGGACCCTAGTTTAGAGACTGAAGGGGACCTGTCCCATGCCTTGGGAATGTGTAAGGAGTTTGCAGCTGCTCAGAAAAGTGACCCTAGTCTAGAGAAGCCGAGGGCATGGGCAGACTCTGACAGAGCACAGGGAGGTGATGGTAAACATAAGGTGTATTGGGAAAAGGGACTGATGTATACTCAGGCTGTGAAGACAGAGGGAGGGGTGATAGGCAGGCAGCTTGCTGTTCCTCAGTAGTATCGTGAGCAGTTGCTCAAGACTTCACACTATATTCTCTTGTCTGGTCATCTGGGAATCGCACGCACTATTCAGCAGTTGGCCCAGAATTTCTATCGGCCCAACTTCACCCAGCAGGTGAAGGAGTATTGCAGGTCTTGTGACCGGTGCCAAGAAATAAGGTAGGCAGATAAGAAAACCCAAGCTGCCCTAATTCCATTGCCCATAGAGGAGGAGCCATTCCAGAGGGTGGGAATGGATGTTATCGGGCCTTTAAATACCCCTAGCTCCTCCAGGAAGAAGTTCATCCTGACTGTGGTGGATTATGCCACCCAGTATCCAGAGGCAGTCACCCTCTCCTCACTGAGGACAGACAAAGTGGCAGATGCCTTACTTGGGATTTTCTCCTGTGTTGGGCTTCCTCAGGAGGTTATCACCGATCGAGGTGGTTCCTTTATGTTGGACCTGATGAAATGTTTGTGGGAGAAGTGTGGGGTGGTGCAGAGGCACACGACACCTTATCACCTGCAAGGCAATGGGCTTGTGGAAATAGTTAATGGTACCCTGAAGTCAATGCTCCAAGTATTTGCTGAACAGCATGGGAGGGACTGGGAGAAATACCTTCCCCACCTGCTGTTTGCATATAGGGAGGTGCCCCAAGAGTCAACAAGATTTTCCCCCTTTGAACTCTTATATGAACACTGGGTATCTGGGCCCCTAGACTTGATCCAGGAGGACTAGGAAGGCAAACACACCACCCATGGAACTCCCATAGTGGATTACATCCTTAGGTTTAGGGAAAGGCAGAAGGAGCTTATGGAGACATCCCAGAGCAACCTGGCAGCTGCCCAACAGAAACAAAAAGTGTGGTATGATCGCAGAGCCAGAGCTCGCTCGTACACTGTGGGTCAGGATGTCATGGTCCTTATCCCGGTCCGGAAAGACAAGCTGCAGGCTGAGTGGGCAGGACCTCACAAAGTAGTTAGGAAGGTAAATGATGTGAACTATATCATAGAGTTACCTGACAGAAGACATGCAGAAAGAATGTACCATGTCAACATGATGAAGCCATATGTTAATAGGGCTGACATGGTGTATGCAGTATGTAGTCCTGGGGAGGGGACAGATGAAGGAGACACCCTTCTGGAATTGCTGGAAGAAAGCAAGCGGGAGTCCTCTGTGGAGGCAGTTGAATTGTCACCTCAGCTGGCCCCAGACAAGATCCAGGAAGTAAGAGAGGTTCTAGCAGACTTTGCCCCACTGTTTAGCGCCAAGCCTGGACTAACCCCCTTAGTGACACACGATGTGGAGATAGGGACACAGACACCCATATGGCAGACAGCATGTCGGGTGTCAGAGGCTATCAAAAGGATATTAGGAGGGAGGTGGAGGAAATGCTGGATTTAGGGGTAATCCAGAGATCCCACAGCCCCTGGGCCTTACCAGTAGTCCTTGTGCCCAAGCCAGATGGCTCTACTCATTTCTGTGTGGACTATCATGGACTGAATGCAGTCACAAAGTCAGATGCCCACCTAATGCCCCAGACGGACCAACTACTGGACAAGTTGGGAGGGACGACCTACCTCACAACTATTGACCTGACAAAGGGGTATTGGCAGGTGGAGTTAACTGACAGAGCTAGGGAGAGGTCAGTCTTCATAACTCTGATAGGCTCATTTGAATTTAAAGTAATGCCTTTTGGAATGAAGAACGCCCCAGCCACTTTCAAAGGTTAGTGAACCAGGTGTTGAATGGTGCTGAGGAGTACGCCATGGCATACCTGGATGACATTGCCATCTTTAGTGCCAGCTGGGAGGAACACCTGTCCCACCTTAGGGAAGTGCTGGGCTGGATACAGAGGGCTGGGTTCACAGTCAAAGCAGAGAAGTGCCAGGTGGCCATGGCTGAAGTGGCATACCTCGGGCATGTTGTAGGCCGGGGACAGCTCCTTCCTAACCAAGTAAAAATAGAGGTGATAAAGGCATGGCCCAGATCAGAAACGCAGAAGCAGGTCAGGAGTTTTCTCGGGACAGCAGGGAACTATAGGAAATTTGTACCCAATTACAGTGCCCTGGCTGCTCCTCTATCTGACCTGGTAAAGAAAAAGATGCCTAAGAAAATTACCTGGGAGCAAGCCTGTGAAAAGCCTTTACCAGACTGAAGGAGGCACTGTGCAGTGCTCCTGTATTGACAAGTCCTGACTATAACAGACCCTTTATAGTCCAGAATGATGCCTCAGATGTGGGTATTGGGGCAGTACTAAGTCAGACATCCAACCAAGGGAAAGATCACCCTGTAGAGTACCTGAGTAAAAAGTTGCTTCCCAGGGAGCAGGCTTATTGTACTGTGGAAAAAGAGTGTCTTGCCATAGTGTGGGCCCTAAAGAAGTTAGAGCCATACTTATAAGGGCAGCATTTTGATGTACAAATGGACCACAACCCCCTGGTTTGGCTGACACAAATGGAAAAAACTACAGGTAGACTGTTAAGATGGCGTCTTGCCTTGCAAGGGTATGACATGACAATCTTACATAGGGCTGGAGTGACCAATCAGAGCGCCAATGGCCTATTGCATCTGTATGAGGAGTGAACTGACTTGGGAAGCTCATCCCATGCAGAGGATAGAGACCCAAAATTCAGTCTAGGTGGGGAGAACTGTGACGCTTGGACAGCTGGTTATGATTGTTCTGTGATATTTGTAATATAGAATGTGGTATGTGAGTGTCTCACATGAGACACCCTGTGCTATGGATGCCACCTCCCCAGTCAGTGATGTGACAAGTGACCTGAAACCAAGAGGTAATTAAAAGACTAGAGATACTTAATTAAGGGTCTCCTGTTCTTCTGACTTAATTAGAACTGACCCAGCTACCAGGATATAGGGCTCAAAACTTTTTGATGTCTTAGAGGAAGAAACATGTTATACCACCATGGTGCTGAAAGTCATAAAATCTTTGACCTGCCTTGGGAACAGGAAACCACACAAAATCAAAGGAACGGCTTGATTAAATACTGTCATCATTTGGGAAATTAGTTTTTGCTGAAGTCACATTATTTAAAATATCTCCTGACAGGAAGATCATTGTTTGTATATTTTTTATATTCTAAAAGGAGAGGCTAGATGACATCATAGAAGAGGTGTGTGTGAGAGAAACACAGTTTAACTAGGACTTGTGTCTGATCTTTGTGACATATCTTTTTGGACTCTTAACTCTGATCTAACTTAGCACTATAAAGATGTAATATATTAGTTATAAAAGTCTAATTGTATTGTGGTAGGAGTTTATGTTTGTACTTTAACCTTGTTCTTTTAAGTGATTTTATGCTTTTGATATAGTGTTCTGTGTTTACATTTTACATATTTTTATCCATTTTAGTAAATATATTATTTTGAAAGACTGCCTGGGTGTGTCTTCCAAGTTCTTTTTTGCATGTGACGTATAAAGGGTTAAGACTGACAAAAACTCATAAGCTTGATGGTGTTACTAAACTTGGAAAAGGTAAGAATATACCCAAGGTCTTTTATAGAGTTTTAAGGGTTCATTTTGGATACCTAGTTAGGTGCCCTTAGGCAAAAGATATATTGTATCCCCTGAAGATAATTTTATCTAAGTCTGTACATTTGTGTACACTAGCATAAGGTTCACAGTTTGAATCCCCCCAGAACTTGAGACCAAAGGTGATTCGGACCCACAAACAGACAGGAGGGTTACCCTGTCTGTTACCTGTTTACATTACTGTGCTCGGAGGTTGGCACTGTGGGAGCAGAGGGCCTGACCTGCTGAGTGCACTTGTGACAGATACTGCTCTCCTTTCTTGCACCCTTCTAGGCCTGGCCTCCTTCTTCAGTCAGATTTACCTGTGGACCCCCCAGTAGACAACCCAGAACAGATGCCATCCTCCTGCTTCTGGGGGTTGCACATTCCTGGGGTCAAAGATCTGTGGGGTTTAAATAGAAAGGTCACCTGAACTGCCCTGAAGTCTGATTTAGGTTACACACCTTTGCATTTTTAAATGGGGGGCCAATCACATCCAAATCTATGTTTTTTTCATTGACACCATAAAATGAAATAGTTTTGCACCAGTTTTTAGGGATTCTACTGCAGTTCCTGATGGAGACTTGTTCCAAATTTCAGGACTCTAACAGCCAAGATGTAAATGTTCAGAATCAGATCCAATACTTTGTAGTAAACTGACTGTCGACCCATCATTATTGTGGTGTGGCAACATAACAAAATAGTGACTTCTCTGGTCACAAATGTTGAGTAAAGTGTGCAACTATTTTTGCACCATATGAAATACCTGCAACTTCTTTTCAAACACATGTCCGTCATCCTTGAAACGTAGTTTTCTAAAAACCTCAGTTGCGTCCTTCTTGCAGATCTCATGAATTTCTTCCAGCACCTCAGCTGTTTCTGTGGGAAGTTTCACCAGCTCCTCCATTCTTTCCTTATAGGTCTTCACTGCTTCATTCACTGCAGTCTCATTTTCAGTTTTTGCCAAAAGTGCAAATGGTGCTTTCCAGACAGGGTATGCTTCCGCTGTTGATGTTGGCCAGATATGTTTGCACCAAGGCACAGAACCCTGTATGGATTTAAAATACATATGACTAGATTTTGTATATCTTTTAGTTGCAGATAGAAAGATACATAACACCTTGCAGATAGAAAGATACATAACACCACTCAGTAGATCAGCAACACTAGTGTACTAGTTTCCACAATATTTCCGCCTGCCTTAGTATTAATGAAGCATTGTTGCTAGAATCTACTCTGTCTTAGTCTCTTTCTTTTTTTCTGGTAGTCATCTGGGATACCACCACTGAAGGAAGTTTTGAATTTCAGAAAGCTTAACACAACTCACTAACTGTGTTGTAGGCACAGATACGATATGGAAACCTAGTTTTAGAATGTACATTTATAGATGCTACTTAACATCTACTCACATAGTGTATGGCTTCTACAAGAATTCAAGTCAAGGACACTAAACCATAATTTTTCCAACCTCAGCCTGTGTGCCTACTCTTCATTTCACAGCAGTCTTCACAGCCCCCAACCACCTCCTGTTACCCTCACCCAGTCATGCAGAAATAATGAAACTGTTGATAAATCTCCATACCACTTCAACAGCACTGACTCTTCCCCCCCACCCCAGCTCTTAAGGCTCTAAGCTGTCCAACTGGTGACTCTCACAACCATTTTCTTTGATCTCTCCCTCTGCAATGGAAAAATGCCTGCAGCCTGGAAGGTGGCCATTGCCTCTCCTATACTGCAGTCATAAGCCCCTACAGATCCCTACAATTATCACCCCATCTTATTGTAACCCTGTATGCTTCTATGTTTCACCAGTGACTGCTTCAGGGCCTAAACAGTTAATGAAGGCACACTGTTCTGGAATATGGGCAGTACCTGTCAGGGGGTGGAGCCAGACTGTCCGTCTCTGTGCAAAGTGTGGGGTTCTACAGATAGAGAGAGGAAGTGGTGAACGATAGCACAGTCAAACGTGCATGTGATCAGAGTGGTGTGAGCTTAACTTTCTCCAGAGAGAAGCTGCAGAATCTGCTGTTGATGGCAGCTGCCAGGGTTAATAGTTTCCAAAGATGTCCCGAGGTTCTGAATGGTCGAGGTAACTCGTTGTAGGCCCGCGCCTCCACGCAAATCTGGTGCCGGTATCAGAATCAGTGGGTTTCCGATTTGCATTAGAGCCCAGCGGTAGCTATCTAACTGCTTTTGCCAGCCAGTGATGTTCACATTTGACTGCTACTGAGCATTACATGCCCACCTCTGACTGTAGTGCTCATTTATTCAAGGCCCACTAGTATGATGCAGTGCCAATGTCTCATAACTTATTACTTACAGAACTGAGCTATCCAGCAAGGTAGCTGTGGAGGGGTTGTGGGATAACAGATGGACCAGACACTGAACTTTAAGTTCAACATGCAATCTCTGTGTGATGTTTATTCAAAATGCATGTGATAACCTTTAGCAATGGCATATCCCTTCTTCAGTGCATCAGTTTGTAGCAACAGACTATGCAAGTCTTCCCTCTATACTTAGCCAATACCTACTGATTCACTGATCTCTGATCTAACTTAGCAGTTGAAATTCAGCCTCCACCCCATGTGGGCCCTGTTTGCTTGGGTAGTGGGGACTCAAATAAAAAAAAAGCTAAAAACTAAGAACCTCAGTGCAGAAGCACTGAGACAAGGGTTACCCCAAAGGTCACTGACAATAAGCCAAGTTTCAAATAAACACAACATCACACATACTTCCATAATGCAAAGCATCATGGGATATATGCAAATCAGCATGGCATTTCAGATAGTCTCAGTTTACAGCAATTTACATGCATTTTAAATAGTACAATTAACTTAATTTTTTATAATACAGTCAACTGGTACTTTCTACCTCTATCAAAAACACCTAGTGCCATGGTATTTTCAACATTTACAGGTTTCATACACATAAGGTATATACATTTAAGTATTTCATGGCATAGTGCTATTCCATGCTAAATACAACAATGATAAACACAGCCCGTTGTTTTAGATACACTCAGAGGTCACCACAATAACCTCCCTATATGAGGACCTGAGAGGGGAAAAGGAATGTAACCCCCTATAAATGGGGGTTCCCAAAAAGTCTTCCTTAAGCTTGCCTAAATGCTCGCTGCTAGGCTGGTGTCCTGCATTTTAGCAGTTTAAACGTGATTACCAGAGTCTGTATAGCCTCTGTGTACTGTCTCTTTAAGAGCTGCCTTATTGCAGCATAAGTAATCTGAGATGAAGCTCTGTTGAAAGATGTAACTATTTTCTGAAAACCATTAAAATGATAATGATAATGTAGTTTGCCTAACGTGCTTTCTTTGTAGGAAGGACTGTTTTGTTTGTCTCCACTATCTTGGTCCTGGACTGCAAATTGGACCAATCAGTTCTGGTGGGGCCTAAAATGTAGCCGGACTACAGGAGCTGTCTGAATTCAAAATCTATAGGAACTGTGGTTTGAGTTTTTGCACCTTTTTTGCAACTAAAAGGGGAGCTCTTGCTTTAACTGACAGCCAAATCAGCCAACCAAATCTTTTGGATCTTGGGGAAGTCCTGGGCTGCTTGCAGTTTTCAGTTTAGTTCTGAGCTGGGAAGTAAAAGGAGAGGAGCTGAAGTGATTCTGAGAGCAATCCTGAGTAGATTCACATGGGAGAACTATGAAAAGGCTGAGAGTTTGGCCTCCATGTCTGCCTGCTGCTCCTGAGAGGGACAGAAGAGAATTATTTTGGACTAAATCCAAGTTTGTGTGACCAAAGTAAGCTACTGAAGTGGGCCAGGCTCAACCTGAAGAAGACCAAAGATTTTGCTGAATGTGATTGGCCTGTCAGCAGTTCCAGCTACCCCTAAGCTCCCGGTGTGTGCAGAGACTTTGCGATTGTGACCGAGGAGCCTTTGCCTGGTACAGTAGAATTCCTGCACATGTAACTGTGCTATGAGCTACTAGTGGCTGTGAGTTGGTTCCCACTGTGTGAACTGTGTTCTGCTTGCTGGAAGCTGTATCCAAAATGGACTGCGTCTGAATCTGTCTCCATGCGGTCTGGGCCTTGCCAGACTACCCACTGCACAGAGAAGCCATCGACCAGAGATCTGCCTGGGGATTAGCCCCCCTGCTCCACGCTTGAACAGGAACGATGCCTCTGCGACTCATGTGGGCCCTGCTTCTCCTGGCATTCCAGATCAACCACCTGCAGTCTCGATTTTTGTCCATTCTGTTTCCAGTCTTGGGTGTCATGAGTAAATACTGGAGTAGCTCCCTGTAGCAACAGCTTAATCTGAGTGTGTCATCCGATTGTCTTGTTGTTTCGTTTCCTTTACAAACTGAGCCCTCTGGCTCCAGATTACAAATATTGTGTACTGTGCATGTTGTGTTTTCCATCACAGGGCCCCAACCAGCTGCAATTCAGGGCAACGGTCCTGGCTAGCCCATCTCTTCTCCCCCTGGGTACCCAGAGGACTGTGTGGGGGGACTCAAAGCGCATGTATAACTGCTTGATTGATATAACCTTTAAGCTAATTAACCTGATTTTGCCCCTTCCTTGTTCAAGTCCCCTGAATAAATCAGATCTAACCTTTTCTGCATGTAATCTGACTGTGGTTCCAGTTTGTCCTCAAAGTACTGTACTGTTGCTATTTGCTGTGCATAACCTTGTTTTACAGGTGGTCCCCAGGGTTGAGCCAGAGGAACCAGCCCTGGTGGTAAGTGCAAAGAAGGGGTACTTATGTGGTGTACCAGGGTATTGGGAAAGTGATTATTGTACAGTTCAGGCCACTAGAGGGAAAGAGGGAGGTTACAGTGTCCTGGAGGGCTGTGCCGAGGTTAGCTTGACCACTACCAACCCTGACCTCTGGGTGGAGGCACCTGTTTCAGAACTCAGGCCCCTTAACCTGCTACTAGCCAAGCAGGCAGGGGTAGTAGTCCTTGGGAAAGTGCCACCTAGGGGTTACAGGAAAATTAAAGAGGACACTATAGCATAATCAAGAAAGGGAGGGGGTGCCCATAGGTGGCCAGCCTTATGGACTAGAAATTGTAAAGGATAGATTAGGCTAAGAAATAGAAGAACTGTTACAACAGATTTAAGAAAAGGTCAGTCCTCAAGAGTGGCAGGAGCTCCCTGTCTCAAGCACGACAATACAGCAAGTTATTATGGGTGAATCAATTTGCGTAAATCAATTAGTGCAAATGCAAATTGGGTGACTGGTCTATTACAGCAACCAACCAATATGAGCGAGTATGACAATTCTGCGAACCCCAAAGGCACTGAGCGCCTTGGAGTTTGAATCCTAGAGATGGGGGGGGGCTTGGGGGGCGTAGCCTCCCACATGTCAATAATGGCAGCATGATCTTGTCGGGTGCCGGGAGTGTTGCAGGGAGATGGCAATATCAGGATCTGAATGAGCACCCTAGGTTGGTGCTGGCCAAGCACTCGGTTCATGAGAGATCCAAATATCTGAGAAGTCTGGCAGTTTTGTAGTGCGACGGCAGTTTGGATGTCAGTCAGCTTAAAACATTGCTCACTTTGCAGTCGCTGTAATTTGCAGTGGCCAGTTTCATCCTCGCCATTCTGGATTTGCCATATTGACGTTCACCGATAAATACTCGCTGTATTGACATGGAGCTATATAGCAATAGTAATAAAATGGTTTGTGTGGATGGAAGAGGATGTGAATTAATTTGATATCTGTGTCAGTTTCTTCGGAGTTGAATATCCTCCCTGGTGTATTCCCAAGTTGATAAAGTCAGCTGAATACCCTCACTGTTGTATTTCCAAGAGGATGAAGCTTGATGCCTAAACAAATCTGAGGCCAGATATTTAAAAAAGTGCAAGGCAGACTGAAAACATTTGCACTCCATCTTGCAATAGCACAGGTGAGCAAAAATGCAATATTCAGAGGAATAGCACAGGGTGCTGTTTATCTTAACATAGGTCCATTTTAGCTCAGTGCATAGCCACTTAACCCCCGCCTGACCAAGCCCCCGAAATATGGCCCCTGCAATGGCTAGTGCCAATGCAATATTTACAATATTCAAAAGTCTCCATGCAAATGAGCCCATTGTACATGTAAGGTGCTATGGGGCTATTTGCATACCCATTATGGGCTCATTTGCATGGAGTTGGAGGCCCTTTAGAGCTGAATATTGCCCATCCTGTGAGCTGTCCCTGGTGCTAACTGCTTTCCCTTCCCTCCGATCCCAGTTTCCCATATCAAAGAAAACAGTCCCTGATGTCCAGTGGTCCCTCCCCCTACCTATTCAAATAGGGTATCAATGATTCCCTGGTGTCCAGTGGTCCCTCCCGCCATGCAACATCTATTCCCATAATGGTAGGATAATTCCTTGGTATTCAGTGGTCCCTTCCCGACACCCATTTCCAAAATGGTATAAAAATTCCCTGTGTCCAGTGGTCCTTCCCCCCACCCATCTCTGTCCCATACATACAACATCCCCCCACCACAGTGTGTCACAACCCCTCCACATGGCCATGGCTAGCCCACCACAGCCGCTCCAGTGTCAAGTAGTCCCCCCCTTCCCAACAACAAAGCCCCGGCCCCGTTTCCATGACATAGTGACACCTGCAGCCCCAGTCAGCCCCCCATTGGTGATGGTGGTGCCCCCACCCACCACCCGCAGCACCAATGACCCACGTTCCTGTCCCCTAATTGTACAGTTGGTTGCGCTGAAATGATGGCGAGTGACACAGCCCCACCACACACCTCCTTGGCCACCCACCATCTGACAGTAGCGGGAAGTGCAATGCTTACGCCCCGTAAGTAAGTAAGCGGCATGCTCCCTCCCTGCTACTGTCAGATGGCTGGTGCCGAGGAGGTGTGTGGTGGGGCTGTGTCACTGACCATCATTTAGCGCCGGTACCGACTGTATGATAAGAGGATCAGGGAGTGGGTCGTCTGTGCCACGGGTGGGTGGGGGGACCACTATCACCAATGGGGGGGTTATTTGGGGCTGCGGGTGCCTCTATGTTATGGAAACATGGTGGGGGCTTTGTTGTGGGGACCTCAGTTTAATGTCTCATCCAAAGGATGGCACCTCAGTAGGGCAGCACCCTGCCCCATCCCCCACACAGCACAACATGACCATGTCAGTTATATTATGTCAAGTTCCTGGTGTGGGGCTAGAACCCACAACCTTCTAATCTTCTGGCCCCAGAGGCCAGCGTACTACCTACAGAGCCACTGAAAACTAATACTCAGTAGCGGGTTTCAAACTGAAATTAGTCAAGTGCCTGGGAAGAAACTACATAACAGGATAAAACAAACATTTGTCGATGACGAATGTTTGCTTGATGATATTAGTATTGGATATGCAGGAGTTTATTTATTTATTTTTTATTTATTTATTTTTTTGTTGACCGGGTAAGTGCACTAGACAAATCTGGTCTATTTTCAGGCACGACCCGAGGGAGGGAGATACAGATGAATGCCAACTGACCTTGAACCAAATGAAACTGTTGGTGGTATTTTTAGCGAATGAGAGAAATTTGACCAGAACACCGGGGAAATTCCCCTACTCTTTTTGATAAGTGCCATGGGATCTTTAACATCCACCTGAACTACCACCAATCCAGGCAGATGGGACCTCGGTTTAACATCTCATCCGAAAGACGGCACCTCAGAAGTGCAGCACCCCTCTCATGCTGCACTACAGTGTCAGCACTAGAATATTAACCCAAGTGCCAGATGTGGGAATTGAACCCACAGCCCTCTGATCTCCCAGCCTCAGAGGCGAGAGTGCTACCTACTGAGCCACTGACACTGATAGACAGGGGCAGAATAGGAATGGCAGTGAAGTATTGAACTCACCTCATCCTCACCCTGCAGAGATGGACAGACACTGGGATGTACCTTTGGGTCGTCAGCCATAATGCTCATGATATTTCACCTCACCCTACCCTTTAGACAGCAACAAGTGTTGAAGTGTGCCTTGAAGTGTTCAGCTTTACAGTCACCTCATTTCATAAGGACATACACTGAAATGGGTGCAGTATAGGAGAATGGGGTGAATTCTGGGGCCGAAGAGTCCAAGGCACACCTCAATGCCTGTCACTGGCTGCAGGGTGGGGGTGAGGGTGGAATGGCGTGAGCATTACAGTCAGCAATCCATAGGCACACCCCTGATGCCTGTCAGTCTGTACAGGGTGGGGCGTTATGGTTAGAAACCCTAATGCCCCAGGCATCTATTGGCATTTCCACTGCAAATTGTCAACATGGCCTTTTTGTAACCCCTACCTTATGAAAGCATTTGGGATCTCTGTTCATGAACTGTGGCACTGTGATTTTGTTAATCTGTCCCGAACGTTGATTTCCCACAGTGACCACACCATTCTGTGCCAGAAGTGCGAAAACACAGTTTGGGCAGGATGTGAAAAGTGACAACTGTACCAGTCATAGGAAGGTGTGAAGAGATAGCAATGTTGAAAATCTGGAGTGAAAATATAAAAAATGCTCAAACTTCTGAGCATATTGGAAACTGTGCAACACACACTCATAACACAGTCATTTAGTGGAATTATTTCACCAAATTTTCAACACAGGCATTCTGTGACCTCTGCTCATGAACAGTGTCATTATGATTTTCTTAATCTGTCCCGAACTTTGATTTCCCACAATGACCACGCCATTGTGCACCAGATGCTGCGGGCAGGATGTGAAAAATGACAGCTGTACTGTTCATAAGGAGGTGTGCAAAATTGACAATGTTGAAAATCTTGAGTGAAAATGTTACAAATTCTGGGTTACGAGTGTTGAAAACTGCGCCGATGGATCGCTGTGAATATTAGTCATGTTTTGGAATTTTTCACCAAATATGCAACATAGGTTTTTTGGGAGCCACTCATGAACAGTGACACTGTCATTTTGTTAATCAATCCTGAAAGGTGATTTTGGGCCTTGAACTCGAAATCACCTTTTGGGAGCAAATAACCAGATGACAGTCACTGAATTCATGAGATGGGGTCCTAAGAACCCCATGTTGAAAATGTAGTGCCAAAATTCACAACAATGGTCGTGATATCCACCTAAGTTGAAACTCCCCCATTTATGCCATTATACAGCTTACCAGCATTTCTTCAGTTTGCGGTCAGCTTTGAAGAGTGCAGACGTGTTCCTGCTCCACCGAAGATCATTGCGCTGGGCTCCAAAGGGTGATGGGGTGATGGAGTGTGTAAGGAGGTCTGTGCGCAGAGGTGGTGTGGGTTGGGGAGGCACTGAGACAATCAGGGACGGTTTCTGTTTTGACAGGGTTTTAACAAAAACGACACTGCGGGACAGTTTTTCTATTACAGGGACCCCAGCATGCCTCCTGGGTGTTTGTTGGGGGTGCTGTAGCTGACAGGGATTGGGCACCCTGTTGGCACAGAGTGTTTGGGGTGGTGCATGAGATGAGGGGGATTGAGCACCCCCACTTGGCACACAACAAATGGGGGGGGACATTATACTGACGGGGATTGGGCTCCCCTGTCAGTAAATTAACTTGGGAGGAGGCATGCCAACAGGGGGATTGGGCACCCCCATCGGCTTTCATGGGGACTGTGAGAGGTGGACTGAGACAGTCACCATTATGTTTATTTAAAACAAATGATGGCTACACGCTGTGTTGCTGTGGAGTAGTGACTCAAGCAGGGTCTGCTCAACGCGAATAACTCACTTAGAACAGGTATGCCACCTTTGCCTCAGTAAGTGAAGTGAGTATATCTTTCCGGTCCGTCTTGTGCCGTCTTCTTGGATACTGTGCCTGTGCCATCTGTGTTTTGTGTTTCAGCTCGTCTCCGTGGAATGCTAGAGGTGGAGTAGCCCAGAGTATAGGCTGATGCTCAACCGGCCCCGTGGGGGGACGGAAACTGAGGGCACAAGCATACAGATTGTATGGAAGAAATGAGGGAGGACTTTTAGAAGAAGTAAACAGTGTACAAGAAGGCTGACTTCATTTTATCTTCAGACATGTTACAGTGGAAAGGTGATATCGATTGACAGAAGTGCAATGTAGGAAATTTCCTAAACTTTGAACACACAATTATTGGATTGCATACACCTTGAAGCGATACCATGTCTGAATTTTAATCAATGTTATCTCAAAAGTGACTAAGTGTGGTATCCTGAGACACTTGATATTTATTACAAAGTGTTTTAACCGTGACGGGTATTTCTTCTTCTTTTTAGAGTTTTTTTTTTTAAAAAGTCCTTTAAACTTTTGTTTTAAGTTGTATGTTTTATGTTTTAAAGCTTCTTTCCTGCATTTTAGCTGAATTAGTAAACTCTCCTCAGAGGTTTTATTACAGAGCAGTGCCTGAGTTATTGAAAACTAAGAGATATAGGGAGATATAGGGAATTCCACAGTTTCTTGACTTGTGTTCATATACCGCTAAATTGTGAGGTACTCCCACTGCTAATTGGTGATTGATTTGTTAGTAATTTTAGCATTGTTAACATTCTGTTTTCAAAAGTGCCTCATTTTCTCTGAATTTTTAAATTACGTGAGAGCGCAGTCCCTACCTTTTATATCAGCTGTTTTTTTTTTTTCTTGACACATTAACACACTCTTGTGCAGGTTGCAGGTTGCAGGTATAGGAAAAGAACCTTTTGTTTGGACACCGTATAAGCTTTTTAGGTTTGCTACGGATACAAGGTTGGATAGTGCCATCCTATGAGTGGGTCTCATTTCGAATTTTGTTAACCTATATGGCCATAAAACTGTTTATTTTCTGACTGTTGCCCAGGAGCAGTCAGTTGCACTGAGTCCCATTTGCTATTCGGCTAAAGTTCTTCCCTTCCTATATTTACTAGTTTGGTCATTAAGCAGAGTCCAGAAAATTGTGGGGCTGTGGGATGTTTTGGGAGTTTGACTTCTAATGGTATTAGCAGTTGTATTATTACATCGATAAATAGATAATCCAGTTATGTGAAGAATTAGAGGAAAATTATATAGTATTGTTAGAAGGAGCTACATCATGCACGTGTATCCTTAGAATTGAAAATAACTGCTGTCCAACGAATCCAGTTAAATATTGGTTTGCAGTGATTTAAGGACTGCAGTTGTAGCTATCTGTGTTATTAACATCTAGACTCCTGTAGATTGATAAATCGATCTGTCTAGCCTCATCTAAAATGGACTGATGAGTATTTGTCCTTAAGTAAATAGAGTTTTTGTCTGTCTCACTCCATTGTACTGCATTCTACAGTCAAACTATAGCTGCCAGGATATTCAAAGAAAGGAATGATGGTTTTTACTAGGAACCAAAGGGAAAAAAATGGTGTATCACCACTGAAAGAACCCCTGGGTAGAGATATAGGTAGAGACAAAGGAAAAGATGAAGGTAGAGACAATGTGAGAGTATCAGATGTAAAAAAGGGGAGTTTACAAACAAAAATTACGACCATTTATCAATCTGCTGTGGGAAAACTTTAACCCCTAGATTAACTATGGCTGCGGCACTGCATTCTGCAGCCCCAGCTGCATTAAATGAGCCAAAGGAGCCTATTGGAGGGTTTGGCTATAACTCAGATGAATTTATGTCCGAAGAGTATTTAAATGGTAAAATGGAAGGAAGTAGGAGGGAAATAGATTCCAACCATGAAGGGTTCCAGGAGGAAGGAAAAATCCTAGATATATCCTCCTGTTCCCTTCAGCTTTTTCATTTACTGCAAGAGAGTACTCATGAGAGATCATTCCCTTTAAGTAATTCACTATTTGACTCTAAGGAACTGGGGGAACAAGGGAAGAATAGTGCAATACACTCTATGACACAAAAAAATGAATTGGAATCAGTTATAGAGAAGTTTTACACCATAGCAGGATTAAAACAACTAGATGAACAAGATCCTTATATGGGGTTAAATGTGGGACAAGATGGGGAGAACTTTGTGCCAAAGTATGTAAACAAAGAGACAGCGGAATTACTGAAGAACTCTGCATTAGCCTTTCTTATTATTATGGACCAGCTATTAACTAACAAAAATACAATAGAGAGCGTGAGCAATGAGGTTGCTCTTATTAGAGATAAGATGGACCAGATTTGTCAATGCAGGGATACCCCTCAGAGGGGGGAGGATACTTCACAAATTTCTGAAGGTACAAGAAAAGAAAAAATAAGACCAGATTTTAGTCCTCTATCTTTCCTAGAATCCCCAAGGACTACATAAAGGAAAAAGAAAGCTGATAAACCTACTAGAAATAAAAAAAACACAAACAAGAGGAGTAAACAGAAGTGTAAGAAGTGCGAGAAGCCTCAGAAAAGAGTAGATTGTAATAATAGTGTAAACAGATCGGGAAATAAAGATAACCTAAATCAGTGGGAAATACAGAATGAAAATAAATTTGAACAGCTAGTGGGTGTGGCAGAGTTAGATAGAGAAGGTAAAATAGATAATGAATCAAATAAAGGTCCGTTGAACTTGGCCTTCCAGGTAGAGAGACTAGAACAGGAATTGATGAAGTTCAATCAGCAAGTCGATGCAACTATAAAAGGTAAACACCAGCCCAATAGTCAGCAGGACCTTCACCAACAATCGCAGCAAGAACAAGCATGTCAGTCAGAGGATGGGAGTACTAACAAGTTACATTATAATCTTGTCCCATTTGAACAAGGTGAGAAAGATGAACTGGCTTTACATGAAGATCAGATTCAGGACTTGTTCCCAAGCATCAGATTGTATGGTCCTGAGAACTGGTGGAATTCGGGGAATAATAATGATGATGGAAGGAGAACCTTTAAGGTTTTAGAATACCTGAATGAAAGGATTGGGACCGATCTAATTGAAGATGATATAACAGAAATAAAGAATACTCAAATAACCTCTGCAACCATTATAGACATGTTCTTGGTTTCACCCAGATTGGCAAATTATATCTGGATTAATAATGTCGACAGAGGAAAATGGTATTGTACTTTTATATCCAAACAGAGAGAAGTTTAATAAAAATTTTGACTGTCAGACTGAGGAGAACAAGCAGATTATTTTAAATATGTTTGGAATGGAGAATTTAAAATATGAAAATGAACGTAAGTTAACAAACGTGGTAAGTAACTTTTTTACTAACTTTTTAGCTATAGAAGTCGAAGAGCTAGGGACAATCTTGGCCAGGAGAGCTAACTCAGATAGTCAGGTGGTTATCCAAGTTTCGAATCAGAAGCTAGCTGAGGCCATATTATCCAAAACACCTCAACTGGATGTGTTGGGTCTTTACCTAACAGATTCATGTTTTGGGGGAACTACTGGGATGACCAGACATACATTAAGTGATATCACTCAGGCAACAGGAAATGGTCTCTTGACACCAATACTATTGGCAAATAGGTTTATGAACCTTGCTGGATATCAGGAGGAATGACTACCTAGCAATAATGTAATGGCTATAGATCCTCAGATCCAGCCAACTACCGGTTTTCTATTTCTGTCTTGGAATATTGCAGGATGGCAAAACAAAATGATGGATGAGGAATGTAGAAACTTTTTGTATAGTTTTGATGTAATCTGTGTCCAAGAAACATGGCATACTATGAAGGATAATTTACAGTTTAATGGTTATGAGTGTCTTCAGTCCCTGGGAGTCAGGAGTCAGAAATACAAATTTTGGAAGGAACTCAGGTGGTCTAATTACCTGGATTAAGGTGGGAAGTTTCATGACAACAACAAACTGGAAAACTTACAAAAATTTTCTGGGGACTTATTTTAAGTGGTCTGGGCAAGAGATAGTGATTATTAACACCTATATCCCTCCAGAGAATTTGTTATACTATTCAGAATTACTTTGGAAAGAGTTCAATGAACTTATAGTGGAAGTTTACCATGATTTCCCAAAGGCAGAGCTCATGGTAGCAGGTGATTTTAATGCTAGAATAGGTGCCTTTGATGGAACATTCGATAATTCTCTGTTCTCTTATGTTTATCAGGAGCCTATAACTAGACAAAGGCAAGCAAAGGATCAAAAAGTGAATAACTCAGGTAGAAAGATGATAAAGATATTAAAGGAACATAACATTTATCCTCTAAATGGCAGATTCCCAGGAGATAAGGAGAGTAAATACACCTTTGTTTCTACAAGAGGTGCATCTACTATAGACTATATTTGTTGGACAGGATCTGTGGATCTTTGGAAAGATCTGACAATTTATATGAGAGCAGAAAGTGATCATTTTCCTATAGTATTGGAAACTAGCAGTCCCACAAACCCTGGCTTGACCTCATCCCCTGATTCTTTTAGGTTTACAGAAATAAGAGCAGCCAAAAAGTTGGTATGGAAGAAATGTTTTCAAGGTGACATTTCTTCCCTGATTAAAAAATCATCTTTGAATAAACCAGTACAAATACTTAAGGCTCAGGATTAGATAGCATTATCCAGTCAAATGTGCCTATTATTCAAAGAAATAAAAAATTAAATGGAAATATCAGTAACTGGGCAATCTAGTGCGGGAAAGAAAACTTGGTTTGACAAAGAATGTAAGGTCCGGAAAGCAAATATTAGGAAATTACAGAGATTTTATTGTAAACATAAATCTAGAGAAAAACTGAGGGAGTTAAACCAAGAAAAGTGAAGTTATAAGATTATGTTGGGTGAGAAGAAGAAAAGATTTTTTGAGTTGCAATAGGAGCAAGTGCTAAAGGCAGTAGAGAATAAAGATGCCAAAACCTTCTGGACATTGGCGGCAAAATGAACAAATAATTATAAAGCCAATATTGATACACACATTTCAGAAAATAGATGGATTGAATATTATGGGAATATATTTTATGATCAAGGGGAAACATTACTTACTTGCTTGCTCATTGCAGTTATCCCTAACTCATCCGGTATCCATAAATTTTACGTTCAATGAGGTGCTCATGGCTATTTATTCACTGAAAAAAAATAAAGCTGCTGGGCCAGATGGGATCCCTGCAAAGTGTATTTACTGGACCCCATTTTATGGGGCAGATATTTAATGGTATTTTATAATAAGTGTTTGGAGGTAAATAAATACCCAGAAACATGGAATGGTGCAAACCTAGTTCCTATTCATAAAAAAGGCAATCCCTCAGATTCAGTGATGTATAGGCCGATTAGCATCTTAGATGTAAACCTGAAGATTTTTACTAGGATAATACTCCAGAGGCTTAGAAAAGAAACGGAGCAGACAGGAGGGATTTCTATATATCAAGCAGGCTTTAGGCCCAGCTATTCTACTATTGACAACTTATATGTATTGAATCATCTAATAGAAAAATATGTTAAACTAAGAGGCCAAAAATTGTATGCAGTCTTTATTGATTATGCAGGTGCTTTTGACAGTGTGTCAAGGAATATTATGTGGGAATCATTGATTAACCGAGGTATTAACCAAGAATTAGTAAGAATCATGGCGCAATTATATTCTAATACCTGGGCCAAGATTAGATTAGTGTGTGAGGGGCAACTGTCTAGCCCTTTTGTTAGTAATAAACGTGTAAGACAGGGCTGCCTGCTTGCGCCTTTACTTTTTGTACTGTATATTGAAAAAATGTTAAATGATGTCATTTATGCAGATCAGGACTCCTCAAAAATTAGGAATATACCGTGTCCGTTGTTGGCCTATGCGGGTGATATTGTTATGTTTTCACTAACAAAAAAAGGATTGCAGTCTAAATTGACTTTCTTATATAAAACCTCGGAATGTTTGAAACTGAAAATAAATATGAATAAATCGAAAGTTATGGTATTTGGCCAGAAGGACCTGGAAGGCAAATGGTTTATTGGAAAGGACGAAGTTATGATAGTACCGTCCTATATGTACTTGGGAGTAATGGTACAGGCAAATCAGGCCTGGTCTACACAAGCTGACTTGCTCCAAGTTAAATTAAAAAGTACTGTACAGGGCTTGAGCAAGTTTTATCGTAACTATGGAGGCATGAGTACCAGACCCCTGATTCAATCTATTAAGATGAACTGTCAAACTCAACTTCTTTATGGTACTGAAATCTGGGGGATTAAGGATTTGAATAGACTGACGGTACCACTTTTTAAAGTCCTCCATTATTTGTTTAAACTGGGAAATTCCTACCCTGCGGCCTACCTGAGGTCAGAATTCGGCATATCAGATATAAATGCTTTAATGGAGCAAAAAAGGTTAAACTATTGGATTAAACTGACAAGAAGTGAGAAGACCAGACTGATATACCACTGCTTAAAAGAAAAGGAAATGTGGCATAATCTGGGTTTCCATTATGGATATTGGTACACTGGTATACAAAAAGTATTGGAAAAACATAAACTATCCTATCTCAGACGGGCCGCGGAGCAAGGAATTACGATTAGTTTTAAATACAAAAAGTATATTGCCAAACAAATAAACAGGTACTGGGATGAGATTGATATGAAAACCATTTCAGCCTCTCATTATTCACGTTGGTTTGCAAGTAATAATTTTTACCATGGTTATAAACCCTACCTAGATTTAATTACAGAACCACAATTGAGAGTGATTTTTGTGAGATATAAATTTGAGCAGTTTAACAGTAATGTTCTGGACCTGAGATATAGGAAACCAGGAATCCTATCAGAAGAATGTGCCTGCGGGATTGGTCAGAGGGAAGATCTACTTCATGTTCTGTGGTACTGTAAATGGTATGAGCAGCAAAGGATTTATTGTCTGAGTCCTTTTTTGTCTGAACTTTATAACATAGATAAGGTTTTACTAACAAATATTTTGATGCATACAGAAGATGTGTGGTCCCTGATAAGGCTTGCAAAGTACTTCTCCTCAATTGGTCAACAAAAAAAACGAATTAAGAATATTTAAAGATGAGTAATTAACTGAAACTCTGAGGACAGTTACTTTTATCATTCTAAGAAAGATATTTAAGCTACAATAATGATTTTAAGAAAGATATTTAAGGGGAGTCACGTGATGAGCCGGCTCGGGTAAGATGCGCTCCGCGCTCCTCCGAGACCCAAGCGGTTGATTTTTGTTTTAATTACCCGGTACCAGCGGTATTTAGTTCTCTTTCCTCGTTCGGAGTTCTGTTGGGTGCTTCTAGCTGTTCCGTTGCCTGGCAGAACTGGGTTTGTGGCGGTCGGAAGGAGTGTGAGACCGAGTGCTTTAGAGGATTTCGGGTAGGCCGGGCCCAGCTCGGAGTAAGGCATGGAAGCCGAACCAGTGGAACCACTCACGGGCGCCCCGCAACTAAACGGCCCAAGCCCCACCCGTCCGCTGATGCAGATCAGGAGAGGACTCTGATAAGGAAGGGTGTGGGTGGAGCGCTGAGGACATCAAGGAGATTAAGTCCTTGCTGCAGGGTTTGGTGATGGATTTCTGAGGTGAAGCTGCTCTACACTCACTGGCCCTAAGAATGAGTGATGCTGAGGCCAGAATTTCCTCACAGGAAAGAAAAGTCTCCGCTGGATCAAGAAGTAGTGATGATCCGAAAAAGTCAAGAGACTGGAAGAGAGGTTGGAGGATCAAGAAGCTAGAAATCGCAGGAACAACCTCATTTTAGCAGGGCTCCAGAGAGGGCTGAAGGCCTGACTCGTCTCCTTTATCCAGGATCTGCTATTAAAATGTTTGGCCCTTCACCTTTTGGGGAAGGGTATAATTTGGAGAGGGCTCATCGAGCACTACGGAGACCCACTGCGGGGCCCGCCCAGAGTTATAATTATGAGGTTTCTCAATTATAAGGAGAAATCTTATGTTCTTCAGGTGTCCAGACAGAAGAAACCTCTGCAATGGAACGGGCCTCATTGTGGTTTTTCAGGATTTAACTCCTGGCACTCGAGAAAGCAGAAGGAGTATACTGACATTAAGAAGAAGCTTTACTTAGCAGGGATAAAGTTTCGGATCCTCTATCCTGTTACTCTTATGGTGCGACTGTCATCTGGAGAAAAATAAGTTTCTAACAGCTAAGGATGCAATGGAGGGCTCCACCTGATTTTCCAGATCTTTTCAAATCTCCAACCTGATTGTGTTCTCCTATATGAGGATTACTTTTTCAGGAAGAGGACTTCTGGGAGTTAAGAGTCGTAACATGAGCTCTGAGGTCAAGCTAGCCTTTGGCATAAACTGAGACACTGAACAGCAAGTTTTGGATTTGATTTTGGAGGGTTTCCTCCTTCCCTTTTTTTTTTGTTTTAGTCTTGGTGGCTCTCCAGGAGGGAGGAGGGGAAACGAAGGAAAAGGACGGGTACATGAAAGAAGATTAAGGAAAGACTGGGGTGACTAAGGCCCTTTGTTCAATGGACTTTTAGGCCACCAATTAGGTGGATTGGACTTTCTGTGGGACTAGGGCTTAACCCAGGGGCGGGGTGTTCATATCAGCAATTAATGGGGTCTGTTATGATGGAATAATATAGTCTCTAGTTGGAGGCGCTATTGATGAGTCTCTGCCTGCTTAGACGATATGGGGGAGCGCCTCGTTAGAGGTTTAGAGGGGTTTGTTTTGTTTTTTGTTTTTTTTCCCTGTTGGGCATCATGTATATTTGTGAATTATATGGGGGCACCGTTTATTTATTCAATGTGGTTTGGTTTAACCAGGTCTGAGGGGGATGTAAAGCTAGTTTTTCGGGTAAAGAAGCCAATGACTGGGTTTTGGGGGGGTCAGGAAACGGATTCATCCATGACTCAACAGGAAGGAGGTCGGTCTGGGACCGGGGATGGGGGGGGTTTAGGGGGAAAGAGAGAGAGTCCTCGACTGGGATGCTTGGGAGTAGACCTCAAGAATGGATTTGTCTTGATCCTTTTCTAATTTCTATTAGCTAGATGGTATTATACACTGTGATTTCTTGGAATGTTAAAGGTTTGAGGGGCGAAATAAAAGACTGACAATCCTACTGCACGTGGAGCAGCGGGGCTCATATTGTGGCTTTTCAGGAAACACACTTATTATCGGACTAACTAGATTGTTTAAAGAAACGTTGGGTGGTCAGGTATATGGAGTGGGGAGGGAGAGGCGCTCAGGGGTTGTGATTATAATTAACAAGTCTTGTCCCTTTGAGGTGACCCAGGTTTTGACCCGACAGGATGGTAGGAGGATTTATGTGATGGGCACTTTACATGGTAAGGCAGTAGTGGTGGCCTCTATATGGACCAACCCCACCACAACCTGAATTTTTGCCTCAATAGAGGAGAATATTGCCCTGCTCCCGCACTCTCTTTGATATTAGCGGTGACTGGAATTTATGTTTAGACAACAAGGAGGATAGGGTGCCTATGTTTAAAGGCCCAGGTCTAGGCCCAATTAGCCCTGGCTAAGTTTTTAGAGGTTACAGGTTTGACAGATCCATCTAAGCTTTTCCCTAATGGGACCCCAAATGACATTTTACTCAAGTGCTCATAAAAGTCATGCTAGGATAGATTTTTTTTGTAAATAGAGTGGATTGGGGGAGGTTAGAGCGTTCTCGACCGAGGGTAGAACTCTTTCAGACCACTCCCTGATTCAGATGCAATGGGAACCTAAGTCCCTACCTCCCAGACCTTATAGGTGGAGGCTTCATGACTGGCTTTTCTTGGTGAAGGAGAGAAGGGATGAGTTAGAGGGGGCTCTCAAGGAAATTATTAGTGTACAATTGCCTACATTGATGGATAAGAGGCTAGCTTGGCCTACTTGTAAATTTTTATACTCTATGGCTGCTAAAAAATTTAGCTGCTAAAGAGAGGCTGATTAGGATGGTGAAAGAGGAATTTCTAGAGGGGGCTATAAGCACTCTGTCGAGCAGGAGGGGTTGTCAGAAGAAATAGATAGGGAGCTTAAAAGCTTAAGGGAGGAGCTGTCAGGGATTTTGTATGGGAAGACTGAATTTTGGTTAAATAATATCAAGGCCCAATATCTCCTGCAGGGGGATGTTCCGGGGTGTCTCCTGGCAGCGAGAATTAAGGAGTGGGAGGCCAGTCGGACTGTTACTTCACTTTCAAATGAAGGGAGGCTAGTGACGGACCCTCAAGATATGGCTGAGGCGTTTGCCTCATTTTTTGAAAAGATATACCAGGAAAGTGCTCCGGGGGGGACCAGGAGGTTAGGGAATATTTGGAGGGAATTCAACCTCCGTTAGTGGACCCTGCTTTTGCTAGGGAGTTGGAAGGTCCTATAACATCCTCCGAGATTATTGAGGTGGTTAGATCCTTCCATCAGGTAACTCGCCAGGGCCTGATGGCCTAACAGCGAAATTTACCAAACACACATTCAAACTATACTTCCTGTTCTAAAATAATTTTTTCATACTATAATGCGGATGGTATTGATCATTCACCCATATATCAAGCATATGTCACATTAATACCCAAACCAGATAAGCCAAGGGATGTTTTGGGAAGCTATAGGCCTATAGCCTAATAAATCAAGACATCAAGATACTTGCAAAGATCTTGGCTAATAGGATCTTGACTGTGGCTCCAAGCCTAATTAGTCAGGAACAAGTAGGCTTTATGCCGGAAGAGGAGCAAAGATTGCTTAGAAAATACACCATATTTTAAATTCTGCTCCTGACTCCTCGGCCTCTTAGCCTTGATCTCCTAGATGCCGAAAAGGCATTTGATCGTGTCTCTCATCTATTTTATTTACTACAATGGAGAAGATGGGATTCCGGAGGGTTAATTAGGGGTATCAAGAATCTATATGCAGCACCTACGGCTAGAATTTTATGTAATGGTTATTTGTCGAGGGAATTCCAGCTTAAGAATGGTACTCGGCAGGGGTGCCCTCTTTCACCGATACTGTTTAATATTTACTTGGAGCCTTTGTTAAGATACATTAATAGGGAGGTCGGGGTTCAGGGAATCAGGGTCGATGATTTGGTTTTGAAAATCTCAGTCTTCGCGGACGATATATTGCTCCACCTTCGAGATCTAGCAACTGGCTTTGGAATGGTTAGAGAGCTAATAGATCGGTACTCTAGGGTTTCGAATTACAAACTGAATCTTACTAAAACCCAAATTTTACCTCTGACTCCACATGTTTTTAAAGTGGATTTTGCACCCCTGGGGATACAATGGAATGATGATAAGTTGAAGTACTTGGGAATTTGGATTACAGCAAACCAAACATCTGGTAGATGCCAACCTGGGGGGAATTATTTCGGAGATCTCGGGGGATATTTTAAGATGGAACAAACTCCCTTTGAACTTTACAGCATGTTTGGGCATCATTAAGATGAACATCTTGCCGAGGGTGCTATATCCGATCTATTTGGCTCCTTATAATATCCCGGTTAAGTGGTTTAAGCTAATTAGGAAAATGTTGACAGGTTTCCTTTGGAGTGGCAAGCCTCCCAGGATTAAACACAATGTGTTGTGTAGGCCGTACCAGAGTGGGGGTATTAGGCTACCTGATCTTCAGGCTTACTATGTGGTGGGTCAGTTGGGCTTTATGGCCCGGTGGGCGGTGGACTTGCATAAGGGAGAATATTGTCCTGCTTGGTTACAAATTGAGAGGAAAGCGTTGAGAGGTATGGGCTATTCCCCTGATTCGTTGTTATACGTTGGGCCCAAAAAGGAATGGGCAAGGTAGGGTGGGGAACTAATTAGGGAAATCATTGGAAGCTTGGTGGTCGCTTCACCCAACTCCAAAAAGAATGTCAGGTGAGGTCTAGGATCAACCTATTCTGGGTAACCCTAACCTGACCATAGGAGGCTTGGTGCTGGGGCAAAGGTAGGTGTATATTTGAAAGGTCTCAGTCTGAGGGATATGCAAAGGGGGAGAATACTTCACCACCTCAATGTGATGGCCTGCCCTTCTTCCAAAGGTTACAGCTTAAGCAATTGATTGCGGAGTTCTGGGGATGGGGGATATTCAGACAGTTTTCTTATGGGAAGTTTGAAGGAGGCCGTGCATAGATCCAGTTCACTCTCCTGGGTGTATAAACTTCTCCTGAATTCTCGATGTTCCAGTGCCTTACCATTGTCCCTTATTGGGATAAGGTGTTGACTTCTGGATTAACGTGGGACAGTATCTGGGAAGCCACTAGATATAATGTTATTCCTAAATATAGAAATATGCAGATCTTTGTGGTTCACAATATCTATTATACGCCCACTAAGCTATATTCTAAGTCCTTGAGACAGACAGATCTGTGTTTCCGGTGTGGGACAGCAACAGGGGATTTGCTTCATATTCTATGGAGTTGTGATAAGATTTCTCCATTATGGAATAAGATTAGACAGGGCTTGGACCCCAGTTTAGATTACTCAGGTTATTTAACCCCAGAAATTTGTGTGTTAGGTGATTACTCTATGGTCAGGAGGGTCACATCAAGATTTCACCTTGCTTTAATGGGGTCTATTGTTAAAGCATTCATTCTGAAACACTGGAAAGATGATCAGGCTCTTCGCATGTAACAATGGGTGAAGGATTTGCGGGGCTTTGAAGTAGGATTAAAACATCTAACATCCGAGGGTAGACAGGAGGTCTATAGTAAAAGGTGGGCAAGTTTGGAGGCAGCCTACTCGTATAGGAAATAACTGATAGCATACAGATCTGCCTGCTGGGTGGCGTATTAATAGAGGGATATGAGCTGGGTAGGTGGTCCTCTCAAGAGGTAGGTACCTGGGTTTTAGGTCTTTCTTTCTTTTATGAAGATCCCCTAGAATGGGTGGTTATATTTGTTAACTAGTGCTGGAATCAATATGGATCTGACAGGGATATGGGTTTGGCGAGGATGAACTTGAGGTCGTTGGGGCTTTATCGGATTGGGACTCTCTCTTTCAGGGGACACACTGGATATCCATCGACATGACCAGGTCAACCAGGATTACTGGATGTTAAATGTTGTAAGTTTCATTTGGGAAGCTTGAATATGGGAGAAGGAGTTGTCTCAATTTGCGGTGGGACATGAGGGCTTCCGTGTGATGTTTAACTTTGATGGGGTGGTATCCTTGTGTGTATGTAAATAGGGGATGTACATAGTTTGCACAGCCAGTTTTGGGGTGTGCGCTCGGTTTTCCGGGTTTTGGTTTATGTTTGTATGTCTTGTTGGTATTGGAAAAGAAATAAACTTTTTCTTTAAAAAAAAAAAAAGAAAGATATTTAAGCTACAATAATGAGTGATGAATGTTAGATTTTAAGTTGTATTATTTATATTGCTGTATGTGTATCTCGCTAGAAATTAATTGTAAAGGCTGTTTAGCTAAACAATAAACTTGTTTACTTACTTAATAGGGATTGGGCTACCCAGTCAGCAAATGAACTAGGGAGGGGGCATGCCCACAGGGGGACTGGGCACCCCCGTTGGCTTTCCTGAGGACTGTGAGAGGTGGCCAATGACAGCCACCACCATGTTTATTGAAATGGGACACCAGACAAGGCAAGCTGTGATTCGTTGATGGAATCAGGGACCACCCCAGCAGCAAAAACAGCTGATTGTTAAATGACTGGGTGCTCCTCGACTGCAGCGTCGAGTTTCTTTCAAGTTGGTGGCACGCTACAATACTGCTGTCATCGACAGCGTGCTCCTCTATTGGCACCACAGAGACCAGCCCCAAAATGGACTGCTGGCACTGGCCACAACACTGCCGCACCTCCACAACTCACTACTACAGCAAGCTACCGCAATATGTTTCTTGCGCATGCGTGCAAGCAAACATAAAAACTGATAAGGCAGCTGTGTGTGTCCCAGTACTACTATGTTACTATGGCAGACAGCTGCAGGGAGACATAACATCACATTATGTGTATCAATGCCATTCACTTAACTTTTGCTGTATTGTTGTACTCTGTATTACCTGTTTGTACTCTCTCGGCGTTCCTGAAAATAGGCATACTACTTGTCTAGTGTACTTACCTGGTTAACAAAAGCTAAATAAATAAATAAATGTCAAATATGAGGACACTAAACCCATACTATCTATATTCATAACAAAAGTGAAAAAGTGCTACTGATGGATACAGTCACCATTGGTCACTGAACCACTGCTCTTCAAGTAAGTCCTCAAATCCTTTAGTCATTTAAACATGCTTTTCTTTAATTTCTAAAGCCATAATACACCATAAGTGAAGCTGTGTACTTATTCTGTTGACCAGTTTTAATGCTACTGAATATGCTTTGCAAAATAAATTCTGAAAAAAAAAACAAAAAAAAAAAAACACACACTTACTGCTACCAGTTACTTCAACATCTCCATGAATAGTTTTTAGTTTGGCAGTTTCAAAAATGTAGGAGCAGAAACTTTGAGTCTGATGGATGAACTGTTCATTAAGCTGTCCATCTTGGCACTCATCAATGTCTTTGGCACAACTATTCGCAGCAGGGGGACTGAAAACAAAACACTTTCTTTTCTGGAATAAAGATCGGATGGATTTTCTCGTCTGCTGGTACTGGTCTGCACCTGAAATGAGAGACACATTAACATGATTTTTACATACAGTGCCTTAATACTGCTGAATCAGCTGACTTAGCAGTTTACTACACTATGTTTTATTTAACTTGGTGAGAATCCAGCAACGCTGGTTTATACGGGACAATCTCAGGTGTTTGGGTGCCTATGTTGCCTTATTGTAAAATGTAACTGTTTTTAGTTGTTATGCTGCTTTTTCTATTGTCTATTTATTATATATAGGATAGTGTATGGCATCCCATACACAAGTGTTTTTGATGATGGCTGATGACTTCGAGAGCGAAGCTTGAGAGGTCACTCTGCCGTCATCGAAAACACAAGGCGGGGGGGGAGAACAGCTGAATTGTGTTCGGGATGCCATACATTATTCTTTATAGTGTATGTCCCAAAAACACATTTGCTTACTTTTTTTATATTAGAGGGAGCCAGTCTTTGTTGTCAGTGAACCACATTTCGCAGCCTTAGGATCGCTGTCCAGCTCGTGCACACAACACTTCAATCGGCCCTGTCCTACGATCAGCACTGATGGGGCTGGTTGTACTATAATGTAGCTACTAACACAGAACAAAAAGTCGTTCTGTGTTAGGTCACTACTGAAGCAGAACCACTTTTTCCAGTGTATGTTTTCCATACACAACCGTACTTGACCATACACTATAACAGTTATAATGTATGTAATTAGTAGTTATTTTGTATAATTTAATATATGGATGTTGCTTTTTCTCCATAGAAGTGGTTAGCAGTTATAAAATGGGTAGATAAAATCCTATGTCCTGACTGATTGGCACCTATGTCTAAGGTCTGTCTAATGCACAGGCAGAAAATAAATGCTGGCAATCAGGATACAGCATCAA
The DNA here is from genome assembly GCA_016271365.2 of Neoceratodus forsteri. Lineage (NCBI taxonomy): Eukaryota > Metazoa > Chordata > Ceratodontiformes > Ceratodontidae > Neoceratodus > Neoceratodus forsteri. The sequence continues at coordinate 122,377,662 of CM057450.1, read as the reverse complement.
AGCCTTTTCAAAAATTCCTGATTGTCATTACAAACATGGCTGCCACCTTTACTCATTAAATCATCTAGGCCCTAAAAATAAAACTCCTTCAAAAAAAACGATACAGATTGATTAAATGTTCTTTTCTTTTATATTCCCCTCCTTACACATGCATACAAATTTAAAACAACAATGTACTACTCACTGTTTTATATTGTATAGCTTCTTTTCTGATCATTGTCCCCCCATTCCTTACCTACTAGCAGGGGAAATCTTTAATACTTGCTGTGCAACAAACAGAAAAAATTGAATCCTTGGCCTTACTGAGGCCTCCTGTTGTGTGTTTGTGCGAGAAGAGGTAAAAATTCAGCCATTAGAATTCTGCAGAAGTTTGAATTACTGCATTCTATGATAAACAAACATTGAAATACAGATGCATAGAATTTGTCAGCAGATAAGAATCACTTGGCCCACACAGTCTGCACATTTTTCCCTACCTACATTATCACCACAGACCGTACTTGATCTCTGGCTCACCCCCCCCCACGCCTTCATTTCCACTGAGATTCCCTTATGCCTATCCAATGCATTCTTGAAACTTCCATCTGCTGAATATGTGGATGGATAGATAGATGCTTAACAGCTGAGGAGGGGCTACTAGGGGGCACTAGCTACTTTTAACAAAACAATATACCAGTTTTTAATAAGAAAGAAAGTCAGCATTTTTTTTTGTTTTATACATCTTCTCAGTTTACTTATTTTATAAGCCCAGTAAGATACTTCAAGGTGTGCTTTATGCTGATCAGCCTGCACTTCCAGGGGCTGAAGGCACTATGACTGCAGCATCATGCATCACTACATCCTTATGAGGCCACTCCCTTGACCAGGTACTACTTCAGATTTCAAAATTATTGAAAATTTCTTGTCACCTAGTAAATAATCCCCAACCTTTCACAGCTAAAGCCATGCCACTAAATCAGGGTGAAGGTCCAATTACTTATTCCATCACAAATATGTCCCTTGGTTATATGTTTATAAAATCAGCGAGTCCGTCTGATGGGCATGTCTGTCTCATTCTTGAGAGCAGTGTCTCTGCTCTTCAGAAGAAGTAAACTGTCAGTCCTGACATAAAAAATGTTGCTTCTGAGGGGAGCAGGGTCCTTCCACCTTAATTATATCCATGTCCTATAGAAACCTAGGAATTTTTGCAGCATCTTCTGTTCATTTAATATCAAGAGCTAAAAACATTTATTTTCTGTTTTTGTTATATATTAAATATCATTTTCAGTGAGCCATTCTAAATGGGCACCACTTGTGCATTCTGGATTCAATCCCTCCCAGAAGGTGCAGCGTCCTGGATTCAATCTCTCCCTGAAGGTGCAGCAGGAGGAGTTATTTGGGCATATTTATTTATTTAGTGATTCAGAAACAACCTTTGAGCAGGAACTCTTTCACAAAGCTTCCACATCATGAACACAAACCAGTAATACATACAAGAAACACAAATTCCAGTAAAAAAAAAAATGACATTGAATCAAACAAGTTATTACAGAATAAAATTACATCAGCCTGCTCCAATTGGCTGGCTACAAAAAACTGAGAGCAGGATTATACAAGTTATGTATCAGTTTGGCAAGGGGGGAATCGAGTAGAAGTAGGGGAGCAGCCTCACTAGGCAGAAGGCCTTGTCTTATGAAAAGGAGAATGGGGGAAGGGAGACAAGGAAAAACAGTGATTTTGGAAGGCATGGGATCCAGAACTACTGAGCATGAAATTGAGGTCAACTACCAAGACGTTGGAGTCAGGGCTGAGAGAGGCAGGAGCAGGGTGAGGGGGTTGGGAGCGACAGCCGTACTGAGGTATCCATGGGGAGAGGAAAGAGGGAGCACTAGAGTCTTGGTGATCAGTGAGGTCAAGGGTATAGGGAGAGATTCAAGTGAGGAAACAGAGTAGTTTACATGCAAGGGGGGGTAAGGAGTAGCATAGGCAGCGACTAGATGGGGTGACTAGGTACTGGATGGTCAAGGATTTAGAGAGGGGAGCGATTAAGGGAGAAAAGAAGATTTACTCTGGGAGGGATTGGAGGAGCAGCAGGGGGAGAAATTAGGTGCCCAACAGACAGTCACATACACTCCTGCTGACAAGGTACTGTTTCATATCAGACTTAAAGGCCCGGAGACTTCTTGATTTGAGCGAAACTGAGGTAACCTCGTTGAACCAAAGGGGGCCCTGTATGAGAACGCACATTGCCCAAGTGATGTTCTTTGAAAGGAACTGAGAGTGGGCTCTGTGCTGTTCCTCTGGTATCATACTTAATACTGGCAGCTGAGAAAATTTCTGTGATGCAGGGGAGAGTTTTGCCAAGGAGGGCTTTCTTTGCAAGGAGACAGGTTTGGAACTGAATTCTGTTCCACAAGGACAGCCAGTTTGTACATTCATATAGTGTGCAGGTATGTGTACAATGGTCAGCTGCAAGGGTAAGCCTACATGCCTTGCTAAGGGCAATGGCCACCCATTTAAGCGCTGAGTCTGAAGCTGCACCATAGACCACCAGTCATTAATCTATAATTGGATAGAATTGAGCTGGAGACAGAGAGTCAGAGCGCAGACGGTGTGAGGCTTTTCTGGTGCCGGTATAGAACTCCAAGTTTAGTATTTATGGCCTTTACTACCATGTCAATATGTTGCACAAATGAAAGGGTGTCTTCCATGGTAACCCCCAGGTACTTGAAGGAGTGAACCTGCTCAAGAGGGACCATCACATTGTTGTGGATAGCAAGGGTTGGATATCTCTTCTTGAGTTGAGAGCTGGAGAGGAACATGGTTTTAGTCTTTTTTATAATTAAGTAGGAGCTTGTGGTCTCTGAACCAGTCCTTAAGCTGATGGAATGTGGATTGCAGCTCTCTCTGTAGTGCCTCAATGTCAGTGCTGCTACTGAGAATGACATCGCCATTGGCGTACAGTATAATTTTGCTATTACAGGCCTCAGGTAATGCATTCAGGAAAAGACTGAATAGCAAAGGTCCAAGAATTGACCCTTGGGGAACACCCAGAGATACTTCTCTGGATGCTGAGATAACCTGACCAACCTTGACTCTCTGATTCCTGTGTGTGAGGTAGTCCTGAAACCAGCATACAACATTGGAGGCCACCCCCAGGGTCTGAAGTTGTACCAGGAGGAGGGGGAGGTTAACCGTGTCAAAGGCCTTTGTTAAGTCGATGAAGACAGACCCTACCAATTTACTGTCATCAGGGCACAAAAGTGACATTTATTTTAAATTTCTATTTATGCCCACTCCTTTATGCCCACTCCTCATCTCCAGAACCTGCTTCCTTTAGGAGCATCCATGGCACACCCTACTCCTAGACTCCTATCTGCAAGCATTATCCTCCACAGAGCTCTGTTTTAACCTAGGGTATAAACGGGGTCAGAGGGAATTACCCCAGGCTTTTGTATTTTCAGAAAGTGCTGATGATGGGTGGGTTTCAGAACCAGATGTTCTGAGGTACATCATCCCTGTGCTAAGGTAATTTTCCATGCTTCTCCTAACCCCTTTGAACATCAGCCACAAATGTCTTAGTACAGAGATGTGCACGCCCAGCTGACATCCACCCTTCCACTCTGCCTTGTGCTGTGCTACAACCATAATCACCCAGCTGGCAGCACTGCAGTAAAGGCAGCAGCCCTCCGTCCACCCCCAGAGGAGAGAGAGAGCATCCTTCTTTCCTGTCCAGCCTCCAATGGCCCAAAGTAATTTCACCCAAGTTGCTAACGCTACAATCAGTAGTATTACCACTGCGCTAGCAGGCCAGCTGAAGAAGGACATTTTAGTGGTACCTTCTCTTTTTGGTGTCAAGTTGTTTGAAAAGGGCAAAGCAGGGCTGGATCCATTGTATGGCCACAGCAGTGCAACCCACCTTGGGAACCAGGGTGTGGGTAGGAGCTCTAGAATCCCACAAAGTGGCTGGTTGGAGGTTGGGCACATTGCAGAGGTGAGGCATGTGGCTCCTGAGGAAGGAGGACATGGCTGCCCCAGTACTGGTGCATCTCCTGCTGACGGAGCAAGGAGCAGCATTGACATCAGCTGTAAAGGCAGCTGCTCATCCATCCTCTGGGCTGGAAAACTGTGGCACAGCTGTGGTGACTCCATTGTTGGGGTACAGGGCTGCAGAACAAAGGGGGGGACACTCAATGGGGAAAGAAAGGAAGGCACATGTTCCAGAGAGTTTATGGCAAAAGTTGTGTTTATTTACTGCAAAGAAGGAAGAGTATCTTTTGAAATGTCTGTCATTATTATGCAGGTGCTTTAAGTTCAAATCCAAGAACCATGGCTCCCATACCATTTTATATAGACAGACATTCTGTTACAGTAAAGGTCATGATGACTGAGTCTTAGTGTGCTGGTTTCCAACACTCCCAACCACACACACACACACACACACACACACACACACACACACACACATGCAATCCAGTAATACAAATTGGAAACCTTCCACTGGTACAGTGGCCTGGAGTTGGGATCCTAGTGTAGTGGCTCTTGTGACTGGCCCAGGGTTTGAGTCTTGGCATTGTCAGGTCCATTAGGTTGCAAGTAGAACTCATGGTACAACAGCATATCCCTGTATTTTAGTGTACTCCTCACACAGTGGTTCCCTAGGAAGAAGTGTTATGCACACTCTCTAGGTGCTACTGGGTCCTGCCATGGTATACTGACATTACTGACCCTCAAATTGGAGTCTCATTCCTACTGCTACTGTGGTCCCATTCCATCCTACTGTTGTCATCAACTGTTAAGATCTTAGGAGCCTGAAGCCACTTTGAAGGGACCAGGAAGAAAATAAAAAATAGATAAACGGAGGTTAGACAGAAATATGAATACTGGCATAGATTAATGATTTAGATGGTTCAGGGATAGCAGGGCAGGGCATATGAGGACACGCTGAGAGAACTCAGCATGTGCTCACTCAAGGACAGGAGGAAGAGGGGACATGATTACTGGAAGGTATAAGCGAGGTGGATATTGGGGAACTTTTCTGCCCCAGTGAAAACAAGACCAAAGGGCGCACTTTTATAAGCTGGCGGGGGAGAGGTTAAAGAAAGTGACAAGGAGACACTTCTTTACATAGAGTGTGGTGTCAGGATGGAATGAACTCCCATCTGAGGTCGTCACTCAAAAGATGGTGGGGGAGGTTCAAGAAAGTATGGGACAGGTGAAGGGGAGGTAAGGTAAGGGGGAGGGTCACTGTTGGCAGTGGAGGGGCTACTTTAATCTCTGGATCAGGGACACTCCAATGGAGCAGACTCAATAGATTATAAGGCCTTGTTCTGCTGACCATTTTGCATATTCAGATGTTCGTATGATGAAAATGGAAAATTAGAAATTTCATATTACCTGACTTTGGCATCAAGGTTTTCTCCAAATATTCATCTGCCGTTATCTTGTCACCATTGATTTCTAGGTTTAGAGTAAAATCTCGGAGCACCCAAACTAGATCAGGCAAAAAGCTGTCAATCTCGTCCATGTCTTTTTTCCTGGTGACAGGGTGTCCCTTGACCCGTTCTGTTATTTCAGTGATGAAACTTGAGCTTTGTTAAAGAAAATGTATTTACTTCTTTGTTTATTTATTTATTTAGTTATTTATTCATTCATTCAAAAGTGTTGAGTAGGAAGGCACACTGAGCTATATCACTTGTTTCCAGATGCATCCCGAAGGAAGAGGACACTGGAATAATACAAATACACAAAATAATACAGCAGCTATAACAATAATAGTAAAACCATAAAGGTAGCAAATCATAGCAAGCCAAACAGTCAACACTGAATAAAAAGAACAGAACATCTGTGAATTAAACAAACCCCATAATGGGGATCACTGCAGCTAAAGAAACAAATACCCTAAAGGAGACCTTGCAGCAAGCATTGGAGGCAGAAACCCAGCAAGTGGACAACCGCCAGTGTGAGGAAGCCAGCTTAGAGATTCACAGATGAACAGAGAAAGGGCATGGAGAGCAGCTCCCTTATGTACATCTTCGGTGACCATTGTGAGGAGGACGTTTGAAGGAAGGGGGTTCCACATGGAGGGGATCTTCCAAGAGAAAGCTCCTTCCACAAGTGACTTGTGATACCCATTTGAAAGGAAGGAGCAGTGAGTGAAGTGTTTGAGGAGGAAGGACAAAGGTGTGGTAGATGTAGGCAGTGAAGAAAGGTACTCCAGGAGGCTGTACCAGTACTTATAGACCAAAAGGGCAGAGTGCAAGTGATGGTAGCGTTCAAGTAAAGGTCACCCAAGGGCAGATTAAAGGTCTCAGTGATGAGTTTAAGGTGGGCAGTTGAGGGCAAATCTGCAGAAAGCATTGAACAGAGGGTCCAGTTGCTAATGGGGTTTGGAAGCAGCAGCATAGACAATGTCACCACAGTTGATACTTTTTTGAATGCTCTTCCATCTGGCTTCATAAGGAAGGCAGGTTTGTTCCTGTGAAGGGTGCCAAGCTTACAGAGACCCTTACAGGAGATGGCATCCATGAGACATCTAAAGACTGGTCTAGTCACAAGCCTAGGTATTTGAAAGATGTGGCATGGTTTAGGAAGAGCAGACATATATCTTAAGTAGAGGGCAGTAGGAACATTATGCCAGCTTAAGTTTGGCCCAAAGGTCACGGCAACAGCTTTTTGGCATTCACAGTCAGATAGGTTTGATTAAAACCACTACTAAATGTATTCCAAGTCAGAGCACAAATTGACTTGAAGGGAAAGAATGTTGAGGCCATTGGCAAACAGAACAGTATCATCCATATACATGTGTATGGGGGATAAGGAACAGGCTGAGGACAAGTTGTTTAAGGCTATTAAAAAGAGGATGGTGCCAGTAATGGATTCTTGGAGGGCCCCCCCATATCTATGGAGTGGTGGGAGAGAAAGACCCTCCAACAAGTACAGATTAGACCCTGTTGGACAGGTAAATGCTAAACCAGGAGATAGCCTGCACAGACAACCCTGCACTGGACAACTTGTTTCATAATAAGGGGTGGTAAACCTGTTAAAGGCCTTAGAAAGGTCATTAACAAGGCAGTTGTGATGGGGTCCTTGTCAATCCCAATAAGGATGTAGTCAGTTATTCTTAATTAAGATTTAAACAAGAGTTGAAGGCAGTTTTCCACCAAAAGGGGTGGTGTCCAAGTGAACGAACTACCGGAGGAGGTGGTATCATTGAGATCGGTGGATAGTTTTAAGAAAGGGTGGGACAAGGTAAAAGGGAGAGTCACAACTGGTGGTAGGAGGGGGAATGGGTAAAAAGGATGGGAGAAGATTACTCCATGAGGGTAAAGGGAGGGGGGGGCAGCTCCAGTATAATTTGCTATGAGCTGCACATTTAAGCAGACTTGATAGATCATTATGGCCTGTTTCTGCTGGCATCTTCATATGTTCGTATGCAACCAGGAAGTGATGGTGAAATAATTTGACTTGAATCCTGACTGGAAGAGGCTGAGGAAAACAGTGGAGGACAGTAAACAAGTGCTGTTGTTGTTATGTAAGGACAGGGAGTAGAGAGATGTGTCAGTAGTTGTCAGGTAGTGTTGCATCAACCCCCGGCCCCTGCAGAGAGGGTTGACTTATGCCACCTTCCCAGGGTGGAGATTGGAATGGTGATTGCAAGAGCAGCATAAGAGAGGAGGGCCTTGTCCAGACCATCCAAGCTGTTGTTACTGTTTGTATAATCCAGAGCCTACAATGCCTTAATAATATCAGTAGGAGAGACAGGGGAGAAAGAAATTGAGGGAGGAGTACGAGGATTGGTGGGAGGGCATGTTACAGGACAGAAATGGAGTAGTTAGTAGAGGCTGTGTGATTACAGATTTAGCACTACTAGTAAAGTACTTGTTAAATGTGTCAGCAAATTCTGGGGGGGGATAGAAATTAGAGAGTTAGCAGCTTGTAGGGAGAGGGTAACTGAGTGTGGGGGGGTGTGTGAAAGAGATTGTGGAGCATCTTCCAAAATGTGGATAAACAGTTTATGTTTGATTGGAAGGTGGCTTGAAGATAGATAGTCTTGGCATCATGCTCGATCATCCTGCCTGACTTGGAATAAGATTCCTCCATCCAGCAGCTGACTAGTCTTAGCCATCGACTCCCTAAGACTTGCTACTGCTACTGTCAGGCTAGTTCTCAGCTGATTTTCTAAATCACATACTGTTTCACCATTCATTGTGCAGGACTGGATATTTAGTGCTGGTCCACTTTTTGTCCAGTATCTTTGAAGACCCTGACACCAGCAACTGTTGAACTGCCACACCTGCCCACTCATGAAGTGAACACTGTGGCGCATCATCTCCATGCCAACTGTTTTCAGGTACTCTATCCTTGAATGGAGGTGGGGATCAAATTTGATCTTGGTAGTTTTTGTCTTAAAAGGTAGAGCAGTTTGCCATCTTGTAGACATAGCAGGAGCAGCAGCCTTAGGATTTTTCAGAGGACCTTTAGTTGTAGAGACTTTCTGTACCTTACCAGCCTCTGTTATTGGCATCATTATTCCAAAACATCTGTAAACTTTCTTGTGCTTTGGTTCAGTAATGTCTCATGGGTATCAATTTTCTAGTGCATCAAATCTGGTGTTTGACATGAGAACTAGCTCGCATCAGGAGAGGGTCTTTTGGAGGAGCTGCTCTCCTCAGCTACAATTCAGCAACCATCACAGGCAGGACAATTAAAGCTGGCAGAGCAGAAAGCTCAAATGCAGAGCCAGAGCCAGAATTAGACTACCAAAATGTGAGTAAAACACAACCTGCTATACCAGGTGAAAATGTAATGAATTATGTAAAAGCTGTAATGAAATTTCCTCTTCCCACAGAAGCTGAGGTAAATTGCAGAGACAAAACGTCTAATAAATCTAATGTGCTAGGGGTTGTCACTAAATTAATGACATATACTTCAGAACCTAAATCCAGTTTAAATCCCACTGTGTTTGCAACCTCAGTAATTCTGATATATGTGATATTTCCAGTAGCTCAGAACTCAGAAAATAGATATCTAAGCCTGCAAGGGAAAGCGAGCTGTGCTTATTGCCAAGGGAGGAAAAAATAACTGAGCCATCCATGTAAGCTCCAAACAAGCTAAATATTCTTGTGTCTAGAACTTTGCTGTGTTAAGAAAAAGAGACAATAGTCCCAGTGGGTTCCAAGACAAACATTGCAAACACACTTCTCAATACTACTAGAAATACTAGAATTGAAAGTATCTCTTGCATTGTTCAAGAGATTAAAGCCAACAGTCACACAATTGGGAAACTGGTAACCATGGTACCAAATAGTCTTAACAAGTCTAATTCTAACACAATTAATAGTAAGTCAGTTGTATCTAACACTCCGAAAGAAAATGATCTATAAACATGTAAATGTATCCAGAGGAGGCTGCAGCAACACCACATAAAGAAGAGGTCCAAATCAGTCAGAGAGATGCTCGGTGGGGGTGGGAGGAGGAATGAAATAATTACTCAAGGCAGGTATGAAATTAAAGACTCTATGAGGCCTGCGGCTGGTTATATTGTTTCTTCGGTTGGTGTGTCAGCTCAGATAACCCCAATAAGCATGCAATAAAGTAAAACTAACGGTAATTACATGGAAAACATTGAAAATTAACAGAAAAGAAATGAAGGGCAAGATTAATCAGACAAAGACTGAACAGAAAAAGATATCCCATACTAGGCAACATTCATACTACATCAAATGCTAGAAATGAATAATAAAATGGGGAAACTGAGAAAAAAGAAGAAAACAGTTGAGGCATTTAACCAAATAATAACAAAGCTGATAACAGAAAATGGAGAATTAAAAAAAAAAAAGAGGATGAACAAGTCAAACAAAGACTTTCCAACATAAAGGACAAGCAAGTACCTTTGCTCTGACAGATAAAAAAAACCTGGAAGTAACCAATAAAATCTTTAAAGAGAACTTATCACTTTGAAGCTCAGGTACAAGGAAAAATGTATGGATTTTAGGTGTTCCAGAGAATCAGGACAGCAATAGTACTCTAAGAGAGACACTAAATAAAATAACAGTGGCATACTTGGACACATGGACATGGATAGAATTCATAGGTCACTTTGATCAAAGCCTGATACAGAATCCCCCCAGATCAATCAACGCAAAGTTTGTCTGTTTTGATGACAAATAAAAACTCATGACAGAAGTTTATAGCAAAAAAATAATATGTAGGATTAAGCTATGTGGAGCATCAATTTCATTTTTCAATGATCTGGTCAGCAAAAGGAAGAAATTAGATTTTTTACATAACAAACAGTGGAATAATAACTGGAAAGTAAGCATGATCGGCCCTACAAGAAGGAAGGTTACTGTAGACAGAGAAAGACTGGACTACGATACACCAGATGATGCAGTTAGATACTTGTCAAAATGTCTTCCAGACATTTTTGCATAAAAAGCTAAAAGGTTTTAATTACCAAGAGTAAACATGGAAGAGCAAACTGTAAAGATGTAAAGACAGTGAGAATAAAACAGGAACTGTGAACAGTACTCAAGAATATATTAATAGTAAACTTAAAGGACAGCATTAAGTACTATTATGAAAAAATTACTGTATAACAATATTTTAATCAGATTGTATTAAGATAATGGCAAGGACGGGAGAAAGAAGAGGAGCACAATCATTTTGGGGAAAAGAGTACAGCTCTGGCAGACTTGTAATTGGTTGATTATTTCACAACAAACATATAGAATCTGTGTGCCAGAATGAAGAAAGATTTTTCTGTATTTAAGTCATATTTTGTTACAGTTTAAAGAAGGTGAGACATAAGTTCAAGAGTAAGCACAACAAAGGATTAAAATATGGAGAAAATAAAAGAAGTATGGACAAAATTAAATCATATGGGGAAAAGTTACTAATCTTAAGAAGTAATACAGCAGGCTCTGATTTGACAACATTTAATGACAGCTAACTTTAAATAAAATATATTATGTGCCATCTTCAATGTAAATGGATGAACTTCCAATGAAAACATCCTGTATTACGAGTTATTTAAAAAGCAGCATACAGAGATGGCCACACCAAAATATTGACTTGATCCTACTTAAAAAACAGTCAAGTGAATGCAAATAAGAGCACCCAGATCCAGCATCTAGCATAGTAATTCATTTGGTTAAAGTGCCAAAATGCAAAGAGCAAAACAAGAATTCTTATGGCTCCTTCTAACCCGCCATCACGGTGGCAGCAATGGTTACAGGCACAGCTTATGTTTCACATGTCAGACTGTCGTGGCTTCATCAGAGATAATGCTGCACATAGCAAATCATTGTTTGAATAGTACAATCAGCCAATCAGTGCAACACACAGTGCTATCGGTGAATGAAACAGCTGATGTTAAACAGCATTTAAAACGACATCATGGTTACAAAGAAATACAAATCACACATACCCATAATAACAAGCATCATGGGCTGTATATGCAAGTCACCACAAAATACTATGCTGGTTCAACTTTAAGCAGAAATGCATGGTGCCAAAAGGCCTCTCACACAGTCTGCAAAGGTGCCAATAGAGACAGACACACGTGTTCATCCTACCAGGTCTCATCAGTGTGTACAAGCCAGGTATACGCTTACTGTTTACATGTAAAAATATTTGGTTAAACAGAAACATGTATAGCACCTTTAACATTCACTAAATGTATATAGCCATTTCTGAAAAAATTTAAAAACAGCATCTATCGCCTCCTTTAAATAGCAAAACAGTCCACTAAAATGGACAAATGGGGCCAGATATTCAAAGGTTCGCCATGCTTGAGAGTTGCGCCTGCGCTCAAACCTGCTCCATTCGATATTCAGCAGGAGGCAGTTGCACCACAGAAAACATGCTGAGCAACAGCCAATGCAAATTAATGCATGCTGAACTGGAAGGAGAGGAACTATACATAAACTGCACAGCCCGATATTCAGCGGGCTGTGCAGAGTGCTACAGGCGCAACCCCAACCTGCGTCTGCACAACTTTGAGCCAAAAAAAACAAGTCGAGGGCCACCCACTGGTGAGCTGCTGCATTGCAGGCGCAACACAGCAGCTGCCACCTGTGGCTGGCCCCAACCCACTCATGCCCTCACTTGGCCGATGGAATAGGGCAAAAGAGTGAAAATTCCCACCACCACCCCACTGACCCGATCGCAGGCAACAGCAGAAATGTTTCACCACCAGCCCGACCCGTGGGCTGCATTAGTTTAAAACAACCCCGAATACATCCCTGGTGGTCCAGTGGACCAAAAGCCTGATCGTGGCTGTATCAGTGTGACTACAACCCCCCCTCCCCCAACATAGCCCTGGTGGTCAGTGGACGCGAAACTCCCATCACGGGAGTGAGGATACCCCCAGCATCCCTGGGTGCTCAGTGTCCCCACCCACCCACCCATGAAGCCCCACACCGCCCCCCGCAGCCAGCGGTGCAGCATCCCACCCGCCTGCCGCCTCACCACTCCGCCGCCGACTGACTGTTAGGGCTGCACGCCCATTGGTGCAGAGCAAGAGCCAATGGGCGGCAGCCCATACCATACAAGACAGTCCAGATTTAGAATGACAGTCCAGATTTGTGAATGCAATTCATTCACAAAACTGGACTGTTCTTAGCGGTATGGCTGCACGCCCATTGGCCCTTGCTCTGCACTAATGGGCTGCAGCAGTCTCTACCGGCAGTCAGTCGGTGGGTGGCGGGCGCAGGCAGGTGGATGCTGCCGCCCGCCGCTGCTGGGGGAGCGGGTGGTGGGGCTTCATGGGTGGGTGGGTGGGGGACACTAGGCACCAGGGATGTGTTGGTGGGGTATTTACCGATACATCCCATGATCTGGAGTTTCGTCCACTGGACCACCAGGGCTATGTTCAGGAGGAGGGGTTGTATTTTACACTGATACAGCCCGCGATCAGGCTTTTCGTCCACTGACCACCAAGGATGTATTCGGGGTTGTTTTAACCAATGCAGCCCGCAGTCGGGCTTGTGGGGGGACATTTCTGCTGTTGCCCGCGATCGGGCCAGTGGGGGTGGTGGTGGGATTTTCACCTTTGCCCACAATCGGGCTGCAGGGTGCGTCCTCGACGGCTGCTGCCTGGCAGGCGCCAGGCGCAAGTCCTCGGGATCGGGCGCACCTGCATAAGATGTATGCAAATGAGGCTATAATCAGATGCAAATGGCCCCCAGTGCCTTGCATGAATTATGGCCCCATTTGCATGTCACCTTTGAATATGGGGATTTTGGATGGCGCATGGTACTTGCGCCCGCAGTTGTATGCTCCACTCTGACAACTTGTGGTGGCACAAGTTACACCGCGCCGATGCACAGTGGTTGTGAGTTGGGGTGATAGTTCAGCGAGCTGCTCAATACGCAACTCCTTTGAATATCACCCCGCCACAGCCCAGCGCAACTATTTTGGCGCAGCTAGCGGCTTGCGCCTAAGAATGGCGATGTTTGCATATCCAGCCCATAATATACAATTTGATTCCCTTTAAAAATATACACATAATTATGCCTACATAAGGTCAATGCTGTGCACACACAAGCAATCACTCAAATACTTTCATGGCAATAAAATGTAGTATTTATCACAAATGTATTAAAAAATTGTAAAAGATGAAGGTAAATTAGTGCAGTCATTTAGTTCCCATCCTTCTCTCTAAGTTCAAAGCAGTACTTTCTCTTTGTCCAATTCTTTTTGCCCAGTTACCTCCTCTAGGACCCATTATTGCTCTTCCTAAACTTGTGAATTTCATTCACCAGTTTACAGTAGAGTTCTGGACTATTGCATATGTCTCATCCATTCGTTCTAATGCCCCTATATGCTCACCCATTCATATACAAAACTCTCTGTACAGTATGTCCAGCAAATAAAGAAACTGCTAAAAACATTAAAACTGTGAAATGTGTTAAATATACATGGGGATAAAATGGGTAAGATGTTAGCTAAGACCTTTAAAAAAAAAAAAGGAAAAACATAATTAGTGGATTAAAAACTAGGTTAGAAGAAATACAATTTCAAGGTCAAGAAATGGGAGAAATGATTACTTATTTCTATAAAAACGTATACCAGAAGAAAATAATCTACCCCAACATGAATTGGAACAATGTTTACTAAATGGTAAATTACCAGGATAAAATGTAAGAAAGTAAAGGTAAGTTTTTTTTTTCTTTTCATGTCCAAAAAAATTCTGGACTTTGATACCAGTTTTACAAATAGGCATATTATATGATGTTTTGTCTGATCATTATGTTACTGTTATTCATACCTCTTTTTTCATTAGGGAGACAATACTTACTAAAAATTGAAGACATTATAGATTTTCTTAAATATCTTGCCTCTGAAGATAGATCCTCATATAACTTTTCTGCCTGCAGGTTTTATCTCACAAACAATGATATATTTGTGCTCAACGTGCCTACTCTTATAACTTGGTATGTTGTCTCCCCTTCATTTTAATGGGCTATACAGCAACTACATGATATATAACTTCTATGGCTGATATTGTTGTGTGCTCGTGGCATGTTAGGGAACTCAACATTCCTAGAAAAGAACCCACGTATTAAGACATCTTAAAAAGCACAGAGAACAAATTGCATTTTTACAAGAGACAACATTATTACCTCAGGATAATGACAGACTCAAAAGAAACTGGGTTGGTCAAGTTCATACAGCCTCTGCTGCATCTAAGAAACATGGGGTAGCCATTTTATTACATAAAAATCTAAAGTGGATGTATCTAACGCCATTAAGGACACTGATGGTAGATGGGTTATAGTGTGTCTGGATACAGCAACTGGTCCCTTAACCCTAATCAATGCATATGCACCCAATCCAGACTGCCTGAATTTCTTCCATAACATAACAGCATAGCTAACCACCCATAATCTATCTAATACACCTATTTTAATGGGAGGAGATTTTAACCTGACACTTGATGCCTTTTTAGACAGAAGTAATGCCACAACCGATAGCCATCCAAGAGATAAGTCAGCACTTTCACTACTATTGAAAGATTTCAGATTAACTGATGTGTGGAGACTATATCATCCTAGAGACTGACAGCATACCTTTTACTCACCTCTCCACCATTCCTATAGTAGGATAGATTACTGGTTTGCTACACTCAGGTTACTGAAAAATTCAGGAAGCTACTATATTACCAATGATTATTTCCAATCATTTTCCGGTTAAATTGCACCTAAACTGGGGACCCCATCTTCCAGGTCTCCTCCTGGTGCTTAGACCTCTTTACTTAAAGACCCGAATTTATACCATGGGTCAAATCACAAATTCAGAAATTTCTATCTCATAACCTAACTCCAGATATTTCTATGGGTATTACATGGGAGGTGCTTAAAGCTACAATACATGGTAAAATCATTAGTTTCTCCTCCCATAGGAGGAAGATGCAGGAGCAACAACTTTATAATTTAGAAAAACAACTTAAAGAAAAGGAAAAACAATACTTTGCCAATAAATACCCAGATCCTAATTCTCCCGTCCATCTAGAAATACTGCAACTACGCTTTCAAACTCATATCGCATAAAACTGAAATGTCTCTCTTTAAAATTAAATAAAAATACTGGGAACATGGAGATAAGGGTAAGAAGTTATTAGCTCATAGACTCAAATCGCAACAGATGGAAAGATTTATAAGTGGTTTGAAAGATTTGGATGGTAATATATCCACTGGAAATCCTGTTATTAACAAAATGCTGACAGATTTTTATAAAAAGCTATATGCTCCACCCCTGAATGCACAACCGACTTAAATTCAAATTTTTTTTAGAAAAACTAAACCTTCCCCAACTCCCCACTGAACTAGCCGAACCATTAAACAAACCTATCACAGAAAAAGAAATACAACAAGCCCTGTCTAATCTCAATTCAGGTAGATCCCCTGATGGATATGGATTCCCTATAGAATTCTATAAATCTTTTTCTGATCTCCTACGAGCAAACGAAATTTGCCAGCAGATAAAGGCCTAGATGTCTATCAAGTCTGCTCGAATGTGCAGCGAGCACCCCTTATTCTGCAGCTGCCCCTCTCTTCATCCTTCCCCTTCATTAACCCTCCCCGTGTCCTGTCCCATCCCCTTTTGAAGCAGTAATTACTGTTCTCCCTATAAAAGATAAAGATACTTATGTTCCCTCTAGTTATCATCCCATCTCCTTACTTAATACAGATGATAAAATATTTGCCAAAATTCTAGCCATGCATCTTGAACCTCTCATCCCTCAACTAATTCCCTGCTCACAAGTAGGGTTTGTAAAGGGTAGAATCGGAGCAGAACATGTAAGATCTTTATTCAATCTCACGTATAAAGACCAATCTCTTAATTCCCCTACTGCAGCTATTGCCATAGGTTTTGAAAAGGCTTTTGATTCCTTACACTGGAACTACCTTTATAGTATACTTTCTCACTTCAGGATTTCTGGCCATTCTTGTGCATGGATCAAATTACTACGCAACTCTCCACTGGCTAGGTGCTTACTAATTCAACTTTATCCCAATCTTTCTCCCTAGCAAAATGCACTAGACAGGGAGGCCCATTATCCCCATCTCTTTTTATTTTGGCTCTCGAACCATTGAAAACTGCTCTACGACAATCTAATGATATAAAAGGTATTTCAATTGGTAATTCACAATATATTTCTCTGGCCTATGCGGATGATCTATTATTATTATTAGATAATCTGGAAACTTCTGCTCAACCACTTATCCAGCTACTTAACTCATTTACGAGTCTTTCCGGCCTAGAGGTAAACTATAATAAATCTGAGGTATTACCTTTAAATACATTTTGTAAACCACATATGGTTACTTCCGTTGGTTTTCACTGGTCACTCCAAGGTCTCACCTATTTAGGAATCAAGATCTTACCTAACCTAGATAAAACATGGGATGCAAACCTCTCCTCTTTTCTTGTGGAAATTAAAACTATATTAGATAAATGGAAAGCTCTTAATCTTTCATTTATGGGGAAAACCGCAGCTATTAAAATGTCTATATCCGCTAACATATTATACTTGTTTGCTAATATTCCACTTACATTATCATCTTCTTTCCCAATGAGAATAGACAAAATAATAGGTGATTTTATCTGGGAGGGGAAAATCCCAAGAATTAGTCAAGTTAAACTGAAAAATCATTGGTCAAGAGGAGGACTTGGCCCCCCCCCCCCGGTTTCTAGCATATCTCTAGGATTATTGAGCTTCTCAAACAGTGAAATGGTTCACAAAACCCAGCCCTAAAACTCCTCTATGGGTCAACATGGAAACATCTCTGAACACAGGTTTTTCTCCCTCAAACCTTATCTTCAGTCCCTTATCTCGCACGTTAAGACATCATCCAACTATAGTCCCATCTGTCAACTATTGGGGTAAACTTCATAAACAACTAAATTCTAATCCTGCTCCACTACTACACACTCCCATTTGGGATAACCAGTCTATTACTCCGGAAGGCCAACCATTATATTACAAAGCTTGGAAAAATAAAATAATTTATTTTCTAGGTGATGTCCTATCTCGTGGGCACTACACACTAGATTCTTTCACTAATTTACAAATCAGGTGGGACATACCCAAAAGTGATTTCTGGAAATACTTACAATTAAGGCATACTTTATCTGACCTGCTATCAAAAATAACGGAAACTTCATCTTTAGATTCCCATGTTACCTTTTGGCTAAATAGTAGTGCTGCCCTTGTTAGCAAAATATATAAATTTATCAGGGATACATTACCAAACCAGTCTCTTTCATCTAAAGATAAATGGAGACTTGCACTACATTATAACATTCCCACTTCCAATGGAAGGACTGCTGGTCTACCTGCCATTCTTCTTATGAAGATATACGTAGTATGCTTATAAAATTTAAAATACTCCACTTATGGTATAGGACACCAGGAGTCTTACACCATTTTAACTTATTGCAAAATGATCGTTGCTGGAGATGCAACTATAAAAGTGGAGATTTACTACATATAATATGGTCTTGCCAATCCATATCTAATTTGTGGAGATCAGTTCATGATCTGGCTGTTAAAGTAATCAGTCAAAGTACTCCTTTTGACCCCAAACTTAATATTCTAGGTATTAAGCCCCATAACAATAACTACTCTACATGTCAACATACATAGGTGAATATATTATTTACGCAAATGAAATGCCTTTTTAATGAACTGAAATTTTAATGAACTGAAAATCTGGCACTATACCATCTTTCACTGATATTCTCAATAACTTAACCCAAATAGCATCTTTAGAAAAAATTCTATATTCGTCTCTGGACCGGATAAGTGAATATAAATGCTGTTGGCAGAAATATTTAGACTATCTGAAATCTAACTGATGTCGATCGGTTCAAACTTAACTTAAGTTCTACAAAGTACTTTGACTCTTTAAATTCTTTATTTTGTCTTCTGTCTTCCTGTACTATTTATTTATTTACTGTAGTAACGATCATTACTAGTTCTGTTTAGGTTATAGATAATGCCAAGACTTTAAAGAATATACTATATTATTCTTACACCCTGCACTTATATATTTATGTACTGTATACATGTGACATAATCCTTGTAATGCATCTTATTCTTTGTATGGAATATGTCTTGACTATTTGAAAAAGTTCGATAAAGAAATTGATAGCAAAACAAAATGTAAGACATCAGAGACAAAGGGCTTGATTTTCAAAGTGTGATACGGGGCTTGAGCCAAGCCCCGCATCAGCCCTGGAATTTGCCACACCTGTGCCAATTCCCTTTTCTGCAACTGTGCCGGAATTTGGAAGGCCGAACACAGTTGCAACAGTTTTCCTGATTTGTGAAAGCTTGTGCCAAGTCTTTGGTGCAAGCAACGTAAAATGGGGCCCTAGGATTGCCACAAGCTAGACCAGAAAAAGTTGGTCTAATGTGCGACAACTAGCACATGGAAGTACAAATCCCGATTGCCAGCCAGGAGACTGCCGCAAGCCCCGTGTGCCATATCGTGGGCGCACTCGGGGCTCATGGCAATCTTGCATGTTTAAAAACTGAGCCCATGATACTGAATCTCCCTAAACATGAGACCCCGGTTTAGACAGATACACAGCCTTGTTACACAAAATAAAGTGTTTACATTGTGTTTATTGAGGCTTTATTACCTTGGATCAGGATTATGCTAGAAGAATTGTTAGATGGCATCAGGACTTTACCACCCTCCTTATAGGAGGCTAGAGTGACTCTGACCCAAAAACAGGGGAAAGACACTTGTAACCTAGATGCAGTAGGTACAGACCAATCTCATGTATGAGTCTGTATTACAAAATTCTAGTGCAACTGGCTGTTACAAGACTTAGAGGGCACTCCTGATGCCATCCACCATAATCAGTTTGGCTTCATTCAGGGAAAAACAATCCAACAGACAACACGGAAAGTCAAAATTTAATTTCAACACATCAAAAAATTCCCAGACAATTATTAGGCACTGGCCTTGCATGCCGCAAAGGTACTCAAAATGTTATAGACAGAAATCATATGTTTGTATGTTTACAACACTGGGATATTCTAGAATCCTTAACACATTTGATTAAAAAATTGAATTCCAATACTAGGACAAGATTTAATATTAATGATTATTTATCATTCACTTATAATATGTTATCCACTTACTGTATATGTACAATGAAGTAAGGCAGGCTTGCCCATTATCTCCCATCTTATTTATCCAGTCACTGGAACTATTTTTTCAGTATGTATGAGAGAACCAGGAAATAGAGGGATAGAATGAGAAATGAGGAAGTTAAGTTTGGCATCTAAACAGATTATATTTTAATGAATTCAGAAAAATATTGTGAAAACAGCATTGAAATTCCTCCAGGAACTGAAAGATTGTTAGGATTTTCAGGTTATACATTGAATCACAACAAATCAAATCAAATCTAATGAGAATCTCACCCGGGAAATAGATTAGTGCAGAAACCAATGTTAAAATATTAAAAAGGGAAACTATACTCAGGAGCCATTCTATAATAGGAATAATGCACTCCAGGGCATGTGTAGTACTGGGATAATGTCATGATTTAGAGGAATGTGAAAAAAAAAATATGCAAACTGTGCTGAAAAGGAAAGCATAGAACAGATGCTAGATAAAAACATACATTTCTTTCATCAGCAAAGGACTGCTTAGCCCAACACATCTAAACAGAGGTCTACTATCTCATCTATCTATGCAGACTGTAATTGATTCACAACAACCCTCCATACCATGTCTACACACTATTATGTTTATTTCACAGAGGTGACATGGAAGATTGAATTTACCACCCCTTAAGGATGGGTAAAAACAAGGTGGAAGGGCCTGTGTTCTTATTTCCCGTCCACCTCTATGTCCATTCTAGTGGTACCCCCCCACCCACTGATTGCTGTCCTCGTTATCTGATTTTATATTCCCTAGTGTCTAGTGGCACTCCCCCCACCTGCTGATCGCCATCCCCGTTATCTGATTTTAAATTCCCTGGTGTCTACTGGTACCCCCCCACCCGCCGATCACCGTTCCTGATTTCCCTAGTGTCTAGTGGACCCCCCACCCACCAATCACCATCCCCTGCTATTAAAATATATTCCCTGGTGTCTAGTGGCACCCCTCAACCCTCCCATTTCAGGCGCAACCTGAAATTAAGCAAATGGTCCTCAATGTTGTTTTTTTCCAAAACCTGTAAAAAGAAAACTGTCCCTTGCTGATCATCCCCCAACCCCACCTCCCACTCAGCAACCACCACCCCACACTCTGTAGTACATACACACATAGCCTTACTCACCTGAACAGGTCCCAGGTTCAAGACCAACTCTTCAGCTGCTGGAACTGGTGACTGCAATATGAGAAACTAAGGTAAATGTGGTTCAGTGTATTTCAATGGGGTTTCAATTTTTATGCATAACTGAGCCACTGTTTGATATTTTGACCCCAAATTTTCAACATGGCCTTTTGGGGACTCCACCTCATGAACAATATGACTGTCACTACCCAACTTCTGCCTGGAAGGTGATTTCACAGTTGCTTGGCAAATTCCCCTTTCAGGCAGGATATGAATTTTTTTCCTGCAGCTATATTGAAAATTTGGGTCACAATATGTAAAAATGGTAAAGTTATGACCATTCATTGCAATTTCATTACGTACACACATAACTTTGGAAATGTTAAATATTTTGATCCCATATTTTCAACATAGCCTTTTTATTACCCCACCTCATGTATGTCACAGCTTTCATTTTTCAAATCCTAGGCAAAATGAGTTTTCGCATCTGTGGTGTGGAACGTAGTGGTGTTACAGTTACACAGAATTATGTTTTGGCGGGGATTCGAAACATTTCTGTACTAGGTACATGAGGTGGGGTAATAAGATGGCTATGCTGACAATTTGGTCACTGTTGTCCTATAAATGGAAGAGCAGGGCCCAGAGGGCAATGCGCTCCCACAGGCAACTAAGAATACGATTATACTATCTCAAAGAGTAAGGAAATAAATTGCAAAAAACTTTGTTAATGCTCAAGTTAGGGTTATCCCAGCATGACACACACCATGTCATGTGTTATTCCTTTAATATACAATCTGCTGATATGAATTTAATTTAGTAACTAAAAAGACAATGCTGTGCTCTCACCTCGCATTCCTATAAAGTACGATTACTGTGGTATCCTTATTGATCACAGTTTTTTTTTCCAACAATGCTGCATATTGAAATACATAGAAAACTATATTAGTGGGAATTGTGCTTAATCCCTGTAGGGTCCTTACGTTACAGTATTTCTTAGACACATAAAGAAGAATCATAAATTCATTTATTAAATAAACTCCCCCGGCTTCTTCCTGGCCCATTAAATCATTTTTTTTCTATTTATCTATGATCCTTAGAAATAAAAAGGTTGCACAGATTTTTAGCACTCTACCTCCCAGAGGGTGCCAGACCACATCCCATCATCCCTAATTTTCTTTGTTTTCTATCAAAGAAGAGATTATGCAGATTGCCAGGAGTAAGAGAACTTGAAGAGGTGAAGAATATACATATACCAGTTCTTTTAACATAACTTAGATGAAAAACAGAAAACTTTTGGGGAGGTGAAGAGGGTGGTTCAAGAACATAAAACTATGTATTTTTCAAAATACCCGGCACTAATAGTAATTCAACAAAATGGGAGAAAACCAGTGTATTATGACAGCCCAGAGCAAGTCTGGGATTTCATAGAAATGCACAGAGTCTTCTCAGAACATGCACATAAATTCAAATCAAGAGCGTACTACCTCATCAGCTGGAGCCTCTGCTACTGCATGACGTAATTTCACTCCCACCCACCATTAAAATCATAGCTCTATAGCCACTCAAAAATCAATTGATGCCCAGAATTAAACCTTCAGATACTACTGCAGCAACAACCGCAGCACCACCCACACAAGCTATCTCACCAAGACGCAATAAAACAAGCATTTGTCAATGCCGAATGTTTGCTTGCTGGCATTGGCATTGGTAATGTAGGAGTTAGAGAGATGCATAATAGGAATGGCAGTGAAGTATTAAACTGAAGCCAACCCCACCATCACCCTGCAGAGACTGACAGGCACTGGAGTGTGCCTTTTTGGGTCATCAGGCATAACGGGCATGCCATTTCTCCACACTACCCTGCAGACACCGACAAGTGTCACAGTGTGCCTTGGAATCTTTGGTTTTATGTTCACCCCATTCCATAAGAAATATGGTGAGATGGGTGCAGTATAGGAGAATGGGGTGAACTTTGGGGCCAAATAGTCTAAGGCACACCTTGATGCCTGTCACTGGCTGCAGGGTGTGGGTGGGGGTGGAATGGCAGGAGTATTACAGGCGACAATCCCAAGACACACCCCTCATGCCTGTCAAGTCTCTACAAGGTGGGGCATTATGGTCAGAAACCCTAACGTCCCAGGCGTTCATTGGTATTTTCACTCCAAATTTTAAACATGGATTTTCTGTGATCTCCACCTCATGAACAGTGGCAATATCAGTTTGTTAGCGGAAAGCTGATTTTGCACAGCTACTACATCATTTGGTACCACTGGTGTGAAAACTCATTTTGAGCAGGATGTGAAAAATGACAGTTGTACTGTTCATTGGGGAGGTGCAAAATGGCAATGCTGAAAATCTGCAGTGAAAATATAAAAAAACTGGTGAAGTCATGAGTGTGCATAGAAACTGCGAACACACACCTATAATGCAATTAGTTTGGGGATTTTTACAGCAGATTGTCAACACAGGGATTTTGGAACCTCCGCTCATGAACAGTGTCACTGTGATTTTCTTAATCTGTCTTGAACAGTGATTTCCCACAGCAACCACGCATTTCTGCGCTGGAAGTGTGAAAACACATTTTGGCCATGGTGTGAAAAATGACAGCTGTACTGTTCATAAGAAAGTGTGGAAAAATGCCAGTGGTGAAAATCTGGACTGAAAATATTAGAAAGCCATGAAGTTACGAGGGTGTGAGGAAACTGCACAATGGTATCTCACAACACAATCATTTTATGGACTTTTTTCACCAGATTTTTAACATAACCATTGTAACACCTCTGCTCATGTACAGTGTCACTGTGATCTTCTTAATCTGTCCCGAACATTGATTTCGCACACCAACTGCACCATTGTGCGTTGCATGCGTGGAAACACGCTTTTGGTGAGATGTGAATAATGACAACTGTACTGCTCTAAGGAGGTGTGGAATGGCAATTTGGAAAAATCTGGGAGGAAAATTCGCGAACTCACGGTGCCGCATGTAGGAACAGCGCAACGCATGCTCGTGAAACAGTCATGGGGAATTTTTTCTACTAAATTTCAACATAGGTTTTAGGGGCCTGCCTCATGAACTGTGACACTGTCATTGTGTAAATCAGTCCCGAAGGTGCTTCATGCAGTGACCACAAAATCACTGTTCCGAGCCAATTAACAAAATGACAGTGACAGAATTCATGAGGTGGGATCCCAAAAACCTCATGTTAAAAATTTGGTGAAAAAATTTCCAAAAATGCCCGCGATATGCTTCAAAGTTTAAAAAATCCTGTTTATTACATTATACAGCTTACTGGCATTTCCTCAGTTCGCGGTCAGCTTTGAAGCATGCACATATGTTCCTGGTCCACCAAAGATCGTTGTGCTGAGCTCTGGAGGTAAGTATGGAGAGAGGTGGGGGTGTGAGGAGGTGGATGCGCAGAGGGTGGCCGCGGGTAGGGGGAGCGGGGGTCAGGACAGTCAGCGAGGGAAGCTTTTTTCTTTCAGATTTTTTTTTCTTGGGCGACATGGGACTTGTACCATGCTGGGGTGGGCTCCCAGCATGGCAGTTGGAAGGCTGTTTGGGGGGACAGTGGAGCTGACAGGGGATTAGGCACCCCCGCCATATGGACTGTTGCCACGCTGAAGTGGGCTCCCAGTGTGGCACCCGGTTGTCTGTTGGGGGGAGAAACATTGGAGCTGATGAGGGACTGGGCAGCCCCATTGGCTATACAGACTGTTACCACGCTGGGGTGGGTTCCCAGAGTGGCACCTGGAACTCTGTTGGAGGGGAGCGCAGCAGAGCTGACGGGGGATTGGGCATCCCGTCGGCCATACAGTGTGTTTGTGTGGGGGGGGCGCATTAGCATGCAATATGCGTGCACGTGTGTGTGTGGGGAGGGAGCACATGTGCACGCAGTAGCTTCTCACTGCTCACTGAAGCGTAGATCTGCCTTTGAACTGTAGGCACTGCATTTCCAACTGCTGTCATAGACAGCTGTAGCATTCATTGGCAAACTGTGGCCGCGCCTACAAACACATTGACTGCATTGGAAGATGGATGCCACACCTATGAAAACTCGGATGATGGCACTATGTTTCTTGCACATGCGTGAAAGCAAACATAAAAATATGACCATTCCAAGACTGTTCTCAGTAAAAGCATGCCCCCTACCAGGTCATATTCTGTTCACAGGAAACCTGCTACCACCAATCCAAATGAGCTGTTGACAGAGATTAGAATGCATTTTTAAGTACAAAAACACAGACATAAATATAACGCAAGAGTTTTTATTTATTTTTATTTATTTATATATTCTAGGATTACAAGTACCTTTGAGTCAAGGCTCTTTTCCAAAGGTTCCACGTCAGAAATAACAAACAACAAGGAAGCAACAGTGAACTAACAGTAAACAATTCATGTACAACAGTGCTATTGAAAGGGGTCAATTATAGGAAGAGTAAGGAGTAGAGGATGAGGAGAAGTGGAGGTAGTTAATAGAGGTTGCTGTAAAGCTACTAGCTTGATCCCCAGTGTGGGCTGCTTGGTTGCTCCTCAGTAGTAGTGCCCTTGCAACTTCCAAAGATAGACAAAAGTGAAGTTCTTCTAGCTAGCTGGCTTGAAATGGATCACTGCCCGGTTAATTTACAGAAGAGAGTCAACTATTAAAGACACTTGCAACAGCCAGCATCAACACAGCTATTTGAGCCAAACTTGTACATAGCATGCACTAGAAGTAAAGCAGCACGGTGCCAGGTAACAGGGTCTTCTTAAAGCTGCAAACCCAACAACAAAGCTGCATCAGCCACAATAACAGCAAAGTCCCCCAATTTATTTAAACACACATGAGGAAATAAAAAAATACATTACAGATACATCTCCTTGGAATCAGGGCAGGGCACTCGATGGGATTTTTTAACAGTTTGCAGTGCTCATTCAATTTATTCAGATCTTCCTGTTTCAAACTTTAAGCCTATGTTGGCAAAATTGCCTGCACCTTATCCAGGCACTTAATTTTAAATCATGTTCTAATGCATTTTAAATCCCTGCAAAGCGTGATGTAGCCTTCTCGCTTTAGATTGCATAAGTTTAATACCTAAGCTTCAAATGCAAACTGTGCATCCTCATCTAAAATGCTTCATCTATGAATGCAGAGAGTTTTATTGCAACACATAGAAGTTTTAAATATGAATACGTGTATTGTACCTGCTTGCAACTTTGGCTGCATTTACAATGCTGTTCCCTATGCTGAGCTGTAGAGGTTTCAAATGCTGTGAACATAAAAGGCACATATGGCTTTTAGAGTTTATTTCACAAGAAGCACTACTCAGGTTTAAACATCAAAATGCATCTCAGGTGTTGTGAACTTTTATTTAATACAAATTGCTTCCATAACACACATGCTGTTTAACTATAAATGTGCATGGTTCTAAATGAGATCATTTTAAGCCATTTCCATAAAGCACTTATTTTTAAATAACATACCAACACATTTTGAATCTCTGCAAATTTGTATGTAGCCTTCTGAAGATTTAAAATGTATTAGAATGTCATTTAAAATTAGGTGCTTTATGGAAATGCATTTTGAATTTTAAACCTTAGCGGTGCTTCTTGTGAAATAAACTCTCTAAAAGCCATCTGTGCCTTTTTATATGTTCATAGCATTTTGAAACTTTTATGTATTGCAATAAAACCTTCTGCATTCATAGAAGAAGCATTTTAACAAGATGATGTGGTTTGCATTAGAAGCGTAGGTAGTAATTTTAATTTAGTTACCTAACACCAACTGAAAATAACTTTTAAATTAAGCTCTGTCCTTTTTTTTTTTTTTATTCCTTTTCTCTTCTCTTCGGAGCTGGCTGGCATGTCATCCAGCTGTTGGCACCTGCACCCTAGGACCCGGGTCCATCAGCAACTCATTTTTCCTAAGCAGGCTGGCACATGAAGTGTCCCCTTCCCCTCGGGGGACCTGGATCCATTACCTGGAGAGGGCACATCTCTAGGACCTGGGGTGCAACGTTCAGCCATCAGCCGCCATGACAATTCCCCTAATTTTCCACCAAGCTTTTCTCCGCTGCTGGAGCCAGACATGCAATGATGAAAGCATGCTAACTTGCCAATGCCTGTCCAGCTCCAGCCCCCTTTCTATGCACCATACCTGTAGAGCTCCTGACTTCCATCAGCGGCAGCAACAGAGTGATGTATGCCCCAAACCCACCACAGAGAGAGACAGTTGTCATGGGACACTCAATCCTCTCCTCCCTGCCGATCCCTGATGACTCAAGTCTGTCCCAACCCGGTCGCCGCATGATGTGCGTGTGGCATCCAGCACCTCAACCTTCCGTGCCACCAGGCTGGCAAGATCTGTCCTTTTGATGTGTTTGCAGTGAGCTGAAAGTATCACAGCACTATATACAACGCGTAGCATTGTAAACATTGACATAAGCAGGTAAACAAATGCTATGCACTGCGATTTAAGTTCGGGATTAGTTACTGAAGATTACAATGTAATCATGTCACATATCTAACTAGAGTGTTCCTTTTTTTATATAAAAGGCTTAAACCATATATATTTTTATGTATGTCCTCTGTGTTGTTGAGACTGTGGGTCTGTTAACCAGCAGCTCCCAGCTCCCACTGTAGCCAGCAGCATGAGTTCCAGCTGCGACTGCAGAAGTCAAGAAAATTTGCCGTTCTCATACAGAGAACATGGAGGAAGCACTCCTCTCGTTAAGCTGGGCACCCAGGAGTTTGCATGCCAAGAAAACGTATTTCTGGCCCTAATTGTGAAAGACAAACAGCAGAATCTAGCTAAATGGGGTCCGTTTAGCTAGATTCTGGTGTTTGATTTTTTTAAATGACAACATTTTTATGCACTTTCCACACATTTTAGTCTGTGGAAAAAAAAGATGGTGGCTCACAAAAAAGGATTTCATTCACATGAAAAAGTAATGTGTCTCACGAGACAAAATCCTTTCTCATGAGATCAAATCCTTTATCAAATTTTCTACCTCTATCCAAAAAAGTGATCTTCTCATTGAAAACAATGGGAGATGAAAACTGAATAACTTTGCAACAGATTAATATTTTTGCACAAAACAAATGCATGCATGTTCTGTTACCCAAGTTGTTTCTACCATAAAAAATCATATCAAAATTCCACAGCATCTGGACGCAAGGCGAAGAGGAAAACTGCAAAAAGTGGTGACTTTTTAACTTTTTGCACTGTCCGGATCTTAGAATCTGCATATCCCACCAGAACGAAACTTGCCACGTCAAGAGAGCTACCCCAAGGGACAGCACATACCAAAGGTTGAGCAAATCCATTTATTGGTTACAAAGTTATTAAAGTACAAATTTTGAGGTTTAACATTAAACATGGTACTCAACCCTAACTATGGGGGGACCATGCCCCTATAATATATTATTGTAGGTGATGATTTATATATGCATCAATAACTTTTAATGTAATGTGTTGTATTTCCAATGTGAAAATCAACAACATATTGAACTGAATTTATTTATTAACCAGGTAAACAACACTGGGCCATGTGGCCTTTTTAGAGACAATCTGGGTTACTATAAGACGTAAGGCTAAATATCTTTTTTTTTTTTTCAGTTCTGTGTTTTTGCCTGCCTCAGCCGTCAGTGCTCAGCTCTGGTCACAGTGTCCCTCGGACTTCCACCACCCATATCTGCCTGCGCTCACCTGGTTACCCAGCTTACCCCACAGAGGGTGGGGTCACGGCACCGTATGGGCACCAGTGCCGTGATACTGGTAACTGGTTATGAGAGCTGGTTGGTGTAATTGAAGCCCAGGAACAGGGCTTCATGGAGATGGCTGGGCAGTGTTTTTCCCTGTAGGCTGGGGTTGGGACGGCAATAATGTCCTGCATCTGTCCCGCCCCAGAGTTGCTTGCTTGTGTCGGTGCTTGGTGACAACCCAGCCTCCGCCAGGTGACACTTCTGTACCGAGCACCCTCCTGGAGAAGGAGAGCAGTCCTCAGGATGCTCGATCCTTCTCCCGGCTGGCCCTCCAATGACCTGGATCCATTCCTGAACCCTGGTCGCCGACATTGCAAGTGGAAATCCAACCGCTGTGTTTGTGGGCCGGACTCCCAGGCTAAATATCTAATATACTAAGAATCCAAGCTACAAGTACAAACATTGTAACATATACAGAGTATATGTATATACAGAGTATAAACCTAAGTTACTAGAAGACATACAAGCTTAGTATCTAATGTACAGAAAAACCAGGATACATGCACAAACATTATAACACAATCAGAGTATGAACACAATAGTTAGATAAAGCCTAATGCAATTACATCCAACTGCCATAACAGTATCACATATGTGACATGAATACAAATCAGACAGTCTTTAAATCATCAAAGTTGCGCACTGTTCCAGTCTACCTCACACTTACACTGTGCATCTTTTGTTAACAAATCTTTCAATGATGATTTAAATGTGTTTACAAAAGGTGGCCTTTGCAGCTTGCAGTTGCTTACGGCAAGCATTGCAGAGTTGCTAATAGTGAAGGAGGTCAGTAGGGGAGTCAGCGGCCTTGTGAGAGTCCCAGGCCAAATCATAGTCCTTGCCCAGTATAACAAAGTCTGCAAAGATTTACGTGACTCCTTTCTCCCTAGATTTGCAGAGGGACATAGGAGTTCCATACCAAGAAGACATTGCTACAGAAGTATTCCAGAGCACCACCAACACTAGGGACTTGTGAGACTAGGAGACAATCAATGCTGGACAGATCAGCCAGTATGGAGTGGCCAACGAGACTGCGGAAAGAGTCAGAGGAGCTCATTTTGGTAGGAGCATTGGCCCATGAATCTGCCAGCCATAGAAGATAGGCCAATGATCGCTGAAGACATCAGGCAAGACACCTACAGCAACTTCCCTATGGGGGAGGAAAGTCAGGATCCAATCAATCAATTAATGAATGGTATGCGGATTTAGCATTCAGACTGACTGGGTCCTAGATAAGTTTGTGGAGGTGTTGGCTTGGATGTTTCCATTAAGTTTCTTTAAAGAAGGGCATATCCAGTTAGTGTTCAGACCACCCAAAAGCAATAGCCCACCACAGGTGACCACTGAAGCAGAGGTGGGAATGATGCCCAGTTGGACATCCTTAGGAAGACCTGGACAGCAGTAGGTGCCACTAATAAAAAGTGAGTGGAAGTAAGAAAAGGAGATTTCACCAATAAGTAGTTCATAGAACATAGGAACAATTAAGACATGAAAAATAGAAGCATTTAATTTAAGTAGGATATAGATGGCAACACCACCCCTATGCTTGCCCTTGTCTTGTCTATACAGTAGATGTAAAAGCCTGGAATAGGGCTGGAGATATCAGTGTTCTAGGTTTTCTTTGATAGCCATGTTTCCAGTATGACACTCACATTAGGCATAAGTTGAAGGCACCAGAGATGGAAAGCATCCGGTCTTGGGAAGAGGCAATGGATATTTAAATAAGTCACCCTCAGCCCTTTGGACAAGGTAAAAGAGGCACTAAGGGAATGGTTGAAACCCAGGTTTGGATCAGTATCACCTGCCAATATAAGCAGGAGGGAGCAGAAGGGTAGAATGGTAAGGAACAAGCTGGTGGAGACAGTACAGCCAAGGCCAGATTAAGGCATAGGCAACATAGGCACAAGCCCGGGGCCTCTGTCTTCCAGGGGGCCCCAAGCAATCCCAACATATATTTACTATATATCCTTTTCTTTCTGCCTGAGACACATTTTTTTTATTTGTAAAGGACTCAGCCACTGAGTACTCTGAGCAGGGCAGTTGATGAACTGTGGCATGACACTGATCTTCCTGATTAGGTATTAATTGCAGCTGATAGCTTTAGGGGGGCCCTGGCCAGGCTGACCTTTAAGGTGTCAAGAGGCCCATTCCCTTTGCTTTGTCTCCCACCCCTATTTAAAATCCCCACTTAGAATCAAGTCTTACCCTTAAATATAAACAGTGCAATTCAATGTGTATGTTTCATATTTAATCTCACTCCAAAACTAAGAAATCTACAGTGCATTTCAATGGTACAATTAAAATGGTGCTTTTGTTTAATTCCATGATCTCACTCATATTGAAGTTCTGACCTTGCTATAGCTCCGTTTTCAGGTGAACAAATTAATGGATTTCCAGATTCCCATCAGTAAATCTTGTCATTTATTGATCCTAGCTGGAAATGTTTGATCCTGGGAATGATTTCTTCCAACAATCACTTACTTTGCAATATAATCTCTAAAGTTCATGTCCCTCTAGTAAGCCTCCTACACCACCCAGGACCTTACCTCTTCTAGAGATGGACCCCTACCCTATCCAACAAAACTCTCACATCAATTGTTCATAATACCTAACAGAACAAAATGATTACACCCAGACTGTAAGCGCACACATATGTGTTTGGAAGGGGATCCTTTGGAGAAGTGCAAATCATGATATTTCACACCCAAAATTATCTTTACCAGGCCAATTAGTAATTATTTTCTTTAAATGATCACAAAATCAGAATATTGTTATTTTTTCATGCTGATATTATTAGTTCAATTAATTGCGAAGCATTTTAGTTAGGTTATTTATATTTTATGCCACTTTTTAGGACAGTAATCATTTTTTTCAATTTTCAATAACTGATATACAGAGGCCAAGAGATGCGGTCACAGCTAAGGGACATGGTCATGGCCATGGCATGGTTGCAGTGAGGGGCCCCCGATTTCTCTTGGGCCTAGGTCCCTAAGTTTTCTCATCTGGCCCTTAGTCCAGAGCAATCAACAAAGGAACAAGATACTGTAGCAACTACTGCAGTGACAAAATATCAATGAAAACAGAACTGTGAGTGGTTTACTTAAACGTGATGTGCTGGCAGTTCTGTGGGGACACTGACGCTGTTGAAATAACTTTAACATATGTGAGCAATAAGGCATGAAGAGGTGTGGTTTATTGCAAGATAAGAGCATGGCCTAGGTGCATTATGAGGCACAAGATGTTTGTGCCGAGTGCCTTTAGCACCTGGGAAGTGTACGTATCACACAATAAACCATACCCCAGAGTGCCTTATTGCCTTTATAAAATGGGTCCCATCGGTAAACATGTTAAAAAAATATAAAAAAGGAACAAAAAAGATGCAAAAAAATGTAAAGATTTGGTTTTAGTTTGTTTTTGAAGCAAATTGCATTACAAGTAATTTAGAAGTCAAGAGCCACTAGAGGGCAGTGGTGTCTGTGTAATTGTGATCAGCAGCTGCAGTTTCCTCAGTGCTCCTCTCCCCCCCCCATCATGAATTAATTTTTTTATTTTGCTGTGTGCTGCCTTTGTTCTATGATTTGCCATACACTGAAACTCTACCCAGATGGTGCATGGATGTGTTGCTGACAGTGTTTACAGCCAACCACTGAGTGAGCCACTTCAGACATTGTGGCTGGCATCAGCTCCAAAGGCTGTGAAGTGTCAGGAGTTGCAAACTGTCACAGGGTTCAAAATGGGCTGACAAAGAAAAATACTTGCTGCTGTGTGACCGATCTGGAGTTTGGCTGGAGTTACGGAAGAAGATGTGGGTGGGCAGCCTGGCAGTCGAGGGTCAAGTAACAGACTACCAGCCGCTTGATAACATTATCTCGAGTGGCTGCAGCTACTCAGTGGCTGTGGATTTCAGGTCTGTAAATAAATGGCACAGAACATTTGGAAACAGGTTAGTTCATGTAGGAAATTGTTTTATTTATTTTATTTATTTGTACATTGGTTTACAACCTTGAGCCAGAGGCTCATTTCCAAAGGTACCTCGTCACATTGAGGACAAATACATAACAGACTTTTGGTTACAGCATATGGGTTACATAGTTAACAAGCACATGAGATTACAACAGTTAAACAGATAAGCCAGTTTGGTTACAATGGCACATTCTTGCACGATGGTAAGAGCAAGCAGCAGGATAATAGCAGTTCAATCAGCAATGGGTGAGGATTAAGAGAGGTGTGGTGTGGATGCCGCCCAGCGGGCATTGTCAGGGCACAGAGAGCTATGCCTCGGTTATAGACAGGTGCAGCTACGCATATTAAATAGTTGGCTTCGAAGTGCAGTTTTGAATTTGGAAATCATGGGGGAATCCGAGATGAGGGCAGGGAAGGAGTTATACCAGGATGGAGCTCTATAGCAGAAGGACCTCTGTCCATGGGAGGTCCTAGATCTTGGGACCAGAAAAGTGGCCTTGCAGGAGGTCCATGTACAGACCAAGGGTTGGGCTTGGCGGAGGGAGGCTGTCAGCCCAGGTGGGGATAGCCCGAGAAGGTTTTTTTTTTGTTATCAGGCAGGTTTGGTATAGAAGACATTCGTCTAGATCCAGCAGTATTGCTATGTCATAGAGCTGGCACGAATGCGTGAGCCTGGGGGCCCCAGTGATTAGCCTGCATGCCTTATTTAGGATGAGGTGAATTTTATTGAGGGTGGTCGTGTCAGCAGCACCATATACTGGTAGGCCATAGTCAACAAGGGATAATATAGAGGATGTAACTGCTAGACGGAGGGCAGCAGGGGGGAGACAGTTTTTATAGCGGTATAAGATACCTAGCCACACATTAGTGGCTGAAGCAAGTGCATCAATATGGGTGTGGTGGTGAGCTGAGTCAAAGGAGACCCCAAGGTACTTGTAGGAGTGGACTTGCTCTAGTGGTTGCTTGGAGCAGGGGAGGATATGGAGTGGGAAGTTTCTGGCTTTGTTTTGGGGGTGGACAAAGAGCATTGTTTTTGTTTTTTTGAGATTAATGACCAGTCTGTGCTCTTTAAACCAGGTTTCGGCATCATTATAGGATAGTTGCAGGGAGTCCTGGAGGGAGATAGGGTTACGGTGGGTGGCAAAGATGATGGCGTCATCTGCATACAGCAAACTTTTTCCAGTGCATGCACTGGGCAGGGTGTTAAGGTAGAGTGAGAAGAGTAGGGGTTCCAGGATGGAGCCCTGAGGAACCCCTGATTGGATGGGACAAGTTTTGGAACGTGTCCCATTAATTCTGACACATTGGGAGTGGGCAGATAGGTAGCTGGAGCACCAGACGAGAGGCCCAGTAGAGAAGTCAGTGTGGCAGAGGGCATCCAGCAGGACGGGGTGGGAGACAGTGTTGAACGCCTTTGAGAGGTCGACGAACACTGCCCCGGCTAGGGAGCCAGAGTCCACAGAGGAGTGTAGGAAAGTTGAAAATTCAACTAGTGCAGTGCCGGTACTGTGTCCTGCATGGAATCCATGCTGTTCAGGGTAGAGGATGTTGTGTTTGGTCAGGTATTCAGTGATTTGCGTGGCAACCAGCTTTCTAGGGCTTTGGAGAGGGGAGTATGGAGATAGGATGGTAGTTCCCGCAGAGGACCCGACACCACCTTTGTGGATGGGAGTAACAATGGCAGTTTTCCATGCAGTTTGGAATTGCCCCAGGCAGAGGGATTTGTTGAGAAGGCTGGTGAGTGGGGCAAGGACCTGATCCAGTACCAGACAGAGGATGCTGGGTCCAGAGAGTCATCCTGGACTATTGCTTTTTAATGCTCTGACCAGGTGGGGTCTGGCTTCCTGGGCAGTTACCCTACATAGGTAGAAACTAGGGTGTTGGAGGACTGGGGCAGGTAGGGAGGGTGGCGGGTCAAAGAAATTACTGGGAGGACAGCGCTAAGGTCCGTAAGGATGTGTTAAGGTAGTTTGCAATGTTTGCTGGGTCCAGAATGGTTGTAAAGGCCAACGGTGATCTGGGATGGGGAGAGGAGCATGCGCCTCCCATTTAATTGTTTGACATTATCCCAGAAAGTTCGGCACACCCCCAGGAGGAGGAGGTGAGAGTGGCCTGGTAGTGGTCGGCCCTTGGCTTTCTCGGATGGCCCAAGTGCACTTATTCCATGCAGCATTGTAGGCCTGTCTGTCCGCCATCTGGCCAGTTTCTGTGGCAAGGTGCCATAGGTTATCCTTAAGCCTGAGCAATTGTAATAGGGCAGGAGTAATCCAGGGCACGCATGCTTTTTGGTTCGGCAGCCGTGAAGGGTGCAAAGAGGTTGCAGGCTTTGTTAAAGGTTTGGGAAAAGAAGGTAAGGGCAGTGTCTATGTCAGAAGCGTGGTGATTGGGGACCAGTTTATATGGGCAAAAAATAGCTTGAGGTTTTTCAGCCCGCCACGCCTGAAATGCCGGGCGGAGGTGGGCTGGGCTGTGAGTCGGGAGGGGGTCACCCAGTGGAATAGGATAGGGAATGGTCACTGAGTGAGTCAGGGAGGATTTGGATGTCCAGGATTTTTTTGGGGTGGTTGGTGATGATAACATCTAGGAGGGTGCTGGTACCTCTCTTAGGGTTTACTCTTGTGGGTTGGAAAATGAGTTGTGTCAGATCAATGGCCGCGAAGGAGTCCCGGGTGGTGGAGAAGGAGGTGGCGCTGAGCCAGTTCACGTTAAGGTCCCCCACAAGGACTTGTTCTGCCTTGTGAGAGAGGGTGGCAAGATAATCAGTTAAGGATAATAGTGCCGGGTTTTGGTTCTTTGGGGAATGTAGGCAGTGGTGAGATAAAGAGGGCCCCTGGAGGGGTCCAGAGTAAGTTTAAGGGTAAGGGCCTGTGCCCCACTTGCAAGGGCCGGAGCAGAGAGTGCTTGACCAGTGAGTGTATCCCTGGCATAGACTGCACAGCCACCCCCACGTTTGCTTACACGATCCTCCCGGTATAGGGTGTAGCCAGGGAGGGAGACAAAGAAGTCAGGGGTGGATTTTGATAGCCAGGTTTCCACCAGTGCAATGACATCTGGTTTGTGCAGCATGACCCAGCATTGGAGGGTATCATATTATTTCAATATGCTGCATATATTCATGGAGGCAATGCTAAGAAAGGGAAAGGGGAAATTGTTTAACCAGGAAGGGCACACTAAGCCGGAGCTTGTTTCCAGGTGCAACCTGGGAGCACAAGGAAGTTAAGTGACTTGCTTAGGTCACACAGCATGCAAGTGGAAGCTGTGGGATTCAAACCCAGGTCTGGTCTGCTGGATGTCACCAGATTTGCAGCTCAGAGCCTTAGACCACTGCGCTATACTGCCTCCTGCTAAGGCCAGGGACCTACCTGCTGGTCTGGTCTGGGGGGCCTGGGTTAGGATGTATATTGCCTGTTAAGGGTAGAAGGAGGACCATGGCTCTGGCCAGGGTGTGGTGATGTAGGCTTCCAATGGGTATGTGAGGATGGGGTGGGGACCTTCAGGGAACAGGGGATGTGTAGGGTTTGCCAGGTTGGGAGGGCGAGAACGATTAACTGCCAAAGGGAGCCTGGGTAGGCGGTGGGGAGGTACCCAGGGGTGGGTGCTGTGGGCCAGTGCACATGGTCAGTGCAGGGTGTGATCGAACTATGTCAGGGAGAATTGTTGGCGCAGGTACCAGTGAGCCAGGAAGATGACTGGCTGGTGGGACGAGGGTACTAGAAAGTAGATGAGGGGAAGGCATTTTAGGAGTAGGTGGACTAACATAGCTCTTGTGGTAGCAGTAGGGTAGAAAGGTAGAAGTATTTAGGTTGTCTTCCAGAAAGCATGGATACCACTTTGGATTAGTGGTAGTGACATGGACTCTGGTGGACAGGGTAGAAGGTTTGAGTCTCTGCCAGGGCAGCTAGAAAAGTGCCTGAGTGAGAGCAGTGATCCACATTCTAGGGGTGTGATGCAGGCTGGGTTGGGGCTGAAAACAGGGTGAGAAATAGTGACTCCTAGTGGTCACTGCGTGTAGGTTTGGTGGTGCAGTTAGGAATCAGGAGGTGGGGCTGGGAGAGGGGTGGGAAGAAGTAGGTGTGAGTTGTGGAGGAGAGAAGTGGTACAGGAGGTTGGAAGGGTTCCAGGAAGTTGGGGGGGGGGGAGACAGGTAATGGAGTGTGTGGGTCCCTCTAGTGGCTGGCAGGTATAACCTGCAAATGGAAAAGTGGGGACTTAGAATAATGAGGAAGTGATGTCATAAGGCAGTGCCTATATAGGTAGTGATGACCCAGGGTGGGTGGAGCAGTTGACAGGCTAACCCCCCTTCACAAGGGTGCAGCTTAGAGGTACTTTAAATTACCTCTTCTAGGCACCTGTGTATGTCCCTGCTCCTTGAGGGAGCTCTGTGGCTGGTGGGCAGGTGGCTGTGTAGTGTAGTGATAGGAGTATTTATTAATATGATGGCAAATGGTAGTTTATGGGTTAGAGCAAACAGGGTGTGAAGGTTTTCCCTTTACTAATGGCTACCGGAAATTGTTGTACAAAATTTTCTGACAGGCATGGATTCTGACTGTGCTGCATCCTTTGGCATAAGTAGTACATGGCAAGTAGCACTCTTGGCCAATTAGAATGCAGCAAACTCACTACCCATTTTATAATATTGGTTAATGATTCTCAGATAGTATCTAATGAAGTTTAGTAGAGCTGGATACCACCAATGTTTCCTAATTCTGAATAGCACTGGATGAACTTGTACCAGAGTGCAGTATTATGGGGATGTTGTACTGTCAGGGTGTGCTATCCTTCTGATGAGACATTAAACTGTGGCCCTGTCTCCATTTTCTGGTGGATGTTCAGGTAAGCATTAAAGATCCCATGGCACTTTTTGAAAAAAATGAGATTTTCCCGGTGTCCTACCCAAATTTCCCCCATTCACCAAAATATTACAGAAACTTAATGTCTTTCATTCAGTAGGTTTGCATCTGATTGGCTGAAAATAGGCAGCACTGTCTTTCCCTCCTTATCTGGTCAACAAATACTGAATGAATAAAATTACTTGCTCGATTCTATGTCCTAGAATCCAATCGGATACAGTGCCAGCTATCCCCATGTGATTATTTGAGATCCTAAGCCAACATTCGAACCTCAGATCCCACTTTCTGACCTCGGATCCACTACCAGAATTTAGATCCCACTGTCTGACCTCAGACTGGAAACCTCAACTGGGTGGCTAGGATCTTATATCCACATTCAGACAGCTGGGCTATCTATTGGATGGCATTCAGATTGCCAAAGATACTAGTCAAGCATCACTTTTTATTGATAGCTACCAATTCTGTTTTATGTAGTATGTAGGTGGAGAACCAGCTAGTAGAGGCCTCTCCAGTACTGCATATTTCATGATTGGGCATAGTGCACTACATGGGTGAAGCACTCAGTTCCTGGTGGAAGGATCCAGCTGCCAGGTATTCCTTTGTTAGCTGTGAAGACAGCCACTCACCCATCCTCCCAGCTGGAGGAGGAGGAGGAGGAGGAGTACAGCTACTACAGCCCAGCTTGTCAGAGTGGAGGACAATGGGGTTATAAGGCAAAAAGGGGAAATAATGAAACCAAAAACAGCTGCAATGGACTGTGCAACTCAATTTACTCCAGCCAACCATTGTTGCAACTGCTGTGTTTTTTTGGGTTCCAAATGTGAAGCGCCAGCCTGACCGACAGCAGTCATTATTATGTTGCCCATAATAAAGCAATTCACCAGTTAAATAATTGTTCATTAGTTGCCTTTGGAAGACCAGCCAAAAAAGGTATTAATAAGTAACTATCCACAACAGATCTTACCACATATCCCAGAAACATTGTGCCTTGTTTTTTCAATCACCTGGGAAATTAGTTAAGATCTGTCTTACCACCCACCCTGGAGTAAATTATTGTAATTTAGTTCAAAGCCAGCAAATCAGCTCCACCACAATAGAGTGTGCCAAGTTGCAAGTTCCATAGAAAGTCTAATAAAACCGGCACCACTCAGACTGTAGTTATAAAAAGGATGCTTTACTAAACATCAAACAGAATCCACCAGACACAAACAGCGGGTGGTAACAAGATCCCCTACTGGTTTCACATAAGATCCTCCGATGATGCATCCTAAGGAAACCGGTAGGGGATCTTGATACCACCTGCTGTTTGTGTCTGTGGCAAATTCTGTTTAACGCTTAATAAAGCAGCCTTTTATAACTACAGTCCGAATGGTGCTGGTTTTGTTGGACTTTCCATTGTAATTTAGGCAGGAAACTGTCTGAACTAGGTGTTTTTTCAGTTTATTCAAAGAACCTCTATGTTGACTGAGAGGTCTGAAGAGGGAAAAAGTGTGTACACAAATCAAAACTAGCATGACACTTACATGATCTGCCTTCGGTGTGCACCTTGCCCTCCCTGAGCTTCCCTTTGTTGAAAAGGAGATTCTCTGGATTACAGTCTCCTCTCCCTCCCCTCTGCCCTCCCTCTCCACTCCTCAGGTAGAGACAATAAAGAAACTGCCCTGACCCATCAGCACAAGTGTTAGGCTAGCTGCCAGTGTTTGCATTTTCTGAGGGCCTAACGCATGACAACATTCAGTTCAGTTTCTGTGTACTGTACTTTTTATGTTTGCACATAGTGCCATGATCCGAAAATGCAGTGTCGTACAGTTGAAAGGGAGAGCTACGCATCAGTGAGCAGTGATAAGATATCACCTGCTCATGCGCGCTCCCCCCGCACATGCACGCACACTGCGTGCTTGTGCTTCCCCCCCACGCACACACTGTATAGCTGACGGGAGTGCCCAATCCCCGCCAGCTGTGCTGCGCCCCCCAACAGAGTTCCAGATGCCACGCTTGGTGCCCACCACGCGTGGCAACACACTGTATAGCTGACGGGGTGCCTGATCCCCTGTTGGCTCCACTGCCCCCGAGACTACAGGGTGCCACTCTGGGAGCCCACTCCAGCATGGTCATAGATCATGGCAGTATGGCCGGCGGGGGTGCCCAATTCCCCGTCGGTTCCATGGACCCAAACAGCTTTCCTTGTGCCACGCTGGGAGCCCACCCCAGCAGGCAAGCGTCCACTCTCCAAGTTTAAAAAAAAAGAAACCTGAAAGAAAAAAACTTTACTCGCTGAGTGACCTGACCCAATCTCCCAACCCTCTGTGCACCCTACCTCCCACACCCCACCTCACTCCCATACTTACCACCGAGCTCGCAATGATCTTCGTAGACCGGGAATGCCTGCACTCTTCAAAGCTGACCGCTAACTGAGGAATGCTGTAAGCTGTATAATGCAATAAATACAGTTTTTTTCAACTTTAATGCATATCTCAGGCATTTTTTGGAATTTTAGCACCAAATTTTCAACATGGGGTTTTTGGGACCCCTTCTCATGAATTCTGTCACTGTTATGGTGTTAATCAGGTCTGGCAGATTTCAAGAGTCACTGCAAGGGAATCACCTTTTGGGACTGATTAACGAAATGACAATGTCACAGTTCATGAGGTAGGCCCTCAAAAACCCTATGTTGAAAATTTGGTGAAAAAATTCCCAAAAATGACTGTTTTACGAGCATGCGTTGCGCTGTTCCTATGCTCGCTCGTAAGTTTGCGAATTTTCAATATTTTCACTCCAGATTTTCAACATTGCCATTTTACCACACCTCCTTATGAGCAGTACAGCTGTCATTTCACATCTTGCCCAAAAAAGTGTTTCCATTTACGAAGCACAACATGCAGCTCAGTGTGCAAAATCGATGTTCGGACAGATTAAGAAAATCACAATGACACTGTTCATGAGCAGGGTGTTAAAATAGCTATGTTAAAATGTGGTGAAGAAATTCTCTAAAATGACTGTTTTACAAGTATGCGTTGCGCTGTGTCTTTGCCATTACCGTAAGTTGGCTAATTTTCAATATTTTCACTCCAGATTTTCAACATTGCCATTTTAACCACTCCTGCTTATGAGCAGTACAGCTGTCTTTTTTCACACCATGGCCGAAATGTGTTTTCGCACTTCCAGCGTAGAAATGCATGGTCGCTGTGGGAAATCACTGTTTGGGATAGATTAAGAAAATCACAGTGACACTGTTCATGAGCGGGGGTTCCAAACTGCCTGTGTTGACAATCTGCTGTAAAAAATCCCCAAACTAATTGCATTAGGGGTGTGTGTTGCACATTTTCTGCACCACTCGTGATTTCACCAGTTTTTTTTATATTTTCACTGCAGAATTTCAACATTGCCATTATTTGTACCTCTCCATGAACAGTACAGCTGTCATTTTTCACATCCTGTTCAAAATGTGTTTTCACAGGTGGCAATTCAAATGGTTTAGGTCAGCTGTGCTAAATCAGCTGCCAACAAACTGATATTGCCACTCTTCATAAGGTGGGTTACAAAAAACCCATATTGAAAATTTGGAGTGAAAATGCCAACCAATGCCTGAGGCATTAGGGTTTCCGACCATAACACCCCAGCCTGTAGAGATTGACAGGCATCAGGGGTGTGACTTGAGATTCTCGCCTGTAATGCTCATACCATTCCACACCCTTCAGTCAGTGAGAGGCATCGAGGTGTGCCTTGGACTTTTCGGCCCCAAAGTTCACCCCATTCTCCTATACAGGACCCATCTCATCGTATTTCCTGATGGAATGGGGTGAGCATAAGGGCCAAAGACCCCAAGGTACACCAAGACACTTGTCAGTATCTGCAGAGTAGGGTGTGGTGAAATGGTGTGGCCATTATGCCTGACAACCCAAAGACACACCTGAATGCCTGTCAGTCTCTGCAGGGTGGTGGTGGGGTTGGCTTCAGTTCAATACTTCACTGCCATTCCTATTATGCAGCTCTGTAACTCCTACACTACCAATGCTAATGCCAGCAAGCAAACATTTGTCATTGACAAATGCTTGTTAAGTGAGATTTAGCATGTCTCAATTTACAGAGCTTGGTCCTCATAATTCTAATAGTCTAATCCATTGAAATAAATGTGTGCAAGTTTTGCTGAGCATATTGGTGACCCCACACTGAGCACATTGAGTCCAAGAATCATTGCAGCTAGGAACAAGAGGGGACTTGTGCACCACTCCATAACTTTGCTGAGTTTATGTGTGAACTGCAGTTTGAGCATACTCTCAAATGAAATTAATGGACTGCTTTTTTCCTTTAGTTTCAAGGGAAATGAGATGCACAACATGCAACAGGCTGAGTGTTGTCTAATTGACAGTGCTGCATGCAGAAAGACAGACCAAACAGATCAGACAGACAGAAGCATAATTTGCCAAAAACTGACTTGTAATAAAATAAAAATCTACTTTAAGTGTTCTGAGCTTAGTTTTACCATAACAACATTACAGTTTCCCTTACAAGAGTATCTCCTTATTGAACTGCTATCCAACCGCTTTCAACTCTATTTATACTCCGTGCCGAACCATCCATTAATGGGTCATGCAGATGGTGATGCATACAGTCCAGATATATTTTGGGGAAGGGGGACGTGCACAAGGTTCAGAGCTATTATATCTGACTAAAAGTGTGTCCCATATGTTGGGGAGCAGGAGGTGCACGCACTATTCACCTACTGCATATCATAATTATAGCATGTAAAGTCAACTGCACTTTTCAAATTGAAAAATGGAAGCCAGAATCTGAAGATTGGATAATGCTTAGCATGATTCATATTCATTGTTTCGCATAGAAACATAGAATGTGACGGCAGATAATGACCGCTTGGCCCACCTAGTCTGCCCATTTTCCTACCTAACAGATAAGCTGCAGATCCTAGTTAACCAACAGCTTACTTCCTCCTACCCCCACTAGGACTGCCTTATGTCTGTCCCATGCATTCTTGAATTCCCCACTGTTCTTGACTCCACAGCCTCCTCAGGGAGGCTGTTCCATGCATCCACAACCCTCTCTGTGAAAAATACTCCCACATTACCTCTGAGCCGTCCCCCCTCTATCTTCAAATTGTGCCCCTTGTTTTTGCACATCTTTTTCTGAAAGATGCTACCCTCTTGGACTTTGTTGATTCCTTGAGGTACTTGAAAGTTTCTATCATGTCCCTTTCTCCTTCTTTCCTCAAGGGTATACATATTAAGCTCCTTTAGTCTTTCTTCAGATGTCTTCTGGTGCAAACTCTGCACCATTTTGCTGCCCTCCTCTGGACAGCCTCCACTCTGTCTATGTCTTCATGGAGAGGGGTCTCCAGAACTGCACACAGTACTCAGATGGGGTCTCACCAACTGTCAGTACAGAGGGATAACAACTTCTTGTTTTCTACTATTGATGCCTCTCCCTATGCATCCCAGTATCCCTCCAGCCTTCCTTACTGCCTTCTCACATTGCTTGCCCACCTTTAGGTCATCTGATATAATTATCCCCAGGTCCCTTTCTATTTTTACTGTTGTCAGTATGTCACCCCCCATTGTGCATGCTTCCCCTTGGTTTTTGTTTCCCAGGTGCATTACCTTGCACTTCTTTGCA
Organism: Neoceratodus forsteri; assembly: GCA_016271365.2. Lineage (NCBI taxonomy): Eukaryota > Metazoa > Chordata > Ceratodontiformes > Ceratodontidae > Neoceratodus > Neoceratodus forsteri. The sequence continues at coordinate 122,334,690 of CM057450.1, read as the reverse complement.
TTGAATCTGAGCTGCCATACATCTGACCATTCCTCCAACCTTGCCAAGTCCCTTCTCATCCTTTCCACTCCATCTTGTGTATCAACCCTGTTGCAGATCTTTGTGTCGTCTGCAAAGAGACATACTTTTCCTTCCAGTTCCTCTGCAATGTCACTTATAAAGACGTTAAAAAGGACCGGTTCTAGTACTGAACCCTGTGGTACTCCACTAGTAGCCCTCCTTTCTTCACTGTGGACTCCATTTAATACTACCCTTTGCATCCTGTTGTCTAGCCAATTTTTTATCCAGGCTACCACCTTGGGACCCACTCCAAGGCTGAGCAACTTATGTATTAATCTTTTGTGTGGGATTGTATCAAATGCCTTGCTAAAATCTAGGTAGGCCATCTCCACAGACCCTCCCTGGTCTACTACTTTAGTCACCCAGTCAAAGAAATCTATTAGATTTGTCTAACACGACCTTCCCATCGTGAATCCATGCTGCCTTGGGTCCTGTGCTCCACTGGCCTCTGGGTACTCAACAATTCTTTCCTTCAGAAGTGATTCCATCATTTTCCTTCCACTGAGGTCACACTAACTGGAATGTAGTTTCCTGCCTCTGTCCTGCTCCCACTTTTGTGAAGAAGAATCACATCCACCCTCCTCCAGTTCTCAGGTACCACCCCATCCCCCCATGATTTGTTAAAGAGAGTAGTCAGTGGTGTCACTAGTTCTACCCTTAGTTCCTTTAGAATTCTTGGTGAATCCCATCAGGCCCCATTGCTTTGTCCACCTTCAATTTTATTAGTTCTTTTGAACCCTTTCTTCTGTAAATGGACTGGTATAGACCCCCATCTTCAGAGTGTTTCTCTTGTTTGGTTTAGGTACCTCCCCCTCCTCTTCCTTTGTGAATACTGAGCAGAAATATTAATTCAGTATCCCTGCTTTTTCACTGTCACCCTCTACCCACATTCCCTCCCCTTTATTAAGCCTCAGTATCCCTCCTTTGGTTTTTCTTCTCTCCCTAATGTAGCTATAAAAGGTATTATCACCTTTCTTAACAGAGTTGGCTATCCTTTCCTCAGTTTGGGCCTTTGCTATTCTGACAGCCTTCCCAGCCTCTTTCTGCTTTAACTGATAAAGTTCTCTGTCCTGCTCCTTCTGTGTTTCCTTATATTTCCTGAATGCTATCCTTTTTTCCTTAACCTTCCCTGACACCTCTTTTGAGAACCATAGCATTTTTTCCCTTCGTTGTGTTTTGTTGATTTGCTTTACACAAAGGCTTATTGCCTCTGTGATGGCTGTTTTGATTACTCCCCATTGTTTCTCCAACCCTCTTTCTTGCATGTTTGATAGTGCTTTTCTGAGGCACTCTCTCATTTTCCCAAAGTCAGCCCTCCTAAAGTCCAATATCTTGCTTTGTATACTTGATTGTATGGTTGTGTTGATCGTGAACCACACTGTTTGGTGGTCACTTGTTCTCCAGATGGCTACCCACTTCTAAATCTGAGATTCTTTCTCCATCCCCATTTGAGAGTACCAGGTCTAAGATTGCTCCTCCCAAGTGGGTTCCAATACTAGCTGTCTGAGGCATGCCCCCTGTTGGGCATCAAGAATGACCATGCTCTTGGATGTGCCTGCTGCAAAGGTGCTCCAGTTAACATCTTGCATATTCAGGTCCCCCATCAACAATATCTCCCCTTTTTCTGCCATTCTAAGGAAGCCTTCTATCATTTCCTTGTCCATTCCCTCCCCCTGAGATGGGGGTCTGTATGCAACCCCTATGTGGATTGTGGTGCTATTTCCTGTCTCCAGGGTGACCCAGAGTACCTTATCTGCTCCCTGTTTACTCTTTAGTTCTGTTGCTTTGATCCCTTCCTTTACATAGAGAGCTACTGCTCTCTCTCTCTCTCTCTCTCTCATTATTTCAGATAGTTTAGCTAAAACAAGTCAGGTGTGTCACTCAGCCATCATTACACAAATGCAGTGTGCGAACAATACTTTAATTTTCAAAAGGCAAGGATTCAGACTCTTCGCATCACCAAGGTCCGTGTCCTCAGTGTTTACCAGCTCCTTTAGCTTAAATACAGAGCTTGTGAGACAGCAAAGGATACTGGAGATCAGCCATGGCACTACTGCTTATTATCCCCTTGCTGTTGTACACGAATACACTGCTCAGCAGAACGGCTAGTGAGAAAATCCAGTTGTCACTGTCATCGTCCTCCTGAAAAGACAGAAGAGTACAGTAATTCAGGACTGGCCTGCTTGTTTCTATGCTCTGACATCTGGAAACAGTGTGTTGATTGATGTGGCTGTAGCATTAACCCTTCTTACTGTGGAGAATGCTGATCTCAGCTCAAGGCTGACCTCCTCCTCCAGTTCTAAGGCTATAGCTTTAGTCACATCTTTAGGTTCCACCACCCCCGCCATTGCTCCAGACCAAGCATCTGTGGAGCTATCATGGTACTATGCAAGACTTCTTTAAGAAAGGTAGCCCCATGGACCTCCCACCCTGCCCTGTGGTTTTCTGACATTCCAGTTGTGTTCTCTTTTATTTTCAGGTTCACATTCTTTTTTTTATTTATTTATCACTTTTCTCTCCTTCATTGCTATGATTTTAAAAATAAAAAATTACACAAGCCCAGCACTTTACTTAACCCTGTGAAAATGGAATCTTATCGAGATCCAACAACTCCTCTGCTGCAACGGGCTGGCTCTGTCTTCATTTTCTAAACAGACAAACTCTTAGCTTTGTACACAAAGGAATAGGATTTTTTTGGAAGAAGTAAATCATGCATTATTTGCTTTCAAATCTAATAAGGTACTGCGTCCAGATGTGGTACCTCTGGAAGTATATAGAATAAACACTGACATTGGAGTCCAATTATGGCAAATTTTTTTAACAGATGTTTACAACAAAGATACAGCCCATCTTCATGGAAAATGAATTTGATAACTGCCATACATAAAAAAGAAAGGACAGAGCCAGCCTGGTGGTGCAGAGGTTGAGGTTCTGACACCGCGACCTCACACCCTGCCAGCGACCTGGGTTCGGAGCAGACTTGGGTCACCGGGGGTTCAGCCAGGGGGATACAGGCTGGAGCATCCTACAACAGCTCGCCTTCTCTGGGGAGGGATCCAGCCAATGCCCGATACTTGCATGACCCTGAGTGGAGGCTTGGAGTACTGCAGGCTCCATTAGGGGAAGGGATGTGGTCACTGTATAGTGTGGACATTGGCGTCATGCACCATGACAATGGGAGAGGTCACACGCTGTACGGGGAGGGAGAAATGTGGAAAATAACCTGCCACCACCTGGAAGATGGGGAGACCAAGCCATGCCCACGATATGCCAGTGCCCACCCAATGGACGTCGAACCGATGAAACGTAAGTTATGAGGCATTTGCGCCCCCATCTCATCCCGCCCAGGGGGTGATCCATGGCTCCATGGGGCTTGGGGTCCATTTGGGTAGGTTACAGGCAGTGGGATGGTTAATGTGTCTCCTGAAGGGTCAGGGGTGGCAGGCTGTTAGGAGAGAAAATAGTAATTAAAAAAAAAGTAAAGGACTGACAAGCCTGTCCAGTATCATCAAATTTGCCTAGTGGATTGCATTGCTAAAATCTGTACCAAGGTTTTGCTAAAGAGGTTAGAGGATTGGATAAAAGAAAATGGAATTTTATCATGAAAGATTTATGCAATGAAGAACTTAACATTTACATACTCCATCAGGCAACAGGTAGAAAAGGGTACAGACAGATGGGCTAGATGGGTGGCATACATGACAGCTATAGAACCACAATTGGTTCCTTATAGGATCTTCCTAAGTATAGTCCAGGACAAGGCAGAATGGGGAAGGCACAGATATCTGTACATCAGTTGTAGACAAGGATATGTATTCAAACAAAAATTGGGCTGAATCTGCCTACCTGACAAAAGTGCTGTTATTGTAAATGTGAAGCAGCTGACACTGTACTGTTGGTATTTTATGTATTTCCTTGTTTCAGTGTTTGCAACAATGTATAGTGTTTGTTTATACTTAACTTTGGCCTTTCTCTGTTCCCTCTCTCAGTAGAGGAGCCAAGCAGTGTTTAGGGAATAGAAGGTTCAGCACTAAGGGTGAGAAGAGTGCCGAGGAGGAGGAGGTGGGGAGGATGGTGGGTGCTGAAAACACTCCAAGTGTGGGTTGCTGGGAGAGACTGGATTTTTATTTGGTTTGTGGATGGAATTATTCTTCCACAATGAAGCTCAGGGCAAAGTCCTCCCATTAAATGTTTGTTGAATAGTGTATGGTGCTTGTGTATGCTTAACGTTAGCCTTTTCTAGTCCTACCCTCAGTAGAGGAGCTGGGCAGCATTAGGAAAACAAAAGGCTCAGAAGAAAAAATTACTCACCTTAGTAATGTTGTTTCTTCTAATGGAGTCTTGCTGTATTCTGACAATAGCAGTGAGTCCCAACCTTCGAACTGCCCTGGAGATGAAAGAGTTAACTTTCCATGCCAGGCATGGAATGTTGAGCTCGAGCTGTTGAGACTCTGTCTGTTGCTGTTTGAACTCAAACCGCCAGATCTTTATGAGCTAAACTCACTGAGGTCCTGTGTGGAAGATGTAAACCTACATTAGCAAACTGGCTACTAACATAATAACAAATTTTTGGTCCCAAAACAAAGACTCAAGTCAGGAGACCCAAAAAATGAAATAACACAACACCCACTCAATCAAAGAAGGGTGATAACAAAAAAGGTGAGGCACCTCCTGAGTGCCAACACTGCCACTGCCCACCCACATCCCAAAAACAGAGGTTCTGAGAGGGGAAGGCAGAGGGAGGTCAGAATACAGCAAGACTCCATTAGAAGAAACAACATTACTAAGGTGAGTAATTTTTTCTTCAAACAACATGAAGTCTTGCTGTATTCTGACAATAGCAGACTACCAAGCAGTACCTCCATGGAGGAGGGACAGAACCTACTTAGGAAATAGGCTCTGAAGCACAGCTGTGCCAAACCGAGCATCACTCCTAGCCTGGATATCCAGGGAGTAATGCTTGGTAAAAGTGTGAACTGTTATCCAGGTAGATGCTTGACATATCTCTAAGATAGGAATATCCCTGGCAGCAGCCAGGGAAGCAGCTGTACCTCTGGTAGAGTGAGCCCTCAGGCCTGAGGGTGGAACCTTACCTAATTTTTCATAGCAACATTGGATCCAAGAGACAATCCACCTGGCAATGGATCTTTTAGTGGCAGGTTTTCCTTTACCAACCTCACCATAAGTGAGGAACAGTTGGAGGGAGTCAAACCTATGACCCTTGGTATGTTCTATATAGTAGCTAAGGGCTCTTTTCACATCTAGACTGTGCAGCCTCCTCTCACCAGAGGAGGAATGGTCAGTGAAGTACACAGGAAGAGAGATAGATTGGTTAAGGTGGAAGTCTGAAACCACCTTAGGCAAAAACTTCCTGTTAGTCCTGAGGACCACCTTATCCCTATGGAAGGAAATAAAGTCAGGCTCCACTGACAGGGCTTGTAGCTCACTTATGCGCCTGGCAGAAGTGATGGCCACCAGAAACACAGTTTTCCAAGTCAAGTACTTAAGCTCTGCTGAGGACAAAGGCTCAAAAGGGGTTGCATAAGCTGAGCAATGCAACGTTAAGATCCCAAGCAGGGCAGGATCCCTGAATGGAGGATTGGTATGAAGCATTCCCTTGAAAACTTGAAGAAAACAGGGTGAGCTGAAAGAGAAGAGGGCTTACCTGCTGAAATGAAAGCGGAAACAGCTGCCAGATGCACCCTTAGTGTAGCTGGTCTGAGTCCCAAGCTATTCAGATGGACCACATAGTCAAGGACTGTAGGCAGATCAGCAGACTCAGGGGAAATATGCTTCCCAGAGCACCATATGGAAAATCTTTTCCACTTGGAATTATACGTAGTTCTGGTGGAAGGCTTCCTAGAAGCCTTTAGAATATCCATAACACCTTGGGAGAGGTGTAAATCATCAAACTCTAACTCTTCAAGAGCCAGGCCTTGAGATTGAGAGATTTGAGATTTGGGTAACAAACCCTCCCCTGAGCACAAGTTAACAGGTTGTAATTCCTGGGAAGAGCCAGGGGAAGGTGGACTGTTAAGGACAATAGGAGATGATACCAGGGCTGTCTGGCCCAGTCTGGAGCAATCAGGATCACTTTGCAGGGTTGAGACCTGATTTTGACTAGCACTTTGAACAGGAGAGGGAAGGGGGGGAGCATATAGGAATTTCCCTTCCCAATTGAGAACTAAGGCATCCAGGGGGACTGAGCCCAACACTGCGGGCCTGCAGCAAAAAAGTGGAAGTTGGTGATTGTCTGGGGCTGCAAAAAGATCTATCTGTGGGGTGCCCCATCTGGAGAATATCACCTCCAAGACCAGGGGATCCAGTGACCATTCGTGATGGCCCTGAGATATCCTGTTGAGAGCATCTGCCAGGACATTGTCCTTGCCTGGGAGGTGTACTGTTGTGAGGGAGGTGTTCAGGGAATAAGCCAGAGACCACAACTTCATTGCTTCTGTGCACAAGGTCAGAGACCGTGCCTCCTGTTTGTTGATGTACCACATTGTGGTGGTATTTGTTCTGATCTGAATAACTTTGTTCTGAACAGACTTGGAAAAACTTGAAGTGCTAGAAATACTGCTCTGAGCTTCAACAGATTGATGTGAAGCAGAGATTCCTGAGGGGACCACAAGCCTTGGGTGGCCAGTTCGCCCAAGTGAGCCCCCCACCCCAAGAGGGAGGCATCTGTAGTAAGGACTAAAGAGTGAGACTAAGTAACAAAGGGAACTCCTTGTCTCAGATTGTTCTGATCCTGCCACCACTGCAAGGCCTGGATCAGGGTTCAAGTCACTGGGATCAGTTTGGTCAGAGGGTCCTTTTTCTGAGACCAAAAGGCTCTTAAATGGAACTGAATGTCCCTCATCTGAAATCTTGCTCCTTGCACCACTGCTGTAGAAGCAGCCATGTGTCCCAGGAGCTGCAGAAAATGCCTTGCTGGTCGAGACACCTGTAGGGTGAATGAGGAGGCCAGAGTGATAAGGGTCCTTGCCCTGTCCAGGAGAAGGAAGGCTTGGCTCTTCTGTATCTAGCTCTGCACCTATGAAGGTGAGGAGCTGAACAGGCTGTAGAACTGACTTTGAAAGAGTCAGAAGGAAACCCAGAGAGGTGAGCAGTTGCTGAGTTATCTGTAGGTGTAACTTGACTTGGTCTGGGGGCTGGCCTACTATGAGCCAGTCGTCCAGGTATGGGAACATGGCAATCCTTTGCCTTCTTAGAGAAGCAACTACTACTGCCAGGCATTTTGTGAACACCCTTGGAGCAGAGGTTAGGCCGAAGGGCATTGCTCTGAACTGGTAATGGCTTGAGGGCAGCTCGAACCTGAGGTACTTTCGATGGGAGCTTCTGATGAGAATATGGAAATAGGCATCCTTGAGGTACAGGGACACTAGCCAGTCCCCTGGCCTTAGAGAGGGTAGAATTATTCCCAGTCACCATTTTAAATTTTGGCTTTAAAAGGTGCTTGTTTAAATATCTGAGATCCAGGACGGGCCGCCATTCTCCTGTCTTTTTTGGGGTAAGGAAGTACCTGGAGTACAATCATTTGCCCTCGTGTAGGGTGGAACCCATTCCACAGCTCTGAGAGCCATGAGGGAAGAGACTCTGCCTCTAGGGCAAGTGCCTCTGAGGGATTTGAGGTGGAAAAGATCTGGTTCTCAGCTTTGGGAATTTTTTGAAGCTGGGAACCGGTCCCTGGCTTACTACTTCCAGGACCCACTTGTCTGATGTTAAAGACTTCCAGTCCTGGACAAAGTAAGCCAGCCTGCCCCCTACAGTGGTGGAGAATCAGCCCTGGCAAATCCATCAGGGTGCCTGTTTGGCAGGGGGTTTTGGCTGAGGGGTGGAAGCAGGTCTGCTTGTACCCCTTCTGCCTCTCCCTCTAAAGAACCCCCTCTGAGCATAGGCAGAAGAGGAGGCCTGGGCTTGGTAGAAAGGCCCATGAAAAGGCCTGCCCCTGCCCTTGGGATGCTGCCTTTGAGGAGTGGCCTGCCTTTTCTTGGCCTGGGCACTCCTATAGGTGGTCCTATATTCATCCATTTTCTTCATGTAATTCTTTGTTTGCTCCCCAAACAGAGAATTACCCACCACAGGAAAATCCATGGCCTTAGTCTGGGTATCCTGTGACAGGCTAGTACATCTGAGCCAAGCCATTCTACAAAGTGCCACAGATGTAGCCATGACTCTAGATGACACATCATTGGAGTCCACTGCAGCATGGAATTGCACCTTGGATGCCTCAATACCATCAGCAGCCACCTGGTCCAGCTCCTTGGCAAGCTGGTCAGGGACCTGTTTTGCTAAAGTCATGACAGTGTCCCATCTGGATTTCTGCTACCTAGCATTATAGGCCATATAGTTGGCCTGTCTGAGTCCCAAGGATGCTGCCATGTAGTGTTTCTTTGCCATGGCATCAATCCTCCTGGAGTCCTTGTCTGGGGGGTGTGAAGCCAAGGGAATATTTGCCTTATCACAGGCTGCAGCCTGCACTACCCCAACATGGCTGCATTGTTGTGCAAGGAACTCAGTATCTGAGCCTGACAATGTATACCTCTTGTCCATTTTTTATCCACAGGAGGTATGGTGTTAGGAGTCTTTAAAATCTTAAATGTCTGTTTCCCAAAAGATTTGTGTAAGGGAATAGACAGCCTCCTAGACTCTGAGATATCCATCATTTCCACATAGTCAGGCTCCTCCTGGTCATCCCCAGCTTCCTCCATAGGAAGCTGGAGGGTTTCAGCCACTTTTTTATAAAACTTGAAATGGGAGGGGGACTCAGAAAGCCTAGGAGAAGACACTCCTGAAGGTCTGTCTGGGGAGATGTCCGGGTCAATGGGCACATCTAGACTTTCAAAACCACATTCACTTTCCTCATACTCCTCTGCCTCCTCCTCCGGTTCATAATATTCCTCTAAATCATAATCTTGAACCGGTGGAACCGGCCGAACCAAGCACCTCCCTGATGGTGCCGGTTCGGTCGGAACCAGGAAAGCGACTGCACAATTTTTATCGCTTTGGCTATTTCTTCAGCAGTTGGAGAAGAAAGTTTTGGATCCACACCAGCTGATTTTTCCTTTCTTGTTCTCTTAGCAGGAACCGACTCCTCAGAATCGGATCTCCTTTTGCCCGAAGAAGTCTCGCCCTGGTCAGAGGGCACTCCTTCTGGTTCGGTTTGAACCAAACCGCCTGGCCATCTGGTTCAGCGGACTTTTTGACCTCCCTTTCCCTGAGCCTACCAACTCTTTTTTCTAGAGTAGCTGCAGGAAAATTTTTACAAATGTGGCAGTCTGCATTGAGGTGGTCAAACCCCAGACAATAAACACAGGTGGTGTGGGGATCAGCCTTAGCAAAGACTTCCCCACACACACTGCAGTGTTGAAACCCAGTGGGCCCAGTTTTTCTTTTGGGTTTCTCAGACACAGTGCCAGTCCTAACCAAACTTACCCTTTTAATGGCAATCCACCAGGCAAGACCTCTTATCGGCTCCTGACCATGTCACGGGTCGTGGAAAAACGTAATAAATCCTGTTTTTTAGAACCAATAAGAACCAGTAAACCACATTCTAAAAGTTCAGATAAAGATTTTTAGCAACTTGATCGGTTCAAACCAAACCGATGAACCGCTTACAAGCTCCACACAGAATAGAAAATAATATAAACCTATCTAGTACTCACAAATAACACAGACAGAGACTGAACTGACAGGTTGCTGTTTAAATTCTGTCGAAAACCGAGAAAAGTGGTACTTTAACCAATAAACTGAACCGAGCAGAAGGAGAAATCTCCGGAGCGACTGTTCAGTGAGGCGGAGTAAAGAATTTGATAGTTTGAGTTCAAACAGCAACAGACAGAGTCTCAACCGAGCTCAAGCTCAGCATTCTATGCCTGGCATGGAAAGTTAACTCTTTCATCTCCGGTGCAGTTCGAAGGCTGGGACTCACTGCTATTGTCAGAATACAGCAAGACTCCATGTTGTTTGAAAGAGAGATTACCTCCTCCAACTCACGGAGAGTGTGTACAGTGACATGCAGGAGAGGGAAAAAAAACTGGAAGAAACCATGGCTGCTGAACTGACCATCCTCTGGGCGTACTAAGAGGAGATCATCTTAAATGCTTGTCTGATTTCTTCTTCTGGCTTGGAAATGAATGATCGTCAGGTGAAGAAGTCCGTCTTCCAAGATTCTTGATGATGTGAGCAGGAATGCTGTTTTGGATGAGGATGATGCCGCTGAGATCCAAAGGAATATTCTGAGAAAGCATAACAATTCAGTTTGAGCTGTTATAGGAGAGTTCTGATGTTCCATGAACCATTTGAAAATTATTGCTGCATGGCTGTTGGAAGTCAGAAGAGGTTAAGAAAATATGGTATGCATGAGTTGATTAAAAGAGCTACTAGGCACCAGTTATTATGAATCAGTAATGTAAACTACACTCTTTGGAAGTAACAGGATATAATGAGATGTAATGAAATGCTTGTTTTCTTAGGTTGGTGACTATGAAGAGCTGTTAGAAAAAGAGGCTGATGAAATAGTCCACTCCCAGGAACGTAAAAAGATAGACAAATGGCTGATGAGACCAGAATGTTCCAAGTACGGTCATACAATTGGATTCTGGATAAATATACTTTATGGTCCCATGTGGTAATTTTGAGGTTTGATGGCAGTAGGTTTTGAATGCAAATATGTGACGATAGAGGAGGTACTCCAATGGATTGATTGGAAGGTACACAACAAGGATTACTTCTTCTGATCAATGATATGAGCTGCTTAAGAGCAGTCACATGGTAGATCACATGAAAGTTCAGCGAAGTACATTACAGCGGTAAGTCGCTGTTGCCACTGTAATGTACCCACAGGACCCTGCACTGCTTTCTGCGGTTTGCCCTTCCCGAATCAACTCTGACCTGAGTTTGACAACCTAGTTACGGGGTGCGGGGCAGAGTCCCTGTAGGGGTTTGAGGAGAATGGCGCCCAAAAAGACAGTTTATCAATGGACTGATGCAGACCGGAACTTGTGGTTGACATAAATCTGTTGATGTAGTGTCATGTTAGAAAAAGTTGTCGCCAGCTGTAGTCATGGATCCGAAAACATCATACCATTGTTACACACCCCGGACCAAAGGGGAGGGAGCTCATGTAGTGGTCCACACTGTACAAATGACCTGGCAGGATGCAGGGCAAATGTGGTTCGTTGTACAGGTGCTTGGGGACAACCAGTAGGCAAGCAAATATAGCATTTTCAGAGGTAATACCAGTACCCAGAGCCTGCACAGATGGAAAACTAAGAATCTCAAACCTCAACAAATGTCTCAAGCAGTGGTGCACAGAGGAAGGCTATGGTTACATAGGAGACAAGAGAGGAGTCTGGGGGGAGAAAACCCTGAGCGCAATGGACAGACTGCACCTACCGTGAGGGACTAGGACATTAAAGGACAACCTGGGGATGTATATAATGCAAAATTTAAACTACTGAATGTGGTAGGATTGAATAGGGCAAGGGACCCTAAGTTCTCCCAAGAATGGTGGGGCATAAATACAATAAATTGTGTTAAGGAGGTAAGTGGCTGAAAGTTAGGGGGAATAAGGCAATGAGAGGGAGAAGCTCAAACAGACCTGGCAAGAAGAAAATCTGATCAGCTGTTGAGTAGGAATATAACTATAAGGGGACGGAAAGGGGGACAACAGGCATTGTAGAGGGAAGTTTTAATTAATGCAGGAGCCTGGGGAACAAGATGGATGACCTCTAGGCCTTATTGGTTGATGGCCACTTAGATTTGGTGGCAATCAAAGAAACCAGCGTATCCCAAAACCATGATTCGGATATCTCCATTCCAGGGTTCATTCTCCACAGGAAGGACAGAAAAGTGGGAAGAGGAGGAGGGGTGGTCCTATAAATTAAGGAAGGGATTACGGCTGTGAGGGAGAAAATGGTTGGGGTAAGCACAGAGGTGCTCTGGGCAAAGGTTCAAACAGAGGCAAGACGCAGAATTAAATTGAAGGTGGTCTCCAGACCACCAAATCAGAGTGAAGGCACAGACTGGGAGCTAGAAAATTAGATCAGGAAGGTATCACTTCAGGGGAAGGTGATAATAGTGGGTGACTTCAACCTACCAGATGTAGATTGGATCATCCCTAAGGCTAGCTGTAGTAGAAGCCAGTCACTTCTGAACAGAGTCCAGGATGGTTTCTTAGTCCAAGGAGCCAGAGTAAAAGAGTAAAAAGGGATAGGACAATCCTGTCTCTGTGTTGACAAGCTACCACTATGTCAGAGACATCAGTCTAGTTGAGACCCTGGGCAGTAGCGATCCCCTTCCATATGGTTTTGGCCTGATACAGGAAAGGAAATTCTGAATGCTAAATCACAGGCTTGTGATTTCAAGAAGGCAGACTTCAGTTAAATGGGAGTCCGGTTAGATGGGGGGTGGGGGGAAGGAAAAATGGTCCATCGTAAGGGATGGACTCCAGGTAGTCACAAGCACCTGCCTCAAGCATAGGGGTTAAAAAAAAAAATAAACCCCTCTGGTGGACAGGAAAAGTAGTGAAAGACGTAAAAGAGAAAAGGGCTTCCTTCAAAATGTACACCAGGTCTCAGAAAGAGGAGAACAGAGCGGACTACCTGAACAAACCCAAATCAGCTAGCAGAGAGTGCAGAGAGTCAAAGTGGGCACTGAACTGAAAATTGTGGAAGATGTCATGGAAAGAAACTGGTACCTCTGGGGAAAAGGCAAATGAAGAAAGGATTGTTAAACTGTGATAAGGGAGAGAGTGGGTGCAGGATAGCAGATGGAAGTCAGGATAAAATGAATATGTCTGCTTGATATTCACTGAAGGGAAGGTTGGGCCAATACTGCTGGGGAGGACAGACAAGCAGACAGAGAGGGGCAATAAAGATGTGCAAGGTGCTATCACTGCCAACAGGGTTTTTAAGTGCCTACTAGCTCTGAAAGGTGGTTAAATATCCTGGGCCCGATGGTTTGCACCACAAGGTCCTTAAGGAGCTGGCATTAGTACTGGTAGCTCTACTAGCTTACTTGTACAACAGTTCCCTAGATTTAGGCATGGTGCCACGTGAGAGAAGAATCATGAGTGTGGTGCCCTTGCATAAGAGCAGGGCAAGGGATGAGCTTGGAAACTACAGACAAGTCAGCTTGACATTGATTGTTGGCTAGTTGATTGTAACTATTCTTAGTGAAAGGCTAGGGAAGCTTCTTGAGTAAACTGACTGCAAGATGGCAGACAAGCAGTGCAACTGCAGCAATATCATGCCAAAAGTGTTTAAAAACACAGCCCTGAAACTCTATGACTTGAATTTTCATTCTTTTTCTAAGGTGCTTATCCACCAACCAGCCACCTCCTTTCTGTCTTTGGCAATCACTCAGCCCTGTCTGCAGCCTAACCAGCTCAGGATGCCTTATGGCTTGTCCCCCATTGCAAGGCCAGTGGAGAGTCATTCTCACCCACCAAATCGGGTAAGGATCTGAAGTGAAGGCTTGGTGTGTACCAAGAGGCCCAAGTGTGCCCAGGCTGTCAGTCTTAGCAGCTGTCACATTCCACTCCATTTTTCCCTCCCTTCTCCACTGACTCTCCCAACTCCTGTAGTAACATGCAGCCTTGATGGTGGCTAGTGTGCATGCAGCCATCCACTCAAAGGAATGAGCAAGCTCCCTTGGCCCACTGTCAGGGATCAATGCAACAGCAGAGTATGCCACCAGCTCCCCCCAATCTGGGATATGCTGCCACAGGCAGTGTTCCTCACAGATGGCCAAAACCAAACCCAGCTCCACAATTTACTATTCAAACCTGGTAGCTTGGAGATTGGTTGATGCACCATAATGAAACTACATCATACTACACTATGAGTAAGAAAATACAGAAGCAGACATTTAAATCTTGGACATTGGTGAAGGGAGTGGTGACTGTGGGTGGGAGGCTGAGAGGCTGGGGGTTGGGGGACTTGCTCCCAGTAAAGAAATTCCAATAAATGAAAGGAAAAGCTTGCATCTTCACACATTGAGAAATTCTGTAATGTGCTGAGAATCTGAATAATGACAGAAGATGTAATTTTGTAGATGAAATTTACTACGCAATCTCATCTGCCATTTTTATATGAGTCAACATCTGTACTCACTCCAAACTGGGTCTGGATGTGCTTGGGGAGAATTCTGCTGTCCCAGGTGGGAAATCCTGCAAACTTCCACCCCTCAAGTCAGAGAAGTTGTGAGAGTACTATAGAGGCAGCCCTCTGAGACAGTGAGAGATTTCAGCCTGTTCATAGGGCCTTCTGTGGCAGTGTGGTCCTGATGTGGGTAACTACACAATAACACTCTTCAGCATGAATTAAGAATATAGTGGGTGGATGGATGTATCCGTATTGTGGAGGTTAGAAAATTAGAGGCCAAAAGCACATAGACATCACAGATAATGGCCACCTCCATGTCCCATGTCACTTGTCCTTCAAGCATGATCCTCTCCTTTGGTGCACAGCAATCAGTGTATATTTCTCTTCGGTCAGTATCTGGCCAGTTGGTCTAGGTCTCACCGAGGAAAAAAAAGCTCTGAAGCTACATCTATGCCATAAGGGTCTAACCTGGCAGGAATTGGGGACTGTGGCTGTGACTTGACAGTTAATAAAGGGCAGAGGGTGAAGAAGCAGCCTGAAGATTGTAAGAGGAGGAGCCCAAAGTAGGATGGAAAAGTGAAGTAGCTTAAACTAAATGATATCAGATCTTCAGCTGTATATTTAAGTGATATCTTAAGCATATTTAATGATCCTGATGAAATTAAGAGTTTATATTAATATGACTTTGCCGGGCCCGAGAACTAGTGCCACATTCCTCCTCCTCCTACATATTCTTAATTTTTCAGTGACTCCAAATTTACAATACAATAATCTTACCTTCTCCACATCTCCAAGTCCCTCTGTGTCTAGAAGCAATAGGCAGCAATCCGGATTCCGTGGATGAGGAATACACCACATCCAAATTCCCTTGGTGTGAGACTGCATCGTGGCTCCAACTGAGAAACCTAGAAATACGCAAGGGTAAAAATTATAAACAAAGAAGACAGTGAACTCTTGGGATTGTACCCAGAAAGTGTACATGGGAAGCACACTGATTCTTCCATATGCAACTGTGTACTGCCATCTACTGCCGTGCATGAGGCTAGCCAACAATTGGAGCATGCAATGATTAAACTGCCGTGGACACCACAGGGACAACTGTTGAAAATTACAATAAGTACTCACAATTCAGCTGACAAATCATATAATTAACATTCTCTCATACTGTATTACTTATTAAATTGCCATTAAACCAGGATCGCTGTCACTTCATCCTCATCTACTCTGAATTCTTGTCTTCAACTGACCTCATCATTTTAGAGATAAACAATTTCTGCAGAAAGAGACAAACCATCCATCCAATTTGACTGGTTTTATCCTACATTATCCTACCCTACCCTGTGACCTAGTGTCACTCTAGATGGGGGTTTTGCCTTCACCTCCCCCCAAGCTCCTACCTTACTGCTACCCCCCCAGTAATTATTAAGCCCTTTACTCTGCCCCAGCTGTGCATGAACCCATTAATGGTTTTTGTGCCTGCCACCTTTACTGATAGGCTGTTCCAAGGCTCGACCACTGTCTTTGTAAAGTAAAACTTTCTCTCATCCCTCCTTCTTCCACTCATGTTGCCTCATTTTTGACCCACCATTCCTGCTGAATAGCTCCTCGCTATTTACCTTATTCATTCCTTTCAGGGACATGACGGTCTTTATCACGTCATCCCTCCCCCTCCTGGCCTCCATCGAGGACATGTTCAGTGACCCGAGTCAGTCCTTATAGGTTCTGTCCTGCTGGCCCTGAATAATTCTGGTTACTTTATGCTGCAACATCTCCAGCCTGTCTTTGTCTTTCCTCAGGTGGGATCCCAGAACTGGGCAGAATATTCCAGATGGAGTCTTACCAATAATCTATACAGACATAGCATTATCTCTTTCCTCCTTCTATAAAAACCCTTTCAATACACAAAACATTCTGGTTGCTTTGCTGTAGGCCTTATTACATTGGCTAGTTCATTTTAGGGAGTCACTTATGACGGTTCCTAGATCCCTTTCCTCTGAAGCAGTGCCCAGCTTAATGCCTCCCATCCAGTATTCACTCCTGGTGTTCTTACAAACAGAGAAACATACTACAGAAACAGAATTTGACATCAGATAAGGACCACTTGGCCCACCCTATCTGCTCATTTTTCCCTACCTACATTATTACCACAAACCGTACTTGATCTACAACTCTTTTTCCCTCCCCCCTTCCTTTCCACTATGATTCCCTTGTGTCTATCCCATGTATTATTGAATATCACCATTATTTTACCCCATCACTTCAGCGGGAAGATTGTTCCATGAATCCACCACTCTCTTTGTTAAGAAGTACCTCCTAACATCTCTCCTGAATCCACCCCCTCAGCTTCATAGCATGTCCCCCTTGTTCTTGAGCATCTTTTTTTCTGAAAAATACTTCCCTCCTGCTCCTTATTTAAACCCGTGAGGTATTTAAATGTTTCGATCATATCCCCCTCTTCCAGGGTGTACATATTGCGGTCCTTTAGTTTCTCTTTTTAGAGCTTTTAATGCAGACCCAGCATAATTTTAGCTGCCCTCCTCTGGACAGCCTCCACTTTGTCCATGTCCTTCCATAGATGTGGTCTCCAGAACTGAAGACCGTACTCTAGGTGGGGTCTTACCAGTGATCTATACAGAGGCAACACCACCTCCCTCTTTCTGCTAGTGATACCCCATTCTATGCACCCCAGCATCCCACTGGCCCTCCCAACTGCCTTGTCACACTGTCTGGCCACTTTTAGATCATCAGACATGATTATCTCCAGCTCTCTTCCCTGTTTGGTAGTTGTCAATACTACTCCACCCATTTTGTACTCCAGCCATGGGTTTCTGTGCCATAAGCACATTATTTTTGCACTTTTTCAAACTCAACTCAGTGGTCATACCCTTGATCGCTCCTCTCGTTTTCTCAGATTTTGGTGTCATCCACAAAGAGGCAGACCTTCCCTTCCACCTCCTCTGCAATGTAAGTTATAAAGACATTAAAGAGGACCAGTACCAGCACTGATCCTTAGTAACTCCATTTACTGCCACTCTCTGTTGTCTATCCCCTAATAAATTTCTTATCCAGCTTACCATCTTTGGACCCACTCCTAAACTACCCAGCTTACTTACTAGTCTCCTATGTAGAATGGTGTTGAAAGCCTTACTGAAATCTAGGCCCATTATTCCACACTGATCTAATTCCTTTGTCACCCAATCAAAGAACTCTATCAGATTTGTTTAACATGACCTCCTCCCTGTGAACCCATGCTGCCTTGGGTCTTGTAACCCACTGGATTCAAAATATTCCACAATCATTTTCTTCAGCAGTGATTCCATTAACTTTCCCACCACCAGTGTCGTGCTGCCTGGCATATAATTGTCAGCCTCCTCCTTGCTACCACTTTTGTGTAGTGGGACTACATCCACCCACCTACAGCCCTTCGGAATCACTTCTGTTTCCAGTGAGCTGTTAAATAGGACTGTCATAGGTGCAGCCAGTACCTCTCTGAGCTCCCTCAATACCCTTGGATGCACCTTGCCTGGCCCCATTGCACTGTCCACCTTCAGATTAATGAGTCCCTTCAGGACTCTGTCCTCTGAAAATGGACTAGTGTCTACCCTCCCTCCTTATAAAGCATCTATTACTTTTTTGTGGCCCCTCCCCTTTTCCTTTTTCTGTGATCACTGAACAAAAGTTCAGGATGTCTGCCTTTTCCTGGGCCCCCTCTGCACAGTCCCCCCTTCTCTTTTCAACCTTACAATCCGACCCCGGTCACTAGAGGGCTACTGCCGGGTTCAGTACTGGTACTTTTTAATGTCATTATAAGTGACATTGCAGAGGGACTGGAAGGAAAAGCACGTCTCTTTGCAGATGACATAAAGATCTGCAACAGGGTTGATACGCAAGGTGGGGTGTGGGGTGGAAAGGATGAAAAGGGATTTGGCAAGGTTGGAGGAATGGTCAAATGTATGGCAGCTTAGAGTCAACGCAAAGAAGTGCAAAGTAATGCACCTGGGAAACAAAAACCCAGGGGAAGAGTACACAGTGGGGGGTGAGATACTGACAACAACAAAAATGGAAAGGGACTTGGGGGTAGTCCTATCAGATGACCTAAAGGTAGGCAAGCAATGTGAGAAGGCAGTAAGGAGGGCTGGAGGATACTGGGATGCATAGGGAGAGGTATCACCAGTGGAAAACAGGAAGCTGTTGTCTCTCTGTACAGACAGTTGGTAAGACCACGTCTGGAGTACTGTGTACAGTTCTGGAGACCCCATCTCCACGAAGCCATAGACAGGGTGGAGGCTGTCCACAGGAGGGCAACCAAAATGGCGTAGGGTCTGCACCAGAGGACATATGAAGAAAGACTAAAGGAGCTTAAGATGAAGAGCCTTGAGAAAAGGAGGGGAGGGGCATGATAGAAACTTTCAAATACCTCAAGGGAATCAACAAAGTTCATGAGGGTATCATCTTTCAAAAAAGAGATGTGCAAGAACAAGGGCGCACATATTGAAGTTGGGGGGGGACGGCTCAGAGGTAATGTGAGGAAGTATTTCTTCACAGAGAGGGTTGTAGATGCATGGAACAGCCTTCCTGAGGAGGTCGTAGAGCCAAAAACAGTGGGGGAATTCAAGAATGCATGGGACAGACATAAGGCAATTCTAGTGGGGGTAGGAGGAGGAAGTAGGCTGTTGGTTAACTAGGATCTGCAGTTTATTCGTTAGGTACGGAAATGGGCAAACTAGGTGGGCCAAACGGTCCTTATCTGCCATCAGATTCTGTGTTTCTATGTGGCACCAAGTTGAATGCCTTGTTGAAGCTGAAGTAGAGTAAATATACTACTCAACTTTTATCCATCGTACTTGCTACCCCAGTCAAAGAATATTATTGGATTGGTCTGACAGACCTCTTCAACACAAATCTATGCTGCTTACTATCCTGAAGCTCATTTCTTGTCAGGTAGTCCACAAGGTCCTCTTTGACTAGTGTCTCCATCAGTTTACCTATAATGGAGGTAAGACTGATGGGCCTGTAATTTCCTGGTTCTTCCCTGTTTCTTCCCTTGTTGAGTGGCACCTCATCTGCTATCCTCCAATCTCTCTGAATCACCCCTGATTGTAGTGAGTAGGGTGGGGAATTCTTGTTTCATATATGCAGTGGAATATTCATATATCATCCCACATATTCAAAATTCAGTATTTGTATTTATTATTCATGTTCCTGTGGGGAGTTAAAACAACCCACCTCCTCCCAACCCAACTGTTAAAACATACACAATCCCCATCCTCCCCTTCTACTCATCTCACCCAGTACCCACAATTTATGTTTAAAACTGATTCCACGATGGGTGACTGACACAACCCACCTGCTTTCATGACTGGCTGCCATCTCTTGTAACACTGTTTTTCTGGTTTTTTTTGTTTAATGAGGTCCTTTTAATGATTCCCACCCACCACCCGCGCAGCAGCACCAACTCCCAACCTCCCCTCCCAGCAGCCACATTTCCTTACTGCAGTCCCCCGCCAGGCACGGAAAGGTGATCAACAACCCGCCTCCACCACATCCAGATGTTTTCTTTTGAATGAGAGCGCTCCCATGCTTGTTTGCATAGTAAAATGGCTAAAGGGGACAGGAACTGATTACTTATGTGCAGCTGTTTAAAATGTCTGTTTTCATAAATTATATTCCTATCTCTGAAGGATCCCCATTTAACTGTACCTGAATAAAAGCTGAAGCTGTCAGTTGTGTTTTGCATAGTTTTCTTTGTATGGACAACATTCTGTGCAGTTCCTGTCATAGAACCAAGAATTTGGAGTTCTGACAATGTCACTTCATTGTTTCAGAACTGTGGGCATTGTACTGATAAGTCCATGCTCACAGCTCTGAAACCACAAAGTCATCAGTCACAACTCCAAATTCTTAGTTCCATGAAAGGAACTGCACAGAATGTTGTCCATACAAAGAAAATAATACAAACACAACTGACAGCTTCCAGTTTTTATTCAGACACAGTTAAATAGGGATCCTTTAGAGGTATGAATATAATTTATGAAAATAGAGATATTTCAAACAGCTGCACATAAGTAATCAATTCCTGTCCCCTTTAATCACATTATTAGCTGTTTTACTTAAGCGAGAAAGTGTGGGAACACTTAATCATGGAAGGCAGGAAGGGGCATGGTGAAGTTGGTGGGTTTTGTAGGTCACCTTCCAGTGCCTTGGGTGGGCTTCAATAAGGAAATGTGGGTGGTAGGGTGGGAATTGAGGTGCTGCTGCCAGAGTGGTGGGGTGGGGAGATTATTTATTACTTTGAAAGAGGACTTTATTTAGAAAACATCAGTGCCACAAGAAATGGCAGCCAGGTTGTGCTGGCCCATCATGGGATCATTTTTCAAAATAAACAGAGGATGCTGGGGGAGGCAGGAAAACAGTTGGGCTGGGAAGGAGGTTGGGGTGGGTTGTTTTTACTTTTTAAATTATTTCCCAAATACGAATAGTAGTCCTACTATTTGTTGTTTGCATCCGAATAAAGAATAGTGTTATTCATAGTACAGTGAAGCCACTTATAAGAACATTGCTATAAGAACATCCTGTTTATAATCACATTCTTCAAATATCCCAATTTTTTCCCATTATAGCCTATAGGAAGTATTTCCTATGGGAAGTAAGGCCATTTCTAGTCACATGCAGCCCATTTTTAAGAACTTTCTTAGAGCCTGAGTGGTTATCTCCTGGCTTTCTGACAGCTTCCGTGAAACCACTTGGCTGAGTGTTTGTTGATGCCCCCTCTGCACCTCACTAATCACCTTGTTAATCACTCACTGACTGCCTTCCAGCCTTCCAGCATGGGTTAAACACATAAAAAGCTGTTCGTTTTCAGTAACTCACACACCTCCCCAGACCCCCATGATAGAGAAACACAGACATACAGCCCTCACTCTATAGCCGAAGATTAACATAATAGAGCATCTTGCAAATCCTGCTGTTAAACGAGCTGACGTAGCACAAGAATTTGGCATTAACGTTTGCACAATATCAAAGATAATAAGCAACAAAGAGAAGCTGTACGCTTAGTATGAGGTTTTTTTTTCTTACTTTTTTCTCATTGTGACCCTAGTTGGCTCCTACTCCTCTACTCCTACTCCAGCAGCTGTCCACCCACTCCTAACTCCTCTCAGACCACCATGTTACACTCCCCCATGGCAGGGAGAAGAGGGAGCCCCCAACTCCCCCACCAGGCATAGATCTGGATCAGGTGGTGCCCGTGGAGACGGTGCATGCTGGCAGACGGGCATCAAGCCACATGACCTGGCTGCCAGTATTTCCATTCTTCTCCCCTTGTGGGAGCATGGCGTGCAATGACACCTGTGATGGGGGTTGTGCATGCTCCCATGTGCGCCCACATCAAGCATCTACCACACTCCTGCACCACATTCTTGTGGCTCTGTGCCGTTGAGCCCCAGCCTCCGCTAGGGGTCAGGCGTGCACTGGCAGCTGATCTCCCCACTCCCTGGAGATGGAGAGCAGTCCATTGGATGCTCAATCCATCTCCTCCCTGCCGACCCATGGCAGCCCATGCTCATTCCCCAACACGAGTCGCCGTCACAGGGAGCGGTGTGGCGTCCAGCGCCTCAACCTTCAGCACCACTGGGCCGGCCATGAGTGTGGTTTTAATCATGACATTAAGAGAAAATATGTGGAAAGACAAACTTGTAGTGACTGCTATACTGTGATGATTTCGCACTTGCCGCACAGCAGATGCCCCAATACGTGGCCAGATTCTTCTCACCAAAGCCTAGCAGTTAGCGGATGAGCTTGGGGTTCCATTCACTGCTACCAATGGATAGCTTTGTAGGTGGAAGGAGCACCACAACATACATTTCAAGCGTTGCCATGGAGAAAAGCAGGATGTTGATACCAGTGGTGCCAGCAACTGGAGTGAGAGTGTGCTTCTTATTCTTTTAAATTAATTTTAGCCTGATGATCTGTATAATTGTGATGAAACAGAAATCTATTTCAGAACAATCCCTGATGGCACCATGGCATTTCACGATGATCCAGCTGTTGATAGCAAGAAGGCAAAGGAGTGCATATAACAAGTTACCCTACTAGTGATAGGAAAGTGAAAATAAAATAGCTGTTTCAGGCGGCTAATATGCAATCCTTCCCTGTCAACTATGATGCAATAGCAATGCCTGGATGACCAGGAGAAATTTTACTGAGTGGGCTACAAAATGGAATGCCAGGCTACAGAGGAGAAGATGCAGATATGCCTTATTTTGGACAGTTGCAGTGCTCACCTGTCCCTCACACTCAGCCACAATATACTAGTGTTTTTAACCCCCCACCATACTACCTCTCTGATCCAGCCAGTGGATCAGGGGGTTATCCAAATCCCCAGAGAGAACTACAGAAAGAAAACCGTGGAGAAACTGCTGGGTTCTATTAACTCTGGCAGAGCCAGCAAAGCCACTGGCCACTCTAAGCAGATCACCATCCTGGACTGTATCCGGATGCTTGATTCATCATAGCAGCAGGTTAAACAAGACACCATAATCAACTATGATAAAAAGGCCAGTTTCATGAATGTCCCAGATGCAAAAGACACACCACCTGAATAGGCCATAACCGTGGCTGAATGACCAGTGAGGAATCTGATGGATACATTGCAAATGATACAGAGATCAAGACACTGTGCATAATAACAGAGGAGGAGGTATCCAGGGACATTGCTGTGAAGGAAGAGGATAGCAAGGATGAAGAGCAGATCGTGGAGCCACTAGAGCCACCATCTATCAGAGATGTACAAAGTCACACATGCCCACATAATGCAAAGCATCATGGACTGCATATGCAAATCACCATAGAATATTATGCTGGTTCAGCTTTAAGCAAAAATGCATGGTGCCTAAAGGCCTCTCATACAGTTTGCAAAGGGTGCCAACAGAAGACATAGACACGTGTTTTGTCCTACCAGGACTTATCAGTATGCCTAGTTTGTTTGACACCCCAGTGGAATGAACCAGCTACCCTAAAATGGTGTATCTGGGTTATGTTGTGGTGAACCCAATTTCATCTCTATTGGAGATGTTAATCATGTATGGACACACTATGGCTCTACATCCTGCGCAAGAAAACAGGTGCTCTAACAGAGTTCCATGCTTTAGATTCTTACTTAGAGGAACTCTCCCTATCACACAGCAAACAGCTAACAATGACTGACTTTTTCAGTCTGAAGTCACGGTGATGATTTTACTGATTTCAATTGTTTTTTTAAGTGCAACTGAGTTTCACTTTTGTACTAAATGAGAATTTGTTATTTTAAGTGCAGTAAAGCTTTCTTAAACTACACACAATGCTTCCTAGTATCTTTTTCTCTTATAAAACAGCATAATCTATTGATCAACAGTGCTAGCCTGCTTATAGTAACAGCCCACTTATATGAACATTTGCTCCAGCAACGAGGGTGTTCTTGTATGAGCGGGCTTCACTGTATTCGGGAAATACTGTTCATCCATTGTATACCCCCAGTAGTGAGCTATTAAAAAGCCCTGCCAAGGGTTCAGCCAGTTTTGATGCCAATTCCCTGAGCACCTTTGGGTGCATCCCATCTGGCCCTGGAGCCTTCACCTATTTTCAGAGCTGCAAACCCTTTTCTAACCCTTTTCACCTCTGAGACTCACCTGCCCTAGTTCTGGGATTCCTCCTCACAATAGCCCTTGTGCCACTTTCTGGCAGAGGTCCACAATCTTTTACTGTGAATACTAATCAGAAGTAGTCATTAAGAACGGCTGCATTTTGTTTGTCCTCTTCTATTACCTTACCTCCCCGATCAGCCTAACATTCCTTCCTCTCATCTTCCTTTTTCCCTGATGTACCAGAATAATTGTTTTTCCCCTTTCTTGAACCCCCTCGACAGTACACAGATCTGTGTCTGGTTCTGCATCCCTCACTGCCTTCTTGGCCTCCTTGATTCTTTCCTGGTATTCACTCCATTTTTATACCTGGCTCTCCTTATACCTAATGAAGGCCCTTTTTTGGCCATCACTATCATCCTGACTTTCTTAAAGAACCAGATTGGTCTCTTGCGCCTGTTACCCTTGGTAACCATTCTCAAGCATGACTTAGTTGCCTGGAGAATGACCCATTTACTTTCTCCCCACTTCTTTTCCTCCCCCTCCCCCAATTTTGTCTACCCCAGCCAACCTATCCTTGACAAATTGCCTCATTTGGTCAAAGTCTGCTCATCTGAAATCAAGAACCACAGCCTTTGACAAGAGTAAACTGGTACCCAGTGCCAATTTAAATCTTATGATATTATGGTTATTGGAACCATGTGGTTTCCAAACCTGCATTCCACCTACCATTGCTGAGCTGGTCAGACAAAATCAAGAATTGCAGCCTGTTTTGTGGATTCCATGAATAGCTGGACCAGCAGGCAGTCCTGCAATGTATCTAGCAGGCCTGACATCTGGAATGTCTCAGTCTATGTCTTTCAGATTGAGACCCCCACAACACTGCCTCCCTTTGTATCCCCCTTCTCAGTTTCTGCCCTTAGTTCTCTATCCTCTTTGTCTCACTGTTCCAGCAGCCTGTAGACCACCCCATGCACGTCTTTCCTTATGCTGTTGTGAGCTGTAACCATAGCAATTCTACCTCCCATTTCTTCACCTGATTGACTCATCCTCTACTGCCTTTATGCCTTCCTTAACAGAGAAGTCTATCCCACCTCCTTTCCCTTACCCATCTCTCCTAATATACATGGTCGGTGCTCCCTTCAGCTTGACACTGAAACATTAAAAGACCATCACAGCGACAGTTGCTGTAATGGTCCTTTTCAAGTTTCGCTTCCCCCAGTGTTCTGCCCCTCTGACCAACTCCAACCTGGAGTTGATAATCCTAAAGTCTGGGAGGTGCAGGGGCAGAGCCCCCTGCATGGGGGTGGGGGTGCAATTCCTCACAGAAAACACTGGATCGGGCGGGCAATACCAAGGCCGGTATTATGCCATCGCTATGTGGGAGGTCGGCATTTTCACTGTCGACCTCCCTTGGTGCTTCCATACATGGTATAGCTTGTAATACCAGTTCCCAATTGTTGTCGCTTCTGGGCTATTTTTCTCTAATGGCTACATGTTCTAATCCCACATCTCCTACAATCACCTGGAGCTCGCTAATTTTATTTCTTGGGTTTCTGGCATTTAGGCAGACTACCTTCCAGCGTGAAATTATACCCTTACCCTTCCAATCAGCCTTTTTCCCTTTGTTCTCCCCCTCTGTCCTTAACTTCCTGGATTTCGTGCTCCATGCTGGCTTAGTGAGCCCCCACAATAGCACCCTTACTTAACTTATCATGGACCACTGCTTTGCTGTCTTCATCCCCATTGCTCCTAGCCTCCATTTCTGTGGGAATCCTAATTAAAGTAGGTTCCCTTTTTCCTCTCTGTCTTCTGTGGCTCCAGCAAGCCCCAGTCTCCCTTCTCAGTTTAAATGTTCACCTACAGAGATGTCAAACATCTGTCCAAGTGCACTGGCCCTTCTCTTGTTCAGTGAATGCCATTACCCTTGACAAACCTCCTGTCCCAGAAGACCCCCCAGTCTCCCACAAAATGGTATCCCTCCTCCTGACACCTTTCCTTCAACCACCCATTAACTTTCTCAGTCTGCTTCTTCCTCACCATTCTTCTGTGGCATGAACACTGTTTGCTGTAGAAATTACTATGATCTCTCAAGAGAGGAATACATCCACATATAGACCACACTGTAACAATTTCCTTTTGTGCTGCCAGGTACTGTAATACATCTGATTGTAAAACATTTACAATGTGAAAATACGGACAAGCTAGAAAAGTTCAGCCAAAAAAGATGTGATATCTAAAGAGAGAAAGAGTCAGGTTAGATGATGACATGAACATTTATATATAACTAGGGAAACCTGAAGAATATGCCTAAAGTTGATGAAGCGGTTGCCTTTTTTCATCAGACTGTGCTACAAGATTATGAGAAAGGTATGCCCCTAGTTAAGGAAAGAATAAGGGCAGATAACATCTGATGGTTATCTCCAGAATACATTAAAAAAGCTAGGCTGAGAAACAAGATTTGAAAAAGGTATTACTAAACTGTCGTCCAGCAGACTTAACTGCTTATAAGACACTCAGAAATAGTTGCAGGCATGCGCTGATGAAACAGAAGTCTGAAAATTATAAGAACAGTCAGCTAGCCAACCTTTGGAACCCCAAAGCATTCTGACAATCTGTTAATGAAATCTGGTCCCTAAAACCAAAACTAAGAGTGACAAATTACATCATAATGGTACACGCTACACTTAGCAAAAATCGATAATGTTTTTAACAGATTCTTCAATAATATCTAAGTCAGTTGGGGTGCCTGCAAAATAAACCTCACAACGGGTTGCATACATTGCCATGATCAACAGAATGTCTTTGCTAAATTAGCAAACCGAAATGGAGCCACTTCCAAGTGCCACATGGTACCAAATTCAATTAAATAGAGCAAAACCACACAGCTGACAGGATTGCATTCACTGCTCCCTGTTTCTGGGATATCTTCATAGTTCTCCACTTTAAGCAAAGCTCTTGTTTATTTTATTATTTATTTAGTGTTTTGTTTACTGGTAAGCACCATAGCCAAGACATGACTATTTTCAGGCACGACCCGGAGATTACAATGAGAAGGGATACACAGGGAAAACAATTTTGTGTACAGGGAAAAAACAAAACACAGAGAGAAACAAGATTACTCAATACATGAGCATATAACAAGATATTTTACACTGATCACACTGAATCCCAACGGCACCCTCATGTGTTTTCACAGAGTTATCCATAGCTCCTGAGGGGTAAACCATTAGGAGGGGGTTAAGTACTTGCACAGAACAGATCACTTAGTGTTCCTCCAAAACTATACCAAATCATGGAAGACGAGGAAGGTAAAACAGAAGGCCTTTATCTGAACAGCTGCCAACAAAACATGGTGTGTAGCAGTGAACTAATGCAACTGACATGTAGTTATAGGCCAACGCTTTGCCCTAGGGTGCACTTCTCCAGAGGTCTAGAAACACAGAGCTGTGAGTGCAGACCTGTTTTTTTTTTTGTTTTATTTCTTTGCTGTCAGTAAAGGAGAAGAATTTGATTTGCTTGCTTTACAACCTTAATCCTAACAAAGGCAGTGATCTCAGTAATCTGCCTTCAAAAGTACTAAAATTGACATCTCACATTCTGGAAGAACCACTCCCATATATATTCAGTTTATCTCTAACCAGTGTTAGTGGCTCAGTAGGTAGCACACTCACTTCTGGGGCCAGAAAACTAGAAGTTCCTGGGTTCTAGGCCCACACCAGATGCTTGGGGTAATATCCATAATGGACACTGTAGTGCAGCACGAGGGAGGTACTGCACTGTTGCCTCCTTCAGATGAGATGTTAAACTGAGTACCATTCTGCTCATCTCTGGTCACTGCCCAGGTGGAAGTAAAAAGATCCCATGGCACTTATCAATGAAGAGTAGGGAATTTTACTTGATAAAAGAATAAACATACTTTGAATTGATTAGACACACTGGTGAGAATGTCTGTGCATGGAAAGTGTCTCTGCACTTTTAAAACACATTTTTATCTTGCTGTTTACATTTAGTGTCCTTCTGGAGAGAGGGTAGTATCCAGGGCCGTTGCTGTGGTAGCTAGGAGATGACTCTCTGTGTCTCCATCTACTTGTAAGTTCAGAGGGAACTGTGGGACGGTGGAGGCTGCTACCAACCCCCTTATTGCAAGCAGCTTGAAACATCTTTTTTTCTCTGGCTGGGAACAAGGGAAGTGCTCCCCTCACCAATAGAAGTCCACCGAATAAGGTTGCCGGTAATCTAAGGTAATATTAAACTTTTCTATCTGCCTTCTGTTATGAGGAACTGGAAGTGAACTGTTGATACTTCCGGTCCTCGGAGGGTCATAAAAGAAGTGCCCCACCAAGTGGAGTGAGCGAGGTAGAGACGCAGTGCAGGACACGCACTGGCACATGTCTTGCATATCCAGCAGGTCTCAAAGGCTAAGGGCACTATATTCTGCTTCTCAAAGAATAGGCATTGGACTATACCTGTACTGTAAGTAACTTTAGCTGTTGCATTTCTAAGTACAGCCAACACTAAGTGATCTGTTCTGTGCAAGTACTTAACCCCCTCCTAATGGTTTACCCCTCAGAAGCTATGGATAACTCTATAAAACACTTGAGGGTGCCATTGGGAGTCAGTGAGATCAGTGTAAAATACATAAATTACTGGATACCCCCAATATGATGGGCACATATACCTGTGCAAAGTGTGTGCATATTAAGGTACTTGAACAAGAACTAGCAGAAATCAAAATCAAGCTGAATAATGTGGAAACTGAACAACATATGTTACAAAAAATTTATAAACTCACAAGGGACAATGTTGTTGCTGACATAAGCTTAACTGGAGCACCTGTAGGCACTGTCCCACAAGCTCCCACCCACCAATAATCCATGTAATATATAGGATAAAATATGGGTCTGAGTGTGTAATGAGAATTTACACACACCCAAGGGGTTTGATGCTACATAAACCCCGAGAGCAAAGCTCAGGGGGTTTATGTGAAGCATCTAACCCCGAGGGTGAGTGCAAATTCCAGTTTACACGCACCCAGACCCATATTTTACTTTATATAATTGTTGGGTTTCTCTTTTTTGTCTCAGCAATTATATAAAATAAAAAAGACTGCTGTGCCACTGCTGCCGCGGTCCGATTCCGGTCGGCTTTCTCTTATTTGAAAGATTTATTTTTCCGACAGTATTGTAAGGGAGGATCGATCTGGTAGTGATGTGGTACAATTAATTTAAATTTTATTTTACTTACTGCCGGGTGTCTGTGGCAGTTTCTCTTCAGGTTGGGTTTGCGGTTCGGGAAGTAAAAAGCGAGGCGAAGAAGAGTTTTGAGCAGGCGACAAGAGGGGGAAACTGCAGTACGTGTTTGCTGTTATAATGCTCCTTTATAACGGCAAATTACGCCACGCTTCCTTATGGAAAAAAGAGGAAGTCATTAATTATGATACTAATAATAGAAGGCATGATAAACGAACAAGGGAAGATGAGCCTACAGGGAATGACGGTGACACTGAGGGTGATAGTGATGAAATCTGGATTGAAACAGTTCCTAAACATAAAAAAGGGCAGAAGGGCAATGAACTTTGAGGTCTCATTATACAAGGCATAAAATAAGCGGGTTCGCATCACAATTTGAGAATCAAAAACCGGCAATTGCAAATCAATTTCGGTTTTGATTCACAGTAGGTGCTGATCGAATTTTTCTCAAGACTGCAGGGCTTGGAATGCACAAATTGAGGTATTTTCACTATTTTTAGTCATCTCCCCCACATTCTGGACCCCCACTGCTAATCACCTTCTACCAGTTGCTAATCATCTTTCATTTTGATTAGCAAAGGCCGCTAATCAACTCTCCAACACTAATTAATGCCTTGTTATACAGTCACGTTTCAGTATTAAGCCCACCCTCTCCCCCCCACGACTGTACCAATACCTCATTCTGACCACCCAATAAATGACACACATATTACACAAACTAACATGGAAACTGTACCCTCTGGGACCCAGATGGTTCAAACAAAACCAAGCAACACGGTAACTAATAGTGGGCACATCAATAGTACTATTACATCTACAAACCATCCCCCTACTGGTAATGATGACCACACCAACAATGTAAATACCCTGCTCATTAGACAAACCCCGAGCACCTCTACTAGTATACCGCCTCCCCCACCTAATACTGTCCCCAACCAAACAATGTACAGATTAGACAAACTTATGTACTGGGGACTCTATGATCAAATATATTGATCGTACATCAGTGGCCCAGATAAGATTAATTGCACATGCTGTAGCTATAGGGAGCTAAATTGCCAATATTGAACTAATGGTTGACAACATACTGTATGATTCAGGGGACAATCCACTAGTCATTTTGCATGTGAGTACAAACAATATGAATAACCCAACTTGAAACCATAAAACAGATTTCATTAAACTCTGTAAAAAACTGGAAGCTAAAGGTTGTACCATCTAAATCTCAGAAATTATACCTGTCCTTAGAGGTGGATACTATAAAAATAATAAAATCACAACAGTCAATGAATGGCTTCGCAAGTGGACATTACAGAAAGATTACTCTTGCTTTACACACTAGGAAGAGTTTGATGGTAAATTTAACCTCGTCAGTTGGGATGGTTTACACCTAACCAGACAGGAGAATATCCAATTAGATAAACAAATTAGAAACCATGTATCTAACAAGTTAAACTGATTAAACTAGGGAAAATGGGACCACAACCTTCTATCCTGAACTTACGGTCCTAGAACCTATAATAACTCTGGGTTTAAAATATTACTTATCAATGCCAAAAGTCTCACTGCAAGTAGGGTCGTTGAGCTGGAAGCAATGATGACCAGCGAGAATCTGATGTCATTGCTGTAATAGAGACTTGGTGGAATGATGCAAATGAATGGCACAAGGAAATCCACGGGTATATATTACATCAAAAAAACAGAGAAGAAAGGAGAGGGGAGGTGTGTGCTTATACATCAAGTATACCATTAACTCCAGTCCATGCATTTCCACTGCCATGTCTGACATGGCTACTAAGAGCTTATGGGTCGAGATAAATGGGAATAAGAAACAAAAATTCCTGTTAGGCCTCTGTTACAGGGCACCTAATTCTCCTGATGACTACAACAAAACACTCAACATGTAAATTGTTAATTTTGCTGAGAAGGGAGATGCAATCATAATAGGAGACTTTAATTATCCTGATATAAACTGGAACTTACTTACGGGATCTAACCCTGCTGACTTAAATTTTATAAACACTGTTACATCTGTGGGCCTGAACCAATTAATTACTTCACCTACAAGAGTCAATAACATCCTTGACCTAATACTCCTAATGCTGATAATTTAATAGATAACATCACTACTTTACCCTGTCGGTGGTAGTAATCATATTATACTCATATGTGATATCAATTATTTCTCCTCTAGGCCATCTAAACCTATTCATGCAAAAATTATAACAAAGCCGATTTTGAATCAATCAATAATCACTTCCGTAAAACAAATTGGACTGATCAATTACGCCTAACTGCGAGAATAAGATGGCTTTCATTAAAAAAAAAGACCATTAATGAAGCTGCATCTATGTTTGTCCCTTTGAAAACCAGATTTAACAACAAAGGAAGAGCACCACCATGGTTAACAGGTGCAATCAAAAAACAAATTACACATAAGGAAAAAGCTTATTCTAAACTTTACAAGGTAGATAATGAAGAGAATTGCAACAACTACAAATCTGAATTGAAGAAACTTAAAAAATGAAATAAAAATGAAAAATACAAAATAGAACTTAGGATAGCTCATACTAATAACAATAATAAAGCATTTTTTGCTTATGTGAACTCTAAGAACAATATTCCTCAGGGTCTTGGTCAAATCAAAACTAGCAACAAATTAATTAATGATTATCAAGAAAAAGCTTTGGTCTTTAACAATTACTTCTGCTTGGTATATCATCCAAAACCCCCTTTATCATGGACGCCTGGCTTAGTTACTAACCATCTCACTTTCACAACAGAAGCAACAATCAGTGCACTTAAGAAATTGAAGGTGAATTTGTCCAGAGACCCTGATGGAATACGTCCTAAATTAGTATTACAATCAGTAACTAGCCTGGCCAGCCCTATCACTGAATTATGTAACCTTTACTTCACTATCGGTATAGTCGCTAATGACTGGAAAAAATCCATAGCCACTCCTATATTCAAGACGGGTGATAGAAACTTGATTAACAACCACAGAATCATAAGCCTTATGTTGGTTCCTTGCAAAACACTTGAATGTCTGGTTAAATCTAAGACTGAATCTGAACTAAATGCCATCCAATACTTTGATCATAAACAACATGGGTTTACACAGGGACAGTCTTATACCACAAACTTAAATGCATTTTACAACCAACTCAGTATCAGTATTGACAACAGAGTTTCTGTGGATGTAATTCTGCTAGATTTTGCCAAGGCATTTGACAAAGTTCCTCACTTTGAACTGTTAAACCAGGTTAACTGGATCAGTAACTGGTTGCTGGGACAATCACATCAGGTAAGGATAAATGGTCAGTTATCACCTAGAGGTGAAATTACTAGTGGTGTCCCACAGATCTGTCCCTGCACCTACACTGTTTAACATATTTATTAATGACATTAATGCCAACATTGCAAACCATCTGGCCAAGCCTGCAGATGACACTAAGATCAGTGGTGAGGCAGATACAATGGATAAACACCTCTCATCGGCCAGTGACCTTGAAAAAAATAATGAAATGGGCAGAGGAAAATAGAATGGAACTGAATCCAGACAAATGTGTGGTCCTTCATTTTGGACCTTCAAACCCTCAGTATTCATACCATTTAAATAATGTCCCATTATGACCAGCAACCAAGGAATGGGACTTTGGGGTTATAATAAACAAAACCCTCTCTGCTACAGGACACTAAAAGGTAACTCAGATGGCAAACATGATTTTGAATCACATAAAAGATCCTTCACTAATAAAAATTCTTATTGTATTATACCTCTATATCATACCTATATCAGACCCAATTTAGACTTCTATTCCAAGAAAATGCAGTGTGCTCTGGACAGGGTCGTTGGGTGCACCAAGGTAGCAAGCCTAATGACACAATGAAAGAGATGGTGCATTCAGGTGAGAAACCTCCACAATTTGTTTGATATCCAAGATTTATTACAAACTTGAGGATGCTGATAAAGATGGCTATCTTTATCAGTGTCCTCCAAGTTTGGAATAAAAATCTTGGATTAATTAAACTAGGTTGTGGAGTTTTTTCCTGTGAGTGCGCACCCATCTCTCCCATTTAGACTTCTGTTCCCCTTTTTGGAATCCACACTTAAAAAAAAGACAGACTAATAGAACAGGTCCAACATAGGTCTACCAAAATTATACCTAATTTAAAACATCACGACTACAAGCATAGTCTACAAAAAACAGGATTAGTTAGACTTAGTGATAGAAAATATGGGGGGGGGATCTTTTACAACTTTTCAAAATCCTTCAGGACCATGTGCTAGCACAACAGTGTGGTTTAGTTTACTCTAACCATAGTATTAACCTTAGATGTCACAGCAAACAGTTCAGAATTCCTAAATCTAATACCAACAAAAGGCATAACTTTTTTCAATCAGAGCTGCTAAGGCCTGGAATTTACTCCCACAGAACATTGTTGACTCTGCTAACCTAGAAACATTTAAAACACTTTTTGATACTCATCTTAAATGGGATACTTAGCATAACTGAATACACCCACACAATAGTGGGAGACATTATATAGATGGGCCCCGGCTTCCTTATGTCTATCATACCTAGTAAACCAGCAACATTTCCTAGATACACACAATGAAAGAAATACAATAAGACTGAACCATGTTTCATAAGGATAATTCTCTTGTTCCTAGCAAAACAAAATTCAACACTTCAATTTACACACCTAAAGCAACCCTGATCAGATATGCTCCTGAATGCTTGATGAGGATAACCTAAGATACCAAAATGTTTATCAAAATTCTTTGACTCCTCTTTCACCTGTTTTCAGAGAAAGAACTACATTCCTGTATATAAACATGTAAACGCTCAGTCATTATGATTCACATAACTGTTAGTTGTTTTTTATTCAATTGTTGAAAATTAATTTACACCTAGTTTGCCAAATAAAAACTTTATACAAACAAAATCAAATGCAGAGTACTAATCTCTATAGCATGTTGTAACGCTGTGTACCCACCACTATATTTTCATAGGTTATTGTTTTCACCCCTGATCATGCCACTTATTGCCAATTGCTCAGAGAAAAGATTACTTCACAGACATTCCAAAAACAGACATTCCATAGTTTCAAATTGTGTTTCATAACCTTCTAGTGTAAATTCTTCCACCACATTTTTTGTATTTGTTCTTTTGAAGAATTTGATTCTTTTCATGATGAGACAGAGAAAGACATGTACATTCGGTTGTGTACTTCAGGATAAATTAAATTACAGCTTCCACAGATATTATTACAATCTTACAGTTGCTAAAGCTTATCACTTTGTAATGGCAATCTTATCACCTCTGTTGAGTTACCAAAATATACTTTTCTGCCTTTGTCCCACCTCCCCTTTCCATCTATTACTGGTTCCCTGTCTTCTTAAGGGCAGAACTCTGGATCTGTTTCACTCTGGAGCATTATCCACCGCTGCTATATCTATATAAATGAAGGTAACTGATTATTCATTTTTGCGGTAACATTTTCCATGTGGTAAATATAAATCGTAATCTGTCTCCAATCTTACATAGTAGGGATGTCTGTCGACATCCATTTTTTAGTGAGAGTTTTTTTGGCAGCTAGTAGATAGATTGGAAGCAGAGATTTCTCCCATGAGGAGGAATGGTCCGGGTATATAGCCAGCAATACCATTTCTGCTGTCATTTCTATGGTTTCCCCTAAATATCTTGTAATTTCAGTTTGCAAATTGATCCAAAATGACATTAAGTGTGGGCATTGCCACATTATGTGGGCTAAATCAGCTAGTTTACATCCGCATTGTCACCAACAATGGTGGTATTCAGCTGGCATATACTTAACCAGCCTAGCTGGGGATCTAAAGTATATGTATCTCACAGTTCCTCCGATACATTTGATTTGGTAATTTTATCGCCTCAAGTCTGTACTCCTCCATTGCTCTCTAAGGTATTTCTAGATTCAAACCCTTATTCCAACTTGTTAGTATTGTCTCTGTTGATTCCATAGTAAGGTCCCTTAATATTTTATATAAATTTCCTATTAGATGACTCCCATGGCTTCCCTGGGAGTGGTCCACAAATAATTTCAAAAGAGGGGAGATATGGGGGGAGTCAACTGAGGTTGCATTATACGATTTCTCAAAATGTGGTTCCTTATTTGGAAGTAACAATATTGGTCTGTTTTTGGTAGATTAAATTTCTGCATTAATTTGTCAAATGTTAAGACTCCTTGTGTTCCTAAAAATTGAAAAACCTGTTCCAGTCCCCGTCCCAGTCTTCTCCACCTGGAAAAGGAGAAGTCTGCGTGTGAGGGGATAAAAAGTTTGTCTTCCGATATAACCTTTCAGTATTCATATATTGTTCAGAACGGATCTGTTTTATGTAGCTTATACCACATTTTCAAGATCTGTGAAGCCACTTCCATAAAATCTTTTAAGGGAGGCGATTTTCCTTGTGAAGCAAAAAGAACTTTCTTTATGTCGTAAAGGTCATTCAAATGAAATTCCATTTGCTTCCAAGGTGCTTGTATTTTTGGAAAGCCAGAGAAAAGGATGCGCATAAAGGCCACCCTGCATAGTGTCTAAGATCTGAAGGTGGGTTCTCCCTGGGATAATGATAGCTTTAAATTGACAACCATATTCTTGGGCATTTTTTATCCCATATGAAGGCGGACAACATATTATCCCATGATGAAAAATAATATGCAGATGGGAAATAGGGGATGTTCTGAAATAAATACAATAAGCATGACAAAACATTCATTCAAACTGTTTCTATTCTTTGGAAAAAAGGTTAAGGGGAATTTTTTTCCATTTGTCTAGATCCTTTTGAATTGTAATTGTTAGGGGTTTGTAATTAATGAGTTCTGTAACCTTTAAGTTGTAGGGAATGTATATCCCTAAATATTTCATTTTGGTGGAGTGCCATTTTAGGGATAAGCTTTGTTTTAGACTTTTTGTGAGGGGGGATGTATAACTATATAGGAGGGTTTTTGTTTTGTTGTGTTCAGTTTAAATCCTGCTATTAATTCAAAGTTTTTTATTATTTCCCACACTTCTGGAATCGACTGTGAAGGAGCAAAAGAGTTAGCAAGACATCATCAGCAAATAGGCTTATTTTATATTCTGTTTGACTCAAGGGGATTCCTTCTATTTTATTTGATGTTCTTATTGTCTCTGCTAAAGGTTCAATATATAAAATAAAGAGCAGTGGGGATAATGGGCATCCCTTGTGAGTGCCCTGGTGCAAGGGAAATGGTGAGGACAGGCCACCATTGATCCGTACATATGCTTTCGGGGAGGTATAGATTTGTTGAAGCCAGACCAAGAAAATCTCTGGGAATCTGAATGCATGAAGTATGTCCCACAAAAAGGGCCAGTGCACTCGGTCAAATGCCTTTTCTGCATCAAGGCTCAATAAGGCAGTTGGTATTTTGCAGGTTTGAATGTATTCTATTAGACTGAAAGTTTTTCTAGTGTTATCAGTTGTATTTCTCTGTTTGATAAAGCTGTCTTGAACTGTGTGTATTATAGGGGGTAAAAATCCTTTCAGTCTTGTTGACAGATGACCATATATATTTTATAGTCAGAGTTTAATATAGATATGGATCTATATGCCGACAGTTCTATTATATTGCTGTTAGGTTTTGGGAGTGCTGCTATCGTGGCATATTCCAAGATGGAGGTGGGTTTGTCCCTTGGCTATAGCTCTATAAAGCTGAAGAAGACTCGGGGACAGTTCTTTCTGAAATGTTTTGAACCATTCTCCCAGACACCCATCCAGGCCCAGACAATGCCCGGTTGATATGTTTTTGATAGCTGTTTGTATCTCTTCTGGTCTGATTTGTGCTTCAAGTAGTCGAATTTGTGTGTCTGGCAATTTTGGGAGGTTTAACCTGTTCAGGAAGTCCTGTCTTTGTTCAGGGGTGGAATTGTTGTGTGATGTATACAAATGCTGGTAGTATTTTGCAAATGATTGTCCGATTTCTCTTCTCTGTGGGTTATTCTACCTGTTAGTGGGTTTCTGATTTTTAAGATTGTTATGGTCTTTTGCACACTCTTAGCCTCTGGGACAACCTGTGTGCTCCTAACATACTAACATACTAAAATGCCAGCAGAATAGGCCTAACGGTCTTTCGTGTTCGTGCTT